>BSBN01000357.1:11295000-16260397 GCA_027924645.1 Cunninghamia lanceolata
GTAGGGAAGTAGACAACTCTAACCCCCAAGTGTCATTTTTCATATTATACCACAAGGTGACACAAGGCCTCAAGCCAACAAGTATTTCTTTCTCTACAAGGCCTCAAGCCTTCCAATAAACCCAAACACTAGGGATATCCAATAGGCACACATGGCCAAAATCCCTCTAGGCTATAAATGAATCCAACATGCTCACAAGGCATGGAAAATAACAAGAACCATATGACACTTGGGGAGGGTCACACCTCCCCTTCCCTATACTAGATGAGCATTTCCTCCCAACTGGAAGGAGCTCTTTCCACACCCAGAACAAATAACCCAAAACTAACAAACAAACTCAAAGAAGGCTAATTCAAAGCTCATTCATCATTCAGAGACAACATACATTTCAAACAACATTCACATAGAGAGTAGAATTGTATCACCAACCTTCCAAAGCCCAATTATGGAATGAGAGTTGATGTAGAGCTCCTCTTCCCACCTTCTTCTCCAAAAATCCCTTCTTCTCACAATAATCCAACCCCCTCACTCTCCTTCTCCTCCTAATTTTAAAACTAATTCCTCTATTTTCCTAATTTCCCAAGTGGGAATAAACAAGTCAACCCCCCACTCCTCCATTAACGTAGTGGTCATAAAACAATGTACGCCCACTCCATAGGTTCCCCATTAAAGCTCACATGTAGGAATAAAATAAAACAAGTAAACTTAAAATAAAAGAAAGAGTGGGTGACACAACACCCTCATTAAGGGAAACCCCACCAAAAGGAGGCATATGGAGACAAGCACTCCATTATTAGGGAATCATGGAGTGGCTCTATGACTTGGAAGTGGGCATGAGTGTGGATTCCACTCATCCCATGTCCCCCATGTTTCCAAATTCGTCACTTCACCCTGAAGTTGAAGTGACCATAAGGAAGTTAACCTAGGGTTATCCTAGCCCAAAAGGTCCCTAGACCCATGGGGTATAACCCAGGGTTGATCTTTGTCTAGTTAGAACTCCCAGGGTCAACTAAAACACAAGATAAAGGGTCTAAAAGAATTAAAATTCAAACAAGATTAAAATCATTGCTTACAACACAAAAGTAAATTAAAAGATAACCCCTATTCCCTTGACCTCAAGCAACATTAACACATTACAACATTACAACATTTTCCAAGCACGAGGTTGATCTTAGTTCCTCATTGAACTAGATCGGCTCACAAGGGATACAACATAGGTACGAGATGGTCTCCTGTAGTTGTGGTATTGTTAGAAATACCTGCACACTCAAACTTGAAGTCAATATCACATATAGATATCATCGCTAAAGCCAAACTAAATATATGCAACTTAAACATTCAACCATAGAATCATATTGAGTTTCCATATCCATTCATCATTTTCTTCAAAACAATATCTAAATTATCATTGCACAATTATTTCCTTAAAATCAAATAGGTTCAATAAGCAAGATTCCAGAAAAAAAGTCTCTCAACATATAAATAATAATAAAAATCATTGCAAATAGTCTCATGAATAGTAGTGTAAAAAGTAGGCCTCCCAAAACCAGATTACCCAGATGCCTATTTTCCTTTAAACTGTTCTGATTCTCCAGTTCATTCAAGGATGTAGGAGAAGAGCATACTTAGTTTTTAAGAAAAATATTAGCGATCTAATAATCTCAAATCTCTCAAATAAATCAGAAAAATAATGAGCTATACCAGACAACACGGCTCTGATACCATGTTAGATTCTGCGAGAAGCGAGAACCGAGCCAGGATCCATTGTCGATCGTAGATCATATGTGCCTCCACTCAACAGATGATCGAAGATCAAAATATTAGAATGAAGAGATATCTGACATGAGAGAAAAATAGAGAGAAAGAAAGAATTTTGAGAAGACTCTCAATACTCTCACCGAGCTATCACTGAACTGATATTCGAGCTTGTGAACTAGCTACAGTGAGAGGAGAGTGGTGTATATATAGCAAAAATAGGGCATATACATCCAAGAGGTGTAATAACTCCCATATCCCATAAAAGGTGGGAGGTTTTACCTACTTGGTAAATGCCAAAACATGTGGCATAACCTCCTTACATGAAAACAAAAAAAAGAGTTATAAGAGGTGGCACATAAAGATAAAAGAGTGTGAGAACTCTAACTACCCCATAACCTACTTAGGTAAGGATAGAATAGTGGTTATGAGAGGTGGCACAAAAAGCCAAAAGAGGATGTGTAACTCAACTACCCATATGTGGGAGAGAGTTACACATGTAGCTGATGTATTTTGCCACGTGTCCTCATATTAACCACTTATAATAAACCTAAGCAAGCTTAATAATGTGTAGGAAAAAGAAATATCCCTAAGGAATATAAAAAATCTACACTAACAACTTCTTGCAGTGAAGATGAACTTCAAATACAAAGGAGGATGATCACAAGCTATAGATTGATATGGAATGATATGGTGCACTGATAATTCTACAGAGTAACGATATGGAAAGCTTGGATGAATGAAATGGAGGAATAGGGTTCAATTTATAGACTTGTGAGAGAGAAGATCAATGGTATAGAAAGAATGAGAAGATCAACAGTATAAAACAGTTGAGGAACGTGCGCGAATAAGAAGAAGACAAGTGTCACACAAAAGTTATTTTATTTGAGTTAACTACTTTCTTTTCTAAAGATAAGATATGCTTTTCATAAATTAGAAAGCTTTTCTTCTAATTTAAGAGATATTGATAAAAACAAGGTTGATTGAGTCAATTAACTCAACTTGAGATTTGCTTTTGCATGATTTGAGAGAAATTAAATAATAAATTATTTAATTTTGTCTGCATGAAGAAGAAGACTTATTTTTAGAAGGTTTGGAAGATATTTGAAGAATTGGAAGATAAGAAAACTAATTAAATAAATAAATTTATTTAATTGTTGTGCATGATTTAGAAGAATCAATAAAATATTTGATTGTATTTTATTTTTGGAGATTGAGAAGATTTAAATAAATTTGATTTGATTTATTCAAATTTGGAAGAAGAATTGACTTAATTAAATAATTAAGAATTATTTAATTGTTCGGAAGAATTTAATTAAATAAAGGATTTTATTTAATTTTGACTTTAGAAGAGATAATTAAATATTTTGATATTTAATTAATTTAGAAGAATATGAATCAAATAAATAAATTTGTTTATTTATTTATTGATAGAAGAATTAGAACGAAATAAATATTAAGAATATTTATTTAGACTGAGTTGTATCATTTTTAGGTGTATATATTTTGCCTCTCTTTGAAGCAATGTGTTTTATTACGTTGTTTCAAAGAATAGATTTTTCTAATAATGATACATGCTCCAGTTTGCCCCTGGTACAGGTTTAACGAGGATAGGATGCCCCCTCGGGAGATTGGATAGGAAGAAGGTAGAGGGCGTGAGATTGACAATCTCATGAAGAAGAAGGTAAAAAAAAATACGTTATGTTTGAAGAAAAACTTAATGATATGCAATGCAAGATAGAATGAAAACACACACAAGCAAGTATGCACAATTGATCCAAGAATAAACAAGGTATTGCCCCTGTCCAGTTGTAAACCAACGATATACTGATAACGATATACGACAGTGTTGTCATGGCGGGGAATGATATATCCCAATACCAATACAGGAGGCATGCTGTCATGGCGGGGAACAATGGATCCCCAGAGCAACACAAAGGATAGTGTCTGGTTTCAGGAAATCAAACATGTCATGTAAGATGCGTGTGTTGGTCTAATTTCAACAATGTTACATCATGTATAAGATAAATGCTTGATTATAATTGATCGAGTTGGTTTACGACTAGACAAGGATCAAGACCACTAATTGTGATTGAATCATTTGTGCAAGATTGACTTGACTTGATTGGTATGGATTAAGGATTGACTTGCATTTGGATCATTGCTCAAACTGATAGTTAGAACTATTGACGAGAGATACAATGATAGATAGAAAGTTGGAAGATAGAAGAATGACTTGACAGAAGGAATCACAAGCTTTTATTCGATACTCTGCGGTTTGGATCCTTATATGCATGGGATATGGTATGGATGCTTTTGCAGATGTGAATGGTATGGATGCTTTGTGGATGTGAATGGTTTTTTGACATCTTGATAGTTCAACTATTTTGAAGTGCTTATTTCATCATTGGGCTATTTTTTGAAATGTTGTAAAAAAATACAAGCATCTATGTGTAGATCAGAAATGCAGACAAGGCTAAAATACCAAACAAAGTGCAAGAAACACAAAGTTATACTTTGCAAGCAAGTCCAATCCCATCAAGGGAAGAAGGAGCCTTTGCACCCAAACAAGCTCCCAAGACCAAGATGATCCCTAGACAAGTGGATTTCAATGTGAAATGCTCATTCCAAGTTGTGCAACTCACTATCCTAGCTCAAGAGTGATTTTGGCATTATGACTTTGCATAGACTTAGCTCCTTCAAATGGCTTGGGAGAGCTTGTATTTATAGACTTTAAGAGGGATTCTTGATCCAAGGGTGGTGAATGCTTGGAAAGCTCAAGGATGGAGAATGAAGATGACATGGATGGCCTGGATTTAATCTAGCAAAATGGATGGTTATGAATAAAAGTGATTCTTTTATTCATTTTGGGGAAGAGAAAAGTTATGGGGGAAGATTATTCTCCAAATAAAAGATTCATGGGGGGAGATGCAAGTGAATTAAAAATTTAGTTGGGGGGAAATAGAGGCATAGGCATGGGAAGGGTATTTTTTTATTGTGATGTGGGATTTTAGGTAGATTTATTCCCGTTTATTTATTTAGGAAATGTGGGAGAGTGGGTTAAACTAGGTTTAACCACCCAAATGAGGGATTTAGGGTTAATTAATATTGATTTTATTTAATTAACCCTAAGGCTAGAATAAGTGGGGTTAAATTAATTAGTTAATATGATTTTAACTAATTAATTGGATTTAGTGGCAAAAAGGAAAAAATGATTTAGTAAATATTGCATATTTACTAAATTCATTTGGGTAGGTTTGTAACTATTGAATTAATGAAATTAATTCAATTGTCTGGGATAAATTGACGAAAAATGGGGTAATGAAGGGATAATTAATTAAATAAAATTTAATTAATTGGTTTAGGAGGGAAATTGATATGATTAGGAATATCGGGAGTTAGTTTGGTGGTCGAGACATTTTTAGGTGTCTACATTTGCCCCTCTTTGACGTGGCATCAGGACCTAGGAGGGAAATGGCGTCAGGTCAAAGAAAAATATGCCCCAGCTGCCAAGAAGGAATAGGATGGATAGGGGATGCCCCCTCAAGAGGTTGGCGGGAAAATAAAAAATTTTCAGGTGAGCTCTTGAAATGATGTGATGGTAGTGAAGGTTGGATAGTGGACAGAGAAAGAGGATGAGAGGAAGAAAAACAGAAGAAAAAGGTTAGGATCTGCACCCTGGCGGGGAAGAAGGATGACATGGCCCACTATATTAGGAAAAGTGGGCCCTAAGAGTGCCACATTTGTACACCTTGACCCTAGAGAAGAAGAAGCGAAGGAGAGATGGCTGACCGCAACCCCCAGTTCTTGCGACTTTGACATATCTCCGAGTGGTTCTGAGAGTTTGGTCGGGCACCCGGCGCTGGACCCCTAGTAGGCCCTAACCCTGACTTTGTAATTTTTTCATTTTCCGTGCATTTTTTAAGGTTTTTGTGGGTCGGGATTGAAGCGCGTAGCACCAATGACCAGGCGGATTGGCGCTATCCGCCTGAGTAGGGTAAGGCGGTTTTGTCACCATTGGGTGGGAGTTTTAGTGCTATCCTCCGGATTAGCGCTATTACATCCAGGGATATATTTCAGGCGTTTTGACGCCAAATAGGTGTGAAAGGGACGCTATAGTCTGCAATAGTGCCATCTTGTGAAGTAGCGCTATAATTGATTCTAGCGCTATTGAAAGAATTGGCACCATTCGGCAAATTAGCACCAAAAGGAGGAAAGACGCGATGAATAGCACATAGTAGTGCCAAAACTAGGATTGATGCTATGAATAACATGCAGTAGCGCTATTTTTTGGATTAGCGCAAAGAGGTATGCGTAGTGGCGCGATACTCTGGATTAGCACTATTTAGAGGAAATTTTAGCGCCATTTTAAAAATGGCACAGGGGTTATCCATTTGCATGCCACCTGATGCTGGCTTGTTTAGATTCTTAGAAGAAGAGAAAGATTGGTTTAGAAGAAGTTAGGTTAGCATCTAACCATAATGTTGCGTATGCAGGATACAGAGCGGTTTATATTGCAGTCGCGGGAACGACGAGTTCCCACTGTGATGGCATTATTTGATGGTTTTGACGATGCCGTGAAGGTGCGGTTGGTGAGTTTGGGGCTTCTGACGGTGGCGTCGATGCCTGTGTTGCAAGCTCATAGAGCTCTGATGACAGCCATGGTAGAGTGATATCAGACGGAGACCTGCAGCTTTTTATTGCTAATAGGAGAGATAACTATTACACTTGAGGATGTTTATTGCATCCTCAAGCTACCTATCCATGGTCGACATGTCAGATATGACATGAAGATCAGGCAGAGGCTGGTCAGAGTTTATGGTGCAGATCAGCTTGTTCTCTCTCAGAATGAGAGAGAGATGGATTATGAGGCGACATTGGCTGCGGGTGGAGATCCATTTGCCTTGTTCCTGTGTGCGTTGATAGGAGGTGTGGTGATGCCTGATAGGTGAGGCAGGGGTTTTCCAATTGGTTGGGGAGGGGTGATAGAGGTGATGGTGGTGCATGGGACTGTCTTTACCTGGGGGCCATTGATGCTAGCACAGCTATATCATGAGATGCACACAGTCACCTATCTGCATGATAGGGCCTTATTTACTGGTGTGACACTGCTGCATGTATGGATTTGGGAGCATATCCCTGTCACTGAGCTGATTTGTGGATATTATTGGTGGCAGTTTGAGACCTTTGTGTGTCTTTATCGAGATGCAGAGTACACCTATACGGGCCAGGTGCGACATTGGCGGCAGATGCTAGATGATGTGATTAGTGTGGTGTGGCAAGCCTACATCGGTTGTGAGGAGTGGCCAGATGACATCATTCATCTTCCATACACCTTTCAGTAGAGATATCTGATGGGTCGAGGAGACCGTTGCATCGAGATGTACCTGCCCTCACAGGTTATGCGGCAGTTTGGGTTGGTGCAAGACACCCCTCAACAGATGGCTATATATGCACGAATCCCGTGAGATAGACTGACTGGCCTACACCCCTACAGCCCCAAGTTACCTTAGCAGACTTTGCAGCACTTTGGCCAGTGCAGTGGGATTGGAGGAGTACAGTGAGAGATGCAGGGACCATAGCTGCGTATGATATCTGGTGGCATATGCATCAGCCTACTCGGTTGATAGATCCAACAGAGGAGGCAGCAGGTTCCGGGGGTGATGACTCAGAGGGTGGAGATGACCCTGATGGGGGGATCAGGTGGAGGGGGATGTGGTGATTGAGGACTTCCTGGTGGAGATTGGAGATGATGGAGAGGAGAGGGTGATTGGGAGACATGGCCAGCCGATAGATGTGCTGGCGGCAGTGGCAGTGGGACAGGGATAGGTGTAGCAAGTTCCTGCATAGTAGGGATAGGCGGAGCAGGTTCTGGCACAGCAGGTTCCTACAGAGCAGGTATAGGTTAGATCAGGGCGACGGCTGAGAGTACCTCGGTGGCGCGGAGGGCAGCTGAGAGTAGAGGAGGGTGACCTACCTCCACCTCAGGAGGGGTGGTGGCAGGTTGGTGGTCATGATGCAGAGGCAGGGACCTCAAGGATAGCTGTGGAGGCTGAGGCTGAGGATGAGAGGCATGCATCTTGTCAGAGGTGACGGGATGAGGAGGAGGAGATGGAGATGCTACGGGCACAGGTGGCCAGCCTGGAGGAGGCATAAAGGGTCATGAGGTGGAGTTAGTGCAGTTGCGGGGGGGCCTAGAGTTATTAGATGGTGCAGATGGGCAGGTAGCGGCATTGCGGGCACAGTTGGCCCAGGCATACGATGAGATAGGGGTGTTGACTCGGGAGCGGGATGCAGCATTGGACAGGGCACAGCAGGCAGAGGCTACAGTGGGTAGTCTACAAGCATCAGGGGGTGGGCTTGCCCCAATTTTGATAGGGATGCAGGCTCAGTTGTCGCAGGCATAGACACAGACCTATCAGTTGCAGGCACAGTTGAGTCAGGCATAGGGAGATGTGGCAGAGGCCAGAGCATGTGTGGAGTACTACAGGGGGCTGTATTATGCAGCTGTGCCAGTCGCGCAGCGTGCCCCGAGCTACAGCCAGGTCAGCAGGTCAGGGGCATCGAGATCTCTTAGATCAAGATTGATTCAGTCTATTCAGTAGATGATGCCTCCTCCCTCACATGTGCCCTAGCAGGTCCCTCAGGTGTAGGTATAGCCACCACCACAGTCACAGTTGCCAACAGGATCACAGGCTCGACCAGGGTCAGAGTCTCCTACCCCATCAGAGAGGGGATCCTCTATGTGATGGCCCTTATCATGATAGCCTTTTATTTTTTGATGGATACATGAGCGATGTACATTTTTTGTAGTGATTTATATATGATGCGATGCTTTTTTGATGGCTTATGATGCTTATGATTATGATGATGTTTATGCGATGGATGCAATATTTCTTTATGGATGTTATATGCTATGGTTGTGTTATGTTTATGCAATGATGTCCTGATGTTATGGATACATTTATGATGGATTTGTTGTGATATATGCATGGTGTTGTGATTTTATGGACTATATGCTACTAGATGATTTAAATGCTAGTTCGATGATTGCGATGATGTGATGTAACTAAAATGTGTTATGTAAATGTGATGATATTAATTTTAATTTTGACATGCACTTATGCGATGGCAAACATAAATGGGTATGATATGATTGTAATGTGCAACTAACCGCTTCTAAAATGGACCTAATTTTTGTGCAAACTTAAATGTATGAAAAATGAATTTGAATCTATTTGATATGCAATTCTAAAATGGATAAATGAATCTAAATGACATGTGATTTTGGATGGTTTAAAAATGAATCTAAATGATATGCAAATTAAGTGGATTAAAATGGATCTAAATGATGTGTAAATGATATGAAAATGATTTAAAATGAACCTAAATGATATGCAAATTAAGTGGATTAAAATGGATCTAAATGATGTGTAAATGATATGAAAAGGATTTAAAATGAACCTAAATGATATGCAAATGAAATGGATTACAATGACCTAAATGATATGCAAATTAAATGGATTACAATGACCTAAATGATATGCAAATGATATGAAAAGGATTAAAATGAACCTAAATGATATGCAAATTAAATGGATTACAATGACCTAAATGATGTGCAAATGATATGAATTAAATGACCTAAATGAGATGCAAATTAAGTGGATTACAATGACCTAAATGATATGCAAATGATATGGATTAAAATGACCTAAATGATATGCAAATTAAGTGGATTAAATGAACCCTAAATGAGATGTAAATTAAATGGATTAAAATGAACCTACAATGACATGCAAAATAGATGACTAAAATGATATGCAAAAATAGATGATTAAACTGAACCTAAAATGATATGTAAAAATGGATTAAAATGAACCAATAATGATATGCAAACTAAATGATTATGACATGTAGCTAGATGATATGTTGAGATGCAGTTTAGGTGATAGGTGGTATGCAAACTAGGTGATAGGTGATATGCAAACTAAGTGATAGGTGAGGTGGTCTAGTGTTGATACACATGATGTTCTTTGGGTTGACCCTGAGTGGTGAGGTGGTGGGAGAGGGGATTAGGTGGGGAGACAATAGGGGTGTATGGATGGATGTGGGTAGGATGTATGGGTGGGGAGATGAGTGGGTTGTTAGGTCGCAAGACACCACGTCAGTTGAGGGGGGATTTATGTGAGTTTAGGAGGTGTTAAGTGGAAATGCAGTGGGGGAATGGGATTAGTGAAGGGTTGGTTGGTGGGGGATGGGGGAGAGTGATTATTAAATCTAGGCCAAGATGGGATAGGGGACTGAGTGATTAGGATGATGATTTTGAGCTAATAACAGTAGTTGCACAAGATTACTTGAGAGCATTTCTTATTTTAATGTAGCAATGTAGGATACCATTCACAAAGGTATGAAATGACCTAGGTGATTATGCATACCCTACAATTGCATGGACAAGACCCACAGACAATAGGTTGATTTCATGCATGCCCAAGATAGTATAATCTTGTCGAGTCAAGGAAGGGGACTCATAGCGATGAGTGCGAATAATGCATAAAAGGTTTGAATGCCTGTTTATGCAAATAGGACACATCATGCTAGAACTGACCTGGACTTTAAGATATGAATACTATTCTTGGAGTAATGAAATCAACCTGCAAGCACAGCATGCAGAATCAATGACAATGTCTACTCCAGGTGTTATCCGCTACATACCATGATATAATGAGATCAAGGTAGCTTTGGAAATGACTTAGAGTGAGACAAAAAGATAAAAATCAATAAGCAACAAGACCAACGAAAAGATACAAATAGCCGTTGTGTGCTCTTGCCAAGAGACGTGATGATAGAATGATAGATTTTTGTCCATTGTAGGAAAGATATATCCTAGGACGTAGATCCGTTGGTGTGGATTAGAGAATTTGTTGGAAGATGGGCAAAAGAATGGTCTGGCCATGTGTAAGATTATGGTTGGTATGTTGATTGATGATTTTTGCATTGGGGGACCTGTTTGGAGTGTAAGCATAGCTTGTGTGTCATTTATGAGATCAAAAAAAAAAGCTTAGTAAACGGGGGAACCATCCAACAGGGTGGAAACTTCCTTTGTATTCCAGACTGCCTACATACCTTGTGTCCACGGGATCAAGGTACTTTTTAAGATGCGGGTGAAATGAATATGTAGTTCTGGCAAGACTTGATGATGTGGGAATGGTTCGGGATGAGAGTGATGTGGGGAAGATGGATATGTGTTTGAGGATGAGATGTGTTGTCTTTTGGGTTTTTCTGTATTTTCTATTATTTTTGTATTTTATGATTTTACGATTTTGTTGGATTTTTCTAATTTTATGATGTTTTTGGATTTTTCTGATTTTATGATGTGTTTAGATTTTTCTGATTTTATGATGTTTTTGGATTTTTCTGATTTTATGATGTTTTTGGATTTTTCCTGATTTTATGATGATTTTGGATTTTCCCTGATTTTGTGATGTTTTTGGATTTTTCTAATTTTGTATGTACAAAGGGAGCTTACAAAGATCCTTGTTCCATGGGTTAGCCTTGGGATGGAATAAGATAGGTTAAGTGATGGGACTTGATGTTTCAGAATTCCAAGCCATGGGATGTGTGAAATATGGAGTGGTGTGACGAGAAGAGGACTTATTAGATGGTAGAACGGGCCACTACTCATGGCGCTTGGAACAGGTTTTCACCATGGTACTTATCCAAGGCATCACTGAAGTGATTTTCACCATTGGAAGTTTTTATTGCACTCTGATTTTTTTTTTGTGTTTTTGATTTTTTTTATTTTTTTGACTTTTTGACTTGGGGGATCAGATAGGTTATGCATAGAACTTCTTTAGATGCATGATATTCATTAGCTCATCTAGAGGCTGTCCCTCAGGTGTTGCAAGTTGATAGGCTCCTGACCCATAATCGGCCATGACGACATAAGGTCCTAGCCAATTGGGTTCAAACTTTCCTGGCTTCAGTCGGTCTTGTAGGTTCTGCTGATTTTCCATTAGGACAAGGTCACCTACCTCAAATTTTCTGGTTCTGATCTTTTTGTTGTAGCTTCTTCTAAGGCAGTTTTGATACGCCTGTAAGTGATTCAGTGCATTCAAGCATTTCACATCCAGGAGTTCTAGTTGATGTAACCTTGCTACGTGGTAGTCCTCATCAGAGATAATGTTTTGCAGGGACAATCAGAGAGAGGGGAGCTCAACCTCTACAGGTAAAATGGCTTCCGATCCGAATACTAATGAGTATGGGGTGGCTCCTGTAGGAGTGCGGATGCTGGTGCGGTAAGCCCATAGGGCGGGGTTGAGTTGGAGGTGCCAGTCACGGCCAACTTCATTGACTATCTTTTTTAAGATGCGGAGGATGGTTTTATTAGACGCCTCTGCTTGACCATTTCTTTGAGGGTAGTATGGGGTGGAGAAGCAGTGTTTGATGTCGAAATTTTTGCATAAAGCGCAAACTTCTTGGTTTTTGAAGGCCTTTCCATTGTCGGTGATGATGGAATGGGGGATACCATATCGGCAGATGATGTAGTGAAGGATGAATTTAGAGATTTGGATGCTAGTGGTTAAGGTAAGTGGAATTGCTTCCACCCATTTGGTGAAGTATTCGGTAGCAATGATTATGAACTTATGGTCGTTAGAGGATGGAGGATGTATTTTCCCTACAAGGTCGAGTCCCCACTGTGAGAAAGGCCACGGTGTTGTGATTGGTTGCAGCTCCTGTGCTGGTGTGTGGATGAGATCACCGTGCTATTGGCATGGGAAGCAATTCTTGACAAACCTGTGAGCATCACGGTCCATGGTAGGCCAATAATATCTGGTCCTGAGGATCTTTTTAGATAGGGTAGGCCCACTGGAATGTGCTCCACAAATACCTATGTGTACCTCTTCCAAAGCTACTTTAGCTTCCCTAGAGTCTAAACATCAGAGAAGCGTGTCATCAAGACTCCTTTTGTATAGTGTGTCACCGACAAGAATGAAACGGGAGGCTCGACGGATGAATGATCTACGCTGGGAAGTGGATAGATTAGGGGGAAGGATATTATCATGAAGGTAACAGTATGTTTCCTGATACCATGGGGATAGAGGACCAGTGACTTCGCACACTAGTTCAGATTGCGGAACGTCATATGCGGGGATGGGGAGCTCTTCTATCAAGAATTCATATTTCTTGCTATTCTTCTGCATATCGACCAGGGATCCTATGGTAGCCATGGCATCGGTTGCTATCGGTTGCTTTATTGTTGAGCCTTGGAATTTGCTCAAAGTGGATGTCATCAAAGTAGTCCTTGAAATCATCAACCATTTTCTTGTAGGGCAGGAATTTGTCATCTTTGGTCTTGCATTCGTTATTGACCTGCCTGATGACCAGTTGGGAGTCGCCATACATAGTTAGCTTTTTCAATTTTCCATTGGATGGCCATGCAGAGACCTGTGATGAGAGCCTCATACTCTGCTACATTGTTGGTGCAGGGAAATGTGATTTTGAATGATTTAGGGATCGCGTCACCTTGAGGGGTAACAAACATGATGCCTACCCCCGAGCCTCTATGGGTGTATGATCCATCAAAATATATTTTCCATCTGTCTGTGGTTGGTGTGATTGTCATGATAGTCTCGTCTGGAAAATCTGCAATAGTAGGATGTTCTGTGGGGATAAGTGCTTCAGCCAGCAGATTTGCTATGACTTGTCCTTTAATGGCCTTTCTCTCCGTGTATTCAATGTCAAATTCAGCTAGAATCATGACCCATTTTGCCATCCTACCTGTGAGAGCCACTTTGTTTTGTAAATACTTCAGTGGGTCGATCTTAGCAATGAGCTTGGTCTTGTGATTAAGCATGTAGTGTCTCAACTTTTGTGATGTAAAGACAAGGGCTAAACATGCTCGTTCAATCTGTGTATAATTGAGCTCATACGAGATCAATGTGCGGCTGATATAGTAAATGGCTCTTTCTTTCCCCTGCTCATCATGTTGTGCTAACAAAGCCCCGATTGTTGAGTCTGTCGTGGAGATATACAAGAGGAGGGGCTCTTCTTGTCTTGGCGGAGTTAGAATAGGGGGATTGGCCAAATATTCTTTTAGCTGATCGAAGGCCTTCTGACATTGATCGGTCCAAGTGAAAGCCGTATCTTTCCTGAGGAGATGTTGGAATGGCTGACACTTATCAGCAAGTTGGGCGATGAACCGACGAATGGACTGTAGTTTCCCCTACAGGCTTCTTAGTTGTTTCAATGTTGTGGGAGGTGGCATTTCAATGATAGCCTTTACTTTCGTAGGATCCACCTCGATTCTGCGTCTAGAGACTATGTATCCTAGCAGTTTCCCTGAGGTGATGCCAAAGACACACTTTTCGGATTGAGACAAACATTATATTGCTCTAGTCTATCAAAGATCTTGGCTAGCACATCTAAGTGTTCTTCTCTGGTCTTGGATTTCCCTAGTAGATCATCCACGTAATCTTCGATGATGTGGTGAAATAGGTCATGGAAGATGACGGTCATGGCTCTTTGATAGGTGGCTCCTACATTTTTCAGGCTGAATGGCATGACCACCCAGCAATATGTTCCCCATGGGCATATGAAAGTTGTTTTGTGTTGATCCTCTTTGGCAATTTTTATCTAATTGTATCCTGAGAAGCCATCCATTAGGGATAACATTTCATAGCCTGCTGTGAGATCCACTATCATGTTGATGTTTGGTAGTGGGAAGTCATCTTTGGGGCAGGCCTTGTTGAGATCCCTGAAATCGGTACAACAACGGATTTAGCCATCTGGTTTGGCAACTGGCACAAGATTTGAAATCCATTTAGGATAATCGATGGGGCGAATGAACCCCACATCTAGTAATTTCTTTAGTTCTGCCTTGACTAGGAGAGCCACTTGAGGATTCATTTTGCGAAGCTTTTGCTTGACTAGTTTCGCATCGGGACGCACTGCAAGATGATGAACAACCAAGCTAAGATCTAGCCTTGGCATGTCTGCATAGGACCATGCGAAATTGTGATTTCTTCATGTGAAAAATGCCAAGAAGTTTTCTTGTTCGAACATGCTGAGAGACTCTGCTTTGTATGTGATTTTTGGCTCTTGTTCTGTCCCCATATTCATTTCTTGCGCCAGTTCTACCAAGATGGGTGATCTATCTGGATATACTTTGTCTACCTCAGGGAGGCCCATGCTTCCATCTCCTGGCGCCTCATGGAGGTTTTCACCAGGAGATACGTCTTTTATTTTTACTATTTTGGGATCTGATACTGCCGTGGAATGGTTTTCACCATCAGATCCATTTTTTATTTTTATGTTTTTGTGATTGGAAGCAGGGGTTGTCTCCCTGAAGTAGGCATCTGGATTGAGTTCCATTACGTAACCTACTCGATGATCTCCCAAAGGGAAGTGATCTCTTACCCCCATCATTTTGGCAATAGCTTCATCATTAGGTGCAATGTCAAAGACATGAGGTCCCCGTTGGTCCTAGTCAATGAGGTCAGGATAGACTAATGGTAGGTCATTGGATGTCGAGGGGATGGTGGCAACTGAGTAGATGGTGTAAATGGATGAGTTGAAGAAGTCGTCAAAATCACTAAAGGAGTCTTGAAGGCCCATTTCGTTGACACCATTGACGTCTAAGGGGATCCTGGCAACCTCGGTTAAGACACATTCACCGGTATTAAGGATGCATTGTGGTTGACCATACCCTAACCCTTGAGTATAGGGGTTTCTGGTTGCTTGCAGTGGTTCTACAATCCCCTATTCATGAAGGCCTATACTGCCTTGTCCTTTATAGCCCATGCTCTTGACAATTTTAGAACCTTTGCCTGTAGATTTCTATGGGGATTGTGGGGGCCTCTTGTTCGATTCTTCATCCTTGTAAAGCCAAGATGAGACATCTTCAAGTACATCCTGATCCAGGAGATGCTTCTTCTCGAAGGTGGGTGAGGGTTTGCACTTGATAATGATGGTATCAACTGTCTTTGTTGTTGGGATGCTGAATGTCTTAGGATTGGGTAGTGTGCCCACACAAAAAGTGTCGTGTAGGTCATATTCCCCACATCCCATGTCGGATAGCTTGATCTGGACCTTAGGCGGTGGAGTTGTTTGGGATGAAGTGGAAGCGATGCTTACGGGGTCGATGTATGATGTTGTTGGCTTAGCTTTAGCGGTGGCTTTATTGTATGGACAGAATGTCTGGTTGTGACCGTCCAGAAAATTGCAGTATTGGAAGGGACGAGGGTCGACATAGATTGTGACTTTGGTGCCATTGTGGGGGAATTTGATGCATTGATGGAAGGTGGATGGGACGGCTTGCATGGCATGAATCCATGGTCTGCCAAGAAGGATGTTATAGGGAAGGTCAAGATACAGAACTTGACATTTTGTTTCAAGGATTTTTGGTCCCACTTGTATGGAAAGCTTGATAGTACCTTCAGAGAGCCATTCAGTGTCATCATAGCCTTTGATCGTGATGCACTCACTGGTGTCAACAACCACATCGGAGTACCCCAAGTGTTTTAACATTTTTAGAGTGCATATGTTGAGGCCAGAACCACCATCTATTAAGACCCTTTTAATGGTGTGCTTGTGGATGCGGACTTCAATGTGCAAGGCGTCATTATGTACATGATTAGAGGTAGGTAGGTCCTTTTCTCATAAGGTGAGATGATGGGGTGAAGCGATGTGTCCTACCATGGCTTGGAATTCTATCACATTCAAGTTGGCAGGGACTTGTGTTTGCGAGAGCGCTTTATCAAGGACGTCCTTATGAAGGGGGGACGTGCAAAGCAACTCAAGGATGGAGATTTGTGCGGGTGTCTTGCCTAGGTGTTCTAGGAGGTTATATTGGTGGGCAGGTGATGGGCGTGCAGTTGGACGAGGGGGTAAGGGAGTGGACGTGGATGCAGGTGTTTGGTCAATAGGAGGGGCTGTGCGGATAGATACATGGCCTCGACGCGTTATCACGGCACAATCAGGTGCCTGTGCCTAAATGGTGATGGTGTTGACATAGTGTGATGAGGGTTTGATGCGGTCGATAATGGAGTCATAGTGTGCGGGGGTGGAGTGACATGGTATGCTTGGTTGGATGATGAAGCTTTATTATGGTTGGGTAAAGGATCCTTGTAAGCTCCAAGGTTAGTGTTTGGTGATGGTTGGGCACTTTGATCAAGGCTGACAAGATTTTGGTCTATGAGGTCTTGGATGCAATGTTTTAATTGCATACAGTCAGCTGTTTTATGGCCCGCCACACGGTGGTGTTCGCAGTAGTCATTTTTATTATACCATGCCGCTTTAAGTTCATTGTCTTGACGTGGTTGAATGGGTGGGAGTGTGACCACTCCTTGCTTGAGACATCTATCGAGGACGTCCTCGATGGGTTCTGCTAATGGTGTGAAATTTTTGCTAGGCTTGCGTGGTTTATTTGGTCCTCTTGGGTTATTTACATTTGCTGCATACATGTGTACAGGTGTTTGGTTTTGGATATGTTGGACAGCTTTCACATCTGTGACACCGTCGTTCAGATTGTTCTTGTGCTTCCCCCAATAGTGTGATTTATCATGGGATTGCGTGTTGGTAGTATTGGGGGTGTTGTGATTGGATTTGTTGTTGTTATTGTTGGATTTGGGGTCGTATAGTTTGATGGAGCCCTTGGCAATGAGGGCTCGTTTGATAGTAGTGCCTTTGTCGATAACCTCTTCAAAGGTAGATGCGCAAAGAATTTGTAAGTGAAACCCTAGTTCTTGATTGAGATTGGCCACAAACATAGTGACAAGTTGTTTTTAGGAATAGGCCAAGGGAGTTTGCTTGCCAAGCCCCTCCACCGTTGTAAGAAAGAAGTGAAAGCTTCTCTGTTCTTTTGTTTTGTGTTGCAGAGGTCTGTCATAGACATCTCATGTTCAAAGTTGTAAGAGAAGTGGTTTACAAACTTCTCCGCAAGCTCAGGGAATGTTTGAATTCCAAGTGGAAGATGGGCAAACCATTCATCGGCTTGGCCACCGAGGCTTCTTGGGAAGAGTCTCATAAGATATGTGTCGTTGTTGGAGACCTCTAGACAAGTGATGTAGAACTCCCTAAGGTGGTCCCTAGGGTCTCCCTTTCCCTTGTATTTGTCAAATTTTGGTGTCTCAAATTTCTTGGGGAAAGGGGGCATGTATAATGTGCAATCGAATGAGTAGGGGCAAATATCCTCAAAAGAATAATACTTGCACTTGCCCCCAGTTTGTAGGTCCACTACATGTTGGACTAGGCCTTATACAACAGTGTTGATATCCTGTGGTTGTTGCGGTTGTTGTATGTACGCCTGTTGATTGGTGAGATGTTGGAGGTGGGGTGGTATTTGATGTTGAGGATTGGTTTGGTTGAGATGTTGGTATTGTAGGTTGAGGTTTGGATTGATTAGTGTCTTCTATTGTTGGTAGGCATGTAGTTGATGGAGAATGTGTGGTGGTATTTGGGGATTGGGATTATGTAGATTTGATGATGTTATGGGATTATGTGGGTATGTGGTATTGGATGGATTGACGTTAGGTAGGTGGATGTTGGATTGGTTGGATGTATTAGACTGTGATTGTGAGAACAACTGTCGTAGATAGGCAAGGGTGTTGGGATTGGGTGGAGGCACACTTGTGGACGTACTTGCTTGCGTGATGCTACCTTGTATGCCCATGGTAATTTGTGGCATGGAAGGGTTTACTGTTGTTGTAGTAGTGGATGTGGTGACAAGTTGTGAAGTGGTGGGGTTAGAGAGATTGGTGGTAATGATAGACGTGGTAACGGTAGAGGTCATGTTGGTAGTAGATGCGATAGGTGTGGATGATGTAGATGCTTGGGTATTGGATGTGATAGGAGCGTTTGTAGAAGTGGATGGTTGTGATGATGTTGTGATGGGGGGTAGTTGAGCACCAATTTTAAGAAGATGATCTAGATATCTATTTGGGTCCAATCTTAGTACTTTATCAAGTAGATTCATGTTATCGGCGTCTTGTGTGAAGCTCAAGACATCTAGGTCATCTTGGGATATGATGGGGATGTTTTGTGTTGGCGATGGTGCTGGTGTTTGTGTTTGTTGTAAGAAGTAAAAAGGATTTTCATTGGGGCCATATGGGGGGATGAAGGAATATGTGGGTTGGTTGAATGGTTGGTTGATGGGTATGTTGTAACTGTTGGTATTAGGCATTCCTATGCCTGGATATTGCTCTGCCATTTCTTGGATTCTCTTGTTTTGTGATCTCGTAATGGGCATGTGCATATGGGTAGAATGGAATGAGGATGGAGACCTTAGAGAATCAGATTGATTTTGTTGTACCTAAATATGGATGTGGTAGTGAGATGAGGTTGAGGAAAGAATGTGGTGAAGATTGATATGTCTTTCCAAAAGGTTTTAACCTAAGGGTGATACAAATGGATGATATTGATTTTTTTGCACAAATTTTGGACCAAAGGTGGATGATGAGAGAGGGATTCTGAATTTGATGCTTTGATTCTAATTGTTTGGGATGATTAGGATGATGTTCCTGATGGTTTACAAATTGAGCTTTTAGATAAGATCTAGATTTTGAGTTGGCACAAGGGGATGTTTTTCTTTGTTTGGGGTAGACTAATGACCTTACGCAAAGAGGTGTGATTTGTTTCCCTTGAAAGGTAGACTAATGACTTTTCAAGGAGAATGTGATGTTAATGATAAGATCTAGACCTAGTTTTGGCTCAATTGTTTGATGGTTTGTGGATGGGTTTTTTGATTTGGATTTGGATTTCTTTGAGATGATTTGTTGTAGTCCAAGGAGATATGCAAAAAGATTTGAAGGGGGATGGATGGATATGGATTTGGGGCTGACGATGATGTATCAGAGGGGTCCAATAATGGTGGTGATTGATCCTCTAAGGTCAAAGGGAAGGTGTGATTTTGGAAATTGTGAAGAAAATGGATAGACTATTGTTGGATTTCTGTGAGATGGATACAGATTATGACAAAGCAGGTGGTGTAGATCACAACAAAATGGGCATGTGTTTCAGGCAAATTAATCTAAAAATGGCACCAATCCATGGGTGAAATGGCACCACAATCAGAGAGATATGGCGCTAAAACAGGGTAGACAGATCTTTTGATGGCAAATTTTTGGATTTGTTTGTTTGGAATGTGATCAAATGATTTGTTTTGTCTCATGGCAATGTTGTTGCAATCAATTCGAGCACAATAAACCACACAAAAATTGAGATTTTGTTTTGTTTTGGAAAAGGATGTGTGATTTTATTCAACAAGCACTTTTGAACAACCTAAGGCAAGAATGTAACAGTATTTATTGAATCCCCTAGCTGTGCCTGTTCAAAGCGGGTAGCTCCAGGATCTTGGTAGCACCGGCTCCTTCTTACAATTACACATTTCTCACGCATACCAAGATCCAGGTTTCTTATAAGGTTTGTCCCTCACCAAACCTTTAGATTGTCCCTGCTACCTCAGCTAAGAACCGCATGAATCGGGGCTGCTTCAAGGGTTTTGCCCTCTACATCAACAAATAGAAGGATTTTGGCTTGGTAAAATAATGGTTCATAGTAAGGGCATCCGTTCAGGTGGTTATACGTGCGGTAGCGCTACTCTCTGTTATGGAGTCTCCCAGCCTCCAAGGGTTGCGCCTTGGAGGGTTTTGGGGGAGGTTGGATGTTGGTATAACATAGCAACACTTGTCGCTTGAGACTTTCAGCCCAAGCGCCTTATTTTATATAGCAACTTAGAAGAGCTTGGCTTTAGCTTGATGCCTCTTGGGTCGTTCCCACCTTTTGAAGTGGGGTGGTAGGCCCTCTAAGGATTACAAAAGCAATACAATCACAAAAATACTTTTGATCCCCAAGTTCACTCAAAGATGCGAGGGGAGAGCACACGTATTCTGGATGATTGTATCACACTAAACATGGTTCATTTTAGATCTTTAGATTTAAATGGAGGGTGATTAATGCAAAGTGTTGTGAGAAGTTTTTGATTCCCAAGATCACCAAAGAGTGCGAGGGAAGAGCATACACTCCTCACTCTACTTGACACAACCACGAAGACACTTCACACAAGTATTTTTGATTGTCTTGATTAGATGCGTGAAAAATGCAAGTTTGTTGTTCTTTTTACCCAATGATGTATTTTGATGCAATTTGTTGGTTCTTTTTAAGCCCAAATTCGAAATGTTTGATTTGTTTGTTGGCACACACACTTCACACAAAAGGAGTTTGTTTTGTTTGGTCAATTTTAAAACACCAAATTGAAGTGTTGTCTAACTAGAATGCCAAAATAGAGGTTCATTTTAAGTCCCACATGAAATGATGTTGTGCAAGGGAAAACTAACAGAACCCTGCAAACAGTTTGTTAGTATCTTGCAAAGGATGATAAGAACCTGCAAGAACCCTTGTCAGCACCTGCATAGATAGCAAAGTCAGTTTTTCCCAAAATAGCGCTAAAACAGGTATGTAAAAGCGCCATTGCGGGTAGAACAACCTGACTTACAAGAATGGCGTTGATTAAACTTATGATGATAATTTCAGACAGTAAAAGCGATAAAACAGACGATAGCACTAATATGCTATAGAGAAAGTGCTAATAAAATTTTTAGTGCTAATCAGTCAGTTGGAAGGCACTGAAACAGATGATAGCGCCAATATAGCTATATAAAAGCGCCACTGTGTGATTTTTCCAGAGACTTGGTTAACCCGCGGATGGCACTGACCTAAGTGATGGCACTGATACGACACTGAACACGTCTGACCTGCAAAAAGTAAATTTTCCTACACAATGCAAGGGGTCAGATAGTAAAATAAGGGTCTTGTTTAGCCTTGTTAGCCGGGGTAAATGAAACCTAGATGATATCTAAGTTAAAGTGCCTATTTAGACCCCTTGTAAAAATTTTGACATAACCCCCCTTTGCAACTTCAACATCTCTGTGTAAACTGAGAATGAAAGAAGATGGGAAATAGCAAGAAGAGCTTAAACCAACCAAATGTGAGTGAGTGTAAGAAGCCGTATGTGCTGTGCAGAAATGGCACCAAAACAGAGGATAGCGCTAAAACAAGACAGTGATGGCACCACTGCGAGGGTGTAATGGCACTGCACCTGCAAAACGAACTTGTCTAACACCAAAAACTCACGAAAATAGGTTAGACTGGACCTTGTGGATCCCACCGAGCATGCCAATGTAGATTAGAAATGTAGACAAGGCTAAAATACCAAACAAAGTGCAAGAAACACAAAGTTATACCTTGCAAGCAAGTCCAATCCCATTAAGGGAAGAAGGTGCCTTTGCACCCAAACAAGCTCCCAAGACCAAGATGATCCCTAGACAAGTGGATTTCAATGTGAAATGCTCATTCCAAGTTGTGCAATTCACTATCCTAGCTCAAGAGTGATTTTGGCATTATGACTTTGCATAGACTTAGCTCCAAATGGCTTGGGAGAGCTTGTATTTATAGACTTTAAGAGGGATTCTTGATCCAAGGGTGGAGAATGCTTGGAAAGATCAAGGGTGGAGAATGAAGATGACATGGATGGCCTGGATTTAATCTAGTAAAATGGATGGTTATGAATAAAAGTGATTCTTTTATTCATTTTGGGGAAGAGAAAAGTTATGGGGGAAGATTATTCCCCAAATAAAAGATTCATGGGGGGAGACTTGGGGGGAAATAGAGACATAGGCATGGGAAGGGTATTTTTTTATTGTGATGTGGGATTTTAGGTAGATTTAATCCCATTTATTTATTTAGGAAATGTGGGAGAGTGGGTTAAACTAGGTTTAACCACCCAAATGAGGGATTTAGGGTTAATTAATATTGATTTTATTTAATTAACTCTAAGGCTAGAATAAGTGGGGTTAAATTAATTAGTTAATATGATTTTAACTAATTAATTAGATTTAGTGGCAAAAAGGAAAAAATAATTTAGTAAATATTGCATATTTACTAAATTCATTTGGGTAGGTTTGTAACTATTGAATTAATGAAATTAATTCAATTGTCTGGGATAAATTGACGAAAAATAGGGTAATGAAGGGATAATTAATTAAATAAAATTTAATTAATTGGTTTAGGAGGGAAATTGATATGATTAAGAATATCGAGAGTCAGTTTGGTGGTCGAGACATTTTTAGGTGTCTACACTAGGTATAATTGAACTGAGATGACCTGAGTATAGCTTACATGGATTTTAATTTAGCAAGTTAATACAAGTATCGAGGTATAATTGAACTGAGATGACCTGAGTATTTCTTATGTTTCAACAAACAAGGATTGCCCCTTTTCATGTTTAGACCTCTGAAGTCCTCAATGATCATTTGCTGATCATGTCGTTAGACAAAAGTCGTCACATTACTAAAGATTGATCCACAAACAATAGACAAAGAAAAATGATTATGCCCCCATCATAGCATCCCTAGCTTTTGGCATCCTCGAGTAGCATAGAAAGACATAATAACGAAAATCATGGCTCTCTAACTTCACCTTTTCACAAAACATTCTTGCATTAGATGTGCTTTCTTGCCATAGTATTGATAAAATCATTTTGATGTGTTTTGGTCCTTGTTTGTTTTTCTTTGGAGAGGTTGATGTTTTGCATCAAGACTTTTTCTTAAAAAGTGGGTTTTGCTTGTGCCTGCTTGCTAGGTGAAAAGATTCCACAATCCTTATTGGTGAGACAAACCCTAAGGGATTGACCTAGTGCCTTGGGGGCTCATTACTAAATGGCCTTGCCTACGTGACGACGCAGAGGCGACGTAGTTCAGGGTGAACCCTAATGGACCTAAGACCTAGGTGATAGAAAGTGGTGTGAACTCAGATAGATAGAAGGACTAGACATGTGACGGATGGGATAGTGGGAGCCTCGGGGGCACATTTGAATAGTGGCCTTACCTACATAATGACATAGAGGCAACGTAGTTCATGGACTTAGACCATGGATGGACTAGAGGACAGGTGACAAGATATGGGATGGACAAGGAAGAGGAGCCTCGGGGGTGCATTGATAATGGCCTTGCCTATGTGACGACGCAGAGGCAACGTAGTTCAGGGTGAACCCTATGATACTGAGATATGGACCAAATGAAACACAATAGGGAACAAATATGGATCAGGTATGGAACATATATGGACCAGATATGGATCGGATGATACTGATGACAAGGTAACATCACAGATAAGTAGATGCATGGGTGATAAGGAATGAAATGCACACAGAAGAGGGCAAGGATGTGATCACTAAGGACTAAGTCGCATAGGAATAACATGCCCCATTGTAGGTAGAGTACTTAAAATTTTTCATGACAATGCTTAAGATGAAGGAGGATGAGAGGATAATGAAGGACTTGCATGGTTTGGAGGGATAAGGTATGTCAAGAGACATTCAAAAACATTTGTCAACATTGTGCCCCCAATCTTTATCAAGATCAAAGAAATAGAGGAAATATGCACTAGAAATGTTATAGGGAAAAATTGATGATAAATAAAATGGATTATAAGCCCAATAACACAATGAAATATGCAAATAACAAAGCTTTTAAAATAAAAAAGCAAACCTTGTAACCTTGTTATCCCACAGCTTCCATTGTTTGCCTAGTCTCGATCGATCTTTGTATGGAGAATGTGGCCCTCAAGAAGCACACTTCCTTGCTTTGTTCTTCAAGATGGCGATGGAGAAATGGCTAGGATATTTTTTGCAGTGAAGATGAACTTCAAATACAAAGGAGGATGATCACAAGCTATAGATTGATATGGAATAATATGGTGCACTAATAATTTTGCAGAGTAATGATATGGAAAGCTTAGATGAATGAAATGGAGGAACATGGTTCAATTTATAGCCTTGTGAGAGAGAAGATCAACAGTATAGAAAGAATGAGAAGATCAATGGTATAGAACAGTTGAGGAAAATGCGCAAATAAGAAGACAAGTGTCACACAAAAGCTATTTTATTTGAGTTAACTACTTTCTTTTCTAAAGATAAGATATGCTTTTCATAAATTAGAAATTTTTTTCTAATTTAAGAGATATTGATAAAACCAAGGTTGATTGAGTAGTTAACTCAACTTGAGATTTGTTTTTGCATGATTTGAGAGAAATTAAATAATAAATTATATAATTTTGTGTGCATGAAGAAGAAGACTTATTTTTAGAAGATTTGAAAGATATTTAAAGAATTAGAAGATAAGATTTAACTAATTAAATAAATAAATTTATTTAATTGTTGTGCATGATTTGGAATAATAAATAAAATATTTGATTGTATTTTATTTTTAGAGATTGAGAAGAATAAAATAAATTTGATTTGATTTATTCAAATTTGGAAGAAGAATTGACTTAATTAAATAATTAAGAATTATTTAATTGTTTGGAAGAATTTAATTAAATAAAGGATTTTATTTAATTTTGACTTTAGAAGAGATAATTAAATATTTCAATATTTAATTAATTTAGAAGAATATGAATCAAATAAATAAATTTGTTTATTTATTTATTGATAGAAGAATTAGAATGAAATAAATATTAAGAATATTTATTTAGACCGAGTCGTGTCATTTTTAGGTGTATACAACAATAATAACAACAATAACAGTAAAGAAGAAACATAAGCAAAAATGGAATAAGTCGAGAGAGAGGAACTTGTCATCAGAAGTAGGGTCTATCAGAGCAAGACACGGGTGGTGGGTGCCCTAGTCCTAGGGTTTTGAGGAAGATAAACTTATGTGCGAAGATATTCGTCTCTGTAACCTTCGTTTGCTTGTTTGTTGATATCAAAAACTTTCACTCCAGATCTACACACACAAGAGGAGGAAAAATGTTTGGACTTTATAGGGGCTTGCCATAGTCAAACCTTGTGTAAGTGTTTCTGTATACATCTAAAATTGGCTCATGTCAAATTAAGTAAATATTTTAATATTTATCTTAATTCTTATTTTCTTTTATCAATTAAATAAATATTCTAATTTTATTTGATTGATTCATTATCCCATAATTAAATAAAATTAATTTATTTAATTAAATTCCCTAAATTCTTCTAATGTCTCACATAATTAAATAATTCTACATTATTTAATTAATCATAAATTCCTCTATCACCAATCCACCTCACCTTTTCCACCTCACTATGTTGCACATGTAATTAAATATTCTAAATATTTAATTAGCTAATATTCCCTCACCCACATGTCCTATTTATCCTCTAGTCAACATTAGTTAACTAATCAATCAAATCTCCTAACTAATTAGTCATTTGAGTTCACTAATCAATCAATTCACTTAACTGATTAGTCAATTCAATCAACTCCCCAATCAACCCAGTTAACTGATCAATCAATTCTGTTAACTCTTCAATCTATTTAGTTAACTCCCCTGTTGCATGATGGAGCTTGGACACTTGTCCTCTTTCTATTCACGCACATTCCTCAACCGTTCTCAACCATTGATCTTGTCATTTCTTCTCAACTATTGATCTCTTCTCTTCTGAGTCTATAAATTGAACCTTATTCCTCCATTTCTATCATCCAAGCTTTAAGTAGAATTACTCTGTCAAATTACTAGTGCGCATTTGGCACCCTATTATTATCCATTTGCTTGAGATCACCCCATTGCTTTGAAGTTCATCTTCATAGCACATTCATATCATAGCCATTCTATTCTTGTCATCTTCAACAAACAAGGGAGTATACGCTTCTGAGGGCTTCATTACAATCAAGATCAAGAACAGATAGGTGAACATTGGAAGCAAAGAGGTAAATCAGTTTGCAAAGGTATTATCTTTTGCTTATTTGCATTTATCTCATTTTCTATTGTGTTATTAGATTTTAGTTAGTTATTGCTATTGTTCACATTTCTATAAAACATTCTGGTGCCCACCATGATCTGATCCATCTTGTTTGTGAGTGTTTATTTTAGAACTTTTTTGTTGCAGATTCAGGTGTGTTTCAAATAAAATTCAGGAATTGACTTTCACAAACGGCCACCTACACACAAACCGAGCTCATCATTGAGTCCGAAAGGCTTCGGAGGTAAGAAATAACATATAATTTGCCTTGTTTCGTTACTTGAAAATTTTTGATTTTTTTTTTAGCCTATTTTTGCAAAAAAAAAATAAATTAAAAATTAGCTAACAACAACAAAAAAAAAATTTAGACAACATTTTAAATTAAATTTATTTTTTGTTATTTAGAGCAACAAAATTAAAAAAAAAAATTTACACAGAAAAACAAAAAAAAAAATTACACAGTTTTTTATTTATATATTTTCATTTTATTTATTTTAAATTTAAAAAACAAAGTAAAAAAACTAAAAATAAAATAAAATAAAATAAAATTTTTGCAGGGGCAAGCCCGTCTGTCCCTTCCCCCCACCCCCATCCTCCCTCTACCCTGACCCACCCCACAACCCCCTTTTCCCATTCCCAACCCCCTTAACCACTCTCCCATCCCGCTAATCATTGCTACCCCGTACCCCCCAAACCCTTCCCCCGACCCGTCACCCGCCCAGCCCTAACCTGCTCCCCGCCACCCGCAGCCCTCTCCCCACTACCTCCCACGCCCAGCCCTATCTCTGCCTACCCTCATCCCTGCATCTCCCCCTCTTGCTACCCTCTATCCACCGCAGCCCTCTCCCCACTCCTGATCATGCTGCTGCCCTGCTCCGCCTCCTGTGCCCAGACCCTGCCGCCTCCCTCTGCCGCCCGCACCCAGAACCTGCCGCCTCCCTTCGCCACCCACCTACCTGTGTGCCCCTGCTGCCCACCTCCGCCGCCACCTCCCTGTCTTTGCCCAACCACCACCTACACACACACACCAAAAAAACAAAAAAAACAAAATAATATAAAACCTAAAAAAAAGCAGTCAATCAATATAAAAACAAAAAAAAAAAAAATGGGTTGACAGAACAATTAGGGTAAGGTTTTTTTTTTTTTAAATGTTATAATTTAATTTTTTTTTTTTAAATTTTAATGCTAAAAAAAAAATCTTTCTTTTATTTTGTTCATTTAATTTTTTTTTTAGAAACAAATGTTAATGTTGGCAAAATAGGGATATTTTTTTTCTGTTTGGCATAACTTTTTGTAGGCAGGTTGGATTTTCGTAAATTTATAGTCGTTGGAAAGCTGACTTAGATAACTTCACAACGGTACAGGTATCGTTAGCCCACTAGGTCAATATCAATAGGTATAATCAATCAAAGTCGACTTTGCCTTAAAAAACTTCAAACGACCATTAACTTCAGCATTTTTTTATCAAATTTTCATAAATTTTCTTGCATAGAATTTTGCATAGATTCTGATTTTCATATCTATTTTGCTGTCAAAAATCATATTTTCATAAAATTTTCTAGATTATGTGCTTTTCACCTAAACATTTGATTTGCAATCTTCTTGATTCCTTTTTTGTTTTCGTGGACTACAGGTGGACATCAGGAGAATACTAACCTAGTTTTGGTGCAAAACATCCACTGAAGACAATCATTCTTTTACTAAGTGCCAAATAGGATTGATTTAGGTATTATCATGCAACTTACATACAATTTCCATCTAGTTCTAATTAGGAAGGAGTAAACCATTGTTCATACAACTTGCATACAATTTTCATCTAGTTCTAATTAGGAAGGAGTAAACCATTGTTCATGCAACTTGCATACAATTTTCATTTAGTTCTAATTAGGAAGGAGTAAACCATTGTTAATGCAACTTGCATACAATTTTAATCTAGCTCTAATTAGGCAAGTAAAAATATGCATGCAAATCTCACATAGTTTCTAACTAGGAGGGTGGTAACTGAATCATTGCTATCTGGGTATCATTGATCATTTCTATATTGCTATCTATTTAAGTTAAGAATATTGCTATCTTGCAAATGAAAGAATCATTGCTATCTCCTAATCACTTCAAAGTTAACAACTGTGTGTGTGCCTAAGTAGAACAATGCATAGTGTTTTTCTTATTTTAATTAGGATTGCATAAACCATTGTTTACTATGTCTTCAGAATGACAATAGGCTTATGCTCTCCCCTTTATTGGGTGACCAAAATGCCAGACTTGTCATTTTGCGTGTATAACCTTTAGAGGGGCCTACCCTTGGATGCTTGCCTATCCAAGTGGGAATGACCCTAAGTGGTAACAGGCTAAAGCCAAGCCCTGCTGAGCCACTTTAAATAAATTGTGTTTGGAGAGAAAGCTTCAAACAACAAGTGAAGTTGTGTTATATCGATAGCCAACTTTCTCCAAAACCCTCTAAGGCACAACCCTTGCAGGCTAGGAGACTCTATAATGGAGAGTAGCGTTGTCACATGTATAACCACTCGAACAGTTGCACTTACTAGTCATCCCTATTTTAGTAGCCAAAAACCCCTATAAGTCGGTGCAGGGAAGGGTGATTATCACCTTGCGAAGATGCCTCAACTAGAAATAGTGAGAATTCAGTTTATATTATCCCAGCCAGCCTAGGATTTGTACTTGCTTTCTTTTAGTCAAAAAGAGTAAAAAAAATCACAAAAAATTTAAAAACCATGAAAACATTCTTTGTGTTTGATGTGTCTTCTTGCCATAATTGAGAAAAATTAGATCAAAAGACCAACTTGCAACCAAGGAACCAAAAAGCACTAAAAACGTGTTGAAAACTTTGTAAAATCATTCGAAGAAACCAGAGCTGCACATTTATCCTCTACCAAAATCATGCATTTACCATGACTTGCTGTGCATTTGCCTTCTGAAACTGTGCATCTGTAGCTGCACATCCAAAACAACAAGTTTTCTCGGCCTTCTGTCAGTTTCTGTAAAGATGACAAACCAATTAGAAGCACTTGCTCAGAAACTCCAATACTTGCAATTGCAAATAAGCTTAGGTCCCTCACCCTAGGATTGTATAGCAATTGCTCAAGAGCTCCAAGTCTTACAACAAGAAATGGCAATCTTGCAAGTTGAACAGACCAGTACTAGCTACGCCTCACCCCAAACTCATACATCTTTTTCCCGTCTTAATGATGTTCATGACAAGGAAAGCACCACCTCAAGTTGGAAATCGTATACCACTATGTCTACTAGTCCTCCTTCACCATCTGCTAAGACCAATATCCCAAAGCATACTTGTCCTACACCAACACCGCCATCGAGTTCCCCAAGCTCTAAACCAACAACCAAAGAATCCTCGGATGATTTATGGAAAAGAGTTTTTCCAAATTTATACAACAAAAGAAAAGCTATGGAGAACTCCAAATCCATTCATCCATTACCTCATTCACCTACCCATACACCTACCAATGATGTGATCCAAGGGCTACTAGCAGAGAGTCAACCATGTCCCCAAATTCTGGTCCTTGACCTTACCAAAGATTCTTCCAATGCCATGTCAAATCCTACAACCTCGTCATGTAATCGGTAACCACTCGAGCATGTTGAAAAACCTACTACCATGAACCGAAGTCAAGGTCCATCTCACCTTCATGTTGTTGTCCAAGATCCTATCCAGGAGTCTTCTACCTCCATTCCGATTCAAGCACCTCAATCGTTATGTCAAGAGCACACTTTGGAGCATGTGGAAACATCAACCCCTTTTCTAAATCAAGATCAAAGCACTCCCATCCAACCCATACATAACCTTTATCTTTTCGATGATCCTATACATATACATGAGCAAGAAATCCAATTTCAAACCATTCATAACTTAAATCTTTTCCATGATCAGGATACTACCTTTGATGAAGAAGCTATCCATGAGTAACTTGATCCGATACATGAGCAAGGGATCCAATTCCAACCTCCATAGCCTATATTTTCTCTATGATCAAGATATTATCATTGATGAAGAACCTATGCATGCGCACTTTGATCCCATCACGCCTAATCCTATCTATGATCAAGATCCCATCTACTATCAAGAGCCTATCTATGATCAAGATCCTATCTATGATCAAGAGCATATCTATGATCAAGAAGACCATGATGATCCTCTTAGCCCACTTTATGTGTTCCATGGTCCTGAGCTTATAACCCCATCTGGTCCCATCCAAGACCCAATAACTTCCACCTCCTTTGATGAGACACTTGGCTCCCAAGCAAGCATAGAAGATTAAACCAATAATACTCCTCTGTCATCCATTATCGACCATGTTGCAAATCCCCAACCGTATATCCTTGGTCTTACCATCGCCATTCATGAGTGTTCCTCCTTAGAACACTAGTAACCATTATCCTCTATCTCACCTTCTCCCTCCAATAAGGAACTTGTGTCTAGTGTTCCACCTATACATAATCCCGCTATCCACCGCATGCTCCAACATATGAACTATCAAGGTAAAGGCTTAGGCCTTCATGAACAAGGTATTTTGGAGCCCGTCCATGTCAATGTTCCTCCTCATTCATACGGCCTTGGATACGTACCCCAAGGTGCACAAACTCAAGATGTTAGTATTTCCTCCATGCCTCCTAAATCCCCCACTTTCTATCGTAAACCCTATCATATCCCCAAAACATATGTCGCCATTCCACCTCCATCATCCTACAATTGTCAAAAGAATGTGACCATACACCTTCCACCATCTACTCTACCTCTGTTACTTCCAGCTCCTAATATCCCTCTATACATTTTACCACCACTTCTTCTAACACCTTATTCATCCATCTATGAATCTTCTACCAATCCCAATTATGGCCAACAAATGCACATGTTGTCTAAGTGAAGAGCTTCCACCAACTCTGTTTCCACCATCCCAAAAGATTTCAATGAAAAAAATTTGGATACCTCTACCTATCAAATCAAAAATCCCAAGAGTCCTCATGACCTGGGATACAAAAGCCAAGAATCAAAGAAACATCCTTCTCTAGAGCTACATGCACCCACACACCTATATGCCAAATTGAAAAAGGTGTGGGTCTGCATGCAACAAATAATTACCTCTGAAGCTGCAAAAAAGTTGCATACACCCAAGCCCATACCTTCACAGGTACTATCTAAAAGCAAAATGGTTTGGGTACCTAAGAAAAAAGCCCTTAAGTTACATGAGGCATCCACCTCTCAAGAATCTCAACCATCTACTTTCTCCCATTCCATCCATAAGTCTCAAATTCTTCCATCCCACATGATGAAGAAAAATTAGGACAATACTCAGTCTATGTGGATCCCTACATGCCTACGTCATTCATCCACAAGAAAAAGTCTTTGTTGCTTCCTACACTACTTTCCCATCACCAACTTCAATATTTATCATGGTATGTGCAACCATTGGTCATGATTCCCTTCCATTCCACAACATTTTCAAATACCTCCATCTCCCCTTCCTTCCACTATTATCCTACATATCTTCCTCATCCTATTCCTATGGTCCATGCTTTTGCATAAGCCTTCCCTCCATATTCTGCATCATAATCCACTATCTACCTACGCCATATCACTTTCATGCAATCCCCTACCAACATCTGTGAGAACACTTGACATGGTCCGTGCGACAACATCCATCCACCTTCTCCTATCCAAATGTTTAAAAAAAAAGAGAAAAGAAAAATCCCTTCGTCCAATGGTGAAAATCTAGTAAACAGGCGCCTTGGATAAGTACCATGATGAAAACCTGGCAAATAGGCGTCGTGTGTAAGTTGATCTTCTATGTCACCTACACTTGGGGGCACCTTGTCTCATCAGTCTATCACTCTTTCTACTATCACTTTCCTTCCATACCATTTCCTATCCTATTCTTCTATCCATTACATACCTATACCATCTAGTCTATCTATCCTAATCTTCCATTCCACTATTCTTGATCTTGATTAAGATTGGGGGCACAATGTTGACAAATGTTTTAGATGTCTCTTGACATACCTTATCCCTCCAAAATGCCCAAATCCTTCATTATCCTCTCATCCTCCTCCTTTGTCTTAAGCATTTCCAATCCTGAGTTATTCCTATGCGACATAGTCCTTGGAGATCACATCCTACTTTCCTTCTACCTAACCATCTATATCCACTATCACCCATCCATCTAGATATCCGTGGTGTTTCCTTGTCATCAATATCATCTATTCCATATCTAACCCATATTTGTTCCATATCGTGTCTCATCTAATCCATATCTTAGGTCCATTAGGGTTCAGTCCCGAACTACGTAGCCTCTGCATCATCACGTAGGCAAGGCCATTATTAAAGGTACCCCCAAGGCACTAGGTCAGTCCCTTAGGGTCCATTTTCACCAATAAGGATTGTGGTATCCCTCATCAGGCAAGCAAGTGCAAATCAGAGCCCGCTTTCAAACAAAAGTTTTGACACCCGACATCAACCTATCCAAAGAAAAACAAGGACCAAAAGCATATCAAAGTGATTTTATCTATACTATAGCAAGAAAGCACATCTAATCCAAGAATGTTTTGTGAAAAGGGTTAAGTTAGAGAGTCTTGATTTTTGATTATTATGCCTTTCTATGCTATTCGATGATGCCAAAAGCTAGAGATGCTATGATGGGGGCATAATCATTTTCTTTGTATGTTGTTTGTGGATTAATCTTTAGTAATGTGAAGACTTGTCTAATGACATGATCGGCAAAAGATCATCAAGGACTTCAAAGGTCTAACATGAACTGGGGCAATCCTTGTCTGTTAACAAAGCAAGAAATACTCAGGTCATCTAGATTCAACTCTGACTATATGCTTGTATTAGATTGCAATATCAAAATCTATGTAAGCAATTCTTAGGTCATCTCGGTTCAATTATACCTAGATGCTTGTATTAACTTACAACATTTAGAAAAAGTACCAAAAAAGAAATCGCCTAATGATGAAATAAGCACTTCAAAATACTTGCAATATCAAGATGGCAAAATCTATTTACATTCCATATCCATACCCATACCATATCCAATTGTATTTCATATCCGTATCCATATCCCATGCAATAAAGATTCTATGTAGAGTATCATTGCTTACAATTCAAAGCTTGTGATTCCTTCATTTGCATTTTCTTCTATCAAATCAAATTTCTATCTATCATTGTGTCTCTCATTAATAGTTCTAGTTGTCAGTTTGAGTAGTGATCCAAATGCAGGTCTATCCTTAGTCCATACCAATCAAGTTAATCAATCTTGTCAAATGATCCAATCACAATTAGTGGTCTTGATCCTTGTCTAATTGTTAACCAACTCAATCAATTATAATCAATCAATTGTCTTATACAGAATGTTGCATTGTCGAAATCAGACCAACACATGCATCTTCAATGACATGCTTCATTTCCTGAAACCAGACATTATCCTTCAGGTTGCTCTAGGAATATATCATTCCCTGCCATGACAACATTGTCGTATATCATTATCAATTAATCATTTGGTTTACCGCTGGACAGGGGCAATACCTTGTTTGTTCTTGTATCATTTGTGCATACTTGCTTGCTTGCTTGTGTGTGTTATCATTCTATCTTGCATCACATATCATTCGGCTCTTTCTTCAACCAATTTCTTCACTCTAACCTGTTTTTCACCTTCTTCATCATGAGATTGTCTGTCTCACACCTTCCACCTTGGCTTCTCCATCCAATCTCCCGAGGGGGCATCCTATCGTCAAACTTGTACCAGGGGCAAACTAGGGCATGTATCATTGTTAAACAATCTTTTTCTTTGAAACAATGTGATAAAACACATCGCTTCAAAGAGGGGCAAAATATATACACCTAAAATTGGCTCATGTCAAATTAAGTAAATATTTTAATATTTATCTTAATTCTTATTTTCTTCTATCAATTAAATAAATATTCTAAGTTTATTTGATTGATTCATTATCCCATAATTAAATAAAATCAATTTATTTAATTAAATTCCTTAAATTTTTCTAATGTCTCACATAATTAGATAATCCTATATTATTTAATTAATCTTAAATTCCTCTATCCTAAATCCACCTCACCAATCCACCTCACCTTTCCACCTCACCTTTTCCACCTCACCATGTTGCACATGTAATTAAATATTCTAAATATTTAATTAGCTAATATTCCCTCACCAACATGTCTTATTTATTCTCCAGTCAAAATTAATTAACTCATCAATCAAATCTGTTAACTAATTAGTCATTTGAGTTCACTAATCAATGAATTCACTTAACTAATTAGTCAATTCAGTCAACTCCCCAATCAACCCAGTTAACTGATCAATCAATTTTTTTAACTCTTCAATCTATTCAGTTAACTCCCCTATTACATGATGGAGCTTGGATACTTCTCCTCTTTCTATTCACGCACATTCCTCAACTGTTCTCAACCGTTGATCTCCTCATTTCTTCTCAACCGTTGATCTCTTCTCTTCTGAGTCTATAAATTGAACCTTATTCCTCCATTTCTATCATCCAAGCTTTAAGTAGAATTACTCTGTCAAATTACTAGCACGCCTTTGGCACCCTATTATTATCCATTTGCTTGAGATCACCCCATTGCTTTGAACCTCATCTTCATAGCACATTCATATCATAGCCATTCTATTCTTGTCATTTTCAACAAGCAAGGGAGTATACGCTTCTAAGGGCTTCATTACAATCAAGATCAAGAATAGATAGGTGAACAATGGAAGCAGAGAGGTAAATCAGGTTGCAAAGGTATTATCTTTTACTTATTTGCATTTGTCTCATTTTCTATTGTGTTATTGGATTTTAGTTAGTTATTGCTACTGTTCACATTTCCATAAAATAGTTTCCACTTCCACAATAGCAAATGATAGAGAGAGTGCATGTTCACGATGAACATAGGCAAATGATTGATAAAGATAGAAAATAATCAACTGTAATGAAATGAACTTACCATGAAACCCTAGTTAGACTTGATGTTGCAACTCTAGTCGATAACTAGGAGACGTTGGAGAAGGAAGAAGCTTCCACAAATACCTGCAGGGGTTAGTGCAATAGCAATAATGATAATTCACAAGTCTAGAGAGCTTCAGAATTGTAGAGAGAGATTGTAGACATGTATCAAGTATTCATTCAAATATTGACAAGTCTTCATTCTCTTCAAATGAGAGGGAGATAGATACATATATATATGAATCTTAATTAATTTTGAAAGAGTCATGTTAGGCCGACAAAAGGTGTACCACTCAATGTAACAAGGCTGACACTACAACTTTAGACTTTGTTCAAGGCAAAAAGGCTAGACCTAGCCACTGGGCACCTTGGTCTTGGCTAAATTTGCTCCCAAAATCTCACTGATTAGAGAGTTTACCATTATTTTTTAATCCGGTCCTAAAATAGAAACTTCATGAATGGAGATACACATACACATAGAAAGGAGTGTTAAGCCTAGTGTGAAATTGTAAGTGGTAACAATTTTCAACACTATATTTAGTCCACACTTTAGTGAGGGTATGAGATTACATTCATACACAAACTAAAGTACAGAGAAAACATATCTCTCCACTAAGCATCGAAGAAGTAGAATGTCACTAAGTTGAGAGGTGTGATAGCCCGCAGGCTTAGGATTCTACGAGTCTACAAATGCTTAGAAAAGAGGTTACACATACAAAAGACACATAGCATGGATCACACATATACCTATAACATATATCTGGAAACATAATAAACACAAGATGAGACCACATATTATATGCCAAAACAACCACAATTAGCAAAATAATATGATCAAATCCAAACACACATGAAGCATAGGGCTAGTGCAAAAAGTTGGGGGGCCAAAAAGTGGCCAACTTTTAAAAAAATTAGACATAATGTGCTCGCATTATGGCTTGGTGTTTCCGAGCCTACACCAATCCATAACACACTTGCATTATAATGTGAGCGTGTTATGGTCTATTATATATAAAAAAAAGTAGTGTTCCATTCATTATTTGACAACAATTTGCAAGAAACCCGTGGCTTGAAGAGAGAATAGAGTGTGCTCACAATATCCAACATTCAATCGTCAGTTATTTCTCGTTGATTCATCATCAAAATACTACCATGACGTCGAGGAAATCAAAGAAATAAGTTTTATTTGCTTTCTTGTGTGAATTTGTTGCTAAATAGGTAGGTTAAAATAGTTTTTGATGTAAATTTCTTAAATTTACAGGAGTTGATAATGCACCTCCTCCTCCCCCTGAAAATCCACAAAATCCTCCATCACCTAAATAGAAAATACCTGCTAAAGAAGAACCCCAACCACAAACACCTGCATTTATTTCTGAATATGCCCCTAGAACACAAGAAAATATAATTGGGCAAATTGAAAATAATAAGAAACAAATTGAGGACATAATTGTAAGGTTGAAAGAACTTGCAACTTCAACCTTGCATAGATCCACGCTTGCTCAATCCCTTGAATCTATGTTATCAAATGTAGATTCAATTAGCAAGCAAATCACTAGTTGGACAGAAAAGAGGAGAGAATTTAGAGAGTATTATGCAGACAAGTTGTCATATGAACAAGTTAAAAATGAACAAATTACAAAATTGGACTTGTGTTATATTTTCACAAACCCACGAATAAATGAACATCTACCCCTTACATGCAAGAGGTTCCCTATCCATTGGTGCAACAACCAAGCGATAAGGGACAATTTTGTGCAGAGGTGGTGGATGGTTTTTCACCATCCTCCATGCAACAATAATGAGGTCCCATAATTTTTTTGAGGAAACTCTACTGTGAGTTTGTCAAAAATAAAGTGCCTTGAATTATTTTGATATGTAGGAGTTCTAGGGTAGAGGTGGGGGGTCAGCACAAGATAGACCAGGGGCACGTGTTGACCCACAATAGCCAGCAAGACGAGCACTTGCCAGACCAACCCATGAGCATGTTTCTATCCCTTCCATTATGAAGGGGAGTGTTGAGGTCGAGACACTTCAGTCCATTAGTACCTTGACCCAGAGCATCATACAACATGCTAGTCCTACAGCACAACGTGGGCCAAGGAGAGTTCAAGTAGGGTTCCACCCCATAGTTGTCAGGCTTGCGGGTCAGCATGTGGTTAGGACCCCATGGATAGTCATGACACAGGTGCATAGGCTACATCTGCAGCTGAGCAGATGGTGATGATAGATGCCCTCCTGAGTGAGACTTTCAGGCTTGATACTCAGGTAAATCTTAGCAAGTTCATTGAATTTAATTTATTAAATTTTATTTTTGAAATGCAAGATTAACTAATTTAGTTTGATGATTTTAATAAAAATTCAGGGTCATAGCATTGATACAGTTTTCAGTGGTTCTCCACCTGCATGTTACACTACATCATCTACTGTTGGGGTATGTAACTAGTAAATAATTATAAATATTACATGTGAATAGCATCGTTATATGAATGGTATTCTAATATCTAATTTTGGATGTTGAATAGGTTAATATTGGAGATTTCACGACAACACCTACTAGTGGTGGTGGACTTCAAAGCTTCACGAAGGTAATAAAATAAATAGTTTAATGAATGAATTATACTTACTAGATTTTTGTATTTTATATTCATATCGTTGGTTACATTTCATTGCACATCTTTCAAACTCAAAGCATTACTATACATTGCATAACTAATAACTAGATGTTGATAGATGAAAATTTTTTAATTACAATATAGTTATTTGAAAAAATGCCTCAAAGAAATGTGGTCTCATGGAATGTCATGACAAGAAGATGCGTAGGCAAGGACATCACCATGAGACCACATTTCTTTGAGGCATCTTTTCAAATAGCTCACTGCCTTGTCTATGCTACCACATTTTCCATACATGTCTACCAAAGCTTGTTGATCCACTCCACACTATTCTTCAACAAATTCTCTCTAATAAACTCATCCAATTACCACCAATTAGACCCCAGGACATGACACCAGAGAGGGGTATGAGCCTATGACATCTTATATAGCATATGATTGACTCCAACATCATTTATGTGTTAGGGTAAGACGACAGAAGATATCAATTAAATGCAAATAAAGATTAAACAAAGGAATAAAAATACACAAAAATAATAACAGCGAGAGACAGTTTTTAACGTGGTTCACCCAAACTCAAGCTACATCCACCAACAGAGAGTCCAATATTATTATCCAGTAAATCAAACCAATTACAACCAGTAATCCTTGTAACTCAATACCATTGCAAAATGCTACAATACATCAACGGAAACCCTAACCCTTAGCCATTTTTATCATGACTTTTATCGATTACAAAATAGGGTTTTTTTTGTGTTAGCCAATGAAAAAATAACTCTTGGGGTCGCTGCCCCCAAACCCCCGCAAGGGGCGTTGCTCCTTGACCCCGTAGGAATTTGACGGAAAACCACACTGATAAAAGTGGGGTAAATTTAACCTCTGAGTCTGATTAGGCTCCATATAACAACAATCTCCCACTTGAAGATTGATCAGACTCCACACCATATCATCTCCCACTTGGAGATTGATCATAACACCGCTGACCCTGTAGCTCCCACTAGAAATAAGCACCTTGGACTCTATTGTTATGATTTTGTTTTCAGTCTTGAAGACCAATCGAAGTTGAAGAGGAGCTCAAATTCTCCCTTGTCATTGCCTTTATAAACATATCCGCTGGATTTTCATCTATATGTATCTTTTCTAGCCTTAACTGTCCATCATCCAACACCGATTGAATGAAGTGATACCTCAATTGTATGTGTTTGGTCTTTGAATGCAAGGCATAATTCTTTGAAAGATGTATGGCACTCCAAATATCCATAAAAAAATAACTATTAGCCTGTTATTTGCTCAATTCTTCAATGAAAGATTGCAGCCATATCATCTTCTTGCTTGCTTCTGTTGCAGCTACATACTCTGTCTCTATGGTGGATAAATCAACCAACTTTTGCAACTGTGAGATCCAACTCATCGCTGTCCCACTTACAGTAAATACATAACCTGTAGTACTCTGCCTGGTATCAATATCCCCTGCCAAATCTGAGTCTACATAGCCTACTAAATTAGTATTAGAGCCCCCAAAATATAAGTGTTTATTGGATGTACCTCTCAAATATCTAAGAATCCATTTTACTGCATTCCAATGCTCCAATTCAAGATGACTCATATACTTGCTTACAACTCCTACAACATGTGTAATATCTAGTCTCATGCATACCATGGTGTGCATTAAACTTCCTACAACTAAAGTATATGGTACTTTGGACATTTTTTCTTCCTCCTCTAGTGTCTTAGGACACATCTTCTTAGTCAATTTCAAATGACTAGGCAAAGGTGTGCTGATAGCTTTTGCTTTCTCCATATGGAATCTTTGCAACACCTTTTCAACATAATCAACTTGAGATAGAGTCAATTTTCTGTTCTTCCTATCTCTGCAAATTTGCATACTAAGGATTTGTTTTGCTACCCCCAAATCCTTCATAGAAAATGACTGTGCTAACTGTTGTTTTGATTCTCTTATGTGATCCATGTTAGACCCCGCTACAAGCATGTCATCAACATATAAACATAAAATAATGTAGTTGTCATTATCCAACCTTTTAAAATGAACACAATGGTCAAAATTATACTGGCTGTAGCCTTGCTTAGCCATAAAACTATCAAATTTTAAGTACCATTGCCGAAGTGCTTGTTTCAGGCCATACAAACTCTTCTTCAATCTTCACACAAGTTTCTCCTTACCTTTGACCTCAAATCCTTGGGGTTGTTGCATGTATATCTCCTCCAAATCACCATGGAGAAAGGCAGTTTTCACATCTAGCTGTTCCAAATGCAAATCTTCAGCAGCCACAATACTTAAAATAGTACAAATAGAAGTCATCTTGACAACCGAAGAAAATATCTCATCAAAATCAATGCCCTTTTTTGTGTAAATCTTTTTACAAATAACCTAGCTTTAAATCTTTTCTTACCTCCATCTTCCTCTTTCAACCTATAAACCCATTTTTTTGGTAAAGCCTTTTTACCTGCAGATAACTTACATAATTCCCAAGTCTAATTTTTCAGCAAGGAGTTTATTTCTTCTTTCATTGCAAGCTCCCACTGAACCTTGGTATCCACCTACATAGCTTCATTATACCCTTTTGGTTCAACATCATCTATTAACAAAATGGAATACAAAGAGGGAGGAAACCTTTTAGGAGGTCTACTTAGCCTTGTTGACCATCTAACATTCATTGGAGTTTGTGGTATTTTTGGTTGTTGTTGTAGAGCATGAGGAACCACTAGAAAATCACTATTTTGAGTATCATCCAACACCACATAATCTTTTTCTTTCTTCCCATGCTATTGCAACTGATCTTTGTACAAAACCTTCTCATTGAATACAACATCCCTACTTCTCACAATTTTCTAATTTTTAAAATCCCAAAGCCTATAACCAAATCCATCAATGCTATATCCAACAAAGGTACAGTTTTTTGATTTTGCATCCAGCTTGGTTCTATTTTTATAATCTACATGTGCAAATACTTCACATCTAAAGGTTTTGAGAAAATGATAACTCAACTTCTTACCTGTCCATGCTTCCTCTGGAATACCACAGCCCAAAGGAACTGAAGGACCTCTATTAATTAAATATATTGCGGTGTTGACAACCTCTGCCCACATGTTTAAAGGCAGCCCAACATGCAATCTCATGGTTCTTGCATGCTCCATTATTGTCCTATTCATGTGTTCAGCCACTCCATTTTCCTATGGAGTCCCTAGAACCATTTTCTGTCTACGAATTCCATTAAAAGAACAATAATCCTCAAATTCTTTGCTACAATACTCACCACTATTATCAGATCTGAGACATTTTAATCTTTTACCCATCTCATTCTCAACCAAGCTTCTCCATTTTTTAAATGTTTCAAATACATCAGATTTTTGCCTAAGGAAATAAATCCATACCTTCCTAGTTGCATCATTTATGAATGTAACATAATACAAAGAGCCACCAAGAGAAGATACCTGAGCTGGTCCCTATACATATGTATGCACAAGCTCCAACTTTTCATCTTTCTTTTGCTTCCCATCCTTGAAAAAGTTAACTCTCTTTTGTTTGCCATACACACAACTTTCACAAAAATCTATATTAATACATTTTAAACCTGGTAAAACTTTCTTAGAATAAAGTACCTTCATACCTTTTTCACTCATATGCTCAAGTCTGTTATGCCACAGTGTTGTCTCAGAACCTACAGCAACTGTTTCAGTCTCTTCCTGTGAACTTGCAACAACTGTTCCTAAACCTGTTTATTTTTTCTTTGCAATAGCTAAAGTAGAAGGAACAATATGACCTGTACAAAGATATAAGGTGCCTACTTTCACACATTTTTCTACTATTAAGGCACCTTTTGAAACCTTCCAATTTTTATCAGTAAATATAACAATGCAACCTTCTTCAGGTAGCTACCCTACTGAAATTAAATTCCTACTAAGCCTTGGAACGTGCCTTACCTCTTATAGTAGCCAATGATTTCCATTCTGCAACTTAATCTTAATTCTTCCCTTTCCAACAATCTGACAGGGTTCGATATCTCCCAAATAAACCAGTCTAAAATCCCCTTGGACATAATCAAGAAAATAACTTCTATGGGATGTAGCATGAAATGAGGCCCCTGAATCTAAAACCCATGAATCATCAACATTATCTAGGGAAAGAATCAAAGCATCATCTTCAGATTTATTACTTACCATATTTGCCTCCTTATTTCCTTCTTGTTTGTCTCCTTCTTTATTCTTCCGAGACCAGCAATATTTCTTCAGATGACCTGGTTTCCCATAGTACCAGCAATCCTTCTATCCTCTGGATTGGGATCTCTTGTCCTTTGATTTTCCTCGTGACTTCCCATGACCTCCAAAACCTTTTCCTCTCTCCTTTGATCTGCCCGTGCTTTATGCATTCAAAACACTACCTGATGTGGACCCTCCTGAGCTTTTCCATCACATTTCCTTGCTAAAGATAACACCAACAACATCATCAAATTTTAAAGTATTTGAACTAGAGACAGAGTTACTTATAGCTATTACCAAGGTATTCCATCTTTCTGGCAAATAACATAATATCAAGAGAGCCCTCACCTCTTTATCAAAACTTACTTTTATAGAAGTTAATCGTATTAAACTCATTTAAATGATCTATCACAGAACCACCTTCAATTTTTTTTAGATTAAACAAGTGCTTCATGAGAAATACCTTTTTTGAGGCTTAGGGTTTTTCATACAATTTAGCCAAAGCTTTCATCACACCATCTGTTGTCTTTGCTTCCATTATATTGAATGCCACTGATGGTGCCAGGCACAACCAAATGGTTCCCAGTGCCTTTCTGTCCAGAAGATTCTAATCCTCATCCATCATTCCTACTGGTTTCTTGGATACTCCTTCCAACGGCCTCCATAAATCCTTCTGATAGAGGTAATCCTCCATCTGCATCTTCCATAACTAATAGTTTTGTTGATTAAATTTATCGACCTTCAATTTACCCTTATCCACCATTGCTCCCACTCAACTGTGAGACCTTCCTACAGACGATAATCAAGGACAACCTCACTCTGATACCACTTGTTAGGGTAAGATGGCATAAGATATCAATTAAATGCAAATAAAGATTAAATAGAGGAATGAAAATACACAAAAATAATAATAACGAGAGACAATTTTTAATGTGGTTCACCCAAACTTGGGCTACATCCACCAATAGAGAGTCCAATATTATTATCTAGTAAATCAAACTGATTAGAACCAACAATCCTTGCAACTCAATATTGTTGTAAAATGCTACAATACATCAACGGAAACCCTAACCCTTAGCCATTTTTTTCATGACTTTTGTCGGTTACAAAATAGGGTTTTTTTTTATGTCGGCCAATGAAAAATAACTCTTGGGGGCGCTACCCCTTGACCTCGTAGGATTTTGGGGGGAAACCATGCTGATAAAAGTGGGTAAATTTAACCTCTGAGTCTGATTAGGCTCCATATAACAACACTAGGTCCCTCCTTTATTGACTCTAAAATTCCCCATGATGGTAATGTCTTCACCATTTCTCATAGCCCATACTAACTAGTTGTTACCTTAAACACTTCTCGTTAGATTATTTTTTGTGAAGCCCTTTTGGTCCACCTCAACCTCATACCAATTCTCTCTTTCACCTTTACCTATCTTATGCCTCTAAATGCATTGCTACCCCAATTCCACAACCTCTTTCTATTACTTCACCTACTCCACTAGCTATGCCCCTATCTTCCCCACCATATATCCACCTATTACTACTCCACCTTCCTCATTGACTTCTATCTCCCCTCTAACACCCCTCCAAGATAAAGCAAAAGAAAAAGTGTAGGACCTTTCCCCATCCACTTCTAATAGTAGGTCTAGGAAACTTCCCCAACACTACACCCAACCTACTAACCAACACATATCTACCCTAACTATTTCCTAATATACCCCTACTAGATGTCCCAGACCTAGTTTGCTTCCAACCCACCCCCTGGCAAACCTCAAGACAAAGAAAATGATAAGAAATTTTTAAAATAAGATTTTTCTTCTCCTATCTAGTATCTTTCCTCATATTATCCCACAAACTCTTGATATTCCTCCTTCCCATAAACCCATAAACTTACCTAATGTCTATGTGATTTCTAGTTTAGGCATTGTCCTGTAAACCCAAAAACTCTATATTAGGCATTGTCCTACCTCCATGACTACCAAACAAACTAAAATTTGAGCACAACCCTACCCCACCCTACCACCAACCTAAACCTAAACTAACACCTTCACTCCCTCTCTGACTTCTTGAACCTAAAATTTGATGGTACTATGGTCCCTCCTTTGTTGACCCTTATACCACACAATAGTCATGAATCTTCATCTAATTTGTATATATGCGTGTGACTTGTGTGCTTTATTGTGTGTACTTCCATGTTTAGGTGAATGTGTGTGTATGTTAGGAGCCATGACTTGCATCACTATTATAGTTTTCATAATTTAATAATATTGTTTTATTTTTAGATGATGCAAGTTGTAGAGACACCTCCCAATGTTCATAGGGCAATGGAGCATGGTGTGTCCTTTGCGATTCATAGCTCCATGCCATTGATGGGGGTATGAGGCAAATTAGTAAATTTTAATTTACATTCATTGTTATAGTTGTTTATTTTTTAAAAATCAAATGATTATTGATTTGAAGTTTAATTTCTATTTGGATGGTTTCTATAGGACATGACATCACCATAGCCTAATCCTACTACTAAGGCAAATTAAGAGATAGATTATATGGTAGCGGTAAGTGATTATTTTGTTAAATGTTTTATTTTTTATAACATGTAATTTCTATATATTAATGTCTATACTTTTATTGTAATAGCTACAGGTCCACGAAGAACAAAATAGGAGGAGCAGCCCTCAGGTTCGTAGTAGACCACCCTCATATGTGTCTCCATCCCCTAGAAGATCAAAGGCTTCCCGTGATCTATTCTCTTCACCGGATAGAGGGGAATGACTTTTATTGTGTTCCTTTGTTGTATGCCTATATGGCATTTGTGGACATATATTTTGTATTGCATATAGTTGACATTGTATGCCTATATGGCATTCTTGTAAGCCTATATGGCTATTTTGTATATATGTTATACTTATATCGACAGATATTGATGTATGCTTGTATGGATATTTGGTTAATACAAATTTTTTTTATTGATGGCGTCCATATTTACATTATAAATCCACATTTGAATAGATATTTGTAGATGGTTACTTCAAATATTTAAAGTCCAATTGTATTGTACATAGGATGTTTGTTGATCCAATAAGCCAGCTATTGTTATTCAAGTATCACCTAAACCTCATTCTGGAACTAAAAGATAAAAGTTGTATTTAAAATAAAAAATGAATCATCATGTTGAATAGAAAATATTCATATTCTTTATGTGTTTCTCAATTGAAAATATTCAAATGAGTATGCTGACCCATATTCTTTATGACTTGGTCAATTGAAAACATTTCTTAATTTCTTGTTATTATACCATATTGGGATGCAAAGAGTATGTTTGTTGTTTTGAATAAGATAGTCAAAATCATATGCTTATGAGCACCTGATGACCATTGTGGTTACTAAATGTAATTCCTCTTGCATATAAGGTGAGGTTATGAGAGTACATTGAGTCTTACCTAATTTTAGTATGCAACATAACATTTGGGCTATTGGCTTCCATAAGTCATCGACAATCAAGGTTCAAGGTTCTCATTGAAGTCAAAGGGTCAAGGTTGTTTGCCATTGATGTCAAGGTTGATGCCATGATGTTGATAAGGTGATATAGTGATTCAAGGTAGGTGATGGTCATGAGGTGCATGATGTTGTGAATATGGTTTTCATGATAAGGTCTCTCAGTTCATGTTGATGCTGCACAAGACAAACATGGTTCATATGATGCAAAGTTCATGTTCATGGTGGATGTGGTTTTGTTCATGCAAGGTTTTGTTGTGAATATGGTTTTCATGGTAAGGTCTATCTTGGAAGGTTGATATGATGCAAGGTTCATGTTCATGGTGGATGTGGTTTTGTTCATGCAATAAGAAGTCAGAGAAGACACAAGATTTTATAATCATAATTCAATGTCATCATCAAGGAAAGTTATATTTATGAAGGGGAGTCATGAGTTTGATTCAAATGTGAAGTTGTTCATGTCTTAGAACCCTAAGCCTATGATAAGTGTCATACTCTAATGTCTTTCTTCTGATGTCCCTGAGGTCTCTAAAATGTCCTAGATATCTCTTGATGAAAGTTAGAATGTTTAAGTCTTTCTTATTGATAGTTAGGGTTTGTATATTGGACATTAAACCCTAAAAAGAATCTACTTTTCTTAAGACTTTAAAACCCTCAATTGCCTATCGTGTGTAAAGTGCACTTTTGTTTTAATTTAATATTGACTTATAATCATAGGTTACTATCACTTAAGTCAACCTACTAAAGGGTCTTTAAGTCATTAGTTCACCAGCCCTTCAACCTAACTCAACCAGCCTCTCTGGTAAACTCTCATAAGCCTGAGCACCATAGCATAATCGAAGGTCATATTTAATTGATATGACGGCAGGAAAAAGGATTGGAAGGTCAGTATTTAAAAGAAATATGGAATACAAATAGTCATCTCTATGCAGTTGAATTTGATGGGCATGCCTTTATAAAAGGTTAAAAGATAGCTTTATGCAGGGTATCATGTTATTTGTAGTGTTTGAAGATTGAAGACTAGTTAGTGTTTGTAGCTCAGACTGTTTTGGCATGTTTGGGTGTGAAACAGGACAATGCCTAGCCTAAATGTACCCATCTAGATGCATTGGAACTGTCAGTTTGGCTACATGAGGAGAAAAACAAAAGTTACACCCCTTTGCAACATTACACTACCTCCTTCTGATGATTTTTAGGGCAATAGAAAACCTTTCACCACAGGTAAATGCCTCAGAGATATAAAAAATTGAGAGAGGTTGTTGTAGAGGGACCCTATGTGATTGTGTTACCTCAGATGAAATGTATCTAAGTGACATGGTTTCTGAGTAATAGCCCGTCAAAGATTGCTACCTTTTCACACTTTGGGATCTTTAGGGATATCGTCAGTACAATATAGCTTAGACTGTTTCGGCATGTTTGGGTGAAAAATAAGACCATGTCTAGCTTAAATGTACCCATATAGACACATTTGAATAGTTAGTTTGGTCACATCAGGAGTAGGACAAAAGTTACACCCCTTTGCAACTTTACACTGCCTCCTCCTGATGATTTTTTGGGCAGCAGAAAACCTTTCACCACGGGAAAACACCTCAGAGATATAAAAAATTGAGAGAGGTTATTGTAGAGGGACCCTATGTGATTGTGTTTCCTTAGATAGAATGTATCTAAGTGACATGGTTTTTGAGTAACATCTCGTCAAAGCTTGCTGCCTTTTTGCACTTTAGACTCTTTAGGGATATCGTTAGTATAATGTAGCTCAGATTGTTTCGGCATGTTTGGGTGAAAAATAAGACCATGTATAGCCTAAAAATACCCATCGAGATGCATTGGAATAGTCAGTTTGGTCGCATCAAGAGCAGGATGAAAGTTACACCCCTTTGCAACTTTACACTACCTCCTTCTGACGATTTTTGGGGTAGTAGAAAACCTTTCACCATGGGAAAACACCTCAGTTATATAAAAAACTAAGAGAGGTTATTGTAGAGGAACCCTACATGATCATGTTGCCTTAGATAGAATATTTCTAAGTGACACGATTTCTGAGTAAAAGCTTGTCAAAAATTTCTACCTTTTTGCACTTTGGACTCTTTAGGGATATCGTCGGTACAATGTAGCTCAGACTATTTCGGCATGTTTGGATGCAAAACAGGACCCTATCTAGCCTAAACATACCCATTTGGATGCGTTGGAACTATCAGTTTGGCCACACAAGGAGAAGAACAAAAGTTAAACCCCTTTGTAACTTTACATTACCTCCTTCTGACGATTTTTGGGGCAGCAAAAAACCTTTCACCACAGGAAAACACCTCAGAGATATAAAAACTGAAAGAGGTTATTGTAGAGGGACCCTATGTGATTGCGTTTCCTCAGATAGAATGTCTCTAAGTGACATAGTTTCTGAGTAACATCTCATCAAAGATTGCTACCTTTTTTCACTTTAGACTCTTCACAGATATCACCGATACAATGTAGCTTGGATTGTTTCAGCATGTTTGGGTGAAAAATAGGACCATGCCTAGCCTAAATGTACCTATCTGGACATGTTGGAATAGTTAGTTTGGTCACATCAGGAGGAGGATGAAAGTTACATCACTTTGTAACTTTACATTACCTCTTGACGATTTTTGGGGCAGCAGAAAACCTTTCACAACGGGTAAACACCTCAGAGATATGAAAAACTGAGAGAGGTTATTGTAGATGAACCCTATGTGATCACATTACCTTAGATTGAATGTCTCTAAATGATACAATTTTTGAGTAACAACTCATCAAAGATTGCTTCCTTTTTGCACTTTGGACTCTTCAGGGATATCGTCGATAAAATGTAACTCAGACTGTTTCAGCATGTTTGGGTGAAAAATAGGACCATGCCTAGCCTAAACATACCCATCTAGATGCGTTGGAATAGTTAGTTTGGTCTCATTAGAAGAAGGATGAAAGTTACACCCCTTTGCAACTTTACACTACCTCCTTTTGACAATTTTTGGGGCAGCAGAAAACCTTTCACCACGGGAAAATGCCTTAGAGATATAAAAAGCTGAGAGAGGTTATTGTAGAGGAACCCTACATGATCATGTTGCCTTAGATAGAATGTTTCTTAAGTGACACATTTTCTGAGTAACAACTCGTCAAAAATTGTTGCCTTTTTGCACTTTAAACTCTTCAAGGATATCGCCGGTACAATGTAGCTCGGACTGTTTCGGCATGTTTGGATGTAAAAAAGGACCATGCCTAGCCTAAATGTGCCCACTTGGATGTGCTGGAACTGTCAGTTTGGTTGCATCAAGAGCAGGACACTAAAAATGTAAAAATGTAAAAGTTACTTTGTGCAACTTGACAACATTGACACTTTTTTGCAACAAGACTCAAAGACTCAAACTTACCCCAAATGACTCATAATAACTCAAAAACATATGAAATGGTCTTAGAAGACCTTATTACATACCATTGACTCAATCAAAACAAAATTTCACTTTTTGACCCCTCTTGAAGGCATGACAACCTAGGTGTCCCTGCACCATTAGTGCAATTGAAGTCAATAAAGTTTTCCTATTAAGAAAAAGAGCTTCCCTTAGCTTCAAGAAATATAAATATTCTATATTGAGAAGGCCAACCATGTGAAGGTGGAAGCTCATGTGGCCTCACCTAAGACCTAAGACACATGTATTCTAGTAGACGTAGGACACCTAAGACACCTATTGTATAGTATGTATCTAGATTTTATAGACATAGTAGACCTAAGACACCTAGTCTTTATACCTTATCGTAGTCCAGACCTAAGTCAACTAGACACCTAGATTATAGTTCTACCTAAGACACCTATTATGGTAGACCTAGTTGACATATAGTACTTACCTTTTTTCTAGTCTCTATCTACCTAGTTGACATATTGTATATACCTAAGACACAATTAGAGACACCTATTATCTAGTTAGAAACCAAGACACCTAGAGACACCTATATTTTATACATTACCTATATTTTATACATTACTTTCAGGATCATCTTCATCCATCACTTAGTTTTAACCCCATGAAACATAACACGATGATGTAAAAATGTGTATATGTGTAAAAATGCAGTAGCAAATAAAAAAAGACAAACCTATGTAAACTTACAAATTAATGTGCATACTTAAAACTCAATGTAATATGACTTTACAAAATCAATGTGAATACTTACAAATTAATCCAATGAACCATCTGGGTCTTCTCTACTCTTTATCATGTCAAGTATTGCCTCATGGTCAGACTCACACACCTTCCACAAGGTCTTGTTCAAAGGTCTACCCTGATATTTTATCAAATAAACATTGGATGCCACAACAAGGTTCGAGTAATGAGGAATTTTCTAATGCATGTCAAAGTCTTGAAACAACCAAACATTAACACACTTATGTGGGTACCTTCTAAGCCATGTTCTAGTAACAACCATTGAGCCTGTAGGGTATTCGATGTTTTCTCCATCTGTAATTGGGGCTTCCAATTTTTTTTGGCCTCAACATAATGACACAAGTAATAATTTGTTCCCTCTTCATTATCTTCATTTACAATAACTGCATATACATGCCCTACATTGATATGTGTAGCAAATTAGATGAAATTAGTCAACATTACAAAAATACTACAAACTAAGATAACATTAGGAATTTCAAAAACTATGCAAATAGATATATTACCTGGTTGAACTAGATCTGATATGTGGTCAAATTCAACTAATGATTCCATCTATGTTAGTTCCAGTGCTGTCGGGGGTCGATACATGTCAAGTGGGCTAAGATAACTTAACTTCCATTTGTCAACCCACTCCTTTGACTTGCACTCATCCCAGGCTTGAATTGTATAGGAAAAACAAAAGCATGACATCTTTCTCGTATGGATACTCCATGAACCTCCAATTGAGCTTTTGAAAGAGTACATCTCTCTTGATCCTATCAGTGTAGAATAGTCCTTATATGGTGCAATGTTAGTATCATCTATTAACCAAAAAAATCTATGAACTGAAGACTTACCTTCATTACCTGGACCCATGAAAGTATTACACCACCCGATGATCAATTTTGCATCTGGCAACTTTGCATTATCTTTATACTTTAACTCTTCTCGTGCTATGGATCTTTTGATACATGCTCCTGCACCATCATGCTCCCCCTTTCCATGCCCGACCTCACAAAAGTTCCACATATGCTGAACACCTATAAAATTATGCCTCCTACTCAGCTAATAGAAATTCTATGAGTTCTTGAATTATGACACACAATTATCTGACCATATGGTATGCTGACTGAATGATATGCCCCTTCTAGCCAAATCATTGTAGAACACCTTAAAGAAACCTAGCATGATCTCTATAGAATGTGTGTGATCATCATTGATAGAGAAATGATACTCCCTTATGATCTTTCTGTCATCCTCTGTAATATCATTCACATGAATGAATGTTATGTGCACAAATATAGAAACTTGTGTGGAGTTGTAATATTGTGATTGCACCTCATGTTGTAGCTGTAGACTGTAGTTCTTTGTAAAGTTGATGACTGAAATAATGCTACCAACTAGAAATGTTTCCTTACATAACTTGAATTGCAAGTCCAACCATCAAGCTCTATGGGCATGTCTTGCATACTCATACACTATGCTGTCACGAAATATAGGCATAAACTGATACACTGGAATCTTTTCAATAACTAATTCACACCTCTTTGCTTCTTTACTATCTTTTGTATTGTATGCCATTGTTTTATACTTGCCAAACTCTACTAGTTCATTTCCAACCACATGTGTTCTTTCCATATGTTCACATATTGGCATACATTGCAAGCCACCACAATGCTGACATGTGCCATCCAAGCATAATTTCTTGTAGAATATTTGACCTTCCTCTCTTTCACATAAAATTCTTGATATGAATTCTCTTGAAGATGTTAGTGGGGCATGTATGCCACAACCCTACAAAACATTGTTAGTAATAAAATCTAAACATATAGACCGATAAACATCAAATGGTTAGAAAATTGAATATGTAATCTATAACAACAAGTAGAGCATGTGTGATTTATCTTGACATAGAAAGGTTTTAGCATTTCAAAATATCTTTGACAAATTTTAATTTGAAGATACTTCTCTAGAAATTTACCAAAAAATTGTGTTTGATTCATATCCAAAAAATGCTTTGGATGTGGCTTACAGTTCCGACTACCGATTCTTCTTCTTACCACATCCCTTTGATTTAGAGATACCCTTGTGTAATTCTTTCAAAAGTCTTCAATTAGTGATCTCAATGCTTCAACAATTAGTTTATCTTTTTTTGGTAGTCTCCCCGAGAACACCCATAATTCATTGGCATTAGTGTCCTCAATTCTTTGGCGTCTTCCAACAGCTCTTGATAAATTTTTCCTATTAATTGTCAATGCTTAAATCGTCTTTCTAATGAGATGAGCTTTCCTCGTTTGACTACTTACTATAGTCGATGTAATCACATGCCATGTTACATTACTATCTTTTATGCGTGAGGTGTTACCCACACTCTCATATGCACTCATTAGATTCTTGACAATAGATTTTTCACTTGAAGCCTCTAATGTTCTCAACCCAAGAATCTTCATGATGGACCTATACTTTATACTTTGCATCATGTCAATGAATAGTTGACATCTTGTGGTCTCATTTAGCTTTTCAAAGAACAATCTCCAAATCTTATGAGCATATCTTCTACAAGTGCATTTTGGAATCTTACCTTCCATTGGTTGCAAAATATTCTCATCAATATCAATCAAATACTTTGGCTTTCTATGCAAAATTCTAGGTGGTGTTAAGTTAGGTAATTTTATCTCAACATTATGAATTTCATCAATATTTAAATGAGATGGGCTAGATGGCATACCTTTGATCGAAGATGGAATAGATGACATACCTTGAGGTTGAGGTGGGAATGATGGCGTACCTCCTTCATCACATGTAAGTGATGATGTAATCTCAACTTGAGATGCGGTAGATGGTGTCGCTACATCTTTACTTGAAGTAGAGGATGTGTCTCCAACTATGGTATTCAAATCTCTCATACCACGAAGTTTTTGCATTTATTCTCTTTGTGCCGCCAATACCATATCTCTTTGTGATGGTTGCGGTTCCTCTTCAATTGGTATGTCTTGATTTATCGTGTCCAATTTCCTCTTCTCATGAAGTTCCCTCATAGCCACTACTTTCTTTGCATTTTTAGCTTCTATCTCTTCCTATGTTGGTTTAATTCTTGATCGTTTCCTCGGCATGATAGAGAATTTTTCTATAGCATGATAAATAGACCAATATTAGTTCCTAAGAAATGAATCCATACAAATAAATAAAATATATGTCATTCAACCCTTCATAGTAAATGTACATACAATCATCATGTAGAAGAGTAAATGTCACTCAACCAAAATAGGTACAAAGCATACAAAGCATTATTGCACAATGTTATTGCAGCCATACAAAGCATTATGGTACAAAGTTAACTTCAATCCTAGATGAGGATAAGGTCAAAGGAGAGTCACCTATTGAGGCTACAAGTGAAGAGTACATGGGACTTCATGTTTACTACTTGTTGATAACCATCTAGTCATGAAAGGATATGTGATTGAGATTGTGGGAGACATCACACTAGGGCATGGTTTGGATTAGTGTAGAGGGTGAAGAAGGGATATCAAGAGACAATTATTAAAGTCAAGGCTCATTAATATGGCTATGCCAAACTCAAGTAGATAATCATGTGTATTTTAGAGAGCAAATTATTCCAGGCTAAAAACTCATGTTTTTAGGCAATCAAGTTGTATAAGGGTTAGGGTTTGTAGAGAAACTCTTTTGGAAGGTGTTTGTAATTCTTGAAAAGGTTGAGGCACACCCAATTTGACATGTTTGGTGTCTTGGTTTGAAGATTGGAAGCCAAGAGATCAAAAAACCTATAGTGACCTATTTGCACAAGCTTAATTAGGCCTCTTTGTCAAGTGGGACAACTAATTATGGAATGATGAAGGTACTATGACATGATGAATTATACGATTCATGAAGACAATGATGGAGATCCATGGAGAAACAGAGCCTAAGTATTGAGTTCCAATAAACCCACCTTAGGCATGCCTAGAATGGCCTAAATGAGGGTTTAATGATCTGGTGAATAGGGAAGTGATCTAGAGGATAAATTTTTTTGATTCTGGCTATTTGAGACTTGGTTGAGATCAAGAAGTTGAAATTTGGAATTGAGAAGGTGTTTTGTTGGTACTAGGGCTATTAGGATTTGGGTGTCTTGTGAAGGAATAGATAGAAATTGAAGAGTGTAGACTTGAGTAAGGGTTTAGTATGGTTGTGTTTGAGTTCCTGAGGGGCAAGAAGACCTCTAGTAACCTTGTTAGGTTTTGAAGTATTGAAGACCCTCTTTGTGCCTTTGTATAGGGAGATTGCTTGAGAGGAAAGCTTATGAAATTTGAAGAAACTGTTGGTATAAGCCCATTGTTGTGAAATATGCCTCCTTTGGATTGAGTTGAACCCTACCTCTGCATCACATACCTAGGACTGTCATAAAAACCATTAGACTAATATTATCTATAATTTAGGGTATTAAATGGTATATAGTCGATCAAGGTAACCACCATGTGCTAACAAAGGACAATTAGGAAATTATGAAATATTGGTGTGTCATGTGCATACAAATCATCTTGAATAGGTACATAAGGAATGTCCTAACCCAAGATATGTGCATACAAATCATCATGTCATGTGCATACTTGTATGCTCTCGGAACCTATTCATTTGTATTTTAACTTGTTAATATGACAAGATAATAGCGGGATTCTATTTATATTATGTTGTAAGGATTTATTCTTGTATAGTTTGACATCATGGTATGGTAAGGTTTGTTTATTACACATAATTATTAAAGAGCCCACATGTAGAAGATATACACGGCATCATGTGAGATTGTAGGTTGCTTTCTTGATTGGGAATGTGTCTATTTTAATTAATGTTGACCTTTGAGATATCTTTTATTATGCATACCACGAACTAATTTAAAACATAGTCTATTATATAAACACAAGATATGTATACATAGTCTTTTATTATGCATACTGGATATAAGTGATATAAACGTGTATGATAAAGCATGATAAAGTAATTCAAATAGAATTAATAAAAATGTAAAGAACATGCATGTAAAGACTTGACATGCATAAAAAATGGAGATTCGAATGGAGAGAGTACCCAATTATGTAGTATTTTTTTCTTCTTACATCAAACTCCTCAAAAATTTGAGTTTTTCACCACTTGCTTCTTTTTCAATGTTAAATTGAATAACACTCAAATATAATTAGTAACAATAGTACTATTAACCAATCTATAATGTTAAATTCCTAAAATTCAATCACAATTAACATTGCAACACTACAAAAATTGAAACTTGAATAGATATATATCAAATTTGATGTGAAAACTATGTTATTTTCTCCTTCTCAAGTTGGAAAAATAGAAAAGGTGGTGGAAAGATCATGCAAAAGTGGTAGAATGTGTAAAATGTGCATGTGAACTTGCCAACATGAAAACACTTTTTTTTTGTCAGAACACATGCATAATCACCATGAAAACAGAGCATGTGGGCCTGGATCATGGGGGTCTAGCCCTTTTTACCATTTCTATAGCAGGACAAAATGTGAGCACATTATAACACACTCACATTTTTTCCTGCTATAGATTGATCCATAAATATTTGTGCCTATCTCACCTTTGATACCACCTTTGCAATATCTCACCTCTAGTTCCATTAGCTCATGTTCTATCTCTCACCTCTCTATTTCTCACTTATCTCTCCCCCTCACCTCTCTACCTCTCCCCTCTCTATGTCTCTCAGTCGCTCTTTGTCTACCTCTCCATCCATCCTTAGCCATCTGGGTCTCACTTAACCCTAAACCCTAAAGCCTCAACCCTCAACCCTTAAACCTTAAATCTTAAACCCTATCCCTAAGCCCTCAACACTTTATCTTAAACCCTATTCCCTCAACCATAAACCCTAATCCCTCAACCCTAAACCCTACACCCTATCACTAAACGCTACACCTTATCACTAAACCCTAATCCCTTAACCCTTAGCCCTAAAGCCTCAACCCTCAATCCTTAAACCTTCAACCCTAAACCCTATCCCTAATCCCTATACCCTCAACACTCTAGTTTAACCCTAATCCCTTGACCTCAACCCTCAATGTCAAACCCTAATCCCTCTACACTTAACCCTAATCCCTCAACCCTAAACCCTATCCCTAAACCCTCAACACTATGCCTTAAACCCTAATCCCTCAACCCTAAACCCTAATCCCTATCCCTAAACCCTAATCCCTCAACCCTCAACCCTAATCCCTCATCCCTAAACCCTAAACACTATCCCTATTCCTAAACCCTTAATGGGCTCGATACTATACCTTAAACCCTAATCCCTTATCCCTAAACCCTCCATCCCTATCCCTAATCCCTATACCCTTGACACTCTACTTTAACCCTAATCCCTCGACCCTTAAACCTATCCCTAAACCCTCAACCCTTGAACCTCAACCCTCAACATCAAACCCTAATCCCCCAACCCTTAACCCTAATCCCTCAACCCTAATCCATATCCCTAAACCCTCAACACTATACCTTAAACCCTAATCCCTCAACCCTAAACCCTAAACCCTATCCCTAAACCCTACTCCCTCAACTCTTAACCCTAATCCCTCAACCCCCAACCCTAATCCCTCATCTCTAAACCCTAAACACTATCCCTATTCCTAAACCCTCAACGGGCTCGATACTATACCTTAAACCCTAATCCCTTATCCCTAAACACTCCAACCCTATCCCTAATCCCTCGACCCTCAACCCTATCCCTAAACCCTCAACCCTCAAACCTCAACCCTCAACCCTCAATGTCAAACCCTAATCCCTCAAACCTTAACCCTAATCCCTCAACCCTAAACCCTATCCCTAAACCCTCAAAACCATACCTTAAACCCTAATCCATCAACTTTAAACCCTAAACCCTATCCCTAAACCCTAATCCCTCAACCCTCAACCCTAATCCCTCATCCCTAAACCCTAAATTGTATCCATATTCCTAAACCCTCAATGGGCTCGATACTATTCCTTAAACCCTAATCCCTTATCCCTAAACCCTCCAACCCTATCCCTAATCTCTATACCCTCAACACTCTACTTTAACCCTAATCCCTCAACCCTCAACCCTCAAACCTCAACCCTCAACCCTCAACGTCAAACCCTAATCCCTCAACCCTTAACCCTAATCCCTCAACCCTAAACCCTATCCCTAAACCCTCAACCCTATACCTTAAACCCTAATCCCTCAACCCTAAACCCTAAACCCTAATCCCTCAACCCTCAAACCTAATCCCTCAAACCTCAACCCTAATCCCTCATCCCTAAACCCTAAATGCTATCCCTATTCCTAAACCCTCAACGGGCTCGATACTATACCTTAAACCCTAATCCCTTATTCCTAAACCCTCCAACCCTATCCCTAATCCCTATACCCTTGACACTCTACTTTAACCCTAATCCCTCGACCCTCAACCCTATCCCTAAACCCTCAACCCTTGAACCTCAACCCTCAACCCTCAACATCAAACCCTAATCCCTCAACCCTTAACCCTGATTCCTCAACCCTAAACCCCCAACACTATACCCTAAACCCTAATCCCTCAACCCTAAACCCTATCCCTAAAGCCTCTCTCATTTTATTATATCTTTCCCCTCACCTCTCTACCTATCCGTAAACCCTAAACCCTATCCATGAACCCTCTACCCTTGACACTATATATTAAACCATAATCCCTTAACCCTCAGCCCTAAAACCTCAACCCTCAATCCTTAAACCTTCAACCCTAAACCCTATCCCTAATGCCTCTACCCTAAACTCTATCCCTATTCCTAAACCCTAAACCCTTGACACTATAACTTAAACCCTAATCCCTTATCCCTAAACCCTAAACCCTATCCCTCAACCCTAAACCCTTAAAATGTAAACCCTAAAACCTATACCTAAACCCTGGACGCTTAACACTATATCTTAAACTCCAATCCCTTAACCCTTAGCCCTAAAGCCTCAACCCTCAATCATTAAACCTTCAACCCTAAACCCTATGCCTATTCCCTCTACCCTTGACCATCAACCCTATTCCTAAACCAACTCTACTTTAGATTTAATACTCTACTATTGCATTGATTTAATACTCTACTATTAAAGCTTAGCATTCATACAAATGCAGATCTTCATATTATAGAAGATTGCATTATATTAGACTATTAGAGATCCCTCAGAAAAATATAATAACAAAACTGCTTTGCCTTATGTTAGCTTACAAGTAAACCCATTGTTTTTGACACTCTTCTCTTAATAAAGTAAGAGTACTAAGAATAGAAGGCAGGGAATTTGATCTTACTAGTATGAATGGTCAGTTTACATTCCGTGACTTCATTTTCATTGAAGAAAAAGGTTTATCTGATTTGAAAGGTGGGGCAGAGTTCACTGTCATGTGCTTTTCTAGATGATACGATCCATAATGTCTAGGGTTCTTCAAAGAAAGGCCTGTAACAGAATTAAGTTTTTGTTATACCAATCCTCCTCGTAAAGCTACAATTCAAATGTCTGCTTTAAAAGTTGAAATAAATTAAATTAGACTTAGAATTTTGATTTTCTTCCATTGCTTCAACATAATTGTTTTCTTCATCAAAAACTAATTCAATCAGCAACTTGCTTCCCATTGGTTGACTTGAACTACATCCTCTGTTAGAAGAAGGGCATTTTTTTATCTATATCAATGTTGGTATTCATAAGCTGAAGAGCATTAATATTTTTCACACATCCTGTTCTTTGAAATATCTTAACCTTAAAATATGACTTGGATATGTAGTTGAACACAATTGAATCTCTAATCTCTAGCCCATGATGATTCACAAAATTTTCCCAACCCTGCCTAAATTCTAGTTTATTTATGGTACCCCATAATTGTACTTCCCACTCCTGCCCACCTAGACCTTGCAACACCGTATGTTTATCTATGTTGTCTATAAACTGTGAAACAAATGTAGGAGGAATGTGCTACCATAAACACATCATATAATCAAATTTTACAAGTTCTTAACAGTGTACAAACAATAAAAGAGTGAAAAATAATGTATAGAGTTACCAGTTTTTGTGTAAAGGCTCCAAGCATTATTTTGAAGGAGGCACACCCATTAAACCAATTCATTCAGTGACTTGCTGCCCATTAGTTGACTTGAACTGCATACTTTGTTAGAAGAAGGGCATCTTTTATCTGTATCAATGTTGGTATTCATAAGCTGAAGCACATTGATACTTTTCACACACCCTGTTCTTTGAAATATCTTAACCTTAAAATATGATTTGGATATGTACTTGAACACAAAAAAATCTCCAATCTCAAGCCCATGATGATTCACAAATTTTTCCCAACCTTGCCTAAATTCTAATTTATTTATGGTACCCCCTAATTGCACATCCCACTTCTACCCACCTGGGCTTTGCAACACCATATGTTCATCTGTGTTGTTTATAAATTGTGAAACAAATGTAGGAGGAATGTGTTACCATAAACACATTACACAATTAGATTTTACAAGTTCTTAATAGTGTACTTAAAATAAAAGAATGAAAATAATGTATAGAGTTACCAGTTTTTGTGTAAAGTCTCCAAGCATAATTTTGAAGAAGGAGGCGCGCCTATTAAACCAATTCATTCAACAACTTGCTGCCCATTGGTTGACTTGAACTGCATACTCTATTAGAAGAAGGGCATCTTTTATCTATATCAATATTGGTATTCATAAGCTAAAGAGGATTGATGTTTTTCACACACCTTGTTCTTTGAAATATCTTAACCTTAAAATATGACTTGGATATGTACTTGAACACTTCAAAATCTCCAATCTCTAGCCCATGATGATTCACAAAATTTTCCCAACCCTGTCTAAATTCTAATTTATTTATGGTAACCCCTAATTGCACATCCCACTCCTGCCCACCTGGGCCTTGCAACATCATATGTTCATCTGTGTTGTTTATAAACTGTGAAATAAATGCAGGAGGAATGCGCTGCCATAAACACATTACACAATTAGATTTTACAAGTTCTTAACAATGTACATGAAATAAAAGAATAAAAAATAATGTATAGAGTTACCAGTTTTTGTGTAAAGTCTCCAAGCATAACTTTGTAGAAGGAGGCACGCCCATTAAACCAATTCATTCAACAACTTGCTGCCCATTGGTTGACTTGAACTGTATACTTTATTAGAAGAAGGGCATCTTTTATCTGTATCAATATTGGTATTCATAAGCTGAAGAGCATTGACATTTTTCACACACCCTATTCTTTGAAATATCTTAACCTTAAAATATGACTTGGATATGTACTTGAACATAACAAAATCTCCAATCTCCAGCCCATGGTGATTCACAAAATTTTCCCAACCCTACCTAAATTCCAGTTTAATTATGGTACCCCTTAATTGTACATCCCTAAACCCTAATCCCTTAACCCTAAACCCTAATCCCTAATCCCTAAACCATAAACCCTAATCCCTAAACCCTAAACCGTAATCCCTTATCCCTAAACCATAAACCCTATGCCTAAATGCTCAACCCTCAACACTTAAACCTTAAATCCTAAACCCTATCCCTAATGCCTCCACCCTAAATGCTATCCCTATTCCTAAACCCTCAACCCTTGACACTATACCTTAAACCCTAATCCCTTATCCCTAAACCCTAATCCATATCCCTCAACCCTTAACCCTTAAAACTTGAACCCTAAAACCTATCCCTACACCCTTGACACTCGACACTATATCTTAAACCCTAATCCCTTAACCCTCATCCCTAAAGCCTCAACCCTAAATCCTTAAACCTTCAACCCTAAACCCTATCCCTAATCCCTCTACCCTTGACACTCTACTTTAACCCTAATCCCTTGACCATCAACCCTATCCCTAAACCCTCAACCCTCAACTCTCAACATTAAACCCTAATCCATCAACCCTAAACCCTAATCCCTCAACCCTAAACCCTATCCCTAAACCCTCAACCCTCAACACTATACCTTAAACCCTAATCCCTATCCCTCAACCCTTAACCCTTAAAACTTAAACATATCCCTACACCCTCAACACTCGACACTAAATCTAAACCCTTAAACCCTCATCCCTAAAGCCTCAACCCTCAATCCTTAAACCTTCAACCCTAAAACCTATCCCTAATCCCTCTACCCTTAACACTCTAACACTAATCTCTTGACCATCAATCCTATCCCTAAACCCTCAACCCTCAACCCTCAACTCTCAACATTAAACCCTAATTTGTCAACCCTAAACCTTAATCCCTCAACCCTAAACCCTATCGCTAAACTCTCAACCCTCAACACTATACCTTAAACCCTAATCCATCAACCCTAAAACCTAATCTCTCAACCCTCAACCCTCAACCCTATCACTAAACCTTCAACCCTCGACACTATACCTTAAACCCTAATCCCTCAATCCTCAACCCTAATTCCTCAACCCTCAACCCTAAACACTATCCCTATTCCTAAACCCTCAACCCTCAACACTATACCTTAAACCCTAATCCCTTATCCCTAAACCCTAAACCCTATCCCTCAACACTTAACCCTTAAAACTTAAAACCTAAAACCTATCCCTAAACCCTCGATGCTCAACACTATATTTTAAACCCCAATCCCTTAACCCTCAGTCCTAAAGCCTCAACCCTCAATCCTTAAACCTTGAACCCTAAACCCTATCCCTAATCCCTCTACCCTTGACACTCTACTTTAACCCTGATCCCTTGACCATCAACCATATCCCTAAACCCTCAACCCTCAACCCTCAACTCTCAACATTAAACCCTAATCTGTCAATCCGAAACCTTATTCTTCAACCTTAAACCCTATTCCTAAACCCTCAACCCTCAACCCTATTCCTTAAACCCTAATCCCTCAACCCTAAACCCTATCCCTAAACCCTCAACCCTCAACACTATTCCTTAAACCCTAATCCCTCAACTCCAAACTCTAATCCCTCAACCCTAAGTTACCCTAAACTCTATCCCTAAACACTTAACCCTCAACCCTAATCCCTTGACCATCAACCCTATTCCTAAACCCTCAACCCTCAACCCTTAACTCTCAACATTAAACCCTAATCTGTCAACCCTAAACCCTAATCCCTCAACCCTAAACCCTATTCCTAAACCCTCAACCCTCAACACTATTCCTCAAACCATAATCCATTAACCTTAAACCCTAATCCCTCAACCCTAAATCCTATCCCTAAACCCTCAACCCTCAACACTATTCCTTAAACCATAAACCCTATCCCTAAACCCTAATCCCTCAACTCTCAACCCTAATCCCTCAACCCTTAGCCCTAATCCCTCATCCCTAAACCCTAAATGCTATCCCTATTCCTAAACACTCAACCCAAGACATTATACCTTAAACCCTAATCCCTTACCCCTAAACCTTAAACCCTACCCCTAAACCCTTAAACCTTAAACCTTAAACCCTAAAACCTATCCCTAAACCCTCAACCCTATACCCTCAACCATATACTTAAGCCCTAATGCCTCAATCATCAACCCTATACCTTAAACCCTAAAGTCTACATGCACAAACCCTCATCCCTAGACCATATAACCACACCCTTATATCCTAAACCTCGAATATTGTGCCTCAACCCTATACTTAAATTAAACCTAAACCATATGTGCTCTCAACCCAAGTCACCCTATGCCTTATATACCCTCAATCCATATCGTAAACTCTAAACCCTAATCCCCGTGCCTTACACACTTAATCTTATACACTCAACAACTTGAATATTAACCCTCAACTATAACCCTCAACCCTCTAATCTATACCCTCTACTCTCTACCTATTACTTAAGGCCTAATCCCTTAACCCTCAACCCTCAAAACTATACAGGCTGAGGTCCTTATATACCCTAAACCCAAAACACTTACATACATACATACATACAAACATGTATACATACATGTACATACATACAAGCATGCATACATGTACATACATACAAGCATGCATACATGTAAATGCATACATACCTACAAGCATACATATATACATCCATGAAACATACTTATGAAACTTGAATATAACTCATTTAAAGGAAGATATAACGTGAGTGCATTATAACATGTTCATGTTATGTTGAACTGGGAAAACACTGACAAACATGCAAAAAAGAAAAAAAGCACAATATAACGCGAGTGCGTTATAATGTGCTCACACTATATTGTGCTTTGGGAATCGCAAGCCTTAGGCTTGGGATTTGCTTTGGATTTCCAACCTAAAGGCTTGGAGTGCCTTCTCAACATCCAAACACATATTTTTGCAAACTCTACAAGATTTCACATAATTTTGTTTGTGCTAACCCTCAGATTTGCACGTGTTTCAAGGTTGAACAAGTTGAACACCTGGCTAATGTTAGGCTTTCTCTTAGCTATTTAACGATGTAATTTTTTTCACATTTTGACAATGTTAAGCCTTTCATCTTTAAATTCTTTTGTTTGTGTTTTTGGGCAAAAACCATTGTTTGGTCTTTTTTCCATTGTAAATTAACCCTTCATTGAAATTTCAAAAAAATTACATATTTAGAGACTAGATTCCATTCTACACATATTAAAAAAAATGATTTTCAATTAGTTTTCAAAATTTATAGGGGTAGCATGGCCAAAATTCTATTTTTTAGGATGTGTCCACTTTGAAAATTAGTAAAACATCAAATATTCATCAAAAAATTATCACAAAAATCAGGCATAAACTATATGCTGTTAGCTAATTTTTCACCAAAGTGATTTTTAAAATACGAAAAAAAAGTTAACCTTTTGAGGGAGCCACAAAACATGCTATGTTATGTTTTTTTGACAGAAACAACACCAATTTCTGTGGCTCCCTCTTTTGAACACCTTAATCTATACCATTTTTAAAAAAAAATAGTAGTTTAGAAAGTAGACTCAGAGCACTATGAACATTGTTTTGGTTGTATCTCCAAATTTTTAGTGTAACTATGCTCAATTTCTCATCCAAGGCCAAAAGAATAGAGCATACATGGAGAAGAAAAGAATACAAAGTATGATTCTTGGACTGGAAAGCTATGTTATGCTAGAAATCAAACCAAAAAACACACATCATGAGCCACATGCTAGTAAAATCCTCTATTTACTAAGCGGTCATGAATGCATGGCAAAATGAAAACATCACAGGCTAGTAAGATCTATAAATTTACTAGGTGAGTTCATGTCAACAAGTAGCAAATGAAATCATCACAAGCTAGTAAGATATGCGGATTTACTAGGTGAGTTCCATGTTAACAAGTAGAAAGTGAAAGCATCACAGGCTAGTAAGATCTATAGATTTACTACGTGAGTTTCATGTCAACAATATTAGAAACTACAAGCCAAGCAAAGTGTGTTGTTTGCTGAGTAACTTTGGTAAAGTACTAAAAAGAAGATTAAAAGGTGTTACGATAGCATGACCAACCACATGGTGTGAAAAAAGTGAAGTGTATAGCAGAGTGTATGCCCCCACCTTAAAGTAATTGTGAATGCCATCAAGGAGGAATTGGCTTTAAGGTAGAGGAATACACATGAAACAAGCACCTAGGAAGGTGTACTTGGGTGATGACTCTCACTTGAAAATAGTTGGTCGTTGAAGAGTCCTGATCAAATTCCCTGATGGTCGAGTGAAGGGGATCAATAGTGTACTACATATCCCTGGGTTGGCATGAAACGTGTTAGCTGTAAGAAAATTGAATGATGTGGGTGTGCAGATTATTTTCTCGAATGGAGGATGCAAGATGATGAGAGGAACTATGGTGTTATCTAAGGATGTTCAGATTGGAACTTTGTTTCAACTTGATACATGCAAGGTTCAGTGCAATAGTGCCTCTATTTCAAAGAAGAGAGCTTTAGATTCTTCATCCTCACCATTAGAACCAGCAGCCAAGAAGACTGTAGCATCTACTTTCGATGCTCATGCTTTTTGGGTACCCAAGAGTGCTCATTCTATGGAGAAGAAACTTCCTGTTGTGAAAATAATGTTGTGGCACCAAAGGCTTGGCCATATTGGTGGAAAGGGCTTGAGGACCCTAAAAATAAAAACCTTTTTGAGGATATGAATGATTGTAACCTTGATTTTAATTTATGTGAACACTGCATATATGGAAAACAAAATCGTGTTCAGTTTTACCATAGTTCTCATAAATCTTCTAAGCTATTGGATCTAGTTCGCTCTGATGTTTTTGGTCTTGTTAATGTTCCTTTGATATCAAAATCTATGTATTTTATTTCATTTATCGATGACTATAGTATAAGGACATGGGTATATTTCCTTAGGAGTAAATCTAAAGTTTTTGCAAGATTCAAAGAGTTTAAAGCTCTTGCAGAGAATCAGAAAGATAGAAAGACTAAATGTTTGAGAACTGATAATGTGTAGGAATACTAAGGATCACTAAGAGGGGGGTGAATCAGTGATCCAATAAAACTTGTTTATTCATCAGTCTTATAGAAATAATTTCTAATATCATCATGACAAAGACCTCAACAAATGATAGAATCTCACACATAAAGCCATAACACAAGATGTAAAGGTGGAAACCCTATCCAGGGAAAAACCACTGTCCAAACCCAACCAACTTTATTAGGTCTCACTGAGTACAAACAAGCCTCACTGGCAAAACAATATGTCTCACTGACACACAACTCCAATCTAAATACAAGAAGATAGAGACAAAGTACTACTCTATTTACATTGAAAACATTCGTTATAGATGACTTCTATAACTCAAATACAAAACATCTTATCTCTCCTTTACATGACCTCCATTCATACAATCCAAAGAAACATTACTTTGACATCATAAAGCAATAAACTCTTGGTTATAGTAGTATCATGTCATCAATTTCACTTATTTGACAAATCAACCTATCAACAACCAACCTTGCATTTGGATGATCACAAACAATAATAAAGAATAGTGACTTTATGCTACATAGATAACTACAATCACATGAACATCTTCTCATAGAAAGCACATGTACCCTATTCTGACAAACTTCAAGAATCAATGTCTTTTGTCAGACCATACTTCTGTATAGAACAAAACCTCACTCCATGAGCACAATGATATAGAAGCAAATAATCATGTTAAACCTCACAATAAGTCACATGCAAGATCAAACAGGACTTTTTCTTTCTCTCATCACTAATATTTACAAAATTTGCATTATATCAAACCATTATGACAAGGACATCTTATTCAAAATGGTATTGTTCAAATACAGAAACCATATGCATACATCTGCAAGTAATATTAGCAATCTTCCTTATACATTTGTAATCATTAGACACCTCTGCCACTATTTACCATTACGATTCTCTACACCTTTTGTCTTTGTCATTTGGTTGTTTCACACAAGTAGATTCATTCCATTTTTCTCTCTGTATTTATATCTCCACACTAAAACCATTTATTCATAGTCTGTTTTATGCATACGTATCATAGTCATTATTCACAATCTTTTATATGCATTTTGCATTCAACAAGTTATACAGAGTGTTGCATATGATTGTCTCTATGTATTCTCATCATTAGTAACCTAAGAAACTCGTAGAGAAGGATTTTTAAAGACCTTCACGATATCTAGGCTTACAAAATAGTTACCAAACTGCTCAAAACTGATTCGACATCCATTCGTTCTTTAAAGTTTACCCTTACAAAAGATTCGTTAGGGTTCTAAACCAAATTTGAATAAAGGCCATTGATGCGGGCTTCAAAGATTAAATTACAACCTTAGATATGATTTTCCTGCTCACTTTAAAAACCTTCATTGGTGTGGACTGGGCTCCCTAGGAGAGGGCGCTGGTCACCCAACGAACACAAACCCTTTGAGTTGTGACTTAAGTCACCTCTGACCTTCTATCTTTGATCACCACATAAATAAAACAAAAGTGACTTCTTTTAGTGATGGTGAGGAACCTTAGGTATAGGCTTTAAAACATGCAAAAGCACTTAGGGTTTAGTGTGTTGGGACTTTTTAGGGTTTTAGAAGAATATTTAGGACTGTAGGAAAACTCTAAATTCTTGGTGAGACAAAATATAGACTGAGAATTCTTAAAGATTGAAATGGGTAGAATTCTTATAAAACAATCATGACAAATAAGAGACAACAACAATATCATGAAAACCATGAACATCCACCATATACATTGAACATCCACTATACAAAAACATGAACCTCCTTTGCAACATGAAGCAAACTAATGTAATACTCATGACCATGAGATTCCTTTGTAATGCATCATATACAAGGACATCATCATGTGTAAGGCATCAAATGAGATGATCAATCAACCACACTTGATCATAACCATGTCCAACCAAACACAAGACCATGCTCATCACACTGTAACACCAAATGATCACTGAGAAGTATGAACTCAAACAAGATCCTGAGAATAAACATCACCAACATCTTCACTAACATTCTGAGGTTCTTTGATCAATTGTGATCCTAAAACATAGCATGATGACCAACTCCTTAGCAATCGAACAAACACAACATGATGTCATGATCCTAAAGTCAACATCAATGACAAACATGATCAATAGTCTCCCCCTTTGTCATTGATAGAAAAATCTCATCTCCACTCTCTCTCCCCCCATTTGATATCAAAGACAAAGGGTTATGTACTCCCACTAACTAATATGCATCTACTTAGATATCAAACATCAAAGTAACACAATAAAAGTACTGTATACCTAAATTGCTAGAAATCCTTGCACTATCAACATTAACTCTTCATATCACTGTCATTGACATCAACACCACACTGTCATGAACATAGTCAAATGATTTCTATCAGAGAAGATATTATTGTACTTACATTGTCCTTACTTCAATCAATACAACATTCTCAACAATTAAGGCTACAACTCCTTGGACTGTTATCATGAACACAATGAGACATATGAAAATAAGCACTGCCATCAGCAAAAAAAAATACTGTCATGAAAAAGTAATAAGCACAATAGGCACAATCTTTGTCCTCACTTTCATAAACACATTGACCAAACCCTATTACTACACCTAACACTCCAAATAACTACCATGAATGATGATCATGAATGATGGATGTATCAAGAACACCACTACCATAGGATAATCCATAGGATGTCTGACTTACATACCAATTACCATGAAGTGATCAATATCATAAACTGAATGATGAAAGATTAAAGATGATCAACAATACCAAATTGACAAATATTCACATTGAATCAACTTTGGCACTGAATGTCAAAATGCAACTTTGGCATCAATTGACATCAATGACAAAACAAATAAATAATATCCCCTTGTACAATATCACTTATGTCAAGACAAGAGACTATCATAATAGCCACACATTGTCATAACTCTATAACAAGACTGTCATTAAACACTAACATACATCAACACTACACTGTAATATGATTGTTTTGCATCTCTTCAAGAAATAGTGATCATAAAACATTTGTAAAAAGTGTCAACATCATGAAAACATCTGTAACACTGTTCTATCACACTTGTCTTAATTCTGTCAAGACAGTCACAGAACTCTGTAGTCACATAACTTCACTACCTCAAACATATATTTCTAGATACCAAATATTGCAATGATTGTACCAATTGACTTTCTTGTCCCAATCATATGAAACATAACTTGAATAAATTAACCATTAGACCACATTCATATGATACATTTTGTCACCAAGTCCATGTGCCTTGTTTATTCTTCTACATTTTGTATTCATGTCTACTATTGGTCATGATGTTAGTCACAAACAAGCATAGAATAAAAGTACACATTAACCTTTATTCATCTTGAAAGATATGATGAATTCAGAGAATTCATGATCCCAAGTCTCTAGTGATTAGGTCTTAATTGTCTGACGTTACTCAGAGGTTGATGTGTGTTGCTGTTTCCATTTTGGGGCCTTACGTTGAGTTCATCATCATGACATCATTTTCTGCAAAGATTCTTCACAGAGAGGTCATTTTATACAGTTGTTCTCTCAAATGATAGAATTATACTCAAATGTTTGCATGAGATTCATCAATAATGCATGCTCTAGTTTCAAATATGCTAAATATTTTCAATTATCTACGAGATGTATACATATTTGCATTATTTGCTTAGATTATTAGTTAGTTGCAATTGTGATGGTGAAATGATCTGAAATTTAGAGAAATTGAAAGAAATGCTTCAAATGAATGTTGAACCTTCAGCTATTGAACCACATGTACATCAGATACAGTCATGAAGAGAAGAAAAACCAAACCATATGTTCACCAAGACATTCCACAGCTAGATACAGTTGATGCTAACTTCAAAGGAATTGTATGAAAACAACATATGCAAGTAGACATGCACTCCAAGGGATGCAACAAATCACCACATATATCCAGAATTCATACACTGATTACTCAAGATTTACTATGAATTGTAATCACAACAGTCTTCTCATTCATTAGGTATGCAAAGATATAAATGTATACAAAAAGCTTTGAAATGAGCCCTGAATATTTTAGCAGACGGATTTCAATTAAGTTTCAAATGTTAGAAATGAGGCATTCCTGCACCTTTTATAGAATAAGGTGAGGAATCCTTTACAAAAAGATCAACAATCTTGATTTGTCTATGCATATCTATGGTCAATATTTCCTTTGACTATGTCAACCTTTTCAAAATGGCACAAGTCGCTAGCTGGCAACTATCTAAAAAAAACTTATCTTCACTAAGTATTAGATGCTAATGTTTACTCTATGATGCATCATCATCTACTTTATTAGAATCATATGTTTCTTCACCAGGTGCATCACTTCCTGAACTTTCATCAACATGATGATGATGAACCCGCATATGAGGCTGCATGCTGCTCCAGACCTGTTCATATAATTGCACAATTTTATCTATTTCTCTGCCATCCTGCGTCTTTGCTTTGATGATGGCATGCTTGTGTGCCTCATATTTGTGTCTGCTACTGTCCAGCTTGTTCTTCCTATTATTCAGTGTTTCATTGTAGTTTTCCATCTTGACTTTGATTCTCATTATTTTATCTATGACTTCCTTTGTCAAGTGAACAAGTGGATCATCAGCTACTGATTGGAAGTTGCTGTATAAAGCTTTGAAGGAAAACTCTTGATCTTGATTTTCTACTTTCCCTTCCACTTTTCCTTCCAGTGTTTCTAACATTCTACCTCAATAGACATCAAATCATGCAACTTCATGCTAATATCTCTCAGTTTATTATTGCATCTTTTAAGTACTCCACATTCAAATTGAATGTCCTTATACCATATATCAACCAACAAGGCAGTATTATTGTTCAGTACCTATTTGTTGATGAGCAGCTGAGGATTTATCCTCCTTATCTCTCCTAGGATATCTAATATCTTTTCCAATTTGAAAGACCTTTTGCCTGTCTACATCTACAATTTATCTACTTTTGTCCTAGAGTCACTGAGAGTATTCCATCTCTTCAAAGAGGCTTTTACCACTTCCTCTATAGTATCCAATGTGGATAACATCCATTTCCTTAATACAGATGCCTCATGTTTCATGAGATCTAATTTATTTACCTCCTCCTAGGAAATAGCAGTCAATGGGACTGCATGTTCAGTTAAAGTATCATCAGGATTAGTCAACCTTCCTATGTAGGCATGCAACTAAGCAATGTGCTCTTTGTGTTGCTTATTTTTCTCTTTCTCTCTTTTAACCTTCTGAGTTAAAGAATCAATAATATCTTTGCCCTCTTGACCCTCTTGGTCTTCATTGGCAAACCCTAAGCCCACTGTGCTGATCTGAAACTCATCTAAGGTAATTTTACCTTTTTCTTTCTCTACCATGGGTACTGCAATATGTGTAATCCTTCTCCCAGTCGTTGGATCCCTCTTAATTGCTGAAGTCATTCTAGCCTTCCTCTTTGGTTTTATTATATTCTTAGAAAATAAGGTAGATACATCAAATTCTTGAATTTCAAATTCTACCTTTGCATTTACTTCCTTTTCCAACCATGGAGGTACCTAATCATGTTTCTCTGCACCATCATGATGTTCACCTTTATCTCCTGTTTCTGTCAGCATATGTGATGGAGAAGGTGATTTCCTTAGTTCTTCTTCATCATGCTCTCTTTGATGTTGATCCTGTGGCACATCCTCCTATTGAGGAACTTCTTTCTCCTGAGGAGCATCCTCCTGAGGTGGAGGATCTTGTGATGTATCTATATGTTGATCATGATGATCATGATCCTTCTCCTTTATCACCTCATCCACTTTTGACTTTTCCTACTGTTGATGAACATTCATAGTAGTGGATACTGAGGGAGTCTCCTTAGGTGCTAATGTTGGTTCTACAACCACAATTTGTTCTGCACCTATACTACTTACTTCTTGAAATTTAGTGGCAAGATCCTCTACCACATCTTTCTCATCAGCCTTCTTTTCTTGAACCTCTACTATAGCAGGTTCTGTTGATGTATCCTATTGGCTTATCTTTGAAGTATGGCCTTTTGATTTTGCCATCTTCACTTCTTCTGCATGTTGCCCTTTGTCAAGTGTGCCTGCTAGATGTTTAGGACTTGCATCCTATTTTCCTGTCAAGTCCACCACTACAGGACTTGTCACTTTTGCTATTAATGTATCTAGCCCCATTTCTTGAGCTATCTGCTCTGGGCTTTTTTCTTTCTCAGTTTCCACTTGCCTTATCTCCTCTAGTATAGTTTGAACTGGTGGAGTCTTGTGAGGGGTCATGTGTGTACCTGCAGCAAGAGTTTCCATTGGTTGTGAAGCTACTTCCTTCACAACTTCATCATCAGACAAATTTATTGTCTCCTCCAGTGAGATATGACCTCCCTCTTGTACCTGGGAGGTTTCTTTCATCTATTCTTCCACAAGTTCAGTTTTGAACTTGACAATGGTAGGAAGTGGAACATTGTACTGAAGTTCCCTATGCACTTCACTACCTGCCCCTTGTAACAATGTAGGGGATTGTCTTATTTCACCTCTCATGGAGGTTCTTAGTTTCTTAGGTGGGGTAGATACCACCACCTATGGACCTCTTCTTTTCCTTTTAAATAACAAAGGAGCCTCTTCTTCCTTAGGCTCTTCCCCCATTCCTTCTCCTGGTTTTCTTGAGGATTGACCCTCCTCTTGGGTCTCAATAATTCTAGCCTCTGTTGTCTTGCTTTTCTTAGACTTTTGTTTTCTTGTCCGTGGAGGTGATGCTGATCTTGATCCTGATGTTGCTGCCTCCTAAGCCATAAACACTGCCCTTTCAATGATCACCCCTTTGGGTTCATTATCTATCTTCTTACCCCTAGTGGGTCTTTTTCTCTGTTGTTGTTGTGGAGGCAATCTATCTCCTTTAGACTTCCTCTTTTCATTTATGAAGTCATCATATTCCTCACCAAGAATATCCTGCCCTTTCTTTTTGTTGTCCACAGTAATGGCAACACCTTTCTTCTTCAAAGCTTCTATCTGTTCATCAACCCAAGCTTGGCTTAGCTGCATGGTCCTGGCAATGAAGGGGTCCAAGGATATGTCCTCTTGTATGGTGAGGTCAGGTGTAGAGATGGTATCATTATATATTTTCTTCTACTCATACTCATCTGCAATTATCCTGCCATCATCCTTCTTTAATTGTTGAGGAATGGGGATGCAGTCAAAGGTTTTGATTTGATTCAGTGTTAACCTTTGGTATCTTCTTCTTCTTGCTTTTGCTTCATCTTCACAGTCTACCCAGAAGTCTTCAAGGTGCCTCTGGTGAATAGGCTTTCCTATGATTTTCTGTATCCTCCCATAAGGATCATATAGTCTTATCAGTGGAAAAGGTTGCAACTGCATTTTATTCAAGGTGATCATCACCTTCTTTATGTTGTCTAAATTCGGGCACATATACCAGCCAATGGTGACTGGAAACAAAATTGGTGGCAGCTTCCTTGCATCCTTATATGTTTTCAACATTGTGGAGCTATGCCTTATGAATTCCATTAGTATCACTACATCAGTGGGATACCTTGGTAGCATGAGGGGATTTCCATCAAAACCCTCAATCCTTATATAGAAAAATGTGGCAAATTGTATATACCAGGCTCCATGCCTGTAAATTATCTCTTGAGCTTCCATGCTCAATCTCTTTGTCCTGTCCTCCTCCATGGTTCTTACTAGATGCATAGAGAATGTATCATTTACCAGTTTGTAATCCTGGAGGTAATTGGCTCTTTGCAGCTGGGGATGATGATCCCAAATATGCACAACATTTATTGTGCTTGTGACTTTCCCATCTGTAACCAGTGCATCAAATGTGCCTTTATAAGCACAGGAGTAGACAATGTATGATGTCATATAGAAAGAACAATTTGAACCTCGTAGGTTCATCAGCTGCTCATGTAGAGCATCACTTATTAACTGGCCCCATAGTGGCTTGATATTTGAATATATGCACATCATTATCACACCGTACATCCAATCCTTAAAACTACCAGCATCAGGCTGGCCTATGACTCTGCTAAGTAGCGCAATCATGTATAGGTACTCGTCATCAAAATCATATTTGAAGAAATGCACAGGAAGCTTAGCAACTGTAGGATATGTGTTGTTCTTAGATCTCCATTGGTACATGTTCTTCCTGGCCTGTTTCTTATTATTCTCATACTCCTTTTCTGATTTCTTCAGGTCCACACTGTTAACCTTCCTACCCAATGGTAGTCCAAATGTCTGGGACAGACCCTTGATGGATAGGTCTGCATATATCCTTCCATGCTTCATCACCTACATGGTCTCTGGATTGTAGTTCTGGGCACACTCAACGACCAGCTCCAGAGACTCCATGGAGTACAGGAAACTGACAGCGTTCCACATTCCAGACATGAATACGGCATCCAACACTGGACTTCTGTTCTTCTTATCATTCAGCCTGGCTAACCAGGCTTCCAAATCAGTGCTTCCCTGATGGGTATCTGTAATTGCACCATATTTGAACAGGATCCCCCTTTGAGATGAAAACATGGGCTTGTTGAATTCAGCCTCACACTTAATTAACCTCTTGTCAGCCATGGATGCCTGCAATTAACAAAATCTTGTCTTACAATGGATACTCACATGCATGCATATTACATTTATCTCTACTAATCATCATGCCTACTATATTTGTTCAACATCCACTTATCATGGGGGTGCATAAACTAGAACCTTTGATTAACAACACCATACCTGACTATTACAGAAGCAACAAGGTGAGGGTTTCAATTACTTACCTGGATATGCAAATTTCTTTTATACCAGTGGATTTCTAAAAGTTATCTTAATTCTGCTGATGATCACGCACTTCCTCCTGTCTGTAAGCTTGATTTGTCTGACTATCGCCTGTATGAGGATATGGAAGCTGGTGCTCTGTGAAAACAATTTTATCACAAGGTAAAAACTGAAATGACGATGAATTCACCTTTTAATCGTGCACTTAGGGTGAAATTAGGGCAAACCCTAACAGATTGGATCTTATTCATTAATTTTCCGCATGGAAACTCAGGATTTCGCTAGCTGTTTCATCAGGTTTTGTGGTCGGCGGGAAATATCTACCATGCCTGCGTGCATTAAATGTTAATGGCGGCAACAAGGGCAGGGTGATATTCATATGTCAGGATGATATTCAACAGACAGGATGATATTCAAAAATATCATCCCGAGTTTAATGTGATCATCCTCTTCAAGAGGAAAAACTATCTTTGACAAGATCGGGTGATGAACACACCCTTTGGTCATGCTTAGTACATCAGGAGGATATTTTGATATATCGAGTGATGTTTCAAAGATGATGATGACTGGACAAACTTATATGTCTCTCTTTCAGAATATCAGGATGACGTCATCCAGATATTTTCTCAGTGTATCGTCAAGGCATCATGACGTCATCGTCATGCTATACAAGGAGGATCATATTCAAGAAATATGCCCCTGAGAGGTAAAAATGATGATTACGTCATCGTCATGTTCATTTCTTTGTTTATCGGACCTGAATGACATCATCAGGATATTGGCTTAGGGGGATATTTCACGGCAGGAGGATATTAAGCAATATCAGTTTATATTAAAAAAATGATCCTCGCGAAATGCATAAGGCTATTGACAGGTAAAGGCTACTATCACCTAAAATTGACGTCCGGATATTTGGACCGCATGATTTATCAGGTGATAAACTATATCAGGTGATCTTCTGTAATATGACATATGTTACGAAGTATGATCCTCCCCCTAGAAATATCAGGTTTGACTAAATCTTTGACCGTGCATAACTTTCACACCTTAACGAATATCAGGGTGATACAAAAGGCAAACCTGCATGAAATTTGATGCTCTGTCTAAATATGAGGTTACCAGAATAAAAATGTGAAATTTGACAAACTGACCTCATGATGATGACTTACCTAGCCCTTTTATGCATGATGATCTCCATGACTTACTTTTTACCAAACCGCCAGAAAGCACAAAACAAGCCAAAAATTTGGGTCCCTATTTTGCTGAGTCAAAATGGGGCGTGTTGTGTAACCATACAACAACTTGCCACCAAAGAAAACAAATAAATTCCAATGATTTAAGTGGTGAGATCATATTCATCCATATTATTCTAATTCCTTCTAAGCATAAGCATCATGATCTTCTGAATGATAAAAGTTCATCATGGTAACAATGCTAACAAAGGATCATGTGTGTGCAAATGATTAATTATCTTCATCTTGAAAGCAAGTTGAAAAAATAAGTAACTGGTGTTAAACTACATAGTTGGAGATCATCTCTCATAGCCAACCTAGATAGAGCCTTATTGCCAGCAGGCGTCTATAGCCCTGACAAGGTTATCTATACAATCTCCCTAAGTAGAGCCCCACTACCAGTAGGCATTCATAGCCCTGGTAGAGTTACTTAGATGGCCTAATTTTATTTCTTTTCTGATTTTCTTTTAAAATCTATATTTGATATCATCATGTTAGCTCATTTGTACAAGGTATAGTCACTTGCAGCTTTAGGTTGGAGATTGTATTGGTAGCAAGGGAGTCCCTTTAGATTTTTCACTTAACACCTATACTAGTGTGTTCAAAAAACCTAAGGCTGTTAGGTGTTTCATTGTGATTGATTCACTTTGGTCAAGAAAAGGCACCCTGATGAAAAGATATCACAGACCTGATCATGAATACATCTTAGATTGAATTACAACCTATGTCTAAATCTGATCTCATCACTTGAATCCTAACAATTTGTTATTTTTCTATGATGATGAGGTGCATCATCTTGACTAATCAAAACAAAAGCTCAACCAAAACAAAACAAAACAAGACAAAAAAACAAACAAACACAACTGTACAAGTAACTATACAAATGTACAATATGATACATGACTATCATGAAATCACTTAGACTTGAAAATAATGTTTGAGGAATTGTCCATTGACTGGCAATGGGACATCCTCACCTGTCAGGTTCTTAAGCCTATAAGTGATGTCTCCTAGTATCTCAAAAATTTGAAAGGGACCTATCCATAATCTATCAAATTTAGCATGGTCACCTTTCCTCTCATGGGCTTTATCCCACATCAGGACTAAATCAGATATCTTGAAGGCTTTAACTTTGGCTCTCTTGTCAAACCAACATTTGACAACAGTCTAATGTTTTGCAAATTAGTCAATTGCTTGACTTCTTTTCTCTTCCAGGTGCATCAGCTAAAGCAACCTGACTTCTTGTCTATTATCTATGCCTAGGTACTCTTGGGCAAACTGCAAAGTAGGAATTTTCAAGTTAACAGGGAGGATAGGATCCACCCCATATACTAGTTGAAAAGGTGAGTTTCCTAGTGCAGTTTTCATTCTAGTTCTATCTACCCATAAGGCATACTTCATAAATGAGTTCCATTCCCTAGGGTTCTTTTCTATTAATTTTCTTATGATATTCAGCAACTTTTTATTGGTGGATTCTGCTAATCCATTTCCTTGGGGACAATAGTTGGATGAGAACTTGAGTATGATCCCATGATCAAAAGCCCAACTTGACAATTTAGTTGACATGAAGGCACAACCATTATCACTTACCAAAGCATAAGGAGTTCCATACCTGGTAACAATGTTGCTTTCCAGAAATTTAATAACATCATCTACGGTACAAGTCTTGCTGCTGACAGCTTCAGTCCATTTGGTACAATAGTCAGTAATTGTTAAGACATACCTATGGCCTAAGGAGGATGGAGGATTGATTGGTCCTATGAAGTCCATGCCCCATTGTGCAAATGGGCATTCTTCCATCACTGGTTACAAGGGTTGTGCAGCATATTTCTCTCTGTTGGCAGCAACCTGACATACATGACAACATTTAACATGATCAGTAGTGTCTTTAAAAATTGTAGGCCAATAATATCTTGTTCTGAGGATTGCATGTGTTGTGGCCAGGGCTGATCCATGTGCTGTTCCGAACTTGTCATGTAGTTCTGATAAAACCTTATTTGCTTCTGGCTTTTCTAAGCATCTCAGGTATATCCCTTCATAATTCTTCTTGAACAGGATTCCTCCCTTCATCATATATTTTTGTGACCTTATCTTCAAGGCTCTTCTCTGTGAAGCTTACATTCTGGGAGGACATCTTCTAGTAATCAGGATGTGCCTGATATCTGAATACCATTCTTTATTGTCCTTTGTATTGATAACATATTGCTGACTTGTGATGTTTGGATCAATTTCAGATATCATCTGGCTTAAGGCCTACCCTCTTACTAGCTTCATTGGCATAATTTCCATGTCATACTCTTGTAATAAAGTAATCCACTTGGCTCTTTTCTCACCAGGTTCACTCTGCATTAGCAACATCTTCACTGCTGCATCAGGCACTACTGCAATCACTCTGCTTCTTAGTATGTAATGCCTAAACTTCTTTACTGCCCTGACTAATGCAAGTGCTTGTCTTTCAACATCCACATATCTTAGTTCAGCATCCTTGAAAGGACAGCTCATGAAAGCTATTGGTTTCTTTTCTTTCTCTTCATTCCTTTGGGTCAATACTGCTGCAAAGGTATGTTCTGAGGCAAATGAATAAATGTAGAAATCTTTTGTGTAGTCTAGACTAATGAGGACAAGAGCATCTGATATAGCATTCTTTATGTCTTCAAAAACAGCTTTGGCCTCTGCTGTCCACTCAATCTTGGCATCTTTTTTCAGCATAGCATTTAATGGTCTGACTATCTCTGCAAAACCAGTGATGAATTTTCTCACAAAGTTAATCTTACCAAAGTAAGACTTAAGTTCTTTCTTACTTCCAGGGAGTTATATTTTCATGATAGACTCCACTCTGGCAGGATCAATGATGATCCCATTTTCAATTATCAAATGGCCTAATAGTTTGCCTGTTGTTACCCCAAATATGCATTTCTTGGGGTTCAAGGATATTCCATACTCTTCACATTTCTTCAACACATTTCTGAGATCTGTTACATGATTTCCCCTTTCTTTGGAGAATACTGTCAAGTCATCCATGTAGATGACTATACACTTTCCTATTAAGCCTCCGAAGGCTATGTCCATTGCCCACTGGAATGTAGCTCCAGCATTTTAAGTCCAAATGACATACGTCTATATGCAAATATCCCCCACTTGGTGGTGAAGGCAGTTTTTAATTTGTCAATCTTATCAACCATCACTTGGTTGTATCTTGAGAAACCGTCTAGGAAAGACATCATCTTAGCTCCATTTACAATCTGTAGAACTTCATCTAGTGATGGTAAAGGATAATTATCCTTCTCTGATGCTCTGTTCAGATTCCTAAAATCTACACATAGCCTGATGTCTCCATTCTTCTTTCTAACTGGGACTAGATTAGCCACCCAAGCGGAGTGCCTTACAGGAAAGATTATTTTGGCATTTAACAACTTCTTGACTTCTTCAAAAATTATGGGTTCAAGCAAAGCATTGACTGGCCTTTGCTTCTGTCTAAAAGGTTTAGCATCTGGCTTGAGGGGCATAGTGTGAGTTATGACTAATGTGTCATATGTCTTCAGCTCATCATACGTTCAGGCGATAACATGCATGTAATCTTTGAGAGCCGGAGTTATTCCTTATAACTCTTCTGGTTTGCAAACTTTACCTATCAGGACATTTCTCTTGTCTTCATTTTGTCCAATATTCACTTGTGAATACTGACCTCCATCAGCTTTGGGAAGATCCTTCTGTTTCAGCATATTAGCTAGATCAAAGGCTCTTTCTAATTCAATCATACCTTTGGGAATTTTGTTGCTAGGCAACTCTAATATTTCATCTTCTTCCCAAACTTGATCTTCCATACTATTCTCATCTATGATCTGAGTGTCAAATATATCCCTATTAGAGATGAAATCAAGAATATGATGATCATCGTCAAAAACCTAGAGATTAGTAACATTATCAGGTATTGATGGTACAGATATTAGCTCTACTGAAAATCTCTTTAGACCTGATATGGATAATGGCTCCAGTGTACTGGCAGCCTGGGCAAGTGCATCTACCCTATGATTCTGTTCTCTAGGAACGTGGGTGATATTAAATGTATCAAAATCTTCAATCAAATCCCACACTCTGTGTCTGTAATTTGACAATCTCTTATAATTGCAAGAGTAGATTCCTCTTACCTGTCTGACAACTAATTCTGAGTCTCCAAAGACATGCAGAATTTTTACTTTCTTCTTGAGAGCAAACAGCAACCTGTGAATCAGAGCTTCATACTCTGTCACATTATTAGTGCAGGGGAACTATAATCTATATGCAGCTAAGTAGGATTTTCTTGATGGATCAATAAGATCAATTCCTACTCTAGCTCCTTGTTTGGACTTGGATCCATCAAATCTTAGGATCCAAGATTTATCTTCAACTAGAGGTCTAGCTGAACCTTCTCTTTTCTTTGCAGCTCTAGCTGCTGCTCCACCTGATTCCACCTTAGTTTAGGAATTTCAGTATCTTTGGACTTCACCTTTTCTTTCTTCTATGAAATTGACCCCTTCCTTTCTTTTCCAACATCAGGAGGATGATTCTCTGGATCTGGTACTATATGTCCTTTTAAAATGTGTAAACAGAGTGAGCAAGCTATTTCTGAATGTGGTGCCTCATGCAACCTACACCAACCTTCAACTACTACATCCTGTGGATGCTTCTTTTGTTTTATCATCTTCTTAATTTCTCCTGATAGAAACTCTTCGAATCTGGTCAGGTTACTACCTCTGTCTTCATTAGACAGTTCATAATCTGGCTCCATAAAATAATCACTTCTTGGAGTGATCTCTTCTTTCTTTTTAACATTTATCTGGTCATTCACCAGAATTTCTTCTGTTCTCTGTATATGATCTTCATCATGATCTGTTACCCTTTCTATGGTACATGCAGAAGACAAGCAAGAATCAGAATCACTATCGTTATCACTATCTGATGAACTTACCTCTGATGATGATGCATCACTGTATGTCTGCTCCAGCATCATCATATCTAAGCATGTTTCGCAGGTCTTTTCTGAGTGAGGCTCATTATGTAACCTGCACCATCCATCAATCAAAATATCATTAGATGGTATATTCATTACTTTACATCGCTTTATTTGTTTGGATAAGTGCCTTTCAAAATTTCTAAAATAATCTTCTTCATTTTCATTTTCAGAATTAATATCAGCCCCTATAGCAGGCATATCCTTCTGATGATCATCATCACGATGATGATGGAAGTCCAACATCAGGATCTCCTCTATCTTGACAGTCCGTGGTCTAACGGTATAAACCCCAGGTTCAACATTTACGTACATTATCTCATTTGCTTTATTATACTTAGTTATCATGTGTTTCATTCTAGCCTTGGCATCTATTCTTATCTGGTTAGGTATACCCTTCCAAGGCAACCAGCATGATCTTTACTACTAGACTGACCTAAAGGATGCATATCCTCTTTAGGAGTAGGATCATCCAGTGATTTCATGAATGCCTTCTTAATTGCAGGGGTTTTCAATAATTTTGATAAAGAGAGGCTGATCTTTATCTTCTTCATCTCATCTGCCAAGTATGTGACAAGTTTATCAGACTCATGAGGTAAGTTGACAGCCTTTGATGTTGTATTCTGAGGTGACAGATATTGGGCATTTACCTTGGGAAGTCCTAGATTATTACTTGCTTTGGGATCAGGAGGTGTGTTAAAATTGTTTGGAGGTAGAGATGATGTCAATGGACCAGTAGATCTGTTGCCACCACTTCTCAAGTTATAGTTATGTTTGCCAAGATATGGCTGCTGGTATGCATGCACCTCCTCATGCTCAGTGGAAGGCTCATTCTCATCTTCAAAAGGGAAGCATAATTTGACTCAAAGGCTAAAGCAGACTCTTCACATGCTTGTGAACCACTCTGATAATCAATATAACTTTCAAGTACTAGGGTTGAATCATATCCACAGGGAACTATTTCATTACTTTCCACCTAAGGTGGATTTCCTGCAGTATTAGACACTTCTGTTTGAAAAATGCTGGCAACAATTTGAAATTGTGGACAATCTAGCTCTACATGAGCATTTGTGTTGTGGATCCTGCACCAATTAGTGAGGGCTACCTCACCTAGATTGACTCTAGTAGTCTGTTTGGCTTCACCAGATGGTTGATTATCTAAGGGTGAGGGTAATGAACTATTATTTGGCTTGGAGTTCCATACTCTAGGCTGTCTCTGAGGATTATTGTTATTTCCACCACTACTATTAAAATTATTATTATTGTATCCTCTGTCAAGATGATTTGGTCTATCATTGGAATAACTTCTATTTTGATTTGACTGGGAATAGAAGTTTTGATTTCTCAAATGAGTCACTTTTGTAGTGAGTTTTCTTAGCTGAGCAGAGATTTCCTTGATTTCCTCCTTTTCCTCTTGATCTTTGGCTACCACATTTTCACTTTGAGGCTTGAAGAAAGAGGATCCATGGCTATTGTTGGATAAATCAGCACCCTAAGGTGTCTGAGTTTGTGCAGGATATTGTGACATTTGGCCATTCCCATTAGGCGGTGGCATGATACTCAATGGAGGCACTTGCAAGGGTGCAGGCATGACTGCTGGAGGTATCATTGCACCATTAGGATATTGTGTAGGATATGATGCAGGATGTTGTGCAGGATATGTTGGATACATGCCAAGCAGTGTGGGAAATGCTATATTTGGAGTAGGAGCAGATACCAACTGCTGATTTACTTTGATAGCTTCTTGAAAGGCTCTTGTCAAGGTAGTGATTTCAGGATGTGTTCTCTTGATGAACATGGAAGTCAATGGATCTAAGGCTAAATAGTAGATACTCCTAGCAGCAGCATCTATTACTACATAGGGAGTAACTAACTTGGATAACATTTTCTAGAACCTAGCATTGAAATTGGCAATCGGTTCTCCTTCAAACCACTTGATAGTGGCAAATAGGTGATAGTTCATTGAAGGATCAATTGGTATTTTGAACCTATCGATAAAAGCTTTTTCTAAGACAGCCCATGAATCAACAGAACCCTAACCAAGACTAATAAATCAATTATATGCCTCTTCCCCTAAGGAAAAGGGAAATAATCTGCATACAACATCTTGATGTTCTATTCTGGCCCTACAGCAGGCTTCTTTAAAGGTTCTGATATGATCATCAGCATCTTGATAAGGATGATACTTTGGACAAAGTTTGTCTGGATTTTTTGGTAACTCATGATATGCGTTGAAGGTTAAAGGTGATTCTGCCGCGAAGAAAGACATTGCAACCGAAAAAGGTTGAGGTATAACCAGCTGAGGTTGGACTAAAGGTACACCCTGAGGAGATCCTGTAGGTATATTGAAACCGATAGGAGTTACAGGAGGACATTCCGGCGGTGTCCCTGATGCACCAGAACCAAGAGTGTGATGAATGTCAACAATCCTAGGTCTAAAACCTCTAACAGGTAGTTCTTCAAAAGGTGCGGTGGATCTTGACCTAGTATTTATCTTGTGAGCTAGGATTTCTAAAATTTGGTGGGAAACTAGCTGGATGACTGTAAATATTGGCTAAATTTCACCAGCTGAGGTAATATTTATGATCGGATGACTGATCTGACTAGATATTTGTGGAATATTTGCAAAGATAGTGCAAATATGAGGTGACCTTTGGCTTCCAAGGCAAAACGCTTCAAAGTTTGAACAAATTTACCTGATATTGGCTGATATTTGTGAATTCATGATGATCTACTGTAAAGCTTGCTATATCTACATTTGATTTGGAAATCTTTACACATAATAAGCATCTACAAGCTTGCTACAGTAAATATTTGAACAATATTTGGAATTCACAGGTGCTTTCGGTATTACCTTACTCTCTGCATCATCAAACATACAAAATAATGATGATGAGCATCGTCTTTCAGATTGGCCCTCCTTCTAGCACCAATTTATGTTGGTCATGATGTTAGTCACAAACAAGCATAGAATAAAAGTACACATTAACCTTTATTCATCTTGAACGATACGATGAATTCAGAGAAGTCATGATCCCAAGTCTCCGGTGATTAGGTCTTAATTGTCTGACGTTACTCAGAGGTTGATGTGTGTTGCTATTTCCATTTTGGGGCCTTACGTTGAGTTCATCATCATGACATCATTTTCTGCAAAGATTCTTCACAGAGAGGTCATTTTATACAGTTGTTCACTCAAATGATACAATTATACTCAAATGTTTGCATGAGATTCATCAATAATGCATGCTTTAGTTTCAAATATGCTAAATATTTTCAATTATCTATGAGATGTCCACATATTTGCATTATTTGCTTAAGATTATCAGTTAGTTGCAATTGTGATGGTGAAATGCTCTGAAATTTAAAGAAATTGAACGAAATGCTTCAAATGAATGTTGAACCTTCAGCTATTGAACCACATGTACATCAGATACAGTCATGAAGAGAAGAAAAACCAAACCATATGTTCACCAGGACATTCCACAGCTAGATACAGTTGATGCTAACTTCAAAGGAATTGTATGAAAACAACATATGCAAGTAGACATGCACTCCAAGGGACGCAGTAAATCACCACATATATCCAGAATTCATACACTGATTACTCAAGATTTACTATGAATTGTAATCACAACAGTCTTCTCATTCATTAGGTATGCAAAGATATAAATATATACAAAAAGCTTTGAAATGAGCCCTGAATATTTCAGCAGACGGATTTCAATTAAGTTTCAAATGTTAGAAATGAGGCATTCCTGCACCTTTTATAGAATAAGGTGAGGAATCCTTTACAAAAAGATCAATAATCTTGATTTGTTTATGCATATCTACGGTCAAAATTTCCTTTGACTATGTCAACCTTTTCAAAATGGCACAAGTCGCCAACTGGCAACTATCTAAAAAAACTTATCTTCACTAAGTATCAGATGCTAATGTTTACTCTATGATGCATCATCATCTACTTTATTAGAATCATATGTTTCTTCACCAGGTGCATCACTTCCTAAACTTTCATCATGATGATGATGATGAACCCGCATATGAGGCTGTATGCTGCTCCGAACCTGTTCATATAATTGCACAATTGTATCTATTTCTCTGCCATCCTGAGTCTTTGCTTTGATGATGGCGTGCTTGTGTGCCTCATATTTGTGTCTGCTGCTATCCAGCTTGTTCTTCCTGTTATTCAGTGTCTCATTGTAATTTTCTATCTTGACTTTGATTCTCATTATTTTATCTATGACTTCCTCTGTCAAGTGAACAAGTGGATCATCAGCTACTGATTGGAAGTTGTCATGTAAAGCTTTGATGGCAAACTCTTGATCTTGATTTTCTATTTTCCCTTCCACTTTTCCTTCCAGTGTTTCTAACATTTCTACCTCAACAGACATCAAATCATGCAACTTCATGATGATATCTCTCAGTTTATTATTGCATCTTTTAAGTACTCCACATTCAAATTGAATGTCCTTATACCATATATCAACCAACAAGGCAGTATTACTGTTTAGTACCTGTTTGTTGATGAGCAGCTAAGGATTTATCCTCCTTATCTCTCCCAGGATATCTAATATCTTTTCCAATTTGAAAGACCTTTTTCCTGTCTGCATCTGCAATTTATCGACTTTTGTCCTAGAGTCACTGAGAGTATTCCATCTCTTCAAAGAGGCTTTTACCACTTCCTCTGCAATATCCAATGTGGATAACATCCATTTCCTTAATACAGATGCCTAATGTTTCATGAGATCTAATTTATTTACCTCCTCCTGAGAAATAGCAGTCAATGGGACTGCATGTTTAGTTGAAGTATCATCAGGATTAGTCAGCCTTCCTATGTAGGCATGCAACTGAGCAATGTGCTCTTTGTGTTGCTTATTTTTCTCTTTCTCTCATTTCACCTTCTGAATTAAAGAATCAATAATATCTTTGCCCTCTTGACCCTCTTGGTCTTAATTGGCAAACCCTAAGTCCACTGTGCTGATCTGAAACTCATCCAAGGTAATTTTACCTTTTTCTTTCTCTACCGTGGGTACTGCAATCTGTGCAGTCCTTCTCCTAGTCGTTGGATCCCTCTTAATGGCTGAAGTCATTTTGGCCTTCCTCTTTGGTTTTATTATATTCTCAGAAAATAAGGTAGATACATCAAATTCTTGAATTTCAAATTCTACCTCTACATTTACTTCCTTTTCCAACCACGGAGGTACCTGATCATGTTTCTCCACACCATCATGATGTTCACCTTTATCTCCTGTTTCTGTTAGTATATGTGATGGAGAAGGTGATTTCCTTAGTTCTTCTTCATGATGCTTGCTTTGATGTTGATCCTGTGGCACATCCTCCTGTTGAGGAACTTCTTTCTCCGGAGGAGCATCCTCCTGAGGTAGAGGATCTTGTAATGTATCTATATGATGATCATGATCCTTCTCCTTTATCACCTCATCCACTTTCGACTTTTCCTCCTGTTGATGAACATTCATAGTAGTGGATACTGAGGGAGTCTCCTTAGGTGCTGATGTTGGTTCTACAGCCGCAATTTGTTCTGCACCTGTACTACTTACTTCTTGAACTTTAGCAGCAGGATCCTCTACCACATCTTTCTCATTAGCCTTCTTTTCTTGAACCTCTACTATAGCAGGTTCCGCTGATGTATCCTATTGGCTTATCTCTGAAGTATGGCCTTCTAATTCTGCCATCTTCACTTCTTCTGCATGTTGCCCTTTGTTAGGTGTGCCTGCTGGATGTTTAGGACTTGCATCCTGTTTTCCTATCAAGTCCACCACTATAGGACTTGTCACTTCTACTATTAATGTATCTAGCCCCATTTCTTGAGCTATCTACTCTGGGCTTTTTTCTTTCTCAGTTTCCACTTGCCTTATCTCCTCCAGTATAGTTTGAACTGGTGGAGTCTTGTGAGGGGTCATGTGTGTACCTGCAGCAAGAGTTTCCATTGGCTGTGAAGCTACTTCCTTCACAACTTCATCATCAGACAAATTTATTGTCTTCTCCAGTGAGATATGACCTCCCTCTTATACCTGGGAGGTTTCTTTCATCTGTTCTTCCGCAAGTTCAGTTTTGAACTTGACAATGGTAGGAAGTGGAACATTGTGCTAAAGTTCCCTATGCACTTCACTACCTGCCCCTTGTAACAATGTAGGGGATTGTCTTATTCCACCTCTCATGGAGGTTCTTAGTTTCTTAGGTGGGGTAGATACCACCACCTATGGAGCTCTTCTTTTCCTTTTGAATAACAAAGGAGCCTCTTCTTCCTCAGGCTCTTCCTCCATTCCTTCTCCTGGTTTTCTTGAGGATTGACCCTCCTCTTGGGTCTCAATAATTCCAGCCTCTGTTGTCTTACTTTTCTTAGACCTTTGTTTTCTTGTCTGTGGAGGTGATGCTGATCCTGATCTTGATCATGATGTTGCTGCCTCCTAAGCCATAAACACTGCCCTTTCAATGATCACCCCTTTGGGTTCATTATCTATCTTCTTACCCCTAGGGGGTCTTTTGCTCTATTGTTGTTGTGGAGGCAATCTATCTCCTTTAGATTTCCTCTTTTCATTTATGAAGTCATCATATTCCTCACCAGGAATATCCTGCCCTTTCTTTTTGTTGTCCACAGTAATGGCAACACCTTTCTTCTTCAAAGCTTCTATCTGTTCATCAACCCAAGCTTGGGTTAGCTGCATGGTTCTAGTAATGAAGGGGTCCAAGGATATGTCCTCTTGTATGGTGAGGTCAGGTGCAGAGATGGTATCATTATATATTTTCTTCTACTCATACTCATCTGTAATTATCCTGCCATCATCCTTCTTTAATTATTGAGGAATGGGGATGCAGTCAAAGGTTTTGATTTTATTCAGTGTTAACCTTTGGTATCTTCTTCTTCTTGCTTCTGCTTCATCTTCACAGTCTGCCCAGAAGTCTTCAAGGTGCCTCTGGTGAATAGGCTTTCCTATGATTTTCTGTATCCTCCCATAAGGATCACATGGTCTTATCAGTGGAAAAGGTTGCAACTGCATTTTATTCAAGGTGACCATCACCTTCTTTATGTTGTCTGAATCCGGGCACATATACCAGCCAATGGTGATTGGAAACAAAATTGGTGGCAGCTTCCTTGCATCCTTATATGTTTTCACCATTGTGGAGCTCTGCCTTATGAATTCCATTAGTATCACTGCATCAGTGGGATACCTTAGTAGCATGAGGGGATTTCCATCAAAACCCTCAATCCTCATATAGGAAAATGTGGCAAATTGTATATACCAGGCTCCATGCCTGTAAATTATCTCTTGGGCTTCCATGCTCAATCTCTTTGTCCTGTCCTCCTCCATGGTTCTTACCAGATGCATAGAGAATGCATCATTTACCAGTTTGTAATCCTGGAGGTAATTGGCTCTTTGTAACTATGGATGATGATCCCAAATATGCACAGCATTGATTGTGCTTGTGACTTTCCCATCTGTAACCAGTGCATCAAATGTGCCTTATAAGCACAGGAGTAGACAATGTATGATGTCATATAGAAAGAAAAATTTGAACCTCCTAGGTTCATCTGCTGCTCGTGTAGAGCATCACTTATTAACTGGCCCCATAGTGGTTTGATATTTGAGTATATGCACATCATTATCACACCGTACATCCAATCCTTAAAACTACCAGCATCAGGCTGGCCTGTGACTCTACTAAGCAGCGCAATCATGTATTGGTACTCGTCATCAAAATCATATTTGAACAAATGCACAAGAAGCTTAGCAGCTGCAGGATATGTGATGTTCTTAGATCTCCATTGGTACATGTTCTTCCTGGCCTGTTTCTTATTATTCTCATACTCCTTTTCTGATTTCTTTATGTCCACACTGTTAACCTTCCTGCCCAATGGCAGTCCAAATGTCTGGGAGAGACCCTTGATGGATAGGTCTACATATATCCTTCCATGCTTCATCACCTGCCTGGTCTCTGGATTGTAGTTCTGAGCACACTCAACGACCAGCTCCGGAGACTCCATGGAGTATGGGAAACCGGTAGCGTTCCACATTCCGGACATGAATACGGCATCCAACACTGGACTTCTGTTCTTCTCTTCATTCAGCCTGTCTGACCAGGCTTCCAAATCAGTGCTTCCCTTATGGGTATCTATAATTGCACCATATTTGAACAGGATCCCCCTTTGAGATGAAAACATGGGCTTGCTGAATTTAGCCTCACACTTAATTAACCTCTTGTCAGCCATGGATGCGTGCAATTAACAAAATATTGTCTTACAATGGATACTCACATGCATGCATATTACATTTATCTCTACTAATCATCATGCCTACTATATTTGTTCAACATCCACTTATCATGGGGGTGCATAAACTAGAACCTTAGATTAACAACACCATACCTGACTATTACAGAAGCAACAGGGTGAGGGTTTCAATTACTTACCTGGATATGTAAATTTCCTTTATACCAGTGGATTTCTGAAAGTGATCTTAATTGTACTGATGATCATGCACTTCCTTCTGTCTGTAAGCTCGATTCATCTGACTATCGCCTGTATGAGGATATGGAAGCTGGTGCTCTGTGAAAATAATTTTATCGCCAGGTAAAAACTGAAATGATGGTGAATTCACCTTTTAATCGTACACTTAGGGTGAAATTAGGGCAAACCCTGACAGATTGGATCTTATTCGTTAATTTTCTACATGGAAACTTAGGATTTTGCCAGCTGTTTCATCGGGTTTTGTGGTCGGCGGGAAATATCTACCATGTCTGCGTGCATTAAATGTTAATGGCAGCAATGGGAGTGGGGTGATATTCATATGTCAGGATGATATTCAACAGACAGGATGATATTCAAAAATATCGTCCCGAGTTTAATGTGATCATCCTCTTCAAGAGGAAAAACTATCTTCGACAAGATCGGGTGATGATCGCACCCTTTGGTCATGCTTAGTACATCAGGTGGATATTTCGATATATCGGGTGATGTTTCAAAGATGATGATGACTGAACAAACTTATATGTCTCTCTTTTGGAATATTGGGATGACGTCATCCAGATATTTGCTCAGTTTATCGTCAAGGCATCATGACATCATCATCATGTTATACGAGCAGGATCATGTTCAAGAAATATGCCCCCGAGAGGTAAAAATGATGATTACGTCATCGTCATGTTCATTTCTTTGTTTATCAGACCTGAATGACATCATCAAGATATTGGCTTAGGGGCATATTTCGCGGCAGGAGGATATTAGCAATATCGGGTTATATTAAAAAAAATGATCCTCGCGAAATGCATAAGGCTATTGACAGGTAAAGGCTACTATCACCTAAAATTGACGTCCGGATATTTGGACCGCATGATTTATCGGGTGATAAACTAGATCAGGTGATCTTCTGTAATATGACGTATGTTACGAAGTATGATCCTCCCCCTAGAAATATTAGGTTTGACTAAATCTTTGACCGTGCATAACTTTCACACCTTAACGAATATCAGGGTGATACAAAAGGCAAACTTGCATGAAATTTGATGCTCTGTCTAAATATGAGGTTACTGGAATAAAAATGTGAAATTTGACAAATTGACCTCATGATGATGACTTACCTAGCCCTTTTATGCATGATGATCTGCATGACTTACTTTTTACCAAACCGCCAGAAAGCACAAAACAAGCCAAAAAGTTGGGTCCCTGTTTTGCCAAGTCAAAATGGGGCATGTTGTGTAACCACACAACATCTACCAGTGCACTTTACAACTATAATATTTGATACAAATTTTAACCCTCATACATTGATGGATACTATATCCTATTCCAAGACTCCAAACATGTTAATAGAGGATGCAAAGTATGATTTAGACCTACCAAGAAACTTTATCTTGCAATCTATCCTCAACACTGCAAATACCTAGTACTACAATGGTGCCATATAAACTATCAGTGTCTTTTGCATCAAATCCTATGCATAAAGCATAGTTACTACCTTGAAGAAAGAGTTCCTTGAAGAGTAAATGAACTTCCACTATCCTCTTTATGTTCTCAAGGCATAATGATCTTGAAGTAGGAAGCATTGAAATGAAAACAAAACCCTGATTGTTATGCAGAGGCAAATACTAATACAAAAGTAAGTAACCATTCAAATCATTGCAAACCATATCAAATGATCTCTTACTTCAACTGGATTTCCATGAAGTTTTATGATCTGCATTATGTTTATGAGGATTCAAAAATCTCCTTGTTTTTTTACCTTGGGGTAAAATATATGACATTGAACATCTCCCCTAACTCCATGCTACCTTTTATGCACTTGGAGATGTCTTTTGTGCATAAAGCACATGCATATGTTATTTCCCTTGTGTTTCATGTTTCATCCTCCAAACTTTCTCAGGCTCTTTCCTTTTCCAAGCTTTTTCAGACTCTTCCTTTTTCTTGTTTGACATGTTTGCCCTCTTATTATGCTTAGGTGAACTCACTAAACTTCTTCTACAAAATTTTGCTATATGTCCAAGATTGGTACACTTATAAAAAAACTATATTCATGTTTCTAGAAAATTCAAATTGACTCATTCTTCTAAAATCAATTGCTTTATGTCCATAATCATTACAAGAATAACAGTAACCATGAAAATATGAATAATTGTATCTGATTTGTCTTGTTGATGACCTTCTTCTCAGACTTTGTTTGGGATCATGAACTCTTCTATATCCATCTTCATAAGTATTCTGATCTGTAGGCTTTTTGGAAGTAAAACTTGATTCTCCTTATTCAAATGCTACTTCCTTTGACAGGCTTGTCAATTTCATTGGCTTCTTTAAAATTGTAGCAAATTTGTTACTAATTTCTCCTTCATATCCTATCCCAAATTTGTTTGATGGAGATCTTTGACTTAGTATCATTTTCTCAAACAACTTAGTGCTCTGCTCATTTTGTAGACTTCTTTTCAAATCTTGATTTACCTTCTCTAATTGCTTCTTTAGGACAACATGTTAGCCTCTAACTTTTGGCAATCTTTTACTTTGGTTTGCAACTTCATGCAAGTGGCTTCTTTAACTTTTCTAGACTCTTCCAATTTCAACTTTAATCTCTCAATAATCTAATCAGATTCTGTACACTTCTTCTTTAGTTCCTCAACAAGTTTATTAGATTCTTCATACTTTACCTTTAGTTCTTTTTCTCTTCTTTCTTTCTTCAATTCATCCAAGGCAATAATCAACTCATCTTCAAGATAAACTTGTGCTTCCTCTTCATCATTTTCATCAGATTGCTCATTCACAACCTCCATGAACTAAAACTCATCTCTTTTTGCATCAGACATTCCTGAATGACATTCTTTAGAGGGCCAAACATTAGAAACATCATCAAATTTTGTATTAGACTTCTCTTTCTTTTCATGCAAATCTTTATCCTTTTTAGAAACTTTATTTCTATACCTCTTACCCATAGTATTCCACCTCTAGAATCTACCCAAGTTATACTCTTCCAGGGAGCCTACAACTCTGATACCAATTATAGGAATACTAAGGATCACTGGGGGGTGAATCAGTGATACAATAAAACTTGTTTATTCATCAATCTTATAAAAACAATTTCTAATATCATCATGACAAAGACATCAACAAATGGTAGAATCTCACACATGAAGCCATAACACAAGGTGTAAAGTGGAATATCCTATCTAGGGAAAAACCACTATCTAAACCTCACCAACTTTATTAGGTCTCAATGACCACACTCTCACTAAGTACAAACAAGACTCACTAGGAAAACAATATGTCTCACTGACACAACTCCAATCTGAATACAAGAAGATAGAGACAGAGTACTACTCTATTTACATTGAAAACTATCATGCCCACTTTTACAGAGTGGTCATGATATGAGAAAGCCACATGTCATACCCACATTGCCAATGTGGTCATGAAATGAACCTTAAAAAATCTTCCACCTGTCCCTAAAACCCCATCACACATGACGGGGAAGGGAGACAAGGCACGGATGAAACATCCAAGACACCTTGACAGGTGTTCCAAAACAAGGGAAACAACATAAAGTGTAAACAAAAAAACTAACATCAGTGTAAGAAGAAGTAATTTCAGCATTCATTCAACCAAAGATAGGGTAACACATTCATAAGTAACTGTGAGACAACTTCATTCATAACATAAGGAACAATGAGAGACTTCTCATATATTAAGTTTCAATGCAAAAATGTGTATTTACATAAAGGCATCCAAAGTACAAAAGAATTTTAACTGTTAAAGAGAATATATGTAAGGTCAGGTAAATTACATAACCAGAAGATTACATTACCACTGATGGTCACTTAAATCACCATTTGAGAGTATCTTATAAATACAATTACACTTTACCATAATACAAGTATATACAAGTAGATGACCGATGAACATATAGAGCTTAATTGAAGTCATTTCCCAAATTACATCCTCCCACAGAACAATCATCTACATAATAATCAAATGATATTAATCTACAATTATAATCATGAAGGCTACTTCCCAACATGGAAGAATCACACCTCAAGAAATAATTTACAAAGAGTAATAATAATGCAACATAAACCAAAATGATCTAGATGTGCCCAACGGCTCCGAAATCAATCAAGAGTACACTGAGGTGTTACAACATTGAAATCTCTCTGAGACTTCACCAAAATGCCAAAAATAGGACCAATGTGGGATGGTGCTCTCCTCCTAATCATATTACATCGCTAAACGTAATGGATGTCCATTGTGCCCTAGGCAACCCCTGAGCTACAAAGAGAGGAGACAATGATACCACTGCTAACATGGATAACTCATACAATAAGAAACTAAGGCATGACACCAAGGAAAAAAATAAAAACACAAGATTTCAAGCACACTCACCCATAAGTACACTCCATTGAACTAGACTGAGATTCACCAACTGGGTCACTCATGACCCAAACAAAATGAGTGAGGGATAAGAGAATAAACAAAAGAGACACAAGAGTAAATTTAATTCCATAACTATCATTTCCTACTCTAAGACACTTATCCAAGTCAGCCCAACACCAACATGGAAAGAGAAGATCTCACCCAAACAAGTACTCCAATTTAGCCAGATGTTACAACACCAAGAGTGAGCAAATTGGAAGCATGATCACCTATAGCATTATCTAGATACAAAGCTATCTTTACTAGACATATTGACTGAGAATTCTTTATAAATCAAGTGAAGAATTCAGAAGGCTGATTGAAAAATGTAACTCAACGTGCCCATTGCATACACTAAACATGCCCAGTGCATAAACCATTACACACAAAGCTAAAATTGAGCATATCTGTTGATGCTCTTATGATTGGAAAAGTCTATGATGGGATTTAACATTAAATGCAAATGATGAAGAGTCTCAAGACACATTTGTTAGCCAAACTTAGCCTAAAACACTTTGGAACATAACATCTAACAGGGGAGTGACTTGAATGAACTAGAGATGAAGTACATTTTCATTCGCATTAAATTTATATAATGATATTAGGCACAACTACACATGTATTCACACTTAAAACCTACTGCATATAATTTTATTAAAATCTTAACACCAACAAACATCCAACAGAAAAGAAGAAAAAAGAATAAAGGCATAGATAAATATATTAGTATAGGTGCTACAGACCATTTGGACTAAAGACATTCAAACCGTCTCATCTCTTATATGAGTATAAATGCGATACCCAAAGCTGAGCAGACTCCTTAAATTTCTTGTGGTTCAGAATGTTCATTGAATGTCTTGCTTGACTCAAATGCATAAATTTGAGCTTACCCACAAAGTTAAAATATAGAATGTTTGCTGAGGGATTTTCTTCAACTTCAATGCAAAAAAAATTAAACATAGACATTAAGTTAAATACAAACGGTCTTTTGAGGGATTTGTTTCAACTTGAATGCAAAAATCAAACATATCCATCGAGTTCCACATAGAATGAAATGAACTTTTTCTATTATCTCCCTGCCTTCCTCCATTTAAAATGCCTCACTCCTATTTTCTAAACAATGCATAAAAATAAAACAAAATGGTTTAACTCCTACCCCCATTGGAAGCAATACTCATGGCACCATACATGGACACCATTCATAGGAGAACTAACATATCTAACCTATTATTTTACCAAGTTAAATATTATAACTCTATTTTTTTTTGTTTTGGTTTAACTTGGGTAGAAAAAAGGATAACAAGGGAATACCTCCCCGAACCCCTAATAACACAGAAGGGTTGTATTTCCTTCAGTTCACCCCTCTACCATAGTATTTCCTCCCGGCACACATCTAGTCTAGCCATTCTCCAAAGAGTGATCTCATGGAATATCAGGTCAGCGGCATGTGTTCGAATTGGGTTGGTTGCATATAACTCTGAGACTTTCCTACCACTGAGATCAGCCCGTTTTAAGAACTCTTTGGACGTCCTCTAAACTCACACTCATTTCCAAGAAAGAGGCGCATGCAGAAGTTGCTATCGTACGAGGAGTGCATGGATATTTTTATGGCACACCTCCTTGAAGGAGCCTTACCAAGCTCCAAATGGAAGTTGTGGCCTCGACTTGCCTCACGGCAGTGCTCACCTGCCCAGCCTACACACCCCCTCTCCTTCTCTCCCCCCTATTTCTTTTTTTCTTCCTTCTATTTTTTTTTCACTCTGCCCTAATGTTGCATGTTTCCCCCCCATTCTCTTATCTTCTTTTCCTAAAAAAAAACAATAAAAAAACCTCCCTCTGCCCTAATCTCCCTCGAGGTATAAACCCCTTCCCACTTCACATGGGCCATGTCCCCTCCAAAACCATTACCCATGAACACTTAAGTCTCCCTTAGCATATGGAAGGAGAGAGATTTAAGAAAGACTTTCCAAAATCTCCATAGGGCTATGATGATATAAAATATATATGGTTTCTCAAATTCTTTACTTATACTAAGATACACCATAGTATTTAAGGCCACCATTGGATAATTAATTGTCATAATATAAATGTTTGACAAGCAAGGTCCGATAAGCTACCCATTTCAAAAACCAAGGTATTCAACAAAACAACCATAATAAGTTTAGAACAATTATTATAGGCAAGGAAAAATAATTACTTGAATATTAAATTGCATGGTAATGAAGTTTTCAAAAGTAAGGAACTTTAAGGAACATTCTTAATAGAAGCATTAACCAATCTTGTTTAAAAAAAAAAAAACTTTTCTATTCCTATTCTGCAACAAAATTTATACACAAGGAATAAAATAACTTGTATAAGATTTATTTCTAACCCTATAAATTTATCGAAATTCTAACTTTGGTTCAAAACTCAATCCATATTTTAATAAATATCGTATCACCAAAAAAGAGAGATTTTGGACAAACCATTAACATTAAATATATGACTATAATTATGTCTATTTGGTTGCATATGAATTACTCAAATTAAGATATGCCATAGTATTTTAACAACACTATTGAGTAGATAACTGTCATAAAAGAAATTGCTTGGTAGGCAAGATTGACTGACAAATTTATACTCTGGCTGAAATACAAGAACAAGTAGGATTTTAGAAAGAAAAATTGCCCAAGTTAAACTAGGATTATGATTGTATATATATATATATATATATATATATATATATATATATATATATATATATATATATATATATATATATATATATATATATATATATATATATATATACTTTATTTATACTAAGATATGCCATAGTATTTTTAAGGGCACCATAGAATAGATATATGTTGAAGAGAGAATTATGTTTCTTGACAAGCAAGGTTGACTGTCGAATTACTTGACAAACAAGCTGGACAAACCATATGAGCTCGGATGCTAACTTAGGACCATTTCCAAACTAATTTTTAATACTTAAATTAAACAAAAATCTATTTAGTTTCTCAAAACTCAAACCATCATTTAATTTTACTAGCCTTTAATAAGTCATAACATCATCACAAGGGAAAGCAAGGGACATCACGCCAAGGTTGCTATGCTAATACGACTTCACAAGAAAACATGAAGAATAAAGGCAACCACTCTTCAATACAAAGCATCAAAGAAAACCAATGAAAGGGAAGTAGCAAATAAAAGAAAAACATCTATGCCCACACACATAATACATCATGTTATGGGTTATGCACATGGTAGGGGTCCAAATACCTAATGATCTTGGTTTGAGGTAAAAAGGCCAAACACTGATATGAATCCTTCATTCGCAACTGAGTAGGAAGGTTTAGGAGGCTGACATACCACAAGACATAGGTCAAACACTCAGTCGGTAGACTAGGTAAGGTGAGGTGGCCCAGTGGTTCCCTGTCTCCTCCTCCACATCCATCCATTGGTCAAACACCTGCATACATATATCCTGCACACTCAATTCAAAACATCAAATCCAACAATGCAATCATAGCTGAAGTAGCATTAATAGATTAATGAGGATGTGTAACCAATCATGACATATATCCATCTGGCAACTATACTGTAGAAGAGTCAATCATTTCATCTTTTAATCTAGAACTACAAGAACAATAGGGTATGCACCAGTTAGACAAGGGTGGGCCTTACATACTACCCCCCTAGGAAATGACTTACTCCAAGAAGTCATCAAGAGGAGGATAGAAGCATTCTCCTGAACTTCTTTGCACTAGACAAGGTAAGTACAGAAGATAACATATGCAATTAAAGAACTTCTCATAGGAAAATAACGCATGGTAATCAAATATTTTAAAGGCATAATTCTTTCCAAAAAACACTTTTTATAGATCGATACACAACACAAAGTATTACATGATCATAAATCATTTTCACACCTGCATAAGGAATACACACATCGTACAACCTGTTTATATAGAAACATCAACTCATATATTGATACATCAAGTATAGATCTTACCTCTATACACATATTTTCATTCATTCACATTATAGGAATTAGCTTCACAAGGCTCACATAAAGGTTTAGGGGAATGTCATAGTCTCATCATAGAACCAAGTAACCAATAACCAGTGCCAAGTAACCAAAGATCTAAGAACCAAGTGGAGTGATGGTCTCAGGGCCACGTGCTTGGGGGGCCCTCCATACATTTCCACAATGACCTACCTCTTGTTTGTATAAGGGGGTTAGCCTCCAAGAGGTAGTCAACATAAGAACAAAAATCACTAGGAAGGTAGTGGATAATGACCAGCCCACACTAGTCCACACCTACCCCCCATCCTCATAAGTTTCCCATGTCTACTTCCTTATATACACTCTACTAGATGTCACTCTATTGACATGTTGAGAAGAACAACACAACACAAGACCAGTACTTGAAAACGGAAAGAACCTAGCTTAGCCAACACCAATTTAATGAAATTACTAGAAGAAGTTTCCAAATCTAACAATAAGGTAAATAAATGCACACAAATTCAACAATAAACCAACATAACCCCAAGAGTCATGTGAAAAAGAAAATTCAAGGATTTGTGGCTAAGCTACTTATATAAAAGATAAAAATAACGTTACAAGCAAGATAAACAAAAGTCATCAATAACCAAAAGACGATCACAAACCATGAAATTACACATTATGTCACAATGTGACTAATATTAAGTCACCAATAAGGAAGGAGGAAAACATGGTCACTATATGTGTTATGCAAACACAACCAATGCAATAACATCATGTAGGTAAGTATTATCAATGTGCCTTCACGTACTCTTACATGGAATCATGCCCTTCTCAAAGGTAACACATCATCAATATAGTGCATCGTGCCCTTCTCAAAGGTACATGTCATTACCATAGTGTAAATATCTCTAGGATGCTACACATCCAACTCATAATAAGATACCAAGGGTAAAAACAAACCTGCACCAAGTAACATGGCCTCGAGCAAAACACATGCCCATACCAACCCATATCAAGATTCCCAAGTCGGATGCCAATAGTACCATCAAGGAAACAAAAGCATGATAGGATAGCACTATGAACCTCTCAAAGGTCCATTCACTAAGGAGAAGTAGGGGATACTCTTGCATAGGAAGGTATGGTTAGTTGGGTTAACCCCAACCAATGTCACAACATGTCACCATAGCTCCCTAAGTTCTTCCTCTCCACTACTTCACTCCACACATGGAAGGTCTCCAACTACAAGGTTGGACCTTACAAAGTAAACAAACAAGCAACCACCCAAGTATGACTCCACCATACTTGTAGCTATACACTCAACCCACGGATGGATACCTGGTATCACAAGCTCATGGGTACACAATTCATGTGCGGGATAATCACAACACTTTGCAAGCACGCTTATAACATGTGTTCACGTCCACAAGGCAACACATAACACAATTTTCCTTTACCGTTGATTACTTAGTGAAGAAGAACATCTTTCATACACAAAATCACATAAAATATACCATAAAGTTTACTAAGAAGTCTTTCTAACACCAATCTAAACTAACCTTTCCAAAGCATGAATGGGCTCTAACCATGACTTCACACTTAGAGACAATGAAACACACTCCAACAAGTACACCCACATACTAGCATTTGCATAATAAGTCATAATTGAATCAAAGCCACATTATTTCAACTCATGAGATGGTGCCTCACAATACCTCACACATCATGGAGTTTTCTAAAAACCATAACATATTACCTATGAATTACGAACAATACATATACTTATCTGACAACAAGCTTGTAAAGAAGAGGTATATCATAAGAAGAATCTAATTAAAGGCTTTAGTCCTTAATTTAGTATTTTTACCAAAAGATGTAAAACATTATCTCCACACAAGGTATGCTCAACTTGATAAAAATTCATACAAGGTCAAAATCATCAAATGCAAAATTCACATTAAGGGGGTACTTAACAAATGATCCACAAGCACACCATTCACCCTTCTATCATTTCGACAACATAAATTATTTCTTAGCAATACCACACATATTAGTCTATTGCACCCCTTTCTTTTTAAACCTTTTACAATAAAAAAATCAATGTAAACATAAACCAATGACTTGCATATCATAAGAGTCAAGGTAAGATTCATTTCGAGCAAGTATCCCTAGTCCACAACTAAAGAAGGTAATACAATTTCCAAATGATAAAAAGGGTTAAGAATCAAGGAGGTATGCAATTCTTACAGTATGATATATGCACACAATGCACACAAGGCAAGAAATATTCAAACAAGCATTAAGACTTCATTATTCTTTCAAAGAACAAAATATCATCACATTCCCAATCAAAATCTTATTACACAACAAGGTGTAGCACAAGCCTAATTATTCCCATGATGCCAACCTCTAATACCAAACACATAGAGAGCATACTAGGGAACAATACCACATTCTACAAATTACACAAGGGCAAGGAAGGGCCTGACACAACCCTCACAACCAAGACCAATTGACTCAAGAGGAGAATCGACAAGGAGGAACACAACCACCACCTTAAACACAAGCGGAAGACTTTGGTAATCGTGTGACAAGGTCACCATGAGGACAAAACAAGAGGATGGATATTCCTCTAAGGGGAAGGTTAGTTGAATAACCACAACCTCGCTCCCTTGCAACTACACAGAGTAGGACGAGGGTCAAACCACCCTCATCCCACTCCATGACAGCCCAACCAAACACACATAACCCAGAGCTCCCAATGTTGAAACATGGGCTCTGATACCAAATGTCATGCCCACTTTTATCGAGTGGTCATGATACGAGAAAGCCACATGTCATACCCACATTGCCCATGTGGTCATGACATGAACCTTAAAAAATCTTCCACCTATCCCTAAAACCCTATCGCACATGGCAGGGAAGGGAGACAAGGTGCGGATGAAACATCCAAGACACCTTGATAGGTGTTCCAAAACAAGGGAAACAACATAAGTGTAAACAAAAAAACTAACATTGGTGTAAGAAGAAGTAATTTCAGCATTCATTCAACCAAAGATAGGGTAACACATTCATAAGTAACTGTGAGACAACTTCGTTCATAACATAAGGAACAATAAGAGACTTCTTGAAGATGAAGTTTCAATGCAAAAATGTGTATTTACATAAAGGCATCCAAACTACAAAAGAATTTTAACCATTAAAGCAAATATATGTAAGGTCGGGTAAATTACATAACCAGAAGATTACATTACCATTGATGGTCACTTAAATCACCATATGGGAATATCTTATAAATACAATTACACTTTACCATAATACAAGTATATGATCACATCAAGAATTACAAGTAGATGACTGAGGAACATATAAAGCTTAATTGAAGTCATTTTCCAAATTACATCCTCCCAAAGAACAATCATCTACATAATAATCAAATGATATTAATCTACAATTATAATCATGAAGGCTACTTCCCAACATGGAAGAATCACACCTCAAGAAATAATTTACAAAGAGTAATAATAATGCAACATAAACCAAAATGCTCTAGATGTGCCCAACGGCTCCAGAATCAATCAAGAGTACACTGAGGTGTTACAACACTGAAATCTCTCTGAGACTTCACCAAAATGCCAAAAATAGGACCAATGTGGGATGGTGCTCTCCTCCCAACCATATTGCATCGTTGAACGTAATGGATGTCCATTGCACCCTAGGCAACCCCCGAGCTACAAAGAGAGGAGACAATGATACCACTGCTAACATGGATAACTCATACAATAAGAAATTAAGGCACGACACCAAGGAAAAAGATAAAAACACAAGATTTCAAGCACACTCACCCATAAGTACACTCCATTGAACTAGACTGAGATTCACCAACTGGGTCACTCATGACCCAAACAAAATGAGTGAGGGATAAGAGAATAAACAAAAGAGACACAAGAGTAAATTTAATTCCATAACTATCATTTCCTACTCTAAGACACTTATCCAAGTCAGCCCAACACCAACATGGAAAGAGAAGATCTCACCCAAACAAGTACTCCAATTTAGCCAGATGTTACAACACCAAGAGTGAGCAAATTGGAAGCATGATCACCTATAGCATTATCTAGATACAAAGCTATCTTTACTAGACATATTGACTGAGAATTCTTTATAAATCAAGTGAAGAATTCAGAAGGCTGATTGAAAAATGTAACTCAACATGCCCATTGCATACACTAAACATGCCCATTGCATAAACCATTACACACAAAGCCAAAATTGAGCATATATGTTGATGCTCTTATGATTGGAAAAGTCTATGATGGGATTTAACATTAAATGCAAATGCTGAACAGTCTCAAGACACACCTATAAGCCAAACTTGGCCTAAAACACTTTGAAACATAACATCTAAAAGGGGAGTGACTTGAATGAACTAGAGATGAAGTACATTTTCATTCGCATTAAATATATATATAATGATATTAGGCACAACTACACATGTATTCACACTTAAAACCTACTACATATAATTTTATTAAAATCTTAACACCAACGAACATCCAATAGAAAAGAAAAAAAGAATAAAACGCATAGATAAATATATTAGCATAGGTACTACAGACCATTTGGACTAAAGACATTCAAATTGTCTCATCTCTTATATGAGTATAAATGCGATACCCAAAGCTGAGCACACTCCTTAAATTTCTTGTGGTTTAGAATGTTCATTGAACATCTTGCTTGACTCAAATTCATAAATTTGAGCTTACCCACTAGGTTCAAATATAGAATGTCTGCTGAGGAATTTTCTTCAACTTCAATGCAAAAAAAAATTAAACATAGACATTAAGTTAAATACAAATGGTCTTTTGAGGGATTTGTTTCAACTTGAATGCAAAAATTGAACATATCCATCGAGTTCCACATAGAATGAAATGAACTTTTTCTATTATCTTCCTGCCTTCCTCCATTTAAAATGCCTCACTCCTATTTTCTAAACAATGCATAAAAATAAAACAAAACTGTTTAACTCCTACCCCCATTGGAAGTGATACTCATGGCACCATACATGGATGTCATTCATAGGAGAACTAACATATCTAACCTATTATTTTACCAGGTTTTTTTGTTTTAGTTTGACTTGGGTAGAGAAAAGGATAACACGAGAATACCTCCCCGAACCCCCAATAACACAGAAGGGTTGTATTTCCTTGAGTTCGCCCCTCTACCGTAGTATTTCCTCCCAACGCACATCCAGTCCAGCCATTCTCCAAAGAGTGATCTCATGGAATATCATGTCAACGGCATGTGTTTGAACTGGGTTGGTTGCATACAACTCTAAGACTTTCCTACCACTAAGATCAGCCTATTTTAAAAACTCTCTGGATGTCCTCTGAACTCACACTCATTCCCAAGAAAGAGGCGCATGTCAAAGTTGCTATGGAACAAGGAGTGCATGGACATTTTTATGGCACACCTCCTTGAAGGAGCCTTACCAAGCTCCAAATGGAAGCTACGGCCTCGGCCTGCCTTACGGCAGTGCCCACCTACCCAGCGTACGCACCCCCTCTCCTTGGCTCCCCCTTGTTTCTTTTTTTCTTCCTTCCATTTTTTTTTTGGCCTCTGCCCTAATGCTACACATTTTTCCCCCCCCATTCTCTTATCCTCTTTTCCTAAAAAAAAAAAACAAAAAAAAACCTCCCTTTGCCCTAATCTCCCCCAGGGTATAAACCCCTTCCCACTTCACATGTGCCACGTCCCCTCCAAAACCATTACACATGAACACTTAAGTCTCCCTTAGCATATGGAAGGAGAGAGATTTAAGAAAGACTTTCCAAAATTTCCATAGGGCTATGATGATATAAAATATATATGGTTTCTCAAATTCTTTACTTATACTAAGATACACCATAGTATCTAAGGCCACCATTGGATAATTAATTGTCATAATACGAATGTTTGACAAGCAAGGTTCGATAAGATACCCATTGCAAAAACCAAGGTATTTGACGAAACAACCTTAATAAGTTTAGAACAATTATTATAGACAAGGAAAAATAATTACTTGAATTTTAAATTGCATGGTAATGAAGTTTTCAAAAGTAAGGAACTTTAAGGAACATTCTCAATAGAAGCATTAACCAATCTCGTTTCAAAAAAAAAAATCTTTTCTATTCCTATTCTGTAACAAAATTTATACACAAGGAATAAAATAACTTGTATAAGATTTATTTCTAACCCTATAAATTTATCGGAATTCTAACTTTGGTTCAAAACTTAATCCATATTTTAATAAATATCATATCACCAAAAAGGAGAGATTTTGGACAAACCGTCAACATTAAATATATGACTATAATTATATCTATTTGGTTGCATATGAATTGCTCAAATTAAGATATGCCATAGTATTTTAACGACACTGTTGAGGAGATAACTGTCATAAAAGAAATTGCTTGGCAGACAAGATTGACTGGCAAATTTAGGCCCTGGCTGAAATACAAGAACAAGGGGGATTTTAGAAAGAAAAATTGCCCAAGTTAAAGTAGGATTATGATTATATATATATATATATATGGTTTATCATATACTTTATTTATACTAAGATATGCCATAGTATTTTTCAGGGCACCATAGAATAGATATATGTCGAAGAGAGAATTTTGTTGCTTGACAAGCAAGGTTGACTACCGAATTACTTTGACAAACAAGATGGACTAACCATATGAGATCGGATGCTAACTTAGGACCATTTACAAACTAATTTTTAATACTTAAATTAAACAAAAATCTATCTATTTTCTCAAAACTCAAACCATCATTTAATCTCGCTAGCCTTCAATAAGTCATAACATCATCACAACGGAAAGCAAGGGACATCACGCCAAGGTTGCTATGCTAATACGACTTCACAAGAAAACATGAAGAATAAAGGCAACCACTCTTCAATAGCAAGCATGAAACAAAACCAACAAAAGGGAAGTGACAAAAAGAAGAAAAACAACTATGCCCGCCCACAGAACACATCATGTTATGGGTTATGCACATGGCAGGGGTCCAAATACCTAATTATCTCAGTTTGAGGTAAAAAGGCCAAACACTGATATGAATCCTTCATTCGCAACCAAGTAGGAAGGTTTAGGAGGCTGACATACCACAAGACATAGGTCAAACACTTGACCGACAAACTAGGTAAGGTGAGGTGGCCCAGTGGTTCTCTGTCTCCTCCTACACATCCATCCATTAGTCAAACACCTGCATACATATATCCTACACACTCATTTCTAAACTTCAAATCCAATAGTACAATCATAGCCGAAGTAGCATTAATAGATCAATGAGGATGTGTAACCAATCATGACATATATCCATCTGGCAACTATACTATAGAAGAGTCAATCATTTCATCTTTTAAACTAGAACTAGAAGAACAATAGGATACGTACCAGTTAGACAAGGGTAGGCCTTACAAAAACATTGGTTATAGATGACTTCTATAACTCAGATACAAAACATATTATCTCTCCTTTACAGGACCTCCATTCACACAATCCAAAGAAACATTACTTTGACATCATAAAGCAATAAACTCCTGATTATAGTAGTATCATGTCACCAATTTCACTTATTTGACAAATCAACCTATCAACAACCAACCCTGCATTTGGATGATCACAAACAATAATACAGAATAGTGACTTTATGCTACATAGATAACTGCAATCACATGAACATCTTCTCATAGAAAACATATGTACCCTATCCTGACAAACTTTAAGAATCAATGTCTTTTGTCAGATCATACTTCTGTATAGAACAAAACCTCACTCCATGAGCACAATGATATAGAAGCAAATAATCATGTTAAATCTCACAACAAGTCACATGCAAGATCAAGCAAGACTTTTTATTTTTCTCATCCCTAATCTTTACAAAAATTACATTATATCAAACCATTATAACAAGGACATCTTATTCAAAATGGTACCATTCAAATACAAAAACCATATGCATACCTCTGCAAGTAATATTAGCAATCTTCCTTATACCTCTATAATCATTAGACACCTCTACCACTATTTTCCATTATGATTCTCTGCACCTTTTTTCTTTGTCATTTGGTTGTTTCACACTAGATTCATTCCATTTTGCTCTTTGTATTTATATCTCTGCACACTAAAACCATTTATTCACAATCCTTTTTCTGCGTACTTATCATAGTTATTATTCAGTCTTTTATATGCATTTTACATTCAACAGGTTCTACAGAGTGTTGCATATGATTGTCTCTATGTATTCTCATCATCAGTAACCTAAGAAACTCGTAGAAAAGGATTTTTAAAGACCTATGATATCCAGGCTTACAAAACAATTGCCAAACTATTATGCAAATTGATCAAAACTTATTCAACATCCATTCGGTGTTCAAAGTTTACCCTTATAGAGGAGTCATTAGTCCCTTCCATGGGTAGTCCCTACATACTAGATAAATTTTGAGCTTCTGGTGGTGGCAGTTGAGTAGAATCAAGGAGTTCCAAATCCTGATTTGCTAACAACTTCTCAATCAAAGTAGAACCAAATTCTTCAAAATTCTCAAGAATATAAAATCTATTATTAAAATTCCCCCTTGAAAAATATTTTCTCTCATGCATCACATTCTTTCCTTTATTTTGGGACTTCACATGAATATAACCATTTGAGTCAGGCCCTTCTAGATGTACTAAGGATTTCCCTTTTGCATTAGGTTTAGCTGCAGAGACCTGTAGTGAGGAATGAAAAGAATATGAGATTTTGTTTGAATAATTAATTTGAAGATGTCCATAAACATGACAAACATGACATCTAAAAGGAAGAGATTCATAATCCAATTGCTAAATCTAATGCATACTTCTTAATCTAATTTCTATAGAATTAAGGAAAGGATTGTTAAGATTAATTTCCATATAAATATGATCATACATTGCTACCTTTCTCTCAAGCATGTGATGAGAAGGGCCCAGAGGTTTCTCAAGGACTGCCATAATAGATTGTAGAATATCAAGTCCCTAGAATTCCATAGGTAGAAAAAAAAGGAAAACCTAGACCAAAACCATAGATGAGAGCTCCTCCATGGGATTGAATCCCGTATGCTAAGGGTTAATGAATAAACTAGCAAGATTGTGAAAATGCAGTCCTCTCTCAAAGGCCATATTTTGATTAGTCATTCTTGAAGAAACCATAAAAAAGAAGTTGTTAGCTACTAAGATAACCTCCATATCTCCTTCTAGCTACCAAGTATGACATGCCCAATTTTCTAGGAAGGGCAAAGTGGCTTGAAATCTCATAAACTTACAAATCAAGGCATGCTCTAACAAATAAAGCACATCATTAGCTATAACTTTTGGAATGATGATGAAAATGGGTCAATCCACACTTTTTTGCAAGAATCCATTAGATTCGGGATGATTATCCACTCTTGATCAAATTTAGCATCATGCATAGCTTGCATCAAAAAATTGACAACATTGTCATGGCTAGAGGTTGTGGCTTCATGAACCCAAACAACAATTAGCTCAAACAACATCCTTAAATGAAAAAGGTAGACATCTAGAATTCTATAAGTAGATGAAGGAGGCAAACCTAGACCAAAGTCTTAGATAGGAGCTCATCCATGGGATTGAATCCAACATGCCAAGGATTAATGAACAAACCAACTTGATTATGAAAATATAGTCCTCCCACAAAGGCTAAATTTTGATAAGCCATTCTTGAAAAAATCACAAAAAAGAAGTCGTTAGTTATTAAGATAACCTCTATATCTCTCTTTGGGGTTAGCGCACAATATTAAGTTCCACTTTTTGGCCAAAGTGGGACATTGAAATCAACATTTTTAACCAAATTTTTACTTTCTGAGACCTATAGCAACTAATCCATTAAGAATTTGAAGATGATGTCAACTAGTGATTTTTGAGATTTTGTGTGTAAATTCTAAGTGTATTTTTAAATAAACTTTAAGAAATAATTTTTAAATTTTTTTATGTAACTTTTAATAACTTATTTTTTATAGTTAACAACATTTTTAAAAAGTGGCATTTATACTATACAACATAACTATTTTTATAGAAACAACAAAATCATAAATTTTTAAACATAGATTTGTAACACCAATATCTAGTACAAAGATTATTTTTCATAATTTTTTGTTGCATATTTTTAATTAATTATTTAAGTAAGATTAATTATAATGTAGAAATAGCTTTATACCATACAACATAACTTTTTCTATATGTATCCAAATTAACTTGTTTTTTTGTTGAAACAAGGACATCAATACCTAGTGTGCAGATATTCTTTAGAATTTTTTTCTCTCCTTTTTATTTTTCCACTTGTGTGGAATGGAGACGTTGTGTAGACACCTAAAATTGACCTGTTCTTCGATCAGGCTTTCATCTATCATGCTTCACTTTAATTAAATAATTCTTAATTATTTGATTAAGTTCATCTATTGATCATCATCAATTTATCCCCCATCTTAATTAAATAATCCTAATTATTTAATTAATTCAATTTGTCCTCTATGTTAATTAAATAATTCCTATTTATTTAATTAAGTCATTTTTATTCCTCTAAATTAATTAAATAATCTAAGTTATTTAATTAAATCATTACTTGTCTAATTTAAATAAATAAAATCAAAATTATTTATTTAAAATATTCAAATTTCCCTCCACTTTAAATAAATCCAAAAATATTTATTTAAATAATCTATCTCCTCCAAATTGAATTTAAATTAATATTTAATTCAATTATCCCATGTGCACATGAAATTAAATAATTATTTATTTAATTTCCCATTTATCCTCACCCACCATAAATTCCTCCAATCAAAATCAGTTAACAATCAATCAAAAAAGTTGACTCATCAATCAAATTAGTTAACAAAGCAATCAACTTAGTCAACTAATCAATCAATTTAGTTCACTGAGCAATCAACTCAGTCAAATAGTCAATCAATTTAGTTCACTGACCAATCAATCCAGTCGACTCCCTAATCAATTCTGTTAACTCCCTTGATGCATGAGAGAGCAAGGACACTTGTCCCTCTCTCATGTGTGCACATCCTCTCAACCATTCTTAGCCATTGATCTATCAGATCGTCCACAACCATTGATCTTCATCCTTGGAAGTCTATAAATTGAACCCCATTCTTCATGTTAATCCTCTCTGATCTTCATACAACATTACTTTGCTGAAATCATCCTGGATATCATTATCCTCATATCACAAGGTTATGCTGACAAATTGAGCAACCCACATAATCAAAAGAGAAAAGAGCAATCGATTGAGGAATTGATGCATCTTCAATAAGCTCGATCAGTGAAGGTGATTTGTGAAGTCAAAGGGAGGTAAACCATGTTTGATTTTGTTTATCTTTCGTTTATTCTTTGCATTGCAAGTGTTCCCTATCACATTTTGGCATGCCCGGTGGGACCTCTGGTCCTGATGTAATATCAATTGTGGAATTTTTAGTTTGATTTCATAGGTTTCTAACTCTTTTCTTAGGAGAGATCCAAAGATGATTTTTTAAATAAAGCTTGATGGGAAAAAACAAATGTCACGGTTGCATCCGGAAGGGTCTGTAGGCAAAGAAAAACATATTATTTCACCTATTTCAGTGTAGGCAAAAGTGAGAATATTTTTTGCCCCAGGCATGCAGTCCGAGACATACTGTGCAAGTATAGGAAAAAAATATATTTTATTTTTCTTTAAATTAAAAAAAAAACTTTTGTTTTCAAAAATATCAAAAAAACAAAAAACAAAAATATAAAAAAGCAAAGAAAAACCAAAAAAAAAAAAAAAACAAAGCACAAAAAAAAAGATTTTAAAAGCGTTGCGCAAGCTATACCTGCGTAGGGTACGTCAGGCCTGCACAAGCCATACCTACGCAGCGTCCCCTTATGGCAGCGCTTTAAAACTTAAACATTCAATTTTTAAAAAACTAATCTCTAAAAAAAATTAAAGTTCATGGGCTGCATTGTTTTTGGTTCTTAAACTTAAAGTTTTCAACTTTTAAGTTTAAAACTTCAATTTTAAACTTTTAATTTTTTTTTGAAATTTTAAAATTTAAACTTTTAAAATTAAAAAAAAAAACAAAAATATCACTTAACCCCCAAACTTAATCACTAGCAATTTAACCACCACATGTGACCACATAAATAATTAACTACTAGTTGTTGGTAAACCATCAGACTGTCTTTCTTGCCCTCTACATGTCAAAATAGGGCATTTTTTTTTTTTTTTGTACAACTTGGGCAAATCATATTAGAATCGCATAAATGTAAAGTTGTTGGAAAGCTGATTCGATGTACTTTTTAGTGGTAAAACTTTCATCATCCAGTTTGATCAAAATTTTCAAGTATAATCAATCAAATTCAACCCTAGTTTTAAACTTCAAGTGAGCATATCTTGAGCAATTTTTTTTAAAACAACTTAGAATTTCCTGAATTTTCTAAATATTCAATCCATTTTTCTATATCTATTCATCTAATATCAGATTTCATCAGATTGCTCATTTTTCACATAATGCACTAGGGTTTGCGAGTTTCTTGTTTGTTCTTAGTTTTTGTGACTTTCAGGTGGACTCAAGGAGCTAGAACAACATCAGTATCAATCACAACAACAAGTTTAAGGATGAAAATATTTAGGTGCAATCCATTCATTGTTCATCCCTTTTCATTCCTTCATCATCATTGTTAGCAAACACACTTCAATTTGGGCATAAAAAGAACATTTGTTTGCTCTCACATTTGGATTTGAGCTCTAAAAAGAACATTTATCCTCAATCACACATCCAAATTAGGATTAAAATGAACCATTATCTTCCATTCTCACATTTGGATTTGGATTTAAAACAAATGGGTGTTTTCTTTGTTTGGTGGATTTGAGTGTGCTTCAGGGTGTGCATGCTCTTCCCATGCACTTCGTGTGATCTTGAGAATCAAAAGCATCCATTAATCCATTAATTTTCACACACATTTCCATTTCTAAGGGTCAATTAACATTTGTGAGTGTGTACAATCAAACACACCACTTGATTTGCTATTGTCATCTTTCTTAGGAGGCTTGCTTGGAGGCACACCACTCCAAGGGATGACCTCAACTCTTGTATTCCATCAGAGTATAAACAGTGAGGAGTGAATCGAAAGAAACCCTCTTTGGAAGTTTAAATCTTGTCACTCTTGGCTAAGCCCTAAAGAAATTTATACCTTTGGGAAGTGAAGGTGAAGGGTGGGTTACCCTCTTCTCCCGGATGTGTGGCATTATTTCGCTTTCATTCACAGAATTGGGCACCCCGTACCTTGAGTATATTGGGGACATCCCTAAACCACTTGTGTATCCTAGACTAAGACCTATTAGCCAAACCCACTTGATTAATATTAGGCTTGTTGATGTGTCTTAAAGTGTTTTCATAATCACAACAATCCATCTTGAAAAATACAAAATTGTTATTGTGTCATGTGTGTGATTTGTGCATGTACATGTGAAATCTTTTGATTGCATATTGCCAAAGTCAAGCCTTCAACATAAACTACATTCTACATCATTCTAAGTAGGCTTGTCAAAATGATTTTGATCATCAACAAACCTAGGTCAAATCAAAAACCCAAAATCCACATCCTAGGAGAATATCCTTTTAACACCAATAATAGTGAGCACCTTGTAGATCATGATGCCTATTTTGAGGAACAAGCCGAAACATGAAGACTTACACACATAGGCAACTCCATAGCACCACACCTATAATACATCATCCAAACACTTCCTCAAATGCCACAACCCCTTGACCAACAACACCTACAATGAGTACATTCCATTATCCAACAACTTCAACAAAACCCATCACCTCTACTACAACTCCTAGTCGAAACCCAACAACTTCTAGCACCCACCAGTCCAATACCCAACAAACACAAACACAATATCAATAAATTTCATCTCCATCCTATGTGTCAGCCCCCTTAACTTCATATAAACCAACCACACATCATGTTACCCCTACATTAACCTATCCCACTTCTTCCACAATTAACCCCTATCTATATCAATCCATACCTTGAAAGAACATCTAACTCAACAATTCCAACCCCAACAACAACAATTTCAACCTAACCCACCTACATATCAACACATTCCACATCAACAATATCACATTCCATAACAACAAGAATTCCAACCACAACCTCAACAAATTACACTTCAATCCCATGTGTCGTCCGCATCACCATACCAATCTAGCCTACCCACATATCATGTCAATGCCACATCAACTTATCTCATTGATACCCAACAACATCCACCCCAAGATCATCCACCTCCTTATTCCAACATTTAAACTCATCATCAAACCCATTTACAAGGATATGAAGTGCCTTCACAACAAGAACGCACAAGTCTAAGTTACCCTTTGCACCAAAATCAAGTGTCCTTAAGTCCTCATAGTACCTTTGACAAGGGAAAAAACTCTCTAGCTTATACATCCTATGGGTACCCTACATCCTCATCCAATCAAATACCCATACCAGAGTCTCCTAGTCCTAACCTAACACCACCATGTAGTCTCTATCATTGTCCATTGGTCCATCAACCTTCTAATCCATCATTACCTTCATCCCCATGTTCCTCCACTCTTCCACCAATGGATCCCTCAGAGATGACCCTACGACAATTAATCCAAAAGTCATTTCTTGAGCTACCCTAGAGAAAACCATCCAATTCCAATCCTAGTATGTCCAATCCCATTATCCCTTCATCTAATCCTAAGCCTACAACACCTTCCACTCCTATTATCCCTCCTCCTAATCCTCATCCTAAGCCTCCAACACCATCCACCATTATCATCCATTCATTATATTGTCGATCTACCAGTACACTAATGAAGGATGTGATCCAATGGCTATTAGCAAGGAATCAACCATCCCCATATCATAAAACACTTATGAATGATCCCATCAAAGAGACTTCAAACATCATGTCCATTCCTTCAACCCCATCATGTAATCCACAACCCATCGAGCCTATTGTAGAGTCTCCTACCATGATTCCAAGTCAAGATTCATTCTATCCTCATGTTGTTGACCATCTAGAGCCTATCAAGCCTACCCAAGAATCTCCCAATCTCACTTCCATTCAAGAAAATCAAGAGCTATGTCAAGCATATAATCTAGAGCATGTGGAAACATTAACCCTTTGTCTCAATCAAGATCAAAGCACCTCCATCCATACCATCCATAATCCATATCTTTTCTATGATCAAGATAATATCCATGATCAAGTTCCTAACAATGAGCAAGCAAGCAAAGTTCAACCCATTGATAACCTTTATATTTTCTATGATCAAGATATTATCTATGATCACGAGCCTATCCATGAGAAAATTGATCCTATCCATAATCCCACAGCTATCCATGAACAAGCTATCCACACTACTCCCATCCATCCTCCACCTAGTCCTATCCATGATCCAACACCATCCACTTCCATTGATGAGACACTTGGCTCCTAAGTAAACATAGATGATCAAACAAATAACATGGTTCTTAATGAGCATAATGATGATCATGATCCTATTGATACTTTATCCTCCAAAATTGACCATATTGCAAATCCCACATATACCCTTGGTCTTACCACCTTCATCCATGAATGTTCCTCCTTAGGAGAGAAACAACCATTATCTAGGTACACCTCACCTTCCCCATCAAATAATGAGCTTGCATCTAGTGTCCAAATCACCGATAATCCCATTGTCCACCGCATACTCCAGAAAATGAACTATCAAGGTAAAGGCTTAGGCCTTCATGAACAAGGTCTTTTGGACCCCATCCATGTCAAAGTGCCTCCAAAATCATATGGCCTTGGTTATATTCCCCAAGAATAGTAATCTCAAGATGTTGGTACTACCTCCATGCCTTGTAAATCCACTCCTTTCCATCATAAACCATATCATATCCCTAAAACATATGTGGCCATTCCTCCCCCCAAAAGCATGCGACCATACACCTTCCTCCATCAACTTTACCTCCATTACTTCCAACTCCTAATATTACTCCATCCACTCCACCTCCACTTGTCCCAACACCTTTTATCCCTATCCTCCAATCCCCTTATCCATTTATCCACAAATCTACTTTTAATCCCTCCATCCATAAATCCCTTCAAAGTCTGAATCATGACCAACAAATGCACACATCGACCAAACATGAAGCTTCCACTAGGTCCATGGGATACACAAATAAAGTTTTGGATGCCTCTACCCATAAAGCAAAAACTCCTAAAAGTACTTATGGCTTAGGGAATCAAGACAAAGAGTCCAAGTAAAATCTATCCAAAAGGCTACCCAAGCCCATACTTTCACAAGAAAAGTCTAAAACTAAAATGGTTTGGGTCCCTAAGAAAAAAGAAATAAAGTCAAGTGAAACATCCACATCCCACATATCCCCAAAATCCCATTTCATCCAAAAATTTCAAGTTCCTACTTCCCAAATATCCCGAAAACCCCACTTCATCCAAAAATCCCAAATTCCTTCATCCCATAAATCTTAATGCAAAAATCATAAAAATACTAAGTTTGTGTGGGTACCAAAAATCCTAGATAGACCATCCCCTAAGTAAACAGGTCCATTACTTCCTACACCTCCTTCTAATCACAAGCTTCGATGTTTATCACAGTGTGTGCAAGCGTTGGTCTTGGTTCCTTTCCATTTCACAACATTTCCACATACTTCCATTTTCCCATTTTTAATCGATTATACTACATATTTCACCCATCATGTCCCTATGGTCCATACTTTTGCATAATCCACATCATAATCCACTATCCATATCATAATCCCCTATCCTTCCATCCATAATCCACATCATATCCACTATCTCCCATCCATCCTTGCATAATTCTCCCATACATAATCCACATCATAATCCATTATCTACATACTCCATCTCCATCTCATGCAATCGCTTACCACCATCTATGAACATGGTAACATTTGACATGGTCCATATGCATCATCCATCTTTAAATGGAACCATCACCTTTCATGGAACTAAATGCTTGAATTCTTCTTGTCCATATCCACCTAGATTCCATCCATGTATTCCAAAAAAAAAAAAGTAAAGAAAAATCCCTTCGTCCAATGGTGAAAACTTGGTAAACAGATGCCTTGGATAAGTACCATGATGAAAACCTGGCAAACAAGCGTCATGTGTAGGTTGACTATCTATGTGTCTTACACTTGGGGGCACGTTGTCTCATCCAACCTATCATTTTCTTCCTATCTACCTCATCTTATCATATCATATCATACTATCCTTAGCCATTTTATCCATATACCTATCCCATCTATCCATCCATCCTCCCTTCCTCCTTTTGATCTTGATAAAGAAATAGGGGGAAAATGTTGAAAAATTCTCTAGAAAATCTCTTGATATACCTCATCCTTTTCAACCAATCCAATCATCCTCTTGTCCTAAGTTTTGTATTGTAAAATCCTAAACACACTACCTAGAATGGGGCATGTTATTCCTATGCGACATAGCCTTTGGAGAGCACATCCTAGCTCATTTATGCAACATACATCCATTCCATCTACTATTGTCTATCCTTTTATCCATCCCTCTATCATGAGATTTTCATCCCACACCCTATTGCCTACCCTTTTATCCATCCCATTTATTATCACCCATCCTTTTATCCACTTATCTCATGCCATCTTCCTACTTGCATCTAGACCTCGTTTTCCCTTATCATTGGTATATAGCAACACGACTATCCAAACAACAATATCCAAAAATCACAAAAAATACAAAAATAATAAAAATAATCTAAAAAATATCTAAAAATAATAATAAAATATCCTAAAATATCCAAAAACAATAAAAAATCCCAAAATACCCAAAATTAATCAAAAAATCTCAAAAATATCCAAAAACAATAAAAAAATCTCAAAAATCCAAAAAGAATAAAAAAATCTCAAAAATACAAAAACAAAAACTCAAATATTCAAAAAATCCAAGCAATAAAACCAAATACAAGTCATCCATGATCCATACCAATCTAGCCAAATCATCTAATCACATCCTTCAGTCTTGATCTCCTAATCTTGTCGTAAACCAAATCAATCAATCAACCATCAATGAGATATATCGTTCCCATATCATTGTGTTGCTCTAGGGATATATCATTCCCCAACATGACAACACTATCATCAAATCAATCAATCCATCAATCTATCATCAGTTTACAGCTTGACAGGGGCAATACCTTGTTTGTTTTTTGTATCATTTGTGCATGCTTGCTTGTTTGCTTGTGTGTGTCATCTTTTTTTTATCTTGCATTTATATTCAGTCCTTATCATTCTAGCTAATATTCATATCTTGTGTACGTTGGAATAGATTTTTGCATTATCCTTTGCATCTGAGGTCATATTATACCTTATGTGCATCATGACATTAATGTTCTAAGTATCCTTCCTCATATGTCTAGACAAGGTTATATTATGCTAGGTGCACAAGACACATTGTCACCCTGATCCTTATACCTTGGTGCATAATGTCTAGTGCTATATCAAACTATAGGATTGCTCTAATCAAGTCAGCATAACTAATCATAAATCCATTATTCTATCATCCATCCTTTTACCTTCTTCATTTTTCTATGTACTCCATCTTCTATCTCCTTTTCTTCATATCCATTCATTTCGAGAGCACACATGTATTCTTCCAATTCGTTTGTCCTCTCAAGGGGGCATCATTCAACCTATTAATTAATCTACTAGCTACTTCTACCTAATTGGGGCATCATCATTTACAATCTAATCTTTTTGTTCTTCTAAACCAAAATCTTCTTCTATACAACATAGCACTATGTTTTAAACTTCTTTGAAATGATGTTACTTCGCAACATCTCAAAGAGGGGAAAAATGTAGACACCTAAAATTGACCCGTTCTTGGATCAAGCTTTCATTTGTCATGCTTCACTTTAATTAAATAATTCTTAATTATTTGATTAAGTTCATCTATCGATCATCATCAATTTATCCTCCATGTTAATTAAATAATCCTAATTATTTAATTAATTCAATTTGTCCTCTATATTAATTAAATAATTCTTAATTATTTAATTAAGTCATTTTTATTCCTCTAAATTAATTAAATAATCCAAGTTATTTAATTAAATCATTACTTGTGCAATTTAAATAAATAAAATCAAAAGTATTTATTTAAAATATTCAAATTTCCCTCCACTTCAAATAAATTCAAAAATATTTATTTAAATAATCTATTTCCTCCAAATTGAATTTAAATTAATATTTAATTCAATTATCCCATGTGCATATGAAATTTATTTAATTTCCCATTTATCCTCATCCACTATAAATTCCTCCAATTAAAATTAGTTAACAATCAATCAAAAAAGATAACTCGTTAATCAAATTAGTTAACAAAGCAATCAACTCAGTCAACTAATCAATCAATTTAATTCACTAAGCAATCAACTTAGTAAATTAATCAATCAATTTAGTTCATTGAGCAATCAATCCAGCCAACTCTCTAATCAATTCTGTTAACTCCCTTGATGCATGAGAGAGCAAGGACACTTGTCCATCTCTCATTTGTGCACATCCTCTCAACCATTCTTAGCCATTGATCTCTCAGCTCATCCAAAACCATTGATCTTCATCCCTGGTAGTCTGTTAATTGAACCTCATTCTTCATGTTAATCCTCTCTAATCTTCATACAATATTACTCTGCTGAAATCATCCTAGATATCATCATCCTTATATCACAAGGTTATGCTGACAAATTGAGCAACCCACATAATCAAAAGAGCAAAGAGCAATTGATTGAGAAATGGGTGCATCTTCAATAAGCTCGATCAGTGAAGGTGATTTGTGAAGGCAAAGGGAGGTAAACCGTGTTTGATTTCATTTATCTTTTGTTTATTCTTTGCATTGCAAGTTTTCCCTATCACACTTTGATGTTTGGTGAAACCCTAGAAACTAAAAAATAGAAAATAAATATAATAATAAAATAAAATATATTCAATATCATACTTTTTCGAAAGCTTAGATTAAGGGATACATACTTACAAAATCTAATTTCTAAATGATTTCATTTGATGCCCCAAAAGGTGAAGCAAAATTAGTTTTTTTTTTTTTGTATTTTGATATATGTGGAGGAGACTCCATCGAGGGTTTGATTTAAGACTAGGGTTATTTCCAAGGGGGTTTGATCTAATGGGTTTTTATCTAACCCCCTTCAATTAAACCCCTTTATATGGAACCCTCCAAGGCTAAAATCATTAATTTTTCTAAGAAAAATGTGATTTCAGACAAAAATCAAGATGTCCCATAAGTGGGACACACTATTATGGCAGTACCCTTCAGCGACCAAGTACAACATGCCCGATTTTCTAGTAAGGGAAAAGTGGCTTTAAATCCCATGAAGTTACAAATCAAGGCATGCTCTGACAAATAAAGCACAACATCAACTATAAATCTCGGATTGATTACCAAAATAGGTCAATCCACACTTTATTGCAAGTATCCATTAAATTAGGGATTATTATCCACTCTTTGATCAAATTTAGCATCATGCATAATTTGCACGAGAAAATTGACAACATTGTCATAGCTAGAGGTCATGGCCTCATCATCTCGAACAACATCCTTAAATGAAAAAGGCAAGGGGCCACCTCGGCCCCCTCTAGATCCTACCATAGGTGATTTGCTAGAACCAAAGTCCGCCAAAAAAAAATGGCACGTAAAAAGCCAATACATAGAAAAAACCCCGACAAGAAAACAAAGACCGAGCAAAACAATTACTACAACAAAAGATCCAATCAAGAAAAAGAACAACACACGGCGGTCAAAGAAACTAAGTAACAACATCAACACATGCATGCAAAAGCGTGCAAGAACATGCAACCTCGTGCAAGAGGAAAATCAAAAACCTCTGAGATTAGAGATATCGATGCAACATATAGCATTGTTTATCGAAAACTATGAATTCATTCAAAGATTTGTCACTTATATTGTGTAATGCACGAGAAGTTCAAATAATTTGTCAATAAATCTGGGAGTAGGTTATATGTTGCTGTGATATCAATATATGTTATTATTTTCAAGAAGCAAACTTGTCTAATGCTTAACAAAGTTATCAGCTTTGTTGTTAGTCCTTGAAAAATTATCATTTGAATTTTGCAAAGGTTTGCATTGCCATGTGTAACATATATTTCATTCTACAAAATAGATAGGCAATATGTGGGTCAAATTCATGAAAGTAGCATTAGATTAATTTTACAAAAGGAAATTGTTGTTAGACAAATGTCTATGCAAAAAAAAATAGAAGATCGACTGCTAAGAACTACAAATTTAATCTCTTCTTATGTTAGACAAATGTCTATGCAAAAAAAAATAGAAGATCGACTGCTAAGAACTACAAATTTAATCTCTTCTTATACATCTCTACCGTACTATGTATCATGTTAGATGAAAAATAATCGTTGGGTAGCCTCAGAATATTTAGGAGCTAAGTTACATAAATATAATGCTCAATAGATAGCATAAATATAAGTGTATAAGATTGTTTGATATTCATGCTCTACAGTGTTTTGACATAAATATATATATGAAAATCAAGCATGATGTTAATTATTCATTTAAGATGTCGATCAAAAATGGCATTGGACATGGGTGTGAGATAATTATTTTGAATTCTAAAGAATTCCTTCTCACAGGGAAAGAATAGTAGTACCATAGACAAGGCAGGTGACCTATTGGACAGAATGCCTCAAAGCCCTGTTCTTCTCAACTACTATGTTTAGAGGATATGCACAAAATGGATTTGTTGAAAAGGTTTTAGAATAATTTCAAGGTAAGCGTGCTTAAGAATCTTTGGAAATAATTCGGGCACAACGCATGTCAACATTTATTTGGCAATGAATAATGAATTAAAAAGGGTGAGACGCTCAAATTGTTGATGAAACTAAACGTTTGAAAGACTGAACACATTGTATTTTTTACCTTAAAATAAAAACCAAATGAACATGGTCTATGTTTACACTTGAAATAAAATAAAACTGACATAAAGATCATATAACTGCCATCAAATTCACTAGCAGTTCAATCAAGCTGCACACTATCTAAGTAAGAACCAAATCCACAATAAATTCCAGTTATAATAGTTGGATGCATAAAGATCAGCCTGTATAACTTGTTAACATAGCACATAAACCAGTGAAAAGAAAACCATATAAATCCAAACTAAAGGGCGTAAATGTGCTTTGGAAAAGGGTATATACATACATCAAAGCAGTAAAATGAGTCCAAAACACATAGATGATCACAAGTTATCAGTACAAATGAGAAGCACATGGGATACACATTGTACTGAACATTCAAAAGAGTATGGAGGGTGCCTGAGGAAGAGTTTTCGATACGAAGAATGATGTAGATAATCCTCTGATCCTCTAGTCAACACATATGCAGAGGAATAATATAGCAGAAGAATGAATCAATCTATACGCTGTTCCTGCCTATTCATCTAGCATGTACACTCAGAACCAGCACCATACTCAAGATATGAATGGATAATATCATGGCAATCATATTTAACCCAAGGAAATACAACGCTAAATCCACAATAGACAGAATGCCAACCATATTCAACTTTCTTATGAGCACAACAGATAGTCACAATTCATCAGAAATAAATCAATGAGAATAAACGCTGAAACAGAAACCCTGCAAACTATTCTCATATTCAGCACAGTAAATATTTACATAACTGGTATTTTCCAAGGAAACAAAGCTCCCCATCAGACTCCAACAAAAAACTACCGTATGGAAACTATCCTCTAACTTCATAAATACACCGAATTTACTAACTAAAATAGGACTCTAATAGCTATCTAAAACTAACTGACCCACGTTAGAATTGATTCATGCTTTTTCTCCAACAAACTTACCACCTGTCCATGTTATCAGTTAGGAATTCCTTGCCTTAATTAAATTCACCGTAAGTTAAGGCATTGGAAACTGCCTCATCCTGGATGCTCTGCATCATTCTCCCCTACTTTCAGGAATTTTGAACCTCCTGGTTCAAAGCTAATTTATTTGACAACATTTTAACAACACATTAAGAAACCTAAAGACTTAACTATTACATTAATTTTTTTTTCTAGATGTAGGATTGCTTCTACCCCAGGATGATACTGCATCAAACATCCAAGTAAGTGTTTAGGCTAGCTTGTAGAACCATCTTTTTGACTTGAAGAACCAAGCCGCGGTGTTCCCTTCCACTAGATTAGATACCTCCCTTCCACTAGATTAGATACCTCCTGTTGGAATTCGAGTTCGTCCTCCTTTGCCAATGGGTACTCTTTCTCTTTTCCCAACTCCTTGATGGCTTAGTGGTCTTCCTCTGTGAAAAACCATCATGGCTCTTTGCACCACTCATACCACCTTTTGTTGCACCTGCACAAAAACCATTAAAAACAGAAATAAAGTCAAGGGAATTAAAATTTCCCATAGGTGCATCCTCCTCTGCATTATGCCATTTAGGCATGCTTTCCAATTCTTCTTTTATGAGGTCTTCATTTCCTAGCTCTCCATGAAGTAGTTTCCAAGACACATCCTTTTTTGCATTGTCCTCACTTTGCTTCCACTGCTACAACATTTTGGGCCTCCTTTTGTGATAGGTTGCATTTCTCTTCATTGCAGTCTTCAAACTCTTCTCCTCTTGTATTGTAATCTTCATTACTTTCCCCTTCTTCAGGGTAACACATCTCAACAGGTCCATTGAACTCATCATCTTGATCTTCATCCCATTCATCATTTGTCTCAAACTCTTTGCAAATCTCATTTATTGGCCTCTTATCTAACAACAATCTTGCCAACTCATCCAGGGATTTAAGCTTAAGCTTTCCCTATTCAAGGAGTTCTATCCCTTGGCTAATCCTTGCCTCTATGGCTTTCCTCTTTGAATATAACCCTTGTTCACAAGTTAGGTATTTATACTCACCATTATTTTTTACCTTCTCATAACTCTTCAAAGCCTTTGCTATAGATTTCTTCTTCTTTGTCTTCTTATTGTTGCATGATTCATTCTCCTTCAACATCCACTTTAACTCTTCCAACTCATACTCTAATTTCTGTAGCTCTTTTTGCTGGTCCTTTGTTTGCTTTTGTCTCTGCCTCTTCCTTATTCTTTCTTCCAACTTAATATCCTACCTTTCACGTCATAATAAAACTCCATTTTTGAACATACAACCAAAAGAATCAATTACATAGCTTCAACTATTTCTTGTTTCTTCACAATATATCTTTTTACACACAAACACTTCATGAGGACATGACAGACTATTCTGTTTAGCAAACCACAATGTCTTTGGAAATACATCTTTAGAGATAAGGCATACAAACCACAATCATATAGGCCTTCCTACCATAGTAAATAAATAGGCCAGTAGACATACCCTTGATGATGATGAAGAGCTCCTCCTTCCCCAACCAAGCACAAGGAACCTTGGCATTTGAGTGTCGTAACTTTTTGATGAAGCTTCCACTCGTTCAAGATTTCACACTTCAGCTATGGGCTCATACTCCTCCATTGGTGCTTTGCAAGGGTGCAGATTGTTTCAATGACCCTCTATGCTTTAGGTTATTTAAAGACTAACACAATCTCACTTTCTCTCTACCAACCCCTACATAGCCAAACTCCTACTGCCGTTTGTCTTCTATTCACTAGACAGGAACCCCTTGTCTTCCCGCCTCAATAACCGTAGGGTTTTGCACTTTGATGCTGATGCAGCGACTCATAGCAAATGGTCTGAGGTGGTTTAAGGAGACCACAGTCCACCCATTTCCCATGCCAAACCAGTAGGAAGCTTAAAACTCTATGGGATGCACTCCAAGCTCTCTGAAATGAATATTTACCTTACAAATTTGGATATATATAACCAGCAAAACATAATGCACACCAAATTCATACCAGTCCTCACCCCTCAACTACACTTCTCCCTCTCTCAACCTCTCGACCTACTCAAGGCCCATAATGGAAGGACGTTGGATGCACACAACAGCTAGACAACACTCTTTTCTTAGGAAAACACAGACACATAACTATTTGCTCAACCAAGAATCTTTGGATGCTCTGATACCAACTGATGCAGATAATCCTCTGATCCTCAGTCAACACACATCCTCTGTATGCAGTCAACACACATCCTCTGTATGCAGAGGAATAATACAACAGAAGAATGAATCAATCTATACGCTGTTCCTGCGTATTCATGTAGCTTATACACTCAGAACGAGCACCGTACTTAAGACATGAATGGATAATATCATGGCAATCATATTTAACCCAAGGAAATACAACTCTAAATCCACAGTAGACAGAATGCCAACCATATCCAGTCACAATTCATCAGAAATAAATCAATGAGAATAAACGCTGAAACAGAAACCCTGCAAACAATTCCTATATTCAGCACAGTAAATATTTACATAACTGGTATTTTCCAAGGAAACAAAGCTCCCCATCAGACTCCAACAAAAAAAACCTCCCATATGGAAACTATCCTCTAACTTCATAAATACACCGAATTTACTAACTAAAACAAGACTCTAACAGCTATCTAAAACTAACTGATCCACGTCAGGATTGACTCCTGCTTTTTCTCCAACAAACTTACCACCTGTCCATGTTATCAGTTAGGAATTCCTTGCCTTACTTAAATTCACTGTAAGTTAAGGCATGGAAACTGCCTCATCCTGGATGCTCTGCATCAAAGAAGCAGAAAATTTTGATTATAAAGGCCTATGAAAATCTGCATCAATTGTGCTTTAGGGCATTGATGCACATGATATTGAAGAAGTTCGCTAGTGCCTTCTACTCAAAGAAGATTGTACGAGTGTTTCGAACAAATGCTAACCAAAATGGATGATTACAATGTCTACCTGCATATATCTTCTTTTTGCTGAAGTGGAGATATCATCAGAGTTTCGTTCTTAACAAATGGTGTATGTATATAGTCAAATAAGCCTATGTCTGTGGATTACAGTTCTACTAGTAATATTGATGAGTGTGTTGAGTATCTAATAGACAACTTGAAAACCTTTAATGGTGTTTTCCGCCCTACACATGATGAGAGCCTGCAGCATATTGGCCCCCACAGTTTTATGATGGCATTAGGACTTACTATTAGGCCTGCGGATGGATTAAAATGAGCTTTAAGAATAACGGGTGAAAAAAATATTCCAGTTCTATATTCTGAAGACCGGCTTATGACAAGGAAACACTAGTCGCAGCATGGACAAGGCACATGACATGTTAGAGAGAACGCCTCAGATATCTGTTCCCGCCGACTGCTATGTTTGCAGAATATGCACAAAATGTATTTGTTGAAAAGGCTTTTAGAAATTCTCAAGAAAATGCAATTGGCACGTGTAACACCAAATTCCACAACTTTTGGCAGCATCTTCTCTGCATGTGCCAAAACATGCTTTGGAATGGTATGCACTTACATCAAAGCATAAAGGGAGGGGATTTTTGACAGATGTTAAAATTGCAACTGACCTCCAGGCAATAATTTAAAAACAAACAAGCTTTCCACTTAAAATATGTTCAAGCTTCCAAAAATCACCTATTCTGTGGCACGCTTAGATTGTAGAATCATAGACATCCAGATACAAGTAAAGCATCAGCACAGAGTATAGAGAATTCCTTAGTATGTTTGTCTGACTATTATAGGTAATCAGCTAACAGAAAAGTACAAGCTACTGTGCAAAGTACTTTGGATTAATACAGCATTATCCAACAGGTGAAAGGGGTGAGTCAACGTACAGTGATAATTTGTTTCAAACATGTGCTCTGTTCATATTGTATGATCTGCTATCTGTAAACATGAAATCGTTGAGCAGTTACATTTTCATTTAAAGATAAATTTGCAGCTTAAGGTTTGTTGAATACCATACTTCACTAGAGGTTGGAAGAAATAGTGTTTTTTGCTTTTAGGATATTCAGTTGATTTGGTTTGATTTTCAGTATGGAATAATTTATTATATTTTTTAATGTTTGTATATTTGAAAGTTATTAAATAAAGTCAAGAACCAACCACATTTTTTTATAACATTAGAAGTTATAGTGATGATAAAAATTTCTTTAGACATCAAGGTGAATGAGCAGTTGTAATAAATATTACTTCACTTCTATGAAATTGATTTCATTTTGGGTATAGGGTATATTGACTTCTAGCGCAATGATTTGATTTTAGATATAGACTATATTTATTAAAATATTTAATGTATGTATTCATTAGGTGAAGCCTACAATAAAATGATAAATTCTAATAGCCAATAAAAAAATTCACATGAAAAACTATAATGATAAGAAAAATCAGACAAAATAATCAATTAAAACTTATCAAACTAATTGAAAAAATTACATATAAAACATTATAATATCTACGAGTAATAATAAGAAGAAAAATATACTAAATATAATAATTATTTTTATTGACGAAAAATAAAAAACCATACATATATAATACATCCATAAATATGCATCATTGAAAAGTTATACAGGTGAACGTAATGAATAGGAAACAACTAGTAAGACTATTGCAAAGCCCATATCACATAACATTAGAAGAAATCTCTAATAGCTGTATTGCCTTATGAGAAGCTCACTCCCACCCTATAATTTATTATGGATTACATAGAAGAAAACCACGGGCATTACGGTAAAACAGAAAACAGAAAACCGAAAACCCACTTACTCTTGATTCATCGTATGAGGCAGGATCGAAATGCGCAATAGACCTGGGTCGCCGTAAGGAGGAAGACGAGGAAGCCCACAATACCTCCAAACAGCAGCCATGGTTTTAAGAAGTAGGCGTTTGCGAATTCTTTCTTCATTTTTCCCGAACCGATCCGACAAGTTCTACTAGAGTACTTTATCAGTTTTTTCCTTGTTCTTTCAATGGAGTGGTGTTTTGGCATTAAAGGTGAGTGCTTACAGGAGCTGAAGAATCGGGTGACTTGAGAGTGCTGCCAAAGATTTCCAACAATGACGCCCTTTTCTCTCATCAGAGCTGCACCCTTCTCTGTTTGGCACAGCTCATTCATGAACTGAGCAAATGGTGTCATTGTTTGAGAATAGCTGTACGGGGAACAAATTTCCAGCGCAATTAAATTTCTGATGTATACTTCCGAATCCATATTAAACTTGATCTGCGGGATAGACAGCGTTCCACCCTCGAAATTAACATCTTCGACTTTTTGACCTTTGGCCTGGATTGTCACTCCTCCATTATTTAATTCAACTGCAGATAGAAACTTGGACCCCTTGCGCTTTTCCTCCGGTTCCTTGGAATCTTGGACATCTCTAAAACAAATTCTGTGTACGTGTTTCTTTTCCTCCTGTTCCTGGAAATCTGTGACGTCACCAAGACAGCAGTAGTAATAAATGTCCAAAATATGGTTCAGACTGGGCGATTGGGGCACATTAGCACAGTACTCGAAAGGCCGATAATAGATTTTATGGAACACAGCGTTTAGCAATATTTGAAGTTTAGACTTCGCTTTTCCGAGCCTCTCGGGATACGAAGCTTCTTCTTCCATAGCAACAAATTGTTCCATGGCAAGAACTTCTTCCAAGACGAAGAGCGGTACCTGATTCTCCAATTTAATCAAATCCCTCATGATCTCGGACTTCACCACATGATTTTCGGATTCGAGTCCGAAAATCGGATGCAATGTTTCCCGAAACTGAAAATCTTCGTCATCTGCAAATAACTTATCAGTATCTTTTATTTGCCAAATGTAGCCTCTGTAAAACTCAAGGATGAAACAAGCATCCCGAGCCATCATCCAACACACTACCTCTGCATCGTAAGGTATATCCTTATCGTAGCAGCACAATATCTGCCCTACCATACCAAGAATTTTTTCGATCACTTGATCAAACCTGAATTCGGAATTACAAGTTTTGCTCCGAATTCTAGCAAGCTCTCTACGTACTGCGTCGCTTTTGAAGCTTTCCATTTCTTTGAGCTCCTGTTTTCCGAAATGGTAAGGGCCGATGGAAACAATTCGAGGCACGTAAGCATCCTCATACTCTTTCAACAATTCCTTTGGTGCACTGAAAATGCAAGTCGACTTATCATAGCCCAAGCTTACAGAATAAAGATCCGATTTGGCTTCACGCAGCCATTCCTTTGTTTCACTAGACATCGGCATTAGTTGTGATTCCTGTGTTTCAACAGACATCTGTTGGTTTTAATATGAAGAGCACAATTGTGAAATATCTGAAATGTTGGTTTTTAAAATGAAAGGCAGAGAGAGAGAGGAAAAAAAAACATGTCCAGCGCAATAAGACATATCAGAATTAACAGAAGAAATACTTATACAGTAAACACAAACACTGCTTCGGCCGTGGTTCTTTTCACTAATCTTTATATCTGATACATACCTTGCAATATTCAGGTTTGTTTGGAAATCTTGTTCAACAGAATTCATTCTTTTTTTTGTGGGTTTGAAGAGATCTCATAAGTTCATTCTCTAATAATAGAGCTAAATCTTTAAACTTTTTAGTAACAACTACAAAAGGATCAAACCATAGAGGCAAACATCTCAAAAAAAATTCTACAAAACCTCTCATCAGTTAATTTTTTTTCGTTAAGATCTTATTTAATTTATTAAACTCATTACTCGAGTAGAAAAATCTTGCGAAGGTTTAGATTCTTTCATGAAAATATATTGAAAATCTCTTATGAGCATTTGAAGTTTGATAGTTTTTACCTTTTCTATTCCCTGAAATGTATTACGTAACAATTCCCATGCCTGTTTTGATTTTGTTGTTGCAGCTATTCGTGGAAAGATTGATTCATGTACAGCTTGCTGAATAATAAAGAGAGCTTTTGAATCTTTCTTTATATTCTCCTTTAGTTGATCTCTCTGTGTTTGTGTCCATGTGGCAAGAGCTTGTTCATCAGCAGGTTCAGTATAGCCATTTTCAACCAAATCCCACAAGTCTTGTGAAATGAATAGTGTCTTCATTTTTATACTCCAAAAGTCATAATTCTCTCCTTTAAACAGAGGCATCTGGGGCTGAAAAAGATTTGAATCATTGTTGTTGGTTGCCATTTTTAATCTCAAGATCAAGGAATTTATCTCTTTGTATAAGCTGACCTTCAAACAATTTCTCAATTTCTTCAAATTATTGATGTCTTAAATCTGCCAATATTCTCTTCAACCAGAATACTCGACATAATTCTTGCATTTCAACACACAGACATACTTAACACGCTAAACCAGCCATATCTAATTGAAAACGAACCAAATCCTTCATTGCAGGAATCATTTATTTATAATAACTATCTTCAATTTTTATTAAAAGCGAGTTTGCGGTGTTATTCAGAAACGTTAAGTTCCCCATCTAGTTTTGGGAGAATTTTTCTTCAAACCTACAAACAAACCCCATTCCCCAAAGTTTACGGCGTTCAGAGCTACAATAATAGCTTCTGACGGTATTAAAATTTCTGGGTCCGCTCAACGATAAGATTTGACTACCTTCTCCATCCGTTAAACAAATAATTTATCTGCAAAACCAAACTTCCGTACATAATTATAAACTCGAAAGTAACTTTCATACAAAATTATAAATTCAATCGTAAGGTTGACTGACGACAGAGTCCTTGGAAAACACTACTGGTCCCACATGTGTGTAAACAACTCATAATTTTTCGTGGACTTTACTTACATAACTATCCATAAAAATGAATCCCATGAGATACACATGCACCAATATTGAAATTTAGGGTCTCTCAAAATCACATCAGTTATATTTTATTAATGAATTTCTGTCATATTAATGAATTGCATGAATGGTTTCGATTCTTTCCAAATGTTTTGGAACGAATCTGCACAGTTCCGTAGCTCAGATTTTCTTTCAAATTTTAATGGCGTGTCAAGCTTGCATTGTAGGGTAGGAGATAAGAGAGTGAGTAGTAGTGTACCAGGCGTTCACACCAGCCATTGATTGCTTATTTCAGTTTTTTTTTTAATTTTATTAGATTAAGAAAAGAAAATTACATAATCACGTAGACAGGCAGCTCAAACAGAACAGTCTACAAAGGACAGCAGCAAGAAGGAGCATTTGAATGCACCAGAATAAAATCAGGGTAAGAATACATCAGTCCCAAAGTAAGCAGGAAGGACCAGAACAGCCAGCAAAGGACAATATTTATGAAGTCCAACAAAAATTAGCTGGGGCAGACCTTCACCACTATAGGCCACGTAGATTATGCCACTTGGAACACTAGTCCAAAGCTGCACCTACCCCTCTGTTTATAAGCCACAGTAAACTGCAGTCACTAAGTCATATTCTCAATCGACTCGAGATGAGAGACCCTTCTCAAACCGCACAGTTAACAGCATTCTAACCAAAGTTATCCCCTCACAGCAAGGGTTAAAGCCAATAACCCCAACATCCCAGCTGAAGATACAAGGGGCATTACAAGCCAAAGTCATAGCAGATAAAAATAAACTTGAAGTCCCAGCAGGCACTAAGAACAATCAAAGAAGTCTACTCGCAGCCCAGCGCTATACCATAACATTGGTTTGCCTGAATACAACCCCCTTGAAGACACATCAGCAACAGCAATATACTCCTCCTCAGTGAAGAAATCTGGACCAATTCTGGATCTCTGTTTAACCGTGGGGTGATCTCACAGTCCATCCTCTGTATCCCTCCAAGAGAATCCCTCAAACCCTGAAGATGCAGCAGCATATACAGCAAGACACCAATGAAGACCTTCAGAATGGCTAAATGTCAGTAACCGATTCATGAATCATTTGCTCCTTGATGTTGTGGATTTGCTCCTTGATGTTGTTCCACATTAGCCTGAAGTTGGAGGAGGATGTCTTGTCTCTTCCTTTCCAATAAAGTGGTGGACTGTGCTACTGGCAGATTTACAAGCTGAAGAGACAAATTAGCACAGACCATTTGGGTTTCAATTTGAAGAGGAAGACCAGTGTTAGAGAAAACAGCTAAACAATGCAGTTTCCAAATGATATTGATTATAACATTTTTGCATGTGTAGGAGAGGAGATTGAACGATGACGAGGCATCAAGGAGGGCTGCTTTCCAAGACCATGCCCGAGGGAAGAGGACTGGTAGAGAGGTGAAGAGGGACTGCCACAACTAACGAGCATGAGTGCAAAACCAAAAAGCATATTTGATAGACTCCAATTTGGCACAGAAGGGACATGTGGGAAGAGGGGAGATAAATTTGAGGCGGTTACCAAAATGGGTAGCTTAACATGAAGCACTTTTCATGCCAAGAGTTGCGATTGAGCGTCTGCTTTGGACTTCCAAATTTGAAGGCTGAGCTTATTCCATTTGGACTTGTGGAAGGTACAGTTCCATTTTGCATTGAGTCGGGGCGAGATGGTGATGGAGGGAAGGAGTTGTCTGTAAATAGATCTAGGGGGAAAAAAATGGATGCTGCAAGTATTAGGCCACTTCCAGTCATTCAAGAAGTTAGCATGATAGTCTAGGGACAATACGCTGCAAAGTTCAAGTGAAACTAACTGTTGAATATCGAGAAGTGGCTACTTGTCAGAGAAGGAGATGTGGAATTGGGTTTTGAGGAGTGGCCAAGATTTCCATTGAAAGGTGGTAATGTTCCATAAGTCCCGAAAAACTTGGATGCCTTTTTTAAAGAGGTGTTCTTTTTTTAAACTAGCAATAGTACCAAGTGTTCTACCATTTAGTTGGATCAACCGATTCCACCAAATAGAGGAATTAGCAAAGCTTAAGCCATGGTTGAGGGACTGATCAAACCAAATGAGTCTTTTTGAGGTAATATGCCAAGCTTTCCAAATGGAATTGAAAGGAGTAGACCAGTGGGTTTTGGAAAAATGGGCTAACAAAAATTTGTCATTCCAGCTGACAGTGTCCCAAGGGAGAGTAGTTGAGGCGGACTGTATGCAATATCTAACCAGTTTCTTCCAAGGGGTATCTCCCTCCAAGGCTCTGACTATCCACTTAGAAGTAAGGCAAATACATTGTGAGTACGGATCAATAATTCCTAGACCCCCTTTGTCCTTTGGTTGTATGCAATGATTCCATGAAGTGGATGGCAATCCCCTTTTGTTCCCCCATTTAGCCCATAAAAAACTCCTATTTAAGTTGTGTTAGTTGGTTATAACATGTTTTCGAAGGCAACCAACAAGAGGAAATATAAACATGACTAACGAGCAGAATTTTGTTTGCCACTTAGATGTGAACAGCCATAGATAAGAATCTATTACTCCAATTCAAGAGTTTTCCCTTGATTTTATTCAAAAACCACTTCTACATGTCTTTGAGAGAAACTCCAACATCAAAGGGAATGCCAAGGTATCTTGTGATTGAGCCATGCTTTATTTCTTTCCATTCAGATGGGATCCATGCCGGATGGAGATTGGGGCGAGTCATAATAAATTCAGTCTTGTGCATAACCAATTTGGAACCTGAAATGGTACAAAACAGATCTAGTGTATCAATGGTGTTAGTCACCTCCTTAGTTGAGTTTTGGATAAAAAGCATACTATCATCAGCAAAGTGGGAATTGAGAGTGGTGGCATTATTTCATAAGTAGACCCCACGGATAAGCTTGTTGGCATGTGCATGGTGAAATAAATAACCAAGAGCATCAGCTGTAAGGACATAGAGAAAAGGAGCAAGGGGGCAACCTTGGTGGATAGACCTTTGAAGGGGGAATTGGGGGGAAAGGGAGCCATTAATAGCTAGTTGAGCATTGCCATCCATAAATAACATTTTGATATGAGCATGAAATTTAGGGCCAAACCCCAACCATTGCATCATGTTAAGGATGAAGGGCCACCAAATGTGATCATAGGCTTTATCAAAATCAAGTTTGACAATAAGAGCATCTTGGGTAGTTTATTGGGCCCATTCAACTATCTCCCATGCTAGCTCAAGGTTGTCTAAGATAAATCTGCCTCTTAAAAATCCAGTTTGCTCTAGTTGCACTATCATTTGGGTAATATATTTTATCCTACGTGCCAAGGCTTTGGCTATAATCTTGTAGGAGGTATTAAGCAAGGTTATGGGATGCTAACCAACCATGGTGTCTTCATCCTTGCCTTTAGGAATGAGCTTAATAAGGCCCTGATTAATAATTGGTCCCAATGTTCAAATTTCAACTCCTTCAAGGTACACATTGTAAAAGTCTTCTCGAATATATGGTGACAATGTCGAGTAGAATTCTACAAGAAGGTCGTCTATTCTAGGCCTCTTCTCAGTAGCCATGATATAAAGTGCATCATCAATTTCTTCCACATGGAAAGAGGTCTTTCAAGAAAATTACTGTAATCAGCATCAATTTTTTGAGGTATACATTCCGCCACATACTCTTCGACAATGGGAATAAGGGGGTCATCTGTTGTCTCATCAGTGAATAGCTATTTGTAGTATTCCAAAAAGATTTGCATGATGCTAGAGTGGCTGGTTTGAGGAGTGCCATCAGCAAATTTAATGATTGATATCTATTTTTTTTTGTGTTTATGTTTCAAATATTGAAAGAAGAATTTTGATCCTCAGTCACCATCATTGATCCATTGGAGACAAGCACACACCTGAGCACCTTTACCTTTGTAAATAGCCAATTTTCTAAGCAAATGCTTAGTATGGGCAACAAATTTCTGCAATGAAAGGTCATGGGGGTTGGCAGCAAGGAGAGAACGACCATGAATAAGCTACCCATTGAGAGACTTTTCAAGTCTGTGTCATTTAGCAGCAGCTCTCCATCCATAGTCTCAAAGAAAAGAGGTATAATGAGCAATAGTACTTTCCCACCAACTGATCCACCTGTCCTCTTAGGGTTTTGGTTCAACATTCCAAGTAGGTAGTAGTCCATCAACACAGTCCTGCTATTGTAGGTGAGTCACATTGAGTTTGAATGGAAGATCATTGGGTAGAGTTGGGGAGTTGGAGAAAGATAGGGTGGTGAAGATGGGAAAGTGGTTAGAAAGAGTGGTTGTGAGGTCAAGATGGACCGAAAGACCTGATTGTGAAGGCCTAATACAATAGTTGGGGGAGATATAGAATCTATCAAGCCCGCTCATCTTCTTGAGAAATCTGTTAGACTTAGGGTAGACAAGTGGGAGGGGGGGGTGAATCAGTTGTCCAAAACTTTCTTCCAAACCAAATACTTAACTCCACATAAGCATAATAGTAAATCAATCATGAAAGCATAATGCAACAAGTTAAGAGCAGATACACATTAACACACATAACACCAAGATTTTAGACATGGAAAACTTGGTTAAGGGAAAAACCACGGGGTGATTAACCCAAGATAATATTCTCTGTTAGAAGAATAAAAAGAACAAAATGGCACATGCCAATTAGGGCTCACTGCCCGAGCATACTGCTCACAAGAGGCTCACTGCCTACAAGAGACACTATCTACAAAAGAATAAGTATCACATACTTGAACTGGTAAGTAGCATCTTCACCATGCTTGAGTCAGTTCCATTTAAGCTCAAACCTTCTGCTCTACCTTTCGCTCTTCTCTTCGCTACAACACACTCATCTCCACAAGCACACCTTTGAAATGACTTCACAATTCTTTATTTATACACGACATCAACTTAGGAACAAACATCTAAGTCAGAAAACAACCACAAGAACATTCACAAGGTGTATAATTCATCCGGTCGGCCAGTCACAGTAAGAACACCTTCATCTGGAAGTATTTCTTCAATTCTAGGCTCCAACTCTAATGCAGACCATCAACATGAACTGAACATAATCCAAGGACCTCCACAGGATTTCCTGAATCACTAGGAACATCCGCACTTCCTCTACTTACTAAAATCCTTCTTTCCTTTATCTGGAACCTCAAGAACACAGTCTGTCATCACTGTCACAAAGGAATAGGTTCTTCCAGACCTTCAAGCCACAAAACAATCTACTTGACACTTCACAAGGACGTCCTCAACACTTCCTAAAATCCACAGAATGGGATAATGCATTACCGGACCTCAATGGACCTATATGTCTCACTCTGTCACCACTGACCACCTACTTGAACTGGCTCTACTTGAGCGACCATAACTTCTTCAGATATTCATGCAGAGCTCTGAAAACTTGACTGGAGCATCTCAAGACTTATATCTACAAACCCTTTAAACCGCATCCTCTGATCCTCAACCTATCTTAGATTTTTACCTTGTTATCATCATTGTTCTTCACTGTTCCTAAATGAGACTAAGTTTCTCAATATCCTCAGCACACAACTCATCCAATCCTTCACATTAATGCAACATGAGTATGTTGACATCAATGACAACACCGGTTAAACCCATACTTGCAACAATCTCCCCCTTTGTCATTGATGGTAACATATGATGTGAAAAACCATCAAGACAAGAACTTCTCCTTACTGTCATAGCTCCCCCTATGAACAACAACTATTCACATGTCTTCTCTTCCTGTACCACTCCCCCTTTGATCATCAACCACTTATTTTTCACATGTCTTCTCTCCCCCTTTGACATCAATGGCAAAGGGCTCATACTTGCAACTTCATAATCACACCTGCTGCTCCCCTTGAGTAGCAACACCCCATCATCAATCTAGATCACAAGATATGACTGTGATATCCACCGGACTGATGCACATCAATGCATCCTAGTTCATCACCGAAGGGGAAATAACCCCTAACTTCTCCTTGAGATACTCAAAAGAGTCCTTGGGAAGAGGTTTAGTAAAGATATCTGCAATCTGATCCTTGGAGGGCACATACTCCAATCTGACTTCATCCTTGTTCACTTGCTCTCTTAGAAAGTGAAACTTGATAGATATATGCTTAGTCTTAGAGTGTAACACCAGATTCTTAGAAATATTTATGGCACTTGAATTATCACAAAAAATTGTGATAGGCTCCTCATCTTCCACTTTAATATATCTTAGCATCTGCTTCATCCACAAAACTTGAGTGCAACTACCTGCTGCTGCAATGTATTCTGCTTCAGTTGTAGACAGAGATATTGCCTTTTGTTTCTTGCTTAGCCAAGAAACTAATCTTTTTCCTAAAAAAAATGCTCCACCACTGGTACTCTTCTGGTCATCCACATCTCCTGCCCAATCTGCATCTATATATGCATGAAGAGAGAAATCATGATCTCTAGGATACCACAGACCATACTCAATTGTTCCTTTTAGATACCTAAAAATCCTTTTGATTGCCATGACATGAAATTCTCTGGGATCAGCCTAGAATCTCGCAACAAGACCAACAACCTGCATTATATCTGGTCTTGTTTGAGTAATCCTCCAATCATTGATCTGTACTTTGTCTAGTCTACCTTAGGAGAGTCATCATCTTTGCTCAACTTGCATCCAGTTGCCATGGAAGTATGCATTGGCTTTAAATCTTCCATTCCAAATTTCCTTAACAATTCTTTAACATATTTTGTCTGGGAAATAAAGATTCCTTTCTTTGTTTGAGTAATTTGCAGACCCAAGAAGAAATTCATTTCACCAAGCATTGACATCTCAAACTCACTTCTCATTTGATTTGCAAAGGTTTTACACATACTGTCTCTTCCTCCAAACATGATATCATCAACAAATACTTCAACAATTAAAATGTTTTCATGATCAATTTTAAAATATAAGTTACTGTCAGTAGTACCTTTGTTGAAACCAATCTTCAAAAGATGCTTGTCCAATCTTTCATACCAGGCTCTTAGGGCTTGTTTTAATCCATACAATGCCTTCTTCAACTTGCAAACCATATCACCATGATCAAACAACTGAAATCCATCCGTTTGCTCTATATACACTTCCTCTTCTAAGTCACCATTTAGAAAGGCAGACTTGACATCCATCTGATACACCTTGAAGTCCTTAAAGGTAGCAAATGCAAGAAATAATCTGACTACTTCAATTCTTGCCACCGGAGCAAAAATCTCTTCAAAATCAACTCCTTCAATCTGAGAGTAACCCTTGCAAACTAATCTGGCTTTATTTCTGATTACTTCACCAGCTTTATTCAATTTGTTCTGGAAGACCTATTTGGTTCCAATCACATTTTTATTTCTAGATCTGGAAACAAGATCCCAAGTGTGATTCTTCTCAATTTGCATCAGTTCTTCCTCCATTGCCTTAGTCTAGTTTTCATCATTACATGCTTCATTTACTGTCTTGGGCTCAATCTTTGAAATTAGACAATACTCATCTGAGTTTTAAGCAATTCTTCTCCTTGTTTGCACTCCTTTGCTTTTGTCACCTATGATCTAATCTTCAGAGTGGTTTAGAGTTACATACCTTGGAACTTTGGGAGTTTCTTGCACTTCTAACTCTTGATCAGTCTCATTGAGACTTATCTCATCTTCTTGTCTTACCGGATCAACTTGACTTTGTTTTTTAGAAGAGGCTTAGATACTTTGAATCTGAACACCATTCTGATCATCTTCATCATACTCATGAATTCTTGAGGGTCTTTCAATTTCTTCATCAACCTTCACATTTACACTTTCTACAATCTTTCTCAATCTCTTGTTGTAACACCGGTATGCTTTGCTTTGAGTGGAGTAACCCAAGAATATTCCTTCGTCACTTCTAGCATCAAACTTTCCTAGATCTTCATCCCTTTTAATGTAACATCTGCTACCAAAAACTCTGAAGTATCTTACAGTGGGAGTGATGCCAAACCAGAGTTCATAAGGAGTCTTACCGATATTATTTCTAATTTGAACTCAATTGAGAGTGTAGACTGCATGTTGATAGCTTCTCTCCAAAAGATCTGAGGAACACTTGCTTCCATCATCATGGTCCTAGATGCTTCCTGGATGGTCTGGTTCTTTCTCTCAACTAGTCCATTTTGCTATGGAGTCCTAGGGGCAGACAACTATCTCTTTATTCCATGTTTCTCACAGAAGTCTATGAACTCACCGGATGTGAATTCTCCACCTCTATTAGACCTCAGACATTTCAATTTTAATCCAGTCTCATTTTCCACCATACTTAAATATTTTGAATTTCTTAAGAGCTTCTGATTTCTCTTTCAGAAAGGTTACCCACACCATCTGGGAATAGTAATCAATTAGCAACAAGAAGTATCTATCACCTTGCACACACCTGATTCTTGCCGGACCACATAAGTCAGTATGAACCAAGTCTAATAATCTGGTAGAAGATTGTTCCTTGCTTTTGAATGAGATTATGCTTTGTTTTCCCATATGACATTCTTTGCACAAACTATTTGTAGGTTTTACCAGTTTTGGAAGATCTCTTACAGTCTGAGTATTGCTTATCTTGATGATATTATCAAAGTTCACATGACACATTCTTCTATGCCATAACCAACTCTGATCAACTTGAACAAATAAATAACTTTTATCAGTACCAGCCAAGTGAAAGATGTTACCTTTTGTTTGGGTACCAGATGCAATCTCTGTTCCAGAACTTTCAAAGATCTTGCATTTTCTATCCCTGAATTTGAGATCATAGCCTTTGTCCACCAACTGTCTAACACTGAGAAGATTGTGCTTTAATCCTTCAACATACAGTGATTACTGGTTTTGTTCTTTCCATTAAGAGAAATAGTTTCCCTACCTCTAATTCTGCCAGTAGAATTATCTCCAAACTTTACAATTCCTCCTTCATACTTTTCCAAATTCAAGAACTTATTCTTGTCACCTGTCATATGGTGAGAGCATCCACTGTCAATGACCCAATCATCCTTTGCTTCAACTTGGGCAGCTAGAGCTTTTTCTTCAACTTTATGATTGACAGATATAGAGGATATTTTTTCCTCTTTTTTGATGGCAATAAACACCCATTCATTACCGGATTTGTTTCCTATCTCTGATTCATCATCTGTTACTCCTTCATTATCATCTTCTTCATGAACATAGTAACAATTCTTTTGAAACCTTGGTCTATTAGGATTTGGTCTGGAAAATCTTTCTGGACATCTTGAGGCAAAATGACCAATTTTCTTGCAGTTAAAACACTTAAAAGGTAATTTCCCTTCATACTTACCGGATCCTCTTGGCAGCCTTTTTGCAATAAGAGCTTCAAGATGAGCAGTTTCAACTTTCTCTTCTTCCAAGTCTTTTCTTGCTATTTCATACCATGATAGGTTCCTTGAAGAGTTTTTTCCCAGGTCAAACCTTTGTTTCCCTTTTACAGAGGCACTGGCTTTGACTGCAGATTCAGTCTTTAGAGGATCATCTCCAAATTCGGCCATTTCAAAAGCAGCCAACTTACCAACCAATTGATCCCTTGTGACTGTTGTGTGAGCTCTAAATTCTTCTATTGCAAAAGCCTTGATTTTATATGAGGTAGGAAGGGATCTGAGAACTTTGCCAACGATCTCTTCTTCACTTAGGGTTCCACCTACATTTCTAATTCCACAAACCAGCTCATTCACTCTTCGCATAAAGGAGGTGATATTTTCATCATCTCTCATCTTCAGTTTCTCAAATTTCCCTTTTAGACTTTGTAACCTTGCACATTTAACAAATTGATCTCCTTCATGCAAAAGTTCTAGTTTCCCCCAAATCTCAAAGGCAGTTGGTAGATCAATAACATTTGAGAGCTTTGAGTCAGATAATGCACTTAGAAGAGCCTCTTTGGTCTGTAGATTGTTTTCAACATCTATGATTTCACTTAGAGTTGTCGGACCACCCTGTGGAGGTACATAAGCTTTTGTAACCATGGACCAGTATGCAAATCCCATACATTGTAAGTGACATTTCATGCGACCTTTCCAAAGAGTAAAGTTGGTTCCATCAAACTTTGGACTATCCTTCTTGTACGACGACATCTTGGATCTCCTCAAGCGGTTAAGCTCTTTTTAGAGGAATTTAGCTCTGATACCAATTGTTAGACTTAGGGTAGACAACTGAGAGGGGGGGTGAATCAGTTGTCCAAAACTTTCTTCCAAACCAAATACTTAACTCCACATAAGCATAATAGTAAATCAATCATGAAAGCATAATGCAACAAGTTAAGAGCAGATACACATTAACACACATAACACCAAGATTTTTGACATGGAAAACTCGGTTAAGGGAAAAACCACGGGGTGATTAACCTAAGATAATATTCTCTGTTATAAGAATAGAAAGAACAAAATGGCACATGCCAATTAGGGCTCATTGCCTGAGCACACTACTCACAAGAGGCTCACTACCTACAAGAGACACACTGTCTACAAAAGAATAAGTATCACATACTTGAACTGGTAAATAGCATCTTCACCATGCTTGAGTCAGTTCTATTTAAGCTCAAACCTTCTACTTTGCCTTTCACTCTTCTCTTCGCTACAACACACTCATCTCCACAAGCACACCTTTGAAATGACTTCGCAATCCTTTATTTATACATGACATCAACTTAGGAACAAACATCTAAGTTGGCAAACAACCACAAGAACATTCACAAGGTGTATAATTCATCCGGTCAACCAGTCACAGAAAGAACACCTTCATCCGGAAGTATTTCTTCAATTCTGGGCTCCAACTCTAATGCGGACCATTAACACGAACTGAACATAATCCAAGGACCTCCACAAGATTTCCTGAATCACTAGGAACATCCGCACTTCCTCTACTTACTAAAATCCTTCTTTCCTTCATCTAGAACCTCAAGAACATAGTCTGTCATCACTGTCACAAAGGAATAGGTTCTTCCAGATCTTCAAGCCACAAAATAATCTACTTGACACTTCACAAGGACGTCCTCAACACTTCCTAAAATCTGCAGAATGGGATAATGCATTATCGGACCTCACTGGACCTATCTGTCTCACTCTGTCACCACTAACCACCTGCCTGAATTGGTTCTACTTGAGTGACCATAACTTCTTCAAATCTTCATGTGGAGCTCTAAAAACTTGACTGGAGCATCTCAAGACTTATATCAACAAACCCTTTATACCGCATCCTCTGATCCTCAACCTATCTTGGATTTTTACCTTGTTGTCATCACTGTTCTTCATTATTCCTAAATGAGACTAATTTTCTCAATATCCTTAGCACACAGCTCATCCAATCCTTCACATTAATGCAACATGAGTATGTTGACATCAATAACAACACCGGTTAAACCCATACTTGCAACAAAATCCTTCATGTAAATTGGACCAGGTGTACCAGTAAGGCATGTGGAGGTCTTTTTTACCCAAAATTAGATCATAAACACCTAAGGAATTATGAGCTAGAGTTTAGGCATCAAATTCCAATCAAGACAAGTGGGAATGATAGTCCTAGTTGTGATTAGTGGGATGATCAACCATGTTAAAATCAACCCCCAAAATCCAATCAGCATTAGGGAGGTTAAGGCACATCCATTCCCAAAGCAAAGTCCTATCTATAGAGGTGTTGGGAGCATAAACTAAGCATAACCCATAAATTGTACCATGGATAAGGATAGTGACCAGATGCAAAAGTTATTAGGGTCACTTCTAGAGGCAACCACATGTTTAGCAAGCCAAGGCGCACGGCCAAGCACAGCTCCACCACAACCTTCTAAGTGATTGGTGTGGAAGAAGAGTGCATCTTGCCAAATGGAAGCAAGAGTGGCTTTTAAATGGATAGCACTGACTTTCACTTCTTGCAGCATGATAATATCAGAATGATTAATTTGAATAGACCATCTGATGTATGATACTTTCGAGGGGGGATTGTTAAATCCTGAACATTTTAGGGCTAAATGTGACAATTCATTGGGAGGAGTCTAGAAGAGTTTCCATGTCCACCAAAAGAGCGTTGAAGTGATTTTTTGATTGACTTGTTTGTTGGGCCATGGAGTGTGCCTGCTTAGGTTTTTCACAAGAAGGTGATTGGGATCAAGATCGAGAGTGAGAACAAAGAAGAAAAGTTGTCTGTGTAGGAGAATCTAGCTCAAGAAAACAATTGCCAGCGGGGGAAGGGATTTCTTTAAGTCTCTAACTTGCCCTCAAACTATCACTAAGGGCATCTTTAAAGGAAGAGGGGATGCGAGGTGAGGGAGATTGAAGAGATGAGGGAGTGGAATTGTGTTGAATGGTAGTAGTGGGAGGGGGAGATTTGAGGGTAGGAACATGAGTTAGGACTTTAGAGGTAGCGAGGAGTTTTAAGGGAGTAGCAGAAGAAGAAGGATTTGCAGGGTGTGGCTCATTAGAGGGTGGTGACATGGGACGTGGTTTATGAATAGGGCAGTCACGGATGAGATGACCTTCCCAGCGGCAATAAAAGAAAGCATTTGGTTTATTGAGGTAGGTTATATGTTGATCAAACTCAAAACCTAGTCCTATAAGCTTGATAGTATCTAGAAGGGGTTGAGTGAGGTCCATTTCAATGCAATAATGGGGTTGAACATGTAAGCTAGACCACTTATCAAAATTTTATTTGCACTAGAGAACCTTGCCTAGTTGATATGCTATTTCATGTATGAAAGGGCGGAAAGCTAGATTCAGGAATGGGAACTCAACCCACATCGGGTATTTTGATTTTGAATTATCCTTAGGATGAAAGTCAAGATCCCATGCTTGAACATAACAAGTTTTCCCAAAGGTTATCCACGATCCGTATTGCAGGACTGCACGGGCGTGATTTGGGTCAAGAAAGGTAGAGGCCACATATCCCCTACCCAAACCTTTAAAAGACTCTACCCAAGCCCTTTTGTTCCCAAGTGTTATGGGTCCACTTAAAGATTTCATGTTCAAATGGGACTCCTTTATGGAAAAAAAGAATGATTGTTTATCTTTGCAATTAGAAATAACGCCAATAATGTCATTGGGTAGTTCAAATGAGATGATTTTACCTTCTCAATTGCCACTAGGAAGGTATGAGGACTTTGAAGTTTGGGTGTTTTTATCTGATATGCCATCAGGTTGAGATGGAGGGCTAGGGAAAATGTCATTCAGTTGTGTAGTCACATTTTGTTGAAGAAGCACCTCAGGACTAGCAAGGAGGTCTGCTAAGTGACAATAATGCCATAATCACCTAGCACTAAGTAATTATCTGAATGATGGGCACCCTTAGTTTTGTCATTTTCTACTGCTTCACGTTCCCTCACTTTTTTCTTCATTGGGGTAACCTTGGGATTAAACAGATGGAGGCTTTCTACTAATTGCTTAGCTTGTGGGTCCTTAGAGTGACCCGTTTTGACACTAAACATGAGAAAGGTAATCTCTACAGTGGATCACTATTAGGTTTTTTCTATAGATGGTGTTCACTCCCTTGTTTATAGTTATTGTAAAATATTTTTCAAGTTTTTATTAGTCAATTTCTTCTTGTAAATACACTTTGTATGTACATTTCTTAGTCTTTACCTCAGGTAGGGATATTCTAGATTTATTTTTTCATTAATTGGATCTAAAGTTGGTATTATTTTCATTTTTTAACTTTTTGATATTTTACTTAATTTGTCTTGAAAATTGTATGGTATAATCTATTTTTCTAAATTTTAGAATTTTCTAATTTTTAATTTCTCAAAATATATAAATATATTTTTGTAATTGGTGTGGAATAATTTTACTAGAATGAAAATTAAATATACATTAATTAAAAGCTTAGAAATTCATGTCCAATAGCACAAATTTTTTTTTATGGGTTTCAAAAGCTCCTAGCTCCTAAAAATTTGAATACTTGAAAAAAAAAAGAAAAAGATATGTGTAGGCACTAAACATGGAGGACTTGTGCCAATGGTAACAAGTCTGAAGTAAGCAATCGAAGCAAAGTACTGAAAAAAATTGACTAGTGCAATTTTCAGGTAGTTTCACATAGTAGATGCAGATGTGGTGGTTGTGCAAGAAATTTGTTCCTTCATTTCTTTTCTATTTTGATTTGTAGGTAGATGTAGATGTGGATGTGGATGTGATCATTACACAATCAAAGTGAACATTCAAGAAGTTTACCTTCAAAGGTGTTGATCTTGACACCCTTTTGGACATGTCCTCTGATGATCTCATTAGGCTCTTATATGCCCTTTCTTGAAGAAGGTATCCATGCATTAGGGTTTGCAGTTAAATTTATTGCATATGTAAATATTGTTTACAAGGTATTGATTAAACCCTAGGATTATGGTTTATGTTATTTTATTAGTTTAAGGGTTTACAGAATTGATTGTGATTTTGTGGACCTTACATTAAAGATTCTAGTAAGATTTAAAGAGGAAGCTAATGGTGTTGATTGAGAAAAATATTGCAAAGCTATACATATTGTCATTTTGTTGAAATTTAATTTCAAGATATACAAATATACTCCTATTATGTTTTGGTGGATGTCCATGTCTTGTTTTAAAGATCCCATATTTGCACAAGTTACTAGGATGCTAGCAAAGGGCTCTCTATGAAAATTATTTCTTGATTGAGAATAACTATAATTAAAGCCTTTGTAAATAGCTTTTGACCTAAGGTTGTTTGAATGCCTTTTAGAATAGTGTTATTCAATTTCCTTTACTAATTCTTGTTTAGATCAATTGATTCCTAGTTTTTATGGGCTTCTAAAGTTCATGCTTTCAAAAAATGTGAATACTTGAAAAAAATGAATGCATTGAACCTACAGGACTTGTGCCAATGGTAGCAAGTATGAAGTAACCAATTGAAGCAAAGTATTGAAAAAAATTGACTAATACACTTTTTAGGTAGAACTTTCAAGTAGTATTGTATTTATGATATAAATGCATGTGGATGTGGTAGTTATGCAAGAAGTTTGTTACTTCCTTTGGTTCCTATTTTGATTTGTAGGTGGATGCAAATGTGGATGTGGATGTGGATGTGGTCATTGTACAACCAAAGAGGAGAACATTCAAGAAGTTTACCTTCAAAAGTGTTCATCTCGATGCCCTTTTGGACATGTCTTATGATGATCTCATTAGGCTCTTCCATGCCCTTTCATGAATAAGGTATCCATGCATTAAGGTTTGTAATTAAATTTGCTGCATATACAAATATTGTTTAAAAGGTATTGATTAGATCCCAAGATTAGGGTTTGTGTTATTTTATTAGTTTAATGGATTATGGTTGATTGTGATTTCATAGACCTTACATTAAAGATTCTAGGAAGATTTAAAAAGGAATCTAATGGCGTTGATCAAGAAGTTCTACAAATTTGTACATATTGTCATTTTGTTGAAATTTATTTTCAAGACATACAAATATACCCCTTATATTATGCTTTGGTGGATGTCATTACCATGGTCTAAATCTTACATTTTGCACAAGCTACCAGGATGTTAACAAAGGGAACTCTACGAAAATGATTTCTTGATTAAGAATAACTATGATTGAAGCCTTTATAAATAGCTTCTGACCTAAGGTTGTTCAAACACCTATCAAAATAGTGTTATTCAATTTCCTTTACGAATTCTTGTTTAGATCTATTGTCAATCAAGGATGCACCCTTGTTAAGTTTGCAAAAACTTAACTACTTGTTGAAACATGGAATCATTCTTAGATGTGGGTCTCCTTTTATGAGAATGAATCTCCAGAGTGAGCTGGTTCTCTTATGATTCCTAAACTAATGACTTGAGGGGAAAAGGATAGAAAGGTAATTGAAATGCAAACTAATTATGGAATCTAAACTTGATGGACTTCTATCACTCACAAAACAACTCCTCAAACTTAAAACTTCACAATTCCACTGATAGTTTATTCCTTAAGTAATTTCCAACAAGGTTTTAGATCAAACATAAACTGCAACCAGGGAAAACTATGTTTTAATAGTATTGAGACATAATAAAGGACAAAAAAAAGTCACAATACAACATCAGATCATGACTGCAAAATATGTGAAAAGGATGATTTTCTATTAGAACTAGAAGGAGTACAATGTATAAAATGAAAAATGAGCCAACTGCCTGTATACAACTCTGCCTGTGAACAAGAGAGAAGAAACTGATGCTAACAGACTAACCCCTCTCTCTAAAAAAGAGTATCAACTATATAGCCCTGCCCAAGATGTCAAAAGAAAAGATCCTAAAAATAGGAAAGAATATCCATTTTTGAGCTTCAAAAAAAAGCTGCCACAAATAGCACCAAATCCCCCCCAATATGTGAAATAAAGCTGCCAAAACTGTCCTCTGACTTGGTCCCACCATAAAATTGTTTTTTCTTGCTCATGAGATCTCCAAAAATTGTCCATATCTACCACAGAATAAAACAAAATCAAAAGAAGATTTGATTTGCCCTATTAGCCTCACTCCCTAAAAATAGTTGAGTTTTAAAAGCAATTTATAATTGATTGCTTTAAAACTAACTTTACAATGCTGGTAGTTTTAATCCTATCTCCTATTTGATTTGAAAACAAAACAAATCCTCATGGCTTATAATTTTGTCATTTTGCATTATAATTGTTTTTTCTATAAACAATCATAAAAATAGTGAAGGGTGTCACTATATATTTTTACAAAAATAAAGCCTCTATAGGCTTATCTCTATGTGATCTACAAAAAATATTTCTAAGGCATGTGACCTATAGCACATTAAAAACATCAAAGGGGTTTCATGATATATCTCCTATTTTCAAATGATTTGCAAAGCATATCAAGGCAAATTTGAATTATCTTCATAAGAGTCAAAAGGTTCCATAGCACAAAGGCATTTGTAATATCACTTAGGCATAAGGGTTTTAAACACATACAAAAAGACCCTAAGCCTTCTAGTGTCAATCGACCTCTCATAAGTCTTAAAGTCTTAAGGCAAAAAGGTGGTCTACTTACCATGTTAAGAACCCCCGATGGCATTAGTGTAGGCAAACAAAAGATGGTTTAAAATGTGACCCAAAACCTTAGTTTCAAATTAGGGTAAAAACCCTAATGATAAAACATGCTCAGCCCTAAAATTTTGGACTCATTTTGACTTATGAAATTTTGTGAAACCCTCTGATGTGGCTGACAATGGAGCTCTAGGGTTTGAAGCACATGACCCCACATTTTCACCAGCAAACCCACACCATTTTGAGATTTTCTTCATTGAAATCAGAGGTAACCTTTCCTGGATTTGAGTTCTATGTTTCTCTTGCTCCATTATGTGGGTTTTGGACCTCCAAAAGTCACAGCTATGATGATGGTTCGAATGTAGTTTTGTGTCTATTTCTTACTTTTATCTACCTCATGCTGGAGGCCACCATGATTGCTCAGGTCAAGCTTCATTTCTACATACATATCTTACTCAGAAAATAGAAAGATAAGTTTTCTATTCAAGAGCTCTGCATATCTTTATGATGTTCAAGGTCATAGTAGTAGCTGTATCATTACCTTTGGGAATTCCTATATCTTAGTGCTCGAACCTCCATTACTCTTCAAATATTATTTGCCCTTAAAAGCCCATGTGGTTTGAGTCATTGGCAAATTGAGCCTTTTCTTTGACATAGGTCACGGCCTTATATTGGCCGCCATGAACAAACGTTCTGAGCTTTGTAAGGGGAAATAAAGTCAAAACCCACAGCCATTATGTAGTTTTCTTCACTTAGAAAAGAATGAAAGGTAAGATTCCATTCTTCAGACTGTGCTATTCTTTGGTTTTCTTTATCTATGCTATCACACATATTGAAGAAGAATGAAAACATTTCTTTCTAATTATCCTGTGAAGACATGATTCTCCAAAATTTCAGGCTGCTATGTTCACTTCTGAGTCTCTATTAGAGACAACAAAACCACCATTGTTGATGTGCATATACTTCTCTGTCAGAGGCAAAACTTATATCTCAAACCCACTCTTAACTCCTTTGTCCCTTATTTGATAACTACTGAATATGAACTCAAAAGATCCAATTGAAGATATCTCTTTCTGTTAGACATATTATGAAACAAAAGGGTTTCCAGGCCACCGCCATACACACACAGTTTGAACTCTGTAACCCTATCATGGAGATTCTGAAACTCTTATGCAAAATGCTAATTTTGATTATTATGAAGAAAAACAAAATTTAAGGTCCACAGCCATACATACATAGTGCATTGTTTTGTTGTTTTCCTTGGCTTTCAGATAACATTGACAGATGGGATTTATTCTTCTCTATATATGCAAAACAACTTTCGATTTATCTACCTCTACTGTAGATGCTCCTTTCATGTTTTATGGCAGCAGATGCACTCACATGTATTCAGAACTATCTACAAGGTAATGATCACTGTATGATACTCCATTTGATGAATGTACACTAGTTTGTCTACTTGATTTGTATACATTTGGTGTATATACCTGATGTTTTAGTCTCTTGCACATACATGCCATATTGAAAGACTGTACCTCTTGATTCACTGGCTGAAGCATGAAAAATTGTAACATGCACTATAACTGCTTTCATAAGGTGATATTGCTCATTTGTGATTGTATAGTCATGCCATTGGATACTTGCAGTTGTATTTGTACTTATGATCTCTTGGTTTCTCCATTTCACCTGAACTACAACTTGATATTTAAATCTTATACAATTATAGATGTGCATGCTCCATTTGATGACCATTGCACTCCTATCTATCTATCATGTATGCACTTGGGATGATATGCAAAATATATATGCTTAAAATCTATCTCATTGTATCATAGAAAACTACATGGTGCACAGTGGTAATGGATCTTTTCTTTTTGTAGCCTATGATGACTGCAATATACATATCATGATATGTTCATCTCATATTACCTCTTTCTCATCTCTTATGGATGCCCATCAATTTCATGAAGTACATATATTGCTCTTGGTATATACTTGATGTTGATCCAGCTCACTGTATCATTAAATGCTCTCACTTGCACACCATGCTTAATGGCAATGGTTCTTTTACCTTTTTTATATCATGGATGTATCTGAGTGTAGCACTGTAATTGTATTTGAGTGGCATTAGTTTACCTTTGATGATGCCTCTTTTTATCTTCAGTAGCTGAGACAATGTACATGTAGTATACAGAAGGCATGGGCATCCTTATGATGTAGTTGCACTGTACCTTTTTATGATTGGCTCATGCATTGTCTTTTGCAATCTCTAGCTGTATAAATCATTCAAAAGTAGTTTTATATCTCATTCTCAACAAAAGGGGTAGAATACCTAATTTAATTGCTGCTTATCTACTTCTCCAGTGATCTATTTAGGAATGTCATGATTTCCTCCTCTTGTTCCTACTGTCCTAGAACAGCCTACTCAGGAAGAGGCACGTAGGTATAACTTTCCAAGTTTCAGGCTAGATAAGACTCTTAATGCCTCTAAAGTAGAAATTCTGAGTTTCAAGCTACCTGGAGAATCCTCTTCCTGCCAATAAGTTAGTCTTGAATGCAAATAGACTCTTCAGAAAGTCAAAATCCCAAGTCTCAGAGGCTCTGATTTTGCTGAGGAGCCTGTCAACATTTGAGATCAGTCTATTGACCAATAGAATAGAGATAGGCTGGTAAATTTACTACATGTACCTATGAAACAATATAGATCAGAGTAGAAAAGGATTGAGCAAGAAAGGACTCCTTCTGATGAATCTTTCAGTGCTTTCACTAATGACCCTCCTTGTCTTGTGAAAGATGACCAACCAGATAAGTCAAAAGAGAAGAAGGAGTTTGCTTCCATTAGTGTTGTTTTTATAGATGATTATAAGCATTATATGTCTAAAAAGGTTAATGTTTCAAAACTGGTACTAAACCCTTTAGATTTTGTTTCTTTTGAAAAAAATTCTAACATTGTTCAAAAGTTGCATGAAGTCAAGAGATAGAAAATTCAACATGAAGTGGAGGAGTCAGTTTCTTCATTCAATCAGTTACCTAATTTTGTTCAATCAAATGAGGAATCCATAGTCATATGAAGGACATTGATTTTAGAACAACAGACAGATAGCGGTGAGTTGCTGAGTGAAGCCAAGCAATCTGATAGTAACTTGATGGTTCAAGGACAGTCTGATGAAAACAACCCTATTTTGGATAATCAGAAGCTAGAGGAAGATCTTTTACAGGTTAAAATTAAGCTTTTCTGCTCATATTTGGCTGACCCTTTGGAGGAAAGTCACCTGGGATAGCAAGGACAAGAGGAGGAAATCACGACATTCCTAAATAGATCACTAGAGCAATTTGATCTAGACTGTTTTGAGGAATTGTCCTTCTATTGCACAGAAGAGTTTAAGGCTGATGTTATGCCAATTGGTGGTATGATAGAAAAGGTTAGTTCATTATTTGACCATTTACCTTCATTCATAGAAGAGGGGACTCCTGATTCAAAGTGTTCTTCATTGAATAATGATATGTATTTCAAGCCCAATTTTGAAGAGCTATTAGTAACCCTGATAGAGGAGGATGGCCCATTGACTGTGGAGGAAGAGCTTACATGGCAGGCCATCATGTAGAATGAAGTTGATACTGTTGCCCCTAACCATGTAAAATATTTTCTATCTGATCCAACACCTTCCAAGGGGTGTCCTATCAGATATCTATCCGAATTGGTAGCTGATAAGAGGGGACAACCTCATAATGATATTCACCCACATCAACAAGAAGGGTATTAGGTTGAGCCTTATCATTTTCCTTGTTCTTTTGATCAGTTTACCAAACAGGTGAAATGGGTAAGTACTTTCATGTTCCTAGTCAGACAAGTGTTACAGTTGTCTCCTACCTATTTGTTCTTATTTCACCTTTTTGGGTCCAGTCACAAGCTGATGAAGTATTAAATATTGTGGAGGAAGGGTAGTTATTTTCTTGAACCTACGAATGGTTTTGTTTGATAATCTTTCTTAGCTAGTTAGAGTAGGTTAGTTTAGGTTGTAGACAATAAGTGCTCATGCACATTTGTTTTCAACATTTTGTTTTGGCCATCAGGGCCTGTTAGATTGCTTTCAGTTTAGTTTGTTTTCAATGTTTTGTTGCTGTTTGAACTAGTCAGAGAATAGTTTTGCAGTGATTTCTGAGTTTGAGAAGAGCAAAGTATGACTCAATGCCCAATGGATTTTCAAGGCAACTGATATGATGCTTAGCAGGCAAGCATATAGTAGAAGTCGCTAGAAATGTTACCATTTTTTATCACAGCTAAAAATTCCCAAAACTGATTTGTTTTCAGTTTGTTTTAAGGATGAGAGATCCATAATGTTATATTGGTATGTATAGTTTGAAGCCATTTAAGTGAAAAGTTTAGTTTATCAGTTTATCACTTGCTTATTGCTGGTAAAGAGACAGAAAGTATTGTATATCAGTTAACATTCATTGTGTTGTAGAAAGTTGTCTCATTTCATACTACAATGTTTCATTCATTTGATCAAATGAGATAGACAAAATATTACAATGTTTCATGCATTGAATGAAGAACAAAAGAGAAATTAATTGTCCCACACAAGCCATGGGATTATCTAGATCTGAATATCTAATACAATATGTCATGCAAGTGTAAAAGAACTGACAAAGCATATGAAGGAGAGGGTGCCAATCATTGCCTAAATTTGGAGTCGGTTGATCATAGGGAAGCTACTCCATTCATTGTCGGGCTCTGAAACTATCATAACTTGCATTAGAGGAGAGAGAAGAGGGGGGTTTACCACTCATGACATCATCTCATCCATACACTATATCAATACGAATAGAATACATAATAGATTGTATAAGATAGTCAAGATCAGAAAGTACAATATTCATCAATTATAAAGAAGGAAATGATCACTGAACCTCATTTGTTTTTGTCTAACATGTTTGTTTCATGTGCAAGTATAGGAAAATTTTAGTTGCAGATTTGAAGATCAAGCATGTGGTGTAAAATGGGCTCCCATAAGGGTTGAGCCCAGCATGCTTAGAGGAATGACATTAATGCAGAGATATTCATGCACACTATCCATCTATGCCAGAAGATATAGCCAAGAAAGACAAAAGGACAAGTTATCTTTGTGCCCTCTAAAGACAGTATGCATAAAGGCAAGTTGTTGCTACAATAGATGTGTCAAGTGCAAGATCAAAAGGACAGCATTCACATGTATCATATCCAAGAGAATTCAAACCAGTAGGGTAGTCATGGATATCAAGAGCATTTCAACTATCATGGAGCAACAGATAAGTAACAATTAAATTAGGTATTCTACCATTTTTGTTGAGAATGAGATGTAAAATTGCTTTTGAATACTTTATACAGCTACAGATTGCAAAACACAATGCATGAGCCAATCACAAAAAGGTACAGTGCGACTGCATCATAAGGATGCCCATGCCTTCTGTATACTACATGTACATTTTCTCAGCTACTAAAGATAAAAGGAGGCATCATCAAAGTTAAACTAATGCCATGAAGATACAATTATAGTGCTACACTCAGATACATCCATGATATACAAAAGGTAAAATAGCCATTGTCATTAAGCATGGTGTGCAAGTGAGAGCATTTACTGATATAGTGAGTTGGATCAGCATCAAGTATATACCAAGAGCAATATATGTACTTCATGAAATTGATGGGCATCCACAAGAGATGAGAAAGAGGTAATATGAGATGAACATATCATGATATGTATATTGCAGTCATCATAGGCTAAAAAAAGAAAAGATCCATTACCACTGTGCACCATGTAGTTTTCTATGATACAATGAGATAGATTTTAAGCATATATATTTTGCATATCATCCCAAGTGCATACATGATAGATAGATAGGAGTGCAATGGTCATCAAATGGAGCATGCACATCTATAATTGTATAAGATTTAAATATCAAGTTGTAGTTCAGGTGAAATGGAGAAACCAAGAGATCATAAGTACAAATACAACTTCAAGTATCCAATGGCATGAATATACAATCACAAATGAGCAATATCACCTCATGAAAGTAGTTATAGTGCATGTTACAATTTTTCATGCTTCAGCCAGTGAATCAAGAGGTACCGTCTTTCAATATGGCATGTATGTGCAAGAGACTAAAACATCAGGTATATACACCAAATGTATACAAATCAAGTAGACAAACTAGTGTACATTCATCAAATGGAGTATCATACAGTGATCATTACCTTGTAGATAGTTCTGAGTACATGTGAGTGCATCTGCTGCCATAATGCAGGAAAGGAGCATCTACAATAGAGGTAGATAAATCTAAAGTTGTTTTGCATATATAGAGAAGAATAAAACCTGTCTGGCAATGTTATCTGAAAGCCAAGGAAAACAACAAAACAATGCACTATGTATGTATGGCCGTGGACCTTAAATTTTGTTGTGCTTCATAACAATGAAAATTGCCATTTTGCATAAGAGTTTCAGAATCTCCATAACAAGGTTACAAAGTTCAAACTGTGTGTATGGCAGTGGCCTGGAAACCCTTTTATTTCATAATATGTCTGACAGAAAGAGATATCTTCAATTGGAGCTTTTGAGTTCATATTCAGTAATTATCAGATAAGGTACAAAGGAGTTAAGAGTGGGTTTGAGATACAAGTTTTACCTCTGACAGAGAAGTATATGCGTAGCGACAATGGCGGTTTTGTTGTCTCCAATAGAGACCCAGAAGTGAACATAGCAGCCTGAACTTTTGGAGATTCATGTCTTCACAAGATGATTAGAAAGAAATGGTTTCATTCTTCTTCAATATGTGTGATAGCATAGATAAAGAAAACCAAAGAATAGCACAGTCTGAAGAATGGAATCTTACCTTTCATTCTTTTCTAAGTGAAGAAAAATACATAATGGCTGTGGGTTTTGACTTTATTTCACCTTACAAAGCTCAGAACGTTTGTTCATGGCGGCCAATATAAGGCCACAGCCTATGTGAAAGAAAAGGCTTAGTTCACCAATGACTCAAACCACATGGGCTTTTAAGGGTAAATAACAGTTGAAGAGTAATGGAGGTTCAAGCACTAAGATACAAGAATTCTCAAAGGTAATGATATAGCTACTACTGTGACTTTGAATATCATAAAGATATTGGAATATAGAGATATGTAGAGCTCTTGAATAGAAAACTTACCTTTTTGTTTTCTGAGTAAGATATGTATGCAGAAATGAAACTCAAATCAAGGAATCATGGCGGCCTCTAGCATGAGGTAGATAAAAGCAATAAATAGACACAAAATTACATCAAAACCATCATCATAGCCACGACTTATGGAGGTTCAAAACCCATAGAATGGAGCAAAAGAAACACAGAACTCAAATCTAGTAAAGCTTACCTCTTATTCCAATGAAGAAAATCTCAAAATGGCATGGGTTTGCTAGAGAAAATGCAGGATCGTGTGCTTCAAACCCTAGAGCTCCATTGTCAGCCACATTAGAGGGTTTCACAAAACTTCACAAGTCAAAATGAGTCCAAAATTTTAGGGTTGAGCATGTTTTGTCATTAGGATTTTTTCCCTAATTAGAAACTAAGGTTTTTGGTCACATTTTAAACAATCTTTTGTTTGCCCACACTAATGCCATCGGGGGTTCTTAACATGGTAAGTCGACCACCTTCTTGCCTTAGAAATTTAAGACTTATGAGAGGTCGATTGACACTAGAAGGCTTAGGGTCTTTTTGTATGTGTTTAAAACCCTTGTGCCTTAGTGATATTACAAATGCCTTTGTGCTATGGAACCTTTTGACTCTTATGAAGATAATTCAAATTTGCCTTGATATCCTTTGCAAATCATTTGAAAATAGGAGATATATCATGAAACCCCTTTGATGTTTTTAATGTGTTGTAGGTCACATGCCTTAGAAATATTTTGTAGATCGCATCTAGAGATAAGCCTATATAGGCTTTATTTTTGTAAAAATATATAGTGATGCCCTTCATTATTTTTATGATTTTTTATAGAAAAATCAATTGTAATGCAAAAATGGTGAAATTACAAGCCATGAAGATTTGTTTTGTTTTCAAATCAAATAGGAGATAGGATTAAAATTGTCAGCATTGTAAAGTTAGTTTTAAAGCAATCAATTATAAATTGCTTTTAAAACTCAACTATTTTTAGGCAGTGAGGATAATAGGGCAAATCAAATCTTCTTTTGATTTTGTTTTATTCTGGGGTAGATATGGACAATTTTTTATGATCTCATGAGCAGGAAAAAACAATTTTATGGTGGGACCACATCAGAGGGCAGTTTTGGTAGCTTTATTTCACAGATTGGAGGTGATTTGGTGCTATTTTTGGCAGCTTTTTTTTTAAGCTTGAAAATGGATATTCTTTCCTATTTTTAGGAGCTTTTCTTTTGAGATCATGGGCAGGGCTATATAGTTGATATTCTTTTTCAGAGAGAGGGGTCAATCAGTTAGCATCAGTTTCTTCTCTCTTGTTCATAGGCAGAGTTGTATACATGCAGTTGGCTCATTTTTTATTTTATGCATTGTACTCCTTCCATTTCTAATAGCAAATCATCCTTTTCACATATTTTGTAGTCTTGATCTGATGTATTGTGACTTTTTCTATCCTTTATTATGTCTCAATATTGTTCAAACTTAGTTTTTCCTAGTTGTAGTTTGTGTTTGATCTAAAACCTTGTTACAAATTACTTAAGGGATAAACTATCAGTGGAATTGTGAAGTTTTAAGTTTGAGGAGCTATTTTGTGAGTGATAGAAATCCATCAATTTTAGATTCCAGAATTAGTTTGCATTTCAATTACCTTTCTATCCTTTTCTCCTTGAGTCATTAGTTTAGGAATCATAAGAGAACCAGTTCACTCTAGAGATTCATTCTCATAAAAGGAGACCTACATCTGAGAATGATTCCATGATTCAATAGGTAGTTAAGATTCTGCAAAGTTAACAGGGGTGCATACTTGATTGACAACAAGATCAACTGGTTCTCATTTTTTATAGGTTTCTAAAAGCCATGCTTTAAAAAAATGTGAATACTTATTAAAAAGAAAGCGTTGTGCAAGCACTGAACATGGAGGACTTGTGCCAAAGGTAGAAATTTTGAAGTAATCAAAGTAGAGCATTGAAAAAAAATAACTAGTGTAGTTTTCAAGTAGTTTCATGTAAAATTATATTTACGATATAAATGCATGTGGATGTGGATAATGCAAAAAAAGTATTCTTTTTTTTTTTTTTTCTATTTTGGTTTTAGGGAGTCGTTGGAAAGAGGGCTTGGGAACTATAGTTCTTAGCCATGGATGGAAGTAGGGGTTATTTACTATTTAAATTTTTGACTCATACACCACATTGTAAACCTAACTTATCAAGCATAAATGTCACAATTAATGGTGGGTTTCAGAGTTTATTAACTCCAATTACAAAGCTAAAACCTCTAGAACTTAATGCCTAATATTTGGATAGTGTTGGAAGCAAAAGTGTGGGACTCCAAAAAGATATGATGGTGAGAATTTACGAATTGAGAGGAGGGAATAATGTAGAGAAAGAAGAATGAAAAGACATGTTTAATAGCCTAGCCATTGATACAATAAAGACATTTGAGGAAGGATGGGAAAACCTTATATCATTTGATAAAATATCACTAACTAATGAAAAATTATCTCCTAATCTAAAAAGGCACCATGAAGAGGTGAACCTCAATGACCAAGAGTCGTCCCCCATGTTGTTTAAGATAAGCTTGGGTTTCAAGTTAGAATATATTTAGTGAATCATTTCAAATTGAAAAAGAAGCAAAAACAAAATAATTTGTTTGTGAATACAAAGACATATTGGAAAGAGAGTTCTTTGAGATAGAATTTCCTAGAGATAAAGGTAGGACAAGGAATTTGATCAAATAATATCTATAAGTATACAAGTAAAGACAAGGATTTTAAGGATAAGGAGCAAAAGGATCTAAGGATAGAGGAAAAAGATAAAAAATTGAGTGGAGTGGAAACCTTAGAAAAGAGTGGCAAATCATTTAGGCACTAAAAATGGATCACAATCATACCAAATTGACCATTTTTGGAAAAGATACCAAAGAAGAATAAATGAACACATTTTTGTCTTGGAATCCTCATGGAAAAGAAATGTAGTAGAAGAAAACCAAACTAAACTTTATGATTTTGTGGGAACTTTGAGGGATGAGGCCCTTAAATGGTACATAAAGACATGGTTAGACCATGATAAAGATGGGATGAGGTAAAGGAAGAATTTTTAAATGATTTTTTATCCTTAGAAGTACCTTTAAAGAGTGTAAGAAAGTTGAGGGAAATGTTGTGGAAGAAGGGAAAATCTATAAAATAATTTGATAATTTACAGTTAAGGGAGTAGTGAGAAAACTTGAGGAACTATTGTTAGAGAAATAAAGGATTCTAAGAGTTTGTGCTTAGTATTAGATGGAAAAGAGAAACTAGCTCAAGAGATCAAACTAGGTCAAACCCTCTTCTATCCACCATTAGGACACAATCCAAGCTTGGCTTCTACCCAAGAAGAAGAGCTAAACTACAGGTGATTTGTCTCTTTGTTGTATAAGGGAGGATCAATCAAATCTAATCAAATTAAACTAAGGCAAGGCATGAAACCCTTATTGAGCAAGATTAGACTATAACAAACTATCAGAAGCAGAAACCTAGAAACTACATTGATAGCAGAGATTAGGGAATAGTTTAGAACCTAGATGTGGGGGTAGAAATACAAGGGACCAAGGTGCTTGGGTGCCCTAGGCCTTTTCTAGGGTTTGCAGATTGTGATAATTTTAGTGTCTTCACCTTCCTATGTTCCTGTCTCCTGTGGCTTAATTTCTACAAATTCCTCTGAATGCGACATGCACATACAGAAGAAAGAAAATGGTTTGGTGCTATTTAGGAGCTTGCCTAAGTCAATCTCCTCGAATGGTGTTTCCACCTCCACAATAGCAGATATGATAGATAAAAAGTGCATGCCCTAGGATGGCAGAGGTAAATCTAAAGTAGAATAAAATACTAGAACAAAGCATGAAGAAAAGAAGTCACCATGAGCATGAAAACCCTAACATGCTTGATATGGTGTCACAAATTGACTCAATAAGTTGGTGTAGCCCCAAAGAAGTAGAAATATCTTCACAAGACCTGTAATAAATTAGTGTTTCAGCGATAATCCACCATAGAGAGATTTAGAGAAGAAGAGAGTGTAAGAATCCTTCAAGAAATTAGAGATATCTTAGGTGTGTTCAAATGAATAAACTAACTTTCTTTTATATGCATTCTCGCTCACAAACGATGAATAAAACCATATAAGGCCAACATCAAGAACCACTTAAGATGCCTTAAGTGGACATTCCTATAAAATAGGTCAGGGCTAAATGAGGGACTAAGGCACTTGGGTGCCCTTGTGCTTTAGCCCCAAAATCCTAACACAAGTCACTTAAGGTGTTCTTAGGTCGGTCTAATAGTTATTTTATTGGGTTTTATCATCAGGATTGAGAATTAATCATTTAATGTCTAAAAAGGTGTTAAAATAGGTCCTAACTAACAAGTGTAAACATTTTAGGTTCAATCAGGTTCTAAACTTAGTGTAAAATGCTAGTGTACACATTTTTTGATGTAACATTTAGCCCTCGCTTTAGTGTGGCTACGAACTTACATTCAAACTCACACTAAAGGATGGAGAAGACAAATTTCACACACAATAACATTGAAACCATAGAATGTCACCAAAATTGAGGGGTTATCAAGCCCCCATGTTTAGGATCCTAGGAGTCTATGATGATTTCCATAGACATAACAAACATGACATCACTCACTCATATATGAAGCACTTAGAGAACATGAGATAAGACAAGACATACACATGGCATACACTTGAGAAATCATAATGTATACATGAAATATAGAAAGTATACATGCTTGGCACAAAGCATACACATAAAGCACAAAGTATACATAGATTACACATGAAATACATGTTGGAATACTCACTATCACTGAGAGGGGGAGTGAATCAGTGATATACAAAAACCAAAGCAATTAATCAATGTTAACTTTTGACAAGCACAAACATCAATGGAAACACATAAAGATCACCATGACACAAATATTTACATGGAAACCCTATGAGGAAAAAATCCACTAAGAGTTACTTGAGTCTACTACTCAAATCCAACCTCAAAAGAAAGAATATTACAATTTTTTCAGAAGCATCCACTTCAAGGTACAACCACACCTAGTACACTATTTTCAAGACTCCAATCTCAAGATACAATGCACAACTGATAAACTATATACTTTGCATGAGACACCAACCTTAATTAATGAAACTGAGATACCAATCTCCTAAGACTTGTCAAGTTTTTCATATGCAATCATTGATTCTAAACAATCTGATTTGCACGAATTTGAATCAAAGATCCCCTCTACTAAACAATCTTCAATATACCTCTATCCTCTCTACACACATATACCTCAAATCAACAAAATATTTTTCATGATAATGCCCTTCTGTTCATCTTTGTATCATGATCACTACATAGTAAAATCCTTACATTTGTCTTTTGTTCACAGTCTCAAAACAATTCAAAAGCATACAAATAAAATATATGTATCATTCAAAATAAAAGATCTCAGCAACATCTCAGCAATGAATACACTTTGTCGTTGTATCTCAACCTACCATCATTATACTCTGCATGAACCCATCTTACTACATACGTAATCTTTGTCTGTCTACATAGGAAAGTAATCATTTATCTTTATTCATATAGGTGTACTATCTTTTTCATTCAAGGTAATTCTACATTCTACCTTGACCCTCTAACTTTACAATAGGCCACTCCATTATATCTCAAAAGTGCTTACAACATAACAACAATCTCTCATACATTTCAAACTATCAAATCAACATGAATGAATCTACTTCTATCAGCAGCAATAACTTCTAACTAGAATACATCAGATTTGATGATCAAATGCCTTAAACATAGCTTGTTGTGTTTGACATTTTCTCATTGCTTTCAAGAAGTCTCTACTCCATGAACCTGTAGCATAGTTTTGTGACAAATGTACACATTGTTTCAATGAAATTGAAGATCTTCATCTACAAAAAATATTATTGACTAAAAGAAATAGTATTCTACAAAAAAAATTACTTCACTGACATCAGAAACACACTCATTATAACCTGGTTATCCCCATACAACTCTACATCCTACATAGTGTACATCATATTCCATCTTCACCTCTCAAAAACATCATATTTACTTATACAATACTACGGGATCACCATATGTACTGAACCAAACACACCATACAAAAAATAGTTATCTTAAACTAATTATATCCTCCTTCTATAGTTATATGGTCAAATGACCATCAATGTTCAAACACGAGAGTGGTCGTTAAGGTTTGAAATAAGTTTAAATATGAACCTTCGATTTCATTTTTCATGCCCTGCACACTTTGAATTCTTACCATTGATTACTCTACTAGCACCGGAGAGCCATCTTTTTACCAGTTTGGACTAGTTCCTTTAGATAAAAGGGCCAGTCATCTCACTTCTAGGTACCCTTTATATGGTCACTTAAGTGACCTTAACTAACGACAGCATGTCCACTAACAAATATAACAAAAAATAAACTTTTGTAATGATGCCCTTTAGTATATAAAGCCTAGGTCATTAAATCTAAACCCTAGGTCTTTAGAGTTCTTTCTTAGGGTTTTAGATCAACCCCCATGATTCAAAAGGCTTCCTCTAAAAACTGAATGTATGAAGAACTCCATGAATAAACACTAACACTATTAACTCATCATCACTTCAGTACTAATGTAATAATCCAACTGAGATCATATGCAAGCAAACACTATTAACTCGCCTAATGACAAGGTTTGCACAATATGAAATCATTATCACTATGAAAGACATTACTACTATGAAATGATTACCACCATCAAGTATGAACTCGTAGCATGATCATCAATAAATGAACACCATATGAACTCCTAAAGCATGATCATCAAGACACCATATGAACATCATATGACAAACTTCATAAACCACATCAACAAACACCATGGTAAATATTGACATAACACCACTACAACTCCTTGTGCATTAAGCATCACATACATTAGAAATATGAGTGCATACCTCCAACATAATGACAAAGACTGATGAACTCTGATAGTATAAACTCTGATGACAGTCCAACTCCTTTGATCACTCTATGATCTTGATCTTGACCACTCTAAATCCAATTCTTTGATGAGAACATAAACCAATCCATTGACCTCACTGACCTTTTGACATCAATGACAAACCTAATTGCAACAAACTCCCCCTTTGTCATTGATGGAAAAAATCTGATCTCCACTCTCTCTCTCCCCCCCTTTGACATCAAGAACAAAGAATTATACATGTGGCATGATATTAAGTGCACCTATTTTTCAACAAAAGAAATTTACACAACTCACCCTATGATGTAGCACTATCCACTAACACTGAGTATAGACATGACATCCTAATGGTGATCTTGAAGAAATCATGAAACTACTGCACTTCATTATGACACCATTATGTCAAGACCACAATCTTATATAGAGGACAGTCTATCACACTATCATGTAAACCTGTTGTCCACCTGTACCTTTTGTTTGCCCACACATACTACTATCTGCTACATGCTTTCACTATATTTAATTTTCCTCTAGATAGCTCTGACAATTTCCCACAATCTTCAATTTTCTTCTTTGCATAGATATAAGCTCTTTTTCTTTTGACAGAGCATAAGATAATATAGCATACTTCCTAGATTCATTGGAGCAGTCATGAATGTTTTCACCAACTCTATTCCATTTTACTAATAGTTTGAAATCATCCATTAACTACTTAAAGAAATTTACAAACTTAAGCAAGGTTTTGATGGATTCTCTTATATATGACATTACATACCCTAGAGTCATATAAACTTTTGAATGCTTGGTTTAAATGCTTCAACAAGATGTTACTCCTTAACAGTGCTTCACTAAGTTGCATGGGCATCAATTTTCAATAATATATGGACCATCTATTTATAACAATCATACAGACCTTTGAGAAGTGGCACGCCTGATGGGACCAAGTTGGACTTTTTTAGTCCAAAATTTGATCATTTATCACTAATATTTGGTGTGTATGTCAGTGATCTCTGCCTTTGGAGGCAAGGAAACAACACATCTGGCAACTCCAAGCTCAAATTTATTGGCTTTAGTATGATCAAGTGTTGGTATGTTACGAAATCACCAATTCACTCCATTTTCTAGTTTTTATAGGAGTAAAAATGTCAAATTTTCATAGTCAGTATGAATATCCACCACCATACTATGAAAATGTTGTCCATAGGGTTCCTTATCAACCATATTAGACCAATCATTCTATTGTTTTCAATTACATGGCTCTTCAAAACTAGCATGCCCAACATAATTACCACCCACCTGCCCCTGCTTAGCCTCCATATCAACTTTCATATACTCAAACTCAGCTCCAAGATCATGAAAAGGAGGAGATTGCAAGAATAAAGGGTATGTTGTTTGACTTCATGCATGACTTCACAAAATAGGTAGAGGAGATTAAGAGGCAGCACAAGTATAATCAGCAATAGGAAGAGATGGCTTATCGGGCCTATCTCTATGAGAAAGGGTTAGAAACACAAAGGAATAAAGCCAAAATAGCTCGTTTCATTCCAGATCAGCTCCTTTAGGATGAAGAGCCTAAGTTGGCATAGTTTAAATTTGTTATGCTACAAAACCAACCACTTGAAGAGTCCTTTTCTGTCCAAGTAACTTAAGAAACTTCCCAAAGTCTCCAAATTCCTAGTTTTAAAGGTTCTAATTTTGCTTAGGAGCCTGTTTGGATTCAAAACTAGTCCAATAACCCTTAGTTTCTGTCATATCAAGAGCCTGGACCAAGTCATCAAAGTTTCAAACAACCATGGCAGCCGTCTTGGACTAAGTATCATAAAATGCCAAATCTTGTTAAGGCTACCCCTCCCAAACCAATCCAAAATTAAGAAGAAGAAAAGGTAGTAAAATCTGAACCAATCAAGATTCCAAGTTGGTGTGGTGAATAGGAGAAAAAGGTTGTAGAGCCCAAGCCAATTAGAATTCCAAGTTTCAGTCCAGCAATTGTAGGTTCTTGTAGTCCTTTTTGTGCCACCAAATTAGAAAAATCAGAGGTGGAGCAAGAGGTTGCTGCTATTTGTGTTGCATTCCTAGTGAAATATGAGCATGATGCATATGAATAGGATGATGTTTCAAACTCAACACCGAATCCTTTGCATTTTGATTCATTCAAAAAGTTTAATCATGTTGTTTATAGAATGAACAAAAGTAGAGTATAGAGGTTGCGAGGTGAAAGTCTTCAGTTACAAAGATAGAACACCCATGTTTATTGGAGAAAGCACCACACAAGGAGGAAGAATTAGTCTCTTTGTTCAATCACTTACCTAGTTTTGTTGAGCCAGATGAGGAAAGCATATCTCAGATCACACCCATACTAGTCCCAGAACTGCAAGAAGAGGTGCAAAACTTTGATGTTTTGATACCTCAAGAGGGCTATAGCAAGGTAATAAATAGTCTCTCTTCAAAAGAAAATGAAAATGAGAATGAAGAAGACATGTTTTGGGATGATATTGAGACTTTTCTTTCAAACTTGGACATCAAACAATCATCTTTTGAAGGAGAAAGTGTGGAACAACAACTCGAAGAGGTAAAAGGAGGTATCCCAACTCAAGATTTGATTGATTCATTTGAAGAGCTCCCTTTGTTTATTAGTTAAATGAAGAGAATGTATATGAACTAACAAAGTTATCAAGTTCTGAGTAGCAAAATGATGAAATCCATTAAGACAAGAGATTGGTCCATGAGCAAATAAATAAGGACAGCTTGGTTGTGGAGGAGCATGAGGTTGAAGGCATGATTCAGTCAAAGCAAGAAATAATTGTGATTGAGGAGGTAGTTGACAAGAAAGGAACTAGTAATTAAAGTTAAGGCTTTATCCTTTCAACAGGATGTCTAATCAGATATTTAGCCAAGAAGGGTACCACTAAGATACAACCAGTTGTCAATGATCCCAATGATGAAATTGTAGTTGTAGGATAGCAAACCCAACTCAACTCTTCATCCCAAATTAGTTATATGCCTGATCAAACTCAAGAGGTGAGTGAGTTTGGTTATATTCTTCATGAAGCATCACAACAGCTTGTGGGGTATCTTCTTGTTTCCCATTTCTTATCAGTTGTTTATAAGCTTGCAAAACATCCTATGTTGGTTAGAAGGGGGAGTTATTTTCCTATTTGACCAGCTTCTTTAGCTAGTTAGAGTACATTAGAGTTAGTGTTTTCAGTTAATAAATGCTTTACACACATTTATTTCATTTATTTTTGTTTCCCTAAGTGTTGTTGCACACGTTTTTTGGCCACCATGGCCTTTTAGTTTGCTTTCAGTTTGGTTCTATTTGGTTTTTTGTTATTGTTTGGAGTAGGTTGAAGTGCAGTTCCATGTTTTTTGAGTTTGAGATTAGCAGAGTATGACTGCATGCCCAATGGATAGTTAAGGCGATTGGATTTGATGTTTAGCAAGAAAGCATTTAGCAGAGGTCGCCATAAATGTTACCAATTTTTCACCTACAACTCAAATTTGCAGAGCTAGAGCACATTTATTTCATTTTAAGGTGAAAGATTCTTAACATTTTCTACTATGTGGGTTTTGCATAGTTTGGAGTGCTTGAAAGGAAAGGGTTTAGTTTTATCATTAGAAAGAAAGTTAGTTTATCATTGATTTCTTTGCAGAGGATTCATCATGGATAATGATATTTTATTTCATTTCAATAATCATTCAAATTTACAAATGAGATACAACAACTGAACAATTATTGCATTGAATGAAAGAAAGAGAAATCAAATGTCTCAGACAAGCCATGGGAATAGATGAACTAGTAGATAGGAAATACACTATGCATCTAAAAATAAGAAAGGAAAAGGGCATATCCATCATTGCCTATTTAAGATTTTGGTTTGATCTTCATTACAGCTAGCTCCTCCTCATCCCTAATTTTTGAATGAATCTATATCATAACAAAAGGATTGTTAGAGCTCCAAATATGGTTTCCTATGTGCTTCATCAAGAATAATCATAATACATTCCTTATGATGCATCAAATCAGTTGATCAAATCATTCATATGCAAGAGAGCCTAAAGAAGTGAAACATCATTGAGTTACATTATTTTAAAACTAACATGTTTATTTCCTATGTAGGTATAGAAGAAGTTATGTTGCTAGTTTAAAGACATTTCAACATGTGGTGCAAAGTGGGCTCCCACAAGGGTTGAGCTCAGCATACTGCTCCCCTAAATCTTAAGAGGGGATGGGATAGAAATAAATATTCACATTGTTCAAATAAAATATATTCAGTTGAAGGAGTATCACCTCAAGTGAGTGCATGAACTTTAATTTCATTGCCCATCGATGATCATTAGTTCAAATGATGAAATGACAACCATACATGAGCAATGAACTTGTCTAAGGCAGATCAATAGTGTGTGGAATTGAGTAAGGCATTATCAACATTATGTTATTGTGTTATTTCATCCATTGTCTATCTCATTATCATCTGTTTACATTCAAGACAATCAAGAACATTCTAGTCTCATCATGCAACCTTGTAAATGAGGAAACAATCATCAAATAGAGGCCATGACAGAATGTAGCTTTATTAAGTGCTTACATGTTCAAGACAGCACTCTTGTCCTAATCAGAGACTAATCAATGCATCAAATGAAGCATAATCACAAATGAAAGATATCTCATTCATGTTCTTTTCATAGAAAATAAGAGGACAACAATACATAAGTTATAGATGCAGCTATAGGAGGTAGCACATGAAGATTTTCTTAGGAAACATATTGCGTCAACTAATGAAATAAAAGAGTCATTATCATTAAGTATGATGTGTATGTGGGTATATTTGATATAATACAGTGGACTAGACTATAAGTAAATATGCCATGTCACAGTGAGCAAATGAAGGACATACCAAGTGCAAACACACTGATATAAACATAAAGGTACATATAGCATGTGTATTCCAGTTCAGAAATAATAGAACAGAATGTTGTCATAAAGTTTCAATGTCCATTTTTATTTACAGGAGGACAACATATATAGTTTTCATTTATATATAGGCTACCACAGATGTAAATGAGAAGGTTATGCGATGTGAGGATAGAAACAAAGATAGCATACAAGGTATGCAAGGTAGCAATTCAGTTAGGGTGATAGTCTTGCAACAACAAACCACGGTCAAAACAAATGTAATATGACAGTCACTTGTGAAGGAGAAACAAACATGAAAAAGAGGGTGTAGTCAAGAGAGTAGGGTGTGAAATTATGAACTAGCATGACAGCCATTCAAGAAGGATAGACCCCACAGATACAATGCATTAGGAAGGAGAGAACCTGCAATAGGCATGTGAGTAAAGTGCATAGAATGGAATAGCCATATACATGATGCTATACATAGAAATGTCCATGTAGTGCTCATAATGAAGGTGTCATATAGAGGCTCTACCTATCTAATATGAATTGCTACCTTTTAAGAACCAAGTGCAACTATAGTATGATTCAAAGATGTGAGCTGAAAGCCACTAAGGGATTCAAGACCCAGATACTATTAAAATCAAGGCTCATTCTCTAATTAATGGCACACAACAAATAGCACCACTCCTATGATAGAATCTTAGCCAACTATTAATAGGCTGCAACCAATGCCCAAATCAAAAAACAACTAAGGCACACAGTCTAAAGACACTCATGGCACCACCAATGAGGCATGGTAAGGGAATAGTTTGCAACTATTAGGCAATGGCCTTAGCCATTCAAAATAATGAGCAAATATATAGATCTCATGGTGATGATTATAGAGTTTGTATCCATGTATAGATCACAGCACAATGGACCTATATGCAGTACATGAGCATTATGAGTATGGTGCTGCTGGTTTCATGAAGGTGCTTGGATACATGGCGCAATCCTTAGAGATAAAGTTGTATCCTCAAAGAAACAATGGTGGCCATTCAATACTTTGTGCAAGAAAGTAAAATCAAAGCATTATATATGTATGACAGAGCCATGGGGACTATGGTGCATAGTAAATATACTAGCAATGAGTAAGATTCAAATAATAAAAGCTTACCTAAGCTTCTGTTGGGAAGAAGATACATGATTTTGCCCACAAAGAGATTTAATCAGTGAGAAAGCTTCAATACTCCAATGGCGACCTCATAGTAGAGGATAAATTCAGTAGAGTAAACCAAATGAAATATATCAAAAAGTGATCATGACTACGTGGCTGAGAAGCCAAAAAATGATCCAAAAAATGAAAAAAATTCTCAAGGTTAACTTACTTGTCATATTTCCTATAGGGATCTTCATCAAATATGCCTAGAGACAACAAAAAATTGAAGGGTTATAGGTCCAAACCCTAGCTCTCATGGCGGTAGGAGGTAGAGCTCATTTCATCAAAAAGACAAATTGAAAATGAGCCCAAAAAGTTAGGGCTTCGAATGTTTTGTCTTAGGGTTTCATATGCCCTAATTTGATTATGATATTTTTATCACATCGAATTATATTTTCAATGCCTTAACTAATAACCCTCGTGGTATATTGTTCACCTTGCATATGCCTAATCCTCGTGACTTAGGATGTCATATGCCTAGGTCCCTTTGCTACATAGGCCCATATGCCTAAGGATCTTATTTGCAGATTGAATGGAGGACAAGCCCTAGAGGCTTTTATTTTTTTAACCATTTAATATGCTTTCATATTTTATGATTTTTATAGAAAATCAGAGGTCCATAGAATGTAATATACTTGGCAAGACAAAACCAAAGGCCTCGTATTATTATTTGTTGCAAAAATCAAATCAAGATAAAGTAGGAGATAAAACTGTGAATCTTGTAAAACAATATTTAAAGAAAAAACTTATAAATTGATTTTAAATATTTGTTATTTATATGCAATTAAAGTAGAGAAAAAGTAGACAGAATCTTTCTTTCGGATTTGATTTTTCTTCTGGGTGAGATTAGACAAATATGGGCAATTTGGAGCTTTTTCTCTGATCAATTAAAGATTGATTTTGAGGGGTTTTTTGGTGGGACCACTTGGAATGACACTTTGGTAACTTTTATTTTCAGTTTGGAGGCATTTCAGTGTGCTTTTTGGTAACTTTTCAATGGATCTTGTAAATGACTTGGAGACTGGCTTTCAAAGAGATTTTTGCAGTTTTTTCTATTTTTCCATCTTGGAAAAATTAGATGCATATATTGGAGAAAAAATTAGTTTTTTTCTCAGTGGAGATCATTGTTTCTTATCTCTTGTTCATCTGCAGAGAGCTTGTAAACACTTTTTGTGATGTCTCAATAATAAGACATTTAAATTAAAGATTTAAACATCATGGTAAATGATTAAATTGCCCTCTTATAATATGGTGCCTGTAATATTCCTTCCATCGTTAATTCAAATGATAATTGTGTTGTAAGTATGGTCCTAACCGATGTTGTCATTGATATCAACATACTCCTATTGCATTAATGATAAGGATTGGATGATCTGCTTCCTGAGGATATTGAGAAAATTGGTCACAGTGAAGAATAGTGAAGACAATAAGGTAAAAGTCCAAGTTAATGTGAGGATCAGAGGATACTGTTTAAAGGGTTTGTATATATGTGTCTTAAGGTGATCCAGTAAAGATTTTTGAGTTCCGCATGAAGATCTAAAGAAGTTATGTCTGCTCAAGTAAAACTAGTTCTGACAAGTGTTCAGAGGTGACAGAGTGATAAAGATAGGTCTGGTGAGATCCAAAATTACATTATCCTATTCTGCAGATTTGGTGGAGTGTTTAGGAAGTCCTTATGGTGTGTCCACTCAATTGGTTCATGGTTTGAAGGTCTGCATGCATCTATTCCCTTGTGATAGTGATGATAGACTATGTTCTTGAGGTTCCAGATGAAGGAGAGAAGGATTTTAGTAAGCAGATGAAGTGTGGATGTTCTTGGTGATTCAGGCAAGCTTGTGGAGGTCTTTGGATCGTGTCCAGTTCGTGTTTGATGTAGGAGCATCCAGTAGTGTAAGGGCAATCTTGCATCACCCCCCCAAAAAAATATGTTTCAAAATTGTTGATGTTCTACCCATTTCTTCTCAAAATCTGTGGTTTTGGTCCCATAATTGTCTGAATAATAATGTAGAACTTTTAGTTTTCCCAAACTACTAAAAATAGTAAACTGCTATTTTTAGAAAGTTTGCATTTGGGCACGGAATGAAGTCAAAATTTACAGGAAGTTACATAACGAAAATATAAGACCTTTGGCGAAGGAATCACACGAAGATCATTTGCAAGATGAAAGATATTAAAGTTTTTATTTCCCAAAAAATACCTGAAAATTATTTAAACTCAGGTTTGAGGCACTAAACAGCCCCATACGGGCCTGAAAATGGAGAAAAAATTAGTTTTTTTCTCAATGGAGATCATTGTTACTTATCTCTTGTTCATCTACAGAGAGCTTGTAAACACTTTTTGTGATGTCTCAATAATAAGACATTTAAATTAAAGATTTAAACATCATGGTAAATGATTAAATTGCCCTCTTACAATATGGTGCCTGTAATATTCCTTTCATCGTTAATTCAAATGATAATTGTGTTGTAAGTATGGGCCTAACCAATGTTGCCATTGATGTCAACATACTCCTGTTCCATTAATGATAAGGATTGGATGATCTGCTTCCTGAGGATATTGAGAAAATTGGTCACAATGAAGAACAGTGAAGACAGTAAGGTAAAAGTCCAAGTTAATGTGAGGATCAGAGGATACGGTTTAAAGGGTTTGTATATATGTGTCTGAAGGTGATCCAGTAAAGATTTTTGAGTTCTGCATGAAGATCTAAAGAAGTTATGTCCGCTCAAATAAAATTGGTTCTGACAAGTGTTTAGAGGTGACAGAGTGATAAAGATAGGTCTAGTGAGATCCAAAATTACATTATCCTATTCTGCAGATTTGGTGGAGTGTTTAGGAAGTTCTTATGGTGTGTCCACTCAATTGGTTCATGGTTTGAAGGTCTGCAAGCATCTATTCCCTTGTGATAGTGATGATAGACTATGTTCTTAAGGTTCCAGATGAAGGAGAGAAGGATTTTAGTAAGCAGATGAAGTGTGGATGTTCTTAGTGATTCAGGCAAGCTTGTGGAGGTCTTTGGATCATGTCCAGTTCATGTTTGATGCAGGAGCATCTAGTGGTGTAAGGGCAATCTTACATCACCCAAAAAAAATGTGTTTCAAAATTGTTGATGTTCTACCCATTTCTTCTCAAAATCTGTGGTTCTGGTCCCATAATCGCCTGAATAATAATGTAGAACTTTCAGTTTTCTCAAACTGCTAAAAATAGTAAACTGCTATTTTTAGAAAGTTTGCATTTGGGCACGGAATGAAGTCAAAATTTATAGGAAGTTACATAACAGAAATATAAGACCTTTGGTGAAGGAATCACATGAAGATCATTTGTGAGCTGAAAGATATTAAAGTTTCTGTTTCCCAAAAAATACCTGAAAATTATTCAAACTCAGGTTTGAGGCATTATATAGCCCCGTACGGGTCTGAAAATGGAGAAAAAATTAGTTTTTTTCTCAGTGGAGATCATTGTTTCTTATCTCTTGTTCATCTGCAGAGAGCTTGTAAACACTTTTTGTGATGTCTCAATAATAAGACATTTAAATTAAAGATTTAAACATCATGGTAAATGATTAAATTGCCCTCTTACAATATGGTGCCTGTAATATTCCTTCCATCGTTAATTCAAATGATAATTGTGTTGTAAGTATGGGCCTAACCGATGTTGTCATTGATGTCAACATACTCCTATTGCATTAATGATAAGGATTGGATGATCTGCTTCCTGAGGATATTGAGAAAATTGGTCACAGTGAAGAACAGCGAAGACAGTAAGGTAAAAGTCCAAGTTAATGTGAGGATCAGAGGATACGGTTTAAAGGGTTTGTATATATGTGTCTTAAGGTGATCCAGTAAAGATTTTTGAATTCTGCATGAAGATCTAAAGAAGTTATGTCTGCTCAAGTAAAACTGGTTCCAACAAGTGTTCAGAGGTGACAGAGTGATAAAGATAGGTCTGGTGAGATCCAAAATTACATTATCCTATTCTGCGGATTTGATGGAGTGTTTAGGAAGTCCTTATGGTGTGTCCACTCAATTGGTTCATGGTTTGAAGGTCTGCAAGCATCTATTCCCTTGTGATAGTGATGATAGACTATGTTCTTGAGGTTCCAGATGAAGGAGAGAAGGATTTCAGTAAGCAGATGAAGTGTGGATGTTCTTGGTGATTCAGGCAAGCTTGTGGAGGTCTTTGGATCGTGTCTAGTTCGTGTTTGATGCAGGAGCATCCAGTGGTGTAAGGGCAATCTTGCATCACCCAAAAAAAAAGTGTTTCAAAATTGTTGATGTTCTACCCATTTCTTCTCAAAATCTATGGTTATGGTCCCATAATCACCTAAATAATAATGTTGAGCTTTTAGTTTTCCCAAACTGCTAAAAATAGTAAACTGCTATTTTTAGAAAGTTTGCATTTGGGCACGGAATGAAGTCAAAATTTACAGGAAGTTACATAACGGAAATATAAGACATTTGGCGAAGGAATCACATGAAGACCATTTGCGAGATGAAAGATATTAAAGTTTCTGTTTCTCAAAAAATACCTAAAAATTATTCAAACTCAGGTTTGAGGCACTAAACTGCCCCGTACGGGCCTGAAAATGGAGAAAAAATTAGTTTTTTTCTCAGTGGAGATCATTGTTACTTATCTCTTGTTCATCTGCAGAGAGCTTGTAAACACTTTTTGTGATGTCTCAATAATAAGACATTTAAATTAAAGATTTAAACATCATGATAAATGATTAAATTGCCCTCTTACAATATGGTGCCTGTAATATTCCTTCCATCGTTAATTCAAATGATAATTGTGTTGTAAGTATGGGCCTAACCGATGTTGTCATTGATGTCAACATACTCCTATTGCATTAATGATAAGGATTGGATGATCTGCTTCCTGAGGATATTGAGAAAATTGGTCACAGTGAAGAACAGTGAAGACAGTACGGTAAAAGTCCAAGTTAATGTGAGGATCAGAGGATATAGTTTAAAGGGTTTGTATATATGTGTCTTAAGGTGATCCAGTAAAGATTTTTGAGTTCCACATGAAGATCTAAAGAAGTTATGTCCGCTCAAGTAAAACTAGTTCCGACAAGTGTTCAGAGGTGACAGAGTGATAAAGATAGGTCTGGTGAGATCCAAAATTACATTATCCTATTCTGTGGATTTGGTGGAGTGTTTAGAAAGTCCTTATGGTGTGTCCACTCAATTGGTTCATGGTTTGAAGGTCTACAAGCATCTATTCCCTTGTGATAGTGATGATAGACTATGTTCTTGAGGTTCCAGATGAAGGAGAGAATGATTTCAGTAAGCAGATGAAGTGTGGATGTTCTTGGTGATTCAGGCAAGCTTGTGGAGGTCTTTGGATCGTGTCTAGTTCGTGTTTGATGCAGGAGCATCCAGTGCTGTAAGGGCAATCTTGCAACACCCAAAAAAAAATATGTTTCAAAATTGTTGATGTTCTACCCATTTCTTCTCAAAATCTGTGGTTCTGGTCCCATAATTGCCTGAATAATAATGTAGAACTTTCAGTTTTCCCAAACTGCTAAAAATAGTAAACTGCTATTTTTAGAAAGTTTGCATTTGGGCACGGAATGATGTCAAAATTTATAGGAAGTTACATAACGGAAATATAAGACCTTTGGTGAAGGAATCACACGAAGATCATTTGCGAGCTGAAAGATATTAAAGTTTCTGTTTCCTGAAAAATGCCTGTAAATTATTCAAACTTAGGTTTGAGGCACTAAATGGCCCCGTACGGGCCCAAAAATGGCCAGAAATGGTAGAGTGGATTCTTAGCACGTAGAGCACTCCGCGGGCTTTCCGACGCATAAAACAGTTCATCAATTGGAGTCCCGGATCAAAAGTTATGGCTCCTAGAAGTTGACCTATTTTTGGAGGGAGATGCAAAATTCAAAATTAGGTTGTTGGCCGCCAAAAAGGCTATTAATAACCATTTTTGGGAACCCTGGGTAGTAGGAGAGTTAAGGGGGAAAGTGTAGAGCCAAGAATAGGTGGGAAAATAGAAACTCTAGCTGATTTGGGGGTTACAGAAGGCGGAAGATTCTAGAGCCTGGTGATGGTAGCTGTAGTGTGTTGCAGCCTGTAGAGGACTGATTCCTCTGATTGTAATTAAGCTTCTGTAATGTAATGAGTTGCCCAGATCAATAAAAGAAAGTTCTATTCTCTGTGTTCAATTTCTATTATTGTGTGTTTTATGATTTACCCCCATTTGTTAGTGTTGGTGGTCCGCATTGGAGTTTAAGCTCACATTTGAAGAAATACTTGCAAATGAAGGTGTTCTTCCTTAGGCTGGCCGACCGGATGAGTTACTCATCCTGCAAATGTTCTTGTAGATGTTTTCTGACTTAGATGACTATTCCTAAGCCGATGTCTTGTATAAATAAGGAATTGTGAAGTCATTTCAAAGTGTGTCATGGAGATGAGTGTGTGGTAGCAAGGATGAGAGCAAAAGGAAGAGTAGAAGTTTTGGGCTTAAATGGAACTGACTCAAGCATGGTGAAGATGCTATTTACTAGTTCAAGTATGTGATACTTATTCTTCTATAGATAGTGTGTCTCTTGTAGGCAGTGAGCCTCTTGTGAGCAGTGTGCTCGGGCAGTGAGCTCTAATTGGCATGTGCCATTTTGTTCTTTCTATTCTTCTAACAGAGAATACAATCTTGGGTTAATCACCCCGTGGTTTTTCCCTTAACCGGGTTTTCCACGCAAAATCTTGGTGTCTTATGTGTTAATGTGTTTCTGCTCTTGGTTCAATGCATTGTGTTTCCATGATTGAATTATTATTATACTATTGAATTACAAAGTGAATTTAAGTGTGTAAAGTGCAAGAAAGTTTTGGACAACTGATTCAGCCCCCACTCTCAATTGTCTACCCTGAATCTAAAAAATTGTATATTGTATGATATTAATATATAAACATTTCTTATATAATATATTTATTTATAAATAATAAATATAAATATTGTCATGCCCCCGTAGTTATAATACAAATTATGGAGTATTGAAATATAATAAATATCAAAAGGACAAATATAAAATTACAATTTTATTATTATTATAATCATTATAGATAATGTTATGATTATAAATTAACAATAGTAATAATCAATATTCAAAGAAAGTAAATAATATAATATTAATATAGCTATAAGTATTCAATTATAAATATTAATATAAATATAAGTAATTAAATAAATGTTATTGTAAGTATTACAAGGTATGAGCAATCCATAAAGAGTGCTAGAAAGGTGATCAATGATTCCTAAAAAAGGAATCATTAAGGTAGCGGACATGATAATAAGGGGTGTGATCATAGAAACAATCGCAAGTTTCCCAAGAGGCACTATGATTGGGAGGTATAAGGGGAGTTTGTGAGGAAAGGCAAGGGCATCGAAGATAGTAAATACTTCATCAATTTCTAAAGTTTAAGTCTGTAGAAATAAGTAGAAAAACCAGTGAAGAGGCAAGGCAATATAATAATAAAAAAAGAGCAGCCATCTTGGTATAAATTAATATGAATAATCTTAATGCTTATTATTTGATAGTAGTTAATATTAATAATCATGATGTTAGTGTATAATTGTAATAATAATCATGAGGTTAATGTATTATTGTAATAGTTAATATGAATAATCATGATGCTTAGGTATTATGCTTATTTATTATGTTTGGATTAATATGTTAATATGAAAACTTATATGAATGGTTTCTATGATGGAGGAAATGTGGTGCAAGAGGGGAATGGTGATGGGGCACTTTTCTAGGTACACCACGCCTCGAGGTGGGATTGATAAATCCCATTGGGGCCAAGGGGGTACAAAGTGTACCACCCTTGGGATTAGAAGAGATGGCTTTCAGGGCACCCTTTTGTGATCTCATTCTCGTATCATAGAGATGCAAGTCGAAGGGAACCAATCATAGAGAAAAGGGAAAGGAAATGACAAGACAAGGGGGAATAGAATAATGGATGCCTCATTAGGTACACCACCTCATATGGATAGCATGTGCCACATGAGGCCAAGGGGAATGGTATATTCACTGTTGGGCCTAGGGTAGAGGATCCAGGACACCCGATTGAAGTCATGCTCCTCAACTCTCTTATAGTTGAGTCTCCTAGATAGTTAGGTTTAGTTGGATTAATAATGCCATTGTGAGTTTATTGATTATGTTAACTTGACTGTGAGAAATATTATTGTAAGTATTTTCTAACTTGTTTGTAGGAATTAAATCAAGCCAAGGTACTCTCTAAATCTTTGTTTGCTTAGAGATTGATAATTTAGGGTAAAATTAGTATTGTTCCTACAAAAGACGTTACACTTTTTGACTCAAATTTTTATTTTCATGTACTCCTTTCAGTTCAATATAGCAAAGCATTCCTACCTCATTTATTTTGCCTCATAGTCACAATATTGATTTGATGTTTCATTGTGATAATAAATATTTTGTCCTTTGTCATGTCTCTTTATTGTGAAACTGTATGTAAATATTTCATATGATTCTAGTTGTGTGTTGTGTTAAGATTGAGCCTTCACACAAATTATTTTTGAGTTGTATGTTCTAGGTGAGGTTGTGAAAGTTATGTTTAAGGAGTTTTTTGTGAGAGAGAACATTAGAACAAGTTATAGTTTTAGAAGTTAGATTTTAGAATTGTATTTTCAGTTACCCTCTATCCTTTTCCTCAGCAAATCATTTAGATTAGGAGAGTTCATCAAGAGAACCAACTCACTCTAGAGATTCACTCCAAGTTTAGGAAACCCACAGGCCTAGGAGTGTTCCCATGTGCCAACAGGTAGGTAAGTTGATATTTTAGCATTGGGTGCATACTTTCATTGACAACAAGAAGTTAAAGAGAGTAGACTTACTAACATTGTAGTGTTTATCTCCTTTTCTTGTGAGATAACATACTTTATCACTATATCCTTAAACATATGTCTTAAAGCATTTGCTAAGAACCTCTGTCTATGCTATAGTTTTGTAAGTTTTTGACCTCCCAGATTCTATCTGAATGTGTAGCCCTTTGTGATGATAGTGATGAGACCTCTTGGAATACAATATCCTACAACTCATTGCCTTCTCTTAAAGACTTTGTCTTTACCCTGCACCACTGTCACTATCATGGTCAAACATTGAGATATTTGGGAATGTAATGAAGATAAAAAATAACTACTAATCATAGATTAGAATAATAGGTTCTTAGACCACAATGTCAGGTTTGATGACATATTTTTGCACTATAATTGCTCTAATGACAGGTTTTTGGTTATATCTGAGACAATGTTACAACAAAGTCTTTGAACTTACAATCCATCACTTTTTCACACTATCACAACTACTGTAGCACTTATAACAACTACTTCTTACAAAAAGATCCACTATGGATTATTCTTTGATGTGGGTCTACAACCACTTCCAAAGTTCATGTTGACGAGCAAGATTGCACCCATTATGCAGAGCTGTGAAACTTAGCAATCCTATGTAACATGGGATCAAACTTAGGCTATGGGTGACCTATGGCAAGCTTTAACCTTCAGATTATGGGTTGGTTCCCTTAAAATATTCAATTAGATCTATGACTTTGATGTGGAAAAGGGTTAAAAAGAATCTTCTAAAAGAAATAGAATTGTAAAAAAGAAAGTATGGTGATGCACTTGAAAGTGATGAAAAACTTGGCAATCTAACTCACAATAGATCTCAGAAAAATCTATCCACACAAACCACTTTCAACAAATTGATCACAAAAATGATTCTAAGGAAGGCTAGAAAATATTTCTTTTTTGAAGGAAAAGGGGTTTTTTACAATATAAATGGAAAACTCTTCAATTTGCACAGCCTAAGACCTGTAATTTCCAATAATATCTAACACATGCAAGTACAAATGAGACAATGATTTTAAAGGTTCTGATGTAAAACACAATAAAATCTCATCAAATCACTCATAAAAGATGTATTAATGGAAAGGTAGATACTTGATCTAGCTGAAAATAAAGGAAATAATTGCATAAAACAAAGTATAAAACCTGTAACTTCTTGTAATCTCTATAAATCTGCAATAATGAGTTACAAAACCTTCTTTCTCTCTCAAAGTGTAAAGAGAAAAAAAGGCAAGAACTAGAAAAACATAAATTTTTCGTACAATATATAATCTTCTCTCTCCAAGAGACCTAGAAGGGTCAACTTCAGTCAAATGCCTCTAAAAATAAGCTCTCTAAATTCATCCACAAGCAAACAATGAAATCCCTAAAAATAAGGGTCAAAACTACCCCAAAATGAGGAAAAATAGCTCCAAATTGCTCCTCTCTATGTGTTTGACCAAAAGGTTGACCAAAACTCTTCAATTTGTCCTCCAAACTAAGCAAAAAAACTCCAAAGTCTTTAATTGACTCAACTCTTCCATTTTTGCACGATTTTGCATGTGTCAATGATGTGGGCAAAGAATAAAGTAAGTATTTGCATGATTACTCTATTATGAGTTTCAATTTGTCTAATCTCCTTGATTTTACAACTTGTGATAAAATAATAAAGTAATTTATAATTATATTACTTTATTATTTGTTTACATTGTTTATAGTTGTAAAATCATGCAAAAATGGATAAAAGAAAATAACACCTTATCTCTCCATCTTGATTTACATAATTTTGCATGATTGAATTAATCAATGATGCCAAAAGAAATAGGTCATCATGCATGAAAAAATAAAGAATATTCTTCTCCTTATACCTCCCATGCAATCACATAGGTCATTACATGTAAAAATACATGATGCATTGTCAAAAGAATGATAAATGCATGTATACAACCTTATTACTTCATCATAGAAAAAAATACATTATTGCATTATACATGCATACAAGGTATAACAAAATACCACCTTATCACTCCATCATAGAAAAAATACATAGTGCATCATATACAAACAAGGTATAAAATATACCACCTTATAACTCCATGCACCATGCATAATCCTATCAATACCACCTTTGACTTCTCATTGCATTCCTTCATAATGCTTATTATCATTGTATTCACCAAATTACTCCATCCTTTAAATGATCTCCCTTGTTGACTTTAATAACTCATAAATCTTTGTAAAAAACATAAGGCATTCAACCTTGTCCTTATCTTTATCAATTCACATGGAAGTGAAAGGGAGAAAGGTTTAAGTCCCATTTACCTTATTTTGCAAAAAATGATCAAATGGAAAGGTAAAAGATATTCGGCCTCACAGGCCCCCTGTGCATTATCGTTAGGTCTTTAGACTTAAAATTCTTGACCACAACATGGATAAGGTAATGATTTTTATTTTTTGAAGTAAAAAGAAAGGTGAGAAAAAATAGATCACCGTCAACCAAAAGGAAACTTCAAACCCTAAACTTATCATTTGATCTTTTCTTTCACTTGAGCTCTCTGTCTACAACTTCTTGGTCGATGGCTAGGGTTTGAAGCATTTTTCCTTTTCTCTCTACAACTCTTGTGCTCACTTGGTCAATTTTTCTGCATTTCTTGGCATAAAAAAGAAGGTGATCTCTCTATGTTCAAAAATAGACCATTTCCTTGATCTTTCTATGGTTTATGTGGCCATATGGTCATCTAAGCATTTATGAATTTTGCATTCTATTTTCTGACTGTGGCTTCTTTATTTCTCTACATTTCTTTGGCTGGCAACTATCTTTGGAAATATTTCTGAGAGGTTTCAAAACACACACACATAGGCATGACCTGTGGTTCCTTCTTGCAAAGAACATAAGGTAAGCCTTCATTCAGCCTTCACCATCTAAATTTGTCTTGACTGTATATGTATTACATCTGGCAAGGGTTTGAAAAAATGATATGGGTCTTTTACATTCTTGAAGGAAAGGTCTTTCTTGGCTACAGCCTTGCTATATCTTGATTTCTTTGACCTCTGCATAATATGAACATTTAGAAAACTTAAGGGTTTCAAAAATTTTGACATGGGTTTTCATTTTTTAAAAGAAAACCACCTTCTTCAACTATGACCATCATCACTATATCTTGCTCTTGATTTTTTCTTCTTTTATAGATAAAGAAACTTAAGGTTTTCAAGAAAATGTAGTGGGTTTTATATTTTGAAAGAAAACACCATCTTTTCTTGCTACGACCAGCTATTGTATCTTATTTTTATCATTTCCTTTCTTTTGCAGGCATGAATACATAAAGGGTTTGAAAAAATGTTGAGGGTTTTACAAAAATACCATATCTTTGGTTGCGGCCTATGCTGTGCTTCCTCTGTATCTACATTTTTGTGTAAAAAGAATCCTCTATAAAAATGAGGAAAACCACAAGGGTTTCAAAAAAATGACATGTGTATTTTTTTCTTTGAAAAGGACTCCACCTTGGTTACGACCTGTAATTCTTTTCTGTATTTACATTTTTTGTGTAAAAACCCCATATGGGTTACTCTATGCTTAAAGATTTCTTTACCTTTCCTTCGACTGTAACTTCATTATGCAAAAATGGTGATAAGGTTTTCAAAATTTGTCAAATTCTAGTACAAGCTGGGCCTCTCCATTTTGAATATGCAGAAAAATAAAGATATACAAAAACCCCTCATTCTTGTTTACAGATATATCTCTTTCTATAACTTTGATGTATGCAAGAAATTGTATCTTATGAAAATTGTTTCTTCTTAGTCTTGGCATCTGATACATTTGATGTAGTAATATACTCCTATAGCTTGATTATCCTGCATCTTCTTCATGATATGAACACTCTACACTGTTCTTTTTATATGCTACCTCCTGTAGCTTTTATTAATGGCCGTATTCTTACATGATTGTTTCCTTTTAGTATAAGAATGCTATGTCTATATGTTGTTCCACTATGATTGGAGCATGTAACTATACCTTTCTTTAATGTTGTTCTCCTTTCTTTTTCCTCTGTTAAATGTTCCTCAGCTACTTTTGTAGGTGCTCTAAAAAATTGTTCCTCCACTACTTGTACATGTTGCATTATGTAATGAAGTCTATGGAAAATGAAACAAAGTTTGAGACTCACATGGTGTTTGTAAGTGAACATTACATGACTCCTCTTTCCTTTATATGATGATGTCCCTTATACATTTTGGAGTTCTTTAATCCTTTGTCTATGAGACAGTCATAATGACTACTCCATGAAACCTTTATCGCAACATACATCTCTGTGCACCTACTTTATGGCTTGTTGCATCTATATAGACCATCATACAGTCTCTTGCTTATTCTTAATGTAATCTTTTTTCTAGATCATGAGACTGTTGCACTTTTTCTACATCTTTACCATGATGAGATGTGACTTTATTTATGCATAGAGAGCATGACATCCTTATGATGAAATGATACATTGTTATTTTAAATTTGTAGCAACACTTACTCTATTTTAATGCAGCTCCAATACATTGTCTCCTTTTACATTGTTGTACCATTATTCAAATATTCTATCTATGAAGTATATCTGAACAACAAATTGATATTTCAATCACAACAAGAAGATGGGAAAAATACCTTCTATGGTTGTACTTCATTCTTCTGATCACTGTACTTTTGTTTTTTGCACATTGACAACTCTTGAATAAAACTACTGCTCATTTGGTAGCATGTGATGAAGCATTTTGACATGATTATTTGATTTTAACAAGCTCTTTCCTGTAGTGGGCATAGTTTATAGGAGCAACTGCTCACTTCACTTCTCTTATGACGACTTCATTTTATTTGAAGTGTTGACTAGTCCAATACATAACATCTCTTAAATGGTGTATTATGTTTATTACAATCTGATAGCCTTCTTGAATGAATAAGAAGGAAGCATGCTGGGCTCTACCCTTGTGGGAGCCACATTTTCTCCACATGCTTAAATGTCTTCAAATTAGCAACATTACTTTTCCTATATCTGCATAGTGAACAAACAAGTTAGCATAAAACATACCTCTTGAAGTTGATCGATCTTTCTCATGATGATCTAATTTATTACACATGTCTGATTTTGTTCCAACCCCATAAAATTCATATTGTTTACAAGTTTTATATGTCTATTGATAAATCATATAAAGAATCTGCATATCCGGAGCTTCTAATAGGGCCTTTCTCCAATTTTGTAGATACACTATCCTGATTAGGAGTAAAAGATGAAGGCATGAAGATCAAGCTGTCATTCAAGAAGATCAATCTTCAAAAAGGCAATCATGGATATACATTTTCCTCATGTTCCTTTCTTTCTCTTATATCCACATATGTATAGCTTGCACAATGTTTGCATTGCTCAATTTAGTCACTCCCACTTGTATGGGACACATTTAAACATTTCTTTTAATATGATTAGTTACTTTACCTTATGCAAATGATTTATGTATGTTTACTTTTTTGAATCAAATGCATAGGATAGAATAATTGAAACTGATATGAAACATATGTTCAAAACATGATAATGAAATGATAGTTTATAAATACATTTCCTTCACATTGAATTGTGATTACTTGAATAATTCAATCATATCATAACTAAAAGATAAAACTAGTTAGATACCTCTTGTCATTCATTCACTGTCTAATCTCTTGTCATCAAATAAACTTCACTTGTTAGGATGATTTGACAGTTCTAATTAGACTGTCACATTATCCTGACAAGTGATCTATTATTGTTCTCTTGGCAAGATATCATACATTCAATTGATTGATCATATACTTAAAAATTTTCTTTTATTCCTTTTGTAAAAACTGCAACTCAGGCCTAACTAAATTAGGTGTGAACATAATTTAGTAACATTTCTGGTGACCTCTTAGGGGTGTTTTCCTAGTAAACAAAATAGAACCAGTAGCCTTGCAACTCCATTAGGCATATGAGTCTTTTTCTGCCTAAAACTTTGAAAATCCTCTTGCAACTCAAACTCATAGGAAACTACAGCAGTAAAACAAAACTGAAACTAAAACTATTCTGACTTGTTTAAGACATAGCCAACAAAATGTGCATTTGTACTTCTTGGAAAATAAAACAAAACTAGAACTAAATGTGCAAAAGCACTTATTTGAAGCAAAATGTTGCTTCTCTAGTAGCATAACTTGAGGTGAATCCCATTGATAGGGATTGGCAACACCTCTCCATCTAACTTTGCAATCTAAAATGCATTGTGTTTCTTGCATTCTGTAATGATGTATGGGCCATCCCACATGGCATCAAATTTTGTGTGTTGACCAGGTCTACTCTTTAATTCATTCCATTTGAATACCAAATCTCCTTCTTTAAATATTCTTAGCACTGCCTTTCTGTCAAATGTCCTCTTCATTTGAGGCTGATGTATCTCTAAAGTCCTTAAGGCCTCTTTTCTAATCTCTTCCATCTCTATCAACTGTGCAAGTCTCACTTCCATTGGTTGTTCCTCAAATAATTCAAGCTGTTTTATGTAGCTTAAAGTTGGTAACTCAACAAAAATTGGTAGTTTGGCCTCTTTTCCACAGGTTAGAACATAAGGTGAATTACATGTTGCTCTTTTAGAAGTTATCCTATCAACCCATCTGGCTAACTTCAATTTGTCATGCCAAGATCTCATATTTTCATCAACTATTTTCTTTATGATCTTAATCAGATTTTTGTTAGTTAATTCTACTTGTCCATTATCCCGAGGGTAATAATTGGACATGGTATTCAGAAATATGTTATTTTTCTCAAACCAATCAGAAACTATTGAACCAATGAATGCTAAAGTATTGTCAAAAATGATTGAATCAGGGATACCAAACCTGGATACTAAGTCTTGATAAAAATTGAGAGTAGAAGTCTCATTTGCTTCCTTTAATGCAACTGCTTCAATCCACTTTGTGAAGTAATCTGTTGCAGTCAGTATCCACTTATGTCCTTGGCTAGATGGTGGATTGATTGGACCAATGAAGTCCAAACCCCACTTGCCAAATTTTTGTTCCACTTGAATTGGATGTAGGGGCATGTCTGCAAGCTTCTATTTACCTACAAAAACTAAACATTTGGTGCATTTCTTCACCCAATCATGTGCATATTTAAACAATTTTTGCCAATAATAATTAGCTCTCATAATTTTTAGAGTTGGTGTTCTTGTTGCAAAGTGACCTCTAGAAGGTCCATCATGAAACTCTTCTAGCATTTTATGAATTTGATTTGGCTATACAAACCTTAGTAAAACACCATTAAAATATTTTTGTATAAAACACCATCTATCACAGCATAAGGAATTGCTTGTAGTCTAAAGTACCTTCTTTTTTATCTGTCTAGACCTTGAGGACAATTCCAAATATGCAAATAATGGATCATTTGTTGCACCCAACTTTCAAGCAGATTTGGGACAACAGCTATTTCTTCATTCTCTAGCACTGTCTCAGCTTCTCCTTAAGGTTTAGTGTTGTTTACTTCATGGTCTGTAAGTTGTTCACACAATCCTTTACCTCATACTAGCTTTGTGACTTTAATTTGAATATCATATTCCATCACTGTTGTTATCCATCCTAGTCTCTTATCATTTAGATCCTTACTAAGAAAGAATTCTTTTACTATTGGATGGGCAACCATTAACTGTATTCTAATGTTTGAAAGCATATGTTTGAACTTTTTTAGGCTTCTTATGATAGCCAATACATGCTTCTCAACAAAGGAATACCTTACCTCATAATCATGTAGAATTTGGTTGAAGAAAGCCATAGGTTGTTCCATTCCTTCATCCTTTTGCTAACAAAGCATAGCTGATATTGTATCAACACTACCAAATGCATACAAAATAAAATCTTTAATAAAATTTGGATTGATTAGTGTTGGGGCAGCAGCAAGTGCCTCTTTTATCATTTCAAAACTCTGTTTGCCTTCCTTTGTCTAGCTGGAAGGAATATTTTTCTTCAACATGGTTGTAAGGGACTACAATAATGCTACTATGCTTGGGATAAACCTTCTTACAAAGTTGATTCTTCCAAGAAATATTTGTAAGCCTTTGTTATGGGTAGGAAGTGGAAATGCTAATATTGCATAAATTCTTTCAGAATCAATTGATATTCCATCTTTTGACACTATGTGTCCTAAAAGTTTGCCTTCATGCACTGAAAAAATACTCTTTTTTGGGTTAAGTGAAACCCCAAACTCTCTACATCTTTCAAATATCAGTCTTAAATGATGAAAGTGATCTTCAACTTTCTTAGAAAATATAGTTACATCATCTAAATAAACAAGTACAAACTTGTTGATAAGACCTTGAAAGGCCATATCCATTTCTCTTTGGAATGTTGTACTTGCATTTGATAAGCCAAATGGCATCTTTCTATAGGCCATTGTACCCCATTTGGTAGTGAAAGAAGTCTTATACTGATCTTCCTCTTTCACTAGAATCTAATTATAACCTAATCTCTTAGTTTCATTCAACTCATATCCATTTGACTATGCCAGAATCAAATGCATTCTTGCAAAATGCTTTAGTTTCATGCAATGGAAAGATTGTCAGGTGCCATATTTTTTGTTCTTCTCATCATGGGGCCAAACAAACTACACCAACACATTGGGGTGAGTGGGTAAATGCTAGGGGAGGTCTTGTTTTGTGCACCAAGTGTCTTAGTCATTTTGAGCTACAAGTTACTGGTAAACTCAAAAAGTGCTCGGTATTGGTAGCTTGCAAGCCAGAATGACTAGGATGCTTGGCACATAAAACAAGACCTTCCCTACCATTTACTAACCCACCCTAATGTGTTGGCATAGTTCGTTTAGCCCCACAATGAGTAGAACAAAAAATATGGCACCTGGCAACCTTTCCACTACATGAAACTGAAGCATTTTACAAGAATGTGTTTGATTCTAGCATTGTCAAATGGATAGGAGTTGAACAAAACTAAGAGAGGTTATTTTAGATAGACTCCACATGCACCTGTAGGTCTAAACAAAATGTTCCCAGCTACCACAAATTCTAAGAACTATCCCATCAAAGTTTGGCAATTTTTTCATCTTAGGGAGCTTAAGGGACTTTTCTGGTAGTCTGCTGCCCCGAATGATTGCGATACTTGGCACATGAAACAAGACCTCCCTTGGTATTTACCTACCCACCCTGACACATTAATGAAGCTTGTTCAGCCCCACGAGCTATGGAATGGAAAATGTCACTCCTAGCACCTTTCCACTGCATGAAACTGAAGCATTTTGCAAGGATGCATTTGATTCTGGCACGGTCAAACGAATAGGAGTTGAATAAAACTGAGAGAGGTTATTGTTGATGGACCCCACATGCACCTGTAGGTCCAAATAGAATGTTCACAGCTGCCATGAATTTTGAGAACTGTCCCATCAAAGTTTGGTAGTTTTTTCATCTTAGGGAGCTTAAGGGACTTTGTTGGTAGCCTACTGCCCCGAATGACTATGATGCTTTGCACACAAAATGAGACCTCCCCTGGCATTTAATTACACACCCTGATGCATTAGCAAAGTTCATTCAGGCCCAGAGCTATGGAATGCAAAATGTCACTCCTAGCACCTTTCCATTGCATGAAACTGAAGCATTTTGCAAGAATATGTTTGATTCTAGCATGGTCAAATGGATAGGATTTGAATGAAATGGAGAGAGGTTATTGTTGAAGGATCCCATGTGCACCTATAGGTCCAAATGGAATCTTCCCAACTACCACAAATTCTGAGAACTGTCCCATCAAAGTTTGGCAGTTTTTTCATCTTAGGGAGCTTAAGGGACTTTGTTGGTAGCCTGCTGCCCTGAATGACTGCAATGCTCAGCACATGAAATGAGACCTCCCCTAGAATTTACCTACCCACCCTAATGCATTGGTGAAGTCCATTCAGCCCCATGAGCTATGGAATACAAAATGTCACTCCTAGCACCTTTCCACTACATGGAATTGAAGCATGTTGCAAGAATGCGTTTGAAGAAATCCTTGACACATGAAGACACTAAGAACACTGAAGACATGGAGGACAAAGAAGCATGAAGACATGAACAAACTCCTGTCATGAGGAAGAACCACAACCCAATCTAACTCTTGAAAGCATGACATGTTATGATGAAGAACCACAACCAAATCCAATGATCCAATGGCATGAACTAATGACATAAGCAACTATGTGCTACTATTGTAACATGATAAACATGAATGTTATGAACTAACATCGAAACCCTGTGATCTAACCCCATGAAGCATAGCATGATGATGATGCAAACATCAAATGTATATCATAGAAAATAAATCAAACGAAACATGACACCTTCACTGCCCATAGTTCATACCACTGTCATCGAGTAGACCTCTTTGACAATTCAAGCTCATGTATCTCCACCTATTAATACAATCAAATAATATGCACATTACTATAACAAAATGTACATGAAATATATAACATCACTTATGTAATCGATCACTTAGCACCATCTGATGATCACTCTCCATCATCTTTTCTCAAGATTTTTTGTCCATAGTTGGATAGACTGGAGTTGTGACCTCCTGTGAGAAGCATCAAAAAGAAAAATTGACGAAACATAAATATACTGGAGGGAAGTGATTCATACTACTATTTATATACAAAACAAAGTACAAGTAACCATCTAGGAAAGTTTTATGCATACTTACAAATTAATCCAATGAACCATCTGGGTCTTCTCTACCCTTTATTGTGTCAAGTATTGCCTCATGGTCAGAGTCACACACCTTCCACAAGGTCTTGTTCAAAGGTCTACCTCAATATTATATCAAATGAACATTGGTTGCCACTACAAGGTTGGAGTAATGAAGAATCTTCTGATGCATGTCAAATTCCTCAAATAGCCAAACATTAACACTCTTATGTGGGTACCTTCTAAGCCATGTTCCAGTAACAACCACTGAGCCTGTAGGGTATTTGATGTTTTCTCCATCTGTAATTGGTGCCTCCAATTTCTTTTTGGCCTAAACACAACATCACAAGTAATAATATGTTCCCTCTTCGTTATCTTCATCTACAATAACTGCATAAACATGCCCTACAATGATATGTGTAGAAAATTAGATGAAATTAGTCAACATTAGAAAAATACTACAAAGTTTAAGATAACATTAGGAATTTGAAATTTAACTATGCAAGTAGATATATTACCTGGTTGAACTAGATCTGATATGTGGTCAAATTTAATCAAAGATTCCATCTCTATCAATTCCAGTGTCATTGAGGGTCGATACGTGTCAAGTGGGCAAAGATAACTAAACTGCCATTCATCAACCCATTCCATTGACTCGCACTCATTATAGGCTTGAATTGTACATGGAGAACAAAAGCACACCATATTTTGCATATGTATACTCTATGAACCTATAATTGAGCTTCTAATAGAGTGTAGCTCACTTGATCTTGTCAGTGTACAACCATTCTCATATGGTGCAATGTTAGTATCATCTATCAACTAAGAAAATCTATGAACTGAAGGCTTACCTTCATTACCTGGACCCATCGAAGCATTACACCACTCGATGATTGATTTTGCATCTATCAGCTTTGCATTATCTTTATACTTTAACTGTTCTCATGCTATGGCTCTTTTGATACATGCTCTTGCACCATCATGCTCCCCCTTTTCATGCCTAACCTCACAAAAGTTCCACATATGCTGAACACTTGTAATATTATGCCTCTTGCTCAACCAATAGAAATTCTACGAGTTCTTGAATTGTGATGCACAGTTATCTGACCATATGATATGTTGATTGAATGATATGCCCCTTCTAGCCAAATCATTGTAGAACACCTAAAAACAACCTTGCACGAAATCTGCGGAATGCATATGATCATCACTTATATAAAAATGATACTCCCTTATGATCTTTCTATCATCCTCTGTACTATCATTCACATGAACTAATGCGATGTGCCAAAATATAGAAACTTGTGTCGAGTTATAATATTGGGATTACACCTCACACTGTGGCTGTAGACTATAGTTCTATGTAAAGTAGACAACTGAAACAATGCTACCAACTGGAAATGTGTCCTTGCATAACTTGAATTGCAAGTCCAACCATCGAGCTCTATGGGCATGTCTTACATACTCATACACTATGTTGTCATGAAATATAGGCATAAACTGATACACTAGAATCTTCTGAATAACATATTCACACCTTTTTTCTTCTTTACCATCTCATGTATTGTATGCCACTATTTTATTCTTGTTGAACTCTACTAGTTTGTTTCCAACTGCATGTGTTCTTTCTATATGTTCACATATTGGCATACGTTGTAAGCCACCGCAATGCTGACATGTGCCATCCAAGCATAATTTCTTGTAGAATAATTGACCTTCCTCTCTATCACATAAAATCATTGATATGAAGTCTCTTGAGGTAGTTGTTGGGGCATGTATGCCACAATCCTGCAAAACATTGTTAGTATGCAAATCTAAACATATAGACTGATAAACATCAAAATGGTTAGAAAATTCAATATGTAATCTACAACAAGAAGTAGTGCGTGTGTGATTTATTTTGACAAAGAAAGATTTTAGGATTTCAAAATATCTTTGATAAATTTTAATTTGAGGATACTTCTCTAGAAATTTACCAAAAAACTATGTTTGAGTCATATCCAAAAAATGCTTTAGATGTGGCTCATTGTTTCGACTACTGTTTCTCCTTCTTACCACATCCTTTTTATTCAAAGATACCCTTGTGTAATTCTTCCAAAAGTCTTCAATTAGGGATCTCAAAGATTTGACAACAACTTTTTCTTTTCATGGGAGTCTCCCAGAGAATACCCACAATTCATAAGAGTTTGGATCCTCAACTCTTTGACATCTTCCAATGGCTCTCATTAGAGTTTTTCTATTTATTTTCAATGGTTGACTTGTCTTTCTAATGAGGCAAGCTTTTTTTGTTTGTTGGCTTACAATTATTGATGTAATGACAGGTCATGTGACATTATTGTCCTTGGTGCAAAAGGTGGAATCCACACTCTCATATGCACTCATTAGATTCTTGACAATTTATTTTTCACTTGACGCATTCGATGTTCTTAGGCCAAGAATCTTCATACTGGGCCTAAATTTTAGATTTCTCATTAGTTCAACAAAGAGTTGACATCCTCCAATTTCATTTAAATTCTCAAAGAATAATTTCCATATCTTATTTACATACCTTTGGCAAGTGTGCATGCGAATCTTATCTTGCATGGGCTCCAATACATTCTCATCAATATCAATTAGAAACTTAGGCCTTCTATGCAAAATTCTAGGAGGTGTTTTATTTGGTAAAGTAGACTAAACATTAGGAATTTATTCAATATTTACTTGAGATGGGATAGATGATGTACCTTCAATTCGAGGTGAAAAGGTTGAAAATGATGTACCTTCAACTTGAGGTGTGAATGATGGTGTGTCACCAACTTGAGAAGAAAATGCAGATGTGCCTTCTACTTCACCTGTGAAAGATGGAGTGTCTCCAATTTGAGAAGCTAATGATGGTGTTCCTTCAACTTGACCTGCGGATGATGGAGTGCCTCCAACTTGGAGATTCACTTTCCTCATTGCATGGAGGTTTTTCTTTCATTCCCTTTGTACCACCAATTCCATCTCTCTTAGCTTTGTTAGACATGTCACATTCCTGTTCAATTGGCAATGGTGGAATGTCTTCTTGTATGGTTGACATTTTCCTACTTTCCTGAATTCACCTCATTCTTTCTCTTTTCCTTTCATTCTCAACTTCTTACTCTTCTGGTGTTAGAGTATTTTCTCATTTCCTCGGCATGATGATGATTTCTACAAGCATGAAGAATAAGATAATGATAATTAGAAATTTTATAATGACAATGAATAGCACAGTCAGAATGAATAACAAGGTTTTACAAACTTCTGAATAAGACACCTCATAGCAAGATAACTTGAACATACATAAGTCATGGAGTATGCATTTAAACACACATATAAGTAATGTAGTATACACTTGAACATACAAAGTCATAAATGGTGCAGGAGCACCTAGTCCCTTAAGGCCAATTATGGTAAATGCAATCTAAATGAGTTTAAATGTTTCTTTCCATGTGTGGAATCCTATTTTGATGTAATAAGGTCTATAAAAGACCATTTGTATGTCTTAGAGTCCTTTAGGTAGGTCAAGTAGTTAAGTTTTGTCAAGTGTCATAATATTGCTTATGCAAATTACATGTTTTGTCCATTTTAAATCAAATCCAACAATCATATCCTCCAAAAATGTAGTTGGATCAGTTGGATGGTTTGGTATGTAGGTGAATATTTCTGATGCACTATAAGGTGGCAACAATTTGATTTGTACAATGTACCACAAACTTGTATTCTAGATTGGCTTCACAAACTCTCACTATGACCCTTCAATGAACTAAGTCTCCAAGTCACCGACTAGCACTCAAGGGTTCATACCTTCATATGGGCTTGAAGAGGCATCTAACAAGATTAAATCCACTAACCAAACACACCTAAATCACTCTCAAGTCACTGAGATTCCTTCTTGACCGCAAGTCTGTCTAAGCCTAGATATTCTAGTAGCCCTACTTAAGGGTCTGTCAGGCCTTAACTCTCACCATGGACATGATTCCAATGAAACAAAACTAGTTTAGAGTACCCATTATTAGGTTTGACAACATATCTAAAGATAGGTATAGGTTGTTTTGGACAAAAGGCTTCAAATCCTATGATAGACCTTCTTTGGACTAGGCCTATTAGGCCACTTTTATAAAGAAACTACTCTCAAAACATTAAGATAAACACCAACACCCCAAAATAGTCTTTCAATAGGTCCCAAAACATCCAAAACCACAATCAAATTCAAGTGGCATGATCATTTACAAGGCAAATAAGGAAACCCTCACTTTTTAATGCAATTACCAAGGGTTTATTGAAAATCATATAATCTGGACTTTGCAGACCAAATAAATACATCCAACATCTTTCAAATACCCTGTACAAACTTAAGAAATCATCACAAGACTAGTCCCATCAATATTTTGTCAAAACCCTACTTTGGTTCCTTCATTTCATCATGAAAACACTTCAAATCATACAAGAGCATGCTCCTAAAACCCTACCAAACACATTCTCTACATTGGAAACATAAAAGTAACCTATAACATGTCTAATGGAGGTCATTCCACCTAATAATAATGACCACAGAGGGTGGAATGCCCTATTTTCCCATTTCTTCCCTTAAAACCCTGTTTTGACAGTTAACTAGGTAATTTTCAAAACAACGATTAAATCTCCCTCAAAACCCAATGAAATCCTCTCAAATTTGATGCAAATGAAAGGTAAAACAATGCTCTATCACATCAAATGCATTTCCAATCTTGACAGTACCGTAAAAGGGAGCAGTACAGTCTAAAATAGAGAGAATACAAAAGAAAGATGAGTTTTCCAGCAGAAAACTAGAGTTTCAGTCATTAATTTTTCTTCCAATTTTGTGTCCCACCTTGTTTCACTGATGGGAGTCTTAATACATCAATTCCAAATTGTCCTATAACTGATTCAACCAACTTTTTGGTGATAGGATCATTGGTTTTCTTCTAAAATGATCAAAACATGAAGTTTACATAAGCAATATTATGAAAACTTAAGTACTTGACCCCTTTAAATGACTCTAGGACTTATACATGACTTCAACATACTCAATATAGAACACAAGTTTATGAAACTTTGTAGAAATCAAGTTGTTTGTGAAACTTTTTTGTTGTGAGAGTTTGTGGAGACCAGAAGGTGTTGAGAGATCATGCTATGTAAAGGTATATCTCTAATACTAAGCCTCCCTTTGACCCTATCAACTCTTAAGAACATCACCATGACTGTTCTTGACTGTCTTGCCCCTTGAAGGCCATTGTTTGGACTCTTATATGAGTATTAAATCACTATTTTAGGTTTCGAAATCATGAATTGTACGGTTAATTTTTTACATATATGAGTTGTATGTCTAGGTGATTTTGAAGGATGACAAAATGAATGCCATTGAAGGGGACTGTAATCAACATAAATTGACTATCCTAATAGTCTTAAACCAGTCCAAAAAATTTTTGATAGTCAAAAGAACATTAACCATTGAAGATAACCTTCTGGATACTCGTGACAAAAGATCAAATACATCTTAAGTAATGCATAAATTAAAAACAACTTCATGATGATCATGACTATGATAGTGGACTATTATATAGACTTGTGACTATCCTACAGTCATGAAAACCTCCTTTTTAGTGTTTTATGTCCTTGTAACTCCCTTTGTATCATCTCATGTCATGATGCTTGTATGTCTATACATATTTGTATATAACTCTCTTCTCTAAAATTTTGTTATGTTGATGAAGTAATTACATAATCTCCATCATATTTTTATGGATTGAGTGGTATCAAAGTGAGTTGTAACAATTTGTCAAATAGGTTGTGGTGCTCATTTCCTCTATTTTTGTAAGAAAACTATCATTTCATGCATGGTTCTATTAAATGAATTGAATTATGCATGTATTAAGGAATAAATCCTTCTATATCATCCTAGGGCAAAAATTAAGAGTCTTCCAAAATCAATTTTGGCTCCATATATACACTTGAATATGAGTATGACAAAAAATTGTTCACTAAAATTATTTTATGAAGTATTTGATAATGTTTTTCTCTTGTATAGCTGAAAATAGGTGAAATGAAGGCATGAAGGGCTGAAACAAGTTGGAAGCATGAGGAATTTGGAGTCTCTTTGACTGAACTAACTAATATACCTAGACACATATATATCTTAAAACATAAAGAACATAAAAAACATAAAGACAAAAAGACATTTAAAGACATCAAGAACATAATAACATAAATATGTGAATTAAAATAGACATTTAAATTGAACATACCTTAGAATTTGATATTGTAGTTCACCAATTCTTCAAAAGATGGCTTCAAAATCCTCAAATTCTTTTTTTTCGCAATTTTGATCATGAATTCTATATAATTCTAGAATAGGATTAGTAAAATTTATGGAAAAAATAAACATATATCATCAAATTCAATCTATATATAAAAGGTAATTAGCTTTGAAACAAAATCACACATGAAACATGGAAATTTCAGTTTAAATAATCAAATTTTCTCCAAAAACATGAAAAATGACTTCTTCTATGCTGAAAAAATAAAAAAAGTGGTGGATTCATATAAAAATGATTCTCAATTAGTCAAACAACATGAAAATATTTTTTTTGTTTGATATACTCATTAAAAGCAGGAATAACAGTCATGTGGGGTCTGAAACATGGATCCCACATGCTTTTTTACCATTTTCCATGCGTCCTAGAATGCGATCATGTTATAACACGCTCGTGTTAGAACGTGAGTACATTCTGGGAAGCATGATAGGTAACCTTGTATCTACATGGGAGAGTCTCTCTCTCTCTTCATTTCTCTATCCTATAGATAGACAAGGATCAGGAGACATGGAGAGATAGAGAGGGACATGGAGATAGAGAGGATAGGTGAGATAGAGATAGGGAGAGGGAGAGATGGGGATTGAGATAGAGAAAAGGGTATATAGAGGGAGAAAGATAGAGATACATATATATAGAGAGGGGAGATATAGGGAGATAGATCTAGCAAGGGAGAGATAGATAGGGAAATACAGAGAGAGAGAGAGGTAGAGAGGGGTATATTAAGAGATGGGGTTATGAGGATAGATAGATCGATAGGGAAAGAGATCAAGAGATGTCTAGAGACATAGGGAGAGAGATTTCAAGAGGTAGAGGGATGGGGAGAGAGATAAAGAGGAGAAGAGAGAGGTAGCGAGGGATAGATTAAGAGATAGGGATCCATATGTCCAAAGAGAGATAGGGATCCCTATTCTCCCCTCTACCTAAACCATAAACCTAAACCTCTAAACCACAAACCCTAAACCCTAAATATTGCCCCTAAACCCTAATGCCTAACCCCTAAACCCTAAACCCTAAACTCAAAAAACCCTAAAACCCAAACTCGTAAACCCTAAACCCTAAACCCAAAATTTGAGCATCCCTAAACCCCCAAAGCCTAAATAATTCCCCTAAACCCTTACCCAAAACCCTAAATGCTATTTACTTGAGCAACCCTAAACTCATGTAAACCTGAAATAGTGAGGGAGGAAGAGATAGAAAGGTAGATTTAGAGAGAGGGAATTGAAAGTGATCTAGCAAGATAGAGAGAGAGAGAGAGAGAGAGAGAGAGAGAGAGAGAGGAGACATAGATATCTCTCCAAGTCTTGGTCTCCTCTGTATCTCCCTATTTGTCTCTCTACCTAAACCATAAACGTAAACCTCTAAAGCTTAACCCCTAACCCCTAAACCATAAAACTTGGAAACAACCCTAAACCTCTATCTCCCTATATCTCCCAATCTCTATAACATTAAACTTCATGAAAACATTAAGCTTTCATTCCAACCAAGTTCATTCCTAATCAATCGCAAATCATCACTAATCCATTCAATTTCATCTCTAATCATCCCTAAACCACTTCTAATCAGCCCTAAACCACTTCACACCATCCCAAATCACATCCAAATCAATTTAACTTTGAATCCCTAATCATTTTCAAATCAACTTGGATTTCATCTCAAATACAATCGCTAAACTATTCCTAAATCATTCTAATGATTCCCTAATTAGCACTAAACCACTTCAAACCATCCTTAAACCATTCTAATCATTCCCAAATCATTCCTATTCTAGTCCTTTTCACCTCTCATCATCCCTAAACATATCCATTTCATCCCAACTCCATCCCAAATCAATCTAAGCTCCATCTCAAATGATCCCAAAAATAATCAAAATCAAACAAATACCTCACTAGGAGCCATTATAAGATCATAGTGCCAATCTATTAGTCATTTGCACCATTTTGTATAATATATGTGCCCATATACTCCTTAGTAGCACCTACCTATCAATCACAAACATCATTATACACCTAGCTAGTCACAGGTGTCATTCTACCTTCTTCTAGCCATAGGAGCCATATCAGAACATCATAAGCACCAATATGTTAGTTGTTTAAACCATTCTATACATCATATATACCAACCATAAACCCTAAACCTGATCAACCCTAAACCTAATCAACCCTAAACTCTTATCTCCTTGTCTCTATCATCTCTTCACCTCTCAATCTCTCTGCCTATGTCTTTGGCCATGTCCATCACCCTCTATCTCCCTATCTCTCCCTCTCTAAACTCCTAACCCCTAAACTCTAAACCCAATCAACCCTAAACCCCTATCTCCTTGTATCTATCATCTCTCTACCTCTCAATCTCTTTGGTTATGTCTCTAGCCATGTCCCTCACCCTCTATCTCCATATCTCTCCCTCTCTAAACACCTAACCAAGCTAAACCCTAAACCTGATCAACCCTAAATCTGATCAACCCTAAACCCTATCTCCTTGTCTCTATCATCCCTCTACCTCTCAATCTCTCTGCCTATGTCTTTGGCCATGTCCCGCACCCTCTATCTCCCTATGTCTTCCCTCGGTCTACATCTCCCTATCACTCCTCTCTCTCTAAACCCTAACCTAAACCTCTAAACCTTAACCCCTAACCCCTAAAACATAAACCTTAAGTTACCCTAAGTAATGCCTCTAAACCCTAACCGCTAACCCCTAAATCCTAAAACTGAGCAGTTCCCTAAACTCCAAACCTCTAAACCATAAACCTTGGAAGCAACTCTAAACCTTTCTCTCCCAATATCTATCAATCCCCTCACACTCTCTCTCTCTCTAAACCCTAACCCCTAAACCCTAAACCTGAGCAACCTTAAATCCCTAACCCCTAAACCCTAAGCCATAAAATTGAGCAATTGTAAACCCCTATACCCTAAATAATTCTCCTAAACCCTAACCCAAAACCCTAAACCCTAAACTTGAGCAACCCTAAACTCATAAACCATAAATAATACCCCTAAAGGTCTAAGAAACCCTAAGCTCATAAACCCTAAATAATGACCCTAATCATGAGCAACTCTAAACCTCTCTCTCTCTCTCTCCCAAAATCCCTAAACCCTAAATAATGCCCCTAAATCCTAACCATTAAACCATAAACTATAAACTTGAGAATCCTTAAACCCTTGAACCCTAAATAATTTCCCTAAGCCTTAAACTTAAGCAACCCTAAACTCATAAACCCAACCCACCCTCTCTCTGTCTCCAAAATAAGAAAACTATGACTCTCTATCTCTCTCTCTCTCTCTCTCTCCCTATCACCAGGTATCTCTCCCCTTTCTCTCCCCTCCATCTCCATCCTCTCTCCCTTTTCCTCCCTTTCACTCTCCCTTGTCGACAAAGAACATGGAAACAAGAAAAATAGGACATGTAAAGATGGATGAGGATATAAATTGGGATGATGAAATGGAAACAAGATAATTTATGAAATTTCATTATGGGAAGAATGAGGAGGAGAGGTAGAGAGGGGAGGGAAGTAGAGAGTGAGAGAGAGGATAGGAGGTAGAGACAGGAGGGAAGTAGAGAGTGGGAGAGGACCATAGGAGGTAGATAGGGGAAGGAAGAAGAGAGAAAGGGCACGAGGTAGACACTTGGGGGGGATGCAAAGACTGAGAGAGGGTAGGAGGTAGACAGGGGAGGGAAGTAGAAAGTGAGAGAGAGGGTAAGAGGTAGAGAGGGAGGGGGGAGAAGAGAATGAGAGAGAAGGTAGGAGGTAGAGAAACGAGGGAAGCAAATACTCAAAAAGAGGGTAGGAGGTAGATAGGGGAGGGAAGTAGAGAGTGAGAGAGAGGGTAGAAGGTAGATAGGGGAGGGAAGAAGAGAGTGAGAGAAGGTGGGAGATAGAGAGGGGAGGGAAGCAGAGACTCAGAGAAAGGGTATGACGTAGAGAGGGGAGAGAAATAGAGTGAGAGAGATGATAGGAAGTGCAGCTGCCCTTGTAGAGACGTATGTAAAGTGTGGAAGCATAGATAGGGCATGTTAATTATATGATGTAACACCTCAAAGAGATGTTCTATAATGGAATGCAATGATTGCAAGATATGCAAAAAATGGATTTGTTGAAAAGGATTTAGAAACTTTCAAACAAATGCAATTGGCATGTGTATTGCAAGTTATGCTCATCATAATGCGAGTACATTATAATGCGAGCGCGTTATAACACTAGTGCATTATGGATTTCGCATAACATGAGCACATTATAATGGGCTCGCGTTATGGATTTAAGATAACATGAACCCATTATACTATGCTCCCATTATGGATTTCACATAATGTGATCACGTTATAATGTGCTCGCGTTATTGTCAGCTTTGTTTGACATGTTTTTATTAATTTTTAGCAAAATTTGGAGATAATCTGGAGCATGATCCCCATCAAGATGGCACTTTTTTCAATGAAAACTCAAAAAAATACCACCATAATCTTAAGCTCTTTGTTATCTATCTAACCATATAATTGTTTTCACATTTTGAGTATGTTTAGTGTTTCATCTTGAATTTCTTTTGTAAGTGTGTCCAGTTTTTGTCAAAAACCAATGTCCAATATTTTTGACTTTTTTTTAATCGTTCATTGAAAATTGAAATAAGTTATATTTTTAGAAACTAGACTCCATTTTACATGAATTAAAAAAAAATCAATTTTCAATTAGTTTTCAAACATTTTAAGGGGGGAGCATGCTCATATTTTTGTTTTTTAGGATGTGTCCACTTTAAAAATTACTAAAAAATTAATTATTCATTAAAAAATTATGAGAAAAATCAAGGATAAACTACATGGTGTTATCTAATTTCACACCAGAGTGATTATTGAAATACTAAAAAAAAGTTAACATTTTAGGGGGAGCACACCAGACGCTATGTTATGTTTTTTTGAGAAAAATAAGACCAATTTGTGTGCTCCCCCTTTCTGAACCCCTTAATCTCAACCATTTTTGGAAAAAAATTAGTAGTTTAGAAACTAGATTCGAAGAACTACAACTCTCGTTTTCGTTCCATCTTCAAATTTTGAGTGTAGCTATCTTCAATTTCTCATCCAACATCAATGTTTCATGATTTCAGAAAAAAAGTGGCAACTTAAGACTCCATTTTGGTCCCTCATCTTTGTGCACTTACTCACAATTTCTTTCTATGTGTCCAACATTGTTACAATTGTAACACACTAGATCCAAATTACTTATTGAAGCGAAAGAGTTCCTACTCATAAATTCAAATATTTTCCTATGAGTAATTCTACAAGATGCATCCTTATGACCATATCCATTACATGAATAAAAATAACTAGGAAAGGAATAATTGTACCTTATAGTTGATTTTTCGTAGTGGGTGGAGATAATGTGGACTTGATGGTTCTTCTTCTTCCTCCACTATTGATGTTCTTGAAAAATCCATTATCAACACTCTTATCTTCTGCCTTCTTCGTCTTCAGTCTCAGGAGTAGTAGAATGATAGTTTAGATCTATCTTCTTCCTAGGAGCATCTCTGGCCTTAGAACTCTACCCTCTTTCATAGCCTAATCTTGTAGTATCCTTGTGACATTTTTTCTTTCCCAACATCTCATACAACTTTCTTGTGCTATCTTCAAACTTCTAATTTTTCTCTAACTAAATCTTGAGATGTTCAAAATATTTTCTTAGAGTGACTATCTCTGCCTCTAATTTTTGACATTCAATTGTTTTTACTTCAAGTTTAGATTTTGTCACATCAGCTATTCTTTTGGCCTCTTCAATCTCTATTTTTAGGCTAATGATTAATTTATTTGATTCTCCAACTTGTAGCCTTAATTTTTGGTTCTCCTTTCTAAGTGTAGACACCTAAAACCGATTTCCCATACCTCTACACAATTTATCCCTAACCATCTGTCTACCCCTTGTGATCAATTAGTTCACTTAATTTATCACTAGACCTTACAACACTATCCTCATCAATTAAATAAATATTTCTAATATTTATTTAGTTACCTTTTGTCCATTTCCCTAACCCCTGTTAATTAGATAAATCATGCTTATCTAATTGATCTACCCTATTGATCAATCTACCCTAGCCTACCTATTCCCTAGAACTAGGTTAATTAAGCTAAACACTCAATTAACCTTGCTTATCCCCTTCTTCCATGCACCTTTGAATAAAAATCAATCTTTTATTCAAAGGGTCAAATCCTCCTTACACCTCATTTATCACTCTCTTACACATGTAAGAGTACATCTTCACATCTCCACATAAAGATGAATTAAAAATTCACTTGTCATGTCCCCTCTTCCCAAAATGAATCTTTTATTCATTTTAATCCTCCACACCTTTCCCCATGTGAATTTAAAATTCACTTTTAATGAGAGCCCTCCAATCCCATTGACCAAGATTCAACCCTTGATCTCCCTCATCCACTCTCCTTGTGACACTTGTCACAAGGCTATGAACCCAATCCTAACCCTAACTCTCATTGATTCCTAGCCCTTGATCTCATCTTTCAATCCTCACCATCCATCCTCCTCTCAGAAACTCTATAAATGAAACCCTCTCCAAGCCATTTGAGAGAGACTCCTTCATGCACCAAACCTCTGCCAAAATCTCTCCACAAATCCCCTTATCATGCCTCCATAATGTCCAAATCACTCCAAATCTTGTCTCAATCCCATCCAATCCATCATCTAATCTCATTTATAGTGTGTTGTGAACACTTGAGCAATCCACATTCTACACATTTAGTCATTCTGATCAAGGGAAATATCTAAGGAGCTACATGGCGCATCTCCTTCTCACATGGATTTGTGAGGTCTCAATGAAGGTATAATCATTTGTTATGCATTAGATTAGTCTTAATCTCTCATTCAGATTTCACTTATCACACTAAGTTTCTTGATTTGATTTAGGGAAGGAATAAGTTCACCTTCAAAATCTATTTCAAAATCATATTCATCATATTCTTGTTCATATTCACTGACAATGTGGTTTTTATCTATCATGACATAACTTTTACTTGTTTCCTTATCACCTTCCAAAATAGACATAACCTTTTCTTTAGGTATATCACATGATTTGTTTGAGGCTAGTTGAACAACTTTTTGCTTAGCACTAACCTTTCTCTTATTTCTTTTACCTTTTCCCATAGTATTCCACCAAGACCAATCCAAGTCTATTAAACTCCTACAAGGAACTTGTAGTCTGATACCAATTGTTGGAATACTCACTATCACTGAGAGGGGTGGTGAATCAGTGATATATACAAACCAAATGTTAACTTTTAACAAGCACAAACATCAATGGAAACACATAAATATCACCATGACACAAATATTTACGTGGAAACCCTATGAGGGAAAAATCCACTAAGAGTTGCTTGAGTCTACTACTCAAATCCAACCTCAAAAGAAAGAAGATTACACTTGTTTTAAAAGCACCCACTTCAAGGTACAACCACACCTAGTACACTATTTTCAAGACTCCAAACTCAAGGTACAATGCACACCTAATAAACCACATACTCTAGATGAGACACCAGCCCCAATGAGGCACCAACCTCAATGAATGAAACTAACACACCAATCTCGTAAGACTTGACAAGTTTTTCATATGCAATCATTGATTCTAAACAATCTAATTTGCATCAATTTGAATCAAACATCCCCTCTGCTAAACAATCCTCTGTACATACCTCTATCCTCTCTACACACATACACCTCATATTAGACAAATATTCTTCATGATAATGCCCTTCTGTTCATCTCTGTATCATGATCACTGCATAGTAAAATCCTCACATTGTCTTCTGTTCATAGTCTCAAAACAATTCAAAATCATAAAACTAATATATATATATATATATATATATATATATCAATCAAAAGCAAATATTTTTGCAAAATCTTTGCAATGAATACACTCTCCCACTATAACTCAACCTACCATTGTTACACTTTGCATGAACCCATCTTACTACATACCTAGTCTTTGTTTGTCTACATAGGAAAGTAATCATTTATCTTTATTCATATAGGCAGACTGTATTTTTCATTCAAGGTAATTCTACATTCTACCTTGACCCTCTAACTTTACAATAGGCCACTCACTCCATTATATCTTCAAAGTGCTTACAACACAGCAACAATCTCTCATACATTTCAAACTATCAAATAAACATGAATGAATCTACTTCTATCATCAATAGTAACTTCTAACTAGAATACATCAAATTTGATGATCAAATACCTTCAAAATACCTTGTTATGTTTGACATTTTCTCATTTCTTTCAAGAAGTCTCTACTCCATGACCTTGTAGCATAGTTCTATGATAAATTCACACATACCACTCTCTATTTGTATGATATTAGAGCTCTTCATCTGCACAAAATATTATTGACTACAAGAACTAGTCTTCTACAGAAAAATTCCTTTGCTGACATTAGAAACACAATCATTATAACTTGGTTATCACCATACAACTCTACATCCTACACTGTGTACATCATATTCCATCCTTATCTCTCAAAAACTTCATATTTCCTTATACAATCCCATGGGATCACCATCTGTATTAAACCAAATATGCCATTAAAAAAATAGTTATCTTAAACTGATTACATCCTCCTTCTGCAGTTATACAGTCAAATGATTGTCAATGTGCAAACACAAGGAGTGGTCATTAGGGTTTGAAATGAGTTTAAACATGAACCTTCAATTTCATCTTTCGTGCCCTACAAACTTTGAATACTTATCATTGATTACTATATTGACGCTTGATAGCAAGCTTTTTACCGGTTTGAACCAGTTCCTTTAGATAAAAGGGTCAGTCATCTCACGTCTAGGAACCCTTTATATGGCCACTTAAGTGACCCTTAACTAACAACAGCAGGTCAACTAACAAATATAACAAAAATCAAACTTTTGTAATGATGCTATTTAGTATATAAACCCTAGGTCTTTGGAGTTCTTTCTTAGTGTTTTAGATCAACCCCCATGATTCAAAAGGCTTCCTCTAAAAAATGAATGTATGAAGAACTCCATGAATAAACACTAACACTATCAACTCATCATCACTTAGGTACTGACATAATAATCCAACTAAGATCATATACAACCAAACACTATCAACTCACCTGATGACAAGGTTTGCAAAATGTGAAATCATTATTACTGTGAAAGTTTTTACTACTATGAAATGATTACCACCATCAAGTATCAACTTTTAAGCATGATCATCAAGACATAAACACCATATGAAGTCCTAAAACATGATCATCAAGACACAATATGAACACCATATGGCAAACTCCGTAAACCATATCAACAAACACCATGGCAAACATTCATATAACACCACTGCAACTCCCTGTGCATCAAGCATCACATACATCAAAAACATGAGTGCATACCTCCAACATAATGACAAAAAATGATGAAATCTAATAGTATAAACTCTAATGACAGTCCAACTCCTTTGATCACTCTATGAGCTTGATCTTGATCACTCTAAATCAAACTCTTCTGATGACAACATAAACCAATGCACTGACCTCAGTAACCTTTTGACATCAATGACAAGCCTAATTGCAACAATAAACATGGAATACATGCAAAATATTCAAGGAGAATACATATAGGTAACACATAGAGAGAATACATGTGAGGCATGCATGATGCATGAAGAATATATAGAGAATAAGAATATAAGAGGAGAATACACTAATCGTACATCAATCACAAGAAGCACATAATGAAAGGCCCTGAGTTAGCATTACAAAGGAGACCTCAATCTAAATGTTGTCTCAATCACCATGTGCATCATTACACAAGATGCAAAGAAAGAAGAATGCTAGGGGGTTAGTTAGCAATGAGAAGCACAAGAGAAATACAAACACATCATGCACATAGTCCATACTAAGAACATTGTTTCCACTCAAGGGAATACATAAGATACCTTTTGCAAAAGGTTTTACATGAAGCCTTGTAGAATATGAAGGCGAACTGACCTTACTACAAAACTCTAGTTAGTGGCACAATCCTTCTCCCAAACATGCAAGGAGCTTCAACTTGGGAGACCAAGATAGACTCAAGATCTTTCTTCCAAGCTTTCCATAATCCTTTCCAAGATAGTGAAGTAACAAAGATAATCAACAAGTTTTTAGATAGAAAGATGAGAGTAAGGCTCATAACATGATATATGCCCACACCTTAAAGTGATTGCTAACTCCATCAGGGTAAAATTGCCTTTAAGATAGAGTGAAGAAGAAATATAAAACAGGCACAAGAGCTTTCTCAAAGCACATGCCCCAATGATATGTGTTTTCAAAAGCTACATAATGACAAGGGGCTTCCTCAAAGATTAGAAAATCAAGGCGATGCTTACAAGGATGATACACAATGGCTTGTGTAGTCATGGTATGACTCTAAGCATTACAATAAGGTGCTACATGGATGGAAGAAAGATCACATGAGAGTACACATAAATTGAATCATGAAAGGATGCTAAATCATCCAATGAAAAAATAACAAAATTGCACATCACAACATATAGAAGAATGAAGGTACATATAGTGGAATTACACATGTTCTTACTCTTTGTACCTTTGTACTAAGAAGGGTTTCAAGGGAGAACCAACAATCAAAAAAACATCAATATGGGGATAACAATACGTACAAGCATAATACAAATGAGAGGGAGGGGCTACCCTTGCGATTCGACCTATAACAAATTATCCTCCCCCAACTTGATTATAAAATGGATGGAGGAAACAATGCTCTAGGGGCTACATCAAGCATGGTGAAGAGTGCTAGAGCCAAACCTTGTTTGAAGTTGTTGAATTTTGTCACCCAAGACTCAACATTCCTTAGTGGAATGGCCTAGTGCTTGATTATATGCACAATAATGAGGTGATGAATGATTATATTTTTGAATCTTTTTGTGTTTTGGAGTAGGAAGAATGATTAAGTGGTCTTTGAGTAGACTTGGCAACATGCACTCTAGTTGAGATAGAAGAGAAGATTTAGTTGGAGGAAGCAATCCTTTTTGTTGTGAATATAGTGGAGAGAACATAGGAGAAGGCTAGAAACCTAAACCTACTTTAGACTAGTGTAGTGTTGGTTCCATAGGTTCCTTAATTCCTTGTTCTTTACATCTTAACCCATTTCAATTGTATCCTTGTTTAGAAAGAATTTTGAATCCATGCCCATAATGTTTTTCCAAGTCCAAAGGAAGAGAAGAGGTCATATGACTATCTTTGTTGAAATGTGTTAAGAAGGATCATTCTTTCCATAATGGTGAGTGTTGGTGTTCTCAACTAATTATATGATTATCCTTATAAGGTAGCTATCCTCAATTCTCAAGACTCTCAAGTTAGTGTCCAATGAACAAGAGACAATTACTTGTTCTCCTCTGCACTTTAGGCTCCGTTAGACCAAGGGGGTATTCCCTTATAGCATATCTAAAAAGTTATCTCAATTGCAATGAGATATTGACTAAGTAGATATGTTCTCACCAATAAATTGAGGTCTGAAAGATCTTATTTTAGATTAGCTAAGTCCTCAATATGCACCAATTTTAGAACTCAAAGAACATGGAACAACTTTTACACTATACAAAACATCGGAAAAGTTTAATATTCTTGATTTTTTTTTTGATTTTATGTGTTTGGACTTGAAAGACTTCTTTAGATCAGTGCCTATTCAGGGTAACAAAGTCAAAACCCTATATGCAAGTGTTTTCTTCATAACAATTTAACTTCACATTCAGAGGGTAAACAATATCACTATTGTCTTACAACAATGAACCCAAGAAAGAGTATCATCTATGGTTCTTCATCAATAATCCTTTGACACAATATACTTTCCCCTATATCTAGTTTAGAGCAATTTAATCCATTCCTTGAATAGATGCAAATAACTAGACACACAATATAGAAAATGTATACTGATAAATTCAGAAAACCTTAGCAGCTTCATTTAAAAGAAAGAATCCATATCCAAGGAGACAACCATAAATAACACACACATTTAGTGTTTCTTTTTTAACTTAATCTGAATAGAACATTGCCATGAAAAGAACATATAATCTCACACACAAAAAATATAACCTGCAACCCAGTAGTACTCCTTTCTTATTGGAATCAATCAAAATCTCAAGGCTTGTACAATATTTTCAAAGAATTCCAATCTCCTTCTATCTATACTATTTATCATATCATATACTATGAAAATTTATCCTTATGTTGAAGAGATACAAAGTATGTCAGCTAAGCTCCTAGAAACAACTATTTTTAGAAAAGTTTGACCATTACAACATAAAATAGCTTTGGATATCATGCTCATTACAAAAATTGATATTAGAATTAAATTACAATCACATGTGTGCCAACAAAAGTCTCCAATGCAATCATTTGATTCATTTGTATTGGCCAAAAATGTAGTACCACTTAGAATTTGCCAAAACAAGTCATCCTTCAGAAACTGATCACCGATTGAGAGCTCACTCAAGGCTCATTCAGCTTTGTACTTCTCCACCTGAGCTCCAAATTCTTTGTCTTCTGGCCATTGGAAATCCAACACCTTGACCACCTTGTCATTGTGAGTTGCATATTGGGCATCCAAGATAGCCTTTATTTCCCTGCCAATGTATTCACATAGCTTCTCCAATGATAAGAGCTCAACCAATACCAAATTTAGAAGATCTATTTTCAACTCACCTTCAATACAAACTAGAGCAACAACCTTAGACCCCACAATGCCAAATTTAGCTTTCCATAGGTCCAATGCCTTGGGTTGATCATGTTCATCTTTGAAATGGGGTAACACCTTCATCTTCAACTGATCAATAGATGCCACCTTTTCCTTCAACTAATTGTCAAGCTTTATCATATAAGAGGCCGCATCATGTAAGATATTCATGATCTCTAATGTTCCTTGTAGCTCAATAGGTTTTTTTGGTCAAACCTTGTTGTTTTGACCATTTTATTGATGGTAACATTTCTCAGCATCCATTTATTTATGATTTCTTGTAGACTAGAAGAATTATTTTCATGCTTTACCAAGGCTTGATTCAATTCAAAATTTCCTCTATAGGCATCATTTACTTTTCCACTGATTCTAGTTAATTGATAATAAATTATTTCGAAAACAATCTCACTGTATACTTGTAGCCTATCTCCTTTCAGTGAATTAACAATACCTTATAATTATGCAATATGTGAAATATTTTGCTCCACTCAAACTATCCATGATGTCATCCATCCTTGGCAATGGAAATCTATACTTGACTGTGATATTATTGATTGCTCTTGAGTCTGTACACATCCTCCATTTTCTATTCTTCTTTTGTGCTAGTACTGCTAGTACTGCACATGGGCTTAAACTTTCTCTAATCAATCCTTTCCTCAATAGATCATGTACTTGTCTGCTTCTAGCTCTGCATTTTCTACTGGTGTCATCCTATGTGCTGCTTTGTTTGGCAAACTGGCTCCAGGTATGAGTTCCATATGATGGTTGATACTCCAGATTTGTGGCAATCCTTCTGGCACATTCTTCGAGACAATATCTTGGTATTCTATCAATAATTCAATTATTTCCTCATGTGGTGGTTCTTCTTTTTTCATAGTGGTGATTTATGCATTTAGGGTATTGCACTTATTTGAAATCAACACAAAACACATGTTCTCATGTGTCAATCCATAAAAAAAATCCCTTACATCCACTAAACAGATTCTAGCATTGCCATATACTTCACTTTTGTTCTCTTCTTCTAAAGGTATCAAGATATGTCTTTCCCATTTGATGTTATAGTATATGTATTCTCCCTTCCATCATGTATTGCCTTTCTATCATACTACCATGGTCTTCTCAACAATATATGACATACATCCATTGACATAATGTCACACAATACATCATCATTATAAGATCCTATATGAAATTTCACCAAACATTGTTCACTCACCAGTACCTTGTGCTCATCTTGAATCCATGCTATCTTGTAGGACTTAAGATGTTTCAACCTCTCCAGATTCAACTTTCTCACCATCTCTTTTGAAACCAAATTGTATGTACTACCATTGTCAATGATAACCTTACAACATTTACCACCTGATTTGCATATTGTTTGGAACAAACTTTTCCTTTGCGGTGGATCCTCGGTTGTTTCTTCTTGGAACAAAGCTCTCCTCATGACTAATGATTCTCCCTTCTCTAGTTTTCCCACTGAACTATGTGATCCAACTAGTTCTTCCTCTGTAAATGTTGCTTTTGCACTATTCTCTATCCTCTTGTTATTATTCCCTTGATGACATTCAAATGCTCGGTGTCCTTCACCTCCACACTTGAAATAGGTTCCTTTGAATGATCTCTTGTCCAATCCTCTTTCATCTCTCTAGTATCATTCATTGCAGTGAGAATTATGACTCTTTTTATTGTTGCGATAGAAATTTCTGTCACCTCTCCCTTGGTGGTATGAATTGTTGTCTCTTTCTTTATAGTATGGGCTACTCTCCTTGTTTTGGTCCACATATGGTCTTCCTTCTCCAGATTGTGTTCTACCTCTCTAGAATCTTCCTCCTCTACCTCTCTATCTTTTCTCATGTCTCTTATTCATCTTTCTTCAACTTCCAAGGAAAATTGATATGCCTCTTTTGCTATTGTCATCCTTACCAAACCTAGTTCTTCTTGAATGTTTATTCTTAGTCCATTTATGTACCACGTCACTTTCTCCTTGCTTGCTTCACTATGTCTAGTCCTAATAATCATCTTGTGGAACTCTTCAATGTACTCCTTCACTGTCTTCTCCTTTTTTCTTAGGTTTTGCAATCTCTTCAGCAATTCCAAGTCATAGTCACTAGGTATGAATTGAATATTCAATTTTGTCACCATCCTATCCCATTTTCCGATTTTCTCTTTTCCTCTCCTATTTCTATCCAATTGAACATATTTCCACCAAATAGAAACATGTCCTTTAAACTTAGTTTTTGCAAACCTTACTCTTTTTGGATCTTCTATTTCCTCATACTCAAAGTATTCCTCCGTGTCATTTATCTAATCAATCAATCAATTCCTCATGATTCAAATTTCTCATATAGTTTGAAATTTCCATCCTATGTCTCTTACAAATATTAGAAATAGCTTTAAACATCTTTACCTAATCTAATTCTTCTTCTACTAAGGTTTCTTCATTTTGGTTGGCAACTTGAAATTCATCATCATCACTCTCATCCTCACGTCTAGGGTTTAGACCTCTTCTTCTATCTTCTTCTACAACATCCAATCTAATTTTCATTTTTCTCATCATCTCTATCATTTCTTCCATTCTTGCGGCAACATTGGTCATAGCAGGCATCCTCCTTGGCAGCATATCTTCTTCAGATCCAATGCAACTACCTCAATTCAGTGATTTGACTACATGGTTGCAACTGCCTCACAATCAATGCTCTATTGTCAAACATAAGTAGACTACCTCAAGTCGATGATCTAATCACTTAAATATCTTCTAGAATGCATTCTCTCCCAAAGGATTCGCAAACTTTGCTTTGATACCACTTGGTGCATTCACGAATGGAGGGTCTAGAGAATGGATTGTCCAACCATGCAGCCTAAGTAAACACAATGAAAACAACACAAGAATAGTTTGCAATGGAATATTTATAGTTCAATATCTTAGACAATTACAATACTTGTGCTAGCAACATGCAGGCTACAATCTGGCTCATAGGCTTGCCTTCTAGAATATAGTGTACATGAATGATGTGGCATTGAATTATCTTCAGAAAAGAACTATCTTCCTATTCTATTACTAGATATCAATGGCTATCCTCCTAATACATCTAATGAATTATTTTATATAATCTTCTATCTCAAAGCATGCTTCACATCAACCATAAGAGGTTCCAAAACTCGATGCTTGATGAAACTTGTAGGTCAGCCCACAACATGTGGTAATGCTTTACAAATGGATGAAACATGTTGTGGTTCTCGATGAAGGTCTATCTAGTCCCATACTACCTTGTGAGATGTTCCATTTGGCTTTGCAAGTGATGGGAATGCTCCGCAAACCTTGTTTTCTCATACTGAATGTTGAATGCTCTGTTGTATGGATTCTAATAGTGTTCTGATAGCGATAACTCTCTACAGATAATTCCAAACCACATGAAATTTGAATATGATTTAGATGACATAGTGTAGAATGTAAATCCTACTCCATGAGATGTGAAAGGATAATACGGTAAAATGTGGTGCAAAATATTGAAACCACAACTGACTAAAATGCAAGAAAATAATTCAAATGTTTTTGGTTGATGCAAGATCATCTTTCAACCTAGGATTCTCCTACATCATAAGTGAACATATTTGGGTGCATACAACAATGAGCATTCGCCAAGACAAGCCTCTATAGTGGGGTGCTAGTGATAGGTTAATGATTTGTATTGGAACATTGAACACTTCATTGCTCAAAATTCACACAGCATGTTGAACAATGAAATGCAAACAAGCGAGAAGTTGATGTGGCAGGTTAGAAGAGAAATAGGTGGAATTGGGTGTTTAATGTTAGAATGTTGGAGAAAAAGGTGGCAAGGTATTTTATTGCCATGCAACATGTTGACCACATAGCAAGAGTTCTTGGATTATGACCAAGGGTCGTCATGACCAACTGTCGGTCAACCTTCAAAAAGTCTTGGAAATTGGATCCCACAAAAAATTCTCATCATCCACATGGCAAAACAATTCCAAATGTCCCTCCAAATGAAATAGTCAACTTGTCCACCTCACTCCATGCATGTCTGAATTAAGAATTGTGGGATTGAAATGAAGGAATGCCATCTAAAACAACAATGAATGTAAAGCCATGCCATCTAAAACAATAATGAATGTAAAGCCCAAGTCAACCTCAAAAGTTAGGTTGTACCACTATGATGTCCTTGACATATGATTGTAGTCAAACAAATTTTATGTTGAGCATTGGAGATTTACAAAATGCATATCATTCACATATGAAAAACATAAATCTAAACTCCCCTTTCAATATAGGCGAATAGATAAATGATATTACATATCTTTAGGACTGACATACAAAATGCAAAAAAGATGCCTCCCTAGGCTGCAATTTCAAACTTACTTTTGAATCATGATTGCTTTCTCCCAATCTCATTAAAACCATGAGGGAAAGGAAAGTAGAGTTGATGTGATAGAGCTTGCTGCTGCCTGACTACTTAACAAAGTAATCTTGGCCATGTTCTCCTCCTTTGTTGGTGGAATTGGAGTGCTTCTTCCATGAGATGGGGTTAGAATTGGAATGGGTGTGTTGCTTACATGGGTTGGGGTCAAACCTGTAAAATTCATTATACAAAAATAGTGAGGGACATGAATGTTAATTATTTCCCTAAACAATGCATGATTTTCTGGCAAAAGGTTAAGTGGATTGCTTAAACACCTTTATCTCTCTAAAGCCTGAGCCTTGCCACCTCAAGATCTTTCACCCGTTCTTATTGCTCCCTTTGAATCCTCTCTTACTCTTTTTTCTACTCCTTTTCCTAGTTTTGTAGTCATTTTTGTTGTTCTCTTGCTTGTCGTTGAAGGTCTCTATCCAATTTGGATTGCTCTTTCAATTCTCTTGTAACAACTTGTGCTACCTTTCTATCCTTAATTTGTTGTGTCTTTTGGATTTTTAGCTCCTCGATGTATTTCTTCATCTACTCTTGTTGGATTAAAAGATCCATGTAGTAATCTCTTATTTAGAGTTTGAATTGTTGGCTCAACCAAATTCTATTATCATTTACATTCCTAGGTCTTTTCTTCACAAGGTGAATGGGCAGTTTAAGGAATTTGTTGATTTGTGAATCACTTTAGAAACCCACTGATTAATTCAATTATGCATGAATAATATATTCACCTTCATTGCAAACCACCTCACTATCCTAGGTAAATTCTACATTATCTCTACCATCCGAACCTTCACATTCGGCATAGTAATGTACCATTTCAAGTACATTAAATGTGGGTGGTGGAGATAGGAAAGAAAATATCCCCTCTTCTTCCTATGACAGTAGATTAATTCCTAAACTAATGGCTCCCTCCAATCACCACAATTGCTAGCTTGGCGGAGACAGGAGACTAAGTCCATCTTCTCTTTATTCATTTTGATTTTTTGCCATGTCGACACACACTTGACTCTCCACCATTGGTTCAGCTAAATCATGAAAATTACTTTGAGGTGAATCAGAAATAGTTTCCTCTACCATTTTTTTTATTATTGTAGGATGTAATTCAACATCTCCAAGCCCCAATAGCAATGTGTTTGTCACTTCTACTTGTGAAACATCAACTCTGAAAAGACTAAGGATGTTCTACACTATAGAAGCATCATCCTGCACACTAAACTAAAAGGTGTCATTAGGGTACATGTACTCCATAAGAGAATCTAGATTAAGGGACCAATTACCTATTCTTTTAAATCCATCTTTGATGGTTGCAATTGTAAATGCTTTACTAAATGACTTGCTTCCCAGTCATGTCATTTCTGCCCTCTTTATTTTAATGTTCAAAAACCTTGCTAGCCACATTGCTCATTCAAATTTGAAGTATGATTTAAATTCTAAAAATACACTTACATCGAGTGGCTATAATTTCTATGGGGCGTGAGCTAGTAGAATCAACAAGTCAATCCCCAACAACCTTTCCTCTTAGATAATTGTTACAGTAACATGGTTTCCATGGCCATCAAATATCAACAAGTGCCTATTTATCAGTGAAATACCCCTTGGATTTGATCTTGCAAAGTGGTGAAACCAATTCATAAATAGATCTTTTTTCATCCATATGTGGGGTTAGGTAGCCATGCAAGAACCTAGTTTGTAGCCAACAATGTAGTTTTTTGTTGTTTTTTTACCATTGAACAACTAAAACCCAAGTATGCTCTATTTGATAGCATTCACACAACACAAAATGGTGATCCATTCCCCACTCTTAGGCACGATGTATGAAACACTTTTTCTACCTCTTTTAGCCAAGACTTGCATGGCTCCATTTCTCCTTGCTTGAATGGCAGTTTCATCACAATTTCATGTTCTATGAGGTCCATATGGATTGGCATTGTATTCTTTGGACAATGTGGTGTACAATGCAAATACAATTATAGGCTTGAGGTTTAATTCTCTATCACTATCAAGGCCTTCCATTATCCTCAATGTGAGTTTAGGATGATGCCTTTTAAAACCAGTCCAGCATGATTTACCAGGCATCCCATCCTTAAATGAGTCGAGTTGTGTCTAGCAAATATATGCAACTTTAGTCTTAAGATTGATAATCTCAAGCGTGTGCTCATTGTAGCCATCTCTTTACACCACTGGACAATTAAACCTTCATCTATTGTCAAGACTATAGGTGGACCTTTCATGATTGTTGAAATTATTCCACCTAACCAATTGTTGAGTAGGGTGGTAGGGATTCCCCATTTTTTTGTTGCACTCATTGTTGACATGCCATTATCCTTATCATCTTGAATAACCGAGTCCATGTCCTCTTTAATCCACTCATGTTGCACCAAAACCTTCTTGGTTCTAGCAGCTACATCCACTTGAGCAACTACCTTAGATGGTTGGTGAGTGCTCTCATCACCAACTCGAGTCTCTTCATCTGGGGGGAATCTAATCACTCTTCTTTTTTATGGAGGTATAGTTTTCCTTAGTCTCTTCTTGTCATGATGGGTCCACATTTGAGCTATGTTCTTCATCTGCACATTGGAACAAATACCTTTGAACACTAATTTTGAAATTTGGAATCTTTTGAATATTTTTAGTACAAAGTTAATGAAACAAAGAGCCTTAAGCATTAAACTAGACATTCTACCAAACATGTATTGATTAGGATAGATGCATGCAAGGTGGTGTAGCCTACATTTTAGGTTCCACTTGGGCTTGTACATGATAGGTAGAAAAAATATATATACTCAAGCATGTGTGCAGTGAGGTTGACAATTTAAACTTTCTGATGTAAGTTAATAGTGAAGAGTAACAATCAGCTCCAATGGTTTTAATAATATGAGCAATGAAAACAAGGCTAAGTGCAAAAAGATGCGGGGCCAAAAAGTGGCCAAATTGTTTTTAAAAAAATTTAATACATAACGCGAGTGTGTTATAACTTACTATAAATAAAAAAAGAGCATTTGTGCTCATTTCATTTTGTTGTTTTCCTCCACCCGTGGCCTACAAACCCTAAGAAATGTGCTCGCATTTTGGAAAAGTTGATTCAACACCAAAATCTTATCAATTCATTGCCAAAATGCTGCCACAACGTCGAGTACGCCAAAGGAGTGAGTTTTATTTATTTTTTGGTTTGAATTTATTTCTAAATAGGTAGGTTTGAGTTGATTTTTGATGTAAATTTTGTTAATTGTTAGGAAATGTTAATGCACCTCCTCCTCCTCCTCCTCAAAATCTACAAAATCCTGAGGAGGAAATACCTCCGCAACAACAACCTCCACCATCCATTCCTCGACATACCCTTGAAACACAAGAAAATCTAATGGGGTAAATTGAAAATAATAAAAAAGAAATTGAAGACATAATTGCAAGGTTGAAAGATCCTTCCACTTCAACCTTGCATAGGTCCATGCTTGCTCAATCTCTTGAATCTATGCTATCAAATGTAGATTCAATTAGCAAGCAAATATCTAGTTAGACGGATAAGAGGAGAGAGTTTAGAGACTATTATGTAGACAAATTGTCATATGAAGATGTCAAAAAATTACAAATTACAAAATTAGACTTGTGTTCCATTTTCACAAACCCACAAACAAATCAACCTCCACCCATTACATGCAAGAGGTTCCCTATCCATTGGTGCAACAACCAAGCGATAAGGGACAATTTTGGGCAGAGGTGGTGGATGATTTTTTACCATCCTCCATGCAATAATAATGAGGTCCCGTAATACTTTTTGAGGAAACTCTACTGCGAGTTTGTCCTCAATAAAGTGCCAAACTATTTTGATATGCGGGACTTCTAGGGTAGAGGTGGGGGGTCAGCACAAGATAGACCAGGGCACGTGTTGACCCACCGCAGGCAATGAGATGAGTAATCAGCAAACCAGCCCATGAGCATGTTTCTATCCCTTCCATTGTGAAGGAGAGTGTTGAGGTTGATACACTTTAGTCCATTAGTGCCTTGACCCAGAACATCATAGAGCATGCCAGTCCTACAGCATAGTGTGGGTTGGGAGATAGTGCAAGGAGTAGGGTCCCACCCCATGCTTGTCAGACTTGCGAATCAGCCTGTGGTTATGACCCCATGGATAGTCAGGATGTAGGTACACAGGCTACATCTGCAGTTAAGCAGATGGTGATGATAGATACCCTCATGAGTGAGACTTTCAGCCTTGATACTCAGGTAAATATTAGCAAGTTTATTAAATTTAATTTATTAAATTTTATTTTTGAAATGCAAGATTAACTAATTTAGTTTTATGATTTTAATGAAATTTTAGGGTCATAGCGTTGATGCAGTTTTCAGTGATTCTCCACCTACATATCACACTACATCATCTACTATCGAGGTATGTAACTAGTAAACAATTATAAATGTTACATGTGAATAGCATCATTATATGAATGGTATTCTAATATTTGATTTTGGATGTTGAATAGGTTAATATTGGAGATTTCACGGCAACACCTACTAGTGGTGGTGGACTTTAAAGCTTCACGGAGGTAATAAAATAAATAGTTTAATGAATGAATTGTACTTACTAGATTTTTGTATGTGACTTGTGTGCTTTATTATGTGTACTTCCATGTTTAGATGAACATGTGTGTATGTTAGGATCTATGATTTGCATCACTATTATAGTTTTTGTAATTGAACAATGTTGTTTTATTTCTAGATGATGCAGTCTACAAAGACACCTCCCGATGTTCATAGGGCAATGGAGCATGGTGTGACCTCTGTGATTCATAGCTCCATGCCATTGACAGGGGTATGAGGCAGATTAGTACATTTCAATTTACATCCATTATTATAGTTGTTTATTTTTGAAAAATCAAAAGATTATTGATTTGAAGTTTAATTTCTATCTGGATGGTTTCTATAGGACATGACATCACCACAGCCTATTCTTGCTACTGAGGCAAGTGAGGAGATAGATTATATGGTAGTGGTAAGTGATTATTTTGTTAAATGTTTTATTTTTTATAACATGTAATTTTTATATATTAATGTCTATAATTTTTATTGTAACAACTAAAGATGCAAGAAGAACTAAATAGTAGGAGTAGCCCTCGGGTTCGTAGTAGACTACCCACATACATGTCTCCATCCCCTAGAAGGTCAAAGGTTGCTAGCCAGAGGGGAATGACTTTTTATTGTGTTCCTTTGTTGTATGCCTATATGGCATTTGTGGACATATATTTTGTATTGCATATAGTTAACATTGTGTGCCTAGATGACATTCTTGTAAGCCTATATGGCTATTTTGTATATATGTTATACTTATATTGACAAATATTGATGTATGCCTATATGGATATTTGGTTAATACATATCTTTTTTATTGATGGCATCCATACTTGCATTATAAATCCATGTTTGAATAGATATTTGTAAATGGCTACTTCAAATATTTAAAGTCCAATTGTATTACATAGGATGTTTGTTGATCCAATAATCTAGCTATAGTTATTCAAGCATCACCTAAACCTCATTTTGGAACTAAAAGATAAAAGTTGTATTTAAAAAAAATTGAATCATATTCATGGTGGATGTGGTTTTGTTCTTACAATAAGAAGTTAGAGAAGACACAAGCTTTCATAATCATAATCTTATTAATAGTTAGGGTTTGCATATTGGGCATTAAACCCCAAAAAGAATCTACTTTTCTTAAGACTTTAAAACCCTCAATTGCTTGTCGTGTGTAAAGTGCACTTTTGTTTTAATTTAATATTGACTTATAATCAGAAGTTACTATCACTTAAATCAACCTACTAAAGGGTCTTTAAGTCATTAGTTCACCGGCCCTTCAACCTAAATCAATCGCTGTCTTTGGTAAACTCTCATAAGCTCGAGCGCCATATCATAATCAAAGGTCATATTTAATTGATATGAGGGCGGGAAAAAGGATTGGATCAAACACATCAAACTAAGCATCATAGCTCTAGGTGCATTTTTGCCTCTCTCTAAACTATCCATTTTAGCACCTTGATGTAAAGTGAAGTCTAAACTTAGTGAAGATTGCACCTAGAAAGATATCACCTTAGATATGCACCTAGAGTCATCCTAGATCATCCATTTGCGCCTAAGGGTTAATATAACATAATATAACTTAGGAAGACTTTGAAAATCATCAAAAGAAGCCTAGGCACCTTTTATTGTCTCCACTATCCATTTTGGGTGCCTAGAGGAAAATGAATTTCAAATCACTTCCAACTGTCGTGCCTAGTGTTAGAACCTTCAAAATGACTAAATCTTACCAACGGAAGTCTAGGCACCTATTGTCACTTGGATCATCATGAATGAGCACCTAAGTGGAAGGAGAATAAGCATCTTGTATGGAGGTGCACTTTTGTGTCTAAATAACCTCATTTTGGCACCTTGAAGGAAGATGTTTTAAATCCTACGATCTAGCGCCTAAGTGTAAAATGGTCTCCTATAGGTTTGAACAAGTGATTGAAGCCATCAAATTGCCAAGAAATGGCTAAGTATACTAAGGCACATTTTCTTGTCTAAACTATCCATTTTGGTGCCTAGGAGGAAGGAGATTCAACATCATGAATCAAGGCGCCCTTTGCCATCAAAACAACCTCACATTGGTGTCTTGGATGAAATCAACATAAAACTACAAGTCTTGGAGTTTTTTTATGTTTTGATGATGTCTTTTGAGAACAATTATAATGATTGAAGGATGAGGTGGTTAAAACATTTTCATCTAGCTTAGGCACCCATTCAACTCTGAACAACCTTACATTTGTGCCTAAGATGAAGGGGACTTTCTTAAATATTTAAGCATTGATTAACAAACATGAAAACCTTAGGCACAATTTTCAACTCATTTTACCTTTGATGAGTGCTTAACTTGGAGAGAACACCTATCAGCATCAAGGCGCTATTTCATGCTCAGAACATCACATATCAGCGCCTAAACATGAGGAAGCTTAAACTATGAAATCTGATGTTACTTTGATTCAAAAATGAAGAAAATAATCCAAAGATTCTAAGCGCATATTGTCACTTGAGAAACCTTCAACTAGCGCCTAGTCTTGTGAAGGAGGCAAGAATCAGTGATAAAAGACCTCACCTTGTTTGAAAGTGTTGAAAGGCTAAGGAATGGGCTAAGTTCATCTAGGCACATTAAGACATCTACAATTGATTGAGGTCATTAAAATGACAAATATGAGGCTATCTTTTGCTAGGTGCATATTTCAACTTTCACATACCTTAATCTACGCCTTGACTTGGAGGAGTTAGTTTATGCTTTAAAATAATTTCTATGTGTTTATATGATTCAATATTTGTCAATAATTTAATATGCTAGTACAATGCAGCTCAGACTATTTTAGCATGTTTGGGTACAAAACAGGACCATGGCTAGCCTAAACGTACCCATCCAGATGTGTTGGAGCTGTCAGTTTGGCCACACGAGGAGAAGAACAAAAGTTACACCCCTTTGCAACTTCACACTACTTCCTTTTAACAATTTTTGGGGCAGCAGAAAACTTTTCACCACTGGCAAATGCCTCAGAGATATAAAAAATTGAGAGAGGTTATTGTAGAGGCACTCTACATGATCGCGTTACCTTAGACAAAATGTTTCTAAGTGACATAGTTTTGAGTAACATCTTGGTAAAGATTGCTGCCTTTTTGCACTTTGGACTCTTTAGGGATATCGTCGATACAAAGTAGCTCAGACTGTTTTGACTTGTTTGGGTGAAAAAAGGACCATGACTAGTGTAAACATCTGGACACATTGGAATAGTCAGTTTGGTTGCATCAGGAGTAGGACAAAAGTTACACCCCTTTGCAACTTTACACTACCTCCTTCTGACGATTTTTAGGGCAAAAGAAAACCTTTCACCATGGGCAAATGCCTCAGAGATATAAAAAATTGAGAGAGGTTATTGTAGAGACACTCTATGTGATCATGTTTCCTTAGATGGAATGTTTCTAAGTGACATGGTTTTTAAGTAACATCTCATCAAAGATTGTTGCCTTTTTGCACTTTAGATTCTTCAAGGATATCGTCAGTACAATGTAGCTCAGACTGTTTTGACATGTTTGGGTGAAAAAAAGGACCATGCCTAGCGTAAATGTACCCATCCAGACATGTTGGAATAGTAAGTTTGGTCACATCAGGATCAGGATGAAAGTTACACCCCTTTGCAACTTTACATTGCCTTCTTCTAACGATTTTTGGGGCAGTAGAAAACCTTTCACCACAGGCAAATGCCTCAGAGATATAAAAAACTGAGAGAGGTTATTGTAGAGGCACTCTACATGATCGCGTTGCCTTAGGTGGAATGTTTCTAAGTGACACAATTTTCAAGTAACATCTCGTCAAATATTGTTGCCTTTTTGCACTTTAGACTTTTCAGGGATATCATCGGTACAATGTAGCTCAGACTATTTTGACATGTTTGAGTGAAAAAAAAGACTATGCCTAGTCTAAATGTACCCATTTGGATGCATTGGACCTATCAGTTTAGTTGCATTAGGAGCAGGACGAAAGTTACACCCCTTTGCAACTTTACACTACCTGCTTCTGACGATTTTTGGGGCAGCAAAAAACCTTTCACCATGGGCAAATGCCTTAGAGATATAAAAACCCAAAGAGGTTATTGTATAGTCACTCTACATGATCACATTGCCTTAGACAAAATGTTTCTAAGTGACACAATTTTTGAGTAACATCTCATCAAAGATTACTGCCTTTTTGCACTTTGGACTCTTTAGGGATATCATCGGTACAATGTAGCTCGGATTGTTTTGACATGTTTGGGTGAAAAATAGAACCATGCCTAGCCTAAACATACCAATCTGAACGTGTTAGAATTGTCAGTTTGGTCACATTAGGAGCAGGATGAAAGTTACACCCCTTTGTAACTTTACACTACCTCCTTCTGACGATTTTTGGGGCAGCAAAAAACCTTTTACCATAGGCAAACACCTTAGAGATATAAAAAACTGAGAGAGGTTATTGTAGAAGCACTCTACATGATCACATTGCCTTAGATGGAATGTTTCTAAGTGACACAATTTTTTAGTAACATCTTGTCAAAGATTGCTTCCTTTTTACACTTTGGACTCTTCAGAGATATCGTCGGTACAATGTAGCTCGGACTGTTTCGACATGTTTGGGTGCAAAATAGGACCATGCCTAGCCTAAATATACCCATTTGGATGCGTTGGAATTGTAAGTTTGGTCGCATCAGGAGTAGGACACCAAAAATGCAAAAGTTGCTTTGTGCAACTTGACAACATTGAGACTTTTTTGCAATAGGACTCAAAGACTCAAATTGACCCCAAATGACTCAAAGTGACTTAAAAACAAATGAAATGGTTTTAGAAGACCTTATTACATACAATTGACTCAATCAAAACAAAATTTCATTTTTTAACCCCTCTAGTTAAAAACAAAGACACCTAGAGACACCTATATTTTATACATTACCTAGATTTTATACATTATTCTCAGGATCAACTTCATCCATCACTTAGGTCTAACCCCATGAAGCATAACAGATGATGTAAAAATGTGTATATGTGTAAAAATGCAGCAGAAAATAAAAAAAGACAAACCTTACAAATTAATGTGCATACTTAGAACTCAATGTAACATGACTTTACAAAATCAATGTGAATACTTACAAATTAATCCAATGAATCATTCAGGTCTACTCTACTCTTTATTGTGTCAAGTATTGCTTCATGGTCAAACTCACACACCTTCCACAAGATTTTGTTCAAAGGTCTACCCCGATACTATATCAAATGAACATTGGATGCCATGACAAGGTTCAAGTAATGAAGAATCTTCCGATGCGTGTCAAAGTCCTGAAATAGCCAAATATTAACACTCTTATGTGGGTACTGTTGGTCATGATGTTAGTCATTCGCAAACATAGAATAAAAGTTACACAACAACCTTTACTCATCTTGAAAGATACGATGAATTCAAAGAATTCATGATCCCAAGTCTCCGTTGATTAGGTCTTAATCTACTGACGTTACTCAGTGGTTGATGTGTGTTGCTGTTTTCCATTCAGGGGCCTTACGTGTTTCTGCACTGTTCATCATCATTATCTTCAAATATTCTGCTCTGGATGTTTGCTCTGCATAAATCTCCAACAATTCTACCTCTGCACTGTAAATTTAGTCAAATAACGTGCCTACAGGCTGATATTTGCATGATTTCTACCATTATTTATGATTCTTTGCATGATATTTTCAATACTACATGCATTTAACTCAAATATGCTAAGGATTTTCAGTTACCTACGGGATTTCAGCATATTTCACTATTTCTGCTTGTTATTTATCATGATTTGCAGTTATGGTGATGAATTAATGAAATTAAAAAAGGAAAAAGGGTTAAAGAATGAGATTCCCAAAACTACTGGACTTAGATCACTGATCCACATACAAGCTCCCATACATGCAATGAAAAGAAGGAAAACTAGAAATCATACTTCACCAGGACATTCCACAAATCCGCATGATCTAGTGCAAATCTTCAAAGGAAAAGTTGACAACAACATGTAATGAAATGAAAGCGCTTCCAGTTGAACACAGCATTCACCAGTACATATCCAGAAATCAACAAGAAGATTACGTAAAATTTACAATCAGGATGTAATCTGGAACTTCATATCCATTCAGTATGCTCAAGAACAGGTACATTTACAGTGATCTGAAGAAAGAACCTTGACATTTCAACAATTCTATCCTCATTAGTCTCAGTAATCCGATCTCCTAATTGATTCTACAGTAATTGACTTTTTGCGCCAGATGCGTCTGTGTATTCTAATGTATTCCTCTTTTTTAATGACAAGCTCTGGCCTTTATATAGAGCAAATGCCAGAAACGGTTACAATGATCCAAGGATCAGGATCTTCTCACAACAAACAACGGTCCAGATGAAAAGCACATGCTTCGTCAGTTGGCAAATGTACAGCTGGCGCATAATATTCCAGCATCTTCAACTTGATTCGGTCTCCAGCTGGCGAACAACATATTTGACAATATCCTCCTCATTTCTGGCTCATGTTGCCTCCATGCGCAACTTTGTAATGCTCAGCTTCAGCAGCATCATCATGACCTCCTGCAAATAAACAGACAAACATTGAGTTCATCACAATGTGGATAAACAACAGGAAGTAAAATGTTTTATTAAACAAGTCCCCAAAAATGTGCAGCTACAGGCAATCGGGCTCCAAATTCCATCGCTTCATGTTTTTGCCCATTTTCTTGTATATCGGGTTCAAAATATGATGACGATGATCTCAAATACAAGGAAACAATCGCCCTTAACAAATTACTTCAAATCTGGCTTTGCATGCTCTGTTTGAATGTTTCGGGTCATCATCATCATGTTCGCATCAGTGCGACCACATATGATCAGGTTGACAATATTAGACTTGGCCGACGGCAACAGTTATACCTACGCCGAAAATCATGATGATGACCAACTCTATGTCTTGTATCTAGCCGCATGATATCACGAAATATGATGCTCCTCCTTTCCGAATGCTCTGATGAAAAGCACATCAGGATGTTTCACTTCTGCATACTGGGAAAGAAAGACATCGTCGTCATCATCATGATGAAGACAAACAGGAGGACTTGGAAAATGATCCTGCCACTGAGGAATATCATGATGATGTCATCGTCATCATCAGGCTTCGTTAAAATGCAAAGGAGTGACGTCACCGTCATGTTTCGTTAAGATCAGGAGATAAATGGAATATCGGGTTCCCCTCAAGGAAGATGATCAGGTGAATGAATGCAATATGACCCTTTTGCGAAGAAGGTGATCCTCTTAAAAGATCAGGATGATGATGATGATCATCATCATATCCGCACCGGGTGATTTAAAATATGATCCTGCTGAAAGTCCTGATGACGTCATCAGGATGTCCGGGGCTTTCGTTAATCTTAAAACATGACGTCATCGTCATCATCATATTCGGGAACCAGAATCATGCCTTAGAAAATATCCTGCCAAAGGAGGAAGGTGATGATGACGTCATTGTCATCATCATATCCGCAAAAGTTTATACTTCTCGGCAGGAGGATATTGCGAAATGTCGGGTAGAGAAAGATCATGATGATGATGTCAACAAGACAAAGGAATGAAATATTACCCTCCGCTTCGAAAGATAAAGTGATCATCATGATCACGCAAAAGGAGATCAGGAGGATATTACGAAATGCGATCCTGCCTTGAAAGATCCTGATGATGATGATCACCAGGACTTGGTTGTGCGCGCGCAAATTATGCAGATGGCGGGTTTCTTAAGCAAGGTGATGATGATTCATCAGCATGATACTACAATATGCTCGCGATGTTGGAATATCATGATGCTCGCGATGTGAGAATATCATGATGATGATGATGTTAGAATATCATGATGCTCGCGATGTTTCCAGGGTCGCTTGACGGGAAAAGCTCACTATCACTTAAGATTGACGTCCGGATGTTTCGGGAGTGCATGATTTTTATCAGGTGATAGAGTAAGATCATGATGATGACCCTTGGCGATACAAAAGACCGCACGACGGGGACAACCTACTACGACTTAAACTTGACGTCTGGATATTTCGACCTCAGGATATTATCGGGGGGGCTTTTCAAATATCATGATGATGATGTTCATCAGCAATTATCAGGTTTGACCAAAACTTTGACTGCTCATAACTCCCTCATATGGATGAATTTTTGAGTGATGTAAAAGGCAAACCTGCATGGAATTTCAAGCTCTTTCTAACCATGAAGTCATAGAAACAAAATATGAACTTTGACAAACTAACCTCATGATGATGACCTACCTCATCCTGACCTTCATGATGATGATGCACTTGACTTATTTTTACCAAACCGCCAGAAACAGACAACACAAGCCAAGCCAAAAAGTTGGGTCCCTGTTTTGCCAAGTCAAAATGGGGCGTGTTGTGTAACCACACAACAACTTGCCACCAAAGAAAACAACAAAATTCAAATAATTCAAGTGATGTGATCACATTTATCTATAGTGTTCTAATTCTGTCTAAGTAAAATCATCATGATCTTTGAATGATAAAATTTCATTATGGTGATAAAGCTAACAAAGGATCAGGTGTGTGCAGATGATTAATTATCCTCATCTTGAAAGTAAGTTGAAAACATAAGTAACTGGTGTTAAACTACATAGTTGGAGATCATCCCTCATAGCCAACCTGGATAGAGCCTTGCTGCCAGCAGGCGTCTATAGCCCCGGCAAGGTTATCTATACAATCTCCCTAAGTAGAGCCCCACTGCCAGCAGGCGTCCTTAGCCCCAGTAGAGTTACTTAGATGGCCTAAGTTTATTGTTTATATATTTTCTATTTATATACTTATATTTGATATCATCATGTCAGCTCATTTGTACAAGGTGTAGTCACTTGCAGCTTTAGGTTGGAGATTGTATTGGTAGCAAGGGAGTCCCTTTAGATTTTTCACTTAACACCTATACTCATATCTTCAACAAGCCCAAGGCTGTTAGGTGTTTCATTGTGTTTGATTCACTTTGGACAAGAAAAGGCACCTTGATGAAAAGACATCATAAACCTGATCATGAGTATTTATCAGAATGAATTACAATCTATATCTAAATCTGATCTCATCACTTGAATCCTAACAATTTAGTTATTTTCTTAGGTGATGAAGTGCATCATCTTGACTTACCAAAACAAAACTCAACCAAAACAACACAAAACAGAAGAAACACTATACAAACAACTAACCTACAAAAAAAAGAAACAACAGGAACAGAACAAGAAAGCAAAACAAACAGACTGTACAAACAACTAACCTACAAAAAAAGGAAACAACAGGAACAGAACAAGAAAGCAAAACAAACAGACTGTACAAACAACTAACCTACAAAATTATATACAAACCACTACTAGGCAAACAAAAACCAGAAAAAGACCTAAGGACACCTGTATTTGCATATTTCTTTTGATTGTGCAGGAGCATCAGGGTATTAGTTATGGTTCTCAACCTAGCAAATTTATCTTTATATTCTGAAGAATATTCTGATATTCTGAATTCACTATACTCAACAGAACAACTCTTGATGATCAGCAACTGAGGAAGCTCATCATGTTCATGATTAATCCATATGCATGTCTTATCTCCTGAATTTCCATAATTAAAATAGTATTCAACATCATTTACTGTGGAAAGGAGAAATACAACCTGGTGTATTTCTGGCTTTGCTGGACATGCTTCTTCATTGGTAGTTGGTCTTCCATTTGTCATTATATTTTCACTGCTTGGCTCAGTGCCTGGTCCCTCCTCAAATTGAAGGATGTATGACCTTTGATGTATTAATTCTTCATCTTTATCCAGCCTTATCCCTTCATTCTGGATGTTCAGTTTATCCTCCAGTTCAGGAAACTTCTCAATATTTTCTTCAATTTCCTGCACATCAGCATCTAAATAATTATCTTTATTATCACAACCTGATATACAGAAATTTATCATTTCTAAATCATTTGACTGTAAAAGAGAAACAACTTTCACTTGATGAGGACACTCCCCTGTTTCATTTTCAAAATATTTCTGGAGTGACATCCGATTATGCATAACTCCAAAGTCTTCTACATCTTCATCTTTCAGGAATTGTTCATTAAATAATTCACATTTTCTATCTATTAGAGGATCTGGTTCCATTAACCTGCAACATTCTTGCATTTGATCATTTAATTCAAAGAAGTCAGGTAATAAATCAGCATTTATTTTCTTCTCTATGACTCCCTGAGTTACCATCATAGGAACTTCATCATCAGCAGTGCATTTGAATTGCTCTACTATCTGTTTACACTTCTCTTTACCATAGAATGACTCCAGGAAAGATGTTTCATCTTCTTTATCAAAAGTATTAGGATCAGAATCAAAAATATTATCCTGATGAGTGATTTCTTCTCTAAAATTTTCACAAGATTCATACCTGCATACTGACTGGTCCTTACTTGTATTAGAAAGTAGAGAACTCCTATCAATGTCACCATAAAATGAATCCAGGAAAGATGTTTCCTCTTCATTACCTTCTGGAACTGATTCAGCTATTATATTTTCTAGAATCTTTTTCAACACGACCAAGCAAGGGTAGCAATCTCTCTCTGAATGCTCTTCATCATGTAATCTGCACCAGCTTTCAATCAAGACATCATCAATGGGCAAACCTAATATTGGACTACACTGTATATTTCTAGACAAGTATAATTCAAAATCTTCAGATCTGTCCACTTCAGTGTCTGGACAATTAATAACTTCTGGTGCTGCATCTGCTTGTTGCTCCAGAATTTCTTCATTTCCCTGGCAGACTTCTTCATTTTCTTGGCAAATTTCAACCCTGAACACATCCAGAAAGAATATTAGTCCTTTCAAATATAAATCCAACCTTGTAAGGAAAATTAAGCAATTTATTTCACTGTGTTCTACAGTCTGGTGTATCCTGCAACAGGTAGATAAACCAAAGTTAGACAAATTGTGAGGGTAAAGCTGCCTACTCAAAGTTTCCTGAAATAAAGGAATGTTAATTTGACACTTATTTTCATACACATCCATCAAAATGAGACTCTATTCATCAATTTTTTTAGTATTTTGCAATTTTAAGGAGATCTATCATATCTCAGACTAAAACTTGAAAGTCCAGAAAATCAAACAAATATTTGATGCTTTGGGCTAGATCTTTGCAAAGGTGCAACCAAAACGTCTCAGATAAGAGATATTTGCAGACATTTAACTCAAATGCTGAAATATTTATGCAATATTTGCAGAAATCCAAAAATTCGCAGCTCACGCCCTGCCTTCTCGAAATTGATGTTGCGTTAGAAGCGAGGGGGCTGCAGATACGTTAGCAAGATTGAAAGCGGGTAGCTAATAAACAGAGGCAGGGGATATGACTTCAACTGAACAAGATTTATTTGCTGAGAAACAGTTCGGCCCTCCTTCTAGCGCCAATTTATGTTGGTCATGATGTTAGTCATTCGCAAACATAGAATAAAAGTTACACAACAACCTTTACTCATCTTGAAAGATACGATGAATTCAAAGAATTCATGATCCCAAGTCTCCGTTGATTAGGTCTTAATCTACTGACGTTACTCAGTGGTTGATGTGTGTTGCTGTTTTCCATTCAGGGGCCTTACGTGTTTCTGCACTGTTCATCATCATTATCTTCAAATATTCTGCTCTGGATGTTTGCTCTGCATAAATCTCCAACAATTCTACCTCTGCACTGTAAATTTAGTCAAATAACGTGCCTACAGGCTGATATTTGCATGATTTCTACCATTATTTATGATTCTTTGCATGATATTTTCAATACTACATGCATTTAACTCAAATATGCTAAGGATTTTCAGTTACCTATGGGATTTCAGCATATTTCACTGTTTCTGCTTGTTATTTATCATGATTTGCAGTTATGGTGATGAATTAATGAAATTGAAAAAGGAAAAAGGGTTAAAGAATGAGATTCCCAAAACTACTGGACTTAGATCACTGATCCACATACAAGCTCCCATACATGCAATGAAAAGAAGGAAAACTAGAAATCATACTTCACCAGGACATTCCACAAATCCGCATGATCTAGTGCAAATCTTCAAAGGAAAAGTTGACAACAACATGTAATGAAATGAAAGTGCTTCTAGTTGAACACAGCATTCACCAGTACATATCCAGAAATCAACAAGAAGATTACGTAAAATTTACAATCAGGATGTAATTTGGAACTTCATATCCATTCAGTATGCTCAAGAACAGGTACATTTACAGTGATCTGAAGAAAGAACCTTGACATTTCAACAATTCTATCCTCATTAGTCTCAGTAATCCGATCTCCTAATTGATTCTACAGTAATTGACTTTTTGCGCCAGATGCGTCTGTGTATTCTAATGTATTCCTCTTTTTTAATGACAAGCTCTGGCCTTTATATAGAGCAAATGCCAAAAACGGTTACAATGATCCAAGGATCAGGATCTTCTCACAACAAACAACGGTCCAGATGAAAAGCACATGCTTCGTCAGTTGGCAAATGTACAGCTGGCGCATAATATTTCAGCATCTTCAACTTGATTCGGTCTCCAGCTGGCGAACAGCATATTTGACAATATCCTCCTCATTTCTGGCTCATGTTGCCTCCATGCGCAACTTTGTAATGCTCAGCTTCAGCAGCATCATCATGACCTCCTGCAAATAAACAGACAAACATTGAGTTCATCACAATGTGGATAAACAACAGGAAGTAAAACGTTTTATTAAACAAGTCCCCAAAAATGTGCAGCTACAGGCAATCGGGCTCCAAATTCCATCGCTTCATGTTTTTGCCCATTTTCTTGTATATCGGGTTCAAAATATGATGACGATGATCTCAAATACAAGGAAACAATCGCCCTTAACAAATTACTTCAAATCTGGCTTTGCATGCTCTGTTTGAATGTTTCGGGTCATCATCATCATGTTCGCATCAGTGTGACCACATATGATCAGGTTGACAATATTAGACTTGGTCGACGGCAACAGTTATACCTACGCCGAAAATCATGATGATGACCAACTCTATGTCTTGTATCTAGCCGCATGATATCACGAAATATGATGCTCCTCCTTTCCGAATGCTCTGATGAAAAGCACATCAGGATGTTTCACTTCTGCATACTGGGAAAGAAAGACATCGTCGTCATCATCATGATGAAGACAAACAGGAGGACTTGGAAAATGATCCTGCCGCTGAGGAATATCATGATGACATCATCGTCATCATCAGGCTTCGTTAAAATGCAAAGGAGTGACGTCACCGTCATGTTTCGTTAAGATCAGGAGATAAATGGAATATCGGGTTCCCCTCAAGGAAGATGATCAGGTGAATGAATGCAATATGACCCTTTTGCGAAGAAGGTGATCCTCTTAAAAGATCAGGATGATGATGATCATCATCATCATATCCGCACCGGGTGATTTAAAATATGATCCTGCTGAAAGTCTTGATGACGTCATCAGGATGTCCGGGGCTTTCATTAATCTTAAAACATGACGTCATCGTCATCATCATATTCGGGAACCAGAATCACGCCTTAGAAAATATCCTACCGAAGGAGGAAGGTGATGATGACGTCATCGTCATCATCATATCCGCAAAAGTTTATACTTCTCGGCAGGAGGATATTGCGAAATGTCGGGTAGAGAAAGATCATGATGATGATGTCAACAAGACAAAGGAATGAAATATTACCCTCCGCTTCGAAAGATAAAGTGATCATCATGATCACGCAAAAGGAGATCAGGAGGATATTACGAAATGCGATCCTGCCTTGAAAGATCCTGATGATGATGATCACCAGGACTTGGTCGTGCGCGCGCAAATTATGCAGATGGCGGGTTTCTTAAGCAAGGTGATGATGATTCATTAGCATGATACTACAATATGCTCGCGATGTTGGAATATCATGATGCTCGCGATGTGAGAATATCATGATGATGATGATGTTAGAATCTCATGATGCTCGCGATGTTTCCAGGGTCGCTTGACGGGAAAAGCTCACTATCACTTAAGATTGACGTCCGGATGTTTCGAGAGTGCATGATTTTTATCAGGTGATAGAGTAAGATCATGATGATGACCCTTGGCGATACAAAAGACCGCACGACGGGGACAACCTACTACGACTTAAACTTGACGTCCGGATATTTCGACCTCAGGATATTATCGGGGGGGCTTTTCAAATATCATGATGATGATGTTCATCAGCAATTATCAGGTTTGACCAAAACTTTGACTGCTGATAACTCCCTTATATGGATGAATTTTTGAGTGATGTAAAAGGCAAACCTGCATGGAATTTCAAGCTCTTTCTAACCATGAAGTCATAGAAACAAAATATGAACTTTGACAAACTAACCTCATGATGATGACCTACCTCATCCTGACCTTCATGATGATGATGCACTTGACTTATTTTTACCAAACCGCCAGAAACAGACAACACAAGCCAAGCCAAAAAGTTGGGTCCCTGTTTTGCCAAGTCAAAATGGGGCGTGTTGTGTAACCACACAACAGGTACCTTCTAAGCCATGTTCCAGTAATAACCACTAAGTCTGTAAGGTATTTGATGTTTTCTCCATCTATAACTGGGGCCTCCAATTTTTTTTTTGGCCTCAACACAACGACATAAGTAATAATTTGTTCCCTCTTCATTATCTTCATCTGCAATAACTGCATATACGTGCCCTACATTGATATGTGTAGCAAATTAGATGAAATTAGTCAACATTACAAAAAGACTACAAAGTAAGATGACATTACCTAGTTGAACTAGATGAAATTAGATGCATATACGTGCCCTATATTACCTAGTTGAACTAGATCTGATATGTGGTCAAAGTCAACTGATGATTCCATCTGTGTTAGTTCCAATATCATCAAGGGTCGATACATGTCAAGTGGGCTAAGATAACTTAACTACCAATCATCAACCCACTCCTTTGACTCACACTCATCCTAGGCTTGAATTGTACAGGAAGAACAAAAGCATGACATCTTTTGTGTATGGATATTCCATGAATCTATAATTGAGCTTCTGAAAGAGTGCATCTCATTTGATCCTGTCAATGTAGAATAGTCCTCATATGGTGTAATGTTAGCATCATCTATCAACCAAAAAAATCTACGAACTAAAGACTTACCTTCATTACCTGGACCCATGGAAGCATTACACCACTCGATAATTGATTTTACATCCATCAACTTTGCATTGTCTTTATACTTTAACTCTTTTCATGCTATGGCTCTTTTGATACATGCTTCTACACCATCATGCTCCCCCTTTCCATGCCTGGCCTCACAAAAGTTCCACATATGCTGAATACCTGTAAAATTATGCCTCCTACTCAGCTAATAGAAATTCTGTGAGTTCTTGAATTGTGATGTGCAGTTATCCGACCATATGATATGCTGACTGAACAATATGCCCCTTATAGCCAAATCATTGTAGAACACCTGAAAGCAAGCTTACATGAACTCTATAGAATGCGTGTGATCATCACTAATATAGAAATTATACTCCCTTATGATCTTTCTGTCATCCTCTGTACTATCATTCACATGAATGAGTGTGATGTGCACAAATATAGAAACTTGTGTGGAGTTGTAATATTGTGATTGCACCTCACATTGTGGCTTTAGACTGTAGTTCTCTGCAAAGTCAACAACTGAAACAATGCTACCAACTAGAAATGTGTCTTTGTATAACTTGAATTGCAAGTCCAACCATCGAGCTCTATGGGCATGTCTTCAATTCTCATACACTATGCTGTCATGAAATATAGGCATAAACTGATACACTAGAATCTTTTCAATAACCAATTCACACCTCTTTGCTTCTTTACCATCTTTTGTTTTGTATGCCACTGTCTTATATTTTCCAAACTCTACTAGCTCGTTTCCAACTTCATGTGTTCTTTCCATATGTTCACATATTGGCAAATGTTGCAAGCCACCGCAACGATGACATGTGCCATCCAAGCATAATTTCTTGTAGAATATCTGACCTTCCTCTCTTTCACATAAAATTATTTATATGAAGTCACTTGAAGATGTTGGTGGGGCACGTATGGCACAACCCTGCAAAACATTGTTAGTATGCATATCTAAACATATAGACCTATAAACATCAAAATGGTTAAAAAATTCAATATGTAATCTACAACAACAAGTAGTGCATGTGTGATTTATCTTGACATAGAAAGGTTTTAGCATTTCAAAATATCTTTGAAAAATTTTAATTTGAGGATACTTCTCTAGAAATTTACCATAAAACTATGTTTGAGTCTCATCCAAAAAATGCTTTGGATGTGGCTAACGGTTCTGACTACCGATTCTCCTTCTTACCACATCCCTTTGATTCGGAGATACCCTTGTGTAGTTCTTCCAAAAGTCTTCAATTAGTGATCTTAATGCTTCAACAATTAGTTTATCTTTTTGTGGTAGTCTCCCCAAGAACACCCATAATTCATTGGCATTAGTGTCCTCAATTCTTTGGCATCTTCCAACAGCTCTTGATAAAGTTTTCCTATTAATTCTCAATTCTTGACTTGTCTTTCTAATGAGACGATCTTTCCTTGTTTGACTACTTACTATAGTCTATGTAATCACACGCCATGTTACATTACTATCTTTTGTGCATGAGATGTTACCCACACTCTCATATGCACTCATTAGATTCTTGACAATAGATTTTTCACTTGAAGCCTCTGATGTTCTCAACCCAAGAATCTTCATGATGGACCTATACTTTATACTTCACATCATTTCAATGAATAGTTGACATCTTGTAGTCTCATTTAACTTTTCAAAGAATAATCTCCAAATCTTATGAGCATATCTTCTACAAGTACGTTTTGGAATCTTACCTTCCATTGGCTACAAAATATTCTCATCAATATCAATCAAATACTTTAGCTTTCTATGCAAAATTCTAGGTGGTGTTAAGTTAGGTAAATTCATCTCAACATTAGGAATTTCATCAATATTTAAATGAGATGGGCTAGATGGGATACTTTTGATCGAAGATGGAATAGATGACATACCTTGAGGTTGAGGTGGGAACGATCGCATACCTCCTTCATCACATGTGAGTGATGATGTACTCTCAACTTGAGATGTGGTAGATGGTGTCCCTACATGTTGACTTGTGATAGAGGACATGTCTCCAACTATGGTAATCAAATCTCTCGTAGCATGAAGTTTTTGCATTCGTTCTCTTTGTGCCACCAATACCATATCTCTTTGTGATGGTTGTGGTTCCTCTTCATTTGGCATGTCTTCATTTATTGTGTCCAATTTTCTCTTCTCACAAAGTTCCCTCATAGCCACTACTTTCTTTGCATTCTTAGCTTCTATCTCTTCCTGTGTTGATTTAAATCTTGATCGTTTCCTCGGCATGACGAAGAATTTGTCTATAGCATGATAAAGAGACCAATATTAGTTCCTAAGAAATGAATACAAGATAATAGTGGGATTATATTTTTATTATGTTGTAAGGATGTATTCTTGTATAGTTTGACATCATGGTATGTTAAGGTCTGTTTATTACACATAATTATTAAAGAGCCCAAGTGTAGAAAATATACATGGCATCATGTGAGATTGTAGGCTGCTTTCTTGATTGGGAATCTGTCTATTTTAAACATGTATGATAAAGCATGATAAAGTAATTCAAATAGAATTAAGGAAAACGTAAAGAACATGCATGTAAAGAATTGACATACCTAAAAAATGAAGATTCGAATAGAGAGAGTACCCAATTATGTAGTGTTTTTTTCTTCTTGCATTAAACTACTCAACAATTTGAGTTTTTCACCACTTGCTTCCTTTTCAATGTTAAATTAACACTCAAATGTAATTACTAAAAACAATACTATTAACCAATCTATAATGTTAAATTCCTAAAATTGAATCACAATTAACATTGCAACACTACAAAAATTGAAACTTGAATAGATATATATCAAACTTGGTGTGAAAACTATGTTATTTCCTCCTCCTCAAGTTGGCAAAGCAGAAAAGGTGGTGGAAAGATCATGCAAAGGTGGTAGAATGTGTAAAATGTGCATGTGAACTTCCCAACAGCATGAAAGCACTTCTTTTTTGTCAGAGCACGCACATATTCAACATGAAAATAGAGCATGTGTGCTTGGATCACAAGGGTCAACACTTTTTTACCATTTCTATAGCAGGACAAAATGTGAGCGCATTATAACATGCTCACGTTTTGTCCTGCTATAGATTGATCCATAAATATTTGTGCCTATCTCACCTTCAATAGCACCTTTACAATATCTCACCTCTAGTTCCATTAGCTCATGTTCTATATCTCACTTATCTCTCCCCCTCACCTCTCTACCTCTCTACCTCTCCCCTATGTATGTCTCTTAGTCGCTCCTTGTCTACCTTAACCCTAATCCCTCGACCCTCAACCCTATCCCTAAACCCTAAACCCTAAAGCCTCAACCCTTAACCCTCAACGTCAAATCCTAATCCCTCAACCCTTCACTCAAATCCTTCAACCCTAAACCCTATCCTTAAACCCTCAACACTATACTTTAAACCCTAATCCCTCAACCCTAAACCCTAATCCCTCAACCCTCAACCCTAATCCGTCATCCCTCAACTCTAATCCCTCATCCCTAAACCCTAAATGCTATCCCTATTCCTAAATCCTCAATGGGCTCGATACTATACCTTAAACCCTAATCCCTTATCCCTAAACCCTCCAACCCTATCCCTAATCCTTATACCCTTGACACTCTACGTTAACCCTAATCCCTCGACCCTCAACCCTATCCCTAAACCCTTGACCCTCAAACCTCAACCCTCAACCCTCAATGTCAAACCCTAATCCCTCAACCCTTAACTCTAATCCCTTGACCCTCAACCCTATCCCTAAACCCTAAACCCTAAAGCCTCAACCCTCAACCCTCAATGTCAAATCCTAATCCCTCAACCCTTCACTCTAATCCCTCAACCATAAACCCTCAACACTATACCTTAAACCCAATTCCTAAATCCTCAATGGGCTTCATACTATACCTTAAACCCTAATCCCTTATCCCTAAACCCTCCAACCCTATCCCTAATCCTTATACCCTCGAGACTCTACTTTAACCCTAATCCCTCAACCCTTAACTCTAATCCCTTGACCCGCAACCCTATCCCTAAACCCTAAACCCTAAAGCCTCAACCCTCAACATCAAATCCTAATCCCTCAACCCTTCACTCTAATCCCTCAACCCTAAACCCTATCCTTAAACCCTCAACACTATACCTTAAACCCTAATCCCTCAACCCTCAACCCTAAACCTTATCCCTAAACAATAATCCATCAACCCTCAACCCTAATCCATCATCCCTCAACTCTAATCCCTCATCCCTAAACCCTAAATGCTATCCCTATTCCTAAACCCTCAACAGGCTTGATACTATACCTTAAACCCTAATCCCTTATCCCTAAACCCTCCAACCCTATCCTTAATCTTTATACCCTCGACACTCTAATTTAACCCTAATCCCTCGACCCTCAACACTATCCTGAAACCCTTAACCCTCAAACCTTAATGTACTCAACCCTCAATGTCAAACCCTAATCCCTCAACCCTTAACTCTAATCCCTTGATCCTTAACCCTTAAAACTTGAACCCTAAAACCTATCCCTACATGCTCGACACTCAACATTATATCTTAAACCCTAATCTCTTAACCCTCATCCCTAAAGCCTCAACCCTAAATCCTTAAACCTTCAACCCTAAACCCTATCCCTAATCCCTCTACTTGCGACACTCTTCTTTAACCCTAATCCCTTGACCATTAACCCTATCCCTCAACACTCAACCCTCAACTCTCAACATTAAACCCTAATTCATCAACCCTAAACCCTAATCCCTCAAACCTATACCCTATCCCTAAACCATCAACTCTCAACACTATACCTTAAACCCTAATCCATATCCCTCAACCCTTAACCCTTAAAAATTAAACCCTATCCCTACACCCTCAACACTTGACACTATATCTTAAGCCTTAAACCCTCATCCTTAAAGCCTCAACCCTCAATCCTTAAACCTTCAACCCTAAACCCTATCCCTAATCCCTCTACCCTTCACACTCTAACCCTAACCTGGACATTAAATGCTAATCCATCAACCCTAAACCCTAATCCGTCAACCCTAAACCCTATCCCTAAACCCTCAACCCTCAGCATTATACCTTAAACCCTAATCCATCAACCCTAAAACCTAATCCCTCAACCCTCAACCCTAAACACTATCAATAAACCCTCAACCCTCGACACTATACCTTAAACCCTAATCCCTCAACCCTCAACCCTAATCCCTTAACCCTCAACCCTAATCCTATTGGTAAGAGACACTGTGTGGCTTCATTAGTGTTGTCATTGATGGAAACAAAGTCCATCCCACACATCCACAGGACATGGTGTGTCTTTACCGAAAGTCAGATTGAAGAAGTGTTGTGGTTTGGTAAGCAAGAACAGAGCAGGCAACAAGGTCCGTCAGTCAGGTCTAGATCTCTCAGAGGAAGTATCTCAGTAAAGTGCAGATTTGGGGAAGTCAAGAGGAGTACCTTGACTAATAGATTCCAAGGATCTAGCCTCCAGTGATAGAAGAGTGAAGAGATATGAGCACTTGAGTGTTGGGTTCCTGATTGGCAGAGTAGACAGAGGAAGAACTAAATGGCAGAGCATCAGACCTAAATCTAGATGAGATATTGATGGTGATCAAGCTTCCTAAGGTATCATTCATGATTGGCTGACATGATTGATGACTTCTATAAACATCTCCTTGATACGCATCACTTGGTAAGCAAGGATTCAGCTGACAGATCAAAGCTTGGGAAAATATTAACTATTCCAGATGTCAACTAGAAAGGTGTTGAAATCACTTGTGTGGATATATATACCAAATGGATTTAGATGTGAAGGTGTGTGTTGGTAATTGTGGTGTGCGAAGAAAAGTAGAGAGCAATGTGGAAGTAGCTTTACAGGTCCAGAATGTGACAGGACAGCAGCTTCAAGGAATAGAAAGAATGAAGTGTAGCAAATCAGTTTATTGAGCCCAACTTGAATTGAACCTCTACCTATGTAGATGCTTCTTATCAGTTCAAGCATTGTGTTACCTTCTTGTATCTTGTAGACAGTGAGTCTCTTGTAGGCAGTGAGCCTCTTGTGAGCAGTGTGCTCAGGCAGTGATCCCTAATTGGCATGTGCCATTTTGTTCTTTCTATTCTTCTAATAGAGAATACAATCTTGGGTTAATCACCCCGTGGCTTTTCCTTTAATAGGGATTTCCATGTCAAAATCATCATGTCATGTGTATTGATGTTATTTCTATTTTCATGGTTATGTTTTGATGCTGCACTAATTGTTAAAGAAGATCAGAAAGATTAAAGTATTTAAGATAACTGATTCACCCCCCCTCTTAGTTATCAATAATTGGTATCAGAGCTAAGTTCCTCCAAACAGAGCCTAACAGCTTGAGGAAGATTTGGGAATCTCAATGGATATGTATGGTATGAGGGAATAGCTTCAGTCTGCCTTAGATGATCTTGAGCAGTCTCATTCTAAAGTCCATGACCTAAAAGAAAGACTCAGACAAGCTGATGATTTCATTAATGAACTAAAAGAGAAACTGAGTATCTCTATGAAAAAGAGAAAGGAACTACTTCAACAATTAGCAAGTCAAAGTGAAGCCAATAACACTGATGATGATCTGAATGAGAAGAACAAGTTATGCGAGAAGCTATCAAAAGAAGTCATTATGGTAAGACATGAAATGGAATCAGGGGTTATGAAATTCACCCAAGAAATTGAAGAGAAAAGAAAAATTAAAGATAATCTAAGACAATCTCTCAAGGAGAAGTCAGAAGACTAGAATCTGATCTTGAAGAAGCTAAAGATAATGAAGAATAACTTGAGAATCAGATTAACACTCTCAAAAGGGATCTTCAAACAACAAATGAATATAAAGGGAAATTCAAGATAAGCTTTGCTCAACTTGAAGTTCTTCTTGCAAGCCAAAAGAGGGTAGATGACAAACAAGGCTTGGGGTATGAAAAAGGTGAAAGCTTTGGATCCAGTCAGAAGGACTCCAGATCAAAAAATCTAAGAAATAGGCCTAGAAGACCTCCGGTAAGGCAACCTAATGCTGAAAGATATCCATATTTCAATGGATACTGCCACAACTACAATAACTTTGATCATAAAGCAAATCAGTGTAGAAAAAGAATGAATCAGACTAATTCATCCTTCTCTGGACAGTATTTTAATTGCAAAAGGTATGGTCACAAATCTTTTGAATATAGAAATATGCAAATGAACAATTCATTCAATGGTAGATGCTTTGCATGAAATAGAATGGGACATATGGCTAGTTAGTGTAGATCAAGAGGATATTAGTCAAATATGCAAAGAAATGTTATTTGCTCCAATTGTAATAGATCTGGTCATATTGCCAAATTCTACAGAAATAAGAATCAAGACAAAAGGGCTCTGGAACAACATAATCATAACCAAGACAAAAGAAAAGGAAAAGTGAACACAAATGAAATTCAAAAGGAGATGAATAAGATTTGGGTGAAGAGAAGCACAAAAAATGTGGGGGATGGATCCGCACCAGAATCTAGTGCTGATATTCCTTCCGGAAACTAAATAGATGAGCTCTGGCTTAGGGGGAGTAACAAAAGAAAAACATTTTCCCCCATCTAGTCAATAGGTGCCTAAAATTGGCACATGAAAGGTTGCAGATTAAAGGGGTCTCAGAGAAACATCTAAATAAGCCATGGTAAAGATATGGAAGATCTACAAGAAGTTTTGAAAAGATTATTCTTCCAAGATTGATCTGGTTCAATAGTCATCTGGTAAGAACAGGATTTTCACAGTTAGATCCGGTATGATTCAAAATTGAGGAATCTTGATCTATGGATAGATCAAATGATTGAGGAAAGAAAGATAGATTGTCAATAATCACCAAGAATAGCTTGAAGCGTATCTCAATGATCTAGAAAAGATATTTATCAGAACAAGGCAACTGGAATGACTTGAGTTGCACATTTATTGCAATGTGAAATTAGGGTTTTTCTTAGAAATAAAAGGGTTCATTCGCTCATCATTTGCACATTTGCATTCGAGAAGAAAAGAAAAGGAGCTCTGCAACAAATTGTTTCAAATTTCTCAAAGGTCAACTGTTGGAGTCGATTCATCTAGCAAATCAATCTGGCTCACTCTGGAAACCCTAGAAGCATGAAAGGTATTTTCTGTTATTGAATATCTCTCTGTAAATCTTTTGAAGATGGCTACTCCAAATGTGGTGAAGATCACTGATAGGCTGTGCCCTAGATTTAGAAAACATCCCTATAAATCCCTAGAAGTTGATCCCCTAGGTGCATTTTCTAGCATTCCACATGGAGTTCTACATGTACAGGACATTAGGGTTTACATTCACACAAACATTGAAGAATTTGGTGAATCCAAGCTAATGGATATCTACCACAAGGAACTGATAGATGAATCATTTGAACTAAAACCTCAGTATAAGGCCATCTGGGATAAACATTTTGAATAGTGCATTCATTTCCCCTATTTTTCTAAAGATGATTGGATCCAATATGTTTTGAGCAAAATGCATGACAACTTTATGTGGTTAATGAGGCCATTCAAGATAACCAAGGAAGAAATTAGGGCAATAACCAGATTGCACTCATCTGGTGGGTTACCTACTCTAAAATTAGTCAAAAACTAAACTGTGAGTGAGGCTACCAAATCTAAATTTGATAAAAGAGCAATGACAGTTGAGGATATCACAGATCTAGACATCAAGTTTGCCTCCATGATTATTGGCTACAAGATATATCACTACAACAGAGAAAATTCTATATCTGGAATAGCAATCTACACTGCTTATAAAATGTTGAGAAAGAATGCAGACTATGACCTTTGTGAACTCCTTCTGAGCCAACTAATGGAAAACCTACAAAATATCAAGAAAGACAAGAAGAACTCCTTCAAGTATGGAGGGCCGATACTATGTCTATTCTTCTACTTTATGAATGAGCTGCCTGGATCCAGTGGTTGGGTATGGCAGAATGACAGACAAGTTGCAATTCAAATCAGAGATTACTTGCATGGGATTGGTGATACCAAGGCACAAAACACAACACTATGGGGTTACTTCAAAAACTTCCAAGGCATAATGCAAGCTAGAGAAAGAATTCCCCAATCCCTAGTTGAAAAATACAAGGATACATTGTGCTTTATGGTAGACACTGATCAATGTCTAATGGAGGTAGTAGAACCAAGAATAGTATGGATCATGCCAATGGGGTATGAAGTGGATGAGAAAATTATAGAGTTGCATGTTCAGCACATGCTAAGTCAGCCCAAGGATCCCAAGGTAGAAAGGTTTGGAACCTTTGAAGAGCTGAGTGTGAAAATTCATGTGGAGGTAAGGCAACCAAAGATGAAGAAAAAAGTGAGAAAAGAAGTAGAGAATGTTGCCAAAAGTATGGCATCTCAAAAGAGGCACTTGATGCAAACAGAGAAAAGATGGAAAGGGAAGAAAAAGAAAAGGAAGAGGTAGAAAAAGAAAGTACTCCGGTAGAAGCCCCCTCTCGGACTAGATCCTCTAAGAGCTTTGCATCTGCCACTACTAAGAGCTCAAAGGCATCAAAATTAGAAGCAAAATCATTCGATAAAGGAGAAAAGAGAACAAAGACAAAGGCAACAAGGTCTTATATCAGTCAAAAGGATGATGAAGAGACAGAATCTGATGAAGAGATCAAGAAGATGAAGAAGAAAAATAAAGTATCCGGTGAAGACAAGGAGGCAGAGGCAGAAGAGTTTGTTGAAAGGCCCACTCTGTCCTTAGATGATGTGGTTAAAGTAGTTACTATGGATGGGAACCTACAACCAATAACAGAATTCTATTAAGCATATAATGATGCAGATAGAAAGATCTTGGAGGAAGCCATAGTTAAGTACTTGAACATATACAATAAAGCATTTATTGAAATAATTTCTCTAATTCCTAAAAGTTTAGAGAAGGAACTTGAAATGAGAAAAGAAAATGCCAAGGCTAAGGACTTAGAGATTAGAGAACAAATAGCTATTTAGCTCTATCCTTCAATTACTCTGAAACAAATGGATATGATCTTCAAAGACTGCAAGGATGAGTTCCAGAGTAAGGCCAAAATGAATCAGCTTATGCTTGGAGAAACTGATAAAGTGGCAAAAGAAATAGAAGGAATCCTCTAGAATGCCTATAAAAGATTCAATATTCCTATTATAGAAGATTTAGGTGATGATCCCTTGGGAATGGATAACAAAGAAGAATCTACTGAGACTATAGCAGAAGAGGCAAAGGAGACAGGTGAAGAAAAGGATAAGGACTTAGAATCCTCTACTCCGGAAGAGGAGGTCCATAAATAAGCAAACATCTCTCCTCTGGTTTCACCTGCAAACTCCAGATCTAAAGAAGAAGGAAGAGTAGAAGAGAAGAACAGCAAGAAGCAGAGGAGAAAGAAAAAGAGGATGACAGTAGTAAGGTTGCAAAAGGAGATAAAACTCCAATAGAAAAGACTGCAGATGATAGTGGTAAGGCTACAAAAGGGGACAAAACCCTGTCTCTGGCAAGAGACACAGTAGAGGCAGTCAAAGAATTTTTAACCAAAGAGGTGATGGAATTTGATGAACCAAAACTTCTTCAAGGACCGTTTAATTTTGACTCCCTCTCCCCGGTTCAAACCATGAAACTAGCATCCTTTACTTCAGCAAAGGCAAAACAAAAGCTTTTGAAGTCTCACATGGAAGACTGCAAGCTTATAGAAATTGCATCTGGTGTTTTGGAGAAGATCTTGCCATCTTTTCAGAAGGATCCCTCAGCCTCCTCATCTGGTAATCTCAAATCTCTAGTTAGTAGTTTTAGCACACATTTTGATTCCTTAGAAAAGTTAGCAGAAGATAAGGTCCGGAAGGAATTTTTGGTAAAAAGATTATCAGAGGTAGAAGGGTTAATAACAAATGATAGGAGAATTATGAATATCAAAATAAAGATCCTAGAAAATGCTTTCAAAGATTGGGGAGATATATATAAATTTTGTTTATTCTGGCCTAAAGTGACTAAGGACATTGAGAAGAAAGTAAAAGAGCAAGAGGATAAATTGTTAAGTTTATCTCAAAGTTTTGATCCTCTATCCTCCTCCATAGTAAATCAAGAGTGTCAGACCATTGCAGTCATAAATGAAATAAAGACACTTGAGAAGGAGAAGAAAAATAAAATAAACAGGTTAAGTGAACTTAGAGGGATCATTATCCCTAAGTTAGAGGCCATGCATGAAGCCCTAACTGATGCTCAGGCCATAGCTCGGACCAGTGATCTGACAAATCTCAAGAAGGTAGAAGCTTTTGCATTCATGTTGAGTGGTCACATCTCAATTTTGGACAGGATGAAGTTGAGTTGGGTGACAGAAGTTGTACAAATAAAGAATACTTTTGCAGATATACTAAAGTATATGTAAAGTATAACCAGATAATATACTTATGCGATTAAGTATAGATTGAGTTTTTCAAATTTTGGTGTGCCAACCCCACCCTTTACCATTGATGTCAAAGGGGGAGTGAGGAGCAGTGAAAAATGAGGAATCCAGCTAAGGGGGAGCTCCAGAAAATGTACATATGAACATAGCATCAGCCAAGGGGGAGTACAGTGTGACACTTAGTCATTTTTCGCTAAGTGTTGCCATCAATGCCAAAGGGGGAGATTGTTGGCAAGAGACACTATGTGGCTTCATTAGTGTTGTCATTGATGGCAACAAAGTCCATTCCACACATCTGTAGGACATGGTGTGTCTTTACCAGAAGTCAGATTGAAGAAGTGTTGTGGTTTGATAAGCAAGAACAGAGTAGGCAGCATGCTCTGACAGTCAGGTCTGGATCTCTCAGAGGAAGTATCTCAGTAAAGTGCAGATTTGGGGAAGTCAAGAGGAGTACCTTGAATAATAGATTCCAAGGATCTAGCCTTTGATGATAGAAGAGTGAAGAGATATGAGCACTTGAGTGTTGGGTTCTTGATTGGCAGAGTAGATAGAGGAAGAACTGAACGGCAGAGCATCATACCTAAATCTAGATGAGATATTGATGGTGATCAAGCTTCCTAAGGTATCATTCATGATTGGCTGACATGATTGATGACTTCTATAAACATCTCCTTGATACACATCACTTGGTAAGCAAGGATTCAGCTGACAAATCAAAGTTTGGGAAAATATTGACTATTCCAGATGCCGACTAGAAAGGTGTTGAAATCACTTGTGCGGATATATGTACTAGATGGATTTAGATGTGAATGTGTGTGTTTGTAATTGTGGTGTGTGAAGAAAAGTAGAGAGCAGTGTGAAAGTAGCTTTATAGGTCTAGAATGTGACAGGACAATAGCTTCAAGGAAGAGAAAGAATGAAGTGTAGCAGATCAGTTTATTTAGCCTAACTGGAACTAAACCTCTGCATGTGCAGATGCTTCTTATTAGTTCAAGCATTGTGTTACCTTCTTGTATCTTGTAGATAGTGAGTCTCTTGTAGGTAGTGAGCCTCTTGTGAGCAGTGTGCTTGGGCAGTGAGCCCTAATTGGCATGTGCCAGTTTGTTCTTTCTATTCTTCTAACAGAGAATACAAGATACAAGATACAAGAACTCCCTAAGGTGATCCCTAGGGTCTCCCTTTCCCTTATACTTGTCGAATTTGGGTGTTTCAATTTTTTTGGGAAAAGGGAACATGTATAGTGTTTGATCAAATGGATAGGGACAAATATCCTCAAAAGAATAATGTTTGCACTTGGCCCCAGTTTGCAAATCATCTACCTTTTGGATCGAAGTTTGTACTATACTTGTTAGGTCTAGGGTTGGTGGTGGTTGTGGGGTGTAGGTTTGTTGATTGATGAGATGTTGAAGGTTGGGCAGGATTTGGTGTTGGTTCGCTTGGTTTAGATTTTGATATGTAGGGTTGTGATTTTGGGGGATCATGTTTTGATATTGTGGGATGGTGTTTTGGTTTTGTTGTGAAAGGTATTGTTGGTAAGCGTGGATTTGTTGAAGAACATGGGGTGGCAATTGGGGATTGGGATTATGTTGTGTTGATGATATTGCGGGGTTTGGTACATACATGAGATGTGATGGGTTGACATTGGATGGGTTGGTTATGTTGTGAGGTGGTTGTGAAAAGAATTGTCTCATGTAGGCTATGGTTTGAGGGTTGAGTTGAGGCACGCTTGTGGAAGCACTCACGTGTGTGGGGTTCTTTGGATTCTCAAGGTGATTTTGTGGGTGGAAGGGTTTAGATTTGTTATGGTGGCAGAAGTGTCAATGGGTTGAGAGATGGTAGGATTGGAGACATTCAAGGTGATGGATATGTTAGTGGGAATTGTAGATGTGGTAACATTAGAGTTTTTGGGAATGGTAAATACAGTGGGGGTTGAAGTTTGAGAGATAGTAGGTGGGGTGTTTGATGTAGATGGTTGAGAGGATGTCATAGGATTGTTGTTAGACATGGATGGTTGGGAGGATGTCATGTTGTGGGGTGTTTGGGAACTAATTTTGAGGAGATAATTAAGATATCTATTTGGATCCAACCTTAGGACTTTGTCAAGCATGTCCATGTTGTCAGGGTCTTGTGTAAAGTTCAAGATGTCTTGATCTTCTTGGCTAATGGTGGTAGTGTTTTGGATGGGTGGTTGTGGCAGTTGTGGTTGGAAGAAATGGAAGGGATTCTCATTGGGATTGTATGATGGGATTTGGAAGACCGAAGGTATGTTGTATGTTTGTTTGTCGATTGGTATGTTGTTTTGGTCGGTTGGAGGCATCCCTATGCCCATGTATTATCCAAAGTTTGCCATTTCTTGATTCTTCTTGTGTTGTGATCTAGTTATGGGCATGCAAGTGCATGGAGTTTGATTTTGAGGTGGATGAAAGATGGAGACCATAGATAATTTGGATTGATTTGTTGGACCTAAAGAGGATGTGGGAATGGAATGGAATAAAGATTTAGATCTAAGAGAGTATACTCCCTATAATCTAAATCTAAAGATGAAAGGAGATTGTGGTGTGATAAAGGATAGATTTTCACTTCTAAGAGACAAGTCTTAAAAAAAGTGTCAACCTAAGGATGGTAAGAGTGGATGAGTTGTTGATTTTCACAAAAATTTAGACCAAAATGATGGAAGATAAAATGGGGTTTGTTTGAGGATGATTTGATGTAAGAGATTTTTTATGTTGATTTGGGGGATGAAACATTTAGATGAACTAGATGTTTAGTATGAGAGATTGGGATGATGTTTTTGAAAAAGGGCTATGGAAGTCAACAAATGAGCTCAAGTAAGATCTAGTTTTGTGTTGTATAAATGGATCCTTCTCCTTGTTTGGAGTAGACTTATGACCTTACACAAAGAGGGATGAATACTTTACTTGAAAGGTAGACTAATGATTTTTCAAGAAAAATATGATGTAAAGGATGAAATCTAGATCTAGTTTTACCTTAAGGATTGATGAAATTTGGATGTTGGTTGATGGTTTTGATGGATGTTTGGATTTAAGAGATTTTGGATATGTTTTTGATGGAAGAAGGAAATGGATTTTGGGAATGATTTTGTAAAAGCATGTTTGTTTGGTCCAAAAATTATGCAAAGATCAATGAGGATGAGAAGATATGGAAATGAGTGGATTATGGTATAACAAGGGGTCCAATAATGATAATGATTAATTCCCTAAGGTCAAAATAGAGGTATGATTGGGAAACTTTAGATCAAAATGGATGGGGTATTGATGGATTTTTGGGAAGGTGATTATGCATTATGGCTAGATAAGTGCTAAAGATCATTAGATAATTCTTCCAAGTTTTAGGCAGGTTAGTCTATAAATAGCACCAAAACTCAAGTGAAATGGCACCAAAATAGATAGAGATAGTGGGTCAGTGTTGGTCGAGGCTCTCAAAAAGATGGATTTTGATGACAAATTTAGATTTTTATGGGTATGAAGTTTTATCAAATGAGTTTTGTTGTTTCTTGGCAACATTTTTGAAAACACTTCAAGCACAATAGCACACAATAACCAAAGATTTGTTTGTGAAAGGATGTAAAGATTTTAAACAAGCACTTTGTACAACCTAAGGTGAGGATAGGACAATACTCATTGGATCCCATGACCATGCCTATTGAAAGTGGATAGGTTCAAGATCCTGGTAGCACCAACTCCCCTCCACAACACTCACTTCTCACGCATACCAAGATCTAGGTTTCCCAAGATTTGTAAAGATGTAAAGATTTGTTTATGAAAATATGTAAAGATTTTAAACAAGCACTTTGTACAACCTAAGGTGAGGATAGGACAATACTTGTTGGGTCCCTTGGCCGTGCCTATTGAAAGTGGATAGCTTCAGGATCTTGGTAGCACCAGCTCCCCTCCACAACACTCACTTCTAATGCATACTAAGATCTAGGTTTCCCAAGACTTGTACCCCCACCAAACCTTAAGATTGTCCCTGCTATCTCTACTAAAAACCATGTAAATCAGGATGGCTTCAAAGGTCCCACCTTTTGCACCAATAAGTAGAAGGATTTGGGCTACTAAAACAAAGGTTCATATTGGGGGAACATTTGGGGGATTGGCATGATATGAACATCTGATAAACCACTTAAGGATTTTACTAACTCTACTAGGGGTGTCATATACACAAGGTATTACTCCCTTTCAAGCATAGCATTGAATGGTATACACTAATACTAGTTTGGACTTGGTTTTTGCCTTATCCTAATTTACATATAGCGGACCAGATGAAAGTACCTCTCAAGTTCGCTAGTGAGTTCCCCTTTCGGATGTGTCTCAAATGTAGGCACATGGCCTAGAAAAAGAAAGAGTGTTAGAACCTTTTCTCTTACACTCAAGATCCTTTTACAAGGCGAGGGGAGAGGATACTTTGATTCAAAATCCTTTGGGAAAACACAATGTACAAGCACACTAATCACGACAAACACTTACTAAGGTTCTTTTTAAGCCCAAAATTGAAATGTTCCTAACTTTGTTAGCAAGCACTTGTTAATTTTAGATCACCAAAATCAAATATTTTCTACACTAAGGCACACAAGTATTCTTTTTATGAGCACCAATTGAAATGTTTGTTGTTTTTTTGGTAAACCAATGATCAATTTTAGTGCACCAATTGAAATGTTGTTTACACTAACATGCAAGGGTTCTTTTTATGAGCACCAATTGAAATGTTTGTTTGTCTAATCTAATAAAAACCCTGCAAAAACTGGCTAGTGGTTTCATAATAATTATCTTGGACAGATGATGATGACCTACAAATAGCTATAAGTCACTGCATATAACCCGAGGTTAGCTTATGCAAATAGCACTAAAATAGAGAATGATGGTGTCAAACAACATCACAAATGGTTCTACTGATAGGATTTTTGACAGGTCATAAGCACCCTAAAAAATAGCACTAAGAATACATACAGATAGCACTGAATTACAAGATAGCACTTACATAGACTACAGACTAAGATGAATATAGAAATAGTCCTACAAGATACTACAAAATGTGCTAAAACTAACAATTGTGCTAATACAAACAAATTATAGCACTACATTTCAGGATAGCACTAAAATGCCTAAAAAAGGTGCTACTGTGTGTGAGTCCAAACTGTCTAGTCAACTGTGGAATATGGCACTGCCTTGGGTGTCGATGGTGCTGATATGGGTTAAAATGGTCAAATCTACAAAACACAAGTTCTCTCAACTAAATAGGAGGTGAGATTGCAAAAAAGAGATCTTGTTAGTCTTGTTAGGTGTCCAAAAGATGAGATAAAGCAATGAAATAGTCTATTGAATGAAAACCAAAGCAAGATGGAAACAAGAGTGTGTAATTTTGATCTTTAAGGAAATTTTGAAATGGTCCTCCCTTCTCCCTACATAAACCTTGCAAAAACTGAGAGTAATAGACAAAAAAGATGCCAAGAAAACTGACAAACAAGCAATATGTGAGTCAAAATGAACAAGCAATGTCGCGTTAAGAAGACGCCACCACAGCCAAAAAATAGTGCTAAAATGCAGGTAAAATGGCGCCACTACATAGGGAGATAGCACTAAACCTGCAAAAACACATCTAAACACAACAAAAAATACACAAGATGTTAGATTGAGGCCTTGTGGGTCCCACCAGGCATGCCAATGTGATTAGTAAAACCAAAATGAGATGAAAAACACAAAAATAAAAGCATAAACAAGCCTTATACCTCACTAAGATCCACCAATCTCAGATAGGGTGGTAGAAACATGCACCCAAGAGCTCCTAGATATAACCTAGATAATGGATTCAATGTGAAATGCTCAATCTAAAAACAACTCACAAGCCAACTCAATAATGTTTGGCATGATAACTTTACTTAGAAAATTGGGTGATAAATGGCTTGGAGGATGTTGTATTTATAGGATTTTTGGAGAGATTTTGATCCAAGGGTGGAGATTCATTTGAGAGATCAATGGTGGAGGATGAAGATGATGTGGAGGGCCTAGATTTCATCTTGGAAAATGAAGGGGTAAGAATAAAGATGAATTTTTAATTCATCTTGGGAAGAGGGGTTCATAAATGAGGTTGGGTGAGATGGATTATTTGTGAATTAAAAATTCACATGGAGAAGGGTAAAATAAATTTAAAATTCATTTGGGGAAGAGTGGATATTAATGAGTTATGACATGTGTAAGGGGTGTAAGAGGCATGTAATGAGGATTATGACAAATATGTATTAAAAATTGATTTATGTGGCATGGAAATCAATTTTTTATTCATGGGATGTGGGGAGAAGTGTTAATGACGGTTTGACCAAATTAATCAAGGTGATTAACCTAATTAATATGGCTGGAATAAATTAGTAGATAGATTAGTGAGAAGTTAAGATTGATTAAATAAGGATTTATTTAATCACTCCTAAGACTAGGATGATATAGGCTAGGGTGGGCAATTAAATAATGACTATTTAATTACCTAGGGTAGGGATAGGTTAATTAATAGGCTGAATTAATTAGATAGACATGATTTACCTAATTAATTAGGTTTAGTGGACAAGGGGAATTAACCAAATAAATATTTCATATTTATTCAATTAATAGGCTAAGGTTGGACTATTAAATTAATCAAATTAATCCAATTGTAGGGAATAAAATGATGAAAAATTAGGTGATGAAAGGATAATTAATTGTTTAGAAGGGAAATAGGTATGTTTAGGGAGGTCAAGAGTTAATTTGATGATGAAGACATTTTTAGGTGTCTACAGGGTAATTTCCCAATCCTTCCTATAGTTTGTAGATTGTTGAATGTACCCTTCATCATTCAGGGATACACTAAGTAGGATGTCGTCCTAAAGATCATCCCCTTGCCGTCTTTCCATTTGATCATCTTGTCATGAATGGTGTCACTAATTATCTTGGCCCAATGGACCTTTGCATTCTCTAGTTTATATTCTATTACCATTCTTATCAACCCAAACATCCATGGCTCAAAGACCCCGCAGTCCACTAATCTGCTCATCCTACTCAGCATGAACATCATATATTTCACTTCCTCATTAAAGTCAAATTTGTAGAAGTGCACTGCCATTTTGACCATTGCTCTAGTTATGTTACTTGGGTTTCTCCATCTCTGGTATATGACTTTTCTACAATTTTTATCATTGGCTTCAAATTCTTTAGCCAATGCATCCAAATCAGGTACAGACATGTTTCGAGAGGCAGGAAAATGGAACACCTCGACAATACTATCTATAGATAAATTTACATATAATCTTTCTTGTTTTTCTATTCTCCTCGTGCTAACATCATAATATAATGTAGCTTTGTCCAATAAGTCAAAGGCCTCTATAGAGTATGGAAATCCAGTTGCGTGAAACAAACTAGATGCCACTATGTTCTCTAGAACAAGATCATCCTCTTGTGCATTGATTCATGTTCTAAATGCTTCGATATGTGTATTCTCACAATGTGTCTCCTCTGTGAATCCCAATTTTTTATACACATTGTGTGATTTAGGGAACATGGCCGATTTGAACTTTGCATCCTATTTGTCTATGCGTGGATGCGAACATTTTGTCCTATAATTTGAATATATAATTTTAAATATAAGCTTATGCATTTATCTAGGGTTAGCACACTAATGATTTTACATTCCCATCTAGCAATATGTATAAACTTCACGAATTGAATGAATGATATGCATAGCGTATAAACATTATCACTATGCTCTAGTTACCATTTCTTTAATTAATTATGATACAATTTTATAAACATAACTAGAAGTGTAGGCAATTATACGTACTTGTATACGCTTTGTTCACCTGTTATGAATATGGAGGTATCAAAATGAATGCTCTAGATGCAAGATTCCTCTGTAACTTTGTCTTCCTAGCTCAGCTCTGGTTTGCAGCAAGCTCTTACTAACTAAAATTAGGGCTCTTAGAGTGTAATTGTGTCGATTCGGCCAGGAAAAATCCTTTTTACCTTAAACATTTAGGGTTCATTAATGATTCCATGTGATTTTACATTTTTAATTAGCAAATTGCATAACCCCGAGTGTCCATTGGCATGCGTTTAAATTTAAAAAGACAACAACATTTTACAGCATTTAATGCAAAAAGGCATGGGTGTGAGGAACATCTGGTTAAAGAATATTTTGGAGAATATCTTGAGGTGGATATCTGGATGACACTATGCAAGTAGGGATGTGAATATGGACATGTGTCATCACTTTGTAGTAGTTCAGAGAATCTTTCTTGATGACAAGAATCTCCTATAGGAATGCGCTATCATACGATCCGAATCTCTTTCATTGGGATGTAATAATGTGACATCATCATTCGTCGGGTCAATCTTTGTGGACCAAGGAATCATCAATATGTCTTGGGTGTGCTTATACTGGATCAGGATATAAGGTGGACACGTGTCATGATGCCATTGGCTATATGGGGTATGAGCATTCAAGGGATTGGGATGTTTTTTTAGATCCAGATACTAAGTTAAGATCTAGATACTAAGTAATTGGTGTATCCCTTTATCTTAATGTCCTGATGATGTAAGTATACATGCCTTCTCTATATTGTGTCGAGGTAGAGTGACGTCATCGGGATATGGATGATTCAAAAGATCCAGATACTAAGTTGAGGTCCAGATACTCAATAAGATTAGGATATATGTGCAAATTGACATTATGCCTTTGATGGGTGACTGAGTAAGTCTCTCAAACTTGACATCTAGATATGGACTTAGGATCTAGATATTATATATGATTAGGACGTTTTATAAGATCGGGACATTTTAATGCTCAAACTGCTAAGTCTTTTAAAATTGACATCTAGATATTAGCACATGTTGAGATGCTATCTTAAGATCTAGAAAGTAAGTTGACATTAGGATATAGTGCAATATCTTGATGATGTAGGCAAATTCATCATTCTTCTTTAAGTTGAGTGGACATGACATCATCAAGATCAAGATTTTTACCATGATTGTGATAATAAGTAATATCCATCTACCTTGATGTTTAAACTATCGGTGGCTCAAATTTGATGACCATATAGTATTAAAGGTTTGGATACTAAGTTAAGATCCAAATGATATGTAAATATGAATATCTTGACGACCCATTGACTAAACTTTGACTAGACATAACTTCTTTGTTTCAATGAATTTTGAGATACTTCAAAAAGAAAACCTATTTCAAATTTTACGCCCTTTCACATGACAAGGTTCTTGACAACAACTTTTAATTTTGGATTTTGATCATGATCCCAAGGTTTTAATTTTGGATTTTGATCATGTATCTGAGACTAATTTTACCATACTGCCCAAAAGTTGGGTCCTTATTTTTCTAGGGCAAAATGGGGCATATTGTGTAACCACACAACAATACTTAGCACCCAAAGTTTTCATTGAATTAGATATTAAAGTTCATTCTTATTGTTCTTATCATTGGCAATCTATGACAATATAATTGGATGAAAATTAAGAAGCTCCATAAACAACTAAATCCTAATAATTGAAGTATAGTGACATGCCTTCCATGCTTCAGAAGCCTTCCAATAATTCCCAACAACACCAAGAATCACAAATACAACTAACTAGAACAAAAATATTGTGCCATTCAACTTATCAATCATTGCATCTATAGTTGTAGGCTTAGGTTCTGGTAGACCTTTGCTCATGCTCAATTTTATTTCATTACCTACCTGTTGGATTTTTTCCCACTGATCAGTCCTAAGTTTCCGTACAAGGTAGCCATCAATTATCAATAGGACACTTAGGTAAGAGGCCAATAGTATAGAAGATAGACTCTAAATGTCTCCTCTCCTTCTTCAGGCTCTACAAGACCTAGGAGGTATTCCCTAATCAATACCTATATAATAATCTCTTATTGTGACCAAGTATCGATACAAAGCAGATGAATCCTCTCTTGTGAAGGTCAAACTATAACATGAGTACAAAGGGGCTAGCATTGGACCTTACTCTAGTTGTTCACCAAAGGATTCTCAAGCCTAAAACCTAATCCTAAAATTTCTAAAGTTTATAAATGATGTTTTGTTTTTGTTTTATGATTGTGGCTGCAAGACTTGAATTCTGATTCATAAACTCAACACAAATTCAAACCAGTGCTTATCTCAGGGCATGGAGTCAGATTGACATATATGTGTGAATGATTCTTACAAATTGAATTGAAATTCAAGTTTCAAGGGGTTGAATTAGCATCTAGCTTATTGACACTATCCAAGATAGAGTATTTAGTTAATTCTACTTACATACATCCCTACTGTAATACATTCTTCCCCATACCTAATCTAGAACATTTAATCTATTCCTTGAATAAAAGTAAAAGACTAAGCATTCAATATAGTGAATCTATATTCCAAAATCTTAAATAACCCTTAGTTATCTAATTCAGAAGAAGAAGTGTACATAACCATGGAGACAATTAACTAAACACATGCATTTAGATTTTTTCATAGACATCAACATGAAATTGAATAAATATAATTTTAGAAATGCATTTAACACATAATACATTAACTTACAAGATAAGAAATGAAGTAGACTAGAAGAACTTGTATTTTATTCACTTCTCAAGAGTTCCAAAATCTTCAACAACACAAAAAATGAGTAACACAATTTTTTTATAGACCAAGAATGTGTACTTAGCATTAATTACAACACCCTCTTCAAAGAGTTCCATGAGACAATGCACCGCCTATATGGCATTGAGAAATTAATACATTGGAGAGAAGAAGAAAAGGTAGATAGACTTGGGAGACACGCAGTCGCTTGGAGAAGACTTGCTACATAAATTCTTGGTAGGTGGTGGTTGGTCTTTCCTTTTAATCATGTGACCCATACTTATCTATCCATTTATTATATGTCCCTTTAGATGGCCAAGGGAATGAGATAATATCTGCAGTCTTTCCATTATGTACCTAGAGTCTAGTATAGTCTTCACCTCTTTACAAAATATTGCAAAATTGATTTCAACAATATGTAGCTTGTCAAGTACTAGGCTCAAAATCTTCAAAGTAGGGTCAGCCTCAGTACAACAAGTGGGAATTAATCTATTGGCATTATTTTCAATGTCTTCCTTCCACTTGTCCAAGTCTTTTATTTATCCGCCACCCTCCAAAATATTTGGCAGCCACCTTGTATCCATAGTTTCTATTGCCTGTGTCTTCTCTACCAAAACCTTATCTATTATTAAATGAAAGTTGGGAACATCTTCAAAATGTTTCATCATAGATGCCACCAGTTTTAGCTCAAGAAGTGTACTTGCATCAAATCTGGAACACCTAAGAAGATCTCTTACCTTTGCAATTCTTGGCAACCACCTTCCTTGAACAACTAAGATGCTTTCTTTGTCTGATTGATGCTTTTCATGGGCCATCTTCAGTTGTGAGTAGGACCTCCATGTCTCTTCTACTCTTTCCAAGACCTTGGTCACCCTATGATGTACCAAATTTGTGACCATCTCTTTTACTACATTCTACTTTTCTCCTTTCAATTTTTTTCTTTCCTCCTTTAATAATCTTATTTCTAAAAGGAGAGGCTTTGTGTTGACTAGAAGGGATTCTGTAGTTTGAATAATTGGAGGAACTTGGGATGGGCCAGGTGCTAACTGTAACTGTCCATATTTATTCAACTTTGCCATGGTTAATGCATATTTTCCAATAACTCATTATGTTCATTCTGCAGTTTATTTGTCACTGCCTTAGCAAATTGTGTGATTTGCACATTCAAACTGGCAGCCTGAGGAGTAGGGGTGGCTGACACCCTCTTGGTTATTACATTTCTAGTCAATTATTCCACACAAACCTTTGGTTTGTTATCACAGGGGGCCAATGCCCAGATTGCCAATGTTTCAAACCTTGGGTCAAATGCAACACATGTTAAAGCTTTGCTGACTTGCTCCTCTATCACCTTTGAATCATCCTTTGTGATGGTATTATTATCATGCGAGATTGTACCCATTATGCAAAGATGTGAAGCTTGGCAATCTTGTGTAACTTGGGATCAAACTCAGGTTGTGGGTGACCTATGGTGAGCTTGAACCTCCTGATTATGGGCTGGTTCCCTTATAGTTTTCAAATGGCTTAATAGCTTTGCTAGAAAAGGGTTGAAAAGACCTACTAAAAGAAATAAAACTATAACTTTAAAAGTGTGGTGATGCACCTAATTTGATGGAAAACTACAACTCTAACTCATAATCTTGCACTAAATCTAGATGAGTTTCTTCACTCTACTCATGGAGGCCCTCATCATTACTTTCAACTTGCATGAAAACCTGCCATGTTAATTCCTCCTCCATGGTTAATGAATCATCTCCTTCCATTAGGACAACCAATAATTCATCAAAGCTATGAGCTCTTTGAAGGTCCCTACAAAAAATAATCTCTTCATCTTTCAAAATAAGACTATCCTCATTTTGCTCTTGGTGGGTCAGCACACTATCACAATTATTTGCATCCTCTTGTTGTACCTTTGTCATTGCCTTTGGTCTGAGCATGCTTTCCTCATCTGGATCAACAAAACTAGGTAGTCAATCAAACAAAGAAACCAATTCTTCCTCTTCATGTGGTGCTTTCTCCAATGAAACTTGGGCATTCTATCTTTGCAAGTAAAGACTTTCCCCTTGTGACCTTTGTACTCTTCTTTCATTCATCTTATAAAGAGCTTTAGAAAACTTTTCAAATGAATTGAAATGCAAAGGGTTGAGTGTCAAGTTTGAACTAGCATCCTCTTCATATGCATTATACTCATTTTAAACTGGGGACATAGTAAAAACAATAGAACCTTTAGCTGCTAGACTAAAACTTGGAATTTTGATTGGCTTAGATTTTACTACTTTCTCTTCCTGATTTTGGATTGGTATTAGAGGGGTAGCCTTAACAAGATTTGGAAGTTTATAATTAGGATACTTGGTCCAAGAAGGCTACCATGGTTGTTGAAAACTTTGATGATTTGGTTCAGTTTCTTGATATGACTGATACTGAGGCTTAATGGACTGATTGTGAATGCAAACAAGCTCCTAAGCAAAATTAGAATTTCTGAAACTTGGAATTTTGGTGTAGTCATGGTAGGAGGGTTCACAGAATGAATTATCTAGACCATGCAACAAGAGTAAACACAATGGAAATAACTCAAAGAAATGGAACAAATGTAGATTCAGTCATTTAGTATCATAGAATTCAAATAGAGATCAGTCGGCAACATGTGGGCTTACAATTAGGGCTCACAGGCATGATTACATACATGCACAAGATAAAGCTTTGAATCTCCTTCTCACAAAATCTAAACTATCAATATTCTAAATCATGAGAACTAAGTTAACTTCCTTCCTAAGGATCTATTACATCAATATATATCATCTCTGGAACAATAGATTCCTCTGTGTCAGCCAAAGAAGGTCACCAACTCCAATGAAGAGCTGTAATGTGCAACATGGATAGGTCAGACCTAAATGCATAGAACTCCTCTAGAAAATGAATGAAATGAAGTGTGGATCTTTAGGGAAGGTTGGCCATGAACCAAAGATTTGGAAATGCTTCCGTAGGTTTCTCCTTTAGCTAGTTTGTCTATGATTATCAGGATACTCTATTCTAAAAATAGTCAATCTTCTAAAGGTGAAATCTTTCTAGTAACTAATCCAAATGCTCTAAATTCTAGATATGATGTAGATGAATGAATGTAGATGCTAAGTCCAAATCTACAAGATGTGAAATGAAATTATAGTAGACTACCGGCCCAAAAGCTGAAACTGCTTATGACTAAACTGGGAAATGAAAAGAAAGAAACTGAACTACAAACAAATTGAAATGCAAATGCTTTTGGTTGATGCAAGATTGCTCTTGAACTAGGGATGCTCCTGCATCAGACATCCAGGGTTATTGAAAAAGTGAGTCCCTCACTTTGCTGGGGCTAGAGGAGAACCAAGATGGTCCACCTCAGCTTGAGAAATCCATGCTGAATCTTCTTCCAGTATGCCTTTCCACTTCACAAGATATTGTTTATATTGTCTTCCTCTAGTGTTGCGTCCAACTCTGCTATCAAAAATGTCTTCAATATGTTCCAATTATTTGTGTGGTAACTACTTCTTCATATCTTCTTCCATGCTCTCAGTGAACTCTGCTTCATGATACTGATAAAGGTATACAATGTTGAAAATAGGTGAAATACCCAATGTCTCCAATAATTCCACTTCATGTGCATTTCCTGAATCAAATTTTCTAAGTATCTTACAAGGTATAAACTTCTTCATCTTCAACTTGTTTATAATCAGGATACTTGGTCCAAGAAGGCTACCATGGTTGTTGAAAACTTTGATGATTTGGTTCAGGTTCTTGATATGACTGATACTGAGGTTTAATGGACTAATTGTGAATGCAAACAGGCTCCTAAGTAGAATTAGAATTTCTGAAACTTGGAATTTTGGTGTAGTCATGGTAGGAGGGTTCACAGAATGAATTATCCAGACCATGCAGCAAGAGTAAACACAATGGAAACAACTCAAAGAAATGGAACAAATGTAGATTCAGTCATTCAGTATCATAAAAATCAAATAGAGATCAGTTGGCAACATGTGGGCTTACAATTAGGGCTCATAGGCCTGATTACATACATGCACAAGATAAAGCTTTGAATCTCCTTCTCACAAAATCTAAACTATCAATCTTCTAAATCATGAGAACTAAGTTAACTTTCTTCCTAAGGATCTATTACATCAATATATATCATCTCTAGAACAATAGATTCCTCTGCGTCAGCCAAAGAAGGTCACCAACTCCAATGAAGAGCTGTAATGTGCAACATGGATAGGTCAAACCTAAATGCATAGAACTCCTCTAGAAGATGAATGAAATGAAGTGTGGATCTTCAGGGAAGGTTGGCCATGAACCAATGATTGGGAAATACTTCCGTAGGTTTCTCCTTTAGCTAGTTTGTCTATAATTATCAGGATACTCTATTCTAAAAATAGTCAATCTTCTGAAGGTGAAATCTTTCTAGTAACTAATCCAAATGATCTAAATTCTAGATATGATGTAGATGAATGAATGTAGATGCTAAGTCCAAATCTACAAGATGTGAAATGAAACTACAGTAGACTACTAGCCCAAAAGCTGAAACTGCTTCTGACTAAACTGGGAAATGAAAAGAAACAAACTGAATTACAAACAAATTGAAATGCAAATGCTTTTGGTTGATGCAAGATTGCTCTTGAACTAGGGTTGCTCCTACATCAGACATCCGGGGTTATTGAAAAAGTGAGTCCCTCACTTTGCTAGGGCTAGAGAAGAACCAAGATGGTCCACCTCAACCTGAGAAATCCATGCTGAATCTTCTTCTAGTATGCCTTTCCACTTCACAAGATATTCTTTATATTGTCTTCCTCTAGTGTTGCATCCAACTCTGCTATCCAAAATGTCTTCTATATGTTCCAATTATTTGTGTGGTAACTCCTTCTTCATATCTTCTTCCATGCTCTCACTGAACTCTGCTTCATGATACTGATAAAGGTATGCAATGTTGAAAATAGGTGAAATACACAATGTCTCCAATAATTCCACTTCATGTGCATTTCCTGAATCAAATTTTCTAAGTATCTTACAAGGTATAAACTTCTTCATCTTCAACTTGTTATATGTTCCAACTGGAAATGTTTCTTTTCTCAAGTACACCATGACTTCATCTCTAGCTTCAAATTCCTTATGTCTTCTCTTCTCATCTACCTTTCCTTAGACTTACTGTTCATATTCTCCAAATGCTTCTTCACTTGGTTATGCACTGTCTTCATATGATCTATAAATTCTTCTGCTTCTGCACTCTTCTTTTCTTCTATACTGATATCTCTTAATTCTACTACTTCTCTAGGGTTCACTCTAGTAACAATATCAAAAGGTGTTCTTTTGGTACTCCTATTTACTAAATTATTATATGCAAACTCTGCTTGTGAAAGAATCAAATCCCAACTTCCTATCTTCTCTCTAACCAAACACCTTAACAAGATTCCAAACTCTTATTCACTACCTCTATCTGTCCATCTGTTTGTGGATGAAAAGATGTACTAAACTTCAAATCTACCTTCATCTTCTTCCATAGTGTCTTCCAAAAGTATCCAACAAACTTTGTATCTCTGTCTAAAACTACACTCTTAGGTAATCCATGCAGTCTCACAATCTCCTTGAAAAATAGGTCAGCTACATGCACTACATCAGTTATCTTCTTACAAGGTATGAAATGAGCCATCTTTGAAAATCTGTCAACCACTACAAATATTGAATCTTGTCCTCTCTATGCCTTAGGTAATCCCATTACAAAATCCATGCTTATGTCTTCCCAAGGTCTCTCTCGTATTGTCAAAGGTTTATACAATCCAATATTCTGACTATTCCCTTTTACAACTTGACAAACACTACAGCTTTGAACAAATATCTGAACATCCCTACGTACCTAAGGCCAAAAGTAGTTTTCACTCACCAAAGCCACTATTTTATCAATGCCAAAATGTCCTACCAATCCACCACTATGCTTCTCCTTGATCAAATTATCTCTCATTGAACTTCTAGGTATGCACAACCGATTTCCTTTGAACAACATATCTTCTTGAATGAAATAATCCAACCACTTACTCCTATCTATCACAACAGGTTCCTTACATACTTTCCAAGGTTTTACAAAATCAGTGTCTCCCTCATCCGTGTTCTTCAATTCAATAAAACCCAACACTTCAACTCTCATTTCGGTCAACAAGTTTCTTCTTCTACTCAATGCATCAACAACTTTGTTTGATTTTCCACTTCTATGCTTCAACACAAAAGTATAACTCTACATGAACTCTACCCATCTTATATGTCTCTGATTCAACTTACCTTGACTATTCAAATATTGCAAAGCTTGATGATCTATATATAACATAAACTCCTTAGGCAACAAATAATGTCTCCACTTCTTCAAGGATTGAATTATGGCATAGAACTCTTAATCATAAACTAAATATCTTCTCTTTACATCATTCAACTTTTCACTAAAATATGCTACAAGTCTACCTTCTTCACTTAACATTGCACCAATTGCATTTCCACTTGCATCAAAATCAACTTGAAATACATTATTGAAATTTGGTAATGCCAAAATAGGTTGCTATGTCACTTTCTACTTCAACAACTCAAAACGTGTATCTACTCCTGAAGTCCACTTAAAATATTTTCTATCACCTCTCATTGTCTCTATCATAGGGTTACAAACTGAACTAAATTTTTTGATGAACTTCTGGTAGAAACTAGCCAATCTGTGAAATGATCTAACCTCTCCAATGTTCTCCGGTGTAGGTCATTCAACAATTGCTTTCACTTTCTCAAGATCCATCTTCAATCCTTCCATAGAAATCACAAATCCCATGTATACCAACTCTTCCTTCATGAAACTACACTTCTTGATGTTTATTAACAATTTCTCTTCTCTCAGTCTCTACAAAACTTGTCTAATATGCCACAAATGTTCCTCCTTTTTCTTATAGAAAATCAAAATATCATCCAAGTATACAATCACAAACTTACCCAAGATTTTTTTCAAGACTTCATTCATCAATCTCATGAAAGTACTTGATGCATTTGTCAATCCAAAGGCCATCCACTCGTCTCCTTGATTTGTCTTAAAAGCAATCTTCCACTCGTCTCCTTCTCTAATTCTAATCTGATGGTATCCACTCTTGAAGTCTATGTTTGTGAAATATCTTGCTCCACTCAAACAATCCATGATATCATCCATCCTAGGTAAAGGGAATCTATATTTAACTATGATCTTGTTTATTACTCTAGAGTCAGTACACATTCTCCGTTCTCCATCTTTCTTAGGTGCTAACACTAAAGGTACTGCACAAGGACTCAAGTTTTCTCTAATCAAACCCTACCTCAACAACTCTTGTATCTATCTATTCAATTCTTCATTCTTTGTCAGTGTTATTCTATGTGCTACTTTGTTAGGCAAACATGCTCCCATTATAAGATCCATGTGATGATTGATACTCCTTGTAGGTGGTAATCCTTTAGGTACATTATCTAATATGATGTCTTCATACTCTGTCAACAACTCTCTTATCTCCTCTGGTTGCAATTCTTTAGTCTCTTTCTTCAATGCTTTAGGCTTCTTAGGAATCAAGGCATAACACATATTCTCATGTTTCAAACCATCCAAAAATTTTCTTCCATCTACTAAACAGATTCTAGCATTCCAACATACTTCACCCTTAGGATCATCCTCCAAAGGAATCAAAGTAATTCTCTTTCCATTTGTTGTTATAGTATATGTATTCTTTCTTCCATCATGTATATCTTTTCTATCATACTACCCAGATCTACCCAACAAGATATGACAAACATCCATAGGCATAATATCACACAAGACTTCATCATGATAAGATCCATTATGAAATTTTACCAAATATTGTTCACTCACCAATACATTATGATCATCCTGAATCCATGCTATCGGATAAGGCTCAGGATGTTTCAATCTTTCCAACTTCATCTTAGTCACCATCTCTTCTGAAACTAAATTATCTAAACTACCACTATCAATCACAACATTACAACACTTACCTCCTGATTTGCATCTTGTTCTGAACAAACTTTTCCTCTGCTGTGGTTCCTCATTTGTTTCTATTTGAAATAGTGCTCTCCTCATCACCAATGATTCTCCTTTCTCTAGATTGCCAATTGAACTAGGTGATTCAACAGGTTCTTCAACATACGATACTCTTCCACTATTTTTTGTCCTCTTGCTTGTACTACCCTGATTACATTCAAATGCTCTATGATCTTCACCTCCACACTTGAAACAAGTACCTTTGAATGTTTCTTATCAAATCCTCTTCCTTCTCTTTTGTTTCCTCCATTCTGGTATGAAATATAGTTACCTCTGGGATGAAAATTTCTATCATTTCTCTGATAAGCAGTGTTATCTCTATCATCCTTCTTCAATGGGTTGTCAAAATTTTTATGCTCCAGATATGATATGTATCCTCTGGAATAAGTCCTACCTCTTTGAAATTTACCTCCTCTACCTCTCTATCTCTAATCATGCCTTTTATTTAGCTTCTCTTCAACTTTTAGTTTAAATTGATATGCTTCCTCCAAAGATGTCATCCTTATGAAACTTAGCTCTTCTTGAATATTTAATCTCAATCCATTGATGTATCTAGCCACTTTATCCTTGCTTTCTTCACTATGTCCTATTGTTATGATCATTTAATGAAATTCTTCAGTGTACTCCTTCATAGATTTGTCCTTTTGTCTCAGGTTTTGTAATCTTTTCAATAGCTCCAACTCATAGTCAACAGGTATAAACTGATTCTTCAACTTTGTCACCATCCAATCCCACTTTGTAATCTTTTCTTTTCCTTTCCTATTTCTTTCCAACTAAACTTCTTTCAACCATATAGTAGCATGTCCTTTCAACTTTATCTTTGCAAATTTCACCTTCTCCAAATATTCAATTTCCTCATATTCAAAGTATTCTTCCATGTCATTTATCCAGTCAATCAACTCTTTAGGGTTCAAATTACCAGTATAGTTTGAAACATCAACTCTAGGTCTCTTTCCAATCTTTGAAATCGCTCCTAGAATCTTTACTTGATCTAATTCTTCTTCTTTGTCACCTCCTAGGGTCACTAGTTTGTTCAGCAGATTGAAATTCTTCTTTGTCGTCACTTTCAACATTAGGTCTCAGTGTCAATCCTCTTTGCCTATATGTTCAACAACATCTAAACAAATTTGTATTGTTTTCATCATCTCCATCATCTCATCCATTATACTAGCCATTGTTCCAACAACAACAACTCTCTGTGGTGGCATTCTTCCTAGGATCAAGTGTTGTTAGGGGAAATTATGCGTGAATATCAAAAGACATCAATAATGCCCATAACTCAATGGAATATAGAAATAAAGAAGATCTAAAACAATAAATAATACCCCAACAAACCTCTTTACCTAATGGCTCCCATTGGCGGCCTATCGCAAATGATCTTGTGTATGAATATGCCCTCAGAAGGTGCACCTCCTTGCTATTCCAAGATGTCAAGTGAAAATTACCATGATAATTGATTGCAATGAAGATGAGCTTCACAACAATGGTAATGGTGATATGGTAATAGGTTGATCGCAAGAAAATGGAATTTCTATACTCAAAGCTTGGATGAATGAAATGCAAGAATAGGGTTCAATTTATAGACTTGAGAGAGAGAAGATCAACGGTATTAAAAAAAATGAGAAGATCAATGGTATAGAATGGTTGAGAGAATGTGTGTGAATAGAAAGAAGACAATTGTCTTTCTCTATTTTGCATGAGAGGAATTAATAAAATAGAACAATGAGCTAACTAAAGAGATTAAATCAATTAAAAGAGTAGATCAATCAGTTAAGAGAATAGAACTAGAGAATGGAAATTGCATGAGGATGAGAAGATATTTTAGCTCAATTAAATATTTAGAATATTCAATTGCATGTGCATAAGGATTGAATTATATTTAGAGACAACTCAATTTAGAAGAAATAGACAACTTAAATAAATATTTGATTTATTTAAATTTAGAGAAGATATTATTGAAAAAAACAATTAAATAATTGATATTATTTAATTTAGAATGAATTTGGAAGAACTAATTAAATAATTGGTATTATTTAATTTGTTGGAGGAATTAGAAGAATTTTAAGAATTTTAATTAAATAAATTAATTTTATTTAATTATTGGGAGAATATGGATCAACTAAATAAATCAAATTATTTATTTATTGATAGAGGAATTTGACTTAAATAAATATTAGGAATATTTATTTGGGTAGAGTCGTGTCATTTTTAGGCGTATACATTTTTCTCCTCTTTGATGCAATGCAATTTACAGCGTTGCTTCAAAGAATAAATTTTTGATAATGATACATGCTCCAGTTTGCCCCTGGTACAGGTTTAACAAAGGTAGGATGCCCCCTCAGGAGATTGGACAGGAAGAAGGCAGGAGGACATCAGATAAATAATCTCATGATGAAGAATGTGAAAAATAGATTAGGTTTGAAGAAATTGGATTACGGTTCGAAGAAGCAGAAAGAAATAGGTATGGGAAGTAGTCACAGTCATCACACAGCCAGTTAGGGTTCCATTTGCTATATATAGGAGTTGGGTCCACAAGACAAATCATTTTCACACTTGGCTTTTGTTGGTTTGTCCTTGAGAACTTAGGAGAGCAGAAGAGAATAGAGCAGTTAGCATTGAGATGGATATTCCATGCAAGGAGCACCGCTTTGAGCGAGTTCGACGGTTTGATTAGCTAGCTAAGGCAAGACCATTGGTATGTAGCTTGAAAAACATCACCTAGGGTCATTTATGATCACAATAAATGCTAGGAAAAATTAGGTAAAATAGATGCGTAATCAAGAATTTCTAGGTTCGTAGGCTTTAATGGTGATCTTTTTCCCAAGATCCACTATAGCTTCAGAGAACCCTAATGTAAGGACTAGCTTGAGTATGCAAATATTTAAATTGGATCCTCCATCAATAAGAACCCTTTTGATATAGTGTCTATGAATGAATAAGATGATATGCAAGGGTGTGTTATGAGGTTGAGACACTGAAAGATCATCTTGTTCTGTAAATGAGATGGTGCCTGAGGAGGTTAGATTTCCTACCATGGCTTGAAACTTCTTTTGGGTGAGGTTCATAGGCACAATTGTTTCCACTAGGGTTTGTTCACAACAATGGTAATGGTGATATAGTAACAAGTTGATCGCAAGCAAATGGAATTTCTGTAGAGTAACAATATTGAAAGCTTGGATGAATGAAATGGAAGAAGGTTCAATTTATAGACTCATGAGAGAGGAGATCAATGGTTGAGACAGAATAAGAAGATCAATGGTTGAGAAAGAATGAGAGAATGTGCGCAAAGAGAAAGAAGACTAGTGTCACACAAAAGCTATTTTGAGTTAACTATTTTTCTATTTATTAAAGACAAATATGCTATCATAAAATAGAAAGTTCTTTTCTATTTTAAGAGTTTTTGGAATCAATTAGTTAACTCATGGTTTTCTTTTGCATGTTTTGAGAAGAATTAAATAATAAATTATTTAATTATGTGTGCATGAAGAAGAAGAATTATTTTTAGAAGATTTTGGAAGATATTAGAGGAATTTGAAAGCAAATTAAGTAAATAATTTTTTTTAATTGTTTATGCAAGATTTGGAAGAATTAAATGAAATATTTGATTATATTTTATTTTTGGAGAATGAGAGGATTTAAATAAATTTGATTTGTTTATTTAAATTTGGAAGAAGAATTGATTTAATTAAATAATTAAGAATTATTTAATTGTTTGGAAGAATTAAATTAAATAAAGGATTTTATTTAATTTTGATTTTAGAAGAGGTAATTAAATATTTTGATATTTAATTACTTAGAGGAATATGAATCAAATAAATAAATTTGTTTATTTATTTGTTGATAGAAGAATTAGACTAAAATAAATATTAAAAATATTTATTTAGACAGAGTCACGTCATTTTTAGCTGTATACATTTTGCTCCTCTTTGATGCAATGCAGTTTACAGCATTGCATCAAAGAAAAAATTCCTGATAACAACACATGACTCAGTTTGTCCCTTGTACGAGTTACAACAATAGGATGCCCCCTCGGGAGATTTGACAAGAAGGGAGAAGGACATAAGACAGATAATCTCACGATGAAGAAGGTGAAAACAAGCTAGAGTGATGAAAAATAGGTCACAGTTCAGAGAAATGGGTAGAAATGGGTTCAGGAAGTAGCCATAGTCATCAGACAGCCAGTTGGGGTTTGCTTGCTATATATAGGAGCTGGGTCCACAATCCTAGTCATTTGCACACTTGGCTTTTGTTGATTTGTCTTTGAGAGCTAAGGAGAGCATAGGAGCATAAAGCAGTTGGTATTGTGATGGATATTCCACATGAGGAGCACCACTTTGAGCGATTTTGACGATTTGATCAGCAAGCTAAGGTAGGATCACTGGTATGTAGTTCAAAAAACTCATCTAGGGTCATTTATTGGTGCAATAAATTCTAGGGAAAGTTAGGGAAAGCAGATGCGCAGGTTCACAGTTTAGCACATATGCCATGTGAACTGCGCATATGATATGGTTCAGTGTATTTATGGTATGAAATGGCACATTTACAAGTTTTACACATATACGGTATGGGATGGCACATACATTAGTAATTGGTGCATTTGATATGGGAAGTGGCATATATGTAGAAACTGTGCATACATGTCATGATATAGTGCATGCATTAAGAAGCTGCACTTTTGATATGGGATTGCGCATGTACTCAAATTGGTGGTGCATTTGCTAGAAGCGACACATGTACCTTTTGTGCATTTGCTTTAGATATTCAGTTGACTTAACAAAATTTGACTTGATTGGCATCCTATTTGATGCGTCAATTGATAAGAAATCTCTGAGATTGTAGGAATTTAGTCAAGAGATGTTGTATGCTGCTTTAGTCAATTTGATATGTTAAGTAAATGATATGATGTTGTAGATATCTTTGAGTAGTTAATCAAATTTGGTTGACACATTAATTTTTTTAATTGTAGGAGGATATTCGAGATGTTCTTATGTCAAGGGAGTAGTTTCCCTTACCAATGTTGTAGCGGTACATGCTTACGGAGATGGTTCGGGAGGCTCTTGGTTGGATTATGTGTGCTTCATGCCTGAGGTTCATGTGAACCTTAGGTTGCTGACTGCTGATGTGGATCGATTTCATAGCAAGGATGGGACCTTTCACTTGCCGACTAGTGAGATGGTGATTACATTAGAGGATGTCTATAGGGTTATGCACTTTCCGATACAGGGCAAGCTAGTAGAGTATGATCCACAGTGGAATGCAGGACTGGCGAAGTGTAGAGGAGTCTTTGATGATGCAGAGCTTGAGGGACAGGTGATATCTTGGCAAAATACTCATGACTAGTATGATTACTTCCCAAGGATAGTGGCTGGGTTGATCGAGGGTGTTGTCTACCCCAATAGGAGGTCACATGGGTTCTTGATTGGCTGGGGTCAAGTCATGGAGTAGATGATTACAGAGGGCACCCGCTATGCATGGGGTGTTTGTATCTTAGCACACTTATATTAGGATATGCATTAGGTAGTATACCACAGGGGAGCTAGCTTATCTGCAGGTGTCTCGCTTCTACAGTTTTGGTTATGGGAACACATTATGATTACTTAGTTGATCTGTGTGTTTCCTAGGCAGAGGGATGAGCCGTATAGCTATAGGTATGCAGGAGTTATTACCTAGCATAAGTTGAGGAAGCTTGAGTATTGAAGACATGTGCTAGATAATGTGGATAGAGTTGTCTGGTGCCCCTACTTGGATTGTGAGCCTTGGGAGGATGAGGATGCTAAGCTGCCCTACTATTTTTAGATGCGGTGGCTCATTGGCAGGACACAGTTTATTCTAGAGAGATAGATTGTTAGTAGGGTGCAAAGGAAATTTGGCAAGATACATGGCATGCCCCAGGGACAGGCCCATTTTGTGATGACACACGCAAAGAGGTTCAGATGGGATCCGGTTGCTTCATATGAGGAGGCCCTGGTAGAGTTCCAACAAATGCCTTATGTTGCCTGGCCTATGAGGAGAGAGATTATAGATGCAGGGATGACTCCTAACTATGAGGAGTGGTTTTCTACCCATCAATTCTTGAGGTACTCAGGACCTAGAGAGTTGGTTCCTCAGTTGGATGAGGAGGACTCAAACAATGAGGCCAGGGTAGGTAGGACAAGGAGGAGATAGAGGGGAAGGAGAGAAGGATGGGGAGACAGAGATGATGGTGGAGATGGAGGAGGATGAGGAGGAAGAGGAGGAGGAGGAGGAGGAGGAGGAGATGGAGGAGATAGAGGAGGTGGTCAAGGTAGAGGAGGAGATGGAGGTCGACCAAGACAGAGGAGGAGATCTGGGGAGGGATCCTCCCACCAACAGTAAGTAGTGCAGCCAGAGACTGCACCACAGGTACAGGTTAGTCAACAGGTTGGGCAGTAGAGACATATGCCACCACCACAGTAGGTGGTTCAACTACAGGTGCCCCAGCAGTAGGTGCACGGATAGGTAGAGGTTCCTTAGACTTCTTAGCCTGATTGGTAGCAATAGGCCATTACAACACTGTAGGGTCATATTAGATAGCTTAGCGCACATCTCTGATTCATAGAGTCTCGAAGAGAGTCAGACGCATGCATCATCTCAGGGCTCACTAGATAGTGAGATGTAGCAGAAGTGAGGTTACAGACCTTGCGATTAGAGAGAGATGTGGCCCTAGCAACTTTGGCGACAGATGGGGCCACTGCATTCTTGGTTACACAGGTGCAATAGGGACAACCCTAGGTTCAGTAGTTGCAAACATAGCTGGCATAGGTATAGGGCAAGCTATCGAGGGCATAGGCCTAGACTTAGTATTATAGGGGTCTGTATCATGGGGCAGTGTTGGTTGGCTAGCGTGCATCGAGCTATAGGAGCCAGTCTATGGCTTCATAGAGGGCAGGGAGTTCATAGTCAGAAGTTTTGGTGAGGGACCCATAGTAGTTGGGGGCTAGTAGAGGAGGGGATAGTGCAGGGAGCAGTGGCTCACAACAATAGGGTTAGCCCACAGTTGCACTTGTAGAGATTTTTGGCTTATGCATACACTCTTTGATGGCTCAAATAGCCCGAGATGTATATGTATCATTTTTGTACTGAGACATGTATCACTATTTATGTGGTGCATACATTGTATATGACATTGACTTAGAGATGGACCTTGGATATTGTACATTTGGACATGCTTTATTTAATATATATATGATGATGCAACTATTGATGATCTATACATGCAGTTGTTTATGCTATATGTCATGGATGCATTTTATCCTTATGATGCTTTTATATGTGATGCACATGTTTATTTTGTCTATATGATGCTATGTGATGTTTATGACACTATGATACTTTATGAGATATGATTCTAGGACTCTTTGATATGATTACGATCTAATGCAGAGTTGGATGATTTCTGATATGCACCTAATATGTAAATGCAAATTGTATCTATATGATTATGTAGTTTATGTGATGCACTTATCTATGTTTTTGATTTTTTTTGTTAACACTATGTTATGATGCAAAATTTTTACATATGACCTAATGCACAAATGATTTAATCATGTTAATGACTATCTCATGTGATATGATATGCAAACTATATGCTATGTTTTTGTATGTCCAAATGTACTCAATTGACACAGAAATGACACAATGATAGATAGAAGACTGACTGATGGAAGGACTGACAAGCTTTTATTTGTATTGATACTTTGCATATGCTATATGGATGCAAAATATAATTGGATATGTCATTGATATGGATATGGAATGGTTTACCATCTTAATTTTTGTAAGTATTTTGAAGTGCTTATTTCATCATTGGGAGTTTAAAATGTTGTAAGAAAATACAAGCATCTAGGTATAATTGAACCGAGATGACCTAAGTAACGCTTACATGGATTTTGATTTAGCAAGTTAATACAAGCATCTAGTCAAAATTGAGTCTAGATGACTTGAGTATTTCTTGTGTAACAATAGACAAGGATTGCCCCCGTTCATGTTAGACCTTTGATGTCCTCAATGATCTTTTGCCGATCATGTCATTAGACAAGGCTTCACATTACTATAGAATAATCCACAAACAACAAACAAAGAAAATGATTATGCCCCCATCATAGCATCTCTAGATTTTGGCATCCTTGAGCAACATACAAAGTCAAAATAACAAAAATCAAGACTCTGTAAGTTAACCTAATCAAACACAAAACATTCTTGCATTTAGATGTGTTATTCTTGCCATAATTTAGATAGAATCAGTTTGAGTGTTTTGGGTACTTGTTTTCTTTGAGTTGAATAGGTTGATGTCTTGTGTTAAGATTTATATTTTGAAAGTGGGTTTTTGTTTGCGCTTGCATGCATGCCTGGATAAAACAGACCCTAAGGGACTGATCTAGTGCCTCGGGGGTGCATTACTAAATGGCCTTGCCTACATGATGATGCAAAGGCAATGTAGATTGGGGACCTAGACCATGGATGAACTAGAGGATAGATGAAAAAACATGGGATGGATAGGAAGGTGGAGCCTTGGGGGTGAATTGAAAATAGGCTTGCCTACGTGACGACAGAGACGCAACATAGTACAGGGTTGGCCCTATGGTACTGATGATAGACACTATGCTAGGCTGACACTATGGATATGGTACTAGATAAGACCTTAGTTGGATAGGGTGAAAAGAAAGATAGAGTATCAAGCCATGATAGGTTATCACTAGGTAACACAAGGTGCCTTATTTTGGAACCGATATGGATCGGATGAGAAATGATGGTAGGAAGAATAGACACAAGGTGATTGGTTTTTGAAAGATAGAGAAGGTAGTTCATCACAAGCAGTACCTGTTTACTAGGATTTCACTACTTGCTTTTATTTACATGAAAGCCAGAAGTAAACATGATGACTATTTTCCAGGTTTTCATTAAAGTACCTATCCAAGGTGCCTATTTGTAAGGTTTTCACCAGAGGATGATTTTTTTGTTGTTTTTCCATTAGGTCTTTATCAAGAATTTCTTTGTGGGAAGGAGACAAATGCAACAACTCTAAGATAGATATGTGGGAAAGAGTTTTTCGCAGTTGGTCTATGACACTGTATGTAGGAGGGTTAGATGGAGAAGGTGATGACCCTGCAGGAAGTATATTTAACGTCACCCTACCACTGCGGGTGATGATACTGAAATCAGTTTTGTTGGGTCCTGATTGTTGGTTGGATGTGACCATATTGACTTGTGGGATGTGTTCTGATATGCAGTTGATGGTATAATTGAATGGCACACTTGTGTAGTTTGCATTGTTGTTTTTGTTGTTTTGATTTTGCCTATTGTGATTGTTATTGTTGTTGTTGTTGTTGTTGTATGGCCGGTCGTGATTAAGAAGTAGATCTTTGTATGCCACATGTGTCTCGTTAGAGGTATGTTATTGAGTGCCTTCCTAACTTTGGTCAACAACATGAAAGTATGACAGAGCTTGACTTTAGTTCATGGTAGGAGATCTTTCAATATGCTAAAGGGGGTGACGATTACATGATGACATTGGTACAAGGGACATGTTTGAAGACTCTTTGGTAAGGTCAAGGATAGGGACATGATTGACTTTCTGCTAGTAGCCCTTGGATCACATCATTGGTAGGTGTATAGGTAGAGGAGTGAGGTAAAGGATAGGTGGACTTGGAGTTCTCCATGGTAACCTTGAGTTTGGCAGTATCAACTTCTATCCCATTTGCTGATACGATGAAGCTTAAGAGCTTGCCTAAGGTGACTCCAAACACACATTTCTTCAAGTTCAACCTAACTTTGAATTCTTCTAATCTCTAAAAGACTATTTCTAGTACATCCAGGTGAGATTCTCTTGTGAGTGACTTTGCAAGGATATCATCTGCATAGTCTTCCATTGTGATGTGCATCATGTCATGCAAAATAGTGGTCATAGCACGTTGATATGTTGCTCCTGTATTCTTTAACCCAAATGGCATAATGTTCCATTAGAAGGTACCCCATGGACAAGTGAAAGCTATTTTGTGTTGGTCTTTTGGTGCTATCCTAATTTGATTGTACTCAGAGAAGCCATCCATTAGATAAAGCATGGTGTGTCATGCTTTTAAGTCGACTATGATATCAATATTAGGCAACAGAAAGTCATCCTTATGGAAAACTTTGTTTAGATCTCAGAAATCATTCCATAATCTAACTCTACCATCAGGTTTGGATACTGGCACTATGTTGGCTACCCACTTGAGATAGTTTATTCCTCTGATGAACCCTACATCCAGTAGTTTCTTGAGTTCTTCTTTCACTAGTAGTGCAATGTGTGGATGCATCTTCTTGAGCTTCTGCTTGATTGGTTTGATCCCTGGATCTAGTGGAAGGTGATGTAGAATCAAATATGGATCCAAATTGGGCATATCTGCATGTGACCAAGCAAATTTGACTTGCTTTCTCTTGAAGAATGGTATAAACTTAGTCTTTTCTGGAGGAGTTAGAGACTTTGCAAAGTGAATGATCTTAGGTTGTTCCTCTATTCAAATGTTGACAGGTTCTATAGGTTCCACAACAATCTATGACTTCTCCTAATTCATGTCAGTTGGGAGAGTGTCAAGCCTTCCATTGTCAGGTGCCATAGTTGGGTTTTCACTGTCAGATGTGTCCTTTCTTTTTACTATTTTGGGATCTAATATTACTGCAAAGCAGTTTTCACCACTAGATCCATTTTTTATTTTTATGTTTTTGTGACTGGAAGCCTTGGCACCCTCTCCAAAATAAGCCACAATGTTGAGTTCAATAGTAAAACTATCTTTATGATCTCTTGCGGGTAGGTGGTCCCTAAGTTCCATGTAGTCAATATAGGCATCATCATTATGGAACATGTCTAGTTGTGGGGTTCCTTGTAAATCCCAGTCGATGAGTTCAAGATGCACAAGGGGAAGGGAATTGGAAGATAGATCTAATTTATTGATAGTTTGAATGAATACATAGTTAGGATTTAGATTGGTACGGATAGGATTTGAGATGGTACTTTCCTCCAAATTGTTTATTGCGATGGAACTCTGACCTTCCTCAAAAATTGCATTCTCAGGAGTTGGTGAATCACACTCTAATGGTCTATGCATTAGCATTTGTCCCTCATGGTAGGGGATATAGGTTTGAATGGTGTCAACTCCTTTATCCTCATAGGAGTGCTCTGTGAGTTCATCCCACTCATATTTGTTGGAGTTTGTGTCACTGTCTTCTTGTAGGGCATGAATCTGTTCCACAAAATAAGAATTGGCCTTAGTTTTACCTTTGTCCTTGTATCCTAACCCTTTTGTATTTCTTGCCAATGAGGATAAAGAGGGTTGGATGGGCTCTATTATTCCTTCTTTTCTTAGGCCAATGGGACCTTGTCCATAATAACCCATTCTGTGTAGGATAGACTCACCACGCCCATAGATTTTCGTTGGGAGCTTAGGTGGTTCTTCTTTTGTGTAGAGCCTTGATAAGACATCTCTTTCTCCATTTCATCTGATAGGGTCCCCCATTTTACAAAGCAATCTATAGGAGCTTTGGGAGGAACAAAAGGTTTTAGAATGCATTTAGGTGTAGGTCAGCCAAATGATCTTGGACATAGAGGCAATTTGGCTAAGTTGAGGCTGTGCTTGATGGAATATTCTCCTACTCCTATTTCTTTGATGGTGTTTTTCTACTCTTTAGATCTAGATGAGGAAGCTTCAGAGGTAGAACCATGCTATGAGATGGGGGATATAGAGGCTCTATTATTGGGAATGATGCAATCATTCTTTGAATGGATGGTTTTCCAGTGCTGGAAAGGATCAGGATCACCTTGAGTGGTGATTCATTTTCCGCCATGAGGAAATTTGATGCATTGGTGGTAGGTAGAAGGCAAAACTTGCATGGCATGAATCCAAGGTCTACCTAGGAGGATATTATAGGCTAGTTCCTTGTCTAGGACTTGGGAAACAATGTCCTTTATTACTAGACCCACTTGTATTGGTAATACCATTGTTCCTTTGGTAGTTCTTTCTTCGTCATCACAGGCTTTAATGGTGATCTTTTTCCTAGGATCCACTGCAGCTTCAGAGAACCCTAATGTAAGGACTAACTTGAGCATGCAACTATTTAAACTTGCTCCTCCATCAATAAGAACTCTTTTGATACGGTGTCAATGAATGAATGTGATGATATGCAAGGGTGTGTTATGAGGATGAGACACTTAGAGATCATCCTGTTCAGTATATGAGATGGTGCCTGAGGGGGTTAGATTTCCTACCATGGCTTGAAACTTCTCTTGGGCTAGATTCATAGGCAGAGTTGTTTCCACTAGGGATTTATCAAGAATTTCCTATGCTTGAATATCAAAAGACATCAATAATACCCATAACTCACTGGAATATAGAAATAAATAAGATCTAAGACAATGAACAATACCTCAACAAACTTCTTTACCTCATGGCTTCCATTGGCGGCCTATCACAAATGATCTTGTGTATGAATATGCCCTTAGACATTGCACCTCCTTGCTATTCCAAGATGTCAAATGAGAATTGCCACGATAGTTGATTGCAATGAACATGAGCTTCACAATAATGGTAATGGTGATATAGTAACAAGTTGATTGTAGGAAAATGAAATTTCTGCAGAGTAACAATACTAAAAGCTTGGATGAATGAAATGGAAGAAGAAGGTTTAATTTATAGACTAATGAGAGAAAAGATCAATGGTTGAGAAAGAATGAGAGAATGTGTGTGAAGAGAAAGAAGACAAGTGTCACACAAAAGATATTTTGAGTTAACTCTTTTTCTATTTATTGAAGACAAGATATGCTATCATAAAATAGAAAGCTCTATTCTATTTTAGGAGCTTTTGGAATCAATTAGTTGACTCATGGTTTTCTTTTGCATGTTTTGAGAAGAATTAAATAATAAATTATTTAATTATGTGTGCATGAAGAAGAAGAATTATTTTTAGAAGATTTTGGAAGATATTAGAGGAATTTGAAAGCAAATTAAATAAATAAATTTATTTAATTGTTTGTGCAAGATTTGGAAGAAATAAATAAAATATTTGATTATATTTTATTTTTAGAGAATGAGAGGATTTAAATAAATGTGGAAGAAGAATTGACTTAATTAAATAATTAAGAATTATTTAATTGTTTGAAAGAATTAAATTAAATAAAGGATTTTATGTAATTTTGATTTTAGAAGAGGTAATTAAATATTTTGATATTTAATTACATAGAGGAATATGAATCAAATAAATAAATTTGTTTATCTATTTATTGATAGAAGAATTAGAATGAAATAAATATTAAAAATATCTATTTGGACAGAATCGCATCATTTTTAGGTGTATACATTTTGCCCCTCTTTGATGCAATGCAGTTTATGACATTGCCTCAAAGAATAAATTCCTAATAATGATACATGCCTCAGTTTGCCCCTACTATGAGTTACAATGATAGGATGCCCCCTCAGGAGATTGGACAGGAAGAAGGGAGAAGGATGTTAGATAGACAATCTCATGATGAGGAAGGTGAAAAATAGGTTAGAGTGAAGAAAAACAGGTTAGAGTGAAGAAAAATAGGTCACAGTTCGGAGAAACGGGCAGAAACGAGTCTGAGAAGTAGCCATAGTCATCACACAACTAGTTAGGGTTTGCTTTCTATATATAGGAGCTGGGTCCACAATCCTAGTCATTTGCACACTTAGCTTTTGTTGATTTATCTTTGATTGTTTAGGAGAGCATAGGAGCATAGAGAAGTTAGCATTGTGATGGATATTCCACACGAGGAGCATCGTTTGAGTGAGTTCAATGGTTCAATTAGTGAGCTAAGGTAGGACCACAATATTTAGTTTGAAAAAACTCACCTAGAGTCATTTATTAGTGTAATAAATGCTAGGGAAAGTTAGGGAAAATAGATGCGTAGGTTTGCAGTTCGGTGCATATGTTGTACAAAACTGTGCATATGATATGGTTCGGCACATTTATGGTATGAAATGATTCATTTACATGTTCTATACATATATGGTATGGGATGACACATGCATTAGTAAGTGGTGTGTTTGATATGGGAAGAGGTGCATATGCAGAAACTGTGCATACATGATATGATATGACGCATGGATTAAGAAGCTACGCTTTTGATATGGGACTGCGCATGTACTCAAATTGGTGGCACATTTGTTAGAAGCAGTGCATGTGCCTTTTGGTTTGGCGCATTTGCTTTAGATAGTCAATTGACTTAACAAAATTTGACTTGATTGGTATCCTGTTAGATGCGTCAATCGATAAGCGATCTCTGAGATTGCAGGAATCTAGTCAAGAGATGTTGTATGCTGCTTTAATCAATTTGTTATGTTAAGTAAATGATACGATGTTGTAGATAGCTTTGGGTAGCTATTCTGATTTGGTTGACATATTGCTTTGCTTGATTGCAGGAGGATATTCGAGATGTTCTTATGTCGAGGGAGCAATTTCCCTTACTGATGATGCAGTGCTACATGCTTACGGAGATGGATCAGGAGGCTCTTGGCATGATGGGGTTGGATTATGTGTGCTTCATGCCTGAGGTTTGTGTGAACCTTGGTCTACTGACTACTACTGTGGAGCAATTTCATACCAAGGATGCGACCTTTCACCTGCCGACTGGTGAGATGGTGATTACACTAGATGATGTCTATAGGATTATGCACTTGCTGATACAGGTTGAGCTGGTAGAGTATGATCCACAGTGGGATGCAGGACTAGTAGAGTGTAGACGAGTCTTTGATGACGCAAGGTTTGAGGGACATGATATCTTGGCAAGATATTCATGACTACTATGATTACTTCCTAGGAATAGTGGATGGATTGGTTAGAGGTGTTGTCTCCCCCAATAGGAGGTCACACAGGTTCCTGATTAGATGGAATTGGGTCATGGAGTGGATGATTACATGGGGCACCCACTATGCATGGGGTGTCTATGTCTTGGCACACTTATATCAAGATATGGATCAGGTAGTATACCACAGGGGAGCTAGCTTATCTGCATGTGTCTCGCTTCTACAGTTTTGGTTATGGGAGCACATTGCGATTACTTAGCCAATCTGTGTGTTTTCTAGGCAGAGGGATGAGCCATATAGCTATGGGTATGCAAGAGTTATTTCTCAGCATAAGCTAAGGAAGCTTGAGTATTGGAGACATGCATTGGATAATGTGGATAGAGTAGTCTAGTGCCCCTACTTGGATTGTGAGCCTAGGAGGATGAGGATGCTAAGCTGCCCTACTGTTTTCAGACGTGGTGGCTCATTGGTAGGGCATAGTTTATTCTAGAGAGACAGATTGTTAGCAGGGTGTGAAGGTAGTTTGGTAGGATACATGGCATGACCTAGGGACAAGCTTGTTTTGTAGAGACACATGCATAGAGGTTTAGATGGGTTCCAGTTGCTTCATATGAGGAGGGCTTGGTAGAGTTCTTGAAGATGCCTTATGTTACCTGGCCTATGAGGAGAGAGATTATAGATGCAGGGATGACTCTTGACTATGAGGAGTGGCTTGCTACCCATCCATTCCTAAGGTACTCATGACCTGGAGAGTTGGTTCCTTGGTTGGATGAGAAGGACTCAAAAGATGATGCTGGGATAGGTAGGAGGAGGAGGAGATGAAGGGGGAGGAGAGGAGGATGGGGAGACAGAGATGATGGTGGAGACAAAGGAGGTGGAGAAGGTAGAGGAGGAGGAGGAGATGGATGAGATGGAGGAGGCAGAGGAGGAGATGGAGGCCAACTGAGACAGAGGAGGAGGTCTAGGGAGGGATCCTCCCACAAGCAGCAGGTAGTGCAGCCAAAGGCTACACCGTAGGTATAGGTTAGTTAGTAGGTTGGGCAGAAGAGACATATACTACTGCCACAGTAGGTGGTTCAGCCACAGGTGCAGGGACAGGCATAGGTTCCTCAGGCTTCTCATCTTGATTGGCAGCAACAGGCCATTGCGACACTACAGGGTTAGATTAGATAGCTTAGGGCACATCTCTGATCATTAGAGTCTTGGAGAGAGTCAGATGTAGGCATCATCTTAGGTTTCACTAGAGATCAAGATGTAGCAGAGGTGAGGGTGTGGGCATTGCGATTGGAGAGAGATGCAGCCCTAGTATCTTTGGGGATTATTGATGATGATTGTTAGTCATAACAACATGCATAAAAATTTACACAACAAACCTTTATTATCTTCTAAAGTACGATTAGCTTAGAATAAGTTGATGACTCCAAGTCTCTGTTGATCAGGTCATGATCATCTTACGTTACTCAGAGGTTGATGTGACGTGCTATTTTCCATTTCAAGGGGTCTTACTGTTAGATCTAGGGCACACAACTGAGAGGGGGGGTGAATCAGTTGTACAAAAACTTGCTTCTACTTCAAACACTTGGTTCTTCTTTGTTAGTTAATAGCATATCAATTAACCATTCATGAAAGCATAAAGCATAAACACCAGAGTAGATAAACATCAACACATTAGACACCAAGATTTTGACGTGAAAAAATTGGTTAAGGGAAAAACCACGGGTTGATTAACCCAAGGATTATTCTCTGTTAGAAGAATAAGAAAAATGGATGGCACATGCCAATTAGGGCTCACTGCCTGAGCACACTGCCTACAAGAGACACACTATCTACAAGATCAAAAGTATTACAAACTTGAACTAGAGATTGACATCTTTAACATGTCTGGATCAGTTCCATTTAAGCCTGAGACACTCCTGCTCTACCTTTCGCTCTTTCGCTATACCACACTCATCTGCTCTATGACACACTTTGAAATGAATTCACAAACCTTTATTTATACAAGGCATCGACTTAGGAAGAATCATCTAAGTCGGCAATCATCCACAAGAACATTCGCAAGATGAACAACTCATCCGGTCGGCCAGTTTGAACAAGAACATCTTCATCCGGAAGTAAATCTCCAATTCTAGGCTCTAACACTAATGCAGACTGACAACATAACCTCAACATGATCCAAGAACCTTCACAGGCTTGCCTGAATAACAGGTACATCTGCGCTTCCTCCACTTACTAGAATTCTTTTCTTCTTCATCTAGAACTTCAAGAACACAGTCTATCACCACTATCAAACTGAAAAAGGTGCTTCTGGACCTCTAAACTATGTACAAATCAAGATGACACATCACAAGGACATCCCAAAAACTCCTTCCAATCCGCAAAATAGGACAATGCACTTCCAGATCTCACTGGACCTTTTTGTGACACTTTGTCACTCCGGAGCATCTCCTGGAACTAGTTCTACTTGATCAATCACAACTTCTTCATATCTTCATGTAGACCTCTGAAATCTTAACTGGAACATCTCAAGACTCATATCTATAAACCCTTTAATCCGTATCCTCTGATACTCAACCTATTGAGTACTTTTGCCTTCTTCTCATCACTGTTCTTCACTGTTCCTGATTGAGACTAATTTCCTCAATAACCTCAGCACACAGCTCATCCAATCCTTCTTATCAATGCAATATGAGTATGTTGACATCAATGACAACACTGGTTAACCTCATACTTGCAACAATCTCCCCCTTTGTCATTGATGGCAACATATGATGTGAAAAACCATCAAGACAAGAACTTCTCCTTTCTGTCACAACTCCCCCTATTAGCAACAACTCTTCACATGTCTTCTCTTCCTTTACTGCTCCCCCTTTGATCATCAACCACTTGTTTTTCATATGTCTTCTCTCCCCCTTTGACATCAATGGCAAAGGGCTCATACTTGCAATTCTAACACATCAAAACCATACCAGCTATTCCCCCTTAGTAGCATCTCCCCATCATCAATCTGGATCATAAGATATGACTGTGATATCCACCAGACTGATGCACATTAGTGCATCCTAGTTCATCACCGGAGGGGCCATGACCCCTAACTTCTCCCTAAGATACTCAAAAGAGTCCTTGGGAAGAGGTTTAGTAAAAATATATGCAATCTAATCCTTGGAGGGTACATATTCCAATCTGACTTCATCCTTGTTCACTTGTTCTCTCAGAAAGTGAAACTTGATAGATATGTGCTTGGTCTTAGAATGCAATACCGGATTCTTAGAAATATTTGTTGCACTTGAATTATCACAGAAAATTGTGATAGGTTCCTCATATTCTACTTTAATGTCTCTTAGCATCTGCTTCATCCATAAGATTTGAGTGCAACTACCTACTGCTGCAATGTATTCTGCTTCAGTTGTAGACAAGGATATTGCCTCTTGTTTCTTGCTTAGGCAAGACACCAACCTTTTTCCCAAAAAGAATGCTCCTCCACTTGTACTCTTCCTATCATCCACATCTCCTATCCAATCTGCATCTGTATATGCATGAAGAGAAAAATCCTGATCTCTAGGATACCATAGGCCATACTCAATTGTTCCTTTTAAGTACCTAAAAATTCTTTTGATTGCCATGACATGAGATTCTCTGGGATTAGCCTAGAATCTTGCCACAAGACCAACAACTTACATTATATTTGGTCTAGTTTGAGTGAGATATAATAGTCCTCCAATCATTGATCTGTACTTTGTCTGATCTGTCTTAGGAGAGTCATCATCTTTGCTCAACTTACATCTGGTTACCATAGGAGTGTTCATTGGCTTTGAATATTCCATTCCGAATTTCCTCAACAATTCTTTCACATATTTGGTCTGAGAGATAAAGATGCCTTTCTTTGTCTGAGTAATTTGTAGACCCAAGAAGAAATTCATTTCACCAAGCATTGACATTTCAAACTCACTTTTTATTTGATTTGCAAAGGTTTTACACAAACTATCTTTTCCTCCAAAGATGATATCATCAACAAATACTTCAACAATCAAGATGTTTTCATTATCTATTTGGAAATATAGATTATTGTCAGCAGTACCTTTGTTGAAACCAATCTGCACAAGATGCTTATCCAACCTTTCATACCATGCTCTTGGGGCTTGCTTCAATCCATACAGTGCTTTCTTCAACTTGCAGACCATATCATCATGATCAGACAATTGAAATCCATCCGGTTGTTCAATGTATACTTCTTCCAAATCACCATTTAGGAAGGCAGACTTGACATCCATTTGATATACCTTGAAGTCTTTGAAGGAAGCAAATGCAAGAAATAATCTGACTGCTTCAATTCTTGCCACCGGAGCAAAGGTTTCTTCAAAATCAATTCCTTCTATTTGAGAGTAGCCTTTACAGACCAATCTGGCTTTGTTTCTGATTACTTCACCAACTTCATTTAGTTTGTTCCGGAAGACCCATTTGGTTCCAATCACATTCTTGTTTCTAGGTCTGGGAAAAAGATCCCAAGTGTGATTTTTCTCAATTTGCATCAACTCTTCCTCCATTGCTTTGGTCCAGTTTTCATCATTGCAAGCTTCATTTATTGTCTTAGGTTCAATTTTTGAAATCAGACAATATTCATTTGAATTTTAAGAAATTCTCCTCCTTGTTTGTACCCCTTTGCTTTTGTCACCTATGATCTGATCTTCAGAGTGGTTTAGAGTTACATACCTTGGAACTTTGGGAGTTTCTTGCACTACTGTTTCTTGACCAAACTCGTTTAGACAAACCTTTTCTTCCTGATTTACTGGATCAGTATGAATCTAACTTTCAGAGGAGGATTGAGCTCCTTGAACTAGAGAATCATTCTGATCATCTTCATCATATTCATAAAACCTTGAGGGCTTCTCAACTCCTTCATCAACCTTCACATTTGTTCTTTCTATCATCTTTCTTAGTCTCTTATCGTAACACCGGTATGCTTTGCTTTGAGTAGAGTAACCCAAGAAAATTCCTTCATCACTTCTAGCATCAAACTTTCCTAGATCTTCATCCCTTTTAATGTAACATTTGCTACCAAATACTCTGAAATATCTCACAGTAGGAGTGATATCAAACCAGTGTTCATAGGGAGTCTTAGCAGTATTGCTTCTGATTTGAACTCGATTGAGAGTGTAGACTACAGTGCTGATAGCTTCTCTCCAAAACATTTGAGGAACATTATCCTGGATGCTTCCTAGATGGTCTGGTTCTTTCTCTCAACTACTCCATTCTACTGTGGAGTCCTAGGAGCTGACAACTGTCTCTTTATACCATGCTTCTCACAAAAGTCTATGAATTCACCAGATGTGAATTCACCACCTCTATCAAACCTCAGACATTTTAGTTTCAATCCAGTTTGATTCTCTAGCATAGCCTTGAAGATTTTGAACTTCTCAAAGGCTTCTGATTTCTCTTTTAGAAAGGTAACCCACATCATCCGGGAATGGTCGTCAATTAGTAACATGAAATATCTATCACTTTGCATACTCTTGATTCTTGTCGGACCACATAGATCAGTATGAACTAATTCCAATAATCCAGTAGAGAACTGATCCTTGCTTTTGAAAGAGACTCTGCTCTGTTTACCTAGCTGACATTCTTTACACAAATTATTTGTAGGTTTCACCAATTTTGGAAGATCTCTTACAACCTAAGTATTGCTTATCTTGATGATGTTATCAAAATTTACATGACACATCCTTCTATGCCATAACCAACTCTGATCAACTTGAACAAACAAACAACTTTTATTAGAACCAACTAGATGGAAGATATTACCTTTTGTTTGAGTACTAGATGCAATCTTAGTTCTGGAGCTTTCAAAGATCCTGCATCTTCCATTTTTGAACCGGAGATCATAATCTTTGTCTACCAACTGTCCAACACTGAGAAGACTGTGCTTCAATCCTTCAACATACAGTACATTACTAGTTTTTCTCTTTCCATCAAAAGAAATAGTGCCCCTACCTCTGATTCTACCAGTAGAATTATCACCAAACTTTACCATTCCTCCTTCATAACTTTCCAAGTCTAGAAACTTGTTTTTGTCACCTGTTATATGGTGAGAGCATCCACTGTCAACAATCCAATCATCCTTTTCTTCAACTTGGGCAGCCAAAGCTCTTTCTACAACCTTATGATTGACAGATTCAGAGGACATTGGATCTTCTTCCTTGATGGCAATAAACACCCATTCATTTCTGGATCTATTTCCTATTTCTGATTCATCATTTGTTACTCCTTCATTATCATCTTCTTCATGGACATAATCATAGTTCTTTTGGAACCTTTGTTTGTTAGAATTTGACCTTGTAGATCTTTCCAGACATCTTGAAGCAAAATGACCAATCTTATTGCAGTTGAATCACTGAAAGGGTAATTTTCCTTCATACTTACTAGATCCTCTTGGCAGTCTCTTTGCAATGAGGACTTCAAGTTGAGTTGTTTCTGCTTCTTCCTCTTCCATGTCTTTCCTTGCTTGATCATACCATGATAGCTTCCTTGAAGAGTTTTCTACCAGATCAAATCTTTGTTTGCCTTTCACATAGGCACTGGCTTTGAATACAGATTTAGTCTTAGGGGGATCATCTCCAAACTCGGTCATTTCAAATGTAGCCAGTTTGCCAGCCAATTGCTCTCTTGTGACAGTTGTATGGGCTCTGAATTCATCAATGGTAGCATCCTTGATTTTGTAGGCAGTAGGAAAGGATCTGAGAATTTTGTAAACAATCTCATTTTCATCCAAAACTCCACCAGCATTCCTAATTCCACACACCAACTCATTTACTCTTGGCATAAAGGTAATGATATTTTCATCATCTCTCATCTTCAATCTTTCAAATTTCCCTTTGAGACTTTGCAACCTTGCATTATTAACAAACTCATCTCCTTCATGTAGAAGTTCCAGTTTAATCTAGATCTCATAGGCAGTTGGTAGGTCAATAACATTTGAGAGCTCTGAGTCAGTTAATGCACTTAGAAGAGCTTCTTTTGTTCGCAGATTGTTTTCAGCATCTGTGATTTCATTCAAGTTGTCAGACCACCCTGTGGAGGTACATATGCTTTTGTGACCATGGACAAGTATACTTTCCCATACACTCCAAGTGACATTTCATGCAACCTTTCTAGAGAGAGAAGTTGGTTCCACCAAACTTCAGACTGTCCTTCTTGTATGATGACATCTTGGATCTCCTCAAGCGGTTAAGCTCCTTTTAGAGGAACTTGGCTTTGATACCAATTGTTAGATCTAGGGCACACAACTAAGAGGGGGAGGTGAATCAGTTGTACAAAAACTTGCTTCTACTTCAAACACTTGATTCTTCTTTGTTAGTTAATAGCATATCAATTAACCATTCATGAAAGCATAAATCATAAACACTAGAGTAGATAAACATCAACAAATTAGACACCAAGATTTTGATGTGGAAAACCCGGTTAAGGGAAAAACCATGGGGTGATTAACCCAAGGATTATTCTCTATTAGAAGAATAAGAAAAATGGATGGCACATGCCAATTAGGGCTCACTGCCTGAGCACACTGCTCACAAGGAGGCACATTGCCTACAAGAGACACATTGTCTACAAGATCAAAAGTATTACAAACTTGAACTGGAGATTGACATCTTTACCATGTCTGGATTAGTTCCATTTAAGCTCAAGACACTCCTGGTCTACCTTTCGCTCTTTCACTATACCACACTCATCCGCTCTATGACACACTTTAAAATGAATTCAAAAACCTTTATTTATCAAGGCATCGACTTAGGAACAATCATGTAACTCGGTAATCATCCACAAGAACATTCGCAAGATGAACAACTCATCCGGTCACCAGTCTGAACAAGAACATCTTCATCTGGAAGTAAATCCCCAATTTCGGGCTCTAACACTAATGCGGACTGACAACACAACCTCAACATGATCCACATGCTTGCCTGAATAACCAGGTGCATCCACACTTCCTCCACTTACTAGAATTCTTTTCTTCTTCATCTGGAACTTCAAGAATACAGTCTATCACCACTGTCAAACTGAAAAAGGTGCTTTCAGACCTCCAAACTATGTACAAATAAAGATGACACATCACAAGGACATCCTAAAAACTCCTTCCAATCTATAGAATAGGACAATGCACTTCCAAATCTCACTGGACCTTTTTGTGACACTCTGTCACTCTGGAGCATCTCCCGGAACCGGTTCTACTTGATCGATCACAACTTCTTCATATTTTCATGCAGACCTTTGAAATCTTAATTGGAACATCTCAAGATCATATCTACAAACCCTTTAATCCACATCCTCTAATACTCAACCTATTGAGTACTTTTGCCTTCTTCTCATCATTGTTCTTCACTGTTCCTGATTGAGACTAATTTCCTCAATAACCTCAGCACACAGCTCATCCAATCCTTCTTATCAATGCAATATGAGTATGTTGACATCAATGACAACACTGGTTAACCTCATACTTGCAACACTTACATATATCTAGATGATTAGTATTGCACTGTTTCCTATAAATTCACTCAACAAAGAGGTTATTTCTACTCTATTTCCAAGGATAACTGATACATTTGCAAGTTTGATCAATTTATCTATTCATCTTCTTCAATCTATTTATCTACTCATCTATCCAAGCTTGGGTTAGTTTTATCACCCCACCTGTGAACTGATCCAGAGATATATCCTCCGGTTGTGTTAGATCAGGGGCTGATATCATGTCATTATACAACTTCTTGTCCTCATATTCATTGGACATACTTTTTCCATCATCCTTTCTCAGCTGTGTTGGCACTGGGATGCAATCAAATGTCTTTATCTGGTTCAAGGTAAGCCTTTGGTATTTTCTTCTCTTCACCTTAGCTTCATTCTCACAATTAGTCCAGAAATCCTCCAGATGCTTTTGATGAATAGGCTTTCCTATTATTTTATGCATCCTGCCATAGGGGTCATAAGATCTAGCCAACGAAAATGCTTGCAAATACATCAGTTTTAGACCTCCCATGACATGCTTTATGCTCTCTAAATCTGAGCACCTATACCAGCCCATAGATACTGGAAATAATACAGGAGGCATCTTCTTTTTTTCCTTGTATGCCTCCACTATGGTAGACACTTGTCTAAGAAACTCCATTAGGACAACCCCATCAGTAGGGTATCTTGGTAGCATAAGGGGGTGTCCTTCAAATCCCTCTATTCTTATATATGAAAATGTGGCAAACTGGATGAACCAGGAGCCATGTTTGGAAACAACTTCTTGAGCCTCCATGCTCAGTCTCTTGGTTATGTCTTCCTCCATTGTTCTGACTAGAGGCATAGAGAATGCATCATTTACCAATTTATAATCTAGGAGGTAATTCTTTCTTTGCAACTAAGGATAGTGATCCCATATGTGGGCATCATCTACATCACCGCCAACTTTGCCCACTATAGTCAAGGCATCAAAGGTACCCTTATAAGCACATGAGTACACAACATGTTTGGTCATATGAGACATGCATGCCTGACCTCCCAGGTTCCTCATCCCATCATCCAGTGCATCACTGATGACCTTAGATCATAATGGCTTATTATCTATGTATATGACCATCTGGATGATAACAAACATCCAATTCTCAACATATCATGTAGGCAACTTTCCTATCATCCTACTTAGCAAGGCAATCATGTACTGGTACTCATTGTCAAAATCAAATTTGTATTGGTGTATGGGTAGTTTAGCTGAGGCAGTGTAGGTATTGCTTTTCAACCTCCACCAATACATCCTCTTCCTTGCATTTTTCTTATTATTGTTGTAATATGTTTCCAACTTTCATAGATCCACACTTACCACCTTCTTTCCAACTAGTAGATTGAACATAGAGGTGATGCCCTTAATTGAAAAGTTGGCATATACTTTGCCATGCTTCTCCACCTGCCTGGTCTTAGGGTTATAGGTCCTAGCACATTCCACTATCATCTCTGGGGTGTTCATGGCATACGAAAATCTAGCTGCATGTCACATTCTTGAAATGTATATTGCATCTAGAAGGGTATTGTTCTTGTCATGATCTATTTTGGTTGACCATACTGCCAAGTATGTATCTCCTTGGTGAGTGTCCCCAATGATGCCATACTTAAATTGCACCCCTTTAGGCTGAACAAACATGGGCTTAAGAAATTCCACCTCAGACCTATTCTTCCTAACATCTGCCATGGAATCTTGTAATAAACATGATCTGTCTTACCATAAAATATCTATATGTATTCATACAACATCAAATATCCCTATGGCATCAAGCATACTCTATTCATTATTCTTTACTTCATAATAACATGCATAGTTACAGATTCAAACCACAAGAAAGAACATACTACTTGAACATGTAGGAAATGACAATAGGAGGGTTTTCAATTACTTACCTAATAATGCTTCCCTCCTGGGTTAGATGGGTGATTACGGAAAAGGGCTACAAATGTTGACGATCACCCGTTCCATTATGCTAGAAGATCTAGTCCGTTCACATGTAGTAGTATGAGGGTTTGACTTCTCTGCTTTGTAATTTCTTGTTTTTATGCAAGGTAAATGAAAATAACCTTGGAAAGTTACCTTTAAACACATCCGTAGGGCAGATTAGGGTAAAACTAAGTTAAGTCAATTAAATCTGTTGATCCTCTGCAGAGAATCCATGTATGGTGGCAAGTGTTTGAATTGTATTCATAATCAACAGAAATCTATCTACCACATTTAAGTCCATTTAATGTTAGGAAATAGGGGAGGAGGTGATCTTCGAAAGATTGGGTGATATTCAAAATATGACCCCACCCTAGATAAAATGACCCTCCGCCTTTGAGTGGCAAAATTAATGCAAAGGAATCAGGAGATGTGGTCAATGTTTACCACGTGTATATCGGGTCATGAATTTAAGATTAGGAGATGTTCAAAATATGACCCCGCAACTAAAATGAACCACTTCAAAAAAGATCGGGGTGACATCACCATGTTGATGAATTTTTTTAAGCATTGTATTGTAATGACGTCATCGTCATGTTGAATAGGGTGGTCGTTGGATATATACCTCCGTGAGGCAGAATAGAATGATGATGTCATCATCAAGGTGATTTCCTTTGTTCACTAGACTTGGATGATGTCACCATCATATTGGCATAGAGTGATATTTTGTGAAGAGGGTGATATTCGTAAGATGACGGATATTAAATATATGACACCCTACAAAATATATGATGGGTAGATATCAGCCTCAATGTAAAAATGACGTCCACACTTCATAGGCCAAGTAACTATCTAGTGATAATGTAATATCAGGGTGATCTTATATAATATGACTAATGTTTGAAATATGACCCTCCCCCTTAGAATATCAGGTTTGACCAAAACTTTGACTTAACATAACTTTCTCCCCCTAGACAATTTCAGGGTGATCCAAAAGGCAAACCTGCATGGAATTTCATGCACCTTCCAACCATGAGGTTAATAATGTCAAATATTGACTTTGAAAATTGACCTTATCATGGGGACAAATCCACCCTCTTGTAAGGTGTTCATGCATGACTAATTTTACTAGACCGCCCAAAGCAAAAAAACAACAAGCCAAAGCAACAAGAAAAAGTTGGGTCCCTCTTTTGTCAAGTCAAAATTGGGCGTGTTGTGTAACCACACAACAACTTACCACAAAAGAACATAACTAAATTCTAATAATTCAAGTGATGTGATCACATTCTAACATAGTGTTTTAATTCTTTCTATGTATAAGTATTATAATCTTTCTGAATGATAAGGTCTTCATCATGGCAATAGTGCTAACAAAGGATCAGGTGTGTGTAGATGATTAATTATCCTCATCTTGAAAGTAAGTTGAAACCTGAGTAACTGATGTTAATCTATATAGTTTGGGGTATTCCCTCATAGCCAACTTGGATAGAGCCTTGTTACCTATACAATCCCCCTAAGTAGAGCCCCACTACCAGTAGGTGTCTATAGCCCCGATAGGGTTTACTTAAATGGCCTAATTTATTCTTTTGGATTTTCAATATTTGTTCTCTATATTCATATGATGTCATCATGTAATCTTAATGTGCAAGGCATGGTCACTTGGTAATGTAGGTTGGAGATTGCATTGGTAGCAAGGGAGTCCCTTTAGATTTTTGACTTAACACCTATACTTATGTGTTTCACAAACCGAAGGCTGTTAGGTGAGTCATTATGAAGAATCACTTTGGTCAAGAAAAGGCCCCCTGATGAAAAAGATACCATAGACCTAATCACCAATACTTCTCAAAATGAGTCATAACCTATATATGAATTTGTTCTAATCACTTGAATCTTAACAATTTAGTTATTTTCTTAGGGTGATGAGATGCACATCTTGACTAACCAAAACAAAACTCAACAAGCAACCAGACAAAACCAAACTGTACACACAACTATATAAATATGCACACTATGATACACATGACTTACATGACACTGTCTCAGGATTGGAAATAATGTTTGAGAAACTATCCATTAAATGGTAAGGGAACATCGTCACCAGTTAAAGTCTTTAGCCTGTAGGTATTGTCCCCTAAGCTTTCTAAAAATTGAAAAGGACCTATCCAAAGTTTATCAAATTTACCATGATCTCCTTTCCTTTCATGTGCTTTGTCCCACATAAGGACTAGATCTGAAATTCTAAAATATTTAACTCTAGCTCTTTTGTCAAACTAATGCTTGACAACAGCCTGGTGTTGAGCAAACTGATCAATTGCTTTATTTCTTTTTTCTTTTAGGTGCATCAACTGAAGCAACCTAACTTCGTGTTTGTTATCTATACCCAGATATTCTTGTGCAAACTGCAAGGTGGGGATATTTAAGTTAATAGGGAGGATGGGATCCACCCCATATACTAGGTGAAAAAGAGAATTTCCTAATGCAACCTTCATCCTGGTTCTATCTACCCACAAAGCATACTTTAATAGGGTATTCCACTCCCTTTGGTTCTTTTCTATCAATTTATTTATGATGTTCAATAAATTCTTGTTTGTGGATTCTGCTACTCCATTCCCTTGAGGATAGTAATTTACAGAAAACTTCAAGATGATTCCATGGTCAAAAGCCCAACTTGATAATCTTATTGAAGCAAAGGCAAATCCATTATGACATACTAAAGCATAAGGAACTCCATACCTGGTTACTATGTTGCTTTCCAAAAACTTGATTACATCCTTAGCATTGCATGTCTTACTACTAACAGCTTCAGTCCACCTGGTACAATAATTAGTAATAGTCAACACATACCTATGGCCAAAAGATGATGGAGAATTGATAGGTCCTATGAAGTCCATCCCCCATTGAGAAAATGGGCGCATCTCCATCACTGGTTGCAAAGGTTGAGTAGCATATCTTTCTCTGTTTGCAGCAACCTGATACATATGACAACATTTGATGTGCTCAATAGCATCTTTAAAAATAGTGGGCCAGTAATACCCTGCCCTCAGAATAGCATGAGTGGTAACTAAAGATGATCCATGTGCAATTCCAAACTTGTCATGTAATTCTGTTGACACTTTGTCTTCTTCTTGCCTTTCTAGGCATCTAAGGTGTATTCCCTCATAGTTCTTCTTGAAAAGGACTCCTCCTTTTATCATGTATTTTTGTGATCTTATCTTTAAAGCTCTCCTTTGTGAGGCCTACAATTTTTAAGGGCATCTTCCAGTGATCAGGATGTGCTTGATGTCTGAGTACCATTCTCCATCTTTCTTTGTATTTATGACATACTGCTGGCTCATGATGTTAGGATCAAATTCTGATATCATCTGACTCAATGCTTACCCTCTCACTAATTTCATGGGTGTGATGTCCATATCATACTCTTGGAGGATAGTAATCCATTTGGCTCTCTTCTCACCTAGTTCACTTTGCATTAATAACATCTTTACTACTGCATCTGGTACTATAGTGATCACTTTGCTTCTCAAGATGTAATGTCTAAACTTCTTGACTGCTTAGACTGGAGCAAGTGCTTGTCTTTCAATATCCATGTATCTAAATTATGTATTCCTGAAAGGACAACTCATGAAGGCTATAGGCTTTTCTTCTTTAGCCTCATTTCTTTGTGTTAGTACTATTGTAGATGTATGCTCTGAAGCAAATGAGTAAATATAAAAGTCTTTAGTATAATCTAGACTGATTAGGACTAGAACATTAGATACGGCCTGCTTGATATCTTCAAAATTTGCTCTAGTTTCAGGTGTCCACTTAATCTTGGCATCCTTCTTGAGCATGGCATTTAATGGTTTGACAATTTCTACAAAACCAATAATAAACTTTCTAACAAAATTAATCTTACCAAAATAAGACTTGAGCTCCTTCTTACTTCTAGGAAGTTGTATCTTCATGATTGATTCTACTCTCTCAGGGTCAATGATGATCCCATTCTCTATTATCAGGTGACCTAATAACTTCCCTGTGGTTACCCCAAATATACACTTCTTAGGGTTTAGGGATATTCCATAATGTTCACATTTCTTTAGTACCTTCCTGAGATCTTCTATATGATTCCCTCTCTGTTTAGAGAAAACAGTCAAGTCATCCATGTATATGACTATGCATTTACCAATCAGCCCCCTAAAGGCTATATCCATTGCTCGCTGGAATGTGGCTCTAGCATTTATTAATCCAAAAGGCATGCACCTGTAAGTGAATATTCCATACTTAGTAGTGAATGCAGTCTTCAATCTATCTATCTTATCTACCATCACTTGGTTGTAACCTAAAAAACCATCCAAGAATGACATCATCTTGGCACCATTTACAATTTTCAAGACCTCATCCAGAGAAGGCAAAGGATAATTATCCTTCTCAGAAGTTCTTTTTAAATTTATGAAGTCTACACACAAGCTGATGTCACCATTCTTCTTCCTTACTGGGACCAAGTTAGCCACCCAGATAGAATGTCTTATAGGAAATATGATCCTACCATTAAGCAATTTCTTTACCTCTTCAAAAATGATGGGTTCCTGCAAAGCATTGATAGGTCTCTGCTTCTATCTAAAAGGCTTGACATCTAGCTTTAAAGGTATAGTATGAGTGATGATTGATGTATCATAAGTCTTCAACTCATCATATGTCCAGGCAATGACATGTATATAATCTTTAAGTGCTTGAGTTATCCCTTCCATTTCTTCTTCTATATACACTTTTCCAATCAGGACATTCCTTTTCTCATCATCATGTCCTATGTTAACTTGTGAGTACTCTCCTTCGTCTACTTTAGGGAGATCTTTTTGTTTCAAAATGTCTAAATCAAGTGCGCTTTCCAACTCTATCATTCCTTTGGGAATCTTGTTACTAGGTAATTCTAGGATTTCTTCTTCTTCCTAGATATGGTCTTCCACATTTCTTTCATCTATGATCTATGCATCAAAGACATCTCTGTTGGATATGAAGTCTAAAATGTGTTGGTCATCATCAAATACTTGAAGGTTAACTACATTGCCTAGCACAGAAGGTACTGACACTAATTCAACTAAAAATCTCTTCAAACCAAATATGAACAATGGTTCCAGAGTACTAGCAGCTTGCACTAAGGCATCTTTCTTGTGATTTTGTTCTCTAGGGACATGGGTGATGTTGAATGCATCAAAATCTTCTATTAGATCCCATACCCTATGTCTGTAATTAGACAACTTCTTGTAATTGTAAGAATATATACCTCTTACTTGTCTTACTACCAATTTTGAGTCTCCATAGACATGCATAATCTTCACTTTCTTTTTGAGTGCAAACAATATCCCATGAATCAAGGCTTCATATTATGTCACATTGTTTGTGCATGCAAATTTTAATCTATATGCTGCTAAGTAGGATTTACTAGTTGGATCAATAAGATCTATCCCTACTCCAGCCCCTTGTTTTGATTTGGATCCATCAAACCTAAGGATCCATGGCTTATCTTTAGTCAAAGGCTTCTCTGTGCCTTCTCTTTTATTTTTAGCTCTGGCAGCTGCACCATTTGATATCCATTTCAATTTTGGTGTTTCAATCTTCTCAAACTTCACCCTATCTAGCTGATGTGAAGCAGATATTTCTCCCTATTCTTTACCATTAGCTAGAGGATCCCCTGAACAAGGTGAAATCTACCTTTTCAGAATGTGCAAACATAATGAACAAGAAGTTTCTGAATGTGGTGCTTCATGTAACCTACACCACCCCTCAATTAGGACATCGTGTGGAGATCTTTGCTGCCATATCATCTTTTGAATTTGTTTGATAAAAATTCTTCAAATTTGGACAAATTACTACCCCTATCTTCATCAGATAGTTCATAATCTGACTCCACCAATAAATCACTCCCTGGGGTGATTTTCTGCTACACCCTTAATATTAGTGTACATAGGGTTATGAATAGTTAGCTTGTGGCTATCTTAACTCCTATATAAGTCATGTTATCATTATTATATTATTATTTAGTTAGATAGGTCAGACTAGGTGTTATATAGGGGTGTGTCTATTCATCCTAAGTATAATTAGGTATATATAGGAGGATATGAGTCTTATTTCATCATATATTGTGAAGTGTTTTCTCATTGGAGATATTTGGAGGTTGCCCCCTCGAAGTGGCCTATTATTCTTAGTTATTATCAAGTATTTACAGAATATTTCATATTATCTTCTTCCATTGTACAAGTTATTCCATTACAAGTGGTATCAAAGCATGATTTTGGCACCGTAGAGGCAAGATTTTTTCTCAACATTGGAGGCGATTTTGGGAAGAGAATAACTTTCATCTTTTATTGAATTTTTAAAATATTTTTAAAGGGTTTTTGAAGCCTATAGTAAAGAAGCTACAGTCCAGATTTTAAAGGTATTGGAGTAGATTTGAGCAAATTATTGTAGAATTACAATTTCTGCACAATTTATTTGAGATCTACATATATCTCACATCCTGCTGAATTGGAGTATAATTTGTATTGGGTTTTTGAATAAATAATAGAGGATGCTACATTACAAAGATTAGATAAATTTAAGCAAAAATAAGAGAGTTATTGCAAAATTAGGGTCTCCAACAAATTCACTCTCAAGGCAGCAAATTTGCTAATTTTTTGGATTTTTTTTGGGTAAGTGGTATCTTGGCCCTAGTATGTTATAGTAAAAATTTTAGAGAATTTACATTTCATTTGTGTGATTTATTTCAAAAATATTGGTTTCCATCATGACGGGGCCTACAACAAGAGGCAAAAAGAATGCTGCCACACCGGGGAAATCCTCTGATAAGGATGGGGAAATAATAGAGGATAGTAATCCCAATGAGGAAATAAGTAAGTTCAAGGAAGAGGTTAAGAGGGATATGTGTGACCTAAGAAGAGATATATCAGATATACGTAGCATGTTAAGCGCCTATATGAATGAACCAAGAAAGGAGTTCTCAAGCAACCAAGGTGAAACCTTCAAGTCGGCTAATAATGACACAAATTTTAATACTCCTATGGGATCTAGGAATTTGTTTCCAAAGGTGGATATGTGCAAGTTCGATGGCACAGATCCTCTAAAATGGATAAACCAAATGGAGAATTTTTTTGAAGTACATCAAATCCCATATGGACAAAAGGTCACAATGGCTTCTCTATATCTAGAACTAGATCAATTCATTTGGTATCGTTGGCTTTGTACTCATCGAAGGAAAAAGGGTCTCACCATCTCATGGTCAATTTTTATGGAGGAACTCCAATCACAATATAGCAATAGTGTGATAGACAACTTCTTTAGCCAACTAGCTAAAATTCAAATAGGATCAGTTAAGGATTATATTTAGCAATTCCAAAATCTATCCTTAAGAGTGGATACAATTACAGAGGAGAACTTGAATGATTTATTCTTGGGTGGTCTCGAGGATCACATTCAACATGAAGTACGCATGTTCTATCCAAATTCTATCTCTCGAGCAATGATTATGGCAAGACAAGTGGAGGAAAAAATTTTGGCTGATAGAAGGGAAGAATTGCCTAGTAACAAAGTTGACAAGGCTCTTGCATCATCATTTACTCATCCTATTAGATTGACACCTCAACAATTGGAAGAGAAAAAGGCCAAAGGGTTATGTTTCAACTGTGATGGAAAATATCATAAAGGACATAAATGTGATGAGAATTTTTTCTACATTAAAGCTACCTATGGTGAAGATAAGGATGAAGAAGATCCAGTGGTGGTGGTAGAGGACTTCAAAGATGTCCAACCAACTATCTCTTGTCATGCACTATCAGGTATTAATAACCCACAAACACTCAAGGTAAGGGGTTTCCTTAAAAAACAAATAGTGACAGTATTGATTGACTCAGGGAGTACACATAACTTCATCAACAAGCAACTAGCAGCAAAATTAAATTGTTTTGTCTACACTACCCCTGAATTCTAGGTTATGATTGCAGATGGTGGTACGGTCAATTGTTCAGGGAGATGCCATAGTATTAAACTCACCATGGGGGACTACATGATAGACAACCCTATGTTTGCTATACCCATGGCTGGAGCAGACATTGTTTTGGGAGTTCAATGGCTTACTACCTTGGGCACAATTGAGATGAATTTCTAGGAACTATTCATGCGCTTCTACTCTGGGGATAAAAAATATGAGCTATGAGGTTTACGTGCAAAGAGTCCACAATTGGTAAGTGCACACCAAATTTCACTAAAAAAGGATGTGGATAAATGTGTGGCTCAATTATTGTCAATGGAAGTGCAACAACCAAAGATTCCTAATTCACCTTTCAAGAAAGTAGTTACAGTTTCAAATCACAAGGGGGAACTTGATTTGTACGGGCCTCATAAAAGTTCAATAAGGACTAACAACATAGACTTCAAATTGAGGTTACCTAAATCAAAAATCATACAACCTTTCTATGATATCTCTATCTTGGAGAATGCTAGTAGACTCAAAAGTCCATCCACGACAATGTTACCAGAGCTTGATGAAGAAGGAAGAATCATATTGGAACCAGAGTGCATTCTTCAAACACACACGAAGAAGCTGCGGAATAGAACCCTCACTGAGTATCTCATCCAATGGAAGAATTTACCAGTTGAAGAGGTCACATGGGAGGACAAGGAGTTCATTTAGAAGAATCCACACTTGATTAGCATTGAGGACAATGCTTCTTTGAAGAGGGAGGGCATGCTACGCCCTTAATATTAGTGTACATAGGGTTATGAATAGTTAGCTTGTGGCTATCTTAACTCCTAATTAAGTCATGTTATCATTATTATATTATTATTTAATTAGATAGGTCGGACTAGGTGTTATATAGGGGTGTGTCTATTCATCCTAAGCATAATTAGGTATATATAGGAGGATATGAGTCTTATTTCATCATATATTGTGAAGTGTGTTCTCATTGGAGATATTTGGAGGTTGCCCCCTTGAAGTGGCCTATTATTCTCAGTTATTATCAAGTATTTGCAGAATATTTCATATTATCTTCTTCCATTGTGCAAGTTATTCCATTACATTTTCTTGTTACTTTTAACATTACTCTTGCTACACACTAAAATCTCTTCCATCATCCGAATAAGACTTTCATCATGATATGTGCTTTCTCATGTTCTTGCAGGTGATAGAAAAAAATCAATATCACTATCACTACCTGTAGAACTTACCCTAGATGATGATGATGATGATGATGCCTCACTACATTCTTGTTCCAATTCCATCATGTCTAAGAAAGCATCACAAGTCTTTTCAAAATGCACCTCACCATGTAACCTACACCATCCATCAATTAGAACATCATGAACAGGCACTTTTAACAATTGACAATGTTGCAATTCTTTGGACAAGTGCATCTCAAAATTCTTGAAATGATCTACCTCTATCTCACTCTTAGAGTTACAATCAGACTCTAAAATTATTCTATCATCCCAAGGACTATCATTATGAACATGAACATCATACATGAGGATTTCCTCTATCCTAACAGTCTGGGGTCTAATGAAGTACACTCCGGGTTCAAAATCTACGTACATGATCTCATTGGTTTTATTGTATTCAGTGATCATATGTTTCATGCAAGGTTCATCATCTATCCTTATTTGATTAGGTATACCTTTCCAAGGTAACCACATGTGACTAAAATCAGTGGACATGTGTCCATTAAGGGTTTTTGACCAATCTCTGTTGAGCAGCATCCCATAGGTATTAGGTATATCTACTACCTGAATATCAATGTAGTATTGGATTCTTTGATCTAATGCTAGCTGCATATGGATGTGAGTTAGTTCTCCTACTACACTCACCTCTGTTTTATCTAACTATGTTACTTTCTTCAGCAACTTAGCCGAATACAACCCTAAGGCATTGCATATGGACAAGGGCATTACATTGGTAGATGCTCCTGAATCTACTAAGCAATTGTGCAAATTCTTACCAAAGATCCTTATGGTAAGGAGAAAAGGAGGTGACTCAATTTTATCTTTGTAAAGAGTCATGTGTGAAGTCTCTATAGCTTGAACAATTGTTGGAGCTTTGTGTTTAACATTAACATCCCTACTGGCATGATCTTTACTTCCAATTTGACCCAAGGTAGGGTTATCCTCTTTTGGAGCAAGATCATCTAAGGATTTCATGAAGGCTTTTTTGATAGATGGGGTTTTAAGTAGTTCTGACAATGACAGGCTGATCTTGATCTTTTTCATTTCATTTGCTAAGTATGTGAACAATTTATCAGACTCAGGAGGCAGATTACTAGTTTTTGGTGATGTATTTTGTGGTGTTAAGTACTAAGCATTAACCTTAGGAAATCTAGGGTTATTGCTTGCTTTAGGATCAAGAGGAGTATTAAAATTATTTGGAGGCAAGGATGTGGTCAAAGGACCAACAAGTCTGTTTGAAATATTCCTTAAGTTATAATTATGCCTACCTTGATACTGTTGTTGATAAGCATGTACTTTTCAATGTTCAGTTGATGGCTCATTTTCATCTTCAAATGGAAAAACATAATTGGTCTCAAAAGCCATGGCTGACTCTTAACAATGTAAGGTGTAATTCTGATGAGGTGACATTGTCTGCTGATGAGGATGATTAATGAAACTTTCTAGTACTAAAGTAGAATCATATCCACAGGGAACAATTTCATTTCCTTCAACACAATGTGAATTTCCTGAAGTATTAGATACTTCAGTTTGGAATATGCTGGCGGCTATCCTGAACTAGGGACAATCCAACTCTGCATGAGCATTGGTGTTATGTATCCTACACCAATTTGTAAGAGTTGCCCTTGCCAGGTTCACTCTAGTGGTCTACTTAGGTTCATTAGGAGGCTAATTATCTAGGGGTGATGGTAGAGAACCATTATTTGGCTGTGTTCCACACTCTAGGATGTCTAGGGGGATTATTGTTACCATTGTTGTTATTGTAATTGTTATTGTATCCCCTATCAGGATAATTAGGTCTATCATTGAAGTATCCTCTATTCTGATTCGATTGAGAATAGAAATTATGACTCCTCAAATGAGTGATCTCAGTGGTGAGTTTCCTTAGCTATGCTGATATCTCTTTAATTTCTTCCTTCTCTTCCTGAACCTTGGCTACTACATTTTTTGTTTGAGACTTGAAGAAGGAAGATCCATTGTTATTGTTATTGGATTGTTCCACACCCTAAGGTACCTATGTATGTCCTAGATGTTGCAGCATTTGACCATTTCCATTTTGAGGTGGCATGATACTAAGTGGAGCTATCTGTAAAGGACTTGGCATCACAGTTGGAGGTATCATGGCTCCATTGGTCTGCTGGTGAGCATGATATGTAGGATAAGCAGAAAGTGTAAGCAATGCAATATTAGGTGTTGGAGCAGGGATCAATTGCTAGCTGACTTTGATAGCTTCTTCAAAAGCTTCTGTTAAGGTTGTAACACTAGGATGTGCTCTCTTGATAAACATAGAAGTTAAGGGATTAAAGCTGAGTAGTATATGCTCCTAGTAGCTTCATCTGTTACAATATAGGGAGCAACTAACTTTGAGAGCATCTTTTGGAATCCTGCATTGAAATTAGCAATAGGTTCTCCTTCAAATCTCTTGATTGAGGCAAATAGATGATAATTCATTAAAGGATCAATAGGTATTTTGAATCTATCCTTAAAGGCTTTCTCCAAGGTGGCCCATGAACCGACTGAACCTTGACCAAGACTGATATACCAATTATATGCCTCTTCCCCTAAGGAAAATGGAAATAACCTACATACCACATCCTAATGTTCAATTCTAGCCCTACAACAAGCTTCCTTGAATGTTCTAATGTGATCATCAGCATCCTAATATGGTTGATATTTAGGACAAATCTTATCAGGATTTTTAGGTAAAGGGTGATATGCAGTAAAAGTTAGAGGTGACTCGGTAGTAAAGAATGATATTGTGACTAGTGGAGGTTGGACCTGAGGTGTGACAGGAGGTCTTGTAGGTGTTTGCAACCCAGTAAGAGTTATAGGAGTATGTTCTGGTGAAGCTCTTGATGCACTAGAACTAGGAGAATGATGAATATCCACTATTCTAGGTCTAAATCCCCGGATAGGCAATTCTTCGAAGAGTCCACTGGATCTAGACCTAGTATTTGGCCTGAGAGCCAGGATTTCTTGAATTTTAAGGAAATTTGGCTTCTTAACTATAAGGATTAGTTGAAACACTCTAGTAAAGGCTATATTTATGATCAGAATCTAAAATTGACTGGATATTTATGCAATATTTGTAGAAATGATGTAAATATGAGGTGATACGTGGCTTCTAGTCACAAGCAACTGGATATCAGGTCTCTAAAGAAAACTACCTAAAGGTTTTAGCAAAAAGACTTGAAATAAGACCTTATCTTTGAAATATTAGGGTGATCAACCACAAAGCTTGAGATATTTATGCTCAATTTTGAAAACTTTGCAAAGGATAATCATGTACGGACTTAAAGACAGTAAATCTTTGCATATGACTTGAAATATAGAGTTGCATGAGTATTACCTTTCTGTTTGCATCATCAAACCAGATAAATCTATTGATAAGAAGGCCCTCCTTATAGTACCATTTTATGTTGATGATGATTGTTAGTCATAACAACATGCATAAAAATTTGCACAACAAACGTTTATTATCTTGTAAAGTACGATCAACTTAAGATAAGTTGATGACTCCAAGTCTCCGTTGATCAGGTCATGATCGTCTAATGTTACAAAGAGGTTGATGTGACATGCTATTTTCCATTTCAAGGGGTCTTACATATATCAGGATGATTAGTATTGCACTATTTCCTATAAATTCACTCCATAGAGAGGTTATTTCTACTCTATTTCCAAGGATAATTGATACATTTGCAAGTTTGATCAATTCTTCTGATGATTATCTAGCATGAACTTGTTCTTTGTTTTACATTGTATATTTATTCAAATGATGTATCTATAAGTTGATATGTGCATGATATTTGTCAATTTAACATGCTTTTACTCTAAATATGCTCTGTATTTCTAATCATCTATGAGATATCAGCATATTTCATGTTATTTACTTTTAATTCTCTGTTATTTACTTTTATGGTGATGATCTATTATGAAATTGAAAGAAATTTAAAAGAATGCTTCTAAGTTTAGTTAATCTTTAGTCATTGAACCACATACATACAAGATACATTCATGAGGAGAATAAATCAAACCATATGTCACCAGGATGTTCCACAGCTAGATATAGATGATGCTAAGTTCAAAGAATAAGGAATGAAAACAACACATGCAAACTCACAAGCACTCTAAGGGACACAGTTGATCAATGCATGTATCCAGATTTCAAACATAGATTACTCAAGATTTATGATGATTTGTAATCAAAATGTCTTCTCTTTTATTCAGTATGCATAACATGTACATTTACAATAACTTTGAAATGAGTCCTGATATTTCAACAATCAAATTTTAATTAAGTTTCGAATGTTCAAAATATGGCACCCCTGCACCTTTTATAGAATAAGGTGAGGAGGCAGTTACATATGACCTACGGTCAAGATTTGTTAATTAAGATCAATGGTAGATAATCACTCTTTGACTCAGTCAACTCTTCCTTGTGGTATAGGTTGCCAGCTGGCAACCATCTGGATGACTCATTTTCTATGAGTACCTAATGCATATGTCTTCTTGGTGATACATCTCATTCATTCTTTAGGTTCCTCCTCTTTATTTTCTTCTTCTTCATCATGATCATCATCTTCATTACTTTTGGTATTGCTGTCACCCTGATGTACATCCTCCTGTATATGGACCTTCATCGCCATCCTGATATGTTCATATGCATACACAATTTTATCTACTTCCCCGCCATGTTGGGTCTTGGGTTTTGTTATGGCGTACTTATGAGACTGTAATTTATCTTTGAGCACCTCCAGCTTACCATTTCTGTTATTTAAAGTCTCATTATAATTTTCCACCTTGACCTTTATCCTCATGATCTTATTCAGTACTTCTTCCGTCAGGTGGGTGAGGGGGTCATCAGCTACCAGTCAAAATTATCATGGAGAGCTTTGAAAGCAAAGTCTGCATCTTGATTTTAAATTTTCCCCTCTACTTTTCCTTCTAAAGATTCAAGGATCTCTACCTCATAAGCCATCATGTTGTGAAACTTTATTCTTATATCCCTAAGCTTGCCACTGCACTTCTTCAGGCTATCACATTCAAACTTGATATCTTCATATCATATGTCTATTAACAGGGCACTGTTATTATTCAATAATTGATTATTTATCAGGATCTGAGAATCAATCCTCTTTATTTCACTTAGATCTGTTAGGTCCTTTTCTAGCTGGAATGACCTTCTCCTTATGTCATTTTGCATTTTGTCAACCTTTCTCTTTAAACTGCCTAAAGAATTCCACCTCTGTAAGGAGGTTCTCAAAACATCTTCAGCTCCAGTGAGGGCTGATAGCATCCATTTCTCCATGATCATGGCTTCGTGCTTCATGAGGTCCAATTTAGTGACCTCCTCCTGGGATATGATAGTCAATGGGATTGTTGGATCAACTGGTGTATTACCAAGGTTAATTAACCCCTTTATATAAGAATACAGATGAGCAATGTGCTCTTTATGTTGTTTATTTTTCTCCTTTTCCTTCTTTATCTTTTGGGTTAAAGAATCAATGATATCCTTCCCTTCCTGGCCCTCCTAGTCCTCATTGGCAGAACCCAAATCAATAGTTGTGATTTGGAACTCTTCAAGGGTGATCTTTCCCTTCTCTTTCTCTACCATGGGAAGTGCTACCTGTGCAGTCCTTCTACCTGTGGCAGGATCTCTTTTAATGGCAGATGTCAATCTTGCCTTCCTCTTTGGCTTCATTAGTGTTTCTGTAAATAGGGTGGAAACATCAAATTCTTAAATTTCAGATCCTGGTTCCATATCTATTTCTTTCTCCAACCATTGAGGTACTTCATCTCCAGATCCCTGGTATTCTTTGCCAACATCATGTCTGCCTTTATCTCCAGCATCTGCTTCTAATTCTAGGTGGAGAAGGTGATTTCTTAGTTTCTTATTCATGGAGTTCCTCATGAGGGGGATCTTGTTGCATTTCTTCTTGCTGAGGGGCTTCTTCCTCTTAGGGAGGATCCCATGGCTTGTCCACACTTTGATCTTGCACCTAATCCTATACTCCCTCTCTTTGACTTTCATCTACCTTAGCTATTTTCTCATCTTGAGGCATGTTGACATCTATGGATGCCTGTGTGTTTGGGCCTTCTACATCACCTTGATCTTGGGTCGCTTCTTGCTCCACACCTGAGGCACCAATGTCTTGTGTCTTAAGGTCCTCATGACCTGATTTATCTTTTTCTCCTATGGCATCTCCCTAATCTCCTTGAGTCTAGGCAGCAGCATCACCTGATGTATCTTTATCACCCCCACCTTTTTATTGAACTTGAACTATTTTTGGCTCAACAGTTATCTCATGTTGTTTCTGACCCATATTAGGAGCATTACTTTCTTTTTCTTCCTGCTTGGCCACTTTAATCTTTTCTATTATATTAGGTTCACCTGCTTTGTCTTTGGGGCTCACATCACCCCTATGCGTTAAATCCACAACTGCAGGGCTAGTCACCTGATCAACCAACTTATCAAGCCCTATCTGTTGGGCTACCCTCTCTAGGATACTTTCTTTTACTTTCTCTGTTTGTTTCACCTCCTCCAATACCGCCATCTGTACTAATGGGGTTCCATGTGAAGTCATGCTGGTACTAGAGGCAAGAGTTTCCATTCTTTGAGAGGCTACATTCTGTACTACCTCATCATCTGATAGGTCCATAGTGTCCTCCAAAGAGAAAGGGCCACCCTGACCTACTTTAAAAGATTCTTTTGTTTGTTCTTCTTCCCTCTCAGTCTTGAATTTTATTATGGTGGGAAGTGGCACATCATGTTGCAGCTCCTTCCTAAATGCTTCACCACTGGCTCCTCTCAATACAATAGGATTAGCCTGGATATCACCCCGCATTGATGTTCTTTGCTTCTTGGGTAGTGAGGTCAGTGGTGCTACCCTCCTCTTCCTACTTACCATCATCGGGTCATCACCTGCAATCTCCTTGTTGACTTGCTCCTCTTTGAAAGGGATATCTTCTTCCACATCTTGCCATGAGGATTGGCCTTCCTCTTGCACTTCTGTAACTTCAACAGCTAGCCTCAGGACCCTCTTTGTTTTTGGCTTGTCCAGCAGAGGCTGTGCAGATGACGTGGATGCTTGACCTGATGTCGATGTACCTACATCCGGAGTGGATACCCTTTCAATTATCACCCCCTTGGGCTCATCTTCCATTTTCTTTCCCCTAGGGAGACCCTTCCTCTGTTTCTATGTAGGTGACCTCTCCTTGTTGCAGTTTCTTTTCTCATTGAGGAAGTCATCATACTCCTAATCAGGTATTTCTTGCATTTTCTTCTTGTTATCTACTATAAGGGCTACACGCTTCTTCTTCAATCTATTTATTTGTTCATCTACCTAAGCTTGGGTTAGCTGTATCACCCCACCTGTGAACTAATCTAGAGAAATATCCTCTGGTTGTGTTAGATCAGGGACTGATATGGTGTCATTATACACCTTCTTGTCCTCATATTCATTGGACATAGTTTTTCCATCATCCTTTTTCAACTATGCTGGCACTTGGATGCAATCAAATGTCTTTATCTAGTTCAAGGTGAGCCTTTGATATTTTCTTTTCCTCACCTTAGCTTCAACCTCACAATCAGTCCAAAAATCCTCCAGATGCTTCTGATGAATAGGCTTTCCTATTATTTTTTGCATCCTACCATAGGGGTCATAAGATCTAGCCAAGGGAAATGGCTGCAAATACATCAATTTCAGACCTCCCAAGAAAACCTTTATGCTCTCTGAATCTGAGGACATATACCAGCCTATAGATATTGGAAATAATACAGGAGGTATCTTCTTTTGTTCCTTGTATGCCTCCACTATGGTAGATACTTGTCTAAGAAACTCCATTAGGACAACCCCATTAGTAGGGTATCTTGATACCATAAGGGGGTGTCCTTCAAATCCCTCTATTCTTATATATGAAAATGTGGCAAACTGGATGAACCAGGTGCCATGTTTGTAAACAACTTCTTGAGCCTCCATTTTCAGTCTCTTGGTTCTGTCTTCCTCCATTGTTCTAACTAGATGCATAGAGAATGCATCATTTACCAATTTATAATCTAGGAGGTAATTCTTTCTTTGCAGCTAAGGATAGTGATCCCATATGTGGGCATCATGTACATCATTGCCAGCTTTGCCCACTATAGCCAAGGCATCAAAGGTGCCCTTATAAGTACATGAGTACACAACGTATGAGGTCATATGAAACATGCATGCCTTACCTCCCAGGTTCCTCATCCCATAATCCAGTGCATCATTGATGACCTTAGCCCATAATGGCTTATTATCTATTTATAGGACCATCTAGATGATTCCAAACATCCAATTCTCAAAATTTCTTGCATACAACTTTCCTGTCATTCTGCTTAGCAAGGCAATCATGTACTGGTACTCATCATCAAAATAAAATTTGTATAGGTGTATGGGCAGGTTAGTTGAGGCAGTGTAGGTATTACTTTTCAACCTGCACTGATACATCCTCTTCCTTGCATTTTTCTTGTTGTTGTTGTATTTTGTTTCCAACTTTCGTAGATCCACACTTACCACCTTCTTTCCAATCGGTAGATTGAACATAGAGGTGATGCCCTTAATTGAAAAGTTAGCATATACTCTTCCATGCTCCTACACATGCTTGGTCTCATGGTTATAGTTCCTAGCACATTCCACTACCAGCTCTAGGGTGTTCATGGCATACAGAAAGTCGGCTGCATGCCACATTCTTGAAACGTATATTGCATCTAGAAGGGTATTGTCCTTGTCATGATCTATTCTGGTTGACCATACTACCAAGTCTGTATCTCCTTGGTGAGTGTCCCCAATAATGCCATACTTAAATTGTACCCCTTCAGGTTGAACAAACATGGGCTTAAGAAATTCCACCTCAGACCTATTCTTCCTAACATCAGTTATGGAATCTTGTAATAAACATGATCTATCTTACCATACAATATCTATATGTATTCATACATCATCAAATATCCCTACGGTATCATGCATACTCTATTTATTATTCTTTACTTCATTATGATATGCATATTTACAGATTCAAACCACAAGAAAGAACATACTACTTGAACATGCAGAAAATGACAATAGGAGGATTTTCAATTACCTACCTGATAATACACTGTATATGACATTGACTTAGAGATGGACCATTGATACTGTACTTTTGGACATGCTTTATTTGATATCTATATGATGATGCATCTATTAATTATCTATATATGCAGTTGTTTATGCTATATGTCATGGATGCATTTTATCCTTATGATGTTTTTATATGTGATGCACATGCTTATTTTATCTATATGATGCTATGTGATGTTTATGACACTATGATACTTAATGAGATATGATTCTAGGACTCTTTGATATGATTACGATCTAATGCAGACTTGGATGATTTTTGCTATGCACCTAATATGTAAATGCAAATTGTATCTATATGATTATGCAGTTTATTTGATGCACTTACCTATGTTTTTTATTTTTTCTGTTGACACTATGTTATGATGTAAAATGTATACGAATGACCTAATGCACGAATAATTTAATCATGTTAATGACTATCTAATGTGATATGATATGCAAACTATATGCTATGTTTTTGTATGTCCAAATATACTCAATCGACATGGAAATGACACAATGATAGATAGAAGACTGGCTGATGAAAGAATTACTTGATAGAAGGACTGACAAGCTTTTATTTGTATTGATACTCTGCATTTGGGATATGGATGTAAAATGTAATTAGATATGTCATTGATATGGATATTGAATGGTTTTCCATCTTGATTTTTGCAAGTATTTTTTAGTACTTATTTCATCATTGGGCATTTAAAATGTTGTAAGAAAATACAAGCATCTAGGTATAATTGAACCAAGATGACCTGAGTATTGCTTTCATGTGTTTTGATTTAGCAAGTTAATACAAGCATCTAGTCAAAATTGAATTTCAATAACTTGAGTATTTCTTGCATAACAACATACAAGGATTGTCCCCGTTCATGTTAGACCTTTGATGTCCTCGATGATCTTTTTCCGATCATGTCATTAGACAAGGCTTCACATTACTAAAGATTAATCCACAAACAACAAAAAAAGAAAATGATTATTCCCCCATCATAGCATCTCTAGCTTTTGGCATCCTTGAGTAGCATAGGAAGACATAATAACAAATATCAAGACTCTGTAAGTTAACCTAATCAAACACAAAACATTCTTGCATTTAGATGTGTTATTCTTGCCATAATTTAGATAGAGTCAGTTTGAGTGTTTTAGTTACTTGTTTTCTTTGCATTGAATAGGTTGATGTCTTGCTTCAAGATTTCTATTTTGAAAGCAGGTTTTTGTTTGCGCTTGCATGCATGCCTGGATAAGATGGACCCTAAGGGACTGACCTAGTGCTTCGGGGGCACATTGCTAAATGGCCTTGCCTATGTGACGACGTAGATGCAACATAATTTGGGGACCTAGACCATGGATGGACTAGAGGATAGACTACAACACATGGAATGGATGGGAAAGTGGAGCCTTGGGAGTGCATTGAAAATGGCCTTGCCTATGTGATGATGCAAAGGCAACGTAGTTCAAGGTTGACCCTATGGTATTGATGATAGACACTATGCTAGGCTGACAGTGTGGATATGGTACTGGATAAGACCTTAGTTGGATAGGGTGATAAGAAAGACAGTGTATCAAGCCATGATAGGTTATCACTAGGTCATACAAGGTGTTTTATTATGGAACAAATATGGATCAGATGAGAAATGATGGTAGGAAGAATGGACACAAGGTGATTGGTTTCCCAAAGATGGAGAAGGTGGTTCATCACAAGCAACGCCTGTTTACTAGGTTTTCACTACTTGATTTTATTTGCATGAAAGCCAGAAGTATACATGACGCTTGTTTGCTAGGTTTTCATCATGGTACCTATCCAAGGCACCTGTTTGCTAGGTTTTCACTAGAGGACTATTTCTTTTTCTTTGAACTTTTTTTTATTTGTTTTTTTTTTTTCTAATTTTTTTGTATTTTATGCCCCATTACATTGGGGTTCTCTTAGGTATAGAACTGGCGAAGATGCATACTATTTATTGGGTCATTGAACAACTCACCCTCTGATGTTGCTAATTGATATACCCCTGATCTATAAGTAGCAATGATGACATTAGGACCAAGCCAGTTGGGTTCAAACTTTCCTTTCTGTTCTCAATCCTGTTGATTGTGGGGATTTTCTTTGAGTAGTAGATCACCAACATTGAATACCCTTGGATAGACTCTGTGATTGGATCTTCGTGACATTCTTTGTTGATATGCCTTGAGATGGTTAAAGGTATGTTGCCATCTCTCTTCTAACATCTCTAATTCTTACAATTGGGAAACTTTGTAGTCTTCATTAGTAATGAGACCTTTTAACAACACCCTTAGGGATGGTAACTCGACCTCAATGGGCAATATGGCTTATGATCCATAGACAAGGGCATAAGGGGTAGCACATGTGGGAGTGCATATACTAGTTCAATAGGCCCATAGAGCAGTATTCACTTGTATGTGCCAATCATGGCCAACATCATTGACTATCTTCTTGAGGATTTTTAGAATTGTTTTGTTAGATGCCTCTGCTTGGCCGTTGCTTTGTGGATAGTAGGGAGTGGAGAAACAGTGTTGGATTTTGAAGTTGTCACAAAGCTCTTGGACATCCTAGTTCTTGAAAGGTCTTCCATTATCTGTGACAATGGATGAGGGAATTCTGTATCTACAGATGAGGTAATTGAGGATGAATGATGTAATCTATTTTCCTGTGACATTAGTGAGTGGAACGGCTTCAATCCACTTGGTAAAATATTTAGTGGCAGTTATTATGAATTTGTGGTCGTTAGATGATGGCAAGTGAATTTTTACCACAAGGATGAGTCCCCATTGACAGAAAGACCAAGGTGTAGTTAAAGGTTACATCTCTTGAGCTGGTGCATGTATCAGGTTTCCATGTATCTAGCATTGCTTGCGCTTCTTCACAAACTGATATGAATCTACTTCCATGTTTGGCCAATAGTATCCTAGATGCATGAGTTTCTTAGCTAAAGAAGGACTGCTAGAGTGTGTTCAACAAATCCCTTCGTGTACGTCTGGTAAGGCAGTTTGAGATTCTTCCCATTCTAAACATCAAAGTAGAGTACCATCTAGACCTTAGTGGTATAAGGTATCAGTGATAATGGTGTAATGGGAGGTTTGACGAATGAAGGTTCAGCATTGGTTAGAAGACAAGTTAGGTGGTAGGGTGTTATCATTGAGGTAAGTGTAGATTTTACCGTAACAAGGTGAATCAGATCTGACTAATAGGCATATGGACTGTGCTTCAGGGAGATCATAAGCTGGTTGCATAACTGTTTTAACCAAAAACTCATATCATGACTCATTCTCTGGGATCTCGAGGAGCGAGGTAATGGTTTCCATAGCATTTGTTGCTTTATTTTCAATGTGAGGTATCTACTTAAAGGAGATGATCACAAAGTACTCTTTAAAGTCATCAACCATGCGCTTGTATGGGATAAGATTGTCATCTTTGGTTTGATAGTCACCGTTGACTTGATTGATTACTAGTTGAGAGTCACCATAGACATGTAGTTCCTTTATTTTCCATTTTGTTGCCATTTTGAGACCAATGGCCAAGGCCTCATATTCTACCATATTGTTTGTGCATGGGAAAAGCAGATGATAAGACTTAGATATGGTATCACCATGATGAGTAACCAACAGGATTCCTACTCCCGATCCATGGTTTGTATAGGATCCATCAAAGTAGAGTTTCCATGAGTGTGTTGTGATACTGAATATGGATTCATTGGGAACCTCGAATGTCATTGGTGTGGTATCTTGTAATGGAGTTTCTACTAACTAATCGGCAATGATTTGATCTTTGATAGCCTTCTGTTCTACATACTCAATGTCATATTTGCTTAGGAGCTTTGCCCAATTAGCTAGGTGACTTGTGAGAGCTACTTTACTTAATAGGTATTTCAGTGGATCTATCTTTGCAATAAGCTTGAATGGATGTGCTAGCATGTAATGTCATAGTTTTTGGGAAGTAAAAACAACAACAAGACAAGATCTTTCTATCTGAGAATATTGTAGTTTGTAGCCTACCAACATGTGACTGATGTAGTAGATAGCCATTTCTTTGCCTTCATAATCATGTTGTCCTAATAAGGCACCTAGAGTTGTCTGTGTAGTAGATATGTAAAGTAAGAGTGGCTTACCTTGTATAGGAGGCATTAGAATAGGAGGGTTCATGAGGTATTCCTTTAGTTTTCCAAATGCTTCTTCGCACTTCTCATCCCATTTGAATGGAATGTTTTTATGTAAGAGATCACTGAAAGGTTGGCACTTGTCTGTGAGTTGTGATATAAACCAATAGATTGCTTGTAACTTGTCTTGTAGAGATCATAATTGAGTGATGTTTTTAGACGGTGGCATTTCCATGATAGCCTTGACTTTGGCAGGATCAACTTCTATCCCATTTGTTAATACGATGAAGCCTAAGAGCCTGCCTGAGGTAACTCCAAACACACATTTCTTCGAGTTCAACCTAACTTTGAATTATTCTAATTTCTGAAAGACCTTTTCCAATACATCCAGGTGAGATTCTTTTGTGAGTGACTTTGCAAGGATATCATCTACATAGTCTTCCATTGTGACATGCATAATGTCATGGAAAATAGTGGTCATAGCACATTGATATGTTGCTCCTACATTCTTTAACCTAAATGGTATAATGTTCCAATAGAAAATACCCCATGGACAAGTGAAAGCTATTTTGTGTTGGTCTTTCAGTTCTATCCTAATTTGATTATACCCAGAGAAGCCATCCATTAGAGAAAGAATGATGTGTCCTGCTATTAAGTCGACTATGATATCAATATTAGGTAACAGAAAGTCATCCTTGCGGCAAGCTTTATTTAGATCTCAGAAATCATTGCATAATATAACTCTACCATCATGTTTGGATACTGGCACTATGTTGGATACCTACTCAGGATAGTCTATTGGTCTAATGAACCCTACATCTGATAGTTTCATGAGTTCTTCTTTCACTAGTAGTGTAATGTGTGGATGCATCTTTCTGAGCTTCTACTTGACTGGTTTATCCCCTAGATATAGTGGAAGGTGATGTAGAATCAAATCTGGATCCAAACTGGGCATATCTGCATATGACCAAGCAAAGTTGACTTGCTTTCTGTTGAAGAATGGTATAAACTTAGTCTTTTCTGGAGGAGTTAGAGACTTTGCAAAGTGAATGATCATAGGCTATTCCTCTGTTCCAATGTTGACAGGTTCTGTAGGTTCAACAACAATCTGTGACTTCTCCTAATGCATGTCAGTGGGGAGAGTGTCAAGCCTTCCATCATCAGGTTCCACAGTTGGATTTTCACTATCAGATGTGTCCTTTCTTTTTACTATTTTGGGATCTGATACTGCTGCAAAGTGGTTTTCACCACCAGATCCATTTTTTATTTTTATGTTTTTGTGAATGGAAGGCTTGGCACCCTCTCCAAAATAAGCCATGATGTTGAGTTCAATAGAAAAACTAGCTTTATGATCTCATGCAGGTAGGTGGTTCCTAAGTTCCATGTAGTCAATATAGGCATCATCAATATAGGCATCATCATTTTGGAACATGTATAGTTGTGGGGTTCCTTGTAAATCCCAATTGATGAGTTCAAGATGCACAAGGGGAAGAGAATCGGAAGATAGATCTAATTCATTGATAGTTTTAATGGATACATGGTTAGGATTTAGATTGGTAGGGATAGGATTTGAGATGGTACTTTCCTCTAAATTGTTTATTGCGATGGAACTCTGACCTTCATCGAAAGTTGCACTCTTAGGAATTGGTGAATCACACTCTAATGGTCTATGCATTAGCGTTTGTCCCTTATGGTAGGGGCTATAAGTTTGAATGGTGTCAACTCCTTTATCCTCATAGGAGTGCTCTAGGAGTTCATCCCACTTGTATTCATTGGAGTCTATGTCATTGTCTTCTTGTAGGGCATGGATCTATTCTACAAAACAAGCATTGGCCTTAGCTTTGCCCTTGTCCTTGTATCCTAACCCTTTTGTATTTCTTTCTAGTTAGGAGGAAGAGGGTTGAATGAGTTCTATCATTTCTTCTTTTCTTAGGCCAATGGGACCTTGTCCACCATAACCCATTCTGTGTAGGATAGACTCATCACGCCCATATATTTCTGTTGGGAGCTTAGGCGGTTCTTGCTGCATGTTATCTTCCTCTGTGTAGAGCCATGATAATACATCCCTTTCCTTAGTTTCATCTGATAGGGTGCCCCATTTTACAAAGGGATCTATAGGAGCTTTAGGAGCAGAAGGTTTTGGAATGCATTTAGGTGGGGGTCTACCAAAGGATCTTGGAGATAGAGGCAATTTGGCTAAGTTGAGGTTGTGCTCGATGGAATATTCCCCTACTCCCATTTCTTTGAAGGTGATTTTCTTCTCTTTAGGTCTGGATGAGGAAGATTTAGAGGTAGAACCATGCTGTGAGATGGGGGACATAGAGGTTTTATTGTTGGGAATAATGCAATTAGGCTTTGAATGGATGGTGTTGTAGTGCTAGAAAGGATCAAGATCACCTTGGATAGTGATCTGTTTGCCATCATGAGGAAATTTGATGCATTGGTGGCACGTAGAAGGTACATCTTGCATTGCATGAATCCAAGGTCTACCTAGGAGAATATTATAGGCTAGCTCCTTTTCTAGGACTTGGCAAATGTCCTTTATTATTGGACCTACTTGTATTGGGAATACAACTATTCCTTTGGTAGTTCTTTCTTCATCATAGGCTTTAATGGTGATCTTTTTCCTAGGATCCACTACAGCTTTAGAGAACCCCAATGAATGTGATGATATGCAAGGGTGTGTTATGAGGCTGAGACACTGAGAGATCATCCTATTCAGTAAATGTCATGGTGCATGAGGAGGTTAGATTTCCTACCATGGCTTGAAACATCTCTTGGGCTAGGTTCATGGGCATAGTTGTTTCTAGTAGGGCATTATCAAGAATTTTCTTGTGGGAAGGAGATAGATGCAACAACTCTAAGATAGATATGTGGGCAAGAGTTTTTCATTGTTGGTCTATGACACTATACGTATGAGGGTTAGACGGAGAAGGTGAAGACCCTAGAGGAAGCATATTTAACATGACCCTACCACTACAGGTGATGATACTGCAATTAGTTTTGTTGGGTCTTGATTGTTGGTTGGATGTGACCATATTGACTTGTGGGATGTGTTCCGATATGGAGTTGACTGTATAATCGAATGGTATGCTTGTGTAGTTTGCATTGTTGTTTCTATTGTTTTGATTCTTCTTGTTGTGATTGTTATTGTTGTATGGCCGGTCGTGATTGAGAAGTGGATCTTTGTATGCCACATGTGTCTCGTTAGAGGTATGTTGTTGAGTACCTTCCTAATTTTGGTCCAATATGTCTTGAATGACGTGTTTGAGATGGATACAATTGTTGGTCATGTGGCCTCTTCCTCTATGGTATTCACAGAAATTTATATCTTTCCAATAGTGAGGTTTTGTTTGAGGTTCATAGTCTCTAGTTGGTGAAAGAATGATCTCATTGTTGGTAAATAGCTTTCTTAACACAGATTCTTGGGACTCCACTAGTGGTGTGAATTTTTTCCTAGGGTTGGAGTTGAACAATGGGTTTGGCTTGCAAGAGAAGGTTTTGTTTTGTGTAGCATTATTTGCTTCTCCTTTGAGAGTGAAGATTAGTTGTTGTTTGGGTGCCACCATTTTGGCATCAACTACTCCATCATTGATGACATTTTTATTCTTTGTCCAAATCTTTGATTTGTTTGGTGTGTAATTAGAGTTGGGAGTTTTTTTGTACAACTTTATTTGCCCCTTGGTGATCATAGCTTTCTTGATAAATAGCCCCATCTCAATGACTTTTAAAAATGAGGTAGGGCATTGAATTTGTATTTGGTAGCTTAGATTGGAGTTAAGGTTGTGGACAAACATCTCTGTCATTTACTTCTCAAGTATGTCATATGGGCATTTGCTTGTGAGTTGTCTCCACCTTTGTAAGAAAGAGGCAAATGATTCACCACCTTTTTGCTTTGTATTGCATAGGTCAAGCATGGAGACTTCATGTTCAATGTTGTAGGAGAAGTGTGTGACAAATTTGTTTACTAACTCATCAAATGTTTTGATACCTGGTGGGAGTCGTGAGAACCATCCCATGGCTTGACCACCTAGAGATCTAGGGAATAATCTCATTAAGAAAGTTTCATTGTGAGCTACTTCCATACACGTGGCATTAAATTCCCTAATGTGATCCCTTGGGTCCCATTTTCCTTTGTATTTTTCAAATTTAGGTACTTCGAACTAAAAGGGGAAGGGTACCATGTTCAAGCTTTTGTCAAAGGGATACGGTGCAATGTCTTTCAAGGAATAAGTTTTAGTGGGCAGGCCCATTTTGAGATCTATCATTTGTTGTGTTAGGGTCTCAACTTGTTTCCTCATTTCTTCCATAGGTATGTTTGGGTCTACAAATTTCTTTCCTTTGTCCTCAATAGTGTGTTTTTCAGGAGTTTCCTCTATAATCTCTTTCAATTTGTTGAGATCAAAGTTTGAGGGAAGTTTGAGACCTAGATTTACAAGATACAGGAAGTACTTCTGAGGGTCCTCGTGGATCACTTTTTCTAGCATGCATTGAAATTTCCTATCTTGGAGGGTTTCTCGGTATTCTTCATGAGAGATTTCCTCATCAGTATCATGAGGAGTGACCATAGGGTTTGATGATCTAGCCATTTCAAGTTGTTTTTGGTACTGAGATCTAGTTAAAACCATGTGAGGTGACGTGGGAAGAGCTGGGATGAAACTAGAAATTTTGGTAAGGTGTTGTTGGAGATTGTTTAGAAGAGAATACTTGTGATGAGATTTGAACAAGGGACTCTTTTGATCAATGATTCCAAGTTGATCGACACAAGACGATAGCCAAGAGTAAGGGTATTCAGTACCCGTTTACTATGTAGGGACTAGTCTAGCACCAAGACCACTAGCAAAGTTTTGTGACCTACTAGGTTTACTTGAATATGAAATGATATGAAAAAGGTCTTGCGCTAATCTAATATGGAACTCTGACTTTGTTTTGGAAAGACCTAGTAGAAGGTGGATGAGATGATTGACAAAAGAGAGGGTATGCTATGAAAATAGATGGAAAAGGTGACTGCATTGTAGATTTGATATCAAAAACTGGAGTAAGGCTGAAATGGGTATCTAGAAAACCTAAGATTTTTCTCTAAAAATATCTGAAAATGCTCACTGTTGTGCATGCATAGAAATAGAAGCACTGAAACAAGTGATACATGGGCAGCAAGTCGGATCAAAAGTGCAGTTCTAGTAAAATTTAAAGGTGCAGTAATAGGTGACAGATGCATAGCAAGTCTAGGTAAATGCATAGTAGGTTGAGGTATATGCATAGCTCTACAGGATGGATGTGCAGTTCTGGTTTTCTTGACTATTTGTTGCAATTTTTGGCACAATTTTTGATGTTTTTTTTTTTTTTGAATTTTCACCGCTACTCTCCATTATGGAGTCTCCTAGCCTTCAAGGGTTATGCCATGAAGGGTTTTAGGGGAGGTTGGTTGTCAGTATAACACAGTAACACTTGTTACTTGAAGCTTTCACTCCAAAGACAATTTATTTATAGTGGATTGGTAGGGCTTGGCTTTAGCCTGTTACCACTTAAGGTCACTCCCCAAGGACAGATGAGTATCCAAGGGCAGGCCTCTCTAAAGGTTCAACACATACGAAAATGATATGTGTGGCATTTTGGTCACCCAAGATAGGGGAGAGCATAGGCCTAGTATCATTCCCAAAAACATGAAAGACACTTATTCTTTTCCCCCTAGTTAAAATGAAAAAGACTATATGAGCTATCTACTTGGGCACACACACAAGTTGTTAACTTTGAAAAGCAAGATAGTAATGGTTCATTTTTATCTTCCTAGCATTGTGACTAGATTCAATTTGTTGTTGCAACAAGATTCAAGTTACTCCCTTCCTAATTAGAACTATGTGAGATTTTCATGACCATCCATTTACTCTCCTTAAAAAAAATAATGTGTGCTAACAATGCAACTAGAATGACTAAACTAGCTCCTAATCCTGTAAGAAGATGAGAGAATGTCCTTGCAAAAAAGTGTTAGTCGTTAGAAAAAGCTACAAAAAATATTCTAAAAACCACTGCTCAGAAAAGATGCGCAAAAATAGAGCATGAATGTGTAGAAACATAGATCAGAAGCACAGGAAAATTAGAAGTGTAGAAATAGAAAGCAAAAGCACTACAATAGAGGATATATGTGCTGGAATATCAGATGTGCCATAATAGAAGGTGTATGCATAGTTTTAGAGGTCAGATGTGCTGACTAATCACATGCACTGGAACAGAGCTCATATGCCTGTCAGAATAGGTCAGATGCACTAAATCCTCCTATGTATGGAACCTTTGCATAGAAAACTCAGTTTTTAGGTTAAATCGGGGTAATGCCCCATGGTGGGAACCAAAAATTTTAGGGGAAATTATGTGTGAATATCAAAATACATCAATAATACCCATAACTCAATGGAATATAGAAATAAAGAAGATTTAAAACAATGAACAATACCTTAACAAACTTCTTTACCTCATGGCTTCCATTGGTGACCTATCACAAATGATCTTATGTATGAATATGCCCTCAGAAGGTGTACCTCCTTGCTATTCCAAGATGTCAATTGAGAATGGCCATGATATTTGATTGCAATGAAGATGAGTTTCACAACAATGGTAATGGTGATATAGTAACAAGTTGATCGCAAGCAAATGAAATTTCTATAGAGTAACAATACTAGAAGCTTGGATGAATGAAATGGAAGAAGAAGGTTCAATTTATAGACTCATGAGAGAGGAGATCAATGGTTGAGAAAGAATGAGAGAATGTGCACGAAGAGAAAGAAGACAATTGTCACACAAAAGCTATTTTGAGTTAACTATTTTTCTATTTATTGAAGACAAGATATGATATCATAAAATATAAAGCTCTTTTCTATTTCAGAAGGTTTTGGAATCAATTAGTTGACTCATGGTTTTCTTTTGCATGTTTTGAGAAGAATTAAATAATAAGTTATTTAATTATGTGTGCATGAAGAAGAATAATTATTTTTAGAAGATTCTGGAAGATATTAGAGGAATTTGAAAGCAAATTAAATAAATAAATTTATTTAATTTTTTGTGCAAGATTTGGAAGAATTAAATAAAATATTTGATTATATTTTTTTTTTAGAGAATGAGAGGATTTAAATAATTTTGATTTATTTATTTAAATTTGGAAGAAGAATTGACTTAATTAAATAATTAAGAATTATTTAATTGTTTGGAAGAATTAAATAAAATAAAAGATTTTATTTAATTTTGATTTTAGAAGAGGTAATTAAATATTTTGATGTTTAATTACTTAGAGGAATATGAATCAAATAAATAAATTTGTTTATTTATTTATTGATAAAAGAATTAGAATGAAATAAATATTAAAAATATTTATTTAGATAGAGTTCTATCATTTTTATGTGTATACAGGTTTGTCCTTGAGAGCTTAGGAGAGCAGAAGAGCATAGAGTAGTCAGCATTGAGATGGATATTCAACGTGAGGAACACCGCTTTGAGTGAGTTTGATGGTTTGATCAGCCAGCTGAGGCAAGACCACTAGTATGTAGCTTGAAAAACTTCACCTACGGTCATTTATGAGCACAATAAATGCTAGGGAAAATTGGGTAAAATAGATGTGTAGGATAGAATTTCAGTGCATATGCTACGCCCTTAATATTGGTGTACATAGGGTTATGAATAGTCGGCTTGTGGCTATCTTAACTCCTAATTAAGTCATATTATCATTATTATATTGTTATTTAGTTGTTTAGGTCAGCCTAAGGCTTCTATAGGTCTATCTAAGTCAGCCTGGGTGATATCCTAGGCATAAATAGGTATATATAGGAGGTAGTGAGTCTCATTTCATATCATATTCAGTATTGTGTTCTCATTGAAGACTGTTGGAGGTATCCCCCTCGAAGTGGATTAGGAGGTTGCCCCCTCAAAGTGGCATATTATTTTCAACATATTTACTATTATATTCAAATATTGTGCAAGTTGTTTCATTACAAGTGGTATCAGAGCATGATCTTGGCACCATAGAGGCAAGATTTTTTCTCAACATTGGAGGCGATTTTGGGAAGAGCATAACTTTCAGATTTTAGTGAATTTTTAAAAGATTTTTAAAATTTTTTTGAAGACCATATTAAAGAAGATACAGTCTAGATTTCAGAGGAATTGAAGCAAAAATAAGCGAGTTATTGCAAAATTAGGGTTTCCAACAAATTCACTCTCAAAGCAGCAAATTTGCTAATTTTTTGGATTTTTTTCTGGGTAAGTGGTATCTTGGCCTTAGTAAGTTACAGTAAAAATTTTAGAAAATTTACATTTCATTTGTGTGATTTATTTCAAAAATATTGGTTTCCATCATGATGGGGCCTGCAACAAGAGGCAAAAAGAATGCTGCCACACTGGGGAAATCCTCTGATAAGGATGAGGAAATAATAGAGGATAGTAATCCCAATGAGGAAATGAGTAAGGTCAAAGAAGATGTGTCCTCAATTAAGAGGGATATGTGTGACCTAAGAGGAGATATATCAGATCTACGAAGCATGTTCAGCGCTTATATGAATGAACCAAGAAAGGAGTTCTCAAGCAACCAAGGTGAAACCTTCAAGTCAGCTAATAATGACACAAATTTTAATACTCCTATGGGATCTAGGAATTTCTTTCCTAAGGTGGATATGTGCAAGTTCGATGGTAAGGATCCTCTAACATGGATTAACCAAATGGAGAATTTTTTTGAAGTACATCAAATCTCATATGGACAAAAGGTCACGATGGCTTCCCTATATCTAGAACTAGATCAATTCATTTGGTATCGTTGGCTTTGTACTCATCGGAGAAAAAAAGGTCTCACCGTCTCATGGTCCATTTTTACAAAAGAACTCCAAGCACAATATAGCAATAGTGTGACAGACAACTTCTTTAGCCAGCTTGCTAAACTTCAACAAACAGGATCAGTTAAGGATTATATTCACAAATTCTAAAATCTATCATTAAGAGTGGATACAATTACAGAGGAGAACTTGAATGATTTATTCTTGGGTGGTCTCACAGATTACATTCAACATGAGGTACGTATGTTTAGTCCTAGCTCAGTAAATGAGTCTTTTATCTTGGCACGCAGGGTAGAGGAGAAATATTTGATTCCTAGAAAGCAAGGGGCTAATATGACAAGAGAGAAAGGATATTCAACACCTTCTCTTCCTCAACCTACTAGGTTGACTCCACAACAAATTGAGGAGAAAAGAGCAAAAGGGTTGTGTTTCAATTGTGATAGCAAATACAGTCGAGGACATAAATGTAGTGAAAAGAAATTGTTCTATATTGAAGGTCCAAGTGAGGAAGAAGAGGAGGAACCCATATTAGAGGAGGATAGGGAGTCAAGTGAGGAATCACATGATTCTCAGCCAATCATTTCTTGTCATGCACTCTCAGGTTTCAGTGCACCACAAACTCTCAAGGTAGTGGGTTTCTTAAAGAAGTAGAAAGTAACAGTGTTGATCGACTCAGGTAGTACTCATAATTTCATCAACAAAAAGTTGGCAACTCGTCTAAATTGTTTTATATATCCAGCCCCAGAGTTTCAGGTTTTGATTGCAGATGGGGGTATAGTTAGTTGTTCAGGGAAGTGTCATAGCATTAAATTATCCATGGGAGATTATTAGCTTGATACCCCAATGTATGCAATATCCATGGGTGCAGCAGATATTATTTTGGGAGTACAATGGCTTACTACATTGGAAACAATTGAGATGAACTTCTAAGAACTATTCATGAGATTTCAATCAGAAGGGAAGGTAGTGGAGCTAAGGGGGTTGAAGGCAAAATCCCCACAGATGGTAAGCTCTCATCAAATGCAAAAGTTGCTTAAGAAAGGAGTAGATGGATTTGTGGCCCAGCTATGTTCATTAGAAGTCTCTCAATCTAATGCTCCTACTCATCCAGATTTACAAGCAATAATTGATCGTCACTCAGTGGTTCTTGGAGATATGCCTAAAGGACTTCCTCCTAAGAGGGATCATGACCATGCCATACAACTAGTTCTAGGGAGCCAACCACCAAACATTAGGCCTTATAGGTACCCACACATACAAAAAAGTGAGATAGAAAAAATTGTTGAGGAGATGCTAGAGGCAGGAATTATCAGGCATAGCCAAAGTGCTTACTCCTCGCATGTGGTGATGGTGCGTAAGAAGGATGAAACTTGGTGCATGTGTCCAGATTATAGAGTGCTCAACATGTACACCATTAAAGATAAGTTTCCTATTCCAGTCATTGATGATTTGCTAGATGAATTGAATGGAGCTATGTATTTTACCAAGTTAGATTTTAGATCTGGTTATCACCAAATTCGGATTAAGGAGGAAGATATTTGTAAGACAGCATTCCGAACGCATGAGGGTCATTATGAATTTTTGGTGATGCCATTCGGCCTTACCAATGCACCATCTACATTCCAAAGTTTTCTTGAATTCCATTTTTAAGAAGTTCTTGAGAAAGTTTGTGTTAGTGTTCTTTGATGATATATTGATTTAGAGCAAGACTTGGGAAGATCATTTGCAGCATGTAGATCAAGCATTACAATTACTCAAAGATCATCAACTCTATGCTAAGCCATCCAAGTGTGCTTTTGGTCTTAAGGAGGTGGAGTATTTGGGACACATAGTTTCACATGAACGATTAAAGGTGGACCCTAACAAAATTAAGGCTATCATGGAATGGCCTATTCCAAAAACCATTATGAAACTGAGGGGTTTCTTGGGATTGACAGGGTACTATAGAAGATTTGTGAAGAATTATGGTCGTATAGCAGCACCCCTCACCGCTCTCTTGAAGAAGGATTCTTTTCATTGGAATGAGTCTGCTAATGTAGCATTTGAGCAATTGAAGGAGGCTATGTGTACAACTCCAGTGCTTGCCACTCTAAACTTCACCAAGGAATTCATTGTGGAATGTGATGCTTCTAGAAATGGGATAGGAGAAGTTCTCATGCAAGAAGGTCGACCAATTACTTTTGAGAGTCGTCAATTAAAGGGTAAAAATCAGCTCAAACCTATTTATGAGAAGGAAATGCTAGCAATCCTTCACGCAGTTAAACAATGGAGGCCTTATTTAATGGGTCGACACTTCAAGGTTAAGATAGATCATGATAGCCTAAAATATTTTTTGGAACAAAGGCTATCCTCTGAAGAGCAACAAAAATGGGTCACTAAGATGTTGGGATATGACTTTGAGATTGTATATAAGAAAGGGAAGGAAAATATTGTGGCTGATGCACTTTCTAGGAAGGATGAGAAAGATGAAGCCTTATTGTGTGCCCTTTCAATATTACAAGCAAATTGGGTGGAAGAAGCCAAAGTAGAATGGCAAAATGATGTTGCAATAAGTAATCTCATCCAACAATTAAAAAGTGATCCTAGTAGTTCAGATAAGTTTTGTTTGAAGGGAGATATTCTTTGGTATAAAGAGCGTTTGTATCTCTGCAAGAATTCCACTCTTAAACACAAGATTCTCATAGAGCTACATGAGTCCCCAGTTGGTGGTCATTTAGGATTTTTGAAGACATATCATTAGGTCAAGCAAGATTTTTTTTGGGAAGGGTTAAAAGGTGATGTTCAAAAATTTGTGGTTGAATGTTTGGTTTGTCAAAGAAATAAGGGGGAGACAATTAAGACACCAGGTCTCTTGCAGCCCTTATCTATTCCTAGCTAGCGTTGGGAAGAGGTATCCATGGACTTCATCACAGGGCTTCCCAAATCTAAAGGTCATAATGTCATCATGGTAGTAGTTGATCGCCTCACTAAATATGCACATTTCATTGCATTATCACATCCTTTTACAGCAAGTGCAGTGGCAAAAGTTTTCTTGGAGAATATCCAAAAGCTACATGGTACACCTAAGGTTATTGTCAGTGATCGTGATCCTATCTTTACTAGTCACTTTTGGAAAGATTTATTCTCATGTTTGGGTACTCAATTGGCTCATAGTTCTTCATACCATCCTCAATCAGATGGGCAAACTGAGGTTGTTAATAAATGTTTAGAAGGATATCTACATTGTTTCACTTCAGAAAAGCAATCTCAATGGGTAGATTGGCTACCACTGGCAGAATGGTGGTATAACACTTCTTTTCATAGCTCATAAAAAATGTCTCCATTTTTGGCACTTTATGGATATCATCCTCCTTCCATCACATCATCATTAAAGGTGTCACCAAGAGTTCAGGCAGTAGAGGACCACTTGCATCATCAACAACAGGTACTTTCAAGACTCAAGGAGAATTTAGCTATGGCACAAAATCAAATGAAACAACAGGCGGACCAACATCGTAGTGAAAGAAATTTTGAAGTTGGGGATTGGGTCTTCTTGAGATTGCAGCCTTATAAACAAATCTCAATGAAGCAACACAAAAAGAATAATAAGTTGTCTCCAAGATATTATGGGCCATACCAAATCATGCAAAAGATTGGTAGTGTTGCCTACAAGCTTGAGTTGCCACCAACAACAAAGATACATCCAGTTTTTCATGTTTCTTGTTTGAAGAAGGTAATTGGGCAGAATATTCCTACTCAAACAGTACTACTAGAACTCGATGAAGAAGGAAGAATAATTTTGGAACCAGAGGGCATTCTTCAAACTCGCACAAAGAAGCTGAGGAATAGAACCCTCACTCAGTATCTCATCCAATGGAAGAATTTACTAGTTGAAGAGGCCACATGGGAGGATGAGGAGTTCATTCAAAAGAATCCAGACTTGGTTAGCATTGAGGACAATGCTTCTTTGAAGAGGGGGGGCATGCTATGCCCTTAATATTGGTGTACATAGGGTTATGAATAGTCATCTTGTGGTTATCTTAACTTCTAATTAAGTCATATTATCATTATTATATTATTATTTAGTTGTTTAGGTTGGCCTAAGGCTTCTGTAGGTCTATCTAAGTTGGCCTGGGTGATATCCTAGGCATAAATAGGTATATATAGGAGGTAGTGAGTCTCATTTCATATCATATTCAGTATTGTGTTCTCATTGAAGACTGTTGGAGGTATCCCCCTCGAAGTGGCACATTATTATCAAGTATTTTCAGCATATTTACTATTATATTCAGATATTGTGCAAGTTGTTTCATTACAGCATATGCCATGCAGAACTGTGCATTTGAATTTATGTAGTGCAATTAAGATAGGAAGCAGTGCATGCATGATAAGAGTCAGCACATGCATTAAGATCTTGCGCATGCATGTCTTCTGGTGCATGTATTTATGCTGCGCATATACGAGGTATAGTTGTGCATTTGATATGGATATACACATTTAAGAAATGCCATGGTGCATCTGCCAGAAGTGGCACATTTACTATGAAATTGCACATTTACCTTTTGGTTCAATGCATATGCATAGGATAGTCAGTTTGCTTAACAAAATTAACTCGATTGGCATCTTGCTCAATGTGGCCATCGATAAGCTATCTCTAAGAGTGTAAGAATCTATTCAAGAGATGTTGTATGCTATTTAGATCAATTTGATATGCTAAGTGATATGATTCTTTAGATATGTTGAGTAGGTTATTTGTAGTTTAGGTTGATGCATTCCCTTGCATGTTTGTAAGAGGACATTCTAGATATACTTATGTTGAGGGAGCAGTTTCCCTTACCGATATTGCAGTGCTACATGGTCACAGAGATAGATTGAGAGGCTCTTAATGCTATGGGTCTAGATTATGTTTGTTTCATGTATGAGGTTCACGTAAACCTCCATTTGTTGACTGTAGCAGTGGAGAGATTCCATAGAGAGGATGGGACTTTTCATTTGCTGACTGGTGAGATGGCGATTACTCTGGAGGATGTCTATAGGATTTTACACTTGCTGATTTAGAGTGAGCTAGTAGAGTATGATCTTGGTGAGCTGGTGAGATGGGATGCTGGTAGGGTTCATGAGATATTCCTTTAGTTTGCCAAATGCTTCTTCACACTTCTCATCACATCTGAATGGAATTTTTTTATGTAAGAGATGACTGAAAGGTTGGCATATGTCTGCTAGTTGTGATATGAACTGATAGATTAGTTGTAGCTTGCTTTGTAGAGACCACAATTGAGTGATGTTCTTATGCGGTGGCATTTCCATGATAGCCTTGACTTTGGTAGGATCAACTTCTATCCCATTTGTTGATACTATGAAGCCTAAGAGCTTTCCTGAGGTGACTCCAAACACACATTTCTTCAGGTTCAACCTGTTGACATTTCTTTTGAATCAGCATTAGGGTTTGCCACTTCTAATGCACAGGCAGATTCATGCCAACTGAATACAGGAGGTTGCGTGAGCTCCTCCCCTTCACTTCTGGTTCTGCCGGACCAAGGGGGGTATCCCTATAACTCAAGATGTAACCTTGACTAGCTCAAAGATAGAAAGATCTAACTTGACAACAACAGGCAGAATACTCTCATGTATGGACCAAGATCTGCATGATAGATCACAAGGCTGGCAACATTCTTGGACATGATGTCTGGTTGAGTATGAGAGTATGCAGGGGGTTCCTAATCCTACTCCTACAACTAACAGGTGGAGGTATGAAATGTTTTGATATGAATTTGGATGCAAAGCTGGACATGGTGTATAACACAAGAACACAGCATGATTGGTGCCTATCCAGGGCTTGGAGTCGGTAGACATACACCTGTGAATGATCAGCATAAATAGCTAAAACTAGATTTCAGGGGGATACACATGATATCTGCCTTACAGATATCTCCCAATATAGAGTGTTGAGCTATCTCTACTTATGGCATCCCTACTGCAGTATACCCTTCCCAATGTTCAACCTGAAAACAGTTTAATCTGCCCCTTGAGCAGAGGTTAAAAGATCAGACATTCAACATAGGAATTCTATGCTCTAGAATCTAAACATCACACAAATATCCAGATCCAGAAGAAGAATACATGCAATACTGGAGACAGAATTAACACAACACATGCTAAGATAGCATTACTCATATAAGATCAACCATGAAACCAGTGGATTCATGCCAAGTCCTACAACAGGAGATACATAAACTCACAAGATCAAGCTGTACAGAGCAACCAGATCAGCTGGTTTTGGATTACAGAGCCAAAAATCCACAACTTTCAACAACCTTGAATGAATAACACCGTCTGCCTTATATAGCAGGAGGGTGTATTCAGCATTAACTACCAGGTTGACCAAAACTCCCGCCAGATATACAGTATCATAGAAATGGCGCTCAAACACATTAATGCAGCAGGTAGGGGAGGAGACAGGAAGATATCTCGAGCCTTGCGCCGCCGCCTAGGGATTCAGATCTTCAATCAGGTACTACATCCGTCCACGCCATCGCCCATACCTCTGCAACAATCACCATTGATGGCGCACCAACCCGCGGCCTTGGGAATAACATCAGACAGTTAATCGCAACCACTTCCCGCCGAGATTCATCATCATGATATTTTGAAAATGCAGGATAACAATATCCCACATGCACCCCGCAGCAACCTCTTTAACACTTTATATACTAGGTCATGAGCATATATCATGTCGGTGCTTTTGCTCCTGACGACACTAGTATAAGACTTCATCATCATCATCCTCCAGTAGCATGATATCCTGTTGCTTGAAAAATCACCCTGACGTCATCATCATATTGCAATACAACTGCATGATACTCGCCTTCACCCGCACAACCGGATCCATTGGAGGAACATCCTCCTGCTGAGCTTATACCAAAAGTCTAGCCGATGAACATCCTGATGATGTCATCATCATATCCTGCTGATGTCATCATCATATCTGCCTACTGCGCACCTCCTCACATCCGGATGACGTCATCGTCATGTTTACAAATATCGGGAGATCTCCTCAAGATGATCAGTGTTAGAAATATGACCCCCCCGGGACCTTGATGACGTCATCATCATATCAACATCAGGATGATATTCGGAAGACAACCGGATATTTGGAAATATCATCCTGATGCACGAAAATCATGTTGCACTGTAGCTCCTCTGTAAGATCGGGGCGATAGATGAATATGATGATGCTCGGAAAGATCACCCCCACTAGATAGCGCACGAAGCCGGCAGGCGGATATCTCCTTGATATCAGCATCATCATGATGCTGGAACAAACACACACTCGAGTGATATGAAAATATCACCCCCTCCTTCGGAAATATCATGATGCAGATAGGTAGAAAGAAAGATATCACCCTGATATAAGGATGACGTCAGCATCATCAGGATGAGAAACAAAGAACAAGGTGATACAACATCATCAGGATGATATTGACTAAGATCATCCTGACGTTCAAAATATGATGACCCTAGTGAATATCGGGTCGCACTTAGAACTCTTCAACAACATCATCAGGATGATCATAACCAAGATCACCCGATGATAAAGATATCACCCCGGCGAAATATCATGAAGGCAGAAAATATGATGACCCTCGCAAGCAACACGGTGATAAAAGGAAATATGATGATGATGACGACCCTTAAGAAAGAACAAGTCAGGTCGAACAACTTAGAGAATAACCCCTTCAGAATATCGGGGCAACATCATCATCATGTTTGGGCAAGGTGATAAGTGCAAGATCACCGGAGACTTGAAAAATCACCTCCGCCAGCAAATCGGGGCGCACTGTAGCTCGTCAGCATCATCAGGATAAAAACCAAACATCACCCGATAGCGAAATATGATGATGACGATGAGAAACCGGTCGACGGAGAACATGATGATGCTGACCCTCATTGAAACAAACATGATGATGATGACCTCCTCCTCAAGAAAATATGATGATGCAGCTGAAAACTACTGAGGAGGTCCAACACCTAGAGCATTTTTTGGATACTTAGGGAGAGTGCCTGAATGAAAATTGCTCAAAAACTACCAGTCAATTCAGGCACTAACAGTGGCTCTGTCTGGGGACGTGCAGGTGCAAGACTGCAGCGAGAACTCCAGATCTCTGGGATGCAGACCAGTCCCTATCCATTGGGCACAGAGTCAAATACTGCACTGACCTGCATCACCCAACACACTTGATGGCCTAAGGCCACCAAGAAAAGAAAAACATGTATCTCCCTTTGTCAAATATCTTGTTTTCATCTGCATGCACTGGGTCAAGCTTGGAGATACTACAGACATCCACCCACAAATAAATCTTGTCATCTGCATATTCAACCTTTTGATTTAGCTTGTCATTGTCAAACCTGTGCAGATAACCTTCAGCATCATGTGACATGTGGGTGCAGAATATATCAAACAATGCATATTCATATGGCATATAGCACTTATCACCTATATCATCATCATGCACTGCAACATGATCTCCTAGCTGGACTGCAAATAGGAAACACTCGGAGTCCACCACAAAACTAGGAAGATCAAGGCTCATTGTATTATATGCTGGCTCATCAAAAGAAAAGCTTTCAAAATCACAATTGTGTACATCATGTACACAACAATCAGCAGCACCAGGCTGGAAAAGATCAGGCTCTGGCATCTCTTTCAAATCAGGCACATTTTCACAGTCACTTACCTGATGTATGTTGTTTCCTCTTTCATCAGGATGAGAAACAGAATCCAAGCCAAAAATAGTGTCTAGATCCTCACCATACTCAGACAGATCCTCATCACCATATGTGTCATAAATGGGTGACCCAGGTGCATCAGTTTCATCATAGTATGCCATTTGTTCATGGGCAGCAGAGCACACCTCTTCATCACCAATGGATTCACTCTGTGGAGGAGTATCAGCCTGTGTGTCATAAGCAAAACAGCCATCAAATGAAAAACAATCATGCTCTGAACTAGCACTTATTTCAATTTCTGACTGCTCTTCATGATCTCCATGTGTTTGAAAGGTAGGCAATGGGTCACACATAGGACTGCTTCTCTGTTTGCTTATATCTTCTCTGTCTTGAGTACAATACTCACAATTGTCTCCACAGGTCCATTCCAAAAATTGCTCATTGCTGTCCACAACCTCGTTATTGTTTTCATGGTCAGCTGCCTCATCATTGCAATGGGAGTCCTCACTAGTCCATTCACTGGCATCCTCAACTGGTGAACAATCCAGTTGAGCAGTATTGTTAGCATTATGTTCAAATACAGCAGTCTCAACCTCCATGCTTTTATTTTCATTTTTATCTGCACATGATGCCATAATCATTTGGTCATTTGCAGCTTCATAACCATTATTCACACCAAGGCCTAGGGACAGGGGTTTCAGCAGGTGCACATTTCTCATTTCTTCTACATTTTCTAAAAATTTGTATGCCATCTGCATACTTGTCACCTTGAAATCCCTCAGTAATGCACTAGAGCCCTCCTCAAAAGCTTCAAAGAATATGCCAACACAGGCTGAAATATCAGGTCTGAAACTTTCAGGGACATGTGAAAGGGCTACTGCAAACCTATGACTGAAATCAACACATGGCTCTTCATCTTGTTTTCTGATTCTCATCAATTCTGCAACAAGATCAGCCGGTTCTTTTGCAAATTCTTCCTTGAAACAGTCAGCAAGCTCATCCCAACAGGCAAAGGATTTCTTTGGAAAGCTCAAATACCAGTCTTTTGCTTTTGCATCAAAGGACCTAACAAGAAACCTCATCCACATATCCTCATCTCTGAATGAAAACTTTCCCATAAAACTTTGAAAATTTTGGATATGTGCATTCCCATCACATACATTGTGACCACTAAATCTAGGCATCTGACAGTATATCCTAGCAGGCATAGTTTCTACTTTATAATCCACCCATGACAAATCCAGTTGGTCATACAAAGGATCAAAAGGGGTGACAGGAGGTTTAGCTTTCTGACAGGCAGACACAACAGGGTTACTGCTTCTTAACTGGGCCTGCTCAGCCTCTAAGAATATCAACCTATTTCTTATCTCTTCTATTCCTTTATCCAACATTTCACCACTGAGTGTGGGATAACTCATACTTGGATTCATAAAAATCTTACTCTTAGACATCCTTTGTCTGTCTAAGACCTAAGGCTTCCCCTGGCATCTAACCTATGCAGTAAAACAACAAATAAAGGGGAGGGAACAAGGTACCTTTTCTCATACAGATGCAGAAAAATGAACAACACGTTTTTGTCACATCACATACATCCATCTCACATGTGCATTTGGATCTTTTTTGCAGAGTCGCCACCTCTCCAGAGAGGACAAAATTTTCAATAGCTGAAAGCTACTTTTCCAGGTTCATTCCACCAGCAGAGCATCATTTTGTTAGTGACTCGGATGGGCCACAAGTATATCATTTTTTAGTCCATCCCCAGCAGAGTCGCCATTTTGTTGACATTTCTTCTGAATCAGCATTAGGGTTTGCCACTTCTAATGCACAGGCAGATTCAGGCCAACTGAATACAGGAGGTTGCGTGAGCTCCTCCCCTTCACTTCTGGTTCTGCCGCGCCAAGGGGGGTATCCCTATAACTCAAGATGTAACCTTGACTAGCTCAAAGATAGAAAGATCTAACTTGACAACAACAGGCAGAATACTCTCATGTATGGACCAAGATCTGCATGATAGATCACAAGGCTGGCAACATTCTTGGACATGATGTCTGGTTGAGTATGAGAGTATGCAGGGGGTTCCTAATCCTACTCCTACAACTAACAGGTGGAGGTATGAAATGTTTTGATATGAATTTGGATGCAAAGCTGGACATGGTGTATAACACAAGAACACAGCATGATTGGTGCCTATCCAGGGCTTGGAGTCGGTAGACATACACCTGTGAATGATCAGCATAAATAGCTAAAACTGGATTTCAGGGGGATACACATGATATCTGCCTTACAGATATCTCCCAATATAGAGTGTTGAGCTATCTCTACTTATGGCATCCCTACTGCAGTATACCCTTCCCAATGTTCAACCTGAAAACAGTTTAATCTACCCCTTGAGCAGAGGTTAAAAGATCAGACATTCAACATAGGAATTCTATGCTCTAGAATCTAAACATCACACAAATATCCAGATCCAGAAGAAGAATACATGCAATACTAGAGACAGAATTAACACAACACATGCTAAGATAGCATTACTCATATAAGATCAACCATGAAACCAGTGGATTCATGCCATGTCCTACAATAGGAGATACATAAACTCACAAGATCAAGCTGTACAGAGCAACCAGATCAGCTGGTTTTGGATTACAGAGCCAAAAATCCACAACTTTCAACAACCTTGAATGAATAACACCGTCTGCCTTATATAGCAGGAGGGTGTATTCAGCATTAACTACCAGGTTGACCAAAACTCCCGCCAGATATACAGTATCATAGAAATGGCGCTCAAACACATTAATGCAGCAGGTAGGGGAGGAGACAGGAAGATATCTCGAGCCTTGCGCCGCCGCCTAGGGATTCAGATCTTCAATCAAGTACTACATCCGTCCACGCCATCGCCCATACCTCTGCAACAATCGCCATTGATGGCGCACCAACCCACGGCCTTGGGAATAACATCAGACAGTTAATCGCAACCACTTCCCGCCGAGATTCATCATCATGATATTTCAAAAATGCAGGATAACAATATCCCACATGCACCCCACAGCAACCTCTTTAACACTTTATATACTAGGTCATGAGCATATATCATGTCGGTGCTTTTGCTCCTGACGACACTAGTATAAGACTTCATCATCATCATCCTCCAGCAGCATGATATCCTGTTGCTTGAAAAATCACCCTGATGTCATCATCATATTGCAATACAACTGCATGATACTCGCCTTCACCCGCACAACCGGATCCATCGGAGGAACATCCTCCTGCTGAGCTTATACCAAAAGTCTGGCCGATGAACATCCTGATGACGTCATCATCATATCCTGCTGACGTCATCATCATATCTGCCTACTGCGCACCTCCTCACATCCGGATGACGTCATCGTCATGTTTACAAATATCGGGAGATCTCCTCAAGATGATCAGTGTTAGAAATATGACCCCCCCGGGACCTTGATGACGTCATCATCATATCAACATCAGGATGATATTCGGAAGACAACCGGATATTTGGAAATATCATCCTGATGCACGAAAATCATGTTGCACTGTAGCTCCTCTGTAAGATCGGGGCGATAGATGAATATGATGATGCTCGGAAAGATCACCCCCACTAGATAGCGCACGAAGCCGGCAGGCGGATATCTCCTCGATATCAGCATCATCATGATGCTGGAACAAACACACACTCGAGTGATATGAAAATATCACCCCCTCCTTCGGAAATATCATGATGCAGATAGGCAGAAAGAAAGATATCACCCTGATATAAGGATGACGTCAGCATCATCAGGATGAGAAACAAAGAACAAGGTGATACAACATCATCAGGATGATATTGACTAAGATCATCCTGACGTTCAAAATATGATGACCCTAGTGAATATCGGGTCGCACTTAGAACTCTTCAACAACATCATCAGGATGATCATAACCAAGATCACCCGATGATAAAGATATCACCCCGGTGAAATATCATGAAGGCAGAAAATATGATGACCCTCGCAAGCAACACGGTGATAAAAGGAAATATGATGATGATGACGACCCTTAAGAAAGAACAAGTCAGGTCGAACAACTTAGAGAATAACCCCTTCAGAATATCGGGGCAACATCATCATCATGTTTGGGCAAGGTGATAAGTGCAAGATCACCGGAGACTTGAAAAATCACCTCCGCCAGCAAATCAGGGCGCACTGTAGCTCGTCAGCATCATCTGGATAAAAACCAAACATCACCCGATAGCGAAATATGATGACGACGATGAGAAACTGGTTGACGGAGAACATGATGATGCTGACCCTCATTGAAACAAACATGATGATGATGACCTCCTCCTCAAGAAAATATGATGATGCAGCTGAAAACTACTGAGGAGGTCCAACACCTAGAGCATTTTTTGGATACTTAGGGAGAGTGCCTGAATGAAAATTGCTCAAAAACTACCAGTCAATTCAGGCACTAACACAACCTAACTCTAAATTGTTCTAGTCTTTGAAAGACATTCTCAAGTACATCTAGGTCAGATTCTCTTATGAGTGACTTTGCAAGGATATCATCTACATAGTCCTCCCTTGTGATGTGCATCATGCCATGAAAAATAGTGGTCATAGCACGTTGATATGTTGCTCTTATGTTCTTTAACCCAAATGGCATGACATTCTAGTAGAAGGTACCCCATGGACAAGTGAATGTTGGTTTGTGTTGGTCTTCTAGTGCTATCCTAATTTTATTGTACCCAGAGAAGCCATCCATTAGATAAAGCATGATGTGTCCAGCTGTCAAGTTGACTATGATATCAATATTAGGCAATGAAAAGTCATCCTTGTGGCAAGATTTATTGAGATCTAAAAATTCATTGCATAATCTGACTTTGTCATCAGGTTTGGATACTGGCACTATGTTGGATACCCACTCTGGATAGTCTATTGCTCTGATGAACGCCGCATCTAGTAGTTTCTTGAGTTCTTCTTTCACTAGTAGTGCAATGTGTGGATGCATCTTTCTAAGCTTGTGCTTGACTAGTTTGACCCCTGGATCTAGTGGAATGTGATGTAGAATCAAATCTGGATCTAAACTAGGCATATCTACATATAACCAAGCAAAGTTGACTTGCTTTCTCTTGAATAACAGTACGAACTTTGTCTTTTCTGGTGGAGATAGAGACTTTGCAAAGTGAATCATTTAGGATTATCTTCTGTTCCAATGTTGATAGGTTCTATAGATTCCACAATAATATGAGACTTCTCCTAATCCATGTCATTGGGGAGAGTATCAAGCCTTCCATTGTCAGGTGCCACAATTGGGTTTTCACGATTGGATGTGTCCTTTCTTTTTATTATTTTGGGATCTGATATTATCGCAAAGTGGTTTTCACCATCAGATCCATTTTTTATTATTATGTTTTTATGACTGGAATGCTTGGCACCCTCTCTAAAATAATCCATGGTGTTGAGTTCAATGGCAAAGCCAGCTTTATGATCACCTGTGGGTAGGTGGTCCCCAAGTTCCATGTAGTCAATATAGGCATCATCATTTTGGAATATGTCTAGTTGTGGGGTTTCGTGTAAATCCCAATCGATAAATTTAGGATGCACAAGGGGAAGGGAATCAAAAGATAGATTTGATTCGTTGATAGTTTGAATAGATACATGGTTAGGATTCAGATTGGTAGGGGTAGGATCCGAGATGGTACTTTCCTCCAAATTGTTTATTATGATGGAACTCTGACCTTCCTTGAAAGTTATACTCTCTGGAGTTGGTTAATCACACTCTAATGGTCTATGCATTAGCATTTGTCCCTCACGATAGGGGCTATAGGTTTGAATGGTGTCAACTCCTTTATTCTCATAGGAGTGCTCTGTGAGTTCATCCCACTCATACTTGTTAGAGTCTGTGTCACTATCTTCTTGTAGGGCATGAATCTGTTCCACAAAACAAGCATTGGCCTTAGCTCTGCCTTTGTCCTTGTATCCTAACCCTTTTGTATTTCTTTCCAATGAGGAGGAAGAGGGTTGGATGGGTTCTATCATTCCTTCTTTTCTTAGGCCAATGGGACCTTGTCTGTCATAACCCATTCTATGTAGGATAGACTCACCATGCCCATAGATTTCTGTTTGGAGCTTAGGTTGTTCTTGTTGTTTGTTATCTTCTTCTATGTAGAGCCATGATAAGACATCTCTTTCTTCTATTTCATCTGATAGGGTCCCCTATTTTACAAAGGGAGCTTTAGGAGTTGTGGGAGGATCAAAAGGTTTTGGATTGCATTTAGGTAGGGGAATGCCAAAGGATCTTGGAGATAGAGGCAGTTTGGCTAAGTTGAGGCTATGCTCGATGGATTATTCTCCTACTTATGTTTCTTTGATGGTGATTTTCTGGTCTTTAGGTCTGGATGAGGAATCTTCAAAGGTAGAACCATGTTGTGAGATGGGGGATATAGAGGCTCTGTTGTTGGGAATGATGCAATTAGGATTTGAGTGGATGGTGTTGTATTGCTGGAAAGGATCAGAATCACCTTGGATGGTGATTTGTTTTTCATAATGAGGAAATTTGATGCATTGGTGGTAGGTAGAAGGCGCAGCTTGCATGACATGAATCCAGGGTCTATCTAGGAGGATTTTATAGGCTAGCTCCCTATCTAGGACTTGACAAACAACATCCTTTATTACTGGACCCACTTGTATTGGTAATACCACTATTCCTTTAGTAGTTCTTTCTTCTTCTTCATAAGCTTTAATGGTGATCTTTTTCCTAGGATCCACTGCAGCTTCAAAGAACCCCAATGTAAGGACTAGCTTGAGTGTACAAATATTTAAACTAGCTCCTCCATCAATGAGAACCCTTTTGATATGATGTCTATGAATGAATGCGATGATATGCAAGGGTGTGTTATGAGGCTGAGACACTAAGAGATCATCTTCTTCAGTAAATGAGATGGTGCTTGAGGAGGTTATATTTCCTACCATGGCTTGAAACTTCTCTTGGGAAAGGTTCATTGGCAAAGTTGTTTCTACTAGGGCTTTATCAAGAATTTCCTTGTGGGAAGGAGACAGATGCAACAACTCTAAGATAGATATGTGGGCAGGAGTTTTTCAAAGTTGGTCTATGACACTGTACGTATGGGGGCTAGACAGAGAAGATGATGACCATGGAGGGTGTGTGTTTAACATGACCTTACCACTGCAGGTGATGATGCTACAATCAATTTTGTTGGGTCTTGATTGTTGGTTGGATGTGACCACATTGACTTGTGGGATGTGCTCTAATATGTAGTTAATGGTATAATCGAATGGTACGCTCTCATAGTTAGCATTGTTGTTTTCATTCTATGTATTGTTGTTGTTGTTGTTGTTGTTGTATGGCCTGTCGTGATTGAGAAGAAGATCCTTGTATGCCACATGTGTTTTCTTAGAGGTATGTTGTTGAATGCCTTCTTGCTTTTGCTCAAATATGTCTTAAATGATATGTTTGAGACAAATACAGTTGTTAGTCATGTGGCCTCTTCCACTATGGTATTAGTAGAAATCTATATCTTTCCAATAGTGAGGTTTTATTTGAGGTTCATAGTCGCTAGTTGGTGGAAGAGTTATCTCATTGTTGGCCAATAACTTTTTTAACATAGATTCTTCAGACTCCCCTAGTGGTGTGAATTTTTTCCTAGGGTTGGAGTTGAACTATGGCTCTGGCTCATGAGAGAAGGTTTTGTTTTGCATAGCATTATTTTCTATTGGCAAGAGACACTATGTGGATTCATGAATGTTGTCATTGATGGCAACAAAGGTTATCCCACACATCCGCAAGACATGATGAGTCTCTACCGAAAGTTAGATTGAAGAAGTGTTATGATCTAGTAAGCAAGAACAGAGCAGTCAGCAAGGTCCGATAGTCAGGTCCGGCTCTCTCAGAGGAACTATTTTAGTGAATTGCAGATTTGGTGAAGTTAAGAGGAGTACCTTGACTAATAGATTCCAAGGATTTAGCCTCCGGTGATGGAAGGGTGAAGAGATATGAGCACTTGAGTGTTGGGTTCCTATTTGATAGAGTAGATAGAGGAAGAACTGTACCGGTAGAGTGTCAGATCCTATTCCAGAAAAGACATTGCTAATGAATAAGCTTCTTGAGGTATCATTCATGATTAGCCAACATGATTGATGACTTCTACAAGCATCTCCTATATCCGCATCATTTAGTAAACAAAGATCCAGCTGACAGATCAAAGCTTGGGAAAATATTGACTATTCCAGATGTCGACTAGAAAGGTGATGAAATCACTTATGCGGATATATATACAAGATGGATTTAGATGTGAAGGTGTGTGTGTGGTGTATTGTATGGTGTGAAGAAAAGTAGAAAAGAAGAGTGAAGACAGGGAGATAGGTCTGGAATGTGAAAGTACAACAACATTAAAAGAGAGTAAGAATGAAGTGCAGCAGATCAGTTTTTAAGCCTAACCAGAACTGAACCTCAGCATGAATAGATGCTTCTCATCAATTCAAACATTGAGTTATCTTTCCTTCTTGTAGACAGTGAGTCTCTTGTAGGCAGTGAGCCTCTTGTGAGCAGTGAGCCCTAATTGGCATGTGCCATTTTGTTCTATCTATTCTTCTAATAGAAAATAATATCTTGGGTTAATCACCCTATGGTTTTTTCCCTTAACAGGATTTCCATGTCAAAATCATTGTGTCATGTGTATTGATGTTATTTCCATTTCATGATTATGCTTTCTTATTTAATCTGATGTTGTATTAACTATTAAGAAAGCACATAAAGTTGAAATATTAGGATAACTGATTCACCCCCCCTCTCAGTTATCAACAATTGGTATGTGTATGGTATGAGGGAGCAACTTAAGTCTGCCCTTGATGATCTTGAACGATCAAATTCTGAAGTCAATGAATTAAAGGAAAGACTCAAACAGGCTGATGATTTCATAAAAGAACTAAAAGAGAAACTGAGTCTCTCTATGAAAAAGAGAAAGGAGCTACTTCAGCAATTGGCAAGCCAAGGTGAAGCAAATGATACAAATGGAGATCTGAAAGAGAAAACCAACTTATGTGAAAATTTATCAAAAGAAATCATCATGATAAGACATGAAATGGAATCAGGAGTTATGAAATTTACCTAAGAAATTGAAGAAAGAAGAAAATCTGAAGATGATCTAAGACAATCTCTCAAGGAAAAATTAGAAGACTACCACAAGATGGATAGAATAATCAGACATCTTGAATCTGATCTTGAAGATGCTAAAGATAATGAAGAAAAACTTGAGGATCAAATTGTCTCTCTTAAAAGGGATCTTCAAATAGCAAATGAATACAAAGAGAAATTCAAGATAAGCTCTGCTCAACTTGAAGTTCTCCTTGAAATCCAAAAGAGGGTAGATGACAAGTGTGGCCTAGGATATGAAAAAAATGAAAGATCCGGATCTAGTCAAAAGAATTTTGGATCAGAAAATCCAAGGAACGGGCCTAGAAGACTTCTGGTAAGGCAACCTAATGCTCAAAGATATCCATCCTTCAATGGATACTGCCACAACTGCAATAACTTTGGTCATAAAGCTAATCAGTGCAGAAAGAGAATGCATCAGACTAATACATCCTTCTCTGGACAGTGTTTCAACTGCAAAAGGTATGGTCACAAATCTCATGAATGCAGTAATATGCAAATGAACAATTCATTCAATAGTAGATGCTTTGCATGAAATAGAATGGGTCATATGGCTAATCAATGCAAATCAAGAGGATATCAATCAAATATGCAAAGAAATGTTGTTTTCCAAATTTGCAATAGATCCGGTCATATTGCTAAATTCTGTAGAAGCAAGAATCAGGACAAAAGAGGTTTGGTACATCATAATCAGAATCAAGACAAGGGAAAATGAAAAGTGAATGCGGATGAAGTTCAAAGTGAGATAAACAAGATTTGGGTGAAGAAAAGTACAGAGAATGTAGGGGGTGGATCCGCACCAGACTCTAGTGCTGATATTCCTTCTAAAAATTAAAAAGTGAGCTCTAGCTCGGGGAGGAGACAAAGAAAACCATTTTCCCCCAGCCAGTCAATTGGTGCTGGAACTGGCACAAGGAGAGTTGTGGATTAAAGGGTTCATAAGAGAAACATCTAAATAAACTATGGTTAAGATTTGGAAGATCCGTAATATGTTTAGATCAAGATTGATCCGGTTCTTCAAGTCATCAGAATAAGGCAAACTGGAATGACTTAGGTCAAGCATTTATTGCAACTTGTTATTAGGGTTTATGAAGTAATATAAGGGTTCTTCTTATTAAACAATTGCTCATTCTGCATTTAAAAAGAAGAAAAGAGGAGCTCTGCAACAAATTTCCTCAAGCCCATCAAAGATCATTTGCAGAAGTCAATTCATCTAGAAATCGATCCGGCTCACTCTGTGAAACCTAAAGGCACAAAAAGTATTTTCCATTCTTAAATATCTCTCTGCAAATCTTTTAAAAATATGTCTACTCTGAATATTGTGAAGATCACTGATAGGCCTCGCCCCAAATTAAAGAAACATCCCTACAAATCATTGGAAGTAGATTCCCTAGGAGTATTTTCCAGTGTTCCACATGGTGTCTTGCATACATAAGATATTAGGGTTTACATTCACGCAAACATTGAAGAAATTAGAGAGTTCAAATTAAGGGATATCTACCACAAACAACTAATAGATGATTCTTTTGAGCTCAAACCCCAATACAAGGCCATCTGGGAGAAGCACTTTGCACAGTATATACATTTCCCTTGCTTTGCTGAGGATGAATGGGTCCGGTATGTCTTGAGCAAAATACATGACAAATTCATATGGTCAAATGGACCATTCAAGATCACAATAGATGCCAGTAGGGCAGTTACCGGATTGCACTCATCCAGTGGGATTCCTATTCTTAAATCTGTTAAGAATCAAACTATGAGTGAGGCTACCAAATCAAAGTTTGAGAAAAGAGCAATGACAATAGATGACATCACTGATCCAGATGTCAAGTTTGCCTCCATGATAATTGGATACAAGATATATCATTCTAGCAGGGAGAATTCAGTACCTGGAACTGCTATCTACACTACTTATGAAATATTAAGAAAGAATGCAGACTATGATATTTGTCAGCTCCTAAACCAACTCCTAGAGAATCTACAGAAAATAAAGAAAGATAAAAAGAATTCATTTAAGTATGGTGGGTTAATACTGTGTTTATTCTTCTACTTTATGAATGAGCTACCCGAATCTAGTGGATGGGTATGGCAAAATGACAGACTGGTTGCCATACAAATCAGGGATTATTTGCATGGACTTGGTGATGACAAAGCATAAAACATAGCTCTCTGGGGCTTCTTCAAAAACTTCCAAAACATGATGCAAGCTAGAGAGAGAATTCCCCAATCTCTAGTTGAGAAGTACAGAGACACAGTATGCTTTATGGTAGAGACTAATCAGTGTCTAATGGAGGTAGTGGAACCAAGAACAGTGTGGATCATGCCAATGGGGTATGAGGTAGATGAGAAAATTACAAAACTACATGTTCAGCACATGCTAAGTCAACCAAGGGATCCCAAGGCAGAAAGGTTTGGAACCTTTGAAGAACTGAGTGTGAAGATCCATGTTGAGTTAAGGCAACTGGAGATGAAGAGAAAGGTAAGAAAAGAAGTAGAGAATATTGCCAAAGATCTTGGCATCTTAAAAGAGGCACTTGCTGCCAATAGAGAAAAGATGGATAGAGCAGAGAAAGAAAAGAAAGAGGCAGAAAAGGAAAGTGTTTTAGTAGAATCTTCCACCCAGACTAGATCATCAAAGAAATCTGCACCTGCCACTGCTAAAAGCTCAAGGGCGTCAAAACCAAAAGCAAGATCATCTGACAAAGGAGAGAAAAGAACTAAGACAAAAGCCACAAGATCTTATGCTAGTCAAGAAGATGAAGAGGAGACTGAATTTGATGAAGAAGTCAAGAAAATGAAGAAACAGAACAAAACATCTGGTGAACCCTCTACTGGTCAAGGCAAAGAAGAAAAGGCAGAGGAATTTACTGAAAAACCCACTCTTCGCATTGATAACATCATCAAATCAGTTACAGTGGATGGAAATCTTCAGCCAATGGTTGAATTCTATGATGATTATGGTGAAGCTGATAAGAAGATATTGCAAGATGCCACAGTCAGGTATCTGAACATCTACAACAAAGCATTCATTGAAATTATATCTCTGATCCCCAAAAGCTTGGAGAAGGAACTTGAAATAAGGAAGAACAATGCCCAAGCCAAAGATCTAGAAATTTAGGAGCAAATAGCTATTCAGCTCTATCCTTCAATCACTTAGAAACAAATGAATATGATCTTCAAAGATTGCAAGGATGAGTTCCAGAGCAAAGCTAGAATGAATCAGATCATGCTTGGAGAAACTGATAAAGTAGCAAATGAAACAAAAGAAATCCTCCTGAATGCCTTCAAAAGATTTAATCTTTCAGTTATAGAGGACCTAGGTGTTAATCCCTCAACCACAGATGTTGAAGAAGGATCTACTGAGGCAATGATAGAAGAGGTAGTGGACACTGGTGAAGATAAGGGCTTGGAATCCTCTGCTCCGGAAGAGGTGGCTCATGGACAAACAATCACTCCTTCAATTTCCCCTACTAACTCTGGATCTAAAGGAGAAGAAAGAATAGAGGAGAAAGAAAAAGAAGTGAAGGAAAAAGAAGATAACAGCTCCAAGACTGCAGAAGAGAAGAAGAATCTGTCTTCAGTAAGAGACATTGTAGAAATCGTCAAAGAATTCCTAAACAAAGAAACAATGGAGATTGATGAACCGAAACTTCTACAAGGACCATTTGATTTTGATTCTCTTTCTCCAATATAGACAATGAAGATAGCTTCATTTGCTAATGCAAAGGCCAAAGAAAAACTCCTGAAGTCTCACATGGAAGACTGTGAGCTTATAGAAGCTACATCCGATGTGCTTGAAAAGATCATGCCATCTTTTTAGAAGGATCCCTCAGCCTCCTCATCTGGTAATCTCAAATCTCTAGTCAATAGTGTTAGCACACATTTTGATTCCCTAGAGAAGTCTACAGAAGATAAGGTCTGGAAGGAATTCTTGGAAAAAATATTATCAGAGGTATAAGGGCTAATAACTAATGATAGGAGGTATATGAATATTGGGATAAAAAGCTTAGAAAATGCCCTTAAAGATGGTGGGGAAGTATACAAATTTTGTTTATCATGGTCCAAAGTAACATTGGATATTGAGAAGAGAGTGAAAGAACAGGAGGACAAACTAACAAATCTATCTAAGAATTTTGATCCTCTCTCATCGTCCATAATAAATCAAGAATGTCAGACTATTGCAGTCTTGAATGAAATCAAGAAGCTTGAGAAGGAAAAGAAAAATAGAATAAGCAGGTTGGGTGAACTTAGAGGGATAATTATCCCTAAGTTAGAGGTCATGCATGAGGCCATCAAAGAAGCTCAGACCACAGCCTGGACCAGTGATCTGACAGATCTAAAAAGGGTAGACACATTTGCATTCCTGTTGAGTGGTCACATTTCAATTTTGGATAGGATGAAGCAAAGTTGGGCAACAGAATTTGTCCAATTAAAGACAAATTTTGCAGACATACTTCAGTATATGTAAGTATGCTATATGTATATACTTATGCGGCTAAGTATAGTTGAAATTTTGGAAAATTTTGATGTGCGGACCCTAGCCTTTGCCATTGATGTCAAAGGGGGAGTGATGAGCAGTGAAAAATGAGGAATCCAACTAAGGGGGAGCTCTGAAAAATGTACATAGAGACAGAGCATCAGCCAAGGGGGAGTATAGTGTGACACTTAGTCATTTTTCACTAAGTGTTGCGATCAATGCCAAAGAGGGAGATTGTTGGCAAGAGACACTATATGGATTCATGAATGTTGTCATTGATGGCAACAAAGGTTATCCCACACATCCACAAGACATGATGAGTCTCTACTGGAAGTCAGATTGAAGAAGTGTTATGATCTGGTAAGCAAGAACAGAGCAGTCAGCAAGGTCTGACAGTCAGGTCCAGATCTCTCAGAGGAACTATTTTAGTCAAGTGTGGATTTGGTGAAGTCAAGAGGAGTACCTTGACTGATAGATTCCAAGGATTTAGCCTCTGGTGATGGAAGGGTGAATAGATATGAACACTTGAGTGTTGGGTTCCTGTTTGACAGAGTAGACAGAGGAAGAACTGTACCGACAGAGTGTCAGATCCTATTCTAGAAAAGACATTGCTAATGAATAAGTTTCTTGAGGTATCATTCATGATTAGCTGACATGATTGATGACTTCTACAAGCATCTCCTAGATCTACATCACTTAGTAAATAAGGATCCAGCTGACAGATCAAAGCTTAAGAAAATATTAACTATTCCGGATGCTGACTAGAAAGGTGATGAAATCACTTATGTGGATATATATACACAAGATAGATTTAGATGTGAAGGTGTGTGTGTGGTGTATTGTATGGTGTGAAGAAAAGCAGAAAAGCAGAGTGAAGACAGGGAGATAGGTCCGGAATGTGAAAGTATAGCAACATTAAAAGAGAGTAAGAATGAAGTGTAGTAGATCAGTTTTTGAGCCTAACTGGAACTGAACCTTAGCATGAATAGATACTTCTCATCAGTTCAAACATTGAGTTATCTTCCCTTCTTGTAGACCGTGAGTCTCTTGTAGGCAGTGAGCCTCTTGTGAGCAGTGTGCTCAGATAGTGAGCCCTAATTGGCACATGCCATTTTGTTCTATCTATTCTTCTAATAGAGAATAATATCTTGGGTTCATCACCCCGTGGTTTTTTCCCTTAACAAGGTTTCCATGTCAAAATCATTGTGTCATGTGTATTGATGTTATTTCCATTTCATGATTATGCTTGCTTATTTAATCTGATGTTGCATTAACTGTTAAGAAGGCACAGAAATTTGAAATATTAGGATAACTGATTCACCCCCCTCTTAGTTATCAACATTTTCTTCTCCTTTGATAGTGAAGATTGGTTGTTGTTTGTGAGTTTCCACTTTAGCATCAACTACTCTGTCATTGAAGACATTTTTGTCCTTTGTCCAAAACATTGACTTGTCTATGGTGTTATTAGAGTTAGGGGTGTCCTTGTACAATTTTATTTGCCCCTTGTCAATCATAGCTTTCTTGATAAATAGCCCCATCTCAATGACTTTCAAAAATGAGGTCAGGCATTGAATTTGGATTTGGTAGCTTAGATCAAAGTTAAGGTTGTGGACCAACATCTTTATCATTTTCTTCTCAAGTAGATCATATGGTCATTTTCTCATGAGTTATCTCCACCTTTGTAAGAAAGATGTGAATGATTCACCACCTTTTTGCTTTTATTGCATAGATCAAGCATGGAAACTTTGTGTTCAATGTTGTAGGAGAAGTGTGTGATGAACTTCTTTACTAACTCATCAAAAGTTTTGATACCCGGTGGGAGTCATGAGAACCATTCCATGGCTTGACCACCTAGAGATCTGGGGACTAGTCTTATTAAAAAAAATTTGTTGTGAGCTGCTTCCATACACACAGTGTTAAATTCCCTAATGTGATCTCTTGGGTCCCCTTTTCCTTTGTATTTTTCAAACCTAGGTACTTCAAACCAAAAGGGGAAGGTTACCATATTCAAGCTTTTGTCAAAGGGATATGGTGCGATGTCTTCCAAGGAATAAGTTTTAGTGGGCAGCCCCACTTTGAGATCTGTCATTTGTTGCATTAGGGTCTTGATTTATTTCCTCATTTCTTCCATAGGTATTTTTGGGTCTGTGACTTTCTTTCCTCTGTCCTCAATAGTGTGGTTTTTAGGATTTTCCTCTACAATCTCTTTCAGTTTGTTGAGATCAAAGTCTAAGTGGAGTTTAAGTCCTAGATTTGCAAGATACAAATACTTGTGAGGGTCCTCGTGGAGCACTTTTTCTAGCATGCATTGAAATTCCTGATCTTGGAGGGTTCCTTGGTATTCTTCACAAGAGATTTCCTCATCACTATCATGGGGAGTGACAATGGGGTTTGATGATCTGGCCATTCAAGTTGTTTTTGGTACTAAGATCTGGTTAAAACCATACAAGATGACGTGGGAAGAGGTGGGATGAAATTAGAGATTTTGGTAAGGTATTGTTGGAGATTGTTGAGAAGAGGATAGTTGTGATGAGATTTGAACAAGGGACTCTTTTGATCAATGAGTCCAAGTTGGTCAACACAAGACAATAGCTAGAAGTAAGGGTATCTGGTACCTGTTTACTATGTAGGGAATAGTCTTGCAACAAGACCACTAGTGAAGTTCTGTGACCTACTAGGTTTACTTGAATCTGAATTGATCTGAAAAAAAGATCTTGTACTAATCTGATATGGAACTCTGACTTTGTTTTGGAAAGACCTGGTAGAAGGTGAATGAGACAACTAATGAAAGAGAGGGTATGCTATGGAAACAAATGGAAAAGGGTGACTGTACAGTAAATATGTTCTCAGAAACTGGTGTAAGGTTGAAATGGGTATCTGAAAAACCTAAAATTTTTCTCTAAAATTATGTGGAAATGTTGACTGTCAGGGATGCACAAAAATAGAAGTGCTGCAACAAAGGATAAATACACATAAAGTTAAATCAAAAGCGTAGTTCTAGTAACATTTAAAGGCACTATAATAGGTGATAGTTGCACAGTAAGTTGGAATATATGTGCAGTAGGTCGAGGTATATGCACAACTCTAATTTTTTCTTGAATTTTTTTGCAATTTTTGGCTCATTTTTCAATGTTTTTTGGTTTCCCGATTGTAAGTTGGTGTTTTTGTTCTGATTTTCTCAATTATGGAAAGTAAAACATGGCAAACACAAATAAGTTTTCATGATTTTTTTGATTTTTTTGTGATTTTTTAGACTCTTTTTGACACAAAAACAATTACAATCCTAGGTTGGCAAAGGCAATATTTGTTGAGTCCCCTAGCTGTGCCTATTCAAAGTGGATAGCTTTAGGGTCTTGGTAGCACTGGCTGGCACTTACTTCTCATGCATACCAAGATCTGAGTTTCCCAAGGGTCATACCCCCACCAAACCTTAGGATTGTCTTTGCTATCTCTACTAAGAACCATATGAATTGGGGCCGCTTCAAAGGTCCCACCTTTTGTGCCAACAAATAGAAGGAATTTAGTCTACTAAAACAAAGGATGATTAGTAAGGGAAACCATTCAAATGGTTATACATGTTGCAACGCTACTCTCTATTATGGAGTCTCCCAGCCTTCAAGGGTTACGCCTTGGAGGGTTTTGGGGGATGTTGGTTGTGTTGTGATGTTCACAACACGCCCCATTATGCTCCTTAGCAAAATGGGGACCCCTGCTGATGTCTTGCTTTTTGCTTCTGCTTCTGTTTTTTCTGCTTCCTGGCGGTCTGGTAAAAATGAAGGTCAGGTGCATCATCATCATGATATATGATCAGGCAGGTCATCATCATGAGGTCTGTTTGTCAAAGTTCATATTTTGTTTCTGTGACCTCATATTTTAAAAGAGCTTGAAATTCCATGCAGGTTTGCCTTTTACTTCACTTGAAAATTTGGCCATATGTGAAAGTTATGCACGGTCAATGTCTTGGTCAAACCTGATATTCGCAGGAGGATCATCATTTTTTATCCTAAGTCATGTTGACAGGATCATCATGATCTTGGTCTATCACCCGATAAAAATCATGCAGTCGCAACATCCGGACGTCAATCTTAGGTGGTAGTGCTTTTACCCGTCAAAAGGCCTTGGGCGCATCATCAGCATCATGATTTTCTTAGGAGCGTCATATGTTATAAACTCAGTTTTGGTTGCATGATGATGATCATCATCATCATATTTTAAACGCCCCCCCCCCCCGATAATATCCTGAGGTTCGACATATCATGATGACATCAACTTTAAGTCAAGGTAAGTTCCCCCCGTCGAGCGGCCTTTGTATCGCGAGCATCATCATGATATCCTTGCATCACCTGATCTTAAAATATCATGCTGATGGTATAAGATCACCCTGACTTAACAAAATCCACCTTCGGCATATTTGCATGCGCGTGCTATAAACCTATCGCAAGGTCATCATCATGATATTTGCTGAACTTCACGAAGATGATGATGACGACTTCACATCATCCTGATCTTTCACGAGGACATTTGAATTTCGCCAAGTGCTGGGAACATCATCATCATAATTCGAAAGAGGATCATCATCTTCATATCCTCCTGATCTCCGGTTAGCGAATATCATGATGACCACCCTATTCATTAAGAAGTAGTCGATATTGCATTTCTCAACAGCATAATCATATTTTGCAAAATCACCTTAGCGAATATCATGATGACCTAAACTTATCCTTGTGCTCCGAAGGCGAAATATGATGATGACATCATCATCATATTTTTATCCTATTATATTGTCAAGATCATCATGATCTTGTTTGTACGCCCGATATTTTGCCAAGTCCTCCTGCCGATGAAATACAACCTTTTGCAAGTATCCTGATGATCATCATCATCACATTTTCCCTTCGGCAGGATTTTTTCCCAAACATGATCCGGTTGGCGAAATATCATGATGACGTCATGTTCAAGTTTAACAAAGGCTCCGAATATCATGATGACATCATCCCGATCTGATAAACGAAGAAGTAAATATCCTGATGATCAGCATCATCATTTTTTCTTTCAACAGGATATTTTCCAAAACCCGACCTGGTTCACAAATATGATGATGATGTCTTATTCTATGTTTGACAGAAGTAAATATCCTGATGATCATCATCATCATCATCATTTTTTTCAAGCGGGATATTTTTTTTTCAAACATGATCCGGTTCCCAATTATCATGATGACGTCTTATTCCAAGTTCGACAAAAGCAAATATGATGATGATCTTCATCATGCTGATTTTTCTTGAGAGGGTTACCTTGGCCGCGAAAGGGTCATATTCACTTCATCATCCTGATCATGCTCCTTAGGTAACCCGATATCACAAATATCCCCCTGATCTTAAACGAACATGATGATGACGTCATCCGTAGCATTTCAATGAAGCCCGAATATCATGATGACGTCACCATCATCTTCCTTTCCTCAGCAGCAGGATTATCTTCGTATCCTCCCTTTCTTCTTCAGCATGATGATGATGATGATGTTGTTCTTTTTTCTCCAATATGCAGAAGCGGAATATCATGATGATGAGGTATATCGACTAACCTGTTTTTTGACGCACCGACAGCGAATATCATGCCGATGGGCGGGAAATGAAGCGGTGGACATTTTAAAGTGTTTTTTTGGCGCCTCTGGCACATTTTTCGGTCAGCGATGGTTGACCCGATCAATTTTGAGCAGCTTGGGCGCATTTTTGACGCGTTTTGAGCAGATTTTGGATCTGATTTTCGCGATCTTGCGCAGTCACCTGGATTTAAACGCTTATTCTATTTTCATGCTATTTTTTGTGATAAATGTGAAACTTATTGCTTGTCTTGTCTTGCAGGCTTGCAGTTGAAGAAGCAGCTGGAAAGTCAATACAGTGACCTCATGGAGGCAGAAGATCAGATCTCAAGAGAAAGAAGATAGAGATGAAATGCAAAAGGTCAAGGCCATTCAAGTAAAGAGGAAGGTCGCAGCTGGAGGTATTATCACAACAGACAAACAGAAGTTATTACCCAGCTGCTAGAACTTCTCAGAAGGGGCAATATTTCACCCAGATTTGACCACTGCTCTGAGATATTTTTGAGAACTGGTTCACCTGCATTTATTGCTGTAATTAGAGGTTTGAACCAGGGGTTCAGTTAGGTTTTTTTGCTGTAGTGAGGACAATCAGAATGTTATATATTGTGCCTCTCTACACTGTAATACTTTACAACAGGGGCTACACACAGAGACTCTAGGAAAACACAACAGTTAGCTTAGCATAGTTTAGAAGTAGAAGAAGGAGGTCGCCTGTTTATCTGCAGTAAGGTGCGCGTGGAATGTCTGGCTGCCTTACTGTATCTGTAAAGCTTGTAAGTTCTCTGTAGTATGATCAATGAAACTAAGAGTCATTCTTACATTGTAAATCATGTATGGCTATTCGTTTCTAATACAATAGAATCTGGAGTTCTGCATCTATCTTCTGAGTGTTCTCCTGCTCTTCTTTGTGTTTTGAAATATCTTCTTTGAGAGCTTGCAATTTTAAATGTATGTTTGTGAAAATGCTCAGAACTTACATTTAGGGTTTTTACTGTGGATTTGATCAAACTACTGTGGTATTTACATAGTGCATAACAGAAACACTTAGATCCTTCTGTAGATTAAATGAGGTATAGAGTAGATCTTTCTAACTTTTCCCAACCCATCTGAAATATCTAGCTGAAAACGTAGAAATCCAAAGGAAATTGTCTCAAATTTGAAGAAGCATGATAACAGAGCTATAAGTAGACAGTTTTCATAAACAGATCAAGAAGAAAGCTGCAAAAATCCAAGAAAACCCTCTGAAACTTGCAGCCCAGTATCACTCTTATGCAAAGGAATGAAAAGCATTGACATATCTCATGACCTTTTTGCATATTCTTAGGCCAGTAAACTACAAAATAAACCTAAACTACGTAAGGCCCCTTGAACATTACAGCTTCACATTGACCAACTGAACTTGACCAACCGAACCATTGTAGACTTGGGATTAGTTGAATCACCAAATGATTCCTTCTTGTCTTTCAAGTATAGTTTCAATTCATTTTATGTGAATTTTAACTTATTGTTATGATTGCATCAAAACAGTCATCAACAGTTTTCTGGCGCTAGAAGGAGGGCCTGCCTGAGTTAGGTTTCATTTCAAACTAGCTAACGACAGTAACAGAGTGACTAGGTCTAGGTCCAGTTCAGGAGATATATTTGTGCAACTACCTGATACAAGGCGAAGTAAAAGCCCTTTAATCTGGAATCCAAAAATATCGCAAGCAGGAAGTTCATCTGGAACACCTCCTGGGTCACCTTTTAACATCCGTAGTATTGTAAGTCCTGATAGATCACTGTTCAGATCTTTAAATCTTGGTTCAGGCACTCCTGGAGGTCTCAATCCTCCTCTAAATCCTAATCCACCAATCAATCCCGGTATTTCTGCAAGTTCAAGTCAAGCTCAAACACCTGCAATGGCTTATTTCGATGTCAATTCTCCCATATTCTTCAATGATTTTCATGACATGCCAAAAAATCCAGAAAAGATATGTCCCAAATACCAGTTGCATCAAGACCCAGAAGATCATATTAGAATATTTAAGGAAGCATGTTGTAGGGCTATATATGAGCACGAGGATGTTGTGTGTAGATTGTTCCCTTACACCTTTAATGAGCAGGCCTCTAGCTGGTACGTAAACTTACCCAATGGTTGCATTTCTTCCTGGCCACTTATGGAAGAAGCATTTCTGTCAAGATTTAGAGGACCCATTGACCCTTGTGCTTTGTATCATAAACTGGCTGCTATAAAACGAGGTGAGGGAGAGCTAATTAATAATTTCAATGACAGATTTCAAAAGGCCTATTCTAGGCTAGCAGCCCCTTATACCATAGATGATGCTCCCTTGTTGGCTATGTACTATGCTGCCTTGGATCCTTTAACTGCCATGTTTGTCAAAAGGAAACCTGACATAGATTCAATATCCAAAGCCTATAAAGAGGCAGCCTCAGTGAACCAAGAAATGAGACATACAACTTACAGTCCATTTGGAGGAAACTTTGAGGTGCAGAATCAAGCACACCCATGGAATGGAGTCCCTGTGCAGCATGCTCCACTAATAAATCTAGTTCCTTCTTACACACCTGTGTATAATCCTACTCCAATCCAGGCTATAACTCCTTACACGGCTAGTACTTCCAATAACAGTCAAAATAATGGTCAGCCTTTCTTCCAACTTCCTAGGGATGTAACTGTGGCAAAAGCACAAGATGATAGGGAAGACATCAAAGAGATTACTGCACATTTGAAAAGATTAACAACCGAAGTGACACAGCTAAGAAATGAGAACCTCTATGGAAGAAGCAACCAAAACTACAATCCACCTCAAGGTCACAACCAAGGCCAAAATCAGAATTATAGTCTCAACTAGAATCAGCAGTACAATCAGAACCAAAACTACAATCAGCATCAAGGCCCCAGTCAGGGGCAACCAATGCAAAATAGGGGGCCAGTGATGGATAATAGGACCTGGGGCAATAATAACAAGAACCAGAATCAACCTAGGCCACCCAAGACATGGAACACTGGGCCCAACAACGGTACTCTGGCTTCTCCTTTTGAGGATACAGATAATCATGGTGCAAAACAAATAACTAACATACAAATGGCCAATACAGCACCCAAAATTTGGTGCAGATTTCACAATACCAATACCCATGCTGAGCACGACTGTCCACAGCCCCACTTGGCAGCTAGTATTTTAAACGTAGATGTACAGCCTCCTACCTCTAAATTTCTTATTCCTAAGGGTAATGAGGTAGTACCCTCAGAATGTGACACAGCATTAGTCTTAGAAACGATTACCTTCGCAACTGCAGAAGAGAAAGAGGATGAATTGCTAGAGGATGAACCATACTGTTGTGAAAGTCTTTATCCTGAATCAGCCTTTGTGTTAAATGCTTCTCAGTTTCCTTTTGAATTTGAAAACGAGATATTAAATGAAACAGAGGAGGTGCAGGCCTTTCAACAGACAAATAAAAGCCACGCCTACAATTTGAGGAACAACCCTAGGCCGGGAGGACCTTTCACCACTTCCACTCCCCCGAATAACATCAATACACCCCCAGATCAGAATGCTAGCAACAATCCTGCCATACTTAAAGCTAGTCAGCACACAAATAACGGAACAGCAGTGCAAAAGGATCAAACAAGTAAGACAGAAGCAGTAGAGACAACAAGATTAGTGAATTACTTATCAGAAGAAATAAAGAAAATGAAGGTCAGCATACCTCTAAATGAATTATTGAAGACCCCAGGGATCAGAAATGCTTTTTTAAATTCCCTGGATACATCCATGACAAACATGGTGTCTGCTGATATAACTGTTCCTAGTAGTGATTCACCACCTAAGGAGAAAGGTAAGAAAGTTGAGCAGCCTTCCAATACAAATGTAGTAATACATACAGATAAGAGGGATACTCAACCTTTCTTGTTAACTGTTAGGTTGTGTGGGAAGAATATACACAATTGCATGGTAGATTCTGGTGCTTCAGCCAACGTAATGCCCTTAGGAATATGTAAAACTCTCGGGCTGACTCCCACCAAATCTGCCAAAGTTGTCACGCAATTAGATAAGACCGAGGTTAGTGTGATAGGAGAACTCATGAACATACAAGTGCAATTAGCTTCAGACCCTAGGATAAGCCAAATTATTGACATTCAAGTAGTGAATATACCCGTAAATTATGGAATGTTGCTAAGTAGGGATTGGTCCAAGACATTAAACGGATATATGGCTACTGACTTTTCACACATGTGGTTACCATGGAGAGGCATCCCAAACCAGATCAGGATAGAGGCAGAGCCCAGAATGAGGCATATGATAACAGAGTATAATCGAACTAATGAAATCTTATATGCTGCTGTTGAGCCAGGTGTCTATAGAGTTACCAACAATGGGATGCAGATTGAGGAGGTTATGATGTTAAACATTAGAAAGAAGTGTGTCAGCAATAGAACGGCACTATTCATTGAGTCTGACGGAAATTCTTCAGATGAGGAAAACAATGCAATAGACAAATTTGGTCATGACATTAGACAAGAGGTGGAGGAGTGCGTTACATACAATTTCCCAGTCCAATATGTGTATAAGGCTGAAAGTTGGCAAGGAAGTGAGGAGATTATTGGGCGACAGGAGGATGCAGCAGCAACGGTCGTTAAATGTGTAGAGGATACAACGATGGAACCAATGCTAGGAATAAAGGATAATAAGATCTCTCTCCAGGAATCATGTGATGATTGTTGCAGGTTAATAGAAGCAGACTCCACACTGGATGATAAATGTGAGTCAGTTGATGAACAATTTTTGAAAATTGAAAATACAGAGGATCATGGAGCTGCTGTGCATAATCAGACATCACCCTCATGCTATGTTGAAAATAAAACAGGGGAGTACTCCTGTCAATCAAAAGATGTCATCCCACTTTTACTCTCAAGTGATTTAAAAATGATTAATTTCTGTATATCAGATGATGATGAAGATACTTACTTAAGTGCTAATGTGCAGGAAACTAATGAGAACATTGAGAGGTTTGCTAAATTTGAGGATAAACTGAACATCCAGAATGAAGGAACAAAGCTAGATGAAGATGAAGAAATGATACATCTAGAGTCATTCATCTTTCAACTTGAAAAAGGACTAGACATAGAGCTGGGCAATGAAAATGCAGAGCTAAATGAAGAGCCAGCTACTAATAAACAAGTGTGTTCCACAGAGCTAAAGGCACATCAGGTTGTCTCTTTCCTTTCCTTAGTAAACAATGATAAATGCTATTTTGATTATGGAAATTCAAGAGATAAGACATGCATATGGATTAATCATAAACCTGATGAGCAGCCTCAGTTACTAGTTAAGAGCTATTCTGATAAACACAATGAATCTAGAATATCAGAATTTTTTTCAGAATTCAAAGATAAATCTGCTAGGATGAGAACCATCACCAGTACCCTGTTACTCCTGCACAACCTAAAGAAATATGCAAGTAGGGGTGTTCTTGGGTCTTTTTCCTGGGTTTCAGTTTGCCTTGGAGAGGCTGGTATATAGTCTGGTGGGGTAGTTGTTTTTGTTTTTGTGGTCTTCTTTTGCTGTTTTCTTCTTAGGTTGGTTGTTTGTATAGCTTGTCTTCTTTTTGTTTCTTTCTATTTGTACAGTTTTTTTTCTGTTGTTGTGTTGTTTGTACAGCCTGTTTGTTTGGTTTGTTTGTTGTCTCCTCAGCAGGGATTTTTATTTTACTGTAGAGTATTAAGGAGCAGAACTAGCAACCATTCAAAACAGTATATAATTTAGGATATTCAGGTTAACCATTTGCAATTTACACATAACCTGTCACTGTCATGAATGTAGAGAGTTGTTCATCTTCTGAAGTTTCGTATTCAATAAATGTGATTGAGAATTCGAAGCAGGTTTCTCACGATGACACACCTAAAATCCTTGGGTTTGTTGAACCCACCAGTGTAGATATTAGGTGAAAAATCAGAGGTCACCCTTGCTACCATTACAATTCTCAGCTTAATTTCAGCAAGTGTCCACTCCTTGCATCATCATGAAGTTACAAATTGCTATATCTTGTGAAATCTTTCCAAATTAGAAAACAAAATAAATAAATAAATAAATAAATAAAGCAGATTATACTGAAAATCCAGATTAAGCCATCTAAGTAACTCTACCGGGGCTATGGACGCTCGTTGGCAGTGGGGCTCTACTTAGGAGAATTGTAACGATAACCTTGCCAGGGCTATAGACGCTCGCTGGCAGCAAGGCTCTATCCGGTCGGCTATGAGGGAATATCCTCACCTATGTAGGCTAATGTCAGTCACTGGTTTGTTCAACCGATCTTCAAGATGAGGATAATTAATCACATGCACACAACTAAACTGAAAATGGAAATTCATGCATCTTTATTGAATACTTTGAGTCTCAAGCTGAATAGTAATTTGCAGAAAAGATAGTTGGAAGTTATGAGTTCATTTCACCTAGTTTCCTTGAACACTCTGAATTTAATTGTTTTGTTTTGGTTGCTAGTTGTTGTGATGTTCACAACACACCCCATTATGCTCCTTAGCAAAATGGGGACCCCTGCTGATGTCTTGCTTTTTGCTTTTGCTTCTGTTTTTTCTGCTTCTTGGCGGTCTGGTAAAAATGAAGGTCAGGTGCATCATCATCATGATATATGATCAGGCAGGTCATCATCATGAGGTCTGTTTGTCAAAGTTCATATTTTGTTTCTGTGACCTCATATTTTAAAAGAGCTTGAAATTCCATGCAGGTTTGCCTTTTACTTCACTCGAAAATTCGGCCATATGTGAAAGTTATGCACGGTCAAAGTCTTGGTCAAACCTGATATTCGCAGGAGGATCATCATTTTTTATCCTAAGTCATGTTGACAGGATCATCATGATCTTGGTCTATCACCCGATAAAAATCATGCAGTCGCAACATCCGGACGTTAATCTTAGGTGGTAGTGCTTTTACCCGTCAAAAGGCCTTGGGCGCATCATCAGCATCATGATTTTCTTAGGAGCGTCATATGTTATAAACTCAGTTTTGGTTGCATGATGATGATGATCATCATCATATTTTAAACGGCCCCCCCCGATAATATCCTGAGGTTCGAAATATCATGATGACATCAACTTTAAGTCAAGGTAAGTTCCCCCCATCGAGCGGCCTTTGTATCGCGAGCATCATCATGATATCCTTGCATCGCCTGATCTTAAAATATCATGCTGATGGTATAAGATCACCCTGACTTAACAAAATCCACCTTCGGCATATTTGCATGCACGTGCTATAAACCTATCGCAAGGTCATCATCATGATATTTGCTGAACTTCACGAAGATGATGATGACGACTTCACATCATCTTGATCTTTCACGAGGACATTTGAATTTCGCCAAGTGCTGGGAACATCATCATCATAATTCGAAAGAGGATCATCATCTTCATATCCTCCTGATCTCCGGTTAGCGAATATCATGATGACCACCCTATTCATTAAGAAGTAGTCGATATTGCATTTCTCAACAGCATCATCATATTTTGCAATATCACCTTAGCGAATATCATGATGACCTTAACTTATCCTTGTGCTCCGAAGGCGAAATATGATGATGACATCATCATCATATTTTTATCCTGTTATATTGTCAAGATCATCATGATCTTGTTTGTATGCCCGATATTTCGCCAAGTCCTCCTGCCGATGAAATACAACCTTTTGCAAGTATCCTGATGATCATCATCATCACATTTTCCCTTCGGCAGGATTTTTTCCCAAACATGATCCGGTTGGCGAAATATCATGATGACGTCATGTTCAAGTTTAACGAAGGCTCCGAATATCATGATGACGTCATCCCAATCTGATAAATGAAGAAGTAAATATCCTGATGATCAGCATCATCATTTTTTCTTTCAACAGGATATTTTCCAAAACCCGACCTGGTTCGCAAATATGATGATGATGTCTTATTCTATGTTCGACAGAAGTAAATATCTTGATGATCATCATCATCATCATCATTTTTTTCAAGCGGGATATTTTTTTTTCAAACACGATCCGGTTCCCAATTATCATGATGACGTCTTATTCCAAGTTCGACAAAAGCAAATATGATGATGATCTTCATCATGCTGATTTTTCTCGAGAGGGTTACCTTGGCCGCGAAAGGGTCATATTCACTTCATCATCCTGATCATGCTCCTTAGGTAACCCGATATCACAAATATCCCCCTGATCTTAAACGAACATGATGATGACGTCATCCTTAGCATTTCAATGAAGCCCGAATATCATGATGACATCACCATCATCTTCCTTTCCTCAGCAGCAGGATTATCTTCGTATCCTCCCTTTCTTCTTCAGCATGATGATGATGATGATGTTGTTCTTTTTTCTCCAATATGCAGAAGCGGAATATCATGATGATGAGGTATATCGACTAACTTGTTTTTTGACGCACCGACAGCGAATATCATGCCGATGGGCGGGAAATGAAGCGGTGGACATTTTAAAGTGTTTTTTTGGCGCCTCTGGCACATTTTTCGGTCAGCGATGGTTGACCCGATCAATTTTGAGCAGCTTGGGCGCATTTTTGACACGTTTTGAGTGGATTTTGGATCTGATTTCCGCGATCTTGCGCAGTCACCTGGATTTAAACGCTTATTCTATTTTCATGCTATTTTTTGTGATAAATGTGAAACTTATTGCTTGTCTTGTCTTGCAGGCTTGCAGTTGAAGAAGCAGCTGGAAAGTCAATACAGTGACCTCATGGAGGTAGAAGATCAGATCTCAAGAGCAAGAAGATAGAGATTAAATGCAAAAGGTCAAGGCCATTCAAGTAAAGAGGAAGGTCGCAGCTGGAGGTATTATCACAACAGACAAACAGAAGTTATTACCCAGCTGCTAGAACTTCTCAGAAGGGGCAATATTTCGCCCAGATTTGACCACTGCTCTGAGATATTTTTGAGAACTGGTTCACCTGCATTTATTGCTGTAACTAGAGGTTTGAACTAGGGGTTCAGTTAGGTTTTTTTGCTGTAGTGAGGACAATCAGAATGTTATATATTGTGCCTCTCTACACTGTAATACTTTACAACAGGGGCTACACACAGAGACTCTAGGAAAACATAGCAGTTAGCTTAGCATAGTTTAGAAGTAGAAGAAGGAGGTCGCCTGTTTGTCTGCAGTAAGGTGTGCGTGGAATGTCTGGCTGCCTTACTGTATTTGTAAAGCTTGTAAGTTCTCTGTAGTATGATCAATGAAACTAAGAGTCATTCTTACATTGTAAATTATGTATGGCTATTCGTTTCTAATACAATAGAATCTGGAGTTCTGCATCTATCTTCTGAGTGTTCTCCTGCTCTTCTTTGTGTTTTGAAATATCTTCTTTGAGAGCTTGCAATTTTAAATGTATGTTTGTGAAAATGCTCAGCACTTATATTTAGGGTTTTTACTGTGGATTTGATCAAACTACTGTGGTATTTACATAGTGCATAACAGAAACACTTAGATCCTTCTGTAGATTAAATGAGGTATAGAGTAGATCTTTCTAACTTTTCGCAACCCATCTGAAATATCTAGCTGAAAACATAGAAATCCAAAGGAAATTGTCTCAAATTTGAAGAAGCATGATAACTGACCTATAAGTAGACAGTTTTCATAAACAGATCAAGAAGAAAGCTGCAAAAATCCAAGAAAACCCTCTGAAACTTGCAGCCCAGTATCACTCTTATGCAAAGGAATGAAAAGCATTGACATATCTCATGACCTTTTTGCATATTCTTAGGCCAGTAAACCATAAAATAAACCTAAACTACGTAAGGCCCCTTGAACATTATAGCTTCACATTGACCAACTGAACTTGACCAACCGAACCATTGTAGACTTGGGATTAGTTGAATCACCAAATGATTCCTTCTTGTCTTTCAAGTATAGTTTCAGTTCATTTTATGTGAATTTTAACTTATTGTTATGATTGCATCAAAACAGTCATCAACAGGTTGTTGGTATAAGACAACAACACTTGTTGCTTGAAGCTTTCACTCTAAACACAATTTATTTATAGTGGCTTGGTAGGGCTTGGATTTATCCTTTTACCACTTAAGGTCGTTCCCCAAGGACGGAAGGATATCCAAGGTGTTGACACTCATTTTGACCAGGGGTTGATTTGTCATAATCAGGAGGTTTCTTCATTTGAAGCCTTTATCTTCTTGCCCATTTTTCTAAGTGTTGGACCTCCTCAGCATTTTTCAACTGCAGCATCATGTTTTCCTGAGGAGGAGGTCATCATCATCATCTTGTCTTCGATGATGATCTGCATCATCATGTTCCTCGTCGACTTGTTTTTCAACGTCATCATCATATTTCAACTGTCGGGTGATGTTTGGTTTTTATCATGATGATGCTGCAGAGCTACAGTGCGCCCTGATCTGCTTGCGAGGGTGATGTTTCAAAGTCTCCGGTGATCTTCCATTTATCACCTTGCGCGAGCATGATGATGATGTTGCTTATTCTTTGAATTGCTCGACCTAACTTGTTTTTTCCTAAGGGTCGTGTTCATCATCATCATATTTCCAGTTATCATCCTGCTGCTTGTGGAGGTCATCATATTTTCTGCCTTCATGATATTTCGCCGGGGTGATATTTTTATCATCGGGTGATCTTGGTTAACATCATCCTGATGATGTTGTTGAAGAGTTGTAATTGCGACCCGATATTCACTAGGGTCATCATATTTTGGAACGTCAGGATGATCTTAGTCAATATCATCCTGATGATGTTGTATCACTTCCTATTCTTTGTTTCTCATCCTGATGATGCTGACGTCATCCGTATATCAGGGTGATATTTTTCTTTCTGCCTATCTGCATCATGATATTCGCGAAGGAGGGGGTGATATTTTCATATCACCCGGATATATGTTTGTTTGTTCGAACATCATGATGATGTTGATATCAAGGAGATATCCGCCTGCTGGTTTCGCGTGTTATCTATTGAGGGTGATCTTTTCAAGCAGCATCATCATATTCAGTTATCGCCCCGATCTTATAGAGGAGCTACAGTGCAACCTGATATTTGAACATCAGGAGGATATTTCCAAATATCCGGTTGTCTTCCGAATATCATGATGATGTGAATATGATGATGGCGTCATCAAGGTCCGCGGGGGTCATATTTCTAACACTGATCATCTTGAAGAGACCTCCTGATATTTGCAAACATGATGATGACGTTATCCGGATATGAGGAGGTGCGCAGTAGGCAGATATGATGATGACGTCAGCAGGATATGATGATGACGTCATCAGGATGTTCATCGGCCAGACTTTTGTTATAAGCTCAGCAGGAGGATGTTCCTCCAAAGGATCAGGTTGTGCCGATTATCATGAAGGTTATATTTCAAATATCATGATGACGTCAGGGTGATATTTCGAACAACAGGATATCATGCTGCTGAGGGATGATGATGATGAGGTTATATACTAATGTCGTCAGGAGCAAAAGCACCGACATGATATATGCTCATGACCTAGTATATAAAGTGTTATTGAGGTCATCGCGGGGTGCATGTGGGATATTGTTATCCTGCATTTTCAAATATCATGATGATGAATCTCGGCGGGAAATGCTTGCGATAGTCTGTTTGATGTTCTTCCCGAGGCCGCGGGTTGGTGCGCCATTAATGGCGAAGGTTGCAGAGGTATGGGCGATGGCGTGGGTCGATCTGGTACCCGACTGAAGGTGTCAATCAGCGGATGATGGCGCAGGGCTCGAGAAATCTTCTTGTCTCCTCCCCTACCTGCTGCATTCAAGTTTGGGCGCCAATCCGGTTGTGTTTGAGCGCCATTTTCATGATACTGTGTATCTGGCGAAATTTTTGGTCAACATTGTAATTAATTGCTGAGCACCTACCTGGCTGATATAAGCAGGTTGTGTTGTTCATTTGAGGTTGTTGAAAGTTGATGATTTTGGCTCTGTAATGCATAACAAGCTGATCTGGTTGCTCTGTACAGCTTACCTGTGAGTTTATGTATCTCTTGTTGTTTGTTTTTGGCATGAACCCACTGATTTCATGATTAAACTTATATGAGAAATGCTATTTGGCATGTGTTGTGTTAATTTTGTCTCCAGTATTGCATGTATTCTTCTTCTGAATCTGGATGTTTAGTAATGTTTAGATTCTAGAGCATAGAATTCCTATGTTGACTGTCTGATCTTTTAACTTCTACTCAAGGGGTAGATTAAACTGTTTTCAGGTTGAACATTGGGAAGGGTATACTGCAGTAGGGATACCATAAGTAGAGATAACCTAACACTTTGTATTGGGAGATGCCTGTAAGGCAGGTATCACATAGATCCCCTTGAAATCCAGTTTTAGTTGTTTATGCTGATCATTCACAGGTGTATGTCTATTGACTCCAGGCCCTGGATAGGCACCAATCAGGCTTTGTTTTGTGTTATAACCATATCCAGTTTTGCATCCACACTTAAACTCCAAAGCAAAATCTAAAACCAACATTAGGACATTAGAGTTAGTTTAGGATCCTCAGTCCTCTGTCTACAACTGCAAATAGGCCCAAAGCCAGCCCCTTTGCCCTTATCTTTCAGTTTTGGTCTACATACAGGAGGACTCATCTGCTTTCTGTCAACATCCCAGCCTTGCATGCATATCCTTATGGATGTTGAATAGGGAATACCCCCCTAGGTCTTGCAGAGCCTGAAGAAGAAGAGGAGATAAAATATAGAGTCTATCTCCTACACTGTTGACCCCCTAGCCCAGAGATCCTGTTGATCACTGATGGCTACCTTGTAGGGACTTCGGGAATAAGCATCCAGTCTGGGAAAAAGTCAACAGAAATTGGCGACTCTACTGGGGAAGGGAAGCAACAGAATCATTTCAGAATATCAAAGAGGCAATAAAGATGGCCCCTGTTCTTAAATCTCCTGATTTTTCTAGGCCATTCCAGGTGTTCTCATTTGCTTCCTTTCATACTGTAGCTGCATGTTTGTTACAGAAAAATGAAGATGGTTTTGAACAGCCCATCGCCTTCTTCAGTATGTCCCTGCAGGCCTCTGAATTGAAGTATGATATTATGGAAAAGCAGGCATATGCACTTGTTAGAGCCATTAAAAGTTTCAGACCATACTTGGTAGGGTCACATATAATTGCATATGTACCTCATGCTGCAGTCAAAGACATATTCACTCAGCAGGAGGTGACTGGAAGAAGGTGCAGATGGATAAACAAACTGCAGGAATTCAACATAGACATACAGGTTACTAAGTTGATAAGAGGACAAGGACTAGCCAAGATGATGGCACAGTCAAACTTGGAAGCATGCCAAGTTAATGCAGTCCAAGATGAGAATGTAAGTGCATCAGGATCTGAATGGTACAAGGATATTGTCTATTATTTGCAAAATCTGAATTGTCCCTCCCATTTCAGTGACAATCAAAAGAGGACTCTGAAGCTACATGCAATCAGGTATGTTGTTGTTCAAGGTGAGCTGTACTGGAAAAATCCTGATGGTGTGCTGCTGAGATGTGTGGATAAGAATATGGCTAACAATATTTTGATTGACATGCATAACGGATTGTGTGGTGGCCATTATACTGCCCAAACAACAGCTCATAAAATTCTCAGGGCAGGATATTGGTGGCCCACTCTCTTTTCAGATGCACAGAGGTTAGTAAGAAAATGTGACCCTTGCCAGAGATTCTCAGGAAAGCTGAAATATCATGGTGCTTTACCCCTCAGAACTGCACCTGTGGATGCTCCATTCCAGCAATGGGGAATTGATTTTATAGGGGAAATTGCAGACAAATCAAGTGGGGGACACAGTTGGATTTTGGTGGCAACTGACTACTTTACCAAATGGATTGAGGCCATTCCAACTAAAAGAGCTACAAGTAAGGTGGTGACAGATTTCATACTAGAGAACATCATCATCAGGTTTGGAGTACCATCTAAAATAATCACTGATAATGCTATGTGCTTCAGATCAGGTGAGTTTGTTGATTTTTGCAACAGGTATGGGATAAGCCTGTCATATACATCACCATATCACCCACAAGGAAATGGTCAAGCAGAATCAAGCAATAGAAGCATCATGAAAATTGTCAAGAGGATACTGGACAAGAACAAGAGAGCTTGGGACTCAAAGTTGAATTTAGCAGTATGGGCTGACAGAGTGACTGTGAAAAGGGCTATTGGGAAGTCACCTTTTGAGCTAGTATATGGTGCATCAGCTAGACTGCCCATAAACAATCTCCTACCAGTTTACAGACTCATTCAAGAGTATGATGATGAGATTGAAGATCCCATGACAGAAAGAGTGAATCAGCTGGTTGCATTGGATGAAGACAGAAGAAGAGCCCACCAGATCAATCTCAAAAGACAACAAGGGGTGAAATATCAGTTTGACAGGAGAGCTACAAAAAGGAAGTTTCAAGTAAATGATCTGGTGCTCATTTGGAATGCTAAAGATCAGGAAAAGGGTAAACATGGCAAATTTCAGCCCTTATGGATGGGCCCATATCAGGTTTGCAATACTCATGGGGAGGATTCTTATTTCCTCCAGGCCCTAGATGGTGAAATTCTGGAATTGCCTGTGCATGGCCAATTCCTTAAGTTCTATTTTACATAAATATCTGGTTGCTGTGCACATTTGTAAAATATGTATGTAGTGTAAATGCCTTGTACAGCTCGCATTTTTTGGCTTTTGGTCAGGTCTGCCCGGAGATCTGGTTCTCGCTGCAGGTTTTCACCTGCACGTCCCCATTCGGAAATTTCTGTTGACTTTTTCCCAGACTGGATGCTTATTCCCGGAGTCCCTACAAGGTAGCCATCAGTGATCAACAGGATCTCTGGGCCAGGGGGTCAACAGTGTAGGAGATAGACTCTATATTTTATCTCCTCTTCTTCTTCAGGCTCTGCAAGACCTAGGGGGGTATTCCCTATTCAACATCCATAAGGATATGCATGCAAGGCTGGGATGTTGACAGAAAGCAGATGAGTCCTCCTGTATGTAGACCAAAACTGAAAGATAAGGGCAAAGGGGCTGGCTTTGGGCCTATTTGCAGTTGTAGACAGAGGACTGAGGATCCTAAACTAACTCTAATGTCCTAATGTTGGTTTTAGATTTTGCTTTGGAGTTTAAGTGTGGATGCAAAACTGGATATGGTTATAACACAAAACAAAGCCTGATTGGTGCCTATCCAGGGCCTGGAGTCAATAGACATACACCTGTGAATGATCAGCATAAACAACTAAAACTGGATTTCAAGGGGATCTATGTGATACCTGCCTTACAGGCATCTCCCAATACAAAGTGTTAGGTTATCTCTACTTATGGTATCCCTACTGCAGTATACCCTTCCCAATGTTCAACCTGAAAACAGTTTAATCTACCCCTTGAGTAGAAGTTAAAAGATCAGACAGTCAACATAGGAATTCTATGCTCTAGAATCTAAACATTACTAAACATCCAGATTCAGAAGAAGAATACATGCAATACTGGAGACAGAATTAACACAACACATGCCAAATAGCATTTCTCATATAAGTTTAATCATGAAATCAGTGGGTTCATGCCAAAAACAAACAACAAGAGATACATAAACTCACAGGTAAGCTGTACAGAGCAACCAGATCAGCTTGTTATGCATTACAGAGCCAAAATCATCAACTTTCAACAACCTCAAATGAACAACACAACCTGCTTATATCAGCCAGGTAGGTGCTCAGCAATTAATTACAATGTTGACCAAAAATTTCGCCAGATACACAGTATCATGAAAATGGCGCTCAAACACAACCGGATTGGCGCCCAAACTTGAATGCAGCAGGTAGGGGAGGAGACAAGAAGATTTCTCGAGCCCTGCGCCATCATCCGCTGATTGACACCTTCAGTCGGGTACCAGATCGACCCACGCCATCGCCCATACCTCTGCAACCTTCGCCATTAATGGCGCACCAACCCGCGGCCTCGGGAAGAACATCAAACAGACTATCGCAAGCATTTCCCGCCGAGATTCATCATCATGATATTTGAAAATGCAGGATAACAATATCCCACATGCACCCCGCGATGACCTCAATAACACTTTATATACTAGGTCATGAGCATATATCATGTCGGTGCTTTTGCTCCTGACGACATTAGTATATAACCTCATCATCATCATCCCTCAGCAGCATGATATCCTGTTGTTCGAAATATCACCCTGAAGTCATCATGATATTTGAAATATAACCTTCATGATAATCGGCACAACCTGATCCTTTGGAGGAACATCCTCCTGCTGAGCTTATAACAAAAGTCTGGCCGATGAACATCCTGATGACGTCATCATCATATCCTGCTGACGTCATCATCATATCTGCCTACTGCGCACCTCCTCATATCCGGATAACGTCATCATCATGTTTGCAAATATCAGGAGGTCTCTTCAAGATGATCAGTGTTAGAAATATGACCCCCGCAGACCTTGATGACGCCATCATCATATTCACATCATCATGATATTCGGAAGACAACCGGATATTTGGAAATATCCTCCTGATGTTCAAATATCAGGTTGCACTGTAGCTCCTCTATAAGATCGGGGCGATAACTGAATATGATGATGCTGCTTGAAAAGATCACCCTCAATAGATAACATGTGAAACCAGCAGGCGGATATCTCCTTGATATCAACATCATCATGATGTTCGAACAAACAAACATATATCCGGGTGATATGAAAATATCACCCCCTCCTTCGCGAATATCATGATGCAGATAGGCAGAAAGAAAAATATCACCCTGATATACGGATGACGTCAGCATCATCAGGATGAGAAACAAAGAATAGGAAGTGATACAACATCATCAGGATGATATTGACTAAGATCATCCTGACGTTCCAAAATATGATGACCCTAGTGAATATCGGGTCGCAATTACAACTCTTCAACAACATCATCAGGATGATGTTAACCAAGATCACCCGATGATAAAAATATCACCCCGGCGAAATATCATGAAGGCAGAAAATATGATGACCTCCACAAGCAGCAGGATGATAACTGGAAATATGATGATGATGAACACGACCCTTAGGAAAAAACAAGTTAGGTCGAGCAATTCAAAGAATAAGCAACATCATCATCATGCTCGCGCAAGGTGATAAATGGAAGATCACCGGAGACTTTGAAACATCACCCTCGCAAGCAGATCAGGGCGCACTGTAGCTCGGCAGCATCATCATGATAAAAACCAAACATCACCCGACAGTTGAAATATGATGATGACGTTGAAAAACAAGTCGACGAGGAACATGATGATGCAGATCATCATCGAAGACAAGATGATGATGATGACCTCCTCCTCAGGAAAACATGATGCTGCAGTTGAAAAATGCTGAGGAGGTCCAACACTTAGAAAAATGGGCAAGAAGATAAAGGCTTCAAATGAAGAAACCTCCTGATTATGACAAATCAACCCCTGGTCAAAATGAGTGTCAACACAAGGGTAGGCCTCTCTAAAGAAAAAATACATGTGAAAATGATATGTCTAGCATTTTGGTCACCCAAGATAGGGGAGAACCTAGGCCTGGTATCATTCCCAAAAACATGAAAGATAGTTGTTCTTTTCCCTTAGTTAAAATGAAAAAGACTATATGAGCTATCTACTTGGGTACACACGCAAGTTGTTAACTTTGAAAAGCAAGATAGCAGTGGTTCATTTCTATCCTCCTAGCATTGTGACTAGATTCAATTTGTTGATGCAATAAGATTCAAGTTACTCCCTTCCTAGTTAGATCCATACGTGATTTTGCATGAGCATTTGATTACTATCCTTTAAGAAAAGATGATGTGCTAACAATGCAACTAGAATGACTAAACCAGCTCCTAATCCTGCAAACAGATGAAAGAATATCCCTGCAAAAAAGTGTCAGCATTAACAAAAACCTTAGTAAATATCCTAAAAACCACTGTTCATAACAGATACATAGCTTTAGAGCATGAATGCGCAGAAACAAAGCTCATAAGCACAAGAAAATCAAAAGTGCAAAAATAGAAACTAAAAGCACTAAAATAGAAAGCATATGCGTAGGAATATCAAAAGTGCCATAACAAAAGGTGTATGCATAGTTTTAGAGGTTAGATGTGTCAAAATATCATATGCACCAGAATAGAGCTCAGATGCATGACAAAATTGTTCAGATGTGCCGAATCCTCCTATGTAAGGAACATTTGCATAGAAAACTTAATTTTCAGGTTAAATTGGGGTAGGGCCCCACGGTGGACACCAAAAGTGTTAGGGGGAATTATACGTAAATATCAAAGACATCAATAATACCCATAACTCAATGGAATATAGAAATAAAGAAGATCTAAAACAATGAACAATATCTCAATGAACCTCTTTACCTCATGGCTTCCATTGGTGGCCTATCGCAAATGATCTTGTGTATGAATATGCTCTTAGAAGGTGTACCTCCTTGCTATTCCAAGATGTCAAGTGAGAATGGCCATGATAATTGATTTCAATGAAGATGAGCTTCACAACAATGGTAATGGTGATATGGTAACAGGTTGATCAGAAGCAAATGGAATTTCTGCAGAGTAACAATACTAAAAGCTTGGATGAATGAAATGGAAGAATAGGGTTCAATTTATAGACTTGAGAGAGAGAAGATCAATGGTATAGAAAGAATGAAAAGATCAACGGTATAGAATGGTTGAGAGAATGTGCGTGAATAGAAAGAAGACAAGTGTCTTTCTCTATTTTGCATAAGAGGAATTAATAAAATAGAAGAATGAGTTAACTGAAGAGATTAAATCAATTAAAAGAGTAGATCAATCAGTTAAGAGAATAGAACTAGAGAATGGAAATTGCATGAAGATGAGAAGATATTATAGCTTAATTAAATATTTAGAATATTCAATTGCATGTGCACAAGGATTAAATTATATTTAGAGATAACTCAATTTAGAAGAAATGGACAACTTAAATAAATATCTAATTTATTTAAATTTAGAGAAGGTATTATTGAAAGAAATAATTAAATAATTGATATTATTTAATTTAGAATGAATTTGGAAGAACTAATTAAATAATTGGTATCATTTAATTTGTTGGAGGAATTAGAAGAATTTTAATAATTTTAAATTAAATAAATTAATTTTATTTAATTATTGGGAGAATATGGATCAACTAAATAAATCAGTTTATTTATTTATTAATAAAGGATTTTGAATTAAATAAATATTAAGAATATTTATTTAGGTAGCATTGTGTCATTTTTAAACGTATACAAGTGTAAACTACCTCAAGTTTGGTGATTAGGCTACAAGGTAACAACTGCCTCACAATCAACGATTGGTTCTGACACAAGTAACCTAACTTAATTTAGTAATCTATCCATAGAAAGATCTTACAAAATTCCCTTTGCCAACTTCGCTCAATTCACTCCCAAAGATTCAAACTTTTGCTCTGATACCACTTGGTGTAGTCACGGTAGGAGGGTTCATAGATTCAACTGTCTAGACCATGCAACAAGAGTAAACACAATGGAAACAAATCAAAGAAATGGAACAAATGTAGATTTAGTCATTTAGTATATCATAGAATTCAAATAGAGATCGGCTGACAACATGAGGGCTCATAGGCCTAATTAAATACATGTGCAAGATAAAGCTTTGAAGCTCCTTCGAACAAAATGTAAACTATTAATCTTCTAAATAATGAGAACTAAGTTAATTGCCTTCCTAAGGATCTATTACATCAATATATATCATCTCTGGAACAATAGATTCCTCCACGTTAGCCAAAGATGGTCACCAACTCCAATGAAGAGATATAACACGCAACATGGATAGGTTAGACCTAAATGCATAGAACTCCTCCAAAAAATGAATGAAATGAAGTGTGGATCTTCAGGGAAGGTCAGCCACAAACCAAAGATCATTGATTGATGTGTCATTATGCTTCAAAGATTGGGAAATGCTTCTGCAAGTTTCTCCTTCAACTAGTTTGTCTATGATTATCAGGATACTTTGTTCTTAAAATAGTCGATCTTCTGAAGGTGACATCTTTTTGGTAACTAATCCAAATGCTCTGAATTCTAGATATGATATAGATGAATGAATGTAGATGCTAAGTCCAAATCCATAAGATGTGAAATGAAATTGTGGTAGACTATTAGACCAAAAGCTGAAACTACTTCTGACTAAACAGTCTGAACTGAACTGGGAAATGAAAAGAAACAAACTAAATTGCAAACAAACTGAAATGCAAATGTTTTTGGTTGATGCAAGATTACTCTTGAACCAAGGATGCTCCTGCATTAAATTTGATACCTACTAACCTCATTTTGAATAGGCTGATCTATAATGAATACAACTGTCTGGACCTCATACCTTTGTGCTTGTGCAAGAAAGTATTTTATGTGTTCTTCTGTGGCTACAACCTCCCTTGCAAGATTTTCTTCATATTGTCTTTTCTACATCACCAAGTCTTGCTCATACAGATAGGCCTAATAAGCCATCTCATCCTATTACAGCTCATACTCTTGCTATTTCTTGATCTCTTCTATCTACTTCGTGAAGTCTAATAATGTGTCCTTCATATCATTAATGCTATTCTTTTTATCCTTAACCTCGAAAACTTGGAGTTGATAAGGAAAGTGTTTGAATTGATTTGACATCAGAGATATTTCTTAAGGCTATTTTTATGCATATGAATGTTGATATGAAGGTTGAATAAGGGGGGGTGGGAGGTATACATATTGATCATGTTGGTTTCCTTGAAAAATCATGGAATTTGGGCTAAAACTAGCTACGTGCTTAGCTTGATATGACTGATAAGGATGTGGTTGAGAAGGATTTTTATGAAATAGAGGTGGAAACATGCTCTTTTCATGAAAACCTGACATGTTAAAGCATTTAAAACCTATAAAACTTCTTGAAATCAATGCAAATCATCTTTCTTTTGTAAAAATGAAACATACCAGCATTTTGTCTGCTTGAAACTAGTAGATTTGTACCCTAATTCACTAGGTGTGTGTAGATCCTACCTCCAAAGGCTGTAAATACCAATTTTCACACCAAAAATTAGAATTATGTGGAAAACTTTTGGACTAGGAGAGTCTAAATGGTCCCACCAGGCATGCCAAAAACTATTATCTTGCAAGATTGAACTTGTTATGCAAAGTTGTGAAGCTCAGCAATCCTATACAATAATAGGTATCACATGCAATTGCATATGACAGAGTCCAATGTGGTAACAATACGATGTTTCTCTTGGCTACAAGAGACCTGCCCTCCTCTAGGGTTATTGCAATGATATCTTTATTAACCTCACTCAAAACCATTTAAGTAATTGTCTCATACTTAGATGGGTCAGTACCACTTTTTGCTTCCTTAATTCTTTTTTGAAACTCTTCATTTTGGTCCTTAGCACAAAAGACATGAATTCAGGTGTGCTCACAAATACATCATTTGTAATGAATTGATTGCAAGCCAATGCTCTTACATCTTCTATATCAACTTTATTGTTAATTTTTGACCTTGTCAACCTATTATTTGGTGAAGAGTATGGCCTTATCCTCAATGGGGAGATTACTTGATGAGGAGGCTCTTGAATAAGCTCTTCTGCTAGCTCTTCCTCCAAGTCTACAACCTCCATCTCCACCTCTAACTCAAGGTCAATGGTTTTCACTCTTTTTGGAGAAGTGGAGTCAGGGGACTCTACCTTTCTTACATACCCACCCCTAGAGCTACTAGATTGGTAAGATGGCCTCTCCTCACTTGTTAGTGCACTGGTCATCAAATCCTCTACTTTGGCAAAGATCATTTCAATTCTTCTAATGGGATCTTGCACTTCAGCAAAATCCCCAAGGTATGCAACATTAACATTTTTCCTCATCCTTTTTCCCTCCATCACTACATTCCATTTATTTCTCAAAAGATATACTTCTTACATTAATTGGTAGTTCCTTACTGTATCTTCATCCAAAAAGACCTGATGAGGGTAATGGGGTCTACCAATTTTCACCCTTGCTTTTCTTATAAACTCCTCAGGATAAAAAAATCCTCACTTTCTCCAAATCCATCCCGTAACATTGAAGCATGGAACCAATATAATCTAATTCATTTTTATCAACTATTATAAAATCACTAAGCTTCAAGGAAGTTGGAAAGAGTGACCCCTTCTTATGCTTTCTAAAGTGCTCCTTATCAACGTCATTTAGTTCCCTTATGATTTCCATGAAGGCAAGTCTCTTTGGCACAAATTTAGGCAAAGTTTATGGTGGCACCTAACACCCATAAATACTAATGCAAGTAGTATTTGCATGAAGAAACTAATCTCCCCAATTGTGTTCTATATTCAAATGTGGGGCTCTTTCCAGAGGTCTCAAGAAATCTTTCACATCTGCATGTATTTTGTCTCCCTCAAGTTCCAAGAAACCTAAGACTTTTTTAACAAAGTGTTCCTCAAAAACAACATAAGTAGCATCTTAGAAATGCATGTCAAGCATGCAAGTCCACATCTATAATGGCATCATGTTGCCTTGTGCATCAATTGTGCTCACATGTAAGTCTTTATGCCAATGGCCATATAGAGAGAATAGGATCATGTGGCACATTAAAGAATACCATGTGAATTCCACATGGGGACTTACAATGTACAATCTGCTCTTAATGGCCACCATTTGTTTGTGTATTTTCTCAGCCAAATAGCTTGCAAAATCATATGGATGATTGGCTCCAAGATCTTGAATATAAACTGCCATCATCATCAAGGACATAAGTATTTTATCGGCTACATCCCTTTCCAGCACATGGCACAAGCTATGGTAGGTTTTAACAAATTAGTTCTTGAATAATGAATAGTCAAAAGGCTCCTACTCGCTGTCAGATATTTTTACTAGACCTCCATCGACTCCCTTGGTATGTGCTTGGCCAGATTGAATTTTCTGTATGCATATCTGATAGTCTTGTATTTTCTTTGAAACGATTTAGGTCAATAGGCATACTGGTAGAGGGGTCTAGGTTGAATATGGTTGAAATGTAAATGTAGGCTTTTGTGAATCTGATTATGATAGAGCCATTTCCAGATAGGATAGACTTAGTTTGTGGGTCATATCTTTTTGCAATTACTCTGACTAGGTATGGATTGATGAAGACATTAGAGAAAATTAATTTAGCTAAGTCAAACTTCCAAGTGTGACAAATAGGGGTTCTATAGTCCATTATTTTATGCCAATGTTCAAATAGGCTCCATGCCGATATAGGTAACTTAGCATCTCTGCACTTTCTGCACATGTCATAGATTTTGTCATCTTTTTCTAATTGACCTAGTCCTATAGCAACCTTTCTAGCAGACCTAGGACATTGGATCATAAGATCCTCATCTAGACTATGCTTTGAAGTGGAAGGCTGGCAGATCGACTCATGTTTGCATTTATGTGATTAATCTAGGGCTTCTACAATTACTAATTACTTTTAGCCTCTCAAATAAGCAAAGGAATAACTGAATTTATTAGGTGCAGGATATAGAGGATACTTACTGGTTTTTGATGCTTGCAGAGGCCTAGAATCACTTCTTTCTTTGCTCACTTCAAAGATCTTCTCACTAGGACTGCCACTGTGCTCTCAAAAATGATAGGAAATGCCTTAATTATGTCTTTTTGACGTTAGATTTCTTAACTATTTTGGTGCAGTCAGGGTAGGAGGGTTCACAAAATGAACAATCCAAACCATTCAACAAGAGTAAACACAATAGAAACAACTCATAGAAATGAAACAAATGTAGACTCGGTCATTTAGTATATCATAGTGTTATGGGTAAAATGGGATAATAATTTAAATGAATATAAAACCCAATAACTTCAATAGAATATGCAAGTAACAAAGATTACAATAAATTGATACTCACAACCTTCGTTACCTCATGATTTCCATTGTTCACCTATTCTCTTTTGATCATTTGGTGATGAATGTAGCCCTCAGGAAGCTTGCTTCCTTGCTTTGTGGTGGTGCCCCACCTAGGGTTAGGGTTTCAAGCTAGAACATATGTAAGCCTTTTTCATTAAAACCCTTGCAAGAAATTTCTAAGACCCATGCTCTATTACTTTGCATCTTTTAAATTAATGTTGACCTCCTATAACAAGTCATCGGCCACTTAAGTTGTATTCTTAAGCCTTTGCATTCATTGGTTTACCGGCCCCCCTTCACCTTGTTACCTTCTTTTTCCCATCGCTGAAGTGTTTTCGCCAAGACTGTGGTCATTGGTAGTTGCTTTCACCCTTTCTCTGATGTGTTGATGGGGTTCCAAGGTGTTGTTGGTGTAACAATGTGTGTCGGCAATCTAGTCAAGCTTCATTCCAATGGCCAATGGAAATATAAGATAATATGTGCAAGGTGGTCTTCAGTGTGATATAGCATATCGGCAATCAAGCTAGAAGTTTCTCTGACATCTCAATGTGGAAGCAATAATACATCCAAGTCAAGGAACCATATGGTGGGGTCCACTATTGTATGAGTCACAGGTTTGTATGTGGCATTTGGGTTCATTCCTGGAATATTCTGTCATAGATTCTATAGCTGTATCAAAAGGTTTGTATGTTGTGTTGTATGTTTAAATATACAATGAGTAACATACAATGTGGATTCGAAAAGGTTTCAAATTAGGTTGTGAGTAGTAGCCGGGTCTGCAGATAAGTGCAATGAGGGAAACATACAAAGAAATATGCATGTCAAACAAGACTCAAGGCCTGGGGCCCACCGGTTGTATATCCGCATTGTATGTTTGCACATACAAGCTAATATACAAAGGAAAAATATACAACCTGGACCCGAAGGAGAAATCAAGTGTAGCTAATAAAATTTCAAGTCCACGACTTGTACATTGCATTTGTATATGCGATGTACAACGAAATGTGTAAGAGTAAAGATACAATGTGGATTTCAAAGGTTGTTCAAATTTATTTCATGAGTATGTTGAGATCCACCTTTTATGTATATTGCAATTGTATATGCAATATGCGAAGAGATATACAATGAACAGATGCAAGGCCTAAACCCAAATATGTTTTCAATATGCTTTATAAAATTTGGGGTCCGCCTTGTATGTTTATGATTGTATGTATGTGCAATCTTATTTGCATATACATTGGAATGTTTCAAGAGGCGAAAAGGGTAAAATGTTTGTATGCTACGAAAAGTCAAAATGGGAAAGGGATTCCTGTGTGGCATAATTTCATTGGCCGATGACTAGTTAGTGTGAACCAAAGCCATTGATCTTGGCAAGAGAAGGGAAATTGACGGCTCCAATTCAAATTTTAGGAAGCAAGGGATTTGTCTATATCCACAGTCGCATTCAAGTGAGAAGGAAGTTCAAGGCACATAGTTGCTACATCCCACAAGTTGGTATGCCATTAATGGCAGATGTTACAGAAGTATGGTCGAAGGCATGGACGGACCAACTACCTGATTGAAGAGGAAAATCCCAAGTGGCGGCACAAGTCTTGAGTTCAACTACTCCTGGCCTCTCCTTCTCCTTACTGCATTGAATATTTTGAATACCATCCTATGGTGCAATGTATTTGGCAAGATTTTGAAAATGTCACGGAATTTATTGCTGAGTACACAGTCTTGCTATAAAATACAAACTATGTCACTCAATTTAGGTTGTTGAAACCTAGACAAATTTTGGTGTTGTGATAAGATATAATTTCGTTGGTGGCTCTGTTTTGGGTGCCTTATGAGTTTATGAATCTCATGTTGTATGTTTTATGCATAAATTTACTAGTTTCATGCTAATTTAAATGAATAATGCTTCATTGCATGAGTTCTGTTATTTGTCTCCAAATTGAATGTGTTCTTCTTTTGAATCTAAACAGCTAAGGGGTGTTTAAGATTCTAGGATATGGGTTTGCTATGTTGAATTCTTGATCTTTTACTTCTACTTAAGGAGTAGATTGAATGTTTAAGGTTAAGTGTTGGGAAGAATACATTACAGTGAGGATGTTTGTAAGTAGAGATAACTAAATACCCAGTTTTGGGAAGTATCTATAAGGCAGACACTAAAGATCCCCTTGAAACCCAGTCTTTGATCTATGATTATGATAACCATTCACATGTGTATGTCTATTGACTCTGAGCCCTGAGATAGGCACCAGTCTAGCTTGTATTGAGGTTACAACCAATGTCCTAGTTTTGCATCCAAATACAAAATTTAAACTCAAACTTAAAATCCAAACCTTTAGGACATTAGAAGTAGTTTTACGACCAAAATCCTCTATCTCACAACTGATTTTAGGGCCAAAGCTAGCCCCTTTGCACTTATTTCATAGTTTTGGTCTACATAAGAGATGATTTATCTGCTTTGTGTCAACATCCCAGCAAGTTCATAGATTTATTTCATGGATGTTGAGGAGGGAATACCCCCTTGGTTCTATAGAGCCTAAAGAAGAAGAGGAGATATTTATAGAGTCTATCTCCTATACTATTGGCCCCTAGCCCAGAAATCTTGTTGATCAATGATGGCTACCTTGTAGGGATAACTGGGAAAAAGCATCCAGTTGGGAAAAAATCCAATAGATTTGGCAACTCTGCTGGGGAATGCTTTGTGTAAGAACCCTTCTGAAAACTAACTACTAGTTGTAGGTGGTGACTTTGAATAAATCTCCCAGCTGGTAAAGTAAAATTTGTATGCAAGGGAGAAGATCCCTACATAATCATCTACTTGAAGAAATACCCATAAAAATGATGTATAGGAAAAAAGGGACCATTCAAGCTGGTCATGAAGGTTCTCCCATCCCTAGAAGAAATGATAATATCTAAGATAATCCTAGATCTTCAGAGCAGCAAGCTCCTTATTTTTCAAATACAGAGGCTGAGATTTAAGATATGTATGAAAGACAACAAGGTGATAGACTAAGAATGAGATCAGAAGTGTTCTAGGAATGACCTTTTTTGGATTCCCCTGACAGATTTGAAGAAGCTGAATCCCCAAGGGATGATGGTGATGACCAAAATGGAAAGGGGCCATCCTCATCTATGCCTAGAGATGAAGAATTAGCTGAAGAAATTAAAAGCTTAAGGGCTGAATTACAATATTTATAGGCTTTGAAAATTAGAGATGACATGAGACAAAAAGTGCAAGCTCTGAGAATTGCTTAGCATGATTCAGTTCCCACTCTTGATAATGCAAATGTGCTGAGAAATCAGCAAAGAAATGAAGTCCAAAATCAATAGAATGATCAGAATCAGAATACAAATAATGTTAGGGTACCACTAAATAATGTGAGAGATTGGAATGTAAATGTAAATTAGTTTGGCAGACAACCTATGCAGTTGGATAGATTTAGACAGTTGGTTTTTAATGGTATTCCTAGTTACCCTAACCCCATTGATAAACATGTAAGGCTTCAGATACCTAAGTTTTCAGGAAACAATACTGTGTCAGGTGAAAATCATTTGAAAGCTTTTCAGAAAGTTATGGACAACTTTGAGGTTGAACATGAAGATGCTTTTATGAAGTTATTCATGCAGTCCCTAGTTGATGAAGCTAGAGAGTGGTATAAAAATCTACGTGACTAGAGTATCTCATCATGGGATGATTTCAGAAGGATTTTTAAAGAATAATATGGTGATAAAACTGATCCCAGCTTTTTTATAAATGAATTTACTAGTATTACTAAGGGGTCAAACGAGCCTATTGCAGATTTTAATGCTAGGTTTACTAGCGTGTTGAATAAATTACCACATCATATGAGGCCTAATGAACCAATGTGCATAGTGCTGTTGTATATCAAAAAATTTGGATTTGCAAATGGAAATGATCAAACAATGAAATGCATAACCTAAACCCAAATCATTCAATACCTTGAAGATGCAAGATGAGCTCGACTGATTGATCAATTTGTTGTGTTGATTGTTTGATTCCACAGCATAACGTTGATAAGAAGATAAATGATGGATTATTGATGGTTGATAGATGCAAGCTAGATGGATTGAATATGATGGATGAGGGCTTGAGATGAAAATTCAGCAGAGTGAGGTTGCATGAAGAAGAATCATGAAAATTGTCCTCTAATCTCCTCTAATCTCTGAAAATCCCCCCTTAATGGATCAAGAGAGGCTTACTTTATAGGATTGGCTTGGTTCAAATGGAATGCTAGGATCAATTAGGGCTTAGGATGAAATGGATGAATAGGATTAAGTTAGTTTTCCTTGCACATTAAGAAATTGTAGTCAATTGACATGTGTCAGGAAAAGGATAAGGCTTATGTGTGCTTGTGTACACAAATACTAAAATTAGGTCCCATTAGTTGTACATGTGAAAGATTTTAAATAAAAGTTGTATTACAACACATGATTGAATTGAGAGGTGGACAAGTGTCGAAATGTGGTGAAAGGTGAGGACTTAATTCAAATATTTTATTTGAATTAGTTGGGATATGAGTTGGAAAATTAATTAAATAAATAAGATTTATTTAATTAATTAGAAAGTGGGATTAGGATATGATGTGGAAATTAATTAAATAAATAAAATTTATTTAATTAATTGACTAAGTGGGATAAGGATGGGATTAAGATGGGGATTTAATTAAATAAATAAAATTTATTTAATTAATTGGCTAATGGATAAATGGGATTAAGAATGGGATTTAGGACAAAATGCTACATGATGTCTAGATAATGTATTTGACAAGGTGTTGCTAGACATGAACAATTTTGGGACAATTTTGGGTGTCTACATTTTGCCCCTCTTTGAGATGATGTTCGAGATGATAAGCTTTATGTCGAGTAACATCATTTCAAAGAAGCTAATGTATAGATAAAGGAAAAGGATAGGATGAGGATGAAAGAATAGGATGGTGATGGAAAGGATAGGTTGATGATGGCAAGATAGGATGATGATGCCCCCTCGAGAGGATAGGTGGGTTGGACAAACACAGGTAGGCTCTCGAAATGAAAATGGATTGGCTAAGAAAAAAAGATAAGGGGATAGATAGAAGAAATAGAGATGCATTATATTGCAATGAAAGTGAGCAACCAAGATGTTTGATATAGCACTGACATTATGCACCAAGGTATAAGGACCAAGGTGACAATATGTCTCGTGCCCCAGCATAATACAACCTTGTTTGGATACAAGATATGAATATTAGCTAGATTGATACCGATATGATGCAAATGCAAGATAAAGAGATAACACACAAGCAAGCAAGCAAGCATGCACAAATGATTCAAAAACAAACAAGGTATTGCCCCTGTCAAGCTGTAAACCAATGATTGATTGTTTGATTGTTTTGATGATAGTTGAGAGTGTTGTCATGGCAGGGAAAGCTATATCCCTAGATCAACACAAGATTGTTTGCTGAGTTGGTTGGCTGATTGGCTAATTGATTTGGCTTAGAACAAGGCTAGGATCAAGACCATGGATTGCGTTTAGATAACTTGACACAATTGATTAGCTTGATTGGTATAGCTTAATAATTATTTGCATTTGGATCATTGCTTTGATTCTTTGGATTGATTTGATTATTGAAGGAAATGGATTGATTGAATGATAGATTGATTGGATGATAGATTGATTGGAAGAAGTTGTTTATTGATGATGTAGAAGATAGATGATAGAAGAAATGATTTGAGGAGAAAGAAGAAAATCACCTGTGCCTACATCTGGGCACTTCCTTCATACTCGAGACTGCCTACATACCCTGTATCCATGGGATCAAGGCACTTAACGATGGAAATGAGATGTAGTTCTAATTGTTTTATTGATGAGATGATGAAAATGGATTGATTAGGATTGATGAAACATTGATGATGTGATGATATGTGGTGGATTGAGCTACTTTTGATTTGCTAAAGTGATTGGATTTGTTTTGATGGTGGGGTTGATGTGCTTTAGTTTTGATGATTGGATTGTTTTGAATGATGATCGTGATGGTGTGATGATTCGAGTGTCCACTCAATCTAAGCATAAGCAATTGTTCTCAGTGTGCTCAAAGGATGTAAAACAAACAAGGTATTGCCCTTGTCAAGTCATAAACCAATGATTGATTGTTTGATTGATGATGATAGATAGTTGTGTTGTCATTGCGAGGAAAGCTATATCCCTAGATCAACACAAGGATGTGGGAACACTATACCCCATTGATGATGATTGATTTGGTTCACGACAAGATTGGGATCAAAACCTGTTGATTTGATTGGTTAATGTTCCTTGATTGATTAGCTTGCTTGATATGGATTAGTGTGACTTGGGTTTAAGATCATTGCTTAGATTGATTTGATTAATATGATTGGAAGAAGTGATTGATTGAAATGGATGAATGAATGTTATTGATAGGAAGAATTGATGATGATGATTTGATTTTGATTGAATGTTGATGGAGTGGATTGATTTATATGATGTGATTGGTTTTATTGCTTGGATTTTTTGTTGGATATTTAATTTTTTGGATTTTTTGACATATTTCGATTTTTTTTTTGTGTTTTTTGGGATATTTTGACTTTTTTAAATTTTTTGAAATGTTTTAGAAAATGTCAATGGATTTACAATTTAGATAGCCTTTGTGCTTGATACCAATGACAAGGGAAAAAACCAAGTCTAGGTACAAAGAATGGATGAATGGGATTGGATGCATAAATGGTTGGACAATAAGGGATGGAAGGCTCATGATAAATGGGTGGATAAAAAGGATAAGATATGGAATGGAGAGCTCATGATAAGGATATGCCATAGTGGATGAATCATAAGGGATCTAGGATGTGATCTCGAAAGGCTATGTTGCATCAGAAAAACTTACCCCATTCTAGGTGGTAATGCTTAGGATTCTTTGTATGACAAAGTTCATGACCAAGAGATGACATGATTGGATTTTACATGGTGCTTATGATGATAGGATGACATGATGGATTGGTTTAAATGGGATGGACAAATGGTCAATGGATAAGACTTGGTTTGGAAAAAAGATATGTCAAGAAATATCCAAACATGTTTCAACATTTTGCCCCTATGTCTTCATCAAAATCAAAAAGCAGGAGGATGGATAAATGGGTTCAATAGGATAGGCAAGTTTATGTAATGGCTAAGGATGGTAGGATGGTATGGTAATGGTAGGACAAGATAGGATGGAAAATGATATAATGAGATAGATAGTTTGGAAATAGATAGGTTGGATGAGACAATGTGCCCCCAAGTGTAAGTGACATAGAAGATCAACCTACACATGACGCCTATTTGCTAGGTTTTCATCATGGTACTTATCCAAGGTGCCTGGTTACCAGGTTTTCATCGTTGGATGAAGGGATTTCTCTTTATTATTTTAATTTAAAAAAAAAAATTTATTTTATTTTTTTGATGGGATAGCATGACAATTACACATGGCCCCTGTTTGCCAGGTTTTCACCATGGTAATGGATAGGAGGGACTCAAGTGTCTAGTGCTATGAGAGGTGATAGTGTCCCATTAGATAGGGATGTTGTCACATGGACCATGTCATTATGCTCGTTGATGTTGGTAGGGGATTGCATGAGAGAGATGGATTAGGTGGATAGTGGATTAGGATGTGGATTATGGAAAGCTTATACATGGAAGGATAGGGGCAGTGGATTATGAAAGGTTCATGCAAGGATGGATGGATGGGAATTGTGGATTATGATGTGGATTATATAGGCTTATGGAATGAAGATGGATGAAAAGTTTCTGCCAAAGCATGGACCATAGGGATAGCATGGGAGAGATATGTAGGATAATGGATGGAAGATGGGGAGATGTAGTTATGTGGAGGTACTGTGGAGTGGAAGGGAACCATGACCAAGAGTTGCACACACTGTGATAAATATTGAAGCTTTTGGGGAGATGGTGGTGTAGAAAGCAATGGATATGTTTTCTAAGGAGATGGTTGATGAAGTGATTTAGGAACCCACATAGATTTAGTATTTTTAGTGCTTTTATTTTGCTTGTGGGTTTTTTGAAGGGAATGGAAGTTTTGGACAAAAATAGGCTCTTGGATGGATATAGGTGGTTGGGATTCTTGAGATGTGGATGAGGATGCCTTATTTGACTTGCTAGCTATTTGCTTAGAAACCCAAACCATTTTTCTTTTGGGCTTTGCATTTGGAGGTAAGGGTATAGATGGATTCTTAGATGAACTTTGTTTTGATTTTGATTCTTTATGTCCTAAGGTATGAAGACCTTTAAGATTTTTGGTAGGATTTTTAGCTTTATAGGTAGAGGCATCAAAATTTTTGCTTTCGAATCCCATGGGGTGGGTGGAGTGGATGGAATGATTGGAAGCTTTATGCTTAAACGATGTGTTCTTTTGTTGGCCATGATTAGGGATGTAAGGATACTTATGAATGATAGGTATGTAAGGTGTTGGAAGCAATGGTAGCAAGGTGGATGGAGGGATATTTGGAGTTGGTAAAAGTGGAGGTAAAGTGGATGGCGGACAGTGTATGATCACATGCTTTTGACATTTATAGGATGATGGTGGTGAAATGGCAACATATGTTTTGGGTAGATGATGGGGGGTGCAATGGAAAGTGGTAGGTTTAGGATGCATGAAGGGATTACCAATATCTTTAGAGGGTTTACCTTGGGGTATATATCCAAGGCCATATGAGCATGAAGGAACTTTGACATGGTTTGGCTCCAAAATACCTTGTTCATAAAGACCTATGCCTTTACCTTTGTAGTTCATGTTTTGGAGGATGCGATTGACTATGGGACTAGATGTGTTTTGGGAACTAGACTTGAGTTCTTTATTGGATGGAGAAGATGAAGTGGAGGACAAAGGTTGTTGTTGTCCTAAGGAAAAACACTCGTGAATGAAGGTGGATAAAGCAATAGGATATGGTGGATTTGAAATGGGATCGATGGTAGATGGGGATGAAGGATTATTATGATCTTGATTAGCATTGTGTTCACTAAGATCCAAGCTATTTGTTTGATCTTCTATGTTTGTGTTCTTGAGAGGCACATGTCTCATTATGACAAGTGGATGTTTGCTCATTATGAATGGGGCTAGATGGAGAATGGATAAGAGCAATTTGGATATATTGCTCATGGATGGTTATGGGATTATGGATAGGATCAAGGTACTTTTTAATAGGTTCTTCATCATAGATATCATCTTAATCATGCGATAGATAAAGTTTGGCCAAATGGATTATCATGGTTTTCATGATCTTAGCTAGAACTTTGATCATAAATATGAGCAAAAATAGGATTAATTGGGTTATAAAAGGGATAAATTTGCTCATGAATGAGGTCATGGTGATTGCTAATAGCTTGAGGGAAAACCATATGTAGGTTATGGATAGGTGGAACTTAGAGGTGCTTTGATCTTGATTAAGATTAGGGTTTAATATTTCCATGTGTTTAAGATTATGCTCTTGACATACCTCTAGACTTTGGATGAAAGCAGAAGATTCTTGAGTGGACCTGATAGGCTCTTGAGGGTTATCAACATGAGGACATGATGGCTCTTGACTTAGGCTTGTGGTTGGAGATTCTTGAATAGACTTGTTGGCTTGTAGGTCACATGATGGGCTTAAAGGGCTAAGAATGTTAATTGAGGGCTCTTGGATAGGCTTAAGGATAGGTGGACCACATGATGAGATTATAGGAGTGGACATGACCTTTGAAAGTTCATTGGTAGGCTCATGAATGGGTGTTTGACATGAAGGTAGTTTATTCCTAGCTAGTAGCCAATGAATCACATCCTTTGCAAGGGTATGAGTGGATGGGCAATATAATGAATGGATGATAAGGGTGGTAATGAGATTGGATGGATTAGGATTTGGACTAGATGGGGGTGACACATGGAGTTGGGATGATGTGGCATATTTATGGAGGCTCTGTATGTACATCTTAAAGAGGAGTGGCCTAAATATGGGGCATACATTTGTATTATGACCTTTGATCCTATGGTATGCACAATAGTGATGTTCATTGTATGGACTTCCCTCACATGGTTTGACTTCAGGAAGTTCAATGAGTTTTGTTTCAAGTATCTGTTGTAAAATATACTCAACATTTTCATTTGGTGGAGGATTGGAGGCCCATGGTGGTAAAGGTGATGAAGGGCTTGATGGGCAAGAAGATGGACTAGGAGTAGAATCACAAGGTGGTGTTGGGATAGGATTAGTTGGCTCATGTGTTGGCATGTGATTGGATGATGGAGGCCACTCATAGGATGAGTTAGCTAGGTTGGTATCTCCCTTGTCAAAGGTAATTAAGTCTTGTTGTATCAGGCTCGCATGGTTTTATACAAAGGGCTACTTGGAGTTGCATGTGCTTCTTGTTGCAAAGGTGGACTTGGGCTCACTTGTGCTTGTTGGGGAGGCCATTGATAGTCTTGGTAGCTAGATGTAATGGTAGGATATGTAGACAACAGATCTTGGGGTTGGTATGAAGTTGAGGGCATTTGATCTTGTTGCCAAGGTGGATTTGGGCTTACATGTTGTGATGTGGGTAGATATGTTGATGTGGCATTGACATGGTAGATAGATGAATTAGGTTGGTATGAAGTTGAAGATGATGACATGTAAGGTTGGTGTGGAATTTGTTGAGGTTGAGGTGGAATTTGGATTTGTTGTTGTGATATGATTTGTTGTCATTGGAATTGTTGAATGGGTTGTTGTGATGGTTGGAATTGTTAAATTGGTTGATGTGATGATGATGGAGGGGTTGCATAAAGTAATGGTTGTTGAGATGGAGATTGACATGGATAAGGGCTAACATTAGAGGAAATGGAATAAGTTGGTATAGAATTAGGTTGATGAGAGGATAGATATGATGGGATAGGTGCTAGATAGGATGGTCGTTGGACTTTGTAAGTGGCCAAGATGTGTTGGATTTCTTCCAAGAGGTATTGTATGTGTGAGGATTGGTTTGTTCAACATATTTGAATCAATTCTTGAATGCTTGGAAATGTTCACTACTCTAAAGGTGTTTGTCTTGCATGCATGTGGCGAAGCATATGAAGGAGCTTTTGGAGGTCCTCTAAGGTTGACATGATGTCACACAAGTGTTTAAGTCTTAAGTCCTTTTTGGCAAGTGCTTGATTATGATTTGATGATGATGTGGATATGATTAGGAGAGTGATAGGATGTGATATGGAATGACAAGATTGGATGATGTGGATGATATGGCTTAAGATGTGTGTTGACTAGGATGAATGTTTAGATTGATTTGTTTATGTGTTTGGTGTTTATAGCTTGATTTGGCAATGTTCAAACAAATGGTTATGTATATACACACATGAATCACTCACGCAAGACACATAAACAAGTTGTTAGTTTGGAAGAATGTGATGATGGTTAAGCAAGCACGTGAAGACACTTCAACAAGTCCTATTCAAGGCAAGGCCACTATCACAAGGAGGTTCTAGTGAAAATCTGTGGGACCGACACCCCACGAGCATCCAACAAGCCACTTAAGACTTTAACTAACCCTACTAGGAATTTTAATATACACAAAGGTACACCTCCTTTTGAGTTAGCACTGTATGGTGAGCACTAATACTAGTTAGACTTGGCTTTCGCCTTATGCTTTGATTTTTATAGTGGACCGGATGAAAGTACCACTTGAGGTCATTCCCTTGGGGTGAGTACCTCTTTTCCCACCAAGGCAGGTCTCTCTAATGTTTAACAAAAGAAACACAAGTAAATGTTTTTGATCTCCAAATTCGTGTTAGGACGTGAGGAGAGAGCATACACATTTACTTGGTCACACTCGCATGGGGTTCATTAACCGTAGAAATTCAATGTGTAGAAGACAATGCAAGCACTTGTTTGTTTTAAATCCCAAATCTAAATGTGATGAAAGACAATGGTTTATTTTAGCCTAATTTTTTGATGTGAATTTGCAAACAAGTTGTTCATTTTATGCCCAAAATCCAAATGTGTTTGCAAACAAGATTGGAAGATAAGAGATGAAATGATTGCACCTGGTTAATTTTTACTTTCCAAGCAGTTGTATATGATTTATATTGCTACTACTAAAGCTCCTTATGATCACCTACAACATCAAAAAATAATATTATAATGCAATCATAAAAAAAAAAGCTCATTAGGCAAGGAAAATTGTAATTTTAGATACATAGCCGAATTAGATTTGATTATTTCAAGACATTTTTGGTTCAAAAATAAAAAAATCAAAGAAGAGACCCCTAGTAATTTTTAGAGAGCTTTCCAAAAATGTAAAGAAATCAGAAAAATCCCCTGTTTTGCACCCAAAAATGTGGATTTATGGAAAAGCTACAGCTGGCAAAGATCTAATTTTTTTGCACTGTAAACGACCTCCAAATTAAATGTATAAAACATAGATCCCCATTAGAATTTTGAGAGCTTTCCAGAAATATAAAAATTTCTAAAAAATTCACGCACCCAGAATTGCAATTTTATGAAAAAACATAAAAACATGATAACTCCCACAAAAATCACCATAAACCCGAAATTGTTCTGCTGTAACTTCCTTATAACATGGACAAACTTTTATTAAAATCTTGTAGAAAAATTTGTAGTCATTTGGAAGATATGATGAAATCTTTAAAACCTAGGGTTTTTTCCAAAAAATAGCAGATCTGCAACAAAAAGTTAATTAAACCTGCAAAACTCAACAATGGGGATTAGATGAATGCAAATTTTTACTACAAAAACCTATAAAAAAAGATCAAGCGAAGTGAGTCCCATCGGGGGTGCCAAAATGTATATCAAAAAATTTGGATTTGCAAATGGAAATGATCAAACAATGAAATGCATAACCTAAACCCAAATCATTCAATACCTCGAAGATGCAAGATGAGCTCAATTGATTGATCAATTCATTGTGTTGATTGTTTGATTCCGCAGTATAATGTCGATAAGAAGATAAATGATGGATGATTGATGGTTGATAGATGCAAGCTAGATGGATTGAAGATGATGGATGAGGGCTTGAGATGAAAATTCAGCAGAGTGAGGTTGCATGAAGAAGAATCATGAAAATTGTCCTCTAATCTCTAAAAATCCCCCCTTAATGGCTCAAGAGAGGCTTACTTTATAGGATTGGCTTAGTTCAAATGGATGGCTAGGATCAATTAGGGCTTAGGATGAAATGGATGGATAAGATTAAGTTAGTTTTCCTTGCACATTAAGAAATTATAGTCAATTGACATGTGTCAGGAGAAGGATAAGGCTTATGTGTGCTTGTGTAATAATATACTAAAATTAGGTCCCATTAGTTGTACATGTGAAAGATTTTAAATTAAAGTTGTATTACAACACATGATTGAATTGAGAGGTGGACAAGTGTTGAAATGTGGTGAAAGGTGAGGACTTAATTCAAATATTTTATTTGAATTAGTTGGGATATGAGTTGGAAAATTAATTAAATAAATAAGATTTATTTAATTAATTAGAAAGTGGGCTTAGGATATGATGTGGAAATTAATTAAATAAATAAAATTTATTTAATTAATTGACTAAGTGGGATAAGGATGGGATTAAGATGGGGATTTAATTAAATAAATAAAATTTATTTAATTAATTGGCTAATGGATAAATGGGATTAAGAGTGGGATTTAGGACAAAATGTTACATGATGTCTAGATAATGTATTTGACAAGGTGTTGCTAGACATGAACAATTTTGGGTGTCTACAGCTGTACATGAATGCTTTTGATGCTAAAAAACTTATGGGTTAAGGGATAAGGGTCTTGCTAGCCTAAGGGATGCTTTTAGAATTGCAACCAACATTGAAAATAACAGGAAAGCATCTAGTAAGACAAACAAAAGGGATGATGTGAAGATTCTGCAAAATCCAAATAATAAATCTCAAAGTACTCAAGGAAATGTATCCACTTCTAAAGAAAAATTAGACAAGCTGACAACTGTTGTTAAGGACTTGAGTTATAGACTTGCTAAAAATGAAAAGGGAATAGGTCCTGAAAGACAGGTTTACCAGAGACAAGAAAATATACCATCATTGCATGATATGCCATATAACACTAATTGGCATAATGGTAAACTGGTTCTACCAAATAATAACACTAATCACAGAGCTCAAAATGTTAAGGAGACTCCTGGTCCTTTGAAGAAAGCTATCAACACTATTGATGATACCCCTTGGTGCATAATTTGTTAGATGCGTCACTCACAGTCGCAATGCATGATTGGTCAATCTTTGTATAATAATGTTGTTCCTGTGATGAATGCAATGAACCACATTATATGCAGGATGATAATGTCAATATGTTGTCTACAAATAGGGAGTATTCTTCTTATGATATTGATGAAAGAACAAGTTATGGAACTCAAGTCTGCCAACATATTTCTTGTGATGAGGATGATGAAGATAATTATGCTTCTACTCAAGACTCACGCATCCTTCTAGATAACTTGAGGAGGCCTTCTAATGAAGAGATTAGAGCTCTCACAGTTGCAGCAGTGGCTTAGGTTAGAAGCAACTATAACCTTAGAGGTAAGGCTCAAATTGGTAATCCACATCAACCAGAAGACAGTTAGAAAGCTACTAAAAGTAAAGCTGGATCAACCCAAGATAAGAGCAAAACCACAACTCAAGCTACAACTGTCATACAAAATTATGCTCCCTTTGACATAGTTCAAGTTTTATCCCAAGTAAAAGTTTTTGTTCCATTGAAGGAGCTGATGAAGCTTGAAGAATGCACAAGTAAAGCATCATCTCTAATTTCAGGAGTATCTTGTTAGGTTGAACAGAATGTTGAGACTCAGGGTAAAAAACAAGCCATGTCTATTAATGAAGATAAGGTTCCTGAGATCTATCTGGGGGTGAGAATGACAAAATTCCCTTCACAGGTTGAACCATTTTATGTCTCCCTTGTTATCAATGGAAAAGTAATCAAGAATTGTATGCTTGACTCAGGAGCGTCAACAAACATTATGCCTTTAGCTATCATGCAACAAGTTGGATTGAAAATAGACAAGACATATGGAAAATGCTATGCCATGGATGCTAGGGAAGTACCAATTATTAGAATCATGAAGGATGTGGATTTTACACTAGTAGCATATCCGGAAAAGACATACAGGATGAACATCACAGTGGTTGACATCAAGCCACAATATGGAATATTGTTGTCAAGAAGATGGGCAACATTGATTGGAGAAAGTATGCATCTAGATTTATCATATGCCATGATCCCAATGAATGGCAAAGATGTCAAGATGGTTAGAAGAAAGGTCACCAGAAATAGTTGAAGATCAGGACTCAGATGAACATGTTTGTTTTGTAGATACTGACTGTGATAATTTTAGAGTTGTCTCATATCATCAGGGAAATAAGGAGAAAGATTTTTGCATGCAAGAACTTGACAAACAGGGTCTCTGGACCATGTACTTTGATGGAGCTTGTTCAAAGGAAGGTTCTGGTGCTAGAGTTGTATTTTTATCTCCAGTAGGTAAACTTCTGAAATTTTCTTTCTTGTTAAAATTTGCTTGCACCAATAATATTGCAGAGTATGAAGCTCTGCTACTAGGATTGAGTGTTTCCTTAAAACATGGGATTAAAATGCTAAGAGTATTTGGAGATTCAGAGTTAATTGTATCCCAGGTAAGAGATAAGTATGCTTAAAAAAATAAAAGATTGAAACAGTATAAGCATGCTATGTGGGATACAATTGAATTGTTTGATGCATTTTCAATAAGTTGGATAGAAAGATCAAAGAATGTCATGGCAGATTTTTTGGCTAATGTGGCCATAAGGCCAGATGATATAAATCTGTCTGATGTTACAAATGTTGATGTTAAACTTAGACCTACAATACCAGATAATATATGTAGTTGGCAAGTGTTTGATGATGATAAAGGTTTGATGAAATTTCTGCATTGCATAGATGAGTATGAGAACCAAGAAATTGATTTTTAGACTTTTGTAGAGGTTGTAAATGGAAAACAAACTCTTATGGGGAAAGAAGCAATTCAGCTTAAAACAAATAAACTCCCCAGAGGACTAGTTGCTTTAGAAAGAGCATTTGACAATAGAGACTAGTTTGTTACTAAGGCATCTCCTACAAACAAGGATGACTTGGAGGAGATAAACTTGGGGACACACTAGGCCCCCCAAAAGGTATATATTGGTAAACAACTCAAGCCACATATTAGAAGTATGTTGATAGCATTATTGAAAAAGTATAAGCATGTTTTTGCATGGTCATATGAGGACCTGAAAGCTTATAGAGAAGATTTATTCCGACATGAGATTCCTTCGAAGCCTAGAGCTAAACCATTCAGATAGAAACAAAGATCTATTAACCCAACCTTGGCTCCCAAAATGTAGGAAGAGCTTGTAAAGCTTAGGGAGGCTGGAATAATTGTGCCTATTAGACATTCCACTTGGGTGTCCAATCTTGTCCCAGTTAGAAAGAAAAATGGGGATATAAGACTTTGTGTGGACTTCAGAAATTTGAATGTATCTTCTTTAAAGGATAATCATCCATTACCCAACATGGAGGCTATGTTGCTTTAATATACCTTGTAGGAAGAGCTTGTAAAGCTTAGGGAGGCTAGAATAATTGTGCCTATTAGACATTCCACTTGGGTGTCCAATCTTGTCCCAGTTAGAAAGAAAAATGGGGATATAAGACTCTGTGTGGACTTCAGAAATTTGAATGTATCTTCTTTAAAGGATAATTATCCATTACCCAACATGGAGGCTATGTTGCAGAAGGTAACTAGTTGTGAGCTTTAATCCATGATGGATGGATTTTCAAGATACAATTAGGTGAAGGTTAAAGAATCTGAACAATACAAAACTACCTTCACCACTCCATGGGGAACTTATGTTTATATAAGAATGCCATTTGGACTAACAAATGCAAGTGCTACATTTCAGGGGGCTATGAATGTTGCTTTTGTAAGATTGATTGACTCAATCTTGGCTATATACCAGGATGATTTAACAGCCTATTTAGAAAAGGAGGAGCAACATTGCATGCACTTAGAACAAATTTTTGTTAGAGCACTGGAATATTGCATTTCACTTAACGCAGAGAAATGTGCCTTTGGGGTAATAGAAGGAAAACTATTGGGGCACATTATTTCCAAATATGGAGTCAAGATTGATCCTGAAAGAGTTGCTACAATTGACATAATTCAAATTCCTAAAACAGTGAAAGGCATTTAATCTTTCTTTGGGCAGATCAATTTTGTTAGAAGATTCATTCCTAATTTTGCAGAAATTATAAAAGATATTTCTAAAATGTTGAAGAAGGGTGCAACTATTAAATAGGGAGATGAAGCAACTAAATCATTTAAGAATATCAAAGAAGCTATAAAGATGGCTCCTGTGTTGAAATCTCCTAATTTTTCTAAGCCATTTCAGTTGTTCTCATTTGCCTCTTTTCACACTATTGCTGCATGTTTATTGCAATAAAATGAAGATGGTTTTGAGCAGCCTATTCCCTTCTTTAGCATGTCACTGCAGGCAACTAAATTGAAATATGATATCATGGAAAAATAGGCATATGCATTGGTTAAGGCAGTCAAAAGCTTCAAGCCTTACTTAATAGGATCTCAGATAATTGCATATGTGCCCCATGCAACAATTAAAGACATTTTCACTTAGCAGGAGGTGATAGGAAGAAGATGCAGATGGATTAACAAGTTGCAAGAGTTCAACATAGAGATACAAGTCACCAAATTGGTAAGGGGACAAGGTTTGGCTAAGATAATGATAGAATCAAATCTGGAGGCATGCTAGGTGAATATGGTTTAGAACGAGGTTCTTAATATGTCAGAATCTAAATGGTACAAGGATATTGTGTATTATTTGCAAAATTTGAATTGTCCTTCCCATCTTAGTGATATCCAAAAAAGGACCCTAAAGTTGCATGTTATCAAATACATCATCATGCAAGGAGAGTTGTATTGGAAGAAACTAGATGGTGTACTACTCAGATGTGTGGATGAAAATCAAGCTGCTGATATTTTAAGTGATATGCACAAAGGAGTATGTGGTGGACATTACACTGCCAAGACAACAACTCACAAAATTCTTAGAGTAGGCTATTGGTGGCTCGCCCTTTTCTCAGATGCACAAAAAATGGTAAGAAAATGTGATTCCTGTCAGAGGTTCTCAGGAAAACTTAAGTGTGAAGGTGCATTACCCTTCAGAATTATAACTATAGAAGCTCCATTTCAGCAATGGGGAATTGATTTTATAGGGGAAATTTTAGAAAAATTAAGTGGGGGACATAGTTGGATTCTGGTTGCTACTGACTATTTTACCAAATGGGTTGAAGCCATTCCAACTAAGAAAGCTACAAGTAAAGTGGTGATGGATTTCATTTTGGAATACATTGTTATCAGATTTGGAATGCTAATCAAACTGGTCACAGATAATGCCATGTGCTTCAGATCTGGTGAGTTTGTTGATTTTTGCAACAACTATGGAATAAACTTGTCATATGCATCACCATATCACCCACAAGGAAATGGATAGGCAAAGTCAAGTAACAAAAGCCTCATGAAAATCATCAAAAGGATGGCAGATAAGAACAAAAAGGCATGGGATTCAAAGTTAAAGTTGGCATTGTGGGCTGACCAGATAACAGTAAAGAAAGCAATTGGAAGGTCACCTTTTGAGCTAGTATATGGTGCACCAGCTAAGTTACCTAAGAACAACCTCTTGCCAGTCTATAGGTTTATACAAGAAAATGATAAAGAGGTTGAAGACTCAATGAATGAAAGGATAAATTAGCTAGTTGTATTAGATGAAATTAGAAGAGAGGCACACAAGACAAACATCAAGAAACAACAGAGAGTGAAGTATCTATTTAACAAAAGGACTACAGAAAGGAAATTTCAAATAAGTGATTTTGTCCTTGTTTGGAATGCAAGGAATCAAGATAAGGGCAAGCATGGTAAATTTGAGCCTTTATGGATGAGCCCATATCAAATCAACAATACTCATGGAGATGATTCCTACTTTCTCCAGGCCTTAAGTGGTGAACTATTGGAATTGCCTATGCACGGTCAGTTCCTAAAACTTTATTTTTCATAAGTGACTATCTTTTGTGCATATATGTAAATTTAGTGTAAATAGTCTATGCATACCCTGTATTATTAGTGGTGTTTTTCTTTTTTGCATTTTTCCTGGTCTGTCCCAGAGTGGTCTGGTTCTCACTGCAGCCTTGCGCGTACACGTCCCCAGTCGGAGCCAATGGTGGTGCCCCACCTAGGGTTAGGGTTTCAAGCTAGAACATATGTAAGACTTTTTCATTAAAACCCTTGCAAAAAATTTCTAAGTCCCATGCTCTATTGCTTTACATCTTTTAAATTAACATTGACCTCCTATAACAAGTCATTGCCCACTTAAGTTATATTCTTAAGCCTTTGCATTCGTTGGTTGACCGGCCCCCCTTCACCTTGTTACCTTCTTTTTCCCATTGCTGAAGTGTTTTCACCAAGACTGTGGTCATTGGCAGTTCCTTTCACCCTTTCTCTGATGCACCAATGGGGTTCGAAGGTGTTGTCGATGTAACAATGTGTGTCGGCAATCTAGTCAAGCTTCATTCCGATGGCTAATGGAAATATAAGATAATATGTGCAGGGTGGTCTTCAGTGTGATATAGCATATTAGCAATCAAGCTAAAAGTTTCTCTGACATGCCGATGTGGAAGCAGTAATACATCCAAGTCGAGGAACCATATGGTGGGGTCCATTGTTGCATGAGTCCTGGGTTTGTATGTGGCGTTTGGGTGCATTCCTAGAATATTCTGTCGTGGATTCTATAGTTGTATCAAAAGGTTTGTATGTTGTGTTGTATGTTTAAATATATAATGAGTAACATACAATGTGGATTCCAAAAGGTTTCAAATTAGGCTATGAGCAGTAGTCAGGTCTGTAGATATGTGCAATGAGGGAAACATACAAAGAAATATGCATGTCAAACAAGACTCAAGGCCTGGGGCCCACTGGTTGTATATCCACATTGTATGTTTGCACATACAAGCCGTTACACAAAGGAAAAATATACAACTTGGACTCGAAGGAGAAATCAAGTGTAGCTAATAAAATTTTAGGTCTGCGGCTTGTACATTACATTTGTATATGCGAAATACAATGAAATGTGCAAGAGTAAAGATATAACACTGATTTCAAAGGTTGTTCAAATTTGCTTCATGAGTGTGTTGAGATATGCCTTGTATGTCTATTGCAATTGTATATGCAATATGTGAAGAGATATATGATGAACAGATGCAAGGCTAGGACCTGAATATGTTTTCAATATGCTTTTTAAAATTTGGGGTCCGCCTTGTATGTTTACAATTGTATGTATGTGCAATCTTATTTGCATATACATTGGAATGTTTCAGGGGGTGAAAAGGGTAAAATGTTTATATGCTGCGAAAAGTCAAAATGGGAAAGGGATTCCTGTGTGACATAATTTCATTGGCCAATGACTAGTCAGCATGAACCAAAGCTATTGATCTCAGCAGGAGAAGGGAAATCGATGGCTCCAATTCAAATTTTAGGAAGCAAGGGATTTGTATGCATCCACAGTCGCATTCCAAGTAGGGAGGAAGTTCAAGGCATGCAGTTGCTACATCCCATGAGTTGGTATGCCATTAATGGTAGATGTTACAGAAGTATGGTCAAAGGCACGGACAGACGAACTACTTGATTGAAGAGGAAAATCCCAAGTGGCGGCACAGGTCTTGAGTTCAACTACTCCTAGCCTCTCCTTCTCCCTGCTGCATTGAATATTTTGAGTGCCATTCTATGGTGCAATGTATTTGGCAGGATTTTGAAAATATCGTAGAATTTATTGCTGAGTACACAGTCTTGCTATAAAATGCAAACTATGTCACTCAATTTAGGTTGTTGAAAATTGGACAAATTTTGGTGCTGTGATAAGATATAACTTCGTTGGTGGCTCTGTTTTGGGTGCCTTGTGAGTTTATGAATCTCATGTTGTATGTTCTGTGCATAAATTTACTAGTTTCATGCTGATTTAAATGAATAATGCTTTATTGCATGTGTTTTGTTATTTGTCTCCAAATTGAATGTATTCTTCTTTTGAATCTAAATAGCTAAGGGGTGTTTAAGATTCTAGGATATGGGTTTGCTATGTTGAATGCTTGATCTTTTACTTCTACTTAAGGAGTAGATTGAATGTTTAAGGTTAATTGTTGGGAAGGATACATTGCAGTGAGGATGTTTGTAAGTAGAGATAACTGAATACCCAGTTTTGGGAAGTATCTGTAAGGCAGACACTAAAGATCCCCTTGAAACCCAGTCTTTGATCTATGTTTATGATAATCATTCACATGTGTATGTCTATTGACTTCGAGCCCTCAGATAGGCACCAGTCTGGTCTTGTATTGAGGTTAGAACCAAGGTCTTAGTTTTGCATCCAAATACAAAATTTAAACTCAAACTTCAAATCCAAACCTTTAGGACATTAGAAGTAGTTTTAGGACCAAAATCCTCTCTCTCAGAACTGATTTTAGGCCCAAAGCTAGCCCTTTTGCACTTATTTCATAGTTTTGGTCTGCATAAGAGAGGATTTATCTACTTTGTGTCAGCATCCCAACAAGTTCATAGATTTATTTCATGGACGTTGAGTAGGGAGTACCCCCCTTGGTTTTGCAGAGCCTAAAGAAGAAGAGGAGATATTTATAGAGTCTATCTCCTGTACTGTTGGCTCCTAGCTCAGAAATCTTGTTGATCAATGATGGCTACCTTATAGGGATAACTGGGAAAAAGCATCCAATTGGGAAAAAATCTAACACTTTGATTCCTCAAGATGACAAGGAGAAATGACTCAGATACTTGTTGTGTTGAAGATGAGCTTCAACACAATATGAAATAGATAATAAATGGTGTGAGTGGGGGTGTCAATGGTGTGCTATGGATTCTACAACATAAGTTTACATGAAAGAATCTATTGTAGAAATAAAAGAAGAGGGTTGTATTTATAGACTCATGAGAGAGAGGATCAACGGTGTAGAAGAAATAAGAAGATCAACGGAGGAGAAGACTTGAGAGGATGTGTGTGAATAGAAAGAAGACAAGTGCCATAAAAAAAGCTATTCTTTTTGAGTTAATTGCTTTCATGACAAAGATAAGATTTGCTTTCACAAAATTATAATGTTTTATTCTAATTTAAGAGTTTGTTGATAAAAACAAGGTTGTTTTAAATCAATAACTCAACTTTTGCTTTTGCATGACAAGGAAGATTTATTTTTAGAAGATTTGGAAGATAAGAAAGTGAATTAAATAAATAAATTTATGTAATTACTTGCACATGATTTGGAAGAATAAATAAAATATTTTATTATATTTTATTTTTGGAGAGAGAGGATTTAAATAAATTTAAATGATTTATTTAAATTTGAAGGAACATACTTGACTTAATTAAATAATTTAGAATTATTTAATTGCTTGGAAGAATTTAATTAAATAAAGGATTTTATTTAATTTTGACTTTAGAAGAGATAATTAAATATTTTGATATTTAATTAACTTAGAGGAATATGAATCGAATAAATAAATTTAATTATTTATTTAGACAGAGTCATGTCATTTTTAGGTGTATACATTTTGCCCCTCTTTGATGCAATGTGTTTTATCATGTTGTTTCAAAGAATAAGATTGTCTGAAAATGATACATGCCCTAGTTTGCCCCTGGTACAAGTTTAATGACAATAGGATGCCCACTCGAGAGATTCGACGGGAAGAAGGTAGAAGGCGTGAGACAGACAATCTCATAAAGAAGAAAGTGGAAGATAGGCTAGGATGAAGAAAAAAATGGTTTGAAGAAAGAGCTGAATGATATGCGATGCAAGATAAAATTATAACACACACAAGCAAGTATGCACAAATGATACAAGAACAAACAAGGTATTACCCATATCAAGTAGTAAACCAACAATATACTAATAACGATATACAATAGTGTTGTCATGGCGGGGAACGATAGATCCCTAGAGAAACATGAAGGACAGTGTCTAGTTTTAGGAAATGAAGCATGTCATGTAAGATGCATGTATTGGTCTGATTTCAACAATGCTACATCATGTATAAGATAAATGTTTGATTATAACTAATCGAGTTGGTTTACGACCAGAAAAGGATCAAGACCACTGATTGTGATTGGATAATTTGACAATATTGACTTAACTTGATTGGTATAGATTTAAGGATAGACTTACATTTTTATCACTACTCTAATTGAGAGCTATAACTGTTGACAAGAGATATGAAGACATATAGAAACTTGATTGATAGAAGAATGACTCGATAGAAGAAATCACAAGCTTTTATTTGTAAACATTGATTCTCTGCATATAATTTTATTGCATGGGATATGGATATGGATATGGATACGGATATGTGATGTAATTGGATACATTATGGATATAGATAAGGAATGCTTTCTAGATATGTTATGGGTATGGATATTTGCCATCTTGATATTGCAAGTATTTTGAAGTGCTTATTTCATCATTGGGTGTTTATTATGTTGTAAGAAAATACAAGCATCTACGTATAATTAAACTAAGATGACCTGAGTATTACCTACATGGATTTTGATATAGCAAGTTAATACAAGCATCTAGTCAAAATTGAATCTAGATGACCTGAGTATTTCTTATGTTTCAACAAACAAGGATTGCCCCTTTTCATGTTCAGACCTTCGAAAGTCCTCAATGATCTTTTAATAATCATGTCATTAGACAAAAGTCATCACATTACTAAAGTTTTATCCACAAAAAATAGACAAAGAAAATGATTATGCCCCCATCATAGCATCTCTAGGTTTTGGCATCTTCGAGTAGCATAGAAAGACATAATAATGAAAAATCAAGACCTTGTAAGTTAACCAATATAAAAACACAAAGCATTCTTGCATTAGATGTGTCTTCTTACCATAATTGATATAGGGTCAGTTTGAGTGTTTTGGTATGGTGTTCTTCTTTGCTTTGGATAGGTTGATGTTTTGTGCCAAGATTTTCGTTATTTTCAAAAGCTTGCTTTGCTGCGTGTGCTTGTCTAGTGAAAGGTATCACAATCCTTTATTGGTATCTGTATACACCTAAAATTGGCATGACATTGCTTAAATAAATATTTTAAATATTTATTCCATCATCACATTCCTCTATCAATAAATAAATAAATTCATTTATTTATTTGATTCACTTCCTCTCATTTAATTAAATAAACACATTTATTTAATTAATTAAGATCACTTACACCAACATCATTCTTCTAAAATAATTAAATAATTTTAAATTATTTAATTAAGATCTCTTATTCTTCCAAATTTAAATAAAATACAAATTTTATTTAAATAAAATCTAAAATCCTCCCAAAATAAAATATATTTCTATATTTTATTTATTCTTCTCAAATATCCACAAAAATAATTAAATAAATCTTTTATTTAATTATGCTTTCTTCTATTTGAAAAATCATTCTTATCTTCCTAAAAATAACTTTCCTCTTGTCACAAAAGCAAAACTCTGAGTTACAAAAGCAAAATCACTTTTAAAGCATCTTCTAAAGCAAATCTTCTCTTAAATTAGAAAAATAAATTCTAATTTAAGAAAATCAAATCTTATCCTCATCAAGAGAGGAGTTAACTCAACTAAACTACTTTTAGAATGACATGTGTCCTTCTATTGGATGCATGTTCCTCAACAATCCTCCTCTGTCAATTCATTCTTTTCTTTTCAACCATTGATCTTCCCTCACTCTCTTCTATAAATACAACCTTCTTCTCTTCATTTCATAATCTGGAGTTTGTGTAAACTTATGCTGCAGGAATCTAAGCGCGCCTTTGGCACCCCTATTCCATTTAGCACTTCATAGCTTTCTCCATTTCTATATTTGAAGCTCTTCTTCAAACACCAAAGCATCCTAGCCATTCTTCATTTATCATCTTCAAACAAGCAAGCAAGCAATAGCTTCTGAGGGCTTCACAATCAAGATCAAAGGAAGATAGGCGAACTACAGAAGGTAAAAAGGTAAAAGGTGAAAGTATTGTTTGTTCTTTGTTTTTATCTCTTTTATCTTTATTATTATGTAGATGTTTGGGTTTCATTTTCATTGATTTGAATAACCAAATTTACCCCTCACATTTTGGCACCCACCGTGGGGCCCTTGCCCCTCTACTAATCAAAAAATTTGAGTTTTCTTGAAGATAGGTCCGTACAGGTGACGCACAGGTCTCTAACAGAGTTTTTGCACATTCAGCTTCTGATACAATGCATCTACCTTCCAAAATGATGCATCTGATGAAATGGCACATCTGACCTCCCGATTTGTGCATTCACCTTCTACTTTTGTGCATTTGACCACTGAAGTTGTGCATCTAACCCCCGAAACGACGCATCTGTCCTTTTTGTGCATTTGACCACTAAAGTTGTGCATTCATCCTTTGCAATGGCGTATATACACTAAAATGGTGCATATGACCTCTGAAATTGTGCATACGACCTCTGAAATTACACATATGACCTCTGAAATTGCACATACGTTTTGCAGTGAATTTTAAGAAAGTTGTTTTCTTTGCCAAACGCTCTATTTTTCTTGAAATCTAGGCAAATTTGTACTCAAAATTTATGGAAATGCCCCCCTAGATGCAATGGTGAGGTTAGATTTGAGCTAAGAGTTCATCTTCATCAAATTTTATCCAATTATCAATTTTCGCATAACAATCTCCTATGCTAGTCTACTTGCTTCGTTTTTTATTTTGTGACTTGCAGGTGATCATTCGTGGTTGGAACAACATCAGGATCAGTAAATACAAAAATTTGGATAGCAAAAACAATCTAGGTACATTCATTCTAATCTTTCATCTTCAATCTTGTTTTCATCACACACTTTGATTTGGGTTCATAAAACGAACATCGATTGATCACACATATCAAATTGGGCATAAAATCAACAAGTGTCTTCATCACACATTTGGACTTAGGTTATAAAAAGAACTAGTACCTTCATTGTTTGGTGAATTTGTATGTGATTAGCGGTATGTATGCTCTTCTCATGCGCTTTGTGCGATGAGAATCAAAAACACCTCTTATCCATTCAATTTTCACACACATTTCAATTTCTTAAGGGTTAATTTACAAGTGTGAGTGTGAGTCAAGTGTGTGTATGTATGCTCTCTCCTCGCACCACAAGGTGACCTTGGAGATAAAAAATACTTCACTTGATTTGCTTTTATTTACCTTTTCCTAGGAGGCCTGCTAGGGGATTGCATCACCTCTAGGGATGACCTCAACTGAGGCTGAATCGAAAGACACCCTCATTGAGAGTCAGAATCCTGTCACTCTTGGCTAAGCCCCAAAGAACTTTATACCTTTGGGAAGTGAAGGTGAAGGGTGGGTTACCCCCTTCTCCCGACTATGTGACAAGATTTCACTTTCAATCCCTAGTCAACCTCGTGTAAACATTGCCCAAACCTAATTGGCCATACCCTGCATCAAACTAGACATTAGGGCATGTTGATGTGTCTTTCACATATGCTTGTTTCATCATCATCATATTCTTCAAATTCAACATTCAAAATTGCTTGTGTCTTGAGTGAGTGAATAATGTTTGTACATGTGTGATCATTGCCAAATCAAGTTAAACACCAAACACATAGGATAAGTCATTCGACTTAATCTTCTAGGCACATTTGATCTAACTTATAAAGCTTTTGCACTCTATTCTGGTGCATTTGTTGCTCCTCATCCAAACCAGTAAGTTTTTCTAGTCTTGTGTCAATGGCAAACAAATTAGAATATATTGATCAAAAACTCCAATACCTAAAATTGCAAATAAGCTTAGATCCCTTTCCCCAAAATTGTATAGCAATTTCTCAACAATGCCAAGTCTTACAACAAGAAATGGTAATCTTGCAATCTAAACGTGCCAGTACTAGCTATGCCTCATCCCAAAATCATACCTTCTTTTCCCATCTTAATGATATTATTGACAAGGCAACCACCACCTCAAGGGGAAAATCATATACCACCCCATCTACTAGTCCTCCTTTGCTGTCTTCTAAGTCACATATTCCAAAACATACCAATCCTACGCCAACACCGCTATGGAGTTCCTCAAACTCTAAATGGGTGACCAAAAAAGAATCAGATGAGTGGTGGGAAAGAGTTTTACCAAATTTATACTACCAGAGAAAAGCTAGGGAAAAAGCTAAATCCCCTCATTCACCTATCCATACACCTACTAATGATGTGATCCAAGGACTACTAGCAGAAAGTCAACCATGCCCCCAAATTTCAGTCCTTGACCTTACCAAAGATTCTTCCAATCCCATATCAAATCCTACAACACCTTCATGTCATCTGCAACCCCTTGAACTTATCAAAGAACCTTCTACCGTGAACCCAAGTCAAGAGCTATTGTACCTCTATGTCAATAACCCTCAAGAACATGTCAAGCCTACCAAAGAGCTATCCACTTCCATTCAAGCAACCCAAGAGGTATGTCAAGAGTCTAATCCTAAGCATGAGGAAACATTAATCCCTAGTCCAAGTCAAGATCAAACCACTTTCTTGCAACCTATCCATAACATGCATCTTTTCCATGATCAAGATGATATCCATAATAATGAACCTCTCCATGAGCCACTTGATCCTATCCATCTCCCAACAACTATACATGAGCAAGAGATCCAATTCCATCCCATGCATAACCTTTATCTTTTCTATGATCAAGATACTATCTTTGATGAAGAAGCTATCCATGAGCAACTTGATCCTATACATGAGATAGAAATCCAACTCCAACCCATCCATAACCTTTATTTGTTCTATGATCAAGATATTCCCTATGAAGAAAATGTCCTTAAACAACTTGATCCCATACCCATCCATGAGCAAGAAACCTCCATTACTTCTATCCCTCTTACATCTAATCCCATCCATGATCCAACAACTTCTGCTTCCTATGATGAGACACTTGCCCCCCAAGTGCACATGAATGATCAACCCAATAATTTAGATCCTAAAGAGCATAATGACGATCAAGATTCTAGTGATCCTTCACCATCCATTATTGACCAAGCTACAAATCTGTTATTCTATATCCTTGGTCCCACTACCTTCATGCATGAACATTCTTCCTTAGAACACCAACAACCATTATCCTCTATCTCATCTTCTCCATCCAATAAAGAACTTGTGTCTAGTGTTCCACCTACACATAATCCCGCTGTCTGTCGTATACTCCAACATATGAACTATCAAGGTAAAGGCTTAGGCCTTCATGAGCAAGGTATTTTGGAGCCCGTCCATGTCAATGTTCCTCCACCTTCATATGGCCTTGGATACATACCCCAAGGTGAACAATCTCAAGATGTTGGTACTTCCTCCACCCCTCCTAAGTCTACCACTTTCCATTGCAAACCCTATCATATCCCCAAAACATATGTCACCATTCCACCTCCATCATCCTACATTTGTCAAAAGCATGTGACCATACACCTTCCACCATCCAATCTACCTCCGCTACTCCCAAATCCTAACATCCCTCCCTACATTTTACCACCACTTCTTCCAACACCTTATCCATCCATCTATAAATCCTCTAACATTCCCAATCATGGCCAACAAATACACATGTTGTCTAAACAAAGAGCTTCCACCTACCCCACTTCCACCATCTTAAGAGAATTCAACAACAAAAATTTGGATGCCTCTACCTCTAAAGTTCAAAATCCTACGAGTCCTCATGACCTAGGATACCAAAGCCAAGAATCAAAGAAACATCCATCTCACCCACACACCTCAATGCCAAACTAAAAAAGGTGTGGGTCCCCAAGCAACAAATAATTATCTCAGAAGTTGCACAAAAGATACATATACCCAAGCCCATACTTTCACAAGTACAATCTACAAGCAAAAAGGTTTGGGTACCCAAGAAAAAAGATATCAAGTCAAATGAGGCATCCACCTCTCAAGAATTTCAACCATCCACTTTCTCCCATTCCATCCAAAAGTGTCCAATTCCTCCTCCCCACAAGACAAGAAAAAATCAAAAAAATACTAAGTCTATGTGGGTCCCTAAATACCTAAATCACTCATCCACCAAGCAAAAGTCTTCATTGCTTCCCACACCACCTGCCTATCATAAGGTTCAATGTTTATCATAGTATGTGCAACCGTTGGCCATGGTTCCCTTCCATTCCACAACAATTCCATATAACTCCATCTCCCCTCCCTTCCACTACTATCCTACATATCTTCCTCATCCTATGGTCCATGCTTTTGCATAAATGTTCTTTCCATCCTTGCATAAGTCCTTCTGTATTCTGCATCATCATCCACTATCGTACCTTCCATAATCCACTATCTACCTACTTCGTCTCACTTTCATGCAATCCCCTACCAACATCTATGAGCACACTTGACATGGTCCATGCGACGACATCTTTCTAGCGAGACTATCAACTTTCAAGGAACTAGATACCGGAGTCCCTCTCTTCCATATTCTACCTTCCCCAAATATTCAAAAAAAAAAAAAACTGAAAAAAGTATAGAAAAATCCCTTCATCCAATGGTGAAAACTTGGCAAACAGGCACCTTGGATAAGTACCATGATGAAAACTTGGCAAACAGGTGTCATGTGTAAGTTGATCTTCTATGTCACCTACACTTGGGCGCACCTTGTCTCATCAGCATATCACTTTTCTCCTACTTGTTTCCTTTCATACCATTTCCTATCCTATTCCTCTATCCATTACATACCTATACTGTCCAGTCCATCCATCCTAAATCTTCCTTTCCTCTATTTTTGATCTTGATAAAGATTGGGGGCACAATGTTGAAAAAATCTTCCATTACATACCTTACCCCTCCAAACCACACAAATCCTTCATTATCCTCTCATCTTCCTATCATCATAAACATTGTCATGAAAAATCCTACGTATTCTACCTACAATGGGGCATGTTTTCCTTATGCGACATAGTCCTTGGAGATCACATCCTTGTTTCCTTCTACCTACCCTATCATTGATCCCCTATCACCCATCCATCTCCCTATCCATGGTATTTCCCTTGTCATCAGTATCTAGCATTAAGGCCATCCAAAATTCTTGTCCATAGTGTCAGCCTAACATAGCCTCTATCATCAGTGTTATCTATTCCATATCTGATCCATCTCTGTTCCATATCTAATCCATGTTTGTTTTATATCTGATCTGTAGTTGTTCCATATCTATTCCATATCGTGTCTCTTCTAATCCATATCTTAGGTCCATCAAGTTTCTCCCCAAACTACGTTGCCTCTGCATCGTCACGTAGGCAAGGCCATTTAGCAATGAGCCCCTGAGGCACTAGGTCAGTCCCTTAGGGTCCATCTCTCCATGTCTGTCTATCATATCACTCAAAATAAGTCGATCCTTGTCTAAACTAGGGGCAACTCCTCAACCTAGTTGCGGATTTGGATTCTTGAATGCCACTGTTCTAAGAGGATACCAATAAGGATTGTGATACCTTTCACTAGACAAGCAAGAGCAGCAAAAAGCGCTACCCAGCACAATAAAAGTCCTTGACTCAAAGCATCAACCTATCCTAAGCAAAGTGCAGCAGCATACCAAAGACACTAAGACTGATTTTATATCAATTATGGCAAAAGACACATCTAATGCAAAGAAGTTTTTTTTCAATAGGTTAAGTTACAAGGTCTTGACTTTTTGTCATTATGTCTTCCTATGCTACTTAAGGATGCCAAAAGCTAGAGATGCTATGATGGGGGGCATGATTGTTTTCTTTGTCTGCTGCTTATGGATTAAACCTTAGTAATGTGATGACTTTCGTCTAACGACATGATCAGCAAAAGATCATCGAGGACTCCGAGGTTTAAACATGAAAAGGGGAAATCCTTGTCTGTTGAAACACAAGAAATACTCAGGTCATCTAGATTGAATTTTGATTAGATGCTTGTATTAACTTGCTATATCAAAATCCATGTATGTAATACTCAGGTCATCTCGGTTTAATTCTACCTAGATGCTTGTATTTTCTTACAACATAACAAAGCCCAATGATGAAATAAGCACTTTACTTGCAATATCAAGATGACAAATATCCATATCCATAACGTATCCAATTACATTTCATATCCATATCTGTATCCATATCCCATGCAATAAAATTCTATGCAGCATATCAATGTTTACAAAGAAAAGCTTGTGATTTCTTCTGTCAAGTCATTCTTCTATCAATCAAATTTCTATCTATCATCATATCTTTCATCCTTGTCTGGTCAATCTAAACAGTGATCTAAATGCAAGTTTATCCTTAATCCATATCAATCGTGTTAGTCAATCTTGTTAAATGATCCAATCACAATCAGTGGTCTTGATCCTAATCTTGTCGTAAACCATATCAATCACTCATAACTATCCTTCATGTTGCTCTAGGGATACATCGTTCCCTGTCATGACAACACTCCCGTATATTGTTATCATATCAAATGTCTTAGACAAGATGTTGCATTGTCAAAACCAGACTCGGAGTCTTATACGACATGTTTCATTCCTGAAACTAGACATCATCGATCTATATCATTGGTTTACCGCTTGACCGGGGCAATACCTTGCCTGTTCTTGTATCATTTGTGCATGCTGGCTTACTTGCTTGCGTGGGCCATCATTTTAGCTTGCATCGCATATGATTCACCTCTTTCTTCTGCATCCAACCATTTCTTCTCCTATTTCTCCTCTTCTTCATCGAGAGATTGTCCGTCTCACGCCTTTCTACCGTCTCCCCATCCAATCTCCCAAGGGGGCATCCTATCGTTAAACTTGCAGCAGGGGCAAACTGGGGCATGTATCACTGTAAAAAATTCTTATTCTTTGAAACAACATGATAAAACACATTGCATCAAAGAGGGGCAAAATGTATACACCTAAAATTGGCATGACATTGCTTAAATAAATATTTTAAATATTTATTCCATCATCACATTCCTCTATCAATAAATAAATAAATTCATTGATTTATTTGATTCACTTCCTCTCATTTAATTAAATAAACACATTTATTTAATTAATTAAAATCAGTTACACCAACTTCATTCTTCTAAAATAATTAAATAATATAGAAATATATTTTATTTTGGGAGGATTTTAGATTTTATTTAAATAAAATTTGTATTTTATTTAAATAAAATCTAAAATCCTCCCAAAATAAAATATATTTCTATATTTTATTTATTCTTCTCAAATATCCACAAAAATAATTAAATAAATCTTTTATTTAATTATGCTTTCTTCTATTGGAAAAATCATTCTTATCTTCCTAAAAATAACTTTCCTCTTGTCACAAAAGCAAAACTCTGAGTTACAAAAGCAAAATCACTTTTAAAGCATCTTCTAAAGCAAATCTTCTTTTAAATTAGAAAAATAAATTCTAATTTAAGAAAATCAAATCTTATCCTCATCAAGAGAGTAGTTAACTCAACTAAACTGCTTTTGGAATGACATGTGTCCTTCTTCTATTGGATGCACATTCCTCAACAATCCTCCTCCATCAATTCATTCTTTTCCTCTCAACCATTGATCTTCCCTCACTCTCTTCTATAAATACAACTTTCTTCTCTTCATTTCATAATTTGGAGTTTGTGTAAACTTATGTTGCAAGAATCTAAGCATGCCTTTGGCACCCCTATTCCATTTAGCACTTCATAGCTTTCTCCATTTCTATATTTGAAGCTCTTCTTCAAACACCAAAGCATCCTAGCCATTCTTCATTTGTTATCTTCAAACAAGAAAGCAAGCAATAGCTTCTGAGTGCTTCATAATCAAGCTCAAAGGAAGATAGGTGAACTACAAAAGGTAAAAAGGTAAAAGGTGAAAGTATTGTTTGTTCTTTGTTTTTATCTCTTTTATCTTTATTATTCTATAGATGTTTGGGTTTCATTTTCATTGATTTGAATAACCAGATTTACCCCTCACAGTATCCTCTTAGAACATGTGGCATTCAAGAGTCTAAATCTCCAACCAGGGTGAGGAGTTGCCCCTAGTGAAAACTAAGAATCAACTTATTATGGATGACATGATAAACAAATACGAAGAGATGGACCCTAAGGAATTGACCTAGTGCCTCGGGGACGCATTGCTAAATGGCCTTGCCTATGTGATGACATAGAGGGAATGTAGTTCAGGAAGAACCCTGATGGACCTAAGATATGGATTGGATGAGACACAATATGGATCAGATATGGAATAGGTATGGATCAAATATGAAATAGATAACACTAATGACAGAGGCCATGTTAGGATGACACTATGGATAGGATACTAGATAAGAATTTTAGATAGCCTTAGGGTGATGGAGAGTGCACAGTGGGAGTGGGAAAAGAACAAGAAACTTGATTGGTGAGATATGGCCTATGTCTTAGCGATCCACACTTATCCACCAAACATACCTCTGTCGACCACCTTGTAACTTCTCCTACCGATCCTCAACTCTTCCCGATAGTCAACTCCCCTTGTCTTCAGAGAGACTCTCTTTATCGGAAGATTCTTCCAAACTCCTACCAATACACCGATGTAGGTTATGTTCCACTTGACTTAACCATAATGGTTAGTCTTGCCTCTGTCACCTAGACAACTGCTATTGGCCACTTCAGGATTCAATATACCGATTTGCTGATGCTTGATCCAAAGCAACTCATATATATTGCTCAACTCATTGTCCTCGGTGGCTATATTTGCACCAATCCATCATCGCACACCTATCACTAGTTGTATGTTTCACCACATACAATCACAATATACATTTCTAACATGCATTTGGTGGGACCCTTGATCTTTGGTCTGACTTCAGCCATTGGTAGGCTACTTGTATGCCCTTCTGACACACTGATACAACCAAATTACATATGCAAGATTTGACCTAATATTCCAGTGATCAAAGTAACTTTACCCTGCTACATTTGGTCACCTTGTGTATCCACCGAAATGTGCATTCCAACATACATTCTACTTTACCACTATAGCCAGTCACTCCTTTGTATCTAAAGAGATGTATATCCTTAACATGCAACTCTGAGATACATATAAATAAGATATGCATTCACGATATACATTCGGCAACCTGATATACATTCTTAATATACATTGCACAAAGGGTTCTTCGCTGATGCACTTGTATCAGTCTAACACCGTTGATTAGAGTAACTCAAAAAGGGTTCCTCCGAAGGAAAAGTTATGTTGATGGTGACTTCAATTACCCTGCGACTACATAGACATAAACTAGATACACAGAAATAAAATTTAACAGAACAATAGGGTTCATAACTTTCGACAGACACTCGACCACCATCAATTTGGCCACTTCACAAACTATTCTCATATAACAATACTCCCACAATGACTAGTCACATAGAGATGCCTAGTCAAACTCAAGCCCGAACTCCACGGATCCTAGGGTGTTGGCAGAAAATGACGAAAAATAGAAAAAATACATTGTATTCCTCCATCACACTGAGAATGAGAATGCTTTCAGTGGACAGAGGAATAACGCTTCATTTGTTCAGCAAACCCTAGTTCTAGGTTTTCTAACCAGTCTTTGAAAAAGGAACTACTTCTCAAAAACTACAACACTCTAAGACACTAGATCAAATCCAAATGAAAACTACTCTACTGCATGAACACTTCTAGTCAGTATGGAATGACAATCACAGAGAATTGTTCAGAAATAACAAAGTTTCAACACCCAAAAATCTAGTTCTTCCTTCATTCATTCATTCTTCTCCTTCATCTCCTCCTCTTACATCATACTTCTCACCTATAAAAGGCTTGAGACAGTAGTTTACATCCTCCAACCATGCAAATTGATTTGAAAATTAGTTAGCCATTGGCTTTCTCCTATCACAAGGAAAACCACATGTTTTCCTTGTGTAATTACATCAATTTGACCAAAACATGGTCCACATAGGTCTAGTGACCAAATTGACCCAAAAACCCTTATTACAACATGAAATGGCTTAAAAGCCTTATTGAAAAAAAAAATAAAAACATGACTCCTACACCATAGAGAAAGTGCTCCTACACCATACTCCCCCTCCAGGAAAAACTGAAGTCCCTTGAGTTGCAAACTGTTGGAGTGTCTTCACATGCTTCAGAATCTCTGCCTCACTCATCCATGTAGCCTCTGAATTAGGAAGATCCTACCACTTGACCAAGTAGTCCTTGTACACACCTTTCCTTGTCTTTTTGACAACTTTGGAATCTAAAATGCATTCCAATTGTAAAGGCTTACTTGGTGGTAGATCTTTGATCTAGTCTTCATCCTCAATCACAGCATCTGATCCATCTTCAACATTCAATGGAGGTCTGTATGGAAATAGGTCTGAAATGTTGAATATGGGAGAAATACCAAGACCGGATGGCAATTCTATCTCATAAGGATTTGGACCAAACTTATGCACTACCTTGCACGGTCCTATTTTCTTCATCAAAAGTTTGGTTGGCTATCCTTTAGGAAACCTTTCCTTCCTTAGATAGGCCATCACCAAATCTCCTACCTTGAATTGTACATCTCTTCTTTTGAGATCTGCCCTATCCTTATATTTGGAGACTATCTTTTCCAACTGACCTTTCACTTGATCATGAACTGCCTTCATGGTGGCAGCAAAATCTTCTCCTAGAGCACTCCTCTTATCCCAACCTTAAAGGTCTTTGAGTTCAAGTGGTCCTCTTGGATGGAAACCATAAACAATTTCAAATGGACTTTTCCCAATACTTGTATTCCTCAAATCATTCTAAGCATACTCAGCTTGACTGATCACCAAGTCACATGCCAACCCATGTTGTTTGGTAAGGCATCTGAATAGGTTTCCTAAGGACCTGTTAATAACCTCAGTCTAACCATCAGTTTGGGGATGGGAGGCTGATGAGAAAGACAATTGTGTGCCCAATTTTCTCCATAAGGTCCTCCAAAAATGACCAACAAACTTGGAGTGTCTATCAGTAACAATTAAAAGGGGCAAACCATGAATTCTAACCACTTCTCTAAAAAAGAGACCAACAATGTGAGATGCATCATTTGTACATTTGCATGGCACAAAATGAGCCATCTTACTAAATCTAACCATAATGACAAAAACACTATCCACACCCCTTATAGTCATAGGAAGACCAAGTACAAAATCTATACTAATGATTTTCCAAGGCCTGTTGGGAATAGGAAGGGGTTGGTACAAACCAGCATTAGAAGACATACCTTTGGCCTTTTGACATATGGTACAACTTGCAACATATCTCCTAACATCTGATTGTACTTTTGGCCAATAGTAGAATCTAGTGACTTGTTCTAAAGTCTTGTCCAACCCAAAATGTCCTCCTAAAGTTCCATTATGCTTTTCTTTGATGATGTTATCCCTCATTAAACATTTAGGGACACATAGCAAATTGCCTTTGAATAGGAAACCTTCTTGCAACACAAAATCTGAATATTCACCATGAAAAGTGTTAGCCAAATTAGCACAAACTTCCTAAGTAGCCTTGAAATCTGCATCCTCCTTGTATAATTCCTTCAAACAATCTATCCCCATGCTTTCCATCTACACTTCCTATATGACCAGCATCCTTCTACTTAAAGCATCAGCCACTTTGTTGGCAACACCATTTTTATGCTTAATAGTGAAGGTATAGGCCTGCAATTGTTCCATCCACTTGACATGCCTATGATTCAACTTTTCCTAACTATTCAGAAAAATAAGAGCATGGTTATCAATAAAATCAATGAACTCTTTGGGCAGAAAATAGTGTCTTCACTTTTTGAGAGCTTGCACCATTACAAAAAGCTCTAAGTCATAGGTAGAATACCTTTGTTTAGCCTCATTCAACTTCTCTAAAAAAAAATTCCACTGGATGTCCATCTTGACTCAGAACAACAGCTGTTGCCTACTGACTTGCATCACATTCCATAGCAAAAACTTTGTCAAAATCAGGGAGCACCAATGTAGGTAATTCAGCTGCTTTCTTCTTCAACAATTCAAAGCTATCATCTACTTGCTTTGTCCATTAAACTTTGTACTTTATACGACCCTTGATGGTATTGAGAATAGGAGCACTTATGTGACTGAAACCTCTAATGAACTTCCTATAAAAAGTTGCCAAGCCATGGAAAATTCTAACATCTCCCACTGTCTTAGGAGTAGGCCAATTGAGAATAGCCTCAACCTTTGAGGGGTCCATCTTCAAACAACCATTGGAAATCACAAAACCTAAGTACACAAGTTTAGTTTTCCATCATACATCATACTTCTCGCTTATAAAAGGCTTGAGACATTAGTTCACATCCTCCAACCATGCAAAACTAATTTGAAGATTAGTTAGCCATTGGATTTCTCCTATCACAAGAAAAACCACATGTTTTCCTTTTGTAATTACATCAATTTGACAAAAACATGGTCTACATAGGTCTAGTGACCAAATTGACCCAAAAACCCTTATTGAAAAACAAACAAATACATGACTCCTACACCATAGAGAAAGTGCTCCTGCACCAAAGGGAAACACCACAGATAGGTAGATGGATGGGTGATAAAGAATGGAATGGGTATATACGGGGATGGGCAATAGTGGATAGAAGGAATCAAGGATGTGATCTCCAAGGACTATGTTGTATAGGAATAACTCAAAGCTTACGATGAAGGATGATGAGAGGATAATGAAGGATTTGTGTGGTTTTGGAGGGATAAGGTATGTCAAGAGACACCTAAAACATTTATCAACATTGTGCCCCCAATCTTTATCAAGATCAAGAAAAATAGAGGAATGGAAGATTAGGATGGATGGACTAGATAGTATAGGTATGTAATGGATAGAGGAATAGGATAGGAAATGGTATGAAAGGAAACTGGTAGGAGAAAAGTGATATGCTAATGAGACAAGGTGCCCCCAAGTGTAGGTGACATAGGAGATCAACTTACACATGATGCCTGTTTGCCAAGTTTTCATCATGGTACTTATCCAAGGCACCTGTTTGCCAAGTTTTCCCCATTGGATGATAGGATTTCTTTCCTTTTAATTTTTTTTTTTTTGAATATTTAGATAGGAGAAGGTGGATATGAATAAGGAGAGACTCAAGTATCTAGTTCCTTGAAAGGTGATAGTCCTGCTAGATGGATATTGTCGCACAGACCATGTTTAGTGTGCTCATAGATGTTGGTAGGGGATTGCATGAAAGTGAGATGGAGAATGGTAGATATTGGATTATGGAAGTGTGCGATAGTGGACATTGATTTAGATATACGGATTGGAAAGCTTATGCAAAAGCATGGACCATGGGAGTAGGATGGGGAAGATATGCAGGATAATAGTTGAAGGAAGGGGAGATGGAGGTATGTGGAAATGTTGCAAGATGGAAGGGAATCATGACCAATGGTTGCACATACTATGATAAACATTGAAGCTTATGATAGGCAGGTGATGTGGGAAGCAATGGAGATTTTTTCTTAGTGGATGAATGATTTAGGAATTTAGGGACCCACATAGACTTAGTATTTTTCTGATTTTTTCTTTTCTTGTGGGATGGAGGAATTGGATACTTTTGGATGGAATGGGAGAAAGTGAATGGTTGGAATTCTTGAGAGGTGGATGCCTCATGTAACTTTAGGGCTATTTGCTTGGGTACCCAAACCATTTTTCTTTTAGATTTTACCTTTCAAGGTATGGGCTTGGGTATATGTGGCATTTGTATAGCTTTAGAGGTGATTAGTTGTTGCTTGGGGACCCACACCTTTTTCAGTTTGGAATTGAGGTGTATAGGTGTATGCATCTTTTGATATGGATAATTCTTTGATTCTTGGATTTTATATCCTAGTTCATGAGGACGCTTAAGATTTTTGACTTGAGAGGTAGAGGCATCCAAATTTTTGCTATTGAATTCTCTTGGGATGGTGGAAGTGGGGTAGGTGGAAGCTCTTTGTTTAGACAACATGTGAATTTGTTGGCCATGATTGGGATTGTTAGATGATTTATAGATGGATGAATAAGGTGTTGGAAGAAGTGGTGGTAAAATGCATGGAGGGGTGTTAGGAGTTGGAAGCAGCGGAGGTAGATTGGATGGTGGAAGGTGTATGGTTACATGCTTTTGACAATTGTAGGATGATGGAGGTGGAATGGCGACATATGTTTTAGGGATCTCATAGGATGTACGATGGAAAGTGGTGGACTAAGGAGGAGTGGAGGAAGTACCAACATCTTTGGATTGTTCATCTTGGGGTATGTGTCCAAGGCCATATGAAGGTGGAGGAACTTTGACATGGAGAGGTTCAAAAATACCTTGTTCATGAAGGCCTAAGCCTTTACCTTGATAGTTCATATGTTGGAGTATGTGGTGGAAGGTGGGATTGTGTATGGTTGGAACACTAGTAGTGAGCTCATTATTTGATGGAGAAGGTGAGATAAGGGATAATGGTTGTTGGTATTCTAAGGAAGAACATTCATGCATGAAGGTAGTAAGCCCAAGGATATAGGATGATGGATTTGTAGCTTGGTAAATAATAGATGGTGAAGGATCACTAGAATCTTGATCATCATTATGCTCTTTATGATCTAATTTATTGGGTTGGTCATTCATGTGCACTTGGGAGGCAAGTGTCTCACCAGAGGAAGCGAAAGTTGTTGGATGATGGGATCAAGTAATGGAGGTTTCTTGCTCATGGATGGGTATGGGATCAAGTTGTACAAGTACATCTTCTTCTTAGGGAATATCTTCATCATAGAATAGATAAAGGTTATGGATGGGCTGGAGTTGGATTTCCTTCTCATGTATGGAAGAGGGATAGAAGTAATGGAGGTTTCTTGCTCATGGATGGGTATGGGATCAAGTTTTACAAGGACATCTTCTTCTTAGGGAATATCTTCATCATAGAATAGATAAAGGTTATGGATGGGCTGGAGTTGGATTTCCTTCTCATGTATAGGATCAAGTTGCTCATTGATAGCTTCTTCATCAAAGATAGTATCTTGATCATAGAAAAGATAAAGGTTATGCATGGGATGGAATTAGATCTCTTGCTCATGTATAGTTGTTGGGAGATGGATAGGATCAAGTGGCTCATGGAGAGGTTCATTATTATGGATATCATCTTGATCATGGAAAAGATACATGTTATGGATAGGTTGCATGAAAGTGATTTGATCTTGACTTAGACTAGGGCTAATGTTTCCACATGCTCTAAGGTGTGCTCTTGACATAACTCTTGGGTTGTTTGAATGAAAGTGGATAGCTTCTGACTTGGGTTCATGGTAGGAGACTCTTTGATAAGCTCAAGGGGTTGAGGATCACATGAAGGGGTTGTAGGATTTGACATGTTATTGGAAGAATATTTTGTAAGGTCAAGGACCAGATTTTGGGGACATGGTTGACTCTCTACTAATAGTCCTTGGATCACATCCTTCGTAGGTGTATGGGTAGATGAATGAGGTAATGGATGAGTTGATTTGGCTTTCTCCATAGCTTTTCTTTTGCAATATAAATTTGGAACACATTTGTCCCACCACTCATCTGATTCTTTTTTGGTTGTCCATTAGAGTGTGAGGAACTAGATGGTAGTGTTGGTGTAGAACTGGTATGCTTTGGGATATGTGTCATAGAAGATAGCGAAGGAGGACTAGTAGATGGGGTGGTATATGATTTTTGACTTGAGGTGGTGCTTGCCTTGTCAATAGTATCATTAAGATAGGAAAAGAAGGTATGATTTTGGTGTGAGGTATAGCTTGTACTAGTATGTTCAACTTGCAAGATTGCCATTTCTTGTTGTAAGACTTGGATTTGTTGAGAAATTGCTATACAATCTTGGGGTGAGGGACCTAAGTTTATTTGCAATTGTAGATATTGGAGTGTTTGAGCAATATATCCTAATTGGTTTGCCATCTCTCAAGACTGAAAAAGATTACTGTGATAGATGTGTAGCTACAAAGAAGGAATAGGTAGCAAAAGCACATGAAGTTGGTACAAATGCGCAATAGGTCAAGATATATGTGTAGCTTCAAAATGTATATGCGCAACTCTAGTTTTCTAAATGCTTTTGTAAAATTTTTGACATGTTTTGCATTTTTTTTGGTTTTTTGGTTGTAGGTTGGTCTTTTTAATCTAATTTTATCAATTATAGAAAGAAGACAAAGCAAACACATAGAATGATTTCATGGTTTTTTGATTTTTTTGTAATTTTTGGGATTCTTTTTTACTAAAGAAAACAATTACAAACCTAGGATATTAAGGACAGTATTTGTCGGATCCCCTAGCTGTGCATATTCAAAATGGATACCTTTAGGAACTTGGTAGCATCGACTACTCTCCACAGCACACACTTCTCATGCATACCAAGATCTAGGTTTCCCAAGGTTCATACCCTCACCGAACCTTAGGATTGTCCCTACTATCTCTACTAAGAACCACATGAATCAGGGTGGCTTCAAAGGTCCCACCTTTTGCACCAACAAATAGAAGGATTTGGGCTACTAAAATAATGGTTCGTAGTGGGGGAACATTCGAGGGACTGGTACCTCATGAGCATCTAGCAAGCCACTTAAGACCCTAACCAACCCTACTAGGAGTTTAATATACACAAAGGTATGCCTCCTTTCAAGCTAACACTAGATGGTGAGTGCTCATACTAGTTAGACTTGGCTTTCACCTTATCCTCAATTTACATATAGCAGACCGGATGAAAGTACCACTTGGGGTTACCAATGAGTTCTTCGTACGGATGTGTCTCAAGGGCAGGCCCACATCCTAAAAAAGAAGAGAATAGAATTTTTTCTCTTACACCCAAGATCCTTTTGAAGGCAAGGGGAGAGGATACTTTGATTCTAACCCTTGGGTTACACAAAGTGTGCAAGTGCACTGAACACGGCAAAAAAATGCTAATATTTTTTTTAATTCCAAATCCAAATGTTCCTAAGATCAACCAATGGTTCTTTTTTTAGTCCAAATGAAATGTTTGGCTTACTAAACACACAGATTTATTTTAAAGCCCAAAATAAAAGTGTGTCTGATTTAGTGATAAATGATTATTCTTTGACCACATGAACTTGTAGATGATATGTTAGAAGTTTCTTTTCTCCTTTCTTTGACAAGTGTTTAAGTCAAGCTACATAGAGAAATCATTAGTTTCCAAGAAAAAATGCTAGATTTAAGCTTGGAAAGATAGCTAAACTTTGACTATAAAAATAACTAATAAAATGACAAAATCACTTGATTAAACCTGCTCCATTGTGAATTTCATGGAATTACCTTTCCAACGAGTGTTTATTTGCATGATTACGAGTTCATATGCTCCTGTTATGGTAAAAAGAAAAAGATACCACCCTTATGGCATGTAGAAGAAGGCAGAATGGAGGATTGTTGGATAAAATGATGTACCCTATGGAAGCACCCTTTGGACCACTGGATAAAAGGACTCGGAAGCACCCTTTAGACCACTGGATAAAATGATGTACCCTATAGGAGCACCCTTCTAACCGCTGGATAAAAGGATGCATCCTGCGAAAAAGCTCTTTAGATAGTTGGATAAAAGGACGCGGAAGCACCCTTCGGACCACTGGATAAAGTGATGCACCCTACGAAAGCACCCTTTGAACTGTTGGATAAAAGGATACACCATGCAGAAGCACTCTTTAGACCATTGGATAAAAGGATGTAGAAACACCCTTCGGACTATTGGATAAAGCGATGCACCCTATGGAAGCACCCTTTGGACCACTGGGTAAAAGGATGCACCCTAAAAAAAATCACAAAGATTTTTTTCAGTCTCTGATTTTTTTGAATTAATAGGTGATTCTAAGGTTTTTGACCCTTCTAATCACATTGGTGATGTCAGTTTCAGCCTAGGAGGTCACCTTTTGATAGATCCTTACAAAACTTGATAATGGGGTTTAGAGAAACACAAATTTTTACTACAAAAATTTGCAAAAAACACAAAATTGAATGGTGGGTGCCAAAAATGTAATGGGTAAAAGTGGTACATATATCATTAAATAATATAAAACCCCAATAACACAATAGAATTTACAAGTAACAAAAGCTTTAAACAAAGAAATGATACTTACAACCTCTGTTACCTCATAGTTTCCATTGCTCACCTAGTCTCGATCAATCTTTGTTGTGAAGAATATGGCCCTCAAGAAACATAATTCCTTGTACTTCTTCAAGATAGTGATAGAGAGGTGGCTAGGATACTTTTTGTATAGAAGATGAGCTTCAATACAATGAAAAATGAATATGAGGTATGTGATGGTGTAGGTGCCAAAGGCATGCTATGGATTCTGTAGCATAAGTTTACTTGAAAGCATGTGTTGTAGAAATGGAAGAAGAGGGTTGTATTTATAAACTCATGAGAGAGAGGACCAACAGTGTAGAAGAAACAAGAAGATCAATGGAGGAGAAGACTTGAGAGGATGTGTGCAAATAGAAAGAAGACAAGTGTCATAAAAAAAGATATTCTCTTTGAGTTAATTGCTTTCATGACAAAGATAAGATTTGCTTTCACAAAATTAGAATGTTTTATTCTAATTTAAGAGTTTGTTGATAAAAACAAGATTGTTTTAAATCAATAACTCAACTTTTGCTTTTGCATGACAAGGAAAATTTATTTTTAGAAGACTTGGAAGATAAGAAAGCAAATTAAATAAATAAATTTATTTAATTACTTGCACATGATTTGGAAGAATAAATAAAATATTTAATTATATTTTATTTTTGGAGAGTGAGAGGATTTAAATAAATTTAAATGATTTATTTAAGTTTGGAGGAATAGACTTGACTTAATTAAATAATTTAGAATTATTTAATTGCTTGGAAGAATTTAATTAAATAAAGGATTTTGTTTAATTTTGACTTTAGAAGAGGTAATTAAATATTTTGATATTTAATTAACTTAGAGGAATATGAATCAAATAAATAAATTTAATTATTTATTTATTGATAGAGGAAGGTAGACTTAAATAAATATTAAAAATATTTATTTAGACAGAGTCATGTCATTTTTAGGTGTATACACATAGAATTTAAATAGAGATCGACCGACAACATGCGGGCTTACAATTAGGGCTCATAGGCCTGATTACATACATGCACAAGATAAAGCTTTGAAGCTCCTCATAGAAATTTAAACTATTAGATACTTCTATGTAAATCACTACTCTCCTAAGGATCTATTACATTAATATATATCATATCCAAATCATAAGATTCATCCACATTGGCCAAGGAAGATTACAAACTCCAATGAAGAGCTGTAACATGTGTACACAGATAGGTTGGGCCTAATTGCATAGAACTCCTCCATAAAATGAATGGAATGGTGTATGGATCTTCAGGGAAGTTCATCCATGAATGAAAGATCATTGAATGATGTGACAATAAGCTTCATAGATTGGGAAATGCTTCCACAGGTCTCTCCTTTAGCTGGTTGTCTGTGATTATCAGGATGCTCTGTTATGAGAAAATAGTCAATCTTCTGATAGTAATATCTTTCTGATAATGATGTGCAGATCTCTGAATTCTAGATATGATGTGGATGAATGAATGTAGATGCTAATTCTAGCTTTACAAGGTCTAAAATGCAACTAGACCAAAATACAGAAACTGCTTCTAACTGAACTACCTGAACTAAACTAGAAAATGAAAAGAAACAAACTGAACTACAAACAAAATGTAATACAAATGTTTTCGGTTGACGCAAGATTACTCTTGAACCAGGGATACTCCTGCATTAGACATCCAAGGTTATTGAAAAAGTGAGTCCCTCACTTTGTTGGGGCTAGAGGGAAACCAAGATGGTCCACCTCAACCTGAGAAATCCATGATGAATCTTCTTTCGGTCTACCTTTCCACTTCACAAGGTATTCTTTGTATTATCTTCCTCTAGTGCTACATCCAACTCTATTGTCCAAAAGGTCTTCAATCTGCTCTAGTGCTTGTTGTGGTAACTGCTTCTTCAAGTCTTATTCCATGCTATCATTGAACTCTATTTCATGATACTGATATAGGTTTGCAATGTTGAAAATAGGTCAAATACCTAATGCCTCTGGTAGCTCCACTTCATATGCATTTCTTGAATCAAATTTCTTGAGTATCCTACAAGGTCCAAATTTCTTCATCTTCAACTTGTTATATGTCCCAACTAGAAATATTTATTTTCTCAGATATACCATCACTTCATCTCCAACTTCAAATTCCTTATGTCTTCTCCTCTGAACAGGCTTCTCTTTGTACTTATTGTTCATATTCTCCAAATGCTTCTTAACCTGATCATGTACTATCTTCATGTGATCTACAAATTCTTCTACTTTTGCACTTCTCTTTTCTTCCATATTGACATCTCTCAATTTTGCAACTCCTTTAGGATTTACTCCGGTCACAATCTCAAAAGGTGTTCTTCTAGTACTCCTATTCACTAAATTATTATATACAAACTCTACTTAGAAAAGAATCAAATTCAACAGCTTTCTCTCCAACCAAACATCTCAACAAGTTTACCAAACTCCTATTCACTACCTCTATCTGTCTATGGATGAAAAGCTAAACTAAACTTCAAATCTATCTTCATCTTCTTCCATAGTGTCCTCCAAAAGTATCCAACAAACTTTGTATCTCTATTTGAAACTATGCTCTTAGGTAATCCATGCAATCCCATAATTTCCTTGAAAAATAGGTCAGCTACATGTACTGCATCAGTTGTCTTCTTACAAGGTATGAAAGAAGCCATCTTTTAAAATTTATCCACTACTACAAATATCTAATCATGTCCTCTCTGTGTCTTAGGCAACCCCATCACAAAATCCATGCTTATGTCTTCCCAAGTTCTCTTTGATACTGTCAAAGGTTTATACAATCTATTATTCTAACTACTCCCTTTTACAACTTTAAAAACTCTACAACTCTGAACAAATCTCTAAACATCCTTATGTATTTGAGGATAAAAGTAGTTTTCACTAACCAAAGCCACTATCCTATTAATGCCAAAATGTCCTGCCAATCTGCCACTATGTTTCTCCTTGACTAAATTATCTCTCATTGAAATCTTAGGTATGCACAATTGATTTCCTTAGAACAAGATATCTTTTTGAATGAAATAGTCCAACCACTTACTCCTATCTATCACAATAGGTTCCTTACATGCTTTCCAAGGTTCTACAAAATTAGTGTCTCCCTCTTACATGTTCTTCAATTCATTAAAACCCAACACTTCAACTCTCATCTCTGTCAACAAGTTTCCTCTCCTACTCAAGGCATCAATAACTTTGTTTGATTTTCCACTCCTATGCTTCAACACAAATGTATAACACTACATGAACTCTACCCATCTCATATGTCTCTGATTCAACTTACCCTGACTATTCGAATATTGTAAAGCTTGATGATTTGTATACAACACAAACTCCCTAGGCAACAAGTAATGCCTCCACTTCTTGAAGGCTTGAATTTTGGCATTGAATTCCTATTCACAAACTAAATATCTTCTCCTTGCATTATTCAACTTCTCACTAAAATAAGCTATAGGTCTACCTTCTTGAATTGATACTGCTCCAATTGCATTTCTAGTTGCATAACAATCAACTTGAAATACCTTATTGAAATCTAGTAATGCCAAAATAGGTCGCTCTATCACCTTCTACTTCAACAATTCAAAAATTTTATTTGCTCCTGATGTCCACTTCAAATCTTTTCTATCACCTCTCATTGTCTCTGTCAGAGGGTTACAAACTGAACTAAAATTTCTAATGAACTTCTGGTAGAAACTAGCCAATCCATGAATTGATGTAACTTCTCCAATGCTCTTTGGTGTAGGCCATTCAATAATTGCTCTTACTTTCTCAGTTCCATCTTCAATCCTTCTATAGAAATCACAAATCCCAAATATACTAGTTCTTCCTTCATGAAACTACACTTCTTGATGTTTATCAACAATTTCTCTTCTCTCAGTCTCTTCAATACTTGTCTAATATGCCACAAATATTCTTCTTTTGTTTTACTAAAAATTAGAATGTCATCCAAATATACAATAACAAACTTACCCAAGAATCTCTTCAGGACTTCATTCATCAACCTCATGAAAGTACTCAGTGCATTTGTCAATCCAAAAGGTATCACCAACTACTCATACAATCCTTCGTTTGTCTTAAAAGTATTCTTCCATTCATCTCCTTCTCTGATTCTGATCTAATGGTATCCACTCTTCAAGTCTATCTTTGTGAAATATCTTGCTCCACTCAAACAATCTATGATATCAACCATTGTAGGCAAAAGAAATCTATACTTAACTATGATCTTGTTTATTGCTCTAGAATTAGTACACATTCTCCATTCTCTATCTTTCTTAGGTGCTAACACTACAGGTATTGCACAAGGACTCAAGCTTTCTCTGATCAAACCTTTCCTCAACAATTCTTGTATCTATTTATTCAGTTCTTCATTCTTTGTCAGTGTCATTCTATGTGCTTCTTTGTTAGGAAAACTTTCTCCCAGTATAAGATCCATGTGATGATTGATACTCCTTATAGGTGGAAATCCTTCAAGTACATTATCTGATATGATGTCTTCGTATTCTGTCAGCAACTCTCTTATCCCCTCTGGTTATTCTTCTTTAGTTTCTTTCTTCAATGTTTTAGGCTTCTTAGGAATGAAAGCATAACACATATTCTCATGTCTCAAACCATCCAGAAATTTTCTTCCATCTACCAAAAAAATTCTAGCATTTCCACATACCACATCTTTAGGATCATCCTCCAAAAGAATCAAAGTAATTCTCTTTCCATTTGTTGTTATAGTGTATGTATTCTTTCTCCCATCATGTATAGCTTTTCTATCATACTACCAAGGTCTCCCCAATAAGATATGACAAACATCCATAGGCATAATATCACACAAGACTTCATCATGATAAGATCCAATATGAAATTTCACCAAACATTGTTCCCTCACTAGTACCTTATGATCATCTTGAATCCATGCTATCTGATATGGCTCAGGGTGTTTCAATCTTTCCAACTTCAGCTTAGTCACCATCTCCTCAGAAACTAGGTTATTTGAACTACCACTATCAATCACAACTTTACAACACTTACCTCTTGATTTACATCTGGTTCTAAACAAACTCTTCCTCTGTGGTGGTTCCTCATTTGTTTCTACTGAAATAATGCTCTCCTCATTACAAGTGATTCTCCTTTCTCCAGTTTACCAATAGAAAAGGGGTCACCTAGTTCAACAGGTTCTTCTTCAACATAGACTTCTCTTCCACTATTTTTTGTCCTCTTACTTGTACTACCCTGATTACATTCCAATGCTCTATGTCCTTCACCTCCACACTTGAAACAAGTACCTCTAAATGTTCTCTTATCTAATCCTCTTCCTTCTCTTATGTATCCTTCATTCTGGTATGCATTAGGGTTTCCTCTTTGGTAAAAAATTTTGTCATCTTTTTGGTATGCATTAGTATCTCTATCATCCTTCTTAAATGGGTTGTCAAACTTGTTCTACTCTGGAAATGATCTGTCTCCTCTAGAATAAGTCTGACCTCTCTGAAATTTACCTCCTTTTCCTCTCTATCTTTGATCATGTCTTTTATTCATCTTCTCTTCAACTTTTAGAGCAAACTAATATACTTCTTCCAAACATGTCATCCTCACCAAGATTATTTCCTCTTGAATGTTCAATCTTAGTGCATTGATATATCTAGCCACTTTCTCCTTGCTTGCTTCACTATGTCCTATTCTTATGATCATCTTGTGAAAATATTTAGTGTACTTCTTTACAGATTTCTCTTTTGCCTCATGTTTTGCAATCTTTTCATCAGTTCTAACTCATAGTCAATAGGTATGAATTGATTCTTCAACATTGTCACCATCCTATCCCATTTTGTAATCTTTTCTTTTCCTCTTCTATTTCTTTTCAACTGAACTTATTTCCACCATATAGCAACATTTCCTTTCAACTCTGTCTTTGCAAATTTCACCTTCTTCAGATCTTCAATTTTCTCATATTCAAAGTATTCTTCCATGTCATTTATCTAGTCATTTAATTCTTCAAGGTTCAAATTACCAGTATAGTTTGGCACATCACCTCTAGGTCTCTTTCTAATCTTTGAAATAGCTCGCAACATCTTTACTTGATCTGATTCTTCTTCTTCATCACCTCCTAGGGTTTCATAGGTTTGTTCAATAGATTGAAATTCTTCTTCATCATCACTTTCAACATTAGGTCTTAGTCTTAACCCTCTTCGCCTATATTCTTCAAAAACATCCAATCAAATTCACATTATTTTCATCATCTCCATCATCTCATCCATTCTTCCAACCATTGTTCCAAAAGAAGCAACTCTCTGTGGTGGCATTCTTCCTAGGATCAAGTGCAAAATGCCTCAGGTTCAACAATCGTCCTACAAGGTGACAACTACCTCACAATCAATGATTAGTTGCAATACAAGTAACCTATCTCAGTTTGGTGATCTGTCTATAGCAAGATCTTATAGAATTCCTCACTAATTTCTCTCAATCCACTCCCAAAGATTTGAACTTTTTCTCTAATACCACTTGGTGCAGTCATGGTAGGAGGGTTCACAGAATGAACTATTCAGACCATGCAACAAGAGTAAACACAATAGAAAAAACTGAGAGAAATGGAAAAAATATAGATTTAGTCATTCAATATATCATAGAATTCAAATAGAGATCGGCCAGCAACATGTGGGCTTACAATTAGGGCTCACAGGCCTGATTACATACATGGCCAAGATAAAGCTTTGAAGCTCCTCACAAAAATCTAAACTATTAGATACTTCTATGTGAATCACCACTCTCCTAAGGATATATTACATCAATATATATATCATATCTAGATCATAATATTCCTCCGCGTCAGCCAGAGAAGATTACAAACTCCAATGAAGAGCTGTAAGGTGTGTACACGGATAGGTCAGGCCTAATTGCATAGGACTTCTTTGAAAAATGAATGGAATGATGTGTGGATATTTGGGGAAGGTTGGCCATGAACCAAAGATCATTGAATGATGTGTTAATAGGCTTCACATATTAGGAAATGCTTTTATAGATCTCTCCTTCAGTTGGTTGTCTGTGATTATCAGTATGCTCTGTTTTAAGAAAACAGTCGATCTTCTGATAGCAATATCTTTTTGGTAATGATGTGTGGATCTCTAAATTATGGATATGATGTGGATGAATGAATGTAGATGATAAATCCATCTTCACAAGGTCTACAATGCAACTAGACCAAAATACAGAAATAGCTTCTGACTGAACTGCTTGAACCGAAATGGAAAATGAAAAGAATTAAACTAAACTACAAACAAACTATATTGTAAATGTTTTTGGTTGATGCAAGATTGATCTTCAACCAGGGATGCTCCTACATCACATTTATAGTATTCATGGTGGCTATGATAGCCTTTACTTAGTTCGTGTCGTGAACATTTGAAAATCTTCCTTTTTGCAAGTTTAAATTGAGGTCGTTGATCTTTTCCTTACCTTTTGCAATTTGTGCCTATGATTGATTGACTAGATTTGAAAATCTTTGTCATCACCTTTGAAAAGTCTTCATCAAATGGGAGAAAGCCACATCGATTTGTGGTCTTTTCATTGATGACATTGGTCTGACTGGATAGGGACATGTGTGGCCATTCATAGTGTCATGGCTGAAAATGGAACATCATCTTCGAGCCTTGCATGACCGTGAAATTCTAAATTTCTAGTAGGCTGGATCTTGTTTTGACAACTGGCAGCATCGAGTTCATTGATAATGAATCTTCAGTGGGGAGTTGCAAGCCTATGAATGGTTGATAGGTGGCAACCCTTCGCAATGTTGTGGGGGGATATGAAATCATAAAAAGTGCATTGTGCAGCTGTGAATTACACTTTATTAAGCCTTAGACATTAGGACTTAAGGTCTTAATTATTATAGGTAACAATAGGTAATGCTAGGTCAAAGGGCCGGTCATTTCACGGGCATGAAGACATTAAGTTATAACTTAAATGACTGGTAACCCTTGATAGATGGTCAACAACTAAAAAAGGAAATAAAGTGCAGGGAAAAAATAAGGATTAGACACTTAGATATTTTAGGGATCCAACATGATGAAACTAGGTAAACCCTAACTAGAAACCCTAAAATCAAAGAAGGCACCACCACTGGCTCTGACTGGGGACATGCAAATGCAAGGTTGTAGAGAGAACCACACAACTCAGGGGTAGACCAAACCAAAACATGGACAAGACCAACTGTACAAAAATATACAGGATTTACAAACTATATACACCTATTTTACATTGTGCACAAAAATTCATAATTCATTCATGAGAAATATAGTTTAAGGAACTGACCATGCACTGGTAATTCCTGTAATTCACCATTAAGGGCCTAGAGAAAATAAGAGTCCTCTCCATGAGTATTACTTATCAGGTACGAGCCCATCCATAAGGGCTCAAATTTGTTGTGTTTTCCCTTGTCTTGACCTCTTGTATTCCACATAAGGACCAAGTCATTAACCTGAAATCTTCTTTCTGTGGTTCTTTTATCAAATAAATATTTCACTTTTTGTTGTTTCTTGAGGTTGGTTTATGTGCTTCTCTCCTAGTCTCATCCAGTGCAACTAACTAGTTTATCCTTTCATTCATGGGATCTTCTATCTCTTTATTATTTTCTTGTATGAATCTATACACTGGTAGGAGATTGTTCACTGGCAACTTGGCCTTTGTGCCATATACTAACTCAAATGGTGACTTCCCAATTCCCTTATTTACTATCACCCTATTAGCCCATAGTGCAAACCTTAACTTTGAATCCCATGCCCTTTTATTCTTATCTATAATCCTCTTGATGATCTTCATAAGTCTTTTATTACTGGATTCTGCTTGACCATTCCCTTGTGGATGATATGGTGATGCATGGGATAAATTGATTCCATAATTATTGTAGAAGTCAACAAAATCACTAGACCTGAAGCATATGGCATTGTCTATAACCAATTTACTGGCACTCCAAATCTTATAATAATGTGTTCTAGAATGAAATCAAGCACTACTTTGCTTGTAGCCTTCTTAGTTAGGATGACTTCAATCTATTTAGTAAAATAATCAGTAGCAACCAAAATCCAACTATGTCCTCCACTTGACTTCTCTATGATTTCCCCTATGAAGTCAATTCCCCATTGCTGAAAGGGAGCCTCCATTGTTACATTTCTAAGGGTCAATGCACCTTCATACTTGAGCTTTCTAGAAAATATTTGACAGGGATCACACTTTTTTACCATCTCTTGTGCATCTGAGAAGAGTGTTGGTCACCAATATCCTACCCTAATGATTTTGTGAGCAATTGTCTTAGCAGTATAGTGTCCACCATAGTTTCCTTTATGCATATCATTAAGAATGTTCTCAACATGATGGTTATCCACACACTTGAGTAGCACACCATCAAGATTTTTCCAATACAATTCTCCTTGGACAATGATATACTTGATTGTATGCAACTTGAGGGTTCTCTTTTGACTATCACTCAGATGGGTTGGACAATTCAAGTTTTGTAAATAGTGTACAATATCCCTATACCATTCTAACTCTAACATGTTAACAACTTCATCTTCTACCATATTAACTTGACATGCCTCCAAATTTGACTGTGCCATTAGCTTGGCTAAACCTTGTCCCCTTACCGATTTAGTAATCTATATTTCAATATTGAACTCTTGTAGTTTATTTATGCATCTACATCTTCTCCATGTCACTTATTGTTGAGTGAATATGTCTTTTATTGTTGCATGGGGTACATATGCAATAATCTGAGATCCTACCAAATGTGGTCTAAAATATTTAATTGCTTTAACTAATGCATAAGCCTGCTTTTCTATGATGTCATACTTCAACTCTGCTACCTGCAATGACTTGCTAAAGAAGGCAATAGGCTACTCAAAGCCATCTTCATTTTTTTGTAATATGCATGTAGCAATTGTGTGAAAAGAAGCAAATGAGAAAAACTAAAATGGCTTAGAAAAATTAGGAGATTTAAATATAGGAGCCATCTTAATAACTTCTTTGATGTTCTGGAATGATTGGGTTGCCTCACTTCTCCACTTTATAGTTTCACCTTTCTTCAACATCTTAGATATGTCTTTTGTAATTTCTACAAAGTTGGGAATAAATCTCCTATCAAAGTTAATTTACCCAAAGAAAGACTGGATGCCTTTCACTGTCTTGGGAATTTGAATCTTGTCAATTGCTGCAACCCTTTTAGGATCAATCCTAACCCCATCCTTAGAAACTATGCCCGAATAGCTTTCCTTTAGTTACTCCAAAGGCACACTTCTTAGAATTGAGTGAAATGCCATACTCTAATGCTCTAATAAATATTTGCTCCAGATGCAAGCAATGTTGCTCTTCCTTTTACGAATAAGCAGCTAAATCATCCTGATACACAACCAAGATTGAATCAATCAATCCTGCAAAAGCAACATCCATAGCTCTTTGGAATGTAGCACCTACATTTGTCAGCCCAAATGGCATTTTTACATAAACATAGGTTTTCCATGGAGTTGTGAAGGTAGTCTTGTATTGTTCTGATTCTTTTACCTTCACCTGATTATATCCTAAAAATCCATCCATCATGGACAAGAGTTCACACCCTGTTACTCTTTGCAACATAGCTTCCATGTTAGGGAGTGGATAATTATCTTTCAAAGAAGACACATTCAAATTTCTAAAATCTACACAGAGTCTTATATCTCCATTCTTTTTTCTGACTAGGACAAGATTGGACACCCAAGTTGAGTGTTTGATAGGTATTATTATTCTAGCCTCTCTAAGCTTCATGAATTCCTCCTACATCTTTGGAGCTAAGTTAGGGTTAATAGATCTCTATTTTTGTCTGAATGGCTTAGCTCCAAGATTTAGAGGGATCTCATGCTGAAATAAGTCTTCTCTATAAGCCTTAAGGTCCTTATATGACCATGCAAAGACATTTTGTACTTTCTTAACAATGCTATCAGCATAGCCCTGATATGTGGCTTAAGCTGCTTACCAATATATACCTTTTTAGGGGCTTAATGTGTCCCCAAATTTACCTCCTCTAAGTCATCCTTTTTTGTAGGAGATGCCTTTGTCACAAACTAATCCCTACTATCAAATGTTCTTTCTAAAGCTACTAATCCTTTGGGGATTTTATTTGTTTTAAGGTAAATCACTTCTTTCGCCAAAAGAGTTTCTTTACCATCTATGACATCTACAAAATTTTGGAAATCAATTTCCTAGTTTTCATACTCATCTATGCAATGTAGGAATCTCAATAAGTATTTATCATTATCAAACACCTGCCAACTGCATATATTGTTTGGAACTACAGGTCTAACTTTAACTTCAACATTTGTAATATCAGACATAGTGACATCATCTGGCCTAATGGCTACATTAGCTAAAAAATCTGCCATGACATTTTTTGATCTTTCTATCTAGTTTATTGAAAAAGTATCAAACAACTCAATAGTATTAGAAACAACATGCTTATATTATTTCAACCTCTTATTTTTGAAGCATATTTATCTCATTTGGGAAAATATCAACTCTAAATCTCCAAACACTATTAACATCTTAATTCCATGCTTTAGGGAAACATTTAATCCTAATAATAGAGCTTCATATTCTACAATATTTTTGTGCAAGAAAACCTCAAAAGAAAAGAGAATTTGATGATCCTACCTATTGGAGATAGAAATACCACTCCTACACTAGAACCTTCCTTTGAACAGGAACCATTAAAATACATAGTCCAAAGACCATGCTGATTAAGCCCCTTAATACAAAGATCTCCTTCCTCATTCTCATGGTCACCTAAGACAATTCTAAAATTTTCATGGTCAGTATCCATAAAACAAACATGATCTTCTGGTTCTTGATCCTCAACTGTTTCTGGTGATCTTTCCTCTCTAACAAGCTTGACATCCTTACCATTCATGGGAATCATAACATATGACAAATCTAATTGCATACTTCCTCTAATTAGTGTTCCCCACCTTTTGGACAACATGCCATATTGTGGTTTAATATCTACTACTGTCACATTCATCTTATATGTTTTTTTCTGGGTAAGCTGCAAACATAAAGTTCATATCCTTCATGATTCCTATGACTAGTACTTCTCTAGCATCCATTGCATAACACATTCCACAAGCTTTGTCTATTTTTAATCCAATCTATTGCATAATAACCAAAGGCATAATATTTGTTGATGCACCAGAATCAAGGGTGTAGTTCTTGACTACCTTCCCATTGATGACAAGGGATACATAGAATGGTTCCACTTGTGAAGGACATTTTGTCATTGTTACTCATAGATAAACCTCTAGAACCTCTTCTTCATTAGCACACAACTCTTGTTTTTTACTATGATCCTCAACATTCTATTCTGCCTGATGGGCTATCCCTAAAATTAAAGATAATGCCTTGTTTCTATATTCTTCAATCTTCGTCATGACCATTAATGAGATAGAGACTTTCATCTAGGATAAAGCTTGAGTTATGTCAAAGGGGGCATAATTTTGAATAACAATTGTAGCCTGAGCCTGCCTTATACTCCTATCCTAAGTTTGTCTAGTTTTGGCTTTCGTGGTTTTCTGATTGTCATCTTTAGCAGGTGAACTCTTAACCTTTTCTTCAGTTTGGGTAATCTTTCCTTCTAAGTTTTGATGATATTAACCTAGTTTTTCCTTGAAATTTCATTGGTTATTATTTCCTTGTTTCTTATGTGATTCATTCTCTTTATGATTGTGTAGAGGTTGTTTCACAAAGACACTTCCTGTCTGACCTGAATCACTTGTTTGGGCTCTATTCCTAAGGTTGTAATTGCTCTTTACCTGGGCCACTACTATAGTAGTAAGAGCCCCAATTTCTTCATCAGAAGGTCTCCTCAAGTTAACCAAAGGGACATGTGAGTCTTGAGTATACACTTGGTTATCTTCATTCTCTTCATCAAAAAGAACCTACTAACATACTTGATTCATATAACTCCTCTTTTCATTAGTATCTATCTCATCAGAAGAAGAAGAATCCCCATTTGTAAAGAGCATGTTAACTCTATCATCCTCAACATAATGTTGTTCATTGCATTCATCACAAGCATTGGCATCATTGTAGAAACACTGACCATTCATACACTAAGACTATGAATGGGGCATTTGGTAAACTATACACCAAGGATTATCTTCAACAATGTTTACAGTCTTCTTCAAGGGATCAGGAGTTTCCTTAATGTTCTGAGTCCTCTGATCATTTTTTATGTTATTAAGGATAGGTTTTCCATTATGCCAGTTTGTGTTGTATGGCATGTCATGTAGTTGTGGTCTCTTTTCTTGCCTTTGATAGGGTTTCTTTTCTGGAACAAGTCCTTTTTCATTCTTAGCAAGCTTGTAGCTTAAGTCTTTTATAGAAGATGCCAATTTATCTAACTTATCCTCAGAAGTTGAAGCATTACCTTGAGTATTCTGAGACCTATTATTTGGGTTCTGTAGAATCCTTATATCATCTATTCTATTAGTCTTACTAGATGCATTCCTATTATTTTGAATGTTTGTTGCAATCCTAAAAGCATCCCTAAGACTCGTTGGACTTTTATCCCTTAATTCATAAGTAGTTTTAGCATCAAAGACATTTATATAGAACACCATACAGATTGGTTCATTTGGCCTCATATGAGGTGGCAACTTGTTTAGAACTCTAGCAAATCTGGCATTAAAATCATAAAAAGACTTATTTGATCCTTTAGCAATACTTGTGAATTCATTTATGACAAAGCTAGGGTCAGTCTTATCCCCATATTGGTCTTTAAAAATTCTCTTAAAATCTTCCCAAGATGTGATACTCTGATCCGACAAACCTCTGTACCATTCTCTAGCCTTGTCCATTAAAGACTGCATGAACAACTTCATAAACACATCTTCATGTTCACCTTTAAAGTTTTCCATTATATTAATAAAAGCCTTTAAATGATCCTCACTTGACACAACATTGTTCCCAGAGAACTTGGGTATTTCAGTCCTCACATTATTGTCAATGGGATTAGGATACCCTAGAATACTAGTGAAATCTAACTGTCTAAATCTATCCAACTGCATGGGTATTCTACCAGGTTGTTTTGCATTAGCATTCCTATTGCTAGGGTCATTTTCATTCCTTAAATTATTCTGTGGTAACCTATTATTATTTGTGTTTTGGCCTTGGTTAGTTCTAGGTGCATTTTAATTATTGAGCTGATTTTGAATCACATTTGCTTGTGGATTTCGCATTGTATTTGTATTATTAAGAGTGGGAACTGTATTCTGATGAGCAGTCCTCATAGCCTCAACCTTTTGTTTCATGTCATCCCTAATTTTCAAAGCCTATAGATAATCAAGTTCAGCTTTGAGATTCCTAATTTCTTCTGACAACTCTTCTCCTCCTGGCATGGAATAGGAAGGTCCTTTTCCACTAGGATTATCAGTATCCCTTGGGGATTCTATGTCTTCAAATCTATCAGGGGGATATAAGAAAGGACATTCTTGGAATACTTCTGATCTCATCCTCAACTCATCACCTTGTTGTCTTTCATACATATTTTGAATCTTAGCTTCTGTGTTTGATAAGTATGGTGGTTGTTGTTCAGAAAACCAAGGATTGTCCTAGGAGTCATTAATATTTCTAGGGCTTGGTGAGCACTCATGGTTGGTTTGAGAAACTCCCTTCCTCTTATACATCTTTCTAGGTAGTTCTTGAAACAAGGGATTATGCAAGGATCTTCTACCCTGCATACAACTATTAATTACACCAACTAGGAGATTTTGTTTGGAGTCACCACCCACAACTGGGAAATAGATTTTAGACCAGGGTTCTTACACAAAGTTCCCTAGTAGAGTCATCAAATTTGTTGGGTTTTTTCCCACTGATTAGTCCTAAGTTTCCCTACAAGGTAGCCATCACTTATCAACAAGACACTTAGGTTAGAGGCCAACAATATAGAAGATAGACTCTAAATGTATCCTCTTCTTCTTCAGGCTCTGCAAGACCTAGGGGGTATTCCCTTATCAATACCTATAGAATAATCTCTAATTCTGACCAGGTATTGATACAAAGTAGATGAATCCTCTCTTGTGAAGGTCAAAACTATAAGATGAGTGCAAAGGGGCTAGCATTCGACCTTCCTCTAGTTGTAGAATAAAGGATTCTCAAACTTAAAACCTAATCCTAAAATTCTTAAATTTTTATAAATGATTTTTTTTTGTTTTATGATTTTTGCTGCAAGACTTCAATTCTAATTCATAACCTCAACACAAATTCAAACCACTGCTTATTGTTGATCATGATGTTAATCATAAACAAACATAGAATAAAAGTTACACATCAACCTTTACTCATCTTGAAAGATATGATGAATTCAAAGAATTCATGATCCCAAGTCTTCGTGGATTAGTTCTTAATCAACTAACGTTGCTCAGTGGTTGATGTGTGTTGTTGTTTCCATTCAGGGGCCTTACATTTGCTTCTTCAGTAGGACTTTATTTATGATAAGATGCTTACACAAAAAGGTTATTTCACAGTATATTTTTCCAAATGATGTATTTGCACTTAAATCTTTGCATGATATTTATTAATTCGACATGCTTTAACTTCAAATATGCTAAATGTGTTCAATTATCTATGAGATATCTGCATATTTATTGTTCTTTTCTTTTGATTGTCTATTATTTGCAATTGTGGGAATGATCTGTTATGAAATTAAAGAAATTATAAAAGAATACTTCAAATTATGATGAATCTTCAGTTACTGAGCCACATACACACTTGATATTGTCATTAGGAGAAGAAATCAAACCATATGTTCACAAGGACATTCCACAGCTAGATACAGTTGATGCTAACTTCAAAGGATGGTGAATGAAAACAATACAAGCGGACCAATGAGCACTCCAAGGGATGCAGCTAATCAAAGCATGTATCAAGAATCCAGACATAGATTACTCATGATTTACTATGATTTGTAATCAAAATGATCTTCTCTTTCATTAAGTATGCAAAAACATGTACATATACAATAACTTTGAAATAGGCCCTGATACTTCAGCAAACAAATTTCAATTAAGCTTCAAATGTTTGAAACAAGGCATCCTTGCACCTTTTATAGAACAAGGTGAGGGAGTGGTTACAATTGACCTACGGTCATGATTTATCAATTAGGATCAACAGTGGATATTCACTCTTGACTTTGTCAACATATCACGTGGCACAGGTTGCCAGCTAGCAACCATCTGGATTAAATATTTTCTCTAAGTATTGGATGCTTATGCCTTCCTTTGTAGTACATCTTCATCTACTCTTCATGTTCTTCTTCTTCATCATCAGGATCATCATGATCCTCACTTTCTATGTCTTCATCATCCTGATGACTATTGCATTGTATATGGACCTGCATGAATGTCTGGATATTTTCATATGTTTGCACTATCCTATCAACCTCTCGGCCACCCTGAGTTTTGGTTTTGGCAATGGCGTGGTTATGCACTTGGTATTTAATTCAGAGGGCTTCCAATTTATTCCTCCTACTGCTCAATGTTTCATTGTAATTCTCCACCTTGACTTTGATCCTCATGATCTTATTCATTGCTTCTTTTGTCAGGTGGTTAAGATGATCATCAGCCATCGGCTGGAATTTATTATGCAGAGCTTTAACGGCAAAGTCTGCATCCTAATTCTCAATTTTCCCCTCTATTTTTCCTTGTAAGGCCTCCATGCCCTCTGCTTCATACGACATCATGTCGTGCAGCTTCATACTAATTTCTCTCAATTTGTTATTGCACTTCTTCAATACATCACACTCGAATCTGATGTCTTTGTACCAAGTGTCTACCAACATGGCAATATTATTATTCAGCACCTGATGACCTACCAGGACTTCAGGATTAATCTTCTCTATTTCACTTAAAGCACTCAAGTCTTTCTCCAACTAAAATGACCTTCTTCTAGTCTCAGTCTACAATTTATTCACTTTCCTCTTGGAGATACTTAAAGAATTCCACCTCAGCAAAGAGGCTTTCACCACTTCTTTAGCTTTAGCAAGTGCTGATGACATCCATTTCCTCATTATTACTGACTCATGTTTCATAATGTCTAACTTACTAACCTCCTCCTAGGAAATAACAGTCAATGGGACTGCTTGATCAATAGATGTTCTATCAGGTCTAATTAACCCTTTTATATAGGCATGCAACTGAGCAATGTGCTCTTTATGTTGCTTATTCTTCTCTCTTTCCTTCTTAACCATTTGGGTTAGAGAATCAATAATGTCTTTCCCCTCCTAACCTTCTTGGTCTTCATTGGCATATCCTAGATCAACTGTAGTTATCTAGAATTCTTCTAGAGTGATCTTGCCTTTTTCTTTATCAACAATGGGGAGTGCTACTTGGGTAGTCCTTCTGCCTGTAGCGGGATCTCTTCTTATGGATGATGTCAATCTAGACTTCCTCTTAGGCTTCATGATAGTTTCTGAAAATAAAGTTGATACATCAAATTCTTGAATTTTGAAACCTAATTTTGTGCCTATCTTCTTCTCTAGCCACTGAGGTATTTGATCACCAGATCCTTGTCATCCATCATCATGATCACTCCCACCTTGATCTTTAGTATCTACCATTGTTCTTGGTGGAGATGGTGACTTACTCTTATCTTCCTCATGATGTTCTTCATGAGGGTGATCCTGTTCCTTATCCTTTTCTTACAGAAGCTCCTTTTGTGGAGGAGGATCTTGCAGCGTCCCTGCATGATGATCTTGAACTTGATCTTGCATTTCTTCCTTTTGCACTTCATCCACCTTAGTAATTTCTTTATCTTGAAGCTTATCTATATCTGTGGATGCTATTTGGGTAGGACTAGGTGCAGCACCCTGATCTTGGGCTATATTTTTCTCTGCACCTAATATGATGACCTCTTGATTCTTAGGGTCCTCCTCACCTCATATTTCATTATCTATAGTAAGTTGAGTCTGGATGGTGTCATCTTTTAACATTTCTTCATTACCTCCATCCTTCTATTGGACTTCAACTACCTTAGGCTCAGCTGGTATATCATGCTGTTGCTGGCCTATTTCTGAAGCATGAACTTGAGCTTTTCCCTGATCAAGTGCACCCACTTTATCTTCAGGATCCACATCCCCTCCATATGCTAAATCTACTACGGCAGGGCTAGTCACTTGATCAACTACTTCATCCAACCCTATCTATTGAGCAATCTTTTCTGGGCTCTTTTCTTTTTCTTTCTCCACTTGCTTCAATTCTTCTAACACTGCCATCTGAGCTGATGGGGTTCCATGTGGTGTCATGCGAGTGCTAGCAACAAGGGTTTCCATTTGCTAAGAGGCTATATTTTGTACTACCTCATCATCAGATATGTCCACAGTCTCCTCTAGTGAGATAGGACCACCTTGACTTGCTCTGGTAGCTTCTTTCATCTGTTCTTCAACCTTCTCAGCTTTGAACTGAATGATGGTAGGAAGTGGTACTTCATGTTGCAATTCTTTCCTAAACACTTCACTACCAGCCCCCCTTAACACTATGGGGTCTGTCTTGATCTCACCCCTCATATGGGTTCTCTGTCTTTTGGGCGGTGACATCAACACAGGTGCCTTTCGTTTCTTACTGATTCTCATGGTGTCATCTTCTGTAGGCTCCTCATCAAGAGGGGTATCCTCTTCTACATTTTTTTTTGAGGCTTGGCCTTTATCTGACACTCCTATAGTTTCAACAGCTGGCCTTTGGATTATTTTAGCTCTTGGTTCATCTATCAAAGGTTGTACAGATGAGACTGACGTTTGTCCTGATGTGGATGCACCTTTAGCTGGTTTATCAATTCTTTCAACTATTACCCCTTTAGGTTCTTTGTCACCCTTCTTTCCTTGAGGGGGTCTCTTGCTTTGTTCTTGAGGTGGCAACCTCTCTCCCTTAGACTTTCTCTTTTCAACAAGGAAGTCGTCATACTCTTCTTCAGGAATCTCCTGCCTTTTCTTCTTATTATCCACTGTGAGGGCTACACCCTTCTTCTTTAGAGCATTGATTTGCTCATTCACCTAGGCTTGGGTCAACTGCAACACCCTTCCTATAAACCTATCCAATGATATGTCTTCAAGTTGCATTAGGTCAGGTGCTGAAATAGTATCATTGTATATCTTCTTCTCTTCATATTCATCTGACAAAAACTTGCCATCATCTTTCTTCAATTGTGCAGGTACAGGAATGCAATCAAATGTCCTCACCTGACTGAGGGTGAGTCTTTGATATTTCCTTCTTCTAACTTCAGCCTCATCCTCACAGTCAGCCCAAAAATCCTCTCGATGTTTCTAGTGGATGGGATTCCCCATTATCCTTTGCATCCTCCCATAGAGGTCATAGGATCTAGCCAATGGGAATGGCTACAAGTTCATCATATTTAGCCCAGCTATGGCTTTCTTGATATTTTTAGAATCAGGGCACATGTACCAACCCATGGTTACTGGAAACAACAATGGAGGTAGCTTATTACCTACTTTGTAGGCATCCAGTATTGTAGATATCTATCTTAGAAACTCCATTAAAACTACCCCATCAGTGGGATATCTCGGCAGCATGAGGGCCTGTCCTTCAAAGCCCTCTATTCTTATGTATGAAAATGTGGTAAACTGGATAAACCAGGCACCATGCTTGTATATCGTTTCTTAAGCCTCCATGCTCAATATTTTAGTCCTATCCTCCTCCATTGTCTTGACTAGATGCATAGAAAATGCATCATTCACCAGCTTGTAATCTTGAAGATAATTTTGTCTATGTAGCTGGCGATGATGATCTCATATATGAGCATCATTTGTACTGCCACCAATCTTTCCAACTATACTAAGTACATCAAATGCACCCTTGTATGCACATGAATATACAATATAGGACATCATATAAAATGAACACTCCAGGCCCCCTAGGTTCATCAGCTATTCATCTAGAGCATCACTAATGATCTTAACCCATAATAGCTTGTTATCTGTATAAATGCACATCATGATGACCCCATACATCTAGTCTTTGAAACTTCCAGCATTGGGCTGACCTGTCGCTCTACTGAGTAGGGCAATCATATAATGATATTGATCGTCAAAATCAAACTTGTACATGTGCACTGGCAATTTGGCAAAGGTAGTGTAAGGGCTATTCTTTTCTCTCCATTGGTACATCCTCTTTCTTCCAATCTTTTTGTTATTTTTATATTCAATATCCAGCTTCTTCAAGTCCATACTAACTACCTTCTTTCCAAGTGGTAGATTGAAAGTCGAAGCAATCTCTTTAATGGATAGATCTGCATATACCCTGCCATGTTTCTCTACTCTTCTTGTCTGAGGGTTGTAATTCCTAGCACACTCAATTATCAATTATGGAGTTTCCATAGAATAAGGAAATCCAGCTGCATGCCACATCCCCGACACAAATATGCTATCCAGTAAGGTATCATCCTTATCTTCACTCATCTTGGATGACCATGCTGCCATATCTGTATTTCCCTGATGAGTATCTCCTAGGATACCATATTTGAATTGTACTCCTAGTTGAGCAAACATAGGTTTGAGAAATTCTACATTAGACTTGTTCTTCTTGACGTCCTCCATGGATGCCTACAATACACATTACTAGTCTTACAATAATATACACATGCATGCATATACAACGTTATATGTCTACAACATCATGCATATTCTACTCATTAATCTCTATTTCATCATGATATGCATACTTACAGAGATAAACCATAAAAGAAATTACTACCTGGATATGTAGAAAATGACAACAAGAGGGTTTTAATTACTTACCTGATTAACACTTATCTCCTGAATTAAGATGATGATTACTGAAGAGGGTGTTCAAATACCGATAATAACCACGTGTTTTGTTCTTTACAGGCTGTATATGTCTGCAGGCAGCTCATATGAGGGTTTGGATGTTCTGCACTCTGTAAATTCTTGTTTTATCACAAGGTAAAATGAAAATAACCTTGTAAACTTACTTTTATCCTCATTATTAGGGCAAATTAGGGCAACACAGGGTTCATTTGATCATAACCATTGATCTTCTACTAGAAATCTACGGGCACTCCCAGGGGTTTGAATTGCATTTGCAATCAGTGAGAATCCACCTACTTCATTTATGGGCATTTAATGTTGCACGACAAGAGGAGGCGGGAGATCTTCATAAGATCGGGTGATTTTTGAAAGATCAGGTGATGTTTAAAAGATGACCCCTTCAAGGCCAAAGGGACCTCCCTCTCCAAAGATTGGGCTGATGTCATCAGGTTTACGACTTGGTTTATCATTGTAGCACGATGACATCAGTGTCATGTTGTTAAATGGGGTGATTTGTTGGAACATACCTCCGCGAGGTAAAGGGATGATGATGTCACCATTGTTGTTATATGGATCCTAATCAGACTTGGAGGTTACATTTTCCCCACTTTTATCGGTGCAGTTTCCCCCCAAATTCCTATGGGGTCAAGAGGCAGCGCCCCTTGCAGGGGTTTGGGGGCAGCGCCCCCAAGACAGGGTTAAGGATCAGGGCCCCTTATGGGGTCCAGGGGCAGCATCCCTGGTGCATTTCCTGTCGCGATACAAGGCAGGGTCTAGGGGCAGCGCCCTCGCGGGGGCTCAGGGGCAGCACCCTTGAAACCTCACATAGTTTTTTATTATTTTATAAAGGCACCAAGAGTTATTTTTCATTGACCGACATAAGAAAACCCTATTTTTGTAACCGACAAAAAGCTTGATAAAAGTAGCTAAGGGTTAGGGTTTTGACATGTTGTATTGTAGTATTTTGCAGCAGTATTGAGTTGCAGGGATTGTTGATTGTATTCAGTTTGATTTACTAGATAATAATATTGGACTCTCTGTTTGGTGGATGTAGCCCGAGTTTGGGTGAACCACGTTAATACTTGTCTCTCGCTGTTATTATTTCTATGTATTTCCATTCCTTTGTTTAATCTTTATTTGCATTTAATTGATATTTTCTGCCGGTTAACCCTAACAAGTGGTATCAGAGCGGGTTGTGTTTTGATTATCGTCTATGGGAAAGTCTCACGGTTGAGTGGAAGCAATGGCGGACAAAAGGTAAATTGAAGGTCGATGAATTCAATGGGTAGAACTATCAGTTATGGAAGATGTAGATGGAGGATTACCTCTATCAAAAGGATTTATGGATGCCATTGGAAGGAGTATCCAAGAAACTGGCAACAATGTCTGATGAGGATTAGAATCTTCTTGACAGAAAGGCACTGGGAACCATTCGGTTGTGCCTAGCACCAATGGTGGCATTCAATATAATAGAAGCGAAGACAACAGATGGTCTGATGAAAGCTTTGGCTAAATTGTATGAAAAAACCCCAGCCTCAAATAAGGTATTTCTTATGAAGCATTTGTTTAATCTGAAAATGGTTGAAGGTGGATCTATGACAGATCATTTAAATGAATTTAATATGATTGTCAGTCAATTGACTTCTGTAAATGTAAAATTTGATGAAGAAGTTAGAGCTCTCTTGATATTATGTTCATTGCCTAAAAGCTGGGATAGTTTGGTAATGGTGGTTAGTAACTCTGTTTCTGGTTCAAATACCCTAAAATTTGATGATGTTGTTGGTGTTATTCTGAGTGAGGAAATTCGTAGGAAAAGCTCAGGTGGATCCAAATCAGGCAGTGTTTTGAATGCAGAAAACAGGGACAGATCAAAGGAGAGAGGAAAAGGTTCTGGAGGTCATGGGAAGTCACGAGGAAAATCAAAGGACAAAAGATCCCAAACCAGAGGACAGAAGGATTACTGGTACTGTGGAAAACTAGGTCATTTGAAGAAAGATTGCTGGTCTTAGAAGAACAAAGAAGGAGACAAACAAGAAGGCAATAAGGAAGCAAATGTGGTAAGCAATAAGTCTGAAGATGATGCTTTGATTTTTTCCCTAGATAATGCTGATGATTCATGGGTTTTAGATTCAGGGGCCTCATTTCATGCTATGCCCCATAGAAGTTATTTTCTTGATTATGTCCAAGGGGATTTTGGGCTGGTTTATTTGGGAGATAATGAACCCTGTCAGATTGTTGGAAAGGGAAGAATCAAGATTAAGTTGCAAAATGAGAATCATTGGCTACTATAAGAGGTAAGGCATGTTCCAAGGCTCAGTAGGAATTTAATTTCAGCAGGGTAGCTAACTGAACAAGGTTGCACTGTTACATTTACTGATAAAAATTGGAAGGTTTCAAAAGGTGCCTTAGTAGTAGCAAAAGGTGTGAAAGTAGGCACCTTATATCTTTATACAGGTCATACTATTCCTTCTACTTTAGCTATTACAGAGAAAAAACAAATAGGTTGAAGAACAGTTGCTGCAGGTTTGCAGGAAGAGACTGGAAAAGTTGTTGCAGGTTCTGAGACAACACTGTGGCATAACAGACTTGGGCATATGAGTGAAAAAGGTATGAAGCTACTTCATTCTAAGAAAGTTTTACTAGGTCTAAAATGTATTAATATGGATTTATGTGAAAGTTGTGTGTATGGAAAACAAAAGAGAGTCAGTTTTCTCAGAGATGGAAGCAAAAGAAAAATGAAAAGTTGGAGCTTGTGCATACTGATGTATGGGGACCAGCTTAGGTATCTTCTCTCGGTGGCTCTCGGTATTATGTTACATTCATAGATGATGCAACTAGGAAGGTTTGGATTTATTTCCTTAGACAAAAATCTGATGTATTTGAAACATTTAAGAAATGAAGAAGCTTGGTTGAGAATGAGACAGGTAAAAGATTAAAATGTCTTAGATCTAATAATGGCGGTGAGTATTGCAGCAAAGAATTTGAAGATTATTGTTCCTTTAATGGAATTCGTAGGCAGAAAATAGTTTCAGGGACTCCACAGGAAAATGGAGTGGCTGAACGCATGAATAGGACAATAATGGAGTGTGCAAGGACCACGAGATTGTATGCTGGACTGCCTTTAAATATGTGGGCAGAGGCTATCAATACTACTGTATATTTAATTAACAGAGGTCCTTCAGTTCCCTTGGGCTGTGGTATTCCAGAGGAAGCATGGACCGGCAAGAAGGTGAGTTATTCTTTTCTGAAAACCTTCGGCTGTGAAGCATTTGCACATATAGATTCTGAAATAGAACCAAGTTGGATGCAAAATCAAAAAAGTGTACCTTTGTTGGATATGGCATTGATGAATTTGGTTATAGGCTTTGGGATTTTGAAAATTAGAAAATTGTGAGAAGCAGGGATGTCATATTCAATGAGAAGGTGTTGTACAAAGATTAGTTGTAGTAGCAATGAGAAGAAAGCGAAGGATTATGTGGTGCTGGATGATACTCCAAATAGTGATGTTCCAATGGCTCCTCATGCTCCGCAATAGCAACCAAAAATACCACAAACTCCAGTGAATGTTAGACGGTCAACAATGATAAGTAGACCTCCTAAAAGGTTTTCTCTCTCTTTGTATTCTATTTTGTTAACAGATGCTGGGTGAACCTGAAGGGTATGATGAAGCTATGTAGGTGGATACACAGGTTCAATGGGAGCTTGCCATGAAAGAAGAAATGGACTCCTTGCTGAAAAATCAGACTTGGGAATTATGTAAGTTACCTGCAGGTAAAACGGCTTTACCAAATAAATGGGTTTACAGGTTGAAAGAGGAAGATAGAGGTAAGAAAAGATTTAAGGCCAGGTTAGTTGTAAAAGGATTTGCACAGAAAAAGGGCATTGATTTTGATGAGATATTTTTCTTCGATTGTCAAGATGACTTCTATTCGTACTATTTTAAGTATTGTGGCTACTGAAAATTTACATTTGGAATAGCTAGATGTTAAAACTGCCTTTCTCTATGGTGATTTGGAGGAGGAGAAATATATGGAATAGCCCCAAGGATTTAAGGTCAAAGGTAAGGAGAAATAGGTATGCAGATTGAAGAAGAGTTTGTATAGCCTGAAACAAGCACCTCGGCAATGGTATTTGAAATTTGACAGTTTTATGGCTGAGCAAGGCTACAGTAGGTGTAATTCTGACCATTGTGTTTATTCTAAGTGGTTGGATAATGACAGCTACATTATTTTATGTTTATATGTTGATGACATGCTTGTAGTTGGGTCTAACATGGATCACATAAGAGAGTTAAAATAGTAGTTAGCACAGTCATTTGCTATGAAGGATTTGGGGGCAGCAAAACAAATCCTTGGTATGAAAATTTGCAGAGATAGGAAGAACAAAAAATTGACTCTATCTCAGGCTGCTTATGTTGAAAAAGTGTTGCAGAGATTCCATATGGAGAATGCAAAAGTTGTCAATACACCTTTGCCTAGTCATTTGAAATTTACTAAGGAGATGTGTCCTAAGACACAAGAGGAGGAAGAGAAAATGTCCAAGGTACCATATGCTTCAGCTGTAGGAAGTTTAATGTATGCCATAGTATGCACGAGACTGGATATTGCACATGCTGTAGGAGTTGTTAGCAGGTATATGAGTCATCCCAGATTAGAGCATTAGAATGCAGTAAAAATAGATTCTTAGATATTTGAGAGGTACATCCCATAAACACTTATGTTTTGGGGGCTCTCATACTGATTTAGCAGGTTATGTAGACTTAGATTTGGCAGGGGATATTGATACCAGGCAGAGTACTACAAGTTATGTCTTTACTGTAGGTGGAACAACAGTGAGTTGGATTTCCAGGTTATAAAAGGTGGTTGCTTTATCCACCATAGAGGCAAGCAAGGAGATGATATGGCTGCAATCTTTCATGGAAGAATTGGGAAAACAACAAGTTAATTATTATTTGTATACAGACAGCCAGAGGGCCATACATCTTGCAAAGAATTCTGCCTTGCATTCAAAGACCAAACACATACAGTTGAGGTATCACTTCATTCTGTCAGTGTTGGATGATGGACAATTACAGTTGGAAAAGATACATAAAGATGATAATCCAATGGATATGTTTACAAAGGTAGTGACAAGGGAGAAGCTAAGCTCCTCTTCAGCTTTGGTTGGTCTTCTCGACTGAAACAACAAAAATAGAACAACAGAGTCCAGAGTGCTTATTTCTAGTGGGAGCTACAGGGTCAGTGGTGTTATGATCAGTCTCCAAGTGGGAGATGATATGGTGTGGAGTCTGATTAGTCTCCAAGTGGGAGATTGTTGTTATATGGAGCTTAATCAGACTCCGAGGTTACATTTTCTCCACTTTTATCAGTGCGGTTTCCCCCCAAATTCCTACAGGGTTAAGGGGCAGCGCCCCCAAGACGGGGTCAGGGGCAGTGTCCCTTGCAGGGTCCACAATTTTTTATTATTTTATAAAGGCACCGAGAGTTATTTTTCATTGACCGACATAAGAAAACCCTATTTTTGTAATCGACAAAAAGGTTGATAAAAGCAGCTAAGGGTTAGGGTTTTGACATGTTGTATTGTAGCATTTTGTAGCGGTATTGAGCTGTAGGGATTGCTGATTGTAATCAGTTTGATTTACTGGATAATAATATTGGACTCTCTGTTTGTTGGATGTAGCCTGAGTTTGGGTGAACCACGTTAAAACTTGTCTCTTGCTATTATTCTTTCTGTGTATTTCCATTCCTCTAATTTAATCTTTATTTACATTTAATTGATATCTTCTGCCAGTTAACCGTAACAACCATTAGGGCGATTGTCTCTATTCATAAGGATTGGATGATGTCGTCGACATATTGGCTCTAGGGTGATATTTTGCAACAGGGTGATATTCAGAACATTGGGTGATATTCAGAACATCAGGTGATATTCATAATATCAGGTTATATTCAATATATGACCCCCACAAAATATATGAAGCTGGCCGATGGGCAAATACCTCTATCACGTAAAATTGATGTCCAGATATCTGGACCAATGATTATCTAGTGATAAAATTGGATCAGGGTAATCTTTCATAAGATGACTGATGTTTAAGAAATATGACCCTCCCCTTGGAATATCAGGTTTGACCAGGACTTTGACTTGTCTTAACTCTCGTTCCCTAAGGAATATCCGGGTGATCCAAAAGGCAAACCTACGTGAAATTTTGTACTCTTTCCAATCATGAGGTTATTGATATGAAATATTAACTTTGACAAATTTACCTCATCATGATGACTTACACAGCTTCTTCATGCAGGGTCACCTACATGACTTACTTTTACCAGACCACCGAAAAGTAGGAAAAACACAAGACAAGCCAAGAAAAAAGTGGGTCCCTATTTTGTCAAGTCAAAATGGGGTGTGTTGTATAACCACACAACTTTCCACCAAAGAAAATAACAAAATTCCAATAATTCAAGTGAGGTGAACACATTCATATATAGTATTCTAATTCTTTCTAAGTATAAGCATCATAATATTTCTGTATGACAAAGTTTCATCATGGTAACAATGCTAACAAAGGATCGGTGTGTGCAAATGAATAATTATCCTCATCTTGAAAGCAAGTTGAAAACATGAGTAACTGATTTTAAGCTACATTGCTTGGGAGCATCCCTCATAGCCAACCTGGATAGAACCTTACTGCCGTAGGCGTCCATAGCCCTAACAAGGTTATCTATACAATCTCCCTAAGTAGAGCCCTACTGCCAGTAGGCATCTATAGCCCCGATAGTGTTTACTTAGATGGCCTAATTTTATTATATTTTGGATTTTTTAATATTTATACTTTATATATTTGATGTCATCATGTAAGCTTAGTGTGCAAGGTATGGTCGCTTGCTAATTTAGGATGGAGATTGCATTGGTTGCAAGGGAGTCCCTTTAGATTTTTCACTTAACACCTATACTTGTGTGTTCAACAAGCCCAAGGCTGTTAGGTGAGTCATTGTGAAAGAATCACTTTGGTCAAGAAAAGGCACCCTGATGAAAGGAAAATATAGACCTGATCATAAGTACTTCTTAGAATGAATCACAACCCATATATAAATTTGTTCTCATCACTTGAATCCTAACAATTTAGTTATTTTCTAGGGTGATGAGCTACATCATCTTGACTAACCAAAACAAAAACTCAACAAGAAACAAAACAAACACAAAACAAAATTGTACAAACAACTATACAAACATGTACACCATGATACACATGACTATCATGAAGTTACTTAGGCTTGGAAATAATGTTTGAGGACTTGTCCATTAACTGGTAATGGGACATCCTCACCTGTCAAATGTTTAAGCCTGTATGTGCTGTCTCTTAATATCTCAAAAATTTGGAAGGGACCTATCCATAATTTATCAAACTTTCCATGATCTCCCTTCTGTTCATGTGCTTTGTCCCACATCAGGATTAGATCTGAGATCCTGAAGGCTTTAACCTTGGATCTCTTGTCAAACTAGCATTTGACAACAGCCTGATGTTTGGCAAATTGATCAATTGCCTAACTTCTTTTCTCTTCTAGGTGCATCAGTTGAAGCAACCTGATTTCTTGCTTATTGTCTATGCCTAGGTACTCTTGTGCAAACTGCAGTGTAGAAATTTTTAGGTTAATAGGGAGGATGGGATCCACCCCATATACTAAATGGAAAGGTGAGTTTCCTAATGCAGCCTTATTCCTGGTTCTGTCTACCCATAAGGCATATTTCAGAAGGGTGTTCCACTCCCTAGGGTTCTTTTCTACTAAGTTTTTTATGATATTCAACAAATCTTTATTGGTGGATTCTACTAATCCATTCCCTTAGGGATAGTAGTTGGAGGAAAACTTCAATATGATCTCATAATCGAAAGCCCAGCTTGACATTTTTGTTGAAGCAAAAGCAAACCCGTTATCACTTACCAGAGCATAAGGAACTCCATACCTGGTGACAATATTACTTTCTAGAAATCTAATGACATCTTCAGCATTGCAGGTTTTGGTGCTGACGGCTTCAATCCACCTAGTACAGTAGTTAGTAATTGTTAAGATATACTTGTGGCCTGAGGATGATGGAGGATTAATTGGTCCTATGAAGTCCATGCCCCATTGTGCAAATGGTCACATCTCCATCATTGGCTACAAAGGTTGAGCAGCATATCTCTCTTTGTTAGCAACAACTTGACATGTATGATAGCATTTAATATATTCAGCAGTGTCCTTAAAAATTATAGGCCAGTAATATCATGCTCTTAGAATAGCATGAGTTGTGGCCAAGGGTGACCCATGTGTTGTTCCAAACTTTTCATGTAGCTCTGATAACACTCTATCTGCTTCTATCCTTTCTAGGCATCTTAGGTATATTCCTTCATAATTTTTCTTGAAAAGGATGCCCCCTTTCATCATATACTTCTGGGACCTTATTTTTAGGGCTCTCCTTTGTGAAGCCTGCAGTCTTGGAGGACATCTTCCAGTAATCAGGATGTGCCTGATGTCTGATTAACATTCTCCATTGTCCTTTTCATTAATAACATACTACTGGCTCATGATATTTGGATCAATCTTTGATATCATTTGGCTCAAAGCCTGTGCTCTCACTAGCTTCAAGGGTGTAATGTCCATGTCATATTCCTGTAGGACAGTGATCCACTTAGCTCTTTTTTCATCTGGTTCACTTTGCATCAATAGCATCTTCACAGCTGCATCAGGTACCATAGCTATCACTTTACTTCTCAGTATATAGTGCCTGAATTTCTTTATTGCTCTAACCAAAGCAAGTGCCTGCCTTTCAATGTCCATGTATCTCAGTTCAACATCTTTGAAACAGCAGCTCATGAAGGCTATGGGCTTCTCTTCCTTTTCTTCATTTCTTTGTGTCAGCACTGCTACAGATGTATGCTCTGAAGCAAATGAATAAATATAGAAGTCCTTGGTGTAATATAGACTGATCAGAACTAGAGCATCTGATATAGCTTTTTTTATGTCTTCAAAAGCAGCTCTAGCCTCTGGTGTCCACTCAATTTTAGCATCCTTCTTGAGCATGGCATTTAAAGGTCTGACTATTTTTGCAAAGCCAATGATAAACTTCCTAACAAAATTAATCTTCCCAAAGTAAGATTTGAGTTCCTTCTTGCTTCCAGGAAGCTATATTTTCATAATAGGCTCCACCTTGTTAGGATCAATGATAATCCCATCTTCAGTTATCAGGTGGCCTAGTAATTTTTCCGTTGTGACCCCAAATATGCATTTCTTGGGGTTCAAGGATATCCCATATTCTTCACATTTTTTCAACACATTTCTGAGATCTTCTACATGGTTTCCTCTATCTTTAGATAATACTATTAAGTCATCCGTGTTTATGACTATACATTTTCCTATTAAGCCTTTGAAGGCTATGTCCATTGCTCACTGGAATGTTGCTCCAGCATTTATTAGCCCAAATGGCATATGTCTATAAGTGAATATCCCCCACTTTGTGGTGAAGGCAGTTTTCAGTCTATCTATATTATCTACCATTACCTGGTTGTAGCCTGAGAAACCATCCAGAAATGACATCATTTTGACACCATTTACATCTTGCAGGACCTCATCTAGTGCAGGCAAAGGATAATTATCCTTCTCTGAAGCTCTGTTCAAGTTCTTGAAGTCCACACAGTTTGATGTCTCCATTTTTCTTCCTCACTGGGACCAGATTTGCTACCCAGGTGGAGTGCCTCACAGGAAATATGATCCTAGCATTTAACAGTTTCTTGACCTCCTAAAAAAAATTGGTTCTAGCAAAGCATTGATAGGCCTTTGCTTCTGTCTAAAAGGCTTGGCATTTGGCTTTAGGGGTATGGTGTGTGTGATGATTGATGTGTCATATGTCTTTAGCTCATCATAAGTCCATGCAATGACATGGATGTAATCTTTGAGTGACTGAGTTATTCCTTCTAACTCTTCTTCTATGCAAACTTTGCCAATCAAAAGATTTTTATTTTCATCATTTTGTCCAATATTAACTTGTGAACATTGTCCTCCATCAACTTTTGGAAGATCCTTCTGCTTCAGTATATTGTTTAGATAAAAGGCTCTCTCTAGTTCTATCGTCCCCTTTGGAATCTTATTGCCGGCCAACTCTAAAATTTCTTCTTCTTCCCATACATGATCTTCTACATTGTTCTCATCTATAATCTGGGCATCAAATATATCTATGTTGGAGATGAAATCTAGAATATGCTGATCATCATCGAATACTTGGAGGTTAGTAACATTATCAAGCACAGAAGGTACTGATATCAGCTCTACTAAAAATCTTTTTAGACTAGAAATAGATAGTGGCTCCAATGTACTGGCAGCCTGGGCTAAAGCATCTACCCTATGATTCTGTTCCCTGGGTACATGGGTGATATTAAATGTATCAAAGTCTTCAATTAGATCCCACACCCTGTGACTATAATTAGACAGTTTTTTTATAATTGCAGGAGTAAATTCCTCTTACCTGTCTGACTACTAATTCTGAGTCTCCATAGACATGCAAAATTTTTACTTTCTTCTTAAGGGAAAATAGTATCCCATGAATCAAAGCTTCATACTCTGTCACGTTGTTAGTGCAAGGAAACTGTAGTCTGTATGCTGCTAAGTAGGACTTTCCTGATGGATCGATGAGATCTATCCCTACTCCAGCTCCTTGTTTGGACTTGGATCCATCAAATCTAAGGATCCATGCCTTATCTTTAGCCAAAGGCTTATTCTCTTTTCTTTGTATCTTTGATAGCTACTCCACTTGATATCCATTTTAACTTAGGTATTTCAGCTTTCTCAGACTTCATTTTTCCTTTCTTCTATGAAGCTGATGCCTCTTCTTTCCCTCTATCATTAGAAGGGTGATCTTTTGGATTGGGCAATGTATGTCTCTTCAGGATGTGTAAACACAGTGAACAATCAGTCTCTGAATGAGGGGCTTGATGCAACCTGCACCACCCTTCAATCAAGACATCTCGTGGGGATTTCTACTGCTGTGTCATTTTTTGGATCTCTTCTGATAAAAATATCTCAAATTTGGTCAAGTTACTACCTCTGTCTTCATCAGATAGCTCATACTCTGACTCCATCAAACAATCACTCCCTGGGGTGATCTTCTTACTTCTTTTACGATTACTCTCATTGCAGACTAGAATTTCTTCTATCATCTAATCATGACCTTCATCCTACTATATAACTTCCTCTGTTCCTATAGAAGACATATGAAAATCAGTGTCATTATCACTGTCTGATGAACTTACCTCTGATGATGATGATGATGATGATGATGTTGATGCATCACTACACGCTTGTTCCAGCTCCATCATATCTATGCATGCTTCACAAGTTTTCTCAGAATGTGACTCATTATGCAACCTGCACCACCCATCTATTAGAATATCATGAACATATAAATTTAATAATTTACATCGCTTCACCTATTTAGCTAAATGCATTTCAAAATCTCTAAAGTGATCTACTTCATCCTCATTCTCAAGGTTAGTATGAGATTCTGCAATTGTCTTGTCATCCTGAGGATCATCATCATGATGATGAACATCATACATCAGGATTTCTTCTATCCTGACAGTTTGAGGTCTTATGGAATAAACTCCAGGTTCCACATCCATATACATGATTTCATTAGTTTTGTTATATTCGGTGATCATGTGCTTCATTCTAGGTTCGGCATCTATTCTTATTTGGTTTGGTATCCCTTTCCAAGGAAATCACATGTGACTGAAGTCTATGGACATGTACCCATTGAGGGTTTTAGACCAGTCCCTACTGAGCAACATCCCACATGTATCAGGTATGTCTACTACTTGAATGTCAATATAATATTGAATTCTGGGATCTGATGCGAGCTACATGTGAATATGAGTTAGTTCCCCAACCACACTTACTTCTGTTTTATCTAGTTGTGTCACTTTCTTCAAAGATTTAGTAGGATGCAATCCTAAAGCATTACATATCGATAGGGGCATGACATTCATGGATGCTCCTGAGTCTACTAGATAGTTGTGTAGGTTTTTACTGAACATTCTTATGGTGAGGAGGAATGGAGGTGACTTAGTTTTATCTCTGTATAAGGTCATGTGAGAGGTTTCTGTAGGTTGAACAGTAGCTAGCACCTTGTGTTTGACAGTATTGTCTCTAGTAGCATGATCCTTACTACCAGAGTGACCTGAGGGATGACTATCCTCTTTCATAGCAGGATCATCTAGTGATTTCATAAATGCTTTCTTAATGGCAGGAGTTTTAAGCAATTCTGACAAGGACAGGCTAATTTTGATCTTCTTCATTTCATCAGCCAGGTAGGTGACTAGATTTTTAGATTCATGAGGCAGACATATAGCCTTTGATGTTGTGTTTGGTGGTGCTAAATATTGAGCGTTCACCTTGGGAAATCCAGGGTTATTGCTAGCTTTGGGATTAGGAGGTGTGTTAAAATTGTTTGGGGGCAGAGAAGTGGTCAAAGGACCAGCAAGTTTGTTGGCATTATTTCTTAGATTATAGTTATGCTTACCCTGATATTGTTGTTGGTAGGCATGTACCTCCGCATGTTCATTTAAATGCTCATTTTCATCTTCAAAAAGGAAAACATAATTTGACTCAAAAGACATGGCTGATTCCTCACATACCAGGGTGTATTCTTGATAAGAAGGCATTGTCTACTGATAAGAATGATGAGTATAACTTTCTAGCACTAAAGCCGAGTCATATCCACAAGGAACAAGTTCATTTCCTTCTATCTGAGGTGGATTTCCTAAAGTATTAGACACTTCAGTCTGGAAAATGCTAGTAGCAATTCTGAATTGAGGATAGTCTAACTCTGCATGTGCATTGGTGTTGTGGATTCTACACTAGTTAGTGAGGGTTGCTTCTACAAGGTTGACTCTAGTGGTCTGTTTAGACTCACTAGGAGGCTGATTGTCTAAGGGTGATGTCAAAGAACCATTGTTCGGCCTAGTGTTCCACACTCTAGGCTGTCTTTGAGGATTATTATTGCCATTATTATTGTTATAATTTTTGTTGTACTCCCTCTAAGGATAGTTGGGTCTGTCATTGGTATAACCTCTATTTTGGTTAGGCTGGGAATAGAAGTTTTGATTCCTTAAGTGAGTAATCTCAATTGTAAGTTTCCTTAGCTGAGCTGATATTTCCTTGATCTCTTCTTTCTCTTCTTGAGCTTTAGCCATTACATTTTCTATCAAAGGCTTGAAGAATGATGATCCATTGTTGTTATTCTGGTCTACAACCTGAGGTGCTTGTATTTCTCTAGGATATTGTAGCATTTGGCCATTTCCATTTGGAGGTGGCATTATACTCAATGGAGATATCTACAAAGGTGCTGGTATGATAGCTGAAGGCATCATGGCTCCATTATGCTGTGGTTGGACAGGATATCCTGGATAACAAGGAAGTGTGGGAAATGCTATGTTTGGTGTAGGAGCATGAACCAGCTGCTGATTGACTTTGATAGCTTCCTGGAAAGCTCCTATTAAAGTTGTGATTTTAGGATGTGCCCTCCTAATGAACATGGAAGTTAAAGGATCCAGAGCTAAATCATAAATGCTCCTAGCAGCTGCATTAGCTACAACATAGGGTGCAACTAGTTTGGACAACATTTTCTAGAACCTAGCATTGAAATTAGCGATAGGTTCTCCTTTAAACCATTTAATTGTGGCAAATAGGTGATAGTTCATTGAAAGATCGATAGGTACCTTGAATCTATTAGTGAAATCTTTCTCTAGGATGGCCCAGGTGATAGGGAGGGACTCTAGAATGTCAATTCTACCTATCTTGAATCAATTCAAGACTCTAGACAACTCTAGCCTCTCTACCAATTCAAGTGCTCATGACATCTTTCTACACAAAAATGTCAGTTAAATTCCTCAACTCTTTGCAGAGATGGAAAAATCTATCACTCTACTTGGTGTGGGACACATACCTTATCCTCACTGCTTCCAAGATACTGCCTAAATGGCACATAACTTTTCTGAGCCCGTTGTCCACCCTTCTCTCTCTGTTCAAGGGTCTTGACTGCTTGGTACTCACTTTCTTCACCTTTGTTTTTCCACCCCTGCAAGTCTATTCTCCTACTTGTCTATCTAGCCGGACTCCTTACTGAGCTTGCCTAGAACAAGCATGCATTTCCTCTAGTCGACAATCCGACCACTCCACAAAAGAAAAACAAACAAAAAGCATGACTCTGCTTGATGGCCTCCATACAGTACAGAGGAACTTGAGGAACATCAATACAGAGTCATGGTTTGTAAAAGAGAACAAAATTGCAGAAAAAGAAATGACTAATCTACTTTAGAATAACAAACTGAAAACTGTACAAAAATACACAAATTGGTCGAACTGATGAATTGGATTTTTATTCAAAATTGTTTCTTACATCAAAATGCTTCTCAACCCCAAAATCTTTCTCCTCTCTTTCTTCTGCAACCCTTACAGAAAGAATTCTACATTTTATAGTTATCCCATGTCCGTTATAGGACGCTTCAATTTCTAGACCGGTTCGTATTCTAACTACCTAGTTCAACTCTCCATTTTCTTGGTTGGCGGCAAGACTTACCATGATGTCTCTCTGACATATCCTATTGGCATAAGTTAATCCTCACTGCCCGATAGTTACTTTCTCACCGATGCCTTTGAATTTCGTAAACTTTCCATCGCCCAAACAATGTCTATCAATGAGACTTTTATCATCTCTCCCGATCATACTTCTTACGCTGATATAACTATTATCGGCTAGACCTTAACCATCAGTGTAGCTTTCTTTTCGCTCATTGATAACGATTTTCATGCCGATTCCAACTTCACCATTCCATATTGATGAACCTATTGAACCATTGACGCAAGGTTCAACCGGAGGTCGAACGGCGAGGTTCAACGGCGAGGTTCAATGGTGAGGTTCAAACCTTCAACAAAGTGACCAATGCATATCGGTTGAACCAATGCCGAACACCTTCAAACATACATTCTTTGACTTGTATTTCACTTGGGCCGATAGGCCGATCAAAAGTAAAGGCTTCTCTCGCCAATGCATTTTAAGAAAACTAAAAAACTCCTAAAATAAAACCACATGCTGCCAACCCAAAATTGACAAATCAAAAATGCTATGTATAGGCTACATTGAGCCCTTGGTGCTCCTGCACCATACTCCCCCTGTGCTGAAAGAAGCTAGGTCACCTCCGGTGACAATGAGGCAAAATCAATGCCCCTCTTTTTGAATTTTGACTCTACAACCTAGGTAGCTTCTACTTCAGGCAACTGCTTCCATTTGACCAAATGCTCCATGTAGACACCATGTCCGGTTTGCTTCTGTACTCTTGAATCCAGTATTCTCTTTACCTGTAGTTTGGGTTTTAGTGGCAAAGTCACATCTTTGACTGTCTGTTCCTTCTCTAAAATGGATCCATTTGCTGCTGACTGAGGACCCCGGTATTGCACCAGGTCTTGAACATCAAATACTGGTGAGATTGCTAGGTCTTCTGGCAATTCAATCCTATATGCATTGTTACTATACTTGTTCAGGATTCTGCAAGGACCAATTTTTCACATTTGCAGTTTGGTTGGCATTCCCTTCTGCAGTCTGGCTTCGTTCAGGTGCACCATAATGAGATCACCAACTTCAAACTGGATGTCCTTCCTATGGGCATCTACTTTGTCCTTGATCTTCTATGTGTTTTCTGTCAAGGTTTTCTTCACCTGTTCATGTACTTCTTTCATGGATTGTGCAAAATCCTCTGCATGACCACTTCTGTTCTCCATGTTTCCCATATTCTTGAGCTCACATACACCTCTGGGGTGCATTCCATAGACTATTTTGAATGGACTCTTGTTGGTCATGATGTTAGTCACAAACAAGCATAGAATAAAAGTACACATTAAGCTTTATTCATCTTGAAAGATACTACGAATTCAAAGAATTCATGATCCCAAGTCTCTGGTGATTAGGTCTTAATCGTCTAAAGTTACTCAGAGGTTAATGTGAGTTGCTGTTTCCATTTTGAGGCCTTACGTAGAAGTTCATCATCATCATAACATTCCTGCAGAAAGTCTTTATAGAGAAGTCATATTATGCAGTTGTTTGGTGAAAAGATGCAGATATACCTCAATCTTTGCATGATATTTGCAATTATTTATGAGATGTCTGCATATCTGTATTATTTTCTTAAGATCATCAATTATTTGCAATTATGGAGATGAAATGCTCTGAAATTTAAAAGAAATTGAAGAAATGCTTCCAATTAAAGTTGAACCTTCAGCTTTTGAACCACATGTATATTAGATACTGTCATGAAGAGAAGAAAACCAAACCATATTTTCACCAGGACATTCCACAGCTAGATATAGTTGATGCTAACTTCAAAGAAATTTGTATGAAGACAACACATGTAAGTAGACATGCACTCCAAGGGATGCAGAAAATCACCACATATATCTAGAAATCATACACTGACTACTCAAGATTTACTATGAATTGTAATCGACATAGTCTTCTCATTCATTAAGCATGCAAAAATATAAATGTATACAAAAACTTTGAAATGAGCTCTAAATATTTCAGCAGACAGATTTCAATTAAGTTTTGAATGTTTACAATAAGGCATCACACCACCTTTTATAGAATAAGGTGAGGAAGTCGTTACAAAAAGATCTACGATCTTGATTTATCAATACAAATCTACGGTCATGATTTTCTCTCGACTTTGTCAATCTTTACAAAAGTGGCACAAGTTGCCAGCTGGCAACTATCTATATTACTTACACTTATATCCCCTTCATGATGTATCTTCATCATGCTCCTCAGCTGATTCATGTGGATCATCATCATGTGCGTCGCTTCCTGAACTTTCGCTATCCTAATGATGATGATGCTGCATAGGGGGCTGCATACTACTCCGGACCTACTCATATGAATGCACAACTTGATCTATTCCTCTGCCATCTTGAGTTTTTGCTTTGACGATGGCGTGCTTATGTGCTTCATACTTATCTCTGCTGTTATCCAGCTTATTTTTTCTGTCCTGTAGTGTTTCATTATATTTCTCCAACTTGACCTTGATCCTCATTATTTTGTCTATAAGTTCTTCTATCAAGTGGACAGGTGGACCATCTGCCTCTAATTGGAAGTTACTGTGTACAGCTTTGATGGCAGACTCTTCATCTTGATTTTCTATTTTACCTTCCACCTTGCCTTCCAATGTTTCTAATATCACTGCCTCTTCAGCCATTAAATCACGTAGCCTCATGCTGATATCTCTTAGCTTATTATTGCATCTTTTGAGGACTCCGCATTCAAACAGAGTGTCCTTGTACCAGATATCTATCAACAATGTGGTATTACTATTCGATACCTGCTTACTAATAAGCAGTTGAGGATTTATCCCCTTTATTTCTCCCAAAAGGCTTAGGACCCTTTCCAGTTTATAAGACCTTTTCCCGGTCTGCATTTGCAATTTATCTACCTTGGTCTTGGAGTCACTTCGAATGCTCCACCTCTTCAAAGAGGCCTTCATTATTTCAACAGCATCATCCAATGTGGATGACATCCATTTTCTGATCATAGAAGCCTCATGTTTCATGAGGTCTAATTTATTTACCTCCTCCTGAGAAATGGCAGTCAATGGGACTGCATGTTCAGTTGTGGTATCATCACGATTGGTCAGCCCCTTGATGTAGGCATGCAACTGAGCAATGTGCTCTTTATGTTGCTTATTCTTCTCCTTCTCTCTTTTCACCTTTTGAATTAGAGAGTCAATAATGTCTTTGCCCTCTTGACCTTCCTGGTCTTCATTAGCAAAACCCAAATCTACTATGCTGATTTGAAATTCATCGATAGTAATTTTACCTTTTTCTTTCTCCACCACAGGTATGGCGATCTATGCGGTCCTTCTCCTAGTTGCCGGATCTCTTTTGATGGCTGAAGTCATTCTGGCCTTCCTCCTGGGTTTCACTATATCCACGGAGAACAAGGTGGTGACATCGAATTCTTGAATTTCAAGTTCTTCTTCAATATTTACTTCTTTTGCTAACCACGGAGGCACCTAATCATGTTTTTCAGCATCATCATGATGTTCACCCATATCTCCCTTTTCTGTCAGCAAGTATTGTGGAGATGGTGATTTTTCTATTTCTTCTTCCTAATGCTCACCTTGTGGTTGATCTTGCGGTACCTCCTCCTATTGAGGAATTTCCTTCTCCGGAGGAGCATCTTCTTGATTGGGGAACCTTGCGGCACATCTATGTGTTGATCATGATGATCATGATCTTTCTTCGTCATTACTTCATCTATTTTCAAATCTTCCCCTTATTGTTTATCCACTGCACCGGATACTGGGGATTCTACCTGAGGTGCTGGCATTTGTTCTGCGGCCATTATTTGTTCCAGGCCTGTACTGTCAACCTCCTATGTCTTAGCAACAGGATCCTCTATTGTTTTCTCCTTTTCACTAGCCTTTATTTCTTGAACCTCTACTATAGTAGGTTCTGCTGATGTATCCTATGGGCTTTGTTGGCCTAATTCAAGAGTATGGCCTTCTGACTCTGCCATCTCTATCTCTCCTATTGGGTGCCCTTTGTTAGGTGATCCTACTGGCTGTTCAGGACTTGCATCCTGTTTCTTCGTTAGGTCTACCACTATAGGACTTGTCACCTCTGTAATTAATGCTTCCAGCCCTATTTCCTGAGCTACCTACTCTGGGCTCTTTTCTTGCTCTTCTTCCACTTGCTTCATCTCCTCAAGCACAGTTTGAACTGGTGGAGGTTTGTGAGGAGTCATACCTATATCAGCAGCAAGTGTCTCCATCTTCTGTGTGGCCACATCCTGCACCACCTCATCATCAGACAAATTTATTGTCTCATCAAGTGAGACATGTCCTTCTGCTTGTGTCTGGGAGGTTTCTTTCATTTGTTCTTCTGCAAGTTTAGTTTCGAACTTGACGATGGTAAGAAGTGGAACATTATGCTGAAGTTCCTTTGGTACTTCACTACCTGTCCCTTGTACAAGTGTAGGGGGTTGGGTTATTCCACCTCTCATGGAGCTTCTTTGTTTCTTAGGTGTGGTGGACACCAACACCTGTGGAGCTCTCCTCTTCCTCTTTATTATTAATGGAGCCTCCTCTTCTTCAGGCTCCTCCTCCATGAGGATATCCTCTGTATCATGTTTCCTTGAGGATTGACCCACTTCTAGGGTCTCAGTGATTCCAGCCTCTCCTGTCTTACTCTTTCTGGGCTTTTCTTTCTTTGGAGGGGATTCTAATTCTGATCCTGATCCTGATCCAGATCCTACTGCCTCCTCAGCTTCAAATACTGCCCTTTCAATTATAACCCCTTTGGGTTCCTTATCCACCTTCTTGCCCCTTGGGGGTCTTTTGCTCTATTGCTATGGTGGAGGGATTCTATCTCCCTTGGTCTTCCTCTTCTCAATTAGGAAGTCATCATACTCATCCCCAGGGATATCCTGTCCCTTCTTTTTGTTGTCCATCGTAATGGAAACACCTTTTTTTTTCAATGCCTCCACCTGTTCATCAACCCAAGCCTGAGTTAGTTGTATGGTCTTGGCAATGAATGGGTCCAAGGATATGTCTTCCTACATGGTGAGGTCAGGCGCAGAGATGGTGTCATTATATATCTTTTTCTATTCGTATTCATCTGCCATGATCCTACCATCATCCTTCTTCAATTGTTGGGGAAGGGAGATGCAATCAAAAGTTTTGACTTGGTTCAGAGTTAACCTCTGATACCTTCTTCTCTTGGCTTCTGCCTCATCTTCGCAGTCAGCCCAAAAATCCTCTAGGTGCCTCTGATGAATAGGCTTTCTTAGTATCTTCTGTATCCTGCTGTAAGGATCATATGGTCTAGTTAGTGGGAAATGCTGCAAATTCATTTTATTTAGTGTGACCATCACCTTCTTTATATTGTCAGAATCAGGGCACATGTAGCAGCCTATGCTGACTGGGAACAAAATTGGTGGCAACTTCTTGGTGTCCTTATACATTTTTATCATTGTGGCACCCTGCCGGATAAATTCCATTAGTACTACTACATCAGTAGGGTACCTCGGCAGCATCAAGGGATGTCCCTCAAAACCTTCAACCCTTACGTATGAAAAGGTTGCAAACTGTATGTACCAGGCCCCATGCCTGTAAACTACCTCTTGAGCCTCCATGCTCAATCTCTTTGTTCTATCTTCTTCCATGGTCCTTACCAGATGCATGGATAATGCATCATTGACCAGTTTGTAATCCTTGAAGTAATTGATTCTCTGCAGCTGGGGATGATGATCCCAGATATATGTAGCATTTGTGCTTGTGAGCTTTCCATCTGTAACTAAGGCATCAAAAGTGCCCTTATAAGCACAAGAATAAACAATGTAAGATGTCATATAAAATGCACAATTTGAACCTCCTAGGTTCATCAGCTGCTCATGCATAGCATCACTTATTATCTGGCCCCATAGTGGCTTGATGTCTGAATACAGACACATCATGATTATTCCATACATCCAATCTCTGAAACTACCAGCATCAGGCTGGCCTGTTACCTTGTTTAGGAGTGCAATCATGTATTGGTACTCCTCACTAAAATCATACTTGAACATGTGCATAGGAAGTTTGGCTGCTGCAGGATAGGTGCTGTTCTCAACACACCATTGATACATGTTCTTCCTGGCCGATTTCTTGTTGGCTTCATACTCTTTTTCTGCCTTCCTCAGGTCCACGCTCTTAACTTTATTGCCCAGCGGTAATCCAAATGTCGAGGAAAGACCCTTGATGGAGAGGTCTGCATATATCCTCCCATGCTTTACCACTTGCCTTGTCTGAGGATTATACTTCCGGGCACATTCTATGACTAGCTCTGGAGATTCCATAGAATATGGGAAACCAGCAGGGTTCCACATCCCTGATATGAACACTGCGTCCAGGACAGGACTCTTGTCGTGCCCATGATTCAGCTTAGCTGACCAGGCCTCCAGATTGGTGCTCCCCTGATGGGTATCTGTAATTGCTCCATATTTGAATAGGACCCCCCTCTGAGAAGAGAACATGGGCCTACTGAATTCCTCTTGACACTTAACGAATCACTTGTCAGCCATGAGTACCTGTAATTAACAAAGTCCTATCTCACAACGGGTATACACATGCATGCATATTGCAATTGAAACCACCATGCCTACTGTATCTTTTCAATACTACTCAATCATATGGATGCATAAACCAGAATTTACATCATCATACCTAAACAATAATAGCATGATGAGGGTTTCATTTACTTACCGGGTTATGCATATTCCTCTTTTATACCAGTAGATTGCCAACGACATTCTTAATTCAGCTGATGATCACTTCCTTCCTTCTGTCTATGAGCTCAAATCGTGCAACAATAGCTGGTATGCGGATATGGAAGCCGGTGCTCTGTAAAATAATTTTATCACAAGGTAAATGTAAAAATGACAGTTGAATTACCTTTTAACCTTGCAATTAGGGTAAATTTAGGGCAACTCTGACAAATTAGATTGTATTCCTTGATTATTCATGTGAAAACATAGGATCTTGCCAGGTGTTTCATTGGGTTCTGGGGTCGGCGGGAACCACCTACCATGTCTACGCGCATTTAATGATAATGGCGGCAACGGGAGTGGGGGGATATCCATATGATAGGATATCATGAGGGCAGGATGATATTCGCAAATATCGGGTTGAGTTTTACTATCATCCTCCTCCCTCATATTGAAATTGTTATCGCGACACGGTTCGAGTGACAAAAGCACCCTTTTGGTTATGTTCAGTACATCAGGAGGATATTTCAATGTATCGGGTGATGTTTCAAATATGATGATGACGAGACAAACTTACTTGTCTCCTTTTCGGAATATCAAGATGACGTCATCTTGATATTCGCTCTTTGTATCAGAAAGGCATCATGATGTCATCGTCATATTAGACGAACATGATCATGTTTGGAAAATATCCCGTCGAAATGTAATGTGATGATGATGTCATCATCATATTTGCTTCTTTGTTTATCACCTTTGGATGATGTCATCAGGATATTTTCTTAGGGTGATATTTTGTGTCAGGAGGATATTAAGAAATATCGGGTTACCTTTGGGAATATGAAGCTCGCGATATATGAGACTGCTTGATGGGGAAGATTTACTACCACTTAAAATTAACGTCCAGATATTTGAGCCGCATGACTTATCAGGGGATGTTTCGAATATGATGATGACGAGAAAAACTGACTAAGGTTATAAAAATATATGATCCTCCTCCTACGAATATCAGGTTTGAACAAAACTTTGATTGTTCATAACTCTCACATCCAGAGGAATATCAAGGTGATGTGAAAGGCAAACCTGCATGAAATTTTATGCTCTTTCGAATGATGAGGTCACATGAAAGAAATATGAATTTTTTCAAACTGACCTCATAATGGTGACTTACCTCATCCTGACTCTACATGATGATGCACACGACTTACTTTTACCAAACCGCCAACACAAGCCAAGCCAAAAAGTTGGGTCCCTGTTTTGCCAAGTCAAAATGGGGCGTGTTGTGTAACCACACAACAACTCTTACCAGTAGTTCTATTCACACTGTCATTATAGGCAAATTCTGCCTGATGAATGACTTGATCCTAGCTCTGCCCATATTCCTTGGTTATACATCTTAATAGATTACCCAACGTCCTATTTACCACCTCTATCTGACCATCTATTTGTGGATGGTATGCTAAGCTGAAAGATAAACTTTTCCCTAATCTCTGCCACAAAGTTTTCTAGAAATGCCCCATGAACTTAGCATCTCTGTCAGACAGAATGCTTGCTAGAAGTCCATGAATCCTTATCACTTCTCTGAAAAACAAGTGTGCTATATGACTGGCATCATGAGTCACTTTACAGGGAATGAAATGACTCATCTTGCTAAACCTGTCCACAACTACATATATGCTATCATAACCAGTCTTAGTCTTAGGTAAACCAATTACAAAATCCATACTTACACATTCCCATGGCCTGGAAGGAATGGGCAAGGGTTGTTACAGTCCTGCATTTGAAGTGGTTCCCTTGGCCTTCTAACATACGATACACTGCTCTACATACCTTCTGATGTCTCTATGCATCCTTGGCCAATAATAGAACCTTTGGACTAGCTCCAGTGTTTTGTTCAGACCAAAATGGCCACTCAGACTGCCATTGTGCTTCTCCTGTATGAGATTTTCTCTCATAGATCCCCTTGGCACACATAATTGTCCACCTTTGAATAGCAATCCTTGTTGTAAGGTGAAATCTGCAAACTCACAGTGAAAGTGATTCTCAAAATCTTGACATACCTTGTATGCCTCAGCAAAGTCTTCATCATCTCTATAGAGATCCTTGAAGTCTTCAACTCCAATGCTCTTCAACTGCACTTCCTGCACTGTGAGCAACCTCTTGCTCAAAGCATCTGCAACTTTGTTGAGCTGCCCCTTCTTATGCTTAATTATAAAAGTGTAGGATTGCAGGTACTCCATCCACTTGATATGTCTACTGCTCAACTTATCCTGTGAATTTAGAAAACTTAGGGCTTGGTTATCTATGTAGACAACAAATTCCTTAGGTAGGAGATAATGTCTCCACTTCCTAAGTGCTTGGACTAGAGCATACAGCTCTAAGTCATACGAAGAGTACTTACTCTTTGCTTCATTCAACCTCTCACTGAAAAAGGCTATAGGTCTGTCCTCCTGATTTAACACTGCTCTTATAGCTATGTTACTTGCATCACATTCAATAGTAAATAGCTTATCAAAACTAGGCAGTGATAGTACAGGTTGTGTTGCTACCTCCTTCTTCAACTGTTCAAAACTTCTATCTACAGCTGCTGTCCATCTGAATTTTGCTTTCATTCCACCCTTAATTGTATCCAACATGGGTGCACATATCCCACTGAAATTTCTAATAAACTTTCTATAAAACTGGGCTAAGCCATGGAATCTTCTCACCTCTGTGGCTACTCTGGGAGTAGGCCAGCTCAAGATTGCCTCTACCTTTGACTTGTCCATCTTCAATTCTCCCTGGGACACCACAAAACTAAGGTATACCAATTCCTACTTCATGAATTCACACTTCTCCAGATTGATGGTTAGTTGTTCATCATGTAATTTTTGCAAAACAATATTTACATGTTCTAGATGTTCTTCCTTGGTCTGACTAAAAATTAGAATATCATCTAGAAAAACAACTACGAATTTACCAATATAATCCTTTAGGACTTCATTCATGAGTCTCATAAAGGTGCTAGGTGCATTTGATAGACCGAATGGCATAACAAGCCACTCATACAGTCCTTCTGTGGTCTTGAAGGTTGTCTTCCACTCGTCTCCTTCCTTGATTCTTATTTGGTGGTAACCACTCTTTAGGTCTATCTTGGTGAAGTACTTTGCTTTTCCAATATAGTCCATGAGATCTTCAATTCTAGGAATTGGAAATCTATACCTTATAGTTATTTCTTTTATGGCTCTAGCATCTGTGCATAATCTCCATGATCCTCCTTTCTTTGGTGCCAACACTATGGGTACTGCACAAGGACTAATACTCTTCCTGATCAATCCTTGATCTAGTAACTCTTGTACTTGCCTGGCAATCTCTTTGTGCTGATCTGGAGTCATCTTGTAAGGTGACTTGTTTGGCAAAGATGCCCCTGGAATCAGGTCTATTTGATGGCTTATTGTTCTCTGTGGAGGCAATGTGGCTGGTGTACCATCACTGATTATGCCTTTATACTTCTCCAGTATAGGCTACACCTCTTTGGGAATCTCTGTCTTCTTATCCTGCTGTCCTTCTTTTGGTTTTACTATGATGGCATAACCAATACCATCCTCCTTAAGCGTACTTAGAAACTCTTTTCCACTCACAACCAAGATATTAGTACTCTTTATCTGAACTGCATCTTCATCCTCCAGTGACTGAATCTTATAGGTGACACCATCCTTCTGAAAAGAATAGGCATTCTTCTCACCATCATGTATTGCCTTTCGGTCATACTGCCATGGTCTGCCCAATAAGAGATGGCATGCATCCATGGGTAGTATATCACATAATACCTTATCCTTATAGCCACCTATACTAAACTCTACCCAACTTTGTTCATTCACTACCACATGTTGACCCTTATTCAACCATGTGACTCTATATGGGTTTGCATGAGTTATTCTTTTCAAATTAAGTTTCTTAACTACCTCATCACAAATAATATTATCAGTAGATCCTGAGTCTATGATAATTTTACATACCTTATTCAAAATATTGCATTTGATCCTGAATAGTGCTCTCTTCTAGCTTGGTTCAGACTTTACTGGTTCCATCATCAAGGTTCACCTTATCATCAAGTTCTCTCCATCTTCTGAGTTCAGACTGACCTCAGGTGGCTGGCTACTGGATGCATTATCTTGGACATAGTGATTTCTCTTATCACCTCCTTGAGAAGAGGATGTGGCCTTTTCTGGACACCTATACGTTGAATGACCTAGATTACCACAGTTGTAACACTTCATGGTGGTGAAATAGGATCCTCTGCCTGATCCTCCTGACCTTCCTCTGTGGTTTCCTCTACCACTCAACTCCCCACTCTGCTCTGTGAGTTTTGATTCTACTTGTGATCTATTGTCAGCATTCCTTCCACCAAAACTTCCTCTGTGTCCTCTGTTATCTCTACCTCTTCCTCTTCCTCTACTATTTGAGTCTTGTTTCCTCTTATTCTTTTCCTCCACTTTCAGTGCCAGCTAATAGCATTTGTGCACTGTTGTAGGACACAACAAACTGATTTCTTCTTGTATATTCCACTTCAGACCGTTAAGGTACCTTGCTACCTTTATGCTTTCATCCTCCATTACTTTGGACCTTAAGCATAGCTTTTGGAATTCTTTAGTGTATGCACTGACATCTAATTCCTTCTATCTCAGATTCTGTCTCTTCCTGTGCAGCTGTATTTCATAATCTTTTGGCATACATGCTTCTTTGATTTTAGCTACCATTCCCTTCCAAGTAGCTATGGGCTTCTTATCTTCCTTTGCTCTTTCAGTCTGCACAAATTTCCACCAGGTTAAGGTAGCTCCCCTGAGTCTGGATTTGGCCACCTTTACTTTCTATGTCTCACTTACACCATCACATTCAAAGTGATTTTCAAGTTCTTCTATCCACTCCATGACCAAATCTGGGTCCATTTTCCCACTGAAAAGTGGTACTCCTTCCAATGTTTTACCACTCATTGTTTTCAAAGCTTTCAAGAATGGTTCTTCTTCCAACTTAGGATCAAGTGTGGGCTCCTCATCTTCTATAGACACACATTTTTCCTTGTTTACTTTTTGCCTGTCTTCTTTAGTCTTCTCCATCATTATACCCAGTCTACTTTCCATTGCTGCCAATCTTTCCTGTAGGAGCCTATTCTCCTCTTCTTGATCCTCAACTTTCTTTGCTAACTCTGCATTAGCCACCATCTTCTTGGATGAACCTACAGACTCACTTAAACTCGGTGATGACATACAACTCTTCTATTCCAATCTAAGAATAACCCAAATCTTACGACTCTGATACCAATTTGATAGGGACAGACTCTAGAATGTCAATTCTACATATCTTGAATCAATTCAAGACTCTGGACAACTCTAGCTTCTCTACCAATTCAAGTGCTCATGACATCTTTCTACACAAAAATGTCAGTTAAATTCCTCAACTCTTTGCAGAGATGGAAAAATCTATCACTCTACTTGGTGTGGGACACATACCTTATCCTCACTGCTTCCAAGATACTGCCTAAATGGCACATAACTTTTCTGAGCCCGTTGTCCACCCTTCTCTCTCTGTTCAAGGGTCTTGACTTCTTGGTGCTCACTTTCTTTGCCTCTGTTTTTCCACCCCTGCAAGTCTATTCTCCTACTTGTCTATCTAGTCGGACTCCTTATTGAGCTCACCTAGAACAAGCATGCATTTCCTCTAGTCGACAATCTGACCAACAAACAAAAAGCATGACTCTGCTTGATGGCCTCCATACTGTACAGAGGAACTTGAGGAACATCAATATAGAGTCAGGGTTTGCAAAAGAGAACAGAATTGCAAAAAAAGAAATGACTAATCTACTTTAGAATAACAAACTGAAAATTGTACAAAAATACACAAATTGGTCAAACTGATGAATTGGATTTTTCTTCAAAACTGTTTCTTACATCAAAATGCTTCTCAACCCCAAAATCTTTTTCCTCTCTTTCTTCTGCACCCTTTACAGAAAGAATTCTACATTTTATAGTTATCCCATGTCTGTTATAGGACACTTTAGTTTCCAGACTGGTTCGTATTCTAACTACCCGGTTCAACTCTGCATTTTATTGGTTGGCGGCAAGACTTACCATGATGTCTCTCTGACATATTCTATCGGCAAAACTGATGACTATCGGCATAAGTTAATCCTTGCTGCCCAATAGTTACTTTCTCACCGATGCCTTTGAATTTCGTAAAATTTCCATCACCCAAACAATGTCTATCAGTGAGACTTTTATCATCTCTCCCGATCATACTTCTTACGCCAATATAACTATTATCAGCTAGACCTTAACCATCAGTGTAGCTTTCTTTTCACTCACCGATAACAATTTTCATGCCGATTCCAACTTCACCATTCCATATTGATGAACCTGTTGAACCATTGATGCGAGGTTCAATGGCGAGGTTCAATGGCAAGGTTCAACGTGAGGTTCAACGGAAAGGTTCAACGATGAGGTTCAAACCTTCAACAAAGTGACCAATGTATATCGATTGAACCAATGCCAAACACCTTCAAATATACATTCTTTGACTTGTATTTCACTTGGGCCGATAGGCCGATCAAAAGTAAAGGCTTCTCCCGCCAATGCATTTTAAGAAAACTAAAAAGCTCCTAAAACAAAACCACATGCTGCCAACCCAAAATTGACAAATCAAAAATGCTATGTATAGGCTGCATTGAGCCCTTGGTGCTCCTGCACCACCAGGAACCAACAGAACCGTGACTGAGACTAATATACCAATTATAGGCTTCCTCCCCTAAGGAAAAAGGAAATAATCTACATACAACGTCTTGATGCTCTATTCTGGCTCTGCAACAAGCTTCTTTAAAAGTTCTGATATGATCATCTGCATCTTGATAAGGATGATATTTTGGACAGATTTTGTCGAGATTCTTTGGTAATGGATGATATGCATTAAAGGTCAGAGGTGACTCTGCTGTAAAGAAAGACATAGCTACTGGCTGAGGCTGAACTTGAGGTATAATAGGCTAAGGTTTTACCTGAGGTTGTACAGGTGATCCTATAGGTATTTGTAAACCAATAGAAGTTACAGGAGGATGTTCTGGTGATGCTCTTGAAGCACTAGAACTAGGAGTATGATGGATATCAATAGTTTGAGGTCTAAATCCTTTGACAGGTAGTTCTTCAAAAGGTTAGGTGGATCGTGACCTGGTATTTATCTTGTGAGCCAGGATTTCTCAAATTTGAGGAAAATTAGCTATTTAACTATAATCATCAGTTGGAATTTACCAGCAAAGACTGTATTTATGGCCAGAAAGGGCAACTGACTGGATATTACAAAATATTTGCACTAACAGTGCAAATATGAGGTGATATTTAGGTCTGATGACACTTGCAACTGAATATCAGGTTTCTAAGGCTCATTACCTGAAAGCTTTGACAAATTTACCTGAAATAGGACTGATCTTTACAAATTCATGGTGATCTACCTTAAAGCTTGCAATATTTAAGATTAATTTTGAAAACTTTACAAATGATTAGCGTGTACAAACTTAAAATAGTAAATCTTTGCGTACTAATTAAAATCTGGAGGCATTTTAGTGTTACCTTACTACCTACATCATCAAATCTGAAAAACTTACTGATGATGAGCTTTTGGCTTCGGGCCCTCCTTCTAGAACCAATTTATGTTGATCATGATGTTAATCATAAACAAACATAGAATAAAAGTTACACAACAACCTTTACTCATCTTGAAAGATACAATGAATTCAAAAAATTCATGATTCCAAGTCTCCGTGGATAAGTTCTTAATCAACTAATGTTGCTCATTGGTTGATGTGTGTTGCTATTTCCATTCAGGGGCCTTACATTTGCTTCTTCAGTAAGACTTTATTTTTGATAAGATGCTTACACAGAAAGGTTATTTCACAGTATATTTTTCCAAATGATGTATTTGCACTTAAATATTTGCATGATATTTATTAATTTGAAATGCTTTAACTTCAAATATGCTAAATGTGTTCAATTATCTACGAGATATCTGTATATTTATTGTTCTTTGCTTCTGATTGTCTATTATTTGCAATTGTGGGGATGATTTGTTATGAAATTAAAGAAATTGTAAAAGAATACTTCAAATTATGATGAATCTTCAGTTACTGAGCCACATACACACTTGATACAATCATTAGGAGAAGAAATCAAACCATATGTTCACCAGGACATTCCACAGCTAGATATAGTTGATGCTAACTTCAAAGAATGGTGAATGAAAACAATACAAGCAAATTGATGAGCACTCCAAGGGACGCAGCTAATCAAAGCATGTATCAAGAATCCAGACATAGATTACTCATGATTTACTATGATTTGTAATCAAAATGATCTTCTCTTTCATTAAGTATGCGAAAACATGTACATATACAATAACTTTGAAATAGGCCCTGATACTTCAGCTAACAAATTTCAATTAATGTTCAAATGTTTGAAACAAGGAATCCCTGCACCTTTTATAGAACAAGGTGAGGGAGTGGTTACAACTAACCTATGGTCATGATTTATTAATTAGGATCAACGGTGGATATTCACTCTTGACTTTGTCAACATTTCACGTGGCACAAGTTGCCAGCTAGCAACCATCTGGATTGCTGATTTTCTCTAAGTATTGGATGCTTATGCCTTCCTTTGTAGCACATCTTCATCTACTCTTAATGTTCTACTTCATCATCAGGATCATCATGATCCTCACTTTTTGGGTCTTCATCATCCTCACTTTCTATGTCTTCATCATCCTAATGACTGTTGCCTTGTATATGCACTTGCATGGATGTCTGGAAATTTTCATATGTTTGCACTATCCTGCCAACCTCTCCACCACCCTAAGTTTTGGTTTTGGCAATGGCATGGTTATGCACTTGGTATTTATCTCAGAGGGCTTCCAATTTATTCCTCCTACTGCTCAATGTTTCATTGTAATTCTCCACCTTGACTTTGATCCTCATGATCTTATTCATTGCTTCTTCTATCAGGTGGTTAAGAGGATCATCAACCATCGGCTGGAATTTATTATGTAGAGCTTTAATGGCAAAGTCTGCATCTTGATTCTCAATTTTCCCCTCTATTTTTCCTTGTAAGGCCTCTAGGACCTCTGCTTCATATGACATCATGTCGTGCAACTTCATACTGATTTCTCTCAATTTGTTATTGCACTTCTTCAATACATCACACTTGAATCTGATGTCTTTGTACCAAGTGTCTACCAACATGGCAGTATTATTATTTAGCACTTGTGACCTGCTAGGACTTGAGGATTAATCTTCTTTATTTCACTTAAACAACTCAAGTCTTTCTCCAACTGAAATGACCTTCTTCTGGTCTCAGTCTATAATTTATTCACTTTCCTCCTAGAGATACTTAAAGAATTCCACCTCTGCAAAGAGGCTTTCACCACTTCTTTAGCTTTAGCAAGTGCTGATGACATCCATTTCCTCATTATTACTGACTCATGTTTCATAATGTCTAACTTACTAACCTCCTCCTGGGAAATAGTAGTCAATGGGGCTGCTTGATCAATAGATGTTCTATCAGGGATAATTAACCCTTTTATATAGGCATGCAACTGAGCAATGTGCTCTTTATGTTGCTTATTCTTCTCTTTTTCCTTCTTAACCCTTTGTGTTAGAGAATCAATAATGTCTTTCCCCTCCTGACCTTCTTGGTCTTCATTGGCATATCCTAGATCAACTGTAGTTATCTAGAATTCTTCTAGAGTGATCTTACCTTTTTCTTTATCAATAGTGGGGAGTGCTACCTGGGTAGTCCTTCTGCTTGTAGCGGGATCTCTTCTTATGGATGATGTCAATCTAGCCTTCCTCTTAGGCTTCATGATAGTTTCTGAAAATAAAGTTGATACATCAAATTCTTGAATTTTGAAACCTGATTTTGTGCCTATCTTCTTCTCTAGCCACTGAGGTATTTGATCACCAGATCCTTGTCATCCATCATCATGATCACTCCCACCCTGATCTTTAGTATCTACCATTGTTCTTGGTGGAGATGGTGACTTACTCTTATCTTCCTCATGATGTTCTTCATGAGGGTGATCTTGTTCCTTATCCTTTTCTTGCAGAAGCTCCTTTTGTGGAGGAGGATCTTGCAATGTCCCTGCATGATGATCTTGAACTTGATCTTGCATTTCTTCCTTTTGCACTTCATCCACCTTAGTAATTTGTTTATCTTGAAGCTTATCTATATCTATGGATGCTATTTGGGTAGGACTAGGTGCATCACCCTAATCTTGGGCTATATTTTTCTCTGCACCTAATATGATGACCTCTTGATTCTTAGGGTCCTCCTAACCTAATATTTCTTTATCTGCAATAAGTTGAGTCTAGATGGTGTCATCTTTTAACATTTCTTCATTACCTCCATCCTTCTGTTGGACTTCAACTACCTTAGGCTCAGTTGGTATATCATGCTGCTGCTGGCCTATTTTTGAAGCATGAACTTCAGCTTTTCCCTGATCAAGTGCACCCACTTTATCTTCAGGATCTACATCCCGTCCATATGCTAAATCTACTACGATAGGGCTAGTCACTTGATCAACTAATTCATCCAACCCTAGCTGTTGGGCAATCTTTTCTAGGCTCTTTTCTTTTTCTTGCTCCACTTGCTTCAATTCTTCTAACACTGCCATTTGAGCCAATGGGGTTCCATGTGCTGTCATGCGAGTGCTAGCAACAAGGGTTTCCATTTGCTGAGAGGCTACATTTTGTACTACCTCATCATCAGATAGGTCCATAGTCTCCTCTAGTGAGACAAGACCACCATGACTTGCTCTGGTAGCTTCTTTCATCTGTTCTTCAGCCTTCTAAGCTTTGAACTGAATGATGGTAGGAGGTGGTACTTCATGTTGCAATTGTTTCCTAAACACTTCACTACCAGCCCCCCTTAACACTATGGGATTTGTCTTGATCTCACCCCTCATATGGGTTCTCTGTCTTTTGGGTGGTGACATCAACACAAGTGCCTTTCGTTTCTTACTGATTCTCATGGTGTCATCTTCTGCAGGCTCCTCATCAAGAGGGGTATCCTCTTCTACATTTTGTTTTGAGGATTGGCCTTTATCTGACACTCCTGTAGTTTCAACAGCTAGCCTTTGGATTATTTTAGCTCTTGGTTCATCTGTCAAAGGTTGTGCAGATGAGGGTGATGCCTATCCTGATGTGGAAGCACCTTCAGCTAGTCTATCAATTCTTTCAACTATTACCCCTTTAGGTTCACTGTCAACCTTCTTTCCTCGAGGGGGTCTCTTGCTTTGTTCTTGAGGTGGCAACCTCTCTCCCTTAGACTTTATCTTTTCAACAAGGAAGTCATCATACTCTTCTTCAGGAATCTCCTGCCTCTTCTTCTTATTATCCACTGTGAGGGCTACACCCTTCTTGTTTAGAGCATTGATTTGCTCATTCACCTAAGCTTGGGTCAACTGCAACACCCTTCCTATAAACCTATCCAATGATATGTCTTCAAGTTGCATTAGGTAGGTGCTGAAATAGTATCATTGTATATCTTCTTCTCTTCATATTCATCTGACAAAGACTTGCCATCATCTTTCTTCAATTGTGCAATTACAGGAATGCAATCAAATGTCCTGACCTGACTGAGGGTGAGTCTTTGATATTTCCTTCTTCTAACTTCAGCCTCATCCTCACAGTCAGCCCACAATCCTCTAAATGTTTCTAGTGGATGGGCTTCCCCATTATCCTCTACATCCTCCCATAGGGGTCATAGGATCTAGCCAATGAGAATGGCTGCAAGTTCATCATATTTAGACTAGCTAAGGCTTTCTTGATATTTTTAGAATCAGGGCACATGTACTAGCCCATGGTTACTAGCAACAACACTGGAGGTAGCTTATTACCTACTTTGTAGGCATCCAGTATTGTAGTTATCTATCTTAGAAACTCCATTAAAACTACTGCATCAGTGGGATACCTCGGCAGCATGAGGGCCTGTCCTTCAAAGCCCTCTATTCTTATGTATGAAAATGTGGTAAACTGGATAAACCGGGTACCATGCTTGTATATCATTTCTTGAGCCTCCATGCTCAATCTTTTAGTCCTATCCTCCTCCATTGTCCTAACCAGACACATAGAAAATGCATCATTCACCAGCTTGTAATCTTGAAGATAATTTTGTCTCCGTAGCTGGGGATGATGATCTCATATATGAGCATCATTTGTACTACCACCAATCTTTCCAACTATACTAAGTACATCAAATGTACCCTTGTATGCACATGAATATACAATATAGAATGTCATATAAAATGAACACTCTAGGCCCCCTAGGTTCATCAGCTATTCATCTAGAGCATCACTGATGATCTTAGCCCATAATGGCTTGTTATCTATATAAATGTACATCATGATGACCCCATACATCTAGTCTTTGAAACTTCCAGCATTGGGTTGACCTATCGGTCTGCTGAGTAGGGCAATCATATATTGATATTCATCGTCAAAATCAAACTTGTACATGTGCACTAGAAATTTGGCAGAGGCAGTGTAAGGGCTATTCTTTGCTCTCCATTGGTACATCCTCTTTCTTGCAGTCTTTTTGTTATTTGTATATTCAATCTCCAGCTTCTTCAAGTCCATACTAACTACCTTCTTTCCAAGTGGTAGATTGAAAGTTGAAGCAATCCCTTTAATGGATAGATCTGCATATACCCTGCCATGTGTCTCTTCTCTTCTCATCTAAGGGTTGTAATTCCTAGCGCACTCAATTATCAATTATGGAGTTTCCATAGAATAAGGAAATCTAGCTGCATGCCACATCCCCAACACAAATATGCTATCCAGTAAGGTATCATCCTTATCTTCACTCATCTTGGATGACCATTCCGCCATATCTATATTTCCCTGATGAGTATCTCCTAGGACACCATATTTGAATTATACCCCTTCTAGTTGAGTAAACATAGGTTTCAAAAATTCTACATCAGACTTGTTCTTCCTAACGTCTGCCATGGATGCCTACAATACACATGACTGGTCTTACAATAATATCCACATGCATGCATAGACAACGTTATATGTCTACAACATCATGCATATTATACTCATTAATCTCTATTTCATCATGATATGCATACTTATAGAGCTAAACCATAAAATAACTTACTACCTGGATATGTAGAAAATGACAACAGGAGGGTTTTAATTACTTACAAGATTAACACTTATCTCCTGAATTAATATGATGATTACTGAAGAGGGTGTTCAAATACCGATAATAACCACGTGTTTTGTTCTCTGCAAGCTGTATATGTTTGCAGGCAGCTTGTACGAGGGTTTGGATGTTCTGCACTCTGTAAATTCTTGTTTTATCGCAAGGTAAAAAGAAAATAACCTTGTAAACTTACTTTTATCCTCATTATTAGGGCAAATTAGGGCAACATAGGGTTCATTTGATCATAACCATTGATCTTCTGCTAGAAATCTATGGGCACTGCCAGGGGTTTGAATTGCATTTGCAATCAGCGAGAATCCACCTACTTCATTTATGGGCATTTAATGTTGCACGACAAGAGGAGGGGGGAGATCTTCATAAGATTAGGTGATGTTTGAAAGATCAGGTGATGTTTAAAAGATGACCCCTTCAAGACTAAAGTGACCTCCCTCTCAGAAGATCGGGCTGACATCATCAGGTTTACGACTTGGTTTATCATTGTAGCACCATGATGTCAGTGTCATGTTGTTAAATGGGGTGATTTGTTGGAACATACCTCCGCGAGGTAAAAGGGATGATGATGTCACCATTAGGGTGATTGTCTCTATTCATCAGGATTGGATGATGTCATTCACATATTGGCTCTAGGGTGATATTTTACAATAGGGTGATATTCGGAACATCGGGTGATATTCAATATATGACCCCCGCAAAATATATGAAGCTGACCAACGGGTAAATACCTCTATCACGTAAAATTGGTGTCCAGATCTCCAGACCAATTATTATCTGGTGATAAAATTAGATTAGGGTGATCTTTCATAAGATGACTGATGTTTAAGAAAAATGACCCTCCCCTCAGAATATCAAGCTTGACCAGGACTTTGACTTCTCTTAACTCTCGTTCCCTAAGGAATATCAGGGTGATCCAAAAGGCAAACCTACGTGAAATTTTGTAGTCTTTCCAATCATGAGGTTATTGATATGAAATATTAACATTGACAAATTTACCTCATCATGATGACTTAAACAGTTTCTTCGTGCAGGGTCACCTACATGACTTACTTTTACCAGACCGCCAAAAAGCAGGAAAAACACAAGACAAGCCAAGCAAAAAGTTGGGTCCCTGTTTTGTCAAGTCAAAATGGGGCATGTTGTATAACCACACTGGAGGTAGCTTATTACCTACTTTGTAGGCATCCAGTATTGTAGATATCTGTCTTAGAAAATCCATTAAAACTACCCCATCAGTGGGATACCTCGGCAACATGAGGGGCTATCCTTCAAAGCCTTCTATTCTTATGTATGAAAATGTGGCAAACTGGATAAACCAGGCACCATGCTTGTATATCATTTCTTGAGCCTCCATGCTCAATCTTTTAGTCCTATCCTCCTCCATTGTCCTGACCAGATGCATAGAAAATGCATCATTCACCAGTTTGTAATCCTAAAGATAATTTTGTCTCTGTAGCTGGGGATGATGATCCCATATATGAGCATCATTTGTACTACCACCAATCTTTCCAACTATAGTAAGTGCATCAAATGTACCCTTGTATGCACATGAATATATAATATACGGCGTCATGTAAAATGAACACTCTAGGCCCCCTAGGTTCATCAACTGTTCATCTAGAGCATCACTGATGATCTTAGCCCATAATGGCTTGTTATCTATATAAATGCACATCATGATGACCCCATACATCCAGTCTTTGAAACTTCCATCATTGGGCTGACCTGTCACTCTGTTGAGTAGGGCAATCATATATCGATATTCATCATCAAAATCAAACTTGTACATTTGCACTGGCAATTTGGCAGAGGTAGTGTAAGGGCTATTCTTTGCTCTCCATTGGTACATCCTCTTTCTTGCAGTCTTTTTGTTATTTGTATATTCAATCTCCAACTTCTTTAAGTCCATACTAACTACCTTCTTTCCAAGTGGTAGATTGAAAGTTGAAGCAATCCCTTTAATGGACAGATCTACATATACCTTGCCATGTTTCTCTACTCTTCTTGTCTGAGGGTTGTAATTCCTGGCGCACTCAATTATCAACTCTTGAGTGTCCATAGAATAAGAAAATCTAGCTGCATGCCACATCCCTGACACAAATATGCTATCCAATAAGGTATCATCCTTATCTTCACTCATCTTGGATGACCATGCTGCCATATTTGTATTTCCCTAATGAGTATCAACTAGAACACCATATTTGAATTGTACTCCTTCTGGTTGAGCAAACATAGGTTTGAGAAATTTTGCATCAGACTTGTTCTTCCTGACGTTTGCCATGGATGCCTGTAATGCACATGACTGGTCTTACAATAATATCCACATGCATGCATATATAGCATTATATGTCTACAACATCATGCATATTATTCTCATTAATCTCTATTTCATCATGATATGCATACTTACAGAAATAAACCATAAAAGAACTTACTACCTGGATATGCAAAAAATGACAACAAGAGGGTTTTAATTACTTACAAGATTAACACTTATCTCTTGAATTAAGATGATGATTACTGAAGAGGGTGTTCAAATACCGATAATAACCACGTGTTTTGTTCTCTACAAGCTGTATATGTCTGCAGGCAGCTCGTACGAGGGTTTGGATGTTCTGCACTCTGTAAATTCTTGTATTATCGCAAGGTAAAATGAAAATAACCTTGTAAACTTACTTTTATCCTCATTATTAGGGCAACATAAGGTTCATTTGATCATAACCATTGATCTTCTGCTAGAAATCTACGGGCATTGCTAGGGGTTTGAATTGCATTTGCAATCAGCGAGAATCCACCTACTTCATTTATGGGCATTTAATGTTGCACGACAAGAGGAGGCGAGAGATCTTCATAAGATCAGGTGATTTTTGAAAGATTAGGTGATGTTTAAAAGATGACCCCTTCAAGACCAAAGTGACCTCCCTCTCAGAAGATTGGGTTGACGTCATCAGGGTTACGACTTGGTTTATCATTGTAGCACCATGATGTCAGTGTCATGTTATTAAATGGGGTGATTTGTTGGAACATACCTCCGCGAGGTAAAGGGATGATGATGTCACCATTGTTGTTATATGGAGCCTAATCAGACTTGGAGGTTACATTTTTCCCACTTTTATTGGTGCAGTTTCCCCCCAAATTCCTATGGGGTCAAGGGGCAGCGCCCCTTGCAGGGGTTTGGGGGCAGCGTCCCCAAGACGGGGTCAAGGGGCAGCGTCCCTTGTGGGGTCCAGGGGCAGCATCCCTGGCGCATTCCCTATCGCGATACAGGGCAGGGTCGAGGGGCAGCGCCCTCACAGGGGCTCGGGGGCTCGGGGGTAGCACCCTCGAAACCTCACACGGTTTTTTATTATTTTATAAAGGCATCGAGAGTTATTTTTCATTGACCGACATAAGAAAACCCTATTTTTGTAACTGACAAAAAGCTTGATAAAAGCAGCTAAGGGTTAGGGTTTTGACATGTTGTATTGTAGCATTTTGCAGCAGTATTGAGTTGCAGGGATTGCTGATTGTAATCGGTTTGATTTACTAGATAATAATATTGGACTCTCTGTTTGGTGGATGTAGCCTGAGTTTGGGTGAACCACGTTAGTACTTGTCTCTCGCTGTTATTATATCTGTGTATTTCCATTCCTCTATTTAATCTTTATTTGCATTTAATTGATATCTTCTGCCGGTTAACCCTAACAAGTGGTATCAGAGCAGGTTGCATTTTGATTATCGTCTACAGGAAAGTCTCACGGTTGAGTAGGAGCAATGGCGGACAAAAGGTAAATTGAAGGTTGATAAATTCAATGGGCAGAACTATCAGTTATGGAAGATGCAGATGGAGGATTACCTCTATCAAAAGGATTTATGGATGCTATTGGAAGGAGTATCCAAGAAACTGGCAACAATGTCTAATGAGGATTGGAATCTTCTTGACAGAAAGGCACTGGGAACCATTCGGTTGTGCTTGGCACCAACGGTGGCATTCAATATAACAGAAGTGAAGATGACAGATGGTCTGATGAAAGCTTTGGCTAAATTGTATGAAAAACCCTCAGCCTCAAATAAGGTATTTCTTATGAAGCGTTTGTTTAATCTGAAAATGGTTGAAGGTGGATCTGTGACAGATCATTTAAATGAATTTAATACGATTGTCAGTCAATTGACTTTTGTAAATGTAAAATTTGATGAAGAAGTTAGAGCTCTCTTGATATTATGTTCATTGCCTAAAAGCTGGGATAGTTTGGTAATGGCGGTTACTAACTTTGTTTCTGGTTCAAATACCCTAAAATTTGATGATGTTGTTGGTGTTATTCTGAGTGAGGAAATTCATAGGAAAAGCTCAGGTGGATCCAAATCAGGTAGTGTTTTGAATGCAGAAAGTAGGGGTAGATCAAAGGAGAGAGGAAAAGGTTCTAGAGGTCATGGGAAGTCACGAGGAAAATCAAAGGACAAAAGATCCCAAACCAGAGGACAAAACGATTGCTAGTACTGTGGAAAACCAGGTCATCTGAAGAAAGATTGCTGGTCTCGGAAGAACAAAGAAGGAGACAAACAAGAAGGCAACAAGGAAGCAAATGTGGTAAGAAATAAGTCTGAAGATGATGCTTTGATTCTTTTCCTAGATAATGCTAATGATTCATGGGTTTTAGATTCAGGGGCCTCATTTCATGCTACGACCCATAGAAGTTATTTTCTTGATTATGTCCAAGGGGATTTTGGGCTGGTTTATTTGGGAGATAATGAACCCTGTCAGATTGTTGGAAAGGGAAGAATGAAGATTAAGTTGCAGAATGAGAATCATTGGCTACTACAAGAGGTAAGGCATGTTCCAAGGCTCAATAGGAATTTAATTTCAGCAGGGTAGCTAACTGAACAAGGTTGCACTATTACATTTACTGATAAAAATTGGAAGGTTTCAAAAGGTGCCTTAGTAGTAGCAAAAGGTGTGAAAGTAGGCACCTTATATCTTTGTACAGGTCATACTATTCCTTCTACTTTAGCTGTTATAGAGAAAAAACAAATAGGTTCAGGAACAGTTGCTGCATGTTTGCAGGAAGAGACTGGAAAAGTTGCTGCAGGTTCTGAGACAACACTGTGGCATAACAGACTTGGGCATATGAGTGAAAAAGGTATGAAGCTACTTCATTCTAAGAAAGTTTTACTAGGTCTGAAATGTATTAATATGGATTTCTTTGAAAGTTGTAAAAGAGAGTCAGTTTTCTCAGAGATGAGAAGCAAAAGAAAAATGAAAAGTTGGAGCTTGTGCATACAGATGTATGGGGACCAGCTTAGGTATCTTCTCTCGGTGGCTCTCGATAATATGTTACATTCATAGATGATGCAACTAGGAAGGTCTAGATTTTTATGGTGTTTGACTTGCATTTGCAATCGGCGGGAATCCACCTAGTTCATTTATTGGCATTTAATGTTGTAGGGCAAGAGGAGGGGAGTGATCTTCATAAGATCAGGTGATGTTTGAAAGATCAGGTCATGTTTAAAAGATGATCCCTTCAAGACTAAAGTGACCTCCCTCTCAGAAGATCAGGCTGACGTCATCAGGTTTATGACTTGGTTTATTATTGTAGCACCATGACGTTAGCGTCATGTTGTTAGATGGGGTGAATTGTTGGAACATACCTCCACAAGGTAAAAGGGATGATGATGTCACCATCAAGGTGAATGTCTCTGTTCATTGGGATTGGATGACATCATCAACATATTGGATAGAGGGTGATATTTTGCAACAAGGTGATATTTAGAACATCGGGTGATATTCAGAACATCAGGTGATATTCATAATATCGGGTGATATTCAATATATGACCCCCGCAAAATATATGAAGTTGGCCCATGGGTAAATACCTCTATCACGTAAAATTGACGTCTAGATCTCTGGACCAATGATTATCGGGTGATAAAATTAGATCAGGGTGATCTTTCATAAGATGACTGATGTTTAAGAAATATGACCCTCCCCTCAGAATATCAGGTTTGACTAGGACTTTGACTTGTCATAACTCTCGTTCCCTAAGGAATATTAGGGTGATCCAAAAGGCAAACCTGCGTGAAATTTTGTACTCTTTCCAATCATGAGGTTATTGATATGAAATATTAACTTTGACAAATTTACCTCATCATGATGACTTACACAACTTCTTCATGCAGGGTCACCTGCATGACTTACTTTTACCAGACCACTGAAAAGTAGGAAAAACACAAGACAAGCCAAGCAAAAAGTTGGGTCCCTATTTTGTCAAGTCAAAATGGGGTGTGTTCTGTAAGCACACAACACTTATCTTAGGGCATGGAGTTAGACTGACATATATGTGTGAATGATTCTTACAAATTCAATTGAAATTCTAGTTTCAAGGGGTTGAATTAGCATCTATCTTATAGACATTGCCCAAGACAAAGTATTTAGTTAATTTTACTTACATACATCCCTATTGCAATACATTCTTCCCCATACCTAATCCAAAACATTTAATCTATTCCATGAATAGAAGTAAAAGACTAAACATGCAATACAGTAAATCTATATTCCAAAATCTTAAATAACTATTAGTTATCTAATTCAGAAGAAGAAGTACACACAACCATGGAGACAATTAACTAAACACATGCATTTAGCATTTTTCATACACATCTACATGAAACTAAATAAATTTTATATAGAAATACATTCAACACATAATACATTAACTTACAAGAAATGAAGTAGACCAGAAGAACTTGTATTTTATTCACTTCTTAAGAGTTCCAAAATCTTCAACAACACAAAAAATGAGTAACAGAGTTCTTTTATAGACCAAGAATGTGTACTCAACATTAATTACAATATCCTCTTCAGAGAGTTCCATGATACAATGCATCACCTATATGGCATTGAGAAATTAATACATTGGAGAGAAGAAGAAGAGAAGGTAGATATACTTGGGAGATGTGCAGTAGCTTGGAGAAGATTTGCTAAATAAATTTTGGGTAGGTGGTGGTTGGTATTTCCTTTCAATCATGTGACCCATACTTATCTATCCATTTGTTGTATGTCCCTTCAGATGGCCAGGGGAATGAGATAATCTCTCTAGTCTTTCCATTATGACTGACGTACCTGGCATCTAGTATAGTCTTCACCTCTTTATAAAATATTTCAAAATTGATTTCAACAATATGCAGCTTGTCAAGTACTAGGCTCAAACTCTTCAAGTGGGAATTAATCTATTGGCATTATTTTCAATGTCTACCTTCCACTTGTCCAAGTCTTTTATTTGTCTTCCACCCTCCAAAATATTTGGCAGCCATCTTGTATCCATAGTTTCTATTGCCTATGTCTTCTCTACCAAAACCTTATCTAGTCTTCACTGAAAGTTGGCAACATCTTCAAAATGTTTCAGCATATATGCCACTATTTCTAGCTTAGGAGGTGCACTTGCATCAAATCTGGAACACCTAAGAAGATCTCTTACCTTTGTAGTTCTTGGCAACCACTTGTCCTAAACAACTGAGAGCCTTTCTTTGTCTAATTGAAGCTTTTCATAGGCCATCTTCAGTTGTGAGTAGGACCTCCATGTCTCTTCTACTCTTGCCAAGACCTTGGTCACCCTATGATGTACCAAATTTGTGACCATCTCTTTTACTATGTTCTCCTTTTCTCCTTTCAATTGTTTGCTTTCCTCCTTTAATTCTCTAATTTATGAAAGGAGAGGCTTTGTGTCGACTGGAAGGGATTTTGTAGTTTGAATAATTGGAGGAACTTTGAATGGGCCAGGCTCTAACTATAACTATCCTTCATATTTGTTCAACCTTTTCATGGCCAATGTATATTTTTCCAATAAATCATTATGTTCCTTCTATAGTTTATTTGTCACTGCCTCAACAAATTGTATAATTTGCACATTCAGATTAGCATCTTGAGGAGCAGGGGTGGTTGACACCCTCTTGATTATTACATTTCTAGTCAATTCTTCCAAACCAATCTTTGGTTTCTTATCACTTGGGGCCAATGCCTAGATTGCCAAGGTTTCAAACCTTGGGTCAAATGCAGCACCTATTAAAGCTTTGTTGACTTTCTCTTCTATCACCTCTAAATCATCCCTTGTGATGGTATCAAATGCAATTGCATCTGGTAGAGTCCAATGTGGTAACAATAGCATGTTGCTCTTGGCTATAAGAGCCCTACCCTCCTCTGGGGTTATTACACTGATATCTTTATTAACCTCACTCAAAACCGTTTGAGTAATTATCTCATACTCAAAGGGGTTAGCACCACTTTTTGCTTCCTCAATTCTTTTTTGAAACTCTTTAGTTTTTGTCCTTAGCACAAAAGAGCTAAATTCAAGGTATGCTCACAAATACATCATATGTAATGAATTGATTGCAAGCCAATACTCTTACATCTTCTGTATCAACTTCATTGTTAATTGTTGACCTTGTCAACCTATTATCTGGTGAAGAGTATGGCCTTATCCTCAATTGGGAGCTTACTTAATGAGAAGGCTCCTGAATCTACTCTTCTACTACCTATTCCTCCATGTCTACAATCTCCATCCCCACCTCTGACTCAAGGTCAATAATTTTCATTCTTTTTGGAGAAGGGGAGTCAGAAGATTCTACCTTTCTTACATTACCACCCCTAGAGCTGCTAGGTTGGTAAGATGGCCTCTCCTCACCTGCCAGTGCACTGGCTATCAAATCCTCTACTTTGGCAAATATTATTTCAATTCTTCTTATGGGATCTTGCACTTCAGCAAAAGCCCCAGGGTATGCAACATTAACATTTTTCTTCCTTTCTCCCTCCATCACTGCATTCCATTTATTTCTCAAAAGATATACTTCTTGCATTGATTGGCAGTTCCATACTGTCTCTTCATCCAAAAAGACTCAATGAGGGTAATTAGGTCTACTAATTTTCACCCTTGCTTTGCTTATAAACTCCTTAGGATAAAAAATCCTCACTTTCTCCATATCCATCCTATAACACTGAAGCATGGAGCCAAGCTGATCTAATCCATTTTTATCAACTGTTATAAAATCACCGAACTTCAAGGAAGTGGGGATGAGTGACCCTTTCTTATGCTTTATGAAGTGCTCCTTATTAGTCTTATTTAGTTGCCTTATGATTTCCATGAAGGCAATTCTGTTGTGACAAATTTAGGCAGAGTGTATGGTGGCACCTCACACCCATAAATCCTGATGCAAGTAGTATTTGCATGCAAAAGCCAATCTCCCGAATTGTTTTCTATATTCAAATGTGGGCCTCTTTCTAGAGGTCTCAAGAAGTCTTTCACATCTACATGTATTCTATCTTCCTCAAGTTCCAAGAAACCTAAGATTTTTTTAACAAAGTGTTCCTCAAAAAACAACATAACTAGCATCATTGAAATGCATGTCAAGCATGCAAGTCCACATCTTTATTGGCATCATGTTTCCTTGTGCATCAATTGTCCTCACATGTAAATCCTTATTCTAATGGCTAGATAGAGAGAACAAGATCATGTGGCACATTAAATAATACCATGTGAATTCTACATGAGGACTTGTAGTGTACAATTTGCTCTTAATGGCCACCATTTGTTTATGTATTTTCTCAACCAAATAGCTTGCAAAATCATATGGATGTTTGGCTCCAAGATCTTGAATATAAAATGCCACCATCATTAAGGACACAGCCATTTTATCAGTTGCATCCCTTTCTAGGACATGGCACAAGCTATGGTAGATTTTAACAAAGTAGTTCATGAATAATGAATAGTTAAAAGGCTCCTACTCACTGTCAAATATTTTTACCAGACCTCCATCAATTCCCCTTGGTTTGTGCTTGGCTAGATTGAATTTTCTATATGCATATCTGACAATCATATATTTTCTTTGAAAGCATTTATGTCAAATGGGCATACTGGCAAAGGGGTCTAGGTTTAATATGATTGAATGTAGGCTTTTGTGAATCTGATTATGACAGAGCCATTTCCAAATAAGATAGACTTAGTTTGTGGGTCATATCTTTTTGCAATTGCTCTGACTAGGTCTAGATTGACAAAGACATTAGAGAAAATTAATTTAGCTAAGTCAAACTTCTAGGTATGGAAAATAGGGGCTCTATAGTCCATTCTTTTATGCCAATGTTCAAATAAGCTGCATGCCAATACATGTAACTTAGCATCTCTGCACTTTATGTATAGGTCATAGATTTTTTCATCTTTTCCTAATTGACCTAGCCCTGTAGCAACCTGTCTAGTAGACCTGGGACATTGGATCATAAGATTCTCATCTAGACTACGCTTTGAAGTGGAATGCTAGCCATATTGACTCATGTTTGTGTTTATACGATTAATCTAGGGCTTCTACAACTACTAATTACTTCTAGCCTCTGAAATAAGCAAAGCAACAACTAAATTTATCAAGTGCAAGAAATAGAGGCTACTTACTAGTTTTTGACACTTGCAAAGGCCTAGAATCACTTTTTTTTTTGCTCACTTCAAAGCTCTTCTCACAAGGACTGCAACTGTGCTCTCAAAAATGATAGGAAATGCCCTAATTATGTCCTTTTGATGTTGGATTTCTTTATTGTTTATAGTATTAATGGTGGCTACGACAGCCATTACTCAATTCATGTCATGAACATTTGAAAATCTTCCTTTTTGCAAGTTTGAATTGAGGTCATTAATCTTTTCCTTACCTTTTGCAATCTGTGGCCGCGATTGATTGACTAGATTTGAAAATCTTCATCATCACCTTTGAAAAGTCTTCATCAAATGGGAGGAAGCCACATTGATCTGTGGTCTTTTCATTGACGGTACTGGTCTAGCTCGATAGGGAGACATGGCACCATTTTGCAGTGTCACTACCAGAAATGGACTACCATCTTTGAGCCCTACGCGGCCACAAAATTCTAAATGTCTGGCAGGTTGGATCTTCTTTTGACAATTGGTAGCATCTAGTTCATCGGTATTGAATCTTCAATGGGGAGTTAGAAGTCTATGAATGGTTGACAGGTGGCAGCTCTTCACAACATCTTGGGGGATATGACATCATAAAAAGTGCATTGTGTGGTTGTAAATTACGCTTTATTAAGCCTTAGACTTTAGCACTTAAGGTTTTAATTATTATGGGCAATAACAGGTAACACTTGGACAAAGGGCCAGTCATTTCATGGGCATGAAGACTTTAAGTTATAACTTAAACGACTGGTAACCCTTGATAGATGGTCAACAACTGATAAGGAAGTAAAGTGCAGGGAAAAAATAAGCCTTGGATGCTTAGAAATTTTAGGGATCCAACACGATGAAACCAGATAAACCCTAACTAGAAACCTTAAAATCAAAGAAAGCACCACCATTACCAAGGGAAACTTGTCAAATTAGTTGATTTCAACAATTTACTGCTAACCAAAAGAATGCTTTAGTCACTCACATTGTAGGCATACATAGTCTATTTCTTTGATTATGTGAATAATGATCCATTGTGATTTGTAAAGACCCAAAGTAGACACCTTCAAAAACTTATCATAGTTATACAGAGAAACATTAGAGATTATATGTACAAACTAACTAGAAACAATTTGTTACCATGTAGATACAAGCCAACTGAGAAACATTACCCTAAAGATGTCATAAGCTAAACAATGGAGCAATTGAAACATTAATCATGAAACAATTCACAAGCCATCTTGTTTGAACTTTTCTCCTTCCAAAGTTCTTCACTATCTTTCCAAAATCATCTATTTACATATTGTTCTCTATGTTATACCTTGTATATGTTAGAATAAAGTGATAAACTCTCATCAAAGATTCCTTTTGCACTCTCAATGTCATCCCTGATAGAAAAGCATGTAGAAAGCATTGTATTATAACCTATAGGTTTGCAGATTTGAAGACTTGTTCTAAGACCATGATGACTGAATAAAAGGGGCAGACTAAAGAGGCTTTCCATGATAATTTAGAAAAGAAAATCATCATAAGGGAAGTCTTCTACAATGAACAAAAGGGACAGTTTGGCAACAATAGAGAAATTAGTCACAAGAGACCAAAGGGTAGATTGGTGATGGTAAGGTTGCAAATGACAAAGGATAATGAAAATGTCAAGTTGAGTGCAGTCTTAAATACAAGTAGGACAATCCTTAGTATGATGAAGGAAAGCACAATAGGGGTGGAACTTAAGAAGTTAGAGAAAAGTCATACAAATTGCATACACAGTCATGAAGGGTAGAGTTTCATGAAGAAACACAAATGATAGATCTATGAACCTTAAAAAAATTTCTAATACACAAGAAAATAACTGTAACCTAATGACAATGCATAGACAGGTCAAAGTATTGAATGTCCTACCATTTGAATGGTAGTCACAAATGGTAGATTTTGTGTGATGGCAATTATTATTGAAAGACAGTCATAAAAGAAGTTCACAGTTAAGTGAACATATCAAAGGGCAGTTTTGGACTGTTGAAGGTTAGAAAAAGGTTAAGGAAATTAGTCATAGAGATGCATAACTAAACAAGAGTCATCATGAATGTAATGAAGGGGCAGTCAATCAACAAATGGTAGTCATAGAATGTAAATGGGACAGTGGTCTTGAAAAGAAGAGGGTGCATAGGCTGTGAATGAAGGATTATGTAGATGTTTTAATAGAGTAAGACAATATAACAACCACAAATCCATGATATTTCCCATCAATGAATGACGATAACCTTTTGGAAATCCATGGGACTGTCATAGTCAATGTTCCATATGACATCCTTGTCAAAGGATCTTGTTTTTGTTACTTTTTCTTAAATGCAACAATTGTGGGCTAGGATCCAAGAGAATATTTAGACACCAAAACCATGTAATTGACAATACGAATGAACCAAAAATTAAAAATAGATAGTGATACTTGTGACAGTACTTATAGAGAGCAGAAGAGTAATGCTTCAAACCAAGGAAAGATAATTACTATAATCTATGACAGTGAACAATGTAAATGGTAGAGTTTAAAAAGTTTCACCAATGTCATAGTCACCATTAATGGAAGAATAGAAACATGCATCATTTGATGTTAACCTTTCCACTGAACTTCTTTTCTAGCTCTCACACAAGCCTCACATGAATCTGTTGGAAAGCCTTCCTCAAGTGGTATGGAACATGAATGACAATTGCCTTATGATTGCTAGATATATCAACTTGCCTATAAAAGACCAAAAGATTTTAAAATTGACAATTAGAATCTAAGACTTCTTAAACTCCACTTAAATATTATTTTGGGAGTGAAATCATCTAAGTAAAACTACAATACATGCTAATAACCATCCATGCATGTGAGTTTTGGAGAGTAATAAATATTTGAGTCATCACAAGTCACAATCAACATATGTGAATCTAGCTACTAATAGAAAAATAGCCTACTTGGCAAAGTTGATATACAAATCTTTGAGTTCACTCTTCAACTCATGATTGGTGTTCTCCAAATCAAATAAGGCATGCAATATAGAGTGAAGGGTAGTTACAACAACCTGAAAGAAACTTGATACATATTGCATCAAAGATTACAAAACAACTAATGACAAAGCAAGTGATCAAGAGAATCACTATGCAAGTAGGTTACAGTGACAGAGATTATAGTGGTAATCATAGATTTAAGTTTCCAAGTTTTGAGGGTAGAGCTTTTGTTGTCAAGAAGGAGCAAACCATGCACATGAGGTCTGTGATGGATAACAAGCCTAAAACAACATTATGGAGGACACCTTCAAACCTTGTTCAAAGATTTGTAACATTTGTATCTAGTATCCCTACTTTAGGAAGCTTATGCATACATTAAATTCATGAGGAAGTAGTGAATAGAAAAACACGATCATAATGCTATCTTTGATAGGTACAAGTCTATGTTTTAGAAGGTAGTGTTAATATGTTGTCACAATGTTGTAAGATTAGTAGGGTTACAATGACAAAGAGATGACAATGACAATACAAGTTGAAAGCATTTTTAGTTCCCTATTGAAGCACGGTGAAATGAAACCAAATAATGAAGTATAGTGACATGCTTTTTGTTAACATAGTCACAGTGTTTTGGTAATATGAATTATATAACACATTGTGGTCTCATTGGTATGAAGTCATCATAGGGATCATTGAGGAGTGCATAATGATGAAATAGTTACTCTAATGGATATAGGTGTGAATACCTTGGGAAAGAGTTTGTTACTATATTTTTAGTTGCCATGGGGTAAGAGTTGTTGTCTCAACCTTTTTTTCTCTATCAAAGAGAGGCAACAACCTTGCTTAAGTCTTGACTATCATAGCTCAAGGACAACATTATATCTTATTTAAAGCTTATATCTTTTGTAACATATAGTTTGGGGTAGTCTTAGCATCATTTGCATTGTGCTTTTAAGAGGTAGTGAGCTTTTTGGGGTTGCATTGCTAAAAGCTTGAGGAGTAGTGACATAAAGTCAAGAAACTTACTATTGCACATTGAGGACAATACAAAGTTATGCATAAGCAAGGCAGTAGATTATGTCAAGGTTTAATTCTTTAATGTATAGTCAACATTGTTTTGCATAAAATAGTAATGTGTGAGTTTGATGATAGTGTTTGAAGGTAAGAAGACTTCAATGGTATCAAAGAACATGATGAAGTGAAGATCATTTAAAATTGGAATGGTTATTGTCACTTGAATATCATCAAAGTTCACAATGACATTCACATCTATATTCTAAGACAAAATAACCTCATTAATACACATAGTGACTTGATTCCCATTCCTTCTCAAAGAGACTAGATCCTCATTTTGATGCACAGTTAGATTGATCTCCATTTTTTATGACTAATGCCATCTTAATGAACCTAACACAATGGCTTTAATGGTAATGTAACTAGCCAATATCCTGAAAACAAAACCATTGTCTCTTTTTTGCACTATTAAACCCTAGATCCCAAATCATAATGATTTGAAACACTATCCATAGGCTAGATTGCAATGGTTTTGAATCTAAAAACATCTAAATTGCATAATTTTGCCTCTATAATACATAAAATAGAGATTTACAAAGCAACATTTCAAAATGAAAATGCATATCAAACACAAAAGAAAACCCTAACCCATGGTAATAAGATAAAAAGCTTTCAAATGGACAAAGAAGAAATTGATATGCAAGAACATGAAGAAAGAGCACTCCCTTATTTGCCTTCTATAACTCAAAAATTGAACAAAGCAACCCCGGGAGGATGGAAAAACACAAAAAAAGGCAAAGGAAAAAACCAACCATGCAAATAAAGATTGAAAATGCTCAGAAATGTTGCCATGAAGCTACCCCATGATTTTAGCTGAATTAAACTTAAATAACTGCCCAAAAATACTGTAACCTTCCTCATGAAATATGGGTCATCTGAACCACTACTCATGAAATATGGGTCATGTGTTTGACTCAAAAACTACACAGTTAAACCCTGAAATATAATATCATATCATAATGCAACCTTCCTCTTCAAAGCAACAAACAATAGAGAAGGTGTCCATCTTGGAATGGCAAAAGCAGCAAGTAAGGGTTTTCCTCTCAAAACTAAAACTTTCCTCATGAGCCTGTGTTGTTTCAGTCCTTTTGCCAAAAAAAAACCTAGGCAAGTTTCCCTCCTTTCTTGAAAAAATAAAAAAAATAACTTTATCACTTTCTCAACTTCACGTGGATTTGATGAAAAATGCCATTAAAGGATAAAATGCCTTTTATAATGTTTTACCATAAAATATCACTCCCTCTAACTAATTATTTAGTTGTGTTTTTACTCAATGATCAAATTAGTCATTAATTAGTCATTTATAGTTGTGTTGCAAAAAATTAGTAGAATTTAGTCATTTTTAGCTATTGTGACTAAAAGTTTTAGTCATGTAGTCATTTATTTGCCAAAATTGTACTAGTGTACTAACTTAACAATTCACACGGTGCTCAATACATATATGTTGATTATGATGACTCATCACTGTAAAAAGGGGGTCCTAGACGCATGATCAAAACTCAATAAAAGATCATCATTCATTAAACATATAAGCAGAGGTGAAAATAGAAAACAAAATAATATGGGGAAAGATATTGTAAGGACAAGTTAGGTACATGTATAATTGATACAGGAGCATCCATAGGTGTAAGGACAATCTTGCATCACCCAAAAACAATGTTGATTCAAAATTGATGAATTTGTTTTCATTTCTTTTCAAAATTTGTGCTTTCAAATACCCATTGGCTTGATTAATGATTCAGAACCTTCAAAGTTTCCAACAAGGCTAATAATACCAAAATTTACTATTTTTAAAGTCTATATGAAAGAAGCAGTTGAGCCCAAAATTTTCCCCAAAGCTTTGGAATAGTCAAATAAGCATTCTTGGTAAATTTCATTTCAAGATCATGTCTAGATTTCAAGATATTAAAGTTTCAATTTTGTGAGGTTCCTAGAAAGGTTTCAAAATTAGATATGAGGTACTTAAACATCCCATAATGCCTCAAAATTTTTATGGATTTCTGGTGTCATAGATCACTTTGCAAGCTTTGTGATGCTTCAAACAGTTCATCAATCAGATGCCCATATCAAAAGTTATGCTTCCCGGAAGTTGACTTACTTTTGGAGGGAGTTACAAATTTCAAAATTTTGACTGGAGGCCACCAAAAGAGCTATTTATGACTATTTTGGGACCCTTGGCATTAGTAGAGAAAAGAGGGCAAGTGTAGAGTCAAAAAAAGGAAGGAAAATAGAAACCCTAGTAGATTTGGGGCTATAGAAGGTATAAGGTTCCAGAGTCTGGAAATAGGAAGCTATAATGTGTTGTAGCTGATGGAGGATTTGTCCTCTTAATGTATTTGAGTTTCTGTAAAGTAATGTGTTTTCCAAATCAATAAAAGAACATCTATATTTTCTATGTGCAATTTCTATTGTGTGTTTTTTGATTTACCCCATTCATCAAGTGGTATCAGAGCAAGGGTTCCTGAGTGTGTAGACAGATCATTGACCATGAGCTAGTTTGCACAAGGACCTGAGGTTGTGGGTTTGCTGCAAAGATCAAGATGCCTCCACGAAGAAACCATGGTGGGAGAAATGCTTTGATGTAAGAGGGTTTTAGAGCCCTACAAAGGCCAATCGGTACATTTCAAGAGGAGCTACGAAGAGGGTTCGAGCCAGGAACAAGAGAAGAAAGCGAAGATGAAGCTGAAGAAGACCTATCTGAGGAAGAACAAGAAATTGCAAGAGATCCTCTAGAAGTTAGGTTGTTGAGGGCCATTTCAAAGATTAGAAAGAGACTAAGGATTGAAGTCTCTACCTATTCTAGGAATTGAAACCCAAAAGAGCTTATTGATTGGATCAATGCTATGGAATAATACTTTGAGTATGAAGATATGGAGGATCCAGATCAGATCAAATTTGTAAAAGCAAAGTTGAAGGGCCATGCCAGTATTTGGTGGAAGGAGGTCTTATTAGAGAGGAATAGAAGAGGAAAAGGAAAGATTAGCAGATGGGATCGAATGGTGGAAAAACTATACAAGCGGTTCATTCCTATGGACTATGAGTTGGGGTTGTTGAAGAAGGTGCAAGGATTGAAGTAAGGTAATGTTAGCAACATGGTCAAGAGACGATGCTAATATGTTAGAGATTTGATGTTGTCATTGATGGCAACAACTAGATATGATTAAAGACAACTCAAGACATGTTATGTATAGTATTTCTGGTCCAGTAAGAATAATTTAGTCAAATTGACTAAGTGTTGGCAGTTCATTAAGTCATTAATAGAGAATTGATTGAGTCTTCTCCACAGTTGAAGATTTTGGTTTGTGGTTCTGGTATGTTGGATATAGTTGTTTGATGGTATTATATTCCAAGTTTCATGTCTTGACAATCTCTAGAAGTCTTAATGTAAATTGTGTAAGTCTAGGTAAGCAGAGTCTGGTTATAAATAGTGCATATCACTTGAGTATTTTGGTTTGCATTCCTCCACTATTGGTTCTTTTGATTTGTGGTTTGGAGGTGTTGTAAACACAGATGAGAAGTATTTAATTCTAGATTTTTAGATTTTGAAGTTCACCAGAAGATCCACATCTCATCACATAAGAATATTATGATCTATGGTTATAAAGGTATGACAGGTGATGCCTAATGAATGTTTGATATCAATTTTGGAGTCCCATGTGATCTGCACTAGAAGTTATGATATGATAGACAATATGGTTAAGTGTATACTCAAATATAAGGTTGACACATAGTTGGATCGATATGTGATATAGATATATTGTTTAAATCATCATCCTAAGTGGTTCTATAATAGGTCCTGAAATATGTAAAGATTCTTGAATGACTATATGGGTTCACATTACTATTTGTGTAAAAAATCAAGATGATAGAGTATAGTTGTTTGTGTATACATTTCATCTTTGGCAAGCTGACTAAATTTTGAGTAAGATCTTGTTGTGGATACATATACCAAATGGATTTCAATGTGATTGTTAGATTTAGGGCAAACAACTGAGAGGGGGTGAATCAGTTGTCCAAAACTTTCTTCTTTTTAAGCACTTGTGTTCACTTAGTAGTATAGCAATAAATCAAACATGAAATGTAATGCATTTAATCAAGAGTAGAAACACATCAACACATGAGACACCGAGATTTTAACGTGGAAAACCTGGTTAAGGAAAAAACCACAAGGTGAATAACCCAAGATTGTATTCTCTGTTAGAAGAATAGAAAGAACAAAATGGCACATGCCAATTAGGGCTCACTGCCTACAAGAGACACACTATCTACAAAAAGATAAGTATCACATACTTGGGCTGGTAAATAGCATCTTCACCATGCTTGAGTCAGTTCCATTTAAGCCCAAACCTTCTGCTCTGCCTTTCACTTTTCTCCTCGCTACCACACACTCATCTTCAACACCCACACTTGAAATGACATTGAAATCCCTTATTTATACACTACATCAACTTAGGAATAATCATCTAAGTTGGCTAAGACTTATAAGAACATCCGCAAGATGTATAATTCATCTGGTTGGCCAATCACAAAAAGAACACCATCATCTAGAAGTTATTCTTTATTTTCAGGCCCCAACTCTAATTTTAACCATCAAAATGAATTGAACATGATCCAAGGACCTCCACAAGCTTTCCTGAATCACCAAGAACATCTGCACTTCCTCTTCTTACTAAAATCCTTCTCTCCTTCATTTGGAACCTTAAGAACACAGTCTGCCATTACTGTCACAAAGGAATAGATGCTTGTGGACCTTCAAACCATGAACCAATTGAGTTGACACATCATAAGGACTTTGTAAACACTCCTTCAAATCTGCAGAACAGGACAATTCATTTCCGAATCTCACCGGACCTTTTTGTAACACTCTGTCACCTCTGAACATCTACTGGAACCAGTTCTACTTGAGTGATTCACAACTTCTTCATATCTTCATGTGGACCTCTAAAATCTCTCCTAGAACATCTTAAGACTCATATCTACAAACCCTTTAATCTGCATCCTCTGATCCCCAACTTGTCTTGGACTTTTTACCTTATGATATCACTGTTCTTCATTGTTCCTGATTGAGAATAGTTTTCTCAATATCCTCAGCACATAACTCATCCAATCCTTATCATTAATGCAACAGGAGTATGTTGACATCAATGACAACAATGGTTAGGCCCATACTTGCAAAAATCTCCCCCTTTGTCATTGATGGCAACATATGATGTGAAAAACTTGTTGGTGATTGTTTTGATGCAATCATAACAATAAGTTAAAATTCACATATAATGAACTGAAACTATACTTGAAAGATAAGAAGGAATCATTTAAGATCTAATTAATCCCAAGTCTACAATGGTACTGTTGGTCAAATTCAGTTGGTCAATGTGAAGCTGTAATGTTCAAGGGGCCTTACGTAGTTTAGAGTTTCTTTGTGGTTTACTGGACTAAGATTATGCAAAAGGTCATAGATATCAACAAGCATTTTGTTCATTTGCATACAAGTGTTACTATGCTGCAAATTTTAGATGGTTTTCTTGAATTATTGCAGCTCTTTTTTTTCTTTATATACTTATGAAAACTGTCTACTTTTAACTCTGTTGTGAATGCTTCTTCAAATTCAAGACAACTTCCTTTAGATTTCCATGTTTTCAGCTAAATATTTTAGATGGGTTGGGAAAAGTTAGAAAGATCTAATCTACACCTCATTTATTCTACCAAAGGATCTAATTGTTCTGTTATGCACTATGTAAATCCTATAGTAATTTGATCAAATCCACAGTAAAAACCTTAAATACAAGTTCTGAGCATTTTCACAAACATACATTTAAAATTGCAAGCTCTCAAAGAAAATATTTCAAAACACAAAGAAGAGCAGGAGAACACTCAGAAGATAGATGCAGAACTCCAGATTCTATTGTATTAGAAACAAACAGTCATACGTGATTTACAATGTTGGAATGACTCTTAGTTTCATTGATCAAGCTACAGAGAACTTACAAGCTTTACAGATATAGTAAGGAAGCCATACATTCCACACACACCTTACTATAGACACAGGCGACCTCCTTCTTCTACTTCTAAAGTAAAAGGTTCCTCTATTCTAAATGTTACTTCTACAAATTCCTGCTGCTACAAATCTCTATGTAGCCCCTGTGTCCCGTATTACAGTGCAGAGAGGCACAATATAAAGACTTCTGATTGTCCTCACTATAGAAAAAACCTAACTAAACCCCTAGTTACAGTAGTAAATGCAGGTGAACCAGTTCTCCAAAATATCTCTAAGCAATGTCAAATCTGGGCGAAATATTGCCCCTTCTGAAAAGCTTTAGCAGCTCAGCAATAACTTCTGTTTGTCTGCTGCAGCAATGCTCTCAGCTGCAACCTTGTCCTCCATTTGAATGGCCTTCACTTCTTCACACTTGATCTTTATCTTTCTGCTCCTGAGATCAGATTTTCTTCCTCCATGATGTCATTGTGGTCAAATCCCAGCTACTTCCTCAACTGCAAGCCTGTAAAACAAGACAAGCCATAAGTATCATATTTATCAAATGAATAGCAGGAAACTAAAATATCTATTTGAATCAAGGTGACTGTGCAAAAAAAAGTGGAAATCTGGCTCAAAATCAGTAGAAACCACGTTCAAAATGTACACAGATGCTCAAAATGTCATGGGTCAACCATCGCTGACCAGAAAAATGCCACGGGTGCCAAAAAAAATGTTTTAAAATTCCATCGCTTTCCATTTCCTGCCCATCGGCGTGTGCAAAAATTCCTTGGCCGATCATCGTTGTTTGGCCGATGGCCTTTTATTTCTTTATTTCCCCCTTGTTTCTTTCCATCGGTGATCGGTGAACTCCAAATGCCCTACTTCGACCATAATGATTTCACCGATAACCCTATATCGGCGAGAGCCCTACTGATGACTCCTTCGTCATGCTCTTATCCCTTCATATCGGCATGAGAATCACCTATTGGAGAACTCCAAACCTCCTTTGCCAGTCACTATTGTTATGCCGATATCATTTTATTCGGTCAAATCTTTTCCTATTTATCAGTGTAATCCTCACTTTGGCGTGACGAAAAACTTCTCCGCCGATCACTGTTGTTTGGCCGATGGCCTTTTATTTCCTTCCATCAACGTGAGTCCTACCGATATAGCCTTATCGGCTTGCATTTTCTTTCTCATCAAGCTGACACTATACTATCGGCGAGTCCTGAACCTCCTCTGTCGATGACCTTTATCTCATCGATGCCGCCATTATCGGCATGACCCCTGCCCATCGCTAAGACATAACAAAACACTGTCGATGGTGTAAGTTATGCCGATGGCATACCATCGGCAAGACCACATGCCTCAGGGTGACCATTTGAAATGCAGCTGATACTTGAAGGTTATGCCGATGACAATATCATCGGCGAGAGACCCTACTTCGGTGGAACACTCCAAAACTCCACTGAAGGCAACTGTTATGCCGATGACCTTTTCGCCATCTTTCCATCGATCACCGAAGCCTTGAACTTGAACCATTGAACCCCACAATAGAGTATGAGCGGATGGTTCAATACGATGGTTCAACGATACATCCCATACGCATGACATGACTTGTTTAGAAGAAAAAAATGACTTTGAACCTTGAACCATTGAACCAATAAAAGGTTCAAGCAGATGGTTCAACGCGCAGGTTCAACGAGGCTATACAAAACAACAGTTTGCTTTTTTGAGACACTTTGGATACTTCAAACCATTTTGAACCCCGAACCCTTTAAACCATTGAACCGATAAAAGGTTCAAGCAGATGGTTCAACGCGGCGATTCAAAGATTAAAAACTTTGCCAATGAATAAATAATGGCGACCAAAGTGTGCCGATGCACTTTTTTCAAACAGACAATTGTGAGATACAGAGTGGACCCAGACAAAATTCCCTTTAACCCAAAATCACTAAGTATGAATATTTCAAAATTTTAAATGAATGCCAACAAGGAAAAAAGGCAAACAACTGACTGTTTATCATGCAAAACCTGATAGTACATTTTACCAAATTGATCATAACTTGCAAAATATGATGAATTTTAAGACGGTTCAAAAGGCAACCTTGGCTCATTTTTCACAAGGAATCCAACCACATCATGCAATGGTACTAAAAATGCAATTTTCTATATTCTTAACAAGGTTTGCAAATTTGACTCCCCTTTTCCCTTACCACCAAACAGAACCACACAAGCAGAAGCAAAAAAGCAAAGCAACAACAGGGGTCCCCATTTTGCTGAGGAGCAAAATGGGGCATGTTGTGAACATCACAACAAAACTAATTGACCATCAAGACAAGAACTTTTCCTTACTGTCACAACTCCCCCTATCAGCAACCACCCTTCACATTTCTTCTCTCCCATTACTACTCCCCCTTTGATCAACAACTACTTGTTTTTGACATGTCTTCTCTCCCTCTTTGACATCAATGACAAAGGGCACATACTTGCAATTCTACCACTTCAGAATCATATATGCTGCTCCCCCTGAGTAACAGCTCCCCATCATCAGTCCAGACCACAAGATGTGACTGTGATATGCACTAGACTAATGCACCTCAGTGCTCCTTAGTTGATTACCAGAGGGGCAATAACCCCTAACTTCTCCCTTATATACTCAAAAGAATCCTTAGGCAGTGGTTTGGTAAAGATGTCTACAATCTGATCCTTGGAAGGCACAAACTCCAATCTGACTTCTTTCTTGTTTACTTGCTCTCTCAAAAAATAAAACTTGATGGATATGTGTTTGGTCTTTGAGTGTAACACTGGATTCTTAGATATGTTTATTGCACTTGAATTATCACAGAAAATTGTGATAGGCTCCTCATACTCCACTTTGATATCTCTTAACATCTGCTTCATCCACAACACTTGAGTGCAACTACCTACTACTACTAGATATTCTGCTTTAGTTGTAGATAGAGATATTGCTTCTTATTTCTTGCTTAGCCAAGAAACCAATCTCTTTCCCAAAAATAATGCCCCACCACTGGTACTCTTCCAGTCATCCACATCTCCTGACCAATCTGCATCTATATATACATGAAGAGAGAAATCATGATCTCTTGGATACCACAGACCATACTCAACTGTCCCTTTTAGATATCTAAAAATCCTCTTGATTGCCATGACATGAGATTCTCTAGGATCAGCCTGGAATCTAGCAACAATACCAACTGCTTGCATAATGTCTAGTCTAGTTTGAGTGAGGTACAACAATCCTCCAATCATTGATCTATATTTTGTTTGATCTATCCTAGGGGAGTCATCATCTTTGCTCAACTTACATCCGATTGCCATGGGAGTGTTCATTGGCTTTGAATCTTCCATCCCAAATTTCTTCAATAATTCTTTTGCATATTTGGTCTGAGAAATGAAGATACCTTTCTTTGTTTGAGTTATTTGCAGACCCAAGAAGAAACTCATTTCACCAAGCATGGACATCTCAAACTCACTTTTCATTTGATTTACAAAAGTTTTACACATATTATCTCTTCCTCCAAAAATCATATTATCAACAAACACTTCAACACCTAAGATATTTTCATGATCAATTTTGAAATATAAATTACTGTTAGCAGTACCTTTGTTGAAACTAATCTTCAAGAGATGATTATCCAGTCTTTCATACCAGGCTCTTGGGGCTTGCTTTAGTCTATACAATGCCTTCTTCAACTTGCAGACCATATCACTATTTTCAGATAGTTGAAATCCACCTAGTTGCTCAATGTACACTTCTTCTTCCAAGTCACCATTCAGGAAGGTAGACTTGACATCCATCTAATATACCTTGAAATCTTTGAAGGTAGCATATGCAAGAAATAATCTGACTGCTTCAATTCTTGCCACCAGAGCAAAAGTTTCTTCAAAATCAACTCCTATTTGAGAGTAACCTTTACAAACTAATCTAGCCTTATTTCTGATTGCTTCACCAACTTCATTCAATTTGTTCCGAAAGACCCATTTGGTTCCAATCACATTCTTGTTTCTAGGTCTAGGAACAAGATCCCAAGTGTGATTCTTTTCAATTTGCATCAGTTCTTCCTCCATTGCCTTAGTCCAGTTTTCATCTTTGCAAGCCTCATTTACTATTTTAGGTTCAATCTTTGAAATCAGACAATACTCATCTGAATCTTGAGCAATTTTCCTTCTTGTTTGTACACATTTGCTTTTGTCACCTATGATCTGATCTTCCGAATGGTTCAGTCTTACATACCTTGGAACTTTGGGGGTTTCTTGTACTTCTAACTCTTGATCAAGCTCATTGAAACTTATCTCTTCTTCCTGACTTACCGAATCACCTTGAATATGTTTTTCAGGAGGGACTTGGGCACTTTGAATCTGAGCATTATTCTGATCATCTTCATCATACTCATAAAACCTTGAGGGTTTTTCAATTCCTTCATCAACCTTCACATTTGTACTTTCTATAATCTTTCTCAATCTCTTGTTATAACACCGGTATGCTTTGCTTTGAGTAGAGTAACCCAAAAATATTCCTTCATCACTTCTAGCATCAAACTTGCCTAGATCTTCATCTCTCTTGATGTAGCATTTGCTACCAAACACTCTGAAATACCTTACAATAGGTGTAATACCAAACCAAAGTTCATAAGGAGTCTTACCAGTATTGCCTCTGATTTGAACTCGATTGAGAGTATAGACTGTAGTGCTAATAGCTTCCCTCCAATAGATCTGTGGGATATTTTCTTCCATCATCATGGTCCTAGATGCTTCCTGGATGGTCCGGTTCTTTCTCTCAACTACTCCATTCTGTTGTGGAGTCCTAGGAATAGACAACTATCTCTTTATTCCATGTTTCTCACAGAAATATATGAACTCACTGGATGTGAATTCTCCACCTCTATCAGACCTTAAACATTTCAATTTCAATCCAGTCTCATTTTCCACCATAGCCTTGAATATTTTGAATTTCTCAAGAGCTTCTAATTTCTCTTTCAAAAAGGTTACCCACATCATCTGGGAATAGTCATCAATTAGCAACATGAAGTATCTATCACCTTGCACACTCCTGACTCTTGCCAGACCACATAATTTAGTATGAACCAAGTCTCATAATCCGATAGAGGATTGTTCCTTGATTTTGAATGAGATCCTGCTTTGTTTTCCCAACTGACATTTTTTGCACAAACTATTTGTAGGTTTTACCAGTTTTAGAAGATCTCTTACAGCCTGAGAATTGCTTATCTTGATGATATTATCAAAATTCACATGACATTCTTCTATGCCATAACCAACTCTGATCAACTTGAACAAATAAACAACTTTTACTAGTACCAGCCAAGTGAAAGATGTTACCTTTTGTTTGGGTACCGGATGCAATCTCTGTTCTGGAACTTTCGAAGATCTTGCACTTTCCATTCTTGAATCTGAGATCATAGCCTTTGTCCACCAACTATCCAACACTGAGAAGATTGTGCTTCAATCCTTCAACATATAATACATTACCAGTTTTGTTCTTTCCATCAAAAGAAATAGTTCCTCTAGCTCTGATTCTACCAGTAGAGTTATCACCAAACTTTACCACTCCTCCTTCATACATTTCCAAATCTATGAACTTGTTTTTATCACATGTCATATGATGAGAGCAATCATTATCAATGACCCAATCATCCTTCTCTTCAACTTGGGCAACTAGGGCTTTTTCTTCAACTTTATGATTGACAAATTCAGAGGGTATTGGATCTTCTTCCTTGATGGCAATGAACACCCAGTCACTTCTGGATTTGTCTCCTTTCTCTAATTCATCATCTATTACTCCTTCATCATCTCCTTCATGAGCATAGTAACAATTCTTCTAGAATCTTGGTCTATTAGTGTTTGGCCTTGAAAATCTTTCCAGATACCTTGATGCAAAATGACCAATCTTATTGCAATTAAAACATTTAAAAGGCAATTTCCCTTCATACTTACTGGATCCTCTTGGCAGTCTTTTTGCAATAAGAGCTTCAAGATGAGCAGTTTCAGCTACTTCTTCCTCCAAGTCTTTTCTTGCTTTTTCATACATGATAGTTTACTTGAAGAGTTTTCTCCTGGATCAAACCTTTGTTTCCCTTTTATAGAGGCACTGGCTTTGAATGCAGATTCTATCTTTGGGGGATCATCTCCAAATTCAGCCATCTCAAAAGCAGCCAATTTACCAACCAATTGATCTTTTGTGATGGTTGTGTGAGCTCTGAATTCTTCAATTACAGCAGCCTTGATTTTATAAGTAGCAGGAAGGGATCTGAGAACTTTTCCAATAATCTCATCTTCACTCAAGACTCCACCAGCATTTCTAATTCCACAGATAATGTCATTTACTCTTGGCATAAAAGTAGCAATAGTCTCATCATCTCTCATCTTGAGATTTTCAAATCTCCCTTTCAAACTCTGTAGTCTTGCACTTTTAACATACCTGTCTCCTTCATGCAATACTTCCAATTTTTGCCAAATTTCATAAGCAGTTGGTAGGTCAATGACATTTGAGAGCTCTGAATTAGATAATGCACTTAAAAGAGCTTCAATGGTCTACAGATTATTTTCAGCATTAGTGATTTCATTTACGGTTCTTGGACCACCCTGTGGAGGTGAATACTAAGTTATAACCATGTTCCAATAATCCATTCCCATACATTGCAAGTGACATTTCATGCGACCTTTCTAGAGAGTAAAATTTGTTCCATCAAATTTCAGAATATCCTTCTTGTATGAAGACATCCTGGATCTCCTCAATCGATTAAGCTCTTTTTAGAGGAACTTGGCTCTGATACCAATTGTTAGATTCAGGGCAGACAACTGGGGGGGTGAATCAGTTGTCCAAAACTTTCTTCTTTTTAAGCACTTGTGTTCGCTTAGTAGTATAGAAATAAATCAAACATGAAACATAATGCATTTAATCAAGAGTAGAAACACATCAACACATGAGACACCAAGATTTTAACATGAAAAACCTGGTTAAGGGAAAAGCCATGGGGTGACTAACCCAAGATTGTATTCTCTGTTAGAAGAACAGAAAGAAGAAAATGACACATGCCAATTAGGGCTCACTACCTGAGCACACTGCTCACAAGAGGCTCACTGCCTACAAGAGACACACTGTCTACAAAAGAATAAGTATCACATACTTGAACTAGTAAATAGCATCTTCACCATGCTTGAGTCGGTTCCATTTAAGCCCAAACCTTCTACTCTGCCTTTCGCTTTTCTCCTCGCTACCACACACTCATCTTCAACACCCACACTTGAAATGACATTGCAATCCCTTATTTATACACTAAATCAACTTAGGAATGATCATCTTGTTGCAAGTATGAGGTTAATCAGTGTTGTCATTGATGTCAACATACTCATATTGCATTAACAAGAAGGATTGGATGAACTGTGAGCTGAGGATATTGAGAAAATTAGTCTCAAACAGGAACAGCAAAAAACAGTGATGAGATGAAGGCAAAAGTACTCAATACGTTGATGATCAAAGGATGTGGATTAAAGGGTTTGTAGCTATGAGTCTTGAGATGATTCAGTTAAGTTTTCAAAGGTCCACATGTAGATTTGAAGAAGTTGTGATTGATCAAGTAGAACCGGGAGGTGCTCCGGAGTGACAGAGTTCTATAAAGAGGTCCGGTGAGATCTGGAAGTGCATTATCCTATCTTGCAGATTGGATGTAGTGTTTGGGATATCCCTGTGATGTGTTATCTCAACATGTTCATGATTTGGAGGTCTGGAAGCACATGTTTCAATATGACAGTGGCGGTAGACTATGTTCTTGAAGTTTTGGATAAGGAAGAGAAGAGACTCCGGTGAGCAGAGGAAGTGCGGATGTTCCTAGTCATTCAGGATAGCTTGTGAAGGTTCTTGGATCGTGTTGAGGTTATGTTGTCGGTCTGCATTGATGGTAGAGCCCAGAATTAAAGATATTCTTTTGGATGAAGTTCTTATTCAGACTAGCTGACCAGATGAGTTGTTCATCCTACAAATGTTCTTGTGGTGGCCGACCGGATGTATTATTCATCTTGTGAATGTTTTTATACTTGAGTGCCGACTTAGATGCTTATTCCTAAGTCGATGCCTTGTATAAATAAAGGTTTGTCAGTTCATTTCAAAGTGTGTTGATGAGTGGATGAGTGTGGTATAGTGAAAGGCAGAGTAGTTGTGTTTCAGGCGTAAATGGAACTGATCTAGACATGGTGAAGATGTTATTCTCCAGTTCAAGGTTGTGATACTTATGATCTTGTAGACAGTGTGTCTCTTTTGTAGGTAGTGTGCCTCTTTGTGAGTAGTGTGCTTGGGCAGTGAGCCCTGACTGGCATGTACCATTTCTTTTTCTTATTCTTCTAATAGAGAATAATCCTTGGGTTACTCACCCCATGGTTTTTCCCTTAACTGGGTTTTCCATGTCAAAAATCTTGGTGTCTAATGTGTTGATGTTTTCATGCTCTCTGCTTTCATGAATGGTTAATTGATATGCTGTTATCTAACAAAGAAGAATCAAGTGTTTATGTAGAAGCAAGTTTTTCTACAATTGATTCACCCCCCTCTCAGTTGTGAGCCCTAGATCTAACAATTGGTATCAGAGCCAAGTTCCTCTGAAAGGAGCTTAACCACTTGAGGAGATCTAGGATGTTGTCATATAAGAAGAATAGTTCGAAGTTTGATGGAACCAATTTCTCGCTCTGGAAAGGTTGCATGAGATGTCACTTGGAGTGTATGGGAAAAGCATATCTGTCCATGATCTTAAAGGCTTATGTACCTCCACAAGGTGGTCTAACAACACTGAATGAAATCACAGATGCTGAAAACAATTTGCGGACCAAAGAAGCTCTTCTAAGTGCACTGAATGATACAGATCTTTCAAATGTTATTGACCTACCAACTGCATATGAAATCTAGACTAAACTAGAACTTCTCTATGAAGGAGATGAGTTTGTCAAGAGTGCAAGGTTGCAAAGTTTGAAAGGGAAATTTGAAAGATTGAAGATGAGAGATGATGAAAATATCACTACCTTTATGCCAAGAGTGAATGAGCTGGTGTGTGGAATCAGGAATGCTGGTGGAGTTCTGGATGAAAATGAAATTGTTTGCAAAATTCTCAGATCTCTTCCTACTGCCTACAAAATCAAGGTTGTTGCCATTGATGAATTCAGAGCCCATACAACTATCACAAGAGAGCAATTGGCTAGCAAACTGGCTGCATTTGAAATGATTGAGTTTGTAGATAATCTCCCCAAGACTGAATCTACATTCAAAGCCAGTGCCTTTGTGAAAGGCAAACAAAGATTTGATCTGGGAGGGAACTCTTCAAGGAAGCTGTCATGGTATGATCAAGCAAGGAAAGACATGGAAGAGGAAGAAGCAGAAACAACTCAACTTGAAGCCCTCATTGCAAAGAGACTGCCAAGGGGATCCGGTAAGTATGAAGGAAAACTACCCTTTAAGTGCTTCAACTGCAATAAGATTGGTCATTTTGCTTTAAGATGTCCAGAAAAATCTGCAAGGTCAAATGCTAACAGACAAAGGTTCCAAAATAATTGTTATTATGTTCATGAAGAAGATCATAATGAAGGAGTAACAGATGATGAATCAGAAATGGGAAGCAAATCCGGAAATGAATGGGTGTTTATTACCATCAAGGAAGATGATTCCATATCTTCTGAATCTATCAATCATAAGGTTGTGGAAAGAGCCTTGGCTGCCCAAATTGAAGAAAAGGATGACTGGGTTATTAATAGTGGATGTTCTCACCACATGACAGGTGACAAGAACAAGTTCTTAGATTTGGAAAGGTATGAAGGAGGAATGGTAAAGTTTGGTGATAATTCTGCTGGTAGAATCAGAGGTAGGAGAACTATTTCTTTTGATGGAAAGAGCAAAACTGGTAATGTACTATATGTTGAAGGATTGAAGCACAATCTTCTCAGTGTTGGTCAGTTGGTGGACAAAGGCTATGATCTCCGGTTCAAGAATGGAAGATGCAGGATCTTTGAAAGCTTCAGAACTAAGATTGCATCCGGTACTCAAACAAAAGGTAATATCTTCCATCTAGTTGGTTCAAATAAAAGTTGTCTATTTGTTCAAGTTGATCAGAGTTGGTTATGGCATAGAAGAATGTGTCATGTGAACATCATCAAGATAAGCAATACTCAGGCTGTAAGAGATCTTCTATAATTGGTGAAACCTACAAATAGTTTGTGCAAAGAATGTCAGCTAGGTAAATAGAGAAGAGTCTTATTCAAAAGCAAGGATCAATCCTCTACCAGATTGTTGGAGTTAGTTCATACTGATCTCTGTGGTCTGACAAGAATCAAGAGTATGCAAGGTGACAAATATTTCATGTTGCTAATTGATGACCATTCCCAGATGATGTGGGTTACCTTCCTAAAAGAGAAATTAGAAGCCCTTGAGAAGTTCAAAATCTTCAAGGCTATGGTAGAGAATCAAACCAAATTGAAACTGAAATGTTTAAGGTCTCATAGAGGTGGTGAATTCACATCCAGTGAATTCGTAAACTTTTGTGAGAAGCATGGCATAAGGAGATAGTTGTCTGCTCCTAGGACTCCACAGCAGAATGGAGTAGTTGAGAGAAAGAACCGAACCATCCAGGAAGTAGCTAGGACAATGATGATGGAAGCAAATGTTCCTCAGATGTTTTGGAGAGAAGCTGTCAGCACTACAGTCTACACCCTTTATCGAGTTCAAATCAGAAGCAATACTGGTAAGACTCCTTATGAACTTTGGTTTGGCATAACTCCCACTGTGAGATATTTCAGAGTATTTGGTAGCAAGTGTTACATCAAAAGAGATGAAGATTTAGGAAAGTTTGATGCTAGAAGTGATGAAAGAATTTTCTTGGGTTACTCCACTCAAAGCAAAGCATACCGGTGTTACAATAAGAGATTGAGAAAGATGATAGAAAGTACAAATGTGAAGGTTGATGAAGGAGTTGAGAATCCCTCAAGATTCAATGAATGTGAAGAAGATGATCAGAATGATTCTTTGGTGCAATGAGCTCCATCCTCCTTTGAAATTTAGATCCAGACTGATCCGGTAAATCAGGAAGAAGAGGTTTGTCTGAATGAGCCTGATCAAGAATTAGTAGTGCAAGAAACTCCCAAAGTTCCAAGATATGTAACTCTAAATCATTCTGAAGATCAGATCATAGGTGACAAGAGTAAAGGGGTACAAACAAGGAGAAGAATTGCTCAAGACTCAAATGAATACTGTCTGATTTCAAAGATTGAACCTAAGACAGTTAATGAAGCTTGCAATGATGAAAACTAGACCAAAGCAATGGAGAAAGAATTGATGCAAATTGAAAAAAATCATACTTGGGATCTTGTTCCTAGACCTAGAAACAAGAATGTGATTAGAACCAAATGGGTCTTCTAGAACAAACTAAATGAAGTTGGTGAAGTAATCAGAAACAAAGCTAGATTGGTCTGTAAAGGCTACTCTCAAATAGAAGGAATTGATTTTGAAGAGACTTTTGCTCTGGTGGCAAGAATTGAAGCAGTCATATCATTTCTTGCATTTGTTGCCTTCAAAGACTTCAAGGTATATCAGATGGATGTCAAGTCTACCTTCCTAAATGGTGACTTGGAAGAAGAAGTGTACATTGAACAACCAGATGGATTTCAATTGTCTGATCATGATGATATGGTCTGCAAGTTGAAGAAAGCACTATATGGTTTGAAGCAAGCCCCAAGAGCATGGTATGAAAGATTGGATAAGCATCTTGTACAGATTGGCTTCAACAAAGGTATTGTTGATAGTAACCTATACTTACAAATAGATAAGGAAAACATCTTGATTATTGAAGTATTTGTTGATAATATCATCTTTGGAGGAAAGGACAACATGTGTAAAACTTTTGCAAATAAAATGAAAAGTGAGTTTGAAATGTCAATGCTTGGTGAAATGAATTTCTTCTTGGGTCTGCAAATTACTCAGATAAAGAAAGGCATCTTTATCTGCCAAACCAAATATGCAAAAGAATTGTTGAGGAAATTTGGAATGGAAGATTCAAAGCTAATGAACACCCCTATGGCAACTGGATGTAAGTTGAGTAAAGATGATGACTCTCTTAAGACAAATCAGACCAAGTACAGATCAATCATTGGAGGACTATTGTATCTCACTCAGACTAGACCAGATATAATGTAGGTTGTTGGTCTTGTGGCAAGATTTTAGGCTAATCCCAGAGAATCTCATGTCATGGCAATCAAAAGAATTTTTAGGTACTTGAAAGGAACAGCTGAGTATGGTCTATGGTATCCTAGAGATTAGGATTTCTCTCTTCATGCATACACAGATGCAAATTGGGCAGGAGATGTGGATGACCGGAAGAGTACAAGTGGAGGAGCATTCTTTTTGGGAAAAAGGTTGGTTTCTTGGCTTAGCAAGAAACAAGAGGCAATATCCTTGTCTACAACTGAAGCAGAATACATTGCAGTAGCAAGTAGTTGCACTCAGTTCTTATGGATGAAGCAAATGTTAAAAGACATTAAAGTAGAATATAAGGAGCCTATCACAATTTTCTGTGATAATTCTAGTGCAATAAATATCTCTAAGAATCCGGTGTTGCATTCTAAGACCAAACACATATCTATCAAGTTTCACTTTCTGAGAGAGCAAGTGAACGAGGGAGAAGTCAGATTGGAGTATGTACCCTCCAAGGATCAAATTGCAGATATTTTCACTAAACCTCTTCCCAAGGACTCCTTTGAGTATCTCCAGAAGAAGTTAGGGGTCATGGCCCCTCCGGTGATGAACTAGGATGCACTAATGTGCATTAGTCCGATGGATATCACAGTCATATCTTGTGATCTACATTGATGATGGGGAGCTGCTACTAAGGGGGAGCAGCTGGTATGCTTCTAATGTGTTAGAGTTGCAAGTATGAGCCCTTTTCCATTGATGTCAAAGGGGGAGAGAAGACATGTGAAAAACAAGTAGTTGATGATTAAAGGGGGAGTAGTAAAGGAAGAAAAGACATATGAAGAGTTGTTGCTAATAGGGGGAGCTGTGACAGAAAGAAGAAGATCTTGTCTTGATGGTTTTTCACATCATATGTTGCCATCAATGACAAAGGGGGAGATTGTTGTAAGTATGAGGTTAATCAGTGTTGTCATTGATCTCAACATACTCATATTGCATTAATAAGAAGGATTGGATGAACGGTGAGCTGAGGATATTGAGAAAATTAGTCTCAAACAGAAACAGTGAAAAATAGTGATGAGATGAAGGCAAAAGTACTCAATACGTTGATGATCAAAGGATGCGGATTAAAGGGTTTGTAGTTATGAGTCTTGAGATGATTCAGTTAAGTTTTTAGAGGTCCACATGGAGATTTGAAGAAGTTGTGATTGATCAAGTAGAACCGGTTCCAGGAGGTGCTCCTGGGTGACAGAGTTCTACAAAGAGGTCCAGTGAGATCTGGAAGTGCATTATCCTATCTTGCGGATTGGATGGAGTGTTTGGGATATCCCTGTGATGTGTTATCTCAACGTGTTCATGATTTGGAGGTCCAAAAGCACATGTTTCAGTATGACAGTGGTGGTAGACTGTGTTCTTGAAGTTCTAGATAACGAAGAGAAGAGATTTCGGTGAGCAGAGGAAGTGCGGATGTTCCTGGTCATTCAGGCTAGCTTGTGAAGGTTCTTGGATCATGTTGAGGTTATGTTGTTAGTCCACATTGATGGTAGAGCCTAGAATTGAAGATATTCTTTCAGATGAAGTTCTTGTTCAGACTAGCCGACCAGATGAGTTGTTCATCCTACAAATGTTCTTGTGGTGGCTGACTGGATGTATTATTCATCTTGCGAATGTTCTTATGGTTGAGCACTGACTTAGATGCTTATTCCTAAATCGATGCCTTGTATAAATAAAGGTTTGTGAGTTCATTTCAAAGTGTATTAATGAGTGGATGAGTGTGGTATAGCGAAAGGTAGAGTAGTTATGTTTTAGGCATAAATGGAACTGATCTAGACATGGTGAAGATGTCATTCTCCAGTTCAAGGTTGTGATACTTATGATCTTGTAGACAGTGTGTCTCTTTTGTAGGCAGTGTGCCTCTTTGTGAGCAGTGTGCTCAGGCAGTGAGCCCTGACTGGCATGTGCCATTTCTTTTTCTTATTCTTCTAACAGAGAATAATCCTTGGGTTAATCACCTTGTGGTTTTTCCCTTAACTAGGTTTTCCACATCAAAAATCTTGGTGTCTAATGTGTTGATGTTTTCATGCTCTCTGCTTTCATGAATGGTTAATTGATATGCTGTTATCTAACAAAGAAGAATCAAGTGTTTAAGTAGAAGCAAGTTTTTGTACAACTGATTCACCCCGCACTCTCAGTTGTGGGCCCTAGATCTAACACATCTAAGTCAGCTAACACTTATAAAAACATCTGCAAGATGTATAATTCATCTGGTCGGCTAGTCACAGAAAGAATACCATCATCCAAAAGTTATTCTTTATTTCTGGGCCCCAACTCTAATGTGGACCATCAAAATGAACTAAACATGATCCAAGGACCTCCACAAGCTTGCCTGAAACACCAAGAACATCCGCACTTCCTTTTCTTACTGAAATCTTTCTCTCCTTCATCTGGGACCTCAAGAACATAGTTTGCCATTATTGTCACAAAGAAATAGATGCTTGCAGACCTTCAAACCATGAACCAATTGAGTTGACACATCATAAGGATTTCCCAGACACTCCTTCAAATCCACAGAATAGGACAATTCATTTCTGGATCTCACTGAACCTTTCTGTAACACTCTGTCACCTCTAAGCATCTACCAGAACCGGTTCTACTTGAGCGATTCACAACTTCTTCATATCTTCATGTGGACCTTTGAAATATCTACTAGAACATTTGAAGACTCATATCTACAAACCCTTTAATCCGTATCCTTTGATCGTCAACTTGTCTTGGACTTTTTACCTTATGATATCATTGTTCTTCATTGTTCCTGATTGAGACTAATTTTCTCAATATCCTCAGCACATAACTCATCCAATCCTTATCATTAATGCAATAGGAGTATGTTGACATCAATGACAACATCGGTTAGGCCCATACTTGCAATAGCGATGTATTGTTTTTGTTGTGGATGTGTGATCCAAATCTAAATTTCTAATGTGAAAAGTACAATAAGAGCATAGAGGGATAAAGAACAAAATATATGTGAAGTAGAATAGAAAATAGAGTACTTATGATGAAGACCTTAGAATCTATATATTCAACTATCAATGGAATTGTATTCCAACACTCTGTAGATGCATTTGCAGTAGTTCTTTCTTGGAAGTGAGCCACCATTTATCTATCTTCTTTTCTCTATGATAGTGAGCCTATTGCAGTGAGCATTTCTTTGAACAGTGAGTCCTTGGGCAATGAGCCCTAAGGCAGTAAGCCTTTTGTAATCTAGTTTTGATATCATAATATATTGTGAGGTAACATTCACCATAGTTTTTCCCTTTTTGGGTTTTCCATGTAAAAATCTTAGTGTCTATGTGTTATGACTTTATGGCTACTCTTCTTATGTTTATTTTGCTTTCATGTTATTGAATGTGGTAAATGGATTAAAGAACATGTGAAGGAATAGTTTTATAGAATACTAATTCACCCCCCTCTCAATATTCCTTGTGTTCAACAATTGGTAACAAAGACAAGTTCCTTGGAGGAAGCCTAACAGCATAAGGAAGATCTAGGAAAGTGTACACATGGTGGCCAAAAGGTATCCTACTCTAGGTATTATCACAATTGATGATTGCACATATGTCAGTAATCAAAAACTAAAAACTAGTCTTGAAGATCTTGATAAGTATGAAGTAGATATCCAAGATTTGAAGGAAAATGTCAAAGAAGCTGATGAATGCATCCTGAAGCTAAGAGAGCAGGTTAAGAGATCAAAGGATAGGAGTAGAGAGCTAAGTGAATAGTTGAAAGCATCAAATGAAATTTTGAATGGTTTATCAATGCTATTTGAAGAAAAAGATAAGGCTAAGGAGAATTTGAATCAAGTTTTGTAAGACAAGTCTGAAAAATGTGAAAAGTTGGCTAAAGATGTTGTGCTTCTGAAGTATGACCTGTAAGTAGCTAATAGATATAAATAAAAGTTTAAAATAAGTTCTGTAAAGCTTGATGAGTTGATGAACAGCTAGAAAAGCATAGATGACAAGCAAGGCTTGGGTTTTGAAAAAGGAGAAAGCTCTAAATTAGGACAAGTTAACACTGAGATGAAGAAAATCAAAGGCAACCAGGTCTAGAATTAGAGAAATAGACCTAGAAGACCTCCAGTCAGGCAACCAAATGCTCAAAGGTACCCATCTTTCAATGGCTATTGTTTAATTGTAATAAGTTTCGTCATAATGCTACTCAATATAAGAGTAGAATAAATCAAAATGTCCCATCATTTTCTAGTCAGTGTTTAATTGCAAGAGAATTAATCATAAAGAAAATGAATGTGGGAGTCTAATAAGGAATGGTGTTAACAATGTAAGGAATACTCAATATTTCAATGGAAAATGCATTGCATGCAATAGATTTGGGCATATGGCTAACCAATGCAAATCAAGAATGAATCCAATAAATGGAAGGAATCAAAGATAGAGGAACATTGTTTGTTACAAGTGCAATAGACCTAGACATGTTGCAAAATTTTGCAGAAGCAAGAATGTGAACAGAAACTATTCTGTAGAAGAGAAGAATTTATAGAGCAGAGGGAAGATAAGGGAAAGAACAAGGTTGATCCAGCAAAAACCAAGAAGGAAATGAGAAAGATCTTGATTAAGAAGGATGTAAAGCAGTTAAGGATGGATCTACACTAGCTTCTAGTGCAGATACTTCCTCTGAGAAGTAAATTGGGAACCCTGGCTCAGGGGGATCTTTCATTGAATATCTCGATCCCCTAGCCAGATGCTGGGTACTAAGATCCAACACTAAAGTATGAGTTAAAGAATTATTGGATGAATCATTTGAAGAAGAAACCAGCAGAAGAAGATCTAATGCTGCACATTGCAAAGCAATCTTAATCAATTGTTCTTATCAGTGAAGTGTTTGATAGATTTGCATTGGAAGGATTAATCACTTTGCATTCAAGTTTTCAAGCATCTAAGGAGATAAAAACCATAACCCTAAGTGACATCAACAATTTCCAGTGACTCTAAGCAGAGAAAACCCTAATTTGTCATAAAGAGGTATTTACAATTTAAAACCCTACTGTGAAATTGTTTGAATCATTGCAGAAATGGTAACACCTCAAGTAATCGATATCATTGAGAGACCTTCACTAAAATTCAAGAAACATCCATTTAAATCTATGGAAGTTGACCCTATTGTTGTGTTTTTAGGAGTACCATATGGTGTAATGCATGAAGAAGATATTAGGGCATACATCCATCTTGCCCTAGAAGAACTTGGTGGTAGCCAACTTATAGATTTGCACCTGAAACATCTAACTGGCGATGATTTTAATTTGAAGGAAGAATATAAGGCATTGGAGGAAAAGAAATTCATATAATATATAGACATCCCAACATTTGCAAAGGATGAATGGGTTCAATATGTATTGAGCAGAATCCATGATGAATTCATGCAGTTTGATACACCCTTCATGATTACTAAGGAGGCTATTAGGGCTACGATAGGATTGAACTCTACTAGAAAGGTGCTTGTGCTAAAAGTTGTAAAGAATAGCACTATGACAAAGGCCATCAGAGCCCAATTCAACAAAAGGGCATTGACAGTTAACAATATTGAAGACCATGTAGTAAGGTTCACATCAATGGTAATTGGTTACAAGATATACTTCACAAACTAGGAGAACTCTATCTCCAATACAACCATCTACACTACTTATGAGATGATTAAGAAGAATGCTTATTATGGCCTCTGTGAGCTGCTCGAGCAACAGTTGATGGAAAATTTAAAGAAGACAAAGGAGCCTAAATATCCCTTTAAGTATGGTACATTGATCATATGCCTATTTTTCTATTTCATTAAGGAATTACTAGGACTAAAGAATTTTTCTGGTTTGGTAATGAACCTATTGCCACACAAATTAGAAATCATTTGAATAGCATAGGCAGTCATGATGCACAGAATGAAGCCTTATGGGACTATTTCAAAAACTTTCAAAAGACCTTGCAATTAAGGGAGAGAATACCTAAGTCAATTGTGGAAAAGTACAAATATGACATATGCTTTATTGTAAATAAGGATCAATTCATGATGGTGGCTATGGAGCCAAGGACAGTTTCAATCCTACTAATTGGATATGAAGTAGCTGAAAACATGTTGAATGGTTATGCCGAACTCATGTTGAGTAAGCCCATAAATCCTATAGAAGAAAGATTTGGTACCTATGAAGAAATCTCTATCAAAGTTCATGTTGAATTAAGAAAGCTTGAAAATGTAAAGAAGGCTAGAAAAATGGCAGATGAATATGCCCAAAGCAAGGGTTTTACCAAAGAACAAATTATAGAAACAAGAGCAAAGTCTGAAGTAGAAAGGGAAGCTAGAGAAAAGAAGCAAGATGAACCAGAGAAGGCTCTAGAAGAGCCTGAGAAGAAAACAACAGAGCCTACAGTACCAAAAAGAAGCAGCATCTAAGTCCTCTGGTCCCACTCTTGTGAGTGTGGAAGCACCTACAAAAGAAACCACTCCAAAAGAGCACAGAAGAATGAAAACTAGAGGAAAAAGAATGTATATTAGTATAGGAGTTGATGATGAGGAGACTAAGATAGATGAAGAGGTTAAGAAAATGAAGACAAAGGCCAGTAAAATCTTTAGAAGTAAAAAGGTGAAGCCCCTCACTAAGGACAAAAGAAAGAAAAAGCCTAGATAAACAAAGCCTGAGAAAGAAAAGGCTACAATTAATTTGGAAGATGTCTCAAATGTTATGGTTGTACATGGTAATCTAAAGCCAATAACACAACTATATGATGAGTCAATGATGTAGACGAAGGCATCATTGAAACTACAATAATCAATTTTTTGGAAATGTTTAACAAAGCCCTTCTTGAGGTAATCACTAATCTACCTGATAGGTTGGGCAGTATTATGTCTACCAAAAAGGAAGCAACTATGTCAAAAGACTTAGAGCTAAGAGAGAATGCACTAATAGAATTGTGTCTGAAGATAACTGCAAAGGAGAAATAAAATGTCACCAAGATACTTGGAAGAAAGTTTGACATAAAAACAAGGACAAATATCTTGATGTCTAGAGACATAGAGAAGGTGGTAAAGGACATAGAAAAAATAACTGTGTCCTAAAAGAACTTAACATCCCAACTATTCATGACAAGGAAGAACAAAATGTTGGTGATGATAGCTCTCTTCTAGAAATCAGCTCTGAGCAAGACTTGAACCAAACAAAGACTCCTTCGGTAAGCCCAAGGAAGGATGAAGAGATGAAGGAACAAGAAATGGATAATACTTCTAAGAATGTTGAAATCCCTCCAGAGAAAAATGTAACTAGTAATATAGAAGAGCAAGAAGGAGATAAGACTCCTGAGTATATTGAAGTTCCCCCAAAGCAAACTGAAAATGTTGATCAAGGGAATCAAGAGGATGAGCAAGCTAAGAAGAGTCCTTCTCCAGAACACAAAATTGATGAGCAAGAAGCTATGGAGAAAGATCCACCAGAGCAGAACAAAGAAGAAGTGGTAAGAGACACTACTACCATTCATGATCTAGTTGACTATGTCAAAGAATTTTTGGAGAAGCAACAAGAAGCACAAATTTTTTATTTGCCTAAGTTGCTGCAAGGACCAATAAACCTAGCCTCAATGTCACCTCTATAGAAATTCAAACTAGTATCAATTGTTCAATCCAAATCTTAGGAAGAAATCCTAAGGTCTCATATTTAGGACAATGAGCTTATTGGTGAGGCATCCAGTGTTTTATAAAAATTGATGCTTGGGCTGCAGAAGGACACATCTCTTGCCCCAACTAAACAATTCAAAATGTTATTAAATTTTGTAAGTTCACATTTTGAATCTTTTGAAAAAGCTACAGATATTAAGGTCAGAACAGAGATAAGTGATAAGAGGTTAGTTGAGTTGAAGGATAAGCTAGCTAAAGATACAATTTTGTTAGACAATAGCATCAAGAACATAGATATTATTGTTAAGGAAGCTAGTGATATATACAAATTTTGTCTAAAATGGCTTGAGACAACAAAGCAAATGAAGGAGAAAATAGATGACTTGGAACTTAAATTGTTAAAAATCTTAGAAACATTTGATCATGCATCTGATTCCATCTACAATAAAAAGGCAGAAATTGAAGGTATTCATGCAAAAATAAGTAGTCTACAAAATAAGAAAGAGGCCACTAAGAGCATAATGTGCCAAATCAGAGAAATAATAGAATCCAAGATTGAGTCTGTTGGTGCCTGAATTGACTATCAACTAATTCAGCAATTTTTCATGCAGGCACCTTCCCGAAAAATCTAAAAAATTTTAAGTATTGGGGCCCCTCAGTATTTTTCAGCATCTGCATCATAGTTGTTGAGGAGGTGGTCTTCATGTTTTCTCCATCGGCATGAGTTTGTTTCTAGTGATCATGATGGTAGCAGTCATATCTTCTTCCATCGCCAAGACTTTGTGCTATCGGTAGGGGAGATTGTCCTTCCACCGATGGTGTTGATCTCGCCGATGGGGGTAAGTCATGTGTTCATCAGCAAGATTTGGTGTATTAGTTGAAGTGTTTCACATTGGGCCGACAGTGAGAGGTTTGGCCGATGAGGTGTCATCGGCGCGGGTCACACCGACAGGGGAGTATGGAGTGGATCGTCAACGAGACTATTACTATCGGAAGAGGGGTCTTAGCCTCTGCCGATATCATTTTTCTGGCCAATGAGGATTTGGGCGTTGTGTTCATCGGTGTGGGGTGTGCTATCAACATAGGTTTGTGATCTTGCTCTGACAGCGTAAGTCACATCGACGAAGATGGGAAGCCAAGTTGCCATCAGGATGACTTAGTATGTCGGCAGGAGAATTAGTAGTTGGGCCGACAGTGGAGGTTTGGCCGATGAGATGTCATCGGCGTGTGTCTCGCTGAAGGATGTGTATCGGGGTGACTAGCTCTATCGACATAGGCATTTTGTTGTTTGCCGATGGCATTGGTCTTATCGACGGAGGGTGTGTTTTGTTTGCCATCGGAGAGACTTGATAGATCAGTGGGAGTGTGGAGAGCTAGCCTGATGGTTTTTCTCTGGCTGATGAAGGGAATGTGGAGTAGGCGTCGGCGAGACAACTAAGGTCGACAGGAGATCTGCGGGGTAGGCCGATGGTATATGTTTGGTTGATGGGCTTTTGGCGAAGGGTCATGTGTCGAGCGTGGCAAAATGCTCGACACCTATTAAGCTTGTGGCCATACTTTTAAAGTACTGAGGGAGTCTCCGTGGCATGCATGTGGGATTAATCTCCCTGTGTTATTTTGATCTTGTGGTGAAATACATTTTGGCGGGAGCTCCATTTTGATTGCTGCGACTGATTTCTCGATGGCTGCGGGTGGTTGAGCCATCAATGGCGATTGTACTGAGGCGTGGGCGAGTTGTTGAATAGTCATGTACCCAATTTTTGGCATGAGGACTTCCAGATGGCGGCGCAGGGCTCGAGGCCACCCTTGTCTACTCTCCTGTCTATTGCAGCAATAACTTTTGAGCGCCATTCCCTCTGATGGATGTATCTAGCAAATTTTTGACTTCTGGCTATGTAATTAATGCTGAGTACGCTTCCCTCTGGCTATTTTTAAGCAGGAAGTGTTACTCATTTTAGAGGTTGGATGTTTTTTGGGCTTTCGGCTCTGACTCTGAACATAAGGTGTTCACATTTTGAAAGGCATTTTTTGCTACAGACTCGGTCCTTAGTATGGTGTACCAGTCTATTTTTATCTTGTAAATGATAATTTTCTCTATGATGACTTTCTATGCAGATTGATTTTAAATGAAAAACACCTGTGTGTGTATTGTTTCTGATTGTCTCTTGTATGTCATTTGCTTTCCTTTTCAAACAAGGTTGTCAAGGGCTTCTAAGTTTTTTAGTATATGCATATTGTGTGTCTGATTTATTACATCTACTCAAGGAGTGGTTAAATAGGCTTTTGATCAGATACAAAGGAAAGTAGATTGCATCATAGGATCTGTTAAGTATGATCATTAGTAATACTCTTTCTTGGACATGTTGCTGTTAGGTAGTAGCATTCTTCTCAGGTCCTTTGGATATGAATTTATGTTGTCATAGGGAGACATTTACATTCTTAGATATGACTCTGCTGCCCAGATAAGGCACTGGTTTGGGAATCTGTCTATTCAATGGGTCTAGGAAAGTCCCATAACTCCAAACATCATTTCAAACCATTTCATCCTTTCACCTGTTAGTTGTAGGATTAGGAGTAGGAAACCCCTGCATGCTCTCATACCTAACCAGACATTATGTCCAAGAATGTTGCCAACCTTGTGATTTGTTACACAAATCTTGGTCCATACATGAGAGTATTCTGCCTGTTGCTGTCAAGTTAAATCCTTCTGTCATTGAGCTAGTCAAGGTCATACTTTTATCAAATAGGGACACCCCCCTTTGTGTGGCAGAACCAGAAGTGAAGGGGAGGAGCTCATGCAACCTCCTATATTTAGTTGGCTGAATCTACCTATGCATTAGAACTGGCAAACCCTAATGCTGATTCAGAAGAAAAACCAATAGAGTCTATGACTGGTCTTCTAGTAGAGGCAACAAAGGTAAAGGAAATAATTGATGTGCCTACCATAGTAGACAAAGCATAGGAATTAGTGTTTCAAGTAAATGGAAACATTCAAATTTTGAGCAATGTTAAGGCCAAATGGGATGGAGAGATAGCTCAATTGAAATTCATATACTCAAAAATCCTCTTCACCTTTTTAGTAAGAAATCTATATGATTGTATTTGTACATATGTGAGCAAGTATAACAATTTTGCAATTTTGACATAATTTTGTTACTTGTACATACACCTTTGCCATTGATGTCAAGTATAAGGCCGACACATAGTTGGATCAATGTGCAGTAAAGATATATTGTTTAAATCATCATCCTAAGTGGTTCTATAATAGGTCTTGACCTGTGTAAAGATTCTTGAATGATTTTATGGGTTTGCATTGTTGTTTGTGTAAAAGATCAAGCTGATAGAGTATAGCTATTTGTGTATCTATTTCATCTCTAGCAAGGTGACTAAATTTTGAGTCATATCTTATTGCAGATACAAATACCCAATCGATTTCAATGCGATGTATTGTTGTTGTCATGGATGTATGATCCGACTCTAAATTTGTGATTTAAAAAGTACAATAAGAGCACAGAAGGTAGAAGAATAAAATATATATGAAGTAGAATATAAACAAAGTAGTTATGATGAAGACCTTTGAATCTATATATTCAGCTATCAATGGAACTATATTCTAGCATTCCATAGATGCATTTGTAGCAGTTCTTTCTTGACAGTGAGCCACCCTTTCTCTCTCTTCTTTTCTCTATGGCAGTGAGCCTATTGCAGTTAGCATTTCTTTGGATAGTGAGTTCTTGGGCAGTGAGCCCTAAGGTAGTGAGTCTTTTGTAATCTAGTTTTGATATCATAATATATTGTCAACTAACACTCACCATGGTTTTTCCCTTTTGGGGTTTACCATGTAAAAATCCTGGTGTCTATGTTATGGCTTTGTGGCTACTATTCTTATGTTTATTTTGCTTTCATGTTATTGAATGTGGTAAATGGATTAAAGAACATGTGAAGGAATGGTTTTATAGAATACCGATTCACCCCCTCTCTCCCTCTCATTATTCCTTGTGTTCAATAGGTAACAAGTTTGTCAAGGAGTATATAGAAGAGTTTTATAAGATTACTATCAGGACAGGCCATGCAGAGGCCAACAAGGAGAAAGTAGCTCATTACATTAATGGATTGAGGCCAAGTATTAAAGAGGAGTTGAGCCTGGTCAGAATGACCACCATAGAAGATGCATACTAGTTTTCCCTGAAGCTGGAAGAGAAGATGAATACAAGATTTGAAAGCAAACAAAGGGGAAGAGATCAAGGCAAAAGAACTGGTTGAAGATCCTATGGAGGCCGAAATGAAGATCCAAATAAAAGTAGAAGTTGGCACTAGTTGAAACCAGAGAAAAGATAATGCCTACTGCCCTCATGACAAAATAATGGTGAGAAAAGAGGAAGAGGAAGAGGCAACCTGGGCAAGGACTTGGAAGAGGAGGTTTCAGAGGAACCTGTTTTGAATGTGGAGAAGAAGGACATCAAGCATACAAGTGTCCACAACATCAAGGAAGGACAAACAAAAGACCTAAAGGTAATGCACGAGATGCACATGTAGATGAAGAAGCATAGTATGAGCATTCTGAAGATGTTGAAAGGGGAGAAACTCTAGTTGTCAGAAGAATCTTGTTGAATGAGGAGAAAAAACCAGATCAGAGGAAGAGTTTATTCCACACAAGGTGCAAATGTGAAGGTAAGTGTTGTGATATTATTAATGATAGTGGAAGCACTGACAATCTTGTTTTAGAGGAGATGTTTAAGAATTTGAAGTTGAAAAGAAGAAAGCATCCACATCCATATCAGATTGCATGGTTGCAGAAGGACCATAGAGCTTTGGTTAATGAGTAGTGTTTAGTCAAGTTCAAGATTGGTGACTACCATGATGAGGTGTTGTGTGACATCATACCGATGGATGCATGTCATATGCTATTAGGAAGCTGTGGTAGTATGATAGGTGTGTTGTCCATGATGGCCATGCAAGTACGTATTCTCTGATAAAGGATAGAGTTTGTCATAAGTTGAAGCCCTTAAAGGAGGTGGAAGAAAAGGTATGTAGTACTACCAAAATTTGCTTGGTAGATGGTAGGAAAATTTTGGAGGGTATGAAGCACGAGTTTCATTGCTTTGCATTAATTCCTAAGATCATATAGGAGAAATGTGAAGATACACTAGCAAAAGTCTCAGATCTGTTGGAAGAATTTTAGGACATTATCTCTGATAATGTACTAGAAGGTTTACCACTAGCGAGGAAGATAAGTCATCAAAATGAGTTGATACTAGGATCTAGTTTACCAAATAAGGCAACCCAAAGAATGACTCTTGTAGAGAATGAAGAGTTGAATAGACAAGTTCACGAGTTGTTAAGGAAGGGACGGATAAGGGAGAGCCTAAGTACATGTGTGGTAGCTACAATACTAGCACCATAGAAAGATGGAGAGTGGAGAATCTGTATAGATTCTTGAGCCATCAACAAGATCATGATCAAGTACAAATTTCCATTGCCTAGAATGGATGACATAATGGATTGTTTGATTAGAGCCAAGTACTTTATGAAGATTGATCTAAAAAGTAGATATCACCATATTTGAATCAAACAAGGAGATGAATGGAAGACAAGCTTCAAGATAAAGGAAGGTTTGTATGAGTGGTTAGTCATGCCATTTGGGATAACCAATGCACTGAGCACATTCATGCCACTCATGAATGAGGTATTGAAAGAGTTTTTGGGAAATTTTGTTATTGTTTATTTAGATGACATTTTGATTTTTAATAAGACCTTGGAGGAGCATTTGATGCATATCAGAAGAGTTGAAGTTGTCAATTAATCTGAAGAAATGTAGTTTTGCAAAGGAGGAGTTGGTATACTTTGGATTTGTTGTCTCAGAGGAAGGTATTAAGATAGACCCAAAGAAGGTGAGGGCTATCATTGAATGGCCTAGGCCAAGGAGTGCTATAGAGGTATGATCTTTTCATGGTTTAGCAAGTTTTTAAAGAATTTTTTTTAGGAATTTTAGTAGCATTTTTGCACCCCTAACTAAGGGGATAGAAAATAGTTTAGATAAACTACATGAGCGGCCAAGAGTTTTGATACATTGAAGTAGAAAGTCACACAGAAACCTGTTTTGGCACTTCTAGATTTTAATAAGGTATTTTAGGTAGATTGTGATGCTTATGGCAGTGCTATAGGAGCTATTTTGAGTCAGGAAGGTAAGCCCATTACCTATTTTAGTGAGAAGCTTAATGATGCCAAGAAAAATTATTTTGTTTATGATCAAAAGTTTTATGCTATAGTTCAAGCTTGAAAGAAATGGAGACATTATTTGTTGTCAAAAGGGTTTGTTTTATATATTGATCATCAAGCTTTGTAGTATCTTAATAGTCAAGGAAAGTTAAATCAAAGGCACTTAAAATGGGTTGAGTTTTTGTAGAGTTATACATTTGTTTTGAAGCACAGGAGTGGGAAGTCGAATAGAGTTGTAGATGCCTTGAGCAGAAGGTAAAATTTCTTGATAGAAATGAAGATAGAGGTTGTTGGGTTCGATGAGTTGAAATGTTTATACCCTGAAGATCTAGATTTTGTAGAAGCTTGGATAGCTTGTCTAAAACTTGTTACTTTGGATTAGACAAAATGGTTAGATTTCATAATCCAAGATAGCATGTTGTTTAGGGAAAGCTAGTTGTGCATTTTGAGTTCCATGAGGGAGAGCCTGATTAAGGAGAAGCATAGTGGGAGATTAGCTAGACACTTTGGTTGAGATAAGATCATTGTTTTTGTTAATGAACATTGTTATTGGCCATAGTTGTAGCAGGATCTAAGGAAATTTGTGTAGAGTTGTAGAGTGTGTCAGATGGCAAAAGGAACAAGTCAAAATACAACGTTATATCAGCCACTACCTATACCAAAGAAGCCATGGGATGATATTAGTATGGATTTTGTTTTTGGTTTACTAAGAACATGAAGAGGACATGATTCCATTTTTGTGGTGGTGGATAGATTCCCAAAGATGGTACATTTCATTCCTTGTAAGAAGACTAATGATGTTGTTCATATTACAGAGTTATTTTTTAGGGAGGTGGTGAGACTACATGGTCTACCTAAGAGCATAGTTTCAGAGCGAGATACCAAGTTTGTTGGTTATTTTTGGAGGACATTGTGGAACAAGTTGAACATAGATTTGAAGTTCAGTTCTACACACCATCCACAAACTGATGGATAGATGGAAGTGGTGAATAGGAGTTTGGGTAACTTGCTACAATGCTTAGTAGGAGATAAGCCCAAGGGATGGGATTTGAATTTACCAAAGGTGGAATTTTCTTACAATAATTCTATCAATAAAAGTACATGTAAATCACCATTCCAGATTGTATATGGGAATAGTCTAAGAGATGCTTCAAAATTAAGGAAGATGGACAAGGGAGAAAATATAAGTGATGAACATGAAGACTTTGTAGAAAACTGTTGATGGTGGTTTTAGCACACAGCAACGCAGGTGTGATTGCTAGTTTCACACCTCTCTTGAAAGGTATCCTACCCTAGGTAAGACTACTACAAGGATAATATAGCTAGGTCTTAGCTTTCTTGGAATAACTTTAGTGGAATGTCTAGCTGTACCAACAAGGGGTCTTACATGAAACGTAAGGTTTATGGAAGATGGCAGCAATGTATATGTAGAAGCCCTAATGGTTCAGACTATAAAGTCTAAAATTTTCTAGTAGATGATCAATGTAATGCTGCTTAAACCCTAAATATATAAAACTTAATATAAATAAAATATAAAAGGAAAAGGAGAGAGAAGGATTAAGAGATCCTAAGTGATAGTCACAATAGGGTAAAATGTTGCAGATAGACAAATACTTTCAATAAACCATTCCCTGTTTCACCAGGATAAGAAACCCAAAATGTTGCAAGAAATGATGGAATCTTTAAAGGATCTTTATGATTTTCAAACTGCATTCACTCATTAAACACCTAGACAATGGCACAACTTAGCTAGTGGAGTGCAACCGAACCATATTCAATGATAGGGCCCAGGCTAACTATACACAGCAAATTACCATCAGCAAGCACTAATAGTATGGACCAAAGCATTCATCAGATATCTTAACATTTACCCATCATTGCAAAAGCACAACTAATTAAATTCAGATTGATATGAACCATGAAAACTAAAATGAAACAACACAAGATACAAATTCTCAAAATTACTACAGAAACTTGCTTTGTATCACTTCAAATGGCATAGAGTCAACAATTCGGTATCAAAATCTCTCTCTCTAAAATAGTGGAAATGGTAGCCCTTTATATAGAAAGTAGCATACCCTAACTTCTAATGAACAGTGGAGATTAACTCAACACTGACAGTCCAGATTACATGGCATTTAATGAGATACATCAGTTAGTTACATTTTCGAATTTACATTTGTCCTTTAGAAAAAAGACAAAATATAGCTTGCAAATACATTGAATCTAGACAAAATGGATACCCATTTGGTTGTACATGATGGAAAGTCAACTTTCAAGGCCTAATAAAGCCAAAATAGAGTCACATAACACTTGAAAATATGAGCTGATGTAGATTCATGAGATTCCAAGTGTTGGATGGATCAAGAGGTGTATGTGGCACATTCTTGGTGAAAGTGTATCCAACTGGATGCTTGCTGGACTGATTCTCGATGACTAGACTGCTGGAATAGCTGTATGCATGTCTCGGTGATCCAATCTAGGGTCATTTGAGTGGTATTGTTGGGAAAATATCAAAAATATAATTTTTGGTATTGTCTACATTGTAGTAAATTACATTTTTGGAGGCCTTTGGAACAGAATGGGGGCTCAAAACTTGTTAGTTGCTTGGTGTTAAGCCTAAGCAGTTGAGTACCTCAAACTAGATAATCAGTTTATCTTTCCAATGAGTTGAAGACATTTAAATTCTAATAAAGTAGCTAGGAGCTATGACCCTCGGACTAGATCATTGGGACATTGGACCAGATCTACAGGAATAATAGTGATCTAAGCATGGTCTTCAATGTATTCAAACTTTGTGGACTTATTTCCATCATCTTGGACATAATACTAACATCCTCTTGTAGGTGCAGTAGCAATTTGGTTGATAAAATGAAGTTTTTGCATTTCTGGATCAGCACTGCATATCTGTGTGTACATCCTTCCAAGGTGGCTCCAACAAGCTCCTATGCTCTCCAAGACCTACAATTCACAATGTAAAGCATCAATTTTATCTTAACAAGTTATTTTTCATCAATTTCAATCAAAACATGTCCATTTGCAGTCATGGATTAGTCAAAAATAGTTCATTGTCAATGTCACTTTCTTATAACCAACCTCTTAAACCTAGTGATTTTTGAATGATTTTTTACATTTTTTACCATTTTCAAGCACCTATTTGGCCTATATATTGATCTAGGAAGTTTTTGGTGTCAATAGAATCCATTTGCAAACTTTTACTTCACATTTTTCTAGCATTTTCTACAAAATGTGAGATTTTTGGGGGTCACAGACATTTCATGTGCAGTGGCATCAATTGTCATAAAATGTGCCAAAAATCCATACAAACTTGGTAAAATGTTCATCATGATGTGAAAAATAGATATGCAATTCAAATCCATCAAGAAAATCCAAGTTGTACCTTGAAAAACTTAATTTTGGGCCAAAATACCCAAAAGTGCTAATTTTGGGGTTTACCGACCTAGCGGGGATTTTGGGGTTGTCCGACATTGCATAGATTTTGGGGTTGTCTGACCTTGTACAGATTTTGGGGTTGTTTGAACTTGCACAGATTTTGGTTGCATCTGATTAAAAGTTAATTGGAGGTCATTTTAGTGTAAGTCGATTGACCATGATTTTCGTAATCGCTTTGATAGATGCCGCCAGTGGGGATTTTGGTCCCAACTGACTTAATAGTGGTTTGAAGGAAGTCAGTCGGAGGTGAATTTAGCATTAAGATCAGAGGGTGATGATTTTCACGTAGAAGTCTATGAGAAAGGTTTTTAGCACCGAAAGTCGGTAGTGAATATTTTTAGCGCAAAGTCAGTCGATTCAATATTTAGCACTAAGGTCGGTAGAGGCTGTTTTTTGTGCAAAGAATAGTTGGGGTCATTTTTAGCGCCAGATTTTGAATTGGCCAGAGTGAAAGCATATGGACGCCTTAGTGAAATCTAGTGGAATTTGACATGATTTTGCAACTCAGACCTGGAAACTAGGAATTTCACCATGAAACATCCTGCAGAAGCAATTTCAAGGGTAATATCTAGTGACATAGGATTTATGAGCAAAATTTAGTAACACCCCATTTTAGTGTAAAAGGCAACAAATAGCAATCTTTAAAGCACAAGACCACTCAAGACAGTTCCAAATCAATTGTGACAGGCATTAAATCACTCCAAACATATGAAATACCCAAATCTGTAACAAATCATGCATTCTATGCACAAATTCACCTTCTCATCATCATAAGCAAGAGAGGTCGAGACTCCAAGCCAAAGCAAAAGAGGGGGGTCTCCATTTAGCAAAATGGGGCATGTGTGCAAGGCACAACAAATGGTGACTATGCTGGGAAATGCTCTAGAGCATTTCAAAGATAAACTTTCTGTTTGAACCTAGAATCTCTATGTTTCCCACATGTTAGACAAGAAAACATGATATCCTGTCAAAGAATCAAAGACCACTAACCAGTGCAACTATCCATATCCTAAAAACCTGAGTGTGTGTAATTGCATTCATTCCCATCCTTTGGCAACTAAGTTTACCCAAGATCTCTCCGACAAGTTAGGAAGTTAAGATCATTCTACCACCAGGAAATGCTAAAATTTTGGAATGTGATGAGATTTAAGAAGAACAAATGAAAGACAATGTTTTCTAGCATGATGACATTTAATGGTAATTATTTATGGATAGTACCTTTTGTGAGAATTTTCAATTGGTAGTCTCTTTTATTTGCACTATAACAAGTCCGGTGTCGAAAAAAGACCTTTTATTTTCACCCAATATAGGCTAGCAACACTTAGTGTCACCTACCTTCTTTCTTGATTGATAGTGCATGTGGTAGAAGGAGTCAACCCTTTCACTTGACACAAGATCACTCAAACTCACCTAGCTACTTTAGGATCATTTAAAGTGTGATAGATATATGGTTAGAAAATACTTTAGGTGCACCAACATACGACTCCTTTCCATTGAATAGACATCACTGTCCTTGGTATAACAGTGGAAACCATAGGAAGACCTAAGTGGAAACCTTGGCTTCTCAAAGAAATATTCCAAATTACTTACCCAACAAAGAAGCACTTGCAGGGCTGTACAACTTCCACCACATTCAAGAAATGGAGAACCCAAGCAAAGGAAGCAGAGAATTGAAAAGAAAAGCAAACTACTCTAACCAAAGTAGAACATGTAGAAAGCAATAACTAACAACTAACAACCTCAATAACTAACAACTAACAACCTACAACCAAGGAAAAGAAAAAGTAGAAAGTAGAAACTAAACTAAAACAATAAGAAACTACCAAACCCTAATTAAAAACAAGCAAAACTATGTACAAAGACACTGGATAGTAGGTATTTACACTACCTCGTGACTTGTTTCTTAGGATATGTAGGAGTAACAAGGTGTAGGTAATTGTCCTAAGTCTGGAAAATTCATTTTTGTACTTTGAAAAGTGGAGTATGGTTAAGCTAGGCACATGTTCAAGGTGCTAGTCACATAAGATCAACAATTGGGGTAGCTCATAGGGCCATGATCAATCCATATGCAAGTTGTCTTACCTAAATCACCATAATCAAATTGATAATTGGAACTGAGTGGAGAAAGGGAAGATACAACCTGATTTGTAGTACTGATGATCAGAGATGTGAGTTCAACACCTTCTTGCATTGCACCCAATACCTTTTCATCTTTAGGGGAACATAGCTCATGGTGGATCATGTCTTGTGCATCAGGTACCTCTGGATCACTGAATGCTGCAGTAACTTCCCAAGCAAATAGGAAGTTTGGACAGCCTTCCTCAGGATATGGATCATCTGGATGAATTCTACATGAATTGGCCAAAGCAAAGTCTGTCATGTACAGTGAGTTCCTATGCAACAACATATCCTTGCTCATTGTTGATATCAACTCAATGATGTGATCAAGTGGCTAACATGAAAATGCTTCCAAGCCATCACTTTGTAGGATAGTTTCATTTTTATTCTTAGATTGTGGACTTCTACTTTTAGTTGTCATCAGTAGGCCAGCATATAACCATGTAGAGATCTTCTTCAATGCATGTGTAAAAAGGAGCAGCATGGGGAACATGTGTTATACTTGAATCTACTTCATCAAAATCGGTTACATGCTCTGATAAATCTTCCTCTGCACCAATCAGCAATCTTCCTATTTGAATTAAGGGCTGGCATTGGGTTGGCAATTCATTGTTTGTAGCAACAACAAGGCCTCTTTCTTCTTGCATAGTTGGATTTATGATGTCAATGCTGCCTTGAAGTGATGCATCATATTCTTCTTCTTTATTTGACTCAGCTGAAAACTTGGTGGGAGTAACCGCAGTGATCTAATATCACTGATCATTGTAGTTCACCATGCTGATATACTTAGAAGGTTGATCATTTTTCATCTAACAATCAGATTGTGGCTCAAGCATGTCAATTGGAGCAATTTTTTGCATTGCTATCCATGACTGTTCTTCATTTGGAGCACTAATTTCTGCTTGTTCTTGCACATATCTGATTTGACCATACTGTTGTCCCAACCTAGAATCATTAATAGTCTGAAATGAACTATTGTTCTCCATCTCTGTAGCAACAAATTCGGCCTTAGGACTTGATATCTGTGAATCATCTAGATGTTGATTTGCATATTCAACATGACTGTTCATCAAATTTGATTTATCATCTACCTCATCCACTTCCTTAGAAGTAGAAAATTGACACTGTACATTGTTCTGTTCATTGTCTTGTGACTAAAAATTAGATTTCTACCATGCTAGGATAGCATATTCTTTGACTAAATAGTCTGGATCCGGTGGTTGAAAACCAAGCTTTATCTAAGCAGGGACCTCATCTTCATTAGTTGGGTGACCAACAGACCACATGCATTCCCCGCTCTTATCATCTCGACATATATTTTGATGAACAACTTGAGGGACTTCAATTTTTCCAATGTGCAGATTGCCTTGTTGACCACGATCATTTATGAATGGAAGATTTACAGCTCCTTGCAAGGCCTTTCTCTGTATATGTCTGTCATGCCCACATCTTGCTTCAGGCTTGTAAACTTCAAAAATAGGAAGCAATCCCTTCAGATGCAGGTCCAACCTTTGGAGGAAAGTCAAACAATCAATTTTGTCATGTAGTTCTCTAGGATGTACAGTGCAGACCTGAGGTGAACTAAAATCAAGTAGTGTTAGTGGAGGATACTTCGCCTTGATTTGCCTATCAAAGACTTCTTTGAAAAGTGGGCTATCAACTTTGAAGCTCTCTTGATGGTATGACTGTTGAGATGGTCCTCTAAAGAATGAAGGGATTTCATGACTAAAACCCGTATCCGTACCCATTGGAACTGACTCTCTTGAATAGTCAATTCATTTAGCCTGCATAAAATTTTTTGTCAGCCCTCCTTCTAGCGTCAATTCTGTTGAGCTTTAGGAGGAGAAGGGCATGCATAAAATGAATGATGACTGGAGCTATGTGTTCTTTCCCATTATCCCCTCCTTCTAGTGCTAATTCTGTTGATGGTAGTTTTAGCACACAGAAACGCAGGTGTGATTGTTGGTTTCACACCTCTCTTGAAAGGTATCCTACCCTAGGTAAGACTACTCCAAGGATAATATAACTAGGTCTTAGCTTGCTTGGAATAACTTTAGTGGAATGTCTAGCTATACCAATAAGGGGTCTTACACGAAATGTAGGGTTTATGAAAGATGGCAATAATGTATATGCAAAAACCCTAATGGTTCAGACTGTAAATTCTAAAATTTTCCAACAGATGATCAATGTAGTGCTTCTTAAACCCTAAATCTACCATACTTAATATAAATAAAATGCAAAAGGAAAAGAAGAAAGAAGGGTTAAGAGATCCTAAGTGACAGTCACAATGGGGTAAAATGCTGCAAATAGACAAATACTTTCAATAAATCATTCCTTGTTTCACTAGGATATGAAACCCACAATGTTGCAAGAAATGATGCAATCTTCAAAGGATCTTTATGATTTTCAAATTGCATTCACTAATTAAACACCTAGACAATGGCACAACTTAACTAGTGGAGTGCAACTGAACCATATTCAATGATAGGGCCCAAGCTAACTATACACAGCAACTTACCATTGACAAACACTAATAGTATGGACCAAAGCATTCATCAGATATCTTAACATTTACCCATCATTGCAAAAGCACAACTAATTAAAATTTAGATTGATATGAACCATGAAAACTAAAATGAAACAACACAAGATACAAATTCTTAGAATTAAGTGTAGAAACTCGCTTTGTATTACTTCAAATGGCATAGAGTCAATAATTCGGCATCAAAATCTCTCTCTCTAAAATAGTGGAAATGGCATACCCTTATATAGAAAATCAACAAACCATAGCTTCAAATGAACAATGGAGATTAACTCAACACTGATGGTCCAGATTACATGGCATTTAGTGAGATACATCAGTTAGTTACATTTTCAGATTTACATTTGTCCTCTAGGAAAAAGACAAAATATAGCTTACAAATACATTTAATCTACACAAAATAGATACCCATTTGGTTGTACATGATGGAAAGTCAACTTTGAAGGCCTAATAAAGCCAAAATAGAGTCACATGACACTTGAAAATATGAGTTGATGTAGATTCACGAGATTCCAAGTGTTGGATGGAAAGAGGTGTATGTGGCACATTCTTGGTGAAAGTGTATTCAACTGGATGCTTTCTGGACTGATTCTGGATGACTGGACTACTGGAATAGCTATATGCATGTCTCAGTGATCCAATCCAAGGTCATTTGATTGGTATTTTTGCGAATATATCGAAAATATAATTTTTGGTATTTTCTACATCATAGTAAATTGCATTTTCGAAGGCCTTTGGAATGGAATGGGGGCTCAAAACTTGACAATTGCTTGGTGTTAAGCCTAAGTAGTCAAGTAGCTCAAACTAGATAATCAGTTTATCTTTCCAACAATTCCAAGAAGTTTAAATTCTGATAAAGTAGCTAGGAGTTATGACCCCCGGACTGGATCAATGGGACATTTGACCAGATCTGCAAGAATAATAGTGATGTAGGCATGCTCTTTAGTGTCTCCAAGCTTTAGGGACTTATTTCCATCATCTTGGACATCATACTAACATCCTCTTGCGGGTGCAGTAGCAATTTGGTTGATAAAATGAAGTTTCTGCATTTCTGGGTCAGCACTGCATATCTGTGTGTACATCCTTCCAAGGTGGCTCCAACAAGCTCCTATGCTCTCCAAGACCTACAATTCACAATGTAAAGGATCAATTTCATCTTAAAAAGTCATTTTTCATCAATTTGGATCAAAACATGTCTATTTGTAGTCATGGATCAGTCAAAAACAACTCATTGTCAATGTCACTTTCTTATAACCAACCTCTTAAACCTAATTTTTTTGCATGATTTTCTGCATTTTTTACCATTTTCAAGCACCTATTTTTGCCTATATACTGATCTAGGAAGTTTTTGGTGTCAATAGAATCCATTTACAGACTTTTTATTTCATGTTTTTCTAGCATTTTCTAAAAAAAGTGAGATTTTTGGGGGTCATAGACTTTTCATGTGTAGTGGCATCAATTGTTGCACAACGTGCCAAAAATCCATACAAACTTGGTAAAATGTTCATCATGATATGAAAAATAGATATGCAATTCAAATCCATCAAGAAAATCCAAGTTGTACATTTAAAAACTCAATTTTGGGCCAAATACCAAAAAGCACTGATTTTGGGGTTTACCGACCTAGCGAGGATTTTGGGGTTTCTAACCTTGCACGAATTTTGGGGTTGTCCAACCTTGCGTGGATTTTGGCTCCATCTGATTAAAAGTCAGTCAGAGGTCATTTTAGTGCAAGTTGGTTGACCATGATTTTAGCGCTAGCTTTGATAGATGCCGTCGGCAGGGATTTTGGTCCCTACCAACATAATAGTGCTTTGAAGGAAGTCAGTCGGAGGTGAATTTAGCACTAAGGTCAGAGGGTGATGATTTTCATGTAGAAGTCTGCGAGTGAGGTTTTTAGTGCCAAAAGTTGGTAGCGACTATTTTTAGCACAAAGTTAGTTGATTCAATATTTAGCGATAAGGTTGGTAGACGCTGTTTTTGGTGCAAAGTGCAATTGGGGTCATTTTTAGTGCTAGATTTTGAATTGGCCAGGGTGAAAGCATATGGACCCCTTAGTGAAATCTAGTGGAATTTGACATGATTTTGCAACTCTAAGACCTAGAAACTAGGAATTTCAACATGAAACATCCTGCAGAAGCAATTTCAAGGGTAATATCCAGTGACATAGGATTTATGAGCAAAATTTAGTAACACCCCATTTTAGCAAAAAAGGCAACAAATAGCAATCTTTAAAGCACAAGACCACTCAAGACACTTTGAAATCAATCATGAAATACATCAAATCACTCCAAACATGTGAAATACTGAAATTTGTAACAAATCATGCATTCTAAGCACAAATTCACCTTCTCATCATCATAAGCAAGAGAGGTCGAGACTCCAAGACAAAGCAAAAGAGGGGGGTCTCCATTTAGCGAAATGGGGTGTGTGTGCAAGGTACAACAAATGGCGACTCTATTGGGAAATGCTCTAGAGCATTTCAAAGATAAACTTTTAGTTTGAACCTAGAATCTCTGTGTTTCACACATGTTAGACAAGAAAACATGATATCCTATCAAAGAATCAAAGACCACTAATTAGTGCAACCATCCATATCCTCAAAACTTGAGTGTGTGCAATTGCATTCATCCCCATCCTTTGGCAACTAAGTTTACCCAAGATCTCTTGTGACAAGTTAGGAAGATGAGATCATTCTACCACCAAGAAATGCTCAAATTTTGGAATGTGATGAGCTTTGAGAAGAACAAATGAGCGATAATGTTTTATGGCACGATAACATTTGATGGTAATTATTTCTGGACAGTACCTTTTGTGAGAATTTTCAATTGGTAGTCTCTTTTATTTGCATTGTAATAGGTCTGGTGTTGAAAAACACCTTTTATTTTCACCCAGTATAGGCTAGCACCACTTAGTATCACCTGCCTTCTTTCTTGATTGATAGTTCATGTGGTAGAAGAAGGAGTCAACCCTTTCACTTGACAAAAGATCACTCAAACTTGCCTAGCTACTTTAGGATCATTTAAAGTGTGAGAGATATATGGTTAGAAAATACTTTAGGTGCACCAACTAACGACTCCTTTCCAATGAACAAACATCATACTCCTTGGTATAACAGTGGAACCCATAGGAAGACCTAAGCAAAAACCTTGGCTTCTTAAAGAAATATGCCAAATTACTTACCCAACAAAGAAGCACTTGCAGGGATGCACAACTGCCACCACATTTGAGAAATGGAGAACCCAAGCAAATCAAGCACAGAAGCGAAAAGCAAAGAAAACTACTCTAACCAAAGAAAAATATGTAGAAAGCAATAACTAACAACTAACTACCCATAGCCAAGGAAAAGCAAAAGTAGAAAGCAAAAACTAAACTAGAACAATAAGAAACTACCAAACCCTAATTAAAAATAAGCAAGACTATGTACAAAGACCCTGGACAACAGGTATTTACACTACCTCGTGACTTATTTCTTAGGACATGTAGGAGTAACAAGGTGCAGGTCAATGTCCTAAGTCTAGTAAATTCATCTTTATACTTTGAAAACTGGGTATGGGTAAGCTAGGCGCATGTTTAAATTGCCAGTCACATAAGATCAGCAATTGGGGTAGCTCATTAGGGCTATGATCAATCCATATGCAATTTGTCTTACCTAAATTACCATAATCAAATTGATAATTGGAACTGAGTGGAGAAAGGGAAGATACAACCTGATTTGCAGTACTCATGATCAAAGATGTGAGTTCAACACCTTCTTGCATTGCACCTAATACCTTTTCATCTTCAGGGGAACTCAGCTCGTGGTGGATCATGTCTTTTGCATCAGGTACCTCCAGATCATTGAATGCCATAGCAACCTCCCAAGCATACAATAAGTCTGGATAGCCTTCCTCAGGATGTGGGTCATCTAGATGAATTTAGCATGAGTTGGCCAAAGCAAAGCCTGTCATGTATAGTGAATTCCCATGCAGTAGCATATCCTTGCTCATTGTTAATATCAAGTCAATGATGTGATCAAGTGGCTGACATGAAAATGCTTCCAAGCCATTACTTTGTAGGATAGTTTGATTTTTATTCTTAGATTGCGGACTTCTACTTTCAGTTGTCATCGATAGGCTAGCATCAACCATGTAGAGATCTTCTTCGTTGCATGTGTAAAAAGGATCAGCATGGGGAACATGTGTTATACTTGAATCTACTTCATCAAAGTTAGTCACATGCTCTGATAAATCTTCCTCTACACTAATTAGCAATCTTCCTATTTGAATTAAGGGCTAGCATTGGGTTGGCAATTCATTGTCTGCAGCAGGAACAAGGCCTCTTTCTTCTTGCATAGTTGGATTTATGATGTCAATGCTGCCTTGAAGTGATGCATCATATTGTTCTTTATTTGACTCAGCTGAAAACTTGGTGGGAGTAACCACAGTGATCTAATATCATTGATCTTTGTAGTTCACCATGCTGATATACTTAGAAGCTTGATCATTTTTCATCCAACAATTAGATTGTGGCTCAAGTGTGTCAATTGGAGCAATTTTCTGCATTGCTATCCATGACTGTTCTTCATTTGGAGGACTAATTTCTCCTTGTTCTTACATGTATCTGATTTGATCATACTGTTGTCCCAACCTAGAATCATTAGTAGTCTGAAATGAACTATATTTCTCCATCTCTGCAGTAGCAAATTCAACCTTAGGACTTGATATATGTGAATCATTTAGATGTTAATTTGCATATTCAACATGACTGTTCATCAAATCTGATTTATCATCTACCTAATCCACTTCCTTAGTAGTAGAAAATTGACACTGTACATTATTTTTTTCATTGTCTTGTGATTGAAAATTAGATTTCTGCCATGCTGGGACAACATATTCTTTGACTGAATAGTCTGGATCTAGTGGTTGAAAACCAAGCTTTATCCAAGTAGGGACCTCATCTTCATTAGTTGCGTGACCTGTAGACCACATGCATTGCCCGCTCTCATCATCTCGACATGTATTTTGATGAACAACTTGAGGGACTTCAATTTCTCCAATGTGTAGATTGCCTTGTTGACCACGATCATTTATGAATGGAAGATTTGCAACTTCTTGCAAGGCCTTTCTCTGTATAGGTCTGTCATGTCCACATCTTACTTTAGGTTTGTAAACTTCAAAAATAGGAAGCAATCAATCAATTTGGAAAGTCAAACAATCAATTTTGTCATGTATTTCTCTAGGATGTATAGTGTAGACCTGAGGTGAACTAAAATCGAGTAGTGTTAGTGGAGGATACTTCACCCTGATTTGCCTATCAAGCACTTCTTTGAAAAGTGGGATATCAACTTTGAAGATCTCTTCATGATATGACTGCTGAGATGGTCCTCTAAAGAATGAAGAGATTTCATGACTGAAAACCTTATGTGTACCCATTGGAACTGACTCTCTTGAATAGTCAATTCATTTTAGCCTGTATAAAAAAAAAATTCAGCCCTCCTTCTAGCACCAATTCTATTGAGCATTAGGAGGAGAAGGGCATGCATAAAATAAATGATGATTGGAGCTATGTGTTCTTTCCCATTTTGCTCTCCTTCTAGTGCCAATTCTATTGATGGTGGTTTTAGTACATAGCAACGTAGGTGTGATTGCTAGTTTCACACCTCTCTTGAAAGGTATCCTACCCTAGGTAAGACTACTCCAAGGATAATACAGCTAGGTCTTAGCTTGCTTGGAATAACTTTAGTGGAATGTCTAGTTGTACCAACAAGGGGTCTTACATGAAATGTAGGGTTTAAGGAAGATGACAGCAATGTATATGCAGAAACCCTAATGGTTTAGACTATAAAGTCTAAAATTTTCCAGCAGATGATCAATGTAATGCTTCTTAAACCCTAAATCTACCAAACTTAATATAAATAAAATACAAAAGGAAAAGGAGAAAGAAGGGTTAATAGATCCTAAGTGATAGTCATAATGGGGTAAAATGCTGTAGATAGACAAATACTTTCAATAAACCATTCCTTGTTTCACCAGGATAAGAAACCCACAATGTTGCAAGAAATAATGCAATCTTCAAAGGATCTTTATGATTTTCAAACTACATTCACTCATTAAACACTTAGACAATGGCGCATCTTAACTAGTAGAGTATGACAGAACCATATTCAATTATAGGGCCTAGGCTAACTATACACAACTTACCATCGGCAAGCACTTATAGTATGGACCAAAGCATTCATCAGATATCTTAATATTTACCCATCATTGCAAAAGCACAACTAATTAAATTTAGATTGATATGAACCATGAAAACCAAAATGAAACAACACAAGATACAAATTCTTAGAATTACTGCAGAAACTTGCTTTGTATTACTTCAAATGGCATAGAGTCAACAATTCGGCATCAAAATCTCTCTCTAAAAGAGTGGAAATGGTAGCCCTTTATATAGAAAAGCAACATACCCTAGCTCAAATGAACGGTGGAGATTAACTCAACATCGATGGTCCAGATTACATGTCATTTAATGAGATACATCGGTTAGTTACATTTTCGGATTTACATTTGTCCTTCAAGAAAAATACAAAATACAGCTTGAAAATACATTGAGTCTAGACAAAATGGATACCCATTTGGTTGTAATTGATGGAAAGTCAACTTTCAAGGCTTAATAAAGCCAAAATAGAGTCACATGACACTTGAAAATATGAGCTGATGTAGATTCATGATATTCCAAGCACGCTAGATGGATAAAGTGGTGTATGTGGGACATTCTTGGTGAAAGTGTATCCAATTAGAATCATGCTTGCTGGACTGATTCTCAATGATTGGACTACTAGAACAGCTGTATGCATGTCTCAGTGATCCAATCCAGGGTCATTTGAGTGGTATTTTTGGGAAAATATCAAAAATATAATTTTGGTATTTTCTACATCGTAGTAAATTGCATTTTCGGAGGCCTTCAGACCAGAATGGGGACTTGAAACTTGTCAGTTGCTTGGCGTTAACCCTAAGCAACTAGGTACCTTAAACTAGATAATCAGTTTATCTTTCCAATGAGTCTAAGAAGTTTACATTTTAATAAAGTACCTAGCAGTTATGACCCCTGGACTGGATCACTGGGACATTAGACTGCATCTGCAGGAATAATAATGATGTAGGCGTGGTCTTTAGTGTCTTCAATCTTTGGAGACTTATTTCCATCATCCTGGACATCATACTAACATCCTCTTGTAGGTGTAGCAACAATTTGGTTGATAAAATGAAGTTTCTGCATTTCTGGGTCAGCACTGCATATTTGTGTGTACATCCTTCCAAGGTGGCTCCAACAAGCTCCCATGCTCTCCAAGACCTACAATTCACAATGCAAAGTATCAATTTCATCTTAACAACTCATTTTTCATCAATTCAGATCAAAACATGTCCATTTGCAGTCATGGGTCAGTCAAAAATAGCTCATTGTCAATGTCACTTTCTTATAACCAACCTCTTAAACCTAGCGATTTTTGCATGATTTTTTGCATTTTTTACCATTTTCAAGCACCCATTTGGCCTATATATTGATCTAGGAAGTTTTGGGGGTCAATAGAATCCATTTGCAGACTTTTATTTCATGTTTTTCTAACATTTTCTATAAAAAGCTAGATTTTTGGGGGTCACAAAATTTTCATGTGCAGTGGCATCAATTATCATAAAACATGCCAAAAATCTATACAAACTTGGTAAAATGTTCATCATGATGTGACAAATAGATATGCAATTCAAATCCATCAAGAAAATCTAAGTTGTACCTTGAAAAACTCAATTTTGGGCCAAAATACCAAAAAGCGTTGATTATGAGGTTTACTGACCTAGTGGGGATTTTGGGGTTGTCTGACCTTGCACAAAGTTTGGGGTTGTCCAACCTTGCATGAATTTTGGCTCCATCTAATTAAAAGTCAGTCGGAGGTCATTTCAGTGCAAGTCGGTTGACCATGATTTTAATGCTAACTTTGATAGATGCCATTGGCAGGGATTTTGGTCCTGACTGACTTAATAGTGGTTTGAGGGAAGTCAGTTAGAGGCAAATTTAGTGCTAAGGTCAGAGGGTGATGATTTTTGTGCAGAAGTCCATGAGTGAGGTTTTTAGCACCAAAAGTCAGTAGCGACTATTTTTAGCACAAAGTCAGTCGATTCAATATTTAGCGCTAAGGTTGGTAGAGGCTATTTTTGGCGCAAAGTGTAGTTGGGGTCTTTTTTAGCACTAGATTTTGAATTGGTCAAGGTGAAAGCACAGGGATCTCTTAGTGAAATCTAATGGAATTTGACATGATTTTTCAACTCTAAGACCTAGAAACTAGGAATTTTAACATGAAACTTCCTATAGAAGCAATTTCAAGGTAATATCTAGTGACATAGGATTTTTGAGCAAAATGTTGTAACACCCCATTTTAGTGCAAAAGGCAACAAATGATAATCTTTAAAGAACAAGACCACTCAAGACACTTCCAAATCAATCATGAAAGACATCAAATCACTCCAAACATGTGAAATACCCAAATCTGTAAAAAATCATGCATTCTAAGCACAAATTCACCTTCTCATCATCATAAGCAAGAGAGGTCGAGACTCCAAGCCAAAGCAAAAGAGGGGGGTCTCCATTTAGAAAAATGGGGCATGTGTGTAAGGCACAACAAAAACCTAAAAAATTTGTATGAAGAGGTGAGAAAACACATTATTAAGATGAATATTCAGTACAAGGCTAAGGCAAATTAGAAGAGGAGATATAAGGAATTTCAGGTAGGATATGAAGTCATGGTTCACTTGAAAAAAGAGAAGTTTCCAGTTGGAACATATAATAAGTGGAAGATGAAGAAATTTAGAACATGCAGGATTATGAAGAAGCATGATTTAGGAAGTGCATATGAGGTAGAGTTGCTAGATGAGATCAACATTTCCCCTATATTCAACATTGCTGATTTAATAAAATATCATGAAGGTTGAACAAAAGATGGACCAATAAAATAACTATGGAGTATTTCGGCATCTACTTCAAAGGAGGAGATAGAAGAAATCTTGGATAGCCATGTGGAAAGAAGTACTAAGAATAGACAATATGAAGAATATATGTTGCAATGGAAAGGAAGGCCTATTGAATACTATTCCTGGTTGTCTAAGGTAGAGTTTGACCATTTGGGGTTTTCCTTAAACACCTGAGATGTGACAAGGTCACTTCTCAAAATTACCCTGGGTGTTTGATGCAGGAGCATCTAGAGGTGTAAGGGTAATCTTACATCACCCAAAAATAATGTTGATTCAAAATTGATGACTTTGTTTTCATTTCTTTTCAAAATTTTTGTTTTCAAATACCCATTTGTTTGATTAATGATTCAGAACCTTCAAAGTTTCCAACAGAGCTAAGAATACTAGAATTTACTATTTTTAGTAAGTCTATATCAGAGAAGCAGTTGAGCCCAAAATTTTCCACAAATCTTCAGAATAGTCAAATAAGCATTCTTGGTAAATTTTAGCTCAAGATCATGTCTGGATTTCAAGATATTAAAGTTTTAATTTTGTGAGGTTCTTGGAAAAGTTTCAAAATTAGATATGAGGTACTTAAACATCCCATAATGCCCCAAATATTTTATGTAAATTATTTTATGAATTTCTAGCATTGCATTTCACTTCACAAGCTTTCTGGTGCTTCAAGTAGTTCATCAATCGAACACTTGGATCAAATGTTATGCTTCTCGAATGTTGACCTACTTTTGGAGGGAGTTGTAAATTTCTAAATTTTGGCTAGAGGCCCCCAAAAGGGCTATTATGACTATTTTTGTAGAGATAAGGGAGAAAGTATAGACTCAAGAAAAGGTGGGAAAATAAAAACCCTAGTAGATTTGGGGCTACAAAAGGTAGAAGGTTCCAAAGTCTGGAGATAGGAAGCTGTAATGTGTTGTAGCTTGTGGAGGATTCATCCTCTGATTGTATTTGAGCTTTTGTAATGTAATGTGTTGTCAAAATCAATAAAAGAACATCTCTATTTTCTATGTGCAATTTTTGTTGTTTTGTGTTTTGTGATTTACCCCCTTCATCATTATTTCCCTTCATTGATGAATTGTGAATAGATTACAAAAGAGGCCAATATCACAAATTCATATCATTTGAACAATCTTGGCAAATGCACAAACAAATTAAACACATGGGTAGATAACTGAATATCTCAAAATTACTTTTGGTCTAGGAGTTTCACTTTTCAAAATATGGAACTACTTCCTTAGTAGGCTTAAAAACTATTTATTTGGGGCAATAAGTTCCTTTCATTGGTAGGAAAAATTCAAGTTGTGAATATAATCCTTCTCACCATACATGTGTTTTACTCTTAATGTTGGATTCCATCCAATAAATGTTATGAATATTTGAATAAAATGATTTAGAAAATTATTTGGACCAATTAGAATGGAAAGGATAGTTTTAAAGCTACATTTTGGTCATATTGCATATAGATGAGAAGTAAAGCTGGATTGGGACTTATAGATCCTAATAATTAAGGGATATGTTTAGCTACTAATTGGATAACTAGAGATATTTTAGGAGAGGAACCTTGGAAAATTTTGGTGTGGCATCAAAATAGCAAAGGGATTTGACTGTCCCTATGGAGGGTCTATAAACCCTGTGGTGGCATGGCCCACAAGAAAGGGCCAAGATCGAGGACAATAGTGGCTTGTATAGCCACGATTGCACCCTCACATGGCCCATTTTGTTTCTTTAAATATATATGATATGTATTTTTATTTATTATTTTATTTAATATTTATTATATCTATGTGTTGAAGAAAAAGGGGGTTTATTAAGGGAAAAAATATTTATATATAAGTATATATATGTATATGTATGTATTGTTAGGGTTAGCCGATAGAAGATATCAATTAAATGCAAATAAAGATTAAATAACGAAATGGAAATACACAGAATTAATAACAGTGAGAGACAAGTTTTAACGTGGTTCACCCAAACTTGGGCTACATCCACCAAACAGAGAGTCCAATATTATTATCCAGTAAATCAAACCGATTACAAACAACAATCCCTGCAACTCAATACCGCTGTAAAATGCTACAATACAAAGGCTTTATGTAAGTTACCTGTAGGTAAAAAGGATTTACCAACTAAATATAAAGAATACTCAATGCCCACCTCTCCCCCAAAACCCTAATATAAAGAATTGAAGGAGTCTTTAGTTAATAAAAACCTATTTTAAAAATAAAGTGGTGGTAGGGGTCATGTTCCTAGGCCCCCATAACTTAAGTTACTGTTGAACGAATATTATAAAGTAAAGCTAGTTAAGATATTAAAATATTTTATTTAAAGGTTATGTTTCATTACATAGTAGTAATTATTTAAAATTTGACATACTTATATTTTTTAAATTAAAAAATGGGAGAAGAAGGAAGTGATTTGAGCTTGAATTTAAAATTTTATCAATATTTAAGTAAAGAAAAGACCTTATTAAATATTTTTTCTTTTGTATTCATCATGCTAGCTTTTAAATGAAATCTTGTGTAATATTGTTAAGTGTTTCATTGAACATTAAATATAAATCAAGGGTTATTACCACCTCTATTACAAATATGTTAATCTAGACTATAATTTCTCCACTTTGTTAGATGAGTTCTTCTACCTACCCTACTAGGGGCAATGTCTTAGACCCTTATTGTTAAAATGTGAGCTTAATTGACTTGCTGACCTCCCTTGTCTAGTTACCCAACTATTGTTAGGATCAAGGTGCCATGAACCTTGTAAATCCTATGTAATTAATTACTCCTAATATTGTTTGTAAATCATCCATAAGGGATGAACGGTTTAACCAATAGTGATCTTGTTTTAGCCACATGTTTATATCTGGTCCTTGATGCTAATTCATCTATGATGGGGGGTCACAATGGGTTCCCCCCTATAAGAGGTTCAGGGGGGTCATGCCCCTGATAGGGGGGTTGGGGGCCATGCACCCTAGTGGGGGCTCAGGGGCAGCACCCCTATAACCAAATTTTATCATTGTAAATCTAGACTGTTCATCATTAGGTCACATATCTAATGGTCAATATTTTGTCAATTTTCTTTCCCTAGAAGGCAACCCCCTTTTATAAGGATATTTGTACTACGTTTTCAACAAAGTTGGGAGTAATAGGGGCTGCTGGATTCAAGATTGAAGAAGGATAGGAAGTGCATGTATTGTAATCTCATATTTGAAGATAATACAACTTGGAGCCTCTTTTCTTGATGGAGTTTTTTATTTGAAAGGGTTTTCTCCACATTACATACTTGTTATGTGTTCAGTTCTGAATTCATGTTATTTGTGTGTAGTGGGTTCTATTTCTATTGCAATCTCCATTGATTCTACATTGTTTAAAAGATATAAATAAGGTTTGAATCAGATTTCTATTGTGTGGTTTTCACCTTCATTTCTAACAACTATAGACCCTTTTCTCATAATTGTTCCCCCTTCTTGTCCCTTGTGCATTGTTGACATGCTCCCTCTAGGTGTTCATTTTTTTGTGGTGACACATGTCACAACAACACATGTTTATGTGTGTTGCTACCTAGTAAAGTGTCAACTCTCAACTTTCAAAAAACATTATGCGTTCTATTTGCATATTTATGTGTATTTTTATGGGAATGAGATTATTACATCAATGAAACTTACTTCCTTTCCCATTACTTAATGTAATGGAGCAATAATATATGAAAAGTACTTCATGAATTTATGGAGGCATTGTGATGCACCTACAAATCTATTTATCTCACTCAATGGTAGTGGCCTTTGGCCACTTGAGAATTGCATCAAATTTGGATGGATTTATTCCTATCTCTCCATCACCCACCACATAACCAAGCTACATTAAGTTTTTTTTAGCATACACTAGTACAAAAAGAGCAATATATTACGAAAAAACTACTAAAAACTGCTTATAAATGACCAAACATGGTCATGTGACCATTAGTAGTTATTGCTAGTCATTTATAACACAACCAAATTGATGACTCAACTATTTTTTTATCATTTATTGGTTTTTTGATTGATCAATTTGGTAGTATATTTAGTCATTGATTATTGTAATCTAGTCACTTATTTAGTCATTTATTTTTCACTAATATATTTAGTCATTAATTTTAATCATCATTTTGATCAATTTGGTAGTATATTTAGTCATATTTATTCACTGTTCACTAATTTTTGTCAATTGGTAGTATATTTAGTCATATTTATTCACTGTTAATGATTTCTATCAATTGGTAGTATATTTTGTCAATCTAATTATTAATTGACATCAATTAGTAGTATATTTAGTCATTTTAATTGACTAATAATTGAGGATTTAAACATAAAACATAGAAATACACATCATAATCATCGATTAATTGCATACAATATAAAGACAACCATTGAGAAGGCAAAATCATTGAACTTTATTAAAAGAAATGTGTTCTTATAGCTTGCACAAGTCTGAAATATCTATCTTGCTTGAAAAATGCTTAGAAATAGAGTATTACAATGTTTATTTTCAGTCACAAGACTGAAAATCTGAGTTACAATGCACATAAATGACAAGAAAGAAACTTCTCCAAGTTGACAATGCTTTTCCAAAAAGTGAACTATCAGTAATTGATTCTCAACTAGCCTAACTGTTGCCATAGGTCATCTAATCCACCCCATCAGTCGAGCACTAGTCCTTCTTGACTGCAACCAAAGGAAATACATTGTCATATGTAGTCAGGTCTATGATAGGATATTCATAATGTGAAATATGGACTAGATTAGGCTTCCTTCATGAAACATCACTATATTCTTGTGTCTTGCACTATCATCAGCACTACTCATGGGACATTTTTTATTGAGTTCAAAGATATTAGGTCCTCTTAGGGCATGGAAACAAATTCTTCCTTCATTAATGCATCTTCAAAAGCCTCTTTTTGAGTCTAAACCATTCACTTACCTTGCTTCTATTACATTAGACACTTGGTAGGCAGTCATATATATTTAGTGCCCTTGGTCTTCACTCATTGTGGTGACTGAACTGTGCAAACTTGCTTTCTAGATGATTGCCCTGTAACTTTCATAGACTTGCCTTTTATTAAATTCTAACACTGTAGTCCTCTGTTCCTTTGCTCATGCCACTGAAACCATGTTTATTGTGCATGTATCCATGGGAACCATTAACCATTGCCACTCACCATGAACATCTTACCTCTATGCACTCATTATCTCTCTATTATAGAACAATCAGCCATAAGTATATAGAATTTAGACTTTCATTTGCACACTGTCATAGGTTTGTGAAACTGTCATATTCCTGCAACTAAACTGCCATGTTGAATATATGCCTTGTAATAATATCATTATTAGTGGATGTCCTTTTTGCTATTTAAGACTTCTATAAATTTGTCCACTGGTTGCTTCCAAAGTCTTGATGAAATGCCAACATCATCACCTTATGACTGTAATCTTCCTCATTGATCTTTGTGCATTGCCAACTACCCTTCCTTTCTCAAAAACTAACACACCACCCTTGATCACAACATCTTAAGACTCATCTCACTTTGTCTATGGCATGAAATGTGTACTTTATCTCTTTCTCACTATCATTTACACTCCTTGAGTCTTCATGACATCTCATATATGAAGCTCTCTCCTTTATGAATCTCTCTCATTTATGCTCCTTGCATCTTCATGACTGTCTTCATGACTGAGTTTTGATCGTGTCCCATATATGAGGCTCTCTACTTTAATGTAGCCAACAATAACCCTAGAATATTTTCATAAAGGCATATAAGGCAGTGATGTTGAATGTTTAAGGAGGAAAAGCAACATAAAATCAAGTCCAAAAAACCCATAAGAGTTAAATATGTGTCTTTACTTTGAAAAAAGTATTACAAAGTGTGTTTCTCAGTGATGTGACTAAGAAAACTGAGTTACAATGGTTTTTTTTGCTTATACAGCTCCAAAATAGACAAAAAGCACTAAGATCCCTAAACAACACATTCAAATGATTGCATAAAGTAGTGGGCCAAGTTGTCTAATAGATATTACATGATAAACATTAACAATGTCATTTTTTCAAATATTTTAGTGGCCACCATGTGAATGTCCCTTCTTTCTCTTTCAGATGGACAGCTCCATCTATTTTGTCTGCATAAGCAAGGGGTATGTTACTTGTGACCTTTAAAATACTTACATTTGCATCTCCCGTTCCTTTCAATTTGACTCCATTTATAATAGATAGTGAGTGAATCTACGCAATGCCCACAGATGTAGTACCATCAAACAGATCCAACACCTAAAATTTATCCCCTTCTTAGAGTTTATCAATATTAAATATCTACAAAAACAAAAAAAATACAGATTGTATTGAGATATAAAACACACATTATATTGTTTTTGACAGTTGTATGTAATGTCTTATGTCTTAGAACAAATCAGTTTTTCTATGTGCTTCTTTTTATTCTATTGAATAACAAAGAAGCAACTTTTTACTCTGAAAAGAAAAACTAACCCATTGTGAGGTACAAATAAATGGAGGGAAAGACTACAATAATGCTAGACTGTACGAGTACTCTAGAAAGAGACATGGATTGGCAATGAAGTCTCCCCAACTAAGGACCATGACATCCCTAAACACAATGCACTAATGCATAGTCAAAATCTATGTATGCACTCTATTACAACTAAGCTCTAAGCTTCCATATGTAAGTTATATGTTCTCCCTTATTTCCATAATCTATGTATACTAGCTAATTACACTTCACTACTATTCTAACCAGCTTCTATCAAATAGGTAATGATTACCCTTATTTACATAAAAAAACAACCATTACTTACTTGAATAGTACTTACTTGCATGGGTTTCATAACACTCACCTCAAGTTCAACATGACTACTTCTATGAATATCATGTGCATGCTCATCGAGTTCATCATCATCATTATCACTATTAATGCATTGACATGAAGTTGTATAGTTTTGTAGAGAGCTCTATTGACAGGGCCTTTTTCTTTTCGTTCTGCTTTCATATAATTGCTCTACATGTGGTTTAATCATCATGCAAAAATTAATATAAGTCAAGTAAAGAATACAAAAGCTATAATTTTTTGTCCAAAAAAAGATTCTAAGCATGAAGAATTAATGACAACATTGGGACATATTAACTTACAACTTAAAGAATGCAAAGGCTATAATTTTTTATCCAAAAGAACATTTTAAGCATGAAGAATAACAAAACATTGGGACAAATAACTGACAACTATTATATTACCTCAACTTCAGCATAACTATGATGACTATGCTACACATTCTTGTCTAGTTCATCATAATCATCACTAGCAATATCAACAGCTATATTGACATCATGAAGGCATTTTTTCTTTCCTGCTACTTTGAAAAAATTGCTCTCCATGTGGTTTAACCATCATGCAAAAAAATATATAAAGCATTCAATGGTCAAGTAAAGAATGCAAGCTATAAATTTATCCAAAAGAACATTTTCTAGATCACTCCAACAATAAAGAAACTAGGTTGGATTCTCCTATGCTCATATTTCAATAATCTACATATTAAGAGGCATTTGTATACAAAATTGCCAAACAAGAAGAGGTGAGATCAATAGAGCCTCTTACCTCATCTGAATCCATGGATTTATGCTCATTCCAGGCAGAAACTATAGGGTTAATGGAGGAAACCAACTACGAAACTTGATGATTGAGACCATATATGCAATTAAATACATGTCGGTACCCTTCATTTGAGTTGACATGATCTAGAGAGGTTGATCCTACTGGTCATGTAATAGATGGTTGTGAAATCTCTGTTGATGAACTAGATTTCCACTTCATCCTGTAGATTGTTTGTCATTGATCTCAAAGGATCAAAGAACTAGGATGTTGATGATGCCTTCATTAAGCATGGTGTTCAAGATTCCTTCATGATTCTCATAGTGTTCATGCGTCATGATGCCTTCTTGATATGGTTGCTTCATGTTTTAGTGTTAATGTTCATGTCAACATAGCAAGGTGATATCTTTCACAATGGGAGATTTTTGTTTGGTGTTGATGCATTTGCTACACTTTGTTGGAGTTTGTTGGAATGATGTTTGTCATTCATATCAAGGCACTTGTAGATCATCTAGAAAGCACATCATCTGGAGGTCAGCGGTCTTTGTCTTTGGTCTTCATATGACAAGATCTAATATTCATATGTCATGTCATTGTTCTTGTAGAAGAGTTGAACTCTACATGCTCTCAGTTAGATTGGTGTGACAAAGTAATGGTTTGATAATGTTCCATGTCATGGTTTTCATGCTTCATGTTATGATGCTAGTTCAAGAGTTGTTATGAATTTGCTATTATGGATTTCTCAGAATGTCTTCAAAGTTGATTAACTAAATTGTTGTGATGTTCATGTCAAAAGGGTGGTTGCACATTTAGAGAGTTGCTTCTTAACAAGGTGCTCAATTAGAGATTTGATGATATGGTGTTCAATGGACAACTTTGCATGAAATAGGGAAGTGATTTGAATCAATTTAGTTTGTTAAAGGTGCCTTTGAAAAGGCTTTGTGATCTTACCTTAAGAAGTCTTTTTGTTATCTTAACAGAGGCATTATGAAGTTGTGCCGCTACAAGAGCTTTCTCTAAAATGTTTGTTCAGATGTATGCATGGTAATGGTTAATGACATAGTGAATTACTAGCAGGAGTACAATTGTAGGATCAATTATTATTTGCATCAAGGCATGTTATGCAGTAGGGTTTGCACACTTATCAAGTCTAAAATGTCTTTATCTTTCCTCAGTCCTACAAGTAGGGTTTGCATATTTATAATGTTTAAAATGCCTTTGAATTTAGGGTCTATGTTATTCTAAACCTAATGCCTAAATTTCTTAAATTTAATCTATCCCTAAAACCCTAAATGCTCTTATAAATTTCTAATCATCTATGTGTTGATAACTGAGAGGGGGGGAATCAGTTATCTTAATTATTTCAACTTTCTATCCTTCTTTAACAATTAGTGCAGCATCAAATAATATAAGAAAGCATAACCATGAAAGAAAAAATAACATCAATACACATAACACAATGATTTTGATGTGGAAAACCCTATTAAGGGAAAAACCACAGGGTGACTAACCCAAGATTGTATTCTCTGTTAAAAGAATAAGATAGTACAAAATCGCACTTGCCAATTAGGGCTCACTGCCCGAGCACACTGTTCACAAGAGGCTCACTACCTACAAGAGACTCACTATCTACAAGGTACAAAGAAAGTAACAAGATACTTGAACTGATGTGAAGAATCCACATATGCTGATGTTCAGTTCTGGTTAGGCTCAATATACTGATCTACTGCACTTGATTCTTCCTCTTCTTTGGTGTTGTTGTCCTGTCACATACTAGACCTGTATTACTACTTCTACACTGCTCTCTACTTTTCTTCACACACTGCTACAAACTACACACCCATTCACATCTAAATCCATCTGGTATATATATCCACACCAATGATTTCAATACCTTTCTAGTCAGCATCTGGAATACTCAGTATTTTCCCAAATTCTAATCTGTTGGCTGAATCGTTGCATACCAAGTGATGCGTACCAGAGAGATACTTATAGAAGTCATCAATCATGTCAGCTAACCATCAATGATCCCTCAAGAAACTTGATCACCATCAATTTCTCATCTGGATTAAGGTCTGATGTTCTATCGGTCAGTTCTTTCTCAATCTACTCTGCCAAACAGGAACCCAACACTTAGGTGCTCATATCTCTTCACTCTTCCATCACCAAAGGCTCAATCTCTAGAATGTATCAGTCATGGTACTCCTCTTGACTTCCCCAAGTCTATACTTTACTAAGATACTTCTTCTGAGAGATAAGGACTTGATTGTCTGACCTTGCTGCATGCTCTGTTCTTGGTCACCGGACCAAAATATTCTCCAATCTGACTTCCAGTAAAGACATACCTTATCCTGTGGATGTGTGGGATGGACTTTGTTGCCATCAATAACAACATTCATGAAGCCACATAGTGTCTCTTGCCAACACTATGTCCTAAACCCCAGACCATTAGTCCTAAAGTACCTCTCACAAGCTTGTATGCAAGTCATGCTCTTTTCTTCTATTTTTTTGTTGACTCCCTATAGGAGGTTGCATGTCACTTAAGTGACATCTTGAAGGGGTCACCACCATGGCCTAACTGGCCCCTCCACCTAGCTCCACCACTTGCATCAGTTATCTTCTATTCCATTGGGTGGTATAAGTACATTGAAGGTTCACATTTAAAGTTGAGTTGGGCGCGTTTATTGTGATCAATGGATTTTGTTTAAACTTGGAAACTTTCCTCGTTGGTTTCGACTTTGACATCCAAAATATCATCCTCTATTTTCTTTACAGCATAGATTGCTTTTTCAAGGCTATTTTTAGCCATTTCTAAAGGCATCTTGTGAGTGTTTTAAAACATTATTTTGAAGGAGATTTTTTCTATTCTTCATCTCCCCCATGGCATTGAAGACTATAAGGTGGATTTAATTTGTTTTTTCTAAAATGGGCAGATATCATAGTGGTGCATTTAATTCTTTTGTGAATAGAGTTTAAGGGATTTTATTAATTCCTTTTTCATCTTCATGTAGAGGGTTTTGGAGTAGTAGATTTGAAGATGGAAAATAATTATCATTTTCTCTGACAGGGCTAAAGGAATTAAAATTATTGAAGATTTTTAATGCAATGTGGTGGATACCCTTTATGGTTTTATTTTTGAAAATGCGAGATGGAATATGTAGACAAGAGGAAAATGAAAAGACTTTTATTTTTAATGACATTGCAGGTTCATTTTGAATTTAATTTGAGGACTGATATATGCAACATTGAAGACATTTTTTTTGGTGAGGTTTTTGAAGAGAAAATGCAGAGGAATCAGGTGATTAAGGTGAATATTTTGTCTGATAATTGAGAGATGTATGAGATGCTTTTGAAGGTGACATATGCATAGGATGAAGACATTATGCAGCAGTGACATAGTGTATGAATGCAGATAAACTATTTTTTAGGTTGAAGAAGAATGATATGACAATATGAGCATTATAGTGAAATAGAGAAACCCTCTGTAACCTTTTTGTTTTTCCTTCTGAGATTGTATGTATTTCTAGTGAGACACATTGTAGCCAGTAAAGCTTACATGGTCAGTGAGACCTATTTGTTTCTAGTCAGGCATGATAATTTGGCAGTGAGGCTTATTGTGTAGCCAATGAGGCACAAAAACAACCAGTGAGGCTCTGTAATCAATGGGATTTTATTAAGTCAGTGAGGTAATTTTTCTTAAGTGGTTTTTTACCCCTTTGAGGATTTTCCACTCATCAATTCTATGTCTTGTTTTGTCTGATGGTTTTTCAATTTGCATATAATACATTCTTGTGGTTTAATTCTCTTGTACAGTTTGGTATCTTTATGATTCATTCAACATCAAATATACATGATGTTTGAAGTGATTTTAACAAGTAATTTCACATTATCTCTTGGTCTCCTACCTTTGTTACTCTTTGCTAAACATTCTTTAGAATGCATACTTTCTTTCAATGCCTCCCACTATTTGGGTCATAGAGTGGAGTCTAACCTCTCTTTTCCATCCATGATTGCTTTTCTGTAATTGTATCTAAAATTGTTCATCAAAATTCTCATCTTTTCCTAGTAATATTTTCTAGAAATTTGTCCACTAGTAGTCTCAAAAGCATTTTCCATTTTTTGTATAACATTTTCCATTGATCGTGGATCTTGCTCTAGAAAACTTGATTTGTAAATATCCAAATGGGCCCTACATCTTACACCCAACTCGAAGGCCCACTTTGCAGCATTTGGCCCAATGGGCTCACCATCTCTCGATACTTGAAGCAAGAATGGCTTCTTGCCTTCTAATTTTCTCAGTTTTGCATTCTTCTCTATAGATCTATATAAATCTTGATTCAATCTTTGTCTTTTGACAAAAGAATCCACATATTCTATTAAACCACTACCAGTATTTCTAGCTAATCCACTAGTTCCATCAGAAGTTCTAGATGCAACATGTGCACTCTAAGACACAACAGATGCAAGTGGTCTTTCTTCATATCTTTCATTAACTGAAACTTCATGCTTCTTGGTCACATTAGGTGTGGCATCACTAGGTAGATCATGAGTACCATTCTCTACATATTTCACTTCAATTACATACTTTAATCTTGAATAAATCATCTGTGGACCTGTTGTTCCTTTAATGCTCTGATGTTTTTCAATAATCTCTCTTAGACTTTGTTCTAAGAGATCATCACAATGTTGCACATCACCATGTGCTACATCAGACTGCACATGATTAACATGTGCTATATCAAGCTACACATGATCACCGTGTGCTATATCAGGTTGCACATGATCACCATGTGCTATATTAGGTTGTACATCACCATGTGCTATATCAAGTTGCACATTAGCATATGCTACACATGATCATCATTGTAACTATTGTTTTCACCAACTGCATTTTTTGAATCACAAAAGTGGTGGCTTCTACGAGATGGTAGAACTATATATTTTCTTTCCTTTTGTTTTTTCTCTGCATTTTCTTTGCACTCTTCTTGTTGCCTATAAAACAAAAAATAATATCATATTATGTCTTATATACATAAATCTCTTTCCTATAAAATTTCATTAGACACTATTGAACAAATAATATACTACTTAGTGGATTTACAACTTGCCTATTTGTCAAACCAATTCTTAATAAATATTCATTATTCTTGGCCACTTTTGCTCTATGAAGGCACTCATAATTTGTCAACGAAGTTTCAACATTATGATCATTATCATCTAATTTGCGCCATATAGCCCTTCTCTTCATTTCTTGAAGTCCAAGTAAACAATAATGTATAAATCAACAACTTGAATCAGTAAAACTTTATTGAATTCATAAGTTGATAACTGTTGACTTTCCAATCTACTGATAACTACAAATGAAAACTTAAAAAAGAATTTAGTTTATAGATTAAAAAGAATTTGTAGTCAAAAACCAAGAAGATGTTTACAATTATAGGTATCAGACAAATTTTCCTTAGGGATATATTCACAAGAAAAGAACTCATAAAAGCATAACAAAAGTAGGATGAAGGAAAAACATAGTCTAGTTCATCATGAGGTCTATTAGAACAATTCAAAATTTCACATAGTCTCACTCTGTTTCATACATTTTCCTTCCATAAATTCATAATTAGGGATTCATAGTCCTTTTAGAATTATTTCAAGAGTCATTTATGAGCATCTCATATCATGTCTATGTGAAATAAATTTATATTTTTGACCATTGATGTGTTTTTGTCTCTTTCTGCAGCCTCGTAGTACATGAAAATAGCCTTGGCGGGTGTGCAGGAATTAGAGGATGTGAATACACAGTTACCGCTTCCCTACAGCATACAAAAATTTTAGTTGTGATGTTGCAGTATAAACTCAAGTGGTACTTAATATGTTACTGTGCCCCTGCAGTAGGTAAGGAGATGACCGGCGGAAATGTGGTAGGAAGGAGTCAAGGTAAAGTGTTCACTGTACCCTTGCAATGGTTTCAAGTCAAGCCTACAGTGTTGTGATGTAAGGAGTTCAAGTGACTGGTAATGCTACATACTACAGCCCCACGATGTTGATAACTTTGACTAGCAGTAATTCAGTAAATAATGAATGGGAGACCAAAGGCTCCGGCAGCCTCATGATGGTAAGGCTAAAGCTTGGTGGTGACACAGTAAAAGACATAAGGGATAACATGTATCCCTCCATCCCGTGGTGGTGTGCAACAAGGCTTGTGGGGTGGCAGTAAGTGGTGAAGATGAACGTAACTGCTCAAGAGGTCATGCAATCCAATGATTACCCTAAGTTGGTCTTGTGGCAATGTGTTAAGGAATTAAATGTTGAAATGACTTCAGTGCTGTCCCACAATGGTTATCATTGATACCTGTAGGATTCTAGTATTCAAGGAAAGGACTGAAAGTCTTGAAATACTCACCTAGCCATTGGATTGGATCAAATCAACAATCTATGTTTGAAAAGAATTGAATGCTAAGATTTGTTGATTTTGTGGCACAAACTAGGTTAATGGCGAAATGACTAGCTTCATGACATGATAAAACTAAGGGAGATCTTTGTATTTCTTCATTCCAGCAAATTGATTGTTGATTGCAAAAGGCAAATTCAAGTTTTGTGTACTCTTTGGTGAGAAATTCTCACACCATTTTAAAAATTTTGTATTCAAAGCATGATATCAGTGAAATCCATGGCATAATCCACATATGTGAATGGCTAAGGGAAATTGGTCACAACCATGTTTTCAAGGATGAATGAATCACAATATTAAAGTAGAGTGAGAAGCCTATTCTCATATCTAGTACTATTTTAAATTAAGTCTCAACCTCTCAGCCAATATAGATAATAATAAGACACTATTTATCAATCATCAACACAAGCTTAGTCTTCTTTTTCTCAGTATGTTAGATGTTTCTGATATGAATGGTGACTATAGGGTTGTAGTAGCATTTGGATTAAATGCCTTAATTGGAAGGCACAATATATCAGATGGTGTTATGGGAGGACCATGGGATTCAAGAAGTGTTCGTGATTTTATTCAGTATACAGTTGATCCTAGTTACAAGATAGTGCATAGGAATACATAAATGATCTTTGGGGAAGTGGTGTTGAGACAAGTATCAATGCTTCACAATATGCAGTTGCTTATGGACCTTAGTCAAGTGCTTGGGTTGGTGAATCAAGTGGAGCTTATAACAATGGACACAATCTTGTCAACAATGCTTTTGTCTATAGTTTTTGGTATTAAGATCAATTAGGAATGGCATCCAAATTCAATACCAAGTCTTATTGTAGACAAAGATTGATTGGAGTTCCAAGGGATCATGGTATCTCCGTTCTTATGCACACTATACAAAGAATGCTAGGGAAGTGAATAAAAATCAAAACTCATGAGGCATGGCCCTTATGCTATCAAACATCACCAATCCATATCATGGTGCAATATAAATGAAGCAATCATAACTATCACAATTAGGCACTAAGCCATGATCAAAGCGCAGTTATAAGAGGTCATTCAAGATCAAAATCAGTGGCTTATCATTCAAATTGAGGAAACTCTCATATAGTCCATAGGGCACAAGTTAAAGGTCAAAGCCTTAGCAATAGTAAGGCACAACATTATAGGCCCAGACCCAAGAATGAGTCAAAAGCCAGTCAATCAGCATAATGGCACTTCAATCAAAATCAAAACTCATGCGTGGTTATATGAATCTAGGTGAAAGCCATTCCAAATATGCTGCATAGAAATAAATGTACAGGCAGAGGCTACAATGGTACATTCCAAATAAAGGTATAGCAAAAGGAGCGTGTCTTCTAAAATAAGATGAGCCATTGTAATCTAGGCACAAACCTTGCACAAAGAATCTTATCCTATTCAAATAAGACACAACAATATAAAATCAAGTCACAAAGAAAAATCATAGCTATGAAAAAAGAAGGTGCAGCCCATACCAAGGCACAGTTCATAGGGGAACAACCATAGTAGATACTGCATAGCCATTCAGTATGAAATTATAGCATAAAGATAAGGTGCTAGTATTATAAGAGTGCATAGCCTTTATAATGGTGGAGCTCAATCAAAAGGGGTGTCTAAAATGTCAAACCACAACCATATATGTCACAAATTAAATGTAATATAGCCTTGTCAAAAGGATGCCCCTAAACCAACCATAGCCACAACAAAAACTCATGCAACTATTCAAAGGTAAGGCACTGCCACTATGAAGAAAAAGTAAGGTAATGATTCATATATGGCATTGTCTCATACAAAGAAGAGGAATGCAACTTATAATAAAGTTGGTGCAAATTTTAAGGTAAGGACACTATATGAAACAATGATGCCCAAGCCATAAAGAAAATTTAGGGTATAACTGGAGATAAGGAATGCATCACATAGTTTCATCACTCAAAGACTTGGCACTATCGAAAGGAAGGAGTTGTTGATAAGAATCAACTTGTCCTTGATGAGGAATCTTAGCTCATTGATGAGAGGAACTGCTCATAGATAGCATGAGCCTTTGAAAATCAACACAATCACAAATACATGGAGCCATTGTAGAATGATAATCACACACCATTCCAAGTGTACAATATTTGAGAAATGGTACTATCTCAAACAAAAGGTCTCGCAGATCTAAGAAATGAAGTGTAAACCCTAAAAGTATGAATGTGGACTCTGTAGAGACATAGTCACCCTTGGATAAAAAGAATCAATGGATAGGAGAAAGTAGCTCAAGAAGCACTAGAAGGTACCACATGGTAGCATTGCAGATGTTTTTGAGGAGCAAAAGAAAATTGAGTCTTAAGGAAGCACATGAGCACCACATGGAGCAAGTGGAAGGAGGATAAAGGTTTCTTTTTAAATCTTTTAAAAGAATAATGCAAAAGTCATGTGAGTCTTAGTTGGAAGGAGCTGAATTAATATTTAAAATGCTAAGTCCTACAAATGCTAATTAAATAAGAGTCTTTTTCATATTGTAAGCTCATAGGGGAAGTTTAAAATCAGTTTTAAAATGTTTTAATGTGGATTAACATACATGGGTCCCTCCAGTTTATAAAGCAATGCTTTATTAAATGATGTGACTTTTACATCTCATTTGACTCTTATAAGGCTATGGGAGATTAAATGAAAGATGCAACCCTAGTTTTTATTCACACAGCTACTTTATTTTCACCACACAATAAAGAAATGAGTGGGAGTTTTCTTCACATAGGCCAAATATGTGGAGGCAAATGCATTTTTTAGCCATGGAAGGAAAATAGAAAGAGTAGTTCACTAGGAGTCACAGTTACTAGATCTGAATTTCATGGGATTTCAGTTAGAGAGATTTTATGGATAGTTGCAAGAGATTTTCAAGGGGTTTTTGGTTTAAATACATAGATCCAGGATAGAGGCACCAATTCTACATATATATACACAGATGATCAAAGATTTTGAGCAATAGATAAGGATATTTTTCTTGCCTCAGTAAATGCTTCTCATAAGGGATGTAACATTTTGTTTTGTGCAATTTTGCCTTTGTATTTTGTTCCCCATTGAAATAATGAAAAGAAGTGATACTTCGTGCAAATCTAAATGTGTCTTTGTTTCTTGCTTCCTTCTTTCTATTTCTCAGCCTTTATTAAATCTAAGTTTTATGCTGGGTAATTAATCATGCATCAAGCTCTTTAATTTTCTAGTAAATCTTATAGGGTCTAATCATTTGTGCTTTTGGGTAGTTGATGGATTTGGCGTATCACCTTAGGAGTTAATTACATTGTATCTATAATCTTGTTTTTTCTTCCCTTTCCAAAAACCCATTTAAAAGGAAGAGCCAGCTTCTATAAAATTTGGAGGTTATCCTGAGAGTCAATTCCACATTCTTAGGGTTTCCCATGTTGGTGATAGATTAACCCACAAATTTAAGTATCAACACTCTCCTCAGGCATTTTCTGACCAAGTAAGTCTGCCCCATCACTCTTTAAATAAAAGTTGGTGTTTGGCTTGTGCTTTGTTTTCAGCTAATCTGGTAAAGAAAGTAAAATATCAAAACCCTAGTTCATAGAGGCACTAAAATATGGCACCTCAAAAATCTGAGTCTGTGAGTAAGAGCACTAACCCCCTATGCCCAAGAAACGATCACTTCAACAATCATTGTTGGACATCCTGCCAAATTCAGTTGACAAGGGGTCTAAGAAGTTGTTCAAGGATATCAAGTGGAAGGATGTCAGGATGCTACAATCCCTATCTCTAGATGGAACCTTTTTTGGTATTTTTTTGGAAAGAAAGATGGACAAGGACTAGTTAGAAATCCATGGACAACACTATCACTCAGCCACCAAAATAGTTAGACTATCAAATGGGTCACCATTAGTGGTTGTGGATAGGAATGCAATCATAGACTGCTTCATGTTGAGAAAGAAAGCCCTCACACAAGTAGATCTACAGAAGAGTGAGTAGGAGTACAATAGTTTGAGAAAAAACACATAGAAGGAATGAGATGCCCCTGCACATGAGGAAAGGGACAAAAAATAGAAGAATTGAAATCCCATCCACTGCAATTGAACCTTTCTCTATTGAATATTTTTTTGTCTATTTTAAAAGAACATATTTTTCTTTGTGTCAGGTGTTGGGTATTGATGCCTAAGGTAGAATGTTTATCAGCCTAATGATGATGGCCATGAGAATTCAAAATCCATAAGCTAATGTTGAATATGATTTTTAACATTCATTGAAATGAAATTGCATGACGGATTTTTGCAAATAAGAGAAAATAAAAATCCCATAGATGTCAAATACTACTCTTTGTTATGTCATTTGATTTTGTACCAAAATAGAAGGAAGTGGCCCAATAGAATGGATCTGAGCATGATTGATAAAATGAGACAAAGACTACCAACACAATGTTGGTGTTACAAATGGGATAGCCATTGCAAGAATTGTGACTATGTTGTGTTTCATGATGAATTCTCAATTAGAATAATGAATTCTCTGTTGCAAGTATGAGGTGAGCCATTGTTGTCATTGATGTCAACATACTCATACTGCATTGACAAGAAGGATTTGATGAGCTTTGTGCTGAGGATATTGAGAAAATTAGCCTCAGTCAGGAACAGTGAAGAACAGTGATGAGAAGAAGGTAAATATACTGTATAGGATGAGAACCGGAGGATGCGGATTAAAGGGTTAGTAGATATGAGTCTTGAGATGCTACAGTTAAGATTTCAGAGGTCCGCATGAAGATCTGAAGGAGTTATGGCTGCCGGTATAGAACCGGGTCCGGCAAGTATCCGGAGGTGACAGAGGATCACAAAAAGGTCCGGTGAGGTCCGGAATTGTATTATCATAATCTGCGGATTGGAAGGAGTGTTTTAGATGTCCTTGTGATGTGTCATCCTGATTTGTGTGTGATTTGGAGGTCCGGAAGTACCTCTTGCATTATGACAGTGACGACAGACTGTGTTCTTGAAGTTCCGGATGAGGAAGACAAGAGATCCCAGTAAGCAGAGAAAGTGCGGATGTATCCGGACATTCAGACAGACTTGTGAAGGTTCTTGAATCATGTTTAGGTTGTGTTGTTGGTCCGCATTGATGGTAGAGCCCGGAATTGAAGTTACTCTTCCGGATGAAGTTATTGCTCTGTGTAGCCGACCGGATGAGTTGTTCATCCTGCGAATGTTCTTGTGATGGCCGACCGGATGTGTTATTCATCTTGCGGATACTCCTATGGTTGTTTGCCGACTTAGATGCTTGTTCCTAAGTCGATGTCTTGTATAAATAATGATTTGTGAATTCATTTCAGTGTGTGGCATGTGGATGAGCATGGTGTAGCGAAGAAAGGTGCGAAAGGCAGAGCAGAGATTGTTGGGCTTAATTGGAACTGATCCGGACATGGTAGAGATGTCATTCTCCAGTTCAAGACTGTGATTTTTATCACTCTGTAGATAGTGTGTCTCCTTGTAGGCAGTGGGCCTCTTTGTGAGCAGTGTGCTCGGGCAGTGAGCCCTTATTGGCATGTGCCATTCATTTTTCCTTATTCTTCTAACAGAGAATAATTCTTGGGTTAATCACCCCGTGGTTTTTCCCTTAACCGGGTTTTCCACGTCAAAATCTTGGTGTTCAATGTGTTGAAGCTTATCTGCTCTTGTGTTTATGTATTGTGCTTCCATGAATGATTATTTGATATGCTGCTAACTAACAACAGAGAATTAAGTGTTTGAAAGAGAACAAGTTCTATACAACTGATTCACCCCCCCCCCTCTCAGTTGTATGCCCTAGATCCAACATTCTCTAGGTACATTTCCTCCCAAATTGACAAAAGAGATCAGGGAAATGTTGAGGTCTCTTGCCCATAAGCTAGAACAGGGTCATAGGCATAACTATGCTGATTGGTTTTTCTTGCAAGTTCATACTATAATCAAGGTATATGGGTGTACTCAGCCACCCCATGTGTTGCCCAAATTTGTGCCAAATAGAATTGCATTCCTTGAATTCATGTGGCAAATGATGTGAATGGAGAAGGATGTAATGAAGAAATAGAAGAAAGGCACATTTCTTCCTGATTCCACAGTGTTTACTGATTGGTCCATTGGTTCTGATACTTTATAGGATTTGCAAGCCTATTTGAAGGCTAAATATTCTTTGAAATCAAGTGTAGGGTTTGTGATCTAGAGGGTCACATGAACTTTATCAGACAAACCATCCTCACAAGAATGGGAATATCCCATCAAATCAATTTTGATGAGGATGTGATTAGAAATCTTGTCACATTTCAAGAAGTGTATGATTGGAAAAGAAAATGGGAGATTTTGAAATGGATTGAGGATGATAGGAGAAAACAAAATCCTAATTTTCCTAGATTCTTTGTTGAAGAGAGGGACCCTTTAAGAAGAATAGATCTAATAATTGACAATTTTTAAAGAATATATAGCAAGTATGAGAAACAGCCTTTAAAGGCTACCAATCTCAATGTCAAAAGACCACCAAGATTTGTGATTCAAGATCCTACACCAGATGCAATGTTAGTACTATTGCAAATATGTGCCTAATCAGTGTTGTCATTGATGTCAACATATTCTTGATGCCACTGGTGTCAACTGTATCCTATCTTGTTGCCTAACTAGAAGACTAGAATGTTGAGGATATTGAGAAAATTAATGAAGATCAATGGATGCAGATCATGCAACAATTTAGAGGATTGTGTTAAGTAGCTCCAGTCAAGATTTGAGAGGTCCGCATGGAGATTTGAAGAAACTATGGCCATCTGAGTAGAACCAGTTTTACAAAAGAGACAGAGTGACAGGGAAGTGGTCTGGAACATTTTGGATATGTCAAATAATGATTTGCAGATCTACAGGCATGTTTGGGATGTCAGTGTGTATCATCCATTCAAGTGGTTCATGGTTTAGAGGTCCACAAGCAATCTTTCTAATATGAAAGTCATGGCAGTCATTGTTCTTGAGGTTCTAGATGAAGATGCAATTGATTCTGATGATTTGGAGGAGTGAGGATGTTTTTGTTCAATTCATTGTGCTTGTGAAAGTCTCTAGATCGTATGACTACTAACATTTGAAGATTCTCGTTGAAGTTTGAGCTTGTTTATGAAGATTTCCTTCTTGGTGTTGTTGTTCTTCCCAGTCTTGGCCAACTAGATTATTTAAGTGTATTATGGATGTTCCAAAAGCAATTCTCTAGAGCATGGCATGCTATTGAAAGAAGATTCAAGTCTTAGCAATGTTTGGACAACAACTTAGTGATTCACATTGAGTAAGAAGTTGGGTGTGCCAACCTTGATGTTTATTCCAAGGTTGATGAAGCATATAAGGAGTGTAGTTGAGTTGTAGAAAATTATCCTTGAGTGAAATAATAAATCACAAGAAAGGATTAGAAGTAGAATAGAAAAGAGGAGTAGAAGAACAAAAGTAGAATAGAGTGAAGAGTTAGTAAAGAAGAGTTTTGGAGTCAGAGCAGAAGTTTTATGAGCATTCAATGAAACTGAACCAGGCATGAAGTAGATGTTATTTCTCAGTTAATTCTTTCTATGTTAAACTTAAATTTCTCGTAGGCAGTGAGCCTTTCTTTCTAGTAGTGAGCTCTGGGCAGTGAGCCCAAAGGCAAGTGCCTTCCCATTCTTTTTAAGTACTTTTAACAGGGTATGAATCTTGTGGGCTAACACCCACTGTGGTTTTTCGCTTAACTGGGTTTCCACGTCAAAAATCTTGGTGTTAAATGTGTTGATCATGTCTCTGCTTATCTGATGTTGTTTCATGCTTAAATGTATACATCATTAATCAATTTGCAAATTGTAAAAGAAGATTAAAAGAAAAGAAAAGGTTAATTTTTGGGACAACTGATTCACCCCCCACTCTCTGTTGTCCGGTCTAATTCCAACAATTGGTATTAGAGCTAGTTCATCTAAAAGAAGCTTGACTACTTGAGAAGATCCAAGATGTTGACCTACAAGGACAACCCAAGATTTGATGGACCAAATTACTCTGTTTGGAAGGATCACATGGAGTTCCATTTACAATGAATGGGTAGTGCTTATTGGCTGATAACTAAGGATGAGTATATTCTTGTAGAGAATCCTTCAACTCTAGATGAAGTCAAAAATGTTGAAAACAACCTTCTAGCTAAAGAAGCCTTGTCGAGTGCCCTGACTGATTCAAAAATGACAAATGGCTTTGGACTAAAAACCGCTCATCAAATTTGGAAGAAGTTGGAAAATCTTTATGAAGGCAATGAATATGTCAAATGTGCCAAGCTACAAAGTCTGAGAGGAAAATTTGAAAATCTGAGGAAGAGTGAAGATGAAAACATCATAATCTACATGCAAAAGATAAATGAACTTGTGTGTGGTATTAGGTGTGCTGGTGGAACTTTAGATGAATCAGAAATTGTGGTAAAAGTACTCAGATCTTTACCTGATTCATACAAAATAGAGGAGACCAAGACTATCTCAAAAGTTACCAAAGATTAGCTGATTGGCAAAATTCTAGCCTTTGAATTAAGTGAGTATGTGTGAGGCTGATTATTTTACCTCCCTTATTTTGATCATTATGCTATTTAGTAGATGATATTATCAAACCCTAGTGACTATGTTTCTATTAGGGTTAGCTAGTAGAAGATATCAATTAAATGCAAATAAAGATTAAACAAAGAAATGGAAATACACAGAAATAATAATAGCGAGAGACAAGTTTTAACGTGGTTCACCCAAACTCGGGCTACATCCACCAAACAGAGAGTCCAATATTATTATCCAGTAAATCAAACTGATTATAATTAGCAATCCCTACAACTCAATACTGCTACAAAATGCTACAATACAACATCAAAACCCTAACCCTTAGCTACTTTTTATCAAGCTTTTTGTTGGTTACAAAATAGGGTTTTCTTATGTCGGTCAATGAAAAAATTAACTCTCGGTGCATTATGAAATAATAAAAAAACCGTGTGAGGTTTCAGGGGCATTGCCCCTGAGCCCCCATGGGGGCACTGCCCCTGGACCCCGCCCTATATCATGATAGGGAATGCGCCAGGGGCGCTGCCCCTTGACCCCGTCTTGGGGGCGCTGCCCCCAAACCCCCGCAAGGGGCGCTGCCCCTTGACCCCATAGGAATTTGGGGGGAAACTGACTAATAAAAGTGGGGTAAATATAACCTTCGAGTCTGCTTAGGCTCCATATAACAACAATCTCCCATTTGGAGACTGATTAGACTCCACACCATATCATCTCCCACCTGGAGACTGATCATAACACCACTGACCCTGTAGCTCCCACTGGAAATAAGCACCCTGGACTCTGCTATTCTATTTTTGGTTGTTTTCAGTCTAGAAGACCAACCGAAGCTGAAGAGCAGCTCAGCTTCTCCCTTGTTACTGCCTTTGTAAACATATATGTTGGATTGTCATCTGTATGTATCTTTGCCAGCTGCAACTACCATCATCCAATACTGACCAAATGAAGTGATACCTCAACTGTATGTGCTTGGTCTTTGAATGCAAGGCAGAATTCTTTGCAAGTTGTATGGTACTCTGGCTATCTATAAACAAATAACTGTTAATCTGTTGTGTGCCCAATTCTTTCATGAAAGATTCAAGCCATATCATCTCCTTGCTTGCCTCTATTGTAGCTACATATTCTGCCTCTATGGTGGATAAAGCAACCACCTTTTGTAACTTGGAAATCCAACTCATCGCTGTTCCACCTACAATAAAGACATAACTTGTAGTACTCCACCTGGTATCAATATCCCCTACCAAATCTGAGTCTACATAACCTACTAAATCAGTATTAGAGCCCCCAAAACATAAGTGTTTATTAGATGTACCTCTCAAATATCAGAGAATCTATTTTACCGCATTCCAATGCTCTAATCTGGGATGACTCATATACCTGCTAACGACTCCTAAAGCATGTGCAATATCTGGTCTGGTGTATACTATGGCATACATTAAACTTCCTATAGCTAAAGCATAGGGTACCTTGGACATTTTCTCTTCCTCCTCTTGTGTCTTAGGACACATCTCCTTGGTCAATTTCAAATGACTAGGCAAAGGTGTGCTGACAGCTTTTGCATTCTCCATGTGGAATCTCTGCAACACCTTTTCAACCTAAGCAGCTTGAGATATAGTCAATTTTATGTTCTTCCTATCTCTACAAATTTTCATACCAAGGATTTGTTTTGCTGCCCCCAAATCCTTCATATCAAATGACTATGCTAACTGTTGTTTTAACTCTCTTATGTGATCCATGTTAGACCCAGCTACAAGCATGTCATCAACATATAAACATAAAATAATGTAGCTGTCATTATCCAACCTCTTAAAATAAACACAATGGTCAGAATTACACCTGTTCTAGCCTTGCTCAGCCATAAAACTATCAAATTTCAAATACCATTGCCGAGGTGCTTGTTTCAGGCCATACAAACTCTTCTTCAATCTACACACTAGTTTCTCCTTACCTTTGACCTCAAATCCTTGGGGCTGTTCCATATATATCTCCTCCTCCAAATCACCATGGAGAAAGATAGTTTTAACATCTATCTGTTCCAAATGTAAATCTTCAGTAGCCACAATAATTAAAATAGTACGAATAGAAGTCATCTTGACAACCAGAGAAAATATCTCATCAAAATCAATGCCCTTTTTTTGTGTAAATCCTTTTACAACTAACCTAGCCTTAAATCTTTTCTTACCTCCATCTTCCTCTTTTAGCCTGTAAACCCATTTATTTGGTAAAGCCTTTTTACCTGCAGGTAACTTACATAATTCCCAAGTCTGATTTTTCAGCAAGGAGTCCATTTCTTCTTTTATTGCAAGCTCCCATTGAACCTATGTATCCACCTGCATAACTTCATCATACCCTTCTAGTTCACCAACATCTGTTAACAAAATAGAATACAAAGAGGGAGAAAACCTTTCAGGAGGTCTACTTATCCTTGTTGACCGTCTAACATTCACTGGAGTTTGTGGTATTTCTGGTTACTGTTGCGGAGTATGAGGAACCACTAGAACATCACTATTTGGAGTATCATCTAGCACCACATAATCCTTTTCTTTCTTCTCATGCTGCTGCAACTGATCTTTGTACAACACCTTCTCATTGAATATAACATCCCTTCTTCTCACAATTTTTTGATTTTCAAAATCCCAAAGCCTATAACCAAATTCATCAATGCCATATCCAACAAAGGTACACCTTTTTGATTTTGCATCCAGCTTGGTTCTATTTTTAGAATCTATATCTGCAAATGCTTCACAGCTGAAGGTTTTAAGAAAAGAATAACTCACCTTCTTGCCTGTCCATGCTTCCTCTAGAATACCACAGCCCAAAGGAACTGAAGGACCTCTGTTAATTAAATATACAACAGTGTTGACAGCCTCTGCCCACATGTTTAAAGGTAGCCCAGCATGCAATCTCATGGTCCTTGCATGCTCCATTATTGTCCTATTCATGCATTCAGCCACTCCATTTTTCTGTGGAGTCCCTGGAACCATTTTCTGCCTATGAATTCCATTAAAGGAACAATAATCTTTAAATTCTTTGCTGCAATACTCACCACCATTATCAGATCTGAGACATTTTAATCTTTTACCCGTCTAATTCTCAACCAAGCTTTTCCATTTCTTAAATGTTTCAAATACATCAGATATCTATCTAAGGAAATAAATCCAGACCTTCCTAGTTGCATCATCTATGAATGTAACATAATACCAAGAGCCATCGAGAGAAGATACCTGAGCTACTCCCCATACATCTGTATGCACAAGCTCCAATTTTTCATTTTTCTTTTGCTTCCCATCCTTGAGAAAAGTGACTCTCTTTTGTTTTCCATACACACAACTTTCACAGAAATCCATATTAATACATTTTAGACCTAGTAAAAATTTCTTAGAATGAAGTACCTTCATACCTTTTTCACTCATATGCCCAAGTCTTTTATGCCATAAACCTGCAGCAACTTTTCCAGTCTCTTCCTGCAAACCTGTAGCAATTGTTCCAGAACCTGTTTATTTTTTCTCTGTAACAGCTAAAGTAGAAGAAACAGAATGACTTGTACAAAGATATAAGGTGCCTACTTTCACACCTTTTACTACTACTAAGGCACCTTTTGAAACCTTCCAATTTTTATCAGTAAATGTAACAGTGTAACCTTGTTTAGTTAGCTGCCCTGCTGAAATTAAATTCCTACTGAGCCTTGGAACATGCCTTACCTCTTGTAGTAGCCAATGATTCCCATTCTGCAACTTAATCTTGATTCTTCCCTTTCCAACAATTTGACAGGGTTCGTTATCTCCCAAATAAACTAGCCCAAAATCCCCTTGGACATAATCAAGAAAATAACTTCTATGGGCCATAACATGAAATGAGGCCCCTAAATCTAAAACCCATGAATCATCAGCATTATCTAGGGAAAGAATCAAAGTGTCATCTTTAGATTTATTACTTACTACATTTGCTTCCTTATTGCCTTCTTGTTTGTCTCCTTCTTTGTCCTTCCAAGACCAGCAATCTTTCTTCAGATGACCTGGTTTTCCACAGTACCAACAATCCTTTTGTCCTCTGGTTTGGGATCTTTTGTCCTTTGATTTTCCTCATGACTTCCCATGACCTCCAGAACCTTTTCCTCTCTCCTTTGATCTGCCCCTGCTTTCTGCATTCAAAACACTGCCTGATTTGGATCCACCTGAGCTTTTCTTACGAATTTCCTCACTCAGAATAACACCAACAACATCATCAAATTTTAGGTTATTTGAACTAGAAACAGAGTTACTAATCGCCATTACCAAACTATCCCAGCTTTCAGGCAATAAACATAATATCAAGAGAGCTCTAACTTCTTCATCAAATTTTACATTTACAGAAGTCAATTGATTGACAATCGTATTAAATTCATTTAAATGACCTGTCACAGATCCACCTCCAACCATTTTCAAATTAAACAACTGCTTCATGAGAAATACCTTATTTGAGGCTGAGGGTTTTTCATACAATTTAGCCAAAGCTTTCATCAAACCATCTATTGTCTTCGTTTCAGTTATATTGAATGCCACCGACGGTGCCAGGCACAACCGAATGGTTCCCAGTGCCTTTCTGTCAAGAAGATTCCAATCCTCATCAGACATTGTTGCCAGTTTCTTGGCTACTCCTTCCAATGGCCTCCATAAATCCTTTTGATAGAGGTAATCCTCCATCTGCATCTTCCATAACTGATAGTTCTACCCATTGAATTTATCGACCTTCAATTTATCCTCGTCCGCCATTGCTCCCACTCAACCATGAGACTTTCTTGTAGATGATAATCGAACACAACCCGCTCTGATACCACTTGTTAGGGTTAGCCGGTATAAGATATCAATTAAATGCAAATAAAGATTAAACAGAGAAATGGAAATACACAGAAATAATAATAGCGAGAGACAAGTTTTAACGTGGTCCACCCAAACTTGCTACCCCTTGACCTCGTCTTGGGGGCGCTGCCCCTTGACCCCATAGGAATTTGGGGGGAAACTGAGCTAATAAAAGTGGGGTAAATATAACCTCTGAGTCTTATTAGGCTCCATATAACAACAGTTTCATTATGCAGACTTGATTTTATCACTAATTATGATAGGACATTGATTGACATATGTGATTTGATTTGATCATAGTCATGCTATCTTGTGATTTGACATGCGAGTTATATAATTGATGATGTTTTGTGATGAGACTCTAGTTATTGATGTGATGTGGTCTAATTGACATGTGATTGGATAATGCAGTTTAATTTGGATTTATGTATTGATGTTTATTGTTGTATTCAATTGTGTGAATTTAATTCAAGTTGCTTCGACTATCACTTTTCATGACAAAATTGACACTTGATCAAGATGTGCAGGTTTTACTTTCCCTAGCCATGGGAAATCGGAGGTAGGATTCACAATATGTTATTCCCTGTAAAGCTGATCCATTCCCAAGAGGGATAAGGATCGCATTTGAATTTGAGTGTCGATTATAGTGCTTGATTTAATTTTATTTATTTTTAGTCTTAGTACCCTTTTGTTTATTTAAAATTGATTAATAATAAGTGTTGTAAAATTTTAATTGATTTATGCCATTTGGTATTTATATTATTTTTTTTGGGCCATTTAAATGTGGATTTTTAACTCTTTTCATGAACCCTAGGGTCCCAAAAGTTACCCTAGGTGGTCAACCATGAGTTTAGGGTCAACCTGGACTATCTAACCCTAGTTTTGACTCACCTTAGGTCACCCTAAACTATGGTTGAGTGAAAGTGACGAATTTAGAAAAGAGGGAATATGGGGGATGGGCCTTGCCTTGGGAAGAACTCATCTCCCATCCCTATGTTTTGGGAATCATTCCCAAGGAAGACTTGGGAGGTCTCCAAGAGTCCTCCCAAACTCCCTAGTGAGTGGGAGCACCACTCAAGACCCTTGTCTTCTTGAGGTGTTAGTGGGAATCCAACTCACCATTTGTCCCCCTCCCACTTGTGTGGAAGCACAAGTGGATGAGGTGGAGATGGAGGTGGAGTGAGAGGAGGACATTTGTCATCCTCTTACCTTCTCACTCTTACAAGTGGCTTTGGCAGAGGGAGGAGATGGTGACAAATGTCACCCTCTCATTCCCTCAAGGCCAAGTTGATGGCCTATAATAGCTCCTCTTGTAGAGGAGTGCGGGTTTTTCTTTTCTAGTTCTATTCCTTACAATTTTTGAGGGTTCTTGCAAATTTTAGTTTCTTTTCTAGTATGGAGGAGTTGGGAGAAATTCTTGAAGTTGGAAGGCTTGGGAAGGCTTGGAGATCTTTACCAAACTACTTCCATTATAAGGGCTTGTAAGGTAGGCTTTTTAACTTGTTATCTCAACTTTGCTTGCATAATGTGTGGTGTTTTAGTTTGTGGTTGTTTTGTTGTTTTGCATTGTGATGTTGGGATGGGTGTTATGGTGAGAGCACCTCCAATGGAGGTAATGCTCAACTTGTATGAGTAGGGGAGAGGAACAATCCTTGGGGGCTCTCCCATAGTTGTATTTGTGCCTTGAGGGATTTTATTTGTGGAGGAGAATGTTGAATGGCAAGAGTGGCATGGAGAATTTATGTGATGTTTGTGGAGGTTGGTGTTATGGAGATTTTTGGCTTGAGGCCATGGGTTGTGATTTATTGGATGGCAAGAGTGCCATGGAGTAGTTTGTGATTTGGAGGATGGTGGTGTTTTGATGATTTTGGCTTGAGGCCATGTGTTGAGATTTTTATCATTTGGGAGCCCTTTTAAGTTGAGAGGTCTATTCCCTACCCTCACCAAACTCATTTTTATGAGTTGAGTATTGTGTTAATCCTAGGGGGTTGTTCTATTTTTGTGTTATTGTGAGTACTTTTGTTATGGAATGAAACACTGTGTGAAATCCCTACCTCCCTAGCTCGGGGGTGACCCTCTTGCATGTCTACGGTAGGGAGGAGAGCTTTCCTTTCATAGTGGCTGATCGTTTTTTGTTGTCTTGTTGTTGTGTATAGCTGCAGGTCATTAAGTGAAGAGATGAGATGTTTTAGAGCTCAATTGGTGTTCATATAGCCTCTTGTGTTGGCTGTTGGAGCCATGGATATTTTGGCTTGTTGTAATGTAATTTTTGTAAGAAGCTACTATGTTATTTGCCATGTAGTTGGCTGCAAATGAATAACCAAAGTAACTTTTTGTTAATAAGTTTAAATTAGTTTATTTCCTTTAATAAGAAGATAGTCTTGTGTAGAGAGATGTGAACATTATGTTAGTTCTATTAATGTTGTGTATAATCTGTTATGAAGTTGGTTATCAAAAACAAATTTGTGTAAAGAGGACAATGATTTCAATCTATTGGAATGCTGATTGCCTCTCCTAAATGTAAGTTAAGAATTGTGATTTGCATGGGAAATAAGATGATATTTTGCTGTTATTTTAATTGTCAAAGAAAACATACATGTGTTAAAAGGCTGTTGTTCAGATCTGATTTTAGATAAAAAAAAGGGGGTGCATCTTCCACTTACTATTAATCTTAAAAAAATATATAGAATTACTATTATTGTTCTTTAATGTTCCTACCATTGTATGTAAACAGAAAAAAATAAAATGAGAGAGGAAGTTTTGTTTTATAAATTTTGTTGCTTGTTTTGTGTGATGGTTTGCACACTTATATATATATATATATATATATATATATATATATATATATATATATATATATATATATATATATATGTATATACATATGTATATATATATATATGTATGTATGTATATATATGTATATATACATATATATACATATATATATATATAAGTGTTTAATTATCAAGGGCACACTTATAGATTTTTACACAATATAATGATGAAGGGAAAACAAATTTTGTGACTTAGTTTTAAGCAAACTGTATATATCCTTTGGTATATATGTATACATTTGCATATATGCATATATTCATGCGCATATATATATATATATATATATATATATATATATATATATATATATATATATATATATATATATATATATATATATATATATATATATATATATATATATATGGACATATATATACATATGTTATTTATACAAATTATATATGTGTTACTATTTTTTAAAAAATATATATATATATAAAATAAAAATTATTAGTGGAGGACTGTGGGCAGTGCCCACAGCCCCCCTGAGCCTTAGCAACAGTGGGGTGTGGGGCAGGCAGAGCCTCCACCCACACCCACAGGTGTGGGTGTGGGCTCCGCCTCCCCCACACCCCACACACACACTTACCACTGGAAAAACCCCACTCCTCCCCTTAACCGCCACACACCCCCTCAAGCTTCAGACCCTAGCTCCGTTGTGCCTGTGAGCGCCCTCTGAAAACCTGCGTAGCTCCCATACTCTACTCACCATTCACCTTCCACATGGCCATGGAACCTCCCTGGCCCTACAACCCTCTCCAACCCTCCACCTACACCATGACCCTCCATTGTAGACTGTTGCCCCTCGCGGCCTCCCCAAAGCCCACAGTGCCAATACCTCCGCCACCTCTGTCGATAGCATAGCCACTGCCTGGAACTCCTCCGCCTAGCTTCTGCTATTCCTCTACCCACCACCAGTGACCACGACCCCACCGCCAGCGACCTCCCTTCTTGCATCACTACACAACAAGTTTGCAGACTCAACAGATCAATATATGTAAAAACAAAATCTTGTCTCAAGCACACAAAAAAAGAAACAAACAACAACAAAGGTTTCCTCTGTTTATAACTCTGGGTATTAAGCATGGCATCCATGGTTGCCTTCAAAAAACCTACCTGGACACAAACAATCAAAAGAAGGTAAGAGAAAAATATGGAAAATAGGGTTAGGGAAACACAACAAAATGAAGGAATAAGAGATTAGGTTTACTTTGTGATCACTTAGTGAATATGGAAATTAGGGTAGACTTAGTAATTTAGAAAATTATATCTTTTCTTTTGAGAGGATTATGAGAGGGTGAGGATTTTAAATTTAAATTTGATTTTAATCTCTTTTCTTTTTATTTATTTATTTATTTTATTTTCTATTTTACTCATGAGGGCTTTTGACTTGTTTTCTAAATTTGAAATGGGATTAATTTTTACTTTGAGATCTTGTTATTTTGGGAATTGAGTTTACTTTGGAGGGGATTAATTTAATTCGTGGTGGGAAGAATCTCCCCTTTGTATTTTCTTTTTATCAATTAAATTATTAAGTTCTTTTATCGTTAATTTTTACATTGTTTATTATAAATGATTTTATTATTAATATTATGTTATGGGGAGGGTTAATTAAACTCTCCTCCCTCACCCATTAATTCCTCGAGTGAGATATTAAATATAATACTAAATTATATTTAATAACGAACTCGGTTTCTCAGTTGAATTTGATTGACGTCTTGTCTCTCTTATTAAATCTATTATTTTAATTTATAACGTTGATTTTGTTTCTAAGAGTAATTAATATTTAATCATTTATTTGATGTAATTTTCCTATTGGCATTTATGTAATATTTATTTTTGCGTTTATTGATAATGCGTTATGCTGTCGAGATTTTTCTAGATTTTTAGGGTTTATTTTCATAGCATTTTTATGACTTCCATTTAATCACTCCACTTTATCCTACATCCATCATGCCATTATTTCCTATTTATTATTTCAATTTCTTTTTAATTCTGAGTTAGGGTTTGTTTTCAAACCTGCCGAAAATCACCTTCTCACCTAGGAAAATAGGGTTCTGATTTAAAACAGTCTAACCCTAGAAGTGACACACGTCATGTCGTATACCCCTAGATAGCCTACACCTCATCGAATATGTTGTCATGTTTACGCCTCAGGTGTATTGCCACCGAGCACGCAAGCGCGTGTGAGGGGGTTTTTAGGGTTAGGGAGAAAAATTTTCGTGGCCCGTGTCGTGACCACATGGCGAATAATTCTATCATGAGATCGAAGGAAGAAAATATGGTTTATCTATTACCGGGAGAAGAGGAATACTATCGGATAGCTACAGGAAATTCTCTGACATTAAATCAAGGGGTTCCAGAGGAACAATTTACTCTAGCTTGATTTCAACAAGAATTTTTATTTTTTTGCATGGGACCAAATTCATTTCAGAAGTATTTTTCCTTTCCAATATTTTTCCATTGGAGTTTGCCTTATTCCTTTTATCGAACATAATGATGCGAATCGTGCTTTAATGGGTTCTAATATGCAGCGTCAAGCAGTTCCACTTGTTCAACCTGAGAAGTGTATTGTCGGAACTAGATTGGAGGGTCAAGTAGGTCTAGATTCAGGAAGTGTAGCTATAGCCAAGCAAGCGGGGAAAATACAGTCTATTGATGGTGGAAATATCACTATAACTTCATCCGTTGTTCGAGACAATATAGAAATAGAATTGATTCTATATCAACGTTCTAATAGTAATACTTGTATGCATCAAAAACCCCGAGTTCGCCAAGGGGAATATGTAAAGAGGGGACAAATTATAGCAGACAGTGCAGCTATAGTAGGCGGAGAACTTTCTTTGGGAAAAAACATCTTAGTGGCCGATATGCCATGGGAAGGATACAATTTTGAAGATGCAATACTTATTAGTGAATGTCTGGTATATGAAGACATTTTTACTTCTTTCCAGATCGTAAGATACGAAATTGGAGTTTATTTTATGAACCAGGGCCCTGAAGTAATCACTAGAGACATACCTCATTTCAATGCTTACTTACTCCTTCATTTGGACGAAAATGGCCTTGTAATGATAGGATCTTGGGTAGAAATAGGTGATGTATTAGTAGGTAAAATAATACTGGAAGCAGAAGAAGAAGACTCTATATACAATACTCCAGAAGGAAAATTATTACAAGCTTTATTTGATATTAAGGCACCTACTGGAAAAGAAAAATGTTTTAGAGTCCCTAAAGGTGTAAGAGGTCGAGTTATCGATGTGAGATGTATCCAGACCCAGATGATGGATGAAGAGGATGATTATTTCGGCGATATTATGGAAATAGTTTATGTATATATTTCACAAAAACGTAGAATACAAGTGGGTGATAAAGTAGCTGGAAGGCATGGTAATAAAGGGATTATTTCAAAAATTTTGCCCAAACAAGATATGCCTTATTTACAGAATGGAACACCAGTGGATATGGTATTAAATCCATTAGGAGTACCTTCACGAATGAATGTAGGACAGATCTTTGAATGTTTGCTTGGTTTAGCAGGAAAACTAATGAACAAACATTATAGACTAGCACCTTTTGACGAAAGGTACGAGCGAGAAGCTTCTAGAAAACTAGTGTTTTCTGAGCTTTATAAAGCTAGCGAGCAAACAGCTAATACATGGGTATTTGAACCTGATCATCCTGGAAAACATCGATTAATTGATGGAAGAACAGGAAAGGTTTTTGAACAACCTGTTACAATAGGAATAGCTTATATATCCAAATTGTGTCATCAAGTTGATGACAAAATTCATGCACGTTCCAAAAAAAAAAGCGAAACTAATCACAATCTCTTACATATAAGGAACTTTATGTAGACAGAACATAGGTGTTATTCAAAATAGAACCTACCCCCCCCTTTTTTTTCAATTTATTTCTAATACGGTAGAAACCATTATTTACTAATACATAGTAAAATAAAGAATTAGAAATCGTAAAGGAAAAAAATTGATATGGAAAAGGAATCTATGTATGGTTGAGACAGAGCAGCATAATAATGCTCCATCTCCATATGTTTTTGTTACAAGAACAGATGCATATTAAAGAATATTATGTTGAACAGCATAAGTTCGCTATATATGGAACTACTTCATACTTGATAAATATGAAGTAGAATTGTATTTATAACATGATTCATTTTTTTTATTTTGATCATATCATTGATGATTCAATATTACTAGATCATTAATGATAATAATACGAAATTATCATCGTAAAATTATTTGTTTATTTATTTTTAATAGAATAATTGAGACTTTATATAAACTAAATAACGGAGCTATTTATGACACAATCAAACCCGAATGAACAAAATGTGGAATTAAATCATACCAGCCTCTATTGGGGGTTGTTACTTATTTTTGTACTTGATGTTCTATTCTCTAATTACTTTTTCAATTAGGAACAGTAAGAATATTCTTTCTCACCCAATTTGGTGAGATCTAATATTTCTATGTATTATTGTTTATGTCTTGAGCATGACTACTTAAAAAAAATGTGAAAGGAAGTAATAGAAATGGCCGATACCACCGGAAGGATCCCTCTTTGGTTGATAGGTACTTTAACTGGTATTCTCGTTATTGGTTTAATAGGTATTTTTTTCTATGGTTCTTATTCTGGATTAGGATCATCTTTATAGTCATGAAATGTATTACGTATCTATAAGAGATACTGTACATACGAAAGTGAAAACTCAAAAATAAAGGTAAGATCTTACCCTTCTTTGAACACAAAGGAAGGTAAGGTCTTATCTTTACTTATTATTTATTGTCAATAAATCCAATTGTAGATTAATGATAGGAGGATAATTCATACAAATTCTACAAATAATTATCTTTTTTATTAGAAAGATTTCATTTTCATTATAAAGAGAATTGGATCGATCCAATTAGAATGTATTTTTTTTCCAAAAATCAATTAATAGTTTTTATGGATCTGCAGAATATTTCTGCAATATTTGTTCATTTGCAATAAATTTTGCAAGTGTAAAAAATAGAATTTATAGTTTTATAATATAATAACTATTAGGATTATAAAAGGAACGAACCATTTCATTCAAAGATTTGTTTTGTTAAAAGGCCCATTTACTCAATGGGCAGCAATATATGCCTTTGCTGCTCCTTTTCTCATTTCAGTCCAAAATGTAGGAATGGAATTAGAAAACGAATGCGCTCTTCTTGCGATTGGTGAAATAATGGTAAAAAGTAAAAAAGATATATATATATATATATATATATATATATATATATATATATATATCTTTTTTTTTTACTTTTTACATGTAGGATAAATGAGAAAAAAAGCAAAAATAGTAAACCAAGATTACTGAATTCTTTCCTTCCTTCTATTTATGTTTTGATCATTTGTTTTGAATACGATAGATCAAGGTGAGAAAAGATGAGATGTATATAATATGTAATGTCGCGCATGACTATGTTTAGCAAGTCTGTTCCAGAATAACTCATTATTAATGATGCACATATTATTTCTATTTCCTCATCCTTCACAATATATTCAAACAGAGGGAAGGGGCAAATGAAGGGCTCTGAAGAAGTTTTTTTATTTTTATATCTATCTATAATTGCATTAATCATCAATAAGATGGAGATTCAAATCTTTTATGCACCTAAAAATTCATTTCGACCAATTGAACTTTCTCAAATTGTTTCTTCTTAAGAACCAGAAATATCTGTGCTAAAATGACAGATGCTAAGAATAATAAAAGACCTTGAACACGTAAAGGATCTTGAAGTACTATTTCTGCATTTTCCTGACCAAATCCACCTACATTAGGGTTATTCGTTAACGACTGATCCGCCTTGATGAATTCGCCTTCTGAAACAAGAAGTTCCGGTCCCGGAGGTACAAAGTCAACCACTTGTCGACCGTCTGATGAATTATCAATAGTTATTTGATATCCACCCTTTTCTTTACGTGTAATTTTACTTACTTTACCCGTTGCTGAAGCGTTGTAGACTTTATTGTTGCTTTTGCTCCCATGGGGATAAATTTGTCCTCTTCCTCTATTACCACCCACATATATGGGATATTTTAGGAAGTGAGCTGCTTTATTAGTAGCGGGATTTGGTGAAAGGATGGGAAAGACAATTTCACTATATTTTTGACCAGGAACAGGACCTATACTATAATATTTTTTTGATTTGGATGGTAGTTCTAAAAATAAAGATCACCTATCTTTTCCTTAATCTCAGGATAAATACGATCCGGAGGAGCTAATTCAAAACCTTCAGGTAAAATAAGAATAGCTCCTACATTTAAAGTTCCTTTCTTACCATTAGCAAGAACTTGTTTTATTTGCTTATCATAGGGTATTTTAACAACTGCTTCAAATACGGTATCAGGAAGCACGGACTGTGGAACTTCGATCTCCACAGGTTTTTTAGCCAAATGACAATTGGCACATACAATACGCCCAGTTGCTTCTCGAGGATTTTCATAACCTTGCTGTGCAAAAATGGGATATGCATTCGCAATAGATGTCCGAGTCATTATATCTATCATGATTAAGACGGAAATTGATTGAGTTATCCACTTTTTTACCTAGTTATCATAAGTTTTTCTATTTTGCATGGTTCAATTTTTGGTTCCAAATCTTTTATTTTACATAAATGGTAGTAGGTAACTATCATAGTGACCTGTCTGCAATTCTGCTACTATATTAAACCTAAAGATAAAAAATAAGAAGTATCGCCCTAAAAAGTAAAAAGGGGGGGGGGGGGGGTTAAATGAGGGATAAACCCATTTGTTATTCATTCATTGAGTGATAAATTACTATAAGTGAAGGAGATATACGATTCAAATGACGGAAGATCCAATATTTAAAAATTGTGTCTAAGATGACTGGAAAAGTTGAAATAAGACCAGATATTATTCGTTCGTTATGGGCAAATCCATAATTTTTGAAGATCAAATCGATAATAAGTTCCCAACCATGGGGCGAATGAAACCCAATACATAGATCGGTTGCTAAAAGAATAGAAAAAGATTTCATTGTATCACTTAGGCTATAGAAGACTTCTTGATTCCAAGAATTTAGAATGCCAAGTTTCTTCCTACCCAGAATGAGATAAACACTTAGAACAACAAAACCTATTAAATTTGCTAATAAATGTGAGATTATTTGGATACAATCTTGATTATATATTTTGACCAATTGGATCATTTTTTTCTGCATCTCTACACAAAGATCTTGTGAATGCGTTTCCGAAGAATCTTCCACCATTATTTCTAACAGGAATAGCTCTTCTATTTTCTCAAATTTTCCTAGAGCATTTTCTTCTTGTAAATAATCAAACTTTTTTTTTGATTGACCAGTATTCCACCAATTTGTAACCCAAGATTCCAAACCGTTCTGTAATGAAATTGAAATTCCCCAAGGTAGTACTATTAAACATGTAAGATATTGTAGAGAAGCTAATGCTTTATATTTGGCCACTTTCAATTCGTGAATCGCTAACGAACTCGATTGGCTCGTTAGCTCTGTCCAAAATCTAAACAAAGTACAAATTATAGAACGAGGTATGGGACCCATAGAATGATCTTTTGCGTAATTCTTCGACCTCGATAGAAAATATCTTTCGGATGAGGGATGGTTTGTTCCGAATGAGAAGTAGAGTAAAAAAGGAAGGATCAACCCTTTAAAATCGCTTTGATTTGGACTAATTTTCTATTTATTGTTTTCTTATTTAACTCTTGACCCGAAGAATCACTTCAATTTAAGTGGCAAATAAATTGAAGTTTAATTCTAATAATACCAATTCTGTACTCTTTGGTACATATAGGAGATGAAATTTGGAATTTCACGTGCATATATATAAAAAGGTGTAAAAAACTATATATATATATATATATATATATATATAGTAATTCACTTCATTGTATTCTTTTGATATGTGATATCCATGTTTATTGGACCTTTTGTTTCTATCTAATAGATAAAGAATGATATGGAGTGTTTGCCAACAAGACTACCGGTTTGCTTCCATAAGTAATATGGTGGAAATAAACTGACTATATGATCTTACCCTCCAAACAAATGTTGTGTCAAAACTTTTTCTCGTATCTACTAATACAGATCTATCTATTTGTATATTAAAATAGAAGACTTTCCCCCATTTCAAAATCCTTCAATGGATACGCGTAAAAAACGAGCTAATTCGGCAGCTTTCTGTTCCATTTCACGCAGAGTTAAATTTTCTTTAGTATGAGTTAAAGGGATGTCTTGTTGGCCCTTTATTTCCATATAAAGAACACGACGAGGAAAAAGACCTTCTTGAACTTCCATTTTGATTGCCTGAATATCTTTCATAAGAAATTAGAGAAAAATACGATGATTTCTTCCGAGAAATCCCCAACGAAAAAGGCATACAACTCCTTTTTCATCAAACTTATTGTAGCCACTACCTACATTGCACAAAATAGTGCACCACAAATAAGAGCTAATGAACAGACCTGAAATCCCATAAAAACACATTACAATTCCTTGTGGAACAAAAAGTATTTGCTGAGATGACAAAAAGGGTATAAGGTTCCTACCAAGGTAACTTGAAATTCTGACCATGAAAAATCCTAGTGAACCAAAAAAAAGGAGACAAGTGAAAAAAAAATTGCTCATTTTTCGAGACCCTGTTATGGGTTCTATCCAGAGCCATTTGGATCGACGATTCATAACAAATTACGTCCTATTTAAATTGAGGGATTGAACAAATCTTGACTCCCTATCCCAAAGTCATTCTCATAAATTGGCTATATTTATAAACTAGCCATATACATATAAGCATTTTGATAAAAAAAAAATATTTAGAATGATTTTTTTTTATTCTTATTCTTTTTCCATGTTCTTTTTTGTCTGTGCTTTTTTCAATTTTGCCCTTAACTTATTGATTGTCAAAATAATACTTCATTGCATCAGTCAAATAAAAATATGAATCTCTATATTCAAGTGTATATATACACATATTCTTAAATAGAAGTAAGAAAGACTTATTCCTTCACACACGGGCCTATATGATATGTATCATACATATATACATATCACATTCGATTCTATTTATGATGTATACATCATGTAATGTATCTCCATTTATTTATCATATATGAATAGATCTAAATAAATAGAGAATATCTATTTAGATCTATTTATGTTCATATTTAGAACAAGGTTTTATCTTATATTAGAAAAAAATCATATAGATAAATCATATAGATATATTTGTTCTACGATTGAAAGATTGGAACCTATTTATGAATCTAATTTGATCAGATTCATAAAATTTCGTCATTTTGAATATAGAAATATAGAAAAACGATTGTAATTGCCAGAAAAAACAAGCCCACCAAAGGCACGAAAATAGAGGGTAAGTTGGTTATTATTATATCAAAAGTATATTCAATAATATTTCTCTCTATTACAAAGATAGATTATAAGATAAAATGAGTAATAGGACCAAATAAGCGGACGTGCCTTTCTTCATAAAATACCTAATTCATTAAGGTGTTTTGTAAAGTAATTTATTATTTTTATTTTGTTTGATATAAATGGGACCAATTTCCACATTGTATATTGGTACATATAAATGATAAAATATCTCCGCTTCTCAATTCTATTTTTTGAAACTGTTCTATTAATAGATGTTTTTCTATTTCTATTAATGAATAAATGTTTACCTTTGAGACAAAGGTCTAACTCCATAACATAATCTTCTCTAATGCGAGAAAGTTACATAGTGTCTACTTTTTCTGATAAAGGGGTATTTTCATGGGTTTGCCTTGGTATCGTGTCCATACCGTTGTGTTGAATGATCCTGGCCGGTTAATTGCTGTACATATAATGCATACAACTCTAGTTTCTGGTTGGGCCGGTTCAATGGCTCTTTACGAATTAGCAGTTTTTGACCTGTTCGATCCTGTTCTTGTTCCAATGTGGAGACAAGGTATGTTCATTATACCTTTTATGACTCATTTAGGAATAAAGGATTCATGGGGTGGATGAAGTATAACCGGAGAAACTGTATCTAATCCAAGTATTTGGAGTTATGAAGGTGTGGCTGGGGCACATATTGTGTTTTCTGGCTTATGCTTTTTAGCAGCTATCTGGCATTGGGTATATTGGGATCTAGATGTATTCTATGATTCCCGTACAGGAAAACCTTCTTTAGATTTGCCTAAGATTTTTGGAATTCATGTATTCCTCTCAGGAGCAGCTTGTTTCAGATTCGGAGTGTTTCATGTAACAGGTTTGTATGGCCCTGGAATATGGGTGTCTGACCCTTATGGACTAACTGGAAAAATACAACCTGTAAATCCAGCATGGGGAGCTGAAGGTTTTGATCCTTTTGTTCCGGGAGGAATAGCTTCTCATCATATTGCAGCAGGTATATTAGGTATATTAGCAGGTCTATTCCATCTCAGTGTTCATCCTCCCCAATGTTTATACAAAGGATTACGTATGGGGAATATTGAAACTGTTCTATCCAGCAGTATTGCTGCTATATTTTTTGCAGCTTTCATTGTGGCTGGAACAATGTGGTATGGTTCCGCAACCACTCCGATCGAATTATTTGGTCCTACTCATTACCAATGGGATCAGGGATACTTTCAACAAGAAATAGATCGACGGGTTCATGCCGGTCTGGCTGAAAATCTAAGTCTATCAGAAGCTTGGTCAAAAATTCCTGAAAAACTTGCTTTTTATGATTACATTAGGGATAATCCAGCTAAAGGGGGGTTATTCAGGGTGGGTGCGATGGACAATGGAGATGGAGTTGCTGTTGGTTGGTTAGGACACCCTATTTTCAAAGATAAAAAGGGACATGAGTTTTTTGTACGTCGTATGCCTACCTTTTTCGAAACATTTCCAGTCGTTCTAGTAGATGAAGAAGGAATTGTGAAAGCCGATGTTCCTTTTAGAAGAGCAGAATCAAAATATAGTGTTGAACAAGTAGGTGTAACTGTTGAGTTCTATGGTGGTGAACTTGATGGGGTTAGTTTTGGTGATCCTGCTATAGTCAAAAAATATGCTAGACGTGCACAATTAGGTGAAATTTTTGAGTTAGATCGTGCTACTTTGAAATCGGACGGTGTTTTTCGGAGTAGTCCAAGGGGTTGGTTTACTTTTGGGCATGCTACATTTGCTCTTGTTTTCTTTTTTGGACACATTTGGCATGGTGCTAGAACTCTATTCAGAGATGTTTTCGCTGGTATTGATCCGGATTTGGATGCTCAAGTAGAATTTGGGGCATTCCAAAAACTGGGAGATCTGACTACTAAAAGACAAGTGGTATAAGATGGTATTGCTCCGCTCGTTAATAAATATTGAGAGATTTCATCTTAGTAATCAAAATCTTTTCATTCCACCTTTTTTATGGAAAATGTTGTAATTAGTACGAAAGTTATCTCTATAATTGTAAACTACGATCGAATCTATGGAAGCATTGGTTTATACATTCCTTTTGGTGTCGACCTTAGGGATCATTTTTTTCGCTATTTTCTTCTGAGAACCCCCCAAAGTTCCGGATAGAGGGGGAAAATAATTTTCTATTTTTCAAATCTTCTCTAATAAAAAAATGACCTTCCCGATCGGGAAGGTCATTTTTTTTTCAACTAGTCCTCGTGCTCTTCAAAAGGATCTCGAAGTTGTTCAGAAGGTTACCCAAAGGCGGTGTATAGGGCATAACCAGTAAAGCTAACAAGCAAACAAGATATGGAGATAGCGACTAAGGTTGCAGTTTCCATTGGTAGGTAATCCTATGTATGTATATATACATAATAGTATACAAAGTTAATTAGATCTCAACCAATACTATTGTTTTTATGGCTACACAGACCATTGATGATACTTCAAGAACCGGACCAATACGAACTAGTGTAGGAAATTATTTAAAACCACTTAATACAGAATCTGGTAAAGTTGCTCCCGGATGGGGAACTACTCCTTTTATGGGTGTTGCAATGGCTCTATTTGCAGTATTCTTATCTATTATCTTGGAAATTTATAATTCTTCCATTTTATTAGACGGAATTCCAGTTAGTTGGGTCTAGAAAAAATAGAAAATCTGCCCGGATCCCGAGTTCATCCAAAAGAAAAAGAACTAAGGAAGGAAAGATTTTGAATAGCTTTCATTTTTAGGTTATTACGTTCTGGTAGTTTGATCATGTAATTACTTTTTTTATCGAAGGATTTTTGGAATTATGGGTGTGCGACTTGTTAAAATTGATCTCTATTCTAGTACAGAAAACTAGTCTGTTGTCTTCATAAAATAAAGACGATCCTCTTACCTCATTGGATATTGCTCTAATAGTTAATATCCGGAGCACGAGGAATATATTAAAGAAAATCTGAACTATGGTTTTTTATGCCTGTTTTTGAGACCTCGTGACCAAGCTTCTCAATAATTTGAAAGAAGTATGATCATAAATTGAGGGATCTCTCTTCATTTTTCTACTGATGCTGATTAAAGAATGAGATAATTTCATTTTTATTAGTTAGTATATTTCATTAAGTGAGTAATAATGAAATGGAAAGGTTATAACCCATAAAACCTTTTGAGTATTAAAAAAATCATCGGGGTGAAATGGAAATCTGAGGTTTAGATTGATTCATCTATCAAGATCTCGACAAGATAATTCCTATTGATCGTCCATACTAGTTGTTATATCACGAATAGGATAAAAGATCGTTCAAAAGGCCTATAGCGATTTATTTTGCATAAGAATGAGCCAACTTGAAATTTGAGGACTATGAATGAAGTTTCTCTTCCTTCTTATTGTAGGAAATCATGGATTATTCTGAGTCCTCTTCCTTCATACAAAGAAATTAAATATCAAGAAACCATGTACTTTGTTCAAAAAGGTGTTTGGGTGTTCTTGTTTAAGCCGTATGAAAGGAAATTTTCATATATGGTTTTTAGAGGGGGAATTTGAGTTTACCTATCTCAATAAAGTATACAATTGGTTCAAGGAGCGTCTCGAGATTCAGGCGATTGCGGATGATATCACTAGTAAATATGTTCCTCCTCATGTTAATATATTTTATTGTTTAGGGGGGATCACACTGACTTGTTTTTTGGTACAAGTAGCTACCGGTTTTGCTATGACTTTTTACTATCGTCCCACTGTTCTAGAAGCTTTTGCCTCTATTCAATACATAATGACTGAAGTGAACTTCGGTTGGCTAATCCGATCGGTCCATCGATGGTCGGTAAGTATGATGGTTTTAATGATGATCTTGCATGTATTCCGTGTTTATCTAACAGGTGGATTCAAAAAACCTCACGAATTAACTTGGGCTACGGGTGTAATTCTAGTTGTATTAACCGTATCTTTCGGTGTAACTGGGTATTCTTTGCCCTGGGATCAAATTGGTTATTGGGCAGTCAAAATTGTGACCGGTGTGCCTGAGGCCATTCCGTTAATAGGAGCTCCTTTGGTAGAGTTATTATGCGGAAGTGTTAGTGTGGGTCAATCTACCTTGACTCGTTTTTATAGTTTACACACTTTCATATTACCCCTTCTTACTGCTTTATTTATGTTAATGCATTTTCTAATGATCCGCAAGCAAGGTATTTCAGGTCCTTTATAGAGAGGAAATATCAATTTTGAATAAGTATTCAAAACATATTATTTTACGATATATCAATATCATTGCCGTGAATATTTCTTATTGGAAATATGGAAATAAGAAAGCATGTTTCTCGGATTTCTCCTTTCAATTATTAAGTATTCTTTATTTAATACAAAGAATTGAAGTAGATACTCATTTCAGATGGAGAAAATGGATTACGGGAGTGTGTGACTTGAACTATTGGTCAGGCCATGCAGATCAATTTTTGGATCTGTCATATAAAGATTAATTGTGTCTCTGTCCCAATTTTCTTCCCAAAAATAGGAAGTTTAGAACTGGGTAAAAGGGGAGCACTTTGTTGTGTTCCAAGAGAGTTATTTCTATGATCGAATCCGAATTAGGCTTCGTGAGATCCAGGTAATAGTAATAACATTCATAAGTAAAATTTATTACTTACTTATTCTTTCATTTTCATAGTATGAAAATGCATGCATTTCCCTTGCATTTCAATAGGGTAAACTATCGGAGTAAAAAAGGGGTCTAAAGAAGGAAAAAGGCCAGATCAGTAACAAGTCAATACCTTGTATAAAAAAAAAAAAGGAAATAAAAATAGAATTGTGGAGGTCGAGATACACACAGATTACAAGGAATAAGATGACCCAAAAGGCATATTGACCATGATCGAATTTGTGAGCTTACTTGGGTACTGAGCATTTAATACGAAATAATCAAATTATGAAGAATGGTATAGATCTTCTTAATTCTTATTCTTACAATACACCCTTCATCATTTTGATTTCAATTATTGCTCAAGCCGGATGATCAAAATTGGCATGTCCGGTTCTTTCGGGGGATAGATTCATTCATAAGAATCTACTTATCCCAATAATAAAGAAACCTGACTTGAATGATCCTGTATTAAGGGCTAAATTAGCTAAAGGCATGGGGCATAATTATTATGGTGAACCCGCTTGTCCCAATGATCTCTTATATATTTTTCCAGTAGTTATTTTTGGTACTATTGCATGTACCGTAGGTTTAGCAGTTCTAGAACCATCAATGATTGGTGAACCGGCAAATCCATTTGCAACTCCTTTGGAAATATTACCGGAATGGTATTTTTTCCCCATATTTCAAATACTTCATACAGTACCTAATAAACTATTAGGTGTCCTTTTAATGGCTTCAGTACCTGCAGGACTATTGACAGTCCCTTTCTTGGAGAATGTTAATCAATTCCAAAATCCATTTCGTCGTCTAGTAGCTACAACAGTATTCTTAATCGGTACCGCAGTAGCTCTTTGGTTAGGTATTGGGGAAACGTTACCTATAGATGAATCTTTAACTCTAGGTCTTTTCCAATTTGATCTAATTTAGAATGTCTGAATATAGGAGGGAAATCTTTTGTTCATATATCTAGGGAGTAGTTGATTCAAGACAAATGGTCTCTCCCTAGATATATTTTATCAGATATTTTCTAATATTGTTATAGAATAGTCAAAGATTTATTCCAATTACTTTCCAGAAGAACTTAGAAAAAGGGAATCAATGGAGAGATGAAATGGAACTATTTATAAACCTAAACCCGATTCCCCGGTGAATCAATTCCAATATTTCGCATAAATTCCAATATTTCTTTGACAGATTGTTCCCCAAGATGTTTTATTTTCATTAAATCTTCTCGACTGTAATTTGAGAGGTCCGATAATGTATTTATATTGGCCTTTTTGAGGCAATTATATATCCTAGTAGAGAAGTTTAATTGGTCGATATACATTTGATCGAAAACTATTCTCTTCGTATCAGTCGATATATGCGAATTAGGTAAAGAAGGAGTCATATTGTCACTTAAACTGTTTGTTCCATCGATGTTCTCTTCCTTTGCCTGCAAAAAGGGAAGGAAAAAGTAAATCAAATTCTGAGAAGCTTCATAAAGTGCTTCTTTAGGAGCTAATCCTCCATTCGTCCATATTTCAAGAAATAGAATTTCTTGTATCTCATTTTCGCTACAATAGGAATGAATACTATAATTTACATTTTGTACAGGGATGAAGGCAACATCTATAGGAAAAATTCCATCCTTATTATTATAATTATTTGGATTTTGGATAATATATCCGCGGCCTTTTTCAATTTGTAATGATATATCTAAGGTAATGGATTTATTTATGTTAGCTATATGTTGTGTAGTATCAATTATTCTCATAGAAGGTGGTAACATAATATCTTGAGCGGTTACTTTTTTTGGTCCGACGACATGGATAGACCCTTCTCGAATTCTGTATGCATCACTTCGAAGTACAATTTCTTTCAGATTCACCAAAATTTCATGTATCGATTCTTCAATACCTATTATCACGGAATATTCGTTTGATATATTTTTAAATTGAGCATGTGTGATACATGTTCCTTCTACTTCTCTGAGTAAAACTCTTCTTATTGCGCTGCTTATTATATTAGCTTGATCTTTGCAAAGCGGAGATAGAGTGAAACGACCATAATTACAACGCTTACTGTCTGTTCTGGATTCGACACACTTAAATTCTGGTGTCACTGATATTTCATTCTGATTCATAATATGATTTGAATAGATAATTTAATAATTTCTTTCTCTTTAATTTCTAATTTATTCAATTCTTACACACGTCTCCTTTTGGGAGGTCTACATCCGTTATGTGGCATAGGTGTTACATCACGTACATAACTTAAATGTATACCACTTTTAGCAATGGCTCGTAATGCTGTATCTCTCCCCGGACCAGGACCACTTATCATAACTTCTGCTTCTTTCAGAAGACCTTGATTTACTAAGGTATGAACAACATTTGCTGCTACAGTCTGAGCAGCAAATGGTGAATGTCTTTTTGTGCCTTTGAATCCACAAGCACCGGCAGAAGACCAAGAAACCGCTTTCCCTCATGTATCTGTAACAGTAACAATGGTATTGCGAAAACTTGCTTGAACATAAATAACTCCTTTCAGTATTCGATGTTTAGTTCTACGTGGCAAAAATCTTCTTATAGCTCCACGTGGTACATATTTTCTTCTACTTTTTGGCACAAATTTTTTTGTAGTTTTTGACACAAATCTTCTTGTAATTTTTGATATATTTTTCTATTTAATTAGTAAAAAAAAAAAAACAATATAATATAAGAAATATATATATATATATATATATATATATATATATATATATATATATATATATTTCTTATATTACAATATATCAATCAATATAAGTAAATAATATAAATTGGATGTCAAAATTTATTTTATACATTCCTATTTTGATATAAATAGGAATTATCCCTGTTTTTGTTTATGCCTCGGATTAGAACAAATTACAAGAAGGCGTTTCCGCCTACGAATTAGGCGGCACTTTTCACAAATTTTGCGAACAGAAGCACGGATTTTCATATTTGTTACTTTTCTTTAATGCTAAAATCATATCGTATTTTATTTTTTGTATCTCGATTGGTTTAAATAACCAATCGAGATACATTTAATATAGATCGGAGATAGATTCACCCATATAGATCAGAGATAGATTCACCTTCTCATCTATATCTATAGATTATACGCCCCCTACTTAAATCATAAATAGGTAATTCAACTTTCACTCTATCTCCCCTTATTATTCGTATGTGTCAATATCTCATTTTACCCGATATAACCGCTAACACTTCCATGTCGTTATCTAGCAGGACTAAGAACAGTCCATCAGGATATGTGGTCATAACTACACCATCCAGCATAACAACGTTTCTTTTTATAGTCATAGTCTTTTTCTTGTTTTACAAATAATATAATTTTTAATGTACAAAAATAGAAAATAAATGTTATTTATTTAGGATATAATTATAGCCTAAATAGTCTCGTAAATTTCTTAATTTATTCATTGAATTGAAAAATGAAGATAAAGAAAATAAATACTATTTTCGTTATGATTTAGAATATCATAAATAGTCCCTTTTGTCAATATTATTTTTACAATATTACAATATTGGAGGCAAAAATACAAGGCTCTTCCTGAATGTATATTCAGGTGTTTACTTTTTATTTTGGAGTTACCATAAAATACATAATAATTCCCCTCCTATTTTTTTTTGTCGAGCTTCTCGATCAGTCATAATTCCTTGTGAAGTAGAAAGGATTACAATCCCCATTCCACCTAAAATTTTAGGGATCTCTCGATAATTAGAATAGATTCTCAGACTAGGTTTTCTAATACGCTTTGAAGCAGTTATATATCTCTTTTGCGTCCTTCCCCTAGATCTTGAAGTTAAAACAAAAAAAGATTTTTTACCTTCTCGATGTTCCCTAACATCCTCTATAAAACCTTCTCGTAGAAGAATTCTTGTGATGTTCTCGGTAATAATAGTAGCTGCTACTTGAACTATTTTTTTTTTTACCATGTCAGCATTTCTTATATAAGTCATTAGATTAGCAATAGTATCATTACCCATGACAAACTAATTCTTAGAAATTTACAATCTCAATATAAAGGCATGTTTATCTTTTTTCAGGAATATGCCTGACATTACTTCTACATAATTTATCAATATTTATAATACTTCAGGAGCCAATGAGATTATTTTGGTGAAATTCAATTCTCTTAATTCCTCAGTAACTGAACCAAAAACTCGAGTTCCTCTGGGATTTCCTTTTTGATCAATGACAACTGCTGCATTGTCATCAGATCGTATTATCATTCCATCGCTACGTTTAAGTTCTTTACATGTACGTATAACTACGGCTCTAACTACTTCTGATTCTTCCAGAGGCATATTAGGTGATGCTTCTTTAATTATAGCAATGATAACATCACCGATATTAGCGGTGTTACAATTACCTGCTCCTAGCACTCGAATACACATTAATTTTTGGGCTCCACTGTTGTCTGCTACATTCAAGTAAGTTTGAGACTGAATCATTTTTCCTCCAAAAGATTTGTTACCTCGGTAGAAAAAAAGGATTTTTTATAATGAAATAATCTTTTTCCGCCAGAAATATCTCTTTGGTTCGGCATTATCTACGCGAACTAGTAATAAATTTAGTATGTATAGGCATTTTGTATGCAACGATTTGAAAAGTTGCTCTAGCTATAGTCTCTGATACTCCGCTTATTTCATAAAGTATTTGACCTGGTTTGACAACAGATACCCAATATTCTAGAGGTCCCTTGGCTTTCCCCGAACCCATACGTATTTCTGCAGGTCTCGTTCTAATAGGTTTGTCAGGAAATATACGTATCCATATTTTTACGCCCCGACGGGCATAATGAGTAATTGCTCGTCGTCCTACTTCTATCTACCCATATGTGATCCAAACAGGTTCCAATGCCTGAAGAGCAAATCTACCAAAACAAATGCGATTGCCCCGAGAAGATACTCCCTTGATTCTTCCCCTATGTTGGTGACGAAATTTTGTTTTTTTGGGTTCTAGTCGATGGTTGTATAATATTATTTGAATCCCATCTCTATTTCAGAACCGGATATGAAAGTTTCTTCTCATCCGGCTCCTTGTGAAGAATCTATGGCAAATTTGGATAATAAATATTGAGATCATGTGTTATATAGGAATAAACCTGTATTTACCCATTACATATATCATATACATAATATATACATATATTATGACGGTACAAATAGCTCTTTTATTATATATCAATACTGCCCAATAAGTATCTTACAGGCGAATATTAACTCTTTCAGTATTTACCTCATGGGGTCGACTTATGGACTCCAATGAAATAAATTCTTTATTGGTTTATTTCGCCATCCTATCCAATGAATGATTCAGATTCTATATGATCTTATGCAATCACAGGTTCCATCGTTCCCATAGCTTTCAAATGGCTACTTAGGTTTACCCTCTACAATGGAGCTCTTATTTATATTTCTTACAAGAATCAATTTTCTTAGTTTCCATTGATCCGGAAGCTCTTTATTTTTCTTTTTTTTTTTTTCTTCATAGACTGAATTATAAATAATCAGGATAATTCTTATGCTTTATCACACTGCTCTTTGGGGGTGATTTATGACCCATACAATACTGTAAGGAAGAAGATTTCATTTTTTTTCCTCCTTTCTCCCCTTTTTCTTTTCTTGCATTACCAAAGACTCTTTTTTGCCTTACGAGAGATATAGGTTTGTCTCTTCGTGAAAGAAAGTCTTTCGTTCATTCGATAGAACTATCTATATTTACTAACTAGCTTATTGGATCTTAGTAATTAATAACAATAATCAATTTTAGCTCGAAGGGTCTGTAGGGGCACTCTACCTTGCATAGCCGATTCTTTACGAGCTCTCTCAATTCTGTTAAGACGTCCTTTAATTTTTATTTTAATACCTTCTACATCCGCCTTTTCAGCCAGTTCAATAGCTTTTTTCATTATTTTTCTTATTTCAACTCTCTCCTTTAGTTGTAGAGCAATATATTCCGCAAGAATTTTGGGTTCTCTATAAGGTTTCTCCACTTTTTCTATAGAAATGAGAAGTTTTCTGTTTACAGAATCAAGCATATTTTGTACTTCCTCTCTTAATTGCTTAATTTGTTTTTTTTCCTCTTTTTCTTTCTTTTTTTTTTCACCTTTTTCTTTCTTTTTTTCTTGGCCCTGTTTTTCAATAAACAAGTTGACAAATGCAATATATATGTTTACCGAAATCAATTCGGTCTGTTTCATAATCTCTATACGTGTAATTCCTCCATAACTAGAATTTATGGAACCTTTGATATGTTGTACATAATTTTCAATGCAATTATATATTTTCTCATCTTCTCGTAGATCTTCGGAATAATCCCTTTCTTCAAACCAAAGGGAGCAATGGTTTTGAGTAAAACCAAGTCTAAAACCAAGTGGATTTATTTTGTTTCCCATACATATTTTTTTTACTACTTTTTGCAGGTAGTACACTTGCAACATAGATGGATTATGATTCCATCTATTTGGATATTTTGTTTCTCTTCTTTTTTATCCATAGAAGTTAGGCTTAGAGTCATTTAGATCTTAGAATCTGCTGTCATTTGCATCTTCCAATGCAATAGTTATATGGCAAGTGGGTTTCTGTATTGGATAACCGCGTCCCCGAGCTCTAGGTCAAAATCTTTTGAAAAGAGTACCTTCATTCACTTCAGCTATAGTGACAAATAATTTTTCGTTGTCTATACCCATATTGTGATCAGCATTTGCGAATGCAGAACGAAGTACTTTTAATATGGGATAACATGCTCTATAAGGCATCCAATTCAGTATCGCAAGTGCGTCCATATAGGGACGACCACGAAGTTGATGAAGTACTCTACGTGCTTTATTAGTAGACATATGTATATGTTTAGCTACAGCTTGTATGTCTCTCTTTGGAGGATAACATTTCTGTATATGTTTAACTTGTTTAGCTTCAGCTCGTATGTCTCTCCTTGGACTCCTATTTTTAATTATCATCTTCATCCTCCACAATAAATTAATGTGTACTATTTACAATGATATTTTTATCGTTTCTCATTTTTTTTAGCATTTCTCTCTTGTTTTTCTTTTATTGCTTTTATTTTTTTATCCTTTTTCATTTTTTTATCCTTTTTCGCATGTCCCTGGAAAATGCAAGTAGGTACAAATTCCCCTAATTTGTGGTTTATCATACCATTTTTTATAAAAATGGGTAAATGTTCCTTTCCATTATGAACAGCAATGGTATGACCAATCATTGTGGGTACAATGGCAGATGCTCGGGACCAGGTCACTATTATCCTCTTCTCTTTAGTCATATTTAGATTATTTATTTTATTCAACAAATAATTAGCTACATAAGTATTTTTTCTTAGTGAACGTGCCATGGTCAATTACCTTTCTTTTTATTGATAGAAAAGTTAAAATGGATTTACAACTATTCCTACTTACGTCGACGAAGGATTGAAACATCACTATATTTATTTCTCTTCCGACTCTTTCTTCCAAGTGCGCTATAGCCCCAAGGGGTCAGTGGTTTTTTTCTACCAATTGGAGCTCTTCCTTCACCACCCCCATGAGGATGATCCACAGCATTCATAACTACTCCTCTTACTTTAGGATGTTTACCCAGCCAACGTTTTGATCCAACTTTACTTAAAGTTCTATTTTTCCATTTAAGGTTGCCTACTTGTCCAATTGTTGCTGAGCAGTTCTCAGATATTAAACGGACCTCCCCAGATGGTAATCTTAATGTGGTCAATCGACCTTCTTTTGCAATCAATTTTGCCACAACACCTGCTGCTCTAGCTAATTGTCCGCCTTTTCTGACTTGTACTTCGACATTATGTATATTCGTGCCTAAAGGTATATTGGTTGAAGTAGACCTTTAATTTGTAAAAATCCCTTCCCAAACTGTACAAGCCTCTCTCAGGGCATACAGCTTTATGGATGTGAATGAATATTCATATACTCAATGTAAATATAGAAGATTCTATTTCTATATTTTATATAGAGATCTAGGATGAAGGGCATACTTTAAATCCCTTATGTCCTTATTCTGTACATCCTAGGTTTTTTTTATTCCATCATCTGGCTTATGTTCTTTTTTTCATGTAGCATTCAGAATGAATGACTTTATCAAATTACGTTAATGCTTTTGCATCTTCCAGATAACGTAGGAGGCATTTGAAATAGAAATTTTATTTATTCTCTAAAAAATATTTTCACTGTTCAGCTTTGAATCTGCCTTTGACCATCAAATCAAATGTGAGTTACTTGTCTTTCTCTTCATAACAAGGGTTCCTTTACCTTATTTGTTTCTACTTCAGATAATTTAGTCTTCTCCATATTATCATATCTCTGGAGTCAATAATTCCAGAAACTATTGAACTCAATCACCTGCTGCTCTTTATCCTCAGTTTCCCTTTGGGGTTGATCCCATCAAAGTCTCCTAGTTGGATCAGTGATAGATTTTTAGGTTTTGCTGTAAACCCAATCGGTTACTTCTGATTACGTATAATTAATAATTCAAACCGCAGTCAAAGGTAGGGCATTTCCCATTGATATGGGAGCTCTTGGACCGGAAAGAATAGTATCTCCAATCATAATCCCTCTCGGATGCAAAATATATGTCTTTTCACCATCTCTATAGTGCACAAGACAGATATATGCACTTCTATTAGGGTCGCTTTCTATTGTTACAATTTTTCCCAATATGTTTTTCTCACTCCGTCGAAAATCAATTTGACGATATAAACGCTTGTGACCTCCTCCTCTATGTCGTATGGTAATAATTCCACTGTTATTACGACCTTTCCCACAACGATGCTATCCAGAAGTCAATTTCTTTTGTGGATGAGACTGGACTTTTCCATCAAAACTTGATAGAGATTTATCACGTGTGCCTGGAGTAAAAGTCCTGTACGAATGGGTGGTCATGTTATTATTTATTTCAATAAAATAAGGTTGGAAAAAGTGGAATAGAATCACCTGGTTTTAGTGTAATAATCATACGTTTATAATGCATTCTATGTTTCATTATTATTTTTTTATTCCCTCTTTTTTCTTTCTTTTGCGGAGGCCAATAACTATTGACTCCTATTACTTTAACATTGAAGAAAAGTTCAATCCAATTTTTGATCTTTGTTTTATTCGATCCCGAATCGACATTTAAAATATATTAGTTTTTTTCAAATAGACTAACACTTTTCTCTGTAAGTACTAAATCTAGATATTGAACCTCATACATAGATATTTCTCCTTTACTATCATTTACAAATAAAATACAGATGCCTATATCCACCTTTATTATAATTCAATAAATAGAATTAAACTATATTTCTATATTATACAATAGGACTACATAGGAAATTCTGTTTTTAACATATTCTGATTTGGGTAGCACATTTATGACTTCTATTGAATTGAAAAAGAAAAAGTGTTTGATCATATGTCTATTAGATCAATTAATGTAAATTATCTTTCGATAGTGATAATAAAAATGTATAGATATAATCTATCATATCTATAAGTCACATATTGATATGAATATTTGAATAGATCTATCCTTTTGATCCAATTTCTATTGCACTATATAATGATATGTGATTATAATATTGTATTGTAAAATATTTTATCCATAAAATAGAATTCACTTTTTGGATGCCTTGATGGTGAAATGGTAGACACGCGAGACTCAAAATCTCGTGCTAAACAGTGTGGAGGTTCGAGTCCTCTTCAAGGCATACATATTGTAATACCTACTGAATGATCAATTCCATTGATCATATCAGCAAATCGAATTGATATTATTTCAATAGATTGAATCTATTTCTTTTTTGATATGAGGGTTTCAAAAAATGATTATTATTCATTGTTTTATAATCATTGTTCAAGCAATTCATACATAGATGGAATATTATTAATCTAAATTGAAATTATTCCACCATGTTTCAAAAGATACTAGTATTTTTTTATAGGTCTAAAATACTAAAAAAAAGGAATATTTATAAATATAAATAAATCCGGAAGTTCCAATCGAATTTTAACAAATAATAGGAATATTATATTCCCTCTAGAAGCAAATGAAAGATTATTTCTTCAGAATAAAAAGTTTAGGAGGAAAGTATACTATACTACTATAACCCAAATAAAATAAATAAAAGTAAACATAGTAGAGAATATTTCATCAAGTTCAAGAGAACTGACTTGGCTTATATTTATTACTATGCTTACTTTTACATAATCGTAATATCAATTTATCTTTAAATTAAAGATCTAGTCTTTTTTATTTTTATTCAATCCTTCCGCTAATAAGCAATCAATGGCATTCGGAGAAAGCCATTTTGTTTTAAACAATGTATTGATCATTTGTTTAAATAATATTCTATTAGAGAAAAACAAATTTGATAAATATTCATAACTTTCGAATAGAGTTTTATAAATAAAACATTCATTAGATAATAAATCTATATTTTCCCTTTCTCCCTTGAGCAAAAATTGTTTGAATTTATCATCCCGTGTTTTTTCACGGAACCAACGTTCACTTATTATCGATTGGGAATATGGTAATACACGTCTCAATTGGATACCAATTTCTTGATAGCATTTGAAAGTTTCAAAATCTTCTCTTCTTTGAATTTGAGGTAAATCATTATCATCAATCTGAATTTTCATTCCTAGGGCTATTTTTTTCACCTTTTTCCTTCTTATAATAGACTTTAATGATTTTCTAATACTAATTTTTAGCTCTCTTGTTGAAGAATAAGTAAGATAAATACTCTTCACAAGTTCTTTAGAAACAAAAAGTTCTTTTCGTTCAAAAACAGGGTGCTTATTTACAAAGCGAATACTCACGGGATCCCAAAGAAATCGACGAGATAGATAGATCACTGGAGTATTTAAAGGTTTATACTCCATTGCATACTCTTCTGTGTCAAATTGATATATTCCCAACCTTTGAAACTTATTGTATAAGAATTTTGCTTCCCAGAAAGCAGCTGTCTTTCTTTCTACAATATCGTCCTTCCTAGCATAAAGAGAAAGGAGATAAGTGCTTGTAATGAAACAACTTGCACAATATCTGAATATAATAGAAAATATGCTGTAAATACTTGATAATAATATGCCACTTTGAGGGGGCAACCTCCTAATCCACTTCGAGGGGGATACCTCAAATAGTCTTCAATAAGAACACAATACTGAATATGATATGAAATGAGACTCACTACCTCCTATATATACCTATTTATGCCTAGGATATCACCCAGGCCGACTTAGATAGACCTATAGAAGCCTTAGGCCGACCTAAACAACTAAATAACAATATAATAATGATAATATGACTTAATTAGGAGTTAAGATAGCCACAAGCTGACTATTCATAACCATATACACTATAGAAGTAAGGGCATAACATGCCGCCCACCTTTACAAAAGCGTTGTCCTCAATGCTGATCAATTGTGGTAGTTTCTTCATATAATCTTCATCATCCCATGTGGCAACTTCAACTAGAAGATATTTCCTTGATGTCCTCAACTTATTCATGTGTGTTTGGAAAATTAACTTCAGCTCCAAGATGTGTCTTCCCTTTGCATCTAGCTCTTGATGGTCATGAATGTGTTTTTCCTTTACTTGAACCTTTTGATGTGCCATAGAGGAAAAGGTGAGGAATAGTACATGGTACCCTTGCGTTGGTTGAATATCTTGACTAGGAAGTTCTTCTTCTTCTTTCACTTCTTCCTCTTCATTACCTTTTTCTTCTTCATCATCATCATCATCATCATCATCATCATCATCATCATCATCTTCTTCTAGTTCTTCTTCTTTTTCTTCTTCTTCTGCTTCTTCTTCTTCTGGTTCTTCTTCTTCCGGTTCTTCTTCTTTGTCTGCTGCTTCTTCTTCTTCTTCTTCTATTTCTTCTTCTTCTTCTTCTTCTTCTTATTCTTCTTCTTCTTCTTCTTCTTCTTCTTCTTCTTCTTCTTCTGGTTCTTCTTCTTTTTCTTCTTCTTCTTCTTCTTCTTCTTCTGGTTCTTCTTCTTCTTTGTCTGCTGCTTCTTCTTCTTCTTCTTCTTCTTCTTCTTCTTCTTCTTCTTCTTCTTGGTTGCTTGAGACCTCCTTTCTTGGTTCCTTCATTAAGGCACTTAACATGCTTCGTATATATGATATATCTCCTCTTAGGTCACACATATCCCTCTTGAACTTATGTATTTCCTCATCCTTATCAGAGGATTTCCCCAGTGTGACAGCATTCTTTTTGCCTCTTGTTGTAGGGCCCATCATGATGGAAACCAATATTTTTGAAATAAATCACACAAATGAAATGTAAATTTTCTAAAAATTTTACTGTGCCTTACTAAGGCCAAGATACCACATACCCAGAAACAAATCCAAAAAATTAGCAAATTTTCTGCCTTGAGAGTGAATTTGTTGGAAACCCTAATTTTGTAATAACTTGCTTATTTTTGCTTCAATTCCTCTGAAATCTGGATTGTATCTTCTTTAATATGGTCTTCAAAAACCCTTTAAAAAACTTTAAAAATTTTGCTAAAATCTGAAAGTTATGCTCTTCCCAAAATCGCCTCCAATGATGAGAAAAAATTTTGCCTCTACGATGCCAAGATCATGCTCTGATACCACTTGTAATGAAACAACTTGCACAATATCTGAATATAATAGAAAATATGCTGTAAATACTTGATAATAATATGCCACTTTGAGGGGGCAACCTCCTAATCCACTTCAAGGGGGATACCTCCAATAGTCTTCAATAAGAACACAATACTGAATATGATATGAAATGAGACTCACTACCTCCTATATATACCTATTTATGCCTAGGATATCACCCAGGCCGACTTAGATAGACCTATAGAAGCCTTAGGCTGACCTAAACAACTAAATAACAATACAATAATGATAATATGACTTAATTAGGAGTTAAGATAGCCACAAGCTGACTATTCATAACCATATACACTATAGAAGTAAGGGCATAACAGTGCCAGACGCCAGGAATTTCTTCCAATACAAACTAGAAAGACGGCTTGGTCTTTCTTGAAACCCTCCAAACAGATGAAGATAATCCAATAAAGGATTTTCTATTGTTATATCTTTGATATGCTCGAATCGATTGCCGCAAAAAAAACTAAAACGCCAGGTCCTAGAATCACAAACTACGGGAGTTCCCAATTCTCCTCTGTATCCTTCGTAGGCGTATCTTAATTCTTTAGATAAAACGATTTCATCTAGCATAGAAGATAATCCTTTTTGCATCGTATCTCTTTTGAACTAAGGAGCAATTGTGATGTAATCAGAATTACCCCGATATATTGCCAACCATGGAAACTCTTCCAAAAGACCTTGTAAAAGACTTGAAGCTAGAATGAAATCATTTGCAATGAAAGGATCAAATGGAGTCCAATTCTCTTTATTTGATTCTGATAGAAACCAACAATCTTGAGCTACTGATCCGGCCAAGCAACCCAAAATATGATAGAATATGGTGAATTCCTTTGCAGCTGTTCCAGCAACTGAAGGTTCTAAATACCATTGATGCAAATAGTTTGCCCTTCGACCCTGGAAATCTGGAGTAAGCCTTAGAAAATTTTTTAAATACGTAAGTTTATTTTGTATAATAGCTTTTCCTATCTTATAGGGAAGTACTTTAGAAATAGCACTAAATTTCAGGTTATAATTGCAAGGACCCCAACTTGATCTATACAAAGCTACTCCAATTATATCATTGTCTATAGCTGAAATATTTTGATTAATGCTAATTAGCAATATATAATTAGCAAGGTTTGCTAGATCTCATGTAGTAAAACCTTTGGTATTTAATCCAAATTCATCGTAGCGGTTCCACTCTTTTTTCAAGTAGAGCCCTTTGTTACGTAAAAGCACAGGAAATTCTTTTTCTCGATGTGGGGCAGGCCATCTTTTAGTGTTGATAAATGTATCGAATCTTCGTTTATTACGAGGAGGAGTTATTAGAAATGGATCAATTTTTTTTGGAATATGAGTTGAAGCAATAACAATAATATTTTGTTTGATGGTGGTTTCTTGTTCACCATCACCCGGATGATATGAATCTCCAAGGAGTTCCGTCAATAATGTAACAAGGAAGTAGTAATCATTTATTTCATGAATGCTTGGAATCCATATGACGCAAGGAGACATCAATTTTGCCAATCTGAGTGCCAACATGAATTGGAAAACTCTTTTCAAAAAATATTCTGGAGGGTTAGGATCCTCTGGTCATGCAAAAACTTATGAGGTTTTTTATCATAATGGTCTTTCTCAAGTAGGTCTTTTGGCCTGCCTGACCAGCCCATAGACATAAAGGATATTTTCATGCTCAAGGTATGAATTTTGAGCTGAAGATGTATACTCAGGTTCATAGCGAGATAGAAGTTTCTGCTGCCTCAAAAAACTATTAGGAGATATTCTTATTAAAGGTAAATAAGAATCTGCTGCTAAACTTTTAGCCAAATATGATCGTCCAGTTTCCCTAGGCCCTATCAATAAAATTCGATTCGAAAAGGACGGCATCGGGTAGAATGGGAAAAATCTAACTTGGTCCAATAAAGATGAGTGAATTGGCATGGAAGTAATCCGCTACTGAAAAGCAGCGAAGATCGATATTTCTGCTGGAAGCAATGATTTTAATTCATAATTCATTATACCTATTCTATGGGTTAGACCTAGCTGAATAAATTCAGCTAAAAATTGAAAGTAAAGAAGTCCCGGCTCTTTTCTTTTTTCAAAATATTTAGAAAAGAAACCAATAGGGGGAGTTAACTTCGATTCAAATTGAGAGATTTTTTCTTGTACTGAAAACAATCTATTTTCTCTCAAAAGAAAATCATCCACTTCAAATTCGTGCAAAAGTGTTTTTATCATTGAGTGATATCTTCTACTATACAGTCTTAAAAGCCATTGAATATTTTTGACATACCAAATTTTCAATAGTAGCAATAATCCTATATCATCAGGATCCGACTCCATCTCGGTAAAGTCGAGAAATGCAAGCCAAGAACCATACAAATTTAAATTAGAAAAATTTCTAAGCATTCTCAAAGATTCCATCATTTTTCCTACCTCCCTAAAAATGTAGGGGTTACGCTCCAGCTCTTGGACGAACTTCCAGTTCCTAAAAAATTGAATCGAGTAGAAGGGAATTATGCAGGAAATAAAAAAGAAAAATCCAATGAAGATACAAATAAAAATATCATACTCCAGAACATTTAGTATATATTTCCATGTATCAAATGATATTGACGTATCCTTTCCCTCAACTACTGTTTTATTTATTAATTTTAATAAATACAAAACAAGCGGATGGGATAACAAAGGATTCAATTTTGGGAGAATTTTCTCTCTAAATTTCCACTTTATAAGTGTCCAAAATTGATGAGAAAGTGCCCACAAAATATTCAAATTTTGATTCCAATTTTGCCTAATATTGTCCAAAATTGATACCAATTGATCACTAATATTTATTGGTATTTCCGGATAAGTAGCTAAAAACATCTTTTGAGCATATTTCCACCCTGCGGAAGTAAAAAACAATAACCATGCCGTATATGTTTGAAATAAACCCCATTTCTCAAGAAGAATATCGATTTGAACGGTTTTAAAAGAAATTAAAAACTTTAGTTTTTCTTTATTCAAAAGGTCACCTATGGCGTCACCTATGGCTTTGTCTTCCATTATGTTTTTTAAACTTTCTGTTGAATTAGATTTTTCTTTTTCTGCAAATTTATTCATTCGCAAAGATATTTCGGATAGTAAATCATCTTGATAAGATTGAGTTTGAATAATATTTATGTTCGAACTAAAACTATTTTTAGAATACTGGTTAGAGGTCTTTTCTTCTGAATTTGAACTACTTAAAAAAGGATAGCAAGAACTTTTGTCAAAATTGACAATTTTGGGGATTATTAAAGGAGTTTTATAAATATCTTCAACCGATAAAATATCTATTTTACCATGAATAAATGAATTCAATTGATTAAGTAAATTAGATGATTTATGCAACTCCTGGATTAACGCTTTGTCACGTAAATATTTATCCAATAATATATTGACTTGTGACTTTATGAGTGAGATAGTTTCTTTCTCTGAGTACACAGCTCTTATTTCACCAATAGACAAAGAAAACAGATTGTTATGAATGGGAGCTAAATTGAATAATTGTCCATATGTAACATTCTTATTTTTGATATGAATCCTTTCCATGTAAGGAGCTAATCTTTTTTTATAATTTAAACGAGCATGGTGTAAATAATCTAAAAATTCAAATGTATTTGCTTTGCAAAAAGAAGCTCTCAATGAATTTTGATTAGATAGTTTTAACAGATTCAACCAATTGTCTCGATCATTGAATATTGCTGAAAGACCAGCATTATTAAACAATTCCATGTAATTCTTTCCATTATCGAATAAGTCAATAATTGATTGACTTATCGGTTTCTCATTCAAACCTAATGGTGCTATTGTTTTTTCATTGATCAAGGATTTCAATCTTTGTGAAAGATTAGGAATTGATTTAGATTTGATTTCATTGCCATTAATCTCGTCCAAGATAATATTATAAATTTTATTCTAAAAAATTTTATTGGGGTTTCCAAGCCAACCCGAATGTTGAGTAGTCAATAATTCAATTGGATTGAACACTCTTTTTTTTAATTTGTTTTTTTTGCGAATGTGAAGATGTTTTAATCTTTTTTTTAAGTATTCGATCTGAATGGGCACTTCAAAATTCCAATTATCTGGAGAATTTTTAAGAATAACTATATTCAACCAGTTTTTCTGACATTTTCTCCAACTTGATGAATGCCGATTAATTGCATCTTGCATTACATTATTCAATTCTATCCAAGTTCCAATTAGATCTTTTAAATTGCGACTTATCAAAAATCTTTTGATTAAATAGAATTTTTTTAATACTTTTTGTAATTCCAAATGTGATTCCAAATCCAATATTTTTCGTAATTCAACATCCAATACCAAGAATTCCAAATAGTATTTATGGAATGCTTTTGTCAATTGAAAATAATACTTATTCAATGTTTTTATGAATTCAATACAAAATCTTTTAAATACTTTTTTCCATTCAAAATAATACTTATTCAATGTTTTTATGAATTTAATATAGAATCTTTTAAATACTTTTTTCCATTCAATATAATACTTCTGGAACGATTTGGAAAAAGCATACTTATCCAATGCAGTTTCGGATTCTAAATTGTCCAATGCAGTTTCGTATTCTAAATCGTCCAAATCGTCCAATGTAGTTTTGTATTCTAAATCATCCAATGCAGGATCCGATTTGAAATAATACTTAGAGTATTCATTAAATACTTTTGATAAAGAGTATTTCATCAATACGTTCTTCAACAAATGGAAATTCTTAAATGCTTTTTCAAAATGCTCGTCAACTTGAATCTTATAGTCATTCAATATTAGTTGTATCCAAGTTTCATGTCTCTTTACTATTTTTTTATTTATATATGGATTCTCTTTATCAAGAATATTGAGTAGCATAGAGAAAGAATGATGCTAATTTATCTCTGTAATTGAAGATTTTGTTCAATAATATATTCTTGTTCAGTTCACATAATTGATATAAGCAATAATTCACATCCGGGACAAACTCAAATTCATTATAACTATAATTCTGATCAGGTTTAGTTATTAATAGAGTAAATTGATCCGTTATTTTAAAAACAATTATTTTCAATTGAAAATAATCGTTTAATCTTAATTGTTCTTTATTTAATCTTAATTGTTCTTTATTTAATCTTAATTGTTCTTTATTTTGATCATCTCTATTTTTATCACAGGATGAAGAAGATCTTGAAGATAAACTCTGATTCACAAATCGAATACAATTTAATTGGTTTATATCTTTTCTAATGTTCCATCCAGGATATGATAAAATAGCATAATTTACAGAAGGATTTTTAAGATATGTTTTAACCTTCCATAAATCAACTATTCTATTCTTTTCTAATACCCTGAAATATTGAAAAGCATCTTGTCACCTTTTCAACAATTTCAATTTTTCACTGGGTTTCTTAGTAGAACTAATACTTATACATGATTCATCTATTGACAAATGATCAAACAGTCCTTTAAAAAATTCCAACTCTAAGAAGGAATAAGATTCTCTTATTCGATCTGATTCTTCTTGTTCAATTTCTTCTTGTTCAATTTCTTCCAATATTTTGTTCCATTTCTCTCTTATTTTTTTTATTCCTTTTAGTTGTTCTTTGCATTTTTGGATTTCTTCGACTCTTTCTTTCCTTTTTGCAGTTAGAAATTCTTCTGGTAAATCAAATTCTTCTGTTTGAACTAATTTTTTTTCTAGTTGCTCAATTTTGTTTTCTAGTCTCAATAATTTTGATTTTATTAATTACTGATCCCATCCATTCATAAAGGTTTTCAGGTTCCTTTTTAGGTTCCCAATATTCATTTTGAATTGAATTAAAAGGTGAATCAACCTGCCATTCGATGTCATTCGATTCCTTCTCCGAAGGACTTTCCCAATTTATTGTTCCTTGGTTCTCTGAGATTCTATCGTTTTTCTGATTCAGATTTGTGTTGGAACTTGATAAAACCCAAACATGTTCTTTTGGATTGAGCAAGTGACGTTAATATCTCCTTTTGCCTTTTGGCAAAGACATAAACAGATGCGGAATGAGCAACAAATTTTTCTTTCTAGATCCAAAATGTTGTACAGATGGAAATATCTTCATCAAATTATATGAAGATTTGTCTCTTTTAATTAAAGATCAACTGTTTAAATAATATAAAAGTAATGGTAATGTTATTATCATTACAGCTTTTATTGCTTGACCTTTTAAAATAAATATACGTATATCTCGTATAAGTAAGGTACTAAGAATCCGAAAGTCAAAAAGCTTAATAACACTTTCTCGACCAGAAAATATTTGACTTAACAATCTCACGAAATTAGATTCATTCCATGGAACGAATATTTCCATCATGTTAACTTTAAATCTTGACTGAACGTTATAGAACCAAATTCTGTTTCGGTTCCTTTCGATAGGAACCATAGGCAACGTTTTTTTATGTTTTTTCATAGCCATAGTTTTTAATAAAAAATATAATGTATATTATAATAAGAAGTACATAGTTAATACAACTTATTCAATTAATTTTGTACAATTTGGAAAAAAAGTTTCTTTTTATTTATATCGATAAAGATCTCGATCCTTAATTTAATTAAAGAAGGATCGTTCTTTTCCACTTTTTTATAAATATATACATATTCCTCTAAATAGAGTAGAAAAATACTATTTTCTTTTTGGTATATTTGGTTTGGTATAATAGATACCTATCTATTATATCTTCATATATAATGGTTTGCATATTATCTCTGTTTTCCACTAAAAAGTATCCTTCTGGTATCTATATGGAAGTAGGTATTATATTTATTAATGTGCATCTAAATATTACATTGTTTACTAATTAATTAAATATCTATCTTTGTAAACAGCAGAGATAAATCATCTTATCTCTCTTTTGGTATCTAATATAGAAGTTAATATTGATTATTAATGTGTATCTATAATATGGTATTGTTCACTAATTAACTCTATCTCTGTAAACAGGAGAGACAAATCATCTTCCCCTTTTTTTGTATGCCAAAATCTCTTCTCTATCTTATGGTCAATTAATTAGCATTTTATGCTATACGAAATTGATAGCAATCCCATATGATGAAGTCTATTTCTTTTTGAAAATTATAAGCATACAATTAGAATTCAATTGGTTAATCTGAATTGATACTTATTATAATAAAATAAACTTGTTTTTTTCTTTTTGCTTTACCATAGCATCCATGGCTGAATGGTAAAAGCACCCAACTCATAATTGGGAAGTCGCAGGTTCAATTCCTGCTGGATGCACAATAAACAGTTATTGCACTCTACTCGCAATAACTTTTAGATGAAAGAATCCCATTATCTCGATTCAATTAAGTATCGAGATTAGATTAGCTCCGTGCAGGTTTTTTTTCTTAACCTCTGTTATAACTTAAATAGAATAGAATGACATTTATTTACACACGTTTGAATTACTTTTTCTCATAATGAAAATGTGGTACAGAATGAACTTCTAATTTAACGATCAAGTTGATTTTATAATTAGAAGTTCATCTGACAATTTCAGCCTATTCCCTGCAATTTTAAGAATATGAGGGCAAATCTAACTTTTTTCAGTTAGTAAGAAAAGAAATTTATATAAATAAATATTAAAATAATGTATCCTGGACAATTGCAATAATTGGATCCATTACTATTCCTAGTAAAGTAGATCCTATTACACATACAATCATACTCAATTCGATATAATTTTTTGATATTGAAGAAGATAATCTATAATTTTGCACGTGGGGAGTTATTTCTTTGTTTCGTTCAGTCATTAATAACTTAATTATTTTCAGATAATAATATATTGAAATAACACTCATAAAAAGTCCTATCGAAACCAATAAATAGGAGCCTGCTTGCCATCCACACCAGAATAGATAAAGTTTTCCAAAAAAGCCTGCTAATGGAGGAATACCTCCTAGAGATAGCAGACATAAAGATAAAGACAAAGCTGAAAAAGGGTCTTTCATATATAATCCTGCATAATCCTGAATGTTATCTGTTCCTGTACGTAGACTGAATAATACAATACAAGCAAAAGTTCCTAAATTCATAAAAATATAGAACAACATATAAGTTATCATACTTGCATATCCGTTAATTGAGTCTCTATCAATTATTCCAATAAGGATATATCCAATTTGACCTATGGATGAATATGCAAGCATACGCTTTATGCTTGTTTGAGTAATAGCGATTAAATTTCCTAATATCATGCTAAGAATAGCTAATATTTCCAAAATAAAATGCCATTCATTTAATGAGAAATAGAAAATAATATCAAAAATTCTAGTGGCTAAAGCTGAAGCAGCTACTTTTGAAATAACAGAAATAAAAGCAATGACTGGAGTGGGAGAGTTAGAGTCGAAAAGAGGAATTCTGCCTCCTTTCTCTCATTCAGAACCGTGCATGAGACTTTCTTCTCGCATGGCTCCTAAGTGCTAAAAAAGATTAGCATAATCGTTTGATTCTCTCTTTTTTATTACCTTCCTCGTGTATGTATAAGATTGAATCTATTCAATTGATAGAAAGAATCACTAATCCTTAACTTTTCGAGGAATCCTTACTCAGTGGTTCTTATGGTAAATCATTTATTATTTCTTATTTTTAAACATTAGTTATGAAAGAGTCAAAAAGAAAAAAATAAAACCATCTGATTTAATTCGTTCTGAATAGTAATGAGATACTCATCTTAGGGTAATCTTTTTGTCGACGGATGCTTTTTTTTTACACTCATAGTTTTTGAAGAATTAAAACTTACTATGTAGCATCTATGTTAAGAATAACAATATTGTGCACGTCATTAATCTGATCCTTTGTAAAAACTACCCATAATAACTAACTTGTAAAAGTTATTTGTTTCTTACTTTGCTTTACCTTAATTTAACGCAAAATTTTTTTGGTTAAAGTTATGTCTTAGTCCAAGTGGGAATAAAAGTCTTTTCTTCCACATATCTATAGAGTTTTTATAAATAGAAACATCTCTAAAAAAGATATTTAGAAATGTAATAATTTGTAAAACGAATCGCACTCCTTCATATACATTGGGGGTCCATTGATGAAAAGGAACTAGAGAAAGCTTGAATGCAATTCCTACCGTTATAGATAGAAGTGCAATCCAAATTCCTGGAGAGTTATACATTTGTGTATTTATAAGACCATTGGCTATTTCTTGAAGTTCAATCTCTCCTCCAGATAGACCATATAGCCAAGAAAGACCATAAACAAGAATGGAAGAACTTGTTCCACCCATAAGTAAATATTTCATAATAGCCTCATTAGACCGTACATCTCTTTTGGTATATCCAGATAATAGATAAGAACATAGACTTAAACATTCTAAAGCTACGAAGATAGTTGCTAAATCATTAGCACCACATAAAAACATTCCTCCTAGAGTAGCTGTTAATATGAATAACAAAAACTCTGTTACAGCCATTTCTGTACATTGAATGTATTCCACGGATAGAGGAATACATAAAGTGGAGCATAATAAAATGAGAAACTGAAATATTTTATTGAAATTGTTTGTTTGGAAATTACCAAAAAAACTGATTGTAGGTTCTTCTCTCCATTGAAATAACAAAACCGCTATGCTTAGCACTAAACTTGTTAAAGAGATGAAATATAACCAAGTTGTCTTTTTCTGATCAGAAATGAAATCGATCACTAGAAGAAGAAATAGGCCGAAAATCAAGATACATTCTGGAACAATGGAACTTCCATAGAAGAGAAGCAAATGAAACTCTTTCATAAAAATGATCTAAAGGTATTAATTGAAAATGAATTTTTCATTTTGACCGGATCATGATTTAGTAACTTCAATTAATCTTTGAGCAACATTTTTTTTTCATTTATCTAAACCTGATGAATAAGATTGAATATTCATTCATAATATCCTTATTATCATTTATCTATGATTTATTTTTCATTCTTCTTTTCCTTTCGTTTTCGTTCCAATCAAATTTGTAGAAATTTTGATAAAGTTAGTTTTCTTTTATTGATCAGAATGGAATAGATCTATGGATCTATTTATATAGTTAGTGGATTAATGATAATGTGCAAAAGCTTTATTGGATTCTGCCATTTTATGAGTCTCTTCCTTCTTGCGTATAGCATTGCCTTTCTCTCTGGCAGCATCCATTATTTCGTAACTCAATTTGAAATGCATATTTCGACCAGAACGTTTTCGAGATGACTCTAATAACCAACGAATAGCAAGTATTTTTCCTTCTTTATCTTTTATTTCAATGGGAACTTGATAAGTGGATCCACTTACACGTTTTGATTTTACTATCAATTTGGGAGTTAATTTGTGTATTGCTTGACGTAGAACAATTAGTGGGTTTTTCTCTATTTTTTGTTGAATCTTTTTTAGAGATCGATAAAAAATTCGATAAGCTAATGATTTTTTTTCATGTTTAAGAATACGGTTAACATCCATGTTCACTAATCGATTATGATAAATTGGATCAAATTTATCAATTTTTTTTTTCTGTAGTACTTTGGCGTGACATGAGTGTGAAAAACGTTCATAAATTGATTTCATAAAGACTAATAATTTTCTCAATATCTAGACACTTATTTCAGCTTTTTAACTCCATATTGCAGGGTGGATCTCTAAAGGTATGAAAGATCTCCCTCCAAACCGTACATACAACTTTTGTCGAATACGGCTTTCCACATGATTCTATCTGCATATATAAGATATAATTCTTATGCATAGAATTATGTTTACTCATTCTCAATTGAGTATCCATTTCCTTTCTTTTGCTATGATTAGAAATCTTGTATTTTCTATATCTATACAATTAAGTCCTTAGGTTTAAAAAAGAGTGTAAAAAAAAGGAGAAGGTGTTTTAAATAAATGCTATTTGAATCGAACCTGTTCTGAAAAGGTCAAGGCATTTCAAATTTTATGTTAACACACACTAAGTAAGGGAAAAGTTATGAAATGAATTCAATATTTAAACCTTAGACATATAAAATATCTTTACAAATTAATAAGATCACTTGTTTTAGCCTGCTCTAGTCCCCTTACAAAACGTTCGTTATTGGGTTAGCCATATACTTTTCATGTTTTTAGCAATTGACATGGCATCATCATAAAATGATACAAATCTTAGATAAGAATATACAACGCACTAGAACGCCCTTGTTTACGATTTTTTACTGAGGCAGTGTCTAAGATTCCTCGAATTATGTGATATTTAACACCGGGCAAATCTTTAACTCTTCCGCCTCTTACTAATACTACAGAATGTTCTTGTAAATTATGGTCAATACCAGGTATATAAGCAGTTATTTCATATTTAGAGGTTAATCGTACTCTGGCAACTTTGCATAAGGCAGAGTTTGGTTTTTTGGGGGTGATAGTGGAAAAGTTGATAGATAAGTTACCTTTACTGTCACTGTACAAAACCATACATGAGAATTTCACCTCATACGGCTTCTCGTTCAATTCTTTTTTCTTTTGAAGTAGGACATTTTTGTTTTTTGAGTATTCTCTTTCTTCAATATGGGTATGGGAACTCAACCTAATTTGATTAGATAGTTTTCGTGTTTTAATAAAACACGAATGATTCTATATATATTATATATTCAATTTTTTTTAAAACAAAAAAGTATGCTAATCCTTCGGGATTAATTCTTCATTCTCTATTAAAGAGAATGAGAATGACAACCTTTTTTTTTAATTCATTTTTACTATTACATGCTAATTCTTTATTTATATCTCGATATATCCTTTTTTTCAATCACAAATTCAATTCAAAATTGACGGGTTAATGTGAGCTTATCCGTGTAGTTATGCATTATTTAACTAGGAATCGATTTGATAAAAGATTTTCACTTTCGTGCTTTGGTTTGGATAGCATGGTTCGGCTGCTCAGGATTATTTTGATAACCTATGATAAAACGGTATCAATAGAATATAGGATACCAAGCGGCTATGCCTGCCAATCGGCAATATAAACTAAGAAAGTCTATGAAAAAAAAGTTCTTTTTTTAGTTAGTTAATTACTTAATGTTCCATTAATGCTGGTTCAAATTTTTTTCTTTTTTACTTAATTGCTAGTATCAGTCATCTTGTTTATTTGGATTGAGAGAAAAGTGATAACTCAATAAGAAAAAGATTGTACTACGATAGAGTTAGATGATTCCACCTGTTTAAACTCAACAACCAACATGAAGGCAATTTAATTCTATTATGTCAATCTAAATAGAATAAGTATATGCATAATATAAAACTCTTTGCCTACTAGGTTACATATTTTAGTTACAATTTTTTTTTTACGAGGTTTTGAAAGAGTATGAAAACAAGATATAGCTCCCGAAGAATAATGGTATAGTGGCATTGAGTTTCTCGATTCTTTGGGAAGTTATTGCAATTTTCCTTCTACATGAGGATGGGGAAGGGATATAACTCAGTGGTAGAGTGTCACCTTGACGTGGTGAAAGTCATCAGTTCAAACCTGATTATCCCTAAACCTAATGTACCTAATGTGAGTTCTTTTATTTTTATTGCCTCTTTTTTTATCGTGAGATTAAGAGACTAGGGGGCTGACATAGCAGAGTAAGGATGGCTTATAATATGAAATGCAATTTAACACCTATCAGAATGAAAAGATAACATCTAACAGAAGGTTGATACATATCAACGTTTTAGATGAACATTCTATCCTAGAATGTAGGACGAAGTTTGAATTGTAATTAACTCAAATTAGTTATTCATAATTGGCTTGGCAATGAGTTATATTATCTATATGACATATTATAATATGACATATTATTATGTACATTACAACCAAATGAGTATATAGATGTAAGCCTTTTTTGTTTTTTTATTTAAAGGAAAAAGAAAGTGATAAAGACGTTGATGATTAAGTTTTTTTTATTCTATCGTCTTATAACGTTGGTAGTTAGGATGATAACTCATCCTAACTCAAACTATTTGATATGCTTGCTATTACCAAAGGATACTAAAAAAAAAAAGAAAAAGGATATTAATTATCCTAATATTAATTTGAATTAAGATGTCATTATTTCCATTTTGGTTATTGTATTTAGAATAATTTTTTATCGATATTCAGCCATTCTTATTCTTTGTTAAGTCAGAACGGCTTAAAGGTAAGGGAACATCAACCAGCAAAATGAAGTTCCCATTTCACTTTGCTTATTAGAGCAAGTGTAGAGCTGGATCTAGCTAATCTTAGCTTTATGAAATTTCTATTCATAAAAAGAAGATTATTCTGAACAAATCGAAATACTCATGATGATAACATCTTTAAGAAAGATGTTATATATATATATATCTATATATATATATATATTATATAGATGATAGATAATTCGTGAATCAAACTTTGTCCACGTAGAAGGGAGCTATAAGTAAGAAATAATGAAACTCTGAATTTCATTGAGAGTTTGATCCTGGCTCAGGATGAACGCTCGCGGCATGCTTAACACATGCAAGTCAGACGGGAAGTGGTGTTTCCAGTGGCAAACAGGTGAGTAATGCATAAGAACCTGCCCTTGGGAGGGGAACAACAGCTGGAAACGGTTGCTAATACCCCTAGAGGTAGGCTGAGGAGCAAAAGGGAGGAATCCGCCCAAGGAGGGGCTCACGTCTGATTAGCTAGTTGGTGAGGCAATGGCTTACCAAGGCTCTGATCAGTAGCTAGTCTGAGAGGATGATCAGCCACACTGGGACTGAGACACAGCCCAGACTCCTACGGGAGGCAGCAGTGAGAAATTTTCCGCAATGGGTGAAAGCCTGACGGAGCAATGCCGCGTGAAGGAAGAAGGCTCACGGGTCGTAAACTTCTTTTCTCAGAGAAGAATAAATGACGGTATCTGAGGAATAAGCATCGGCTAACTCTGTGCCAGCAGCTGCGGTAAAATAGAGGATGCAAGCGTTATCCAGAATTATTGGGTGTAAAGTGTCTGTAGGTGGCTTTTCAAGTCCGTCGTCAAATCCCAGGGCTCAACCCTGGATAGGCGGTGGAAACTACCAAGCTGGAGTACGGTAGAGGCAGAGGGAATTTTCGGTGGAGCAGTGAAATGTGCTGAGATCAGGAAGAACACCAATAGGCGAAAGCACTCTGCTGGGCCGTCACTGACACTCAGAGACGAAAGCTAGGGGAGCGAATGGGATTAGATACCCCAGTAGTCCTAGCCATAAACGATGGATACTAAGTGCTGTGCGTATCGACCCGTATAGTGCTACAACTAACGCGTTAAGTATCCCACCTGGGAAGTATGTTCGCAAGAATGAAACTCAAAGGAATTGATGGGGGCCCGCACAAGCGGTGGAGCATGTGGTTTAATTCGATTGAAAGCGAAGAACCTTACCAGGGATTGACATGCCGCGAATCCTTTTGAAAGAGAGGAGTGCCTTCAGGAGCGCAGACATAGGTGGTGCATGGCTGTCGTCAGTTCGTGCCGCAAGGTGTTGGGTTAAGTCCCGCAACGAGTGCAACCCTCGTGTTTAGTTGCCATAAGAGTTTGGAACCCTGAACAGACTATCGGTGTTAAGCCGGAGGAAGGTGAGGATGATGTCAAGTCATCATGCCCCTTACACCCTGGGCGACACACGTGCTACAATGGCCGAGAAAAAGAGTTTCACCCCCGCGAGGGCAAGCTAACCTCAAAAACCTGGCCTCAATTCGGATTGTAGGCTGTAACTCGCCTGCATGAAGTAGGAATCGCTAGTAATCGCCGGTCAGCCATACGGCGGTGAATTTGTTCTTGGGCCTTGTACACACCGCCCGTCACACTAGGGAAGTGAGCCATGCTCGAAGTCATTATCTTAACCGCAAGGAGGGAGATGCCTAAGGCACGACTAGTGACTGGAGTGAAGTCGTAACAAGGTAGCCATACTGGAAGGTGCGGCTAGATTACCTCCTTTTCAGGGAGAGCTAATGCTTGTTGAGCTCATACACTATTACGCTCGCGAAAGAGAGCGAATGACATGAGGATGCATCTGCAAGAGATGAAGTCTTTTGTCGTTTATCGGCAATGAAGTTTGTTACTTGTATAGTGATGTAAATAAGAGTGAAGTTCATAAGTGAGCTCATTATCCCAGGTCGAGACAAGTGGATAGGTTCCTATTTTCTGTGTTTGTTTTAGTTTATTCATTTATTTAATATTTCATTTTAAATAGAGAAATTATTGAAATAATTTCTCTATTTCTCTTTATTTTTAAGAGGTAAAAATGTCATACTTAAAAGTAGAAACATTGTTAAGTTTAACAATTTTTTCCTTAATGTTTTATTAAGTGAAAACTTGTTTATGATTTAGTCAACAAATTGAATCAATATTGAATTCATTTTAATTTCAAGTTAACAAAGAAAGAAGGGAAAACATAAAAAGGCAAGCGAGCAAGAGGGAGGGTTTCTCTTGCTTTTTGTTGGCAAGCCTTCCCTCCTACTGGAGAGGCCTACTGGGCTATTAGCTCAGTGGTAGAGCGTGCCCCTGATAATTGCATCATTGTGCCTAGGATGTGAAGGCTATCAGCCACATGGATAGTTCAATGTGCTCATCAACGCCTGACCCAGAGATGTGTGTGGATCATCCAAGGCACATTAGCATGGCGTACTCCTTCTGTTCGAATCAGGGTTTGAAACTGACTTTCTTATTAGAAGGATAGATGGGGGTTGTTAAGGTGAGATCGAATGTAGATCAAATTTTCTATTCATTTGTGGGATCTGGGTGGTCCCGGGTAGCCAAGTATTTTTGGCTACTTTTTTATCGAGAATCCATACATATCTTATCAGTGTATGGAAGGCTATCTCTCGAGCACGGGCTGAATATTAAGCCTAAATGTGTAAAAAAAGCACCTATCTCTCGAAGATGCTCTTAGCTCAACATTTATCTCCTGAAAAAGATATGTTTCATAATGGAGCTTGACCAGGAAGGAAATATCAATTTATTCAATTAGGGGTAGAATCTAGGGTTAATGTAAATTAAATAAACGAGCTATAACCATTTTGTAAGTCTACATCAAGCTAAAAAAAAAAAATAGCGAATTAGAATAACTCGATTTAGGTCGAAAGATTTCAAGAAAAATTGATCCAATTCTAAAAAGATAAAAGATTCCTATTGCTCAACGTGGAAAATAGCGAAATGTATGTTACTGTCATTCCGTAAGGATGGGAACCACCAGAGTAAAGCTTGGACCTAATGATTCAAGAAAATTGATCCCAGAACAAGAAAATTCTATTTTTATCAAACGATTCAATCAATATTAATGGATTGAGATATATTCGGAAAGAGAAAATAGATAAAAGACGGCTCAAAAAGTGGAGAGAAATGTTATACTCTTTTAGTAATATTCTCTGATTTTTTAACATCACTCAAGCATATTTGAGCTAGGAGTACAAATTATAGCTGTTATTCTCCTTAGGACTAAGATAGATTATTATCTATCTATTCTATAGATAGAGAGATCTTATTAATAGATAGAGAGATCTTATTAAAAAAATTATTACTCGAGCCGTATGAGGATAAACCTTCATATACGTTTTCCAGGGGGGGTAGACGGGGGTATCTTGTCTATGTATCCCAATGAGCTACCTATCGAATTGTTGCAATTGATGTTAAGTCTCGAAGGGAAGGAAGAGCTCTTCAGGAATTGGGTTTTTATGATCCAATAAATAAGAATAAAACTCGTTTAATTTATAGTGCTATTGTTAATTTTTTCGAATTAGGAGCTCAACCTACGGGAACTGTTCATGGTATTTTTCTGAGGGCAAAAATTTATCATTTTAAACGTGCTTTAAAATTATTAAAAAGGGGGGAGAGATAAATAATGCGTCTACATCTAGGTCCAATAAATTTATCAATAACTTTTAATTATATAAGATTTAATTCTATAAGATATTTTTATTATTCACATTTTGTGTCATGGTTGTTTTCTTATTATCCATTTTTGTTTCTCTTATTATATGTTCATTTCATGTATTTTTTTGCTCTGAAATCTTATATAGGGAAGCATATAAGTAATCTTTTTCAATGGCTATGGAGGAAATGAAAAAGATTCGAGTTGTTCCACCGAGAACGAACCGAATCAATGAAATAAAATATGAAAAAGTTGTAAGCTTTTTTTAACAAATAATAAAATTTTGTGCTTTTTTTACTGCCATTCCTAAGGGTCTTCTCTTGATATTTCTAATCATTTTTCATCTTAATGTAGTGCCAATCCAACAATCCTTCCCAACATTTTGGGATTGACAATAGCGTATTGTGTGAATATAATGAATAAAAGTCAATATTTATATTAGGTCCACCATTCATTTTTTTTTATTTGTTTAACGGATCAGAAATAACTTGATCCGAAAAGATCACTTGATTTGATTCATAAATGGTAAATTGAAATTATAGACCCTTGATGCTTTATTTTTTTACAGGTTCTATTTACTTCCTGTCGTTTAATCACAACAATTGTTAAAATGTCATATCGGTTCCTTCATATGGAATAACTGCGTATTCCACTTCGACTGTATCTCTCCAAATAAGGGTTGCTAACTCAATGGTAGAGTACTCGGCTTTTAAGTGCGACTAAGGTCTTTTGCACATTCGGATGAAGTACTAAATTCATCTATACCATCGGTAAAATTAGTAAGACTACGACTGATCCTGAAAAGTAAATAAAATGGAAAAAGCAGCATGTCGTTCTAAGAATCTTGACTTTCTTTTTTGATCAGAAGCAAATTTTATCCAAGAAATTCAATGCATGTAAATGCATATTATTTACATGTATATATGTATAATATCCACTGTTTGAACAAATGGATTAATAAAGAAATTCGCGAGTGCAAGTGATTAAGTCAAGTGAGTCCATGGATAAAGCTGGATGGCTTGAATCATAAGTAAAACCAGAGGAACGAGCTTCTGTTCCTCATTTTAACGAGGAATTCCCTTTACTAATCAGAAGTTAAGAGCATTTTAGTAACCGATAAGGGAAGTTTTTCCCTGTAGTAAATAAGGGATTTCTACACCCACAATGAGTCCTAAGTACTCAAAAACAAATGTGTAAGAGAAATAGTGTACTGACCTGGTTAATTGTATTCCATGAGTCAGGAGAGCGATCGGACCGCCAAGATAAAAGATTTTTGTTCTTCCTCATGATGAATGAAGATCTGTGTAAAGAAAATATTTAGATAGATATTTTCTATTATGTCCCGACTAGATCGCACCATGTATCATTTAATAATCCAAGAGGTTATTCTAGGGCCCGAGGTTTTTTTTAATGGATCAATTCCAAAGAAATGGAAACAAACATAGATCTTGGCAACAATTCTTTTTATATCCACTTTTTTTTCAGGAAGATCTTTACGCAATTGCTCATGATCATCATTTAGATAGATCTAGTTCCTCCGAACCAACGGAAATTTTAGTTTCTAATTTTTTTAGTTTCCTCACTGTAAAACGTTCGATTCGTCGGATACGTAAACAGAAAAATTCAATTAGTTTATTCGGGAATTGTTCTCCGAATAAATTTCTTGGATGTAATAAGAATTTTTATTCTAAATTGATACTAGAAGGTTTGACAGTTGTCTTGTAAGTTTCGTTCGCAATGCGATCCAAACATTTCATAGAAGAAATGGATGGATGGAATAGTATCCAATCCATCCATTGCATATTTCCTCTTATGGAGGATAAATTACCACATTCCAATTATATATCAGATATACGAGTGCCCTACTCAATTCATCCAGAAATTTTGGTTCTAATTTTTCGTCGCTGGATCTGAGATGCTCCTTCTTTGCATTTATTACGATCCATTCTCCATGAATGGAAAAATAGTTTTAGTCGAGAAAATTTGCAAAAAGCTCTGGTTACACAGAGAGAAAATACAAGGTTCTCCCTGTTCCTGTGGAATTCTTATGTGTATGAATTCGAATCATTTTTAGTTCCTTTTGTGAAATGATTTTCTCATTCACAATCGTTGTTATATGGATCTTTTCCTGATCGAACTCATTTTGATAAAAAGATTAAACATATTGTCATATTTCCCCGTAAAATTTCAACGAAAAGGATTTGGTTGTTGAAGGATCCTTTCATGCATTATGTGAGATATGGAGAAAGATCCCTTATAGCTCTAAAGGGTACTCACCTCCAAGTGAAGAAATGTAGATATCATCTATTTCATTTTTGGCAATGCTATTTTCATCTTTGGTTTCAACCATATAGGGTATGTAGTCTTGAATTATCCAAGACTTATTCTTCTTTTTTAGGTTATTTTCTGCATGTTAAAATGAAACCTCTCGTAGTTAGGGCCAAAATACTAGATGATTTATTCATTACCGATCTCATTACTATTGAATTAAACCCAATAGCTCCGATTAGATCAATTCTTTTCTTTTTGGCTAAAGAAAAGTTTTGTGACATCTCAGGGCGGCCAATTAGTAAATTATCTTGGACCAGTCTATCAGATGATGATATCCTCGATCGATTCGATCAAATTTGGATAAATCTTTTTTATTACTACAGCGGATCAATCAATCAAGATGGTTTATACCATATAAAGTATATACTTCTACTTTCATGTGCTAAAACTTTAGCCTGTAAACATAAAAGTACGATACGTGTAGTTCGGGAAGAATTAAGTTCAGAACTTTTTACAAAATCATTTTCAAAAGAACGAGAATTCATTTCTTCATCCTTTTCAAAAACTCATTCACAGAGAGAATGAATTTGGAATTCAAATATTAGCCAGATAAATCCCCTGGCTAATTTCTGGCAAAAGATACAGAATAAACAAATAGAAAACTGATTTGACCAATGAAATGCTTATTGAGCAATTGCCAGGATCAATTTATGATCCTATGAATTTTGTCTTCCATCCGAGAATCCAAATGATTAATAAATTACTACATGGGGAAAGCCGTGTGCAATGAAAATTGCAAGCACGGTTTGGGGAGAGATTTCTTGCTCTTATAAAAGGAGCAGATAATCCACTCCATCTGACGAGCTCCAGGTTCAAGTCCCGGGCAACCCAGATTACTAGAATCTAGTACCTAGAGGTATTTTTATCTACTTATTCTGGATCCAATCCAATTCATATTATACTATTGCTCTTAACAGCAAGAGAGTAAATATCCCACTATTCAGAAATCATTCTGAGAAATGATAAGGTTTTTCTCACTCATGGAAATAGTTTTCTCCAATCACATTGAACTTCATTCATTTTTAGAAAAAGTGAAAATAATATTATTACCTTGAACCATAAAGAAAAAAGGAATGCTAATAGAGCGTATTAAGGTATTAATATCTACGGGTATATAGTGTTGAAATATGTGTACGAAATAAGGATATAGCTTATGGAAGAAGAGATTCTAAATTTCTATAGTATTCATAAAGATGTAAAAATATTGGTTGACATACAGATATGAATCATATTATACTGTTGAATAACAAACCTTATGTGTATGCTTGGGAGCTTCTAATGATTAAATAAACCAAGTTATAAGCATGACCGCAATTCTAGAAAGACGCGAAAGCGCAAGCCTATGGAATCATTTTTGCGATTGGATCACTAGCACTGAAAACCGTCTTTACATTAGATGGTTTGGTGTCTTGATGATTCCTACCCTATTGACTGCAACGTCTGTATTCATTATCGCTTTCATTGCAGCTCCTCCAGTAGATATTAATGGTATTCGTGAACCTGTTTCCGGTTCTCTTCTTTATGGAAACAATATTATTTCTGGTGCTATTATTCCTACCTCTGCAGCCATTGGTCTGCATTTCTATCCCATCTGGGAAGCAGCTTCTGTTGATGAATGGCTATACAACGGTGGTCCCTATGAGCTAATCGTTCTACACTTCCTACTTGGTGTAGCTTGCTATATGGGTCGTGAGTGGGAGCTTAGCTTCCGTCTAGGTATGCGTCCTTGGATTGCTGTTGCATACTCAGCTCCAGTAGCAGCAGCTACTACTATTTTCTTGATTTACCCTATTGGTCAAGGAAGCTTCTCTGATGGTATGCCTCTAGGAATGTCTGGTACTTTCAATTTCATGATCATATTCCAGGCTGAACACAATATTCTTATGCATCCATTTCATATGTTAGGTGTAGCTGGCGTATTCGGCGGCTCTCTATTTAGTGCTATGCATGGTTCCTTGGTAACTTTGAGTTTGATCAGGGAAACTACCGAAAATGAGTCTGCTAATGCAGGTTACAAATTTGGTCAAGAAGAAGAAACCTACAATATTGTAGCTGCTCACGGTTATTTCGGCCGATTGATCTTCCAATATGCTAGTTTCAATAACTCCCGTTCTCTACATTTCTTTTTAGCTGCTTGGCCAGTAGTAGGTATTTGGTTTACTGCTCTGGGCATCAGCACTATGGCTTTCAACTTAAATGGATTCAATTTCAACCAATCTGTTGTTGACAGTCAAGGTCATGTAATTAACACTTGGGCCGATATCATTAATCGTGCTAACCTTGGTATGGAAGTTATGCACGAACGTAACGCTCACAACTTCCCTCTGGATCTAGCTGCTGTTGAAGCTAATTCTATAGACGGCTAATTACTCAGTCCGATGGATTGTTAATGTGTTTCAATTCTTGAAAAGGGAAAAAAATAGTATCAAAACCGAAAGGTTTGGTACTACTTTTTTCTGTCTAAAAGTTATTGCGAGCAGAGTGCAATAACTATTTATTGTGCATCCAGCAGGAATTGAACCTGCGACTTCCCAATTATGAGTTGGGTGCTTTTACCATTCAGCCATGGATGCAAAAAAACAAATTGATTTTCATAATCATAAGTATTAGCTCAGATCTTAAATTGGGTACCCAATTTGACTATTGTTTTGTTTTCAATAAACAAATAAAGAAATACAACTAACTTGTTTGAAAGTTGCATTGAAGGTGATTTATCTTGCAATGCATCACTTTAATGTCCGGTCAGAGCTTGCCAACTGAACTGACGAACTAATAACTAATAATATATTAGTCCATTTTCGGGACTTAGAACAATTCTTCTTGGAATGATCGTAGATAGAGACTGTCAATTAGTTTGGGGCAGACGTAGCCAAGTGGTTCAAAGGCAGTGGATTGTGAATCCACCATGCGCGGGTTCGATCCCCGTCGTTCGCCCGGTAAAAAATCGACCGGATTCATCAATTCATTGTCATTTTGACATAATGAATCAAATGATGAGTGGTTGACGATACATTGTTATATATGTATATATATACATATAACAAAATATAGGAAGAAAACAGAGAGATATAATTTTTTAAAAATAAAAAAGAACAAACTGAATCGATGGGAGGATTGGGATTTTTCCAAAACTATTTCCTCAATGATTTCAATTTATTCATTGAAATAACCTCGACCGAATATATACACGAAACATTTAACATCATGTATAATATAACAAAAGCATTCATTTGCAGGTAGTAACCAGATTAAATCCCAAACCTATCTTCTCCTCCTATCATTTGCCATGCAGTAAATTGGTTATTCCATTCTATGATTTAATAGAGAGAACTAAGTCTTAACTAGCGGGGGGTTCCATCTGCTGCAAATGAATAGATTTGCATTTATTTGGGAATGAAGGAAGGGTCTTTTGCTTGGCTTCCTCCATTTACTCAGCAGAGAATGAGGTTTACTTTTTAGATGAGAGGAAAAAAAAAAAAGGAAAAAAAAAAGCACAAGGTGAAACAATGTAACATGCTACAATCATATGAATAAATAAGGCAAAGTTAAACTCAAAATTAGATCAAACAAATAACAAGTTCGGAAGATCAAAAAGAAATAAAAGGAGATCAAAAGATGAAAATAGCAGTTTATGGAAAAGGCGGAATCGGTAAATCAACCACTAGTTGTAATATTTCAATTGCCCTAGCTAGACGTGGTGAAAAAGTGTTACAGATTGGATGTGATCCCAAACATGATAGTACTTTTACTCTGACAGGATTTTTGATACCTACAATTATAGATACTTTGCAGTCCAAAGATTATCATTATGAGGATATTTGGTCCAAAGATGTCATTCATAAAGGTTATGGAGGGGTAGATTGTGTGGAAGCTGGGGGGCCACCCGCAGGAGTTGGATGCGGGGGATATGTGGTAGGAGAGACTGTGAAATTGTTAAAAGAATTAAATGCATTTTATGAATATGATATAATATTATTTGATGTATTAGGTGATGTGGTTTGTGGAGGTTTTGCTGCTCCGTTGAACTATGCAGATTACTGCGTCATTATTACAGATAATGGATTTGATGCATTATTTGCAGCTAATCGTATTACTGCTTCTATCAGGGAAAAAGCTCGTACACATCCACTCCGATTAGCAGGTTTGGTTGGAAATCGTACATCTAAAAGAGATCTTATCAATAAATATGTAGAAGCATATCCAATGCCCGTAATCGAAGTGTTACCTCTTATTGAAGATATTCGAATTTCAAGAGTCAAGGGGAAAACTTTATTTGAAATGGTTGGATCTGAACCATCTCTTAACTATGTATGTGAATATTATTTAGACATAGCGGATCAAATATTGTCCCAACCAGAAGGTATTGTACCAAAGGAGATTCCAGATCGGGAATTATTCAGTTTACTCTCTGACCTTTATCTCAATCCTATTGATGAGGGGAAACATCAAAATAATAAGGAAAATTTACTTGGATTTACGACGATTTAATCAACATAGTTATAATCGTTTATGTCAGTTAAAATTGATGAAACTCTCACTGTCGAATGTGAGACAGGTAATTATCATACTTTTTGTCCAATTAGCTATGTATCTTGGTTATATCAAAAGATTGAAGATAGTTTCTTTTTAGTTCTGGGCACAAAGACATGCGGTTATTTTCTGCAAAATGCACTTGGAGTTATGATTTTTGCAGAACCTCGCTATGCAATGGCATAATTGGAAGAAGGAGATATCTCGGCTCAATTGAATGATTATGAAGGATTAAAAAAGCTTTGTATTTGAATAAAAAAAGATAGAGACCCCAGCGTGATCATATGGATAGGTACTTGTACTACAGAGATAATCAAAATGGATTTGGAAGGTATGGCACCCAAATTAGAATGGGAAATTGGAATCCCAATTCTAGTGGCAAGAGCGAATGGACTCGATTATGCTTTTACTCAAGGAGAAGATATTGTGTTAGCTGCGATAGCACATCGTTGTCCAGAACCAGAATTCTCCATTCGTGAACGAAAAGAAACTATACAAAAATTTTTCACTTTTCATTCTAGAAAAAAAGAGGAATTGGTCGAATATGCAAATCACCCTTCCTTAGTTCTTTTTGGATCTTTGCCGTCCAATGTGGCTTCTCAACTAAATCTAGAATTAAAACGTCAATCCATCAAGGTATTAGGTTGGTTACCTGCTCAAAAATATATTGATCTTCCATCATTGGGTGATGGAGTTTATGTTTGTGGTGTTAACCCATTTTTGAGTCGGACAGCGACAACTTTGATAAGACACGAAAAATGTGAATTAATTATAGCTCCTTTTCCTATCGGTCTAGATGGAACGCGTGCTTGGATTGAAAAGATTTGTTCTGTATTGGGTGTTGAGACCCAAGGTTTGGAGGAAAGGGAGGAACGGATATGGGAAAGTTTAAAGGATTATCTTGATTTGGTATGCGGTAAATCTGTCTTTTTCATGGGAGATAATCTGCTAGAAGTATCTCTAGCAAGATTCTTAATTAGATGTGGAATGATTGTTCATGAAATTGGTATTCCATATATGGATAAACAATATCAAGCTGCTGAATTATCACTTTTACAAGATACATGTATAAAAATGTGTGTACCAATACCACGAATTGCAGAGAAACCAGATAATTCGAATCAAATACGACGTATACGCGAATTACAACCTAACTTAGCTATCACGGGAATGGCTCATGCTAACCCATTAGAGGCAAGAGGAATTAGTACTAAATGGTCAGTTGAATTTACTTTTGCCCAGATTCATGGGTTTGCTAATGCAAGAGATGTACTTGAATTGGTTACCCGACCTTTACGTCGTCAGAAAAATTTAGAAGACTTGGGTCCAACCACTTTGGTGAGAAAAAAAGAATAAGTTGAAAATATTCCAGTAATTCTAGATCGAATTATTTGAGATAATTTGATTTAAATTCTCGAAACATCAACATATAGAAAATTTTGTTTGCGAAATAAAGATCAAAAATAGGATTAACATATATATATAATTAGAAAAATGTATGAAGAAATTTTGTTTGTGAGATAAAAATCGAAATTGATTCAACTTCAAATTATTTTGAATGAAATTTGTGGATGTGAACGATAACTAATATTGATTTATTCCAATGGGAGATCCCAAAAATGATTTCTATAATCATTGAAAATCTCCCCATGTTTATATGAGAGATATCAGAATCATTTCTGTCATTTATAATGTTACACCGCCGATGGACACGAGAACATTATTATGAATATTAATATTGATTAGATGGACTTAGACAAATGTAGAGGTACAAGCATGAGATTAGAAAAAAAGAAATATTGATATTAAAACTATATATTTCCATAAATAAATGGAAATATTCTCCCATATTCTAGTCGAGTAATCAATTTTTCTATTTTGTTATTTCTTATATATATATATATATATATATATATATATATATATATATATATATATATATATATATATATATATATATATATTTTATGTATAACCTATCTAGATCGGCATACATAGATCGATACATATAGATCTATGTCTACGTGCATGTAAACATAAACTCTTTTCATACTGGGAAAAGTATGTTTCATTCTTTTTCTCTTTTTTGTTTGTATATCCGTTCTCCGTTCTAATCGAATCTTGATACTGTGTATCATATCTCAAACTCAAATCGAAAAAGATTTGATGGTTAGACTAGATATAATATAATAAAAATGGAAACTAGTATAAGTAAAATCGGAACTTTCCTTTTTACACATGAGATATGTGTAGTAAATAATTATTGCTATATGAATAAAACTATTTTATTCATCCTATATTCATTCAAGAATATAGGAGAATACAAATGAATAATAATTTGCTTGCGACCAAAGTCTTATCTTATTCTGGAAGAAATTAGATATAAGATATATCTATGATTGTATATATATATATATATACAGATATTCTTTTGCACTCAATGAGAATCTTGTATTTCATAAAAATCAGGTGCAATATAATCTTTGCGCAAAGGCCACCCAATCCAACTTTCAGGCATCAATATACGTTTTAGACATGGATGACTTTCATAAAATATTCCCAACATATCATAAGATTCCCGTTCCTGGAAATTAGCACCTTTCCAAATACGTAGAACGACGGGATTCTGGGATCTTCCCTTGGGACAAAAACTTTTATACACACCTCTTCAGGTTGATCTGCATTATCCTTTATTCTCGTAAGATGATATACACTAGCTAAGGATCCCCTTGGTGCTACATCATAAGCACACTGAGAACGGAGATAATTAAAACCATAAACATATAGAGCAATGGCTATAGAGGCCCAATCCTCAGATTTGATCTGTAATGTTTCTGTGCCTTGGTAATCAAAACCCAAAGGTCTATGAGCTAACTTATGCTTGGCTAGCCAAGCAGATAATCGACCTTGCATTTGATTACTATTTATTGTCAAAGTATCTGTATAAGGATTTGACATTTCTAATGGAATTTCAAAAATTGATTTCCTGCTCGTTACTTTTTATATTCATTCACCAGCAAACTCTCGTATTTTCAAGTTTTTCAAAGGGTATGATATCTCTGAAATGGATTCAGATGTTTTTGGAGTTATCTCTAAAGTGGATTCAAACCGAGATTCATAAGATTGATGAAAAAACTTATCCTCCTTATTTTCAGTATGAATACTGGACCCAATATGAAACCTATGTTTTCTAGTGAAATATCTCTTTCCTTGTTGAAACTCGGTCCTATCTTCAGATATCTCTTGAGCTATTTTTTCACGAAGTTTTATTATAGCATCTATAATAGCTTCTGGTTTAGGAGGACAACCCAACAAATAGATATCCATAGGAATTAACTTATCTACTCTGCGAACGGTACTATAAGAATCTGTACTAAACATTCCTCCTGTAATAGTACATGCTCCCATAGCAATTACATATTTTGGTTCGGGCATTTGTTCATATAATCTCACTAAAGAAGGAGCCATTTTCATGGTAACAGTTCCAGCTGTTATAAGGAGGTCGGCTTGCATAGGACTGGATCTTGGCACCAAACTGTAACGATCAAAGTCAAATCGCGAACCTATTAATGAAGCAAATTCGATGAAACAACAACTAGTACCATAAAGGAGCAGCCATAAACTAGAGAGTCTTGCCCAATTTGACAGATCATTTAGAGTAGTTGAAATAACTGAATTTGGAGTTGCTTGATCAAGCAAAGATGACTCTATAGGATTTATCGCTGGCTTTAGATAATTTTCTACTTGCCTTTTACCACTCAAAAATTTGGGAGTTAAGACCATTCCAATGCTCCTTTTCTCCATGCATAAACTAAACCAACAATTAAGATAATCATGAAAATAAAAGCTTCTATAAATGTAAATAGACCCAAAATATCAAAACTCATAGCCCACGGATAGAGAAAGACTGTTTCCACATCAAAAACAACAAAAACTAAAGCAAACATATAATAACAAATTCTAAATTGGATCCAGGTATCTCCCATTAGTTCTATACCTGATTCATAACTAGTGGCTTTCTCCGGCCCTTTACTTATTGGAGCCAAACTTCTGGAAATCGAGAATGCCAGAATCAGAATAAGGCTGGATATGAATAAATATACCCAAAAAGTATCATATTAAGAAAATAGAAACATAAATAGATTCCTGTTTAAATAGAGAAAATTCTTCTATTTATTGTCAATTTATTAATCGCTCCTCTCCCCTCCCGAATAATTGATTAATATAATTCAATGTTTCGTCTGTGACTTAATACAAAAATTAATATAAGAATATCTATGTATTTAATACATTAAGAGAACCCGTGCAGTTCGGCAGACTCCACGTTGGTTTGTGTTGTAACGTGTGAGGTTGATGTAAGGGAATTTTGTCTATTCAAATCAGGGGTCTTTCAGGGTCGTTGTTTCTAATAATGTGAGATGCGCTAACAAGGAAAACTTAATCTCTCAGAGTAAAAGACTAAAGAAAAGGGCTTATTATATTCATTCATAAGCCTCATTCTGCCTCCTTGGGTATACCTCAAGGGGGTTAAAGTACAATCCAGTTCTTTGAACTAAACTATACTTGTTCAGGTGATGAGACAAATTAGATTCATTTTGCGACTTTCATTCAGACCTATCAACCGAAATGGTGAACATTATGGATAGAAAATGTTCAAAGGGGAATCAACCGCAGTTTTCAAAAATTTGAAATGAAAAAAAATAAAATTAATAATAATAATAATTTGAATGCGTGTTGATGCTTCAGTTTATTCTACGAATAGCATGGTTCAGAGAATATATTTGAATTGTTTATTCAAAGTATCCATCGAAGAATGAAGGTTCTTCAGTAATATGTGCTATCCATATGGAAAGAAATGGAATTTGAGAAACATAGCATTAAATTGATGCTATGTCTTTCTAGCAAATTGAAAGACAATGGAGTTCAATTATATATTATTATAATCGGTAGGTTTCGATTAACCCGTGGAACCTACGAAATCTTTCATATAAAAGATATAATCTTTTATGCACCTGCATTCCGTCCGACATGATTTCTGATCTATTGTTTAGTAGAAATCTTGGGGAATAAGACTCTAGGTCGCATTCGAAAGAATTTGACTTCTTATAATTCAAAATCCTCCCCCCCCCCTTTTTCTTTTCATTCATATTTATTTCCTCTTTACTTTTTCTTGAATCAATTTCCGGTCGTTGGTTCCGCATTTAAACCAAAAAAATGGAATGCTTTTTACTTTAAAATTAGCTTTGGATCATAGGGACAATATGAAAGAGAAGGAATATAAGAGTTTCATAATTGCGTAGGGCTATACGGGCTCGAACCGTAGACCTTCTCGGTAGAACAGATCAAAGTTATTATTACCAAAATGATTCGAACTGTTCCAAGAACCCAAAATGCATTTTTATTGCATTGGGCTCTTTCATTAACTGATGGAAAGATTAGTTAGTCTGCCATTCTCTTCTTTCCAGAAAGATAATAAGATGGCTCTGTTTGCTTCAAACAAATTTTTTTTAGAAGCAATCCCAAAGTGTTTCAAAAGGTTCCCTTAACGTAGGTCTGCCATGTTTAGACATAGATTCTCCAAATGGAGCCTCTATCACCCCAAAAGTAGAATAATATGAGACTTCATACACCTCAAAGTTCATAGAGCGAAAAGAATTCTTTTTTGAGGTCCTCGTATTGTACTCATTACGTCTGACATTGAATGCACCTGAGATTGACCATATCAACTAGATCTATAGTTCGAATCAGAGCGAGCTTTTTGTCATGCTATTGTTCTCCCAATTCATAGAGTAAGACTCAAATCTATTTTATGGATCGGATGAACCAATAAACTATCTTGAAAACCATTGGCACACGTGTAAACGAGGTGCTCTACCTAGCTGAGCTATAGCCCTTCACAGTTTAGTCTTGAAGATATATTAACAAAATGGATCACTTTCTGTCAAGGCAGATTATATTTATTTAATCATTCGATACTATCGTAGTTAAGGGCATATTGTTTATATGTTTAATTATGCCTAGAATTGTTTCTAGATACGACTCTATCTATGATAATAAATAACCCACTTAACTCAGTGGTTAGAGTATCGCTTTCATACGGAGAGAGTCATTGGTTCAAATCCAATAGTAGGTAAAACTTATTTGATGCGATTGATTACTCAATTGCATCAAATAAGTTTTACTACATTTATTTTATAAGTCAATTATTTCCATTTAAATAATGAATCCATTTTTAGATCATTATCGAAGTTGAACTTTACAAAGAGATTACTAAGTAAATCAAATGGTAACTCTCAATGATTATTGACTGATCAACTGATTACAGAGCATTTGTATTTTTTAGCTTTTTTGCTAGTATTAGCAATTGGAATCAATATCCTTTTTTGTATTTTTTTTTTTTTTATGAAAAACAATCCTTTTGTTCTTGGGGTTTCCGCCCTTGTAGAAAAGAAGGCAGGACGTATTGCTCAGATCATCAGCCCAGTACTAGATGTATCTTTCCCTCCAGGTAATATGCCTAGAATTTACAATTCCTTGATAGTTAAGGATAACGATACGACTAGTCAGCCAATAAGTGTTACTTGTGAGGTACAACAATTGTTAGGAAATAATAAGGTTAGAGCTGTAGCTATGAGTGCTACAGATGGTTTGATGAGAGGAATGAGAGTAATTGATACAGGAGGTCCACTTAGTGTTCCAGTTGGTGAAAGTACTCTTGGGAGAATTTTTAATGTTCTTGGAGAACCCGTTGATGATTTAGGTCCTGTAGATGCTCTCACAACATCTCCTATTCATAGATCTGCTCCTGCCTTTACATAGTTGGAGACCAAATTTTCAATCTTTGAAACAGACATTAAAGTAGTGGATCTTTTAGCTCCTTACCAGCGTGGAGGAAAAATTGGATTATGTGGGGGAGCTGGAGTGGGTAAAATAGTGTTAATTATGGAATTAATCAACAACATTGCTAAGGCTCATGGAGGTGTTTCTATATTTGGCGGAGTAGGAGAACGTACCCATGAAGGAAATGATCTTTACAAGGAAATGAAAGAATCGGGAGTCATTAATGAACAAAATATATCAGAATCCAAAGTAGCTCTGGTCTATGGTCAGATGAATGAACCACCAGGAGCTCGTATGAGAGTTGGTTTAACTGCTTTAACCATGGCTGAATATTTCTGAGATGTCAATAAACAAGATGTACTCCTATTTATTGACAATATCTTCCGCTTTGTCCAAGCAGGATCAGAGGTATCCGCATTATTAGGAAGAATGCCTTCCGCCGTGGGTTATCAGCCAACTCTTAGCATAGAAATGGGTTCTTTACAAGAGAGAATAACTTCTACCAAAGAGGGATCTATAACCTCCATTCAAGCAGTTTATGTACCTGTAGATGACTTGACTGATCCCACTCCTGCTACAACATTTGCACATTTAGATGCTACTACTATACTATCGAGAGGATTAGCTGCCAAGGGGATCTATCCAGCGGTAGATCCGCTAGATTCCACATCAACTATGCTCCAACCTTCGATCGTAGGTGAAGAACATTATGAAACTACACAAGGAGTTAAACAAACTTTGCAACATTATAAGGAACTTCAAGATATTATAGCTATTCTTGGATTAGACGAATTATCAGAAGACGATCGTTTAATCGTGGCAAGAGCAAGAAAAATTGAACGGTTTTTGTCACAACCCTTTTTTGTAGCAGAGGTATTCACTGGTTCTCCCGGTAAATATGTTAGTCTAATAGAAACAATTAGAGGTTTTCAAATGGTCCTTTCCGGAGAATTAGATGGTCTACCTGAATAGTCTTTTTATTTGGTGGGTAACATTGATGAAGCTACCGCAAAGGCTATGAACTTAAAAGAAATTTAAAGAAATAAAATGAACCTAAATCTTCGTGTACTGACTCCCAATCGAGTTGTTTGGGATTCAGAAGTCCAAGAAATAATACTAACTACCAATAGTGGTCAAATTGGTGTATTACCCAACCATACTGCAATTGTAACAGCTTTGGATATAGGAGTAATGAAAATACGACTCAATGCCCAGTGGTCAACTATGGCTTTGATGGGTGGTTTCGCCAAGATAGACAATAATGAAATCACATTATTCGTAAATAATGCAGAAAGAGGTATTGATATTGATCTTCAAGAGGCTCAGGAAAGTTTTAGATTAGCTAAAGTTGATCGTGCACGAGCTAAAGGCAAGAGACAAGCAATCGAGGTTGATGTGGCTCTCAAAAGAGCTAGAACACGACTAGAGGTTGTTGATGCTATTTTGTCGAAATAAAGAAATATTAATCTATGAAATTTGAAGTAAATGAATAATGATAATAAGGAAGTCTTAGACTTGCTGAGCCAATAACTAGGCACATTTCCATACCGTCTGCTATTGCAATTTGTATTTCTAGCATTGGTGTATTTTCTTTTCATATGTGCATTTATTTTTCTTTTTCGTCTAAAATGAAATGTATCAGATTTACTTCTAATATAGAATAATTTATGAGTTAATTTAATGGTGGAAAGGTCCTCAGGTTAATCGAAATAAGAAATTGGGTTGCGTCATATATACATGATACAATATTACTTGAAAAGCCTTAAAGGCTACAAAATTTTTTTAATACAAAAGTGATTCTATTACGTTCGACATCCAGGTCGAGTAGACCTCGTTCTTGTAAGAACTATTAACCAATAAATCATAGGGAGGGACTTATTTATGTCACCAAAAATAGAGACTAAAGCAAGTGTCGGATTCAAAGCTGGTGTTAAAGATTACAGATTAACTTATTATACTCCAGAATATCAGACCAAAGATACTGATATCTTGGCAGCATTCCGAGTCACTCCTCAACTCAGAGTACCCCCCGAAGAAGCCAGAGCAGCAGTAGCTGCCGAATCTTCTACTGGTACATGGACCACTATTTGGATCGATGGACTTACCAGTCTTGATCGTTACAAGGGGCGATGCTATGATATTGAACCCGTTCCTGGAGAGGAAACTCAATTTATTGCCTATGTAGCTTACCCTTTAGATCTTTTTGAAGAAGGTTCTATTACTAACATGTTCACTTCTATTGTAGGTAATGTATTTGGATTCAAATCCTTACGGGCTCTACGTCTGGAAGATCTACGAATTCCTCCTGCTTATTCAAAAGCTTTTCAAGGCCCACCACATGGTATCCAAGTGGAAAGAGATAAATTAAACAAATATGGTCGTCCTTTGTTGGGATGTACTATCAAACCAAAATTGGGTCTATCTGCCAAGAATTATGGTAGAGCGGTTTACGAATGTCTCCGTGGTGGACTTGATTTTACCAAGGATGATGAAAACGTGAATTCCCAACCATTTATGTGCTGGAGAGATCGTTTCTGCTTTTGTGCAGAAGCAATTTATAAAGCTCAGGCTGAGACGGGTGAGATTAAGGGACATTACCTGAATGCTACTGCAGGTACAAGTGAAGAAATGATGAAAAGAGCAGTATTCGCCAGAGAATTGGGAGTTCCTATCGTCATGCATGACTATCTAACTGGAGGTTTTACGTCAAATACTTCGTTGGCTCATTATTGCCGAGATAACGGCCTACTTCTTCACATTCACCGCGCAATGCATGTAGTTATTGATAGACAAAGAAATCATGGTATACACTTCCGTGTACTGGCTAAAGCACTACGTATGTCTGGTGGAGATCATATTCACGCTGGTACTGTAGTAGGTAAACTTGAAGGAGAACGAGAAGTCACTTTGGGTTTTGTTGATCTATTGCGTGATGATTTTATTGAAAAAGACCGAAGTCGTGGTATTTATTTCACTCAAGATTGGGTCTCTATGCCGGGTGTTCTGCCTGTAGCTTCAGGAGGTATTCACGTTTGGCATATGCCTGCTCTGACCGAGATCTTTGGGGATGATTCTGTATTACAGTTTGGTGGAGGGACTTTGGGGCATCCTTGGGGAAATGCACCTGGTGCAGTGGCTAATCGGGTCGCTTTAGAAGCTTGTGTACAAGCTCGTAATGAAGGACGTGATCTTGCACGTGAAGGCAATGAAGTGATCCGCGAAGCTACTAAATGGAGTCCTGAACTAGCTGCCGCTTGTGAAGTATGGAAAGAAATCAAATTTGAATTTGATACGATTGATCGCTTGTAATCAAGCTACTTTCATTTGTTTGGTCCCTTAATCAAATCGAACTTGGCCCAATCTTTTAAGATTGAGCCGAATACCGAATGGATGGGAATAGATACTTCAGCTAGAGCAGAGGTATTTACCTCTAATAGAAAATAGATTATTCGATGGGGATCGGTGGATCAGTAGATCCAGGACCAGGGGTCAGAGGGTTCCAATCTCTTTTAGCCCGCGCCAAAAGTGGGCTAAAGATAATGTTATCTTTAACAAATTAAATCCTCATGATTCAATGGATTTGTAAAATCTATTCTAATCTCAGAGATATAAAAGCTAATTTTGAATCAGCTTTGTCCATGAAGAAGGGAGCTATAAGAATAAAGTCAAATAAAGTATTCTGCGAAAAGTTTCTTTTAAACATTTTGCGATTAGCAATAGCTGTGTATATATCAATATATATATTTTATTAAGTCCACTGTTCATTATTTTGAACAAATCATCGTGAATTTGTTTGACAGATCAGAAAGAACCTGATCCGGGGAGATCAATTGATTTGATTTAGAAATGGTAGATTTCAATTCTCAATTTTTATGCTTTATTGCAGCATGTCGTTCTCATAATCTTTACTTGATGGAAATTCATTTTCTCTTCTTTTTATCAGAAGCGGATGGATTTTCTCCAAGGAATCAAATGTATGTGAAATCTATATTGTTTATATATATATATATATATAATATATATACGCTATTTGAACAAATGAATGAATTAGGACAATAAGATCGAATTCATTCTCGATTAAGTCGAGTGAGTCAGATGGAGAAAGCTTGTAAAAAAAAAAGAATTGAATAAAAATAAAACAAAATTTGTATTTTATCTGTTCAAAGTTGTACATTAACAATATCTAAAAAAAAATAGAGGAAAATGTTTGAGGAAAACAAGGATTCTGAAAATATTGAAACAAAGGAAAACAAAGATTTTGAAAATATTGAAACAAAGGAAAACAAAGATTCTGAAAATATTGAAACAAAAACCGTAGAAGACAGATTCAATCCGGAACGTTTTAAGCATTTGTGGCTTTTGTGCGAAAATTGTTTCTTTCTTCATTATAAGAAATCGTTACTAGAACAAAAAGGTGTTTGTTCAGAATGTGGAGCAACTTTGCCAATTACTAGTTCAGAACGAATTGACCTATTAATTGATAATGACACTTGGTGTCCTATGGACGTTAATTTCTCTACTATAGATCTTTTAGATAAAAAACATACGACGTTTGACATCACAATGGTTCGAAAGGTCTCAATTTTAATGTACAAAGTCCTTTATCACAAATATTTTTACTTTTAATTTTTTCAAGATTCTGATGCTGAAACATTGAAAACATTAGTAGCATAAAGCAATACTCTTGTTACTATCCTTAGAGTTGTACTAGAAAATAAAATCATAAAATATTTGAATTTAGATTCGAAAGAAACTATTAAGATACTGCAAGACATTATTGGTACAGGTTTGAAAACAGTTCAATTTATACTTCTTGCAATACGTAACAGAATGCAAGATGAAATAAAAAGGTTTTCGATTTTTAAGAAAGCATTGCAAGAGCAGCAAATGTCTCTTCTATTGCCTCCTTATCTAGAAGATAGAGATGGGAAGAATTACGGGTCTAAAATGAAAATAATGGATCTAGAAGTACAAAAAATCGCGCTTAATATTGAAGAAGCCCTAGCTTTGAATATACTTTATAATTTAAATAAACAGTTAGTAAACTTAAAAAATCAATTACTTTCACAAGATAAGTTCTTGAAAGTAGCGGCGGTAAACTTAGTGAAAATGGAACTTTGTTTTCCAGAAGAAAAAAGACAAATAAAAAAAATAAAAAGAAGATTTCCTTTTTATCCAGGATATGATCCAGAGGCAGATTACTTTTTATGGTGCCGAAAACATATGGCGATTTGTTTGATGCAAAAACATCTGGTCTCCAAAGAATTTAAATATTGGTTTCAAAATCATTGTGGTTTCCTAGAAGGATCAGGATATCATTTTGGTTCTGATAGTATAGTAGAATACGTTAAAAAACAAGATCGCTATCAATGTGATAATATCAAAGATCATGACATGGATGATGATACACTCTATAGTCAAAATAGTATGGAGTTATTTCATGAAATAGAGGATCTCTACCTCCATCACAAGAATAATGAAAAAGAGTGTCAAAATAATGAAAAAGAGTGTCAGAATAATGAAAAAGATTGTCAGAATAAGATCTTGTCGTATACTGAACATACTCAAAGAATTTATTTCTATTTACTAGAGATAATGAAAGAGTTATCTACATTAGCACTAGATATCAAAGACAAATTTTCTAAGAAAAAAGAGATTTCTCTAGAAGATACTGAAGATATTGAAGATCCTGAAGATAGTGAAGAAAAATTTCCTTTAACTTATAACGATTTAATTGAAGAAGAAAAAGCATATGTTGATGCTACCAAAGAACGAATAAGGCAGATGCTTAATCTAGGAAAGCAAGAATATACAGACATAGATGAAAAATCTTATAAAGATTATAACACTTCCTATCAAAAAGATACAGGTTTAGCCGACGCTATTCAAACAGGCATAGGTGACCTAAATGGTTTTACTGTCACACTCGGAGTTATGGATTTTCAGTTCATGGGAGGCAGTATGGGCTCAGTAGTGGGTGAAAAAATAACCCGTTTAATATAGTGTGCTACTGATAATGCTCTTCCAGTAATTCTCGTATGTGCTTCTGGAGGAGCGCGCATGCAAGAAGGAAGTTTTAGCTTAATGCAAATGAATAAAATAGCTGCTATGTTGCATACACATCAAAAAGAGAAACATTTGCTCTATATTTCAGTTCTTACATCTCTGACAACTGGTGGAGTCACTGCTAGTTTTGGTATGTTGGCTAATGTCACGATTGTCGAGCCTAATGCATACATTGCATTTGCAGGTAAAAGAGTAATTGAACAGACATTAAATCAGATAGTAGATGAGGAAGATCAAACATCTGATTCTTTATTTGATTTTGGAATGTTTGATAGCATGGTTCCACGAGCTCTTTTGAAAAAGGTTCTGAGCGAGACAATTGAAATGTACATGTATTAGTAATTGAAAAGTCGAAATAATTCATTCCATTTTATTTATAAGATTCCCAAAAACAATTCTTGATCCTTTAAGAATTGTTTTTGGGAATCAAAATTATACAGAGTTTATAAATATGTATAAGTTTTTTTTTTTTTTTTTTTAGTATTAAATGTGTTTATACCACAACTAATTTATTTATATCTAATACATATACATTATATAATATATTATATATATATATATATATATATATATATATATATATATTAGAAAAATGTGCATATCTATTCTATATGCAGTAAAAAATTAAAACATAATCATATATATATAATAGAATACAAGATATATGTATATCTATTACAGTAAAAAAAAATAGATATATAGTAAATCTTACATATATAAAATAGAAGATTTATAAACATACATTCTAATCCTAATATTTGAAATAATAGAATACAAGATATATGTATATCTATTACAGTAAAAAAATTAGATATATAGTAAATCTTACATATATAAAATAGAAGATTTATACACATACATTCTAATCCTAATATTTGAAATAATAGAATACAAGATATAAATTGTATTTATGTTTATGTAATAATAAAAGAATACTGTGTATATATTGATTGAGTCATAATATTAAAATATAGAAAAAAAATTCTTATATATACTCAAAATAAGAGTAGACACTAATTTCTTAGCCTCTATGTTAAGAAAGCTCTTGTAGCAATAAAATTATGAAATTTACTTTATGTTTTTGTGCAAGCCCCTATGAAGAAGAAAGAAAAAAAAAGAAGCTATGGAGATGGCCAACGTCCCTAAAGTTCCCTATCAAGGACCCGAAGAGGAAGAACCGAATTGGGTCGAGTTATATCACAGGTTATTTTTTGGAAGATACCTTTTTTTAGCTAAACCGCTGGAAAAGCAACCTACAGATCAAATCATGAAAAGTATGATTTATTTAAATCAAGAAGATCAGACAAAGGAATTTATGTTCTCTCTTCAATGTCGAGGTGGAGGAATGATACAGGGAGTCGCTGTTTATGATACTATGCAATTTGTAACAGGGGATGTATCTACAATAGGCATCAGGGTAAATGCTTCAATGGGAGCTTTCCTTCTACACGGGGGGACTATTACTAAATGGGCAATAACCGAAAACTCTACAATTATGCTCCACCAACCCCATATGTCTCCTTATGATCGTCACTCCGATGCAGAGGATTCAGGCTTCGATTCAGAGTATCTGAATGAATTGCGGTCGTATGTTATCCATACTTATATAAGAACGACAAATCAAAATTATGACACAATCTCTCTACTATTAGAGAGAGATTTTTATTTGCTACCAGATGAGGCGATAGAGATTGGTCTTATCGACCAAATCGGCATAGACGGACTCATGTTTCCGTTTGGTGATGATGGTGATGATTATCATCATATTAATGGTTCTGTTAATGGTTCTGTTAGAACAATGAATTGATTATTGTTCTGCGCAATGGTATTCAACATTGCATGCACCCCAGGTGGAAATACCACCCTGTCTCGGACCATCGCAAGGAAAACTATAGTTCTGCGAAAATATTGATTTTTATCATTATTCTATTAATATTAATCTCTGGTAAAGAGAAGGGTAGAATTAGGCCTATTATATAGTTAACAATTCATCCGAAAAAATTATGATTAATAGGGTTAAATAGAGGGTTAAATAGAAAAAATAGCTCTCTAGTTCGAGTTATTTCAAGTAGTGATTTTCTACGACACCCTTTGAAATAACTTGGGCGAACTCCCTATTGATTCAATCACATAGAATCACTGTATTGAATCTATAAAATATATAGTAGAATAAAATCTACTATTGAAAAGTATACATGCCAGGAACTAGATTTGAACTGGTGACACAAGGATTTTCAATCCTCTGCTCTACCAACTGAGCTATCCCGGCTGTTCCCCTATGCATCATACTAGCACAGTAACCAAACTCCTGTCAACTAAAAACAAAAAGGGTAAAAGAAACCATATGAAAGAGTAGAAGCAACGACACAAATAAAAACATAAATATATGTTATATACATATACAAAGATGTGTATATACAGAAGCAGACACAAGTTGATCATACAATTCAAACTTTTTTTGTGATAAAGTGTTCTTATTAACACACCTAATGAATAAAAAAGAAAATAAAATAGACCTTTTTGATAAATAAGTCTGGGGATAGAGGGACTCGAACCCTCACGATCTATAAAACCAACGGATTTTCCTCCTACTCCAATTTTCATTGTTGTTGACATTGACATGTAGAATTGGACTCTATCTTTATCCTCATCCAATTATGACTTCCAAAAATGGAAGTAAACGCAACTCTCTTTCTAGAGAAGCTCTTAATTGGAAATCTTAATGAATCCTTCAATTTCAATTTGAAGCTAGGCATATTCTTTTCAAAATAAAACCTAGAATAATTCAAGCTCTAATCGTTAGTTTTGTTTATTGGTGACATATAACTCTTTTTCAAGTGTTATATAAAATACAGAAGGCATTCTATAAATAAAATATTGTATCAAATTACAATTATATTGATTCGTTAGAATAGCTTCTGTTGAGTCTCTGCACCTATCCCTTTCTAGGATAGGAGACTATTGTCTCTAGAAATCGGATTTGGCTCAGGATTGCCCATTCAAAATATCCCAGGGTTCCCTAGATTTGGATGCTATCACTTGGTAAGTTTCCATACCAAGGCTCAAAAAATTTAAGTCCATAGCGTCTACCGATTCCGCCATATCCCCTTCCTGTAGAACGAAATCATAAAATAATGAATAATTGCATCCCATCAATTATTTCATTTGCATTAGCATTATACTCTTTCTGCATTTTTTATGCAATGTTTTTATTTCTTTTTCCATCCTACACCACAAAAATATCCCTTTCTATATTTAGATCTTATTTAAATCATATTTCCCTTCTATTAAGTATAGTCTATGAAAGGATGAGAAATCAAAAAAAAATTTCTTCTTCTTTTTTTTTCAATAATACTGTTCCACCTGGGACGAAAGGATTCGAACCTTCGAAATAACAGGATCAAAACCTGCTGCCTTACCGCCACTTGGCCACGCCCCATTGTTGTTTTATTTTAATCAAAAATCAAAATTTTTGCAATGTTTTATTGTAATTCATTGCAGATGAATTCTTATCTGGTGCTATGCAATTCTGCATAGAAAGACCGGAGGGACATAGATTCTTGAGTGAATCAGATATATATAAGCGGAACGTAAATTATGATAGCAATCCCTCCTTTGTTTCTTTTTTCGGAAAGCCAAGGGGAGGTGGCAGTCAATCACCACCACAATCTTATTCACTGCCTCCCCCCTCCGAGATGCATATTGATAGATTGATACAGTGCTACAAACAAATCTATCAGTGCGCTAAGTATGTTCACTTTGCCCAAAGTGCAACAAAGACCTCTCTCTCTACCCCCGGCTTACTGCTTACCCTAAATAAAGCTAGCAGGGTAATAAACTAACACTTTCTTTTTAAACCCATCATTGAGTGAAACAGAGCGGACATGATAGTACTTGGAACTGCAATTCGTGAATAGAATTGCTTTCGATCAAGCAGGAAAAGGTCCTTGGCCCTTTCATCTTTCTACCTTATGCAGACTATACAGCCTTTGAATCATGGGCTAGTGGATAGGATATGTGACATCTTATTCGATCTGCTCCAGGATTTTGGTAAATGAAATAGTGGAAAGTGGTAAAGTATGAGAATGGATCTCATATCAGTGATCGTATCTTTGTCGGATGAATAACTCACCTATTTGTCTTTCCTTTTTAAGCAAGTATTTCAATAAGTTTTTTCATCATCTTTCATTTTTCTCTCTCTATATCTGTTCCATGTAAACGAATTTATGAAATAAATGAATCATATTAATTAACAGTATTATATTCTCTTAAAGAATAAATCTAGGTAACGATATAAAAAGGATTATGTTATAGACATCAGATTTTAAATGCTGATAAAGAGCACAATTTATATACATTCTTATTTTCTCTGGATAGAATGAAAATCTTTGTTATGAAAATGAATAGTAATATATTAATATCAATATTAATATACAAAATAAAGATAAAAATATATAGGAAGCTATACGTCCCCCTCCTAAGCATCTCATTCCCTCTCCTACAAAAAGACCTAAAAAGCCTACTCCATTTGGTATTCCATCAATTGCCCATTGATCAAATGAATGACTTGTTTCAGCTAATCCTCGTATACCTTTAATAAAGATTCTGTCATAATATATGTCTATATAAGCTCGATGATAAGACCAATTATATATAATATTGATCAATTGGTCCATAATAATATTCATATGAGGATTTGTTTTATGATGTACATCCTGTGATAAGAAGTAAATAGGTCTATATAGAATAAAGGCCATCAATATACCGAGAAATGCTATACCAACTGAGGGGATTGCATCTATGAAAAATTCAGACCAATTCTCTGGATGTTTCTTATCAAAATGGGTCATTGGTGAAGTAAACCATTGAGATAATATGTCATAACTCATTCCGCTTCGAGAAAAAGGAACTCCTATCAATCCAACAAACAGAGTAAATATTCCCAATATAATTAAAGGAAATAGCATTGCCTTGCCCGATTCTTTCGGATATGCAAAAGATCCCTTATGGAAGAAAGGATAAGTGACAACCAAACCTCTATTCTTTTTGTACAATCCTTCCATCTTATTCAAAATTTGAAATGCTTCTTTGGAAAAGGAATTATTTCTTCCTATAATTTGATTCGACATAGAATCTGCTCTCGTTCTACTTAATATCCTGGATTCCTCCTCTCCCCACATAGAAGTCGAATATAACGTAATATGGTTGTTATATGAATTAACTAAATTTACGTGGAAGTCCCCTTCAAAAGTAAGTAAATACATACGAAACATGTAAAAGGCAGTTAATCCTGCTGTGAACCAAGTTATCCCCCTGAAAATGGGAGAATATAACTTACTGTCACTAAGAATTTGGTCTTTAGACCAAAAACAAGCAAAAGGTGGAATACCAAAAAGAGAAAGTGTCCCTAAAAGAAAAGTGATTCCTGTAATTGGCATATATTTCCTCAAACCACCCATAAGAGCCATATTTTGACTTTTACCGAGGCAATATCCAACAATGGGTTCCATGGAATGGATCACTGATCCAGATCCTAGGAACAATAATGCCTTGGAATAAGCATGTGTAATCAAATGGAACAGAGCGATTCGATAGGAATGTATCCCTAGAGCTAACATCATGTAACTTAATTGAGACATAGTAGAATAAGCCAAGCCTCTTTTAAGATCTTTTTGAGCGAGAGCCATAGTAGCTCCCAATAGAGCTGTTATTCCACCTATCCAAGAGATAAGATACATTATTAAAGGTAGAACTTTAAAAAGAGGAAACAATCGAGCTACAAGAAAAATTCCTGCTGCTACCATAGTAGCGGCATGTATAAGAGCTGAAATAGGAGTAGGCCCTTCCATAGCATCAGGTAACCATACATGAAGTGGGAATTGTGCAGATTTGGCTACTGGACCTAAAAATAAGAGAAAAGCACACGAAGTAACAAAAAATGAACCAACTCCATCAACGGCAATCAATTCGTTTAATTTTTCAGACAAATATTGAAATTCAAAACTACCTGTTACCCAATAAAAACCTAAGATTCCTAATAAGAGTCCAAAATCTCCAGCACGGTTAGTTATAAATGCTTTTTGACAAGCATTAGCCGCACTGGGTCGTGTAAACCAGAAACCTATCAATAAATAGGAGCACATTCCTACTAATTCCCAAAAAAGATATATTTGTAATAAATTAGGGCTAATAACTAGCCCCAGCATAGAAGCATTGAAAAAATTAAGGTAAGCAAAAAACCTCACATATGTTTTATCATGAGACATATAATTATCACTGTAGATCATAACCATGGTTCCAACTATTGTAACTAAAACTAACATAATGGAAGTAAGTGGATCAATCAAATAGCCCAACTCTAATGAAAACTTATTATTGATAACCCAGGACCAGAAATATCGATAGATGGGACTACCGGTAATCTGTTGCAAGAACAAATTGAAAGAAAGAAACATAGCTACACTTAACAGAAAAATACTAATAAGAGCCCATGTACGGCGAACACTCTTAGTTGCTCCTGGAAAAAATAAGGATCCTAATCCGATTGGTACAAAAGCCGAAAGCAGAAGGAAAGGCACGATCTGAGCATATTTGTATATAAATTCCATAGGAAGATAAAATCATTATTCGAAATATTTTGATATTCGACATTCTTGGTTTCCAATCCACTAGATCCTAAAAAGAATAAAATAAAAACAACAGATCATGAATCAAGAAGAACAATAGAATATGGGATGCAATCCTATCGATTTCATATTTATTGTGACCTTTTTTCCTCTTTTTCATGCAAATACCAGATTTGAACCGATCAATACTAATACTAGTCAAATATTTGTCAGATGAGCAAGAAGGAACTCTAGTTCCTAGTTTTCAGTCGAGGTACTGAGCTATTAGTCATGTACACACACATTTTCCTTTTATGAATTGAAAACATTTTCTATTGTAGATGAATAGTAGTATTTAGAATAGAGAAAATGAAACTAATTGGAATTCCTAAGATAAGAAATGATTGAATCTGTTAAAATGACATAGTGGCTTTCCATTCACTAAAAATTTATGAATATATACGTATGTAAGAATTTCAGTTTTGATTAATTTGTATCGTGGATTTCCTACTACTAATGCGGGACATCTCCGCTTACAAAATGCAAGAGTTAGTATAAATAATATTCTATTTTATCTAACTCAAATTATTGAAAATATGAAATGACCATTTATAAGATGTGTTTTAAAAGAACAACAAGGTGCAAATACATTGAACAATCTAAAACCCATTTCGTGGGTGGGAACGGATTTAGCGAAAGAAGGTGAGTCACTATTTATTTCAATTTGAAATAATTGGGGGAGTTTAATTAAAGTTTCTGTTCTTCAGATGTCCTTCACATCGAACAAGATAAATGAATTCAAACCATTATTAATTATGGCAGTTCCAAAGAAGCGTACCTCTAAATCGAAAAAAAAAAATCGTAACGATGTTTGGAAAAGAAAAGCATATCAGGCCGCAGCAAAAGCTTTTTCTTTAGTTAAGGGTGAGTATATTTATTCTGAGCTTGAGCTTTTCGGTGATTTTAAGAAATTTCCTGAGATGAATCTTCTTTCGTCAAGAGTCAAGGGTTTTTCTCCCATAGCAGAGGATAAGTCCTCCGGCTTGCCCAAATAAAATATACATCCATCAATGAATTAGAGGAAGTGTAACATCAGCAAATATACTAAAGAACCTAAAGAAGAGCAATGGGAGGGAATCTTTTTATCCCTTGGAGGTATAAGGATGGTTGGGCAGAAGGGACACGGTTCTAAATTAGTTCCACTACAGCCGTTCTCTCTGACCAATTTTAAAGATGGAGAATTTTCTTAATCATTCCGTCATCATTTTTTTTTCCCTTTACCAATGGAAAAGGATCAAAGTGCATCATTCTTTTTAATAATCCCAGATCAACTTCGACATTACATGTTGCTAGTAGCTTTATTATATGAAAGTTGCATTTTATTTATCTATGCCAAAGAGAAACTCGATCAAAACGTAGGAATATATAGACCATGAACAAAAAGAAATGGATCTCATTCTTTTTTTTTTACTTATAAATAAAATAAATCATATTTAACTTCGGAATATTGTGATCAAAAATTTGTCCGCTCGGCCCTCTTTGATTCCTAGAGAACAAAGAGGATCTGTTGAATCTCAAGTATGTTATTTAACCAGTCGAATTAAAAGACTTACTGAGCATTTAGACCTGCATGGAAGAGACTACTCGTCCCAAAGAGGTTTTTGTAAAATTGTGGGTAAACGTAAGCGACTTCTAATTTATCTGTTCAAGAAAGATAGACTTCGTTACACAAATTTAATTAGTCAATTAGATATTCGTGGGCTGCGTTAATTTCGAACGAAATTTTCAGATCTATGGTTTATTAAATTCCGGACCCTCCCTAATGAGTCATTCCTTCTTTTGTTCTCATTGATTTATAAAAAACCGGGGAAGAATTATGATTATGGTTGCTACGAAGAAGGACCCCATGATGGTAAGTATGGGTCCTCATCATCCATCAATGCATGGTGTTCTTCGACTTATTGTTACTCTAGATGGTGAAGATGTTATTGACTGTGAACCTATATTAGGTTATTTACATAGAGGGATGGAAAAAATTGCTGAGAACCGAACAATTGTTCAATATCTCCCCTATATAACACGATGGGATTATTTAGCTACTATGTTCACAGAGGCAATAACGGTGAATGCGCCAGAAAAATTGGAAAATATTCAAGTACCTAAAAGGGCTAGCTATATCAGAGTGATTATGCTAGAGTTAAGTCGTATAGCTTCTCATTTGTTATGGCTTGGACCTTTCATGGCTAATATTGGTGCACAAACTCCTTTCTTTTATATTTTAAGAGAGAGGGAAATGATATATGATTTATTTGAAGCTGCCACGGGCATGCGAATGATGGATAATTATTTCTGTATTGGAGGAGTAGCTGTAGATTTACCCTACGGTTGGATAGATAAATGCTTAGATTTTTGCTATTATTTCTTCCCAAAAGTGACAGAATATGAAAGGCTTATTACACGCAATCCTATCTTTTTAAAACGAGTTGAGGGAGTAGGCATTATTAGTAGAGAAGAAGCAATAGATTGGAGTTTATCAGGGCCCATGCTACGAGCTTCCGGAATCCAATGGGATCTTCGTAAAGTGGATCATTATGAATGTTACGATGAATTGGACTGGGAAATCCAATGGCAAAAAGAAGGAGATTCGTTAGCTCGTTATTTGCTTCGAATTGGGGAAATGAAAGAATCTATAAAAATAATTAGACAGGCCCTAGAAGTAATTCCGGGAGGTCCCTATGAGAATTTAGAGATCCGACGTTTAAATAAGGGAAAAGATTCGCAATGGAACGATTTTGAATCTCGATTTATTAGTAAAAAACCTTCCCCTACTTTTGAATTATCAAAACAAGAACATTACGTGATAGTAGAAGCTCCCAAAGGGGAATTAGGAATTTTTTTAATAGATGATAATATTTTTCCCTGGAGATGGAAAATCTGACCACCTGGTCTTATTAATTTGTAGATTCCTCCTCAACTGGTTAAAAGGATGAAATTAGCCGATATTATGATGATTTTGGGTAGTATAGATATAATTATGGGAGAGGTTGATCGTTAAAATGGTGATTAATATAGCAGATCTCGAAGAACAAGCTATCAATTTATTTTCTCGATTGGGATTTCCAAAAGAAATTTCTAGTCTTATATGGATTCTAATTGACATAATTACCCTTCTATTAGGAATTACAATAGGATTATTAGTTATTGTATGGCTCGAAAGAAAAATATCTGCGGGAATACAACAACGTATTGGACCTGAATACGCCGGTCCTTTGGGAATTATTCAAGCTTTGATGGATGGAATCAAACTACTGCTAAAAGAGGATATTCTTCCATCTAGGGGGGATATTTGGTTATTTAGTATTGGACCAGCGGTAGTGGTCATACCTATTTTTTTAGGTTATTTAGTAATTCCCTTTGGTCGCCACATTGTTTTAATTGATCTTAGTATAGGTGTTTTTTTTTGGATTGCCATTTCAAGTATTGCTCCCCTTGGACTTCTTATAGCAGGATATGGATCAAATAATAAATATTCTTTTTTAGGTGGTCTCCGAGCTGCTACTCAAGCTATTAGTTACGAAATTCCTTTAGCTTTATGTGTGTTATCTATATCTCTACGTGTGATTCGTTGGAATATGAGATTTATTTTTCCCTCTTTTTATTTAGACTAAAAAGAGGGAAAAATAGAAGTGAATGGAATGAATATTGATTCTTCATTCCGATCAAAAAACTAGATGGTCATATGGGTGAAATTAAACAGTTTGCAAATCTTGCAGTAAGATGATTGAGTCCCATCCCCCATGTACAAGAGTGATAGCATGCACAATCAGTGAAAACTGTGTACCCCAGTTCATATATTAGTCATTGGGGCCCAACAGCGGGGAGGCAAAGTAAAAAAGTATGAAGTTACTATCATACATACCGAAAATGAAGCAAAGGTAGATGGCGAGAAACACCAAGATATAAAAAAGATTAGTGAAAAAAAAAAAGAAACTAATATCTAGACCACAGATGTTTCCATAGAAATGGGATAACAATAAGGACTTGACATTGGTAGGGATGATCAAGTAGTACTTCCCCAGAACCCCGATCTAGAATATGTTTCTATCTACTTAAAAAAATGGCTATCCAGAACGAAGTAATCCTTTACATAGTTTTCTCTCTCCCACAAAAAAATAGTGAAGGTTGAGATAGGTTCAAAAGCTCCTATTATTTGTAGCAGACGGAATCTCATTGGTTCAATTTATGAATATTCTGGTGCTTTTTTATTGTGTTCTTTATTTATTAATAGCCATTCAGAAGCCGTATGAAGTGAAAGTTTCACATACGGTTTTGGAATAGAGATGAAAATAGTGATGTTTCTGTCGACTATAATTATCCAACAGTTCAAGTACAATTGATATAGTTGAAGCACAGTGCAGATATGGTTTTTTCGGATGGAATTTGTGGCGCCAACCTATAGGTTTTCTAGCTTTTTTTATCTCATCTCTAGCAGAATGTGAGAGATTGCCATTTGATTTACCAGAAGTGGAAGAAGAATTGGTAGCGGGCTATCAAACTGAATATTCGGGTATCAAATTTGGTTTATTTTACGTTGCTTCTTACCTAAATCTATTAGCTTCTTCATTCTTTGTAACAGTTCTTTACTTGGGCGGATGGAACTTATCAATTCCATTCATACCCATTCTAGAACATTTTGAATGGGATTCTATTTCTGGAATTAGCGGGGTCGTTAATATAACGATTGGGATCCTAATTTTATCAGCTAAAGATTATCTGTTCTTATTTATTTCTATCACGGCAAGATGGACCTTGCCTAGGATAAGAATGGACCAATTATTGGATCTTGGGTGGAAATTTCTTTTACCTATTGCTTTGGGTAATCTATTACTAACAGCTTCTTTCCAACTTATTTTATTGTGACTGACTCTCTTTTCTTCTTCGTGAAGAAGTACTATATTCTCAATTCTGCAATATATCCAAATTTGATAGATCAAATCTATGAAGAGAAATAAATTTCTACGAAACTATTATTCAAGGAGATTTGACACATGTTCTCCATGGTGACTAGGTTTATGAATTATAGTGAACAAGCAATACAGGCTGCGAGATACATTGGTCAAGGTTTTATGGTTACCTTATATCACATGAATCGTTTACCTATTACTATTCAATATCCCTATGAAAAATTGATCCCATCAGAACGATTTCGTGGACGGATCCACTTTGAATTTGATAAATGTATTGCTTGTGAAGTATGCGTCCGTGTATGCCCGATCAATCTACCTGTTGTGGATTGGAAAGTCGGAATAGATATTGGGAAAAAACGATTGGAAAATTATAGTATTGATTTTCGAATTTGTATCTTTTGTGGGAATTGTGTCGAATATTGTCCCACAAATTGTCTGGCGATGACTGAAGAATATGAACTTTCGACCTATGATCGTCATGAATTAAATTATGATCATATTGCTTTAAGACGTTTACCAATATCGGTTGTTGAAGATTTAACAATTCAAACAATTCTGAGCTCAACATATTAACTTTTTATGTCTGAAGAAACTACGGACAAATTTTTTGATTCAATAACTTCTTTATTCAGATTGAGTTCCGATCAAAGAGTATCTGATAAATAAGATACTTTTTTTTTATCGGTTAATTAATAATTCCTATTGACATTCCATTAATAATGTCACATGTATGATTGATCAGAATCCATTATTGATCTATAGATTAATGAATCAGTGCCCATATCAAATTATAGCATATAGGTAAATAGGGGTCACTTTTTATTTAGTGAATGGGATGAAATAATATTCAAACTTATTGTGCACATAATGAATCGACCTGATGATATTCTTTTGGCTCTTCTAATGCTAAGTCTCATATTAGGAGGTATAGGAGTAGTATTACTTACTAATATAATTTATTCCGCTCTTTCATTGGGGCTAGTTCTTATTTGTATATCCCTTTTTTATATTCTATTGAACGCAGATTTTGTAGCTGTTGCACAAATCCTGATCTACATAGGAGCTGTTAATATTTTGATTCTATTTGCTGTGATGTTGATGAATAATCTGAAATATCCCAATTATGCCCCTCCCTGGACCGTCGGAGATAGCATCACTTCAATAGTTTGTACGAATCTTTTTTATTCCTTAATTACTTTTATCTTGAACATATCATGGTTCAGAATATCTCTGACTCAAAAATCAGATAAAATGTTAGAACGAGATTTAACAAACAATATTCAACGTATTGGGGCTCATTTATCCACTAATTTTTTCCTCCCATTCGAACTTATTTCTATAATTCTTCTAGTTGCTCTTATAGGAGCTATTACTATAGCTCGGCGAGAAGAAACAGTTTGAAAAGTTACAAATGAAAGCTCTTGTGCTTATTAGTAGCATAAATATGTTGTTTTATCTTCATAGATCGTGAAGGAATCATTTTCTTCTTTCGATAATGGAAAATTAGAAACTTATTATAACTTTTGTTTGTATCTGAAGAGGTTAAGGTATGAGGAGTTCCTCTATTATGCTCGAACATGCACTTATTTTAGGTGCTTATATATTCCCTATCGGTATTTATGGACTAGTAACAAGTCGAAACATGGTTAAAGCACTTATGTGTCTTGAGCTAATACTAAATGCGGTTAATTTAAATCTAGTTACATTCTCAGATTATTTTGATAGTAGGCAAGTAAAGGGAGATATCTTCTCAATCTTTGTTATAGTTATCGCTGCTGCTGAAGCAGCTATTGGATTAGCTATTGTTCTGGCAATATATCGTAACAGAAAATCAACTCGTATTGATCAATTTAATTTGTCAAAATGGTAATGGAGTCTATTAAGATCTCCATATGAGGAATTTTTATACCTATTCCTATTCAAATAGATACTAGGCCTGTCAAAAATAGATCTAGATCTCTCTTTTATCTTTATTTTATAGAGATTTATTTACGATCAATCAAGAGCATAATTCATATTTAACTCATTATCCAAATGATCTGTCTAACACGATTAGACCAGATTCGATAAAATCTGGAGAGGTGAAAGTTAGACAAATTTGTCTCTTTTATAAAACAAACAGATAGAATCCGAATCTATCCATTATATCACTTATAATACAATTATTGATTTGCTTGATATTCATCATATATCGTCATTGACCATATATTGAAAAATCTTATTCAATTAAAAACTTTTTATATAATAACTAATGGAGTTCTTAGATCCAATGGCACATTCAGTCAAAATTTATGATACATGTATTGGTTGTACCCAGTGTGTACGAGCGTGTCCCACAGATGTATTAGAAATGATACCTTGGGAAGGATGTAAAGCTAAGCAAATTGCTTCTACTCCAAGAACAGAAAACTGTGTAGGTTGTAAGAGGTGTGAATCAGCTTGTCCAACGGATTTCTTAAGTGTACGTGTTTATTTATGGCATGAAACAACTCGCAGTATGGGTCTAGCTTACTGATCCATAAAAACAATAAAAATAGTTAGATCCATCCCATACATATTTTTCATTCTCATTTTCTTCTTTCACTGATCAAAACCCATACTTGACCCAAAATCGAAAGCATGGGTTTTGATATCGAAAGTCTCTTTTCTCTTCATTATGAGTAATTTACCTTGGTTAACAATAATTGTTATTTTGCCCATATCTACGGGGTTATTAATCCCATTATTTCCCCATAAAGGAAATAAAATGATTCGATGGTATACTCTAGGTATTTGCTTATTAGATCTCCTTTTAATGACCTATATATTCTGTTATCATTATAATTTTGATAATTCATTAATCCAATTGGAAGAGGATTATAACTGGATAAATCTTATCCATTTTCATTGGAAACTGGGAATTGATGGATTTTCCATTGGACTTATTTTATTAACGGGGTTTGTAACTACTTTAGCTACTTTAGCTGCTTGGCCAGTTACTCAAAATCCGTGATTATTGCATTTCTTGATGTTGGCAATGTACAGTGGCCAATTGGGATTATTTGCTTCTCGAGATATTCTACTTTTCTTTCTCATGTGGGAGTTGGAACTAATTCCTGTTTACCTACTTTTATCCATGTGGGGGGGAAAAAGACGTCTATATTCGGCCACGAAATTTCTTTTGTATACTGCGGGTGGTTCCATTTTTATCTTAATGGGAGCTTTAAGTATGGGTCTCTATGGATCTCATGGACCAACATTCGATTTCGAACTATTAGCTAAAAAAGATTATCCCATCACACTTGAAATAATATTCTATTTAGGGTTTTTGATCGCTTATGCAATAAAATTGCCAATCTTCCCTTTACATACCTAGTTACCAGATACTCATGGGGAAGCACATTATAGTACATGTATGCTTTTGGCCGGAGTTCTATTGAAAATGGGAGGATATGGGTTGATTCAGATCAATATGGAATTGCTACCTCATGCTCATTCTTTGTTTTCACCGTGGTTGATAATAATAGGAGCAGTGCAAATTATCTATGCAGCTCTAACTTCTATGGGTCAACGCAATTTGAAAAGAAGGATAGCCTATTCATCAATATCTCATATGGGTTTTGTAATTATAGGAATTGGTTCCATGACATATACAGGTCTCAATGGAGCCATTTTGCAAATGATTTCTCATGGATTGATTGGTGCTGCACTTTTTTTCTTGGTAGGAACAAGTTATGATAGGATACATACTCTTTTCCTTGATGAAATGGGAGAAATCACTATACCAATACCTAAAATCTTTACTATGTTCAGTAGTTTTTCAATGGCTTCTCTTGCATTGCCAGGAATGAGTGGTTTTGTAGTAGAATTTATGATATTTTTGGGAATAATTACTAGTCACAAATATTCTTTGACCTTTCAGATCATTATTACTGCAATAGCGGCAATTGGAATGATATTAACTCCCATTTATTTGTTATCTATGTTACGTCGAATGTTCTATGGATATAAGGTTTTGAATGCCCCGAATCCTTATTTTAAGGATTCGGGACCACGCAAAATTTTTATTTTGATCTGTCTTTTTCTACCAATCATAGGTATTGGTCTTTACCCCGATCTAGTTCTATTTTTATATAATGCTAAGGTAGAAGCTATTTTATCTCAATCTTTCTATTAATCATTAATAGAATTAAATAGATAAAATTGCTCTCTAGTTCGAGTTATTTCAAGTAGTGATTTTCTACGACACCCTTTGAAATAACTTGGACGAACTCCCTGTTTATTTAATAGCATAGAATCACTGTATTGAATCTATCCTATGAAAATTCATCTTTTTTTTTTAAATTTTTATCTACTAAATGAACCATCCATAGCTGTGTAACCCTATTCCTAATAGATCAACTCCCAAATAGCAAATCCAAACTAAAAAAAATCCTAGAGAAGCCACAATTGCCGGTTTCTCCCCTTTCCAACCCCTGTTGATTCTAGTATGTAGATAAATTGCAAATATAATCCAAGTAATTAATGCCCAAGTCTCTTTTGGATCCCAACTCCAATAAGATCCCCATGCTTCGTTGGCCCATACTGTCCCAGAAAGTATACCTATAGTTAAAAGAGAAAGTCCTAGACCAATGGCACGATAACTCCAATTATCTAATTGGTGAGTTAATTTCCATTTACGATAATTTGTAAATGGAAAGCAAAAAGTATGTTTCAATTCCTTTTTTTCTTGGTCGTGTGAATACCCATTTTTATTGAAAAGAAAGGAACGTAAAAAGGTCTTGTTCACACTAAGAATAATCTTTCGATTTATTTGGGACGTAATGACCAAAAAAGCTATTGATGATAGGGATCCACATAAAAGAGTTGCATAATTGAGCAATATCATACTTACATGCATCATTAACCAATGAGATTGTAAAGCGGGTACTAACATTGCAGAATGCTGCATTTTATCCGGAAGACCTAAAGTAGCAAAACCATGAGTTAACATAGCACTTGGCGCGGTGATTGCACCTAACCACCAAGCATCCTGGCCCCGTACTTCTATAACTATATGAATCATGGAGGAAGTCCATGAAAGGAACATGAATGACTCATACAAATTACTTAACGGTAAATGCCCTGAATAGAGCGAACGAGTAACTAATACTCCCGTTATACAAATACATGTCAGTATCATGCCCTTTCCTCCCGAATTACTTAGTTCTTCACTTTGATAAATTAAGGTTCCCCAATAAATGAGAGTGACAACAAAAGTAAGAGAAAAAGAGACATGAGCTGATATATGTTCTAGAGTTATGAATATCATAATAAACCCATTTATTAATTTGATTTTAAATAGGATTCATAAGAGAAAGATAAAATCAATTGATATGTCATCAATCATATTGACATAGATCGAACAATGATAGTAATTTACTTATATAGGTAATCCATAAGTAATCTATAGGGATTTTATATGGAAGGGATTGAATCCATAGTATCTTATTACCGAGAATGCCGCCACTCAGATTCAAACCGAGATGCTCTAGCACTGCTTCCTAAGAGCAGGTGTCTACCAATTTCACCATGGCGGCTTGGTATTGTTTTGTTACTTGTTTTGTTACTATATTAGACTATTTTCCCGAGATTGTCAATGCGAATATTTAGAAAAGAATATTTTCTAAATTCAATGCCCGAATGTAAATTCAGACATTGAATTTAGAAATGTGATGTTGGTCGTTATAACGGAGTATGGCGCAGTTTGGTAGCGTGCCATCTTGGGGTGGTGGAGGTCGTGGGTTCAAATCCTGCTGCTCCGAAACGAATGGTAAACAAGATCGTGTAGATCTAAGACGTTCTGTCATTGAACATTAATATATTCTTATTCATTTCGAAGGTTTCTACGGGAGATGTATTATTTCTATATTCCCGTAGAAACAGCATTGCTAATAAGAACAAATTATGAAAAGCAATGCAAGTATCTTCATAAATACCATCATAAAATAAACTAATGTTATAAAAAAATGTATACATATGAGTATTATAGACTTTATGAATCTAAATACTCCTGTAAATACTTGTTTATAGTATTATAAACAATTTTAGAAATAATAAGAGGTTTACACCATTGAATCAGATCTTTAAAAATAATTTTAGAAGAGATAATAAAAGGTTTACACCATTGAATCGGATCTTTAAAAATAATTTTAGAAGAGATAATAAGAGGTTTACACCATTGAATTAGATCTTTAAAAATAATTTTAGAAGAGATAATAAGAGATTTACAAAATTGAATCAGATGTTTGCTCGATTGAATCAGATGTTTGTTCGATTGAATCCGATGTTTCTTCCATTGAATCAGATGTTTCTTCGATTGAATCAGATGTTTCTCCAATTTGGCAAATTCTTCTAGCTTTTGAGGTATTCTCTCGATATTAACAAGTATTCACTTATTCGTTTTGGTAACATCTCAATTATGGGCTGTGGACAGCGTTTTAATATCGAGTGCCCGATATAACGCAAAATACTATAGAATTTGTTGTATACATAATAAACATAATAAAATGTATTACTAATTAAATTACACGAAGAAGAATATACATAATAAAAAGGATAACATACATAAGAAAATGCAGGCTGTATATATTTTTGCCACTTTTTAGATACATATTTTCCCATTTTTTGCCAAAAAGTCAAATGTTTACGTGAACGAAACAGAAACTTCTTTTTAAGTTTCTTTATAAGTTTCCTTATAAAATTGAGAACTTTTTTAATAACTTCATCCCATGGGGATGGAGATCGACCAGAAGAAAAAGAAATGCTACAAAAAGAGTCCATTTGAGACGAAGTTATGGAGTCTATTTTTGTATCCTTTGCCTCATTCATGCTACAAAAAGAGTCCATTTGAGACGAAGTTATGGAGTCCATTTTTGTATCCTTTGCCTCATTCATAGTTTCATTTCATTCAAAAAGCAACGAATGTTTTGTACCTTTTGTACCCAATAATAAACAGAACATTTTTCCCAGATCTTGAAGAATCTCTCTTATTGAAGCAAAACTATGTTTTATAGGAAAAAAAATATTTTGAATATGGTCCCAATGATCTATTTTGGGATACATGTGTACCCTCAACATAACAGATCAACTACCATTATTAGTATTCCACCAATATCTATTCATGCAAATAAGATCTTCTAATCGATAACGAGGCCAAAGAAAACGTCTTATCTTTTGCCTTGTATCTATGATCAGATTTTCATCTTTTTCCATGAAACCTTCGTCATTTTCTATTTCTTTACTATTCGACAATCCTGTATTTTTATCTAAATTGTTTTCTAGATTCAAAAGATTCAAAATTTGAAATTCTCTACGACATCTTGGAAGAAAAATATCTTCGAAAAGGAGAGAACTTGAAATTTTTTCATTTACATCCTGAATAGCTTTTTGTCGTTCAGATCTATCAAAAAGATTTACATCAATCCCTTTCTTCTTTAATTTTAAGAGAAGACTTGCAATTTTATAGATCAAGAATCGGTCATTAAAGTACGCCGATAGAAGTGGCATAGACCGTCGTCTTTCATTCCCAAAAATTCTAAAAAAATGTGCTTATTAAAGCAACTTTTCAGATACAAAATAATTTCAACTAATTCCAAGTCAAGTTCCCCATTTTGCACATACGGTTTAGTTAGTTGGGATACAGCGGCCTTGTTTCCCAATTTCTTTTTGTCTAAGAAACGAGACGCATTTCTGCCCTTGGAAAGCCAAGGACCTAGTGGCAATATTTGCAGCTTGTATTTGATTGCCCATTTGCGAATATTTTTCGCCATTTCTCGATATTCCAATTTCTCTTTTTTTATTTTTCGTCTCATTTCTCGTTCTTCTTGTTCTTTTCTATTTTCTATTTCATGCTTTTGTTCTTTTCTCTTTTCTTTTCTCTGTTTTTTTTCTTTTTCTATTTGGCTATTCTCTTCTTGTGTTATTTCTTCCTGTATTTTGGTTTGGTTTTCTTTATTGTTGAATGCAGAATCCAATTGAAATTTAACTTCATCCCATGCGCTTTTATCAGCTGCTGAATTCTTTTCAGCATCTAGTTTCAAAATCTTGTTTTTTATTTCTATTCGTAATAACTCCTTTTCGGTATTTATTTTTTCCATATTGATTTTGCTATGATAAAGATCCTTAAAGTCTTGAACTAGAAAATCATTTGTTCTAGTTTTATGTTTTTTAATTCCGCGCTTTTTTTCTCTTTTAGCTCTTTCAGCTCGTTGAGCAGTGTGTTTTTCAATTCATTTAGCTTTCTTTGCTTGTATATGTTCTTTTCTTTTGTTCTAAATTTTCAGTTGTTTCTCTTTAACGATTTATTATAATTGGTCCTAGAGACTTTTTGGTTCATCATGCTATTGCTCTAGGTTTGCATACAACTACATTGATTTTAGTAAAAGTTGCTTTAGATGTGCGTGGTTCTAAGCTAATGCCTGATAAGAAAGATTTTGGTTATAGTTTTCCTTGTGATGGTCCAGGACGGGGCGGTACTTGCGATATTTTGGCCTGGGATGCTTTTTATTTAGCAGTTTTCTGGATGTTGAATACCATTGGATGGGTTACTTTCTATTGGCATTGGAAGCATATCACCTTATGGCAGGGAAATGTAGCTCAATTTAATGAGTCTTCCACTTATTTAATGGGATGGTTAAGAGATTATCTTTGGTTAAATTCTTCACAACTAATTAATGGATACAATCCTTTTGGTATGAACAGTTTATCTGTCTGGGCGTGGATGTTCTTATTTGGGCATCTTGTTTGGGCTACTGGATTTATGTTTCTTATTTCTTGGCATGGATATTGGCAAGAACTGATTGAAACTCTTGCATGGGCCCATGAACGCACACCTTTGGCTAATTTAGTTCGATGGAGGGATAAGCTGGTAGCTCTTTCCATTGTTCAAGCACGATTAGTTGGATTAGCTCACTTTTCTATAGGCTATATATTCACCTATGTAGCTTTCTTAATCGCCTCTACATCAGGCAAATTCGGTTAATTCTTTTTCATTTTAGAGAATATTTCTATTTTCAATATAATCTCTATGGATAAAAAGAAGGAGTAATCCACGTAATACTTCTCCATCTCAAATTTGATCTATATTTTTATATAATGAATATAAACTGACTGAATCATTATGGCAAGAAAAAATCTCATTCAAAGAGAGAAAAAGAAATAAAGATTGGAAAGGAAATATAACTTCCTCCGCCAATCTTTGAAAAAAGAAATGAGTGAAGTCTCATCACTGGATGAAAAATTGGAAATTTATAGAAAATTACAATCTCCACCGCGTAATAGTGCACCTACACGTCTTCGTCGACGTTGTTTGAAGACTAGAAGACCTAGAGCCAATTATAGAGACTTTGAATTATCCGGATATATAATCCGTGAAATGGCGCACACATGTTTGTTGGCTGGGGTAACAAAATTGAGTTGGTAGGGTAAAAAAAAGGATTCTTTCAAGTTATTGTGATGATAGAAAAGTCCCTCCCTATATAGGGAGGGAGAATAGCATACCCAAGGGATTGCTCGATTTACCCATTTTTGGGTATTATAACAAAGGTAATATGAAGGGATAGCGCGGAGTAGAGCAGTTTGGTAGCTCGCAAGGCTCATAACCTTGAAGTCACGGGTTCAAATCCCGTCTCCGCAAAGATAAAAAAGGATGGTCTCATTCCATTTATATTGACCGTATATAAATAAGATAAAAATACGATTGAACAATAACTAGTTCATAGTTATATTCCTATCCTACAGATGGGCGGGTAGAGGGAATCGAACCCGCATCTTCTCCTTGGTAAGGAGAAATTCTACCATTCAACCATACCCGCATTTGACTCGTTTTATGGGTATAATATATACCCATATATATTCCCATTCTATGTAGGTAAATTGAATAGACTTATGGATCAATTATTGATCAATACCAATAATAAAATAACCCCTCCCTTGAGCACTTTCATTACCTGGTTTTTTTTATTTATCAGAAATTCCCTTGCGAATTAATAATGCCCTCTAGGGAGGGGGAGGCAAAAGAGCTTGAAACATATCTTAAGAATATGAAAGAATTTAGAATACCTACTAAAAAGACTGATCCAATCCATAATGATACGCCTGAAAATAGTACATTTTTGCTACTTAACCAACCATTAGGAGGGGCAAGTACGATAGGTACACCAATAACTAGGAGAATTGAAATTGCAATTAATGCAAACATAGATGATTCGAATGCAATAGTCATGGTTGTTATCTTAAAAGCTTCCAACATATTCAAAAGGCTATACCATTCGATCCCTATCTGGTCAAATTTGAATCAAATGCACTATAGATTTTTATTTGATCATAAATTCATCAAAATTTGAAATGTTTATTTTAGTATAAAAGGAATCAGGAAATTTATATCTTTTTATCATCATGATAGTATCAATATCATACATATATGACTATCAGCCCTATGGTCAGGTATTATCTGTCGGGGTAAAGATAGGATGAGTTATCCTTGTTCGGGAGAGATGGCCGAGTGGGTTGATGGCTCCGGTCTTGAAAACCGGTATAGTTCAAAAACTATCGAGGGTTCAAATCCCTCTCTCTCCTTTTGTTTGTCGAACAATAAAACTAATTTATTAGGTTTAGTACAAAAAAAATGCTCAGCTATAATAATAGCTGAGCAACAAGGATTCAGTTGGAAGAATAATGGCAAAGGATATCGCTATCCTGCCTTCCAATGAAAATAAATTAGATAGATTCTTATTTTATCTAGTTTTATCTCTAGTTTAATTAAGAGGGGTCATGGAAAGAACAGGTTCAAAATCACGATCAATTCCTTTATCAAATCCTGCTGCAGCTGCACAAGCCCTTCCTGCATGCCACAAATGACCTACGAAAAAGAAAAATCCTAGAACAAAATGAGAGGTGGCTAACCAACTTTGAGGTGAGACATAATTGACTGCATTAATCTCGGTAGCTACACCACCCACAGAATTTAAAGAACCTAAAGGAGCATGAGTCATATATTCCGCTGAACGTCGTTCTTGCCAGGGTTGTATGTCTTTTTTCAACTTACTCAGGTCCAAACCATTAGGACCCCTTAGAGGTTCCAACCAAGGAGCATGAAGATCCCAAAAACACATCGTTTCCCCTCCAAAAATAATCTCTCCAGTAGGAGAACGCATAAGATATTTACCTAAACTAGTAGGCCCTTGGGTAGACCCCACACTAGCTCCAAGACATTGATCTCTAACTAAAAAAGTAAATGCTTGAGCTTGAGAGGCCTCTGGACCGGTAGGTCCATAGAATTCACTGGGATAAGCTGTATTGTTAAACCAAACAAAACAACAAGCAATGAAACCAAAGACAGAGAGAGCTGCTAAACTATAGGATAAGTAAGCTTCTCCGGACCATACAAACGCGCAACGAGCCCATGCAAAAGGTTTTGTTAAGATGTGCCAGATACCACCGAAGATACAAATGGAACCTAACCACACATGTCCTCCAATTATATCTTCTAGATTGTCCATGCTAACAATCCATCCCTCCCCTCCAAAAGGGGATTTGAGTAAATAACCAAATATAGTACTTGGGTTAAGCGTAAGGTTTGTAATTTTTCTTACATCTCCACCGCCAGGAGCCCAGGTATCATATATGCCACCAAAATACAAAGCCTTAAACACTAGGAGAAAAGCACCAACACCTAGCAAGATTAGGTGAATACCTAAAATTGTGGTCATTTTGTTCCTATCTTTCCATACATAACCAAAAAATGGAAAAGATTCTTCTAAAGTTTCGGGTCCCATTAATGCGTGATAAATACCACCGAAGCCTAAAACTGCAGAAGAAATTAAGTGAAGTACCCCAGATACAAAATAGGGAAAAGTGTCCACAATTTCCCCGCCAGGACCGACTCCCCATCCTAGAGTAGCTAGATGGGGAAGTAAAATCAATCCTTGTTCATACATAGGTTTTTCCGGTACAAAATGAGCCACTTCAAATAGATTTTTTGCTCCATCCCAGAATACAATTAATCCGGCATGAGCCACATGAGCCCCAAGTAATTTGCCTGACAAATTAATAAGTCGGGCATTACCAGCCCACCAAGCGAAACCAATGGTTTCTTGGTCACGACCAGCTAAAGTTAGAGTTCCATTAAAGAGCATTTCCACGGGGTAGAACCTCCTCAGGGAATATAAGGTTTTCATGAGGCTGATCCTGAGCCGCCATCCAAGCACAAATACCTTCATTCAAGAGAATATTTTTTGTATAAAAAGTCTCAAATTCAGGATCTTCTGCTACACGAATCTCCTGGGAAACAAAATCATAAGCACGTAAGTTTAGAGCTAGGCCAACTACTCCAATGGCACTCATCCATAAACCGGTCACCGGCACAAATAACATGAAGAAATGTAACCAACGTTTATTGGAAAAAGCAACCCCAAAAATTTGGGACCAGAAACGGTTCGCAGTGACCATAGAATAAGTCTCTTCGGCTTGAGTTGGGTTAAAAGCACGGAATGTATTTGCACCATCACCGTCTTCAAACAAAGTATTTTCCACAGTAGCACCATGAATAGCACATAGAAGAGCAGTACCCAATACTCTGGCAACTCCCATCATATGAAATGGATTCAAGGTCCAATTATGAAAACCTTGGAAAAAGAGGATAAACCAGAAAATAGCTGCTACACCAAAACTAGGGGCAAAAAACCAACCAGACTGGCCTAATGGATAGATCAAGAATACGGAAACAAAAACAGCAATCGGAGAAGAGAACACAATTGCATTATAAGGTCGCAATTGTACAGATCGAGCAAGTTCAAATTGGCGTAACATGAAGCCTATTAGACCAAAAGCACCATGAAGAGCAACGAAAGTCCATAGACCACCTAATTGACACCAACGAGTAAAATCTCCTTGTGCTTCAGGACCCCATAATAGCAACAAAGAATGTGCTAAACTATTAGCAGGTGTAGAAACTGCGGCAGTTAAAAAATTACAACCTTCCAAATAGGAACTGGCCAATCCGTGAGTATACCATGAAGTCACAAAGGTTGTACCCGTGAACCATCCACCTAGTGCAAAATAAGCACAAGGAAAAAGTAATAGACCAGACCAACCCACAAAAACAAAACGGTCTCTGCGTAGCCAGTCATCCATAATATCAAATAAAGTTTGTTACTCTTTGGAAGACTTTCCAAGGGCTATAGTCATAGTGATCCTCCTATTTAACTATTCCAACCTTTTCCGAGTGCCCTATCTGATAGAATCAAAGGGTATACACTATTTTGTATATTTATGGACAATTTAGAATCCATCCTCCCTTTCAACAAATCGGGTTCCGAAGATTTCTTATTGGCACAGAATTTATTAAGTTAAACTGAACTAATACAATATAAGTAAATGCATGATAACCCGAAGTTGTTTCTATTCCATTTTTTTTTTTCTCCTAAATTATCTTCTGAATGTAATAAATATCAACAGAAGAATTGCCGGAAAAGCAAGTTAGCTTTTTTTCCTCCCTGTTCTTCACTAGAGACTATTCACAATATCCTAGAGACTATTCTCAATATCTATTCCATTCAATATTATTACGTCTCGAACCTTACTCCAAGATTAACAAAATCGATAGTAGTATTTCTAGAGATTTTATCAATCTCTATGTTTCTTAATACTACATCATTTCTACAAATAAATAGGAAAAACAAGAACGAGATATTTTATATATCTATAGCTCATAGAGCTATAAGAAAGAATTCTATTCATTTCTTTTCCTTTATTCATAAGGAAAAAAAGGGATACTATTTTAGTATAATGAAAAATGTACAGTTCCTTTCTTTTCCATTTACCTTTTCTTATCTTTTTTGATATCTGAATTCCAATCTATTTTCCACTGGTAGAATGACCAAAGTCAAATGTCTAGTAAATTAATAATACTAGAATGTTCGGTACATCATAATTGAATTAATTCGATTCTCTAACTAGATAGGAATCAACTTATGAATTAGAGATAAAAGGAAAATGATTCCATCTAGAATTTAGACTTACATATCTATTTTTTCCGGAAAGAAAAAATTCTAACTATTCATTCGACAGAATATCCAATTAATAACCAAATATTCAATTATTTGAAGAATTCAAATATAATTAAATTGAAAGATTCACTTTCAAAATCCACCTCAATTTTCAATATTAGAATAACTGATCTATTAATCAGTCAATGGGTTAGGTTCACTTACTTCTAATTTTTATTTAATTTATTATTAATACGAAATAATTAAGAGAAAAAATGAAGAATATTCTAGTAATTGAAATTAGGTATTAATCATTTCAATTATTATTCTTCAATGATAATTACGAAAGTGAAGTATATTATGTCTAATCTTATACTATTCCTTGTCTTATTAGTAGCAAGAAAAAAAAAACTATTATCTAATATTATAGATAGAATTTTATAATAGTTATTCTCAATCATATTACGTGTTCTATTCTGGTATAACAAAAAACTCATCATGACAGATATTTTTATTTTTTATTGCAGGTTTTTTGCCTTAATCAAATGTTCAAAATGAAAAGTGGGAATCATTACAAGAGCCCTTTATCAGGCTTGAACCGATGACTTACGCCTTACGATGGCGTTACTCTACCACTGAGTTAAAAGGGCTTTTGTTCATTTCATGACCAATGGATACGTCTACTACATATTGGATAGATATGAATAATATAATGGGGTCCATATTATATAAGTATATAATATAATATAACTAAATATTGTAATATAATTATATTGCCAATCCTGACAATAAAAGAAGAAGAATACAAAATAATTAATAAAAAGAAAGAATATTTTTATTGACAAATTCCTAGGGATTTTAATATTATGACAATTAAGTAGGCCCCTATCGTCTAGTGGCCCAGGTCATCTCTCTTTCAAGGAGGCAACGGGGATTTGATTTCCCCTAGGGGTACTATGCTAGGAAAGTAATTATAATACCTTATTAGGTATTATAATTACTTCCCATTTTTTCCTAGGTCGATGCCCGAGTGGCTAATGGGGACGGATGGTAAATTCATTGGCAATATGCCTACGCCGGTTCAAATCCAGCTTGGCCCAATACCAACTTGATCGATAGATTTATATTGATATCAATCGATGATATTGGTAAAAAAGGTAATTGGTTTTTGAATCTCTGAAATAGAAAGAATCAGAACTAACAGATACTTTTAGAAGATTTGAAAGAGAAAAGTTTTACAAAATGTTTTATTGACCTGGCACTAACTAACAGTTGAATTACTATGAATAATTAGTAAGTCAACTATACCTAGTGGGATTGTAGTTCAATTGGTTAGAGTACCACCCTGTCAAGACAGAAGTTGCGGGTTCGAGCCCCGTCAGTCCCGATCCATCCAATAAATTGATCAATTCTTTGAGCGATCTCCTCCCCAAAGAAGAGCAAAAAAGGAAAAGAGAGTAGACTAGAATAGGAAAAGAGAGTAGACTAGAATAGATTTACTAGGGATTATGTAGATCTATCTGGATCTACATAATTCACCAAATCTAGAATGGTGATTTTTGTCAACATTTTGAATGATGATTATACCATGAAATTATCATGGTAAATCCGCAATCCTCTTTTCTCCTTGAGAGATAAAAAAAAGGTTTCATAGGAAGATAGATCTGTGTTAGGAAGAATAACATAGATGTATTCTCCTTCTAAGTAAGAATACCGCGTATAGATCTATGTGGTCATTCTATCTTATTTCCAGTAGATACTACTCCATCTATCTCATATTCTTCCCCGGAAATAGGAATATTTCAAATGTGCTAGTTCCCCCTTCAGAAATGAGAATAACGTTTTTAATGGTTTCTAAAAAATAGAAAAAATTCCAATTAATTAGAATCCATAAAGATTGGATTCTATTGGACTTACTATCCAAATAGTTCTGCTCATTCCAGGGTCATGGGCAATCCTTAGGGGAATTTGGAGATATTCATTTTATTCTTTTTAGCTCTCGGTAAAAACTACATTACAAGACGAATTAAGGGAAATAAAAGGTTTTACCAATTATCAGTAATCATTTACTGGTGCTCTGAAATATGCATAGGTACAAATATAGGTAGTGACAGGATTTGACCCAATATAATCAATTTTTTGACTATACCCTTTTTGGTCCTTTTTCATGAAAAGACTATTTGCGGGGTCATCGAAACCATATCTATCTATATAGATAGGTCTTGTTCATCTCTTGTACGATGTAAGTAATATAATTAAACAAATAAGTAGGACTATAGGGCAATTTACCTTCATGTTTGCCCTTCCATAAAACAGAGTGAATTGAATAAATTCGAAGATTCTTGGGATTACCCTTTTCAGGTCCCGATCGATTTAGATCGATCGAACTTATGAATAAGAAAAATACGTTGTCCTTTTTTAGTGTAATATAAAATATCGATATTCAATTGATAGGTCTAATATTCCGTCCCTTTCAATTTTGGAAATCAAGATGAAATATCTATGCCTTCCAGAATTAGCAAGCAAAATTTTTTTTTTTAACGCATTTTTTATCCAAAATTTTAATATATATATAGATTAAAATATATAGGCATATGTTGGGATGTCCTCTAATTAAAAAGCAAGGAATCATTTTATGGTCAAGATTTTCAAAGTATTGAAAAAGATCTTCACCAAAAATAGAAATTAATTATGTATTTATTGAGTGAATCACTCGGACGATTCACATCAACAACATCACTAGGACTTTGTTCCCCCCCCCCTTTTTTCAGCTCCAGTTACCCCATTGATTTGTTATGTAATGAAATCTTCGACATCTCTCTCACCCGAAAAAGAGAATGAATTCTCTTTTTCGTTTTATCTATTATTATATCCCCGTACTACGAGGGGGATTTATTCTAATGAAGGTACATTTTGAACTATTAGTTAGTCTTATTGAAATAAGAAATCAATGAGTATAATCCATCAAAACAATCTTTATCATACTTTTCTGACCCTCGAATAGGCAAAGGAAATTCGGATCATCATTAATGTCTAAATATTTGATTGAGACGGAGATTTTCTCAATTAATATCAATTAATAAAATTGAGAAAATTTGCATATCTAATGTTATTTTGACTAGCGATAAAATTGAATTGAGTCAACCCTTGGAACTATACTAATAAGACGGTGGGATCGATCCATTAGGGATCGAATTACTAAATCCGATATGAATAAGAGATAATAGTATGTTATACTAATTCAATTTCTATTGAAGAATTAATCAAATCCGCTAGATTCTGTTACTCAGATTGATCCTATTGATGGAATTACTCCATGGATTCAATACATTTTTTTTTGTAAAAAAAGGAGATACTCTATGAGATCAAATCTCGAGTTATTGTAAAACGAAGGTAAAATAAATCATGGAAGTAAATAGCCTCGCATTTATTGCTGTTGCATTGTTCATTTCCTTTCCTACTGCTTTTCTACTCATCATTTACGTAAAAACAGTGAGTCAAAGCAAAATACAGTGATTAGTGATGATCTAGAATTCATCTAGATCATCAGTAAAAAAAAGTAATAGGAGTCGTCATATTAAGAATAGATATTTATTTGGAAAAGAAGTAGTACGAAGGAAACGAAAAATCTTCCTTTCCTTTTTCTTTTGTACTACTTCTTCTACACAGATTTTAGATAAGTAGATCTAAATTATCATTTGTCTCGTAGGGACATAAATGTAGGATCACTGCCTGATAAAAAAAAAAAGCGAAACTAATCACAATCTCTTACATATAAGGAACTTTATGTAGATAGAATATAGGTGTTATTCAAAATAGAACCTACCCCCCCCCCCCCTTTTTTTCAATTTATTTCTAATATTGTAGAAACCATTATTTACTAATACATAGTAAAATAAAGAATTAGAAATCATAAAGGAAAAAATTTGATATAGAAAAGGAATCCATGTATGGTTGAGACAGAGTAGCATAAGAATGCTCCATCTCCATATGTTTTTGTTACAAGAACAGATGCATATTAAAGAATATTATGCTGAACAGCATAAGTTCGCTATATATGGAACTACTTCATACTTGATAAATATGAAGTAGAATTGTATTTATAACATGATTCATTTTTTTTTATTTTGATCATATCATTGATGATTCAATATTACTAGATCATTAATAATAATAATACGAAATTATCATCGTAAAAATTATTTGTTTATTTATTTTTAACAGAATAATTGAGAATATCAGGACTATTAATTCTATTAAAGCCCACTTCTAACCCATACTACGAGTGAAAGAGAAAAAGTAAAAACTACCATTAGAGCAGCCCAAGCGATACCGACTATATCCATATGAATCCCTCTATTTTCATTTCAAAAAGAATAATATCATTATTGATTCTTGATGATAATGGAACTAATCAGGATAGTGCAAAGTGGAAATCTTCTACCTTACCTATTCTGGAAGGATAAGTCGATAGTAGAGACTTCTCAAAATTGTTTATTGGAACTAGTTACTCTCAACTACCTATAAGATCAGACATTCATGATAAAAGGAATTTTGAATTTTATCGGCTATATTAGTAATAGGACCTGAAGCTACACAAGTTGTTTTCAAAAGTTATGTAGTGCAAATGGAAACTTTTTCATTCCTTTCACTTTATTTACCCTACCAAGGCGACACCCGGATTTGAACTGGGGATGGAGGATTTGCAGTCCCCTGCCTTACCACTTGGCTATGCCGCCATCCCCAGATCTAGTTTCAACTAAATCTGGGGAAAGGATATTTTGAGTTCTTTATTCTATTTCACCTCACATGTTTTTCTTTATCAATCCGATATGTCATATAACCGATTTATAGCGTCCGGGTCTAGGATTTAAACCCCCTATTGGGGGGCTCTAGAGATTTTGAGTCCCCGGGGGATTTGGAGTCCCCATTGAAATTATACTACATTCAATGCATAGTTGTCAATCACTAGAGAATGAACAACTATATAAAGAAAGATCCCCTCATATATTAAAAAATCCGCCCTATTTTAACCTTGTAACAAAGGTTTTAATAAGAAAATAGAAAAGGACCTCTTCTTTTTATTCTATTTTTGGGATATAGTGAAGAATAATATACATGCCAATTTTTTGTCGAATTTATTCATATAGATCAATGAGGATTCATATAGATCAATGAGGAATAAATATTGAAATATACAATATACTTTTATATAGGAAACATCCAATGCAATTAGATGAAAATAAGGGAATACTTACAATTCCCCAATTTGGTAAAATACAACTTGAAGGATTTCGTCGTTTTATTGATCAAGGCTTAATAGAAGAACTCCATAAGTTTTCAAAAATTGAAAGCCCAAATAAAGAAATAGAATTTAGCCTTTTTGTGAATGAATATAAATTAATAGAACCTCTCATTAAAGAGAGAGATGCTGTATATATGTCTCTTACATATGACTGTCAATTATATGTACCAGCAAGATTGATTAATAAAATTCGTAGAAAGAGACAGAACCAAATTGTATGTCTGGGAAATATTCCTTTGATGAATTCTAAAGGAACTTTTGTAATAAATGGAAATTACAGAGTCGTGGTCAATCAAATATTAAGAAGTCCTGGTATTTATTACACTTGCGAACGAAAACCGTCGGGAAACATTAGCTATATTGGCACTATAATTTCAGATAGGGGAGGAAGATTAAGATTAGAGATAAATAAAAAAACAAAAAGGATATGGGTTCATGTAAACAGAAAAAAAAAATATCTATTTTACTTTTATTATTGGCTATGGGTCTAAATTCCAAAGAGATTTTCAACGATAAGAATCTCTTTGCATTTTTCAATGGAACGGAGGAGTACCTTATATATTACAATTGGTATGGCGGGAAGGAAGCTGCCATGTTGGAACTTTATAAGGAACTCTACAGAAGTGATGACGACGAAGAAAATTTGGAATTTTCTGAGTCTCTATATAAAAAATTGGACACAAAGTTTTTCCAGACTAAATGTGTATTAGGAAAGATTGGTCGACGAAATCCGAACAAAAAACTAAGTCTTGATATACCTGAGAATGAATTTTTTTCATTACCACACGATGTATTGGCTGATGTAGATTACCTTATCAGAGTGGAAGTTAGAACGGGTACACTCGATGATATAGATCACCTACAAAATCGATATATTCGTTCTGTAGCAGATTTATTACAAGAGCAATTATGATTAGCTCTATATGATTTAAAAGAAGCAATTGAAACAAGTATGTTATCTGCATCAATCAGTCCTAAAAAGAAAATAACTCTTGAGAAATTTGGAGAGTTAATTCCATTAACAAATACTTTTCAAAAAAAAATTTCTTTACACCCTTTATCACAAATTTTGGATCAAACTAATCCATTGGTAGAAATAGTTCATAGTCAAAAAGTGAGCTCTTTGGGCCCTAGAGGATTGACAAGTCGAACTGCTCCTTTTCGTACACGGGATATTCATCCTAGTCATTATGGACGTATTTATCCGATTACGACGTCTGAAGGAATATAAGTTGGACTTATTGGATCGTTATCTATTTATGCAACGCTTGGTCATTATGGCTCTTTACAAAGTCCATTCCATAGGCTATCTGAGAGATCGAAGGAAGAAAATATGGTTTATCTATTACCGGGAGAAGAGGAATACTATCGGATAGCTACAGGAAATTCTCTGACATTAAATCAAGGGGTTCCAGAGGAACAATTTACTCCAGCTCGATTTCAACAAGAATTTTTATTTTTTGCATGGGACCAAATTCATTTCAGAAGTATTTTTCCTTTCCAATATTTTTCCATTGGAGTTTGCCTTATTCCTTTTATCGAACATAATGATGCGAAGCATGCTTTAATGGGTTCTAATATGCAGCGTCAAGCAGTTCCACTGATTCAACTCGAGAAGTGTATTGTCGGAACTGGATTGGAGGGTCAAGTATGTAGTGCCCGTCAACTTATCGTCTTTTAGACTGATGTTTGCTTAGTAGTACTGGACATTTTGACAGTATTTTTAGATCGTTGATGATGGATTTCTAGTTATTTTGCTATTTCAGTATGAACTTAATTGTTATGATAACAGATGTTGATGATGGATTATGTCACTTTATGCTTTACAATTTGATAAATGAACTGATGTTTTAGATGCCTTGATGTTATTCATTATATGGGATTGGTAGTTAGTTGAACATTTTATGTTGTAGACTAGTAATCTGATACCTTGTTCAATATAGTTGATTGTTATTCATAAACATGAATGGAACAGTGTCGTATTACTCGTTCTCGAGTACCCTACCCCACTGCGATTTCCATTCATGATAGGACTGCATGTGATGTATATGTATATCTTGTTATGGTTAACTATGCGTTGCTGCAGGATGCAGGTACTAGGCATCGACTCCACCTGATTACAGGTCTGAGCGTGCCTTCACCAATGGATTAGTTGGTTGGAGTTAACGTGAGGTCCCTAGTTAGTGTCCCTTCGTCGTCAATTTACCCTTGTGGTTATTGGTTGTTGTTCGCTCATGTCTTACTGTTAGGTAATATTGTATCTTGGAGTCTAATGAGTCTGCAGGTGTCTATGTATGTGTGGTAATGTTGTGCTTAAATTAGAATCATCCTACAAAAGAGTATAGATGTTGTTAAATGGGCATAAAGTTGTTGTTGTCGACTATCATTATAAATAAATTATTATTTTATGAGGAGTGTTGTTGTTAAATAAAGTTGTAAGAAATTTGTATTATTCGATATAATATTATTTATAATAAATATTTAAATAAATAAATATATGTAATCATGCTTGTAAATTGTGATTCACAACTTGATTAATAAGATAAATTAAAGTATAGTACAAAATTATAGATTGTTGAAATAGTACTATTCTATTTATAACAATATTTTGGGTCGGCTATAAAGAAAAATAATAATAAAATAAAATATCTAATAATTTGGATCTTTAAATTAAATAAAAATACATATTCTTTAAAGGAGTTATGCACGGGATCGCGTGCCAAGCCCTTGGCTGAGGAGAGAGGTTGTGTTATAAAAGAGTTGTAGGGGCATCAAGGACAACAACACAGGTGAAAGGAAAGAAGCAGCTTGGAACTGCAATGATTGGAGCCAGTTCGTCGAGTGGATTGCGAAACCACGTTCCGTCGAATGCTTTATCTCTGAACTTCATTTCAAATCTGCAGATGTGGTTATAGTTTATTTGATTCCAAATAGTTCTGTAGACTGTCCTCTCAGTGTGTAATCAGCATCTTCTCTTAGGGTTTAAATACTTCATTTCTGCTCAAGGATTCCGTAAGTTAATTGTTTTCCTTCCACTGGTTGTCGAATCATTTTGTATGCACTCTCAGACTGGCGTAATCTTGGTAGGGTTTGTAGATGTAAAGGACACCTCAATAGAATTGTCGTAAATCGCTATTGGCTACAGCTAGTCGTCCCTGTAGGATTAGATCAATGTTTTTAGTGTATCTTTCTCTGTGTTAAGCTGGAAACTGGTTTGGAAACTATAGATGGACCTATTTTAGGTTTTCTTCCCATGATAATGAGTTTTCCTCCCATGATAACCAGTTTTCTAGTGAGAGCCAAGTAAAGCAATACACGGACTGTTTTATTGAAAAATAATTTGAGAGCGATAAAGAAAAAGGTGATGGAAGAAGATCAGAGAAAAATATGTATGAATATGTATTGTGGGGGTAAGAGAGACCAGCAGATGGAGAAACGGATGGATTCTTTCATCTGGTGAGCTGGCAAGTCTGTGCAATGTTTGCGGGACAGTATACAAAAAGGGTAACTTCTGCAAGGCTTTTCATGGAAGTGAAGATGGCTGGAACCACTACCAATTCTGCAATGAACCTATTCATTGTGGGTGCATTGCGTCTGGAATTTTTGTTGTAGCCCCTGATAATGGAGGGTTTAAATGCAGAAACTGTGCATTCACGCCCAATGATGTGCACCAAGATAAAACCAGTATTGGCGGCGACATGGCAGTTTGTACGTAGCTCTCCGGCAAATCAAGCGATACTGATGAAGATCCATGGGAAATTATTGAGGCAGACAAAAAAGACAGTGACACTGATGACAATTTACCCAACATATATATGGTTGATGGCATTAGGATCAAAGCTTATAAACGCCCTCCAGTGTTTCCCGGACAGATGATGATGACGATGAGTATGAGAAAGAAAGAAGATGAGGAAGAAGAAGGGGATAATGTTCTCGCAGGCATTGAATTAGATGAGGGAGATAAAGGGGATAATGATCTCACATGCATTGTAGGGGTGCAATCAGATCCTCCTGCAACAACAAAGCATGGGAGGCATCGGGATAGGTGTCGATGTGTTGTGTGTACACAGCATCCCAGGGAAACCCACATCCTCAAAACTGTGAATGCCGGGGTTGTGCAATTTATCTTAAGCGTAGAGAGACCACACTGAGACGACGATCGCAGAAGAAGAATGCTGCAACTGCATCCACATCTAAGAGAGGGCGTCCCAAAAACACGGTTTAAATTTCTCTTGCCTTCCCTCTGATTTGTTCCTTTGTTTGGCTTTGTTATTGGAATCATTGATGCTTATATTTTGAAGCATGGTTTCTTACCCAAAGCTTGGCTTCACGATCTCCCAGAAAGAACTTTGTTTTCTCATTTGGTTGTCACGGACTAAGTTAGGTTTTGGCTTTAATTGACTTTTAAATAAAATAATGGTGACTGGGAATTTATATACTCTTATACTTTTCCCATTTATACATTAGATGAATATTTAGATTTGATAGTAAAAATATTAGGCCTTTTCTTTCTCAACGCGTGCAGCTGTCGTTACTCCACCACAAGCCCCTCCTCCCGGTAATATCTCTTATTCCTATACCCAGCCAGACTCAACTGGAAATATATCAATTTAATACAACTATTGTAAACTAATAGCTGGTAATTAGTTTCTGGTTTTTTTTTTTTACCTGGAGTTAGAACCCAAGTTCAATCCAAGGCCAGGCTTTTATTCAGATGTCAATAGCAAGCGTTCAACCCAGGTTTCCCTAGGACCGGCAGAGAAAGATTGGAAGCATTTTCTTTTGAGATAGTAACTACACTTGTATCAGGCATTCGTCATCACAATTATAATCTGCTTGGTGTGCCATTTACTAATCTGCATATTCTTCCATTTCTAATGCTTATCTTTCTCAAACCATGAGCTGTAGAGCAATTGCTTCTGATAACTATAGAATACCAGGGTGCAAATTCCCGTAGACAGTCGACAGGCATATTACTTTCGGCTTTATAGATATATATATTCAGTTTATGAAACATTCACCCTTGTTCTGTAGCAATGTATTTAGTGAACAAAGATCCATCGCTGCACCAAGAAATTCGTTCTTAAACAGTGTAAACTGCAATAAGATCCCCTCTAGAAACCATTGCTGTAACATAGTGTTTTTCCAGATTTTCACCGTCTTTTGTGATTATTGCTATTCGTTAGAAAATGAGCAAACGATTTACGTGGATACCGTCAACGCAGTAAGTTTGCAAGTTTAGTAATTATAGCCGGAAGTCGTCAGACCGGATGTATATCATTCACGTCAGTGGTAAAATAGTCAATAGCAATTTTACATCTCAGTAGTAAAATATTCCCTAGCTGTTCGCACAGGGCACACTTACGATCGTTCTCCTTGAGAAATTATTTCACCACGGATAAGATCAACTTCAGAAACATCTTCAAATCATCATAAAAGAATCTATTTGGTTGAGCTCGTTAGAATGTCTGCAAGACCGTGTGAAGGATAACAAACATTTCGTGATTGAATTTGCCTCGTGTGATTGCCGTTCAGTCATAAGATATCACTCCTAGCGTTATTATCCTTAATAGAATAAAGCTAATTGGACAAGATTGAAGGAAAGTATATAAGATCGTATCTGGAATTAAGTGGTTCTTATATCAATTATTGTAATGATTTAGTTAATCAATTTATTTATCTGTTGAAGTAAAATAAAGATTAGTTAGAGATTTTGTTGCAAGGTATTAATTTAATTGTTATAATATAATGTTGATTTTATTTCAGAAGTTGTTTGCATTAAACTGAGAATGAATTGTAGCATTTCATCTCCTGAATCTGAATTGAATTGAATTGTATGAGTGTTGTAATGAGTCGGATTGAGGTTGTTCAAACTTGTATTCTAGAGGCTAAGTTGTCGTTAACTTGTGTATTGTTGTTTTTTGTAATTACAATGTAATGGCGTTTATGTGTATCAAACATAGTAGGAAGTATAATGAGGTACTATCAAGGTTGAATGTTGTGTCTTGTAAAGTAATAATCTCAGGATGAGATATCAAACCTCATGTGATCTTATTGTACCATTTTGTCGTAAGGAGAGATCTGAAATCTATAAAAGAATAAAGTCTTGCAATGTTAAAAGTGTTGGATAACAATTGATGTTATGATTCTATTTTGATGCAAGAAGGTTTATGCCTTGCAGTGTACTTATACGTGTGTTGTTATTAAGTCTTGCATGATGTTTTAAGGTTTACTAGGTGTTAGGAAGGAGAGTGGCTTTCAACGTGGGGCCGGCACCAGAAGTGGCAGTCAGGATAACCCGTTGGAAGTAGTTTAATCAAGTGATAACCTAAAAATAAACTAGGGGGTTAAGGGTAGATTTCACATTAATAAGATTAATGGATTCCTCTCCCATGGCCTGTAGTGCTTGTTTAGACTAAGGATGGGTAGAGAAGGCCTGGTCAGCATGATTGACTTCCTTGTCCTCATGAAAGGAAGGTCGATTCCGCATGTGTCACCCTATGGGGCCGGCGCCTAGTGAGAGGCTGTCAGGATAACCATAGATGGGGGCTGGCACCTAGTGAGAGGTTGTCAGGATAACCCATGTTAGGACCGTGCGATGACACTCTCCCTACTACAACCTAGCATCCCTTGTTTGGTCTCTCCTCATTCGTTTTGTGTCGCCTCTGGAAGTGAAAGTGAAAGTTAAGTTAAGTTATGTTGTGTTGTATTGATATTGCCATGTGTTGTATTGGCATTTGGTCGTCCTTTGTTCTTGTTTATCTTTCGCCTACCTGACTGTCAGTGTTAGGGACCCCATGTTAACTCCTAGCTTGGGGGGTGGACCTTAGGGTTCCACATGGTCAGGTGGAAGAGCTATTTTATCCATTGGTTATTCTTGTCAAGATCTTATGCAGAAAAGGATTTGTTCCAGTTGTACTTGTTCCTATGATGATGATGTAAGTGCACAACCTTGTACCAGATTTGTGTAACAGAACATTCTTTATGTATGTAACTTTGATGTAGACTAAAAGTGGCAATGTAATGATGTCTGGATGTACTTATATGAAAGCATTTCAGTTATGTATTTTATCATGCAGATTCTGTTATTTGATGATTTGCAATGAATGTGGATAAGTTATTTATTTGAGCATGGATTTGGATCAGTTACTGATGTATGTTAATTTGTGTTAGTTGATTTGTTAAGTGATGCAGCCTTGGACCCTTAGCAAATATGTCATAATTAGTTGTGTTAACGTTACTTAATCCTTTAAAATATATATATATATATTTTGTTTCCTATAGCATAAGTGTGTATTCTTTAAGGCGTTCAAGGCGGGCGTTACATCTGCTATCAGAGCCAGGTTACTAACACTGGGTACTCTGGTTTTATAATTAGCCCATTGAGCTATGCTAGTTGCTTAAACTCTGAAGAACATATTCATTCATAGTCCTTGCCTAGCAACCTGAAGTTGTTCTTGGATGTGTTGTCCAGGAAGATGCCTAGGGTACGAGGCTGAGGACGTGGACGAGGTAGGGGTCGTGGGAGAGGTGTTGAAATCAGCCCTCCTCCTAGTTCCCCTCATGGAAGTACACAAGAAGGTGGAAGTGAGAATCAAGAGAATCAGGATCAGCCCGAGGGTGCTCAACTACGCCAGCTCCTTTAGGAGGTGCTTGCTAGTCTTGGTCCTAGGCAGGAGGTGGTACAACCAGAAGAGAGAGAAAGAGAACGATCTCCTAGAAGGAGGGAAATCACAGCTGAACAAGAAGCCATTCTTGCGGGCCACATGAGAGACCTGATGAGAGCCCGTCCTCCTACATTCGATGGCTTCGGCAGTGGTTTGGAAGCAGAGACATGGCTGATTGATTTGGAGAGATGCTTTGCTATGCACCCATATGGTAGCAATACTAAGGCAAGATGCACCATCATGCATCTAAGAGGATTCGCCTCTACATGGTGGCGTCTTGAGGAACAAAAGTTGGATCTGGATATTGCAACATTTTCATGGGAACTATTTCTGGAAAGGTTCAGAGCTCGATTTCTATCTGACCATTGGAGGCAACGTCGAGCAGACGAGTTCCATGGGTTGAGACAGATGGCCATGACAGTGGAACAGTATGAGCACAGGTTTTATGAACTCAAGCAGTATGCAGGTATAGGAAACGACGAGGCCATGTTAGTTTAGCATTTTATTAGAGGTCTGAATGCACGCATCAGTGGAGGGGTTCATGTGTTCGAGCTGAAGACCATGGAGGTAGCAGTTGAGAAGGCTCGACTGGTGGAGGAGAATTTGACCATGGCCCTAGGGGGTCATACAGGGGTTCAGATTAGGAGTGCACCCTCAACAGGCTTAGGTTCTCGAGATGGTCAATCTCAAGCAACAAGTGCATCTAGAGGGCATCATGTACCCGCTAAGGGAGAGCAGCAATAGCAGCAGTATTCGCAATCAAAACCAAAGAATTCTAAACCACAGCAAGGTGGTGTTTCCCAGTTAGGGAAAAACCATAATTGGCTACAAGCCAAGAATTACCATTCCAACCAACCTGTTCAGAGATCACAACCTGTAGTTAGTAGAGGAAGTTTTCAGCAGTCTAATGCACCTATAGGTGGTGGAGGTTTTGGCAGGGGAATAGGATGTTTCTCTTGCGGACAGCAGGGTCATATTGCCAGGCAGTGCCCACAGAAGAACACTGTAGGATTTAGTCAGAGGCCGGCAGCTTCAGAGCCAATAGTGGGTGATGCAGGGAGGTCTCATAGAGTGTTCTCAGTGGTTGACCACCACCAGATAGAGCATCAAGGGATAGGCTCTGAGACTGCAGGTATGGGACGAGCAGCTTTCTTTGGAGTTCGTGCACGTTCCACAGCATCAGGGGCTAACCCTCATAGGTAGGGGTCCAATGGGATCCTAATGACATGGCTTTAGTTGCCTTGGAGGATGTAACCTTTATGCGAGAAGTATACCCCTTTTTGTCGTAGGCTTCCAGGAGTAAGCCTCATCCTAGGGGGGGAGGATGTAGTGCCCCTCAACTTATCGTCTTTTGGACTGATGTTTGCTTAGTAGTACTGGACATTTTGACAGTATTTTTAGATCGTTGATGATGGATTTCTAGTTATTTTGCTATTTCAGTATGAACTTAATTGTTATGATAACAGATGTTGATGATGGATTATGTCACTTTATGCTTTACAATTTGATAAATGAACTGATGTTTTAGATGCCTTGATGTTATTCATTATATGGGATTGGTAGTTAGTTGATCATTTTATGTTGTAGAATAGTAATCTGATACCTTGTTCAATATAGTTGATTGTTATTCATAAACGTGAATGGAACAGTGTCGTATTACTCGTTCTCGAGTACCCTACCCCACTGTGATTTCCATTCACGATAGGACTACTTGTGATGTATATGTATATCTTGTTATGGTTAACTATGTGTTGCCACAGGATGCAGGTACTAGGCATCGACTCCACCTGATTACAGGTCTGAGCGTGCCTTCGCCAATGGATTAGTTGCTTGGAGTTAACGTGAGGTCCCTAGTCAGTGTCCCTTCGTTGTTAGTTTACCCTTGTGGTTATTGGTTGTTGTTCGCTCATGTCTTACTGTTAGGTAATATTGTATCTTGGAGTCTAATGAGTCTGCAGGTGTCTATGTATGTGTGGTAATGTTGTGCTTAAATTAGAATCATCCTACGAAAGAGTATAGATGTTGTTAAATGGGCATAAAGTCGTTGTTGTCAACTATCATTATAAATAAATTATTATTTTATGAGGAGTGTTGTTGTTAAATAAAGTTGTAAGAAATTTGTATTATTTGATATAATATTATTTATAATAAATATTTAAATAAATAAATATATGTAATCATGCTTGTAAATTGTGATTCACAACTTGATTAATAAGATAAATTAAAGTATAGTACAAAATTATAGATTGTCGAAATAGTACTATTCTATTTATAACAATATTTTGGGTCGGCTATAAAGAAAAATAATAATAAAATAAAATATCTAATAATTGGGATCTTTAAATTAAATAAAAATACATATTCTTTAAAGGAGTTATGCACGGGATCGCGTACCAAGCCCTTGGCTGAGGAGAGAGGCTGTGTTATAAAAGAGCTGTAGGGGCATCAAGGACAACAACACAAGTGAAAGGAAAGAAGCAGCTTGGAACTGCAACAATTGGAGCAAGTTCGTCGAGTGGATTGCGAAACCAAGTTCCGTTGAATGCTTTATCTCTGAACTTCATTTCAAATCTGCAGATGTGGTTATAGTTTATTCGATTCCAAATAGTTCTGTAGACTGTCCTCTCAGTGTGTAATCAGCATCTTCTCTTAGGGTTTAAATACTTCATTTCTGCTCAAGGATTCCGTAAGTTAATTGTTTTCATTCCACTGGTTGTCGAATCATTTTGTATGCACTCTCAGACCGGCGTAATCTTGGTAGGGTTTGTAGATGTAAAGGACACCTCGATAGAATTGCCGTAAATCGCTATTGGCTACAGCTAGTCGTCCCTGTAGGATTAGATCAATGTTTTTAGTGTATCTTTCTCTGTGTTAAGCTGGAAACTGGTTTGGAAACTATAGATGGACCTATTTTAGGTTTTCTTCCCATGATAATGAGTTTTCCTCCCATGATAACCAGTTTTCTAGTGAGAGCCAAGTAAAGCAATACACGGACTGTTTTATTGAAAAATAATTTGAGAGCGATAAAGAAAAAGGCGATGGAAGAAGATCGGAGAAAAATATGTATGAATATGTATTGTGGGGGTAAGAGAGACCAGCAGATGGAGAAACGGATGGATTCTTTCATCTGGTGAGCTGGCAAGTCTGTGCAATGTTTGCGGGACAGTATACAAAAAGGGTAACTTCTGCAAGGCTTTTCATGGAAGTGAAGATGGCTGGAACCACTGCCAATTCTGCAATGAACCTATTCATTGTGGGTGCATTGCGTCTAGAATTTTTGTTGTAGCCCCTGACAATGGAGGGTTTAAATGCAGAAACTGTGCATTCACGCCCAATGATGTGCACCAAGATAAAACCAGTATTGGCGGCGACATGGCAGTTTGTACGCAGCTCTCTGGCAAATCAAGCGATACTGATGAAGATCCACGGGAAATTATTGAGGCAGACGAAACAGATAGTGACACTGATGACAATTTACCCAACATATATATGGTTGATGGCATTAGGATCAAAGCTTATAAACGCCCTCCAGTGTTTCCCGGACAGATGATGATGACGATGAGTATGAGAAAGAAAGAAGATGAGGAAGAAGAAGGGGATAATGTTCTTGTAGGCATTGAATTAGATGAGGGAGATAAAGGGGATAATGATCTGACAGGCATTGTAGGGGTGCAATCAGATCCTCCTGCAACAACAAAGCATGGGAGGCATCGGGATGGGTGTCGATGTGTTGTGTGTATATAGCATCCCAGGGAAACCCACATCCTCAAAACTGTGAATGCCGGGGGTTGTGCAATTTATCTTAAGCGTAGAGAGACCACACTGAGACGACGATCGCAGAAGAAGAATGCTGCAACTGCATCCACATCTAAGAGAGGGCGTCCCAAAAACACGATTTAAATTTCTCTTGCCTTCCCTCTGATTTGTTCCTTCGTTTGGCTTTGTTATTGGAATCATTGATGCTTATATTTTGAAGCATGGTTTCTTACCCAAAGCTTGGCTTCACGATCTCCCAGAAAGAACTTTGTTTTCTCATTTGGTTGTCACGGACTAAGTTAGGTTTTGGCTTTAATTGACTTTTAAATCAAATAATGGTGACTGGGAATTTATATACTCTTATACTTTTCCCATTTATACATTAGATGAATATTTAGATTTGATAGTAAAAATATTAGGCCTTTTATTTCTCAACGTGTGCAGCTATCGTTACTCCACCACAAGCCCCTCCTCCCGGTAATATCTCTTATTCCTATACCCAGCCAGACTCAACTGGAAATATATCAATTTAATACAACTATTGTAAACTAATAGCTGGTAATTAGTTTCTGGTTTTTTTTTTTTTACCTGGAGTTAGAACCCAAGTTCAATCCAAGGCCAAGCTTTTATTCAGATGTCAATAGCAAGCGTTCAACCCAGGTTTCCCTAGGACCGGCAGAGAAAGATTGGAAGCATTTTCTTTTGAGATAGTAACTACACTTGTATCAGGCATTCTTCATCACAATTATAATCTGCTTGGTGTGCCATTTACTAATCTGCATATTCTTCCATTTCTAATGCTTATCTTTCTCAAACCATGAGCTGTAGAGCAATTGCTTCTGATAACTATAGAATGCCAGGGTGCAAATTCCCGTAGACAGTCGACTGGCGTATTACTTTCGGCTCTATAGATATATATATTCAGTTTATGAAACATTCACCCTTGTTCTGTAGCAATATATTTAGTGAACAAAGATCCATCGCTGCACCAAGAAATTCGTTCTTAAACGGTGTAAACTGCAATAAGATCCCCTCTAGAAACCATTGTTGTAACATAGCGTTTTTCTAGATTTTCACCGTCTTTTGTGATTATTGCTATTCGTTAGAAAATGAGCAAACGATTTACGTGGATACCGTCAACGCAGTAAGTTTGCAAGTTTAGTAATTATAGCCGGAAGTCGTCAGACTGGATGTATATCATTCACGTCAGTGGTAAAATAGTCAATAGCAATTTTACATCTCAGTAGTAAAATATTCCCTAGCTGTTCGCACAGGGCGCACTTACGATCGTTCTCCTTGAGAAATTATTTCACCACGGATAAGATCAACTTCAGAAACATCTTCAAATCATCATAAAAGAATCTATTTGGTTGAGCTCGTTAGAATGTCTACAAGACCGTGTGAAGGATAACAAACATTTCGTGATTGAATTTGCCTCGTGTGATTGCCGTTCAGTCGTAAGATATCGCTCCTAGCGTTATTATCCTTAATAGAATAAAGCTAATTGGACAAGATTGAAGGAAAGTATATAAGATCATATCTGGAATTAAGTGGTTCTTATATCAATTATTGTAATGATTTAGTTAATCAATTTATTTATCTGTTGAAGTAAAATAAAGATTAGTTAGAGATTTTGTTGCAAGGTATTAATTTAATTGTTATAATATAATGTTGATTTTATTTCAGAAGTTGTTTGCATTAAACTGAGAATGAATTGTAGCATTTCATCTCCTGAATCTCAATTGAATTGAATTATATGAGTGTTGTAATGAGTCGGATTGAGGTTGTTCAAACTTGTATTCCAGAGGCTAAGTTGTCGTTAACTTGTGTATTGTTGTTTTTTGTAATTACGATGTCGTTTATGTGTATCAAACATAGTAGGAAGTATAATGAGGTACTGTCAAGGTTGAATGTTGTGTCTTGTAAATTAATAATCTCAGGATGAGATATCAAACCTCATGTGATCTTATTGTACCGTTTTGTCGTAAGGAGAGATCCGAAATCTGTAAAAGAATAAAGTCTTGCAATGTTAAAAGTGTTGGATAACAATTGATGTTATGATTCTATTTTGATGCAAGAAGGTTTATGCCTTGCAGTGTACTTATACGTGTGTTGTTATTAAGTCTTGCATGATGTTTTAAGGTTTACTAGGTGTTAGGAAGGAGAGTGGCTTTCAACGTGGGGCTGGCACCCAAAGTGGCAGTCAGGATAACCCGTTGGAAGTAGTTTAATCAAGTGATAACCTAAAAATAAACTAGGGGGTTAAGGGTAGATTTCACATTAATAAGATTAATGGATTCCTCTCCCATGGCCTGTAGTGCTTGTTTAGACTAAGGATGGGTAGAGAAGGCCTGGTCGGCATGATTGACTTCCTTGTCCTCATGAAACGAAGGTCGATTCCGCATGTGTCACCCTATGGGGCCGGCGCCTAGTGAGACGCTGTCAGGATAACCATAGATGGGGGCCGGCGCCTAGTGAGATGCTGTCAGGATAACCCATGTTAGGACTGTGCGATGACACTCTCCCTACTACAACATAGCATCCCTTGTTCAGTCTCTCCTCATTCGTTTTGTGTCACCTCTGGAAGTGAAAGTGAAAGTTAAGTTAAGTTATGTTGTGTTGTATTGATATTGCCATGTGTTGTATTGGCATTTGGTCATCCTTTGTTCTTGTTTGTCTTTCGCCTACCTGACTGTCAGTGTTAGGGACCCCATGTTAACTCCTAGCTCGAGGGGTGGACCTTAGGGTTCCACATGGTCGAGTGGAAGAGCTATTTTATCCATTGGTTATTCTTGTCAAGATCTTATGCAGAAAAGGATTTGTTCCAGTTGTACTTGTTCCTATGATGATGATGTAAGTGCACAACCTTGTACCAGATTTGTGTAACAGAACATTCTTTATGTATGTAGCTTTGATGTAGACTAAAAGTGGCAATGTAATGATGTCTGGATGTACTTATATGAAAGCATTTCAGTTATGTATTTTATCATGCAGATTCCGTTATTTGATGATTTGCAATGAATGTGGATAAGTTATTTATTTGAGCACGGATTTGGATTAGTTACTGATGTATGTTAATTTGTGTTAGTTGATTTGTTAAGTGATGCAACCTTGGACCCTTAGCAAATATGTCATAATTAGTTGTGTTAATGTTACTTAATCCTTTTAAAAAAAAAAAAAAATTATTTCCTATAGCATAAGTGTGTATTCTTTAAGGCGTTCAAGGCGGGCGTTACAAAGTAGGTCTAGATTCAGGAAGTGTAGCTATAGCCAAGCAAGCGGGGAAAATACAGTCTATTGATGGTGGAAATATCACTATAACTTCATCCGTTGTTCGAGACAATATAGAAACAGAATTGATTCTATATAAATGTTCTAATAGTAATACTTGTATGCATCAAAAACCCCGAGTTCGCCAAGGGGAATATGTAAAGAGGGGACAAATTATAGCAGACAGTGCAGCTACAGTAGGCGGAGAACTTTCTTTGGGAAAAAACATCTTAGTGGCCTATATGTCATGGGAAGGATACAATTTTGAAGATGTAATACTTATTAGTGAACGTCTGGTATATGAAGACATTTTTACTTCTTTCCAGATCGTAAGATACGAAATTGGAGTTTATTTTATGAACCAGGGCCCTGAAGTAATCACTAGAGAAATACCTCATTTCAATGCTTACTTACTCCGTCATTTGGACGAAAACGGCCTTGTAATGATAGGATTTTGGGTAGAAACAGGTGATGTATTAGTAGGTAAAATAATACTAGAAGCAGAAGAAGAAGACTCTATATACAATACTCCAAATGGAAAATTATTACAAGCTTTATTTGATATTAAGGCACCTACTGGAAAAGAAAAATGTTTTAGAGTCCCTAAAGGTGTAAGAGGTCGAGTTATCGATGTGAGATGTATCTAGACCTAGATGACGGATGAAGAGGATGATTATTTCAGCGATATTATGGAAATAGTTTCTGTATATATTTCACAAAAACGTAGAATACAAGTGGGTGATAAAGTAGCTGGAAGGCATGGTAATGAAGGGATTATTTCAAAAAATTTGCCCAAACAAGATATGCCTTATTTACAGAATGGAACACCAGTGGATATGGTATTAAATCCATTAGGAGTACCTTCACGAATGAATGTAGGACAGATCTTTGAATGTTTGCATGGTTTAGCAGGAAAACTAATGAACAAACATTATAGACTAGCACCTTTTGACGAAAGGTACGAGCGAGAAGCTTCTAGAAAACTAGTGTTTTCTGAGCTTTATAAAGCTAGCGAGAAAACAGCGAATCCATGGGTATTTGAACCTGATCATCCTGGAAAACATCAATTAATTGATGGAAGAACAGGAAAGGTTTTTGAACAACCTATTACAATAGGAATAGCTTATATATCCAAATTGTGTCATCAAGTTGATGACAAAATTCATGCATGTTCCAAAAAAAAAAGTGAAACTAATCACAATCTCTTACATGTAAGGAACTTTATGTAGACAGAACATAGGTGTTATTCAAAATAGAACCTACCCCCCCCCCTTTTTTTTCAATTTATTTCTAATACGATAGAAACCATTATTTACTAATACATAGTAAAATAAAGAATTAGAAATCGTAAAGGAAAAAAATTGATATAGAAAAGGAATCTATGTATGGTTGAGACAGAGCAGCATAATAATGCTCCATCTCCATATGTTTTTGTTACAAGAACAGATGCATATTAAAGAATATTATGCTGAACAGCATAAGTTCGCTATATATGGAACTACTTCATACTTGATAAATATGAAGTAGAATTGTATTTATAACATGATTCATTTTTTTTATTTTGATCATATCATTGATGATTCAATATTACTAGATCATTAATAATAATATTATGAAATTATCATCTTACGGGAATAAAGGATAATGCAGATCAACCCGAAGAGGTGTGTATAAAAGTTTTTGTCCCAAGGGAAGATCCCAGAATCCCATCTGTTCTACGTATTTGGAAAGGTAAATGGTGTGCATTAAAAAGGATTTCTTATAGAATTTATTTATGTTAGCTATATTTACATTCTCATTTTCTATTTAATATTTCAAGAAATAGAATTTCTTGTGTCATAAATAGCTCCGTTATTTAGTTTACCTATCAACCAAAGAGGGATCCTTCCGGTGGTGAGCATCGTCTTTCATCTATTTTCTCTTTCTGAATATATCTCAATCCATTAATATTGATTGAGTCGTTTGATAAAAATAGAATTTTCTTATTCTGGGATCAATTTTCTTGAATCATTAGGTCCAAGCTTTACTCTGGTGGTTCCCATCCTTACGAAATGACAGCAACATACATTCCGCTATTTTCCACATTGAGCAATAGGAATCTTTTATCCTTTTAGAATCGGATCAAGTTTTCTCGAAATCTTTCGACCTAAATCGAGTTATTCTAATTTTCTATTCTTTTTTTTTTTTTAGCTCGATGTAGACTTACAAAATGGTTATAGCTCATTTATTTAATTTACATTAACCCTAGATTCTGCCCCTAATTGAATAAATTGATATTTCCTTCCTGGTCAAGCTCCATTATGAAACATATCTTTTTCAGGAGATAAATGTTGAGCTAAGAGCATCTTCGAGTCAAAATGGCGGATGTCATAATCCACAGAACTAATCATGTCATTCAAGTCGCACGTTGCTTTCTACCACATCGTTTTAGACGAATTTTTATCATAAGATAGATTTTTGTTCTGATACAAAATGGATATGTAATTATGAATAGTCATTAACTCAATTTCTACAATACATTTTTCTAATTACATACAATTAATTGTTCTAGTTAGCTAGGTATTCAACGATTCTTTAGCTGCGTACATTACTTCGACAGTAATGGTTTCAATGCCCTTTTGTCATGCAAATTTTTCAGTATTTCTTTCTACCTTTTCTCTGGCAAAACGGGGGATTTTACTTAATTCTAGTCGACTTTCAGGATTCCAAATTAGGCTTATATCCGTAGACAATGATTTGGATATTATTTCTTTAGTATCATGACCACCAAAAATATCTAGAAGATGGTCCTCCATACCCAGAGCAAATGAGTTATAAATTGGATCCACTATTTGATTAGTACCTTCGTAACCTAGAAAGGGTTGGTATCCCAAGGGAAAATTTTGTATATGAACTGGTGCGGAAATAACTCCACAAGGAATATCAAGACATTTACCAATATGACATTCCATTTGAGTACCAAATATTGCAGATGGTTCCATGTGAGCGATCATATCTCCTACTTCAGAATGATCATCTGTGATAAGTATTTCATCGCAGAAACCTTGGATTTGCTCTTTGAACCATTCCGCATCGTGTTTGCAGTAAGTACCTGCACAACTCACATGAATCCCCATCTCTCGAACAAGTATCTTAGTGATTGAAGCAGCATGAGTTGCATCACCAAAAATGACTATTTCTTTGCCCGTCAAATTCTGACAATCAATAGATCTCAAAAACCAAGCAGCTTGGGAAACAAATCGAGTTTGTCCGTCGATATAAGGTTCATAATCCACTCTTTTACTCGATGAACAAAGAGCCAAGATATTCACATTTTTTTGAATCTGACGGATCCACTCCGCCATATCTACAGCTCCCATGGGAGCTGTAGATATGTAAGGCATCCCATATTCTTTATTTAAATACATCACTGTCATTAAGCCCACTTCACGATAAGGAATTAAATTGAACCAAGCTTTTGGTAAATTTTGAAGATCTTCTACAGATCCTCCTTCAGGAATTATTTTATTAATTTCGATGTCCAGATCTCGTAATAAACGTCTTAACTCATGACAATCGTGTTGATTATGAAACCCCAATGTAAAAATCCCAATTATATTGACAGAAGGTGCATCGGTTAGGAATTTATCCAATTTTTCTTGTCTATGACATCTATCTAAATAATATCGAACCACCTGTTCTAAAGTTCTATCCGTTGCCTGAATTTCATTTACTTGATAATGATCCACATCCCCAAAAATTACGTCGGAATCAGAAATTATGGATGCTCTATCCACAAAGTTCTGTAAATCTTCTTGCAAAATACTAGAGGTACATGTAGGTGTCAATATGATAAGATCAGGATGTTCCTCCTTATCTTTCCGGAGAATATTATCCACAACTCTTTCTTGAGATCCACGTGCTAGTACGTGATGATCTACTATGCTAGCAGTTGCAGCAGTAAAATCTTTTTCGCATTCTAACATAGAATGCATTACATTAAAATAATCATCTCCTAGAGGAGCGTGCATAATGGCATGCACATTTTTGAAAGAACTAGCTACTCGTAGGGTTCCAATATGAGCAGGACCAGCATACATCCAATAGGCTAATTTCATAAATTAGACTTTATCTCAATTTGATCTGTATTCCCATCCTACACCACAAAAATATCCCTTTCTATATTTAGATCTTATTTAAATCATATTTTCCTTCTATTAAGTATAGTCTATGAAAGGATGAGAAATCAAAAAAAAAATTCTTCTTCTTTTTTTTCAATAATACTGTTCCACTTGGGACGAAAGGATTCGAACCTTCGAAATAACAGGATCAAAACCTGCTGCCTTACCGCCGCTTGGCCATGCCCCATTGTTGTTTTATTTTAATCAAAAATCAAAATTTTTGCAATGTTTTATTGTAATCTGAATTGCATTATTATAATTCGATTCGCTATAATTCTATGATTTCGAAGAGATTCACACCAATAAGTATGTGATTACATACTGCATTAATAATGAGCCTGCTTAGCTCAGAGGTTAGAGCATCGCACTTGTAATGCGATGGTCATCGGTTCGATCCCGATAGCTGGCTCATTTTTATTCTTTTCATTCCTTCCATTATCAACAATAGATCGTTAAAATCTATTAAATAGGGGAAAGACTCTTCCTTTTCTGATCGTCGGTCCGCCAGGTCTGTCGTGGCATGATCCGTTTCAACTAGAAACGAAACGAATGATTGAAACATATTTTTTTACCTATACAATCTAAACAAAATTGAAAATAATTCAGTTTTCTATCTCTATATATAAATCATTCCAATATTCGTACTGTTTATACTATTCCTCTTTCCAACATTATTTGTTCATTTCTTTAAATAAGGAGTTTTTTATGTCCCGTTATCACGGACCTCGTTTAAAAATAATAAATCGTCTCAAAACTTTACCAGGACTAAGTAAGAAAACACCCAACAGAATTGAACAGCCTAGTAAAAAAAACATTCTAAACCTCCTAAACCTTCTAAATATCCTGTCCGTCTAAAAGAAAAACAAAAATTACGTTTTCATTACAGACTTACAGAGCGCCAATTACTTCAATATGTTCGTATTGCTAGAAGAGCCAAGGGATCAACGGGTCAGGTTCTATTGCAATTACTTGAAATACGTTTGGATAATATTCTTTTTCGATTGGGTATGGCGCTTACCATTCCTGAAGCCAGATAATTAGTAAACCATAGACATATTCTGGTCAATGATCGTCTAGTAGATATACCAAGTTATCATTGCAAACCCCAAGATTTAATATCTATAAAAGATAAACAAAGATTGAGAAATCTAATTAATAAAAATAGAGAGATTTTCCAGAAGGAAAAAATGAGGGTGCCACCTCATTTAAATCTTATTAAAAAAAAGTCACAATATATTGGATTAGTAAAAAAAATAATAGATAGTAACCGGATCAGTTTGAAGATTAATGAATTATTGGTCGTAGAATACTATTCCCATTGAGTTTAAATTGAAAATGAAAAGAAAGGATTTCTGCACATCTGTCCCTCTGTATGTTATATGACAATGTTATTGTCAATAATACATTGATTTACAATTTATTTTTTCAAATATTGTTTGCCTTTCCCATACCGATATTCATTTTACTCATTTTATTTTATCTATCCCGAAATAGAAGGAGATTGCGGGAGGATGAGATCATCCTATTGGATTTAGATTCATGAGAAAATGAGGTAAAAAAGAATAAGGTGAATATACGGAAAGAGAGGGATTCGAACCCTCGGTAAACAGAAGCCTACATAGCAGTTCGAATGCTACACCTTGAACCGCTCAGCCATCTTTCCTACGATCTCTCCATTTGAATCCACAAAATGAAAATGAGATTAGAACAAGTTTTCTCCAATTTATGATGCGATAACTTCCTTTTGCATAAGTAAAGTAATTTATGAAATCTCGCATAAAGACAAAAGAGTATTCTACCACACTTCTTCTTTTCTTCTTATTTCAATAAATTTTCTTCTTTCTCAATCTGATTATTCTATCTTATTCGGGTTTATATTGCCGATCCAATTGTTAAATTGAGCCGGATCTACTGAACCATAATTATCATATATATATATATATTATGAATAATTCTTCGGTAAGGATTAATGGTACAAATTATATCATAAGGACTATTTAGAGTATATATATACTCAATATATTCTATGTGTTATAATGGGTATGCACACACAATGATTATTTCGTTCTCATTGTGCAATGATCCTTTCACTTACTCATTTGCTCGTTGGGATCATGAGCAAACGAGTGTGAGACTTATTGTGTTTGCAGAAAATATAGAAACATTTTCTTTTAGAAATAGAAATTTTTTTAATTGTTCATCAGTCAATTTAATGAACATTCCTTTCAAAGATTCCCAATTTCTTTTTATTCAGAAAAGAAAAACCAGATTATAATGTTAACATATTTACAATCGTAAGGAAATCCATTTATTATGCTATTGTGCATTGGAAAATCATTTTGTTCATGGAATCATTTCCGTATGGGGAATGAAAAAAATTATCAAATTTATAATTGACTATGCCTAGATCTCAGAGAAATGACAATTTTATCGACAAGACCTTCACAATTGTAGCGGATATATTATTGCAAATAATCCCAATGGCTTCAGGGGAGAAAAAGGCATTTACCTATTACAGAGATGGTGTGATTTGATCTTTTTTTTTCTGCTTTTTCTCATTTCGGAGAATGGCGGGATATTCTTTTTTAAGTTAAAGAAAACTTACGCTTAGTGAAGGTGAGTTTTAGAAATATAACAATTCTTTCTGTCGTGTATCCCCGATTGATGCAGCCTTAGATGCTTTGATCTTCTGAGATTCTAGTATCAAGCGAAAGGTTACACCTATTACATAGATGTTAATGGTAAACCCCATATAATAGGTACGCATAGGGGAAAAAGCACTACGTGTTAAAATCGACAACACAAACGCTTCGTTATGATACACATGACCCTTTTTTTTTATGAAGGGCTAGTTAGAATGGTTGAGGCAACAAACATCCATCTCGTTTGTACTTCGGATACCGCTAGAACCATCGGAGACTGTTGAAGTGAATAATCCCCGTAAAATACAGTGCGTTAAGGACAAAGAAATTGTTAGAGGTTATGTTTGTAGTGCTAAGCTAAAATACTTGGTATTTATAAAACAATCTTTGCAAGAAGGATGGCTAGAGATTCATCAAAAATACACTAGTTCCTGTTAATTCATAATATAGGATAATCCTTTTTTTTTTTCAATTTAATGGATTACTGGGAGGAGTCGTATGAGGTGAAATTCTCATGTATGGTTTTGAAGCGGAGATCAAGTCAATTGAATGAACGATCGTAACGAATGTCAGCTCAATCCGAAGGGGAATATGCAGAAGCTTTACAAAATTATTATGAAGCCATGCGACCGGAAATTGACCCTTATGACCGAAGTTATATACTGTATAATATAGGTCTTATCCACACGAGTAATGGGGAACATACTAAGGCTTTGGAATATTATTTCCAGGCATTAGAACGAAACCCGTCTTTACCACAAGCTCTTAATAATACGGCCTTGATCTGTTATTACGTGCGGCTATCTGTACTATAGAATGATTTCGTTTAGAACTACGGAAAAGAAAAAAAGAGGCTTTCTACATATGCACCATCCAAAACAACAGTTTTTATCAGCTATAGTCAAAAGAATAGTCTTCATAGGAGCCCAAATATGAATGGCTAAATATAGCTTGGATAGTCCATGGATAAAATCAATTCAATTGACGGGGAAAGCACCATAAAGATCAATTATTGAAAGTTCGGGCTGATACAATCAAATCTGCTCCTTGACAAAAATAAGGAATCAACTTATGTAATAGAGTTGATTTACTAGGCTATTGAGCAGCGGTGTAGGATCAGATCCTAAAGATGTGAAGTACTCTCCTACCAGGAAAGTATTATTCGAAATTTCTATACAGAACATAGATAGTTACCTCTTAAAAAGATTTTTATCTGGATAATCTGAAGTAGATCTCTTTATTTCTATACTTCATCTTTTTAGGGTGGGAGAAAAGAGAAAACCTGATCATTTATCGAAAGTGAAGTTTGAAACTCATGTTATTGACCCATTCTGTTCTTTCGGTTAACCTGAACGTATTTCTAATGAACTATCTCCTATTTTGGAAGTTTGGGTAAAGGACTAAAGAATAGTGAATTGAGCCGTATGAGGTAGGAAACTCTCAAGTACGGTTCTAAGGGAAGAAAACTTTTACAAGTTGATCTATCCCGACCGAGGAGAACAGGCTATTTGACAGGGAGATCCTGAAATTGTGGAAGCTTGGTTTGATCAAGCTGCTGAGTATTGGAAACAAGATATAGCGCTTGCTCCAAGCAATTATATCGAAGCACAAAATTGGTTAAAGATTACAGGACATTTTGGAGAATGACGATCTCTTGATTACCATACTGGGAAATTATGAAATCTATTCAGGATAAATAAATGTTTCATACTATTCGAGCGAATTAGCTCCTCTTATTGCATTGTCATTATAGAAAAACATTTTGAAAATATAACAAAGAATACTTTGTATGGATCGTTAATGAAAAGAATCTTTTCAATATGGATAAATCCCATCCGGAGACGGATTTATTAAAGATTCATTAATATTTATCCATAAATAATTCAAAGTTCTTTTGAATCATAAAAGTGATCTGGAACATATGGGTCCAGAGATATGGATAAATAAATCTGGATATGAAGATAATAATTATATTATCTTGATAAATGTTTTTCACCGCTGGGCGGGAAGAACGTTTTACATCTCGTAACGGTCTATTGAGCACCTAGCAGATATGTCATAATAAATTTGAACACCTGCCTCAAATCGACTTCCATATCATAGTCGCTCCAGTTATAAACTGGGGAATAAAGAGAGGAACGAGCTGAGAATATATATATATATTTTTTTTATTTTATTTTTTTTCAATAACTCCTTCCTGTTGGCGGGTTTTTTCTCATGTCTCGTCTGGAAAGAGGAGAACTCAATGATCATTCATTCACCGGAACCAGAAGTAAAGATCGTAGTGGAGAGGGATCCTATTAAAACCTCTTTTGAAAAATGGGCTAAACCCGGTCATTTCTCAAAGACACTAGCTAAGGGACCTAATACTACCACCTGGATCTGGAACCTACATGCTGATGCTCACGATTTTGATAGCCATACCAATGATTTGGAAGAGATTTCCCGCAAAGTATTTAGTGCTCATTTTGGTCAATTAGCCATCATCTTTATTTGGCTAAGTGGGATGTACTTTCACGGTGCTCGTTTCTCCAATTATGAAGCATGGCTAGGCGATCCTACTCACATTAAACCCAATGCTCAGGTAGTTTGGCCAATAGTAGGTCAAGAAATTTTGAATGGAGATGTAGGTGGAGGTTTTCGAGGAATACAAATAACCTCTGGGTTCTTCCAGATTTGGCGAGCATCCGGAATAACTAGTGAATTACAACTTTACTGCACCACAATTGGTGCATTGATCTTTGCAGCGTTAATGCTTTTTGCTGGTTGGTTCCATTATCACAAAGCTGCTCCAAAATTGGCTTGGTTCCAAGATGTAGAATCCATGTTGAACCACCATTTACTAGGGTTACTAGGACTTGGGTCTCTAGCTTGGGCAGGCCACCAAATACACGTTTCTTTACCTATTAATCAACTCCTAGATGCTGGAGTGGACCCTAAAGAGATACCACTTCCTCATGAATTTATTTTAAATCGTGAGCTTTTAGCTCAACTTTATCCTAGTTTTGCTGAGGGATTGACCCCATTTTTCACCCTGAATTGGTCAGAATATTCAGAATTTTTGACTTTTCGTGGAGGACTCAACCCAGTAACGGGGGGTCTATGGCTGACCGATACTGCACACCACCATTTGGCTATTGCAATTCTTTTTCTAATCGCTGGTCATATGTATAGGACCAATTGGAGTATTGGCCATAACCTCACGGAAATTTTGGAAGCTCATAAAGGTCCATTTACAGGGGAAGGACATAGAGGTCTTTACGAGATCTTAACTACTTCATGGCATGCTCAATTAGCTCTTAATCTAGCTATGTTAGGATCTTTAACTATTGTCGTAGCTCACCATATGTATTCTATGCCTCCCTATCCATATCTAGCTACTGACTATGGTACCCAACTCTCTCTGTTCACGCACCATATGTGGATTGGTGGATTTCTCATAGTTGGCGCTACTGCACATGCAGCTATTTTTATGGTAAGAGACTATGATCCGACTACTCAATACAACAATCTTTTAGATCGTGTTCTGAGACATCGTGATGCAATTATATCACACCTCAACAAGGCATGTATTTTCTTAGGCTTCCATAGTTTTGGTCTATATATTCATAATGATACTATGAGTGCTTTAGGACGTCCTAAAGATATGTTTTCAGATACTGCTATACAATTACAACCTATCTTTGCTCAATGGATACAAAACACTCATGCTTTAGCACCTAGTTTGACAGCTCCTGATGCAACAGCAAGCACCAGCTTAACCTGGGGAGGTGGTGATTTGGTAGCAGTAGGTACCAAAGTGGCTTTGTTACCTATTCCATTAGGAACTGCAAATTTTTTAGTGCACCATATTCATGCATTTACTATCCATGTGACTGTATTAATATTACTTAAAGGTGTTTTATTTGCTCGCAGTTCTCGTTTAATACCCGATAAAGTGAATCTTGGTTTTCATTTTCCTTGCGATGGGCCTGGTAGAGGAGGAACATGTCAAGTATCTACCTGGGATCATGTCTTCCTAGGGTTATTCTGGATGTACAATGCAATTTCAGTAGTAATATTCCATTTTAGCTGGAAAATGCAGTCCGATGTTTGGGGTAGTATAAGTGATCAGGGAGTAGTAACTCATATTACAGGAGGAAACTTTGCACAGAGTTCCATTACAATTAACAGGTGGCTCCGCGACTTTTTATGGGCACAAGCTTCTCAAGTAATCCAATCTTACGGTTCTTCATTATCTGCATATGGTCTTTTATTCTTAGGTGCTCATTTCATTTGGGCCTTTAGTTTAATGTTCCTATTTAGTGGCCATGGATATTGGCAAGAACTTATTGAATCTATTGTTTGGGCCCATAATAAATTGAAAGTTGCTCTTGCTATCCAGCCCAGAGCCTTGAGTATTGTCCAAGGACGTGCTGTAGGAGTAGCTCATTACCTTTTGGGTGGAATCGCCACAACATGGGCGTTCTTCCTAGCAAGAATTATTGCAGTAGGATAATGGCTAGGAGGATTTGAAAAGCATTATGGCATCAAGATTTTGAAAGTTCAGCCAAGGCTTGGCCCAGGACCCAACTACTCATCGTATTTGGTTTGGTATTGCTACTGCACATGACTTTGAGAGTCATGATGATATTACCGAAGAACGCCTTTATCAAAAGATTTTTGCTTCTCACTTTGGTCAGTTAGCTATAATCTTTCTGTGGACCTCTGGTAATTTGTTCCACGTAGCTTGGCAAGGCAATTTCGAAGCATGGGTACATGATCCCTTACATGTAAGACCTATTGCGCATGCAATTTGGGATCCTCATTTTGGTCAACCGGCCATAGAAGCCTTTACCCGAGGAGGTGCCCCCGGTCTGGTCAATATTGCTTATTCCGGTGTTTATCAGTGGTGGTATACAATTGGCTTACGCACTAATGAAGATCTTTATACTGGAGCTCTTTTCTTGCTATTTCTTTCTGCTATCTTTTTAATAGCGGGTTGGTTGCATCTACAACCTCAATGGAAACCAAGTGTTTCATGGTTTAAAATGCTGAATCTCATCTCAATCATCATTTGTTGGGGCTCTTCAGAGTCAGTTCTTTGGCTTGGACGAGGCATTTAGTTCATGTCGCTATTTGTGAATCAAGAGGACAGCACATAAGATGGGATAATTTCTTGAATGTATTACCATATCCCCAAGGTTTGGAACCACTTTTTACAGGTCAGTGGAATCTTTATGCTCAAAATCCTGATTCCAGTAGCCATTTATTTGGTACCTCTCAAGGGTCGGGAACTACTATTCTAACTCTTCTTGGAGGATTCCACCCACAAACTCAAAGTTTGTGGCTAACTGATATCGCTCATCATCATTTAGCTATTGCATTTGTCTTTTTCATTGCTGGTCATATGTATAGAACCAACTTTGGGATCGGACACAGTATAAAAGATATTTTAGAAGCACATATTCCTCCAGGAGGCTTATTAGGACACGGACATAAGGGTCTTTACAACACAATCAATAATTCTCTTCACTTTCAATTAGGTCTTGCTCTAGCTTCTTTGGGAGTTATTACTTCCTTGGTAGCTCAACACATGTATTCTTTACCTGCCTATGCATTCATAGCACAAGATTTTACTACCCAAGCTGCATTGTATACTCATCATCAATACATTGCCGGATTCATTATGATAGGGGCATTTGCTCATGGATCTATATTTCTCATTAGAGATTATAATCCAGAACAGAATAAGGATAATGTATTGGCGAGAATGTTGGAGCATAAGGAAGCCATAATATCTCATTTGAGTTGGGCTAGTTTATTCCTAGGTTTTCATACCTTGGGACTTTATGTTCATAACGATGTTATGCTTGCTTTTGGTACTCCAGAAAAACAAATCTTGATTGAGCCTATATTTGCTCAATGGATACAATCTGCTCATGGTAAGGCCTTATATGGTTTTGATGTACTCTTATCTTCAGCAAATGATCCAGCATTCAATGCTAGTAAAAGCATATGGTTACCCGGTTGGTTGAACGCTATTAACGATAATAAAAATTCACTGTTCTTAACAATTGGTCCTGGAGACTTTTTGATTCATCATGCTATTGCTCTAGGTTTGCATACAACTACATTGATTTTAGTAAAAGGTGCTTTAGATGCGCGTGGTTCTAAGCTAATGCCTGATAAGAAAGATTTTGGTTATAGTTTTCCTTGCGATGGTCCGGGACGGGGCGGTACTTGTGATATTTCGGCCTGGGATGCTTTTTATTTAGCAGTTTTCTGGATGTTGAATACCATTGGATGGGTTACTTTCTATTGGCATTGGAAGCATATCACCTTATGGCAGGGAAATGTAGCTCAATTTAATGAGTCTTCCACTTATTTAATGGGATGGTTAAGAGATTATCTTTGGTTAAATTCTTCACAACTAATTAATGGATACAATCCTTTTGGTATGAATAGTTTATCTGTCTGGGCGTGGATGTTCTTATTTGGGCATCTTGTTTGGGCTACTGGATTTATGTTTCTTATTTCTTGGCATGGATATTGGCAAGAACTGATTGAAACTCTTGCATGGGCCCATGAATGCACACCTTTGGCTAATTTAGTTCGATGGAGGGATAAGCTGGTAGCTCTTTCCATTGTTCAAGCACGATTAGTTGGATTAGCTCACTTTTCTATAGGCTATATATTCACCTATGCAGCTTTCTTAATCACTTCTACATCAGGCAAATTTGGTTAATTCTTTTTCATTTTAGAGAATATTTCTATTTTCAATATAATCTCTATGGATAAAAAGAAGGAGTAATCCATGTAATACTTCTCCATCTCAAATTTGATCTATATTTTTATAGAATGAATATAAACTGACTGAATCATTATGGCAAGAAAAAGTCTCATTCAAAGAGAGAAAAAGAAACAAAGATTGGAAAGGAAATATAATTTCCTCCGCCAATCTTTGAAAAAAGAAATGAGCGAAGTCTCATCACTGGATGAAAAATTGGAAATTTATAGAAAATTACAATCTCCACCGCGTAATAGTGCACCTACATGTCTTTGTCGACATTGTTTGAAGACTGGAAGACCTAGAGCCAATTATAGAGACTTTGAATTATCCAGATATATAATCCGTGAAATGGCGCACGCATGTTTGTTGGCTGGGGTAACAAAATCAAGTTGGTAGGGTAAAAAAAGGATTCTTTCAAGTTATTGTGATGATAGAAAAGTCCCTCCCTATATAGGGAGGGAGGATAGCATACCCAAGGGATTGCTCGATGTACCCATTTTTGGGTATTATAACAAAGGTAATATGAAGGGATAGCGCGGAGTAGAGCAGTTTGGTAGCTCGTAAGGCTCATAACCTTGAAGTCACGGGTTCAAATCCCGTCTCCGCAAAGACAAAAAAGGATGGTCTCATTCCATTTATATTGACCGTATAAATAAGATAAAAATACGATTGAACCAATAACTAGTTCATAGTTATATTCTATCCTACAGATGGGCAGGTAGCAGGAATCGAACTCGCATCTTCTCCTTGGCAAGGAGAAATTCTACCATTCAACCATACCCGCATTTGACTCGTTATATGGGTATAATATATACCCATATATATTCCCATTCTATGTAGGTAAATTTGAATAGACTTATGGATCAATTATCGATCATACCAATAATAAAATAACCCCTCCCTTGAGCACTTTCATTACCTGGTTTTTTTTATTTATCGAAAATTCCCTTGCGAATTAATAATGCCCTCTAGGGAGGGGGGGGGGCAAAAGAGCTTAAAACATATCTTAAGATATGAAAGAATTTAGAATACCTACTAAAAAGACTGATCCAATCCATAATGATACGCCCGAAAATAGTACATTTTTGCTACTTAACCAACCATTAGGAGAGGCAAGTGCGACAGGTACACCAATAAGTAGGAGAATTGAAATTGCAATTAATGCAAACATAGACGATTCAAACGCAATAGTCATGGTTGTTATCTTAAAAGCTTCCAACAGATTCAAAAGGCTATACCATTTGATCCCTATCCGGTCAAATTTGAATCAAATGCACTACGGATTTTATTTGATCATAAATTCATCGAAATTTGAAATGTTTATTTTAGTATAAAAGAATCAGGAAATTTATATCTTTTTATCATCATGATGTATCAATATCATACATATATGACTATCAGCCCTATGGTCAGGTATTATCTGTCGGGGTAAGATATGATGAGTTATCCTTGTTCGGGAGAGATGGCTGAGTGGTTGATGGCTCCGGTCTTGAAAACCGGTATAGTTTAAAAACTATCGAGGGTTCGAATCCCTCTCTCTCCTTTTGTTCATCGAACAATAAAACTAATTTATTAGTTCAGTACAAAAAAAATGCTTGGCTATAATATAGCCGAGCAACAAGGATTCAGTTGGAAGAATAATGGCAAAGGATATCGCTATCCCGCCTTCCAATGAAAATAAATTAGATAGATTCTTATTTTATCTAGTTTTATCTCTAGTTTAATTAAGAGGGGTCATGGAAAGAACAGGTTCAAAATCACGATCAATTCCTTTCTCAAATCCTGCTGCAGCTGCACGAGCCCTTCCTACATGCCACAAATGACCTACGAAAAAGAAAAATCCTAGAACAAAATGAGAGGTGGCTAACCAACTTCAAGGTGAGACATAATTGACTGCATTAATCTCGGTAGCTACACCACCCACAGAATTTAAAGAACCTAAAGGAGCATGAGTCATATATTCTGCTGAACGTCATTCTTGCTAGGGTTGTATGTCTTTTTTCAACTTACTTAGGTCCAAACCATTAGGACCCCTTAGAGGTTCCAACCAGGGAGCACGAAGATCCCAAAAATGCATCATTTCCCCTCCAAAAATAATTTCTCCAGTAGGAGAACGCATAAAATATTTACCTAAACCAGTAGGCCCTTGGGCAGACCCCACACTAGCTCCAAGACGTTGATCTCTAACTAAAAAAGTAAATGCTTGAGCTTGAGAGGCCTCTAGACCGATAGGTCCATAGAATTCACTGGGATAAGCTGTATTGTTAAACCAAACAAAACAACAAGCAATGGAACCAAAGACAGAGAGAGCTGCTAAACTATAGGATAAGTAAGCTTCTCCGGACCATACAAACGCGCGACGAGCCCATGCAAAAGGTTTTGTTAAGATGTGCTAGATACCACCGAAGATACAAATGGAACCTAACCACACATGTCCTCCAATTATATCTTCTAGATTGTCCACGCTAACAATCCATCCCTCCCCTCCAAAAGGGGATTTGAGTAAATAACCAAATATAGTACTTGGGTTAACCGTAAGGTTCGTAATTTTTCTTACATCTCCACCGCCGAGATCCCAGGTATCATATATGCCACCAAAATACAAAGCCTTAAACACTAGGAGAAAAGCACCAACACCTAGCAAGATTAGGTGAATACCTAAAATTGTGGTCATTTTGTTCCTATCTTTCCATACGTAACCAAAAAATGGAAAAGATTCTTCTAAAGTTTTGGGTCCCATTAATGCGTGATAAATACCACCGAAGCCTAAAACTGCAGAAGAAATTAAGTGAAGTACCCCAGATACAAAATAGGGAAAAGTGTCCACAATTTCCCCGCCAGGACCGACTCCCCATCCTAGAGTAGCTAGATGGGGAAGTAAAATCAATCCTTGTTCATACATAGGTTTTTCCGGTACAAAATAAGCCACTTCAAATAGATTCATTGCTCCAGCCTAGAATACAATTAATCCGGCATGAGCCACATGAGCCCCATGTAATTTGCCTGACAAATTAATAAGTCGGGCATTACCAGCCCACCAAGCGAAACCAGTGGTTTCTTGGTCACGACCAGCTAAAGTTAGAGTTCCATTAAAGAGCGTTTCCACGGGGTAGAACCTCCTCAGGGAATATAAGGTTTTCATGAGGCTGATCCTGAGCCACCATCCAAGCACGAATACCTTTGTTCAAGAGAATATTTTTTGTATAAAAAGTCTCAAATTCAGGATCTTCTGCTGCACGAATCTCTTGGGAAACAAAATCATAAGCACGTAAGTTTAGAGCTAGGCCAACTACTCCAATGGCACTCATCCATAAACCGGTCACTGGCACAAATAACATGAAGAAATGTAACCAACATTTATTGGAAAAAGCAACCCCAAAAATTTGGGACCAGAAACAGTTCGCAGTGACCATAGAATAAGTCTCTTTGGCTTGAGTTGGATTAAAAGCATGGAATGTATTTGCACCATCACCGTCTTCAAATAAAGTATTTTCCATGGTAGCACCGTGAATAGCACATAGAAGAGCAACACCCAATACTCCGGCAACTCCCATCATATGAAATGGATTCAAGGTCCAATTATGAAAACCTTGGAAAAAGAGGATAAATCAGAAAATAGCTGCTACACCAAAACTAGGGGCAAAAAACCAACCAGACTGGCCTAATGGATAGATCAAGAATACAGAAACAAAAATAGCAATCGGAGCAGAGAACGCAATTGCATTATAAGGTCGCAATTGTACAGATCGAGCAAGTTCAAATTGGCGTAACATGAAGCCTATTAGACCAAAAGCACCATGAAGAGCAACGAAAGTCCATAGACCACCTAATTGACACCAATGAGTAAAATCTCCTTGTGCTTCAGGACCCCATAATAGCAGCAAAGAATGTGCTAAACTATTAGCAGGTGTAGAAACTGCGGTAGTTAAAAAATTACAACCTTCCAAATAGGAACTGGCCAATTCGTGAGTATACCACGAAGTCACAAAGGTTGTACCCGTGAACCATCCACCTAGTGCAAAATAAGCACAAGGAAAAAGCAATAGACTGGACCAACCCACAAAAACAAAATGGTCTCTGCGTAGCCAGTCATCCATAATATCAAATAAAGTTTGTTCCTCTTTGGAAGACTTTCCAAGGGCTATAGTCATAGTGATCCTCCTATTTAACTATTCCAGCCTTTTTCGAGCGCCCTATCTGATAGAATCAAAGGGTATACACTATTTTGTATATTTATGGACAATTTTGAATCCATCCTCCCTTTCAACAAATCAGGTTCCAAAGATTTCTTATTGGCATAGACATTATTAAGTTAAACTGAACTAATACAGTATAAGTAAATGCATGATAACCCGAAGTTGTTTCTATTCCATTTTTTTTTTCTCCTAAAATTATCTTCTGAATGTAATAAATATCAACAGAAGAATTGCCGGAAAAGCAAGTTAGCTTTTTTTCCTCCCTGTTCTTCACTAGAGACTATTCACAATATCCTAGAGACTATTCTCAATATCTATTCCATTCAATATTATTACGTCTTGAACCTTACTCCAAGATTAACAAAATCGATAGTAGTATTTCTAGAGATTTTATCAATCTCTATGTTTCTTAATACTACATCATTTCTACAAATAAATAGGAAAAACAAGAAGGAGATATTTTATATATCTATAGCTCATAGAGCTATAAGAAAGAATTCTATTCATTTCTTTTCCTTTATTCATAAGGAAAAAAAGGGATACTATTTTAGTATAATGAAAAATGAACAGTTCCTTTCTTTTCCATTTACCTTTTCTTATCTTTTTTGATATCTGAATTCCAATCTATTTTCCACTGGTAGAATGACCAAAGTCAAATGTCTAGTAAATTAATAATACTAGAATGTTCGGTACATCATAATTGAATTAATTCGATTCTCTAACTAGATAGGAATCAACTTATGAATTAGAGATAAAAGGAAAATGATTCCATCTAGAATTTAGACTTACATATCTATTTTTTCCGGAAAGAAAAAATTCTAACTATTCATTCGACAGAATATCCAATTAATAACCAAATATTCAATTATTTGAAGAATTCAAATATAATTAAATTGAAAGATTCACTTTCAAAATCCACCTCAATTTTCAATATCAGAATAACTGATCTATTAATTAGTCAATGGGTTAGGTTCACTTACTTCTAATTTTTATTTAATTTATTATTAATACGAAATAATTAAGAGAAAAAATGAAGAATATTCTAGTAATTGAAATTAGGTATTAATCATTTCAATTATTATTCTTCAATGATAATTACGAAAGTGAAGTATATTATGTCTAATCTTATACTATTCCTCGTCTTATTTGTAGCAAGAAAAAAAAAAACTATTATCTAATATTATAGATAGAATTTTATAATAGTTATTCTCAATCATATTACGTGTTCTATTCCGGTATAACAAAAAACTCATCATGACAGATATTTTTATTTTTTATTGCAGGTTTTTTGCCTTAATCAAATGTTCAAAATGAAAAGTGGGAATCATTACAAGAGCCCTTTATTGGGCTTGAACCGATGACTTACACCTTACCATGGCATTACTCTACCACTGAGTTAAAAGGGCTTTTGTTCATTTCATGACCAATGGATAAGTCTACTACATATTGGATAGATATGAATAATATAATGGGGTCCATATTATATAAGTATATAATATAATATAACTAAATATTGTAATATAATTATATTGCCGATCCTGACAATAAAAGAAGAAGAATACGAAATAATTAATAAAAAGAAAGAATATTTTTATTGACAAATTCCTAGGGATTTTAATATTATGACAATTAAGTAGGCCCCTATCGTCTAGTGGTCCAGGACATCTCTCTTTCAAGGAGGCAACGGGGATTCGATTTCCCCTAGGGGTACTATGCTAGGAAAGTAATTATAATACCTTATTAGGTATTATAATTACTTCCCATTTTTTCCTGGGTCGATGCCCGAGTGCTAATGGGGATGAACTGTAAATTCGTTGGCAATATGCCTACACTGGTTCAAATCCAGCTCGGCCCAATACCAACTTGATCGATAGATTTATATTGATATCAATCGATGATATTGGTAAAAAAGGTAATTGGTTTTTGAATCTCTGAAATAGAAAGAATCGGAACGAACAGATACTTTTAGAAGATTTGAAAGAGAAAAGTTTTACAAAATGTTTTATCGACCCGGCACTAACTAACAGTTGAATTACTATGACTAATTAGTAAGTCAACTGTACCTAGTGGGATTGTAGTTCAATTAGTTAGAGTACCACCCTGTCAAGACGGAATTTGCGGGTTCGAGCCCCGTCAGTCCCAATCCATCCAATAAATTGATCAATTCTTTGAGCGATCTCCACCCCAAAGAAGAGCAAAAAAGGAAAAGAGAGTAGACTAGAATAGATTTACTAGGGATTATGTAGATCTATCTGGATCTACATAATTCACCAAATCTAGAATGGTGATTTTTGTCAACATTTTAAATGATGATTATACCATCGAATTATCATGGTAAATCCACAATCCTCTTTTCTCCTTGAGAGATAAAAAAAAGGTTTCGTAGGAAGATAGATCTGTGTTAGGAAGAATAACACAGAGGTATTCTCCTTCTAAGTAAGAATACCGCGTATAGATCTATGTGGTCATTCTATCTTATTTCCAGTAGATACTACTCCATCTATCTCATATTCTTCCTCGGAAATAGGAATATTTCAAATGTGCTAGTTCCCCCTTCAGAAACGAGAATAACGTTTTTTAATGGTTTCTAAAAAATAGAAAAAATTCCAATTAATTAGAATCCATAAAGATTGGATTCTATTTGACTTACTATCCAAATAGTTCTGCTCATTCCAGGGTCATGGGCAATCCTTAGGGGAATTTGGAGCTATTCATTTTATTCTTTTTAGCTCTCGGTAAAAACTACATTACAAGACGAATTAAGGGAAATAAAAGGTTTTACCAATTATCAGTAATCATTTACTGGTGCTCTGAAATATGCATAGGTACAAATACAGGTAGTGACAGGATTTGACCCAATATAATCAATTTTTTGACTATACCCTTTTTAGTCCTTTTTCATGAAAAGACTATTTGCGGGGTCATCAAAACCATATCTATCTATATAGATAGGTCTTGTTCATCTCTTGTACGATGTAAGTAATATAATTAAAAAAATAAGTAGGACTATAGGGCAATTTACCTTCATGTTTGCCCTTCCGTAAAACAGAGCGAATTGAATAAATTCAGAGATTCTTGGGATTACCCTTTTCAGGTCCCGATCGATTTAGATCGATCGAACTTATGAATAGGAAAAATACGTTGTCCTTTTTTAGTGTAATATAAAATATCGATATTCAATTGATAGGTCTAATATTCCATCCCTTTCAATTTTGGAAATCAAGACGAAATATCTATGCCTTCCAGAATTAGCAAGCAAAAGTTTTTTTTTCCGCATTTTTTATCCAAAATTTATATATATATATAGATTAAAATATATAGGCATATGTTGGGATGTGTTGGTTTTTTCCCAGACTAGATGCTTATTCCCAGATTTCCCTACAAGGTAGCCATCAGTGATCAACAGGATCTCTGGGCCAGGGGCCAACAATGTAGGAGATAGACTCTATATTTTATCTCCTCTTCTTCTTCAGGCTCTGCAAGACCTAGGGGGGTATTCCCAACTCAACATCCATGAGATACGCATACAAGGATTGGGATGCTATTAGAAAGCAGATAAGTCCTCCTGTAAGTAGACCAAAACTGAAAGATAAGAGCAAAGGGGCTAGCTTTGGGCCTATTTGCAGTTGTAGATAGAGGACTGAGGATCCTAAAACTAATTCTAATGTCCTAATGGTTGTTTTAGAGTTTGATTATGATTTTGAGTTTGGATGCAAAGCTGGACATGGTTGTAACACAAACACAAACCAAGATTGGTGCCTATCCAGGGCCTGGAGTCAGTAGACATACACCTGTGAATGATCAGCATGAATAGCTAAAACTGGATTTCAGGGGGATATATGTGATACCTGCCTTACAGATATCTCCCAATACAGAGTGTTAAGTTATCTCTACTTATGGCATCCCTACTGCAGTATACCCTTCCCAATGTTCAACCTGGAAATAGTTTAATCTACCCCTTGAGCAGAAGTTAAGAGATCATACATTCAACACAGGAATTCCATGTTCTAGAGTCTCAAATATTGCTTAAATATCCAGACTCAGAAGAAAGATACATGCAATACTGGAGACAAAATTAACAAAACACATGCTAAGATAGCATTTCTCATATAAGATTAATCATGAAATCAGTGGGTTCATGCCAAAACATACAACAAGAGATACATAAACTCACAGGTTTAGCTGTACAGAGCAAGGAAAACAAACTGTATTGTGTTACAGAGCCAAAATGTTCAACTTTCAACAACTTGAAAAATGGTAACACAGTCTGCTTATAACAGCCAGAAAGTGTACCACAGCAATTAATTACATGATTATAACAAAAAATCTGCCAGATACAGTCCTCAGAAGGAATGGCGCTCAGAAAATGTTAATGCAGCAGACAAAGGGGGGCCTCGAGCCACGCGCCACTATCTGGAAGTCTTCATTCTCAATTAGGCAGCTTCACCGTTTGTATCATCGCCCATACCGCTGCACGACAATCATTGATGGCTCAACCACCCGCACTTCACTTGGAGACTGTCTCTGTAGTCAACATGAGGCTTACCGCCAAAACGCCTCCTTCGCAGGTTCAAAATAATGCAAGGGGAAAAATCCCACATGCATGGTGTGGAGACAACTTCGACGCTTTAAAAGCATAGTCGCATACATACCAAGTGTCGAGCGTTTTGCCGCGCTCGACACACGACCCTTCGCCCACAGCCCATCGGCCAAACATATACCATCGGCCTTCCTCAAAAATCTCCCGCTGACTCCAGTTGTTTCGCCGACGCCCAGAAGCCAAATACCACCTATCAGCCAGACCACAACTGTCGGGCCAACAAGAAACACCTCTGCCGATGAACAAAGTCACTCCGACAGCACCCTGGCCTCCCACCTCCATCGGTATGACCAACACCGTCAGAGCAGCATCTCAAACTTACGTCGATGACGATCACTACGCCGATGACACCATCGGCGAGACCATAAACGGTTCACCCGATAGCCACCTTCCATGCCCTGTCGGCCAGACCAAGACCATCGGCCAAACCAAAAACTTACCAGCCGATGAAGAATGTTACGCCGATGCCAACAAATAAAACACACCCCCTGTCGAGCCATCGGCCCAACTCCTATCGATAGCCTGCCTCCATTGGCGAGACCCCAACTGTTGGGCCAACACTTCTCCGTCCACCCGATAGCCAAAATCTCACCGACGACCATTCCATACTCGCATATCGCCAAGACATGGAACATCGTCACCCCGACATGCCGAACATCAACTTCATTGTCGGCCAGACTCCCAACCATCAGAGCAACAAGAAACCCCTCCGCTGATAACAAAAGTCACGCCGACAAACGCAAACATACCTCGAATTACCATCGACCAGACACTGCACATGTTACATCGACGAAGGCACAAAACACACCCCGTCGGGGAGACCTACCGCATCGGTAGAACTTGAAAAACTCCAACCGATAGGCCAAGCTCATGCCGATGAAGAGGAAAACCTAGGGTTTGAAAGAAGAAACCCTCCACACGCAAGCTCAATCTCCAGGTCAAAATGAGTGCTAACACTGGCTCTGAATGGGGACGTGCAGGTGAAAACCTGCAGCGAGAACCAGATCCCCGGGCAGACCAGGCAAAAAACCAAAAAGCACGAATTGCACAAGACATTTACACTATATACATGTTTTTACAAATGTGCACAGCAACAAGTCATCTATGCAAAATAGAACTTAAGGAATTGGCCATGCACAGGCAATTCCAGAACTTCACCATCTAGGGCCTGGAGGAAATAAGAATCCTCCCCATGAGCACTGCAAATCTGATATGGGCCCATCCATAAGGGTTCAAATTTACCATGTTTACCCTTTTCTTGACCTTTTGCATTCCAAATGAGCACCAGATCATTGACCTGAAACTTCCTTTTTATAGCTCTCCTGTCAAACTGATATTTCACATCTTGTTGTCTCTTGAGATTAATCTGGTGGGCTTTCCTTCTGTTTTCATCCAGTGCAACCAGTTGGTTCACTCTTTCTGTCATGGAGTCTTCAATCTCCTCATCATTTTCTTGGATGAACTTGTAAACTGGTAGGAGATTGTTTATGGGCAATCTGGTTGATGCACCATATACTAGCTCAAAGGGTGACATTCCAATAGCCTTTTTTACTGTGATTCTGTCAGCCCATATTGCTAACTTTAATTTTGAGTCCCAAGCTCTCTTGTTCTTGTCTAGTATCCTCTTGATAATTTTCATGATGCTCTTATTGCTTGATTCTGCTTGACCATTTCCTTGTGGGTGATATGGTGATGCATATGATAGATTTATCCCATACCTGTTGCAAAAATCAACAAATTCACCTGATCTGAAGCACATAGCATTATCAGTGACTATCTTGAATGGTACTCCAAACCTGATGATAATATTTTCTAGCATGAAATCTGTCACCACCTTACTTGTAGCTCTCTTAGTTGGAATGGCCTCAATCCATTTGGTAAAGTAATCAGTTGCCACCAAAATCCAACTGTGTCCCCCACTTGATTTGTTTGCAATTTCCCCTATGAAGTCAATTCCCCATTGCTGAAATTGAGCATCCACAGTTACAGTCCTGAGGGGTAAAGCACCATCATATTTCAACTTTCCTGAAAATCTTTGGCAAGGGTCACACTTCCTCACTAACCTTTGTGCATCTGAAAAGAGAGTGGGCCACCAATATCCTGCTCTGAGAATTTTATGAGTTGTTTTTTGGGCAGTATAATGTCCACCACACAATCCTTTATGCATATCAATCAAAACATTGTTAGCCATATCCTCATCCACACATCTCAGCAGCACACCATCAGGGTTTTTCCAGTATAGCTCACCTTGAACAATAACATACTTGATTGCATGTAACTTTAAAGTCCTCTTTTGACTGTCACTGAAATGGGAAGGACAATTCAGATTTTGCAAGTAGTAGATAATATCCTTGTACCATTCTGATCCTGATACATTTACACTCTCATTTTGGACTGCATTAACTTGGCATGCTTCCAAGTTTGACTGTGCCATCATCTTGGCTAATCCTTGTCCTCTTACCAACTTGGTAACTTGTATGTCTATGTTAAACTCTTGCAATTTGTTTATCCATCTGCACCTTCTTCCAATCACCTCCTGCTGAGTGAATATGTCTTTGACTACTGCATGGGGTACATATGCAATTATATATGATCCTACCAAGTATGGTCTGAAACTTTTGATGGCTCTGACTAGTGCATATGCCTGTTTTTCCATAATATCATACTTCAACTCAGAGGCCTGCAAGGACATACTGAAGAAAGCGATGGGCTGTTCAAAACCATCTTCGTTTTTCTGTAGCAAACATGCAGTAACAGTATGAAAGGAAGCAAATGAAAATACTTGGAATGGCCTAGAAAAATCAGGAGATTTAAGAACAGGGGCCATCTTGATTGCCTCTTTGATACTCTGAAATGATTCTATTGCTTCACTTTCCCAGTGGACAGTTGCATCCTTCTTCATCATCTTGGAAATGTTCCGTGTGGTTTCTGCAAAGTTGGGAACAAATCTACTAACAAAATTTATCTGTCCAAAGAAGGACTGAACTCCTTTTACAGTTTTTGGCATTTGAATTCTATCAATAGCAGCCACTCTCTCTGGATCTATCCTGACTCCATCCTTGGAAACAATATGTCCCAGGAGCTTTCCTTCAACTACCCCAAAGGCACACTTCTTTGGATTTAAAGAAATACCATACTCTAGTGCTCTTATGAAAATCTGCTCCAGATGCAAACAATGCTACTCTTCTTTCTTTGAGTAAGCAGTTAAGTCATCTTGATATACAGCCAGGATTGAATCAATCAACCCTGCAAAAGCAACATCCATTGCTCTTTGAAATATAGCACCTGCATTGGTTAGTCCGAAGGGCATTCTAACATACACATAAGTTCCCCATGGAGTGGTGAAGGCAGTCTTATACTGTTCTGATTCCTTCACCTTCACCTGATTATAACCTGAAAATCCATCCATCATGGATAAGAGTTCACAACCAGTCACTCTCTGCAACATAGATTCCATATTAGGCAGTGGATAGTTATCCTTTAAAGAGGATACATTTAAGTTCCTGAAGTCAACACACAGCCTAATATCACCATTCTTTTTTCTGACTTGGACAAGGTTAGACACCCAAGTTGAATGTCTGATTGGCACAATTATTCCAGCCTCCCTGAGCCTTTTGAGTTCTTCTTGCATCTTTGGAGCTAAGATAGGATTAATAGGTCTTTGCCTTTGTCTAAATGGCTTAGCTCCAAGCTTCAATGGGATCTCATGCTGGAATAAATCTTCCCTATAGGCTTTTAGGTCCTCATATGACCAAGCAAAAACATGTTTATACTTTTTCAGTAATGTAATCAGCATACTCCTAATGTGTGGTTTGAGCTGTTTACCAATGTATACCTTCTGAGGGGCCTGAGATGTTCCCAAATTTATCTCTTCTAAATCTTCCTTATTTGTGGGAGATGTCCTTGTGACCAATTTATCTCTACTGTCAAAAGCTCTTTCCAAAGCTACTAATCCTCTGGGGATTTTATTAGTCTTCAATTGAATTATCTCTTTTCCCACAAGAGTTTCTTTTCCATCTATAGTCTCTACAAAAGCTTGGAAATCAATTTCTTGATTCTCATATTCATCTATGCAGTGCAAAAATTTTAACAAGTCCCTATCATCATTAAACACTTGCCAACTGCATATATTTTCTGGTACTGCAGGCCTAATTTTAACTTCTACATTTGTAACATCTGACAGAGTGATGTCATCTGGCCTTATTGCAACATTGGCTAAGAAATCAGCTATAACATTCTTTGACCTCTCTACCCAGTCTATTGAAAATGCATCAAATAGTTCAATGGTATCCCAAACAGCATGCTTGTATTGTTTCAACCTTTTATTTTTTGAAGCATACCTATCTCTAATTTGGGATACAATCAGCTCAAAATCCCCAAATACTCTTAGCATTTTGATTCCATGTTTGAGAGCAATATTTAGGCCTAAGAGTAAAGCCTCATATTCTGCAATGTTGTTTGTGCAAACAAACCTCAGCAAGAAAGAGAATTTGAGGAGCCTACCAGTTGGAGACAGGAAAACAACTCCAGCTCCAGAGCCTTCTTTTGCACAAGCTCCATCAAAAAACATGGTCCACAAACCTTGCTGATCCAATTCTTCAATGCAGACATTTTTCTCTCTATCTTCTCTATCATCTGAGACAACTTTGAAGTTATCACAGTTAGTGTTTACAAAGCATATCTGTTCCTCTGCTTCTTGGTCTTCCACTGTCTCTGATGATCTTTGTTCTCTGATTAGCTTAACATCCCTACCATTCATTGGAATCATGGCATATGACAGGTCCAGTTGCATACTTCCACCAATTAGTGCTGCCCATCTTCTTGACAACAACATACCATACTGTGGCTTGATGTCAACCACTGTTACATTCATTTTATATCTCTTTTCAGGAAATGCTGCCAGTTTGAAATCTACATCCTTCATGATTCCAATAACTGGTACCTCTCTAGCATCCATAGCATAACATTTTCCACATGCCTTGTCAATTTTCAATCCAGCTTGTTGCATGATGGCCAAAGGCATGACATTTGTAGATGCTCCAGAGTCAAGCATACAATTTCTGATTATTTTTCCATTTATAACCAGGGAAACATAAAATGGTTCCACTTGTGAAGGACACTTTGTCATAGTCACTCCTAAATAGACTTCAGGAGCCTCATCTTCTTCATTACACATGACATGTTTCTCACCCTGGATCTGAACATTTTGTTTAGCTTGAAAGGGCACCCCTGAAATTAGGGATACTGTCCTATTCTTGATTTCTTCCACTTTCATGAGTTCCATAAGTGGAACAGAGACTTTTACCTAGGAGAGGACTTGAGCTATATCAAATGGAACATAATTTTGTATAACAGTTGTAGCTTGCTCCACAATCTTGTTTTTATCCTGAACTGATTTAGCTTTTACTTTCATAATTCCCTGATCATCATTCTTGTCTTGGGAACCTTTACCTTGATCTTCAGCCTAAGGGATTCTATTTTCTGGTCCTTGGGATTCATGACCTGTTCTATGTCTGAAATTCTGTTTATTATTAACCCACTGCCTTTTTTGTAATTCCATCCCCTTATTACCATGCACTGGCTGTCCTATAGTAACATCTTTTGGCTAATGTGGGCTGCTTACTTGATTTTTACCTCTGAGATTGTAGTTGCTCTTGACTTGAGCAACTGCTGCAGCTGTGAAGGCCCTAATTTCCTCATCATAAGGTTGTTGTAATTTACTCAGAAAATTATGTGAGTTCTGAGCATAGGCATAGTTAACTTCATCATCTTCATCATATGGGAACTATTGGCAGCCCTGAGTTCCATCATTTGTACTCTCATCAGCATCATAAAGAGTGTATCCATTGCTTATGGACATCATATTTACATCATCATCTTGCACATAATGTGGCTCATTGCATTCATTACAAGATGTAGTATTATCACACAAGGACTGAGCAATCATACACTGTGACTGTGAATGTGGCATCTGACAAATTATACACCATGGAGCATCATCAACAATATTTACAGCTTTCTTTAGAGGATCAGGAGTTTCTTTGACATGTTGAGCTCTTTGATTTGTGTTGTTACGTGGGAATATAGGTTTACCATCATGCCAATTGGTATTATAAGGCATATCATGCAATGATGGCCTCTTTTCCTGCCTTTGATAGACTTGCCTATTAGGACCTATCCCTTTTTCACTTCTAGCTAATCTATAGCTTAGGTCCTTAACAACATTTGCTAATTTGTCTATCTTATCTTCAGGGGCAGATGTATTACCTTGAGTGTTCTGAGGCTTGTTTGGATTCTGCAGAATTTTTATATCATCCCTTCTATTTGTCTTGCCCGATGCTTTCCTGTTGTTTTCAATATTCACTGCAATTCTGAAAGCATCCCTGAGAGTAGCAGGACCTTTATCTCTTAATCCATATGCAGTTTTTGCATCAAAGGCATTGATATACAATATTATGCACATTGGTTCATTTGACCTCATGTGATGTGGCAATTTGTTTAACACTTTAGTAAATCTTGCATTAAAATTTGCAACCTGCTCATTTGACCCTTTAGTGATACTGGTGAACTCATTTACAAAAAAGCTAGGGTCAGTTTTGTCACCATATTGCTCCTTGAACATCCTTTTAAAATCATCCCATGACGAAATACTCCGATCAGGCAGATTCTTGTACCATTCTCTTGCCTCATCTATTAAGGATTGCATGAATGACTTCATGAAAGCATCCTCATGTTCAACCTCAAAGTTATCCATGACATTTTGAAAGGCTTTTAGATGATCTTCTCCTGACATAGTGTTGTTTCCTGAAAATTTAGGCACTTGCAGCCTCAGATGCTTATCAATGGGGTTAGGATACCCAGGAATACCATCAAATACCAGCTGTCTGAATCTATCTAGCTGCATTGGCTGTCTGTTTAACTGATTAACATTAATATTTCTGTTTGCATTCTGGTTTCTTACATTGTTTAGTGGTATCCTAGCATCATTCACATTTTGTCTCTCATCATTATGCTGATGTTGCACTTCATTTCTCTGTTGATGTCTCTGCACATTTGCATTCTCAAGGGTAGGAATTGAATTATTCTGGGCAGTCCTCAAAGCTTGCACTTTCTTCCTCAAGTCATCTCTGATTGATATTGCTTGCTGATATTCAAACTCGGCCCTTAAGCTCCTAATTTCATCAGCTAGTTCTTCCTCGCTGGGCCTAGAGGAGGATGGTTTTATCATATTCTGATCTTCGTCTTCATCATCCCTCAGAGACTCGGCCTCTTCAAACCTTTCACTAGGGTCTAGAAATGGGCATTCTTGGAACACCTCCGACCTCATTCTCACTCTACCACCCTGTTGCCTCTCATATGCACCCTGAATATCAGCTTCTGCATTTGAAAAGTAAGGCGCATGCTGTCCTGATGGCCTAGGGTTATCTTGCATATCATCATTTTTTCTGGGGGAACCCTCATGACTAACTGAGACAGCTCCCTTTCTTCTGTACATCATTCTTCTTGTTACTGGTAACTCTTCAAATAAAGGATTTTGTTGGGATCTTCTCCCCTGCATATAAATTTTACTTTGATCAGTTGAGAGATTACTTCGGAGTCGCCACCTATTACTAGGAACTGTTTTCTTTTGAAAACCAGGGTTCTTTTACAAATTCCCCAGTAGAGTCACCAATTTCTGTTGGTGACTCGGATGGGTCACAAGATATAACCCTTTCTCAAATTTCCTCCCTAGCGGAGTCACCAATTTCTGTTGGTGACTCGGATGGGTCACAGATATATTACTGGAGATGATTAGATAGTACTTTTACTTCTCAATCCCCAGCGGAGTCACCAATTTCTGTTGGTTTTTTCCCAAACTGGATGCTTATTCCCAGATTTCCCTACAAGGTAGCCATCAGTGATCAACAGGATCTCTGGGCCAGGGGCCAACAGTGTAGGAGATAGACTCTATATTTTATCTCCTCTTATTCTTCAGGCTCTGCAAGACCTAGGGGGTATTCCCTACTCAACATCCATGAGATACGCATACAAGGATTGGGATGCTGTCAGAAAGCAGATAAGTCCTCCTGTAAGTAGACCAAAACTGAAAGATAAGAGCAAAGGGGCTAGCTTTGGGCCTATTTGTAGTTGTAGACAGAGGACTGAGGATCCTAAAACTAATTCTAATGTCCTAATGGTTGTTTTAGAGTTTGATTATGATTTTGAGTTTGGATGCAAAGCTGGACATGGTTGTAACACAAACACAAAGCAAGATTAGTGCCTATCCAGGGCCTGGAGTCAGTAGACATACACCTGTGAATGATCAGCATGAACAACTAAAACTGGATTTCAGGGGGATATATGTGATACCTGCCTTACAGATATCTCCCAATACAGAGTGTTAAGTTATCTCTACTTATGGCATCCCTACTGCAGTATACCCTTCCCAATGTTCAACCTAAAAACAGTTTAATCTACCCCTTGAGCAGAAGTTAAGAGATCATACATTCAACACAGGAATTCCATGTTCTAGAGTCTCAAATATTGCTTAAATATCCAGACTCAGAAGAAAGATACATGCAATACTAGAGACAGAATTAACAAAACACATGCTAAGATAGCATTTCTCATATAAGATTAATCATGAAATCAGTGGGTTCATGCCAAAACATACAACAAGAGATACATAAACTCACACGTTTAGCTGTACAGAGCAACCAAAATGAACTGTATTGTGTTATAGAGCCAAAATGTTCAACTTTCAACAACCTGAAAAATGGTAACACAGTCTGCTTATAACAGCCAGAAAGTGTACCACAGTAATTAATTACATGATTATAACAAAAAATCTGCCAGATACAGTCCTCAGAAGGAATGGCGCTCAGAAAATGTTAATGCAGCAGACAAAGGGGGGCCTCGAGCCACGCACCACTATCTGGAAGTCTTCATTCTCAATCAGGCAGCTTCACCGTTTGTATCATCGCCCATACCGCTACACGACAGTCATTGATGGCTCAACCACCCGCACTTCACTTGGAGACTGTCGCTGTAGTCAACATGAGGCTTCCCGCCAAAACGCCTCCTTCGCAGGTTCAAAATAATGCAAGGGGAAAAATCCCACATGCATGGTGTGGAGACAACTTCGACGCTTTAAAAGCATAGTCGCATACATACCAAGTGTCGAGCGTTTTGCCGCGCTCGACACACGACCCTTCACCCACAGCCCATCGGCCAAACATATACCATCGGCCTTCCTCAAAAATCTCCCGCCGACTCCAGTTGTCTCGCCGACGCCCAGAAGCCAAATACCACCTATCGGCCAGACCACAACTGTCGGGCCAATAAGAAACACCTCTGCCGATGAACAAAGTCACTCCGACAGCACCCTGGCCTCCCACCTCTGTCAGTATGACCAACACCGTCGGAGCAGCATCTCAAACTTACGCCGATGACGATCACTACGCCGATGACACCATCGGCGAGACCATAAACGGTTCACCCGATAGCCACCTTCCATGCCCCGTCGGCCAGACCAAGACCATCGGCCAAACCAAAAACTTACCAGCCGATGAAGAATGTTACGCGGATGCCAACAAATAAAACACACCCCCTGTCGAGCCATCGGCACAACTCCTACCGATAGCCCGCCTCCATCGGCGAGACCCCAACTGTCGGGCCAACACTTCTCCGTCCACCCGATAGCCAAAATCTCACCGACGACCATTCCATACTCGCATATCGCCAAGACATGGAACATCGTCACCCCAACATGTCGAACATCAACTTCATTGTCGGCCAGACTCCCAACCATCGGAGCAACAAGAAACCCCTCCGCCGATAACAAAAGTCACGTCAACGAACGCAAACATACCTCAAATTACCATCGGCCAGACACTGCACATGTTGCATCGACGAAGGCACAAAACACACCCCGTCGGGGAGACCTACCGCATCGGTAGAACTTGAAAAACTCCAACCGATAGGCCAAGCTCATGCCGATGAAGAGGAAAACCTAGGGTTTGAAAGAAGAAACCCTCCACATGCAAGCTCAATCTCCAGGTCAAAATGAGTGCTAACAGGATGTCCTCTAATTAAAAAGCAAGGAATCATTTTATGGTCAAGATTTTCAAAGTATTGAAAAAGATCTTCACCAAAAATAGAAATTAATTATGTATTTATTGAGTGAATCACTCGGACGATTCACATCAACAACATCACTAGGACTTTGTTCCCCCCCCTTTTTTCAGCTCCAGTTACCCCATTGATTTGTTATGTAATGAAAGCTTCGACATCTCTCTCACCCGAAAAAGAGAATGAATTCTCTTTTTCGTTTTATCTATTATTATATCCCCATACTACGAGGGGGATTTATTCTAATGAAGGTAAATTTTGAACTATTAGTTAGTCTTATTGAAATAAGAAATCAATGAGTATAATCCATCAGAACAATCTTTATCATACTTTTCTGACCCTTGAATAGGCAAAGGAAATTCGGATCGTCATTAATGTCTAAATATTTGATTGAGACGGAGATTTTCTCAATTAATATCAATTAATAAAATTGAGAAAATTTGCATATCTAATGTTATTTTGACTAGCGATAAAATTGAATTGAGTCAACCCTTGGAACTATACTAATAAGACGGTGGGATCGATCCATTAGGGATCGAATTACTAAATCCGATATGAATAAGAGATAATAGTATGTTATACTAATTCAATTTCTATTGAAGAATTAATCAAATCCGCTAGATTCCGTTACTCAGATTGATCCTATTGATGGAATTACTCCATGGATTCAATACATTTTTTTTGTAAAAAAAGGAGATACTCTATGAGATCAAATCTTGAGTTATTGTAAAACGAAGGTAAAATAAATCATGGAAGTAAATAGCCTCACATTTATTGTTGTTGCATTGTTCATTTCATTTCCTACTGCTTTTCTACTCATCATTTAAGTAAAAACGGTGAGTCAAAGCAAAATACAGTGATTAGTGATGATCTAGAATTCATCTAGATTATCAGTAAAAAAAAGTAATAGGAGTCGTCATATTAGGAATAGATATTTATTTGGAAAAGAAGTAGTACGAAGGAAACGAAAAATCTTCCTTTCCTTTTTCTTTTGTACTACTTCTTCTACACAGATTTTAGATAAGTAGATCTAAATTATCATTTGTCTCGTAGGGACATAAATGTAGGATCAGTACCTGATAAAAAAAAAAGCGAAACTAATCACAATCTCTTACATATAAGGAACTTTATGTAGACAAAACATAGGTGTTATTCAAAATAGAACCTACCCCCCCCCCTTTTTTTTCAATTTATTTCTAATACGGTAGAAACCATTATTTACTAATACATAGTAAAATAAAGAATTAGAAATCGTAAAGGAAAAAAATTGATATAGAAAAGGAATCTATGTATGGTTGAGACAGAGCAGCATAATAATGCTCCATCTCCATATGTTTTTGTTACAAGAACAGATGCATATTAAAGAATATTATGCTGAACAGCATAAGTTCGCTATATATGGAACTACTTCATACTTGATAAATATGAAGTAGAATTGTATTTATAACATGATTCATTTTTTTTATTTTGATCATATCATTGATGATTCAATATTCCTAGATCATTAATAATAATAATACAAAATTATCATCGTAAAATTATTTGTTTATTTATTTTTAACAGAATAATTGAGAATATCAGGACTATTAATTCTATTAAAGCCCACTTCTACCCCATACTATGAGTGAAAGAGAAAAAGTAAAAACTACCATTAGAGCAGCCCAAGCGATACCGACTATATCCATATGAATCCCTCTATTTTCATTTCAAAAAGAATAATATCATTATTGATTCTTGATGATAATGGAACTAATCAGGATAGTGCAAAGTGGAAATCTTCTACCTTACCTATTCCAGAAGGATAAGTCGATAGTAGAGACTTCTCAAAATTGTTTATTGGAACTAGTTACTCTCAACTACCTATAGGATCAGACATTCATGATAAAAGGAATTTTGAATTTTATCGGCTATATTAGTAATAGGACCTGAAGCTACACAAGTTGTTTCCAAAAGTTATGTAGTGCAAATGGAAACTTTTTCATTCCTTTCACTTTATTTACCCTACCAAGGCGACACCCAAATTTGAACTGGGGATGGAGGATTTGCAGTCCCCTACCTTACCACTTGGCTATGCCGCCATCCCCAGATCTAGTTTCAACTAAATCTGGGGAAAGGATATTTTGAGTTCTTTATTCTATTTCACCTCACGTATTTTTCTTTATCAATCCGATATGTCATATAACTGATTTATAGCCTCCGGGTCTAGGATTTAAACCCCCTATTGGGGGGCTCTAGGGATTTTGAGTCCCCGGGGGATTTGGAGTCCCCATTGAAATTATACTACATTTAATGCATAGTTGTCAATCACTAGAGAATGAACAACTATATAAAGAAAGATCCCCATCATATATTAAAAAATCCGCCCTGTTTTAACCTTGTAACAAAGGTTTTAATAAGAAAATAGAAAAGGACCTCTTCTTTTTATTCTATTTTTGGGATATAGTGAAGAATAATATACATGCCAATTTTTTGTCGAATTTATTCGTATAGATCAATGAGGATTTGTATAGATCAATGAGGAATAAATATCAAAATATACAATATACTTTTATATAGGAAACATCCAATGCAATTAGATGAAAATAAGGGAATATTTACAATTCCCCAATTTGGTAAAATACAACTTGAAGGATTTCGTCGTTTTATTGATCAAGGCTTAATAGAAGAACTCCATAAGTTTTCAAAAATTGAAAGCCCAAATAAAGAAATAGAATTTAGCCTTTTTGTGAATGAATATAAATTAATACAACCTCTCATTAAAGAGAGAGATGCTGTATATATGTCTCTTACATATGACTGTCAATTATATGTACCAGCAAGATTGATTAATAAAATTCGTAGAAAGAGACAGAACCAAATTGTATGTCTGGGAAATATTCCTTTGATGAATTCTAAAGGAACTTTTGTAATAAATGGAATTACAGAGTCGCGGTCAATCAAATATTAAGAAGTCCCGGTATTTATTACACTTGCGAACGAAAACCGTCGGGAAACATTAGCTATATTGGCACTATAATTTTAGATAGGGGAGGAAGATTAAGATTAGAGATAAATTAAAAAACAAAAAGGATATGGGTTCATGTAAACAAAAAAAAAATATCTATTTTACTTTTATTATTGGCTATGGGTCTAAATTCCAAAGAGATTTTCAACGATAAGAATCTCTTTGCATTTTTCAATGGAACGGAGGAGTACCTTATATATTACAATTGGTATGGTGGGAAGGAAGCTGCCATGTTGGAACTTTATAAGGAACTCTACAGAAGTGATGACGATGAAGAAAATGACGACGAAGAAAATGACGACGAAGAAAACGAGGACGAAGAAAATGACGACGAAGAAAACTTGGAATTTTCTGAGTCTCTATATAAAAAATTGGACACAAAGTTTTTCCAGACTAAATGTGTATTAGGAAAGATTGGTCGATGAAATCTGAACAAAAAACTAAGTCTTGATATACCCGAGAACGAATTTGTTTCATTACCACACGATGTATTAGCTGCTGTAGATTACCTTATCAGAGTGGAAGTTAGAACGGGTAGACTCGATGATATAGATCACCTACAAAATTGATATATTCGTTCTATAGCAGATTTATTACAAGAGCAATTACGATTAGCTCTATATGATTTAAAAGAAGCAATTGAAACAAGTATGTTATCTGCATTAATCAGTCCTAAAAAGAAAATAACTCTTGAGAAATTCAGAGAGTTAATTCCATTAACAAATACTTTTCAAAAAAAAATTTCTTTACACCTTTTATCACAATTTTTGGATCAAACTAATCCATTGGCAGAAATAGTTCATAGTCGAAAAGTGAGCTCTTTGGGCCCTAGAGGATTGACAAGTCGAACTGCTCCTTTTCGTACACGGGATATTCATCCTAGTCATTATGGATGTATTTGTCTGATTACGACGTCCGAAGGAATACATGTTGGACTTATTGGATCGTTATCTATTTATGCAACGCTTGGTCATTATGGCTCTTTACAAAGTCCATTCCATAGGCTATCTGAGAGATCGAAGGAAGAAAATATGGTTTATCTATTACCGGGAGAAGAGGAATACTATCAGATAGCTACAGGAAATTCTCTGACATTAAATCAAGGGGTTCCAGAGGAACAATTTACTCCAGCTCGATTTCAACAAGAATTTTTATTTTTTGCATGGGACCAAATTCATTTCAGAAGTATTTTTCCTTTCCAATATTTTTCCGTTGGAGTTTGCCTTATTCCTTTTATCGAACATAATGATGCGAATCGTGCTTTAATGGGTTCTAATATGCAGCGTCAAGCAGTTCCACTTGTTCAACCCGAGAAGTGTATTGTCAGAACTAGATTGGAGGGTCAAGTAGGTCTAGATTCAGGAAGTGTAGCTATAGCCAAGCAAGCGGGGAAAATACAGTCTATTGATGGTGGAAATATCACTATAACTTCATCCGTTGTTTGAGACAATATAGAAATAGAATTGATTCTATATCAACGTTCTAATAGTAATACTTGTATGCATCAAAAACCCTGAGTTCGCCAAGGGGAATATGTGAAGAGGGGACAAATTATAGCAGACAGTGCAGCTACAGTAGGCGGAGAACTTTCTTTGGGAAAAAACATCTTAGTGGCCTATATGCCATGGGAAGGATACAATTTTGAAGATGCAATACTTATTAGTGAACGTTTGGTATATGAAGACATTTTTACTTCTTTCTAGATCATAAGATACGAAATTGGAGTTTATTTTATGAACCAGGGCCCTGAAGTAATCACTAGAGAAATTCCTCATTTCAATGCTTACTTACTCCATCATTTGGACAAAAACGGCCTTGTAATGATAGGATCTTGGGTAGAAACAGGTGATGTATTAGTAGGTAAAATAATACTGGAAGCAGAAGAAGAAGACTCTATATACAATACTCTAGAAGGAAAATTATTACAAGCTTTATTTGATATTAAGGCACCTACTGGAAAAGAAAAATGTTTTAGAGTCCCTAAAGGTGTAAGAGGTCGAGTTATCGATGTGAGATGTATCCAGACCCAGATGATAAATGAAGAGGATGATTATTTCGGCGATATTATGGAAATAGTTTATGTATATATTTCACAAAAACGTAGAATACAAGTGGGTGATAAAGTAGCTGGAAGGCATGGTAATAAAGGGATTATTTCAAAAAATTTGCCCAAACAAGATATGCCTTATTTACAGAATGGAACACCAGTGGATATGGTATTAAATCCATTAGGAGTACCTTCACGAATGAATGTAAGACAGATCTTTGAATGTTTGCTTGGTTTAGCAGGAAAACTAATGAACAAACATTATAGACTAGCACCTTTTGACGAAAGGTACGAGTGAGAAGCTTCTAGAAAGCTAGTGTTTTCTGAGCTTTATAAAGCTAGCAAGCAAACAGCTAATCCATGGATATTTGAACCTGATCATCCTGGAAAACATCGATTAATTGATGGAAGAACAGGAAAGGTTTTTGAACAACCTATTACAATAGGAATAACTTATATATCCAAATTGTGTCATCAAGTTGATGACAAAATTCATGCATGTTCCAATGGACCTTATGCAACGGTTACACAACAACCTCTAAAAGGAAAATCAAAAAAAGGAGGGCAACAAGTAGGAGAAATGGAAGTTTGGGCTCTAGAAGGTTTTGGTGTTGCTTATATTTTACACGAGATGCTTACTATAAAATCTGACCATATGGACAATCGTCAAAAAATATTTGGTGCCATTATCAATAGAGAACCAATACCTAAACCTAGCACTCCTCCAGAATCTTTCCAATTGCTCAGTCGAGAACTACGATCTTTAGCTCTAGAATTGAATCATACTATTATATCTGAGATAGACTTTCAGATAGATAAGAAGGAAGTTTGATCAAAATGAATCAAAATTTATCTTTTATGAGTGACTAGTATAAACATCAACAACTTCAAATTGGATTAGTTTCTCCCAAGCAGATTCTTGCTTGGTCTGAAAAAATATTACCTAATGGGGAAAGAGTCAGAGAAGTGACTTCAGACGATACTGTAGAATCTGGTACTTATGAACCAGTGAGAGATGGATTATTTTGTGAAAGAATATTTGGACCTAAGAAAAGGGGAGTTTGTGCTTGTGTAAAATATCAAATGATGGAGAGCGAAAATGAGAGCGAAAACGAAAATGAAAAATCCAATTTTTGTACCAAATGTGGAGTTGAACTTGTTGTTGATCCTCGAATTCGAAGATATCGAATGGGATACATTAAATTGGCATGCCCGGTTGTTCATATTTGGTATTTCAAATGACGCCCCAGTTATATTGCGGATCTATTAGATAAAACTCGTAAAGAATTAGAAGACCCAGTATACTGCGATGTGTGACTTGATCACAAGCTCCGATTGTACAGATCCGTAGGAACTGTCATCCTATTCAATCTAATTGGGATGCCCTTAGCTCTGACACGTCCCTCGGGAAGAGTAGCATGAAGCTCAGAATTAGAAGCATTTTAAAAAGATGTTGATAAAGAGGAATGGATCTAGGGTTAATATCTTGTATATTAAATTGCTAATTGGACTTCGTAAAATACTTCTTTTATTATTCAAAATGGAATGAATAATCTGTTTCATTTTCATTATTTATTCTAGACCAAAAAGAAGATATGGTTATAGGAGTCTATTCATTGCACATATGCTTCAAATAGTATTGTAACCATCGAAGTAAAATAGAAACCTATAGGATCAATTATAACGAGATACAGACAAGTAAATCCCTTATGAATTTCAAATGAATTGAAGGTCTTTCACAAAGAAATGTATCGTTCAAAAGGGAGGAGACTGCTCACTAATTCCATATTTATGTCATAATACGAATCGTAAACCAATAATCGAATTCACTTGGAACTTGAGCAAAGAGTAACTATTTAGTTTTATACAAAGCAAAAAACATTTTTTTGCACAATCATACATAATCATTTTCCATTTCGGTATAGTTACTTGAGCCGGATGAGGGGAAACTTTCATGTCCGATTCTAAGGGGGGGATTAGAATAACCTATCCAAATGCTTGTATTACTAGGCCCATAGCTAACAAGCCGACTTTATTGCGATTTCAGGGTTTATTTCAATATGAGGGTAAATCCTGGCTAGAAACTATTGCTTATTATCTCTCTTGGGATTTTGCACTATTTGAAGAGCGAGAAATAGCCACTGGAGGAAAAGCTATCAGAGACCAATTAGCTGGTCTAGATCTGCAAATTATTATAGATCGTTCATATGTAGAATGGAAGAGAATAGATGAGCTAATATCTATATTATTTGCGGAGGTAGAGAATGTATTTAGTGATAAAGAAATATATGCTCAATTTAACGAGCAAAAACTTCAAAAACTTCGAAGCAGAAAGGATCGTTTGGTTAGACAGATGAGATTAGCTAAATATTTTATTCAAGCAAACATAGATCCACAATGGATGGTTCTATGCCTATTACCAGTTCTTCCTCCCAACCTGAGACCAATGTATCAATTACCGGAAGGTTTAGTTATTAGTTCGGATCTCAATGTACTTTATCAAAGAGTTATCCGTCGAAATAATAATCTTTTCCAATCCATAGAAAATAGTCATGTATTTCTAATGCCAGGTTTATTTATTGATCAAAAGAGATTAGTCCAACAAGTCGTAGATGCACTTCTTGATAACAGTATCGGCGAACAACCAGTGAGAGACAGGAATGATAGACCTTATAAATCCTTCTCAGATTTCCTCCAAGGTAAAGAAGGAAGATTTCGTGAAAATTTACTTGGAAAATGGGTTGATTATTCAGGTCATTCTGTTATTGTGGTAGGTCCCCTTCTCTCATTGTATCAATGTGGATTGCCCTGAGAAATCATAATAGAACTTTTTCAATCATTTTTAATTCTTGAGTTAGTTGAACAACAGATTGCTCCCCATCTAAGATCTGCTAAATTTTTAATTCGAGATAGGGCACCTATTATATGGAATGTACTTAAACAGATTATACAAAGACATCCCATATTGTTAAATCGAGCACCCACCTTACACAAATTAGGAATACAAGTGTTTATACCTATTTTAATAGAAGAACGTGCCATTCGGTTACACCCATTGGTTTGTGCAGGATTTAATGCGGACTTTGACGGAGATCAAATGGCTGTCCACGTACCTTTATCTATGGAAGCTCAAGTAGAAGCTCGTTTACTTATGTTTTCTCATCTCAATCTTATCTCTCTAACTATAGGAGATCCTATTTGCATACCGACTCAAGATATGCTTCTAGGACTTTATAGATCAACTCTTCAAAAAAACTAAGGTATTTATGAAAATAGGTATCACCCAGATAACTTAAAAAATAAGATGGTTTCGCCTTCGTTTTATAGCTATGATGATGCGCTTAGAGCTTATCAACAAAAACAAATTGATTTAGATAGTCCTTTATGGCTCCGGTGGGAGAGAAATATAGATACCTCTATTATTAATTCAGTAAAGGGAGAAGTCCCTATTGAAGTTCAGTATGAATCTTTAGGTACTTTCTACGAAATCCATGAACATTTTCGAATAAGAAAAGATAGAGTGGGGGAAATACTTAATAAATACATTCGAACAACCGTTGGTCGTATTCGTTTTAATCGAGAAATAGAAGAAGCCATAAAAGGCTTGTTGACTTATGAGATCTGACAAGAAATGTCACTATTTAGAATTTAATGTTATTAATCTTATGATCCTTTCATTCATGCAGAGATAGAGATCAAGGGAGCCTTCCAGGCTTAAACCCATTGTTGAATCCTGCTCCCCAAAATGGGGAGATTTTATTTTTATGGCCAATTTCGTCAAAGTGCCCTTTTTTAATAAAGGGATGGATAAAATTGTTATGAAGCAGCTTATTAGCAGATTCATAAATCAATTTGGAATGACATATACATCACATATATTAGATCAACTAAAGATTTTAGGTTTCCAGCAAGCTACTGATGCAGCTATTTCATTAGGAATTGATGATCTTTTAACAACACCATCTAAAATTGGCTTATCCAAGATGCGCAGCAACAAGGTTTTGCTTCAGAAAAATATCATGATTATGGGGATGTACATGTAGTGGAAAAATTACGTCAATTGATTGAGATATGGCATGCTACCAGTGAATATTTGAGACGAGAAATGAATCCAAATTTTAGGATGACTGATCCTTTGAATCCAGTACATATGATATCCTTCTCAGGAGCTAGAGGAAGTACATCTCAGGTTCACCAATTAGTAGGTATGAGAGGATTAATGTCAGATCCTCAAGGACAAATTGTGGATCTACCCATTCAAGGGAATTTCCGTGAAGGACTTTCTTTAACGGAATATATTATTTCATGTTATGGTGCTCGTAAAGGAGTTGTGGATACTTCTATATGAACAGCAGATGCTGGATACCTCACACGTAGACTTGTTGAAGTAGTACAACACATCGTTGTACATAAAGCAGATTGTGGTACTATCCAAGGTGTTTTTGTAAGTCTCATTCAAGATCGAGAAACAATCCAAAATAAATTTGTTCTACAAACACTAATTGGTCGTGTATTAGCAGACGATGTATATATAAACGGGAGATGTATTGCCACGCGCAATCAAGATATTGGAATTAAACTTGCCCATCAATTATATTATTTCCAAGTACAACCAATATATATACGAACCCCTTTTACTTGCAAAAGTATATCTTGGATTTGTCAATTATGCTATGGTCGGAATACTACTCATAGTAACTTAATCGAATTAGGAGAAGCAGTCGGCATTATTGCAAGCCAATCAATTGGAGAACCGGGAACTCAACTAACATTAAGGACTTTTCATACTGGTGGAGTATTTACAGGTGATATTGTAGAACATGTACGAGCCCCGTTCACCGGAAAAATTGAATTCAATGAAAATTTGGTTTATCCTACACGTACCCATCATGGGCATCCTACTTATATATGTCATAATAGTTTATATGTGACTATCGATAATAAAAAGAAAGTACAAAACTTAACCATTCCACCAGAAAGTTTGCTTTTCATTCATAATAATCAACTCATGGAATCGGAACAAGTTATTGCCGAGGTTCGTGCTAAAAAACCTCCCTTCAAAGAAAAAGTCGAGAAATATATATATTCTGGCCTAACAGGAGAAATGCACCGAAGTCTCCCTATGTCTAATTCTATATTAAAGACAACTCATTTATGGGTATTATCGGGAAATATATATGAGTTTGTTGTAGTACCTTTTTCTTCATTTTATAAAGATCAAGATCAAGTGGATATTACAGAACTTCTTCTTCGCAAAAAACATAAATCACTTTCGAATTCTTCAGTGGATCAAGTGAAACATGAATCAGTTGACTCAAACTATTTTGAAAAAGAAATAAAAAAAATATATTGAATTATTTTGAAACTGATCGAACCATAACTAATTCTTTTTTTTCCAATGATAAAAGTAACTCACTTAGTAAGGGGACTATTCGTTCATTCCCTAATGAGAATAAAAAAGATGAATCTTTTATGGTTCTTTCTTCTTCTGATTTTTTGCAAATCGTTCTATTTAATGATTTAAAATGTTTGAATACAGTCAAAAAGTCGGATGCAAATAGAAAAATCATTGAATTGTCAGGTCTCTTGGGTCATTTACATAGTATTGCTAACCGTTTCCCATACTCCCATTTCATAACTTATAAAAAAGTGTTACTAAATAAACGTTCAATTTCTAACAATGACTCGAACACTTTCCAAGTACCTAAATGCTATTTTATGGATGAAAAGAGAGGAATTTATAAATTTGATTCATGCAGGAATATTATTTTCAATTTCTTCAATTTGAATTTGTACTTCTCCTTATCCCATTTTTTTGAAAAAACATTTCCAGTAGTTAGCCTTGGACAATTTTTTTTTGAAAGTATATGGATATCCGAAGATAAACAACTCCAAGGATCTGGTCAAATTGTAGTTGTTCATGAGGAATCTTTAACCATTAGATTAGCTAAACCCTATTTGGGTACTCAAGGAGCAACTCTTAATAGTCATTATGGAAAAATTATTTACGAAGGAGATACATTGATAACTCTGTTATACGAAGGATTAAAATCCGATGATATAATTCAAGGTCTTCCTAAAGTTGAACAATTGTCAGAAGCCCGCTCGGCTACTTCAATATCGAAAAATTGAAAAAAATATTTTCAAAAATTGAACAGGCACCTGGCAATATTTTTTGGAAACTTTTGGGGGTCATTCATCAGTGTTAGGATAACTATGGAGCATGGTCATAATCAGTTGGTCAATGAAATTCAAAGGGTTTATCGATCCCAGGGGGTGTGAATTTCTGATAAACATATAGAAATTATTGTGCGCCAAATTACATCGAAAGTTTTAATTGTAGATGTGGACAATTCAAAAAATAAAAATTTTGAAAATGGACTAAGTAGTGTTTTTTTACCCGGAGAACTCGTTGAATTATCACGAGTACAAAGAATGGATCATGCTCTAGAAAAAACAATCAACTATCGAACCATTTTATTGGGAATGACAAGGGCATCTCTGAATACTCAAAGTTTTCTGTTAGAAGCGAGTTTTCAGGAAACTGCTCGGGTCCTAGCTAAATCTACTCTTCAAGGTCGTATTGATTGGTTGAAGGGCTTGAAGGAAAATGTTATTCTCGGGTGAATGATACCTATCAGTACTAGATTCAACTGTTTGGGAAAAGGAAACAAAATGGATCCGAGAACGAGGAACAAAAATCTATTTATCAATAAATTGAAAGATTTTTTCTTTGATCATCACTATAAAGAAATCTCTGTTTTATCTGTTTCTGTTAAGCAAAAAAAAAGTGATCAAAAAAATAAAAAAATTAATAAAAAAGAAAAAATCAACACGAACAATAAAAAAAAGAAAAAATCAACATGAGCAGTAAAAAAGTAATTTTTATAAATGAATAAATTTCTTGTTAGATTTCTTTTCTAATAAAAATAGAAAATGAAATGAATATCTTGTACCAAGTATACTACGGCAAGCAATCTTTTAAATGTAACCCATTCCATTGGAATGTAGATATTACAGTTTATAGTAAAAAAGAAAAACAAAATGACGAAAAAAAATTGGAACATCAATTTGATTGAGATGGTAAAGGTAGGAGTTCATTTTGGTCATGAGACTAGAAAATGGAATCCTAAAATGGCACCTTACATTTTTAAAGAACGTAAAAAAAGTCATATTATAAATTTGACTTACACTGCTCGTTTTTTATCAGCAGCCTGTGATTTTGTGTTTGATGGAGCAAAGAGAGGAAAACAATTTATGATAGTTGGTACAAAACATCAAACAACTGATGCTGCTAAATTAGCTGCTTTAGCAGCTCGATGTCATTATGTAAATAAAAAGTGGCTCATGGGTATGTTAACTAATTGGTTTACTACAGAAACAAGACTTGAAAATTTGAAAAATTTAACGAAAAAAAAAATACGAGAGGATTTGATCGATTTACGAAGAAAGAAGCAGCAATACTCAACAGAGAATTGAACAAATTGCAGGAAGATCTAGGTGGTATTAGATACATGACAAAATTGCCCGATATTGTAATAATTCTCGATCAAAAAGGAGAATATACTGCTATTCGGGAATGTAGAACTTTAGGTATTCCAACAATTTGCTTAGTTGATACAAATTGTGACCCAGATCTCATGGATATCCCAATTCCAGCCAATGATGATGGTAGAGGACCAATCCAACTGATCCTAAATAAATTAATTTTAGCAATTCGCACGGGTAGAGAACTGTAATTATATAAAAAGTGAATTAAAAAAAAAAATGAGAAGATAGAACTAAGTTGGCTACTATTCCCAAATCTTATAGAATAGATTAAGATAAAATCTTTTTATAGAAATAAAGAAATCTTCTTAATCAATCAAATAATCATTCCATTATTTTATTTCGTAGCCTGACTGATGATAGTGAAATAATTGAGGAATCAGTCATTGAACCAAAATCATTTCTTTTTGAAGTTCATCTTTATAAAGGGTAATATGGATATTGTACAATTTCCTATTAACACGCTGAATCATTTCTACGAGATATCCGGTGTGGAAGTAGGTCAGCATTTTTATTGGCAAATAGGGGGGTTTCAAGTTCATGCACAGGTACTTATAACTTCCTGGATTGTAATTGCTGTCTTATTAGGTTCAGCTACTCTAGCTGTTCGAGACCCACAAATAATTCCGACCGGAGCTCAAAATTTTGTGGAATATGTTCTCGAATTTGTTCAGGACTTGGCTAGAACTCAGATTGGCGAAGAAGAATATGGTCCCTGGGTTTCCTTTATAGGGACTATGTTTCTATTTATCTTTGTTTCTAACTGGGCAGGTGCTCTTTTTCCTTGGGGAATTATTAAATTACCCCATGGGGAATTAGCCGCACCTACAAATGATATTAATACTACAGTAGCTCTAGCTTTGCTCACATCAGTAGCCTATTTTTATGCAGGTCTTACAAAGAAGGGTTTAGGCTATTTTGGTAAATATATTCAGCCAACCCCAATACTTTTACCAATTAACATATTAGAAGATTTTACAAAACTTCTATCACTTAGTTTTCGACTTTTTGGAAATATATTAGCTGACAAATTGGTAGTTGCCATTCTTGTTTCGTTAGTACCTTTAGTGGTACCTATACCTATAATGTTCCTAGGATTATTTACAAGTGGTATTCAAGCTCTAATCTTTGCAACTCTAGCTGCAGCTTATATAGGCGAATCCATGGAAGGTCATCATTAATTTTGCACTCAGTCTTTTCTAACTTTCAATTCATACATAATTTGATATGTATCAGATGTGAAATGTTCTTTCCATTTTGATTCTCTTGTATAATCATAAATGTAAATACTTAATCTCTAAGATCTTAGTAAAAAGATTTAGGATAACTAATCCCGTCGATAAAATTGATAGATAGAATAGATCATATTTGTAGGTTCATATCTACATAATAAAATGGAATGGGTTTACTAATGGGAGTTAGTTGAGTAAACTATGTACCCCGGTGTAGAACAATGAATTTTTCCACCTCAAAGGGATACATACATTTTATGTACATAGTTTGTATTATGTCATATATGTACATGCATATATGATCTATATATATTAATATATAGATATATATATATATATCTTTTAGAATTACTCATAAATAAAATAGGCTATTATGCAGAATATTTCATTTTCTAAATGAATAAAAATCTGCCTCTATTTCATCTAAAAAAGAATATAATATCAGGGTATAGAATTTACCTATTTGGTAATATCATAATTTTAAATACCATTTCGTTGGAGTTTAGTTGTTTCAAAGAAATTGTTCTCTAGTTGAATGTGAACAATCAAATCAATAGATAAAACTATCGTATTATCCACCATCTATCAACCTTAGTAAGAGGAGATTACCATGAATCCTTTAATTTCTGTTGCTTCTGTTATTGTTGCTGGATTATCCGTAGGTCTTGCTTCTATTGGACCTGGCATTGGTCAAGGCACTGCTGCAGGACAAGCTGTTGAAGGTATTGCGAGACAACCAGAGGCGGAGGGTAAAATATGAGGTACCTTACTGCTAAGTTTAGCTTTTATGGAAGCTTTAACTATTTATGGATTAGTTGTAGCTCTAGCACTTTTATTTGCTAATCCATTTGTTTGATCTCGAAGACCAAAATCTGTACCCTTTGGGATTTTAAGTACCCTCCTCTATGAATTTTTTTGTTCAGCCAATAGGGGAGGGGCTGATCCAAAATAATGAACTTATACTTCACTTGTTTTGGCCAGAAAGATTTGTGACACTTGAAGAAGTAGATAGATTGAGCAAAGTTTTTTTTTCTAATTGTATCCTTATTTATCATTATGCGGGACCTGGGACTTACTAAGTACTTGAAATCTGCTTATTCGGAACTGGAATAATAGTAGAATTGAGGCAGAGAAAAAACTTTGTAAAAGTATCCTTATTTATGAGGGGAGAGCATATGAAAAATGTAACTGATTCTTTCATTTCCCTAATTTCTTTACCCTCCGCTGAGGGTTTCAGGTTAAATACCAATATTTTAGAAACAAATATAATAAATCTCAGTGTGGTGCTTGGTGTACTTATCTATTTCGGAAAGGGAGTGTGTGCGAGTTGTATATTTGAATAATCTAGCTAGGTCCAACCAACTGCACTTTGTAGATAGAAAAGTACATGATCTCGACGAATTACTTCTAAAGGGGAAAAAAGAAATATGGAAGAACTATAGCATTTCGTAATTGATTGGGAAATTTTCCTACCAATCCCAACCAACAAGAGAAAATCTTTAGAATGGTTAAAGCTAAACTGCTTGAAGTCCAAGCACAACTGGGTACTCTTTCCACCGCTGTGCTAATATGAGATTGGTTCAAAGGCATAGTTGGAGGTTGATCCGATATATAACATTCATATCAATGGAATTATTCAACCTATCTACTGAAAAATAGTCCTAATCTCCCATCCAATTTTTTTGGTTTAAATGCGGAACCGACGACCTACATAGAAGGAAATTTATTTAAGAAAAAGTAAAGAGGAAATAAATACGAATGAAAAGAAAAAAAGAAGAGAAAAAAAGAAGAGAAAAGAATAACAACTTTGTTGATAATAAAAAATCCCTTTTGGCAAAAGAGCCCTTCATAGATTTCGGTCTTTGATAGATTGATCTTATTTTTACATAATATGAATGAAAAGGGTAGGCTTGGTAAAAAAAAAAGATTTATAATGTTGTAAAAAAAAAGCCGAGTGGGAGAGCCGAATGAATCGAAAGGTTCGTGTTCAGTTTGGGAAGAGATTAGAAATTCGTTCAACTTATGAATAGATAATCTACTTTCATTAAGTAATCTATTAGATAACCGTAAACAGAAAATATTGAGTACTATTCAGAATTCTGAAGAACTATGTAAAGGAGCTGCTAATCAGCTTGAGCAAGCCCGGGCTTGCTTACGAGAAGTAGAAAGGCGAGCGCGCGAAATTCAGGTAAATGGATACTCTCAAATAGAACAAGAAAAAGAGGAACTTATCAATGTTGCTTCTGTTAATTTGAAACAATTAGAGAATTTAAAGAATGAGACCATTCACTTTGAACAACAAAGAGTAATTGAATAGGTTCGACAACAAATTTCTCGCCAAGCTGTCCAAAGAGCTCTAAGAACTCTGAATAGTCATTTGAATAGTGAGTTACATTTACGTACGATCGATCATAATATTGACCTGCTTATAGCCATGAAAAACATAACTGATTAACATTACATATATATATATTAATATTATTCAAAAAAATATATAGAGTAGGTCTTATTTTTAAAAAGAGAATTAACTAGTGTTAATGGTAACTATTCGACCCGATGAAATCAGTAGTATGATACGTAAACAAATTGAACAATATAATAACGAGGTAAAAGTTGTTAATATTGGCACTGTACTTCAAGTAGGAGATGGCATTGCTCGTATTCATGGTCTTGATAAAGTAATGGCAGGGGAACTAGTAGAATTTGTAGATGGTACAGTAGGCATTGCCCTAAATCTAGAATCAGATAATGTTGGAGCTGTATTAATGGGTGATGGCTTGATGATACAAGAGGGCAGTTCCGTGAGAGCAATAGGAAAAATTGCTTAGATACCAGTAAGTGATGCTTTTTTGGGTCGAGTTGTAAATGCGCTAGCTCGACCTATTGATGGTAAGGGGAAGATTTCATCTTCTGAATCTCGATTGATTGAATCTCCCGCCCCAGGTATTATTTCAAGACGTTTTGTATATGAACCTCTTCAAACGGGTCTTATTGCTATTGATTCTATGATCCCTATAGGACGCGGTCAGTGAGAATTGATTATTGGCGACAGACAGACCAGTAAGACGGCAGTAGCTACAGATACGATTATAAATCAAAAAAATCAGAATGTAATATGTGTTTATGTCGCTATTGGTCAAAAAGCTTCTTCCGTAGCTCAGGTAGTTAATATGTTCCAAAAATGTGGTGCAATGGAGTATACCATTGTGGTAGCGGAAACTGCGGATTCTCCTGCTACATTACAATATCTTTCTCCTTATACAGGAGCAGCTTTAGCCGAATACTTTATGTATAAAGAACAACATACATCAATCATTTATGATGATCTTTCCAAACAAGCACAAGCTTATCACCAAATGTCTCTTCTATTAAGAAGACCACCTGGCCGGGAAGCTTATCCATGAGATGTTTTCTATTTACATTCTCGTTTATTATATAAACTAAATAGAATTATGGACAAAATAATTCTTTAGGAATCCAAATGGCGAATGTGGTCATGACACGGGCATTTGTGCGTCGCATCCACACGGGAGATGCGGGCGTGATAGTATGGGGATTCTCTTCCCAAGTTTGAATCTACATTCAAAGCTAGTGTTCATGGAAAGCAAATATATGATCCAGGTCAAAGCTCTTTAGGAGGATCAAACAAATCTGCTAAGGCAAGGAAGGATCTTGAAGATGATGAAGTTGAGTTTGCAAAACTTGAAGCTCTTATTGCTAGAAGAATACCAAGAGGATCCAGTAAGTATGAAGAAAAATTGTCATTCAAATGTTTTGCTTGTAATAAGATTGGTCATTTTGCCTCAAGATGTCCAGAGAAAATTTCAAAGCCAAATCCTAACAGATATAAAAGTTAGAAGAATTGTTACTATGTTCAAGAAGCTGGAGAAGGAGTCACAGATGATGAATCTAATCATGGAGAAGGTGAGTGGGTGTTCATTGCTATCAAAGAAGAAAATCTAGTGTCTACTGAATCTGCTAGCTGTACAAATGTGGAAAGTGCTTTGGCTGCTCAAGTTGTTGATGAATGGGTCATTGATAGTGGATGTTCTCATCATATGATTGGGGATAAAAGTAAGTTTATAAGCCTTGAAAAATATGAAGGTGGATTTGTGAAATTTGGAGACAACTCAGCTGGTAGAATCTGTGGCAAAGGATCCATCTCTTTTGATGGTAAGAATAATACTAATGATGTTCATCATGTGGAAGGACTGAAGCATAATCTTCTCAGTGTTGGACAGTTGGTTGACAAGGGTTATGATCTCCGATTCAAGTATGGGAAGTACAGAATCTTTGAAAGCTCCAGAACTAAAATTGCATCTAGTACTTAGACTAGAGGTAACATCTTTCATTTAAGTAGTTCATGTAAAAGTTGCTTGATTGCTCATTTGGATTAGAGTTGGCTCTAGCATAGGAGAATGTGTCATGTGAATTTTGATAACATTGTTAAGATAATTTTGACTTAGATTGTAAGAGATCTTCCAAAACTTGTGAAACCTCTGATAACATGTGTAGAGAATGTCAATTGGGTAAATAAAATAAGATTTTATTCAAGAGTAATGAATAGTCATCAAGTGGATTGGAACTTGTGCATACTAATCTTTGTGGTCCTGTTATAATTAGAAGTATACAAGGAGACATATATTTCATGTTGTTGATTGATGATTACTCCCGGATGATGTCGGTAACCTTCTTGAAAGAAAAATTAGAAGCCCTCAAGAAATTCAAAGTGTTCAAGGTCATGGTGGAGAATGAGATTACTATGAAGATAAAGTGTTTTATATCCGACAGAGGTGGAGAATTTACCCCTGGTGAGTTTGATTCATTTTGTGAGAAGCAAGGAATAAAAAGATAGTTATCTGCTCCTAGAACTCCTTAGCAAAATGGAGTTGTGGAAAGAAAGAACTGGACCATTCAAGAAGCTACTGGGACCATGATGATAGAAGCAAATGTTCCACAAGTCTATTGGAGACAAGCTGTGAATATTGTTGTCTACACTCTTAACTAGGTGCAAATTAAAGGCAATTCTGGTAAGATCCCTTATGAATTATGGTTTGGTCATGCTCCTACTATGAATTATTTCAAAGTTTTTGGTAGTAAGTGCTATATCAAAAGAGATGAGGATCTAGGCAAGTTTGAAGCAAGAAGTGATAAAGGAATTTTTCTGGGTTACTCTATTCAAAGTAAAGCATACCGATTCTTTAACAAGAGGTTCAAAAAGATTATTGAAAGTGCTAATGTCAGAGTTGATGAGAGCAAAGAGGGGCATTCTAGGTCTTGTGGATATGAATCAGATGATAAAGATGAAAGTCAAAATCAAGGATGACAAGTTAAAACTTGGTCACAGATTCAAATTAATCTAGAAAATCTGGAGGATAATGTAGAAGCTAAGGAACAAGTTCAAGAAATAGAAATTCAAGCAAATCCCAAAACTCCCAGGTATGTAAGACTGAATCATCCTGAAGATCATATCATAGGAAATAGAAATGAAGCTGTTTGGACTAGGAGAAAAATTGTTGAAGAGCAAGAAGAGATTTGTTTGATTTCAAAGATTGAACTAAAATCTGTAAGTGAAGCCTACAATGTTGAAAATTAGATAAAAGCAATAGACGAAGAACTAATGCAAATTGAAAAAAATTACACTTAGGATCTTGTTCGTAGACCTGAAGACAAAAATGTGATTGGAACAAAGTGGGTCTTCCAGAATAAACTAAATGAAGACGGTGAAGTTGTAAGAAACAAAGCAAGGTTGGTATACAAAGGATATTCTCAAGTGGAAGGAATTGATTTTGAAGAAACTTTTGCTCTAGTGGCAAGAATAGAAGTAGTCAGACTATTTCTTGCTTTTGCTTCTTATAAATATTTCAAGGTATATCAGATGGATCTCAAGTCAGCTTTTCTAAATGGAGAGTTGGAAGAAGAAGTCCAGATTGAGAAACCAAAAGGATTTCAATTATCTGATTATAATGATATGGTTTGCAGATTGAGGAAAGCTCTATATGGACTGAAATAGGCTCCAATAGCTTGGTATGCAAGATTGGATAAGTATTTGCTAAAGATAGGATTCAACAAAGGCATTGCTAATAATAATCTCTACTTCAAGATTGATCATGAACACATTCTGATTATTAAGGCATTTGTTGATGATATCATTTTTGGTGGAAATGAGAATATGTGCAAAACATTTGCTGATCAGATGCAAAGTGAATTTGAGATGTCCATGTTTGGTGAAATGAGTTTCTTCTTAGGTCTACAAATCATTCATTCAGATAAAGATATCTTTATATCTCAACCTAAGTATGTGAGAGAATTGCTAAAAAAGTTTGGGATTGAAGATTCAAAGCAAGTGGGTACACCAATGGTAACCAAATGTAAGTTAAGTAAAGATGATGATTCCCCTAAGGCAAATCAGAAAAGGTATAGGTCAATGATTGGAGGACTGCTCTATTTGACTCAGACCAGACCTGATATCATGAATGTAGTTGGGCTTGTTGCTAGGTTTCAAGTTGATCCTAGAGAATTCCATGTTGTGGCAGTCAAGAGAATTTTTAGATATCTCAAGGGGAAAATTGATTATGGATTATGGTATCCAAAGGATAATGACTTCACTCTTCATGCATATATAGATGATGATTGGGCAGGAGATATAGATGACATGAAAAGTACTAGTGGTGGTGCATTCTTCTTAGGAAAAATATTGGTTTCTTGGTTGAGAAAAAAGCAAGAGGCAATATCTCTATCTACGGTAGAGGCAGAGTACATAGCTGCAACAAGTAATTGCACTCAAGTTTTGTGGATGAAGCAAATGTTGAAGGATATCAAAGTGGTATTTGAGGAGCCTATTACAATCTTTTGTGATAATTCAAGTACAATTAACATCTCAAAGAATCCGGTGTTGCATTCAAAGACAAAGCACATATCCATCAAGTTTCATTTCTTGAGAGAGAAGGTAAATGAGAATGAAGTCAAGTTGGAGTTTGTGTCTTCAAAGGATTAGATTATGGATATTTTAACTAAGCCTCTTCCCAAGAATAATTTTGAGTATCTCAGAGAGAAGTTAGGGTTTATTACCCCTCCTGATCAAAATTAAGATGCACTAGATTGCATCAGTTCAATGGAATTCATAGTCATATCTTGTGATCCGAATTGATGTTAAGAAAGCACTACTCAGGAGGAGTAGTTTGCATGCAATTTTTGAGTTTGGTCTGAAACAAAACTAAGGAGAAAAGATTGCAAATATGTGCCCTTTGCCATTGATGTCAAAGGGGGAGAGAAGTCATGTGAAAAACTAGTTGCTGGTGAAAGGGGGAGTAGTGAAGATAGTGGTTGCAGAAGTGATAAGAGAAAGAGGGAGAAGCTCTTTTCTTGATAGTTGAATCATTTTTTCACATCACATGTTGTCATCAATGACAAAGGGGGAGATTGTTGCAAATATGTGCCTAATCAATGTTGTCATTATTGTCAACATATTCTTGTTGCCATTGGTGACAACTGTATCCTATCTTGTTGCCTGACTAGAAGACCAGAGTGTTGAGGATATTGAGAAAATTAATGAAGATTAATGGACATAGATCATACAGTAGTATAGAGGATTGTGTGAAGTATCTCTAGTCAATATTTGAGAGGTCCGCATGAAGATTTGAAGAAACTATGGCCATTTGAGCATAACCAATTTTGCAAAAGAGACTGAGTGATAGGGAAGTGGTCTGAATCATTTTGGATATGTCAAATAATGATCTGCGGATCTAAAGGCATGTTTGGGAAGTCAATGTGTATCATCCATTCAAGTGGTTCATGGTTTAGAGGTCTGCAAGCAATTTTTCTAATATGACAACCATGGTAGTCAGTATTCTTGAGGTTCTGGATGAATATGCAAGTGATTCTGATGATTTGGAGTAGTACGGATGTTTTTGTTAAATCCATTGTGCTTGTGAAGGTCTCTATATTATATTACTACTATGTTGGAGGTTCACATTGAAGTTTGATCTTGTTTGTGAAGATTTCCTCCTTGGTGTTGATGTTCTTCCCAGACTTGGCCAACCAGATGATTCAAGTGTATTACAAATGTTCCAAAAGCAATTCTATGGAGCATGGCATGTTGTTGAAAGAAGATTCAAGTCTTAGCAATGTTTGGTTGACAGCTTAGTGATTCGCATTGAGTAAGAAGCTGGGTGTGCCGACCTTGATGTTTATTCCAAGGTTGATGAAGCATATAAAGGAGTGTAGTTAAGTCATGGAAAATTATCCTTGAGTGAAATAATAAACTGAAGAAAGGATCAAAAGCATAGTAGAAAAGAGGAGGAATAGAAGAACAAAAGCACAATAGAGTGAAGAGTTAGTAAAGAAGAGTTTTGGAGGTAGAACAAAAGTTTTATGAGCATTCAATGAAACTAAACCAGGCATGAAGTAGATGCTATTTCTCAGTTAATTCTTTCTATTATAAACTTAAATTTCTTATAGGTAGTGAGCCTGTCTTTTGAGGAGTGAGCTCGAAGGCAAGTGCCTTCCCATTCTTTTTAAGTACTTTTAACAAGGTACAAATCTTGTGGGATAACGCCCACCATGGTTTTTCCCTTAACTGGGTTTCCACATCAAAAATCTTGGTGTCAAATGTGTTGATCATGTCTCTGCTTATGTGGTGTTGTTTCATGCTTAAATGTTTACATCATTAATCAATTTGCAAATTGTAAAAGAAGATTAAAAGAAAAGAAAAGGTTAATTTTTTGGACAACTAATTCACCCCCCCTCTCAGTTGTCCAGTCTAATTCCAACAAGTATAGGATCTAGCTCATGTCCCTGATTCACCACCTACCAAAAGGCAAAGGATTGAGGATGTTTCTCCACTAGTTCCATATGAATTGAGCAAAGGAGGGGGTGACACTAATGAAGTGGCTAGTATCCTAAGAAATATGGGAGATGAAGGAGAAATAGATTAGCCACTTGTTGGCCAAGAAATAGAAGCACACAAATTGGAGGCTAGAATGGTTGATTGGCACAAGGGGAGCCTGAATTCGAAGAAGACGAAAGAATTAAGGCTTCTATGAGATTTATGGAGGATGATGATTTCATTAATTCTCCTGAATTCAAAGATTTTTGGATTAATATGAAGATGAAAGAATTTCAAGAACAAGTGGAAATAAATAAAATGGGTGCTAATGAATCTCAGCATGAGCAAATTGTTTCACAAACTTTCAAGAATATGAAAATAGATGAAATAAGTGTCAGCCCTGATGAGGCTAGAAAAATGGTATTAAGGAGCAACATGTTGATCATTCTCGGGATTGAGTTGAAGAATTTTTTTTGTTAGACCAAGTTAGGAATCAAGATAACCCCATGCTAGTTTTTGAATTTGACTATGAGGAAGGTGTTAGTGGTTGTGGTTTCAATCCAAAAATAGAGACTTTGGCAATATGGGCAACACAAAAGAACACCAGCAAACCAAGATAACTTGATGTGGTCCAAGAAATAAGGGGAACAATTGTGATCAAGACATTCCAGGATACATCAACAATTGAAGCAACTACCCTCATTATGCATACTGCAATGTTTACACGAGATGCTATTATAAAGCTAGAGAAAAGATTGTTTGATTATGAGAGAACTTAGATGGACATGAATGATGAAGTAAATAGATTGTATCATGAAAATGTAAATCTAAAAAAAACAACTTAAGGGTGAGAGTTCTTCTCAGATTCAAGCCATTGTGCCATTTCAAACACCTATGCCACAAGAGATTGGTGATACCATAGTGACTTCTGAACAATTCAATGTTTTGAAATTACAGTTGGAAAAAGAAATTGAGGAATTGAAAAGCCAAAACAAGAAAATAAAGAATGAGGCAAAATTGAAAATTCTTCAAATGTTTGAGAAAATTTTGGAATAGAGAGTGAAAATGGTTGTTGACAAGTTGAGAGATGTGCATGAATACTATTCTTCCTTGTCTCAAGCCATGGAACTATTGATGATTGTTTTTACACATTCATAACAAAAGTTAAAAATTCACAAAAATGAACCTAAATTGTCTTGAAAGATATGAAGAAATCACCTAAGAGTTCTTAATCCCAAGTTTCTATATGGTCAGGTCTTAACCTTGTGGACAATTCAACAGGTTGATGTGAAGCTATAATATTCAAGGGGCCTTACTTGATTTAAGATAATCTATGACTTACTAGACTCAAATTACAAAATTGGTTACAAACATAGACAAATTATTCATTCTTTTGCATAATCTTACTACTGTATCACAAAGCCTTGTATGATTTATAGTGAAACAAGCTTTTCCTTTTAAATTGATATGAAAATTGTTCAATATTAACACAATTCTTCATGCTTCTTTCAAATGTAAGACAATTTCCTTAAGATTTCTGCATTTAAGCTAATTATTTAAAATGTTTGGGGAAAAGTTAGAGAAAATCAAGTTGAAAATCATTTCACTACAGGATCTAAATGTTATGTTACTCACGTCTTTAAGAGATATAGCAAATTAATCAAATCAACATACTAAATCTTCAAATGCAATGTCCTGAGTATTTTCATGAACCCACATCAAAGATTGCAAGCTTCCAAAGGATAATACTTCAAATACTAGTAAGAGTCAGAAAACACTCTGTAATAGATGCAGAATTTCAAATTTACTTAAATTTAAAGCACACAGTCATATAGAATTTACAATGTATGAATGACCTTTTGTTTCATTAACCAAATTGCCAAAAAAATTATAGATGTTTTTATAGATATAGTAAGTAAACTAGACATTTTGTGCATTCCTTAGTGTAGACACAGGCAACCTCCTCTTCTAAACTAAAGAAAGACTTATCTATTCAAATGTTCAAAGAAATTACAAGTAAAAGCTACAACTTAGAAATCCCTATGTAAATAATATACAAGTAACAAGGCTCCTTATATAGAATTTGAAACTTCATGTTGCTACAGCTACAAAACCCAATCTACGGTCAACATTCATACTTTCTTGATCAAGGGTGTACATTCATTCCTAACCGTTTCTCAAAATATCTTTGTGGTATCTTTTCTACCTCAATGGATGCCATTGGAATCTTTTAAAAATAGGATTCCCCCTTTGACGTCTTCTATCTTATTGACCTTGCTCGTAGATACCCTTCAATTGACTCTTTCATTAGTATTATTTGCCCTTTTTTTTATACTTTCCTACTCCTTTAGATATATCTTGAAATTATTTCTTACACCTTCTATGAAAGTGTGATTTTCTCCTGGACTCCTTGGCCATATATATTCTTTCATTATGACCCCTTCTTTCAATTTCTTCTCTTTTTTACCTGAACCTTTAACCTTCTTCTTATATTTCTTTATCTTGGCACTCACCTCCATTATTGAATCAATCATTTGTTTACTTAAATACACCTCTAGACTCTCTAGACATGGTGTAAAGATGGCCTTGAATTCTTTTCATGCTCTTGGGAGTTCATATGATGGTACATCCATACATTCATGATCTATGAGATTTTCAACTATTCTCTTATGCAATCTGATTATGCTATCTCCTTTCTCCTCTAAACCCTAAGTGACTGCGATGCATCTTCTAAGACTATCATCTTCAAACCTGAACTCCAACCTAGCCTGTGGTACTTGATTTTTCATTTGAGGAGTAATGACTCCTTCATTTATTAATTCATCTGTTCTTTCTTCAATATCCTCCAGTTTCCCCAATTCAAACTTGCATTCTTCTTTTCTAAACTAACAATTATATATAAGCACACTGTATTATTCTTTTTTGTTACATCCAATTCGCATCCTGTCAGTACTTGTTTGATCAACTCTTCTCCTTCTTGCACGAATGCTCTAAACCATTCTTCAAAAATATTGGCCTCAAGCCTCTTATTTTTCATATCCTTCACTTCATCCTTTGACAATACTGCTATTTCACTAGGTAACTCTGGTATTCTAGCATTGGGATCAAATATTCCCAAATGAATTGTTGTAACTTGACAATGTGTCCTTTCAAATATTCATGTTTATCCTTGTCTTTCTTTAACATCTTTGTTGTAACCTGGTGCATATTTTCCCTCTCGCTTATATGCTACTCCCTTGTGTTGTGTCCTAGGTCAAAATTAAGTATCTTGTAGTCATCTATTATTATTTATCCTTCTGTGGTATGGCCAAATTTAGTGTTCTGGATCTGTCTGGACCCCTTTGTATTGCCGACATGGTTTTGGCCTTCCTCTTTTCTTTTCTTGGTGTTGCATCACCTAATAAACTTTTGATGTCTATGGTTACTAACTATACCTCCACCTTTTCTCTCCTTATTTCTACACCCAACTAAGCCAGAGCCTCTTTTGTGCTTTCAGTAGCTTTCTCTTCATTGATTACCTCTTCTTGAGGATTTTCTACTGCTCCTTGTTCTTGTTGCGATTGTTGTTGTTCTTGTTACTGTTGTTGTTGTTCTTGTTGTTGTGGAGGAGGTTGCTATTGAGCAGCAAGTTCCTGTACTATTGGATCATTTTGCTATTTAGATTTACCCTCATTATCCTCTTCTTCAATTTCTATATCTCCTCCACCCTCATCTTCTTCCTCTAGACCTTCTTTTTCTGATGAATCCTTTTCTTGATCTTCCTCTTTATTTTCTTGTTACATATTTGCCATGTCATTATCCTCTATTTGCTTTTTAGGTTCAAAATTATCTTCATCAATATTCTCCGTGTTCTCTTTGCTTTTAGGTTTATTTGTTGTTTCCTCTATTGTTTCACCTTTCTTTTGTACCTTTTAAGGCATGTCATCTTGCTCTACATGTGAAGGTGAACCTACTATCTTATCAGATTCTTTTGTCTCTTTTTCTTGTTCATCTTTACTTTCTACATTCTTTTCTTCTTTGTTGTGTTCCCCATACATGTTCAGAATATTTAATATATCTACACGAGAAGTACTAACTCGTATTTCTTCTTTAGTTTGAGCAGGTGTGATGCAGGAGCATCCAATGGTATAAGGGCAATCTTGCATCACCCAAAAAGAAGTTAATTCAAAATAATTGTAGTTGTTTTCATTTCTTTCCATAATTAGTGTTTTTGGTTCCATAATATCTAGAATAATGATGTAGGACTTTCAGTTTTTCCAAAACTGCTAAAAATAGCAACCTGCTTGTTTTGGAAAGTCTACTTGCTATTTTTGGAAAGTTTGCAGTTGGGCATGGATTGAAGCGAAAACTTGCAGAAACTAAATGCAAATATAAGACCTTTGGTGAAGGAATTAGGCAAAGATCATTTTTGAGCTAAAAGATATTAGAGTTTTTGTTTTCTGAAAAGCCCCTAAAAATTTTTGAAACAAGGTATGAGGCACTAAAACTTCCCTAAACATCCTGAAAAGTTGATAGAAATCTATTTATGGATTTTTGGCATGATAGTTCACATTGCGAGCTTTCCGATGCCTAAAACAGTCTGTCAATCAGACACCCGGATCAAAAGTTATGCTTCTCGAAAGTTTACCTACTTTTATAGGGAGTTGTAAATTTTGAAATTTAGCTGGAGGCCACCAAAAAGTGTTATTTATGGCTATTTTGGGGACCCTGGGCAGTAGTAGAGTTAAGGGGGCAAGTGTAGAGTCAAGAGTAGGTGGGAAAATAGAAACCCTAGCTGATTTTGGGGGTTACATAAGGCAAAAGATTCCAGAGCCTGGTGATGGTAGCTGTAGTGTGTTGCAGCCTATGGAGGATTGATTCCTCTTATTGTAATTAAGCTTCGATAATGTAATGAGTTGTCCAGATCAATAAAAGAAAGTTCTATTCTCAGTGTTCAATTTTTGTTATTATGTGTTTTATGATTTACCCCCTTCATCAAGTGGTATCAGAGCAAGGGTTCTTGAGTGTGTAGACAGATCGTTGACCATGAGGTAGTTTGCACCAGGACCTGAGGTTGTGGGTTTGCTGCGGAGACTAGGATGCCTCCACAAAGAAATCATGTTGGGAGGAATGCTTTGACAGAAGAAGGTTTTAGAGCCCTACAAAAGCAAATCGATGCGTTACAAGAGGAGCTACGAAGAGGGTTTGAGCCGAGGATAAGAGACAAAAGAGAAGATGAAGCTAAAGAAGAGCTATCTGAGGAAGAACAAGAAGTTGCCGGAGATCCTACAGAAGTTAGGTTGTTGAGGGCTATTTCAAAGATCAGAAAGAGGCCCAAGTTCAAGGTTTCTACATATTCTGGGCATTTGAACCTAGAACAACTTATTGATTGGATCAATGACATGGAGGAGTATTTCGAGTATGAAGATGTGGAGGACCCAGATCGGGTCATGTTTACACAAACAAAGTTGAAGGGCCATGCCAATATTTGGTGGAAGGAGGTCCAACTAGAGAGGAATAGAAGAGGAAAAGGAAAGATCACCAGATAGGATCGGATGGTGGAGAAACTAAAGAAGCAGTTCTTTCCTATGGATTATGAGATGGAGTTACTGAAGAAGTTGCAAGGACTGAAGCAAGGTAACAAGCTTGTTAAGGAGTATACAGAAGATTTTTATAAGATCACTATCAGGACAGGCCATGGACAGGCCAACAAGGAGAAGGTGGCCTGTTACATTAATGGGTTGAGGCCGAGTATTCAAGAGGAGCTGAGCCTAGTCAGAATGAGCACCATAGAAGATGCATACTAGTTTTCCCTGATGGTGGAAGAGAAGCTGAATAAAAGATTTGACAGCAAGCAAAGGGTAAGAGGTCAAGGCAAAAGGATTGGTGGGAGACCCTATGGAGGCTGTAATGAAGATCAAAAGAAAAGTGAAGAAGCTAGCACCAGTCAAAATCAGAGAGGGGATAATGCCTACCGCCCTCATGACTAGAACAATGGTGAGCAAAGAGGAAGAGGAAGAGGTAGACCTAGGCAAGGACCTAGAAGTGGAGGTTTCAAAGGAACCTGTTTCCAATGTGGGGAAGAAGGGCATCGAGCATACGAGTGTCTGTAACATCAAGGAAGGACAAATAGAAAAGAGTTTCGATGGACTAAAGGAGCAGACAAGAGCTTTGATACATTGAAGCAGAAAGTTGTAGAGCAACCTGTTTTGGCACTTCCAGATTTCAATAAGTTATTTCAGGTAGATTGTGATGCTAGTGGTAGTGGTATAGGAGCTGTTTTGAGCCAAGAAGGTAAGCCCATTGCTTATTTTAGTGAGAAGCTTAATGATGCCAAGATAAAGTATTTTTCTTATGATTAGGAGTTTTATGCAATAGTTCAGGCTTTGAAGAAATGGAGACATTATTTGTTGCCAAAGGAGTTTGTTTTATATACTGATCATCAGGCTTTGCAGTATCTTAATAGTCAAGGAAAGATGAACCAAAGGCACTTAAAATGGGTTGAGTTTTTGTAGAGCTATACTTTTGTTTTGAAGCACAGGAGTGGGAAGTCCAATAGAGTTGCAGATGCCTTGAGCAGAAGGCAAAATTTGTTGACAGAAATGAAGATAGAGGTTGTTGGGTTCGATGAGCTCAAAAGTTTGTATCCTGAGGATCTAGATTTTGTAGAGGCCTGGAAAGCTTGTTTGGAACCTGTTACTTTGGACAAGACAAGATGGTTGGATTTCATAATCCAAGATGGCATGTTGTTTAGAGGAAGCCAGTTGTACATTCCAAGGAGTTCCATGAGAGAGAACCTAATTAAGGGGAAGCATAGTCAAGGATTGGCCACACTTTGGTTGAGATAAGACCATTACTATTGTTGGTGAAAATTATTATTGGCCACAGCTACAGTAGGATGTGAGGAAGTTTGTGCAGAGTTGCAGACTATGTCAGATGGCAAAAGGAACAAGTCAGAATACAGGGTTGTATCAACCATTACTTGTACTAGAGAAGCCATGGGATGATATCAGTATGGATTTTGTTCTTGTTTTACCAAGGACATAGAGAGGACATGATTCCATTTTTGTGGTGGTGGACAGATTCTCAAAGATGGCACATTTTATTCCTTGCAAGAAGACTAATGATGCTGTTCATATTGCTGAATTATTTTTCAGAGAGGTGGTGAGACTACATGGTCTACCAAAGAGCATAGTTTCAGATCGAGATACCAAGTTCATTGGTTATTTCTAGAGGACATTATGGAAGAAGTTGAAAATAGATTTAAAGTTCAGTTCTGCACACCATCCACAGACTGATGGATAAACTAAAATGGTGAATACAAGTTTGGGTAACCTGCTACGGTGCTTAGTAGGAGATAAGCCCAAGGGATGGGATTTGATTTTACCATAGGTAGAATTTGCTTACAACAATTCTGTCAATAGGATTACTGGTAAATCACCATTCTAGATTGTATATGGAAATAGTCCAAGAAATGCTTCAGAGTTAAGGAATCTAGATAAGGGAGAAAAGACAAGTGCCGAGGCTGAAGACTTTGCAGAACATCTAAAGAATTTGCATGAAGAGGTGAGAAAGCACATTAATAAGATGAATACTTAGTACATGGCTAAGGCAGATCCGAAGAGGAGGTATAAGGAGTTCCAGGTAGGAGATGAAGTCATGGTTCACTTGAGAAAAGAAAGGTTCCCAATTGGAACATACAATAAGTTAAAAATGAAGAAATTTGGACCATGCAGAATCTTGAAGAAGCATGATTCAAGCAATGCATATGAGGTAGAGCTGCCGAATGGGATCAATATTTCCCCTATTTTCAACATTGCTGATTTATCAGAATATCATGAAGGTGGACCAGAGGATGGACCAACAGAAGCGCAGTGGAGTATTCCAGCATCTACTTCAATGGACAAGATAGAAGAGATCTTGGATAGCTGTGGGAAGAAGTACTCGAAACAAGCAATATGAAGAATATCTCGTAAAATGGAAAGGAAGGCCTATTGAAGATTCCTCTTGGTTATCTAAGGTAGAGGTTGACCATTTGGGTTTCCTTCACATAAACATCTGAGACGTGACAGGGTCACTTCTCAAATTACCCTGGGTGTCTGATGCAGGAGCATCCAGTGGTGTAAGGGTAATCTTGCATCACCCAAAAAGAAGTTAATTCAAAATCATTGTAGTTGTTTTCATTTCTTTCCATAATTAGTGTTTCTAGTTCCATAATATCTAGAATAATGATGTAGGACTTTCAGTTTTTCCAAAACTGCTAAAAATAGCAACCTGCCTATTTTGGAAAGTCTACCTGCTATTTTTGGAAAGTTTGCAGTTGGGCACGGATTGAAGCAAAAACTTAAAAAAAGTTACTAAATGGAAATATAAGACCTTTGGTGAAGGAATCAGGCAAAGATCATTTTTGAGCTAAAAGATATTAAAGTTTTTGTTTTCTGAAAAGCCCCTAAAATTTTCTGAAACAAGATATGAGGCACTAAAACTTCCATAAACGTCTCAAAAATTTGACAGAAATCTATTTATAAATTTTTGGTGTGATAGTTCACATTGCAAGCTTTTCGACGCCTAAAACGGTTTGTCAATTGGACACTCGGATCAAAAGTTATGCTTCCCGGAAGTTTACCTACTTTTATAGGGAGTTGTAAATTTTGAAATTTAGTTGGAGGCCACCAAAAAGTGTTATTTATGGCTATCTTGGGGACCCTGGGCAATAGTAGAGTTAAGGGGGCAAGTGTAGAGTCAAGAATAGGCAGGAAAATAGAAACCCTAGCTGATTTGGGGGGTTATAGAAGGTGAAAGATTCCAGATCAACACACTACAGCTACCAAAGAATGTAGAAAATAAAGATGAACAAGAAAAAGAGACAAAAGAATCTGATAAGATAGTAGGTTCACCTTCACATGTTCAGAATATTCAATATATCTACACGAGAAGTACTAACTCCTATTTCTTCTTTAGTTTGAGTAGGTGTGATGCAGGAGCATCCAATGGTATAAGGGCAATCTTACATCACCCAAAAAGAAGTTAATTCAAAATCATTGTAGTTGTTTTCATTTCTTTCCATAATTAGTGTTTTTGGTTCCATAATATCTAGAATAATGATGTAGGACTTTCAGTTTTTCCAAAACTACTAAAAATAGCAACTGCCTGTTTTGGAAAGTCTACTTGCTATTTTTGGAAAGTTCGCAGTTGGGCATGGATTGAAGCAAAAACTTGCAAAAACTAAATGGAAATATAAGACCTTTGGTGAAGGAATTAGGCAAAGATCATTTTTGAGCTAAAAGATATTAAAGTTTTTGTTTTCTGAAAAGCCCCTAAAAATTTTTGAAACAAGGTATGAGGCCCTAAAACTTCCCTAAACATGTTGAAAAGTTGATAGAAATCTATTTATGGATCTCTGGCATGATAGTTCACATTGCGAGCTTTTCGATGCCTAAAACGGTTCGTCAATCGGACACCCGGATCAAAAGTTATGCTTCCCGGAAGTTTACCTACTTTTATAGGGAGTTGTAAATTTTGAAATTTAGCTGGAGGCCACCAAAAAGTGTTATTTATGGCTATTTTGGGGACCCTGGGTAGTAGTAGAGTTAAGGGGGCAAGTGTAGAGTCAAGAATAGGTGGGAAAATAGAAACCCTAGCTGATTTGGGGGGTTACAGAAGGCAAAAGATTCTAGAGCATGGTGATGGTAGCTGTAGTGTGTTGCAGCCTGTGGAGGACTGATTCCTCTTATTGTAATTAAGCTTTTGTGATGTAATGAGTTGTCCATATCAATAAAAGAAAGTTCTATTCTCGGTGTTCAATTTTTATTATTGTGTGTTTTATGATTTACCCCCTTCATCAAGTGGTATTAGAGCAAGGGTTCTTAAGTGTGTAGACAGATCGTCGACCATGAGGTAGTTTGCACCAGGACCTGAGGTTGTGGGTTTGCTGCGGAGACTAGGATGCCTCCACAAAGAAATCTTGTTGGGAGGAATGCTTTGACAGAAGAGGGTTTTAGAGCCCTACAAAGGCAAATCGATGCGTTACAAGAGGAGCTACGAAGAGGGTTTGAGCCAAGGATAAGAGAGAAAAGCGAAGATGAAGCTAAAGAAGAGCTATCTGAGGAAGAACAAGAAGCTGCCAGAGATCCTACAGAAGTTAGGTTGTTGAGGGCTATTTCAAAGATCAGAAAGAGGCCCAAGTTCAAGGTTTCTACATATTCTGGGCATTTGAACCTAGAACAACTTATTGATTGGATCAATGACATGGAGGAGTATTTCGAGTATGAAGATGTGGAGGACCCAAATCAGGTCAAGTTTGCACAAACAAAGTTGAAGGGCCATGCCAATATTTGGTGGAAGGAGGTCCAACTAGAGAGGAATAGAAGAGGAAAAGGAAAGATCACCAGATAGGATAGGATGGTGGAGAAACTAAAGAAGCAGTTCATTCCTATGGATTATGAGATGGAGTTACTGAAGAAGTTGCAAGGATTGAAGCAAGGTAACAAGTCTGTTAAGGAGTATACAGAAGATTTTTATAAGATCACTATCAGGACAGGCCATGGAGAGGCCAACAAGGAGAAGGTGGCCCATTACATTAATGGGTTGAGGCCGAGTATTCAAGAGGAGCTGAGCCTAGTGAAAATGAGCACATAGAAGATGCATACTAGTTTTCCCTGATGGTGGAAGAGAAGCTGAATAAAAGATTTGACAGCAAGCAAAGGGTAAGAGGTCAAGGTAGAAGGACTGGTGGGAGACCCTGTGGAGGCCGTAATGAAGATCAAAAGAAAAGTGAAGAAGCTGGCACCAGTCGAAATCAGAGAGAGGATAATGCCTACCGCCCTCATGACCAGAACAATGGTGAGCAAAGAGGAAGAGGAAGAGGTAGACCTGGGCAAGGACCTAGAAGTGGAGGTTTCAGAGGAACCTGTTTCCAATGTGGGGAAGGAGGGCATCGAGCATACGAGTGTCTGCAACATCAAGGAAGGACAAATAGAAGACCTGAAGGCAATGCACAAGTTGCACATGTAGATGAAGATGCACATTCTGAGCATTCTGAAGATGTTGAAAGGGGAGAAACCCTAGTTGTTAGAAGAACCTTGCTGAATGAGGAGAAAGAACCCAATCAGAGGAAGAGTTTATTCCGCACAAGGTGCAAATGTGACGATAAGTGTTGTGATATTATTATTAACAGTTGAAGCACTAATAATCTTGTTTCAGAGGAAATGGTTGACAAGAAGAAAGCATCCGCATCCATATTAGATTGCATGGTTGCAGAAGGACCATAGAGGTTTGGTCAATGAGAAGTGTTTAGTGAAGTTCAAGATTGGTGATTACCATGATGAGGTGTTGTATGATATCATACCAATGGATGCATGTCATATGCTGTTGGGGAGGTCATGGCAGTATGATAGGAGCATTGTCCATGATGGCCGTGCAAACACATATTCCCTGACAAAGGATGGAGTTCATCATAAGTTGAAGCCCTTGAAGGAGGTGGAAGAAAAGGTATGCAGTACTGCCAGAATTTGCCTGGTAGATGGTAGGAAATTTTTGGAGGGTATGAAGCATGAGCGTCATTGCTTTGCATTGATTCGTAAGATTAGTCAAGAGAACTATGAAGATATACCAACAAAAGTTTTAGATATGTTGGAAGAGTTCTAGGACATTATCTCTGATAATGTACCAGAAGGTTTGCCGCCAGTAAGGAAGATAAGTCATCTAATGGATTTGATATCAGGAGCTAGTTTGCCAAACAAGGCAGCCCACAGAATGACCCCTACAGAGAATGAAGAGCTGAATAGACAAGTTCAGGAGTTGTTAAGGGACTAATAAGGGAGAGCCTAAGTCCATGTTCGGTACCTTCAGTACTAGCACCAAAGAAGGATGGAAATGGAGGATGTGTACAGACTTTCGAGCCATCAATAAGATAACTATCAAGTATAGATTTCCATTGCCAAGAATGGATGACATTATGGATTGTTTGAGTGGAGCCAAGTACTTCATGAAAATTAACCTGAAGAGTGGGTATCACCAGATCCATATCAGAGAAGGAGATGAATGGAAGACAGCCTTCAAGACAAAGGAAGATTTGTATGAGTGGTTAGTCATGCCATTTGGGCTAACCAATGGACCGAGCACATTCATGCGGCTCATGAACGAGGTATTGAAAGAATTTTTGGGAAGTTTTGTTACTGTTTATTTGGATGATATTTTAATTTTTAGTAAGACTTGGAATGAGCATCTGATGCATATCAGAAGAGTTCTAGAGAAGCTTAGGGAGGAGAAGTTGCTGATTAATCTAAAGAAATGTAGTTTTGCAAAGGAGTTGGTATACCTGGGACTTGTAGCCTCAAAAGAAGGTCTTAAGATGGATCCAAAAAAAGTAAGGGCTATCATTGAATGGCCTACGCCAAGGAGTACAACGGAGGTAATATCCTTTCATGGTTTGGAAGGTTTTTACAGAAAGTTTATCAAGAATTTTAGTAGCATTTGTGCACCCCTAACTGAGACAATGAGAGGGGATAGAAAAGAGTTTAGATGGACTAAAGGAGCAGACAAGAGCTTTGATACATTGAAGCAGAAAGTTGTAGAGCAACCTATTTTGGCGTTTCCAGATTTCAATAAGTTATTTCAGGTAGATTGTGATGCTAGTGGTAGTGGTATAGGAGCTGTTTTGAGCCAAGAAGGTAAGCCCATTGCTTATTTTAGTGAGAAGCTTAATGATGCCAAGAAAAAGTATTTTGCTTATGATTAGGAGTTTTATGCAATAGTTCAGGCTTTGAAGAAATGGAGACATTATTTGTTGTCAAAGGAGTTTGTTTTATATACTGATCATCAGGCTTTGCAGTATCTTAATAGTCAAGGAAAGTTGAACCAAAGGCACTTAAAATGGGTTGAGTTTTTGTAGAGCTATACTTTTGTTTTGAAGCACAGGAGTGGGAAGTCCAATAGAGTTGCAGATGCCTTGAGCAAAAGGCAAAATTTGTTGACAGAAATGAAGATAGAGGTTGTTGGGTTCAATGAGCTCAAAAGTTTGTATCCTGAGGATCCAGATTTTGTAGAGGCCTGGAAAGCTTGTTTGGAACCTGTTACTTTGGACAAGACAAGATGGTTGGATTTCATAATCCAAGATGGCATGTTGTTTAGAGGAAGCCAGTTGTACATTCCAAGGAGTTCCATGAGAGAGAACCTGATTAAAGAGAAGCATAGTGGAGGATTGGCCACACTTTGGTCGAGATAAGACCATTGCTATTGTTGGTGAAAATTATTATTGGCCACAGCTGCAGTAGGATGTGAGGAAGTTTGTGCAGAGTTGCAGAGTATGTCAAATGGCAAAAGGAACAAGTCAGAATACAGGGTTGTATCAACCATTACCTGTACTAGAGAAGCCATGGGATGATATCAGTATGGATTTTGTTCTTGGTTTACCAAGGACATAGAGAGGACATGATTCCATTTTTGTGGTGGTGGACAGAATCTCGAAGATGGCACATTTTATTCCTTGCAAGAAGACTAATGATGCTATTCATATTGCTGAATTATTTTTTAGAGAGGTGGTGAGACTACATGGTCTACCAAAGAGCATAGTTTCAGATCGAGATACCAAGTTCATTGGTTATTTCTAGAGGACATTATGGAAGAAGTTGAAAACAGATTTAAAGTTTAGTTCTGCACACCATCCACAGACTAATGGATAAACCGAAGTGGTGAATACAAGTTTGGGTAACCTGCTATGGTGCTTAGTAGGAGATAAGCCCAAGGGATGGGATTTGATTTTACCACAGGCAGAATTTGATTACAACAATTCTGTCAATAGGATTATTGGTAAATCACCATTCCAGATTGTATATGGAAATAGTCCAAGAAATGCTTCAGAGTTAAGGAATCTAGATAAGGGAGAAAAGACAAGTGCCGAGGCTGAAGACTTTGCAGAACATCTAAAGAATTTGCATGAAGAGGTGAGAAAGCACATTAATAAGATGAATACTTAGTACATGGCTAAGGCAGATCCGAAGAGGAGGTATAAGGAGTTCCAGGTAGGAGATGAAGTCATGGTTCACTTGAGAAAAGAAAGGTTCCCAATTGGAACATACAATAAGTTGAAAATGAAGAAATTTGGACCATGCAGAATCTTGAAGAAGCATGATTCAGGCAATTCATATGAGGTAGAGCTACCAAATGGGATCAATATTTCCCCTGTTTTCAACATTGCTAATTTATCAGAATATCATGAAGGTGGACCAGAGGATGGACCAATAGAAGCGCAGTGGAGTATTCCAGCATCTACTTCAATGGACAAGATAGAAGAGATCTTGGATAGCTGTGTGGGAAGAAGTACTCGGAACAAGCAATATGAAGAATATCTCGTAAAATGGAAAGGAAGGCCTATTGAAGATTCCTCTTGGTTATCTAAGGCAGAGGTTGACCATTTGGGTTTCCTTCACATAAACATCTGAGATGTGACAGGGGCACTTCTCAAATTACCCTGGGTGTCTGATGCAGGAGCATCCAGTGGTGTAAGGGTAATCTTGCATCACCCAAAAAGAAGTTAATTCAAAATCATTGTAGTTGTTTTCATTTCTTTCCATAATTAGTTTTTCTAGTTCCATAATATCCAGAATAATGATGTAGGACTTTCAGTTTTTCCAAAACTGCTAAAAATAGCAACCTGCCTATTTTGGAAAGTCTACCTGCTATTTTTGGAAAGTTTGCAGTTGGGCATGGATTGAAGCAAAAACTTATAGAAAGTTACTAAATGAAAATATAAGACCTTTGGTGAAGGAATCAGGCAAAGATTATTTTTGAGCTAAAAGATATTAAAGTTTTTGTTTTCTGAAAAGCCCCTAAAATTTTTTGAAACAAGATATGAGGCAATAAAACTTCCATAAATGTCTCAAAAATTTGACAGAAATCTATTTATGAATTTTTGGTGTGATAGTTCACATCGCGAGCTTTTCGACACCTAAAACGGTTTGTCAATTGGACACTCGAATCAAAAGGTATGCTTCCCGGAAGTTTACCTACTTTTATAGGGAGTTGTAAATTTTGAAATTTAGTTGGAGGCCACCAAAAAGTGTTATTAATGGCTATCTTGGGGACCCTGGGCAGTAGTAGAGTTAAGGGGGCAAGTGTAGAGTCAAGAATAGGCAGGAAAATAGAAACCCTAGCTGATTTGGGGGGTTATAGAAGGTGAAAGATTCCAGATCAACTAACCACAGCTACCATCACCAGGCTCTGGAATCTTGGTAGCATGAAAGGTTTTCCTTCAAAGCCCTCATTTTTGATATAAGTGAAGTTCTTGAATTGAATATACCATGAACTATGCAAACCAATTGTATCCTCTACATCTACAGACAATCTCTTATCCTGCTCTTCTCTTAAAACTCTAACATGTATGTATAAAATACATCATTTACTAAAGCATACTTTCTTAATGCATTATCCTTCTATAAATTAGGATAATGGTCATATACAAGCTTTTGATCTGGGCCATTCCCTAGGGTTCTAATTCTGTTAATCCCATATATATGGTTGAACCATTACTACACATGAATACAATACATATGAGGACAAATAGAAAGGCCTCATCTTTTGTTTTCTTAACATTGTATGTTTGCATATGGTTATGCTAATAGCCTTATCTTAGTGAATTTGTCCTTGTTCCTTCTTTGCTTCCCTCATGAATTGTATAATAGTGAACATCCAAGGCTCACACTTAGTGGCATCCCTCAATCCCACCAATCTGCTTAACATTGTAATCATCAAATATATCTCTTCCTTGAAGTCTATTCTTTGCAAAATCTTATGTACTCTTGCCATGGCCTTGGGTTTATTCTCCACATTATACCAACTGTAGAAGATCTTGCTTCTACAATCCATCTCATTATCATTGAAATCCTCATTGTACTGGTCAATATCAATATCTATCATTTTTTCATGTATCTCTAGACCAAATGTTCTTGCAATCCCCTTTGTAGATAAGTCTGTAATGACTCTATCCTAGTGTATTACTCTTCTGGTAACTGGGTCATATAAGTGTATGCAATCTAGACATAGGTCCTTGGCTTCCATAGCTAATGGGAAACTTGCAGCTCTATATAATCTACTTTCCCATATACATCTCATGTCAGGTGTAGCATCGGCTCCTGTGATCTTCTGCAAAACATCATCCGTGTCATAATTCCCTATGCTGGTGTCTATCCCTACTCCACTTGTACTGAGTAACAAAGGATACACTCTGTATATTGGAAACTCTTCCCTCTTGGTTTCTTTATGGGGCTTTATTTCATTTTTAATCTTTTCCTCACCCCATGTATCCACATTTTTCTGCTTTGGGGCCATCTTGAAAAAAATACATTTTTTAACTTATCGTTTTACTCTCTTACCTAGGGTTTTACTATGAATTTTCTATTTTTTTACATTTACCCTAACCCCCATTTGTCTTTTCTAGTTTTGACTTTCGTATTATTTAACCCAAACCAGCTAATTAACTATCAGACACAGTAATTTAATGCTTGCTTACATTTTAAAATGAAATTATTGAAAATCACTTTGCATTTTTAATTAACTAAACTGTAACAATGTTCAAGATAAATACCTATATTTTTGATAGATCAACCTTACAAATGTTGACTCACTTTACCATTTTCCAATCTTTTTGTTTCTAAAATTTTGTCTCACAATGAATTTTTCATTCCATTTCTGCAACAATTCCTCTTTCTACAATTTTAATTTTAACAATGTAAATTTGAAAGAAAAACAACCTTTGATTTACCCTAACCCATTAAATTTTACCATTTTTAGTGTTAGTTCAACATTAATTGCAGCAATTAATGCACCTACGGCTTTGGCCTTCTACTTCAACATTTTATTTTAAACCTTCAATCCATTAGTTTACTTTCTGCATACATCACATTTTCTTGTATCTCTCCTTGTATATTATTTCTTGTATGTCAATTTACATCTTTTCAATATACAAGCCCACATCCAACGGGTTATAAATAATGTTACCCTTTTTCTTTATATCTGCCCTTGTATCCTTTGTTTGTATATCAGAATGTATGTAAAATAGATACAAACATTTATATAATTGCGACTCATACAAATACTCTTTACTTTTTATCTCTCCAACGATGTCCTTCATTTCTTTGTATATCAAGATTGTATATCATTAACATACAATCGCCTGAACATACAAAGCCTTACCTTTATTTAACTTCCTTTTGAAATCTGTGTTGTATCGTGGTCCCTTGCATCTTTTCTTGTATATCAGCTTATATATGCTCTTGTATATCCGTCTTTCTATGCAATTAATAACCACAAGATACAACCGGTGGGACCCACTTTACCTCCCCACTTGTACCTCAATGAAATAAAAACACTTGTATCTACCCTTAGATACAAGCCTCCATACATGCAAACTCTTTGTACAATCATTCTGGACTTTTTATTTTTTTCCTAACCATATTATATAACCTCTTCTGATCCATACATGTATATAAAGAGAATGCATCTTTTCAATATACATTAAGGTATGATGCATCACTAATGCAGAGCTAGGAGGATCACAATTCAACTCAACCAATCCTTCAAGGCAACGTTACAAAATCTTTTCTCTTAAACATGCTTTGCTTACTTTGCAATAACACAAACTATGAAATCATCAACAAAACAACTCAACCATGCCAACTAATGGAAGAGGTAGGAGATCAAACCAATAACTTCTCTCTCAATCACTTTAATCATCCAAAGCATAAACTCATAAGCATGGTATTTTTGCACATCTCATGAATATAAAAGACTTCAAAATGGCATTATGTTCAACTTGACTATAACAATCCTACATTGTCATGATAGGACAATGTAGATAAAAGACTCAAACACTTATGATTTTTAACAAATGCACATTGAAAGGGGTCCCAAGGAACCTTTAACACCATTTGCAATCCATCATACTTACAATAAACCTTTTATTTCAACAACTAAACACAAGAACTCCCACTGTTACTGTCATAACCATCTGCAAACACATTGAAAACAGTCCTAGGGCATCATTGCTTTGATAGAAAACTTCATTATTTTTTATCTACAACTTCAGAATATAAAAATATATGATAAAATGAACCTTATCACCAATTTTTAGACCATTCCACTGTGCCAATTGAGAGAAACACAATTTTGACTACTTGCTATCTACCCTAAGAGGGTTTCAGACCTGCACTTACAAAAATGATCATAACTTCTGCAAATCTTCATGAAATTGAACCAAACAAAAAAGAAATGAAACTAGATTAATTTATCCTTCTTTTCCAATTGGTTTCAAGCCAATACCAGTCTGTACAAGGACATACAACACACTACTATAGGACTATTACAGGAAAATCTTGGAATTATAGCCACAAAAACATTCATAACTTTCATTCTACTCCATGAAATGAAGTGAAACAAAGACCAGAATGATCTAGATTCATTACACTTTCAAACCAAACCAATTTTAGGCTCATTAATGGTCCATACAGACTGTACCATATCAAAGAACAGGGATAACAATGTTCAAACTCAGAATTTTCATTGGTCTCTTACCTTCATTTCATTACATATTCATTTTTCCCAATCCTCTCCCCCAAGATTTGACCTTACAAGGGTATTTAAACCATTTATAAGCCTAACCAACCACCTACAACTATCTAACTTCCTCATATGACCTTTCATCTTCTTATTTTTGCATTTTTGCAATTTTAACAATATGACAACTTTGACAATTTTTTCAATTTTTTGAGAAAATAAACTCATAATCACCTAATAACCTATTGAATGACTCAAACATGTTAAATATGGTCTAAATGACCTTATGACATGACCCAAACACCATGTAAAACAAATATTTACAAAAATGGCCTCATGGAGGCATGAATTCCACTAGGTGCTCCTGCACCATACTCCCGGAGAAAAGAAAATTCAAGTTCCATTGAATGCTGGGCTGCTCCTTTCTAATCTTCCAATTCTTTTGCAACTTGTCCTTCCTCTTTGTAACTCTTCCTAGGTCCTTCTTCCTCTTTTTCTTCTTGTGTCATCTTTTATCCATCATCTTTGCAAATTATAGATTCCAAAACTCCATTTCTTGTACATATGGTTCAGTATCACTACTTATGTCTTCATACACCTCTTCTTGTTCCTTATAGCCTGCACATACATAATCCAATGAAAAGTTAGAAACAAAATATTGAGACCTTGAGGTCTCCTCCTTGCCTCCTTGCATTACAAACTCCTCTTCAACCATGTCCTTCAAGACCAACTGCTGCAACTTGCTACAATTAATAGCTTCATTGTTTCCACCTACAACAAATTCTCCACTCATTCCAACCTCACTCTCAATGGCTACAAACTTGTCCCATAAATCCTCTTCTTCATCCATCTTAAGATTATCATCCTTTTCATCATCAATCTCTTCCTCTATTGCTGCTTGCCTTGCTTCTCTTCTTCTTCTTCTTTGCATAATCTTTCTAATGGGCCATTGCACCGTTCTACTTAATGGAAAATGCCAACTGCTCCATTTATGTAGTTTCGTTTCCATTCTTTCTATGGTTTGTTTCAATTCTCTAATCTTTTGGTCAAATTCCTCTTGCCTTGCCTTCTCTTTTTCCTTCTTTCTCATTTCTTTTACCGTCTTCTCATCTTTCCTCTTTTTCATCTCTTGCCTCATATTTGATACCTCCTTACCTTGCAAACTACCATTCACTACTCTCCTAAACCAATCCATTTTCTCTTTACTCAAGCAAGCTTCTCCTTGCTTCAACTTCTCTAGCCTCACCTAGATCTTTCCTTTACCTAGTCTTTTGGCCAACAACCAGGTTCTTTCTTAACCTGCACACAACCACAAAACACAAAACCACCTCTCTGCCCAGACCTTTCTGGGCTCTGATATCACTTTGATGCAGAGCTAGGAGGATCACAATTCAACTCAACCAATCATTCAAGGCAACGTTACAAAATCCTTTCTCTTAAACATGTTTTGCATACTTTGCAATAACACAAACTATGAAATCATCAACAAAACAATTCAACCATGCCAACTAATGCAAGAGGTAGGAGATCAAACCAATAAATTCTCTCTCAATCACTTTACTCATCCAAAGCATAAACTCATAAGCATGGTATTTTGGCACATCTCATGAATATAAAAGACTTCAAAATGGCATTGTGTTCAACTTGATTGTAACAGTCCTACATTGTCATGATAGGACAATGTAGATAAAAGACTCAAACACTTATGATTTTTAACAAATGCACATTGAAAGGGGTCCCAAGGAACCTTTAACACCATTTCCAATCCATCATACTTACAATGAACCTTTTATTTCAACAACTAAACACAAGAACTCCCACTGTTACTGTCATAACCGTCTACAAACACATTGAAAACAGTCCTAGGGCATCATTACTTTGATAGAAAACTTCATTATTTTTTATCTACAACTTTGGAATATAAAAATATATGTTAAAATGAACCTTTTCACCAATTTTCAGACCATTCCACTGTGCCAATTGAGAGAAACACAATTTTGACTACTTGCTGTCTACCTTAAGAGGGTTTCAAACCTGCACTTACAAAAATGATCATAACTTCTGCAAATCTTCATGAAATTGAACCAAACAAAAAAGAAATGAAACTAGATTAATTTATCCTTCTTTTCCAATTTGTTTCAAGCCAATACCAATCCGTACAAGGACGTACAACACGCTGCTACAGGACTGTTACAGGAAAATCTGGGAATTGCAGCCACAAAAACATTCATAACTTTCATTCTACTCCATGAAATTAAGTGAAACAAAGACCAAAATGAACTAGATTCATTACACTTTCAAACCAAACCAATTTTAGGCTCATTGATGGTCCATACAGACCGTACCATATCAAAGAACAGGGATAACAATGTTCAAACTTAGAATTTTCATTGGTCTCTTACCTTCATTTCATTACATATTCATTTTTCCCAATCCTCTCCCCCAAGATTCGACCATACAAGGGTATTTAAACCATTTATAATCCTAACCAACCACCTACAACTGTCTAACTTCCTCATATGACCTTTCATCTTCTTATTTTTGCATTTTTGCAATTTTAACATTATGACAACTTTGACAATTTTTTTAATTTTTTGACAAAATGAACTCATAATCACCTAATAACCTATTGAATGACTCAAACATGTTAAATATGGTCTAAATGACCTTATGACATGACCCAAACACCATGTAAAACAAATATTTACGAAAATGGCCTCATGGAGGCATGAATTCCACTAGGTGCTCATGCACCAATCACTTACATCCGATTTAATTATCTTTTGAAATCCGCATTGTATGTATGCCAAAGATGTAAACCTGAAATATGCAACATACAAAACCCCTCTATAATGCATTTTACCAAAAAACACACATATCTAGTAGAATATTGGAAATTTTAAAATGGTTCAAAAGGCAACCCTTATTCATTTTTGACAAAGAATTCACCTCTATTCCACTCTGGTACCTAATGCTAATTTTTTCAATTTTCAACATGGTTTGTAACCTTTACCTCTTGTCCCTTTACCACCAAGTAGGCCCACACACAAGCAAAAGCCATAGCCATAGCAGGGGTCCTCATTTTGCTAAGAAGTAAAATGGGGCTTGTTGTGAGAATCACAACAACTAGCAACCAAACAAAACAATTAAATTAAAACTATTAAAGAAAACTAAATGAAATAAATTAATAACTACCAACTTTATTTTCTACAGATCATTTTTTAACTTGAGACTTAATGTATTCAATAAGGTGCATGAATCTCCTAATTGAGTTTAAGTGGGTGCATGTGATTAATAATCGTCATCTTGAAAATAAGTTGAATAAACTAGTGACTGATATTAAACTACATAGTTGATGTCATTCCCCCATAGCCAACCAGATAGAGCCTTGCTACCAGTAGGTGTCTATAGCCTCGACAAGGTTGTCATTACAATTCTCCTAAGTAGAGCCCCACTACTAGCAAATGTCTATAGCCCCGATAGACTTACTTAGATGACTTAATCTAGATTTTTAGTAAAATCCATTTTATTTATTTACTTATTATTATATATTTTTTATTTTGTGTATGATAAAGACTTTATAAGATATTACCATTGTAACTTCATGATGCAAGGTGTGGTCACTTGTTAAAATTAAGCTGAGAATTGTAATGGTAGCAAGGGTGACCTCTGATTTTTCACTTAACACCTACACTGGTATGTTCAACAAACCCAAGGATTTTAGCTGCGTCATTGTGAGAAACCTCCCTTGAATACTCAACCCATAGTTATTGAATACAAAACTTCACAAGCCAAACCATTTTCTACATTCATGAAAGTCACAACTAGTTATGCATAAGTTTCAACTAATTAGCCTGAATGTTTTGAATTTTCTATTATTTTTAGTTGTTGTTAATCTGCCTCTGTATATTTCAAAACAAAACAAACATCCCTACCAAGGAAAAACAACACATAGACCAACAAATTAAAAAAAACAAAACAAGACCTAACAAAACAACTCTACATTATTTACACTATGATACATAATATAACATCCACCATCACCTCAAGCTTGAAAGTAATGTTTCAAATGTTGGCCATTAACAAGTAATGGCACATCTTCTCCAGTCAAAGTTTTAAGCCTAGACGTATTATCTCCTATTATCTCTACAACCTGTAGTGGACCTAACCATAATTTGTCAAATTTTCCATGATTTCCTTTCTTTTAATGTGCTTTATCCCAGTACAACACTAAGTTTGATATTCTAAATGTTTTGACTCTTTCTCTTTTGTCAAACCATCTTTTGACCACTGCTTGATGTTTAGCAAATTTTTCAATAGCTTGATCTCTCTTCTCATCCAATTGTAACATTTGGACTATCCTAGCTTCTCTGTGATCATCAAATCCTAAATACTCATTAGTAAACTTCCAGATAGTATTCTTAAATTCACTAGAAGTATGGGATCAGTCCCATAAACTAGGTGATAAGGTGCATTGCCTAAGGCTAACTTAACCTTAGTCCTATCTACCCACAACGCATATTTTAACAATGTATTCCACTCTCTGGGATTTTTTATAATTAGTTTCTTGATTATATCCAATAAAATCATGTTTGTGGACTCAACTAAACCATTCCCCTGAGGATAATAATTTGAATAAAAATTTTAAATTATCCCATATTCAAATGCCCATTTAGAAAATTTTAGAGAAGAAAATGCAGGGCCATTATCACATACCAGTGAATATGGAGCTCCAAACCTTGTTATGATATTTTCTTCAAGAAATTTGATAACTACTTCAATAGTAGAAAACTTGCAACACGTGGCTTCATTCCACCTTGTATAGTAGTCTATCACTATCAATATAAACTTATGTCCTACTGATGATGGAGGATTTATAACTCCAATGAAATCCAAGCCCCACTATGCAAATGGCCTGGACTCAATGACTGACTATAATGAATTAGCCTAATTGCTTCCCTTGTCTGCTGTAGTCTGACAGGTGTGACAACTTTATGTTGGCAAGAGACACTATATGGATTCATGATTGTTGTCATTGATGGCAACAAAGTTCATCCCACACGTCAGCAGGACATGGTGTGTCTCTACCAAAAGTCAGAGTGAAGAATGTTGTGGTCCAGAAAACAAGAATAGAGCATGTGGCAAGGTCTGACAGATAGGTCCAGATCTCTCAGAGGAAGTATCTTGGTGAAGTGTGGATTTGGGGAAGTCAAGAGGACTACCTTTAGTGGTATATTCCAAGGATCTAGCCTCTGGTGATAGATGAGGAAAAAGATATGAATAGTTGAGTAACGGATTCCTGAGTGACAGTGTGAACAAAGGAAGATCTGACTGGCAGAACATCAGACTACTTTTTGGATGTATTACTAATTGTTGTAAAGGTTATGAAGGTGTGAATAATGTTTGGCCGTCATGATTAATGATTTATACAAGCATATACTTGATCCGCATTACTTGATGTGCAAGGATTCAGTCGATAGATCAGAATTAGTGAAAAGATTGACTATTCCGGGTGCCGACTAGAAAGGTGATGAAATTACTTGTGCGGATATATATACACAATGTATTTAGTTGTGAGGGAAGTTGTTGTTGTCTAGGATGTGCAAATAAAAGCATAAGTACAGAATAGAAGTAGTAAGGAAGATTCAGTATGTGAAAAGAAAGCAACAAAAGAGAAGAGGAAAGATGAAGTGCAGCAGATCAGTATACTGAGCCTAACCAGAATTGAACTCCAGCATTTGTGGATGCTCCTAATCAGTTCAAGTATTGTAAAACATTCTCTTTGTAGATAGTGAGTCTCTTGTAGGTAGTGTGCCTCTTGTGAGCAGTGTGCTCGGGCAGTGAGCCCTAATTGGCAAGTGCCACTTTTGTAATTCCTTATTCTTCTAATAGAGAATAATATTTGGGTTAATCACCCCATGCTTTTCTCCCTTAACAGGGTTTCCACATCAAAAATATTGTGTCATGTGTATCTCCTTTCACAGTTATGTTTGCTTGTTTATATTAATGTTGCATTGATTAATAAGAAAGTTCAAAAAGAAGAAATAATTAGGATAATTGATTCACCCCCCTCTTAGTTATCAACAATTGGTATCAGAGCTAAGTTCCTCCTAACAGAGTCTGACAGCTCGAGGAAGATCTGGGAATCCAAATGGATGCATATGGTTTAAAGGAGCAGCTCAAGACTGCCCTTGAGGATCTTGAACAATCAAACTCTGAAGTCAATGAATTAAAGGAAAGACTCAAACAGGCTGATGATTTCATGAGAGAACTAAAAGACAAATTAAGTCTCTCTATGAAAAAGAGAAATGAACTACTTCAGCAATTGGCAAGACAAAGTGAAGCAAATAATGCAAATGAAGAGCTGACTGAGAAAACCAAGTTATGTGAAAAGTTATCAAAAGAAGTCATTATGGTAAGACACGAAATGGAATCAGGAGTTATAAAGTTTACCCAAGAGATTGAAGAGAAAAGAAAAACTGAAGACAATCTCTCAAGGAGAAATTAGAAGATTGCCACCAGATGGATAGAATTATTAGACATCTTGAATCTGATCTTGAAGATGCCAAAGAAAATGAAGAAAAACTTGAGGATCAAATTATCTCTCTCAAAAGGGATCTTCAAACAGCAAATGAATATAAAGAGAAATTCAAGATAGGTTCTGCTCAACTTGAAGTTCTTCTTGGAAGTCAGAAGAGGGCAGATGACAAGTGTGGTTTGGGATATGAGAAAGGAGAAAGCTTCGAATCAGGTCAGTAGAATTTTGGACCAGAAAATCTAATGAACAGGCCTAGAAGATCTCTGGTAAGATAGCCCAATGCTCAAAGAGATGAATCCTTCAATAGATACTGCCACAGCTGCAATCACTTTGGTCACAAAGCTAATCAGTGCAGAAAGAGAATGAATCAGGCTAATTCATCCTTCTCCAGACAGTGTTTTAACTACAAAAGGTATGGTCACAAGTCTCATGAATGCAGAAATATGAAAATAAACAAATCATTCAATGGTAGATGCTTTGCATGCAATAGAGTAGGTCATATGGCTAATCAATGCAGATCAAGAGGATATCAGTAAAATATGCAAAGAAATGTTGTTTGCCAAATCTATAATAGGTCTGGTCATAGTGCAAAAGTATGTAGAAACAAGAATTAGGACAAAAGAGGTCCGGTATATCATAATCAGAATCAAGATAAGGGTAAACAAAAGATGAATGCAGATGAAGTTAAAAGTGAGATGAGCAAGATTTGGGTGAAGAAAAGTACTGAGAATGTAGAGGTTGGATCCGCACTAGACTCTGGTGCTGATATTCTTTCCAGAAATTAAAAAGTCAGCTTTGGCTTAGGGGAAGACACAAAGAAAACCTCGTTCCCCCAGCCAGTCAATTGGTGCCGAAACTAGCACAAGAAGAGTTGCAGATTGAAGGAGTCATAAGGGATATATTCAAACAAACTATGGTTAAGATTTGGAAGATCCGCAATATGTTTGAAGATCAGGGTTGATCCAGTTCTTCAAATCACCCAAATAAGGCAAACTGGAATAATGTAGGTCAAGCATTTATTGCAATCTGATATTAGGGCTTGCGGAGCAATATAAGGGTTTTTCATTAATCACATGTTCATTCTGCACTCAAGAAGAAACAAGAAGTGGAGCTCTGCAACAAAATTCCTCAAGTTCATCGAAGATCACTCGCAGAAGTCATTACTTCCAGAGATCAATCCAACCAACTTCGTGAAACCGAAAGGCACAAAAGGTATTTTTTGTTTCAAATATCTCACTACAAATCTCTTGATAATGGGTACTCCGAATATTGTAAAGATTTCTGATAGACCTCGCCCTACATTTAAGAAACATCCATACAAATCCTTGAAGGTAGACCCCCTAGGTGCATTTTCCAGTGTTCCGCATGGTGTTTTGCACACCAAAGATATTAGGGTTTATATACACGCAAATGTTGAAGAGTTTGGGGATTTCAAACTAAGAGATATCTATCACAAACAACTGTTAGATGATTCATTTGAGCTCAAACCCCAATACAAGGGCCTCCGGAACAAGCACTTTACACAATACATACATTTCCCCTGTTTTATGGAGGATGAATGGGTTAGGTACATTTTGAGTAGAATACATGACAATTTCATGTGGTTAAATGGACCATTGAAGATCACTAAAGATTCCATCAGGGTAGTTACTAGACTACACTCATCCGGTGGGATTCCTGTTCTTAAATCTGTAAAGAACCAAACTATGAGTGAGGCTACCGGATCTAAGTTTGACAAAAGAGCAATGACAGTAGATGATATCACTGATCCGGATGTCAAGTTTGCTTCTATGATCATTGGATATAAGATATATCATTCTAGCAGAGAAAATTCTATACCTGGAACTACAATCTATACTGCTTATGAAATGCTAAAAAAGGATGCAGACTATGATCTTTGTCAGCTTCTCTTGAACCAACTCTTGGAGAATCTACAAAAAATCAAGAAAGACAAAAAGAATTCATTCAAGTATGGTGGATTAATTATGTGCTTGTTCTTCTACTTCATGAATGAGCTTCCCAGATCTAGTGGCTGGGTATGGGAGAGTGATAGGCCAATAGCCATCCAAATCAGAGATTATTTACATGGACTTGGTGATAACAATGCACAAAATATAGCTCTGTGGGGATACTTCAAGAACTTTCAGAACATGATGCAAGCAAGAGAACGGATTCCCCAGTCTCTTGTTGAGAAATACAAAGACACAGTCTGTTTTATGGTAGAAACTGATCAGTGCCTAATGGAGGTAGTAGAACCAAGGATAGTCTGGATCATGCCCATGGGGTATGAAGTTGATGAACAGACTATAGAGCTACATGTTCAACACATGCTAAGTCAACCTAAAGATCCAAAGGCAGAGAGGTTTGGAACCTTTGAGGAGCTGAGTGTAAAAATTCATGTGGAACTCAGAGAACCAGAGATGAAAAGAAAGGTGAGAAAAGAAGTAGGACATATTGCCCATGGACTTGGCATCTCAAAGGAGGCACTTGATGCCAACCAGGAAAAGAGACAAAAAGCTAAGGAAGAGAAGAAAGAGGCAGAAAAGGGAAGCAAGAAAAGTGCTCTGGCAGAAACTTCCACCCAGACCAGATAATCAAAGAAACCAGCACCTGTCACAACCAAAAGCTCTAAAACATCAAAATCAGAGGTTCAAGCATCTGGTAAAGGAGAGAAAAGGTCAAATACAAAAGCCACAAGGGCTTATGTAAGTCAAAGGGATGAAGAGGAAACCGAATCAAATGAAGAGATCAGGAAACTAAAGAAGAAGAAGAAATCATCCGGTAAACACTCCACCGGTCAAGGAGAAGAAGAGAAGGAAGGGGAATTTGTTGAAAAACCCACTCTCTCCTTAGATGATGTAGTAAAAGTAGTCACTGTGGATGGAAACCTACAACCCTTAATAGAATTCTATGATGATTATAATGAAGCAGATAAAAAGATTCTGGAGGAAGCCACAGTTAAGTTTTTGAACATTTACAATAAAGCCTTTATTGAAATTATCTCTCTAATTCCTAAGAGTCTAGAAAAGAAGTTGGAAATGAGAAAGACCAATGCCATGGCAAAAGACCTTGAGATCTAGGAATAGATAGCTATTCAACTATATCCTTCAATTGATCCCAAGACAATGAATATGGTATTCAAAGACTGCAAGGATGAATTCAGGAGCAAAGCAAGGATGAATTAGCTTATGCTTGGTGAGACCGACAAGGTAGCCAAGGACACTGAAGAGATTCTCTGAAAACCCTTCAAAAGATTTAATCTTCCTATCATAGAGGACTTGGGTACTAACCCCTCCACTACAAATGTTGTAGAAGAAACTCCTGAGAAAATGTCAGAAGAGGTGGGCCCTGAACAGACTAACATTTCTCCTCCGGTTTCCCCTACAGTCTCCAGATCTAAAGGAGAAGAAAAATCACAGGAGAAAGAAGTAGAGGTAAAAGAAAAAGAAGATGACAGTGCGAAGACCTCAACAGAAAAGACCACAACTGCTAGTGGTGAGAATGTAGGAGGAGAGAAAACTCCAAAGGACAGCTCCAAGGTTGCAGAAGAGAAGAAACATCTATCTCTGGCAAGAGACACTACATAAGCTGTTCAAGAATTCTTAACAAAAGCTACTATAGAAATTGATGAACCGGACCTACTAAAAGGACCATTAGATTTTGACTCTTTGTCACTGGTGCAAACAATGAAAATAGCCTCATTTGCAAATGAGAAAGTCAAAGAGAAACTACTGAAATCTCACATGGAAGACTATGAGCTTATGGAGGTAGCATTTGGAGTGCTAGAAAAGATCATGCCATCTTTTCAGAAGGATCCCATAGCCTCCTCTTCCAGTGATCTCAAAACCTTAGTCAGCAGTGTTAGTACACATTTTGATTCTCTAGAAAAATCAGCTGAAGAAAAGGTCCGGAAGTAGTTTTTGGATAAAAGATTCTCTGAGGTACAGGGTTTGATTATTAATGATAGAAGAAACATGAATATTGGAATAAAGAGCCTAGAAAATGCTCTTAAAGATGGAGGAGAAATGTATAAATTTTGTTTATCATGGTCTAAAGTAACACTGGACATTGAGAAGAAAATAAAAGAATAGGAAGATAAACTATCAAACCTATCAAAGAATTTTGATCCTCTCTCTTCCTCTATAACAAATCAAGAATGTGAGACTATCCTAGTCTTGAGTGAAATCAAGAAATTAGAGAAGGAAAGAAAAATAGAATAAGTAGGTTGAGTGAGCTCAGGGGGTAATTGTCCTTAAGCTAGAGGCCATGCATGAGGCCATAAAAGAAGCCCAAATTTCAACCCAGACCAATGATCCGATAGATCTAAAAAGGGTAGATGTGTTTGCATTCTTGTTGAGTGGGCATATCTCAATTTTGGACAGGATGAAGCAGAGTTGGGTGACAGAAATTGTACAGTTGAAGAACACTTTTGCAGACATACTTAAGTATATGTAAGTACAACTTGTATATATATACTTATGCAGCTAAATATAGTTAAATTTTTGAAAATTTTGGTGTGCGGACCCTACCCTTTGCCATTGATGTCAAAGGGTGAGTGAGGAGCAGTGAAAAATGAGGAATCCAACTAAGGGGGAGCTCTAGAAAATTTATATAAAGACAGAGCATCAGCTAAGGGGGAGCATAGTGTAAACACTTAGTCATTTTTCACTAAGTGTTGCCATCAATGCCAAAGGGGGAGATTGTTGGCAAGAGACACTATATGGATTCATGATTGTTGTCATTGATGGCAACAAAGTTCATCCCACACATCTGTAGGACATGGTGTGTCTCTACCAGAAGTCAGAGTGAAGAATGTTGTGGTTCGGTAAACAAGAACAGAGCATGTGGCAAGGTCTGACAGACAGGTCCAGATCTCTCAGAGGAAATATCTTGGTGAAGTATAGATTTGGGGAAGTCAAGAGGACTACCTTTAGTGGTATATTCCAAGGATCTAGCCTCCGGTGATAGATGAGGAAAAAGATATGAATAGTTGAGTACCGGATTCTTGAGTGACAGTGTGAACAGAGGAAGATCTGACTGACAGAACATCAGACTACTTTCCGGATGTATTACTAATTGTTGTAAAGGTTATGAAGGCATGAATAATGTTTGGCTGACATGATTAATGATTTATACAAGCATATACTTGATCCGCATTACTTGATGTGCAAGAATTCAGCCGACAGATCAGAATTAGTGAAAAGATTGACTATTTTGGGTGCCAACTAGAAAGGTGATGAAATTACTTGTGCGGATATATATACATAATGGATTTAGTTGTGAGGGAAGTTGTTGTTGTCTAGGATGTGCAAATAAAAGCAGAAGTATAGAACAAAAGCAGTAAGGAAGATCTGGTATGTGAAAGGAAAGCAACAAAAGAGAAGAGGAAAGATGAAGTGCAGCAGATCAGTATACTGAGCCTAACCGGAACTGAACTCCAGCATTTGTGGATGCTCCTAATCAGTTCAAGTATTGTAAAACATTCTCTTTGTAGACAGTGAGTCTCTTGTAGGCAGTGTACCTCTTGTGAGCAGTGTGCTCGGGCAGTGAGCCCTGATTGGCAAGTGCCACTTTTGTAATTCCTTATTCTTCTAACAGAGAATAATCTTTGGGTTAAGCACCTTGTGGTTTTCTCCCTTAATAGGGTTTCCATGTCAAAAATATTGTGTCATGTGTATCTCCTTTCATGCTTATGTTTTCTTGTTTGAATTAATGATTCATTGATTAGTAAGAAAGTTCAAAAAGAAGAAATAATTAGGATAACTGATTCACCCCCCTCTTAGTTATCAACACTTTAAATATGACTCTCTGTATCTTTAAACATTGTTGGCCAATAGTATCCTTCTCTTAATATCATATGCATAGTAGCTAAATGAGAACCATGAGCAGTTCCATACTTATCATGCAACTCTGACAATACCTTATCTGCTTCAATTCTATTTAAACATCTTAAATAAATACCTTCATGGTTCCTCTTGAATAGAAGGCCTCCTTATACCATGTACCTTTGTGCTTTAATCTTTAAAACTCTCCTCTGAGAAGAGTTCATCTTACTTGGATATTTACCTGATATCAAAAATGTATTCAAATCAGCATACTAGCCTGATGCATCATTGGAGTTTAATACATACTGCTGCTTTACCAAATTTGGATCTATGTTCTCTATGGTTTGTACTAATGCTTGTCCTTGAACCAGCTTCATTGGAATGATCTCCATATCAAACTCTTGCAATATTGTAATCCATTTGGCCCTTTTCTCTCCAAGCTCATTTTGTATTAGCAACATTTTTACTGCTACATCTGGTACTATGGCCTTGAATTGACTTCGTAGGATGTAATGTCTACAATTTTTAACTGCCCTTACTAATGCAAATGCTTGTCTTTCTATGTCTAAATACTTTAGCTATTCATCTTTTAAAGGTGCACTCATGAAAGGTATGGGCTTTTCTTCATTATCTTATCCCTTTTGTGTCAAGGCAGTTGCAACTGAATTTGTAGATGCAAAAAAATATATGTAAAATGGCTTGGTATAATTTAGACTTGCTAACATAGGAGCATAAAAAATGGCCTCCTTAATATCTTCGAATGTGGTCTTGGCTGCTGGTGCCCATTCTATCTTTGTATCTTTCTTGAGCATTGTGTTTAAATGTTGCACAATCTTTGCAAACCCTGTAATAAACTTCCTGACAAACTTAATCTTACCAAAAAAAGGTTTTAATTCCTTCTTACTATTAGGTAATTGCAATTTGTTTATTCCTTCTACTCTGTCGGGATCAATAGATATCCCATTTTTAGATATGATGTCCTAACAATTTTCCCTCAATTACACTAAATGAACATTTCTTTTGGTTAAGAGAAATCCCGTACCATTCACATCTTTTAAGTACCCTTCTCAAATCTTTTGCATGAGTGGATGCATCTTTAGAGTACACATTTAAATCATCTATATAAGTAACAATGCATTTGCCTGATAATCCATGAAATACAATGTCCATGGCCCACTAAAAAGTGGCACCTACATTGATGAAACCAAAAGGCATTCTCCTATATGCGTAATTACCCCATTTGCAAGTACAAGTAGTCTTCAACCTATCTTCTTTATCAACCAAGCCATGATTATATCCTAAAAATTCATCTAAAAAAGACATCATCTTAGCTCTATTTACTACTTGCAACACTTAATCTATTGGAGGCAAGGGATAATTATTCTTTTCAGAAGCTTTGTTCAAATTTCTAAAGTCAACACATAATCTAATGTCTCCACTTTTCTTTCTCATGGGTACCAAATTAGGTACTCAAGTTGAATGTCTTACTGAGAAGATTATCTTGGTAAACAACAATTTTTTCACTTCCTCAAAGATTAAAGGCTCCAAAATAGCATTCATAGGCCTCTATTTCTGCCTAAATGGTTTAACTTCTGGTTTCAAGGGTATTACATGAGTTATGATGGATGTATCATATGTCTTCAAATCTTCATATGTCCATGCTATTATGTGTTTGTATTCTTTCAAAACATCCACAATTTCTTTTCTTAACTTCTTAGAGAAAGCCTTTCCAATCAGTACATTCTATGGACTTTGCTTTGTTCCCAGGTTATAGCGATCACATTTATCCCCTTCAATTTTGGGCAAATCTTTCTGTCTAACTATCCCATCAAAGTTAAAAATATTTTCCAACTCAATTACCCCTTTAGGTAAGAAATTACTTTTCAAGTTTATTATGTCTTCATCCCAAGACACATTAGGCCTTTCCTATTCATCAATGATGTGAGCTTAAAAAACTTCATTACAGGTGAGAAAATCCATAATTTTTTGATCCCCTTCAAATACCTAAAAATGAGTAACATTATTTGGTATGCTCAGGACATTCACTAATTCAACAACAAATCATTTTAGACTTAACAGTGTTAAGGGCTCTAAAGTATTAGAAGCAACTTTTAATGCATCTAGTCTATGATTCAATTCCCTAAGGATATGTTTTATGTTAAAAGCATCAAATGAATCTATTAAATCCCACACTCTATGCCTATAACAAACCATCTTCTTATAATTGCATGCATATTATTTTCTCACTTGTCTGACCACTAACTCAAAGTCTAAGAATACTCTGATCATTTTTACCTTTTTCTTAATAGCCATAACAAGTCCATAAATTAAAGCTTCATATTCCTCTACATTGTTAGTACAAGGAAATTGTAACCTATATGCTACTAAAAATGACTTACCATTGTTAATATCAGTCATCTTACAAATACCTCACCCCCCTCACAAAATATCACCCTATGCTAATATGATGGTGACGTCATCTTAATCCAACGGACAAAGGAAATCACCTTGATGATGACATCATCATTCTTTTTACCTCGTAGAGGTATATGTCCAATGACCACCCTATTCAATAACATGACAATGACGTCATTATAATGCAATGCTTAAACAAAGTCATCCACATGGTGATGTCATCCTAATCTTTCCTAAGGGGGTCATTTTAGTTGCAGGGTCACATTTTAAATATCCCCTGATCTTAAAATTATGACCTGATATACACATGGTCAATGTTGATCATAATCACTTGATCCCCTTGCATTTGTTTTGTTGCTCAAGGGTGGAGGGTCATTTTACACAGAGGGGTCATATTTTGAATATCACCTAATCTTATGAAGATCACCCCCTCCCCCTATTTCCTAACATTAAATGGACTTAAATGCAGTAGGAGGATTCTTGATGATTGTGAACACAATTCAAACACTTGGCACCATCCATGGATCCATTGCAAAAGATCAACAGAGTTGATCGATTTAACTTAGTTTTACCATAATTCACCTTGTGGATATGTTTAAAGGTGACCTTCAAAGGTCATTTTCATTTACCTTGCGAAAAAAAAGAAATTATAGAGTGGAGAAGTCAAACCCTCATAAGAGCTACCAGTGAACGGACAAGGTCTTCCAGCGTAATAGAACAGGTGATCATCATCATTTGCAGCCCTTTTCCATAATCATCTATCTAATTCAGGAGGAAAGCATTATCAGGTAAGTAATTAAAAACCTTATTGTTTCTATTTTCAGCGTGTCTAGGTAGTATGTTTCTTCTTGTGGTGAATCTATAAGTATGCATATCATGATGAAGTAATGAATAATAAATAGAGTATGCATGATGCCATGAAATATATAATGTTGTATGAATGCATATAGGTATCATATAGTAAGACTAGGCATGTTTATTACAGGAGTCCATGGCAGACCTTAGATGGAACAGGTCTGATGTAGAGTTTCTTAAGCCTATGTTTGTTCAACTCGAAGGGGTACAATTCAAGTATGGAATCATTGGGGACACTCACCAAGGAGATATAGATTTGGCAGCATGGTCCACAAGAATCGATCATGAAAAAGATAATACCCTTCTGGATGCAATATATGTATCAGGAATGTGGCATGCAACCGGATTCCCATATGCCATGGGAACCCCATAACTAGTAGTAGAATGTGCTAGGAATTATAACCCTTAGAACAGGTGGGTGGAGAAGCATGGAAGGGTTTACATTGACTTTTCAATTAAGGGGATCACATCTACTTTCAATCTACCAATTGGAAAGAAGGTGGTCAGTGTTGATCTGCACAAACTAGAAACAAAGTATAACAACAACAAAAAGAATGCAAGGAAGAGGATGTACCAGTGGAGGTATAAGAGCAGCACTTACATTGCCTCAGCTAAATTACCAGTACACTTATATAAATTTGATTTTGACGATGAATACCAGTACATGATTGGCCTACTAAGAAAGATAACAGGTTAGCCTCATGTTGGAAATTTTAAGAATTAGATGTTTGGAATCATCCAGATGGTCCTTTATATAGATAATAAGCCATTATGTGCCAAAGTCATCAGTGATGCATTTGATGAAGGGATGAGGAACCTGGGAGGTCAAGCATGCATGTTCCATATGACTTCATACATTGTGTACTCATGTTCTTACAAAGGAACATTTGATGCCTTGACTATAGTGGGTAAGGCTAGTGGTGGTGTGGATGATGCCCACATATGGGATCACTATCCTCAGCTACAAAGAAAGAACTATCTCCTAGAATATAAATTGGTGAATGATGCATTCTCTATGCATCTAGTTAGAACTATGGAGGAGGACATAACCAAGAGATTGAGCATGGAAGCTCAAGAAGTCGTATACAGACATGGCATCTGGTTCATCCAGTATGCCACATTTTCATATATTAGAATAGAGGGATTTGAAGAACAACCCTTATGCTACCCAAGTACCCTACTGATGGGGTAGTCCTGATGGAATTTCTTAGGCAGGTATCTACCATAGTGGATGCATACAAAGCACAAAAGAAGATACCCCCAGTACTATTTCTAGTATCTATGGGCTGGTATATGTGCCTTGACTTAGAGAGCATAAAGGATGCCATAGGGGGCCTGAAACTAATGTACTTGCAGCCATTTCCATTGGCTAGATCCTATGACCCCTATGGTAGGATGTAGAAAATAATGGGGAAGCCTATACATCAAAACTACCTAGAGGATTTCTAGACCAATTGTGAGGATGAGGCTGAAGTAAGAAGAAGAAAATACTAGAGGCTCACCTTAAATTAGATAAGGACATTTGACTGTATCCCAGTGCTAGCACAGCTGAAGAAGGATGATGGAAGGACCATGTCAAATGAATATGAAGACAAGAAGGTGTACAATGACACCATCTCAGCCCCTAACCTAACATAGCTAGAAGATATTTCCTTGGATCAGTTCACAGGTGGGGTGCTGCAGTTAACCCAAGCTTGGGTAGACGAACAGATAAACAGAATGAAGAAAAGGGGTGTGGCCCTTACAATGGATACCAAGAAAAAAAGGTAGGAGATCCCTGATGAGGAGTATAATGACTTCCTCAGTGAGAAAAGAAAATCTAATAGGGAAAGGTTACCCACTCAAAAATAGAGAAAAGGTCCCCCTAGAGGAAAGAAGACTGATGATGAGCCTAAGGGGGTGATAATCAAGAGAATTACCATACCAGCTACAGGTGCATCAACATTAGGATAGGCTTCTGCCTCATCTACATCACCTCTGATGGACAAACCAAAGACAAAAAGAATCATGAGGCCAACTGAAGAGACTGCAGAAGTACAGGATGAAGGCAAGACCTTACAACTAGAAATAGAAGAAGATATCCCTTTTGAAGAGGAGCTTGTAAATAAAGAGCTTGTAGGTGATGACCCGATGATGGTCAACAGGAAGAGGAGGCCGCCGCCATTGAGGTCACCACCCAAGAAGCAAAGAACATCTATGTGGGATGATATTAGGGCTGATCCTATTATATTGAGAGGAGCTAGTGGTGAAGTGCTTAGGAAGGAGATGCAACATGATGTGCCACTTCCCACCATAATCAAGTTTAAGACTAATAGAGTAGAAGAACAAGCAAAAGAAACTTTCAAAGTAGGTCAAGGTGGCCCTTTCTCCTTGGAAGACACCATGGACCTATTAGATGATGAAGTAGTGCAGAATGTAGCCTCTTAGAGGATGGAGACCCTCACCTCCAGTACCCACATGACTCCATGTGGGACCCCATTAGTACAAATGGTGGTATTGGAGGAAGTAAAACAAATAGAGGAAGTAAGAGAAAGTAGCCCAGAGAGGGCAGCCCAACAAATTAGTTGATCAGGTGACTAGCCCTACAGTGATAGATTTAACATACAGGGAGGATGTGAGCCCCAAAGACAAAGTAGGTGCACTTGAAGTGATAGAGAAACCTAATATGACAAAGGAAGTTGAAGAAGCCAAGTAGGCAAAAGAAGAGAGCAATCCTTTGGATATGGGCCAGTAATAATAGGAGATACCCGCTGAACCGAAAATAGTTGAAGTCCAACAGAAGGGCAGAGATGATAAGGATACATCAAGTGATGATGCTGCTCAGACTTAGGATGCCATAGGAGAAAAATATAAATTAGGGCATGAGGACCTTTAAACACAAGACATCAGTGCATCAGGTATGGAGCAAGAAATGACCCAAGGTCAGGGTGATGCACCAAGTTCAAATACACAAATAGCCACAGATATCAATATGTCTCAAGGTGAGGAACATACTAAATTGGTTGAAACTCAGAAAGAGGGAGTGTAGGATCAAGTGCAGGATCAAGTGCAGGATCATCATGTGGACATTCCACAAGATCCTCCCCCATAGAAAGAGACCCCTCAAGAAGAATAGATACAACAAGATCCCCCTCATGAGGAGGTCCATGAGGAAGAAACTAGGAAGTCACCTTCTCCACCTAGAATAGAGAAAGATACTGGAGATCATAGTGGACATGATGATGATAAAGGACATCAAGGATCCAGAGATGAAGTGCCTCAGTGGCTTGAAAAAGAAATAGGTATGGAACAAGGCTTTGAAATTTAAGAATTTGACATTTCTACCTTGTTTGCAAAGACAATAATGAAACCAAAGAGGAAAGCCAAGTTGACCTCAGCTATCAGAAAAGATCCTACTACAGGCAGAAGGACTACCCAAGTAGCACTTCCCACTATAGAGAAAGAAAAGGGGAAGATCACCCTTGAGGAATTCCAAATCACAACATTGATTTGGGTTTTGCTAATGAGGACCAAGAGGGTTAGGAAGGGAAGGATATCGTTGATTCTTTAACCCAAAGGGTAAAGAAAGAAAAGGAGAAAAATAAATAGCATAAAGAGCACATTGCTTAGCAACATTCATATATAAAAGGGTTGATTAACCCTAATAGTACACCAATTGATCTGGTAGTCCCATTGACTATCATCTCCCAAGAGGAGGTAAACAAGTTAGACCTCCTGAAGCATGAAGCTATGATCATGGAGAAGTGGATGATATTATCCCTCACAGGAGCTAAAGAAGTTTTGAGAACCTATTTATAGAGGTGGAATTCAGTGAGTAGTTTGAAGACAAAAGTATATAAAATGTAGAATGAAATAGGAAAGTGGTCATTCCAATTAGTAAAGGACCTAACTGCTGTGAGTGAGATGAGAAGGATTGATCCTCAAGTCTTAATAAACAACCAAGTATTAAATAATAACACTACCCTACTAATAGATGTATGGTATGAGGATATCAAGTTCGAATGTGATATCCTAAAGAAATGTAGTGGCAAGCTCAGGGACATCAGTATAAAGTTGTACAGTATGATGGCCTATGAAGTAGAGGTCCTTGAAGCTCTAGAAGGAAAAGTAGAGGGGAAGATTGAGAACCAAGATGCAAACTTTTCCATCAAAGCTCTGCATGTTAATTTTCAACAGGTAGTTGATGATCCTCTCACCCACCTGATGGAAGAGGTGATGAATAAGATCATGAGGATCAAAGTCAGGGTGAAAAATTATAATGAAACTTTACACAATAGAAAAGGTAAATTAGAGGCAATCAAGGATAAAGTTCAGTCTTATAAGCACACCATAACAAAGGCCAAGACTCAAGATGGTGGGGAGGTTGATAAAATACAAAATTATGAGAATATCAGGACAACAATGAAGGTCCATATATAGGATGATGTTCATCAGGGTGATAGTGATACAAAAAGTAATGAGGATGATGATCATGTTGAAGAAGAAGAAGATAAGAAAAAAAACCTGAGGAATGAAAGAAGATGCATCACCAAAGAAATATATGCATCAGGTACTTATGAAAATGAGTCATCCAGATGGTTGCCAACTAGCAACCTATGCCACAATAAAAGTGTTGACTGAGTCAAAGAGTGATAATCTACCATTGATCTTAATTGACAAATCTTGACTGTAGGTCATTTTTAACTTCCTCCTTGTCTTATTCTATAAAAGGTGCAGGGGTGCCATATTTTGATTATTCAAAACCTAATTGAAATTTGATTGTTGAAATATCAGGACTCATTCCAAAGTCATTGTAAATGTACATGTTATGCTTATTGAATGAAAGAGAAGACAATTTGATTACAAAATCATCATAAATCCTAAGTAATATGTGTTTGAAATCTTGATACATGCTTTGATTAGCTACATCACTTGGAGTCCTTGTCAGTCTACATGTGTTGTTTTCATTCCTTATCCTTTGAAGTTAGCATCATCCATATCTAGCTATGGAACATCCTAGTGACATATGGTTTGATTTCTTCTCCTCATGAATGTATCTTGTATGTATGTGGTTCAATGGCTAAAGATTCACCAAAATTATAAGCATTCTTTTAGATTTCTTTGAAGTTCATAATAAATCATCACCATAATTGCAAATAATAGAAAATTAAAAGCAAATAACAAGAAATATGCCGATATCTCATAGATAATTGGAAATACAGAGCATATTTAGAGTAAAAGCATGTTGAATTGACAAATATCATGCAATTTCATGCAAATATCCACTCATAGATACATCGTTTGAGTAAATACACAGTATAAAATCAAGAACAAAGTTCACGATGATCAATAATTAGAAGAATTGATTAAAATTGCAAATGTATCAACTATCCTTGAAAATAGAGTAGAAATAACCTCTCTGTGGAGTGAATTTACAGGAAACAGTCTAATCCTAGTCATCCAGATAAACGTAAGGCCCATTGAAATGGAAAATAACACGTCACATAAACCTTTGAGTAATGTCAGACGATCATGACTTGATCAACAGAGACTTGGAGTCATTAGTTTATCCTAAGCTGATCATACTTTACAAGATAATAAAGGTTTGTTGTGCAAATTTTTATGCATGTTATTATGACTAACAATCATCATCAACATAAATTGGCACTAGAAGGAGGGACTTTGATTATTAGTTTTATCTGATTTGATGACAAAGATAGAAAGGTAATACTTTTGCTGCTCTGTATTTCAAGTCAACTACAAGCATTTATTGTTTTAAGTATGTGCATGCTATATCCTTTGTAAAGTTTTCAAAATTGATCATAAATACTTCAACCTTTGTGGCTAATCACCATGATATTCCAAAGATAGGTCTTATTTCAAGTCTTTTTGCTGAAACTTTGAGGTAGTTAGCTTGAAAAGCCTGATATCTTGATACTTGTGACCAGAAGCCACGTATCACCTCATATTTACATCATTTCTACAAATATTGCATAAATATCCAGTCAATTTCAAATTCTAATCATAAATACAACATTTGCTGGAGTGTTTTAACTGATCTTTACAATCAATAAGCCAAATTTCCTTAATTTTTAGAAATCCTGGATCTTAGGCCAAATACCAGGTCCAAATCCAATGGACTCTTTGAAGAATTGCCTATCCAGGGATTTAGACCTAGAACAATAGATATTCATCATTCTCCTAGTTCTAGTGCGTCAGGTGCTTCACCAAAACATACTCGTATAACTCCTATCGAGTTGCAAACACCTACAGGACCACCTGTCACACCTCAGGTCCAACCAACACCAGTCACAATGTCATTCTTTACTGCAGAGTCACCTCTGACTTTTACTGCATATCATCCTTTACCTAAGAATCATGATAAAATTTGTCTTAAGTATCATCCATATCAGGATGCTGATGATCACATCAGATCATTCAAGGAAGCTTGTTGTAGGGTTAGAATTGAACATCAGGATGTTGTATGCAAGTTATTTCCATTTTCATTAGGGGAAGAGGCATATAACTGGTATATCAGTCTTGGTCAAGGTTTAGTCAGTTCATGGGCCACATTGGAGAAAACCTTTAAGAATAGATTCAAAATACCTATAGATCCTTCAATGAATTATCATTTATTTACCACAATCAAGAGATTTGAAGGACAACCTATTGCTAATTTCAATGCAAGATTCCAAAAGATGCTATCAAAGCTAGTTGCTCCATATATTGTAATAGATGAAGCTGCTAGGAGCGTATATTACTTAGCTTTAGATCCCTTGACTTATATGTTTATCAGGAGAGCACATCCTGGTGTCACAACCTTGACAGAAGCTTTTAAAGAAGCCGTCCAAGTCAGCCAGTAGCTGATCCCTGCTCTAACACTTAATATTGCATTCCCTACACTTTCTTCTTATCCTACATATCATACTCACCAATAGACTAATAGAGTCATGATACCTCTATCTATGATGCCAAGTCCTTTACAGATACTTCCACTCAGTATCATGCCACCTCCAAATGGAAATGGTCAAATGTTGCCACATCCAAAGCATACACAAATATGTCAGGTTGTAGAACAATCTAGTAACAATAACAATGGATCTTCCTTCCTTAAGCCCCAAACAGAGAATGTAGTAGCCAAGGTTCAAGAAGAAAAGGAAGAAATTAAAGAGATATCAGCACAGTTGAGAATCACTCATTTGAGGAGTCAAAATTTCTATTCTCAACCAAATCAAAATAGAGGATATGCCAATGACAGACCTAATTATCCTGATAGGGGATACAACAACAATTACAATAACAATAATGGTAACAATAACCCCCCTAGATAGCCTAGAGTGTGAAACTCTAGGCCAAATAATGGTTCTTTGCCATCACCCCTAGATAATCAGCCTCTTAATGAACCTAAGAATACCACTAGGGTGAACCTTGCAGAGGCAGTTCTTACAAATTGGTGCAAGACACATAACACTAATGCTCATGCAGAGCTAGATTGTCCTTAGTTCAGGATTGATGCTAGTATATTCCAAACTGAAGTATCTAATACTTCAGGTAACCCACCTTGTGTTGAGGGAAATGAAATTGTCCCTTGTGGACATGATTTTGCTTTAGTGCTAGAAAGTTTCATCAATTATCCTCATCAGCAAGCAATGTCATCTCATCAGAATTACACCTTGGTAGGTGAAGAGTCAGCCATGGCTTTTGAGACTAATTATGTGTTTCCATTTGAAGATGAAAATGAGCCATCAATTGAACATGAAGAAATACATGCTTATCAACAGCAATCTCAAGGTAGGAATAATTACAACTTAAGGAATAATTCAAATAAACCTTTTGGTCCTTTGACCACATCCTTTCCTTCAACTAAATTCAACACTCGTCCTGATCCTAAGGCAAGTAATAACCCTGGATTTCCCAAGGTTAATGCTCAGTACTTAACACCAAAAGTCAGTTATCTACTTCCTAAGTCTGATAAATTAGTCACATACTTAGCTAATGAAATGAAAAAGATCAAAATTAGTTTGTCATTGTCAGAGCTACTCAAAACCCCAGCTATCAAGAAAGATTTCATGAAATCCTTAGATGATCCTACTCCAAAAGAGGATAATCATACCTCAGGTCAAACCGGGAATGAAGATCATGCCAATAGGGATGTTAATATTAAACACAAAGCTCCAGCTACTGTTCAAGCTATAGAGACTTCATATATGACTCTTTACAGAGACAAAACTGAGTCACCTCCTTTCCTAGGATGTTTGGTAAGAATTTGCACAATTTCTTAGTAGATTCAAGAGCATTTACCAATGTAATGCCCCTATCCATATGAAATGCCCTAGGGTTGCATCCTACTAAGTCATTGAAAAAAGTAATACAGTTAGACAAAACAGAGGTAAGTGTTGTAGGAGAACTAACTCACATTCATATGTAGCTAGCATCAGACCCAAGAATCTAGTACTACATTGATATTTAGGTAGTTGATATACTTGATACCTATGGGATGCTACTTAGTAGGGATTGGTCAAAAACCCTTAATGGATACATGTCCACTAAATTTAGTCACATGTGGTTTCCTTGGAAAGGAATACCTAATCAAATAAGGATAGATCCTAAGCCTCACATGAAGCATATGCTCACATAATATAATAAAACCAATGAGATCATGTATGTAGATATAGAGTCCAGAGTTTATTCCATCAGACCTCGGACCGTCAAGATAGAGGAGATCCTCATGTATGATGTTCATATTCATGATGATGGTCTTTAGGATGATAGAATAATTTTAGAGTCTGATTGTAACCTAGAAAATGAGATAGAGGTAGATCACTTCAAGAATTTTGAGAGGCATTTGTCCAAAGAAGTCCAACACTGTCAATTGTTAAAAGCGCGTGTTCATGATGTTCCGATTGATGGATGGTGTAGGTTGCATGATGAGGTGCATTCTAAAAAGACTTGTGATGCTTGCTTAGACATGATGGAGCTAGAACAAGCATGCAGTGAGGCATCATCATCATCATCCATGGTAAGTTCTGCAGGTAGTGATAGTGATACTAATTTTTGTTTATCATTTGCAGGAATAGGAGGAAGCACATATTAGGATGAAGGTCCTATTCAGATGACAGAAGAGATTCTGGTATGTAACAAGGGTAATAGTAGAAGTAACAAGAAAATCACCCCAGGGAGTGATTGTTTTGTAGAATCAGATTATGAACTATATGATGAAGATGGGGATAGTAATTTGTCTAAGTTTAAAGAATTATGAACTATCTGATGAGGATGATACATCAGTAAAGATCTCCACATGATGTCCTGATTAAGGGATGGTGCAGGTTACATGAAGCACCACATTCAGAAACTGCTTGTTCATTACATTTGCATATTTTGAAAAGGCAAGTTTCACCTTGTTTAGAGGATCTTCCAGCTAATGGTAAAGAAGAAAGAGAAATATTGACTTCACATCAACCAGATAAGGTGAAGTTAAAAAAAATTGAAACACCAAAATTGAAATGGATATCAAATGGTGCAAGTGCTAGAACTAAAAAGAAAAGAGAAGGCCCAGATAAGCCTTTAATAGAAGATAAGCCATGGATCCTAAGATTTGATGGATCCAAATCAAAACAAGGGGCTGGAGTAGGGATCCATCTTGTAAATCCTACTTAGCAGCATACAGATTGCAATTCCCATTCACAAACAATGTGACAGAGTATGAAGCCCTGATTCATGGGATATTGTTTGCACTAAAAAAGAAAGTGAAGATTCCGCATGTCTATGGAGACTCAGAATTGGTTGTAAGACAAGTAAGAGATATATATTCTTGTAACTACAAGAAGCTATCCAATTACAGACATAGGGTATGGGATCTAATAGAATATTTTGATGCATTCAACATCACCCATGTACCTAGAGAACAAAATCACAGGGCAAATGCCTTAGCCCAGGCCGCCAACACTCTGGAACCATTGTCCATATCTAGTTTAAAGAGATTTTTAGTAGAATTAGTGTCAATACCTTCTGTGCCTAACAATGTAACTAACCTTCAAGTATTTGATGATGATCAACATATTTTATACTTCATATCCAATAGAGATTTCTTTGATGCGCATATCATATATGAAAGAAATGTGGAAGACCATATCTGGGAGGAAAAAGGAATCCTAGAGCTGCCTAGTAACAAGATTCCTAAGGGAATGATATACTTAGAAAGAGTATTTGATTTAGACAACATGCTGAAATAGAAAGATCTCCCTAAAGCAAATGGAGGAGAGTATTCATAGGTTAGCATAGGACATGATGATGAGAAAAGGTATGTCTTGATTGGAAAGGTGTGTACAGAAGAAGAGCTGGAAGGGATAACCCAAGCACTTAAAGATTATATCCATGTCATCATCTAGACATATGATGAGTTGAAAACTTATGATACATCAATCATCACTCACACCATACCTTTAAAACCAAATGTCAAGCCTTTTAGATAGAAGCAAAGACCTGTCAGTACTTTACTGGAGCCCATCATTTTTGAAGAAGTTAAGAAATTGCTTAATGCCAGGATCATATTTCCTGTGAGACATTCCACCTGGGTGGCAAACTTAGTCCCAGTAAGAAAGAAGAATGGTGACATCAGATTGTATGTAGACTTTAGAAATTTAAATAGAGCTTATGAAAAGGATAACTATCCTTTGCCTTCTCTGGATGAGGTTTTGCAAATTGTGAATGGTACCAAGATGATGTCATTCTTGGACACTTTTTTAGGATACAACTAGGTGATGGTGGACAAAATAGATAGATTAAAGACTACATTCACCATAAAGTGGGGAATATTCACCTACAGGGGCATGCCGTTTGGATTGATAAATGCTGGAGCCACATTTTAGCAAGCAATGGATATAGCCTTCAGAGGGTTGATTGGTAAATGCATAGTCATATACATGGATGACATGACAATTTTCTTCTCTAAAGAGAGGGAATCATGTAGAAGACCTCAAGAAGGTACTAATCAAATGTGAACAGTATGGAATATCCCTAAACCCTAAGAAGTGCATATTCGGGGTCACCACAGGGAAGTTATTAGGTCACCTGATAACAGAGAATGGGATCATCATTGACCCTAAGAGGGTAGAATCAATCATGAGGATACAACTTCCTAAAAGTAAGAAGGAGCTCAAGTCTTATTTTGGTAAGGTTAATTTTGTTAAGAAGTTTATTACTAGTTTTACAGAAATCATTAGACCATTGAATGCCATGCTCAAGAAAGATGCCAAAATTGAGTGGACACCTGAAGCTAGAGTAGCCTTTGAAGATATCAAGAAAGCCATATCTAATTCTCTAGTGCTAATCAGTCCAGATTATACCAAAGACTTCTACATTTACTCATTTTCTTCAGAGCATACATCTACAATAGTGTTAAAACAAAGAAATGAGGCTAAAGGAGAAAAACCTATAGCCTTCATAAGTTGTCCTTTCAGAGATGTAGAACTCAAATACATGGATGTTGAAAGATAAGCACTTTCTCTGGTTCAAGCAGTCAAGAAGTTCAAGCATTACATCCTGAGGAGTAAAGTGATAGTTGTAGTACCTGATGTAGTAGTAAAGATGCTTTTAATGTAAAATAAACCAGGTGAGAAGAGAGCCAAATGGATTACTGTCCTCCAAGAATATAATGTGAGAATAACACCCATGAAGTTAGTGAGAGGACAAGCATTAAGTCAGATGATATCTAAAATTGATCATAACATCATGAGTCAGTAGTATGTCATAAATGCAAGGGAAGATGGAGAATGGTAATCAAACATTAGACACATCTTGATTACTAGAAGATGTCCTTCAATATTGCAGGCCTCATAGAGGAGAGCCTTAATGATAAGACTACAGAAATACATGATGAAAGGAGGAGTCCTTTTCAAGAAGAACTATGAGGGAATATACCTTAGATGCCTAGAAAGGCAAGAAGCAGATAAGGTGCTATCAGAATTACATGACAAGTTTGGAACTGCACATGGATCATCCTTAGCTACCACTCATGCTATCCTCATGGTGGGGTATTACTTGCCCACTATTTCTAAAGATACGGTAGAACACATCAAATGTTGTCATATGTGTCAGGTTGCTGCAAATAGAGAAAGATATGTTGCTTAGCCTTTGCAGCTAGTGATGGAGATGCACCCATTTTCTCAATGGGGGATGGACTTCATAGGACCTATTAACCCTCCATCATCTTTGGGCCACAGGTATGTTTTGCCTATTATTGATTATTGTACCAGGTGGACTGAAGCTATTAGCAGTAAGACATGCAATGCTGAGGATGTAATCAAGTTTCTAGAAAACAACATAGTAACTAGGTATGGAGTTCCTTATACTTTGGTATGTGATAATGGGTTTGCCTTTGCTTCAATAAGACTATCAAGTTGGGTATTTGACCATGGAATCATCTTGAAATTTTCCTCAAATTACTATCCCCAAGGGAATGGATTAGCAGAATCCACAAACAAGAATTTATTGAACATCATAAAGAAATTAATAGAAAAGAACCCAAGGGAATGGAATACCCTATTGAAGTATGCTTTGTGGGTAGATAGAACCAAGATGAAGGATGCATTAGGAAATTCTCCTTTTCACCTAGTATATGGGGTGGATCCCATTCTCCCTGTTAACCTAAAGATCCCCACCTTGTAGTTTGCACAAGAGTATCTAGGCATAGATAACAAACAAGAAGTTAGGTTGCTTCAGTTGATACACCTAGAAGAAAAAAGGAATAAAGCAAATGATCAATTTGCTAAACATCGAAGTGTTGTCAAGCATTGGTTTGACAAAAGAGCCACAGTTAAGGCTTTTAGAATTTTAGATTTAGTCCTGATGTGGGACGAAGCACATGAAAGGAAAGGAGATCATGGTAAATTTGACAAACTATGGATAGGTCCTTTTCAAGTTTCAAAAATTTTGGGAGAGAGCACCTATAAGCTTAAGACTTTAACCAGTGAGGATGTTCCATTACCAGTTAATGGATAGTTCCTTAAACATTATTTCCAAGCCTGAGTCAGTATCATGAAAGTCGTGTGTATTATAGTGTGCATATTTGTATAGTTGTTTGTATAGTTTGGTTTTGTTTTGTTTGTTTGCTTGTTGAGTTCTATTTTTGTTAGTTAAGATGATGTAGCTTATCACCCTAGGAACATAACTAAATTGTTAAGATTCAAGTGATGAGACCAAATTCATATATAGGTTATGACTCATTTTGAGAAGTATTGGTAATCAGGTATGTGATATCTTTTCTTCAGGGTGCTTTCTCTTGCCCAAAGTGATTTTTTCACAATGACTCACCTAATAGCCTTGGATTTGTGGAACACACAATTATAGGTGTTAAGTGAAAAATCTAAAGGGACTCCCTTACTACCAATACAATCTCCAACCTAAATCAGCAAGTGACCATGCCTTGCACATTAAGTTTACATGATGAAATCATATGAATACAGAGAATGAATATTGAAAATTCAAAAAGAAATAAAATCAGGCCATATAAGTAACCCTACTGGGGCTATAGATGTCTGCTGGCAGTGGGGCTCTACTTAGGGGGGATTGTATAGATAACCTTGCCAGGGCTATGGATGCCTACTAGAAGCAAGGCTCTATCTAGGTTGGCTATGAGGGATGCTCCCAAACTATCTAGCTTAACATCAGTAACTCGTGTTTTCAACTTACATTCAAGATGAGGATAATTAATCATCTGCACACACCTGATCCTTTGTTAGCACGGTTGCCCTGATGAAGACCTTATCATTCAGAAAGATTATAATGCTTATACTTAAAAAGAGTTAAAATACTAGGTTAGAATGTGATCACATAACTTGAATCATTGGAATTTAGTTATGTTCTTTGGTGGCAAGTTGGTGTGTGGTTAGTCAACACGCCCCATTTTAGCTTGAAAAATAGGGACCCAAATTTTCTTGCTACTGGGGGTTGTTGTTTTTCTGCTTTGGGCATTTGGTAAAATTAAATCATGCATGATAACCCTATAGGAGGTAGATAGGCCACTATAATGAGTTCAGTTGCCAAAGTCAATATTTCACATCATCAACCTCATGGTTGGAAAGTGCTTAAAATTCTAAGCAGGTTTGCCTTTTAGATCACCCTAAAATTCTCTAAGGGAAGAAAGTTATGTTAAGTCCAAGTTCTAGTCAAACCTGATATTCCAAGGGGAGGGTTGTATTTCAAATGATAGTTATATTATATAAGATCACCCTGATATAAGTTTATCACCTGATAATCACTTGGTCTGCGAAGTCCAGACATTAATTTTATGTAGTAGTTGTTAATTACCTATCGAATGACTTCATATATTTTGCGGGGGTCATATTGTTAATATCAGTCATATTATGAATATCCCCCCCCCCCGCAAAATATCACCCTATGCTAATATGATGGTGATCTCATCTTAATCCAACGAATAAAGAAAATCACCGTGATGATGACATCATCATTCTTTTTACCTCGTAGAGGTATATGTCCAACGACCACCCTATTCAACAATGATGATGTCATTATAATGCACATTTAAACAAAGTCATCCACATGGTGACATCATCCTAATCTTTCCTAAGGGGGTCATTTTAGTTGCGGGGTCACATTTTAAATATCCCCTGATCTTAAAATCATGACCTGATATACACATGGTCAATGTTAATCATAATCACCCAATCCCCTTACATTTGTTTTTCCACTCGAGGGTGGAGGGTCATTTTACATAGAGGTGGTCATATTTTGAATATCACTTGATCTTATGAAGATCACTGCCTCCCCCTGTTTTCTAACATTAAATGGACTTACATGTGGTAGGTGGATTCTCGACGATTGCGAACACAATTCAAACACTTGGCACCATGCAAGGATCCATTGCAGAGGATCAATGAAGTTGATCGATTTAACTTAGTTTTACCCTAATTCACCTTGCGGATGTGTTTAAAGGTAACTTTCCAAGGTCATTTTTATTTACCTTGCGAAAAAAATAAGAAATTACAGAGCTGAGAAGTCAAACCCTCATACGAGATACCAGTGAACGGATAAGGTCTTCTAGCATAACATAATAGGTGATCATCATCATCTGTAGCCCTTTTTCGTAATCATCTATCTAATCTAGGAGGAAAGCATTATCAAGTAAGTAATTAAAAACCCTATTGTTTCTATTTTTAGCATGTCTAGGTAGTATGTTTCTTCTTGTGGTGAATCTGTAAGTATGGATATCATGATGAAGTAATGAATAATAAATAGAGTATGCATGATGCCATAAAATATACAATGTTGTATGAATGCATATGGGTATTGTTTAGTAAGACCAGACATGCTCATTGCAGGAGTCCATGGCGGACCTTAGATAGAACAGGTCTGATGCAGATTTTCTTAAGCCTATGTTTGTTCAACCCAAAGGGGTACAATTCAAGTATGACATCATTAGGGACACTCACCAAGGAAATATAGATTTGGCATCATGGTCCACAAGAATCGATCATGAAAAATATAATACCCTTCTGGATACAATATATGTATCAGGAATGTGGCATGCAGCTGGATTCCCATATGCCATGGAAACCCCAGAACTAGTAGTAGAATGTGCCACAAATTATAACCCTTAGAACAGGCAGGTGGAGAAGCATGGAAGGGTTTACACTGACTTTTCAATTAAGGGATCGCATCTACTTTCAATCTACTAGTTGGAAAGAAGGTGGTTAGCATTGATCTACATAAACTGGAAACAAAGTATAACAACAACAAAAATAATGCAAGGAAGAGGATGTACTAGTGGAGGTCTAAGAGTACTACCTACACTACCTCAGGTAAATTACCAGGACACTTATATAAAATTGATTTTGACGATGAATACTAGTACATGATTGCCCTCCTAAGTATGATGACAGGTCAACCTCATGCTGGAAATTTTAAGAATTAGATGTTTGGAATCATCCAGATGGTCCTTTATATAGATAATAAGCCATTATGGGCCAACGTCATCAGTGATGTGTTGAATGAATGGATGAGGAACCTGGGAGGTCAAGCATGCATGTTCCATATGACTTCATACTTTGTGTACTCATATGCTTACAAAGGAACATTTGATGCCTTGACTATAGTGGGTAAGGCTGGTGGTGGTGTGGATGATGCCCACATATGGGATCACTATCCTCAGCTATAGCGAAAGAACAACCTCCTAGATTATAAATTGGTGAATGATGCATTCTCTATGCATCTAGTTAGAACTATGGAGGAGGGCAGAACCAAGCGATTGAGCATGGAAGCTCAAGAAGTTGTATACATACATGGTGCCTCATTCATCCAATATGCCACATTTTCATATGTCAGAATAGAGGGATTTGAAGAACAACCCCTTATGCTACCCAGCTACCCCACTGATGGGATAGTCTTGATGGAATTTCTTAGGCAAGTATCTACCATAGTGGATGCATGCAAAGCACAAAAGAAGATACCCCCAGTACTATTTCCAGTATCTATGGGCTGGTATATGTGCCCTAACTCAGAGAGCATAAAGGATGCCATAGGGGGACTGAAACTGATGTACCTGCAGCCATTTCCATTGGCTAGATCCTATGACCCCTATGGTAGGATGTAGAAAATAATGGGGAAGCCTCTACATTAGAAGCACCTAGAGGATTTCTGGACTGATTGTGAGGATGAGGTTGAAGTAAGAAGAACAAAATACCAGAGGCTAACCTTAAATCAGATAAGGATATTTGACTGTATCCCAGTGCAAGTACAACTAAAGAAGGATGATGGAAGGACCATGTCAAATGAATATGAAGATAAGAAGGTGTATAATGACACCATCTCAGCCCCTGACCTAACACAACCAAAAGATATTTCCTTGGATCAGTTTATAGGTGGGGTGTTGTAGTTAACCCAAGCTTGGGTAGACGAACAGATAAACAAAATGAAGAAAAGGGGTGTGGCCCTTACAATGGATACCAAGAAGAAAAGGCAAGAGATCCTTGATGAGGAGTATGATGACTTCCTCGATGAATAAATAAAATCTAATGGGGAAAGGTTACCCACTCAGAAATAGAGAAAAGGTCCCCCTAGAGGAAACAAGACTGATGATGAGCCTAAGGGGGTGATAATCAAGAGAATTGCCATACCAACTGTAGGTGCATCAACATCAGGATAGGCTTTTGCCTCATCTGCACAACCTCTGATGGACAAACAAAAGATAAAAAGTGTTAGGGTTAACCGGCAGAAGATATCAATTAAATGCAAATAAAGATTAAATAGAGGAATGAAAATAGACAGAAATAATAATAGTGAGAGACAAGTTTTAACATGGTTCACCCAAACTCAGGCTACATCCACCAAACAGAGTCCAATATTATTTTCTAGTAAATCAAACTGATTACAACTAGCAATCTTTGCAACTCAATACCATTGCAAATGCTACAATACAATATCCACCAAAACCCTAACCCTTAGCCGCTCTTTATCAAGCCTTTTTGTCAGTTACAAAATAGGGTTTTCTTATGTCGGTCACAAAAATAGGAATTTTTTATGTCGGCTCTAAAACAAATTTAAATGGCTAGTGTATAGTACTTTCCTGATCACTCACCACCTACCAACAATCTCCCACTTGGAGACTAATCAGGCTCCACACCAAACAATCTCCCACTTGGAGACTGATCCTGGATGACACCGCTGCCCCTGTGGCTCCCACTGGAAATAAGAACCCTGGACTCTCCTGTTCTATTTTTTGTTGTTTTCAGTATTGAAGACCAACTGAAGTTGAAGAGGAGCTCAACTTCTCTCTTGTCACTGCATTTGTAAACATATCTGCTAGATTTTTATCTATATGTATCTTTTCTAGCCTTAACTATCCATCATCCAACACCAACCAAATAAAGTGATACCTCAACTATATGTGTTTGGTCTTTGAATGTAAGGCAAAATTCTTTGCAAGATGTATGGCACTCTGACTATCTATATACAAAGAACTATTAGCCTGTTCTTTGCCTAATTCTTCCATGAAAGATTGTAACCATATCATCTCCTTTCTTGCCTCTGTTACAGCTACATACTCTACCTCCATGGTGGATAAAGCAACCACCTTTTGCAACAGTGAGATCCACCCCACTGTTGTCCCACCTACAATAAAGACATAACCTATAGTACTCCACCTAGTATCAATATCCCCTACCAAATCTAAGTCTACATAGCCTGGGGCAATCTTGCATCACCCAAAAAGAAGTTAATTCAAAACTATTGTAGTTGTTCTCATTTCTTCCCATAATTAGTGTTTTTGGTTCCATAATATGTAGAATAATAATGTAGGATTTTCAGTTTTTCCAAAACTGCTAAAAATAGCGACCTGCCTATTTAGGAAAGTGTACTTGCTATTTTTAGAAAGTTTGTATTTGGCCACGTAATGAAGCAAAAACTTTTAGAAGGTTACATAATGGAAATATAAGACCTTTGGTGAAGGAATTAGGAAAAGATCATTTGTGAGCTGAAAGATATTAAAGTTTTTGTTTTCTGAAAAGACCCTAAAAATTTCTGGAACGAGATATGAGGCACTAAAACTTCCCATAACATCCCAAAAAATTGATAGAAATCCATTTATGAATTTCCAGCATGATAGTTCACATCACGAGCTTTCCGGTGCTTAAAACAGTTCGTCAATCGGATGTCCGGATCAAAAGTTATGCTTCCCGGAAGTTGACCTACATTTGGAGGGAGTTGCAAATTTTGAAATTTAGCTGGAGGCCGCCAAAAAGTGATATTTATGACTATTTTAGGAACCCTAAGTGGTAGTAAAGTTAAGGGGGCCAATGTAGAGTCAAGAATAGGTGGGAAAATATAAACCCTAGCTGATTTAGGGTTATAGAAGGCTGAAGATTCTAGAGTCTTGAGGTTGGGAAAGCTATAATGTGTTGCAGCCAGTAGGGGATTCATCCTCTGATTGTAATTGAGCTTCTGTGATGTAATGAGTTGCCCAGTTCAATAAACAAAAGTTCTATTTACTATGTTCAATATTTGTTATTGTGTGTTTTTTGATTTACCCCCTTCATCAAGTGGTATCAGAGCGAGGGTTCCTGAGTGTGTAGACAGATCGCCAACCGTGAGGTAGTTTGCACCAGGACTTGAGGTTGTGGGTTTGCTGCGGGGACCAAGATGCCTCCACAAAGAAATTGTGTTGGGAGGAATGCTTTGACGGAAGAGGGTTTTAGAGCCCTACAAAGGCAAATCGATGCATTGTAAGAGGAGCTACAAAGAGGGTTTGAGCTAAGGACAAGAGAAGAAAGTGAAGATGAAGTTGAAAAAGAGCTATCTGAGGAAGAACAAGAGGCTGCTGAAGATGCTGCAGAAGTAAGGTTGCTAAGGGTCATTTCGAAGATCAGAAAGAGGCCCAGGATCAAAATTTCTACATATTATGGAGATTTGAATCTAGAACAACTTATTTGATTGGATCAATGACATGGAGGAGTATTTTGAGTATGAAGATGTGGAGGACCCAGATCGGGTTAAGTTTGCAAAAACAAAGTTGAAGGGCCATGCCAATATTTGGTGGAAGGAGGTCCAATTAGAGAGGAACAGAAGAGGAAGAGCAAAGATCACCAGATGGGATCGGATGGTGGAGAAACTCAAGAAGCAGTTCATTCTTGTAGACTATGAGATGGAGTTGCTGAAGAAGCTGCAAGGACTGAAGCAAGGTAACAAGTCTGTTAAGGAGTATACAGAAGAGTTTTATAAAATTACTATCAAGACAGGCCATGCAGAGCCTAACAAGGAGAAGGTAGCCCATTACATTAATGGGTTAAGACCGAGTATTCAAGAGGAGTTGAGCCTAGTTAGAATGACCACCATAGAAGATGCGTACCAGTTTTCCCTGAATGTGGAAGAGAAGCTGAATAAAAGATTTGATAGCAAGCAAAGGGGAAGAGGTCAAGGTGGAAGGACTGGTGGAAGACCCTATGGAGGTCGTAATGAAGATCTAAAGAAAAGTGAAGAAGCAGGCACCAGTCAAAATCAAAGAGGGGATAATACCTACCGCCCTCATGACCAGAACAATGGTGATCAAAGAGGAAGAGGAAGAGGCAGACTTGGGCAAGGACCTGGAAGAGGAGGTTTTAGAGGAACTTGTTTCCAATGTGGAGAAGAAGGGCATCGAGCAAATGAGTGTCCGCAACATCAAGGAAGGACAAACAGAAGACCTGAAGGTAATGCACAAGTTGTACATGTAGATGAAGATGCACATTCTAAGCATTCTGAAGATGCTGAAAGGGGAGAAACCCTAGTTGTCAGAAGAACCTTGCTGAATGAGGAAAAAGAACCTAATCAGAGGAAGAGTTTATTCTGCACAAGGTGCAAATGTGAGGGTAAGTGTTGTGATATTATTATTGACAGTGGAAGCACTGATAATCTTGTTTCAGAAGAGATGGTTGACAAGTTGAAGTTAACAAGAAGAAAGCATCCGCATCCATATCAGATTGCATGGTTGCAGAAGGACCATAGAGCTTTGGTCAGTGAGCAGTGTTTAGTGAAGTTCAAGATTGGTGACCACCATGATGAGGTGCTATGTGATATCATACTGATGGATGCATGTCATATGCTGTTGGGGAGGCTGTGGCAGTATGATAGGAGCACTGTCCATGATGGCCGTGCAAACACATATTCCCTTACAAAGGATGGAGTTCATCATAAGTTGAAGCCCTTGAAGGAGGTGGAAGAAAAGGTATGTAGTACAGCTAGAATTTGTTTGGTAGATGGTAGAAAATTTTTGGAGGCTATGAAGCATGAGCGTCATTGCTTTGCATTGATTCCTAAGATTAGTCAAGAGAAATGTGAAGATGTACCAGTAGAAGTTTCATATATGTTGGAAGAGTTCTAGGACATTATCTCTGATAATGTACCAAAAGGTTTACCACTAGTAAGGAAGATAAGTTATCAAATGGATTTGATACCAGGAGCCAGTTTGCCAAACAAGGAAGCCCACAGAATGACCCCTCCAGAGAATGAAGAGCTGAACAGACAAGTTCAGGAGTTGTTGAGGAAGGGACTAATAAGGGAGAGCCTAAGTCCATGTGCAGTACCTGCAATACTAGCACCAAAGAAAGATGGAGAATGGAGGATATGTACAGACTCTCGAGCCATCAATAAGATAATGATCAAGTATAGATTTCCATTGCCAAGAATGGATGACATCATGGATTGTTTGAGTGGAGCCAAGTACTTCATGAAGATTGACCTGAAGAGTGGGTATCACCAGATCCGTATCAAAGAAGGAGATGAATGGAAGACAGCCTTCAAGACAAAGGAAGGTTTGTATGAGTGGTTAGTCATGCCATTTGGGCTAACCAATGCACCGAGCACATTCATGCGGCTCATGAACGAGGTACTGAAAGAATTTTTGGGAAGTTTTGCTATTGTTTATTTGGATGATATTCTGATTTTCAGTAAGACTTGGGATGAGCATTTGATGCATATCAGAAGAGTTCTAGAGAAGCTGAGGGAGGAGAAGTTACTGATTAATCTGAAGAAATGCAGTTTTGCAAAGAAGGAGTTGGTATACCTGGGATTTGTTGTCTCAGAAGAAGGTCTTAAGATGGACCCAGAAAAAGTAAGGGCTATCATGGAGTGGCCTACACCAAGAAGTGCAATGGAGGTAAGATCTTTTCATGGTTTGGCAAGTTTTTATAGAAAGTTTATCAGGAATTTTAGTAGTATTTGTGCACCCCTAACTGAAACAATGAGAGGGGATAGAAAAGAGTTTAGATGGACTAAAGGAGCTGACAAGAGCTTTCATACATTGAAGCAGAAAGTTGTAGAACAACCTATTTTGGCACTTCCAGATTTCAATAAGGTATTTCAGGTAGATTGTGATGCTAGTGGTAGTGGTATAGGAGCTATTTTGAGCCAAGAAGGTAAGCCCATTGCCTATTTTAGTGAGAAGCTTAATGATGCCAAGAAAAAATATTCTATTTATGATCAAGAATTTTATGCAATAGTTCAGGCTTTGAAGAAATGAAGACATTATTTGTTGCCAAAAGAGTTTGTTTTATATACTGATCATCAGGCTTTGCAGTATATTAATAGTCAAGGGAAGTTGAACCAAAGACACTTAAAATGGGTTGAGTTTTTGTAGAGTTATACTTTTGTTTTGAAGCACAGGAGTGGAAAGTCCAACAGAATTGCAGATGCCTTGAGTAGAAGGCAAAATTTGTTGACAGAAATGAAGATAGAGGTTGTTGGGTTCGATGAGCTCAAAAGTTTGTATCTTGAAGATCTAGATTTTGCAGAGGCTTGGAAAGCTTGTCTGGAGCCTGTTACATTGGACAGGACAAAATGGTTGGATTTCATAATCTAAGATGGCATGTTGTTTAGAGGAAGCCAGTTGTGCATTCTGAGGAGTTCCATGAGAGAGAACCTAATTAAAGAGAAGCATAGTGGAGGACTGGCTGGACACTTTGGTCGAGATAAGACCATTTCTATTGTTGGTGAAAATTATTATTGGCCACAGTTGCAGCAGGATGTGAGGAAGTTTGTGCAGAGTTGCAGAGTATGTCAGATGGCAAAAGGAACAAGTCAAAATACAGGATTGTATCAACCATTACCTGTACCAGAGAAGCCATGGGATGATATTAGTATAGATTTTGTTCTTGGTTTACCAAGGACACAGAGAGGGCATGATTCTATTTTTGTGGTGGTGGACAGATTCTCAAAGATGGCACATTTTATTGCTTCTAAGAAGACTAATGATGTTGTTCATATTGCAGAGTTATTTTTTAAGGAAGTGGTGAGACTACATGGTCTACCAAAGAGCATAGTTTCAGATCGAGATACCAAGTTTGTTGGTTATTTCTGGAGGACATTGTGGAAGAAGTTGAAGACATATTTGAAGTTTGATTCTGCACACCATCCACAGACTGATGGACAAACTAAAGTGGTGAATAGGAGTTTGGGTAACTTGCTACGATGCTTAATAGGAGATAAGCCCAAGGGATGGGATTTGATTTTACCACAGGCCGAATTTGCTTACAATAATTCTGTCAATAGGAGTACTGGTAAATCACCATTCTAGATTGTATATGGCAATAGCCCAAGAAATGCTTCTGAGTTAAGGAAGCTGGACAACGGAGAAAAGAAAAGTGTTGAAGCTAAAGACTTTGCAGAACACCTGAAGAATTTGCATGAAGAGGTGAGAAAGCACATTAATAAAATGAATATTCAGTACAAGGCTAAGGCAGATCAGAAGAGGAGATATAAAGAATTCCAGGTAGGAGATGAAGTCATGGTTCACTTGAGAAAAGAAAGGTTCCCAATTGGAACATACAATAAGTTGAAAATGAAGAAATTTAGACCATGAAGAATCCTGAAGAAGCATGATTCAGGAAATGCATATGAGGTAGAGCTGCCGAGTGGGATCAATATTTCCCCTATTTTCAATATTACTGATTTATCAGAATATCATGAAGGTGGAACAGAGGATGGACCAACAGAAGTACAGTAGAGTATTTCGGCATCTACTTCAATGGAGGAGATAGAAGAGATCTTGGATAGTCGTGTGGGAAGAAGTACTCGGAACAAGCAATATGAAGAATATCTAGTAAAATGGAAAGGAAGGCCTGTTGAAGATTCTTCTTGGTTGTCTAAGGCAAAGGTTGACCATTTGGGTTTTCCTCACACAAACACCTGAGATGTGATAGGGTCACTTCTCAAATTACCCTGGGTGTCTGATGCAAGAGCATCCAGAGGTGTAAAGGCAATCTTGCATCACCCAAAAAGAAGTTAATTCAAAACCATTGTAGTTGTTCTCATTTCTTCCCATAATTAGTGTTTTTGGTTCCATAATATGCAGAACAATAATGTAGGACTTTCAGTTTTTCCAAAACTGCTAAAAATAGCGACCTGCCTATTTAGGAAAGTGTACTTGCTATTTTTAGAAAGTTTGCATTTGGGCACGTAATAAAGCAAAAACTTCCAAAAAGTTACATAATGGAAATATAAGACCTTTGGCGAAGGAATCAGGAAAAGATCATTTGTGAGTTGAAAGATATTAAAGTTTTTGTTTTCCAAAAAGCCCCTAAAAATTTTCGGAACGAGATATGAGGCACTAAAACTTCCCATAACGTCCTGAAAAGTTGCTTGAAATCCATTGATAGAAATCTATTTATGGATTTTCGGTGTGATAGTTCACATCGTGAGCTTTCTGGTGCTTAAAATAGTTCGTCAATCAGACGCCTAGATCAAAAGTTATGCTTCCCAGAAGTTGACCTACTTTTGGAGGGAGTTGCAAATTTTGAAATTTAGCTGGAGGCTGCCAAAAAGTGATATTTATGACTATTTTAGGAACCCTAAGCGGTAGTAAAGTTAAGGGGGCTAGTGTAGAGTCAAGAATAGGTGGTAAAATAGAAACCCTAGCTGATTTGGGGTTACAGAAGGCTGAAGATTCTAGAGTCTTGAGGTTGGGAAAGCTGTAATGTGTTGCAGCCAGTAGGGGATTCATCCTCTGATTGTAATTGAGCTTCTGTGATGTAATGAGTTGCCCAGTTCAATAAAAGAAAGTTCTATTTACTGTGTTCAATATCTGTTATTGTGTGTTTTGTGATTTACCCCTTCATCAAAATCAATATTAGAGCCCCCAAAAAATAAGTGTTTATTGGATGTACCTCTCAAATATCTAAGAATCCATTTTATTGCATTCCAATGCTCAAATCTGGGATGACTCATATACCTGCTAGTGAATCCTACAACATGTGCAATATCCAGTCTCGTCTATACCATGGCATACATTAAACTTCCTACAGCTAAAGCATATGGTACCTTGGACATTTTTTCTTCCTCCTCTTGTGTCTTTGGACACATCTCCTTAGTCAATTTCAAATGACTAGGCAAAGGTGTGCTGACAACTTTTACACTCTCCATATGGAATCTCTGCAACACCTTTTCAACATAAGTAGCCTGAGATAGAGTCAATTTTCTGTTCTTCCTATCTCTACAAATTTTTATACCAAGGATTTGTTTTGCTACCTCCAAATCCTTCATATCAAATGACTGTGCTAACTGATGTTTTAACTCTTTGATCTGATCCATGTTAGACCCAGCTATAAGCATGTCATCAACATATAAACATAAAATAATGTAGATATCATTATCCAACCTCTTAAAATAAACACAATGGTTAGAATTACATTGGCTGTAGCCTTGCTTAGCCATAAAACTATCAATTTTTAAATACTATTGCCGAGGTGCTTATTTCAGGCCATACAAATTCTTCTTCAATCTGCACACCAGTTTCTCCTTACCTCAAATCCTTGGGGTTGTTCCATGTATACCTCCTCCTCCAAATCACCATGGAGAAAGGTAGTTTTTACATCTAGCTGTTCTAAATGCAAATCTTCAGAAGCCACAATACTTAAAATAGTACGAATAGAAGTCATCTTGACAACCGGAGAAAACATCTCATCAAAATCAATGCCCTTTTTCTATGCAAATCTTTTTATAACTAACTTGGCTTTAAATCTTTTCTTACCTCCATCTTCCTCTTTCAGCCTATAAACCCATTTGTTTGGTAAAGCCTTTTTACCTGTAGGCAACTTACATAATTCCCAAGTCTATTTTTTGGTAAGGAGTCCATTTCTTCTTTCATTGCAAGCTCCTACTGAACCTATGTATCCACCTGCATAGCTTCATCATACCATTCTGGTTCACTAGCATCTATTAAAAAAATAGAATACAAAGAGGGAGAAAACCTTTCAGGAGGTCTACTTAGCCTTGTTGACCATCTAACATTCACTAGAGTTTGTGGTATTTCTGGTTGCTATTGTAGAGCACGAGGAACCACTGGAACATCACTATTTGGAGTATCATCCAGCACCACATAATCTTTTTCTTTCTTCTCATGCTGCTGCAACTGATCTTTGTACAACACCTTCTCATTGAATATAACATCCCTACTTCTCACAATTTTTTGATTTTCAAAATCCCAAAGCCTATAACCAAATTCATTAATGCCATATCTAACAAAGATATATATTTTTTGATTTTACATCTAGCTTGGTTCTATTTTCAGAATCTACATGTGCAAATGCTTCACATCCGAAGGTTTTGAGAAAAGAATAACTCACCTTCTTGCTTGTCCATGCTTCCTCTGGAATACCACTGCCCCAAGGAACTGAAGGACCTCTATTAATTAAATATATAGTAGTGTTGATAGCCTCTAGCCACATGTTTAAAGGCAGCCCAACATGCAATCTCATGGTCCTTGCACGCTCCATTATTGTTCTATTCATGCATTCAGCCACTCCATTTTCCTGTGGAATCCCTGGAACTATTTTCTGCCTACGAATTCCATTAAAGGAACAATAATCCTTAAATTCTTTGCTGCAATACTCACCACCATTATCAGATCTAAGACATTTTAATCTTTTACCCATCTCATTCTCAACCAAGCTTCTCCATTTCTTAAATGTTTCAAATACATCAGGTTTCTGCCTAAGGAAATAAATCCATACCTTCCTAGTTTTATCATCTATGAATGTAACATAATACTGAGAACCACTGAGAAAAGATACCTGAGCTAGTCCCCATACATCTATATGCACAAGCTCCAACTTTTCATTTTTCTTTTGCTTCCCATCCTTGAGAAAATTGACTCTCTTTTGTTTGCCATACACACAAATTTCATAGAAATCCATATTAATACATTTCAGACTTGGTAAAACTTTCTTAGAATGAAGTACCTTCATACCTTTTTCACTCATATGCCCAAGTCTGTTATGCCACAGTGTTGTCTTAGAACCTATATCAACTTTTCCAGTCTCTTCCTGCAAACTTGTAGCAACTGTTCCTGAACCTGTTTGTTTTTTCTCTGCAATAGCTAAAGTAAAAGGAACAGTGTGACCAATACAAAGATATAAGGTGCCTACTTTCACACATTTTTCTACTATTAAGGCACCTTTTGAAACCTTCTAATTTTTATCAGTAAATGTAACAATGCAACCTTCTTCAGCTAGCTGCCCTACTAAAATTAAATTCCTACTGAGCCTTGGAATGTGCCTTACCTCTTGTAGTAGCCAATGATTCCCATTCTACAACTTAATCTTGATTTTTCCTTTTCCAACAATTTGACAGGGTTCGTTATCTCCCAAATAAACTAGCCCAAAATCCCCTTGGACATAATCAAGAAAATAACTTCTATGGGGTGTAGCATGAAATGAGGCCCCTAAATCTAAAACCCATGAATCATCAACATTATCTAGGGAAAGAATCAAAGCATCATCTTCAAATTTATTACTTACCACATTTGCCTTCTTATTTCCTTCTTGTTTGTCTCCTTCTTTATTTTTTTGAGACCAGCAATCTTTCTTTAGATGACCTAGTTTCCCATAGTACCAGCAATCCTTCTGTCCTCAGGATTGGGATCTCTTGTCCTTTGATTTTCCTCATGACTTCCCATGACCTCCAAAAACTTTTCCTCTCTCCTTTGATCTACCCCTGCTTTCTGCATTCAAAACATTGCCTGATGTGGATCCACCTAAGTTTTTCCTACGAATTTGCTCACTTAGAATAACACCAACAATATCATCAAATTTTAAGGTATTTGAACTAGAAACAGAGTTACTAACCACCATTACCAAACTATTCCAGCTTTCAGGTGATGAACATAATATCAGGAGAGCTCTAACTTCTTCATCAAATTTTACATTTATAGAAGTCAATTGACTGACAATCATATTAAATTCATTTAAATGATCTATCATAGATCCACCTTCAACCATTTTTAGATTAAACAAACGCTTCATGAGAATTACCTTATTTGAGGATGAGGGTTTTTCATACAATTTAGCCAAAGCTTTCATCAGACCATCTGTTGTCTTCGCTTCTATTATATTGAATGCCACTGATGGTGCCAGGCACAACTGAATGGTTCCCAGTACCTTTCTGTCAAAAAGATTCTAATCCTCATCACTCATTATTGCCGGTTTCTTGGCTACTCCTTCCAACGACATCCATAAATCCTTTTGATAAAGGTAATCCTCCATCTGCATCTTCCATAACTAATAGTTCTGCCCATTAAATTTATAGACCTTCAATTTACCCTCATCCAACATTGCTCCCACTCAACCGTGAGACCTTCCTACAGATGATAATTGAACGCAACCTGCTTTGATACCACTTGTTATGGTTAGTTGGCAAAAGATATCAATTAAATGCAAATAAAGATTAAATAGAGGAATGAAAATACACAAAAATAATAACAATGGGAGACAAGTTTTAACATGGTTCACCCAAACTTAGGCTACATCCACCAAACAGAGAGTCCAATATTATTATCCAGTAAATCAAACCAACTACAACCAGCAATCCCTACAACTCAATACCATTGCAAATGCTACAATACAATATCCACCAAAACTCTAACCCTTAGCCACTTTTTATCAAGCCTTTTTGTCAATTACAAAATAGGGTTTTCTTATGTCAGTCACAAAAATAGGATTTTTTTATGTCGGCACTAAAAAAATTTAAATGGCTAGTGTATAGTACTTCCTGATCAATCACCACCTACCAACAAAAAGAATCCTGAGCCCACCTAAAGAGACTAAAAAAGTACAAGATGAAGGCCGGACCTTACAACAAGAAATAAAAGAAGATATCCCTTTCCAAGAGGAGCCTATAAATTAAGACCTTGTAGGTGATGATCAGATGATGGTCAGTAGGAAGAGGAGGGGTCCGCTACTGATGTCACCACCCAAGAAGCAAAGAACATCTATGCAGGGTGATAGCAAGGTCGAGCCTATAGTATTGAGAGGAGCTGGTGGTGAAGTGTTTAGGAAGGAGATGCAACATGATGTGCCACTTCCCACCATAATCAAGTTTAAGACTAAGAGAGCAGAAGAACAAGCAAAAGAAACTTTCAAAGCAAGTCAGGGTGGTCCTTTCTCCTTAGAAGACACCATGGACCTATTAGATGATGAAGGAGTGTAGAATGTAGCCTCTCAGAGGATGGATACCCTCTCCTCCAGTACCTACATGACTCCACGTGGGACCCCATTAGTACAAATGGTGATATTGGAAGAAATAAAACAAACAGAGGAAGTAAGAGAAAGTAGCCCAGAGAGGGAAACCCAACAAATTGGGCTTAACAAATTGGTTGATCAGGTGACTAGCCCTACAGTGATAGATTTAACAAATAGGGAAGATGTGAGCCCCAAAGACAAAGTAGGTGCATCTGAAGTGATAGAGAAACCTGATATGATGAGGGAATTTGAAGAAGCCAAGCAGGTAGAAGAAGAGAGCAATGCTTTGGATATGGGCCAGCAATAATAGGAGATACTCGCTAAGCCAAAAATAGTTGAAGTCCAACAGAAGGGCAGAGATAATAAGGATACATCAGGTGATGATGATGCTCAGACTCAGGATGCCACAAGAGATAAAGATAAATCAAGTCATGAGGACCTTCAAACATAAGACATCTGTCCATTAGGTATGGAGTAAGAAATGACCTAAGGTCAAGGTGATGCACTAGGCTCGAATACACAAACAGACATAGATATCAATATACCTCAAGGTGAGGAACATACTAAAGTAGATAAAACTCAGAAAGAGGGAGTGCAAGATCATCATGTGGACATTCCACAAGATCCTCCCCCATAGAAAGAGACCCCTCAAGAAGAAGAGATGCAACAAGATCCCCCTCATGAGGAGGTCCATGAGGAAGAAACTAGGAAGTCGCCTTCTCCACCTAGAATAGAGATAGATACTAGACATCATGGTTGACATGATGATGATAAAGAACATCAAGGATCTAGAGATGAAGTGCCTCAGTGGATTGAAAAAAAAATAGGTACGGAACAAGGCTTTGAAATTCAAGAATTTGACATTTCTACCTTGTTTGTAGAGACAATCATGAAACCAAATAGGAAAGCTATGTTGACCTTAGCTATTAGAAACGATACTGCTATAGGTAGAAGGACTACCCAAGTAGCACTTCCCACTATAGAGAAAGAAAAGAGGAAGATCACCCTTGAGGAATTCTAGATCACAACTGTTGATTTAGGTTTTGCTAATGAGGACCAAGAGGGTCAGGAAGGGAAGGATATCATTGATTCTTTAACCCAAAGGGTAAGGAAAGAAAAGGATAAAAATAAATAGCATAAAGAGCATATTGCTCAACTGCATTCATATATAAAAGGGTTGATTAACCCTGATAGTACACCAATTGATCTGGTAGTCCCATTAACTGTCATCTCCCAGGAGCAGGTCAACAAGTTAGACCTCTTGAAGCATGAAGCTATGATCATGGAGAAGTGGATGATGTCAGCCCTCATAGGAGCTAAAGAATTTTTTATAACCTCTTTACAGAGGTGAAATTCTCTGAGCAATTTGAAGAGAAAAGTAGATAAATGCAGAATGAAACAGGAAAGCGGTCATTCCAATTGGAAAAGGACCTAACTGTTGTGAGTGAGATGAGGAGGATTGATCCTCAAGTCTTAATAAACAACCGAGTATTAAATAATAACACTGCCCTACTAATAGATGTATGGTATGAGGATATTAGGTTCGAATGTGATATCCTAAAGAAATGTAGTGGAAAGCTTAGGGACATCAGTATAAAGATGCATAGTATGATGGCCTATGAAGTAGAGGTTCTTGAAGCTCTAGAAGGAAAAGTAGAGGGGAAGATTAAGAACCAAGACGCAAACTTTGCCATCAAAGCTCTGCATGATAATTTTCAGTAGGTAGCTGATGATCCTCTCACTCACCTGATGGAAGAGGTGATGAATAAGATCATGAGGATCAAAGTTAGGGTGGAATATTATAATGAAACTTTACACAATAGAAAAGGTAAATTGAAGGCAATCAAGGGTAAATTTTAGTCTCATAAGCATGCCATAAGAAAGGCCAAGACTCAAGATGGTAGGGAAGTAGATAAAATAGTACAAGCTTATGAGAATATCAGGACAGCAATGAAGGTCCATATACAGGATGATGTTCATCAGGGTGATAGCGATACTGAAAGTAATGAGGATGATGATCATGATGAAGAAGAAGAAGATAAAGAAAAAGAACCTGAGGAATGAAAAAAGATACATCACCAAAGAAATATATGCATCAGGTACTTATGAAAATGAGTCATCCAAATGGTTCCCAGCTGGCAACCTATGCCACGAGAAAAGTGTTGACTGAGTCAAAGAGTGATAATCTACCATTAATCTTAATTGACAAATCCTAACCGTATGTCATTTGTAACTACCTCCTCACCTTATTCTATAAAAGGTGCAGGGGTGCCATATTTTGATTATTTGAAATTTAATTGAAGTTTGATTGTTGAAATATAAGGACTCATTTCAAAGTCATTGTAAATGTACATGTTATGCTTACTGAATGAAAGAAAAGACAATTTGATTACAAAATCATCATAAATCATAAGTAATATATGTTTGAAATCTTGATACATGCTTTGACTAGCTGCATCCCTTAGAGTGCTTGTCAGTCTACATGTGTTGTTTTCATTCCTTATTCTTTGAAGTTAGCATCATCTATATCTAGCTACGGAACATTTTGGTGACATATGGTTTGATTTCTTCTCCTCATGAATGTATCTTGCATGTATGTGGTTCAATGGCTAAAGATTAACCAAAATTATAAACATTCTTTTAGATTTCTTTGAATTTCATAACAGATCATCACCATAATTGCAAATAATAGAAAATTAAAAGCAAATAATAGGAAATATGCTGATATCCCATAGATAATTGGAAATACAGAGCATATTTAGAGTAAAACCATGTTGAATTGACAAATATCATGCAAGATCATGCAAATATCCACTCATAGATACATCATTTGAGTAAATACACAATATAAAATCAAGAACAAAGTTTATGATGATCAATAATTAGAAGAATTGATTAAAATTGCAAATGTGTTAGCTATCCTTGAAAATAGAGTAGAAATAACCTCTTTGTGGAGTGAATTTATAGGATATAGTCTAATCCTAGTCATCTAGATAAACGTAAGGCCCCTTGAAATGGAAAATAACATGTCACATCAACCTCTAAGTAATGTCAGATGATCATGACCTGATCAATAGAGACTTGGAGTCATCAGCTTATCCTAAGCTGATCATACTTTACAAGATAATAAAGGTTTGTTGTGCAAATTTTTATGCATGTTGTTATGACTAACAATCATCATCAACAACCATTAGGATCTATAAGTTCAACACCAGCAGTTGCACCTTGTTTGGACTTAGACCCATCACTTTTCAGTGTTCACATGCCTTCTTTATTACTTTGACCTTTTATTTTGGCATGTCTCACCCTTTTTGTTACCTATGCTGTAATATCTTGTTTCTTCATGGGTGATTCATTTTGAGCTACCTGCATATTTATATTCTCAAGTTGTAAATCAAAATGAAAGACACTTTTGTCTTTTGTTTCTTTCTCTAAATCTAAAATTGATACATCCATGTTATCATGAAAGTATAACTCTAGTTTCTCAATATTAACCTGTTGATAACTAAGATGGGGGGGTGAATCAGTTATCTTAATTATTTCAACTTTCTGTCCTTCTTAACAATTAGTACACCATCAAATCATATAATCAAACATAATCATGAAAGTAGAAATAACATCAATACATATAACACAATGTTTTTGACATGGAAAACCTTGTTAAGGGAAAAACCACAAGGTGACTAACCCAAGATTGTAAATTCTCTGTTAAAAGAATAAGATAGTACAAAATGGCACTTGCCAATTAGAGTTCACTGCCCGAGCACACTAATCACAAGAGGCTCACTACCTACAAGAGACTCACTATCTACAAGAAACTAATAGAATACTTGAACTGATGTGAAGCATCCACACATGCTGAGGTTCAGTTCCAGTTAGGTTCAATATACTGATCTGTTGCACTTCATTCTTCCTCTTCTTTGGTGCTACTGTCCAGTCACATACCAAACCTGTATTTTTACATCCACACTGATCTCTACTTTTCTTCACACAATACACCAAACAACACACACTTTCACATCTAAATCAATCTGCTATATATATCTGCACCAATGATTTCAACACCTCTCTAGTCGGCATCTAGAATAGTCAATATTTTCTCAAACTCTAATCTATCAGCTGAATCCTTGCTTATCGAGTGATGTGTGTCAAGGAGATTCTTATAGAAGTCATCAATTGTGTCAAACAATCATGAATGATACCTCAAGAAAATTGATCATCATCAATATCTCATCCCGATTAAGGTCTGAAGCTTTGCCGGTCAGGTCTTCCTCAGTCTACTCTACCAAACAGGAACCCAACAATCTGGTGCTTATATCTTTTCACTCTTTTATCACCGAAGGCTTAATCTCTAGAATATATCAGTCATGATACTCCTCTTAACTTCCCCAAGTCTACACTTTACTGAGATACTTCCTCTGAGAGATATAGACCTGACTGTCAGACCTTACTGCATGCTCTATTCTTACTTACCAGACCACAACACTTCTTCAATCTGACTTCCGATAAAGACACACCATGTCCTGCGGATGTGTGGGATGGACTTTGTTGCCATCAATGACAATACTCATGAAGCCACACAGTATATCTTGCCAACAATCTCCCCCTTTGGCATTGATGGCAACACAGTGAAAAATGTCTAAGTGTCACACTATACTCCCCCTTAGCTGATGCTTTGTTCTAATGTACACTTTTCTGGAGCTCCCCCTTAGCTAGATTCCACATTGTCACTGCTCCTTACCCCCCCTTTGACATCAATGGCAAAGGGTAGGATCCTCATACAAAAATTTTCAAAAATCAATCTATACATATTGATGCAGAGTGGCACAAGGGAAGCAACACACAAGGGTTTACTCTATTGTCCTTTGCCCACTCACCCACTTCAAACATCCTTCAACCAAGCAACCAAAGGCACATTCAAGGGTGTATGAAGGATTAGGTATCCTAGTGATGGCTCCACCTTCTAGGCTTCTCCAACACCTCAGGACAGATCAACAAACACCTTCTATGCAGTTGGTTTGGTCTCCAACTTCCCAAAACTCTTCAACCTATACCTTGACTAGTAAGGCTACTAGCCCTCCAAACTAGGTTTTCTCAACAAAACTTGACAAAATCCCAAAGGTATAGGCAAACAAATGATGGAATTGAACACCTTTCAGGGGACCCTAACAATCCTCCAAATCTCCTGCTCCAACTCTACTCCAGCAATCCAGAACGCCTACTAGGTCTCTAGGCCTAATTGATCAATTTAGGCTAGGTTACAAAGAAAGTGCTCAAAATTGGGTGCATAGGTCAGGGGCAGGAACTTGGAATGCTTATACCATGTCCCTACAACACAAATCCATCATTTATTTGCTCACCCTAACAGGATTCTATCATCTACAACCTCAAATAGCATGAAATTGGCCAAATACAATGAAATACTTGACCTAGGGCATCACCTTAAAAATAGAAGACTGCATTTTCTGACAAAAATCTTTTGGAATCTTATTGTACATACCCCTAGCCTGCATTTCACCATTTTTTGCAAATTTTCAACGGTGGAAATGCATTCTAGGGCCGGATTTCTATGGCTGCCCTAGAAAACAGGGTTTCTGGACCTGTTTTGAAAGAAAAATCTATAACTTTTGATCCCGACCACTTCAGGACCTCAAACCAGTTGCATTGGAACCTTGACTCCAAGAGCTTTCAGAAAAATATCATTTGCACACGTGAAAAATCCGTACAGTCCGTACACAGCAAGAAAAATAGCAAAAAAAAGTTAGTTTTCTTGATTTTTGTGCCCAAATTCCGTACAAAAACTTCCTCCTCCGTACTGGAGTCAGCTATTCACCATATTAACCCATCCAAGTTGGTTTACAACTTCTACAAATAGTTTGAATAACCAAATTGAAGTTGCAACCGGTTAATGTGTCATTGACACCATTGACAACACTTGACACTATGGAGTTTTTGCATTTTCCAAAGGATGGCGATTTGTTTTTCTTGTCCAATGGAATCAAAACATCCTCCATACTCCCAAAACATGATAAAACACACAAACAATAAAAAAAACTCAAAAACCAACCCTTATACCTTCTAGGCCTAAGTGGCATAACAAGGATCCAAGTGGACTAAGCATGATTGAGGTTTATATGGTTACCTCAATCATCTTGACCACACAAAAAGGACCATATATTCATGGCTAAAGCCTTATTACAATCAAAACCACAACTTTAAAAAAAAATGCAAACAAAGTGACTTTAGGAACCAAGGTGCTCCTAGGTGCCCTGCACCATACACCCACTGTCAAAGAGAACTCAAGTCTCTTGAGTTGGAATGCTGTCAAATGTGAAACCTGCCTTCTCAATGTCTACCTTGCTCATCCAAGTGGCATCCTCCTGAGGTTTGTTTAGCCACTTCACCAAATAGTCATGATAGGTGTGCCTTCTAGTTTGTTTTGCAATCCTCTTGTCCAAAATGCACTCAATCTGATTTGGAGATGAAGGAATGAGTTCCTGGAGTGTGTGATCAGTTTGATCTTCTTCAAAAATAGTCTGAGGATCAGATCCTTTATAGGGATAAAGGTCTGAAACATTAAAAATTGGAGACAAAGCAATGCCATCCGGAAGTCTGATTTTGTAGGCATTTTCTCCACATTTCTTGAGCACTTCACAAGGCCCAATCTTCTTCATGAGTAGCTTAGTGTGTTTACCTACAGGGAGCCTCTCCTTCTTCAGATGAACCATTACTAAATCACCTTCCTTGAACTGCAAATCCCTTCTTTTTCTGTCAGCAAATTGTTTATATTTCTGAGAAGTGGACAGCAATTTCTGTTGTACTTGTTCATGGACATCTTTCATGACTTGAACAAAGTCTTCAGCCAAGGCACTGCTATTTTCCAGTCCTTTAACCTCTCTTAGTTCCAAAATACCCCTTGGGTGAGTGCCATAAACAATTTGGAAAGGAGACAGGCCGGTGCTTCTATTGACAGTGTCATTGTATGAGAACTCTGCCTGAGCCAAAATTGAATCCCAACTAGCACCCTGCTCCTTGGTTAGGCATCTTAGGAGGTTGCCAAGTGACCTATTAATCACCTCTGTTTGTCCATCAGACTGAGGGTGATAGGCAGATGATAAGGACAAATTTGTACCTAGTCTCTTCCACAGTGTCCTCCAGAAGTGTCCTATGAACTTGGGGTCTCTGTCTGAGATTATGGACAAAGGTAAACCATGTAACCTGACTATTTCTTTGAAGAAAAGACCTGCTATGTGTGAGGCATCATGTGTGGTTTTACATGGGATGAAGTGAGCCATTTTTGAGAACCTATCTACAACCACAAAAATGCTGTCATGTCCATTCTTTGTCCTAGGCAAACCAAGTACAAAGTCCATACTTATGGAATCCCAAGGCTTTGAAGGAATAGGTAGAGGAGTGTATAAACCTGCATTTGATGTATGCCCCTTTGCTCTTTGGCAAATTTGACAAGTTTCAACAAACTTGCTTACATCGGTTGGCAATTTTGGCCAAAAATAGTACCTCCTAACCAATTCTAGGGTCTTATCAATACCAAAGTGACCTGACATGCTGCCACAATGCTTTTCCTTTATTATATTCTCTCTAATAGATCCTCTTGGGATACACAACATGCTACCCTTGAAAAGATATCCATCTTGCAACAAAAAATTAGAAAAATCAGTATTATAGCTTCCTGTCATGGCCTTGCAAGATAGGTATGGCTCTTTGAAGTCTTCATCTGCTGTATACTGATCTTTAATGGCATGAATACCTGTACTTCCCCACTGAATAGTTTGCACAACAAGATTTCTCCTACTTAAGGCATCAGCTACCTTATTGGCCACTCCTTTCTTATGTTTTATGGATAAGGTGTATGCTTGGATGTACTCCATCCACTTGACATGTCTGTGATTCAACTTTTGCTGCCTGTTCAAGAAGCTTAATGCATGGTTGTCAGTAAAAATTATAAATTCCTTTGGCAATAAGTAGTGTCTCCATTTCCTCAATGACTGAACCATGGCATATAACTCTAGATCATAGGTGGAGTAGTTTTGTTTTGCCTCATTTAACTTCTCACTAAAGAATGCTACAGGCCTCCCATCTTGACTTAGGACTCCTCCAACAGCCCTCTTACTTGCATCACATTCTACCACAAAGACCTTGTCAAAATTAGGTAGCACTAGGACTGGTTTTTCTGAAATTTTTTTCTTTAACAGTTCAAAGGCTTTGCTGGCCTCATTTGTCCATACAAACACACATTTCTTGCCCCCTTTTATGGTGTCAACAAGTGGATCACAAATGCCACTAAACCCTCTAATGAACTTTCTATAAAAGCTGCATAAACCATGGAAACTCCTTACCTCCGAGGCTGTTGTAGGTGTTGGCCAATTAAGAATGGCTACAACCTTACTTGGATCCATTTTCAGGCTACCCTTGGAGATGACAAACCCCAAAAATATCAACTCTTCTTGTAGGAAGACACATTTGTCAAGATTGATTCTCAACTTCTCCTCTTGAAGCCTCCTGAGCACTTGATGGATATGCCTTATGTGGTCTTCCTTGCTGTCACTAAAAATCAGTATATCATCCAAATATACAACAACAAACTTGTTAAGGAAAGGTTTTAGCACTTCATTCATCAATCTCATGAAGGTGCTTGGTGCATTTGACAAGCCAAAAGGCATGACAACCCATTCAAATAGTCCTTCATTGGTTTTGAAGGCGGTTTTCCACTCATCCCCTTCCCTTATCCTGATTTGGTGATAACCACTTTTTAGATCTATCTTGGTAAAATACTTAGCCCTACCCAAGCAATCCATTAAATCTTCTATTCTAGGCATTGGAAATCTATACCTGATAGTAATCTTGTTGATGGCCCTGGAATCAGTGCATAGTCTCCATGTTCCTTCCTTCTTGGGTGCAAGCACTGCAGGTACTGCACATGGGCTAATACTCCTCCTGATAAGCCCTCTATCCAACAAGTCTTGGATTTGTCTTGCCACTTCAGCATTTTGCTCTGGAGTCAACTTGTAGGCTGCTTGGTTTGGTAGGGTGGATCCAAGGATGAGATCAATGCAATGACTAATCTCCCTCTTTGGTGGAAGAGCATCCTTGCCTTCATCGGCTATCACATCCTGAAACTTCTCCAATAGTTCTTCCACTTCCTTTGGTCCAATCCTCCTAAGAGGTTGCTACACTTTGACCTTCTTGGGATTCACATCCTTGGGCTTGATGACTACTGCAAAACATGGCACTTTCTCTTCCTTGAGGTTAGCCAAAAACTCTTTTTCACCTACCAACATAACTGAACTAGAAATGACTTTCTTTTTGCAATCATCAATCAAAGGAGTCATTGTAAACTTTTCACCATTCTTGGACAAATGAATTACATTGTTCTTACCATCATGTTGGGCACTTGTGTCATGTTGCCAAGGCCTTCCAAGAAGAAGGTGGCATGCATCCATATCCACTATCTCACAAAGAACCTTATCATGATATTCACCTATCTTGAATTCAACCCAACATTGCTCTTTTACCACAATTTGTTGTTCCTTGGTTAGCCAAAAGACTCTATAGGGGTTAGGATGAGGCATTCTTTCCAATCCTAACTTAGTCACCATTTCATTAGAAGCCAAATTTTTAGAAGAACCTGAATCAACTATTACCTTGCACACTTTTCCTTTCACCTTGCAAGTGGTTCTGAACAAGTTGTTTCTTTGGGGCTGCTCCTTGGTGGCTGGCATGATGAGTGACCTGTTGAACATGAAGCATTCTCCACTCTCAGGTGCTGCAGACTTGGAAGAGGTTGTTTGGTAACTTGTGGTGCTTTGACAGTCCTCTTCTTGAAGGAGTTGTACTCTTCTTTCTTTCTGATTTGCAGTAGTGTTTCCCATCTTCTCCGGGCACCTAAAGGACTGATGTCCAATCTAATTGCAAGAGAAACACCTTCTAGTAAACACATTGGGACCTCTGCCCCACTTCATCCTCTGCCATTACCTCTGCCCCTAAACTGACCCTTATCAGCACTGTTTTTATCAGCCTGCCCTTGGTTGCCTTCTTGTGATCCGCCACCTTGGAATCTAGAGAAATTATCTCTGTTTTGAAATCTGCCCCTGCCCCTAAAGTTCTGATTTCCTCTGCCTCTGCTGCTGCTACCAAAATCTCCTTTTCTTCTCTGCTTATCCTCAATCCTGAGTGCCATTTGAAAGCACTTATGGACTGTCTCCGAGTTAAAGAGAGTTAATTCATCTTGAATGGAGAACTTGAGGCCATTAAGATACCTTGCAAGCTTCTGTTTTTCATTCTCAGGCATCTTGGCTTTCAATGTCATCTTGTGAAACTCCTCTGTGTAGGTGCTCACGTCCATGTCCTTTTGTCTCAAGTTGTGCAACTTCTTGTTCAAGTTGACCTCATAATCCTCAGGGACAAATTGCTTCTTGATTTCAAGTACCATCTTCCTCCATGTAGAGATAGGATTCCTATCATCTTCTATCCTCTCATTTTGAATAAAATTCCACCAACTCAAGGCTGGCCCTTTCATTCTTGATTTGGCAATCTTCACTTTCTGATTTTCTACCACTTCTTCACATTCAAAATAGTTCTCCATTGCCTCAATCCAATCAAGGCACTCCTCTGGATTCATCTTACCAGGAAACATAGGTAAGTCTGCCTTAGTGTCCTTCCTACTCAACTTTCCAAGTGCATCTAGGAATTATCTCTCTGACATGCCTCCTTGTGGCTCTTCCATAGGCACTTCTTCTTCCTCATCTTGATCCTCTTCATCTGAATCTAAGATGACTTCTAACTTCTTCTTCTTGTCTTTGTCTTTCTTCAACTTTTCTATCTCAGCCTCCATCCTTTTGTTCTTGGCTGCTTGCTCTCTCACTATCTTTGCCAATTCGGCATTTGTCACCTTTGAAGGAATTTCCTCCTCTTCTTCTCTATCTCCCATCTCTTTTATGTCTCTAATACCACCTGATGCAGAGTGGCACAAGGGAAGCAACACACAAGGGTTTACTCTATTGTCCTTTGCCCACTCACCCACTTCAAACAACCTTCAACCAAGCAACCAAAGGCACATTCAAGGGTGTATGAAGGATTTGGTATCCTAGTGATGGCTCCACCTTCTAGGCTTCTCCAACACCTCAGGACAGATCAACAAACACCTTCTATGTAGTTGGTTTGGTCTCCAACTTCCCAAAACTCTTCAACCTATACCTTGACTAGTAAGGCTACTAGCCCTCCAAACTAGGTTTTCTCAACAAAACTTGACAAAATCCCAAAGGTCTAGGCAAACAAATGATGGAATTGAACACCTTTTAGGGGACCCTAACAATCCTCCAAATCTCCTGCTCCAACTCTACTCCAGCAATCCAGAACGCCTACTAGGTCTCTAGGCCTAATTGATCAATTTAGGCTAGGTTACAAAGCAAGTGCTCAAAATTGGGTGCATAGGTCAGGGGCAGGAACTTGGAATGCTTCTACCATGTCCCTACAACACAAATCTATCATTTATTTGCTCACCCTAACAGGATTCTATCATCTACAACCTCAAATAGCATGAAATTGGCCAAATACAATGAAATACTTGACCTAGGGCATCACCTTAAAAATAGAAGACTGCATTTTCTGACAAAAATCTTTTGGAATCTTATTGTACATACCCCTAGCCTGTATTTCACCAGTTTTTGCAAATTTTTAACGGTGGAAATGCATTCTAGGGCCGGATTTCTATGGCTGCCCTAGAAAACAGGGTTTCTGGACCTGTTTTGAAAGAAAAATCTATAACTTTTGATCCCGACCACTTCAGGACCTCAAACTAGTTGCATTGGAACCCTGACTCCAAGAGCTTTCAGAAAAATATCATTTGCACACGTGAAAAATCCGTACAGTCCGTACACAGCAAGAAAAATAGCAAAAAAAAGTCAGTTTTCTTGATTTTTGTGCCCAAATTCCGTACAAAAACTTCCTCCTCCGTACTGGAGTCAGCTATTCACCATATTAACCCATCCAAGTTGGTTTACAACTTCTACAAATAGTTTGAATAACCAAAATGAAGTTGCAACCGGTTAATGTGTCATTGACACCATTGACAACACTTGACACTATGGAGTTTTTGCATTTTCCAAAGGATGGCGATTTGTTTTTCTTGTCCAATGGAATCAAAACATCCTCCATACTCCCAAAACATGATAAAACACACAAACAATAAAAAAAACTCAAAAACCAACCCTTATACCTTCTAGGCCTAAGTGGCATAACAAGGATCCAAGTGGACTAAGCATGATTGAGGTTTATATGGTTACCTCAATCATCTTGACCACACAAAAAGGACCATATACTCATGGCTAAAGCCTTATTACAATCAAAACCACAACTTTCAAAAAAAATGCAAACAAAGTGACTTTAGGAACCAAGGTGCTCCTAGGTGCCCTGCACCACATATCTACATAAGTATATATACAAGTTGTACTTACATATACTTAAGTATACTTGCAAAAGTATTCTTTAACTGTATAACTTTGATGAAGGGGGTAAATCATAAAACATACAATAATAGAAATTGAACACAAAGAATAGAACTTTCTTTTATTGATCTGGGCAACTCATTACATTACAGAAGCTTAATTACAATCAGAGGAATCAGTCCTCTACAGGCTACAACACACTACAGCTACCATCACTAGGCTCTAGAATCTTCCGCCTTCTGTAACCCCCAAATCAGTTAGGGTTTCTATTTTCCTGCCTATTCTTGACTCTACACTTGCCCCCTTAACTCTCCTCCTGCCCAGGGTTCCCAAAAATGGTTATTAATAGCCTTTTTGGCGGCTAACAACCTAATTTCAAATTTTGCATCTCCCTCCAAAAATAGGTCAACTTCCAGGAGCCATAACTTTTGATTCGGGACTCTGATTGACGAACTATTTTATGCATCAAAAAGCTCGCAGAGTGCTCTATGTGCTAAGAACTAGCTCTACTAGTTCTGGCCATTTTCAGGCCTGTACGGGGCCGTTTAGTGCCTCAAACCTGAGTTTGAATAATTTTCAGGTATTTTTTGGGAAACAAAAGCTTTAATATCTTTCAGCTCACAAATGATCTTCGTGTGATTCCTTTGCCAAAGGTCTTATATTTTCATTATGTAACTTCCTGTAAATTTTGACTTCATTCTGTGCCCAAATGCAAACTTTATAAAAATAGTAGTTTACTATTTTTAGCAGTTTGGGAAAACTAAAAGTTCTACATTATTATTCAGGCGATTATGGGACCAGAACCATAGATTTTAAGAAGAAATGGGTAGAACATCAACATTTTTGAAACACATTTTTCTTTTGGGTGATGCAAAATTGCCCTTACACCAATGGATGCTCCTGCATCAGACACTCAGGGTAATTTGAGAAGTGACCTTGTCACATCTCAAGTGTTTGTGTGAGGAAAACCCAAACGGTCAACCTCTGCCTTAGACAACCAAGAAGAATCTTGAATAGGCCTTCCTTTCCATTTCACTAGATATTCTTCATATTGCCTATTTTGAGTACTCCTTCCCACATGGCTATCCAAGATCTCTTCTATCTCCTCTATTGAAGTAGATGTCGGAATACTCCACTGCACTTCTGTTGGTCCATCCTCTATTCCACCTTCATGATATTCTGTTAAATTAGCAATGTTGAAAATAGGGGAAATCTTGATCCCACTCGCAGCTCTACCTCATATGCATTTCTGGAATCATACTTCTTCAGGATTCTGCAGGGTCCAAATTTCTTCATTTTCAATTTATGGTATGTTCCAACTGGGAACCTTTCTTTTCTCAAGTGAACCATGACTTCATCTCCCACCTGGAACTCCTTATACCTCCTCTTCTGATCTACCTTAGCCCTGTACTGAGTAGTCATCTTATTAATGTGCTTTCTCACATCTTCATGCAAATTCTTCATATGTTCTGCAAAGTCTTTAGCCTCGACACTTGTCTTTTCTCCCTTATCCAGATTCCTTAACTCTAAAGCATTTCTTAGACTATTTCCATATACAATTTGGAATGGTGATTTACTAGTACTCCTATTAACAGAATTGTTGTAAGCAAATTCTGCCTGTGGTAAAATTAAATTCGATCCGTTGGGTTTATCTCCTAGTAAGCATCGTAGTAGGTTACCCAAACTTCTATTCACCACTTTAGTTTGTCCAGCAGTCTGTGGATAGTGTGCAGAACTGAACTTCAAGTCTGTCTTTAACTTCTTCCACAATGTCCTCTAGAAATAACCAACAAACTTGGTATCTTGGTCTGAAACTATGCTTTTTGGTAGACCATGTAGTCTCACCACTTCCCTGAAAAAATAACTCTGCAATATGAACAGCATCATTAGTCTTCTTACAAGGAATAAAATGTGCCATTTTTGAGAATCTGTCCACCACCACAAAAATAGAATCATGTCTTCTCTGTGTCCTTGGTAAACCAAGAACAAAATCCATACTGATATCATCCCATGGCTTCTCCAGTATAGGCAATGGTTGATACAACCCTGTATTCTGACTTGTTCCTTTTGCCATCTGACACACTCTGCAACTCTGCACAAATTTCCTCACATCCTATTGCAACTGTGGCTAATAATAATTTTCACCAATAATAGCAATGGTCTTATCTCAACCAAAGTGTCCAGCCAATCCCCCACTATGCTTCTCCTTAATCAGGTTCTCTCTCATGGAACTCCTTGGAATGCACAACTGGCTTCCTCTAAACAACATGCCATCTTGGATAATGAAATCCAACCATTTTGTCCTATCTAAAGTAATAGGTTCTAAACAAGCTTTCCAGGCCTCTACAAAATTTGGATCTTTAGGATAAAAACCTTTGAGCTCATTGAACCCAACAACCTCTATCTTCATTTCTGTCAACAAATTTTACCTTTTGCTCAAGGCATCTACAACTCTGTTGGACTTCCCACTCTTGTGCTTCAAAACAAAGGTATAACTCTGCAAAAACTCAACCCATTTTAAGTGCCTTTGGTTCAACTTTCCTTGACTATTAAGATACTTCAAAGCCTGGTGATCAATATATAAAATAAACTCTTTTGGCAACAAATAATGTCTCCATTTCTTCAAAGCCTGAACTATTTCATAAAATTCCTGATCATAAACATAATATTTTTTTCTTGGCATCATTAAGCTTCTCACTAAAATAGGCAATGGGCTTACCTTCTTGGCTCAAAATAGCTCCTATACCACTACCACTGGCATCACAAGCTACCTAAAATACCTTATTGAAATCTGGAAGTGCCAAAACAGGTTGTTCTATGACTTTCTACTTCAATGTATCAAAGCTCTTGTCTGCCCCTTTAGTCCATCTAAATTCTTTTCTATCCCCTCTCATTGTCTCAGTGAGGGGTGCACAAATTCTACTAAAATTTCTAATAAACTTCCTGTAAAAACTTGCCAAACCATGAAAAGATCTTACCTCCATTGCATTCCTTGGTGTTGGCCATTCAATGATAGCCCTTACCTTTTCTGGGTCCATCTTAAGACCCTCCTTTGGGATAACAAATCCTAGGTATACCAACTCTTTTTTTGCAAAACTACATTTCTTCAGATTAATTAGCAACTTCTCCTCCCTCAGTTTCTCTAGAACTCTTCTGATATGCATCAGATGCTCATCCCAAGTCTTACTAAAAATTAAAATATCATCCAAATAAACAATAAAAAAATTTCCTAAAAATTCTTTCAGTACCTCGTTCATGAGCCGCATGAATGTGCTTGGTACATTGGTTAACCCAAATGGCATGACTAACCACTCATACAAACCTTCCTTTGTCTTGAAGGCTGTCTTCCATTCATCTCCTTCTCTGATTCAGATCTGGTGATACCCACTCTTCAGATCAATCTTTGTGAAGTACTTGGCTCCACTCAAACAATCCATTATGTCATCCATTCTGGGCAATGGAAACCTGTACTTGATTGTGATCTTGTTGATGGCTCAGGAATCTGTACACATCCTTCACTCTCCATCTTTCTTCAGTGCTAGTACTGCAGGTACCGCACATGGACTTAGGCTTTCTCTTATCAATCCCTTCCTCAACAACTCCTGAACTTGTCTATTCAACTTTTCACTCTCTGCAGGAGTCATTCTGTGAGCTTCCTTGTTTGGCAAATTAGCTCCTGGTATCAAATCCATTTGATGACTTATCTTCCTTACTGGTGGTAAACCTTCTGGTACATTATCAGAGATAATGTCCTGGAACTCTTCCAACATATCTAAAACTTTTGCTGGTACATCTTCACAGTTCTCTTGACTAATCTTAGGAATCAACTCAAAGCAATGACGCTCATGCTTCATACCCTCCAAAAATTTTCTACCATCTACCAAGAAAATTCTGGTAGTACTACATACCTTTTCTTCCACCTCCTTCAAGGGTTTCAACTTATGACGAACTCCATCCTTTGTTAGGGAATATGTGTTTGCACAGTCATCATGGACAGCGCTCCTATCATACTGCCATGGCCTCCTCAATAGCATATGGCATGCATCCATCGATATGATATCACACAACACCTCATCATGGTAATCACCAATTTTGAACTTCACTAAACACTGCTCATTGACCAAAGCTCTATGGTCCTTCTACAACCATGCAATCCGATATGGATGTGGATGCTTTCTTCTTGTCAACTTCAACTTGTCAGCCATCTCCTCTGAAACAAGATTTTTAGTACTTCCACTGTCAATAATAATATCACAACACTTACCTTCACATTTGCACCTTGTGCAGAATAAACTCTTCCTCTGATTGGGTTCTTTCTCTTCATTCAACAAGGTTCTTCTAACAACTAGGGTTTCTCCCCTTTCAGCATCTTCAGAATGCTCAGAATGTGCATCTTCATCTACATGTGCAACTCATACATTGTCTTCAGGTCTTCTATTTATCCTTCCTTGATGTTGCAGACACTCATATGCTTGATGCCCTTCTTCCCCACATTGGAAACAGGGTCCTCTAAAACCTCCTCTTCCAGGTCCTTGCCCAGGTCTACCTCTTCCTCTTCCTCTTTGCTCACCATTGTTCTGGTCACAAGGGCGGTAGGTGTTATCCCCTCTCTGATTTCGACTAGTGCCAACTTCTTCACTTTTCTTTTGATCTTCATTATGGCCTCCATAGGGCCTTTCACCAGTCCTTCTGCCTTGACCTCTTCCCCTTTGCTTGCTGTCAACTCTTTTATTCAGCTTCTCTTCCACCTTCAAGGAAAATTGGTATGCATCTTCTATGGTGGTCATTCTGACTAGGCTCAGCTCCTCTTGAATACTCAGCCTCAACCCATTAATGTAACGAGCTACCTTCTCCTTATTGGGCTCTATATGATGGGTTCTGATAGTAATTTTATAAAATTCTTCTGTATACTCTTTAACAGACTTGTTACCTTGCTTTAGTCCTTGTAGGTTCTTCAGTAACTCCATCTCATAGTCCACAGGAATGAACTGCTTCTTCAGTTTCTCCACCATCCGATCCCATCTGGTGATCTTTCCTTTTCCTCTTCTATTCCTTTCTAATTAGACCTCCTTCCACCAAATATTGGCATGGCCCTTCAATTTTGTTTTTGTAAACTTGACCTGATCTGGGTCTTCTACTTCTTCATACTCGAAGTATTCCTCCATGTCATTGATCCAATTAATAAGCTGTTCTAGATTCAAATCTCTAGAATATGTAGAAACTTCAATCTTGGGCCTCTTTCCAATCTTTGAAATGGCCCTCAACAACCTACCTTCTGTAGGATCTCCTGCAACTTCTTGTTCTTCCTCGGATAACTCTTCTTCAGCTTCATCTTTGCTTTCCTCTCTCCTTCTCGGCTCAAACCCTCTTCGCAACTCCTCTTGGAATGCATCAATTTGTCTTTGTAGGGCTCTAAAACCCTCTTCTATCAAAGCATTCCTCCCACCATAGTTTCTTCATGGAGGCATCTTGATTTCTATAGCAAACCTACAACCTCAGGTCCTAGTGCAAACTGCCTCATAGTTGGCGATCTGTCTACACACTCAAGAACCCTTGCTCTAATACCACTTGATGAAGGGGGTAAATCATAAAACATATAATAATAGAAATTGAACACAGAGAATACAACTTTCTTTTATTGATCTGGGCAACTCATTACATTACAAAAGCTTAATTACAATCAGAGGAATCAGTCCTCTACAGGCTGCAACACACTACAGCTACCATCACCAGGCTCTAGAATCTTCCACCTTCTGTAACCCCCAAATCAGTTAGGGTTTCTATTTTCATGCCTATTCTTGACTCTACACTTGCCCCCTTAACTCTCCTCCTGCCCAGGGTTCCCAAAAATGGTTATTAATAGCCTTTTTGGCAGCCAACAACCTAATTTCAAATTTTGCATCTCCCTCCAAAAATAGGTCAACTTCCGGGAGCCATAACTTTTGATCCGGGACTCTGATTACGCACCATTTTATGCGTTGAAAATCTCACGAAGTGCTCTATGTGCTAGGACCTAGCTCTGTTAGTTTTGGCCATTTTTGGGCTCGTACGGGGCCATTTAGTGCCTCAAACCTGATTTTGAATAATTTTCAGGCATTTTTCAGGAAATGAAAACTTTAATATCTTTTAGCTCCCAAATGATCTTCGTGTGATTCCTTTGTCAAAGGTCTTATATTTTCATTATGTAACTTCCTGTAAATTTTGACTTCATTCCGTGCCCAAATGCAAACTTTCTAAAAATAGCAGTTTACTATTTTTAGCAATTTGGGAAAACTGAAAGTTTTACATTATTATTCAGGCGATTATGGGACCCGAACCACAAATTTTGAGAAGAAATGGGTAGAACATCAACAATTTTGAAACATTTTTTTTTTTGGGGTGATGCAAGATTGCCCTTACACCACTTGATGCTCCTGCATCAAACTTCTATCGCCCAACTCTGCTTCTTCCTGTCCAAAATTGAGATGTGACCACTCAACATGAATGCAAAAGCTTCTGCCTTCTTAAGATCTGTCAGATCACTGGTCTGGGGTAGACATACCTTAAGACATTTGTCTCTTTAGAGCTAGCAATTCATTTGCTAGCTTTTACACCATGGGATCCGTGGTGCTTGTGGAAGAATTCTTAGTGGAATAGGAACTTTTATTTCTATTAGAATCCCTTCTTATCTTACCCGCAAGCATAAGATCATCTTCCACTTCAGTTGCCAAAATCTGAGCTGTAGCAAGACCTCAATAGAAAACTCACCTCAAGAAGTTGTGTATTGATAAAGAAAAATTTAAGGTTCTCTACTGTTGGCTCAGCGGTGGTAGGAATCCTGTTTCTCAACTTATTGGACTTAGCAATAAAATCTCGCATATGTTCATGAGGTTCTTTTTTCATTTGTGTTAGCTGTGCCAACAATGCATGTGCATCCTCCATAGGTTTAAATCTGGCTTCAAACTTGGTTTTGAGAGTATTCTAGTTTGTTATGGTCTGAGCTCGAAGGTGATAAAACTAGTTTGTAGTGGCACCTTGTAGTGTTTCTACAAAAAGTCGTACAGCTACATCTTCGTGCTCGACATCTATCACACCACAGGCTATACAGAAAGCTGCAATGTGTTCATTAGGATGAACCTTCCCATCACCATAGAATTTGGGGAAATTCTTTCTTGAACTACGAGGTAGTTTGTGCAATGGTAGGGTCAAATTCAGAGGACCAAAGGTATTACTCCAAGGGCTTTGAACTGCCATGTCGCGTTAATTGAAAGGTGGGATAACAAATCTTTGTGAAGTATGAATAGACAAAACTCTACTAGCACTAGAACTAGAAGTTTCACCTAGTATTGGGGACCTGGCATTTGGTGCAAGAGCACCTTGAGACATTGAGAATCTCAAAGATTCTATGCATTTTTTATTATGTCCAAATTTAGATTGTAAGGCTTTCAAGCCATATTGAGTCATATTTAGCCGAGTAACAGTATCTGTATACGTGTCATTCCAGATTGTAAACAAATTGAAAAGATTGTAACTGAACTAAAGAAGTTGTAAGAAGTTGTAACGGTAAGGCAGAGGTGGTTAGAGGCAGTTTGCCTTCCATCTTGTGACTGCCTACGTGATAGCTATGAGTCATTAAATCGCGGAGTCTATAGAAGGAAATGGAGAGAGATGAATAGTAAGAGAAGATTGTAAATTAACTCTGTGAAGGAATAAAAGTTCTATTTCTGGTGTAAATCCACAGAAGACATCGTTTGGAGTCATTCCACTAGTGGGTTTCTTTGAAACTAGTGGAATGACCTCCATATAGAGTAGTTTGTTTTTTCTATTCTGTGGATTTTTGTAGTTCTACGTGTGTTTTGTTCGGTTACAATGGAAGTCATCGGTGAGAGGAAAGCACATTGGTGGAGCCTTAAGAAGTCATGTCAATCAACGGAATAACACCGATAGAAGGTGTATGTGGATATCGGCATGAGATACGTTATTGGAGAGAGTCTTCGAAAGTTATAGTGATTACCAAAGTCACAGCGATAAAAAGTGAAGTGCATGTTGTAACGTCGGAGTATCGGCCAAAGAAATGGAGACACTGCCGATAGAGGCAATCTTACCGACGACAAAGTTTGTTAGGTCTATCGGTATGAAATAAGATATCAGAGAAAGAAGAGAGTGTGTCACCGATGGTTTAAGTCTGAGCAATGGAGTTTATCGGGAGGACAATAGCGTTATCTCACCGATGGATGCAAGATGGAGACAAAGGTGATATTGGCCAAACTTATATTATCGGCCAATAAAGATTTAGGCTCGTTGATAGAGGGTGGTCTTGCCGATAGTAAAAGAAATCAAATATTTTAGTATTGTTTGGACTTACAAGAGGGTTTTGAAGGAAAATGAAGTTAAACCCTAGTTTTGTTGTGGGTTGATGGGATTTTATCCACTATCATGTAAGCATCCGCTACACGCTCTGCATCAAATTGGTATCAGAGTGAGAAGATCTTGATTGTGTGGATAGAGGGCCGAAGGAGGCAATCTACACTAGGAAGCATTGGTTTTTGCTATTTGATTCTTGTTGAGAAGTTTTATGGTTGCAGGTGCAAGTTCACTCGCTACAGTAGACGGACAGGAAGGTCTATCAAGCAGGCCAGAGGAGATGGTCCATTGGTTGTTGCCAAAAGTCTTGGGGAGAGAGGCAAGAGAGGACTCCCAGGTGAGGGACAGAAGTGTTGTTGTAGTAGGGAGGAGTGGACTTCAGATAGAGATGCACCTTGGAGGCAGCCAGTCAAACTCCATTGATAGGAGTCATAGTTGGAGGGTAAAGAGGACACAGCGGAGGTATCTAGATAGAGTTGAAGACATAAAGAGGCGAAGGTCATTTGAAGCAGACCACATAACTCTTGGGACAAGAGTTCTCTTCATGCTGGGGAGTATGGTGCAGGAGCACCTTGAGACATTGAGAATCTCAAAGATTCTATGCATTTTTTATTATGTCCAAATTTAGATTGTAAGGCTTTCGAGCCATATTGAGTCATATTTAGCTGAGTAACGGTATCTATATACGTGTCATTCCAGATTATAAACAAATTGAAAAGATTGTAACCAAACTAAACAAGTTGTAAGAAGTTGTAACCGTAAGGCAGAGGTGGTTAGAGGCTGTTCACCTTCCATCTTGTGACTGCCTACATGATAGCTATGATTTGTTGAATAGCTGAGTCTATAGAAGGAAATGGAGAGAGATGAACAGTAAGAGAGAAGATTGTAAATTAACTCTGTGAAGGAATAAAAGTTCTATTTCTGGTGTAAACCCGCAGAAGACATCATTTGGAGTCATTCCACTGGTGGGTTTCTTCGAAACTAGTGGAATGACCTCCGTATAGAGTAGTTTGTTTTTTTCTGTTCTATGGGTTTTTGTAGTTCTGCGTGTGTTTTGTTCGGTTACAATGGAAGTCATTGGTGTGAGGAAAGCACATTGGTGGAGCCTTAAGAAGTCATATCGATCAATGGAGTCACACCGATAGAAGGTGTATGTGGATATCGGCATGAGATACGTTATCGGAGAGAATCTTTGAAAGTTATAGCGATTACCAGAGTCATAGCAATAAAAAGTGAAGTGCATGTTGTAACGTCGAAGTATCAGCCAGAGAAATGGAGACACTGCCGATAGAGGCAGTCTTATCGACAGCAAAGTTTGTTAGGTCTATCGGTATGAAATAAGATATCGGAGAAAGAAGAGAGTGTGTCACCAATGGTTTAAGTTTGAGTGATGGAGTTTATCGGGAGGACAATAGCGTTATCTCACCGATGGATGCAAGAAGATGGAGACCAAGGTGATATCGGCCAAACTTATACTATCGGCCAATAAAGATTTAGACTCACCGATAGAGGGTGGTCTTGCCGATAGTAAAAGAAATCAAATATTTCAGTATTGTTTGGACTTACAAGAGGGTTTTGAATGAAAATGAAGTTAAACCCTAGTTTTGTTGTGGGTTGATGGGTTTTTATCCACTGTCATGTAACCATCTACTACACGCTCTGCATCAGCATTGGTAGGAGGAAAACTCCTGGTATGCTGAAGATGAGGTCGTGGAGGCAAGAGTCCAAAATTCTTTTGTTGCATCAATTCAAATGCAGGATCAATAATACCTTGAGCTCTCTTACTTCTTGTATACCGTGAATCTTCCAGAATGTAGTATGCCTAACAAAATTTTGCAACAAATGGAAAAAAATTGAAAGTGCTTCAACTCAGAGCGTGAGGCTTCAAGTTAAGCATTCTTTCCCCAGTAGAGTCGCCAAAAAACTGTTGGGTGAATATTTTGTCGTTAACTCACTAACGAAAAACTGGGTATGTCAGCCACAACTATGATGAGATAAATCTCTCCTCTCAGCAAGGGGAGGTTCCCTATCAATTCTTACAACTTTATTTTAAACTAAAAACTAAATTGAGGGTGAGATCATATCATCCATTTCTCTTTTTTCAGAAATGATGTTTACAATATATAATGATTTCAAAAAAACTAATACAATGCCAAAAACTATAAGTCACCAAAAAATCCATGGAAACGCAAAGTCTTCCGTTACTTTGTTCACCAATGGAAAATAAAATGATTTGAAGTAGAGTGCAGCCCAAAGTCTTCACTATACGCCAAGATGAGATAAATATATTAAAGATAACAACTTGCAGCACAAAGTCTTCAAGCTATTTCTCATTCACGAACACAACACAATTCTCACAAATGATTTTATAGCTCAAAGTCTATTAAAATCAGGTTTAGAATACTCTTTAATCACTTGAAATCAAACCTCACACTCAATTACTTATCAAAGATAATATGATAGCAAAGACATAAGAATAATTCTATCATAAAACAAATCACTCCAAGACAAAGATTGGAATTTAACTTGCTCTCTTGTATTGATAAATATTTGAAAATTGATTTACATAAATAAGCAGAAAGTCTCAACTTACTTCTCAATTAGGCAGAGTTTTGCTACAATAGATAAAAGATAATATTTACAAAAGAGGCCCTCTTTATTTATAGGGAGAGGCCTTGAGAAAATTTAGGAAAAACCTAACTACTTTGACTTATTCAAAAATAGGAGTCCTTATTGACTTGGGACTTCCTATATTTTTACATGTAATTACATATGAAAAATGTACATGTAAAAAATGTCCAAAATTGTTTTGAAAGTACATCTGAAAAAATAGAAAATAAACTAAGGAAAAACTGCTTCAATTTGTGACGCCACTTTTCCTCATGTGACCATCATATATAGTGAAGGCCGCTTGCATCCCATTGCTATCCGAGTTAACCGTGCTCCTGAAGATCATCTTGGCTCTCACTATGGCTTCTCTCACTATAGTGACTACTTTTGCATGACCAGTTAACTTGGTTTTCAGATTATCCAAAGTTAACTGGTTGTCCAAAATATTGTCCATAGAAGTCATTGAAAATGTTTTATCTTCGAACTCTTTCTAGAACATGTCTTCAAATTCCCTAACCATTTCTTCTGCAGAAAGAAATTGGTTGTCTTGTGACACCAACTTACAAGGCAACTCCTCTAGTTTATGTAACAGATTGACATCACTTTGTTCACTGATTTCCTTTGTAGCTCCAAGATCATTGATTAAATCTCTAAGCACACGGCTCCTATACATCAATGCTTCCTTTATTTCTATATAAGAATCCCTATTAGAGATGGTGCCAATTGATATTAAGGTGCTTATTTTCAGTTTCCTCATCTCTGCCCATTTATCACGAATCTTCTTTATGTGCTCAATATCTTGAGAAATAGCATCAATGAGGTCATCAAGCTCTGCTCTTATTTTTCTCATTTTATCTGTCTTCTCAGATACATCCGTGAGCAAAGAGATTCCTTGTGCACACATCCTGTTTAAGTACTCTTCAAGTACTTTTCCTTTGAGATGAGTCCTTTCCACTTTCAGAATGATTGGGTCTTCTACAGAAACGGCCTCTGGAGTAACTGCTTCTGAATTCAAAGTTATCTTCCTTACCACCGTAGGTAGCTATTCTACCATTGCCTTGTAGTGATCCTTCATTTCTTTTTCCCTGTCAAATTTCTCAATCAGGATGTCCATGGCTGACTGCATATCATTCTTAGCACTTTCATGGGTTATTTTGCCTAGTTCAACTCTAGAGATAGAGTAATCATTCATATCAAAATTCTCCATGGTTGCATTATGTGGAGGTTTGGCAATCTCCAAAAATTTATGCCCCTAGTCCTCTAGCATTCTTGAAAGAATCTTTGGTTTCTTCGGGGACTTGTGCTTTATAGGCACCAACTTACTGAAATCAAAGTCATCTGGTGAGATGGCTTGCTTTTTCCTTTTTGGCGTGTAAGCTGATAACCAAGGTGGGAGTAGAGAAGTACTCACATTGGGATCTGTTCCCATTGCTGGTGTTCCCAGAACTGTACTTATACTGATAGGAGAAACAATAGGTGGAGTGTTTGTAAAAACCACACCTATTACATTGGCACTAGAAACTTGCTCAGTATTCATCACAAAATGATCAAAAATAGAGGCATCCCTAATATCAAAAGATGAAGAAGACAAACAAGGAATAGACCCTAAAGAATGGAGAACATCTTCAAAAGTGTTTTGGGGATTGTCAAAAATTATTTTGGAAGGAGAGGGAGATTTAGAAGAATGAACATCAATAGGGGAAATAGAGACAAGAGCTGCAATAGGTGTATCAAGCAAAGGAGGTGAGACTAAAATTTCTTGTTGTGTATTTTCCTGTGGAGACAAAGCCTCCTCATCTTGTTGATCTGTAGTCCTATCTTCAACATCCATCTCTTCTGTGGCTGGCTCTTCAGTAGCTGGCTCCTCAACTTCCACATCTTTTATTTTAGGTTCTTCCTCCACTGCTTTTGATTTCTTTGTCAGAAATCTGATCTTAGGCTTATGTGTTTTAGAGGATGAGGGAACATCACTCTTGTTCTTTGTTCTGTTTTCCACCTTTTTACTAGTTTGCTCTTGAACTTCAGTTTCTAACCCAGTGAGGAATTCTTTCAGAGTAATTCCTTTATCTGCCAGCCAGTTATTGGTGTTAGCCAATATAGGCTCAAATCTTTTCCTCAAAGAGGTCAACTCCTTTGGAGACCACTGAATAGGAGGGAGAGGAGTGTCAACAACTTATTCAATATTATACCTATCATCAACCAATTCTCCATCATCCACTAGGTCTTATGGAATATCAGCAAGTCCCATATATTAAATCTGTTCAAGGGACAACCTACTGTAGTCTAGCTTCCAGATATCTTCCTCTGTCCTTAAGTCTACCCAGACATCTTCTACCATGGGTTCATGAAATTGAGTTTTCCATCTAATTTTATCCTTTACACCCCTGTAGTCAAACTTTGGCCTCCTCTTGAATTGCTTCATAGTGACCAGCTGCATCTCAGTTTCCATGGCCCTTGCCTTCATGGCAGTCAAGACTAAAAATCTGTTGATTTCAACTAGGAATCTGAGACCAGGCTTCTTAAGTTCCATTTGTTTATTATGCATGACAATCATTTGTTTGCACAACTCCATTAAGACCAATTTGTCTGAAGGGAACCTTGGAAGCATATAAGGGTAACTTTGGAAAAAGCCAACCCTCAAGTATGAAAAAGAAGGAAATTGTAAGAACATACACCCGAAGTCATTTACCACTGTCCATGCCTCATCTGAAACTCTTCTATGTTCCAGTTGGGGATCAAAAAGACATAAGAATACAACAAAGAATGCATCATTCACTCTTCTAAAATGATGAATTGAGCCTTTCAATGTCAACTGGGAATAATATTGGTTTACAGGAACTACCCTCCTATCCCATTTTGATGTTAATATTGGAAAAATCCTCATAGAGGCTACAATGTACACCAGATAGGAAGTCATGTAGAACTTGGAGGTAGTGGATACCTTTGTCAGCTATTCATGCAAGGCGTTACTGATTTGTTGTCCCCAGAAAATGGTTTGCTTACCCTGGAGTATGACCTTAATGAAAGGATACATCCATTCATGAAACTGTGAAGAAGAAGACAAACATCTTATCCTGCTAAGGAGAGTAATCAGATCACCAACCTCTTCTACAAAGTTGCTTCAAGGGAAACTACATGGCCATCTTGACAAATTTGACCTTCCTGTCTTCAGCCATTTATTTTTTATCACTTTCTTTGCTTTTTCTAGATTTTTGTCATATTATTTCTATGCTTCAACAAAGTCAAGCTTCAATACCTCTATTGTAGGAGGACACATGAACACTTTATCAATGAACTCAGGATCCAACCTGATTATCACATTACCACTGGCGTCCACCACAACTCTAATATCTTTGTTATAGAAATGGGCACACTAAAGAACAAATTCTGTGTTGTGAGCTGCCACTAGGAAAGATGACACCAGATGAATATTACTTTCAATTATCTTCCTCATCATAGCACTGGGGTTTCTAGACTTAGTTCTTTCTACAAATTCAACCATATCAACATGGCCAATCTCTGCATCTCTAATGTTGTCAACATTAGAAGTGACTGAGGTGATTGGGAAAACACCTTGATATCTGTACTTCATTGCTTTTGATTTCTTTGGAGACAACTCAGTCATCTGGATGAGCTTTCACCAGGAGGAAGTTGATGAAGAACAAAGCTCCACAGAAGAAACTGCAGCAAAAAGTCATGATCATGCAATTAGGGAAAATACTGGCAATCAGGGAAAATTGCATGTCGATGATCACGACTATGGGAATGCGCTTGAAAAAGGGCTATAGTGCGAGCTGGTCAAGAATCAGAGAAAAAGTGGGCTCAGGAAATCAAAACTTGAAATTTTCTAGAGTTAGGAAAATTTGGGAAGGTGTTTGCATGGGCGGCAAAATTGGCCAACCCCGCACAAGTAACATCATACATGCATTGGCAGCAAAATTTGCCAACGATGCAAGTATACATTGGAGAAATATGTAACGGCGGAGAATTTTGTGACCATTGAATATTTAAAGAAAAATGTATGTAAGGGTAGTGAAATTCACCATCGTTACATATGCAACAACTTTAAAGAGAGAGACATGTAAGAGTGGTGAAAAATGCCGCCATTACATGTCAAAAACTCAAAAATTTACTAACTCCTAAAATGGCTAAAATTGACATTTTAATCAGTTTACGACTTGAAAGATCTTCATGAATATTGAGAAACAATTCAAGGGAATTTCATAGATTGGTTTAGAATATTAAATGACTTCACATGAGATCAAGGGAGTCTTGTTTCGATTTGTGAGCTTAAAGTGTAGATTCATGAAATGGACAAGTTTTGTGGGGGTTGTCTACAAAACTGAGTGTAGCTGATTTTGAGAACAATAGCTGGCTCTAACTGGGGAACTTCCTTCGATCAAACTTTGAAATGATTAAAGTGAGTAGAATCCAGTCTCTAGGTGCCTTCATCCATGCCATTGGGCTATAGAGTCAAGCTAAAAAGAAAAAGACACAAAAGACTAAACGAAAACACAAAAATAAAAACACAAAAGTATACAAATGTACAATTGAACTTATCTGATACTTCAAGGATTGAAGTGCTTTAGATGTTGCCCACTATGAGGCAACATGAATGGTGTCCCATCCTAATATCCCAACAAGAAACTATTTTCACCACAAAACTAATGAATGGTGAATGGACCTCTCCACAAGGAATCAAATTTTCCATGCATTCCCTTTGGTTCTATCCTCTTGTCCCACAACAAGACTTGATCTCCAATCTGAAACTCACGAGCCTTTGCCTTCGTGTCAAAGAGTTTCTTTACTTGACTTTGGTGCTCAGCAATACAATCCACCACCATAGTGCGCTGCTCCTCAAGTTCAGTCAGATACATGATCCTTTTATCAATAGAACTATCAAAAGTTCTATCTTCCAATGCCTTTACCAACTTCAGTGCTGGCAATTCCAAGGTAATTGGTATCTCTGCATTTAGGCCATATAGGAGCTAAAATGGTGACATGCCTATTGCCCTTTTGGAGGTAATTCTATCTGCCCATAAAGCATCAAAAAGTGTTTTATGCCAAGTTCTCTTATTCTCATCTACCAGTTTCCTGATGCTAGTAACCAGATTTTTATTACTTGATTCCACTTGACCATTCCCTTGTGGATAATAGTCTGATGAATGGGAAAGAGTGATCTCATGAGAAGAAAAACAAGTAGCATTGTCTGCTACAATCTTGTTTGGAACTCCAAACCTGGAAATAATGTTTTCCTTAAGAAAACCACATACCACTTTAGAAGTAGCATGTTTGACTAGAATGGCTTCCACCCATTTGGTAAAATAGTTTGTTACGATGAGAACATAATTATGTCCCGCACTTGATGGTGGATTCATAGCACCAATGAAGTCAATGCCCCATTGTTGAAAAGGTTACTCAATCACCACTGGTTTGAGAGGTAGGGCTGCCAACTTTGGTTTCCCAACGAACTGTTGACACAATTCACACCTACGTACCCAATTATACGCATCTTGGAATAGTGTGGGCCAATAGTATAGAGCTCGCAGAGTCTTGTGAGCCATTACAGGTGTGGAAAAATGTCCTCCACATGCCAAATTGTGGAAAGACTCCAAAAGTCTACTTTGTTACACTTTATCCACGCAACGGAGAAATACACCATCAAGACGCCTTTTGTATAAACCATTGTCCCAAAGGACGTAGTTAGCAACTTTCAACTTAATGGTTCTTTTCTCCTTATAAGATAGATGAGGACACTCACCATAGGTAAGGAAATGAGTGATATTGGAATACCACTCATCAGTTGTAGTAACAAAAAGAATAGTTGGTGTGTCCACAACTTCTTCTTCTTCGTCCCCTATCTCTTTTGGAACGTTATCAGTGATCAATTGACACAAACCTTTATCATGCACAAGCTTCGTAGGCTTGATAGCTAGATCAAATTCTTGGATCTTAGCAATCCAATTACCTCTCTTTGTTCCAAACTCCTGTTAAGTTAGGATAGACTTGACTATTGTATCAGGAACCATAACAACAGTGTGTGAATTTAGAATATAGAACCTGAAATGCTTCACTACTTTGACCATGGCATAGGCATGCTTCTCCATATTTGAATACTTCAATTCATGAGCTTTGAGAGGATAACTCATAAATGATATAGGAGATTCCACACCTTCTTCATTCTACTGAACCAAGATAGCTGAAAGTGTGTGTTCTGAAGCGTAGCTATAAACTATGAAATTTTTGGTGTAGTCGGGACAAACAAGAACTGGAGCATGAGCAATAGCCCTCTTGATATCCTCAAACATGGCTTTGCCTTTTGTAGTCTAATAGAAAGTGGCCTTACCCTTCATCATGTTGATGATGTGACAGGTTTTCTCTGCGAATTCAGGAATGAACCTTCGCAGAAAATTCACCTTTCCAAAGAAAGAATGAACAGTAGTCTTACTAGCAGGTAGAGTAAGACTTTGAATGGATTTGACTCTTTCCGAATCAATCTTAGTACCTTCCCAGGATACAATGTGTTCAAGAAGCTTACCTTCTGTAACCCTGAAAACTAACTTCTTAGGGTTGAGAGAAATACCATTTTGTCGACAGCATTCCAAAACTTGTCGTAAATGATGCGCATGATCATGACAGTTTTTGGAGAAAACAGTCAAGTCATCGAGATACACCATGATGAACTTCCCCATCTCATCTCTAAAAGCAAGGTCCATTGCTCTCTGAAATGTGGCGCTAACATTGATTAGACCAAAACGCATTCTGCGATATGTGGATGTGCCCCATGGTCTGGTGAAGGCAGTTTTGAACTGATCAACTTCATTGACCTCCACTTGGTTATACCCCAAAAAACCATCTAGCATAGACAACATTTCTGAACCAGTCATTGTTTGCAATACTTGATCCATGATGGGAAAGGGGTAGTTATCTTTTAGGGAAGATTGGTTGAGATTCCTAAAATCAACACAGATACGGATTTCTCCATTCATCTTCCTTACGGGAACTATGTTTGCGATCCACGTGGAATGATGAATTGGAAAAATTATCCTTGCATTCAACATCTTTTGAATCTTAGAAGGGATCGTACCTGATATCTTAGGATTGTATTGCCTCTGCTTTTGCTTGTGAGGCAGTGATCCAGCTTTAAGGGGAATTTTGTGTTGAACCTCCTTAGGCCTGAAAGACTTCAGATCATCATAGGAGTATGCCAAAACATCAATGTAATGGTGAAGAAGGGTAATGAATTTGAATCTTTTGTCAGTAGTGCAGCATTTCCCAATATTGACCATTTTGGGACCTTCCTCCAAACTCAAATTTACCTATTCAAATTCCATAGAGGAACTTGAATCCTGTTGTTGCCACTACTTGATATACCTGTCATGCTTATCAAATAATTTTTCAAGGGAAACCAAGCCTTTTGGAATCTTGTTCCCTTTCAACTGAAGAAACTCTTCACTGATTTCTGAATCTATCTCAGAAACATATTCCCACGGTGGCGATTCACTACCTTCAAAGTAAAGCTCATCAAAGCTATCCATTTTTTCTAGGAAAGCGATGATTTGGTTATCACCATTGAACACCTGCCAATGGTTAGCATTATCAAGTACACTTGGTCAAAAGACTAGCTTAATAGTGTACTTGTTTCCTTTGAAATCTTTATGAGGGACCATGAGAGTAGCAGAAACAGCCAATGAATCTGCACGATCATTGAACTCTCTTGGCATTGCAGAAATATTGAAAGCATCAAAACCTTCAATGAAATCTCATATGTTATTGCGATAGTGTCTCAATCTTTCATTTTTGGTTTGGTACAAATTCCTCACTTGATAAACCATCAATTCGGCATCTCCTTGGGCATGAAGAACTTTAACACCCCTAGCACGAGCAGCTTCCAATCCGAGCAACAAGGACTCGTATTCGGCGGTGTTGTTGGTATTGTCAAATTGTAACTTGTATGAAAAGGTTAAGATATCACCTTGTGGAGATATCAAGACCACTCCAACTCTAGAACCGGTAGAAGAACAATTGCCATCAAACTCTAAAATCCAAATTTCATCAAAATTTAATTTCTTGGAATTTCTTTGATCAGAAGATTCCTCTTCATCAGTGAGGGAAGAATCCGGCATTATTATACCTTCACCTGAACTTTCATCTGAAAACTCCTCTGATTCTCCATCTGAATGGTCTGAGCTATCCCTTGATGAACTCTCATCCAATGAAGTAGAAACATCGTTAGTAGACAGGAAATAGTTACCCATTCTCGAGGACTCAAACAAAATTTGAGCTTTAGGATTTGCCATTTGGGTAACAATGTACTTTGCCTCCTTTTCAGGAAGCAACTTCTGCATAACACCTTTAACAGGTATCCTTGCTTTAGATAGTCCATGTTCAACTCTCCACCTACATCCTTGCAAAAATTACGCCCAAGCGAGATGCCATAAGAAGCTGGGACATCAGCTACTAGGACTGTCATCTTAATCCTCTTGTTTGGAAAGGCTGCAAATGCAAATTGGGCATCTTTGATTTGACCCAAAAGTGGGACTTGCTTATTTTCCATAGAGAAGCACCTCCTAAAATTTTTGGTTAAGGTGAGGCCAAGGGCATCTGCGACTTTGGCAGGCATAACATTGTCAGAGGCTCCAGAATCTATTATGCAATTGCTCAATTTATGCCCATTTACTAATAGGGAAACATAGAAAGGTTCAATTTTTCCAGAGGCTTCAAGGGGAGTAGTGACAAGATTATTTTGGGTAGGTTTGCTTTTTGAGAAGTCATGAGCACTTTTGGGAAACTCTTGTCCTGTAGGGACGGTCTTGTTTTTGACGTATTTGGCTAATCTATCAAATTGTTCAGGATTAGCTTGTAAATACTCAACTTCAGACATTTGGATCTTAGTCTTCCTAGCATGATCTATGATATCAAATTGCTGAAATGAATTAGAAACGGAGGAAGAGAATCCATCATTCTAATTTTTGGTAGAGATAGTACTAGTCTGAGGAGTAGAAGTGGAAGGTACAAAGTCATTAGAGGCACTTACTTGTTTATTGCCCACCGGGTCTTTTGATTGGAAAGGTAGCAGAGTCCCCCATTTAGTGATTGAAATCACCGGTTGAGATTATTCTCTCGCCTTTCCTTTATCAGCTTGAGGAGTTGACTGATTTTGGGACCTAGTGAAAACAGCATATGCTCCTTCATAGACCTCTCCTCCTTTTTTAGCTTCGTCTTGATAATTCAGAAAGCTAATAATAGAGTCACTAGCTAATTCTTCTTCTTCTTCTATGAAGAGATTAGCATCATTCTCATGGTCCAACTCAGGTTGGAAAGAATGTTCATTTTTAGCTTCATAATAGCCAACTATTGAGTTGACTAGCGCTACTTCAATGGCAAGTTTCCCCTGTGTAGGAGGAAGATGATTGTGTTGTCCTTGATTTCTAGCAGCATTGCCTTGATATGAATTATTTGGAAATGTCCTTGGTATATCCCGACAAGGAGGGGCAGACATACCTTGAGACATTTGTCTCTTCAGAGCTAGCAATTCATTTGCTAGCTTTTGCACCATGGGATCCATGGTGCTTGTGGAAGAATTCTTAGTGGAATAGGAACTTTTATTTCTATTAGAATCCCTTCTTAGCTTACCCACAAGGATAAGATCATCTCCCACTTCAGTTGCCAAAATCTGAGTTGCAGCAAGATCTATAGGAGCAGCTCGCCTCAACAGAAAACTCACCTCAGGAAGTTGTGTATTGATAAAGAAACATTTAAGGTTCTCCGCTGTTGGCTCAGTGGTGGTAGGAATCCTATTTCTCAACTTATTGAACTTAGTGATAAAATGTTGCATAGGTTCATGAGGTTCTTTTTTCATCTATGTTAGTTGTGCCAATAATGCATGTGCATCCTCTGCAGGTTTAAACCTGGCTTCAAACTTGGTTTTGAGAATATTCTAGTTTGTTATGGTCTGAGCTCGAAGGTGATAAAACCAGTCTGTAGTGGCACCTTGCAGTGTTTCTACAAAAAGTCATATAGCTACATCTTCGTGCTCGACACCTATCACACCACAGGCTATACAGAAAGCTGCAATGTGTTCATCAAGATGAACCTTCCCATCACTGTAGAATTTGGGGAATTTCTTTCTTGAACTACAAGGTAGTTCGTGCAATGGTGGGGTAAAATTTAGAGGACCAAAGGTATTACCCCAAGGGCCTTGAACTGCCATGATGCACTGATTGAAAGGTGGGATAATAAATCTTACTGAAGTATGAACAAACAAAACTCTGCTAGCACTAGAACTAGAAGTTTCACCTAGTATTGGGACCTGGCATTGGTAGGAGGAAAACTCCTGGTACGCTAAAGACGAGGTCGTGGAGGCAAGAGTCCAAAATTATTTTGTTGCATCAATTCAAATGCAGGATCAATAATACCTTGAGCTCTCTTACTTCTTGTATACCATGAATCTGCCAGAATGTAGTATGCCTAACAAAATTTTGCAACAAATGGAAAAGAACTGAAAGTGCTTCAACTCGGAGCATGAGGCTTCAAGTTGTGTGTTCCTTCTGCAGTAGAGTCACCAAAAAACTGTTGGGTGAATACTTTGTCGTTAACTCGCTAACGGCAAAATGGGTATATCAGCCACAGCTATGATGAGATAAATCTCTCCTCTCAATAAGGGGAGGTTCCCTATCAATTCTTACAACTTTATTTTAAACTAAAAACTAATTTGAGGGTGAGAACATATCATCCATTTCTCTTTTTTCAGAAATGATGTTTACAATATATAATGATTTCAACAAAATTAATACAATGCCAAAAACTATAAGTCACCATAAAATCCACGGAAACACAAAGTCATCCATTACTTTGTTCACCAACAGAAAATAAAATGATTTGAAGTAGAGTGCAGCTCAAAGTCTTCACTAGACGCCAAGATGAGATAAATAGATCAAAGATAACAACTTGCAGCACAAAGTCTTCAAGCTATTTCTCATTCACGAACACAACACAATTATCACAAATGATTTTATAGCTCAAAGTCTATTAAAATCAGATTTAGAATACTCTTTAATCACTTGAAATAAACCCTCACACTCAATTACTTATCAAAGATAATATGATAGCAAAGACATAAGAACAATTCTATCATAAAACAAATCACTCCAAGACAAAGATTGGAATTTAACTTGCTCTCTTGTATTGATAAATATTTGAAAATTGATTTACACAAATAAGCACAAAGTCTCAACTTGCTTCTCAATTCAGCAGAGTTTTGCTACAATAGATAAAAGATAATATTTACAAAAGAGGCCCTCTTTATTTATAGGGAGAGGCCTTGAGAAAATTTAGGAAAAACCTAACTACTTTGACTTATTCAAAAATAGGAGTCCTTATTGACTTGGGACTTCCTATATTTTTACATGTAATTACATATGAAAAATGTACATGTAAAAAATGTCCAAAATTGTTTTGAAAGTACATCTGAAAAAATAGAAAATAAACTAAGGAAAAACTGCTTCAATTTGTGTCACCACTTTTCCTCATGTGACCATCATACATAGTGAAGGCCGCTTGCTTCCCAATGCTATCCAGGTTAACCGTGCTCCTAAAGATCATCTTGGCTCTCACTATGGCATCTCTCACTATAGTGACTACTTTTGCATGACCAGTTAACTTGGTTTTCAGATTATCCAAAGTTAACTAGTTGTCCAAAATATTGTCCACATAAGTCATTGAAAATGTTTTATCTTTGAACTCTTTCTGGAACATGTCTTCAAATTCCCTAACCATTTCTTCTGCAGAAAGAAATTGGTTGTCTTATGACACCAACTTACAAGGCAACTCCTCTAGTTTATGTAAAAGATTGATATCACTTTGTTCACTGATTTCCTTTGCAGCTCCAAGATCATTGATTAAATCTCTAAGCACACGGCTCCTATACATCAATGCTTCCTTTGTTTCTGTATAAGAATCCCTATTAGAGATGGTGCCAATTGATATTAAGGTGCTTATTTTCAGTTTCTTCATCTCTACCCATTTATCGTGAATCTTCTCTATGCGCTTAATATCTTGAGAAATAGCATCAATGAGGTCATCAAGCTCTACTCTTATTTTTATCATTTTATCTGTCTTCTCAGATACATCCATGAGCAAAGAGATTCCTTGTGCATGCATCCTGTCTAAGTACTCTTCAAGTACTTTTCCTTTGATATGAGTCCTTTCCACTTTCAGAATGATGGGGTCTTCTACAGAAATGGCCTCTGGAGTAACTGCTTCTAAATTCAAAGTGATCTTCCTTACCACCGTAGGTAGCTGTTCTACCATTGCCTTGTAGTGATCCTTCATTTCTTTTTCCCTATCAAATTTCTCAATTAGGATCTCCATGGTTGACTGCATATCATTCTTAGCGCTTTCATGGGTTATTTTGCCTAGTCCAACTCTAGAGATAGAGTAATCATTCATATCAAAATTCTCCATGGTTGCATCCTATGGAGGTTTGGTAATCTCTAGAAATTTAAGTCCCTTGTCCTCCAACATTCTTGAAAGAATCTTTGGTTTCTTCGAGGCCTTGGGCTTTACAGGCACATGCTTACTGAAATCAAAGTCATCTGGGGAGATAGCTTGCTTTTTCCTTTTTCACGTGTAAGCTGATAACCAAGGTGGGAGTAGAGAAGTACTCACATTAGGATCCATTCCCATTGCTGGTGTTCCTAGAACTGTACTTATACTGATAGTAGAAACAATAGGTGGAGTGTTTGTAAAAACTGCACCTGTTACATTGGCACTAGAAACTTGCTTAGTATTCATCACAAAATGATCAAAAATAGAGGCATCCCCAATATCAAAAGATGAAGAAGACTAACTAGGAATAGACCCTGAAGAATGGAGAACATCTTCAAAAGTGTTTTGGGGATTTTCAAAAATTATTTTGGAAGGAGAGGGAGATTCAAAAGAATGAACATCAATAGGGGAAACAGACACAGGAGCTGCAACAGGTGTATCAACCAAAGGGGATGAGACTCCCATTTCTTGTTGTATATTTTCCTGTGGAGACAAAGCCTCCTCGTCTTGTTGATCTATAGTCCTATCTTCAACATCCATCTCTTCTATGGCTAGCTCTTCAGTAGCTGGCTCCTCAACTTCCATATCTTTTATTTCAGGTTCTTCCTCCACAGTTTTTGATTTCTTTGTCACAAATTTGATCTTAGGCTTATGTATTTTAGAGGATGAGGGAACATCACTCTTGTTCTTTGTTTTGTTTTCCACCTTTTTCCTAGTTTGCTCTTGAACTTCAGTTTCTGACCCAGTGAGGAATTCTTTTAGAGTAATTCCTTTATCTGCCAGCCAGTTATTGGTGTTAGCCAATATAGGCTCAAATCTTTTCCTCAAAGAGGTCAACTCCTTTTGAGACCACTGAATAGGAGGGAGAGGAGTGTCAGCAACTTGTTCAGTATTATACCTATCATCAACCAATTCTCCATCATCCACTAGGTCTTATGGAATATCAGCAAGTCCCAGATATTCAATCTATTTAAGGGACAACCTACTATAGTCTAGCTTCCTGATATCTTCCTCTGTCTTCAAGTCTACCCAGACACCTTCTACCATGGGTTCATGAAATTGAGTTTTCCATCTAATTTTATCCTTTATGCCCCTGTAGCCAAACTTTGGCCTCCTCTTGAATTGCTTCATAGTTACCAACTGCATCTCAGTTTCCATGGCCCTTGCCTTCGGGGTAGTCATTACTGAAAATCTACCGATTTCAACTGGGAATCTGAAACCAGGCTTCTTAAGTTCCATTTGTTTGTTATGCATGACAATCATTTGTCTGCACAACTCCATTAAGACTGGTTTGTCTAAAGGGAATCTTGGAAGCATATAAGGGTAACCTTGGAAAAAACCAACCCTCAAGTATGAAAAAGAAGGAAATTGTAAGAACATACACCCGAAGTCATTTACCACTGTCCATGCCTCATCTAAAACTCTTCTCTGTTCTAGTTGGGGATCAAAAAGACATAAGAATACAACAAATAATGCATCATTCACTCTTCTGAAATGATGAATTGAGCCTTTCAATGTCAACTGGGAATAATATTGGTATATAGGAACTACCCTCCTATCCCCTTTTGATGTTAATCCTAGAAAAATCCTCATAGAGGCTACAATGTACACCAGATAGGAAGTCATGTAGAACTTGGAGGTAGTGGATACCTTTGTCAGCTATTCATGCAAAGCGTTACTAATTTGTTCTCCCCAGAAAATGGTTTGCTTACCCTAGAGTATGACCTTAATGAAAGGATACATCCATTCATGAAACTGTGAAGAAGAAAACAAACCTCTTATCCTACTAAGGAGAGTAATCAGATCACCAACCTCTTCTACGAAGTCGCTTCGAGGGAAACTACGTGGTCATCTTGACAAATTTGACCTTGCAATCTTTAGCCATTTATTGTTGATCACTTTCTTTGCTTTTTTTGGATTTTTGTCATATTCTTTCTGTGTTTCAACAAAGTCAAGCTTCAATACCTCTGTTGTAGGAGGACACATGAACACTTTATCAATGAACTCATGATCCAACCTAATTATCACATTACCATTAGCGTCCAACACAACTCTAATATCTTTGTTATAGAAATGGGCACACTAAAGAACAAATTCTGTGTCGTGAGCTGCCACTGGGAAAGATGACACCAGATGAATATTACTTTTAATTATCTTCCTCATCATAGCATTGGGGTTGCTGGACTTAGTTCTTTCTACAAATTTAGCCAGATCAACATGACCAATCTCTATATCTCTAATGTCATCAACATTAGAAGTGACTGAGGTGATTGGGAAAACACCTTGATATTTGTAGGTACTTCATTGCTTTTGATTTCTTTGGAGACAACTCAGTCATCTGGACGAGCTTTCGCCAGGAGGAAGTTGATGAAGAACAAAGCTCCACAAAAGAAACTACAACAAAAAGTCATGATCATGCAATTAGGGAAAATACTGCAATCTAGGAAAATTGCATGTCGATGATCACGACTATGGGAACGCACTTGAAAAAGGGCTATAGTGCGAGTTGGCCAAAAATTAGAGGAAAACAGGGCTCAGGAAATCAAAATTGGAAATTTTCTAGAGTTAGAAAAATCTGGGAGGGTGTTTTCATGGGTGGCAAAATTGGCCGACCCTGCACAAGTAACATCGTACATGCATTGGCGGTGAAATTTGCCGACGATGCAAGTATACATTGGTGAAATATGTAATGGCGGTGAATTTCACCGCCATTACATATTTAAAGAAAAATGTATGTAAGGGTGGTGAAATTCACTTCCGTTACATATGCAACAACTTTAAAGAGAGACATGTAAGAGCGGTGAAAAATGCCACCATTACATGTCAAAAACTCAAAAATTTACTAGCTCCTAAAAATGGCTAAAATTGACATTTTAATCAGTTTATGACTTGAAAGATCTTCGCAAATATCAAGAAACCAATTCAATGGAATGTCGTAGACTAGTTTAGAATGTTAAATGACTTCACACGAGATCAAGGGAGTGTTGTCTCAATTTGTGAGCTTAGAGTGTAGATTCATGAAACGAACAAGTTTCGTGGGGGTTGTCTACAAAATTGAGCGCAGTTGATTTTGAGAACAACAGATTTGAATGGCAACAGGTCTATCATTTTGCCATATCTAGCCATTAGATCCGAGTAGCTCATTCATGTAATGGAAGAACAGACAGAGTATCAAGCCACCGTATTTGAAGGAGTTCTTCTTGTCCTTCTTTATCTTCTATAGATTCTCCAAAAGTTGGTTCAGAAGGAGCTCACAAAGATCATAGTCAGCATCCTTTCTTAACATTTCATAAGCAGCATAAATAACAGTTCTAGATATAGAATTCTCCCTTCTAGAGTGATATATCTTATAGCCAATTACCATAGATGCAAACTTAATATTTGGATCAGTGATATCTTCAATTGTCATTGCTCTCTTGTCAAATTTTGATCAGGTTGCCTCACTCACTATCTGATTCTTAACAGATTTGAGAGCAGGTAACCCAATAGATGAGTGCAATCTGGTAACTACCCTAATAGCATCTTTTGTGATTTTGAATGGCCTTAGTAACCGCATGAAGTTATCATGTACTCTACTCAAAACATACCAAACCCATTCATCTTTTGAAAAAAAGGGGAAATGAATGCAATGTCCAAAATGTTTTTCCTAGATAGCCTTGTACTGAGGTTTGAGTTGAAAATAATCATCTATCAACTAGTTGTGGTAGATATCCATCATCTTAGATCTGCCAAATTCTTCAATGTTTACATGAATGTAAACCCTAATATCTTCTACATGTAGAACTCCATGCAGAATGCTAGAAAATGCACCTAGGGGATCAACTTCTAGGGATTTGTAGGGATGTTTCTTGAATTTAGGGTGTGGCCTATTAGTGATCTTCACAATATTTAGAGTAGCCATCTTCAAGAGATTTATAGAGAGAGATTCAAGAATGGAAAATACCTTTTACACTTTTAGGGTTCACGAAATGAGCCAGATCAAATTGCTGGATGAATCATCTTTAGTGATTGATCTTTGAGAGATTTGAGACAATTTGTTGTAGAGCTCCTTCTCTTCTTTTCTGAAATGTAAATGTGCAAATGACGAATAAGAGAACCCTTTTATTTTTGTGCAATCCCTAATTCCATTTTGTAATAAATGCACAACTTAATTCATTCCAGTTGCCTTGTTTTCCTTGTTCTAAGAGAGATCTTTCTAGATCACTAAGATGCATCTAGGATGATAACTCACAAATTACCTTCCTTTCTTGATCATTCCATCTAACTATAGATCCAAATATTTCAATTCTAAAATATACCGGATCTAACTATGAAAAACTTGCTTTTGCTGGATGACTATCAAACCGGATTAAATCTTGGATGATTAATCTTTTCAAGCTCCTTGTGGATCCTTCAAATCTTTACCATGGATCATTTAGATGTTTCACTAATAGCCTTTTTAATCCACAACTTTTCATGTGCCAATTTCAGGCGCCAATTGACTAGCTGGGAGAATTTGATTTCCTTTGAGACTCCTCCTGAGCTAGAGCTCATCTATTTAATTTCCAGAAGGAATATTAGCACCAGATTCTAGTGCGGATCCATCCCCAACATTTTCTATACTTCTCTTTACTGAAATCTTGTTCATCTCCCTTTGAATTTCTTCTGCATTCACTTTTCCTTTTCCTTTGTCTTGGTTTTGATTATGATGCACCAGACCCTTTTTGTTCTGATTCTTACTTCTGCAGAATTTAGCAATATGTCTAGATCTATTGCAATTGTAGCAAACAACATTTATTTACATATTTGACTGATATACTCTTGATCTACAATGATTAGCCATATGTCCCATTCTATTGCATGCAAAGCATCTACCATTGAATGAATTGTTTGTTTGAAAATTTCTACATTCATGGGATTTGTGACCATACCTTTTACAGTTAAAACATTGTCCAGAGAAGAATGAATTAGTCTGATTCATTTTTCTTCTACACTAATTTGCTTTATGACCAAAGTTATTGCAATTGTGGTAGTATCCATTGAAGGATGGATATCTTTGAGCATTTGGTTGCCTTACCGGAGATCTTCTAGGCCTATTTCTTGGATTTCCTAATCTAGAGTTCCTTTGACCAAATTTAGAGCTTTCACCTTTCTCATAACCCAAGCCTTCCTTGTCATCTACCCTTTTTTGACTTTCAAGAAGAACTTCAAGTTGAGCAGAGCTTATCTTGAATTTCTCTTTGTATTCATTTGTTGTTTAAAGATCCCTTTTAAGAGTGTTAATCTAATTCTCAAGTTGTTCTTTATTTTATCTAGCTTCTTCAAGATTAGATTCTAGATTCCTAATTATTCTATCCAATTTGAGGCAGTCTTCTGACTTCTCCTTTAGAGGTGTCTTAGATCATCTTCAATTTTTCTTTTCTCTTCAATCTCTTGGGTGAATTTCATAACTCTGGATTCCATTTCATGTCTTACCATAATGACCTCTTTTGATAACTTTTCACATAACTTGGTTTTCTCCTTCAAATCTTCATTTGTATCATCAGCTTCACCTTGACTTACCAATTGTTGAAGTAGTTCCTTTCTCTTTTTCATAGAGATACTCAGTTTCTCTTTTAGTTCATTTATGAAATCATCAGCTTGTTTGAGTCTATCTTTCAAGTTATTGACTTTAGAGTGAGACTGCTCAAGATCATCTAGTGCAGACTAAAGTTGTTCCCTCATACCATACATATCCATTGAGATTCCTAGATCTTCCTCAAGATGTTAGACTCTGTTTAGAGGAACTTGGCTTTGATAGCAATTGTTGAGAACTAAGAGGGGGGGTGAATCAGTTATCTTAATTATTTCAACTTTCTGTCCTTCTTAACAATTAGTGCAACATCAAATCATATAATCAAACATAATCATGAAATAAAAATAACATCAATACACATAACACAATGTTTTTGACGTGGAAAACCCTATTAAGGGAAAAACCATGAGGTGACTAACCCAAGATTGTATTCTCTGTTAAAAGAATAAGATAGTACAAAATGACACTTGCTAATTAGGGATCACTGCCTGAGCACACTACTCACAAGAGGCTCATTGCCTACAATAGACTCACTATCTACAAGAAAGTAATACGATACTTGAACTGATGTGAAGAATCCACACATGCTGAGGTTCAGCTCCAATTAGGTTCAATATACTGATCTACTGCACTTCATTCTTCCTCTTCTTTGGTGCTGCTGTCCAGTCACATACCAAATTTGTATTATTGCATCCACACTACTCTCTACTTTTCTTCGCACAATACACCACACAACACACACTTTCACATCTAAATCCATTTGGTATATATATGCACACCAATGATTTGAACACCTCTCTAGTCGGCATCTGGAATAGTCAATATTTTCTCAAACTTTGATTTGTCAGCTGAATCCTTGCTTATCAAGTGATGCGTATCAAGGAGATGCTTATAGAAGTCATCAATCATGTCAGCCAATCATGAATGATACCTCAAGAAACTTGATCATCATCAATATCTCATCCTGATTAAGGTCTGAAGCTCTATCGGTCAGGTCTTCCTCAGTCTACTCTGCCAAATAGGAACCCAACAATCCGGTGCTTATATATTTTCACTCTTTCATCACTAGAGGTTCAATCTCTAGAATATATCAGTCATGATACTCCTCTTGACTTCCCCAAGTCTGCACTTTACTAAGATACTTCCTCTGAGAGATCCAGACCTAACTATTAGACCTTGCTACATGCCCTATTCTTACTTACCAGACCACAACACTTCTTCAATCTGACTTCCGGTAAAGACACATCATGTCCTGCAGATGTGTGGGATGGACTTTGTTGCCATCAATGACAATACTCATGAAGCCACATAGTGTCTCTTGCCAACATAACCTTTCCTTCTTGTAGTTCCATCCTTTTTGTGCACTTTATGTATTGATATTCTATAATGTCTCTGTACATTCCACAATTCTCTTCAAAATGAGGCTTACTATGGACTCTACACATGCTTTGTGCAACTTGCACTAAACTGGAATTTTTTGTTCAATGCACCTTTCTATTTTCTACCTTATGATCTGACCAAAACTATTTACTGCATTGTCTTCCTCATTAGAAGAATTGCAATCAGACTCAATGAACACTACTATTTCTTTATTGACAGGTTTTTCTTTAAAATTTAACATCAAGATTTCTTCAATCTGTACTCCCTTATTAGTGACTCTATAAACACTTGGTTCAACAGAAGCATATAATATCTCATTTGTTCTATTATATTCTATAATCATGTGTTTCATTCAGGGTTCAACTTCTATCCTGATCTGATTTGGAACACCTCTCCAAGGTAACCACATGTGTGAAAAATCAGTGGCCATATATCTGTTTAATGTTTTGGACTAGTCCCTACTTAACAACATTCTATAATTCATAGGTATATCCACTACCTGAATGTCAATAAACTGACTCACCCTAGGATCAAAGGCTAACTATATTTGAATATGTATTAATTCTCCTATCACATTGACCTCAATTTTGTCTAATTGTGTAACAACCTTGGTAGATTTGGTAGGAGTTAGCCCTAAATTTTTGCATATCCCTAAAGGCATTACATTAGCTGATGCACCAGAATCTACCATGCAATTATGTATGTTCTTTCCCAACATCCTAATGGTTAACAAGAAAGAAGCGGCTTCCCTCTTATCTGCATACATGACCTCATTAGTGTTGGAAGGCTGTTCAATTTTTTTACTTTTGTCTTTGGATTGTGGATCTTTACTAGGAACATTCATATCAACAGAAACCTCTCCTGCCACAGACGTATCCAAGGATTTTATGAAAGCATTTTTTACCCTTGGACTTTTCAACAATTCATATAAATGTATACTAACCTTGATTTTTTTATCTCTTTAGACAAGTAACTCATTAACCTCATTGTTTCAACTGTCTCTGTTTTCCCTGTTTGAAGTTTTGATACTACTGTCCCACCATTCCCATTATGGTTAGCCTTTAGTATAGAAGGGTTATTACTGGCATGTTGATTTGGAGGAGTGTTAAAATTGTTGGGAGGAGTGGAAGTAGTGAAAGGACCTCCAGGCCTAGTATTAGTTCTCAAATTGTAAGTATGATTTTTGTTGGACTGTTGAAAACCCTGTACTTCCTCTGTTTTGTATAACACTTCATATTTAGTTTCAAAGGGAAACTAAAATGCATTTAATACTAAGTCTGATTCAGGGTATAAGTTCTCACAAAAGTAAGGCTCATCTTCTAATAGCTGATGTTCTTCCTCCCTAGTTGCAAAGGTGAAAGTTTCCAAGACTAAAGTAGTCTCAAATCCTAAGGGCACTATTTCATTACCTTTGGGAATGAGAAATTCAGATGTGGGAGCTTGTATAGCCACATTGAAAATGCTAGCTACCAGATGAAACTAAGGGCAATCTGATTCAGCATGTGCACTGGTATTGTGAATCCTGCACCAGTTTTGTAATGCTACATTGGCCATTTGAATTCTAGTTGTTTCTGTTGTTTCCTGATTATCTAAACTCTCAAATGGAGAAGCTAGAGTGCCATTATTTGGCCCTGTGTTCCATGTCCTAGGTGGCTTTGGTTGATTCTAATTTCTATTATTATTACCCCAGGTCTTGTTATCTACAACATGTCCTATGTTTTGCATTGTCTGTCCCTGATTATGGTTTTGACTCTGATTATAATTCTAGTTCTGATTTGAACCCTAACCCTAGTTATAATTTTGGTTATAGTTCTGACTATATCCTTGATCATTTCTCCCATAAATATTCTCATTTCTTAGTTGTCATTTTAGTGGTCAATCTTCCCAAGTGTGCAGTAATTTCTTTGATCTCTTCCCTATCCTCTTGTGCCTTTTCCACAAATGTATCCTGAGGAGGTTGGAAGAATGACTGACCATTACTTTGATTGTTATTGGTACTATTATAGTATAGGGAACTATAGTCTGGATTGGGGAAGGATTATACACAGGTGTGTATGTAGGAATTGGGTTCAATAATGGAGTATGATGCATAGGAACTCCATTCCAAGGTTGTGCTTGACTTTACATCCGAGGGTTTCCTCCATTAAGAAAAGGACTATAGGTTGTTTCTCTCATTTCTTGGTTTACTGAGGCTGCCTCCTTATAAGCTTTGGATATAGTATCTATATCAACTTTTCTTTTGACAAACATAGCAGTTAGTGGAACAAGAGTGACATAATACATGGTTAAGAATGTATCTGCATTCACTGTGTAAGGAGCAAGTAACTGAGAGTAAGCCTTTTGAAACCTATCATTAAAGTTATCAATCAACTCTCCCTCACCTCTCTTAATTGTAGCCAATTTATGATATAAGGTGGAAGGATCAACTAGTCCCCTAAACCTAGACAAAAATGCATCTTCCATAAGTTCCCAAGAAGAAATATAACCATTAGGCAAGTTAACATACCAGTTAGAAGCCTTCTCATTAAAGGTGTAAGGAAATAATCTACACACAACATCCTCATATTCTTACCTGACTCTAAAGCATGCCTCCTTGAATATCCTAATGTGATCCTCTGGATCCTGATGCAATTGATATTTAGCACATATCTTTTTAAGATTTTTTGGCATCTCATGATAATCATTGAATGCTATAGGAGAATTGACATTGAAATAGGCCATTGTAAGGCCACGTGGTGGGCTTGGACATTTGGAAGTACTTGGATTTCTAGGTGGACTAGGACCTCTAGGAGAACTTGGACCCCTAGGAGGACTTAAACCAAGATTCAAAGATCTAAATGAAGAACTATCAAGACACACTATGCTATGGATGTTAAAAAGTGATCCAGGGGGCATTCCAAATGAGCCTCCTATGTGTGATATTCAAGGATTCCAAATCAAATGACCTTTATTTTACTTTATATTAGGTAATTGCACAAAGATATCGTTTGAACTAGATCTAGACCTAGTCACCCTACCACTGTTATGAGCTAGTTTTGCTTAAATCCTGCCTTAACTCCACTTGGGCCCTCCTTCTAGTGCCAAAACTATTAATGATTGTGTTTACACATTCATAACAAAAGTTAAAAATTCACAAAAATGAACCTAAACTATATTGAAAGATATGAAGAAATCACCTAAGAGTTCTTAATCCCAAGTTTTTGTATGGTCAGGTCTTGACCTTATGGACAATTCAGTAGGTTGATGTGAAACTATAATATTAAAGGGGCCTTACTTGATTTAAGATAATCTATGACTTACTAGACTCAAATTATGCAAATTATTCATTCTTTTGCATAAACTTACTACTATATCACAAAGCCTTGTATGATTTATAGTGAAACAATATTTGCCTTTTAAATTGATATGAAAATTGTCAGATATTAATACAATTCTTCATGTTTCTTTCAAATGTAAGACAATTTTCGTAAGATTTCTTCGTTTAAGCTAATTATTTCAAAATTTTGGGGAAAAGTTAGAGATCATTATGTTGAAAATCATTTCACTACAGGATCTAAATGTTCTGTTACCCACGTCTTTAAGAGATACAATAAATTAATCAAATCAACGTACTAAATCTTCAAATGCAAAGTCTTGAGTATTTTCATGAACCCACATCAAAGATTGCAAGATTCCAAAGGATAATACTTCAAATACTAATAAGAGTTAGAAAACACTCTGTAATAGACGCAGAATTCAAAGTTTAAATATATTTAAAGCACACAGTCATATAGAATTTAGAATGTTTGAATGACCTTTTGTTTCATTAATCAAATTACCAAAAAAATTATAGACATTTTTACAAATACAGTAAGGAAACCAGACATTCTGCACATTCCTTAGTGTAGACACATGCAACCTCCTCTTCTAAACTAAAGCAATACTTCTCTATTCAAATGTTCAAACAAATTACAAGTAAAAGCTACAACTCAAAAATCCTTGTGTAAATAATATACAAGTAATAGAGCTAATTATATAGAATTTGAAGCTTCATGCTGCTATGACTACAAAACCTAATCTACAGTCAGTATTCATACTTTCTTGATCAAGGGTGTACATTCATTCCTAACCATTTCTCAAAATATCTTTGTGTTATCTTTTCTACCTCAAAGGATGCCATTGGAATCTTTTCAAAATAGGATTCCCCCTTTGACTTCTTCTATCTTGTTGACCTTGCCCACAGATACCCTTGAATTGACTCCTTCATTAGTATTATTTGCCTTTTTTTTATACTTTCCTACTCCTTCAGATATATCTTAAAATTATTTGTTACACCTCCTATGAAGGTGTGATTTCCCCTTGGACTCCTTGTCCATATATATTCTGGCATTATGACCCCTTCTTTCAATTTCTTCTCTTATGTACCTAAAGCTTCAACCTTCTTATATTTCTTTATCTTGGCACTCATCTCCATTATTGAATCAATCATGTGTTTACTTAAATAGGCCTCTTGATTCTCCAGACATGGTGTAAAGATGACCTTGAATTCTTTTAATGCCCTTTGGAGTTCGTATACTAGTATGTCCATACATTCATGATCTATGAGCTTTTCAACTATTATCTTATGCAATCTAATCATGCTATCTGCTTTCTCCTCTAAACCCTAAGTGACTATGATGCATCTTTTTAAACTATCATCTTCAAACCTTAACTCCAACCTGGCATGTGGTACTTGATTTGACATCTGAGGAGTAATGAATCCATCATTTATTAATTCATCCGCTCTTTCTTCAATTTCCTCCAGTTGCCCCAATTCAAACTTGCATTCTTCTTTTCTAAACTAACAATTATATATAAGCACACTACATTTATTCTTTTCTGTTGCAGCCAATTCCCATCCTATCACTGCTTGTTTGATCACCTCTTCTCCTTCTTACACGAATGCTCTAAACCATTCTTCACAAATATTGGCCTCAAGCCTCTTATTTTCCATATCCTTCACTTCATCCTAGGTAACTCTGGTATTGTAGCATTGGGATAAAATATCCCCCTAATGAATTGTTGTAACTAGACAATGTGTCCTTGCAAATATTCATGTTTATCCTTTTCTTTCTTTAACATCTCTATTGTAACCTGGTGCATATCTTCCCACTCACTCGTATGTTGCTCCCTTGTTGTGTGTTGATGCAGAGTGCACAGAGGAAGTGTTCAAAACTTATCGATAAACTGATCGGTGAGATGTGACCTATGTCTTGGCGACCAAACCTTGTTGGCCAAACATATCCCGTTGGCCACCTTGCTATTTCTCTGACTGATCTATCAACTCTTTTGGATAGTCAACTTCACCTTGTCTTCAAAGAGACTTCTTCAATCAGTGGTGTCTTTTGGCCTCCTATTGATACCCTGATGGCAGTTAGCTTTACACTCTCTTTAACCATGGTAGGTAGTCATGACCTTGTTGGCCAAACTTTGATCATCGGTGACCACTTATGAGGCTTAGCCAATGCACCGATACCTTCGACTTCACCTGACTACTCCTAACACTTCTGTGTGACTCCAAACATCGGCAAAGCCTTAAATTCTTCACCTGATATGCTGATGTGTTATGTTGCCTTTGGCAAGACCTCCTTTGTCAATGAGCTCCTTGAATATTCTCCCAACATGCTCATATACCAAATTAGTATATGCATGACAAGACTTGCTACTACTGGTGGACTAATGTTTTCTTTACCCTGATTTCACCGCTACTACCAGTCACCTTTTGTATCTGATGAAATGTACATTCTCAACATACATTTGTGATGTGCATTCGCAATGTACATTCAGTGAAACAATACAAAACTTACATCAATATATGTTGTCTTCAGTGAGACTTAAGTCCTTCTCCACTGATACACCTCTTATCGGTGTAACTTCCAACATCTTTTCCGAAGGTTATGTTATGCTGATGGCAACTCTGTAACTTTGTAACTCACAGACATTCAACGAGAACTCAACAGAATAGAAGAGGTCTACAATCCTCTGCAAACACTTGATCACCCCATCAATTTGGCCACTCCACAACAACACTTTTCCTATTGTTTCAACGACTAGTCACATAGAGATGCCTAGTCAACTCATACCCAAACTGCATGGATCCCTGGGTGTTGACCCAAAACAATAGAAAACACAAAATGTACAATGTATTCCTCCATCACACTGAGGATGAGAATTCTTTCATTAGACAGAGGAATAATACTCCATTTGTTCACAAAACCCTAGTTTTTAGGTTTTCAGACCAGTCTCTACAAAAGAACAATATCTTAAAAACTAGAACACTTTAAGACACCAGACTACTTCCAAGTGAAAGCTATCTCAATACATGAACACTTCTAGACTATTCCAGACCATCAACTATCCATACAGACCACATAGAAAGATTGTTACAGAATGATACTCAGAAAGAACAATGTTTTAGCACACCCAAAAATCCAATTCTTCATTCCTTCATTTCCCTTCATTACATCATGCTTCTTCGCCTATAGAGGTTTGAAAACATCAATTACATTCCTCCCAACCGTGAAAACTAATTTGAAAGATAGTTAGTCATTGGGTTTCTCCTCTCACAAGAAAACTACATGTTTTCATTATGTTATTACATCAACTTGACCAAAACATGATCTACATAGGTCTAGTGATCAAATTGACACAAAAACCTTATTACAAACATGAAGTGGTTTAGGAATCCTTATTGAAAACAAAAACAAAACATGACTCCTGCACCATAGAGAAGGTGCTCCTGCACCATACTCCCCCTGTAGGAAAAAACTCAAGTCCCTTGAGTTGCTAACTATTGGAGTGTCTTCCCATGCTTCAAAATGTCTACCTCACTCATCCATGTAGCTTCTAAATTAGGAAGATCCTACCACTCGACCAAGTACTCCTTGCACACATCCTTCCTTGTCTTTTTGACAATCTTGGAATCTAAGATGCATTCCAACTATAAAGGCTTACTTGGAGGTAAATCTCTGACCTAGTCTTCATCTTCAGTCACAACATCTGATCCATCTTCAACATTCAATGGAGGTCTGAATGGAAAGAGATCTGAAACATTGAATATGGGAGAAATACCAAGACCGGATGGTAATTCTATTTCATAAGCATTTGGACCAAACTTATGCACTATCTTGCATGGTCCTATTTTCTTCATCAGAATCTTGGTTGGCTGTCCTTTGGGTAGCCTCTCCTTCCTTAGATAGGCCATCACCAAATCTCCCACCTTGAACTATACATCTCTCCTTTTGAGATCTGCCCTATCATTGTATTTGGAGACTGTCTTTTCCAACTAAACTTTGACTTGATCATGAACTGCCTTCATGGTGGCAACAAAATCTTCTCCTAGAGAACTCCTCTTGTCCCAACCTTGTAGGTCTTTGAGTTCAAGTGGTCCTCTTGGATGGAAACCATAAGCAATTTTGAATGGACTCTTCTCAGTGCTTCGATTCACTGAATCATTGTAAGCATACTCAGCTTGACTGATTATCAAGTCCCATGCTAACCCATGCTGCTTGGTAAGGCATCTTAGAAGGTTTCCTAAGGACCTATTAACAACCTCAGTCTGACCATCAGTTTGGGGATGGTAGGTTGATGAGAAAGACAATTGTGTTCCCAAATTTTCCCACAAGGTTCTCCAAAAATGACCAACAAACTTGGTGTCTCTATCAATAACAATTGAAAGGGACAAACCATGGATTCTAACCACTTCTTTGAAAAAGAGACCAGTAATGTGAGATGCATCATTTGTGTATTTGCATGGCACAAAATGAGCCATCTTACTGATTCTGTCCACAATGACAAAAACACTTTCCACACCCCTTACTATCTTAGGAAGACCAAGTACAAAATCCATACTAATGCTCTCCCAAGGCCTGTTGGGAATAGGAAGGGGTTGGTACAAACTAGCATTAGAAGACATACCTTTGGCCTTTTGACATATGGTACAACTTGCGACATATCTCCTCACATCTGATTGTACTTTTGGCCAATAGTAGAATCTAGTGACTTGTTCCAAGGTCTTGTCCAACCCAAAATGTCCTCCTAATGTTCCAATGTGCTTCTCTTTGATGATGTTATCCATCATTGAACACTTAAGAACACATAGCAAACTGCCTTTGAATAAGAGACCTTCCTACAACACAAAATTTGAATATTCACCATGAAAAGTGTTAGCCAAACTAGCACAAACTTCATAAGTAGCCTTGAAATCTGCATCCTCCTTGTATAACTCCTTCAAATAGTCTATCCCCATGCTTTCCATTTGTACTTCCTATATGACCAGCATCCTTCTACTTAAAGCATTAGCCACTTTGTTGGCAACACCCTTTTTATGCTTAATAGTGAAGGTATAGGCCTGCAATTGTTCCATCCACTTAACATGCCTATGATTCAACTTTTCTTGACTATTTAGGAAGCTAAGAGCATGGTTATCAGTAAAAATAATGAATTCTTTGGGCAGTAAAAAGTGTCTCCACTTTTTGAGAGCTTGTACCATTGCATAAAGCTCTAGGTCATAGGTAGAGTACCTTTGTTTAGCCTCATTCAACTTCTCTGAAAAAAAGGCTACTAGATGTCCATCTTGACTTAGAACAACACCTATTACTTGCTGACTTGCATTGCATTCCACTACAAAAACTTTATCAAAATCAGGGAGTACCAATGCAGGTAATTCATCCACTTTCTTCTTTAATAATTCAAAGCTATCACCTGCTTGCTATGTCCATTGAAATTTGGACTTCATTCCACCCTTGATGGTGTTGAGAATAGGAGCACTTATGTGATTGAATCCTCTAATTAACTTCCTATAAAAAGTTGCCAAGCCATGGAAGCTTCTAACATCTCCCACTGTCCTAGGAGTAGGCCAATTAAGAATAGCCTCAACCTTTGTGGGGTCCATCTTCAAACAACCATTAGAAATCACAAAACCTAGGTACACAAGTTTAGTTTTCATGAACTCACACTTATCCAAGTTGATCATAAACTTTTTCTCCTGCAACTTCTTCATCACTTGTCCAAAATGCTTCACATGTTCTTTTGTCCTACTGAAAACAAGTATGTCATCAAGATAAACAATTACAAATTTGCCAATGAATTCAACAAGTACCTCATTCATCAAATGCATGAATGTTCTTGGGGCATTGCTAAGGCCGAACGACATGACAAGCCACTCATAGAGACCTTCATTTGTCTTGAAGGCAGTCTTCCATTCATCTCCCTGCCTAATTTTGATTTGATGATAACCAGATTTCAAATCAATCTTTGAATAATAACATGACCCACCAAGATAGTCCAAAAGATCCTCAATCCTTGGCAGAGGGAATCTATACCTTATTGTGAACTTATTTATAGCCCTTGAATCCGTACATAGTCTCCACTTCCCATCTTTCTTTGGAGCAAGTACACTAGGGACTGCACATGGACTAAGACTCTTTCTGATCAATCCTTTCTCTAAGAGTTCTTGAATTTGTCTACTCACCTCTTTGTTCTGCTGTGGTGTCAATTTTTAGGCAGCCTTATTGGGCAATGTGGCACCTAGGATCAAGTCAATTTGATGACTTATATCTCTCATGGGTGGTAAGGAGTTAGGAGTATCCTCTACCACAAGATCTTGGTACTTATCCAACAATTGTTGTACTTCTAGTGGAATCTCTTTTTGCTTTTTGTCTTGCTAACCTGATTCATCTTTAGGCCTCATTACCAAGGCATACCCTTGGGTATCCTTTTCCTTCATGAGGTTTAAGAACTCTTTGCCACTAACCATCATGAGATTGGTGTCATTACTCTTCTCTCCAATCTGTTCTTGCATAGGATTCATCCTAAACTTTCTTCCATTCTTGGTGATGAGGTATGTGTTCTTCTCACCATCATGTTGTGCCTTCACATCATACTTCCATGGATGTCCAAGAAGAAGATGACAAGCATCCATAGGAATAATCTCACATAGTATCTTGTCCTTATAATTACTTAGCTCAAACTCAACCTAGGTTTGTTCTTCTACCATGTAATTTTGATTCTTATTCAACCAAGAGATCTTATGAGGACTAACATGGGGCAGCCTTTTCAACTTACATTTCTCTACCATTTCAGTAGACACTGCATTCTTAGTAGAACCTGAATCAATAATGATTTTACAAAGTTTACCATATGCTATACCTTAGGTTCTGAAGAGAGTCTTCCTTTGTGGGGGCTCTTGCTTCAATGGCATCTTCAACAAGGTTCTCTTGATCATCATGTTCTCTCCTTCAAGGACTAGTGCAGCACTACCAATGGGTGAATTCACACTTTGGAAATCATCATCTTTCAACAACTGATTCCTTCTTCCACCATCATGGGAACTAGTTGCCTTCTTAGGGTATTTGCTCACAGTATGGCCTACTTGATTGTAGCCATAGCATCTACCAATGAAAACTCTGGGTTCTCTACCTGCACCACCACTTCTACCTCTACCATTTGGTCTTCTCCAACCTTTGAAACCACCACCTCTATGATCTACATCAGAATGAGACTCTTGTTGACTTGAATTTTCATTTCTACTTGACTGTCCTCTACCAAAACTGCCTCTTCCCCTATTATTTCTGCCACCTCTTCCTCTGGTGTTTTGATCACCCTTTCTTTTCAACTTTCCTCAGCCCTAGAGGCTAATAGAAAATACTCATCCACTATTTTAGGAACCACTATACTGAATTCATCTTGTATGTTATACCTCAAGCCATTGAGATATCTAGCCACCATCTCTTTGTCCTCTTCCTTGTGATTGGCGCTCATGCTCAATCTATGAAATTCTTCAGTATATGTAGCCACATCCATATCTTTTTGTCTAAGATGATTGAACTTCCTAATGGTCTACAACTCATAATTAGATGGCATGAACTTGTCTCTCAGCATGGCCACAATTCTACTCCATTTGGTGATAGGGTTCTTTCCAACTTTCTCTCTTTCACCTTGCATATAGTTCCACCAAACTAGGGCAAAACCTCTCAATCTAGTCTTAGCAAACTTGACTTTCTTGTTCTCACTATACTCCTTGAAGTCAAAATAGTTACACATGGCTTCAATCTAATCCATGAGGGCATCTCCATCTAGTTTCCCATTGAATGTAGGAACATCCATCTTTGGATCGCCACTATCTCCATGAGCACCTTTGAGTGCTTTCAAGAATGCCTTTTGGTCTGCAGACATACCTTGTTATTGAGGGCTTTCCTCTATCTCTTCTTCTTCTATATCAGAAGCACTACAATCTTCTTTACCCTTACCCTTGGGCATCTCTTCTTTCTCTTTGCTTCAAGCATCTCCTCTACCATCTTCTTGATGGCATCTTTACTCATAGGCTTGGGAGGCATTGTGCTAGCCTCAGTTTCTATCTCCTCATCTGACATACATGGCTCCAATTCAAATATTAGCTCTGATACCAATATGATGCAGAGCACACAGAGGAAGTGTTCAAAACTTATCAATAAATTGATTGGTGAGATGTGACCTATGTCTTTGTGACCAAACCTTGTTAGCCAAACATATCCCATCAGCCACCTTGCTATTTCTCTGACCAATCTATTGACTCTTCCTGACAGTCAACTTTGCCTTGTCTTCAAAGAGACTTCTTCCATCAACGGCATCTTCTGGCCTCCTACTGATACCCCGATGGCAGTTAGCTTTACACTCACTTTAACTATAGTAGTTAGTCATGACCCTATTGGCCAAACTTTGATCATTGGTGACCACTTGTGAGGCTTGGCTGCTACCTTTGACTTCATTCGACTGCTCCTGACACTTCGGAGTGACTCCAAACATCGGTGAAGCCTTAAATTCTTCACCTGATATGCCTATGCATTATGTTGCCTTCGGCAAGACCTCCTTTGTCGGTGAGATTCTTGAACATTCTCCCAACGCACTGATATACCAACTTAGTATACGCATGACATGACTTACTACTACCGGTGGACTAATATTTTCTTTACCCTGATTTCACCGCTACTACCAGTCACCTTTTGTATCCGACAAAATGTATATTCTTAACATACATTTGCGATGTGCATTTGCAATGTACATTCGGTGAAACAATACAAAACTTATGCCAATATATGTTGTCTTCGGTGAGACTTAAGTCCTTCACCGATACACCTCCTATTGGTCTAACACAGTTGATCGGTGTAACTTCCAACAACTTTTCTGAAGGTTATGTTATGCCGATGGCAAATCTATAACTCTGTAACTCACAAACATTCAATGAGAACTCAATAGAATAGAAGAGGTCTACAATCCTCTGCAAATACTTGATCACCCCATCAATTTGGCCATGCCACAATAACACTTTTCCTATTGTTTCAACGACTAGTCACATAGAGATGCCTAGTCAACTCATGCCCAAACTCCATGGATCCCTAGGTGTTGACCCAAAACAATAGAAAACACAAAATGTACACTGTATTCCTCCATCACACTGAGGATGAGAATGCTTTTAGTGAACACGGGAATAATACTACATTTATTCACAAAACCCTAGTTTCTAGGTTTTTAGACCAGTCTCTACAAAAGAACAATATTTAACAAACTAGAACACTTCAAGACACCAGACTACTTCCAAGTGAAAGCTATCTCAATACGTGAACACTTCCAGATGGTTTCATACCATCAACTATCTATATAGACCACACAAAAAGATTGTTACAGAAAGATACTCAGAAAGAACAATGTTTTAGCACACCCAAAAATCTAATTCTTCATTCCTTCATTCCCCTTCATTACATCCTACTTCTTCACCTATAGAGGCTTGAAAACATTAGTTACATTCCTCCCAACCGTGCAAACTAATTTGAAAGATAGTTAGTCCTTGGGTTTCTCCTCTCACAAGAGAACTACATGTTTTCATTGTGTTATTACATCAACTTGACCAAAACATGATCTACATAGGTCTAGTGACCAAATTTACACAAAAACCTTATTACAAACATGAAGTGGCTTAAGAAGCCTTATTGAAAAGAAAAACAAAACATGACTCCTGCACCATAGAGAAGGTGCTCCTACACCATGTGTCCTAGGTCAAAATTAAATATCTTGTAGTCATCTACTGTTATTTCTCCTTTGGCTTTCTCCTTCTGTGGTATGGCCAAATTTAGTGTTCTGGATCCATCTAAACCCCTTTGTATTGTCGACATGGTTTTGGCCTTCCTCTTTTCTTTTCTTGGCATTGCATCACCTAATAAAATTTTGATGTCTATGGGTACTAGATGTACCTCCACCTTTTCTCTCCTTATTTCTGCACCCAACCAAGACAGAGCCTCTTTTGTGCTTTTAGTAGCTTTCTCTTCATTGATTACCTCTTCTTGAGGCTTTTCTACTTCTCCTTGTTCTTTTTGTGGTTGTTGTTGTTGTTGTTGTTGTTGAGGGGCTGGTTCCTGTACTATTGGATCATTTTGATGTTTAGATTCACCCTCATTATCCTCTTCTTCAATTTATGTATCTCCTCCATCCTCATCTTCTTCCTCTGGACCTTCCTTGTCTGATGAATCCTTTTTTGGACCTTCCTCTTTATTTTCTTGTTCCATATTTGTCATGCCCTTATCCTCTGTTTGCTTTTCAGGTTCAAAATTATCTTCATCAATATTCTCTGTGTTCTCTTCTCTTTCAAGTTTATTTATTGTTTCCTCTATTATTTCACCTTTCTTTTGTACCTTTTCAGGCATGTCAGCTTGCTCTGCATGTGAAGGTGAACCTACTATCTTATCAAATTCTTTTGTCTCTTTTTATTTTTCATCTTTGCTTTCTACATTCTTTTCTTCTTCGTTGTATTCCCCATACATGTTTAGAATATTCAACACATCTACACCAGAAGTACTAGATCTTGTTTCTTCTTTAGTTTGAGTAGGTGTTTCTTTCACTGCTTCCTCAAATGTATACTCTTTTTCAGATTCTTTTATTTGATGTGCTACATCTTGCACATCCCTTATTATTTCTAGAGGTACCAATGTACCAAATGGATCCACTGCCCCCAATTCTTCTTCTACATTTTCTTTCTCAGACACTGGACCTTGTACAACTTTCATATAAGCTTGAGTGTCTTGTTCCTCTTCCTCACTTGAATATTCACTAGATTCTTCTTCCTCCATGCCAATTTATTTTCCCATCCTTGAATCCACTCCCTTGACTTCACTTCCACTACTGTCATCTTCCACGTTGACAGTCTCAATAAATTGTTTGGCTTCATGCATTTTTAACCCATGTAGTGTTTCTTTAGCCAATTCTATTTTAACCTTAGCATATGTTTGTCTTTTCTTTGTTGAGGTAGATGCACCAAATATGTTACTTAATTTAGCCCCTACTCATTGTGCTCCTATAACTTCACTCTACTTTGAAGTTTGTCCTTTGGATATCCCTACTGGTATTGCCTTCATAACCTTCTGTCCTATTCACTCTTTAGTAGCCTGCACTTGCTCTATACTGGTATCATGACTCAATGACTTTGCTTCTACAAATGTGCCTGACGATACTGCTATTGTCACCCCTATTGCATAGGGATCCATCAATGTAGCATTTTTGTCTTTCTCCATAATCTTTGCTTCTACAATCTTCCTTTTCTTTCCATAGAAGCACTGGAAATCATCCTGATACTCCCATACTCTCTTTTTTCCCTTCTTTGGATGTGTAGGATCAATCCCTTAGCCTTAAGCTCCTCAATTCTGTCTTTCAACCATGTCTTGGAGAACAAAATGATAGGTTTGGACAATGTGTCCAAAGATATATTCCATGGTTGCATCTAATCAGGCTCTCCAATAGGAGCAAGCATGGCACTTTGATAACTATGGTGTAATAATTTGCCATCATCCTTAACTTTTGGGGGTACATAAATGTCTCCCATGGACCTGATTTGCTCTACTGTCAGTCTTTTGTGAGCTCATTCTTACTTCTCTTTCATTCTCACAATCTGGCTAGAAATCCTCAATGTGTATTTGATGTTTAAATTTAGAATCAATAGTATTTTGGATCATGTGAAAAGGATCAAACTCCTTGCTAACTCAAATTCCTTAAATCCATAATACCTTAATTCCCTCTCTGAGTAACTAGCCACATCTTTGCTAGAACAAGAATATCTACCAATTACCCAAGGGAGCTTAAGATTTCCCTTGTTATACCTCTTTTTATACATTCTGAAGGCATTCAAGTTCTGCCTTGAGAACTCTAAAACAATCAATTTGCTAGAAGGATACCTAGGTAGCATGAAAGTTTTTCCTTCAAAGCCCTCAGTTCTAATATAAGTGAAGTTCTAGAATTGAATATACTATGAACTATGCAAACCAATTGTATCCTCTGCATCTGTAGACAATCTCTTATCCTACTCTTCTCTTAAAACTCTGACCATGTATGTATAAAATACATCATTTACTAAAGCATACTTTCTTAATGCATTATCCTCCTATAAATTAGGATAATGGTCATATAAAAGCTTTTGATTTGGGCCATTCCCTAGGGTTCTAATTCTGTCAATCCCATATATATATGGCTGAACCATTGTTGCACATGAATATAATACATACGAGAACAAATAGAAAGGCATCATCTTTTGTTTTCTTAACATTGCCTATTTCCATATGGTTGTCCTAATAGCCTTAGCCTAGTGAATTTGTCCTTGTTCCTTCTTTGCTTCCCTCATGAATTGTATAATAGTGAATATCCAAGGCTCACACTTAATGGCATCCCTCAATCCCACCAATCTACTTAACATTGTAATCATCAATTATATCTCTTCCTTGAAGTCTATTCTTTGTAGAATCTTATGTATTCTTGGCACGGCCTTAGGTTTATTCTCTGTATTATACCAACTGTAGAAGATCCTGCTCCTACAATCCCTCTCATTATCATTGAAATCCTTATTTTACTGGTCAATATCAATATCTACCATTTTTTCATGTATTTTTAGACCAAATGTTCTTACAATCCCCTCTGTAGATAAGTCTGCAATGACTCTATCCTAGTGTATTACTCTTCTGGTAACTAGGTCATATAAGTGTATGTAATGCAGATATAGGTCCTTGGCTTCCATAGCTAACAAGAAACTTGTAGCTCTATATAATCCACTTTCCCATATAAATCTCATGTCAGGTGTAGCATAACCTCCTGTGATCTTCTGCAAAACATCATCCGCATCATAATTGCCTATGCTGGTGTCTATCCCTACTTCGCTTGTGCCGGGAAACAAAGGGTACCCTCTATATATTGGAAACTCTTCCCTCTCAATTTCTTTCCTTTTTAATCTTTTTCTCATCCCCTGTATCCACCTTTTCCTGCTTTGGGGCCATCTTGTAAAAAACACATTTTTTAACCTGTCATTTTACTCTCTTACCTAAGGTTTTACTATGAATTTTCTATTTTTTACATTTATCGTAACCCCCCATTTGTCTTTTCCAATTTTGACTTTCATATTATTTAACCCAAACTAGCTAATTAACTAACAGACATAGTAATTTAATTCTTTCTTACATTTTAAAATGAAATTACTGAAAATCACTTTGCATTTTTAATTAACTAAATTGTAATGGCGTTCAAGATAAATACCTGTATTTTTGATAGCTCAACCTTACAAACATTTACTCACTTTACCATTTTTTGATCTTTTCATTTCTAAAATTCTATCTCATGATGAATTTTCATTCAATTTCTGCAACAATTCCTCTTTTTGCAATTTTAATTTTAACAATGCAAATCTGAAAGAAAAACAACCTTTGATTTACCCTAACCTATTAAGTTTTACCATTTTTAGTGTTAGTTCAGCATTAATTGCAGCAATTAATGCACCTACAGCTTCGGCCTTCTACTTCAACATTTTATTTTTAAACCTTCTATCCATTAGTTTACTTTCTGCGTACATCTCATTGTCTTGTATCTCTCCTTGTATATTATTTCTTGTATGTCAATTTACATCTTTTCAATAGACAAGCCCACATTCAATGGGTTATAAACAATGTTACCCTTTTTTTATATCTTCCCTTGTATCTTTTGTTTGTATATTAGAATGTATGTAAAATGGATACAAACATTTATACAATTGTGATCCATACAAATGCTCTTTACCTTTTATCTCTCCGACGATGTCCTTCATTTCTTTGTATATTGGGATTGCATATCATTAACATACAATCATCCAAACATACAAAGCCTTACCTTTATTTAACTTCCTTTTGAAATATGTGTTGTATCATAGTCCCTTGCACCTTTGCTTGTATATCAGCTTGTATATGCTCTTGTATACCTATCTGTCTATGTAATATACAACCATAAGATACAACTGGTGGGACCCACTTTACCTCCCCACTTGTATCTCAATGAAACAACAACACTTGTATCTACCCTTAGATACAAGTTTCCATACATGCAAAATCTTTGTACAATCATCCCAGACTTTTCATTTTTTCCTAACCATATTATATAACCTCTTCGGATCCATACATGTATATAAAGTGAATGCATATTTTCAATATATATTAAGGTATGATGCATCAACTACATCTGATTTAATTATCTTTTGAAATCTGTGTTGTATGTATGCTAAAGATGTAAACTTAAAATATGCAACATACAAAACCCCTCTGTAATGCATTTTACCAAAAAAACATGCATATCTTGCAGAATATTGGGAATTTTAAAATGGTTCAAAAGGTAACCCTTATTCATTTTTGACAAAGAATTCACCTCTATTCCACTCTGGTACTTAATGCTATTTTTTAAAATTTTCAATAGGTTTTGTAACCTTTACCTCTTTTCCCTTTACCACCAAGTAGGCCCACACACAAACAAAAGCCACAGCCATAACAAGGGTCCTCATTTTGCTAAGAGGTAAAATGGGTTGTGTTGTGAGTATCACAATAGGAATGGTTTAAAGTAAATTTTTCTATTTTAGATCCCTTGTATCAAAGATGGTAGTCAACACATCACACACTGATCACTCTGTGTAAAGTTCTACAATGAAATCAAGATGTTCATGTGGCTCTACAGCCAATAGAGAAAATGATCAAGATGATATTAGATGAGTATCAGTATGTGAATGGTGAGAATCAAAGAATGCCCCCAAAGATTGATTCTTTTACCACTTTCAAACACTAGTTTATTCCATCAATCCTAACAAAGGATGAAAAGATCAAGGATTTTGATGCATGGAAGGATGAATTTGGTCATACAATTTCTAAGGTCATGGAATTTTTGAAAAGGGATGAAGATATCAATATTCTTAGCTTCAACATCATTTTGGATAGAGTAATTACTTTAGATGCTGGATATACAAAGTTTGTAATTGATGTCAAAGCATTGCTCCAAATTCACCAGGCCAACTTGCTCCAAATTCAAGATTATAAGTGGCCTAGTGATCTTGCTATGTTTCAATGGTAGCAGAAGTATCTTTGAGTTGATGAATAGATAGGCTATATGCACAGGGGAGCAATGAGCATCATGGCCTCGTGACTACACAATATACCAATGGGAGCTAGAGTATTTGGCTCCTCCAGAAGAATAGGGCCTTGAATATGTTGTAGTGGAAGAAATGAGCCTTCAAACACTCTATCATGGAGAGGGGGACTTTTCTAGATCAGATGATCATGGGTCTCCTATGTTGATTAACAAACTACAAGTGTATTGCAAGTGTTGCGGGCTTCCAATCAATATTGTCTACTTTCTTTATTTTCTCTAAATTATGTTTTAAGCAAAATTATTGTTTAGTTTATACAAAGAGGCATGAATTTTGAAAAGATGCCATATTTAGTAATAGTGTGAAGCTTGTTTCTTCTCTTATAAAAGAGAAACCAAGACCAAATTTTTATATCATCATCATAGGCATTTATAGAAACATATATGAGGAGACTTCTGTTATATTGTAATATCTATTTGAAGTAATCAATGGAGAAGACGATTTAATCTAGTGCTCAAATTCTAGTTAAGATATCTAAGAGATCATTTCTTTGTTTGTAATGAATAGGATTAGTTCACCTAATGTTAAGATATCTATATGTATTATTAAATCATAGATGTTCGTCATTGTTTCCTTCACACAAGCATATTCAATGCATGTGGAGGCTAGAATCTATATTACAAACTAAATCTATCATCTAGGACATACAATAAAAGTCTAGCATCTAGAAAACATATAGGGCACACAAGAAATTATATATTAACTAAAATAAAATTAATTTCAACCAAAATAAGAAAACTAAGAAGAATGATTGAACCTAACTTTAAATGCACTTCAAATTAATAGTGAACATCTTAGGTTTTGTATACAATGTACTAGTAGAATAATGATGATTAGATTAAGAAATGTATCAATAAAATAATAGTGAATTAGAATACCTATACTCAAATATTTATCACATTCAATAATAAATTACACCATGCATATAACCAAAGTTAAGGTGACAAGCTAACCTCTTAAGGTGACAGGTTAGTTTTAAGGTGACAAAACATCATCATAATCATCTGTATTGCTAGCAAGATCAGAATCCTGATCACTCATGTCTACATCTTCTTGATTTTCTTCTCATCCTCATCTATGACATGTTACTCATTCTCTCTCCCAATCTCTTCATTGCTAATCAAAATCTCTTCTTCAAACACTCCATCATCATCTTCATCCACTTCTTCGAATGTTTCTTGTAAATTAACTATCGCCCATCAGACATTATATCAACAAATTTGTTGGGAATTAAGGTATCTCAACCTTGCAATTCCTAGCATTGATTTATTAATTATTTATTTAGTTATTTACTCAATTTGTATTTTACTTGCACATTCAGTTTTGGCATTTAGTTTGAGGTGGCATTGTGACATGTCATCCTACTTGTAATATGCTTTGAGTGGTCAAATCAAACACATGGATTTGGGCATCCCATTTGAGGTGGCACTTATATGCCATGTGTTGGCATCTTGTGGTACGACAGATGTGTTATTGTGTATGACAAAATCTAGGACGCGTAAGAGCCAAGTATAGAGATTCTTGAGACAAGTGAAGACAAGTGTCGTAAAGTATCTTTGCATGTGAAGAAGGCATCTTTGGGCACCCAAGTTGGGCTATGACATGTTGTAAGGGGAATATACTATTTTTATTCTTGTATGACAGATTCTCTTACAACATTTAAGGTTGTTGTGTTGGGCAGATTTTATGATAGTTGTAATATGCGTAAGAGCATCTTTCATAGTTATTTTTAGCCTAGAGCGCTCCATTATTGGGAAGTCAAATCTGCCATGTATGATAGATGTAAGATGGGTATTTGTAGCTTGGACAAGTGTCCTTTCATGCGATAAAATGGCCATGTGGCCAAGATGGATGCCTATCTCTAGAAGCTTCCAGTTTATGCCTTGTAACTATATAAAATGTATTGTTTTGGTGTTGTAGTTACATAGTTTTTTTACAGGTATTGTTATGCTGCCGAAATTACATTAGAAATGACTTTTACAAACTCTTGGAAGAATTGAATGTGTATTGTAATCCTTTCATAGATTTGATAATACACTGTGCAAGGTTTAGAGTGGGGTTTTTTACCTGAAAAGGTTTTCCCCATGATATATCTTGTGTCACTTTCTTCATGTATTGTGTTGCTGATGTAATCTTTATGTTATGTGTTTAACATTGCTGCAATTGTAAGGATTAAAAAGAATTTGCATACATTTCCCCTCATTAGATTGGTGTAGGAAGTGTGTTCTATGTACCTTGCTTCCTTTCAAACTTCCATGAATTTTCGTCTGGAATGAGACTCTATTTGAATGACATATGACCATCCTAGGCTTCTTACATCATCAATTAGAAATGATTGGTTAATTTAAAGAGGGGAAACATATGGCTCATCCATCTCTCATAAAAATTGCCCTGTATTTGCACATACAAATCCATACTCATCAAATTGTATTGCGGATGGTCGGATCCACTTACATTTTAATAATATAGGACTATTTTCACCAAAATCCACTTGAATATTTTCTTGGATGAATCTAACATAAAATTTCTTCTCAGTTTCATGAATAAATTCAGTACTAACAACACAATCACAATTTGTCTTTCCTTTGTCTTTTTCTTCCACTCTTAAATGACTACCATAGGCCCACATTCCACCAAAACACATAGCCCATATATTTGGAGACCTCCATTGTTACATCTTGACCTTCTTCTTTAGCATCATTGACTGCATTAGCAATCCATTCTTTGAATTTTAGAAAAGAATCACCTCTAATCAAATCATGATGTCTACGCTTTTGAGGTCGATGTTGCATCCAAGTTTGATTCTCTTCTTCATATTTTTTACATAGAATATTAACATACAAATAGTAAGATTAATAATATAAATGTGTAAATGCAATTGAGTAAATAAATTATTGTGTAATTTTTTTTACCTATGCCACTTATCGAACAAAGTTGTGTTTTGAAAAATATAGGCATGTATCACACCTATTTCTTGATGTGATAGCTTGAAGTGACATCCATTACCTTCTAATACTTCACCTGCAACTCTTTCATTTTCGTCATTGTAGACACCCAAAAAGTCCACTTGTCATAATGTTGCATCACTTAGGCATCTTGTAGCGTTTTTGCCCTAGGCACCCTTCTTCATCACCTAACCCAACTTTTTTGTCCAATTAAATTAAATAAATATAAAATTTATTTAATTTATCCTATCCCTCACATTATTAAATAAATAAATTTTATTTATTTATTTAGTCCACTTTCTTCTTAAGTTAAATAAAATGAATATTTTATTTTATTTTATTTATCACTCCTCACATTTCCTCATAATTTAAATAATATTAAATTATTTAAATTATTAAGTCCACCTTCTATCTTTGACTCTCGAGATGACTCTAATTACCTCTTGAGTTATCTCTTCCACCTTCCAATTTCTTCTCCACTCATCTCTCCACTCATTTCACTCACCTTCTAAATTATTTCTTGAGTGAACTCATCCACGTTCCATTTCACCATCACTTGCAAATTGGAAGGTTTATCCTTCTATTTTCTCAAAAAATCTATAAATTGACCCATTTTCATGCCATTTGTCATGGATGAATCTTCTGAAGTACTGTCACTCTGCCAAATTTCCTCTAGCCCTATCATCCATCAAATCTTTCATCTATCTAATCTCCATCTATATTCTTCAATCTCTATCATCATTATAACTGCAAAATGTGAGCAATCAATAGTCAAATCAGCTTCAACAATCCACATGCAACACAAGGATCGCACAATCTAAGGGTTCTTGCTTTGTTTATTTGTATTTCATTTGCTTTCTTAGATTAGATTCATGATAGTTTGTAGGTTGCACTAGTTTATTTGATAAAACGGTGAATTTTCCTGCATACATAAACCAACATGCTCGATGGGACCAAACTATTAGTTTTCCATAGGTTTGCACTATAGAAATTTGCATGGTATCTAACACTTGTTTGCGAGTTTTGCATGTGACCTTCTGCAGGTAATCTCCTGGGCAAAATCTAACATCACCATCATGCTCATAATGCTATTTCCATAAAAATTGACTATAAATTTGCATGTGTTGCATCACAAAAAAATTATAAAAATTCAAAAAAAAAAAGTTTGGTAGCCCTGCTGTACGAATCCGTATAGATCCATATAGCATAGACTTGCCACTTAGGATTTGTGAGACTATAGGATTATGTAGTTAACATATTGGATGATGTTGTAAGTTTTTATCAGGGTTTTGTTTTCTACTTGTAGTGTTGTTCTGGCTTGTAGAGGAGCTTAACTCATAGACCCGTTGTTTCGTTTTGTTGAGAATTCTTTGTCGACTTCCAAAATCTGACTATTGTAGGGATAAGGTGCCATTAACCTTGTAAATCCCATTATTATATTATTCCATTTATTATTTGTAATTACCATAAGGGAAGTACAATTTTCATTGGCAATGGTAAAAATTATTTACTGTCCATAGTAATTATGGAGTTACTGCATGGTAAGTCCTAGAGTTATTGGCGGTAGTTACGGGATGTCATTTACTATGGTAAATAGTAATTGGTCAATGTGGGGTGTACATGTGGAGGAATAATCTATTTTTAGTGTTATGATGCATGTCATAGATGTTGTAAGAGGGTGTAAGAGATTCTATGACACTAATAATAGCATATGACATGTCATAAGATGTTGTAAGTGGCTATTTTTAGCCCCAAAGAATTCAAGCTTGCATGAGCACATTTTCCCAAGTGTAGGATGCATGTATGATAGTATTTATGACCCCGTAAGAGCCTATTCTTGGCCATGGACGCCCAAGGTTGTGTTGTTGACTCTTGACAAGTGTTATGGGCTTGTAACAAGTCATTTAATGTCTTGAGGTTGTGTAAATTCTATATAAACTATAGCATAGTAGATGAGAGGAAAAAAATAACAGTTTACAAGTACCAAGAATCTACAAGAGTGAAGGTTGGAGGATAGAGGAAGTGAATGTATTTGTAATCTCCTTTTGTGAAGATAATACAACTTGGCCTCTTTTCTTGGTGGAGTTTTTTACCCAAAAGGGGTTTCTCCACGTTAAACACTTGTGTTATGTGCTTCATTTTGCTTCTGGTATATTTATGTATTACGGGTTTATGTTTTGTTACAATCTCAATTGTTAATACACACTTAAAAGATTGCTGAAATTTATTCAAATCAAATTTCCATTGAAGCAGTGTTGCTTTCATTTCTAACATTTGGTATCAAAGCCTAGCTAGCTTTGACTCTTGGGTGGTAGTGTGGAAGCTGTAACTGTAGTGGGATATTTGGTTGCATTTGTTTCACAGATCTTGTGTTGTTATTATGGTTGTATCCACTATTGCATCAACCTTTCAAATGGGCATTGAGAAGTTCAACAAAATGGGGTATGAGTTGTGGAAGCTAAAAATGGAAGATTTATTAGAAGAAAGAAACCAATGGTTGGCTGTCCAAAAAGAAAAGAAACTTGATGATGTCTCTCAAGATGAGTGGGATAGACTATATAAGAAGGCATGAGGAACCATCCTATTGTGTCTTTCAGACTCTATCCTGTTGAATGTTGCAAAGGATGAGACTGCATACAAGTTGTGGAAATGGTTGGGTGAGATCTATCAAGCCAAGAGTATGGTAAATAAAATTTATTTAAAAAGAAAATTATTTTCCATGAAAATGAATGAGGGTGAGTTAGTTGTAGAGCATTTAAATTCTTTTAATTTATTGGTGAGTCAACTTGATTCGGTAGATGTTGAGGTTAGTGATGAAGATAAATGTATCTTACTTCTTTGTTCATTACCTGAGTCTTGAGAGAATGTTATCCTTGCTATCACTACTAACCTTGTGGATCTGAAGATGGATGCTCTTGCATCAGTGCTACTGTCATAGGAATCAAAAATTGGGTGAGATCTATCAAGCCAAGAGTATGGTAAATAAAATTTATTTAAAAAGAAAATTGTTTTCCATGAAAATGAATGAGGGTGAGTTAGTTGTAGAGCATTTAAATTCTTTTAATTTATTGGTGAGTCAACTTGATTCGGTAGATGTTGAGGTTGGTGACAAAGATAAATGTATCTATCAAGCCAAGAGTGAGATATATGAGGTTAGTGATGAAAATTGGGTGAGATCTATCAAGCCAAGAGTATGGTAAATAAAATTTATTTAAAAAGAAAATTGTTTTCCATGAAAATGAATGAGGGTGAGTTAGTTGTAGAGCATTTAAATTCTTTTAATTTATTGGTGAGTCAACTTGATTAGGTAGATGTTGAGGTTAGTGACGAAGATAAATGTATCTTACTTCTTTGTTCGTTACCTGAGTCTTGAGAGAATGTTATCCTTGCTATCACTACTAACCTTGTGGATCCGAAGATGGATGCTCTTGCATCAGTGCTACTGTCACAGGAATCGAGGAAGAAGAGTTCAGATAGTTCAGGGGATGATCTCAGTGTTAGGGGAAGGTCTAAGGAAAGAGGACCTAAAGGAGATCAGAAAGGGGCTAAGGACAAGTCTAAGGGCTGGTCTAAGACTCCTGGTAAAAAGAATAGAGTTAAGTGTTGGAACTGTGGTAAAAGGTGACATGTGAAGAAGGAGTACAGAAACCCCAAGAAATAGTGGGAGAGTGCTTTGGATAAGTCCTTGAATACAGGTGAAGAAGTTTTACTTTTTGCATGTAATCTTGTTTCTAATGATCACTGGTTGGTTGACTCAGGATGCTCGTTTCATATTACCCCACATAAGGAATGGTTCTCCTCATATGAAGAATATGATGGAGGTAATATCTACCTTGGTGACAACTCTACATATTCGATTATCAAGAAAGGAAAGGTATTGTTGTGTTTCAGTGATGGGAGGATTAAAACCCTCCCTGGTGTTTTGCATGTTCCTGGATTAGCTAGAAATCTAATTTCAATTTTGAAGTTGAATGATTTGGGAATGCATGTGACATTTGACAAGCATGGCTATAGATTGGTGAGAGAGAACTTGGTGGTAGTGAAAGGGAAGAGATTCAAGAAATTATTTAAGCTTGAAGCCACTATAGTTTATAATGCCTCCTATGTATTTGAGGCCACTACTGAAAATACATGTATGTTGTGGCACCGTAGATTGGGCTACACAAGCAATAATGTACTAAAAACTATTAAGAATAAAAATTTGTTGGATGGTTTCTCCTATTCTAATGAGCACTTTGATTTCTGTGAGCATTGTGTGTTTGGTAAACAAAATAGAAAATCATTTCCTTCAAGAAGCAATAGGGAAAAAGAGAAGTTAGAAATTATTCATACGGATGTGTTTGGACCTATGGATAACGAATCTATCAGAAAATCTTGTTACTTTGTAACCTTCATTGATGATGTATCTAGATTTACATGGATTTATTTTATGAAGCATAAATCTAAAGTTTTCACTAAGTTTATAGAATTCAAAGTATTAGTAGAGAACCAATTAGGTTTAAAGATAAAAATATTAAGATTTGACAATGGAAGGGAATATTGCTCTAAGAAATTTGATGAGTTTTGCAAGTATGCAGGTATAATCAGACAAAAGACAACTCTGTATACACCACAACAGAATGGTGTTGCAAAAAGGATGAACTGAATAATTATGGAAAGGGCCAGAAGTATGCTTAGTGATGCACAGTTGGATAAATGCTTTTGGGCAGAGGTTGTGTGTACTACTTTCTACTTGATAAACATATCTCCTTGTAAGGCTCTTGATTTGACACTTTATGAAGTTTGGATAGGTAAGAAACCTTTTGTTTCACATTTAAGGGTGTTTGGCTATGAGGCTTTTATTCACGTGCCTAAGGAAAAGTGTACATTCACTAGATATGGTGATAATGTGAAAGTTTATAAGCTTTGGAATCCACTAACCTGCAAGATTATCTTTTCTAGAGATGTTATTTTCAGGGAACTTAGAGCTATTTCTAAACCTAAGCAGCTAAAAGAAAAAGATGAAAAGGTAAAGAAGGTGCACTTTGATTTAGAACAGCAAGATGCACCTTAGGAAGAACAAAATGATGGATTAGAGGGTGAACAAGAAGAAGAAGATTCAAGTAGTTCTAATGAAGATGACTATATTGTTATAGAAGAAGTTGTTGTAGATGATCATGCAGAAGAACAAGTAGAGTCTCTTACTCCACCCCTAAGGAGATCCACAAGACAACAAAATCTAGTTGATAGGTATAGCCCACCAGATTTTCGTTGTGTATATGCTTTATTAAGTACTAACGATGAACCTAGCTCCTACAGGGAAGCTATTTCTACAGATGATAGTGAGTCTAGCTAGCCATGCATGAGGAGATGATGGCTTTAGACTCTTGTAATACCTAGGATCTTGTTCATTTTCCCAAAGGAAGAAAGGCCATAGGTTGTAAGTGGCTCTTCAAGAAGAAGTTTGGAGCAGATGGGTCATTGGAGACGTACAAGGCTAGACTGGTAGCCAAGGGCTACTCCCAGAGAGAGGGAGTTGGTTTTGGTGAAATATTCTCTCATGTTGCTAAATTGACTTCTATTAGATTTCTCTTATCCATTGCTGCAACTTATGATTGGGAGATTGAGCAAATGGATGTTAAGACTACGTTCTTGCATGGAGATCTTGAAGAAGAAATTTATATGCAATAGCCTACATGTTTTGAGGTAAAAGGAAAAGAACATTGGGTTTGTAGGTTAAACAGGTCTCTTTATGGTCTAAAATAGTCCCCCATAATGTGGTATCAAAAGTTTGATTCATTTGTTTTGAAATTAGGTTTTTTTAGAAGCGAGGAGGATCATTGTGTTTACATTCATTGTGTTGATGATTCTATATTGGTTATTGCTTTGTATGTTGATGACATGTTGTTTTTCAGCAATACTAAGGGTATGGTCAGTGAGCTTAAAGCCCAACTTTCAGGTGCATTTGAGATGAAGGATCTTTGTGCTGCAAGGTATATTTTGGGAATGGAGATTAGAAGGGACATGTTTACAAGTATGGGCCTAACCATTGTTTTCATTGATGTCAACATACTCTTGTTGCATTAATGATAAGGATTGGATGAGTTGTGTGCTAAGGATATTGAGAAAATTAGTCTCAATCAGGAATAGTGAAGAATAGTGATGACAGCAAGGTAAAAGTCCAAGATAGGTTGAGGATCAAAGGATATGGATTAAAGGGTTTATAGATATGTGTCTTAAGGTGATCCAGTAAAGATTTTAGAGGTCCGCATGAAGATCTAAAGAAGTTGTAGTCGCTCAAGTAAAACTGGTTCTAACAGATGTTCAGTGGTGGTAGAGTGATACAGATAGGTCCGGTGAGACCCAGAAATGCATTATCCTATTCTGTGGATTTGAGGATGTGTTGAGGAAGTCTTTGTGGAGTGTCATCTCAATTGGTTCATGGTTTGAAGGTCCACAACTATCTATTCTTTTGTGACAGTGATGATAGACTATGTTCTTGAGGTTATGGATGAAGGAGAGAAGGATTTCAGTAAGCAGATGAAATGTGGATGTTCTTGGTGATTCAGGGAAGCTTGTGGTGGTCTTTGGATCATGTCTAGTTTGTGCTGGTGGTCTGCATTAGAGTTGGAGCTTGCATTTGAAGAACAACTTTCAGATGATGGTGTTCTTCCTGAGACAGGTCGACTAGATGAGTTTTACATCTTGCAAATGTTCTTTTGGTTGTTAGCTGACTTAGATGATCATTCCTAAGTTGATGTCGTGTATAAATAAGGGATTGTGAAATCATTTCAAAGGTGTCCTTGTTAAGATGAGTGTGTGATAGCAAGGAGGAGAGTGAAAAGTAGAGCAGAAGTTTTGGGCTTAAATGGAACTGACTCAAGCATGGTGAAGATGCTATTTACCAGTTCAAGTATGTGATACTTATTCTTTTGTATGCCCTAAATCTAACAATTGGTATCAGAGCCAAGTTCCTCTAAAAGGAGCTTAACCACTTGAGGAGATCTGAGATGTCGTCCTACAAGAAGGATAGTCTAAAATTTGATGGAACCAATTTTAATCTTTGGAAAGGTCACATGAAATGTCACTTGCAATGTATGGGAATGGCGTACTGGACAATGGTTACAACACAGTATGTACCCCCATAGGGTGGTCTAAAAACCCAAATGGAAATCACTGATGCTAAAAACAATTTGCGGATTATAGAGGCTCTTCTAAGCACATTATCTGATTCAGAGCTCTCAAATATTATTGACCTACCAACTGCTTTTGAGATTTGGCAAAAACTAGAACTTTTACATGAAGGAGATAAGTATGTTAAGAGTGCAAGGCTACAAAGTCTGAAAGGGAAATTTGAAAATCTAAAGATGAGAGAAGATGAAAATATCACAACTTTTATGCCAAGAGTAAATGAGATTGTTTGTGGAATTAGAAATGCTGGTGGAGTCTTGAATGAAGATGAGATTGTTGGCAAAATTCTTAGATCCCTTCCTGCTTCTTATAAAATCAAGGCTGCTACAATTGAAGAATTCAGAGTGCACACAACTGTCACAAGAGATCAATTGGTTGGTAAATTAGCTACATTTGAAATGGCTAAGTTTGGAGATGAACCCCCAAATACTGAATCTGCATTCAAAGCTAGTGCATCTGTAAAAGGTAAACAAAGGATTGATCCAGGAGAAAACTCCTCAAGGAAAATTTCATGGTATGAAAAAGCAAGAAAAGACCTAGAAGAAGAAGAAGCTGAAGCTGCTCATCTTGAAGCCCCTATTGCAAAAAGATTGCCTAGAGGATCCGGTAAGTATGAAGGAAAGCTACCTTTTAAGTGCTTTAACTGCAATAAGATTGGTCATTTTGCCTCAAAGTGTCTGGAAAGATTTTCAAGGCCAAAACCTAATAGATCAAGATCCCAAAAGAATTTCTATTATGTTCATGAAGATGATGATGAAGGAGTAACAGATGATGAATCAGAGATAGGTAACAAATCTGGAAGTGATTGGGTGTTTATTGCCATCAAGGAAGAAGATCCAATGCCCTCTGAATCTGCCAATCATAAAGTTGTGGAAAGAGCTCTGCCTGCTCAAGTTGAAGAGAAGGATGATTGGGTCATTGATAGTGGTTGCTCTCACCATATGATTGGTGACAAAAACAAGTTCATAGATTTAGAAAGGTATGAGGGTGGAGTGGTAAAATTTGGTGATAACTCTGCTAGTAGAATCAGAGGTAGAGGAACTATTTTTTTTGATGGAAAGAACAAAATTGGTAATGTACTGTATGTTGAAGAATTGAAGCACAATCTTGTCAGTGTTGGACAGTTGGTGGACAAAGGCTATGATCTCAGATTCAAGAATGGAAAATGTAAGATCTTTGAGAATTCTGGAATAGAGATTGCATCCGGTACCCAAACAAAAGGTAATATCTTCCATTTAGTTGGTACTGGTAAAAGTTGTCTATTTGTGTAAGTTGATCAGAGTTGGTTATGGCATAGGAGAATGTGTCATGTGAATTTTGATAATATCATCAAGATAAGTAATACTCAGGTTGTTAGAGATCTTCAAAAACTAGTGAAACCTACAAATGGCTTATGCAAAGAATGTTAGTTGGGAAAACAAAGTAGAGTCTCATTTAAAAGTAAGGAACAATATTCTACCAAATTATTAGACTTAGTTCATACTGATCTTTGTCGTCTGGCAAGAATCAGAAGTGTGCAAGGTGATAGATACTTCATGTTGTTAATTGATGACTATTCCAGGATGATGTGGGTAACCTTTTTGAAAGAGAAATTAGAAGCTCTTGAGAAGTTCAAAATATACAAGGTTATGGTAGAGAATGAAACTAGATTAAAACTAAAATGTCTGAGGTCTGATAGAGGTGGAGAATTCACATCTGGTGAGTTCATAGATTTATGTGAGAAACATGGTATAAAGAGACAGCTGTCTGCTCCTAGGACCCCACAACAGAATGGAGTAGTTGAAAGAAAGAACTGGACCATCCAGGAAGCTTCTAGGACCATGATGATGGAAGCAAATGTTCCTCAGATCTATTGGAGAGAAGTTGTCAGCACTGTAGTCTATACTCTCAATTGAGTTCAAATCAGAAGCAATACTGGTAAGACTCCTTATGAACTTCGGTTTGGTATTACACCTACTGTAAGGTATTCAGAGTGTTTGGTAGCAAAAGTTACATTAAGAGAGATAAAGATCTAGGCAAGTTTGATGCTAGAAGTGATGAAGGAATATTTTTCAGTTATTCTACTCAAAGCAAAGCATACCAGTGTTATAATAAGAGATTGAGAAAGATTATAGAACATACTAATGTGAAATTTGATGAAGGAATTGAAAAACCCTCAAGGTTTTATGAATATGATGAAGATGATCAGAATGGTGTTTTGACTCAAGGAGCCCAAGTCTCTTCTGAAATTCAAATTGAAACTGATTTGGTAAATCAGGAAGAAGAAATAAGTTTTAAAGAGCCTAATCAAGAATTAGAAGTGCAAGAAACCCTCAAAGTTCCAAGGTATGTAAGACTAAACCACTCTGAAGATCAGATCATAGGTGATAAAAGAAAAGGTGTTCAAATAAGAAAAAGGATTGCTCATGATTTAGAAGAATATTGTCTGATTTCAAATATTGAACCTAAGAAAGTGAATGAAGCCTACATTGATGAAAACTGGACTTAGGCAATGGAGGAAGAACTAATACAAATTGAGAAAAATCACACTTGGGATCTTGTTCCTAGACCTAGAAACAAGAATGTAATTGGTACCAAATGGGTCTTTCGGAACAAACTGAATGAAGTTGGTGAAGTAATCAGAAATAAAGCCAGATTGGTTTACAAGGGCTACTCTCAAATAGAAGTTGATTTTGAAGAAACTTTTGCTCTGGTGGCAAGAATTGAAGTAGTCAGATTATTTCTTGCATTTGCTACCTTCAAGGATTTTAAGGTGTATCAGATGGATGTCAAATCTGCCTTCCTAAATGGTGACTTGGAAGAAGAAGTGTACATTGAGCAACCGGATGGATACCAATTCTCTGATCATGGTGATATGGTCTGCAAGTTCAAGAAGGCACTATATGGCTTGAAGCAAGCCCCCAAGAGCTTGGTATGAAAGATTGGACAAGCATCTTTTGAAGATTGGCTTCAACAAAGGTACTATTGATAGTAACTTATATTTCAAAATTGATCATGAAAACATAATGAGTGTTGAAGTGTTTGTTGATGATATCATTTTTGGAGGAAGAGATAGTATGTGTAAAACTTTTGCAAATCAAATGAAAAGTGAGTTTGAGATGCCCATGCTTGGTGAAATGAATTTCTTCTTGGGTTTGCAAATCACTTAAACAAAGAAAGGTATCTTCATTTCTCAGACCAAATATGCAAAAGAATTGTTAAAGAAATTTGGGATGGAAGATTCAAAGCCAATGAATACTCCCATGGCAACCAGATATAAGTTGAGCAAAGATGATGACTCTCCTAAGATAGATCAGACAAAGTATAGGTCAATGATTGGAGGATTATTGTATCTCACTCAAACTAGACCAGACATTATGCAAGCTGTTGGTCTTGTTGCTAGATTCCAAGCTGATCCTAGAGAATCTCATGTCATGGCAATCAAGAGGATTTTTAGATATCTAAAAGGCATAGTTGAGTATGGTCTTTAGTATCCTAGAGATCATGATTTCTCTCTTCATGCATATACTGATGCAGATTGGGCAAGAGATGTGGATGACCGGAAAAGTACCAGTGGTGGAGCATTTTTTTGGGGAAGAGATTGGTTTCTTGGCTGAACAAGAAACAAGAGACAATATCTCTGTCCACTATAGAAAAAAAATATATTGCAGCAGTAGGTAGTTGTACTCAAGTCTTGTGGATGAAACAGATGCTAAGAGATATCAAAGTGGAGTATGAGGAACCTATCACAATCTTCTATGATAATTCAAGTACAATAAATATATCTAAGATGCATTCAAAGACCAAACACATATCCATCAAGTTTCACTTTTTGAGAGAGCAAGTGAACAAGATTGAAGTCAGATTGGAGTTTGTGCCTTCCAAGGATCAGATTGCAGACATCTTTACTAAACCTCTACCTAAGGACTCTTTTGAGTATCTCAGGGAGAAGTTAGGGGTTATTTCCCCTCCAGTGATTAACTAAGGTGCACTGAGGTGCATCAGTCTGGTGGATATCATAGTCACATCTTGTGGTCCGAATTGATGATGTGGAGCTGCTACTCAGGGGAAGCAGCAGATATGATTTTGAAGTAGTAAAATTGCAAGTATGTGCCCTTTTCCATTAATGTCAAAGGGGGAGAGAAGACATGTGAAAAAAAAGTGGTTGCTGATCAAAGGGGGAGTAGTAAAGGGAGAAAAGACATGAGAATGGTTGTTGCTGATAGGGGGAGTTGTGACAGTAAGAAGTTCTTGTCTTGATGGTTAAAACAGTTTTTCACATCATATGTTGCCATCAATGACAAAGGGGGAGATTGTTGCAAGTACGGGCCTAACCAGTGTTGTCATTGATGTCAACATACTCCTATTGTATCAATGATAAGGATTGGATGAGTTCTGTGCTAAGGATATTGAGAAAATTAGTATCAATCATGAACAGTGAAGAACAGTGATGACAACAAGGTAAAAGTCCAAGATAGGTTGAGGATCAGAGGATGCAGATTAAAGGGTTTATAGATATTTGTCTTAAGGTGATCTAGTAAAGATTTCAAAGGTCCACATAAAGATCTAAAGAAGTTGTGGTCACTCAAGTAAAACTAGTTCTGACAGATGTTCAGTGGTGGCAGAGTGATATAGATAGGTCCGGTGAGATCCAGAAATGCATTATCCTATTTTGTGGATTTGAGATGTGTTGAGGAAGTCTCTATGGAGTGTCAGCTTGATTGGTTCATGGTTTGAAGGTTCACAAGCATCTATTCTTTTGTGTAGTGATGACAGACCATGTTCTTAAGGTTTTAGATGAAGGAGAGATAGATTTCAGTAAGCAGATGAAGTGTGGTTGTCCTTGGTGATTCAGGAAAGCTTGTGGTGGTCTTTGGATCGTGTCCAGTTTGTGTTGGTGGTCCATATTAGAGTTGGAGTTCACATTTGAAGAACAACTTCTAGATGATGGTGTTCTTCCTAAGACAGGCTGACCGGATGAGTTATACATCTTGTAGATGTTCTTTTGGTTGTTAGTTGACTTAGATGATCATTCCTAAGTTGATGTCATGTATAAATAAGGGATTGCAAAGTCATTTCAAAGGTGTCATTAAGATGAGTGTGTAGTAATGAGGAGGAGAGCAAAAGACAGAGCACAAGTTTTGGGCTTAAATGGAACTAACTCAAGCATGGTGAAGATGCTATTTACCAGTTCAAGTATGCCATACTTATTCTTTTGTAGACAGTGTGTCTCTTGTAGGCAGTGAGCCTCTTGTGAGTAGTGTTCTTAGGCAGTGAGCCCTAATTGGCATGTGCCATTTTATTCTTTCTATTCTTCTAATAGAGAATACAATCTTGGGTTAGTCACCCCATGGTTTTTCCCTTAACTAGGTTTTCCACATTAAAATCTTGGTGTCTCTTGTGTTGATGTGTTTCTACTCTTGAGTTAAATGCATTATGTTTCACGATTGATTTATTGTTATACTGCTAAGTGAATGAAAGTGTTTAATAAGAGGAAAGTTTTATACAACTTTTTCACCCCCCCTCTTAGTTGTATGCCCTAAATCTAACAGGACAGAGTTAACAGAAAGCTTTGGTTGTCACAAAGTAAGTATGTGAATACTATTTTACAGAGGTTTAGTTTACAAGACTGTAACCCAGTTAGAGTTCCTTTACCCATTGGTACTAAGCTTTTATTAGATATGTGTCCAAAGACTGAGGATGATCTTTAGGATATGTCTAATGTGCCATATGCTAGTGTTTTAGGGAGTTTGATGTATGTAATGGTTTGCACTAGACTAGATATTGCCCAAGCAGTGGGAGTTTTGAGCAGATTTATGTCTAACCTTGGTAGATAGCATTAGAACTATGTGAAGACTATGTTTAAATATCTTATAGGTACTCCTGATCATTGTTTGGTTTATTCTGGTACTAATGGTGTTGATAACTCTTTGGACATATAGGGTTTTGATGATGTAGATTAGGTAGGTGACTTGGATAGTCAAAGGTCCACTAGTGGCTATGTGTTTACTCTATTTGGAGGTGCAGTGAGTTGGATGAGTAAGAGGCAGCCCACAATTGCTTTGTCCACTACAAAAGTAGAGTATATGGCTACTACTCATGTCTATAAGGAGGTAGTTTGGTTGAGGAGACTTTGTATAGGTATTGGTTTTGATTGCAGGAACATTCAGATTGGTTGTGATAGCCAGAGTGCTATCTGTTTGGCCAAGAATCCCATGTATCATGCTCAGACTAAGCATGTTGATGTTCAGTATCACTTTGTTCGAGAATTGGTTACAAATGGAGAGATTGAGTTGAAGAAGATAGACAATCAAGAGAATGCTGTAGATTCATTGACCAAGCCTGTGAGCACAGAGAAGTTTGTATGGTGCAGAGGCCATGGGCCTTGTTTCTAGTGCTTGATTATTTCATTTGTTTTCCTATGGGTTGATTTACAATGTATAATATCAAGTGGGAGAATGTAGGGATGAGGTACCATTAACCTTGTAAATCCCAATATTGTATTATTCCATTTATTATTTTGTAATTACCCATAAGGGATGTACAATTTTCATCGGTAGTGGTAAAAATTATTTACTGTCCAAGGTAATTATAGAGTTACTGCACAGTAAGTGCCAGAGTTACCAGCAGTAGTTACAAGATATCATTTACTATGGTAAATGGTAATTGGTCAAAGTGGGGTGCACATGTGGAGGAATAATCTATTTTTAGTGTTATGACGCATGTCATAGGTGTTGTAAGAGGGTGTAAGACATTCTATGACAATTGTAAGTTGTCATAAGAATCTATGACAACTATAAGTTGTCATAAGAATCTATGAGACTAATAATAGCATATGACGTGTCATAAGATGCTGTAAGTGGCTATTTTTAGCGCCAAGGCATTTAATCTTTCATGGGCACATTTTCTCAAGTGTAGGATGCATGTATGACAACATTTATGACCCCATAAGAGTGTATTCTTGGCCATGGACACCCAAGGTTGTGTTGTTGACTCTTGACAAGTGTTATGGGCTTGTAAGAAGTCATTTAATGTCTTGAAGTTGTGTAAATTATATATAAACCATAGCATAGTAGGTGAGAGGAAAAAAAAAAATAGTTTATAGGTACTCAGGATCTGTCGGAGTGAAGGTTGGAGGATAGAGGAAGTGAATGTATTTGTAATCTCCTTTTATGAAGATACTACAACTTGGCCTCTTTTCTTGGTGGAGTTTTTTACCTGAAAGGATTTTCTCCACGTTAAACACTTGTGTTATATGCTTCATTCTGCTTCTGGTATATTTATGTATTATGGGTTTATCTTTTGTTGAAATCTCCATTCTTAATGCACACTTAAAAGATTGCTGAAATTTATTTGAATCAAATTTCCATTGAAGTAGTGTTGCTTTCATTTCTAACAACTATCACCCTATATCTTGGAATATCCCAGACTGTCGTCAAGCATATCCTCTTATACATTGCTCTACTACCATAACATTTATCATTACCAGTCATGGCCATATGATGCTTTAAATCAAAATCATGTCATTTGCCAAAGTCTGTGTCACTTTAAATGCAAATCTTTAATATAAACCCCTTTTGTCTTTCCTTGTCACTACTTGCATGAGGACTCTCACCACTGGTGGAAGTGACTAGAACCACCATGTCTGTCTTTCACTTTCTATTGGTCATTGTTTGTAGCCTCAAGTTGTCTCCTTCTAGACATTGAAGTCACCCCCCTTTGAACATCGTCGCCATCATGTAGGAAATAGTTGGCTCCATTAAAATTGTCAACCGACACTAAACAAAACATTATCACTTGATAAACCATCACTGCTTTTAAAACTGTTGTCAATCTCCACTTTCACTCAAACCACCCATCAACCTTTTGAACACTTCGATAATGGATTTCCAACTATCCCTGATTGTGGTCACAAGTTGTTGTCTAAAAGAAAAAGTAGGCATTTTAATCTCCATGGTCAGTGCTAATACTCCTTTGGTCAACATTGTAACGTCAGAAAATGTCCCCTTGGGGGTTTTTCCCTCATAAGGTTTAGCTCTCGGGTCTTTACTATGCATTTAGGACATTTTAGTTCATATTTTGGCATCCTGATGGAATGAGACCTAGCTTCCATGGAAAATTGGACCTAGGTGGACCCCTTGAGCTATACCCTGCCCAAAATAGGGGGAGGACTTGGGCCCCCATGCCCTAGTCCTACCTTATTTTGGGGCAGCCCCATTTTCAGGTGTCAGTTTGTGACCGTTATTAGGTCCTTTTGCCAACACGGTAAGTTTTGATTTTTGAAGTCTTAGAGAGAATGCTTGTAGTTGCATATATAAGCATGATTAGGCATTCATTTATAAACTAGATTTCAATTAGATGAATACTAGCAAGGTATTGTGTTCTCAAGGTGATTCAAGGCTTCTATTGTGTTGCAAGAGGAGACTTGTATGTTTTGTGTGTTGATATTTGCATATTTAAGCATCAATTTTCTCATGGAATGAAGAGCATCTTCCTCCATGAGAGCTTCACTACAAGGTGACATAATATTGTGTTTTCATCATTGATTCCTCAAGGGCATGCACTCTTTGTTTGACAACGGTGTTTAGAGACTTAAGTGTCCTCCAGGGCTTGACTGAGGCAAGCCTATAAACACCACAACCCCCAAACCAAGTCTTGTGATTGTAGGTTACAAGTGTCACATTTGAGAAAAGTGGAGTTGTAAGAAGGATTGGTAGGAATCAAGGATTCAAGATCTGAAGAAAAGCAGGACAAGGAGCACTTCCATGACTTGGGTGCTAACTCTAGTGTCCTCTGCATCTGATTTTCAGGAATCAAAAGTTACAGGGCTTATCAATGTCAGAAGGAGGTCCAGATCCCACAAAGAAACTGGCACCTTGGTCTTTGGTACCTACTCCAGTGTCCTTGACTATTCTTCTTTGGAACCCCAAAAATGTTTAGGTATTCTATGATTTCGTATTTTACTCTTGTCTGCAAGAGCTTTTTCTATCTTTCATCAATTTGTTGCCGCATTTGCATAATTAGGGTTTTAATGATTAATTGGCCATAAGGAAAGGAAAATTAATAATTAAATTCCCAAATCCAAGTTTCCCTACATCTATAAATGACCTAGGTTATGATAGTGCTTGCCACTCAACCCTAGATCCTTTAATGTATAGTGGAGAGGCGGATTTAAATATCTAAACACTGAACATTAACAAATCCAATTTTCCCCTAAACATTTTGGTGAACCTGTGTTTTTGGACTTAAATTGAAACTTTTTGAGTGTTTGTCTTCAAATTTGGATTGATTTCATTCATTCATTTGGTCATTCATTTCATTGCATTGCTTGGCTTACTAAATTGCATCAATTCTTCCTAAATTTTCCTAATTCATGATTTTTTAATTATATCTGATATAAACTACATAAAAATACAAAAATTCAAAATCTTGCATTACATTTTCATCATTTAATTGCTAGGGTTTTGTGAAAATTTTGACAATTTTATATAACATAGTAATTCTAAAATATAGGGTTAGTAGGCAAAATCTTTTATCAGATTTTTCTAATAAATTTAGAGGGTAATTCAAGTTTTCATTTTTCTATAGTCTTGCATTTTAGTATGAATTTTCATTTAGATTTAAAATAATTGCAATTCTGCATAGAAGATTTCAACAAAAACTAACAATTTTGATGCATTTTCATTAAATTTGCATGGGCATTTTGCATGTTAAGGCTTGAAAATCATTTTCAGATCTTAAATTAAGTCATTTTCATCATAAATCAGGCTTCAAAACATCCGCATAGCATTTTATCCCAAGATCTTAAACCTAGGGCTTCAAAAACAATGATTTTCACTAAATTTGGCCTTGTTGATTTTATAAACATGCACCATAGGTGTGCTGTGAAAGATATTTTTGCATTATTCTTCTATTATCAGGGTAATAATATTCTTCCCCTCATAAAAATATTCACAACACCCTTTTATCGTGCTCTTGTAGTGAAAATTTTGCAAAAATCCACACATTTTAGCTATTTTGGCCCTAGGGTTTGACCTAGTTTGCACTCCAAGCGTGTTGTGATCAATTTTATGGATTTAGGTGACTGATATTATCTTTATTCTTCCCTATACCTCCTAAAATTCTTTACAAAACCTCTTTTTCTAGGTCTTGGAATTGAAAAACTGTAAAAAATCGTATATTTTGCTATATTTTCACTAGGGTTTTACCTTAAGTGGCACTATAATCATGTTGTGTTGGGTATTTTGACACCAAGTGGCTGTTATTACTGATATTATTTTCTATCCATCAACATTTTCCTCACAACACCCTTTTTCATGCTCTTTTGCATTGAATTTTGGTGAAAAAAGTGCATATTTTGACATATTTTCACTATATTTTGACTTGGCATTATCTTGGATTTACATCAAGAGTGTGTTGAGAGTGATTATATTTCTTTTTTAGACTAATATTAGACATATAACTTTCTTCCCTTGACTAAAATCCTCACAACATCCTTTGTTTCATTCATTGGCATTGAAAAGAGTACAAAAAACCAAGCATTTTGGTCGTCAATCATATCCTTCTCCTAGGATTTGTTCTCTTAGTTTGTAAATTGTGTGTTGTATGATTTTGCATAAGCTTTATGAAATTTTGTACTAAAAAAAATATCCCTTTGAGAAGAAGTAAAAGATTAATGGGATCTAGTGCTCTTGAAGAAGTTAGTACTTTGGACACCTTGTTTACAAAGGGAGAAACTCAAATTGTGCAAGATATTATACATCCTCCAACCACAATGGAAGAACAAAATTTTCATGACATTAATGATACTATTAAGGAAACATGATATGTATTTGATGAGCAAACAGAAAAATTGGATAAGGAGCTAGCTGAATATCAATCATTTATGGAAAATGAGAGAATAGCTGAAGAAGTTGTCCCTACAATTCATAACATAAGAGAATTGATAAAAGAAGGACAAGATGGTGTTAATTCAATTTGTGTTCTATTACATATTGTACAAACCAATATCATGCTGATGACTGAACATGCACAAATGATAAGTAACCCTCTAATACTCAAGTTTTGACACCTATACCGACTACGAGAATATCTACTTTTACCTCAATGATCTTAACAAGTAATGCGAATGTTTGTAGTAATGCTACCACTGATATTGGAGTATCTAATGGCACTAATTACAAAGTTGTGGGATATAATTATCAAAATTTGGTTCCTAAAGGGACCTCCTCTATGCATAATTGTTCTCAACCACCTATCTATTCCACTCATTTCTAGCTACCTATTACATATTTGCAACCATCTTCCACCTATCATTATGGTCAACCACCCTTAACATATTCTTAGCCTCCACCTATTGTATCTCAAGCTCAATCACCTCCTCACCTTGGTTCTCCTCACTAAAAATTGCATCTCCCAATGATGCCATCCTAAACCAACTTATACAGGGCATGATTGCTTTGCAACAAAAGGTAACAAATTTGACAAATTCGTCGCAGCCTAGTCTACCAACATATCATGCCCATAATCTGTTATCCTATGCAATTTTGAGAACTCCTATGCCTGAGAGGTTTGAGACTTCTCGCTTTGAAAAATATGGTGGAAAAGGTGATCCTAATATTCATGTGGTAGCATTCACAGCTATGTGTAGTGATTTTTATTTTGAAGAGGATTTGTTAGCAAAACTTTTTCTATGATCTCTCAAAGATACTGCTTTAGAATGGTTTTCCTCAATGCCTCTGAATTCAATGCACTCCTTTTCACAGTTGATTGATCAATTTTTACAATATTTTCAAGCAAGCATCGGACCCCAAGTCACTCTTATTGACTTGGTTCAATGCAAACAAGGTCCCAAAGAAAAGTTGACCGAATTCATTAGTCAATATCAAGGAATATATGCACAAATTTAGTATCAAATGAAAGATGAGGATGTTCAAAAGATATTCATTACAAATCTACAACCTAATATTCATGATAAGATTCTTTTGATGAAATATAACTCCCTTCAACATTTATGCACCACTCTTCGTGATTATCAACTTTTGTCTAGTTAGTATGAAAACCAAAACTCATCGGCTCAAGTTGGTCAATCAATGGGTGGATCATCACAAAACAATTTTAAGAGTAAAAATAATAGGAGTTGCATCAAGATCAATGGACCAAATATGAATGTGTCTACTATAAATAATCCAAAGAAAACATCATATCAACCAAGAAAGTTTACTCTGATATCTAAGTCCTATTATTCCATAATGAATCAAGCTGTGAGTAATAACATTCTAAAACTTCCTCCAATCAAGCCTATTGATCCTAGTAAACAAGGACCTTACTTTGATGCTAATGCCTTTTGTCATTGTCATCAAACACAAGGACATGACACTAAATGATGTATGCATCTTAAACATGAGATACAGGACATTATTGACTCAAATGTCATCCAAGTATTGGGTGTGAATGATAATGGAAATAAGTTGGTTGCTTCACGGAATCAGAATTTACAAATCTTCAGTAATCCTTTTCCTAAATATACCAAAAATAATATGGTGGAATAGGGTTTAGTGGAAGTAGATGAGGATGCTTACTTGAACTATGATAGCATCATGGGAATGATTGAAGTAGATAAGAAACAAGTGAATAACCTACTTTGTCCACGAAGAAATGGAATTTATGCTGAGGTTCCTCCTCTGTTATCCTTATATGGAGAAGGGAGATGATCAAAATGCATATGAAAAGCAAGAACAATGATCGATATAGATGAGTAAGATGGTACAGGATGATTCCCATTACTATTCTAGAAAGATTCAACAATGAAAACTTGCCAAAAATTGGAAAAGTGCAAGATGACAATCAATAGTCAGAAATAATAATGGTTCTCCCCCTCATAAGCAACAAAAAGTCTCATCTAAACAAGGATTTAATGAAAAAGCATCATATGATAACAAACAAGACTTTCATAAGAACCACTCAAATTTTGCATTAGACATGATTGAGTACCTCTCCAAGAGGTTTGAGAGCTCCAAGATATAATATGAAGACCCTACATGTAAGTATCTCTAACCCTTTATCTCTCTCATGATGTTCTTCCCCCGTGATGTGTTATGTGTTGTTTAGGCCTCCTGGGATGACCTCGGATTCTCTCATAAGGTTTGAGATACCAGGAGACCACCTCTGTTGTGACCTTCTTCTATTTGTATTATCATTCATCTATATTGCCTCTCTCCAATTTCGTTATTGTGTGTTGTGTCTTACAGACATAGTGTCATGGTTGGTGACCTAGGGGCACCCTCCTACATGACTATCCCTAAGACACTTGTTTCTCCTCTCTTATTTATTATTTCCCTTCCTCTAGTGTTTCCATCTAGTGGGCAGATGATGACAAACATTTACACTAATGTGTACCAAGTGTCCCTTTCGAGATCAATAAAAAATTGGACTTAGTTCCTAATATGATGATGGGGTTGTATATTTTATCTGACGCTTGGCTAGTGGAAGCACTCATGCATTTTGCTTAGTGAATTTCATGATGTTTTTGTCACATTTACAAACCTTAAAAATACTGCTACTCTATGCACCTTTGTTTTCCTTTTAATCTAGCCTTGGCAGTACTCGATTCAGAGAGCTTCATGATATAGCCTCGCAGTTATCCTAGAACTCTAGATTCATTGTATAACCTTGGCTCTTTGTGTGGTTAATCATATGCATTGATGTTGTTTTTTATCATAATCTTGTAGACACTAACATGTTTCTTGAAGGTATGTGTTTATGGGAACATTTGACGATCGTGAAATACATGTCACCTCTGGGGGGCATGGACTTTGCAAAAGTCAGTGTTCCCTTGTGTGTTTTGTTCCTACCTTAACATGCTTGAAATTGATAACTGATATCAACCACCTTAAGCTGGGGGTATATATAAGGTAAGTTGTCTATTATAGATGTTAGCAATGTGTTTGACCTCAGATGCATAGACTTGCACCCCAGAGTAGTGCATCATGCATCCTAAGCTTGTTTGCAATCAATCAATCAATCATGTAAGCCCTCTGCAGAGATGAGATATTGAGCATATCCTTTTTCTTAAGCCCTCTATGGAGGTAGGGATGGTGTATTTCTCAGAGCAGATTACATCATCCTATCATTTTCAAAAGTCCTCTGTAGAGGCAGGGTGCGGTTTTGTGACTAACTCAACCCTTAAGCATGTCTTCAGCAATTGTTGTGGCAAAGCCCAATCGTCAGTGTGTGCATGTAATGTGCTTGAGATGGTGTTGAACCTAAAAATAGGTACACTCCATCACTTGTCTACCATGTTTTCTCCATGTCTTCATGTGTGTGTGTTTTGGTGTGCTTGTTTTGTGTGGCATATTTGTTGCCCCATATGCAGAGACTAGTGCCCTCAAGTAGTGCTTCCTACATTTTGGGAGGTTTTGTGTGTGTGTTGCCCCATATATAAAGAGACTTGTGCCCTAGGGTAGTGCATCCTATATTATGGGAGGTTTGTTTATTTTCCAATACTTACATTTGCATTTCATATATATGAGAAAAAGAAAAGAAAATAAATCATTTTTGTCTTCCATGCATTAATGTGTATTCTATGCATTGAGTGTATTCTTTGTGTTTTGTATGCCTATTACTATTTTCTATGTGATTGGCGTGTCTTCTCTATTCTTGGCATGTTTGTTGTGTTTGTGACCTTACTTTAATGGATGTATGAGCCTCGTATTTATACATACATTAAAGTGGGGGCTAAATGTAACGTCAAAAAATGTCCCCTTAGGGGCTTTTCCCTCATAAGTTTAGCTCCCAGGTCTTTAGTATGCATTTAGGACATTTTGTTTCATATTTTGGCATCCCGATGGAATGAAACCTAGGTTTCATGGCAAATTGGACCTAGGTGGACTCCTTGAGTTGTACCCTACCCAAAATAGGAGGAGGACTTGGGTGCCCGCACCCTAGTCTTGCCCTATTTTGGGGTAGCACCAATTTCTAGGTGTCAGTTTGTGACCATTATTAAGTCCTTTTGCTGACACAGTAAGTTTTGATTTTTAAAATTTTAGCAGGAATGCTTGTAGTTGCATATATAAGCATGATTAGGCATTCATTTGTAAACTAGATTTCAATTAGATGATTACTAGCAAGCTATTATGTTCTCAAGGTGATTCAAGGCTTCTATTGTGTTGCAAGAGTAGACTTGTATGTTTTGTGTGTTGATATTTGTAGGTTTGAGCATCAATTTCCTCATGGCAGGAAGAGCATCTTCCTCCATGAGAGCTTCACTAGAAGGTGACATAATATTGTGTTTTCATCATTGATTCCTTTGTTTTTTGCCTCTGCCTCACAAGGGCACACACTTTTTGTCTAACAACGGTGTTTGGAGACTTAAGTGTCCTCCACGGCTTGCCCAAACCAAGTCTTGTGATTGTAGGTTATAGGTGTTACATTTGAGAAAAATGGAGTTGCAAAAAGAATTGGTGGGCATCAAGGATTCAGGATGTGAAGAAAAGCAGGACAAAGGAGCACTTCCAAGACTTGGGCGCTCGCTCCAGTGTCCTCCGCATCTAAGTTTTGGGAAACAAAAGTTATAGGGCTGATCAATATCGGAAGGAGTCTAGATCTTGTAAAGAAACTAGCACCTTAGACTTGGGCACCCGCTCCAGTGTCCCTGACTATTCCACTTCGAAACCCCAAAAACAAGTATTCTGTGATTTGGTATTTTACTCCTGTCTACAAGATCTTTTTCAGTCTTTTGTCAATTTGTTGTCGCATTTGCATAATTAGGGTTTTAATGGTTGATTGGCCATAAGGAAAGGAAAATTAATAATTAAATTCCCTAATCCAAGTTTCCCTACATTTGCAAGTGACCTACGGTATGATAGGTTCGCCACTCGACCCTAGATCCTTCAATGTATAGTGGAGAGGCAGATTTAAACATCTAAACACCAAAACATTAACAAATCCATTTTTCTCCTAAACAGACATGAAGATAACTTTTGGTCAACGTGTTAGATCTATCAAATCATCAGTTGCCTTTTGGTGTTGAAATTTGACCTACAAATCCTTGACAATCAATCTCCTAAACCCTAGTCACAGGTCTTTCGACATAGCATCTAAGTGTTTAGATTTTAACTTTAGGTTTCAACCTTAGCATCTTAGGGTTTGGGGTTTGGCATTCAAGATTCAAGTCTTAACTTTAAACAAAAACTATAATCATCAAACACAAATGACACATGCAGCCAATAGAAAAACTTTGCAAGAAACCAACAAACCACCAAAAAAGTCAAACAAGTCAACTCATCAAATCTCTAACATGCTAAAGGGGGGTATTGTTTTCTTTTTGCTATATCTTCTGCATGCAGGGTCAAAAATTTGTGTAGGAGGACTCATTGGAAAGGTAAGATGATGAACTTCATTGTTGTACAACTTTTAACAGGTAATTTCACCATTTTAGTAATTATTTTCTCAATTAAACATTATCTCTCTTTCAAACTTAAAATGCACATAATTGGAGTAAAACACATCAAAATTTAATGATTTAAAAAAAAAATTGTATGAAATTGTGTGAATTTTTTAGTTATGCACTTTGTTTTTCATCATTAGATCATTTATTTGAGATTTTTGACAGATTTCTTTTTCTAGAGACTAATAATTTATCTGTGTAGCTTGTCAAAATACACTTGTCAAAGAATAGAGAAAACAAACTTCTGACATATCTTCTACAAGTTTGAGAGATCAAAAAATAATCATTTATCACTAGAATAGGCACATTTGGTTTTGGGCATTAAAATTAACTTTGTCTTCATCATGCCTATTTTTTATTTTCTTTGCTTGCTTGTTAAGTCTGATTGTAACTTGATTTGGCAATGAAAGTATCCTCTCCCCTTGCCTAACCAATGGATCTGGGGTGCATGAGAAATCATTGCCAACTCTAGAGGGCTTACCTTCCCATTGTGAGAAGGGATACGACCCAAGTAGAAATAGGTCAAATCGAGACCATTCCAATCCACTATATAAATAATGCATTTGTGACGAAAGTCACAAATGATGGGTGTTGTTCCACTATACCGATAGCCAACCTCCCCTAAAATCCTCCAAGGTGCAACTCTTGAAGGCTGGGAGAATCCATAATGGAGAGTAGTGATGTCACATGTATAGCCACTTGAATGGAAACCCTAACTAAAAACCTTTGTTTAGTGTCCAAAAACCCCTATCCATTGGTACAGGAGGAAACTCTAATAGTCATCCCATATTTTTATAGCTTATGACAGAGATAGCAAGGTATCACAAGGTTTGCGAGCCTTGTGGACCTAGAACTTGGTGTGCCTAAGAAGTGAGTGCACTATAAGGGGGAGCCCATATCCCAAGTTTCTAGAGCTATACACCATAAGTAGGCGTAGCTTGGTAAAACCAAGTGGGAACCCAACAGATACTATCCTTCCCTAGCCTAGAGTGTACACATTGATCATTGTGTTTGGTGTGCATGCATGTCTGTGTGATCTTGTGTTTGATATTGCCACATCATCCTCAATCATAATTGTCATAACACATTTCCCAATCATTACATTTCATCCAATCCTTCCAAATTAGATCATCCTTGTCATCCTAGCATCTTAGTCATCTAATCAACCCCATCTTGATCAACCCAAGTCATCTAACCACACCATTCTACACCATCCCATCCAGTGTGACCATATCATATCATTGGACTTGTTGAGCGCTACATCCTTTTCGAGACTCTACATCATCTATCCAACATCAATCCAGTAACCAACATTGTCTATTAGCTTTGGTCCTTATCTAGCATTTGATCATATTAGCATTATCAACCAACCTTAGCTACCCTTGAGTTCACGAGTCTATCTCTTGGGAGATAATCTTATCCAATCAACCAACTGACTAAACCAATCCAATTAATCAACCAAGTCAATTCAGTCAATCAATCAAGAAAACTAATCACCAAGAGTCTCAACTTTGTCGCATAAGTCCAATCCACATTCATCCTCTACCATGTGAACCTTATACGACATGCAAGAGATTGTTCACATCCTTCACCAAACACCAAAACCCCTAGGCCAAGAAATGACTCAGAGGGTCCATCACATAATTCAACAAATTTAACTTCAAGAAGGCCAATCACCTCACATGCAACATCTTATAGCACAGGCCCAACACCTCCTAGACACATGTCAAACCTAGCAAGTATATCATCATCCCTTAGCCATTCAACACCAACCAATTCCACCTCATTCCTATGTGGTATCTCCTTCCATTTCACACCAATCTAACCTATCCACATATCATAACAATTACACATCACCTTATCTTATGCCATATCAACCTAATCCATCCGTATTTCAAATCAATTCCACATCACTTTATCTCACATCTTTCCATAACAATGAAACATCACCATACTCTACTTCTTCCAATATCTACCATTATCCACAACAACACATACCCCAAGATCTTTTACCTACACATCCTATCATTTCATTGCCTCATCAAACCCATTCACAAGACTATTAGTGGCCCCCACAATATGAACATGCAAATCTGAATGGCTCTTTGTACATAAATCAAGTGAACCTAAGCCCACTTTTGCCACAATACCTAATAGACTTAAGTCCACCTAAGTAATAAGACCTAATAACCTTTGACTTAAGTCTATGTGACCCTTTGTACATAAACCAAGTATCCAGAAGTCTGCCTATGTTACAAGACTTAATAGCCTTTGATGAGGGAGACACCAACCTAGAGCAAGCCTCCTGTGATTCACCTTCACTACCTGATCATATGCCAACACATGAGCCTACTAGTCCCATTTTGAAATCATCATGTGATCCCATTCCTAGTCCATTGATCCCTCCATCTTCTAATCTGTCAAGCACTTCATTACCTTTGTCACCATGTTACTCTAATCCTCCACCAAATGAAAATGTTGAGTGGATTTTAAAAGGGATGCTTGAAGCAAAACTCATTGAACTTCCTGACGTCAAACCATGTGAGGAAAGTACGTACAATGAAAATGACTATTGTGCATACCATAGGATCAAAGGTCATAATACAAATGTATGCCCCATATTTATGCCACTCCTCTACAAGATGTACATACAAAGTGTCCATAAGCATGCCAAACCATCCCAATCTAGTTCAAGTCCTAATCTATCCAATCCCATTATTCCTCAATCCAAGCACATTATCCCTCCAACTAATCCAAATCCTACTTCTAAGTCTATACCTACCACTCCATCCACCATTACCATTCATCTCTTATATTGTCTATTTACCCATACCCTTGCAAAGGATGTGATCCATTTGCTAGTAGTGAGGAATAAATCATTGCCATGTCATCAAAGTTCCAATCATGAGCTTATCAAAGAATCTCCCAATACCTTGCTTATTCCTCCACCTCCACCATGTGGTCCACAAACCATTTAACTTATTGAATAGACTTCTCCCATGAGTCCACATCAAGACCTATCATACCCTCATTTTGTTGACTAAAAGCCTATCCAAGAGTCATCTACTTCCACGCAAACAATCCAAGAGGTATATTAAGAACACAATCCTAAGTATGTGGAAACATTAGTCCCTAATTTGAGTCAAGATCAAATTGCTTACATTTCACCTATGCTACCCATCCATAACATTTACCTCTTCCATGATCAAGATGATACCTATGAAGAAGCTATCCATGAGCACCTTGATCTTATCCATGATCCCCTACCCATTCATGAGTAAGACACCCAATACCTACATGCTCCATCTAATGAATGTCTTGTTGACCTCCTTGAGCATTCACCCTATTTCATGGCCTTCCTTCAAACATCCACTTGTCATGATAAGGCATGTGCCTCTCTACAACAAATAAACATAGAAGATCAAACTGTCACCTTGGATCATAATGAGCAAAAGCAAAATCCCAATGATCCTCCTTCCACATCCACCATCATGTCCTATTAGTCTATCCACCTTTATTCATGAGTGTTCCTCCTTAGAACACCACCAACCATTATCCTCTATTTCACCTTCTCCATATAATAAGGAACTCATATCTAGTGTTCCACCTACACCTAGTCCCATTGTTGATCACATCCTCCAAAACATGAATTATCAAGGTAAAGGCCTAGGCCTTCTTGAACAAGGAGTTTTGGAGCCAATCCATGTCGATATCCCTCTGTACTCATTTGGCCTTGGATACACACCCCAAGGATAACAATCTAATGATGTTGGTAATTCCTCCATTCTTCCTAAGTCCACCACTTTCCATCCACATCCCATCATACACCTAAGACATATGCCACCATTCCACCTCCATCCTCTCACAAATCATAAAAGCATGTGACCATACACCTCCCACCATCCACTTTGCCTCTGCTTCTTCAAACTCCTAACATTCCTCCATTGAACCTTCCTCCACTACTTCTGACACTTTATCCATCCATCTATAAATCCTCTCAAAAACCCAATCATGACCAACAAATGCACATATTGTCTAAACATGAAGCTTCCTCTCCTTCCATACCCATGGGATTCCAAAGCAAAAATTTGGATGCTTCTACCTATAAAGTTAAAAATCCTAAGGGTCCGCATGCCTTAGGACACAAAGGCCAAAAATCAAAGAAATATCCATCTCAAAAGATGCATACACCCACACACCTCCGAGCAAAAATGAAAAAGGTGTGGGTCCCCAAGCAACAACCAATTCCCTCAAAAGATGCAGAAAAGCCACATATATCCCAACCTATACTTTCACAAGCAAAGTCAAAAACTAAAATGGTATGTGTCCCTAAGTAACAAGCCATCAAGTCAAATGAGGCATCCACCTCTCAAAAATCCCAACCATCTCCTTCCGTCCATTCCATCCAAAAGCAGCAAAATCCTCCATCCCACATGAAAAGAAAAAACACTAAGCCCATGTGGGTCCCCAAATGCTTATGTCATCCATCTCCTAAACAAACAACAGTATTGCTTCCTACGCCACCATACCATCAAAAGATTCAACTTTTATCATGGTGTGTGCAGTCGTTGGTCATGGTTTCATTCCATTCTGCAACAATTCCATCAACTTCCATCTCCCCACCTTTCATTTATTATCCTACATATCTTCCACATCACCTTCCTATGGTCCATTCTTTTGCATAATCCCTCCATCCATCCATAAGTCTTGGATAATCCACATCATAATCCACTATCATACCTTTCATAATCCACCATCTACCTAATCTATCTTTCATGAAATCCTTTACCAATATTTGATGAGCATACTTTGACATTGTCTATTGCGATGACATCCATCTAGTAGGACTACCATGGAACCAGACACTTGAGTCACTTTCATCCATATCCACCTTGTCCTATCCTATCAAAAAATAAAAGAAAAAAAAGTCAAAAAAAAGTCAAGAAAAAAGAAAAATGAAAAAAGTAAAGAGAAATCGCTTCGTCCAATGGTGAAAACTTGGTAAACAGGTGCCTTGGATAAGTACCATGATGAAAACCTAGCAAATAGGCCTCATGCGTAAGTTGATCTTCTATGTCACCTACACTTTGGGGCATCTTGTCTCATCCTACCTATCATTTCCCATCCTATCATATCCTACCATACGATTTCCTCGCATCCTTATCCATTACATTTATACACCTACCCTACTTGAGTCCATTCATCCTTCCTCTTCTTGATCTTGATAAAGTGTGGGGGAAAAATGTTGAAACATGCTTGGAAAAAACTTTTGATGTACCTTATCCCTTCCAATCCATCATGTCATCCTATCATAATCTCATTGTCATTAGCCCAATCCTATCACTATCCTATTGTCTTGAGTGTTGTCATGAAAAATCCCAAGCATACTATCTAGAATGGGGCATGTTACTTCCTATGCAACATAATCTTTGAGATCACATCCTAGCTCTCTTATGCATACATCTAATGTTACCTATCCTCTTATCCAATCATTTATCATGAGTCTTCCTTTCCATCTCCCCATCCTTTTATCCATTCATCCTAATCCATCCTATATCCTTTCTCGGACCTAGACTTGGTTTTCTCCCTCATCACTGGTATCTAGCACAAAGGTGACCAAAATTGTAAATCTATTGACACCGCAAAAACTCAAAAATCCAAAAAATCACAAAATGTCCTGAAAAAATATCTAAAAATCACAAACAGTCTCGAAAAAAATCCCCCAAAAATTGTAAAATGTCCTAAAAAATCCAAAAAAAATTATAAAATGTCCTTAAAAATTCCAAAAAAAATTATAAAATGTCTTGAAAAAATCCAAAAAAATCACAAAAAGTCCTGAAAAAACCCAAAAAATCATAAAAAGCCCTAAAAAAATCTAAAAAATAATAAAAAGTCTTGAAAAAATACCAAAAAAAAACTTATATAATGTCTTAAAAAAATACACAAAAATTAAATATTCCCTAAAAAATACAAAAAAAAAATCCAACAAAAATCTAAACAATTATCAAGGTCAATCAAAGAATTCAATCACCAAATCCAATTCAATCAATCAAATCATCCAAATCAAATCAAATCAAGTCAATCTATCAAATCAAATCTTTTAATTCAATCATCAAATAAATTATCAAACTTTGATCAAATCAAATCACTTCCTCAAATCATCAATCCATCACATCAAATCATCAAATAAAATCAAGCCAAACTTCTAATCGAATCAGAAATTAACAATCAAATAATTAATCCAATCATCACATCAAATCAATCACATCAAAACAAATCCAATCAAAGCAAATCTAATCAAATCATCAAATCAAATCAATCCAATCCTATCATTCAATCAATCTAATCAATCAACGAAAATCAAATCAATCCATACACACTTTGATCATCACCATTAATAAAACAAATCAAAACTACATCTCATCTCTATCATTAAGTGCCTTGATCCCATAGATATGGGTATGTAGGCAGTTTGCAGTATAAAAGAAGTGCCCAGATTTAGGCACAGACGATATTCCTCTTTCTTCTCTCATCATCATCTTCTCTCATCTACTTCATCAATTCATCAATCTTTCAAAATAATTCTTCCAATCAATCTTCATCAATCACTTCTTTAAATCTTCATCCAATCAACTCAAATGTAAGTCATCACTTAACCAAACCAATCAAGTTAATCATTCATGTCAAATTATCCAATTGTAATCAATGGTCTTGATCCTAATCTTGTTGTAAACTAAATCAATCAACAATTAATCACTCAATCATCATCATCTCTATCATCAATCAATCAATCATTTGGTTTATAGCTTGATAGGGGCAATATCTTATTTGTTTTTGAATCATTTGTGCATGCTTGCTTGTGTGTGTTATCATTTTTATCTTGCATTTGCATCAGTATCTTCCTGACTAATATTCATATCTTGTACCTAGACAAGGTTGTATTACACTGGGGCATGGAACACATCATCCACATGGTCCTTATACCCTTGTGTATAACATCTTATCCTATATCAAACATATGGTTGCTCACTTTCATTGCAACATAATGTATCCTTCATTTATTTCCTCCATTTCTCCATCTTTCTTCCTTGGCCAATCCACTTCATTTAGAGAGCATACCCATGTTCCTCTAACCCACCTATCCTCTCGTGGGGGCATCCTCATCCTATCATTCCATCCTCATTCTATCTTTTTCCTCTATCCATACATTAGCTTCTTTGAAATGATGTTACTCAACATAAATTTCATCATCTCAAACATCATCTCAAAGAGGGGCAAAATGTAGACACCCAAAAATGTCCAGTTGTCATAATGTTGCATCACTTAGGCATCTTGTAGTGTTTTTTCCCTAGGCACCCTTCTTCATCACCTAACCTAGCATTTTCATCCAATTAAATTAAATAAATATAAAATTTATTTAATTTATCCTATCCCTCACATTATTAAATAATTAAATTTTATTTATTTATTTAATCCACTTTCTTCTTAAGTTAAATAAAATGAATATTTTGTTTTATTTAATTTATCACTCCTCACATTTCCTCATAATTTAAATTAATTAAATTATTAAGTCCATCTTCCATCTTTGTCTCTCGAGATGACTCTAATTACCTCTTGAGTTATCTCTTCCACCTTCTAATTTCTTCTCCACTCATTTCACTCACCTTCTAAATTATCTCTTAAGTGAACTCACCCAATTTCCATTTCATTTTTCAAGTTACACAAAGCAACTCTCCATTTCACCATCACTTGCAAATTGGAAGGTTTATCCTTCTATTTTCCCAAAAAATATATAAATTGACCCATTTTCATGCGATTTGTCATGGATGAATCTTCTGAAGCACTGTCACTCTGCCAAATTTCCTCTAGCCCTATCATCCATCAAATCTTTCATCTATCTAATCTACATCTATCTTCTTCAATCTCTATCATTGTTATAGCTGCAAAATGTGAGCAATCAACAGTCAAATCAGCTTCAACAATCCACATGCAACATAAGGATCGCACAATCTAAGGGCTCTTGCTTTGTTTATTTGCATTTCATTTGCTTTCTTAGATTAGATTCTTGATAGTTTGTAGGTTGCACTAGTTTATTTGATAAAATGGTGAATTTTCCTACATATAGTCATCATCCCATACACGTCGATTGACATGTTTAAAATCCTTCATATATTCTGTGCAAAATCCCATGGCTTCTTGCTTTGAATATCCCTCAGACATGCTACCTTTCAATTTTTCCCTAGTACGAACATTTTTTTTCAAAACCTTCATATATCAATCTATAGGATATATCCATCTCATTCTTACTGGGCCACAATGCTCTAGTTCATAGTCTAGATGTATCAAAAGATGCATAGAAATGTTAAAGATTATTGGTGGAAATTCTTGTTCCAATAGATAAAGGACTTCAACAACCTCCTCCTTCAAACTATCAATGTTCAAAGGATCTAATACATGTAAACTCACTCTCTTTAATATTAGGCCCAACCTTATAACTACCAATCTTGGTCCCTTTACCAAACTTGGTATATTTACCACAGTAGGTAAAATATTCTCAATTATGACATGATAGTCATGTTTTTTTAGGCCTCTTAAGCCATTAATGTCATTTTACCTTCTAATACTACTACTTACATATCCAATGGGGAAGCGAGTCTGAGACAACAACTGTAAGAATTGTGCACGTTGTTCCTTTGTCCAGACATAAGAAGCACTAGGTTTTTTATATTTTTCATTAGCACATTTTTCAACACAAAGATTTCGATGAATCTTTAGTTGTCGAAAGTCTTCACATGATGAAACAGTATCAAAAGCACCAAAAAGAGTTTCTATAATAACATAGGCTATATTTTTCTCAGTATGCATAAAGTCAGCAGTATGCCTAATGGCTATATCCTTAAAGTATGGTAACTTATAGAATATGCACAATTTTTTTACACCACTTTCACTACATGGATCATATCTATTACCAACAATCCCATCATTTTCAATAAATGACATTCCTTTTTGTCCATTCTCAACAATGTAATCACTTGTTATTAGCAATGGTGCTTCACGATTCTCTTCTTGACCATTGAAACGTGTTTTTTGTCAATGATATGAATGATCCATTTTAAGGTAAGCATGATGTCCACAATGAATACACCTATGCAAACTTCTTGAGTACCTCACAAAATCCTTAAAGTTGCAAGAAGGACATCCATGGTATCGATGAACACTGAGACCAGACAATGTGCCATATGTAGGAAGATCATGAATTGTAAACAATAAGGAAGATCTTAAAGTGAATTTGATTGGATTACCATCCCTTAAAGATTGAATTGCTTCAATTCCTTTCCACAATTCCATTAGCTCATCATATAATGGCTCTAGATAAGCATTGATTGTATCTAAAGTCACGCTTTTCTTTCCTGGTATAATCAATGATAGCATTAAGAAAAATGGTTTAGTTACTAACCATGGAGGCAAGTTATAATTTATTAAAAATACTGGCCAAGTTGACCATTTAGTACTTTAATCTAAGAATGGGTTCACCCTCTAGAGCCAAACCCAACCTTATATTATGAGGATATTGAGAAAAATCAAGCCATCTATTATCAAATTCCATCCATGTCTTAGAATCAGGCACATGTTGTTTTCCATCGGTGCTCCTATTTTGGGCATGCCATTTTATAAGTTCAACAATGTCTCTGCACCTATACATTCAGAGTAATCATGGGATTATTGGAAAGTGGTGAAGAACCTTTCTAGAAACCATAGCTGATTTCAACCCTTGTCTATACCTCGCTTCATGATATTTCAGACATTCACTCTCACTTACAAGATTATTGTGAAATAATACACAACCATTCACACATGTGTGGATGTTTTCATACCCTAAGCCTAACTTAGTGATTTTCTTTTTAAATTGACTTTTTTTTGTTGGCAATGTGGAGTTAGGTGGTAACAACAAACTTAATAATGCCAATAATTGATCTACACTCTCATTTGTCCAACCAAGCACCACTTGCAAGTTAAGAATTTGAAGGATTGTTGTCAAACAACTTAACTTGCAATTAACATACACAGGCTTTAAAGTATCCTCCATCAACTTGGTACAATCATCGTCTAGACCCTCATTCAACATTCTAGCAACTTCAAACCCTTTGTCTAACATTGTTGCCTCTCATCTATGTTTGGTGCCACTTCATCTATGTTTGTTGCCTCTTCATCTCTCACACTCTATAATTCTATCATATCTTCATAATAATTGTAATCCCAAGGGCTTATACCACAATGCCCGTATCTTATCATATGTCGAAGAATCAAGTTTCTTTTTCTCACCTTTCCACCATGACAGTCTTTACATGGACATGGATATTTGTCCATGTCCCTCTTATTGGCTACTCTCTCATCAAATGCGTGGTATTGATCTGTAGTTAGCCTTTGATGTTGATCCATCTATAATGTTCTACACATAGAAACAAAAATCTATTAGCAAAAGAATTCTATCTTTTGAATGCATTTGGTTTGGTAGAATTTAATCAAGTTTTGTGCAAGATATTGCATTTTTGGTGAGTACAAGTCTAAACCCTACCTAGGATTTCCAAGGAGCAAAATTTGATCATGGGCAGAGTTTCCACCATCCAAAAATCCTAAAAATTGGTGGAAATCTCTATCCCACACCTATCCACATCCATGCAAGAGGGCAACTCACAAATGACACATGTGAAGAAGATATGATTGACTGTGTGTGCATATTTGTTGTGAGAGTCCTAAAACCCTAGGTTCTTTGTTGCTTTGAATCATCTATGCATTGTATGTCAATAGTTGGGTGAAGAATCATAGTGGCATGTTGTTAGGGCCTACACCATCTTGGTAATTCATATGACAAGTGGTCTTACCTTTGTTTGGAGTCATCACCTTGAATGCACCTAGTGGCAACAAGACCTAAATTGCATAAATCATTGTGTTAATCACTTGGTTAGGTCATGTATATTTGGAAACCCCTAGAATATGTTGTAATAGGTCTGAATAAACCAAGTTTCCCATATTCCATGTTGTCTTCAATGATTGAGTGTCACTAGGGTGTTGTTTCCATGTTTTAGGCTTAGGATCAAATTGTCAAGAATGAACAAGGGTGCAGATTTGCATCAAGTGTATTGAAACTTTGTTTGGGATGTGTCAAGGTTATTGTGTGTGAGTCCTTCCTCTACATCATGTTATGCCTCTACATAAATCTCTATGGTATTTTTTGTGCATTTTTTACTTGTAGGATTCTCATAGTTAGTGAAAAAGGTAGTGTTCATGAAGGAATGAAAAAGATGCATAGAGCCTTTGAATTATACATGTACTGTGCAATGGCATTGAATCATTTAGCAAACCATTTTTTCTTCACAGGGCAGCATTTTCTTGTGGAACAGTTGATTGAGATAGCTCTTGTTTGAACTGACCACCCTCTCATGAAATCTCATTCATATTATAATCTTGCATGATCTTATCATAGTAAAGGTGATTATGACACCATTAGCCGCTACTACATGGCATCAGTCAAGGAAAGCTAGAGGCCATAGGATTTTGTCAATAGGTTCAATTGAAACTGGAAGATCTTAAAATTTCTCTTTCAAATTTTGAAAAGGTTCTGGAGATCCACCTTGAGAACTATGAGAGCTTAAAAGTTGTAGGCCATATATATGCTTAGCAAGGGTAGGCAAAGAAGGCTTTGGAAACTTTAAGAAAGGCAACTTGCATAGATCCACATGATGCCCTTGCATTTATCAATATGGGTGATTTATCAATATCATCAGACCCCAGTGTAGCCTTAGATTCTCTTAAGACATCAAAGTCTCTTCTGAAGAAGAGCAGAGAAGAAGTACACATTCAATTGTTAAACAATATTGGGGTTCTTCATTTTAAGTGTGATGAACTAGAGTTGGCTCAACAAACTTTTATTGAGGCATTAAGAAATGACATTTGGGTTGAATTCATAAGTGAAAGCCCCAGTGCCAATTCTATAGTTTTTTCTATACTCTTTAAGGATATGGAATTCTTCCATCGACTAGAAGAAGGTGGTGTTTCACTTGAGCTACCATGGGATTAAGTCACAACACTATTTAATCTTTCTAGGTTGTTTGAACAACTACATGATATTGAAAAAGAAAATCTTCTATACATGCTAATATTGTTCAAGTTTCTTGATTATGTGGATGCATATCTAAATTTTGCAGCCATGGCTCAAGCTCAGAATGAGATCCAACTAAGCCTAGAATTGATTGGGGATGCACTTAAGGTGGATAAAAACTCATCAAATTCTTTATCTATGCTTGGCAAAATGGAAATGAAAGTAGACGATTGGCTTAAAGCAAAAGAAAAAATTAAAGATACACAAAGTGAATCAGATGCAAAGAGTTCTTATGTTGACATTTCTCTTGGAAATTGGAATTATTTTGTAGCTTTTCGCAATGAGAGGAGGGATCCAAAGGTTGAGGTACAACATATTGAGAAGGCTAGAGAACTATATTGTAAAGTGTTGGCACAGAGACCAAGAAATGTTTATGTTGCAAATGGGGCAGCCATTGTGCTAGCTGAAAGGGGTCAATTTGATATTGCAAAGGAAATTTTTACACAGGTACAAGATGTTGTAGTAGGAAACATCTTTGTTTAGATGCCTGATGTGTGGGCAAATCTAGCACATGTTTACTTTGCACAAGGATAGTTTGCACTTGTAGTGAAAATGTATCAAAATTGTTTGAGGAAATTTTATTTTGTCACTCATAGCCAAATTTTATTATATTTAGCTCCAACACATTATGAAGTAGAATAGTGGCAAGATTATCAAAGAACATTATTAAGAGTAGCAGATTGTAACTACTATAAGTTGCCAATCATAGAGCTATAGATTTTGTGTTTATAAATTTAATGAGGCTTTCAAATTACCTCTAAATTTACTATAGAGGGTGTCCCCAAATTTGACTTTGCTATAGAGGGCCTCGCTAACTTCAAATTCATTGCAACAAACTCGAATTTCCTTGCCTATCTTTTCAAAAGTCTTCAGGTCATCTCCTCTTTATTTCCCATGCAAATAGCTGCTATAACTCAAAACGTCTCAGAGTAAAGTAGCTCTGGGAAAGTACCTTAATCTCTACATTCTTAACCTTTTGTTTTTCGGTGAGTCCACCACAAGCAGCTCTAAACGGTCAGAGATATTCCAAGCTAAATGTGTGAAGAGCATGTTACCTGCAAGTGAAGAGTGTTATGGTGATGGTGATATTCAGTAAGGAGCTAGAGATTTGAGTGCAAACAGAAGGAAGATATAGAATAGAGTATGATGGTGATGTAGATAGCAAAAAATGTTGGAATGAACCCAAATAGTGAATTGCAGCAATACATCCCACTAATAATTTCCTAAAAATTTCTTTTTAAAATTTTGTCTAATTTGTATTTGGGTGACTAACTACTTAGTCATTTTTATTTCTATGACTAAATAATTTTTTAGTCAACGACCAAATTAGTCATTTATTTACTCATTTATAGCTAAGTTGCAAAAAATTAGTAGAATTTAGTCATTTTTAGTTGTTGTGACTAAAAGTTCTACTCAATCATTTATTTGCCAAAATTCTACCATTGATACTTTCACTTTCAACCATTCAACAATAATTTATTATCTCAAAATATCAAAAAACCTTTTCAAGATGAGGCAAATTGTCTTCATAGGACCTCTTAAATACCAATAAGTCATCTAAATAAACAATAACACAAGAGTCAATTAATGGTTCCAATACCTTGTTCATGAGGCACATGAAAGTGGCTAGTACATTATATAATCTAAATGGAAGAAACAACCACTTAAAGAGGCCCTAGTGTGTTTTAAATACCATCTTCCACACATAATATTATTTGATCCTTACTTAATGCAATCTATACTTAAGGTCTAGCTTCATGAAATATTTGGTATTTTATAGTTGATTTAGTAGATCATCAATTTGGGGCAATGGGCATTGATTCTTAAGAGTTATCTTGCTCAATCCTTAATAATCTATGCACATAGACTACATCCCATTCATAGGCACAATAATAATTAGAGATCTATGTGGAGAGGTACTTGGTTTTATTATCCCCTACTCCAATAACTTCTTAACCTTCTCTTTGACTTATTGTGCTTCAATAACACTTTCCCTAGATACATCTCCAAGTTTCATAAAGGGCATTTAGGTAATGTAAATAAATATCGTGTTCTTTGGCTCTTTTTTGGGGCAGCCCATTAGACTCTACAAATAATTTAGAAAAATCTCATTAGATCATCCACACCTTGTTGCTCTTGATGATAATATTTTCCACATAGTCCTTTTGAGTTATCCCCTTTTGTTCTTCTTTGCCTCTCAACATAAATGACACTAACCATGATGATTTGTTTCTTATTTTTAGATATATATAAATTATGCTTTTCCATCTAGGACCAACTTATACTGATTAAGCCCTTTCCAATATGTTGCATTCCTTATCTAAAAATATGCACTACTAAAAATTACTTCAAATACATACAATTGTACCACATATGTTCACCAATGCTTTATCCTTGTAATCAAGACCTATTAAACGTTACAAGTATGGCCCTAACTGGTGTTGTTATTGATGTCAACATACTCCTGTTGCATTAATGATAAGGATTGGATGATCTATTTGCTGAGGATATTGAGAAAATTGGTCATAGTGAAGAACATTGAAGATAGTAAGGTAAAAGTCCAAGTAAATGTGAGAATTAGAGGATGCGATTTAAAGGGTTTATAGATATGTGTCTTAAGGTGATCCAGTAAAGATTTCAGAGGTCTACATGAAGATCTGAAGAAGTTGTGGCCACTCAAGTAAAACTAGTTCCGATAAGTGTTTAGAGGTGACAGAGTGATACAGACAGGTCTGGTCAGATCCGGAAATGCATTATCCTATTCTACAGATTTGAGGGAGTATTCAGGAAGTCTTCGTGAAGTGTCAACTCATTTGGTTCATGGTTTGAAGGTCTGCAAGCATCTATTCCTTTGTGACAGTGATGATAGACTATGTTCTTCAGGTTTCAGATGAAGGAGAGAAGGATTTCAATAAGTAGATGAAGTGTGGATGTTCTTGGTGATTCAGGAAAGCTTGTGGAGATCTTTGGATCGTGTCTAGCTCATGTTGATGGTCCACATTGAAGTTTAAGTTCACATTTGAAGAATTACTTCTAGATGAAGGTATTCTTCCTTAGACTGGCCGACCGGATGAGTTACCCAACCTGCAGATGTTCTTGCTGGTGTTTGCCGACTTAGATGATTATTCCTAAGTCGATGTCTTGTATAAATAAGCAATTAGAAAGTCATTTCAAAGCGTGTCTTGTGGAGATGAGGGTGTGGTAGCAAGGAGGAGAGAGAACGATAGAGTAGAAGTATTGGGCTTAAATGGAACTGACTCAAGCATGGTGAAGATACTATTCTCTAGTTCATGTATGTGATACTTATTCTTTTGTAGACAGTGTGTCTCTTGTAGGCAGTGAGCCTCTTGTGAGTAGTGTGCTTAGGAAGTGAGCCCTAATTGGCATGTGCCATTTTGTTCTTTCTATTCTTCTAATAGAGAATACAATCTTGGGTTAATCACCTCATGGTTTTTCCCTTAATTAGGTTTTCCACGTCAAAATCTTGGTGTCTTATGTGTTTCTACTCTTGGCTTAATGCATTGTGTTTTCATGTTTAAATTATTATTATGCTACTAAATTAGAAAGTGGATTTAAGTGTTTAAATAAGAAGAAAGTTTTAGACAACTGATTCACCCCCCTCTCAATTGTCTACCTTGAATCTAACAATTGGTATCAGAGCCAAGTTCCTCTAAAAAGGAGCTTAACCGCTTGAGGAGATCCAGGATGTCATCCTAAAAGAAGGATAGTCCAAAGATTGCTGGAACCAATTTCAATCTTTGGAAAATTTGCATGAAATGTCACTTGCAGTGTATGGGAATGTAGTACTAGAACATGGCTTCAACCAAGTATACTCCTCCATAGGGTAGCCCAAAAACTCAAAATGAAATCATAGATGCTGAAACAATCTGTAGACCATAGAGGCTCTTCTAAGCACATTATTTGATTCAGAGCTTTCAAATGTTGTTGATCTACCAACTGCTTTTGAGATTTGGGAAAAACTAGAACTTTTGTATGAAGGAGACAAGTATGTTAAATGTGCAAGGTTACAAAGTTTGAAAGGGAAATTTAAAAACCTGAAGATGTGAGATGATGAAAATATTACTACTTTTATGCCAAGAGTAAATGAGATTGTTTGTGGAATTAGAAATGCTGGTGGAGTCTTGGATGAAGATGAGATTGTTGGCAAAATTCTTAGATCCCTTCTAGCTTCTTATAAAATTAAGGTTGCTGCCATTGAAGAATTCAGAGCCCACACAACTGTCACAAGAGATCAATTGGCTGGTAAATTGGCTGCATTTGAAATGGTTGAATTTAGAGATGAACCCCCAAAGACTAAATCTATATTCAAAGCCAATGCCTCTGTAAAAGGTAAACAAAGGTTTGATCTGGGAGAGAACTCTTCAAGGAAGCTATCTTGGTATGAAAAAGCATGAAAAGACCTAGAAGAAGAAGAAGCAAAAATTGCTCAGCTTGAAGCCCTTATTGCAAAAAGACTACCAAGAGCATCAAGTAAGTATGAAGGAAAATTACCTTTTAAGTGCTTCAACTGCAATAAGATTGGTCATTTTTCCTCTAGATGTCTGAAAAGATTTTCAAGGCCAAAATCCAAAAAATCAATGTTCCAAAAGAATTGTTACTATGTTCATGAAGATGATGATGATGAAGGAGTAACAAATGATGAATTAGAATCAGGAAACAAATCTGGAAGTGATTGGGTGTTTATTGCCATCAAGGAAGAAGATCCAATGCCCTCTTAATATGTCAATAATAAAGTTGTAGAAAGAGCTCTGGCTGCCCAAGTTGAAGAGAAGGATGATTGGGTCATTGATAGTGGTCGCTCTCACCATATGACATGTGATAAAAATAAGTTCATAGATTTTGAAAGGTATGAAGGTGGAGTGGTAAAATTTGGTGATAATTCTGCTGGTAGAATTAGAGCTAGAGGAACTATTTCTTTTGATGGAAGGAACAAAAACAGTAATGTACTATATTTTGAAGGATTGAAGCACAATCTTCTCAGTTTTGGATAGTCGGTGGACAAAGGCTATGATCTCAGATTCAAGAATGGAAAATCCAAGATCTTTGAGAGTTTCAAAACAGAGATTACATCTGGTACCCAAACAAAAGGTAACATCTTCCATTTAGTTGGTACTGGTAAAAGTTATCTATTTGTGTAAGTTGATCAGAGTTGGTTATGGCATAGGAGAATGTGTCGTGTGAATTTTGATAATATCATCAAGATAAGAAATACTCAGGTTGTAAGAGATCTTCCAAAATTGGTGAAACCTACAAATAGTTTGTGCAAGGAATGTCAGTTGGGTAAACAGAGTAGAGTCTCATTCAAAAGAAAGGAACAATCTTCTACTGGATTATTAGACTTAGTTCATACTAATTTGTGTGGTCCAGCAAGAGTTAGGAGTGTGCAAGGTGATAGATACTTCATGTTACTGATTGATGACTATTCCCAGATGATATGGGTAACTTTTCTAAAAGAGAAATCAGAAGGTCTTGAGAAATTCAAAATATTCAAGGCAATGGTAAAGAATGAAACCGGATTAAAATTGAAATGTCTGAGATCTGATAGAGGTGGAGAATTCACATCCAGTGAATTCATAGAATTCTGTGAGAAACATGGAATAAAGAGATAGTTGTTTGTTCCTAGGACTCCATAGCAAAATGGAGTAGTTGAGAGGAAAAACTGGACCATCCAGGAAGCATCTAGAACCATGATGAAGGAAGCAAATGTTCCTCAGATCTATTGGAGAGAAGCTATTAGCACTGCAGTCTATACTCTCAATCGAATTCAATTTAGAAGCAATACCAGTAAGACTCCTTATGAACTTTGGTTTGGCATCACTCCTACTGTGAGGTATTTTAGAGTCTTTGGTAGCAAGTGTTACATTAAAAGAGATGAAGATCTAGGCAAGTTTGATGCTAGAAGTGATGAAGGAATATTCTTAGGTTACTCTACTCAGAGCAAAGCATACTGGTGTTATAACAAGAGACTGAGAAAGATTATAGAAAGTACAAATGTGAAGGTTGATGAAGGAATTAAAAAACCCTCAAGGTTTTATGAATTTGATGAAGAAGATTAGAATGGTGTTATGATTCAAGGATCCCAAGCCCCTTTTGAAATTCAAATTCAATCTAATCTGGTAATTCAGGAAGAAGAGATGAGATCTAATGAGCTTGATCAAGAATCAAAAGTGCAAGAAACTCCCAAAGTTCCAAGGTATGTAAGACTGAATCACTTTTAAGATCAGATCATAGGTGACAAAAGCAAAGGTGTACAAACTAGAAGAAGAATTGCTCAAGATTTAGAAGAGTATTGTCTGATTTCAAAGATTGAACCTAAGACAGTGGATGAAGCTTGCAATGATGAAAACTAGTGCAGGTGCACCTAACCCACAGTGGCTTCCATGAGACATTAGTTTCTTAAAGTTTGTTTTTATGTTTTTAATGAAGTCCTAAATGGACATTAAATTTAATAAGGTCTGAATTGACCATGCTTTTACTATTTTTAGATAGTTTGTTTAAACAGTTGTTTAGTTTGTTAGTTCAGTTGGGTCTCTTAGCCGCTTGGAGGCAAAAATAGTACTACTGTGAGTAGTTAAATACCTAAGATCGGGTCATTTGTGATCATGAGATGATATGATAGGATATGTGGAGTCTAATATCAAGTTTAAGAGAAATCTGATATCAGAAAGTTGGTTGTAATCTTTTCTACAAGCAATAAAGAGATTCTATGTTGTGTCATTTCTCTATTTGGATCTCACTGTGTAATAGAATTATTATTCTGGTGGGTGTATGGATTCGTTTGTCCATTCCACCGATTGATTCTTTGAATCAGTGGAATGGGGATGTATAGTAGTTTAGGTTTTTATTTGCATTTTCTGTTCATTTGCATGCACGTTTACAGGATTGCAGTCGAGAGGTGTTGAAGAACCCTAGCATGGGTACGTGCTAGGAATTTTAGGGTAAAAAGGATTTGAGAAAACACTAAGGAAGTGGATCAGTCCATCATTGGAGAACCGGCAATAGTAGGTTAAGAAATGCATGCACAAAGCTATCAGCGTGAGGAGGCATATCGGCAGAATAGTTAAAGGTTGGGCCGATGGTAGAAGCTTTGCCGACGAAGGGTTTGGAATTGGCATCAGGGTGACAATTGACAAGTGTTGCTGACGGGAGTTTGTTGGTGTGAGTTGAAGCATCGGCGAAGGATTTTCTATGTCTTCTGATGAGTTGAGTCTGATCGATGGCCGTGAGGAACAAAGGCTTCGTCGGGGTGAGATGTGTATCAGCATAAGATTTGGAGAGGGAGCCGATAGGTGTATGTCACAATGACAGTGTTAGCTGATAAGTGTATCGGGAAGAGATCGACCATTGGATGAAGGTGATAATGTGTCGCCGATAGTTGTAGGTCTAACTGATGAAGGAGTTGGCATCAAATGTTACGGTGAAAGATTGTGCATAGTGATCGATAGTGGGGATGTTACTAGTGGTCAACAAGTCAAGGATACCTATCGGTGTGACTAACGCAGTCAGAGTAAGGAGTTTAGGTGGCACCGATGGTATAAGGTGTTGCCAATAGGAAACTTAACCGATAAATGGGTATCAGTATGAGATGGGTGATCGGTGTAGATTATTTTTGATCAGCCGATAGTGTTGGGTCTTGCCGATAGGCAAGTAAAGGTGAAACCTAAGTAAATAAAGTTTTATGCATAGTTAATAATGCATAAACATACATGGGTAAATGTATGTTAGGGTTTTTGGGGTAATGTAGGCATAGAGTATATGTGGCTCTACATCATAATGGTATCACAGACAGTTGGTTGTAATCTTTTCTGCAAGTAATAAAGAGATTCTGTGTTGTGTCATTTCTCTATTTAGATCTCACTGTGTAATAGAATTACTATTCTTGTGGGTGTATGGATTCGTTTGTCCATTCCATTGGTTGATTCTCTGAATCGGTGGAATGGGGATGTATAGTAGTTTAGGTTTTTATTTGCATTTTCTGTTCATTTGCATGCACATTTACAAGATCGCAGTCGAGAGTTGTTGAAGAACCCTAACATGGGTATGTGCTAGGAATTTTAGGGTAAAAAGGGTTTGAGAAAATGCTAAGGAAGTGGATCAGTCCATCGCTGGAGAACCAACAACAATAGGTTAAGAAATGCATGCACAAAGCTATCGGCATGAGGAGGCATATCGGCGGAACAGTTAAAGGTTGGGTTGATGGTAGAAGCTTTACCAATGAAGGGTTTGGAATTGGCATCGGGGTGACAATTGACAAGTGTCACCGAAGGGAGTTCGTCGGTGTGAGTTGAAGCATCGACGAAGGATTTTCAATGTCTTCTAATGAGTTGAGTCTCATCGATGGTCGCGGGGAACAAAGGCTTCATCAGGGTGAGATGTGTATCGGCATAAGATTTGGAGAGGGAGCTGATAGGTGTATGTCACAATGACAGTGTTAGCTGATAAGTGTATTGGGAAGAGATTGACCATTAGACGAAGGCGATAATGTGTCACTGATAGTTGTAGGTCTAGCCGATGAAGGAGTTGGCATCAAATGTTACGGTGAAAGATTGTGCACAGTAACCAATAGCGGGGATGTTACTGGTGGTCAACAAGTCAAGGATACCTATCAGTGTGACTAACGTGGTCAGAGTAAGGAGTTTAGGTGGTGCCGATGGTATAAGGTGTTGCCGATAGGCAACTTAACTGACAAATGGGTATCGGTAGGAGATGGGTGATCGGTGTAGATTATTTTCGATCGGCCGATAGTGTTGGGTCTTGTCGATAGGCAAGTAAAGGTGAAACCTAAGTAAATAAAGTTTTATGCATAGTTAATAATGCATAAACATACATGGGTAAATGTATGTTAGGGTTTTTGGGGTAATGCAGGCATAGAGTATATGTGGCTCTGCATCATAATGGTATCAGAGCTCAACAAAAGGTCTGGGCTGTTTGTGTAGTGATTCTATCATTGAGAAGACAAAGGTAGAGGAGTGAGAGGTTGACAAAATGCCTCCAAAAGGTAATGGTACTGTAAGAGAGTTACAGGAGATGAAGGAAAAACATGCCAAAGAGATGAGAAATATGAAGGAGCTTGCAGAAGCACTTCAAGCAAGGCTTGCAGCCTTGGAGATGAACAAGAAGAGAGAAGTAGAAGACAGTGAATCTGAAAAAGAAGATGATGCTGAAGAATTTGAAGAGGTAGATGAAGATCTGAATGCTGAGGATTAGAGATTTGCAAAACTATTAAAGGTAGTGCGGAGTGAGAAACCTAAGGTAAAGGTTGATGTTTCAAAGTATAATGGAAGTTTGGATGAAGATGAGTTATAGGATTGGATTGCTGCATTAGATAATCACTTTGAATGTGAGGATGTTCCTAAGGAGTAGAAGGGGAAGACTGCAAAGACCAAGTTAGGAGGTCATGCTTTGGTATGGTGGGATTATGTACAATCTGAGAGAAGGAAACAAGGAAAGTCAAAGATCACTTCATGGGATAAAATGGTAGCAAGGATCAAAGGTAAGTTTCTGCCCAAGGATTATGAAATTCAGAAATTTAAAAAGCTACAATTTTTGAGGCAAAAGGAAATGGATGTGAAGGCATACGCTGAGATGTTTTACAAGTTGAGTATGAGATCTGGTCATCATGAGAATGAGGTTGAAAAGGTTGCCAGATATTTGGCTGGCTTGAGATTGAACTTACATGATGAGTTAGTTTTAGCTAACCCTAAGAGTGTGGAAGATTGTTGTCAAATGGCAATCAGGATTGAGGAAAAGATGAAAAGGAGATAGCATAAGCCCATGAGAGGAAGAGGATTAGCCCCTACAATGATGCAAACCAATGAGGATCAAGAAGACACTGGTAAAGGACAAGTACAGTATGATTTCAGAGGTGGATGGAAAGGTACAAGAGGCAGATTTGGAGGTGGACGAGGTTCCAATACATTTTCAGGCAAGTGTTATACCTATGGTGAGTTTGGTCATCCATCCTTTAAGTGTCCAGAAAGGCAAGGTTCATCATCAAGAGATGATAGAATGAATGACAAGAGAGTTCATTTGGTGAAAGAAGAGACGGTAGATGAAGGTGAGAAAGCTCCTGACAATTATGGATATCCAGAGGAGGGAGAAGCATTGATGCTGAGGAGAACTATTTTGAAGACAACCAAGGATATGATGCAAAGGAGAGCTCTATTCGAGACAAACTTCAAAAGCAAAGGCAAAGTATGCAAGGTAGTAATAGATTCTGGTTCTACAGATAATATGGTATCTCAGGAAATGGTGGATAAACTGCAATTGGAAAGGATTCTACATCAGAACCCTTACAAAGCATCTTGGGTAAGTGATAGTAAATCACTTTGGGTATATGAACAGGCATATGTTGATTTTAAAATTGGACAATATCAGGACAGAGTTTTGTGTGACATATTGCCCATGGAATGTTGTCACTACTATTGGGTAGGCCATGGCAATTCGATAGGAAAGCATTGTATGATGGGTATGCAAATACCTACACCATCAAGAAAGATGGGAAACCTATTATGTTGATGCCATTACAGGAAGAAGCTACAGCACAGAAGGCAACAAAAATCATTTTAGTGGGAAAGAAGGAGTTTGTGAAGATGCCTACAATAGAAGGCATAAAGGCAGTAGAGGATATTGTAGGGAAAGAAGTTGTTAAGGACAACAATTTGAAGAAAGGTTCAGTTTTGACTGACAGAGGTCAGCAACAGATCAAATAGCAGGTTTATGAGCAACCACAACTTGATTGGCCAGACAAGGATGTGATTGTAGTTGGGACTATTGTTTGTCCTATAACAGTTGAAAGGAAGATAGATTTGAACACTGTAGAAGTTCAAGAAGCAATTACTGAGGTTATTCAACCAGGTATTTAGACAGAGGTGCTGGTAAGACAAACTAGCCAACACAGGGTGTGTATGAATAGAGCCTCCATTGACAGGCATGAGGGTTTACTTGCAAGACAGCAAGTTGCAGTTCAAAAATCTTGGAGCAACCAAGGGACAGCAGAGTATCAAGCTGGAGTAGTTCTGAGCACTGAGATGGCAAAGAGTAAAGGTGGAATTTCTCCAAGACCTAACTCATGGGGCATGAGTTCTTTTTCTGTTGGGGAGTATGGTGCAGGTGCACCTAACCCACAGTGGCCTCCATGAGGCATTAGTTGCTTAAAGTTTGTTTTTATGTTTTCAATGAAGTCCTAAATGGACATTAAATGTAATAAGGTCTGAATTGACCATGCTTTTACTATTTTTAGATAGTTTGTTTGGACAACTGTTTAGTTTGTTAGTTCGGTTGGGTCTCCCAGCCGCTTGGAGGCAAAAACAGTACTACTATGAGTAGTTAAATACCCGAGATCAGGTCATTTGTGATCATGAGATGATATGATAGGATATGTGGAGTCTGATATCAAGTTTAAGAGAAATCTGTTATCGGACAGTTGGTTGTAATCTTTTCTGCAAGCAATAAAGAGATTCTCTGTTGTTTCATTTCTCTATTTGGATCTCACTGTGTAATAGAATTATTGTTCTGGTGGGTGTATGGATTCGTTTGTCCATTCCACTAGTTGATTCTCTGAATCAGTGGAATGGGGATGTATAGTAGTTTAGGTTTTTATTTGCATTTTCTGTTCATTTGTATGCACGTTTATAGGATTGCAGTCGAGAGGTGTTGAAGAACCCTTCTAGGAATTTTAGGGTAAAAAGGGTTTGAGAAAATGCAAAGGAAGTGGATCAGTCCATCCCTAGAGAACCGGCAACAGTAGGTTAAGAAATACATGCACAAAGCTATCGGCCTGAGGAGGCATATCGGCAGAACAGTTAAAGGTTGGGCCGATGGTAGAAGCTTTACCGACGAAGGGTTTGGAATTGGCACCAGGGTGACAATCGACAAGTGTCGCCGAAGGGAGTTCGTCGGTGTGAGTTGAAGCATCGGCAAAGGATTTTTGATGTCTTCTAATGAGTTGAGTCTCATCGATGGTCGCGGGGAACAAAGGCTTTGTCGAGGTGAGATGTGTATCGGCATAAGATTTGGAGAGGAAGTTGATAGGTGTATGTCACAATGACAGTGTTAGCTGATAAGTGTATCAGAAAGAGATCAACCATCAGACAAAGGTGATAATGTGTCGCTGATAGTTATAGGTCTGGCCAATGAAGCAGTTGGCATCAAATGTTACGGTGAAAGATTATGCACAGTGACCGATAGCAGGGATGTTACTAGTGGTCAACAAGTCAAGGATACCTATCGTTGTGACTAACACGGTCGGAGTAAGGAGTTTAGGTGGTGTCGATGGTATAAGGTGTTGCCAATAGGCAACTTAATCAATAAATGGGTATCGGTAGGAGATGGGTGATCGGTGTAGACTATTTTTGATCGGCCGATAGTGTTGGGTCTTGCTGATAGGCAAGTAAAGGTGAAACCTAAGTAAATAAAGTTTTATGCTTAGTTAATAATGCATAAACATACATGGGTAAATGTATGTTAGGGTTTTTGGGGTAATGCAGGCATAGAGTATATGTGGGTCTACATCAAAAACTGGACTAAAGCAATGGAGGAAGAGCTGATGCAAATTGAGAAAAATCACACTTGGGATCTTGTTCCTAGACCTAGAAACAAGAATGTGATTGGAACCAAATGGGTCTTCCAGAATAAACTAAATGAAGTTGGTGAAGTAATCAGAAATAAAGCCAAGTTGGTTTGCAAGGGCTATTCTCAAATAGAAGGAGTTGATTTTGAAGAAACTTTTTCTCTGGTGGCAAGAATTGAAGCAGTCAGATTATTTCTTGCGTTTGCTTCCTTCAAGGATTTCAAAGTATATCAGATGGATGTCAAGTCAGCTTTCCTGAATGATGAATTGGAAGAAGTATACATTGAGCAACTGGATGGATTTCAATTGTCTCATCATGCTGATATGGTCTGCAAGTTGAAGAAAGCATTGTATGGACTAAAGCAAGCCCCAAGAGCCTAGTATGAAACATTAGATAAGAATCTTTTGAAGATTGGTTTCAACAAAGGTACTGTTGACAGTAATTTGTATTTCAAAATTGATTGTGAAAACATCTTGATTATTGAAGTGTTTTTTGATGATATCATTTTTGGAGGAAGAGATAATATGTGCAAAAGCTTTGCAAATCAAATGAAAAATGAATTTGAGATGTCCATGCTTGGAGAAATAAATTTATTTTTGGGTCTACAAATCACTCAAACAAAGAAAGGAATCTTCATTTCTCAGTCCAAATATGTGAAATAATTATTAAAGAAGTTTGGGATGGAAGACTCGAAGCCAATGAATACTCCCATGGAAACCAGATGCAAATTAAGCAAAGATGATGACTCACCTAAGGCTAATCAGAAAAAGTATAGGTCAATGATTAGAGGACTACTATATCTTACTCAAACTAGACTAGATATTATGCAGGTTGTTACTCTTGTTGCTAGATTCTAGGCTGATCCTAGAGAATCTCATGTCATGGCAATCAAGAGGATTTTTAGATATCTAAAAGGGACAATTGAGTATGGTCTTTGGTATCCTAGAGATCATGATTTCTCTCTTCATGCATATACAGATGTTGATTGGGTAGGAGATGTGGATGACCGGAAGAGTACCAGTGGTAGAGCATTCTTTTTGGGGAAGAGATTGATTTCTTCGATGAGCAAGAAACAAGAGTTAATATCTTTGTCCACTACAGAAGTAGAGTACATTGCAACAGCAAGTAGTTGCACTCAAGTTTTGTGGATGAAGCAAATGCTCAGAGACATAAGAGTGGAGTATGAGGAGCCTATCACAATCTTCTATGATAACTCAAGTGCAATTAACATCTCAAAGAATCTGGTGTTGCATTCAAAGACTAAACACATATCAATCAAGTATCACTTTTTGAGAGAGCAAGTGAACAAGAATGAAGTCATATTAGAGTTTGTGCCTTCCAAGGATCAGATTGTAGACATCTTTACTAAACCTCTTCCTAAGGACTCTTTTGAGACTCAGGAAGAAGTTAGGGGTTATTGCCCCTCTGGTGGTGAACTAAGGTGCACTGATGTGCATCAGTCCAGTGGACATCACAGTCATATCTTGTGGTCCAGATTGATGATGGGGAGATATTACTTAGGGGGAGTAGCTGGTATGATTCTAAAGTGTTGGAGTTGCAAGTATGTGCCCTTTACCATTAATGTCAAAGGGGGAGAGAAGACATGTGAAAAATAAGTGGTTTTGATCAAAGGGGGAGCAGGAAAGAAAGAGAAGACATGTGAATGGTTGCTACTGATAGGGGGAGTCGTGATAGTAAGGAGAAGTTCTTGTCTTGATGGTCAAAATAGTTTTTCACATCATATGTTGCCATCAATGACAAAGGGGAAGATTGTTACAAGTATGGCCCTAACCAGTGTTGTCATTGATGTCAACATACTCCTGTTGCATTAATGATAAAGATTGGATGATCTGTTTGCTGAGGATAATGAAAAAATTGGTCACAGTGAAGAACAATGAAGACAATAAGGTAAAAGTCCAAGTAAATGTGAGAATCAGAGGATGCGGTTTAAAGGGTTTATAGATATGTGTCTTAAGGTGATCCAGTAAAGATTTTAGAGGTTTATATGAAGATCTAAAGAAGTTGTGGCTGCTCAAGTAAAACTAGTTCCAACAGGTGTTCAGAGGTGACAGAGTGATACAGACAAGTCTAGTGAGATCTAGAAATGCATTATTATATTCTGCAGATTTGAGGGAGTGTTCAGGAAGTCTTTGTGAAGTCTCAACTTGTTTGGTTCATGGTTTGAAGGTCTAAAAGCATCTATTCCTTTGTGACAGTGATGACAGACTATGTTCTTCAGGTTTCAGATGAAGGAGAGAAGGATTTCAATAAGTAGATGAAGTGTGGATGTTCTTGATGATTCAGGCAAGCTTGTGGAGATCTTTGGATTATGTCCAGCTCATGTTGATGGTCTGCACTAAAGTTTAAGTTTGGATTTGAAGAATTACTTCCAGATGAAGGTGTTCTTCCTTAGACTGGCTGACTAGATGAGTTACCCAACCTGCGGATGTTCTTGTTGGTGTTTTCTGACTTAGATGATTATTCCTAAGTTGATGTCTTGTATAAATAAGGGATTGGAAAGTCATTTAAAAGCATGTCTTGTGGAGATGAGGGTGTGGTAGCAAGGAGGAGAGTGAAAGGTAGAGCAAAAGTATTGGGCTTAAATGGAACTGACTCAAGCATGGTGAAGATGCTATTCTCTAGTTCATGTATGTGATACTTATTCTTTTGTAGACAGTGTGTCTCTTGTAGACAGTGAGCCTCTTGTGTGCAGTGTGCTCGGGAAGTGAGCCCTAATTGGCATGTGCCATTTTGTTCTTTCTATTCTTCTAATAGAGAATACAATCTTGGGTTAATCACCCTGTGGTTTTTCCCTTAACCAGGTTTTCCATGTCAAAATCTTGGTGTCTTATGTGTTTCTGCTCTTGGCTTAATGCATTGTGTTTTCATGTTTAAATTATTATTATGTTGCTGAATTACAAAGTGGATTTAAGTGTTTAAATAAGAAGAAAGTTTTAGACAACTGATTCACCCCCCCTCTCAGTTGTCTACCCTGAATCTAACATTGACATCTTAACTTTTCATTGATTCTTCATGTTAATTTCCACTCCATCTTTCATTTAACCTAAGATCATAAGGCTATGGGTGATCCACTACTTTCAACCCCAATTCTTTTACTAATTCTAGGATATTAAATTAGCCCAAGAATATGTATAAAAAAGAGACTCTTTTCTCTTGTTCATCACAGTAATGTCAGTTTCTTCCTTCTTGATATTCCTACAAGATGGCTTCAAATCTAAGTCCAACCTCCAACAGTTCTCTTCCATGTGCCCTTATTTTCCGCAATGGGAACATTATGTTTGGCTTTATTCTTTTCTTTGTCCTTTTGGATCTTTATATTAGTATTCTTATTTTTCTTCCCCTTATCTTTGTTCTTATGCTTGTGACCTCTTTTTTTCTGTCCCTTTTCTCTAATTTTATTCTTGAAATAATATGCCTTCTTCTTGTCTAACTCCACATAACTTGAGAATTAGAATAGTCCTTATCAATATCTTGAGGCTTTGTCATAAGCATCAGTGTCTTTAGGTGTCTAAACAACCCACATCTTTCTACATGACATTTTTGTCTAGTTGTATTATCATCTTCTAAAACTCATTTGTATACTCCTATACAATCTAACCTAGGTATTTTTAAAAGTAATTTTATTGCATAACATGGTCTTATTAATAATTTATGGGATACAACTATTTTATAAGTTCCTTGAAGTCTTCCCTATTTGAAATGGGAGTAACATTTTGGCATTCAAGGGATAATGCATAGCTCTTATGCCATGTGAGAGCATGGCCTGATAACTTAAGTTTGGAAAATAAAATTTCTAGATGGGGAGTAAGTTGATGAAGGATAAAATGCATCTCCATTTGGGATATCCATTGATCCAAATTCTTGATGCTAATATCCCCATCATATGATTATATATTGATGATTTCTCCAACCATGAGTACATTCCATGTGGATGACTCTCCTTATTTGGATTCAATCTTCATTGGTTCCTCTTATTTCTTATGATTAAGCATTCACAACTTCTAAGCCAATGCTTGCATAAATTTTTATATCAATCTATCTTTCCCACTAAATTGAAGATCTTTCCCACATATTCTTTGAGTCTTTGAGATGGATCTCACCTTTCTATTCTTCTTCACTATCCATTTCTCTTACCACCTAACCCACTTCCATATTCCAATCTCAAGTTCAAAATGAGTTAGGTTCTTGCTACCACTTGACCTTGTAGAAAGCATAAACTATCTACAACCCTACCCAAGAACCATAATTGTAGGGTTTAATACCAACCAATCCATAAATGACTAGATTGATAATCCTAGTGATACATCATTAATGGATTTTTTATGTTAGCACTATTTACATTCTCAAAAAATCTACCTTTTATGTTTCTATCTCACTTATAGTAGCAATATTATACTTAAGTAGCAAAGACGTAAATAAAATAACTAGTAAAATAGGGGAGAAACAAGACACAATCACATAACACAAGAGTTCATCTAGATAAAACCCAACATGGTAGAAAAATCTAGGAATAGTATGCCTATAGCATCTCACTCAATATTGAGTGCTATTATGTAGAGATTCTACCATTAAAATGGTATTACAACCCCTATAAAAACAACACCATAATTTTCCATATCTCCACTTTGAAATTGCCTCCATAAGAACCATGAAACAAATATTACGTCTCCTTTAATATAGAAATAAGAGTATTCTTATCAACCAAATAAACATTCATAATGATTTTTTGACTGCCTTTTATTCCTCTTTGGCATTACAATCAATGCCCAAAGTGGATCAACTACTGTAGAATGGATATGACCACCCTTTCATAATTGTCCAATCACCCACATGGAAACCTAAATGAGTTGTCTACGAAATCTAATGATCTATAGTAGAGAAGACAATAAATTTACTACCTATGGAGTGAACATGAGTCACCACAGGTTCATGAAAAACATATAGATGTGGATGTGAAGGAATAGCAACCTACTAAGATGATGTTTTCCACCCCAATGCCTCCCAATGTGGGAAAATAACCAAAACAATCCCTTTTCAAAGTTCAATTGATACCAACAAGTAAATATTTGTTTCTTTCATGTGCTTTTTCCCTAAACAACTATCAAAAATAATAATTGCTAATATTAATTTGAAACAAGTGAATATATGGATTCTTGGTGCCACAAATCTTCAAGAATTTTATGGGCCACCACTAAGGACTTGTAGATGCATCTTCTCCACTCATACACATTACATATCATTCTAGTAGTCTATATTACTAAAAGTAATGATAATCATCCCAATAAAAGTCCTAATATAAGACAATTGTGTAATGGCCCAAGCTTACACTCAAGACACTAATGGTTAATAAACTAAATAAATAAATTTTTCATGATACAATAGTAGCATTAAGAAATACACACTACACATACACTCCCAAGGAGTCATAACAGCCTATGATGACACACTTGGCATGCACACTAATGCATACTACAATGTGACACAAGTAGAAGACTTAATAGTATGATCTGACAAGACACCATGGTTGCAATGGAAAATGAGACATGGAGGAAAGTTAGGATTTCCAAGGTCATTGAAAAACCCCTACAAAATTTCTAATAGGCCACTATTTTGATATCTCAGACTTATAAGAAGCAAAAAGCCAAAACTACCAAAAGTTTAGACTTTAGTGAAGGATTTACACTTGGGCCAAACTTCAAAACTAGGATACAACTTGTAACCTAAATTACTATCTCAAATTTGTATTTTAGGATGTAGTTTCATTCTACACCTTATCAAGCTTCATATTCCACTAGCATATATCACACTATGTAAAATACCAAACAAGCCCTAGATTCTAACCCTAGAGCAACTTTAAGCTCCATAAATCATTTACAGTTTGCACGTCAACAAAATACAAAGGGACTCTAGCTCTCAGGCCCAAAACAACATCAAACTTTAGAAACCATTTCCAATTTGCACATCTACAAAGTGCAAAGAAATCCTAAATTTTAGACCTCCTATGACCTAAAAATTTGGAAATTGATTGCAACATGCACTATGCAAAGTGCGATAGGATTTCTAACACCAAACTTCCTACACTTCAATTTTTAGAGACCAAATACAACTAAATATTTAGATTGGAAAACCCAATTGCATGTAGTTTCAAACTTTTTAGTCCAACTTGCAAAATAGAATCACTGAGGCAATAAAAACATCAATCTCATTTTTTTACACTCAACAAGGCATAACTTCCTTGGTTTTTGATATATTTAGAAATGTTTTGGGTCAAATGTTCAAGGGATTATGGTCTTGAAATTATCCACATGAGGACCTCCTAGATGCCATGGTTCTCAACAAACAAGGTGGAAAGTAATTTCCACTTCTAAAACTTAGAAATGATGAAAATAACATCTATCTCTAAAGACTCACCATGCCATCAAATAGAGAAATCTCTCAACTTTCTCTCCAAGTAGCTCAAAGGTCCATATGGTCCCCAATGGTGGTACAATTCCACGCAACCATGTGGAAATGTCAAATCCCACCCCACTAAACTGAGAGATGATCACATGGGTACAAAACAAACTCACACAATACAAAGCAAATAGGGAAACACATACACTACTCAACATATATAAAATGTACCATAGCCACATGAATGCACTAAAATGCAACATCCAAATACACACACACACACACACACACACACACACACACACACACACACACACACACACACACACATTAATACAAATCACATTGAATACACAATCTGATTGAATATAAGGATGAGGATCCTAGAGATAGGACAAGGAGTGTCAACACAATAACACAATGGCTCCATCGAGAATTTGGGAGTAGATTTTCCTAATATGAAGGTACTCCATGATATTCACCAACTTCCAAGGGTTGTGACATATCCTTCACAACAAAGACCAAACCCATATAAAGCATTCAATCATATGGCATGACATCTTTAAATTAATCATGTTTTATTTACCTAATGTGTATTATATTATCACTTAATTTAAACTCTTTCCCCACTCTATCTAGTGATCCCTTTGTATTGTGAAAAATGAGGGGATACCACTCCTTTCCTACTCTAAACCTCAATCGTTAAAGCTCATCACTCCAAATTTATGATTTGGGCATGGTACAAAATTCAATGCAACAATTTTCACAACACATTTCTAAAATATACAAGATTCTAATTTATAAGAGAGACTAATCCTTTGCAATTTTTATCTATTTTCCAAAATGACAAAACCATAAAATATCTTCAATTCCACCATTAATGGAATTGGTTGAAACCTTCAAAATTTCTACTTTTTAAATTAAAAAAATTTTACAAAAACTAAGAATATCGTAATATGCATAATTCATCCAACAACAACATTCTTCAACAAAATTTAGGGAAAGGGATTCTATATAAATGTTTCCATATTTATGGCTCTATTTTGGATATTTTACAATTTTAAAACATAATTCAAAATAGAAATTGAGGCATTGATCTTTATACAATTTTATTCTTGTAACAAAGAGGTCATATGCAACCACCTATTGGGAGCATGACAATGAAGAAATTCCATTTTAAATCAAATTTAAAAGCATTAACAATGGGGGAAAATACCTTCCAACACAAGCTCACAAAAATGGAGAGAAAATCCTTTCGATGCAAACACACCTTGAGTAATTTTTTCCCACAAGAAAGCAATCTTTAATCCAAACTAGTCCCAACCCAAGAAACTCTCAATCTTACTTTTTCAAAATACATGAAATATTTTCAAAGGGAAGAAAATGAGAGGTTTTTCTAAACAAAAATTACAAGTAAAAATTAAAATCCTTTCTTTTCCTTTTGTGCAAAATTTCCTAAACCCCTTCCCACTTTTCCTTCCTTTTCACATTAAAACTAGTTATTTCAAACATGTCTTATTACAATTCAATATTTCCAAAAGTACTTCCACACACATTATTTTAAGTAAATATAATACATTGTAAATAAATAATAATTAGTACTTTCCATAATATTTTTATTTAAATTAAAATTCCAATTATATAGAAAATCTGTCAAGCCCTTATGTCAATTACTAATACTATAAATCAATTAAATTTACTTTGGTTTTGGTTCCATCAAAAATAATAAATAACATAGGCCTTTTCTACTAAACCATTTTGTAAAGATAAAAAAAATACATTTTAAGATAAGTTTAAATACAATGAAGTAAGATAACACAATCACACACAAAGGACAAACACACACTATACAGGTTTCTACAACATGTGGATTCTAGAATCACCAATAAATCAAATTTAGGTTTACATTGGGATTCACAAGATCCATCTCAAAATTGAGTTGAGTGAGGTAAAGGTTATCAAACAAGTTTTATCTAATAGGAATGTCTCCTTTATAGTTCCACCATTGGGGAATAACCATGTATTTGCACACTTAGGTCAAATTATATTAGACATACTTACACCATATAAAATAGTTGAAGCAAAGCATAACCACTTAATGTGGTATCATATCTTATGAATCAATTAATAATTATATCTAATGTGAATCATTAACCATGAACATAAATCTATGTAATAACCATTAGTAACCCTAAATACTAATCCAAGTACAATAAACACATATATACAATATAAAGAAAAATCAGTAGAATAATAACACTATAAATTTTAACATATGAAGTATAACATATGCATTCATATTCAAAAGTCTGTATGCCAAGACAAAACCTCATCATAAACACATCGATGGAATAATATAATATCATCGCTAATAATAGTAGCAAATCCAAAACAAGAGTCAACAGATCACAAGGAACAAGTGCCAAAGGCATTACACAACACCCCAATGATGTATATGAAAAACTATAAAATAATCCTCAAGTGACCTCATACATTCTAAGGCATAATTTTTAATGAAAAACAACTTGTTATTAATATAGCAACCTAAACAATTCATGTAGCAACTTGCACATCACTTGTAGTAGCCTACATAACACCTAAAGAAGCCTACACAATACTTGTAACACAATTAAAAGTGAGCTACAAGTGATCCTACAACATTTACTTGACTTTTAAACCTTCCTAATTTGAACTATTGAGCTTCTTTCTAAACCAATTGATTACTCCAATATTCTAGAATGTTTGATCATGTTGAGTTGGTGTAATTATTTTTAATTACACTTTATTAAGCTCACTTAGGGCTTTTTATCCTTGCATATATAGTAAGGTTATTTCATTATTGTATTTATTCTATAATTTATTTTTCTAAGGCAATATAGCATTTTCTATTGCAGCTCTCATTTGTAGAAGGCTTTTTGGCTTTTGTTGATAGATTGTTGTACTTTTGGATTCACCATTATTGCAACATGGTATCAAAGCTCTGAATTAGTAAACCCCTTCTCAATTTTTGAAGGTTTTATTGACATAAAGTATTATAGAAAGACTCCTAGAGAAAAAGTAACCTCACTATTATATCTAGAAGGCATCAAAACACTAGGATCATTTGTCCAAACACTGCAAATGGAGTTCAAAATTTTTTTAAGGAATGTTTTTGTAGGGTTGCAAATTTTCACAAGAAAAATTTCATATAGTGTATGAATCTGTACTGCCATTTAGGTCATATGCCCCTCTTGTCTCATTCACCCCATTTTTGCACATGTATTTTACAAAAATCTAACATTTCTTTGCTTTAACTAGTTGCAAATCATTTTATTTGGTAGTTTATTATTTTCTCTAGAATTTAAAAAATTTAGGCAATGTTTTTATTTCCCAAATGGCACTAATCTCAAGTATCTACATTAACCATTGGTTAAGTGTGTTAGGGAAGGCATTTTATTAGTCATTGCCACCATTACCAATTCTTTAAAAAGGTCATTGTTCCTTTTTAGCAGTCCAAACTATGCAGGTCACCTCTAAGCGATGCAATCCACTGCTAAACCTAACTCTCCATCTAGGACATGACGTGATCCACTTCCCACTAGTATGTCATCATTTCTCCACCACAAGAGGTGCTACAATGATTTGTCATCGCTCCTCCATTGTAGGCCGCACCACCAGCAACTTCCATTATTTCCATCACTCTACCACCAAGCACCAGCCCTTGGTCATGTGAGTGACTAGGGCTTTATTTGTATGTTTCCAGCCCCTATACATCTAGCATATGGTCATGTGGATGACCAAAACATTAACCTAGTTTTTTTTTCCTTGGAAGATCTTTTGGAGGACTTTCACAAAATTGATTATAACTTATACAGCGTCCATTTTTTGAAAATGAATAGGCATTGAAAAACTAGTTTCAAGATCTACATAGATATCAAATTATTAGTCCCTACCTTTTAAGGTGGGAGACTAATGTTTCCAGTGCGCTAATGCCTATTAATGCATTCGTCAGAAACCATGCTACAAAAGTTTATGCTATAGTTTGTGGGATTATTTTTTAATATGGAATTTTGGCTTTTTTTTGCAATTTTCTCATTGGTTGTTGGTATTTTCCTCATGGTTTTGTATTTTTCTAATTGATTATTTTTTTATTAATCGATTCCTAATGTTTTGTTTCTATTCAAAATATTTCATGACTTTGTAATGTTCTTTGATATAGTTGTGTCCGCACCCAGTGTTTCTATCGACGCGTAGCATTTTAAAGAGGACATTGTGCATTTATTTCATTTATTGTGAATAGAATAAAGTGCAGGCACCATTAATGGCTTATGGTGTGAAGTTTTAGGTCTATCGAGCAAAGGATTATTTGCATTGTTTATTCATTTGCTCAGATTGTTTGATGAGAGTGAAATCTGTGTCTATTGCGAGGGTTTGTATTTATTGTATTGGAAGTGAAAAAGGAGGTATTTGTAAGTTTCTATCTTTTACACTATCATTTTTGCATTGTTTATTCATTTGCTTAGATAGTTTGATGAGGGTGAAATCTGTGTCTCTTGAGAGGGTTTATATCTATCATATTGGAAGTGAAAAAGGAGGTGTTTGTAAGTTCGTATATCTTTTACACTATCATTTTTGTGTTGTTTATTCATTTACTCAAATTGTTTGATGAGGGTAAAATCTGTGTCTGTTGAGAGGGTTTATGTCTATCATATTGGAAGCAAAAAATGAGGCATTTGTAAGTTCATATATCTTTTATAGTGTCATTTTATAGTTTTTTACATCTATGCATTTTATGGGTTAATGTCTACTCTTCCCTATCTTTGAGTGCTTTTATGGGTTAGTCTTTGTTGTTGAGTTAAAGACTTAACACCATAATTCATTAGTCTTGACTTCTCTGCTGGCCACGATTAAGAATGGAACTAATTTTTTCTTTGCACGCTTATTAGTCTCTAATTTTCATTTATTATGAATAGAATGAAGTGCAGGCATCATTAATGGCTTATGGTGTGAAGTTTTAAGTCTGTCAAGCAAAGGATTAGTTGTGTTGTTTATTCATTTTCTCAGATTCTTTGATGAGGGTGAAATCTGTGTCTGTTGAGAGGGTTTATATCTATCATATTGGAAGCAAAAACTATCATTTTTGTTTTGTTTATTAATTTGCTCAGATTGTTTGATGAGGGTGAAATCTATGTATGTTGAGAGGGTTTATGTCTATCGTATTAGAAGAGAAAAATAAGGCATTTGTAAGTTCCTATATCTTTTACAGTGTCATTTTATAGTTTTTTACATCTCTGCATTTTATGGTTTAATGTCTATTGTTTGTTGTTCTCTGCATTTTATGAGTTAATGTCTGCTTTTCCCTATCTTTGAGTGCTTTTATGGGTTAGTTTATGTTGTTGATTTAAAGACTTAACACCATAATTCATTAATGTTGGCTTCTCTACTGGCCACGATCAAGAATGGAACTAATCTTTTATCTGTATGCATGCATGCCAACTATACTTCAATCTATGAAATGAAAATGAAAATTAGGCCTAAATAAGTGTAAACTGTCGATGTGTGGCATTTTAATGAGGGCATTGTGCATTTATTAGTATCTAATTTTCATTATTATGAATAGACAGAAGTGCATGCATCATTAATGGCTTATGGTGTGAATTTTTAAGTCTATCGAGCAAAGGATTATTTGTGTTGTTTATTCATTTTCTCATATTGATTGATGAGGGTGAAATCTGTGTCTATTGAGAGGGTTTATATCTATCATATTGGAAGTGAAAAAGTAGGGGTTTGTAAGTTCCTATATCTTTTACACTGTCATTTTTGCATTGTTTATTCATTTGCTCAGATTGTTTGATGAGGGTGAAATCTATTTCTATTGAGAGGGTTTATGTCTATCATATTGGAAACAAAAAATGAGGCATTTATAAGTTCATGTATCTTTTATAGTCTCATTTTATAGTTTTTTATATCTCTACATTTTATGGGTTAATGTCTATTGTTGTTCTCTACATTTTATGGGTTAATGTCCACTCTTCCCTATCTTTAAGTGCTTTTATGGGTTAGTCTTTGTTGTTGAGTTAAAGACTTAACACCATAATTCATTAATGTCAACTTGTCTATTGGCCATGATTAAGAAAGGAACTAATATTTTCTCTGCATTCATGCATGCCAACTGCACTTCAATCTATGAAATGAAAATGAAAATTAGGCCTAAATAATTGCAAAATGTCTCAGTATAAAATCATTTCATCAATTGGTAATGTTTTGTTTCTATTGGAAATATTTCATGGCTTGGTAATGTTCTTTAATATAGTTGTGTCTTCGCACTTAGTGTTTCTGTCAACGCGTGGCATTTTAACAAGGACATTTAGCATTTGTTACTCCCTAATTTTCATTTATTGTCAATAGACTGAAGTGTAGTCATCATTAATGGATTGTGGTGTCAAAGAATTATTTGTATTGTTTATTCATTTGCTCAGATTGTTTGATCAGGATGAAATATGTCAAAATAGGAGGAGTTTGTAATTTCCTATATCTTTAACACTATCATTTTTGTATTGTTTATTCATTTTCTTAGATTGTTTGATGAGGGTGAAATCTGTGTCTGTTGAGAGGGTATATATCTATCGTGTTGGAAGCAAAAAATGACATGTTCGAAAGTTCCTCTATCTTTTACACTGTCATTTCATATTATTTTTATGTCCCTCTAATGGGTTAATCTCTATTGTTCCTTATTATTTAGTGCTTTTATGGGTTGACGTTTGTTGTTCAGTTAAAGACTTGACACCATAATTCATAAATATCGAGTTCTATGTTGGCCACCATTAACAATGCAACTAATCTTTTATCTATCACACATGCATCCTAACTACACTTCAATCTATAAATGAAAGTTAGATCTAGATAAGTGCAAAATCTGTCAGTGTAAAATCTATGGTTGTTGGGAGGGTTTATAATTATCCTATTGGTATGCATGTTGTAACAAATATCTTTGCATCATTTAAAAGCTCTTGTGCAATTAGTCCCTACATTTTAAGGTGGGAGAGTAATGTTTTCATTGTGCTCATGCCTATTAATGCATTTGTTAGAAATCATGCCACAAATGTTTATGCTATAGTATGTGGGATTATTTTATTAATAGGGAATTTTACCTTTTTTTTTGTAATTTTCTCATTGGCTATTGGTATTTTCCTCCTGGTTTTGTATTTTTCTAATTGAGAAAGAAAAATTTAATTGATTCCTAATGTTTTGTTGCTATTGGAAATATTTCGTGACTTTGTAATGTTCTTTGATATAGTCGTGTCTTCACACTGAGTGTTTATGTCGATGCATGGCATTTTAATGAGGACATTGTGCACTTATTAGTTCCTAATTTTCATTTATTTTGAATAGACTAAAGTGCATGTGTCATTAATGGCTTATGGTTGGATGTTTTAAGTCTGTCAAGCAATTTACTCATTTTCTTAGATTGTTTGATGAGGGTGAAATATGTGTGTGTTGAGAGGGTTTATATCTATGGTATTGAAAGAGGAAAAGGAGGCGTTTCTAAGTTCCTATATCTTTTACACTGATTTTATAGTTTTTTACATCTCTTCAATGGTTTAATCTCTGTTGTTCCTTATCGATGAGTGTTTTTATGGGCTAATCTCTATTCTTGGCAATTTCCTCATTGGCTATTGATATTTTGCTTGTGGTTTTGTATTTTCCCAAACCAAATTAATTGTGTGTTCATGAAACATTGATAGACATTGAAAATGTCTATGTGTTCAACATATATCTTATTTACTGTGGATGTTTTGATGCATGGACATCATACATATCTTGAACAAATAGGACTTCTATTCAGAATGTGTATTTGGAACTATTAAAATGAAGTTTGGGGTTTTTCTTTGCAATTGTCTCATTGGCAGTTGATATTTTTCTCTTAGTTTTGAATTTTCCCAATTGCAAATGATGTGTTGTTGTAGCATCTTCATTATTAAAGTGGAATTTGAGCTATCTTCTTGCAATTTCCTTATTAGCTTTTGATATTTCGGTCGTGGATTTGTGTTTTTTATTCCTAGTTTTATATTTTCCCAATTGCAAATTATTATTGGGAGCAAAGAAGGAAAACATTATCGATTCCTAATGTTTTGTTGTTGTACACATGTCCTTGTTGCATGTGTTTCTATGGACACATGGCATTGTTGATAGTAGTTGCTTAGAACATTGAATCAGGGTAAAATCTGTGTCTCTTCAGAGGGTTTATAGCTATTGTGTTGGAAGCAAAAAAGGAGACTTTTGTAAGTTTCTATATCCGTTGTTCCCTATCATTGAGTGATTTTATGAGTTAATCTTTGTTGCTCAGTTAAAGACTAACACCATAATTCATTAATGTTGACTTCTTTGTTAGCCACCATTAACAATGTAATTAATTTTTTGTTTGCCATGCATGGATGCCAATTGCACTTCAATCTATTAAAACAAAATTATCACAAGTTCAGTCTTGCGACTATTGTATCTTTTTTAGGTTCCATTGATTAATTTGGGACCCTGTTCTCTTTTGCATAGGTTCTGCTTCATCAATTTGGTCTTGCAAGTATTGTTTGTTCATCAAATAGTGATAGACATTGAAATATGTCTATTTGTTCAAGATATACATGATCTACCATGGATGTTTTGATCCATGGACATCATGTATATCCTGAACAGATAAGACTTTTATTGTGTGTTCATCATTGTACAAACTTGCACACTACAAATTGTTTTAAATATATATGTATGTATATATATGTCTATATATGGGTGAAGGCATCTACCAATTATTTATGCATAGCTGCGTGAAGCAAATATTGAATAGTATTAGCCCTTGAAACAATGAAACTATGTGGAAAGTAGTTTCAGAAGTTGTTAGATAAAATTGGTGCACAATGTATATTGTCTATAAACACATTTCACATACATGCTTGCTGTTCAAGACCCATTTATTTAGAAGCATGGAATAGTGTGTTTTGTTGCAGTCCTTGATTTTGTAGGGGTCTGTGCCAACTATTTATTGTTTGGCATCTTACCTCCACTAATGACATGGATCTACTACTACAACAATGTAAAAAGGTATGTTCTAAACTAGTTTATGCATTTGTGGATACTATGACATGAAATCTGAAAGGAAGAGAACATAATATTTTTTGCACAATGATTGTTCTAATAGCTTTAACAATTACATCTACACTAAGTATGTAGGATACTTCATTTCAAAACTTTCAAATCAATTATATGTGCTTGAAGCTTAGATTTTTATGGTGTCATTCCTTCATAGGTTTTTGGAATTGTGGCACACATTTCTTTTTCCAATATATGATGCATCACCTTTACATATTTTAATTTATTTTATCTTTGGTTTATGTTTTATTTTGCTTCTAGCCTTAGTGCTACACCAATCACACTGCCACAGTTGCCGTAATCATTCATATGTTTGCATGCTAAAGACAATGTGTCTATTGGGTCACTATTCTATTTATGTGTCAGTCTATGTTCACACGACTAATAGTCATTGTTGGTTAATAGATTTGTCCTTATTCTGAAAATATTTTATTTGACTTTATACCCCTCTTTTGAAGAACAAATGAGTTAAACAACAAATGGATGAACCTTTTAAATTAGTTCCCCTCTAAATTTAGGTACAGCTCCCTTTAAGATTTTTAATGAATTTAATTTATTCAACTATCCAAATGCACTTTTAACCAGAAAATGCTTAAGGCAAACTGACATTCATACATAACTATGTTATGAATGCGATAAATTTATACAATAACAGTGAACAATAGAATGCATAGATTCTACTTTTGATACATTCAAATACATGAACACATTCATATGAACTTGCCGAACCAAGAAATAATGGAACACATATGACGGGTTGTCCAAATAAAGAGCAATTACCAGATGAAAGGAGATTTCACATAGAAAATCTAATTCCACAGACACACAAATCCAAATAAGTAGTAATTGTTTCTTCTTCTCATTCACAGATGAAAATTACTCAGACAATCATTATTTAATGTAAAACTATGAACAGTTTAGCTAAAATTCCCTTCTTCTTTCTTTCCCTAAACTTCTCTCCCTTTTTCAAAGATTTTAAAAACCTATATATATGAATGCCTTAATCATGTCTTTGAGTAAATCAAACCCAGAGTTAACATAACTCTGACCCGTATGGGATTTAGTTTTTAACAACTGATTTTAAAGATTAAGATTGCTGAAAATAACATGATAGAGGAACTGAAATAAAGAAAACGAGCCAATGAGGTCATGACTGGGACGATGGGTTTGTATCTCCGGATTTGTTATCAGTGGCCTAGGAAGCACGTTGGGTCTTCCATTCCTGAAAAGCAGCAATAAACTCCTGAATCTTCGAGAAGTTGGGAATACATGTATGCTTCATTCTTGACCTCCAAACTTCTTTTTCCCTTTGCATTTTCCCAAATTTTTCTTTGTGTTCTGGAAGTCCGTCTATACAGAGATAACGTAATGACTCAACTTTAGAAATCTGGGAGCAATCCTCAATTAAAATATTGTCATTTTCTCTGACAAAGCCGATTTTATCTTTGAATGATTGTACCACTGCGTTGACATCTTCCACTGGTTTTCCATCATCTCTTATGCATTGAACATCAATACATTGCAAGTCATGTTGTAGCGATTGAGTGAATTCTGTTATTTCCTTAATTAGCTTTGTAAGTTCAAAGCGTCCTTACTGGAATATGGAATTCCTCCATTCAATATTTTTCTTGTTCACATATAACAAATCCTCGTCCAAACCAGTCAGGTTCTTTTCTATCAAAAACTTCTCCAATCCATATTTCTGAACTTCATCTATTTGGTTTATTACATTCACCCACTTGCCGTCATCTTTCGCCCAAACAGCAACCTATGCTTTAAGATCTTCAATGGTGGCAACAGTCAGATCATATATGCCCTTGAGTTCATAGATGTATTCGGTTCCTTTCTACTCAATGTTATCCAACCAACTATCAAATGTTTTTGTCACCATTTTGCTTCTATGAACCTGATCTAACATCTTTTGGTTGACAGGTGATTTCGGGTCAAAAGAGAGGGAGAGTTGTGAGATTGGCTACGGGTTAGGGTTGTGAATAGCATCAATGTACTCTGCCATTGAATGCAGAGTTTGCTTTAACTCCCGCTTGTCCTTTTCATCTTTCCAGGTTCGACTAACCATTCTCGTAGTAGATGCTTCAAGGTGGTGGACATCTACAGCTCTGGAAGTAGCACCGAGATCCACTTTCTCCACAATGAAATCGTGCACTGTTGGATCCTGCACTTCTTCCTCTGTCACTGGCTTAGCTATTTCATCACTCCAGTTACCAGTGTTTGGATCAATGTTTATTCTGGATGTCATCTTGAGTTTCTTGGACTTGGGGGTTTTCCCCAAACATTTGCTTACCATATCCTCCAAAGGGATGACAAAAGGAAATACCTTTTTCTTGTCACAGATAGAACTCTCTAGCCACTTTGGTGCAAGGGCTGAGGTTGTCTTCTCAAGGTTTAATCCATCAGAGGATACATTTGAAATCATTAATATTTCAGGGGTCTCTAGAACAGTCCCTGACTGTGACCCAGTGTCAACCTCCTCTGTTCTGTGTGGACTTAGCTCCTTGTCACCCATAGGTTCTTCTGAGTCTTCCTCTGAATTCAAATCAACAACTATTATTTCAGAAGCCTACTTCTTTCTTTTCCCTTTAGTCCTCAACCTTGTAACACGAGAGGGTAAGATATCTGTGAGGACTCTTCTGGACCTCTTAGTGGCAGGGCTTCTTTCAGTTGATGGCTTGGAAGCACCTGCACCAAAGATAGCAATAGGTTGGTTAGAAGAGTCTATAGGAAGTGAGGACCCAATCATTGAAGTGATTTGTTGGGCATTTCTATCCTGAAGCCCTTCCTGTCTCTTTTCCCTCAACCATTTCTCAGTTCTCCTTATCACTGGAAGAGTTTTAACTTCAATTCTATCTTCCTCCTTTTTGCTCCAGTCAACTTCTGGAATGGGTAAATGTTTTACTTTTTCAAACTGTGGGTCAACCACCTGTTCTTCATTATCAATAATTCCAGAAATATCCATGTTTAGATTGAGTGTAATTATCTGTCCCAAAGAAAACCTACACCACAGCCTTCTCCTGACCTCAAATTTGTATGGACAGTCTTCCCAGTAGTCCTCTAGTTTAGGAATATCTGAAAGACCTGTACCAGGGTCTAGGTTATCTCTGACAAATCCCTTACTATCGAATTGAGTCCTAGCAGTGAAGAACTAAAAATTGAACCTTTTAAGGTTCACCTCCAAATTCAAGGCATCAGATTTTGATTGGCATGAATAATGCCCAAGTTCAATAGGAAAAGAAATACAAAAACCCTTTTTTGATGAGAATTTCTTATCAACATGTGCCAGCTACCTACATACCTCCATCAGCACAAAATGATCAAACACATATCTAGGTAACTTCACAGGTTCACCATCAAATCCTCCAACTCTGATGTAAGTGAACTCAAAAAATTGAATGAAGAAACTACCATAGATGCTAATCAGTTGCATTGCTTCACTGGACATTCTTTTATCTAGATTTCCTGCTAGTTCATAAGTCATTTTGCCAATGAAGACATCATTAACCCTTTTATAATTTTCATAGCAATTCTTTCTCTATAACTGTGAATAATATTCATAAATCTTACTATTCTCAGGTATGGGTGCATGGGGTAGGTCAAACCAATCTCTTGTGGATGCTAAACAATAGAACAGGTATGAAGACATATAGAAATCTCTGTTACCCAGACAATTACTCAAACCCTGATGTAAAGAATCAACCACTATTTCGGCCCAATCTAAATATTGTTCGCCTTGAAGGATGACTTGTATGAAAAAGTACATCTAATCCTCCCAATAATAGGCATGCTGACTGACCCTCAGGCTGTGTAACAATACCACAGTATCCCTCACTTCTTTAATCAAATGATCTCTAGTGAGCGGCCTGGGCAACCTTGAACCACCCTTCTAAAATTTCAATAGCCAGTTCCTCACAATTACACTTTTGTAAGTTGGTTTCTTCTCTGAGAAATACCCATTGGAGGAAGTAATGTCGAGGTTGGAATACACCTCTTTAGGCGGTATCTTCATCACAGCCATGAGGGTTTGTCTGTTGACATGAAATAACACATCACCGCTTGCATTTCTGATGCACCTGTCTTGGGGGTCGTATCTATTCATACACTCTTGAACCAATTCTGGGCACAGTATAGCCTGAGGAAAAGCAGCGGCTTCAACTAAGCCGCTATCTACAATTTTCTTCATCGTAGGGGTTTGAACAGGGTTTCTAGTTCTTTCTTTGAATTCTTCTTAATCGACTAATGTAGTATCTCCAAATTCAGGGTGAGAATAAGTAAGACCAGGACCATGTTCATTCCCCAAACACGTAGATTTTGAAGACATACTTGGAGGATTACAATAAAACACTTCAAATTTTGAAAATAATGTCAGAGATTCAAGAGATTCTTCTTTCCAGCTAAGAAATAGGAATAGCACATAGGAGGAACAGAACTCACCTTCAAGATATCTGAATTCACTGTGAAATTTGAGTAATAAGAACCCTATACTCCCTGTGTTATTCCCCTCTGCATTGCACAGTTTGTTTACTCGCTGAATCTGGCTTGTTCTTAATTAACAATCGTATTAACCGGATTGAATAATTATCACTCAGAGCAATACGTGCTGGAAATATTTGAGAAGACATAAATTCTGACCTTTTCATTAATGGCAAGTATTATTCACGTGCCATCATGATGTATAATGATTATCTGTAACCTCCACCAAAATAGAACTCTCAGTTTCATAATGAGTTTCTGACATATTTTCCTCCAACTTTCCTGCTAAATTTGACTTAGAAAGCCATGAGAACAAACATGACCAAAATCACCAAAACTTTGAACTATTGAACCATTGAACCTCAAGGACGTGGTTCAATGACGTGGTTCAATGCGGTGGTTCGACCATACCAATTGGATCATATAGATGAGCAAAGGGTTCACTTACGGAAATATAGAACTCAAACTCATGAACCGTTGAACTTGTTGAGATATGGTTCAATACGAAGGTTCAAAGACATAAGGATTACTTAGACCAACAAATACTTACGCGGCTTTGGTAAAAGGCTTCCAACTATGAAACGGTGAACTCTTGAACCTTGAACCATTGAACTCCGCTATAGAGTACGAGCGGAAGGTTCAACAATACATTAATTACATGAGGTAACTACGTGACCTGACTTATAAGAAGGCAATGAATGTTGAACTTTAGACCGTTGAACCATTGAACCTTGAACAAAAGGTTCAAGTTCAACCCGGAAGTTCAAAGACACATAAAACATATAGAACCATTTGAACTTTGAAAATGGTTCAGGTTTAAAGGTTCAAACTTTAAGTAACCTTGTCTACAAAGACGATAAACAGGTCAAATTTGAAGGATCAAGAGCCGATTTTAGAAACAAAGGTATGACCCAAAATACAATACAGCAAACCGGCTCTTGTTCAGGAAATATTACCAATAAATAAATAAATAATGGCAACTCAAAAGGTAAAATTGGCTCTGACTTGGGACTGCATTTTATGGCAAAATGCAGAGCACTCAGAAACTCTGGTTTCGCAGAAAAAGGAAAAAAGAGAAAAAAGGAAACGGAACAGGACAAAACAAAAATGGGAAAAGAGAAACACAAAACTAAACAAAAGGGAAGACTATGTACAAAATAGGGGACCCTGTTTTATAGATGATACAACTTGAGATCCTATCCATTATAGGACAGGGGTAAAATAGTTCAATAAGGATATTCCAATTTAAAAGAATTTGGACCTAATACCTAGTGAATCTTGAAAGGTCCTTTCCAAAGCAAGTAAAATTTGCTATGTGCACCCTTTGGTTCTCTTCTTCTATCCCACAGTAATACTTCATCTCTTTCCATAAACTTCCTAGGTCTTGTTTTCCTGTCAAAAATTTCTTTAACTCTGGCCTGATGTACAGGAATTTGGTCAACCAACTCATTTCTCTCTTCTTCAATCTTAGTTAAATACATAATCCTCTTCTCCAGGGAATTTTGGAAATACTTATCCTCAATTACACTTTGCAGCTTGGCTATAGATAGCTCCAGAGGTAAAGATAATTGGGCACCTATCCCATAAACTAATTGAAAAGGTGCCATCCCAATTGCTCTTTTCAGAGTTATTCTATTGGCCCAGAGTGCTTCATACAATCTTTTATGCCAATCTATGGGGTTGTCATTCACCAATTTCTTCATGATAGCAATCAAGTTCTTGTTACTGGACTCAGCTTGTCCATTCCCTTGGGGATAGTAATCTGATTAATGGGAGAGAGAAATACTATGTTCATAATAGAAAGAAGTCATTTCAACTGAAGAGAAACTGGTAGCATTATCTGCTACAATCTTCTGGGGCACACCAAATCGTACCAAAATATTTTCTTTGAGAAAATTACAAACCACCTCCGAAGTTGTTCTTTTTACAGGGGCTGCCTCAACCCATTTTGTGAAATAATCTGTTGCTGTTAAGATGTGGGTATGTCCTGCACTTGAGGGGGGTGAGATAGGCCCAATAAAATCCAATCCCCATTGTTTAAAGGGTTCTTCAACAACAATAGGCCTCAAAGGTAGAGCTGCAAGTTGTGGCCTCCCTAGGAACATTTTACATTTTTCACAATTGGCCACCCATCTATACGCATCCTTAAACATCCCTGGCTAGCAGTAACAATTTCTGAGGATTTTGAAAGCTGTAACTGAAGAAGAAAAATGTCCACCACAATCTTCATTATGGAAAACTTCCAAGAGTTTATCTTGCTGCTCTTTATCTACACACGTCAGGAAAGTTCCATCTAATCCTTTCTTGTAAAGGACATCCCCCCAAATAACATATTTCGCAACTTTTAACTATAGGTTTCTTTTCTCTTTAGGAGTTAAGTGATTAGGACAATCCCCATATGTAAGATAATGTGCCACATCTAGAAACCATGGGTCTCGCAAGCTTACAATAAGACTGTGGGGAGTCCTTTTCCTTCTTGTTCTTTGTTCTCAGCAATCAACTTACATAAGCCTTGACCCCTGATCAGCTTAGTAGGCTTACCTTCTAGGTCATATTCCTAAATTTTAGCAACCCACATTGCTCTATTGTTTAATCCCACTTCTTGCTGAGTCAAAATACTTTTCACAGCTAAATTAGGAACAAATACAACTGAATGGGAATGAAGTATATAATATCTGAATTGTTTAATAGCTTTAACCATAGCAAAAGCTTTTTTTTCAACCAAAGAATATTTCAGCTCATGCTTTTTAAGGGGAATGCTCACGAAAGCTATGGGAACCTCTTCATCCAATTCATTTTTCTGTAACAAAATACCTGACATGGTGTGTTCCGAAGCATAACAATAAATAATAAAATCTTTTTGAAAATTAGGATTTACCAAAGTAGGAGTGTTTGCAATCACTTCCTTGATATCCTCAAATGCCTTCTTAGCAACGTCACTCCACTTAAATGGTTGTTTCTCACTCATCATTCCAACAATGTGTTTTGTAATCTCAGCAAAGTTAGGAATGAACCTTCTAAGAAAATTGATCTGACCAAAGAAGGACTTAACTCCAGTTCTATTTGAAGGGAGACTAAGCTGTTGAATGGCCCTGACCCTCTCCAGATCAATTCTGATTCCGTCTTTTGAGACTAGGTGTCCCAACAATTTTCCCTCAGTCACATAGAAAACTAACTTCTTGGGATTGAGTGAGATGCCATGGCTTCGACACCTTTGTAAGACAGACTCCAGATCTTTCAAGTGATCTTCTCTATTCTTGGAAAAAATAGTCAGATCATCAAGGTAAATAACAATAATTCTGTTCTTCAGGTCTCTAAAAGATGAATCAATTGCCCGCTAAAAAGTTGCTCCTGCATTAATCAAGCCAAAGGGCATTCAATTATAGGCAAAAGTTCCCCAAGGTGTAGTGAAAGCAGTCTTATGTTGATCCTCTGCAGCCACACCTATCTGATTGTAACCTAAGAAACCATCCAACATAGACATCATTTCAGACCCAGTAACTATCTGCAAGATGTGGTCCATCACAGGTAATGGATAGTTATCTTTCAGGCTGGCTTGGTTTAAGTTCCTAAAGTCGACACAGATTATTATTTCTCCATTCTTCTTTCATACTGGAACAACATTTGCCACCCAAGTGGAGTGATGGATTGGATAAATAATTCTAGCTTTCAACATCTTATCAATCTCCTTAAAAATGGCTTCAGCAACTTTTGGGTTGTAATTCCTCAGCTTTTGTCCTAATGGAGCTACATTTGCTTTTATTGGAATATGGTGTTGAAACTGTCCATGTCTAAAATTTTTAAGATCATCATAGCACCAGGCGAAAACATCCTTATACTTGATTAACAATTTGATCAGTTTGTTTTTCTCATCTGAAGAACAGGATTTACCAATCGATATCCATTTAGGATCAGCTTCATTCCCAATGTTTATTTTCTCATAATCCTTTGTTTTATCAGGAACACTGGGAGGTTTGCCTTTAATATATTCATCTCTTCGAGAAAACAAATGTTCTAAAGAGACCAGCCCTTTAGGGATTTTGTTTCCCTATAACTGAATCATGTCATCTCTTGGATTAATCCTAGGGTCAGGACTGAATTCTTTACACTCTGTTTTGGAACCTTCAAAATAGGTCCCCAGGAACATTTCAGTGTTTTCTAAAAATTTTCTGATCTGATTATCACTTTCAAAAACTTGCCAGCTCTCAGCATTGTCGGGGACATTAGGACAATATATCATTTCTATTCTATAAGAATCTTTTTTGAAATCTGGATGTGGCAAAAGGAGAGAAGCTGATACTGCTAAAGAATCTGCTTAGGAGTTCTGATCTTTGGGAATTGTTTCAATAGAGAAAGCATCAAAATATTCGATCTCATCCCATACCCTGTTTGTGTAATGCCTTAATCTTTCATTCTTAACAGAAAAGATCCCCCTTACCTATTTCACAATTAATTCAGCATTACCCTTCACCTTAAGTACCTTCACACCCTTTCCTTTGGCTTCAAATAGCCCAAGCAGTAAGGCTTCATATTCCACAGTATTGTTGGTGTTTTTAAACTCTATCTTAAAAGAATAAGAAAAAATTTCACCTTCAGGTGAGATCAACACAACCCCAGCCCCTGAACCAGCAGTAGCACAACTGCCATCAAATTCTATAACCCATAGTTCATCAGAGTGTATAGATCTTTGCATTAATTCTTCTTTGGGGTCTACCTCGCAGCTCTGTTCAGAGGAGAGAAAATAGTTGTCAAATTCATATTCCTCAAATAAAATCTGGGCCTTGGGATCATCAGAGAGGTAGACAATGAACTTGCACTTGGGCTTAGGTTCCAGCTTCACTTTCTGCTTCCCCACTAGGATTGTGGCATCTGACCAATCCAGTTTGATTTGTCCACCCAAATCCTTGCAAAATGTCCTACTCAAAAGCATTCCATAACTGGCAGGAATATCTGCTACCAAAATAGTCAATTTCACACTTTTGTCAGGGTAAGCTGCAAGAGCAACTCGTGCATCTTTAATCTGCCCAAGCAAGGAAACTTGTTTTCCATCCATAGAATAACATCTACCAAATGTTTTTGTGAGTGATAACCCTAGGGCTTTAGCCACAGAGGAAGGCATAATGTTATCAGAGGCTCCTGAATCTATAATGCAGTTACTAAGTTTATGACCATTGATAAACAGAGACACATAGAAAGGATTGGGTTTCAAATCAGTATAAGGAGCATTGGTTGATGAGTTGGGAGTTGTTTTAGGGGCAGACAAGGATGACTCAGATGAGGAAGCAAATAGTCTAGCAATGGGGGATTCAGTATCAACCTCCAATTGATTCTCAAATTCAGTTTGTACAGGACTACCCTTAACATGTTTAACTAATTTGTCAAGTTCAGCAGGTTTCAACTTGAGATACTCAATAGGAGAAATTTGAATTTTTGCTGACTTACAGAAATCTACAATATCAAAAGAAGCATCTAGATCATTTCTATGTAGCAATCTATTTTCCTAAGCCTTCAAATTAGCATCATGAGTTCTAGTTAAAGGCTCCTTACCTTTGCCAGGTACTTATTGAGTATTAGAGGGTTTCATATTCCTCTGACTCCTAGTGAGCACAGCGCATGAAGGATCTTCAAGGGTTACCAATATTTCACCTCCCCTTTCTGAATCAGACTCATATTCTAGGAAGTGTATTTCAGAGCCGCCAGGTTCCTCAAAGTTCCTTTCTTCTTCTGTGGATTCCCCTAGCATATCTTGAGTAGCAGTCATCTAAGTGTACCTAAGCATTTTTGGGCAATAATTTCCATCATGTTTGGTAGTCAAGTGAAAAATACACATATTTCCCCTTCTAGGAGGAGCTTCAATAGCCAGTATTGGCTGTGGTGATGTCAAGGGTAAAGCTCTACCAGTATTTGCTTATTGATTCAAATTCCTTCTGCTTATATCTTGATACGGTTATTGGAAGGGGGCACCAGTTTTAGGTAGTTACCTCTTTAAGGAAATCATATCATTAACCAACCTTTGCACTACAGGATCCGTAGAAGATGAGGGCTGGGCATTTGGCACCTGGACCTCTCTCTTCCATTTACCAGCCATAATGAGATCATCCTCCAATCCGACTGCTAAGGCTTGTGCAGCTGGTATATCGGCAATTACTCCTCTCCTGAGATGGAAGCTAATATTAGGAGGCATGGAATTAATAAAAAAACATTTTTGATTTTCGCCAGATGGTCTTTTAGTAGAAGGGATTTTGTTCACAATTCTATTAAATTTAGCTACGAATTCCCTCATAGGTTCATGAATTTTTTTTTTAAGCTGAGTCAGTTGTGCAAGGAGGTAATGCTCATCCTCTACACTTTTGAACCTATTTTCAAAAGCAGTCTTCATGTCATTCCAATTTGAAATTGAGGAATTAGTTAGGTGGTAGAACCATTGTGCTGCAGTGTCAGTTAAAGTCTGCACAAAGAGCCTTATGGCAACGTCTTGGTGTTGTACACCTAACACACTACATGCTGCTGCAAAGGCACACAAATGTTCTTTTGGTGATTGTTTGCTGTCTCCATTGAATCTAGGCAAATTTTCTCTTGCATTTTTAGGTAATGGATTTAGGTTAGCCCCTAGGTTTAGAGGCCCTATGGCAGCTCCCCAAGGTTGAGCCATGGGTAGAAAATTTATAGCTAAGGGGATAACGGTGCCTGAAAGAGTTAAAGCTTGATAGACAGGGGAAGTAGAAGATTTAGGGGGACTAGGGGGTCTACTTCTAGCTCTTCTTGCACGAGTAGGGATATAAGGAAAATTAAGATTTTGTAGTGCTTGAAAGGTAGGGTCCTCAACTCCCTCTCTTCTCGAAGACCTGGTATACTGTCTAGAATCCAGCTTAAAATATTGAAGCTGGATAGGCAGTTATTGATTCCTGTGTTGTTCTTGATTTCTTTGCACTTCAAGGACTTGGTTTCTTGCTACGTTTCGTGCCTGCCTTCTTCTCTGCCTGAGTAACAGCAATCTTAGGTTATCGGCCAATTCCTCTTCTTGTTCTAATACTCTGCTTGCTCTTCTGTAATCTTCACTATTCTAACGAGTACGCCAAGCAAGGGTATTCAACTGGCCAATAATGTCTTCCTGCTCGTCTTGAAATCCAAGATTTGGTTGCAGAATAGGAATTATGTTTTCATGTGGAAGCACCATTGTTGCTTCATATTCAGGTGACCAATCTTTTAATAAATGATTTTTTTTATCCCCAGTCGAGTTGCCAAAAACTGTTGGTTAACAGATTTGTCCTTACTCTAAAAATATTTTATTTGACTCTATACCCCTCTTTTGAAGAACAAATGAGTTAAACAACAAATGGGTGAACCTTTTAAATTAGTTCCCCTCTGAATTTAGGTACAGCTCCCTTTAAGATTTTCAATGAATTTAATCTATTCAACTATCCAAATGCACTTTTAACCAGAAAATGCTTAAGGCAAACTGACATTCATACATAACTATGTTATGAATGCGATAAATTTATACAGTAACAGTGAACAATAGAATGCACAGATTCTACTTTTGATACATTCAAATACATGAACACATTCATACGAACTTGCCGAACCAAGAAATAATGGAACACATATGACGGGTTGTCCAAATAAAGAGCAATTACTAGATGAAAGGAGATTTCACACAGAAAATCTAATTCCACACACTCAAACGCACAGATCCAAATAAGCGGTAATTGTTTCTTCTTCTCATTCATAGATGAAAATTACTCAGACAATCATCATATAATGTAAAACTATGAACAATTTAGCTAAAATTCCCTTCTTCTTTCTTTCCCTAAACTTCTCTCCCTTTTTCAAAGATTTTAAAAACCTATATATATGAATGCCTTAATAATGTCTTTGAGTAAATCAAACCCAGAGTTAACATAACTCTGACCCGTACGGGATTTAGTTTTTAACAACTGATTTTAAAGATTAAGATTGCTAAAAATAACATGATAGAGGAAATGAAATAAAGAAAATGAGCCAATGAGGTCATGATTGGGACGACGGGTTTGTATCTCTGGATTTGTTATCGGTGGCCTGGGAAGCACGTTGGGTCTTCCATTCCTGAAAAGCAGGAACGAACTCCTGAATCTTCGGGAAGTTGGGAATACCTATATGCTTCATTCTTGACCTCCAAACATCTACTTCCCTTCGTATTTTCCCAAATTTTTCTTTGTGTTCTGGAAGTCCGTCTATATAGAGATAAAGTAATGACTCGACTTTAGAAATCTGAGAGAAATCCTCAATTAAAATATTGTCATTTTCTCTAACAAAGCTGATTTTATCTTTGAATGATTGTTCCACTACGTCAACATCTTCCACTGGTTTTCCATCATCTCTTATGTATTGAACATCAATACATTGCAAGTCACGTTGCAGCGATAGAGTGAATTCTGTTATTTCCTTAATCAGCTTTGTAAGTTCAAAGCATCCTTGCCGGGATATGGAATTCCTCCATTCAATATTGTTCTTGTTCACATATAACAAATCCTCGTCCAGACCAGTCAGGTTCTTTTATGTCAAAAACTTCTCCAGTCCATATTTCTTAACTTCATCTATTTGGTTTATTACATTCACCCACTTGCCCTCATCTTTCGCCCAAACAGCGACCTATGCTTTAAGATCTTCATTGGTGGCAGCAGTCAAATCATATATGCCCTTGAGTTCACAGATGTATTCGGTTCCTTTCTGCTCGATGTTATCCAACCAACTATCAAATGTTTTTGTCACCATTTTGCTTCTATGAACCTGATCTAACATCTTTTGGTTGACAGGTGATTTCGGGTCAAAAGAGAGGGAGAGCTGTGAGATTGGCTGCGGGTTAGGGTTGTGAATAGCATCAATGTACTTCACCATTGAACGTAGAGTTTGCTTTAACTCCCTCTTGTCCTTTTCATCTTTCCAGGTTCAACTAACCATTCTCTTAGTAGATGCTTCAAGGTGGTGGACATCTACAGCTCTGGAAGCAGCATCGAGATCCACTTTCTCCACAATGAAATCGTGCACTGTTGGATCTTGCACTTCTTCCTCTATCATTGGCTTAGCTATTTCAGCACTCCAATTACCAGTGTTTGGATCAATGTTTATTCTGGATGTCGTCTTGAGTTTCTTGGACTTGGGGGTTTTCCCCAAAAATTTGCTTACCATGTCCTCTAAAGGGATGACAAAAGAAATTACCTTTTTCTTGTCGGATGTAGAACTCTCTAGCCACTTTGGTGCAGGGGCTAAGGTTGTCTTCTCAGGGTTTAATCCATCAGAGGATACATTTGAAATCATCAATATTTCAGGGGTCTCTAGAACGGTCCCTGACTGTGACCCGGTGTCAACCTCCTCTGTTCTGTGTGGACTTAGCTCCTTGTCACCCATAGGTTCTTCTGAGTCTTCCTCTAAATTCAAATCAACAACTATTGTTTCAAAAGCCGGCTTCTTTCTTTTCCCTTTAGTCCTCAACCTTGTAACACGAGAGGGTAAGATATCTGTGAGGACTCTTCAAGACCTCTTAGTGGCAGGGCTTCTTTCAATTGAATGGATTGGAAGCACCTGCACCAAAGATAGCAATAGGTTGGTTAGAAGAGTCTATAGGAAGTGAGGATCCAATCATTGAAGTGATTTGTTGAGCATTTCTTTCCTGAAGCCCTTCTTGTCTCTTTTCCCTCAACCATTTCTCAGTTCTCCTTATCACTGGAAGAGTTTTAACTTCAATTCTGTCTTCCTCCTTTTTGCTCTAGTCAACTTCTGGAATGGGTAAATGTTTTACTTTTTCAAACTGTGGGTCAACCACCTGTTCTTCATTATCAATAATTCTAGAAATATCCATGTCTAGATTGAGGGTAATTATCTGTCCCAAAGAAAATCTACACCACAGCCTTTTCTTGACCTCAAATTCATCTAGACAGTCTTCCCAGTAGTCCTCTAGTTTAGGAATATGTGAAAGCCCTGTTCCAGGGTCTAGGTTATCTCTGACAAATCCCTTACTATCAAATTGAGTCCTAGCAGTGAAGAACTGAAAATTGAACCTTTTAAGGTTCACCTCCAAATTCAAGGCATCAAATTTTGATTGGCATGAATAATGCCCAAGTTCAATAGGAAAAGAAATACCAAAACCCTTTTTTGATGAGAATTTCTTATCAACATGTGCCAACTGCCTACATACCTCCATCAACACAAAACAATCAAACACATATCTAGGTAACTTCACAGGTTCACCATCAAATCCTCCAACTCTGATGTAAGTGAACTCAAAAAATTGAAGGAAGAAACTACCATAGATGCTAATCAGTTGCATTGCTTCACTGGACATTCTTTTATCCAGATTTCCTACCAGTTCATAAGTCATTTTCCCAGTGAAGACATCATTAACCCTTTTATAATTTTCATAGCAATTCTTTCTCTGTAACTGTGAATAATATTCATAAATCTTACTATTCTCAGCTATGGGTGCATGGGGTAGGTCAAACCAATCTCTTGTGGATGCTAAACAATAGAATAGGTACGAAGACATATAGAAATCTCTGTTACCCAGACAATTACTCAAACCCTGATGTAAAGAATCAACCACTATTTTGACCCAATCTAAATATTGTTCACCTTGAAGGATGACTTGTATGAAAAAGTACATCCAATCCTCCCAATAATAGGCATGCTGACTGCCCCTCAGTTTGTGTAACACTACCACAGTATCCCTCACTTCTTTAGTCAAATGATCTCTAGTGAGTGGCCTGGGCAACCTTGAACCACCCTTCTAAAATTTCAGTAGCCAGTTCCTTGCTATTACACTTTTGTAAGTTGGTTTCTTCTCTGAGAAATACCCATTGGAGGAAGTAATGTCAAGGTTGGAATACGCCTCTTTAGGCGGTATCTTCATCACAGCCATGAGGGTTTGTCTATTGACATGAAATAACACATCACCGCTTTCATTTCTGATGCACCTGTCCTGGGGGTCGTACCTATTCATACACTCTTAAACCAATTCTAGGCACAGTATAGCCTGAGGAAAAGCTGCGGCTTCAACTAAGCCGCTATCTACAATTTTCTTCATCGTAGGGGTTTGAACAGGGTTTCTAGTTCTTTCTTTGAATTCTTCTAAATCGTATTGAACCAATGCAGTATCTCCAAATTCAAGGTGAGAATAAGTAAGACCAGGACCATGTTCATTCCCCAAACATGTAGATTACAAAGACATACTTGGAGGATTACAATAAAACACATCAAATTTTGAAAATAATGTCAGAGATTCAAGAGATTCTTCTTTCCAGCTAAGAAATAGGAATAGCACATAGGAGGAACAGAACTCACCTTCAAGATATCTGAATTCACTATGAAATTTGAGTAGTAAGAACCCTATACTCCCTACGTTATTCCCCTCTATGTTGCACAGTTTGTTTACTCGCTGAATCCGGCTTGTTCTTAATTAACAATGGCATTAACCAAATTGAATAATTATCACTAGGAGCAATACGTGCTGGAAATATTTGAAAAGACATAAATTCTGACCTTTTCGTTAATGGCAAGTATTATTCATGTGCCATCATGATGTATAATGATTATCCGTAACCTCCACCAAAATAGAACTCTCAGTTTCATAATCAGTTTCTGACATATTTTCCTCCATCTTTCCCGCTAAATTTGACTTAGAAAGCCATGAGAACAAATGGGACCAAAATCACCAAAACTTTGAACTATTGAACCATTGAACGTTAAGGATGTAGTTCAATGCGGTGGTTCAACCATACCAATTAGATCATATAGATGAGCAAAGGGTTCACTCACGGAAATATAGAACTCAAACTCATGAACCGTTGAACTTGTTGAGATATGGTTCAATATGAAGGTTCAAAGACATAAGGATTACTTAGACCAACAAATAGTTACGCGGCTTTGGTAAAAGGCTTCCAACTATGAAACAGTGAACTGTTGAACCTTGAACCATTGAACTCCACTATAGAGTACGAGTGGAAGTTTCAACGATACATTAATTACAGGAGGTAATTGCGTGACCTGACTTATAAGAAGGCAATGAATGTTGAACTTTAGACCGTTGAACCATTGAACCTTGAACAAAAGGTTCAAGTTCAACCCGGAAGTTCAAAGACGCATAAAACATATAGAACCATTTGAACTTTGAAAATGGTTCAGGTTCAAAGGTTCAAACTTTAAGTAACCTTGTCTACAAAAATGATAAACGGGTCAAATTTGAAGGATCAAGAGCTGATTTCAGAAACAAAGGTATGACCCAAAATACAATACAGTAAACCGGCTCTTGTTCAGGAAATATTACCAATAAATAAATAAATAATGGCGACTCAAAAGGTAACATTGGCTCTGACTGGGGACTGCATTTTATGGCAAAATGCAGAGCACTCAAAAACTCTGGTTTTGCAGAAAAAGGAAAAAAGAGAAGAAAGGAAATGGAACGGGACAAAACAAAAATGAGAAAAGAGAAACACAAAACCAAACAAAAGGGAAGACTATGTACAAAACAGGGGACCCTATTTTACAGATGATACAGCTTGAGATCCTATCCATTATAGGACAAGGGTAAAATAGTTCCATCAAGATATTCCAATTTAAAAGAATTTGGACCCAATACTTGGTGAATCTTGAAAGGTCCTTTCCAAAGAAAGTCAAATTTACTATGTGCACCCTTTGGTTCTCTTCTTCTATCCCACAGTAATACTTCATCTCTTTCCATAAACTTCTTGGGTCTTATTTTCCTGTCAAAAATTTCTTTAACTCTGGCCTGATTTACAGTAATTCAGTCAACCAACTCATTTCTCTCTTCTTCAATCTTAGTTAAATACTTAATCCTCTTCTCCAGGGAATCTTGGAAATATTGATCCTCAATTACACTTTGCAGCTTGGCTATAGATAGCTCCAGAGGTAAAGATAATTGGGAACCTATCCCATAAACTAATTCAAAAGGTACCATCCCAATTACTCTTTTCGGAGTTATTCTATCAGCCTAGAGTGCTTCATACAACATTTTATGCCAATCTCTGGGGTTGTCATTCACCAATTTCTTCATGATAGCAATATGGTTCTTGTTACTGGACTCAGCTTGTCCATTCCCTTGGGGATAGTAATTTGATGAATGGGAGAGAGAAATACTATGTTCATAACAGAAAGAAGTCATTTCAACTGAAGAGAAACTGGTAGCATTATCTGCTATAATCTTCTGGGGCACACCAAATCGTACCAAAATATTTTCTTTGAGAAAATTACAAACCACCTCCGAAGTTGTTCTTTTTACAGGGGCTGCCTCAACCCATTTTGTGAAATAATCTGTTGCTGTTAAGATGTGGGTATGTCCTGCACTTGAGGGGGGTGAGATAGGCCCAATAAAATCCAATCCCCATTGTTTAAAGGGTTATTCAACAACAACAGGCCTCAAAGGTAGAGTTGCAAGTTCTGGCCTCCCTGAGAACATTTTACATTTTTCACAATTAGCCACCCATCTATAGGCATCCTTAAACATCCCTGGCCAGTAGTAACAATTTCTGAGGATTTTGAAAGCTGTAACTGAAGAAGAAAAATGTCCACCACAAGCTTCATTATGGAAAACTTCCAAGAGTTTATCTTGCTGCTCTTTATCTACACACCTCAGGAAAGTTCCATCTAATCATTTCTTGTAAAGGACATCCCCCCAAATAACATATTTCGCAGCTTTTAGTTGCAGGTTTCTTTTCTCTTTAGGAGTTAAGTGATTAGGACAATCCCCATATGTAAGATAATGTGCCACATCTAGAAACCATGGGTCCCGCAAGCTTACCAATAAGACTGTGGGGAGTCCTTCTCCTTCTTGTTCTTTGTTCTCAGCAATCAACTTACATAAACCTTGACCCCTGATCAGCTTAGTAGGCTTAACTTCTAGGTCATATTCCTGAATTTTAGCAACCCACAATGCTCTATTGTTTAATCCCACTTCTTGCTGAGTCAAAATACTTTTCACAGCTAAATTAGGAACAAATACAACTGAATGGGAATGAAGTATATAATATCTGAATTGTTTAACAGCTTTAACCATAGCAAAAGCTTGTTTTTCAACCAAAGAATATTTGAACTCATGCTTTTTAAGGGGAATGCTCATGAAAGCTATGGGAACCTCTTCATCCAATTCATTTTTCTGTAACAAAATACCTGACATGGTGTGTTCCAAAGCATAATAGTAAATAATAAAATCTTTTTGAAAATTAGGATTTACTAAAGTAGGAGTGTTTGCAATCAGTTCCTTGATATCCTCAAATGCCTTCTTAGCAACATCACTCCACTTAAATGGTTGTTTCTCACTCATCATTCCAACAATGTGTTTTGTAATCTCAGCAAAGTTAGGAATGAACCTTCTGAGAAAATTGATCTGACCAAAGAAGGACTTAACTCCAGTTCTATTTGAAGGGAGACTAAGCTGTTGAATGGCCCTGACCCTCTCCGGATCAATTCTGATTCCATCTTTTGAGACTAGGTGTCCCAACAATTTTCCCTCAGTCACACAGAAAACTGACTTCTTGGGATTGAGTGAGATGCCATGGCTTTGACACCTTTGCAAGACAGACTCCAGATCTTTCAAGTGATCTTCTCTATTCTTGGAAAAAATAGTTAGATCATCAAGGTAAATAACAATAATTCTATTCTTCAGGTCTCTAAAAGATGAATCCATTGCCCGCTAAAAAGTTACTCCTACATTAATCAAGCCAAAGGGCATTTGATTATAGGCAAAAGTTCCCTGAGGTGTAGTGAAAGCAGTCTTATGTTGATCCTCTGCAGCCACACCTATCTGATTGTAACCTGAGAAACCATCCAGCATAGACATCATTTCAGACCCAGCAACTGTCTGCAAGATGTGGTCCATCATAGGTAACGGATAGTTATCTTTCAGGTTGGCTTGGTTTAAGTTCCTAAAGTCGACCCAGATTCTTATTTCTCCATTCTTCTTTTGTACTGGAACAACATTTGCCACCCAAGTGGAGTGATGGATTGGATAAATAATTCTAGCTTTCAACATCTTATCAATCTCCTTGAAAATGGCTTCAGCAACTTTTGGGTTATAATTCCTCAGCTTTTGTCTGAATGGAGCTGCATTTGCTTTTAATGGAATATGGTGTTGAAACTGTCCATGTCTAAAATTTTTAAGATCATAATAGCACCAGGCGAAAACATCCTTATACTTGATTAACAATTTGATCAGTTTGTTTTTCTCATCTGAAGAACAGGATTTACCAATCGATATCCATTTAGGATCAGCTTCGTTCCCAATGTTTATTTTCTCATAATCCTTTGCTTTATCAGGAACACTGGGAGGTTTGCCTTTAATATATTCATCTCTTCGAGAAAACAGATGTTCTAAAGAGACCAGCCCTTTAGGGATTTTGTTTCCCTATAACTGAATCATGTCATCTCTTGGATTAATCCCAGGGTCAGGACTGAATGCTTTACACTCTATTTCAGAACCTTCAAAATATGTCCCCAGGAACATTTCAACATTTTCTAAAAACTTTCTGATATGATTATCACTTTCAAAAACTTGCCAGCTCTCAGCATTGTCAGGGACATTAGGACGATATATCATTTCTATTCTATAAGAATCTTTTTTGAAATTCAGATGTGGCAAAAGGAGAGAAGCTGATACTGCTAAAGAATCTACTCAGGAGTTCTGATCTCTAGGAATTGTTTCGATAGAGAAAGCATCAAAATATTTGATCTCATCCCATACCCTATTTCTGTAATGCCTTAATCTTTCATTCTTAACAGAAAAGATCCCCCTTACCTGTTTCACAATTAATTCAGCATCACCCTTCACCTTCAGTACCTTCACACCCTTTCCTTTGGCTTCAAAAAGCCCAAGCAGTAAGGCTTCATATTCCATAGTATTGTTGGTGTTTTTAAACTCTAGCTTAAAAGAATAAGAAACCTTCAGGTGAGATCAACACAACCCCAGCCCCTGAACCAGCAGTAGCATAACCCATAGTTCATCAGAGTGTATAGATCTTTGCATTAATTCTTCTTTGGGGTCTACCTCACAGCTCTGTTCAGAGGAGAGAAAATAATTGCCAAATTCACATTCCTCAAATAAAATCTGGGCCTTGGGATCATCAGAGGGGTAGACAGTGAACTTGCACTTGGGCTTAGGTTCCAGCTTCACTTTCTGCTTCCCCACTAGGATTGTGGCCTCTGACCAATCCAATTTGATTTGTCCACCCAAATCCTTGCAAAATGTCCTACTCAAAAGCATTCCATAACTGGCAGGAATATCTACTACCAAAATAGTCAATTTCACCCTTTTATCAGGGTAAGCTGCAAGAGCAACTCGTGCATCTTTAATCTGCCCAAGCAAGGAAACCTATTTTCCATCCATAGAATAACATCTACCAAATGTTTTTGTGAGTGATAACCCTAGGGCTTTAGCCACAGAGGAAGGCATAATGTTATCAGAGGCTCTTGAATCTATAATGCAGTTACTAAGTTTATGACCATTGATAAACAGAGACACATAGAAAGGATTGGGTTTCAAATCAGTATAAGGAGCATTGGTTGATGAGTTGGGAGTTGTTTTAGGGGCAGACAAGGATGACTCAGATGAGGAAGCAAATAGTCTAGCAATGGGGGATTCAGTATCAACCTCCAATTGATTCTCAAATTTAGTTTGTATAGGACTACCCTTAACATGTTTAACTAATTTTTCAAGTTCAGTAGGTTTCAACTTGAGATACTCGATAGGAGAAATTTGAATTTTTTTAGACTTACATAAATCTACAATATCAAAAGAAGCATCTAGATCATTTCTATCTAGCAATCGATTTTCCTGAGCCTTTAAATTAGCATCATGAGTTCTAGTTAAAGGCTCCTTACCTTTGCCAGGTACTTCTTGAGTATTAGAGGGTCTCATATTCCTCTGACTCCTAGTGAGCACAGTGCATGGAGGATCTTCAAGGGTTACCAATATTTCATCTCCCCTTTCTGAATCAGACTCATATTCCAGGAAGTGTATTTCAGAGCCGTTAGGTTCCTCAAAGTTCCTTTCTTCTTTTGTGGATTCCCCTAGCATATCTTGAGTAGCAATCATCTAAGTGTACCTAAGCATTTTTGGGCAAGAATTTCCATCATGTTTGGTAGTCAAGTGAAAAATACACATATTTCCCCTTCCAGGAGGAGCTTCAATAGCCAGTCTTGGCTGTGGTGATGTCAGGGGTAAAGCTCTACCAGTATTTGCTTGTTGATTCAAATTCCTTCTGCTTATATCTTGATACGGTTGTTGGAAGGGGGCACCAGTTTTAGGTAGTTGCCTCTTTAAGGCAATCATATCATTAACCAACCTTTGCACTACAGGATCCGTAGATGATGAGGGCTGGGCATTTGGGACCTGGACCTCTCTCTTCCATTTACCGGCCATAATGAGATCATCCTCCAATCCGACTGCTAAGGCTTGTGCAGTTGGTAAATCGGCAATTACTCCTCTCCTAAGATGGAAGCTAATATTAGGAGGCATGGAATTAATAAAAAAACATTTTTGATTTTTGCCAGATGATCTTTTAGTAGCAGGGATTTTGTTCACAATTCTATTAAATTTAGCTACGAATTCCCTCATAGGTTCATGAATTTCTTTTTCAAGCTGAGTCAGTTGTGCAAGGAGGTAATGCTCATCCTTTGCACTTTTGAACCTATTTTCAAAAGCAGTCTTCATGTCATTCCAATTTGAAATTGAGGAATTAGTCAGGTGGTAGAACCATTGTGCTGCAGTGTCAGTTAATGTCTGCACAAAGAGCCTTATGGCAACATCTTGGTGTTGTACACCTAACACACTACATGCTGCTGCAAAGGCACACAAATGTTCTTCTGGTGATTGTTTGCCATCTCCATTAAATCTAGGCAAATTTTCTCTTGCATTTTTAGGTAATGGATTTAGGTTAGCCCCTAGGTTCAGAGGCCCTATGGCAGCTCCCCAAAGTTGAGCCATGGGTAGAAAATTTATAGCTAAGGGGATAACGGTGCCTGAAAGAGTTAAAGCTTGACAAACAAGGGAAGTAGAAGATTTAGGGGGACTAGGGGGTCTACTTCTAGCTCTTCTTGCACGAGTAGGGATATAAGGAAAATTAAGATTTTGCAGTGCTTGAAAGGTAGGGTCCTCAACTCCCTCTCTTCTCGAAGACCTAGTATACGGTCTAGAATCTAGCTTAAAATATTGAAGCTGGATAGGCAGTTATTGATTCCTGTGCTATTATTGATTTCTTTGCACTTCAAGGACTTGGTTTCTTGCTGTGTTTCATGCCTGCCTTCTTCTCTGCCTGAGTAACAGTAATCTCAGGTTATCGGCGAAGTCCTCTTCTTGTTCTAATACTCTGCTTGCTCTTCTGTAATCTTCGCTATTCCGACGAGTACGCCAAGCAAGGGTATTCAACTGGCCAATAATGTCTTCCTGCTTGTCTTGAAATCCAAGATTTGGTTGCAGAATAGGAATTATGTTTTCGTGTGGAAGCACCATTGTTGCTTCATATTCAAGTGACCAATCTTTTAATTAATGATTTTTTTCATCCCCAGTAAAGTTGCCAAAAACTGTTGGTTAACAGATTTATCCTTGTTTTGAAAATATTTTATTTGACTTGTTGTTTATGATGTTAGTCACAAACAAGCATAGAATAAAAGTACACATTAACCTTTATTCATCTTGAAAGATACTATGAATTCAAAGAATTCATGATCCCAAGTCTCCGGTGATTAGGTCTTAATCGTCTGAAGTTACTCAGAGGTTAATGTGAGTTGCTGTTTCCATTTTGGGGCCTTACGTGAAAGTTCAACATCATCATGACATTCCTGCAGAAATTCTTTACAGAGAAGTCATATTATACAGTTATTTGGTGAGAAGATGCAGATATACCTCAATCTTTACATGATATTTCCAATTGTGCATGCTCTATATTCAAATATGCTAAATATTTGCAATTATCTATGAGATGTCTACAAATCTATATTATTTGCTTAAGATCATCAATTATTTGCAATTATGGAGGTGAAACACTCTGAAATTTAAAAGAAATTAAAGAAATACTTCTAATTAAAGTGAACCCGTAGCTTTTAAACCACATGTATATTAGATACTGTCATGAAGAGAAGAAAACCAAACCATATTTTCACCAGGACATTCCACAGCTAGATATAGTTGATTCTAACTTCAAAGGAATTTGTATGAAGACAACACATGTAAGTAGACATGCACTCTAAGGGATGCAGCAAATCACCACATATATCTAGAATTCATACACTGATTACTCAAGATTTACTATGAATTGTAATCGACACAGTCTTCTCATTCATTAAGCATGCAAAAATATAAATGTATACAAAAACTTTGAAATGAGCTCTGAATGTTTCAGCAGACGGATTTCAATTAAGTTTCCAATGTTTACAATAAGGCATTCCATCACCTTCTTTATATTATCTGAGTCAGGGCACATATAACATCCAATGCTGACTGGAAACAAAATTGGTGGTAGCTTCTTGGCATCCTTGTACATTTTTATCATTGTGGAGCCCTGCCTGATAAATTCTAGTAGTATCACTGCATTAGTAGGATACCTCGATAGTATCAGGGGATGTTCCTCAAAACCTTCAACCCTTATGTATGAAAAGGTTGCAAACTGTATGTACCAGGCCCCATGCCTGTAAACCATCTCTTGAGCCTCCATGCTCAATCTCTTTGTTCTATCTTCTTCCATGGTCCTCACCAGATGCATGGAGAATGCATCATTGACCAGTTTGTAATCTTTAAGGTAATTGATCCTTTGTAGCTGGGGATGATGATCCCAAATATATGCAGCATTTGTGCCTGTGAGCTTTCCATCTATAACTAAGGCATCAAAAGTGCCTTTGTAAGCACAAGAATAAAGAATGCATGATGACATATAAAATGCACAATTTGAACCTCCTAGGTTCATCAGCTGCTCATGCAGAGCATCACTTATTATCTGGCCCCATAGTGGCTTGATGTCTGAATATAGACACATCATGATTATTCCATACATCCAATCTCTGAAACTACTAGCATCAGGCTAGCCTATTACTCTATTCAGGAGTGCAATCATGTATTGGTATTCCTCACTGGAATCATACTTGAATAGGTGCACAGGAAATTTGGCCGCTGCAGGATATGTGATGTTCTCAGCCCGCCATTGATACATATTCTTCCTGGCTGATTTCTTGTTGGCTTCATACTCTTTTTCGGACTTCTTCAGGTCCACGCTCTTAACTTTATTGCCTAGTGGCAATCCAAATGTCCGGGAGAGACCCTTGATGGAGAGGTCTACATATATCCTCCCATGCTTCATCACTTGCCTTGTCTGAGGATTATAATTCTGGGCACACTCGATGATGAGCTCTGGAGACTCCATAGAATATGGAAAAACTGTGGCATTCCACATTCCTGATACGAACACTGCATCCAAGACATGACTCTTGTCATTCCCATCATTCAGCCTAGCTGACCAGGCTTCCAAATTGGTGCTCCCCTGATGGGTATATGTAATTGCTCCATATTTAAACAGGACCCCCCTCTGAGAAGAGAACATGGGCCTACTGAATTCTTCTTGACACTTGACGAACCGCTTGTCAGCCATGAGTACCTATAATTAACAAAATCCTATCTCACAACGGATATACACATGCACGCATATTGCAATTAAAATCACCATGCCTACTGTATCTTTTCAACATTACTTAATCATATGGATGCATAAACCAGAACTTACATCATCATACCTGAACAAAATAACATGATGAGGGTTTCATTTACTTACCTGGTTATGCAGACCTTTTCTTTTATACCAGTAGACTGCTAACAACACTCTTAATTCAGCTGATGATCACTTCCTTCCTTCTATCTGTGAGCTTAAATCATGCAACAATCGCTTGTATGTAGATATGGAAGCTGGTGCTCTGTAAAATAATTTTATCGCAAGGTAAATGTAAAAATGATAGTTGAATTACCTTTTAACCTTGCAATTAGGGTAAATTTAGGGCAACTCTGACACATTAGATTGTATTCATTGATTATTCGTGTGAAAAATGCAGGATCTCGCCAGGTGTTTCATTGGGTTCCGGGGTCGGCAGGAACCACCTGCCATGTTTATGCACATTAAATGATAATGGCGGCAACAGGAGCGGGGGGATATCCATATGACAGGATATCATGAAGGCAGGGTGATATTCACAAATATCAGGTCAAGTTTCAATATCATCCTCCTCCCTCATATTGGAATTGTTATCGCGACAAGATTCGGGTGACAAAAGTGCCTTTTGGTTATGTTTAGTACATCAGGAGGATATTTCAATGTATCAGGTGATGTTTCAAATATGATGATGACGAGACAAACTTACATGTCTCTCTTTTGGAATATCGGGATGACATCATCCTGATATTCATTCTTTGTATTGGAAAGGCATCATGACGTCATCGTCATATTAGGTGAACATGATCATGTTTAGAAAATATCCTGTCGAAATGTAAATGTGATGATGATGTCCTCATCATGTTTGTTTCTTCGTTTATCCAATTTGGATGATGTCATTAGGATATTGGCTTAGGGTGATATTTCATGGTAGGGGCATATTAAGAAATATTGGGTTACCCTTTGGAAATATGACGCCTGCGATATATAGGACTGTTTGACGGGGAAAACTCATTACCACTTAAAATTGACGTCTAGATATCTGGACCGTACAACTTATCGAGTGATGTACCAAGATCAAGATGATCCTTGACAACATGACTGAGGTTATAAAACATGATCCACCTCTTGTGAATATCAAGTTTGACCAAAACTTTGACTGTTCATAACTTTCACATCCTGAGGAATATCAGGGTGATGTAAAAGGCAAACCTGCATAGAATTTAACGCTTTTTCAAAATATGAGGTCACAGAAATGAAATGCAAATTTTGACAAACTGACCTCATGATGATGACTTACCTCATCCTGGTTCTACATGATGATGCACATGACTTACTTCTACCAAACCGCCACAAAGCAGACAACACAAGCCAAGCAGAAAAGTTGGGTCCCTATTTTGTCAAGTCAAAATGGGGCGTGTTGTGTAATCACACAACATGACTCTATACCCCTCTTTTGAAGAACAAATGAGTTAAACAACAAATGGGTGAACCTTTTAAATTAGTTCCCCTCTGAATTTAGGTACAGCTCCCTTTAAGATTTTCAATGAATTTAATTTATTCAACTATCCAAATGCACTTTTAACCAGAAAATGCTTAAGGCAAACTGACATTCATACATAACTATGTTATGAATGCGATAAATTTATACAGTAACAGTGAACAATAGAATGCATAGATTCTACTTTTGATACATTCAAATACATGAACACATTCATACGAACTTGTCGAACCAAGAAATAATGGAACACATATGATGGGTTGTCCAAATAAAGAGCAATTACCAGATGAAAGGAGATTTCACATAGAAAATCTAATTCCACACATTCAGACACATAGATCCAAATAAGCGGTAATTGTTTCTTCTTCTCATTCATAGATGAAAATTACTCAGACAATCATCATTTAATGTAAAACTATGAACAGTTTAGCTAAAATTCCCTTCTTCTTTCTTTCCCTAAACTTCTCTCCCTTTTTCAAAGAATTTTAAAACCTATATATATGAATGCCTTAATCATGTCTTTGAGTAAATCAAACCCAGAGTTAACATAACTCTGACCCGTACGGGATTTAGTTTTTAACAACTGATTTTAAAGATTAAGATTGCTGAAAATAACATGATAGAGGAACTGAAATAAAGAAAATGAGCCAATGAGGTCATGACTGGGATGATGGGTTTGTATCTCCAGATTTGTTATCAGTGGCCTGGGAAGCACATTGGGTCTTCCATTCCTCAAAAGCAGCAATGAACTCCTAAATCTTCGGGAAGTTGGGAATACCTGTATGCTTCATTCTTGACCTCCAAACTTCTTTTTCCCTGCACATTTTCCAAAATTTTTCTTTGTGTTCTGGAAGTTCGTCTATACAGAGATAAAGTAATGACTCGACTTTAGAAATATGAGAGAAATCCTTAATTAAAATATTGTCATTTTCTCTGACAAAGCTGATTTTATCTTTGAATGATTGTACCACTGCGTCAACATCTTCCACTGGTTTTCCATCATCTCTTATGTATTGAACATCAATACATTACAAGTCACATTGCAGCGATTGAGTGAATTCTGTTATTTCCTTAATCAGCTTTGTAAGTTCAAAGTATCCTTATTGGGATATGGAATTCCTCCATTCAATATTTTTCTTGTTCACATCTTACAAATCCTCATCCAAACCAGTCAGGTTCTTTTCTGTCAAAAACTTCTCCAGTCCATATTTCTGAACTTCATCTATTTGGTTTATTACATTCACCCACTTGCCCTCATCTTTCACCCAAACAGCAACCTGTGCTTTAAGATCTTCAATGGTGGCAACAGTCAGATCATATATGCCCTTGAGTTCACGGATGTATTCGGTTCCTTTCTGCTCGATGTTATCCAACCAACTGTCAAATGTTTTTGTCACCATTTTGCTTCTATGAACCTGATCTAACATCTTTTGGTTGACAGGTGATTTCGGGTCAAAAGAGAGGGAGAGCTGTGAGATTGGCTGTGGGTTAGGGTTGTGAATAGCATCAATGTACTCCGCCATTGAACACAGAGTTTGCTTTAACTCCCTCTTGTCCTTTTCATCTTTCTAGGTTCAACTAACCATTCTCATAGTAGATGCTTTAAGGTGGTGGACATCTATAGCTCTGGAAGTAGCACCGAGATCCACTTTCTCCACAATGAAATCGTGCACTGTTGGATCCTGCACTTCTTCCTCTGTCACTGGCTTAGCTATTTCAGTACTCCAGTTACTAGTGTTTGGATCAATGTTTATTCTCGATGTGGTCTTGAGTTTCTTGGACTTGGGGGTTTTCCCCAAACATTTGCTTACCATGTCCTCTAAAGGGACGACAAAAGGAATTACCTTTTTCTTGTTGGAGATAGAACTTTCTAGCCACTTTGGTGCAGGGGCTAAGGTTGTCTTCTCAGGGTTTAATCCATCAGAGGATACATTTGAAATCATCAATATTTCAGGGGTCTCTAGAACGGTCCCTGACTGTGACCTGGTGTCAACCTCCTCTGTTCTGTGTGGACTTAGCTCCTTATCACCCATAGGTTCTTCTGAGTCTTCCTCTGAATTCAAATCAACAACTATTGTTTCAGAAGCCTACTTCTTTCTTTTCCCTTTAGTCCTCAACCTTGTAACACGAGAGGATAAGATATCTATGAGGACTCTTCTAGACCTCTTAGTGGCAGGGCTTCTTTCAGTTGATGGCTTGGAAGCACCTGCACCAAAGATAGCAATAGGTTGGTTAGAAGAGTCTATAGGAAGTGAGGATCCAATCATTGAAGTGATTTGTTGGGCATTTCTATCCTAAAGCCCTTCCTATCTCTTTTCCCTCAACCATTTCTTAGTTCTCCTTATCACTGGAAGAGTTTTAACTTTAATTCCATCTTCCTCCTTTTTGCTCCAGTCAACTTCTGGAATGGGTAAATGTTTTACTTTTTTAAACTATGGGTCAACCACCTGTTCTTCATTATCAATAATTCCAGAAATATCCATGTTTAGATTGAGGGTAATTATCTATCCCGAAGAAAACCTACACCATAGCCTTCTCCTAACCTCAAATTCATCTGGACAGTCTTCCCAGTAGTCCTCTAGTTTAGGAATATGTCAAGGCCCTGTTCCAGGGTCTTGGTTATCTCTGACAAATCCCTTACTGTCGAATTGAGTCCTAGCAGTGAAGAACTAAAAATTGAACCTTTTAAGGTTCACCTCCAAATTCAAGGCATCAAATTTTGATTGGCAAGAATAATACCCAAGTTCATTAGGAAAAGAAATACCCAAACCCTTTTTTGATGAGAATTTCTTATCAACATGTGCCAGCTGCCTACATACCACCATCAGCACAAAATGATCAAACACATATCTAGGTAACTTCACAAGTTCACCATCAAATCCTCCAACTCTGATGTAAGTGAACTCAGAAAATTGAATGAAGGAACTACCATAGATGCTAATCAGTTGCATTGCTTCACTGGACATTCTTTTATCCAGATTTCCTGCCAGTTCATAAGTCATTTTCCTAGTGAAGACATCATTAACCCTTTTATAATTTTCATAGCAATTCTTTCTCTGTAACTGTGAATAATATTCATAAATCTTACTATTCTCAGCTATGGGTGCATGGGGTAGGTCAAACCAATCTCTTGTGGATGCTAAACAATAGAACAGGTATGAAGACATATAGAAATCTCTGTTACCCAGACAATTACTCAAACCCTGATGTAAACAATCAGCCACTATTTCGGCCCAATCTAAATATTGTTCGCCTTGAAGGATGACTTGTATGAAAAAAGTACATCCAATCCTCCCAATAATAGGCATGCTGACTGCAACTCAGTCTGTGTAACAATACCACAGTATCCCTCACTTCTTTAATCAAATGATCTCTAGTGAGTGGTCTGGGCAACCTTGAACCGCCCTTCTAAAATTTCAGTAGCCAGTTCCTCGCTATTACACTTTTGTAAGTTGGTTTCTTCTCTGAGAAATACCTATTGGAGGAAGTAATGCCAAGGCTGGAATACGCCTCTTTAGGGGGTATCTTCATCACAGCCATGAGGGTTTGTCTGTTGACATGAAATAACACATCACCGCTTGCATTTCTGATGCACCTGTCCTGGGGGTCCTACCTATTCATACACTCTTGAACCAATTCTGGGCACAGTATAGCCTGAAGAAAAGCTGTGGCTTCAACTAAGCCGCTATCTACAATTTTCTTCATCGTAGGGGTTTAAACAGGGTTTCTAGTTCTTTCTTTGAATTCTTCTAAATTGTATTAAACCAATGCAGTATCTCCAAATTCAGGGTGAGAATAAGTAAGACCAGGACCATGTTCATTCCCCAAACACGTAGATTTCAAAGACATACTTGGAGGATTACAATAAAACACTTCAAATTTTGAAAATAATGTCAGATTTTCAAGAGATTCTTCTTTCCAGCTAAGAAATAGGAATAGCACATAGGAGGAACAGAACTCACCTTCAAGATATCTAAATTCACTGTGAAATTTGAGTAATAAGAACCCTATACTCCCTGCGTTATTCCCCTCTGCGTTGCACAGTTTGTTTACTCACTAAATCCGGCTTGTTCTTGATTAATAATGGCATTCACCAGATTGAATAATTATCACTCGGAGCAATACGTGCTAGGAATATTTGAAAAGACATAAATTCTGACCTTTTCATTAATGGCAAGTATTATTCATGTGCCATCATGATGTATAATGATTATCTGTAACCTCCACCAAAATAGAACTCTCAGTTTCATAATGATTTTCTGACATATTTTCCTCCAACTTTCCCGCTAAATTTGACCTAGAAAGGCATGAGAACAAATGGGACCAAAACCACCAAAACTTTGAACTATTGAACCATTGAACCTTAAGGACATGGTTCAATGCGGTGGTTCAATGCAGTGGTTCGACCATACCAATTGGATCATATAGATGAGCAAAGTGTTCACTTATGGAAATATAGAACTCAAACTCATGAACCGTTGAACTTGTTGAGATATGGTTCAATACGAAGGTTCAAAGACATAAGGATTACTTAGACCAACAAATAGTTACGCGGCTTTGGTAAAAGGCTTCCAACTATGAAACGGTGAATTGTTGAACCTTGAACCATTGAACTCCGCTATAGAGTACGAGTGGAAGGTTCAACGATACATTAATTACACGAGGTAACTGCATGACCTGACTTATGAGAAGGCAATGAATGTTGAACTTTAGACCATTGAACCATTGAACCTTGAACAAAAGGTTCAAGTTCAACCCGGAAGTTCAAAGATGTATAAAACATATAGAACCATTTGAACTTTGAAAATGGTTCAGGTTCAAAGGTTCAAACTTTAAGTAACCTTCTCTACAAAGACGATAAACAGGTCAAATTTGAAGGATCAAGAGCCGATTTCAGAAAGAAAGGTATGACCCAAAATACAATACAACAAACAGGCTCTTGTTTGGGAAATATTACCAATAAATAAATAAATAATGGTGACTCAAAAGGTAACATTGGCTTTCACTGGGGACTGCATTTTATGGCAAAATGCAGAGCACTCAGAAACTCTGGTTTCGCAGAAAAAGGAAAAAAGAGAAGAAAGGAAATGGAATGGGACAAAACAAAAATGGGAAAAGAGAAACACAAAACGAAACAAAAGGGAAGACTATGTACAAAACAGGGGACCCTATTTTACAGATGATACATCTTGAGATCCTGTCCATTATGGGACAGGGGTAAAACAATTCCATCAGGATATTCCAATTTAAAAGAATTTGGACCCAATACCTGGTGAATCTTGAAAGGTCCTTTCCAAAGAAAGTCAAATTTGCTATGTGTACCCTTTGGTTCTCTTCTTCTATCCCACAATAATACTTCATCTCTTTACATAAACGTCTTGGGTCTTATTTTCCTGTCAAAAATTTCTTTGACTCTGGCCTGATGTACAGTAATTCAGTCAACCAACTCATTTCTCTCTTCTTCAATCTTAGTTAAATACATAATCATCTTCTCCAGGGAATCTTGGAAATACTGATCCTCAATTACACTTTGCAGCTTGGCTATAGATAGCTCCAGAGGTAAAGATAATTGGGCACCTATCCCATAAACTAATTCAAAAGGTGCCATACCAATTGCTCTTTTCAGAGTTATTCTGTCAGACCAGAGTGCTTCATACAACCTTTTATGCCAATCTCTGGGGTTGTCATTCACTAATTTCTTCATGATAGTAATCAGGTTCTTGTTACTGGACTCAGCTTGTCCATTCCCTTGGGGATAGTAATCTGATGAATGGGAGAGAGAAATACCATGTTCATAACAGAAAGAAGTCATTTCAACTGAAGAGAAACTGGTAGCATTATCTGCTACAATCTTTTGGGGCACAACAAATCATACCAAAATATTTTCTTTGAGAAAATTACAAACCACCTCCGAAGTTGTTCTTTTTACAGGGGCTACCTCAACCCATTTTGTGAAATAATCTGTTGCTGTTAAGATGTGGGTATGTCCTGCACTTGAGGGGGGTGAGATAGGCCCAATAAAATCCAATCCCCATTGTTTAAAGGGTTCTTCAACAACAGGCCTCAAAGGTAGAGCTACAAGTTGTGGCCTCCCTAAGAACATTTTACATTTTTCACAATTGGCCACCCATCTATACGCATCCTTAAACATCCCTGGCTAGTAGTAACAATTTCTGAGGATTTTGAAAGCTGTAACTAAAGAAGAAAAATGTCCACCACAAGCTTCATTATTGAAAACTTCTGAGAGTTTATCTTGCTGCTCTTTATCTACACACCTCAGGAAAGGTCCATCTAATCCTTTCTTGTAAAGGACATCCCCCCAAATAACATATTTCGCAGCTTTTAGCTGCAGGTTTCTTTTCTCTTTAGGAGTTAAGTGATTAGGACAATCCCCATATGTAAGATAATGTGCCACATCTAGAAACCATGGGTCCCGCAAGCTTACCAATAAGACTGTGGGGAGTCCTTCTCCTTCTTGTTCTTTGTTCTTAGCAATCAACTTACATAAGCCTTGACCCCTGATCAGCTTAGTAGGCTTAACTTCCAAGTCATATTCCTAAATTTTAGCAACCCACATTGCTCTATTGTTTAATCCCACTTCTTGCTGAGTCAAAATACTTTTCACAGCTGAATTAGGAACAAATACAACTGAATGGGAATGAAGTATATAATATCTGAATTGTTTAACAGCTTTAACCATAGAAAAAGCTTGTTTTTCAACCAAAGAATATTTCAGCTCATGCTTTTTAAGGGGAATGCTCATGAAAGCTATGGGAACCTCTTCATCCAATTCATTTCTCTATAACAAAATCCTTGACATGGTGTGTTCCGAAGCATAACAGTAAATAATAAAATCTTTTTGAAAATTAGGATTTACCAAAGTAGGATTGTTTGCAATCACTTCCTTGATATCCTCAAATGCCTTCTTAGCAATGTCACTCCACTTAAATGGTTGTTTCTCACTCATCATTTCAACAATGTGTTTTGTAATCTCAGCAAAGTCAGGAATGAACCTTCTGAGAAAATTGATCTGACCAAAGAAGGACTTAACTCCAGTTCTATTTGAAGGGAGACTAAGCTGTTGAATGGCCCTGACCCTCTCTGGATCAATTCTGATTCTGTCTTTTTAGACTAGGTGTCCTAATAATTTTCCCTCAGTCACATAGAAAATTGACTTCTTGGGATTGAGTGAGATGCCATGGCTTCGACACCTTTGCAAGATAGACTCTAGATCTTTCAAGTGATATTCTCTATTCTTGGGAAAAACAGTCAGATCATCAAGGTAAATAACAATAATTCTATTCTTCAGGTCTCAAAAAGATGAATCCATTACCCGCTAAAAAGTTGCTCCTGCATTAATCAAGCCAAAGGGCATTCGATTATAGGCAAAAGTTCCCTGAGGTGTAGTGAAAGCAGTCTTATGTTGATCCTCTGTAGCCACACCTATCTGATTGTAACCTATGAAATCATCCACCATAGACATCATTTCAGACCTAGCAACTGTCTGCAAGATGTGGTTCATCACAGGTAATGGATAGTTATCTTTCAGGCTGGCTTGGTTTAAGTTCCTAAAGTCAACACAAATTCTTATTTCTCCATTCGTCTTTCATACTGGAACAACATTTGCCACCCAAGTGGAGTGATGGATTGGATAAATAATTCTAGCTTTCAACATCTTATCAATCTCCTTGAAAATGGCTTCAGCAACTTTTGGGTTATAATTCCTCAGCTTTTGTCTAAATGGAGCTGCATTTGCTTTTAATGGAATATGGTGTTGAAACAGTCCATGTCTAAAATTTTTAAGATCATCATAGCACTAGGCGAAAACATTCTTATACTTGATTAACAATTTGATCAGTTTGTTTTTCTCATCTGAAGAACAGGATTTACCAATGGATATCCATTTAGGGTCAGCTTCGTTCCCAATGTTTATTTTCTCATAACCCTTTGCTTTATTAGGAACACTGGGAGGTTTGCCTTTAATATATTCATCTCTTCGAGAAAATAGATGTTCTAAAGAGACCAGCCCTTTAGGGATTTTTTTTCCCTATAACTGAATCATGTCATCTCTTGGATTAATCCCAGGGTCAGGACTGAATTCTTTACACTCTGTTTCGGAACCTTCAAAATAGGTCCCCAGGAACATTTCAGCATTTTCTAAAAACTTTCTGATCTGATTATCACTTTCAAAAACTTGCCAGCTCTCAGCATTGTCAGGGACATTAGGATGATATATCATTTCTATTCTATAAGAATCTTTTTTGAAATTCGAATGTGGCAAAAGGAGAGAAACTGATACTGCTAAAGAATTTGCTCAGGAGTTCTGATCTCTAGGAATTGTTTTGATAGAGAAAGCATCAAAATATTTGATCTCATCCCATACCCTATTTCTGTAATGCCTTAATCTTTCATTCTTAACAGAAAAGATTCCCCTTACCTATTTCACAATTAATTCAGCATCACCTTTCACCTTAAGTACCTTCACACCCTTTCCTTTGGCTTCAAATAGCCCAAGTAGTAAGGCTTCATATTCTGCAGTATTGTTGGTGTTTTTAAACTTTAGCTTAAAAGAATAAGAAAAAATTTCACCTTCAAGTGAGATCAACACAACCCCAGCCCCTGAACCAGCAATAGCACAACTGCCATCAAATTCCATAACCCATAGTTCATCAGAGTGTATAGATCTTTGCATTAATTCTTCTTTGGGGTCTACCTCGCAGCTCTATTCAGAGGAGAGAAAATAGTTGTCAAATTCACATTCCTCCAATAAAATCTGGGCCTTGGGATCATTAGAGGGGTAGACAGTGAACTTGCACTTGGGCTCAGGTTCCAGCTTCACTTTTTGCTTCCCCACTAGGATTGTGGCCTCTGACCAATCCAGTTTGATTTGTCCACCCAAATCCTTGCAAAATGTCCTACTCAAAAGCATTCCATAACTGGCAGGAATATCTGCTACCAAAATAGTCAATTTCACCCTTTTGTCAGGGTAAGCTGCAAGAGAAACTCATGCATCTTTAATTTGCCCAAGCAAGGAAACCTATTTTCCATCCATAGAATAACATCTACCAAATGTTTTTGTGAGTGATAACCCTAGGGCTTTAGCCACAGAGGAAGGCATAATGTTATCAGAGGCTCCTGAGTCTATAATGTAGTTACTAAGTTTATGACCATTGATAAACAGAGACACATAGAAAGGATTGGGTTTCAAATCAGTATAAGGAGCATTGGTTGATGAGTTGGGAGTTGTTTTAGGGGCAAACAATGATGACTCAGATGAGGAAGCAAATAGTCTAGCAATGGGGGATTCAGTATCAACCTCCAATTGATTCTCAAATTCAGCTTGTGCAAGACAACCCTTAACATGTTTAACTAATTTGTCAAGTTCAGTAGGTTTCAACTTGAGATACTCAATAGGAGAAACTTGAATTTTTGCAGACTTACATAAATCTACAATATCAAAAGAAGCATCTAGATCATTTCTATGTAGCAATCTGTTTTCCTGAGCCTTCAAATTAGCATCATGAGTTCTAGTTAAAGGCTCCTTACCTTTGCCAGGTACTTCTTGAGTATTAGATGGTCTCATATTCCTCTGACTCCTAGTGAGCACAGCGCATGAAGGATCTTCAAGGGTTACCAATATTTCACCTCCTCTTTCTGAATCAGACTCATATTCCAGGAAGTGTATTTCAGAGCCGCCAAGTTCCTCAAAGTTCCTTTCTTCTTCTGTGGATTCCCCTAGCATATCTTGAGTAGCAGTCATCTAAGTGTACCTAAGCATTTTTGGGCAAGAATTTCCATCATGTTTGGTAGTCAAGTGAAAAATACACATATTTCCCCTTCAAGGAGGAGCTTCAATAGCCAGTCTTGGCTGTGGTGATGTCAGGGGTAAAGCTCTACCAGTATTTGCTTGTTGATTCAAATTCCTTCTGCTTATATCTTCATACGGTTATTGGAAGGGGGCACCAGTTTTAGGTAGTTGCCTCTTTAAGGCAATCATATCATTAACCAACCTTTCCACTATAGGATCCGTAGATGATGAGGGCTGGGCATTTGGCACCTGGACCTCTCTCTTCCATTTACCGGCCATAATGAGATCATCCTCCAATCTAACTACTAAGGCTTGTGCAGCTGGTAAATCGACAATTACTCCTCTCCTGAGATGGAAGCTAATATCAGGAGGCATGGAATTAATAAAAAAACATTTTTGATTTTCGCTAGATGGTCTTTTAGTAGCAGGGATTTTGTTGACAATTCTATTAAATTTAGCTACGAATTCCCTCATAGGTTCATGACTTTTTTAAGCTGAGTGAGTTGTGCAAGGAGGTAATGCTCATCCTCTGCACTTTTGAACCTATTTTCAAAAGCAGTCTTCATGTCATTCCAATTTGAAATTGAGGAATTAGTCAGGTGGTAGAACCATTGTGCCATAGTGTCAGTTAAAGTCTGCACAAAGAGCCTTATGGCAATGTCTTGGTGTTGTACACCTAACACACTACATGTTGCTGGAAAGGGACACAAATGTTCTTTTGGTGATTGTTTGCCGTCTCCATTGAACCTAGGCAAAATTTCTCTTGCATTTTTAGGTAATGGATTTAGGTTAGCCCCTAGGTTTAGAGGCCTTATGGCAGCTCCCCAAGGTTGAGCCATGGGTAGAAAATTTATAGCTAAGGGGATAACGGTGCCTGAAAGAGTTAAAGCTTGACAGACAGGGGAAGTAGAAGATTTAGGGGGACTAGGGGGTCTACTTCTAGCTCTTCTTGCACGAGTAGGGATATAAGGAAAATTAAGATTTTACAGTGCTTGAAAGGTAGGGTCCTCAACTCCCTCTCTTCTCGAAGACCTAGTATACGGTCTAGATTCCAGCTTAAAATATTGAAGCTGGATAGGCAGTTATTGATTCCTGTGCTGTTCTTGATTTCTTTGCACTTCAAGGACTTGGTTTCTTGCTGAATTTCGTGCCTGCCTTCTTCTTTGCCTGAGTAACAGTAATCTCAGGTTATCAGCCAATTCCTCTTCTTGCTCTAATACTCTGTTTGCTCTTCTATAATCTTCACTATTCCAGCGAGTACGCCAAGCAAGGGTATTTAACTGGCCAATAATGTCTTCCTACTCGTCTTGAAATCCAAAATTTGGTTGCAAAACAAGAAATATGTTTTCGTGTGGAAGCACAGTTGTTGCTTCATATTTAGGTGACCAATCTTTTAATTAATGATTTTTTTTATCCCCAGTAGAGTCACCAAAAACTCTTGGTTAACGGATTTGTCCTTATTCTGAAAATATTTTATTTGACTCTATACCCCTCTTTTGAAGAACAAATGAGTTAAACAACAAATGGGTGAACCTTTTAAATTAGTTCCCCTCTAAATTTAGGTACAGCTTCCTTTAAGATTTTCAATGAATTTAATCTATTCAACTATCCAAATGCACTTTTAACTAGAAAATGCTTAAGGCAAACTGACATTCATACAAAACTATGCTATGAATGCGATAAATTTATACAGTAACAGTGAACAATAGAATGCACAGATTCTACTTTTGATACATTCAAATACATGAACACATTCATACGAACTTGCTGAACCAAGAAATAATGGAACACATATGACTGGTTGTCCAAATAAAGAGCAATTACTAGATGAAAGGAGATTTCACACAAAAAATCTAATTCTACACACTCAAACACACAGATCCAAATAAGCGGTAATTGTTTCTTCTTCTCATTCACAGATGAAAATTACTCAGACAATCATCATATAATGTAAAACTATGAACAATTTAGCTAAAATTCCCTTCTTCTTTCTTTCCCTAAACCTCTCTCCCTTTTTCAAAGATTTTAAAAACCTATATATATGAATGCCTTAATCTTGTCTTTGAGTAAATCAAATCCAAAGTTAAAATAACTCTGACCCGTACGAGATTTAGTTTTTAACAACTGATTTTAAAGATTAAGATTGCTAAAAATAACATGATAGAGGAACTGAAATAAAGAAAATGAGCCAATGAAGTCATGACTGGGACGACGGGTTTGTATCTCCGGATTTGTTATCGGTGGCCTGGGAAGCACATTGGGTCTTCCATTCCTGAAAAGCAGTAACGAACTCCTGAATCTTCAGGAAGTTGGGAATACCTATATGCTTCATTCTTGACCTCCAAACTTCTTTTCCCTTCGCATTTTCCCAAATTTTTCTTTGTGTTGTGGAAGTCCATCTATATAGAGATAAAGTAATGACTCAACTTTAGAAATCTAAGAGAAATCCTCAATTAAAATATTGTCATTTTCTCTGACAAAGCCAATTTTATCTTTGAATGATTGTACCACTGCGTCGACATCTTCCACTGGTTTTGCATCATCTCTTATGTATTGAACATCAATACATTGCAAGTCACGTTGCAGCGATTGAGTGAATTCTGTTATTTCCTTAATCAGCTTTGTAAGTTCAAAGCGTCCTTGCTGAGATATGGAATTCCTCCATTCAATATTTTTCTTGTTCACATATAACAAATCCTCATCCAAACCAGTCAGGTTCTTTTCTGTCAAAAACTTCTCCAGTCCATATTTCTGAACTTCATCTATTTGGTTTATTACATTCACCCACTTGCCCTCATCTTTCACCCAAACAACAACCTGTGCTTTAAGATCTTCATGGTGGCAGCAGTCAGATCATCTATGCCCTTGAGTTCACAGATGTATTCAGTTCCTTTTTGCTCGATGTTATCCAACCAACTGTCAAATGTTTTTCTCACCATTTTGCTTCTATGAACCTGATCTAACATCTTTTGGTTGACAGGTGATTTCAGGTCAAAAGAGAGGAAGAGCTGTGAGATTGGCTGTGGGTTAGGGTTGTGAATAGCATCAATGTACTCCACCATTGAACACAGAGTTTGTTTTAACTCCCTCTTGTCCTTTTCATCTTTCCAGGTTTGACTAACCATTCTCTTAGTAGATGCTTCAAGGTGGTGGACATCTGTAGCTCTAGAAGCAGCACCGAGATCCACTTTCTCCATAATGAAATCGTGCATTGTTGGATCCTGCACTTCTTCCTCTGTCACTGGCTTAGCTATTTCAGCACTCCAGTTACTAGTGTTTGGATCAATGTTTATTCTGGATGTCGTCTTGAGTTTCTTAGACTTGGGGGTTTTCTGCAAACATTTGCTTACCATGTCCTCTAAAGGGACAACAAAAGGAATTACCTTTTTCTTGTCGGAGATAGAACTCTCTAGCCACTTTGGTGCAGGGGCTGAGGTTGTCTTCTCAGGGTTTAATCCATCAGAGGATACATTTGAAATCATTAATATTTCAGGGGTCTCTAGAACAGTCCCTGACTGTGACCCGGTGTCAACCTCCTCTGTTCTGTGTGGACTTAGCTCCTTGTCACCCATAGGTTCTTCTGAGTCTTCCTCTAAATTCAAATCAACAACTATTGTTTCAGAAGCCTGCTTATTTCTTTTCCCTTTAGTCCTCAACCTTGTAACACGAGAGGGTAAGATATCTGTGAGGACTCTTTTGGACCTCTTAGTGGCAGGGCTTCTTTTAGTTGATGGCTTGGAAGCACCTGCACCAAAGATAGCAATAGGTTGGTTAGAAGAGTCTATAGGAAGTGAGGATCCAATCATTGAAGTGATTTTTTGGGCATTTCTATCCTGAAGCCCTTCCTGTCTCTTTTCCCTCAACCATTTCTCAGTTCTCCTTATCACTGGAAGAGTTTTAACTTCAATTCTATCTTCCTCCTTTTTGCTCCAGTCAACTTCTAGAATGGGTAAATGTTTTACTTTTTCAAACTGTGGGTCAACCACCTGTTCTTCATTATCAATAATTCCAGAAATATCCATGTTTAGATTGAGGGTAATTATCTGTCCCAAAGAAAACCTACACCACAACCTTCTCCTGACCTCAAATTTGTCTGGACAGTCTTCCCAGTAGTCCTCTAGTTTAGGAATATGTGAAAGCCCTATTCCAGGGTCTAGGTTATCTCTGACAAATCCCTTACTGTCGAAATGAGTCCTAGCAGTGAAGAACTAAAAATTGAACCTTTTAAGGTTCACCTCCAAATTCAAGGCATCAGATTTTGATTGGCATGAATAATGCCCAAGTTCAATAGGAAAAGAAATACCGAAACCCTTTTTTGATGAGAATTTCTTATCAACATGTGCCAGCTACCTACATACCTCCATCAACATGAAACGATCAAACACATATCTAGGTAACTTCACAGGTTCACCATCAAATCCTCCAACTCTGATGTAAGTGAACTCAAAAAATTGAATGAAGAAACTACCATAGATGCTAATCAGTTGCATTACTTCACTGGACATTCTTTTATCCAGATTTCCTGCCAGTTCATAAGTCATTTTCCCAGTGAAGACATCATTAACCCTTTTATAATTTTCATAGCAATTCTTTCTCTGTAACTATGAATAATATTCATAAATCTTACTATTCTTAGCTATGGGTGCATGGGGTAGGTCAAACCAATCTCTTGTGGATGCTAAACAATAGAATAGGTACGAAGACATATAGAAATCTCTATTACCCAGACAATTACTCAAACCCTGATGTAAACAATCAGCCACTATTTCGGCCCAATCTAAATATTGTTCGCCTTGAAGGATGACTTGTATGAAAAAGTACATCCAATCCTCCCAATAATAGGCATGCTGACTGCCCCTCAGTTTGTGTAACAATACCACAGTATTCCTCACTTCTTTAATCAAATGATCTCTAGTGAGTGGCCTGGACAACCTTGAACCGTCCTTCTGAAATTTCAGCAGCCAGTTCCTCACTATTACACTTTTGTAAGTTGGTTTCTTCTATGAGAAATACCCATTGGAGGAAGTAATGTCAAGGCTGGAATATGCCTCTTTAGGCGGTATCTTCATCACAGCCATGAGGGTTTGTCTGTTGACATGAAATAACACATCACCGCTTGCATTTCTGATGCACCTATCCTGGGGGTCGTACCTATTCATACACTCTTGAACCAATTCTGGGCACAGTATAGCCTGAGGAAAAGCTGTGGCTTCAACTAAGCCGCTATCTACAATTTTTTTCATCGTAGGGGTTTGAATAGGGTTTCGAGTTCTTTCTTTGAATTCTTCTAAATCGTATTGAACCAATGCAGTATCTCCAAATTCAGGGTGAGAATAAGTAAGACCAGGACCATGTTCATTCCCCAAACATGTAGATTTCAAAGACAGACTTGGAGGATTACAATAAAACACTTCAAATTTTGAAAATAATGTCAGAGATTCAAGAGATTCTTCTTTCTAGCTAAGAAATAGGAATAGCACATAGGAGGAATAGAACTCACCTTCAAGATATCTGAATTCACTGTGAAATTTGAGTAATAAGAACCTTATACTCCCTGCGTTATTCCCCTCTACATTGCACAGTTTGTTTACTCGCTGAATCTGGCTTGTTCTTAATAACAATGGCATTAACCGGATTAAATAATTATCACTTGGAGCAATACGTACTAGAAATATTTGAAAAGACATAAATTTTGACCTTTTCGTTAATGGAAAGTATTATTCACATGCCATCATGATGTATAATGATTATCTATAACCTCCGCCAAAATAGAACTCTCGGTTTCATAATGAGTTTCTAACATATTTTCCTCCAACTTTCCCACTAAATTTGACTTAGAAAGCCATGAGAACAAACGGGACCAAAATCACCAAAACTTTGAACTATTGAACCATTGAACCTTAAGGACGTGGTTCAATGCGGTGGTTCAATGCGGTGGTTCGACCATACCAATTGGATCGTATAGATGAGCAAAGGGTTCACTTACAGAAATATAGAACTCAAACTCATGAACCATTGAACTTGTTGAGATATGGTTCAATACGAAGGTTCAAAGACATAAGGATTACGTAGACCAACAAATAGTTATGCGGCTTTGGTAAAAGGCTTCCAACTATGAAACGGTGAACTGTTGAACCTTGAACCATTGAACTCCGCTATAGAGTACGAGTGGAAGGTTCAACGATACATTAATTACATGATGTAACTGTGTGACCTAACTTATAAGAAGGCAATGAATGTTGAACTTTAGACGGTTGAACCATTGAACCTTGAACAAAAGGTTCAAGTTCAACCCAGAAGTTCAAAGATGCATAAAACATATAGAACCATTTGAACTTTGAAAATGGTTCAGGTTCAAAGGTTCAAACTTTAAGTAACCTTGTCTATAAAGATGATAAACAGGTCAAATTTGAAGGATCAAGACCCGATTTCGGAAACAAAGGTATGACCCAAAATACAATACAGCAAACCGGCTCTTGTTCATGAAATATTACCAATAAATAAATAAATAATGGCGACTCAAAAGGTAATAGTCATCATGGTCTCTTATATCATGGTGCATAACACTAAGTGCTACAACAAAATAAAGGTGGCTACTTGTACATGAAGTTACTATGACAACATGTCTTATCCATTCCATTTTTTATTCCACCATTTCCATCATCATGTGTCATTTAGTTGCATTGTCATCTTTGGGAGATTCCATCATCCTACATGTACGTTCATGCAAATCAAATCTAATCATCCTAGTGACATGATTCAGCATGATCAGTCATTAATAAATCATTTAGTCATATATTCATGGCATGCATATCATCTAAAGTCAATTTCTCTTGTGTCATATTTCATCCTTTATGACACATATATTATCACCTTTTGTCTTTTCAACATACTAATTGGGTTTCATTTCACTCAACAATTCTCTTGAGGGGGCATCAATTACATCACGATTGGTAAGCAATTGGGGCAACATGCCACTTAAGATTCATTTCATTCCATCGTACTTTTAATTCTTCTTTCACACAATGCCACTTAGTTGCATTGTATCAAAGAGGGACAAAATATAGAGAACTAAAATATTCCCTAGGACTATTCATCACCTAATCCCAAATCCATCAACTTCATCATCTATATCGAAATGCATCAACTAGTCCTAATTAATCTAGGACATATCCATTTTACGTAAAGTCCATAACTTAATTAAATATTTAATTAACTAGCCTTTTCCATCTTACATTTATAGTTATAGGGCATATTCATTGATACATAACTGATTGATCTTAATTTGTTCTATAAAAAGAATCAATTCTATAATAGTTTAAATATGTCATAGTGAGATGTAGATGGAAAAAAAAAAAATTTATCTACCTTGGTTTTACTGTATACATGTAAATTAAATCATGAATAAAGCCATCAAATGGAAATAAGTTAAAATATTTTAAGATTGAAAAGGAGAATCATAAACTGATAGAGATTAGTGTAGGCTAATTCAAAAGCATGTATACACGTAAGCAAATGTCAGCTTTGTCTGTTTAAGTGGCAATGGACGTATACAGATAGATCCAAATAACTATACAACTATCATGACTAGAAATAAATGTGAATGGTAGCATTGATTTTCACTTTCATTCAATAATAAATTACAACTTGATATGGCTTTAGAATTTCTTAATTTTAGGATAAAAATAAGTATTGATAGTTAAATATATTGATCAAAAACCTAACTATTATTTTCTTTGAGTGGTTGAGTAGCTTGATAAATTGTCCTCCATGTAAATTGCAATGTCATTTCCTTTTCTAGGATTAACACTTCTATTTAATGCATTATAGCATATGTTTGTAACCTCATCTTTGAACCAGTTTTGTAACTGGCCATAGATAGGGAAACTCAAATTGCACAAGGATTTGTGTCTGTAACAATGTCCACTAGTGATGAAGTAGAGATAAGCATTGAAAAGTTCAACTAATATGTGAGTAACATTTTCATTATTCGTCTTATATATTAATTTTTAAATGCTTCTTGAACCATATGAAGTATGAGGATTAAGATTAAAGCTAAAATGAACAATGCAGTATCTTTTTCCCATTTTTGATCATTCACTCTTCTTCTTACAAGATTATGAAGGTAGTATTACAAAATTACAATTTATCTAATGAAGCTTTCTACATTTTTCCAATGCAAGGATTCAGTATTAGATTACAATTCATAGTTATTTGGGATCATATTATGTGATTAGAATACAACTCACACTAATTATGTGTTATGGATATATGCTTGTTAGATGCTATCTAATGAAGTTGATGAAATCTGTGTGAAGTAAAATAGACATTCTTTCAACTTTGATTCTAATGTTGGCTGGGTGTTGGTGAGTAATGATGGATGCAAGAGACAACATGTTACCACATTTGGCAGTTGTTTCTACTTTTGGACTCATAATTATGACAATGCTATATAATATGGGACATATGATGCAAGGACTTCTAGAGGTCATAACTTTTGATTCAGATGTCTGTTTGGGATGAAATTTTATAGGTGGACGCATTATGAGGTGGAAAGTGGATTCTCAACCAACCCTAGTGGGTTGGTCCCCATTTTTGCACTCTTTCAGGGCTTGAAACTTTCATCTTGGCCCACAAAATGGAAATTTAGTGTTTTTTTCCTAGTTTTTTGAAAGTTGTTTTTGTTAATAACTCGAAACTCATGTTTCGAATTTAGGATGTTAGTTGGCAATTCATCCTATCTTAGTTTTAGGAAGTTTTTGGGAAAAAACTAAACTCTCAAAGATATGCATGTGAAATTACCTAAAATGGCAAAATCTAACAATTGTCAAAATCTCCCAAAAAGGGTAATTTTTTGGGTTTTTTGTTTTCTTGGATATAAGAGAGTTTTCTCTCATTGTAGCAGTAGAGTTAGTGAATAGAATATATTTTTTTTATTTTCTAGTTATTTAAAATCTTTGGCTCTCACACATGATTAATGGCACAATTCTATTGAATGTATGTTGTTGGCTACATCATCTGGTATGAGAGTTGGAAGATGGCTGGGAGAGGAAGAGGAAGAGGCGGTCTTGCCCAGATGCATAGAGAAATGCAAAATTTGCAAAGGCAAGTAGTAGAACTTATAACATGGATGGAAAACCAAAGACTAGGTAGAGGAGGAGATGAATCTGATGAAGAGATAGGTTGAGGAGGTGCAAATCAAGATACAGAACATGAAGAAGAAGAATTAGAAGGCATGGGTTTTGAAGAGAGGATTCTTAGGGCCTTAGAAGGGAAAAATGAAGGGGTCAAGGTTGATGTTTTAGATTATGCAGGTAGTCTTAAATCAGAGGAGTTGATAGACTGGTTGAATGACATCAGAAATTTTTTTGAATGGAAATCCATGACAGAGGAAAAGAATGTGAAATTCGCATGCACCAAATTAAAGGGTCATGCAATGATTTGGTGGGATCATCTTCAAAAGGAATGAACAAGGAAAGGCAAGGATAAGATCAAGACATAGAATAAAATGGAGAAGAAGTTGAGAGAACTTTTTGCCCATAGATTATGTGCAAACCCTTTTTCGTAGGTTTCAAAATTTAAAGCAGAACCTCTCTTCTGTGCAAGATTATACAAATGAGTTTTATACATTGTCTATACATGTAGAGCATCAAGAAGCTGATGAACAGATGGCTGCTAGATATGTGAATGGCCTAAAATTCTCTGTTAAAGATGAATTGAGCATGCATCAACTCAACAGTATGGAAGAGGCTTACTAATTGGCTCTAAACACTGAAGAAAAACCAAACAAACAATACCATTAGAGGAATAGAGGAGGAAGAAGGGGTACATCAACCACATTTTGAGGAGGTTCAAATTATGATAGGGGAGAGTCATCCCATGGATTAGAAAAACAAGTAGACATTTGACAAGATCCTCTGAATAAATAACGAGGAAGGGGATTTCAAAGAGGTAGAGGTTATGGTAGTGGTAGAGGATGGAAAACCAGAGAAGGCCTTTCACTTGTTTTAGATGTGGAGAAGAAGGTCATAGAGTATTTCAATGCTCAAACTATAACATACAAGAAAGAAATCAAGGAGGACAATGTAGGGTGAACCTGATTCAAACACAACATGAAGTGGAAGGGATGGAACTAGAGGTTCCACCAGATGTGGGAGAAAGTCTCATGATGAGAAGAGCAATGGTGATTCCAGAGAAGGAGAAAACACAAGCCAAAAGCTTTGATGGTTCATGGCTTGAACCAGTATCTTTCAAACCAGATGCACTTTGGGTGGCAAGGTATGCCAAGTTATTATTGATGGAGGTAGTTGTGAAAATATGGTTTCTAAAGAAATGGTAGAAAAATTAAATTTACATTGTCAAAAACATCCTCATCCGAACTGCATTGCATGGTTTAAAAAGGGAAATGAAGTCACTATTGATAAAAGATGCATAATTAAGTTTAGCATAGGGAAGATCTATCACGATGAGATATGGTGTGATGTTGTCCCAATGGATCCCTATCATGTATTATTGGGAAGGCCATTGAAGTATGATAGAAAAGTTATGCATGATGGAGAGAAAAACACATACACCTTTTGGGAAGACGGCTCTAAGGTGATTTTGTTGCCTTTCAAGGATGAAGGAAAAGGTGAGACCATGTTGTCCGAAAGATATCATATTAAAGAAATGAAGGTGACAGGATGTTGTTATGCATTAGTAGTGAAAAAAGGCAAAGAGGAAGACATTTCAGTGCCCCCAAAAATAGCACAACTATTGGAAGAATTTGCTGGTGTTGTACCTTATGAATTACCTGATGGTCTACCACCAAAGAGAGATATTCAGCATCATATTGATTTGATTCCAGGAGCAACTCTACCCAACCAAGCAGTTTATAGGATGATTCCAACACAACATGCAGAGTTGAATAAGCAAGTAATAGAACTCATAGGCAAAGGTGCGGTGAGAGAGAGCATGAGCCCATTTGTTGCACCTATATTGTTGGCCCAAGAAAAATGGAACATGGAGGATGTGCATTGATAGCAGAGCAATTAATAAGATTACCATCAAGTATCAGTTTCTTATACCTCATATCGAGGACATGATGGATGTCCTTGCAGGGACCAAATATTTCAGCAAGATCAACCTATGAAGTGGCTACCACCGATGCGGATCTAAGAAGGGGATGAGTGGAAGATGGCCTTTAAGACTAGATATGGATTATATGAGTGGATGGTTATGCCATTTAGGTTATCAAATGCACCTAGCACATTTATGAGATTGATGAACACTATACTATGACCTTACATTGGTAAGTTTGTGGTAGTTTATTTTGATGATATTTTGGTATTTAGTAATAGCAAAGAAGAGCACCTACAACATTTGAGGATCATCTTTCGTTTGTTAACAAAGGAGTAGCTCTATGCCAAGTTGAAGAAGTGTAGGTTCATGCAGGATAGTTTGGTCTTTTTAGGCTTTGTCATTTCTAAAGATGGTGTCAAAATGGATCCAGAAAAGGTCAAGGCAATTCTAGAAATTTGTGTTGTTCACAGATCATATTGCATTGAGATACTTGAACACATAGAAAAAGTGGAATAGTAGGCATGCCAAGTGGGTCTTTCTCTTGCAGGGTTAAATTTTTTTGGTGAAGCATAAGTCTGGAAAAGAAAATTAGGTTGCAGATGCATTAAGTAAACGTGTTGCACTTTTGACCACAATGGAAATTGAGGTGATTGGTTTTGATGCCATCAAATATTTGTATGTGTCTGATGATGATTTTTGGGAGATTGTGGAACAATTGAAGGCACTAGTATCTGGTAACTTAGATTACTTTATGGGTGGATATTTTATGCAAGATGGGTATCTATTTAAATGAAAACAACTATACAGACCAGCTGGTTTTATGAGGGAAAACATTATCAAAGAATTTCATAGTAGTGAGTTGGCTGGACATTTTGAAAAGGACAAGACAATAGCCTTGATAGAAGATAAATATTATTGGCCAAAGATGAAAAGGGATATAACTAGGTATGTAACAAGGTGTAGGATCTACCAAGTGGCTAAGGGACATTAAAAAAATATAGGGTTGTATATGCCATTACCAGTACCAAATGCACCATGGACAGATTTGAGCATGGACTTTGTGTCGGGACTTCCACACACCCAATGAGGTAATGAATCTATTTTTATAGTTGTTCATAGGTTCTCTAAGATGGTTCATTTTATTGCCTGTAAGAAAACTAATGATGCAATGAGCATAGCAGAGTTGTTTTTTCTAGAAGTTGTTCGACTACATGGCGTTCCAAAGACTATTACCTTTGATAGGGATACCAAATTCCTCAGTCATTTCTAGAGGACTTTATGGAAGAAGATGGGGACCAAGTTATAGTTTAGTAGTGCCTATCATCCACAAACAAATGGGCAAATAGAGGTAGTAAATCAGAGTCTACGAAATTTGTTGAGGTGTATTGTTGGAGAAAAGCCAAAACAATGGGACATGGAATTACCCCAGGCTGAATTTGCCTATAATAGTTCTATTAACAAATCAACAGGAATGTCTCCTTTCTAGATTATGTATGGTAGGAATCCTAAGGGTGTTGTAGATTTGGTACAGCTACTGATGAAAGATGGAGTCAGTGATGATGGGCAAGCATTTCCAGAACACCTTCAACAATTGCAGAAAGATGTGAGACAGAAGTTGCAGGACAGTAATGAGGGGTACAAGAATATAGTGGATGCTAGTAGGCAACATCATACATTCAATGAAGGTGACTTAGTGATGGTATATTTGAGAAAAGTGAGGTTTCCTACTGGAACATACCACAAGTTGAAGTACAGGAAAATTGGTCCTTACAAAATTACAAAGAAGATCAATGATAATGCATATGAGGTCAATTTACTAGATGATCTAAATATTTCTCCTGTGTTTAATATTTCTGATTTATATACATTCCATGGTAAGGGTGATGTGTAAGATAGTCAACCAGAAGTGGCATGGCACCACCACATTCACCATGAGAAGAAGGAAAAGATTGCACAGGTTCTTGATAAGAAAACTATCTACGCTCGGTAAGGGCATCACAATAGGAATTTAGTATAGTGGGAAGGATTACCACCAACAGATAGCACATGGATTATAGATTTGGAATTGCAAAGGTTAGATCTAGTCAAGTGGCAGTAGTTCAAAGACACTCACTTGTAGGAGTTGCATTCTTTTCAACCAGAGGAGAATGATGCAGGGACTTCCAGAGGTCATAATTTTTTACTCGGATGTCTGTTTGGGCTGAAATTTTATAGGTGGATACATTATGAAGTGGCAAGTGGATTCCCAACCAACCCTAGTGGGCTGGTCCCCATTATGGCACTTTTCGGGGCTTGAAACATTCATCTTGGCCCTCAAAATGGCAATTTAGTGTTTTTTCCTAGTTTTTTAAAAGTTATTTTTGTTAATAACTTGAAACTCATGTTTCAAATTTAGGATGTTAGTTGGCAGTTCATCCTACCTTAGATTTAGGAAGTTTTTGGGAAAAATTTAGATTCTCAAAGATATGCATGTGAAATTACCGAAAATGGCAAAATTTGACAATTGTTGAAATCTCCCAAAAAGGGTAATTTTTTTTAGGTTTTTTTGTTTTCTTGGATATAAGAGAGTTTTCTCTCATTGTAGCAGTAGAGTTGGTGTATAAAAGAATTTTTTTATTTCCCAATTATTTCAAATTTTTGGGTCTCACACATGATTAATGGCACAATTCTATTGAGTGTATGTTGTTGGCTACATCATCTGGTATCAGAGTGGGAAGATGGCTGGGAGAGGAAGAGGAAGAGGCGGTCTTGCCCAGATGCATAGAGAAATGCAAAATCTACAAAGGCAACTACCACAACTTACAACATGGATGGAAAACCAAAGATTGGGTAGAGGAGGAGATGAATCCGATGAAGAGATACATTGAGGAGGTGTAGATCAAGATATAGACCATGAAGAAAAAGAATTAGAAGGCATGGGTTTTGAAGAGAGGATGCTCAAGGCCTTAGAAGGGAAAAATCAAGGAGTCAAGGTTGATGTTTCAGAGTATGCAGGTAGTCTTAAACTAGAGGAGTTGATAGACTGGTTGAATGACATGAGAAAATTTTTTAAATGGAAATCCATGACAGAGGAAAAGAAGGTGGAATTCGCATGCAACAAATTAAAGGGTCATGCAATGATTTGGTGGGATCATCTTGAAAAGGAATGAATAAGGAAAGGCAATGATAACATTAGGACATGGAATAAAATGGAGAAGAAGCTGAGAGAAAATTTTTTGCCCATAGATTATACACAAACCCTTTTTCGTAGGTTTCAAAATTTAAAGCAGAACCTCTCTTTTGTGCAAGATTATACAAATGAGTTTTATATATTGTCTATATGAGTAGAGCATCAAGAAACTGATGAACAGATGGCTGCCAGATATGTGAATGGCCTGAAATTCTCTATTCAAGATGAATTAAGCATGCATCAACTCAACAGTATGGAAGAGGCTTACCAATTGGTTCTAAAGGCTGAAGAAAAACAAAACAGACAATACCATTAGAGGAATAGAGGAGGAATAAGGGGTCCATCAACCCAATTTCAAGGAGGTTCAAATTATGGTAGGGGAGAGTCATCCCATGGATTGGAAAAACAAGTAGACACTCGACAAGATCCTCCAAATCAAGAACGAGGAAACAGATTTCAAAGAGGTAGAGGATATAGCAATGATAGAGGATGGGAAAACTAGAGAAGGCCTTTCACTTGTTTCAGATGTGGAGAAGAAGGTCATAAAACATTTGAATACTCAAATTATAACATGCAAGAAAGAAATTAAGGAGGACAACCTAGGGTGAACCTGATTCAAACACAGCATGAAGTGGAATGGACAGAACTAGAGGTTCCAACAAATGTGGGAGAAAGTCTCATGATGAGAAGAGCAACGGTGATTCCAAAGAAGGAGAAAACATGAGCTAAAATCTCTGATGGTTCATGGCTTCAAACCAATATCTTTAGAACTAGATGAATTTCAGGTGGCAAGGTATGTCAAGTTATTGTTGATGGAGGTAGTTGTGAAAATATGGTTTGTAAAGAAATGGTATAAAATTTTAATTTACACTATGAAAAACATCTTCATCCATATTGCATTGCATGGTTTAAAAAGGGAAATGAAGTCACTATTGATAAAATATGCCTAATTAAGTTTATCATAGGGAAGATCTATCAGGATGAGATATGGTGTGATGTTGTCCTAATGGATGCCTATCTTGTGTTATTGGGAAGGCCATGGCATTATGATAGAAAAGTTATGCATGATGGAGAGAAAAACACATACACCTTTTGGAAAGATGGATCTAAGGTAATTTTGTTGCTTCTCAAGGATGAAGGAAAAGGTAAGCCAATGTTGCCTGAATAAGATCTTGTTAAAGAAATGAAGGTGACAGGGTGTTGTTATGCATTAGTAGTGAAAAAAGGTGAAGAGGGAGACATTTCAATTCCCCTAGAAGTAGTAGAGCTATTGGAAGAATTTGTTGATGTTGTACCTGATGAATTACCTGATGGTCTACCGCTAAAGAGAGATATTCAATATCATATTGATTTGATTCCAATAGCAACTCTACCCAACCAAGCAGCTTATAGGATGAATCCAATACAACATGCAGAGTTGAATAAGCAAGTAACATAACTCATAAGGAAAGGTGTGGTGAGAGAGAGCATGAGCACATGTGTTGTACCTGCATTGTTGACCCAAAAAAAGATGGAACATGGAGGATGTGCACTAATAGTAGAGCAATTAATAAGATTACCATCAAGTATCAGTTTGCTATACCTAGTATGGAGGACATGATGGATGTCCTTCCAGGGGCCAAATATTTCAGAAAGATCGACCTACGAAGTGGCTACCACCGAATCTAGATCCGAGAAGGGGATGAGTAGAAGACAACCTTTAAGACTAGAGATGGATTATATGAGTGGATGATTATGCCATTCAGGTTATCAAATGCACCTAGCACATTTATGAGATTGATGAACAATATACTATGACCTTACATTGGTAAGTTTGTGGTAGTTTATTTTGATGATATTTTGGTATTTAGTAACAGCAAAGAAGAGCACCTACAACACTTGAGGATCACCTTTGGTGTGTTAAGGAAGGAGCGGCTCTATGCCAATTTGAAGAAGTGTAGGTTCATGCAAGATAGTTTGGTCTTTTTCAGATTTGTCATTTCTAAAGATGGTGTCAGAATGAATCTAGAAAAGGTTAGGGCAATTCTAGAATGGCCTAGTCCAAGTAGTATCACAGAGGTAAAAAGTTTTCATGGCTTGTACACTTTCTATCCAAAGTTCATTCAAAATTTCAGTAGTATTGTAGCTCCTATAAAAGATTGCACCAAAGGAAGGGAGTTTGTATGGACCAAGCATGTTGAGGAGAGTTTTAAGTACTTGAAGCAAAAGGTAACAAAAGCACCTATACTTGCATTGCCAAATTTTGATAAGGTATTTGAAGTATAATGTGATGCCTCCCATGTGGGAATAGGTGTTGTACTTATCCAAATAGGAAAACCTATAGCTTTCTTTAGTGAAAAGATGAATGAAGTGAGAAAGAATTATTCTACTTATGATTTGGAATTTTATGCAATTGTCTAAGCATTGAGGCATTGGAGACATTATCTAGTTCCCTAGGAGTTTGTATTGTTTATAGATCATATTGCATTGAGATACTTGAACACACAAAAAAAGTTGAATAGTAGGCATGCCAAGTGGGTCTCTTTCTTGCAGGGTTACAATTTTGTGTTGAAGCATAAGTCTAGAAAATAAAATCAGGTTACAGATACGTTAAGTGGGCATGTTGCACTTTTGAGCACAATGGAAACTGAGGTGATTAGTTTTGATGCCATCAAAAATTTGTATAGGTTTGATGATGATTTTTGGGAGATTATGGAACAATTGAGGGCACCAGTATCTGGTAACTTGGATCACTTTAGGGGTGAATATTTTATTCAAGATGGGTATCTATTTAAAGGAAAACAACTATGCATACTAGCTGGTTCTATGAGGGAAACCATTGTCAGAGAATTTCATAGTAGTGAGTTGGCTGGACATTTTGGAAAGGACAAGACAATAGCCTTGATAGAAGATAAATATTACTGGTCAAAGATGAAAAGGGATACAACTAGGTATGTAACAAGGTGTAGGATCTGCCAAGTGGGTAAGGGACATTCACCAAATATAGGGTTGTATATGCCATTACCAATACCAACTGCACCATGGACAAATTTGAGCATGGACTTTGTGTTGGGACTTCCACACACCCAATGAGGTAATGACTCCATTTTTATAGTTGTTGATAGGTTCTCAAGATGGTTCATTTTATTGTCTATAAGAAAACTAATGATGCAACGAGGGTAGCAGAGTTTATATTTTCAGAAGTTGTTCGACTAAATGGTGTTCCAAAGACTATTAGCTCTGATAGGGATACCAAATTCCTCAGTCATTTATGGAGGACTTTATGGAAGAAGATGGGGACCAAGTTACAGTTTAGTAGTGCCTACCACTGTCAAATGAATGGGAAAATAGAGGTAGTGAATCAGAGTGTGGGAAATTTGTTGAGGTGTATTGTTGGAGAAAAGCCAAAATAATGGGACATGGCATTACCCTAGGCTGAATTTGCCTATAATAGTTCTATTAATAGTTTAATAGGAAAGTCCCCTTTCCAAATTATGTTTCGTAGGAATCCTAAGGTTGTTCTAGATTTGGTATAGCTACCGATGAAAGATAGAGTCAGTGATGATGGGGAAGCATTTGCAGAAACCTTCAATAGTTGCAGAAAGATTGAGACAGAAGTTGCAGGACAATAATGAGAGGTACAAGAATACAGTGGATTCTAGTAGATGACATTAGAGTTTCAATGAAGGTGACTTAGTGATGGTATATTTGAGAAAAGAGAGGTTTCCTATTGGAACATACAACAAGTTGAAGTACAGGAAAATTGGTCCTTGCAAAATTACAAAGAAGATCAATGATGATGCATATGAGGTCAGTTTACCAGATGATCTAGATATTTCTGCTATGTTTAATATTTCTGATTTATATGCATTCCATGGTGAGGGTGATACTGAAGATAGTCAACCAAAAGTGGCATGGCACCACCACATTCCTCATGAGAAGAAGGAAAAGATTGCATAGGTTCTTGATAAGAAAACTATCTACAATCGGCAAGAGTATTACAATAGGTATTTAGTATAGTGGGAAGGATTGTCACTGACAAATAGCATGTGGATTATAGAGTGGGAAGTGCAAAGGTTTGATCTAGTCAAGTGGTAGTAGTTCAAAGACACTCACTTGCAGGAGTTGTGTTCTTTTCAACCAGAGGAGAATGATGCAGGGACTTCTGGAGGTCATAACTTTTGTCTCAGATGTCTGTTTGAGCTGAAATTTTATAGGTGGATGTGCTATGAGGTGGAAAGTAGATTCCTAACCAATCCTAGTGGGTTGGTCACCATTTTAGCACTTTTTCAGGGTTGGAAACTTTCATCTTGGCCCTCAAAATGACAATTTAGTATTTTTTCCTAATTTTTCAAAAGTTATTTTTGTGAATAACTCAAAACTCATGTTTCAAATTTAGGATGTTTGTTGGAAATTCATCCTACCTTAGTTTTAGGAAGTTTTTGGGAAAAAACTAGACTCTCAAAGATATGCATGTGAAATTGCAAAATCTGACAATTGTCAAAATCTGCCAAAAGGGTAATTTTTTGGTTTTTTTTGTTTTCTTGGATATAAGAGAGTTTTCTCTCATTGTAGCAGCAGAGTTGGTGAATAAAAGATTTTTTTTATTTTCTAGTTATTTCAAATCTTTGTCTCTCACACATGATTAATGGCACAATTCTATTGATTGTATGTTGTTAGCTAAATCAACATATTTCTCCTACTCACATGAATCTAGTTGTTAGTGTTGCTCCCTCAAACATTGGAAAACTCTATCTCAAATAGGTAAGGAAAATCACAAGCACCGAAATCCTATTTGGTTAAGGTGATCTTTGAGTTTACCAGTGACATCTATTGATTGCCTTGTAGTAGTAAGCTAGTGCTTCTATTATCAAGGCACCTATCAATCTTAATAGTAAATAAAATCTATGTAACGATGCATTCCAATTTCCATTTAGACATGTTAACTACTATCAACAATGCGACCTACCCACCATAGATGTTCACAATGAAAATATGTCTAATGCAGCAAGACATAGAAATGGATGAAGTTTTTTTGTTTCTTCGTCCTAACAATAATTTGCAATTTGGAAAATAGAAAACAATGGCCAAAATATCTGGTGCCAATGAGAAAATTGCAAAAAGGAGCTAAGATTCCATTTTAACAATGAAAATTCTACAAAGCATAGGATAAGCATTTGCCTTCCTTTGTAGTGTGATTTTGAAGACATGACTAAATCAAAGAACATTACAAAGCCATGAAATATTTCCAATAGCAACAAAACATTATCAATTGATGAAATGATTTTATACCAAGACATTTTGCACTTATTTAGGCCAAATTTTTATTTTCATTTCATAGATTGAAGTGAAGTTGGCATGCATGCATGTAGAGAAAATATTAGTTCCATTCTTAATCATGGTCAGTAGAGAAGTCGACATTAATGAATTATGGTGTTAAGTCTTTAACTCAACAACAAAGACTAACCCATAAAAGCACTGAAAGATAGGGAAGAGTAGACATTAACCCATAAAATGTAGAGAACAAGAAACAATAGAAATTAACCCATAAAATGCAGAGATGTAAAAAACATGTCTATCTGTTCAAGACATACCTAATGTTCCGTGTATGTTTTGACCCATGGACATCATGCACATCTTCAACAAATAAGACTTATGTTCAAGATGTCTATTTGAAACTATTAAAATGAAATTTGGCCTTTTTTTTGGATTTTTCTCATCAGTTGTTGATATTTTTCTCCTGGTTTTGTATTTCCCCAACTACAAATTATTCTTGGGAACAATGAAGGAAAAAAATTCATCAATTCCTAATGTTTTGTTTCTATACACATGTCTTCACTGCAAGTGTTTCTATGGACACATGGCATTGTTGATAGTAGTTCACGTGCCTTGTGTCTATGAGCACATTTTATGTATATTTAGATCTAATTTTCATTTATTGTCATCAGATTCAAGTGCAGTCACCATCAATGGATTATGGTGTTAAGTTTTATGGTTGTCAAGCAAAGGATTCTTGTCTGTGACATTGAAAGATGTCTATGTATTCAAGATATACCTCATGTATCATGTACGTTTTGATCCATGGACATCATGTATATCTTGAACAGATAGACATGTTTTAATGACTATCACTATTTCATGGACACACAATTAATTTGGATTAGGAAAATACAAAACCAAGAGGAAAATACCAAGAGCTAATGAGAAAATTACAAAAAAAAACCCAAACTCCCTTTTAGTAAAATAATGCCACAAACCATAGGATAAAAATTAGTTACGTGATTTCCGATGAATGCATCAATAGGCAATAGCATACAGAAAACATTAGTCTTTACATCAGTAATTGTTACAAACACCATGAGCAAATTATGAAAAACCTTTCCAAGACCCAAGGTTAAAACAACACAAATGCTTTAAAATTATGTAGAGATATTTGTTATAGCATGCATACCAATAGGATAGTTATAAATCCTCTCAATAGACAAATTTTACATTAAGAGATTTTGCAATTATATAGATCTAATTTTCATTTGATGGATTGAAGTGCAATTGGCATGCATGTGTGATAGAGAAAAGATTGGTTGCATTGTTAATGGTGGCTAACAGAGAAGTCAACATTAATGAATTATGGTGTTAAGTCTTTAACTGACCAATAGAGATTAACCCATAAAAGCAGTCAATGATAGCGAACAACAAAGATTAAACCATTATAGTGACATAGAGAAATATAGAATGACAGTGTAATTGATATAGGAACTTACAAACACCTCCTTTTTTACTTCCAATACATAAAAATCTTCTATTTTTAATATATCTATTGTTCCCTATCATTGAGTGTTTTTATGGCTTAATATCTCTTAAAAAATATCTGGACTCATACAAACACTCAACGATGGGAAACAATAGAAATTAAGCCATTGCAGAGATGTAAAAAACTATAAAATGACAATGTAAAAGATGTAGGAAGTTACAAACACCTCCTTTTTTGCTTCCAATATGATAGATATAAACCCTCTCAAGAGACATAGATTTCACTCTCATCAAACAATCTGAGAAAATGAATAAACAACACAAATAATCCTTTTCTTGACAAACTTAAAACTTCACACCATAAGCCATTAATGATGCTTGCACTTCAGTCTATTCACAATAATTGAAAATTAGGGACTAGTAAATGAAAAATGTCCTCGTTGATATACTACACATCGATAGAAACATTGGGTTCAAAGACACAACTATATCAAGGAACATTACAAAGTCATGAAATATTTCCAATAGAAACAAAACATTAGGAATTGATAAAAATTTTCCCTTTCTTTCTCGAAAGAGTAAATTGCAACTGGGAGAGTACATAAGCACGAGCAAGATACCTCAAATTCTATCTTAAAATAGAGAGTTTAAGTAGATTATACTCATGTAACATATTTATTCTTTCCCATTTACTTTTAATTATACTCTTCAAATTTTGTTATTGTGAGTATCTCATTGTTGTATAGCAAATTACAATAGGCTTATTTATTGCTAATGTTTTGTTGCTATACATGTCTCTTGACTACAAATGTTTATGTGGATAGGTGGTGTTCATAGTATTTCACATGCCCTATCTAAAACAGGTGCTAATGTTGAGTGTTGGAAACTAGAAAACATTGTTATACAGATTTTCTATTTATTATTAAGATTGATAGGTGCCTTGTTCTTGTCAGGGGGAAGTTGTTACTCAGATCATCTATTGGATACATGAATTCATAGGAGATGAAGTTTATGAGGTGTTGTAGTCTAAACTTACAAGTTGACTCCATTTTTTATTCCTATTTTATACAATCGTGGTCTGTTTTTTATGCAAGAAAATTATTGTGCTTAAATATAAATATCTTGAGTTGCATTTCATCTTTGGTTGATTTCATCATCCTACATGTACATTCATGCAAATCAAATCTAATCATCCTAGCGACATGATTTAGCATGATCAATCATTAATAAATCATTTAGTTGTATATTCATGGCATGCATATCATCTAAAGCTAGTTTCTCCCGTGTCATATTTCATCCTTTATGATACATATTTTATCAATCTTGTCTTTTCAACATACCAATTGGGTTCCATTTCACTCAACAATTCTCTTGAGGGGGCATCAATTACATCACGATCACTAACCAATTAGGGAACTCACCACTTAATCTTCATTCCATCCTACTTGGTGGTGCCCACCTAGGTTTAGGGTTTTGAATTGAGTCTGCAGGATTGTATTTTTTGTTCCCTCAAACCCTTAATGCCTTAGGTTTTATTTTCCTCGGCCTCATGCATTGTCTTCTTTTTTGTCGTTGACCTCCTATAGTGGGTTCCTAGTCATTTAATTTGTGACTTAAGCCTTTTATCTCATTGAATGACTCACCCCCTTCACCTTCTGTTACCTCCTTTTCCCGTCATAAAATTCATATCGCCATGACAATGCGCATTGACGGCATAATTCATGTTCTTGTCGATAGGCCGATGCATATACAAGGCAAAACATTCAAACTGCATATCGGTGAAACTAGGTGCATCAGTGGCCTAGTTCATGTTCCTTTTGATGGTCGATGCATATACAAGGCAAAACATTCAAAGTGCATATTGGCGAAACTAGGTGCATCGGCAGTTCAAAGTTTCTCCGGCAGGCCGATGAAGAAGTAAAGATACATGCAAGGCAAGAACCAAAAGGTGGATGTACATGGTAGATTCTTGATATATTTTGTGCTTGAATGAAAAGGACTGGATGTATGTTGTGTTGTATTTTTGGTATACAACAGGTGAGATACATTGGCAGATTTCAAAAAGATTCAAATCAGGCCTGGCAAGAGTTGATACAAGGGCATGGTTGACAAGTCAAAGACAGTTTCCTTTGTATCTTGTGCGATTGCATCTACAATGGAACATACAAGGGCCGAAATCAAAATTGCCTCAAATTTGTTGTATGTGCAGGTTGGCATCCGCCGTTGTCTATTCAACATAAAACTGCATATACAAGTGAATATACAAGTGGACACATGCAAAGCAGACGTGGCTGAAAAGTTAACTGCATTTGTGAAGCAGGTGAAATCCGTGGGTTGTATATTGGGATTATATGTCCAATATACAATCACACATACAAAGAAATATACAAGCAAAGTCAATGGTTTTCGAAAGCATGGTGGACCTGCATAGTTGTATGTCTGTGGTTGTATGTATATTGTGTATTGTATATATGCAATCTGCAAGGTAATGATACAAAGGGAAGATACAAGGCAGGACCTGATGGTGATTTCAAATTATTTCATAAATATTTGGGGTCCGCACCTTATATGTGTTGCAATTGTATGTATATACAATTGCATATACAACCACAGATGCAAAAGAAAAGGTACAAAATGCATGTCGGCGAATACTTCTAGGGTCATTCTAACAGCTAATAGAGAATGCAAGTGCTTTGCGATGGAGATCCAATGGCAGGCTGCCACATCTCCAAGGCGATTGTTTGTATATGCATATGCATATACAAGGATTTGAATATGCAAAGGGCGAAAAAGGCAAAATGTATGTTTATGCTGCAGGAATTCAAAAAGGAAACGGATGCCTGTGTGGCATGTTTTAATTGGTCAGCAACTTTTTAGCATGAACCGAGGCCGTAGATCTTGGGGAAGAGGAAGGAATCGATGGCCATGTTTCAAATTAGTCAAATTTTCAAGAACAGGAGGAGATTTGTATGTGTTCATAGTTTCATTTCAAGTGGAAAGAGTTCCAGAGCACGCGAACCATTGCTGTATCCTAAAATTAGTAGGTTGGCATTTATGGCAAATTTGTAGAGGCATGGTTGACTTATTGACAGGCCAGCTACTTTGTTAAAGGAAAAAATCTTCAGATAGTGGTGCATATCCTGATTTCAACCACTCTTTCCTTCTTCTCTCTACTACCTTTAGTGTTCTTGACACCATTTTCATGGTGAAGTGTATCTGGTGGCGTTTTGAATTGATCCTGTAATTAATTGTTGAGTGCACGTTCTGGGTATAAGTGAACTGTGTCACTCATTTTCTGAGGTTGTTGAAGATTTGGCAAATTTTGGGGAGTAATAAGATACAGTCTTGCTGGTGGCTCTGTTTTATGTCTTGTGAGTTTATGAATCATGTGTTGAATGTTTTATGCATAATATTGCTAGTTTCTTGTTGTTTTTATATGAGAAATGCATTGTTGCATGTATTCAGTTGTTTGTCTCCAAGTTGTGGTCATCTTTTCTTTTGAATTAGAGTAGCTAAGGGTTATTTGGGATTCAGGAACATGGTTTTTCTATGTTGAATGTCTAATATCTTACCTTTGTTCAAGGAACAAACTAAATGTTTTAGGTTAAACATTGAGAAAGGTATGTTGCAACAAGGATATCATCAAGTATGAATGACTAAATACTCAGTCTTGGGAAGTATCTATAAGGCAGACACTAAAAAATTTCCCCTTGAAACTCAGCTATTGATTTAATTTTATGGTAATCATTCACATGTGTATGTCTATTGACTCTGAGCCCTGAGATAGGCACTAGTCTGGTCTTGTATTGAGGCTACAACCCAAGGTCCCAGTCTTGCATCCAGATACAAAATACAAATTCAAACTTCAAATATGACCTTTTAGGACATTAGAAGTAGTTTTAGGAACAAAATCCTCTGATTCACAACTGAGCACAAGGCCCAAAGCTAGCTCCTTTGTACTTATTTTACAGTTTTGGTCTGCATAAGAGAGGATTTATTTGCTTTGTATCAACATCCCATCAAGTTCATAGTACATTTCATGGATGTTGAATAGGGAATACCCCCTGGGTTCTGTAGAGCCTAAAGAAGGAGAGGAGATATTTATAGAGTCTATCTCTTGTATTGTTGGCCCCTGGTCCAGAAATCCTGTTGATCAATGATAGCCACCTTGTAGGGATAACTAGGAAGCATCTAGTTTGGGAAAACTCTAATAGATTTGGTAACTCTACTAGGGAGTGCTTTGTGTGAGAACCTTCTTTTAAAAAGAACTAATTCCTAGTTGTAGGTGGTGACTCCAAGCAAATCTCCCAACCAGTAAAGTGAAATTTGTATGCAAGGGAGAAGATCCGTGCATAATCCTTTGCTTGAAGAATTAACCAAAAAATGATGTATAGGAAAAAAGGGACCATTCAAGCTAGTCAAGAAGGTTCTCCCAGCCCTAGAAACAATGATAATACCTAAGATAATCCTAGATTTTTATAGTAGTAGGCACCTTATTTTTCAAACACAGAGGTTGAAATTCAAGATGTATATGAAAGACAACAAGGTGATATATTGAGAATGAGATCAGAGGTGTTTCAAGAATGCCCGTTCTTAGATTCCCCTGACAGATTTGAAGAAGTTTGAGTCCCCAAGGGATGATGATGATGACCAAAATGGAAAGGGACCATCTTCTTCTATGCCTAGAGATGAAGAATTAGTTGAAGAAATCAAGAACCTGAGGGCTGGATTAGAATATTTGCAAGCTTTGAGGATTAGAGATGACATGAGACAAAAGGTACAGGCTCTGAGAGTTTCTCAACATGATTCAATTCCCACCCTTGATAATGCAAATGTGCTAAAAAACCAGCAAAGAAATGAAGTTCAAAATCAACAGAATGATCAAAGACAGAATATAAACAATGTTAGGGTACCATTGAACAATGTGAGAAATCAAAATGCTAATAGGAATGCAAATATTAATCAATTTGGTAGACAGCCTATGCAGTTGGATAGATTTAGGCAGCTAGTTTTTAATGGTATTCCTGGTTACCCTAACCCCATTGATAAACATGTGAGGTCTTAGATACCAAAGTTTTCAGGAAACAATGTTGTGTCTGGGGAAGATCATTTGAAAGCCTTTTAGAATGTTATGGACAATTTTGAGGTTAAACATGAAGATATTTTTATGAAATTGTTTATGCAGTCCTTAGTTGATGAAGCAAGAGAGTGGTATAAAAGTCTGCCTGACCAGAGTGTCTCATCATGGGATGACTTCAGAAGGATTTTTAAAGAATAATATGGTGAAAAGACTGATCCAAGCTTTTTTATAAATGAATTCACTAGTATTACTATGGGGTCAAATGAGCAAGTTGTTGATTTTAATGCTATGTTCACTAGAGTGTTGAACAAATTACTTCACATGAGGCCTAATGAACCAATGTGCATGGTACTATACATAAATTCTTTTGATACTAAAACAACTTATGGGTTAAGAGATAAGGGTCCTACTAGCCTCAGGGATGCTTTTAGGATTGCAACCAACATTGAGAATAATAGGAAAGCATCTGGTAAGACAAATAGAAGGGATAATGTAACGATTCTTCAAAATCCAAATAATAAGTCTTAAAGTACTCAAGGTAATGCATCTACTTCTGAAGAGAAATTGGATAAATTGACAACTGTTTTTAAAGGCCTAAGTTATAGACTTGCAAAAAATGAAAAAGGGATAGGTCCTGAAAGGCAAGTTTACCAGAGACAAGAGAAGAGACCATCATTGCATGATATGCCTTATAATACTAATTGGCATAATGGTAAACCCATTCTCCCAAATAGAAACACTAATCAACGAACTCAAAATGTCAAGGAGACTCTTGATCTTTTGAAGAAAGTTGTTAACATTGTTGATGATACCCCATGGTGCACAATATGTCAAATGCCTCACTCACAATCACAATGTATGATTGCTCAATCTTTGTATAATAACGATGTTGCCTGTGATGAATGAAATGAATCACATTATATGGAGGATGATAATGTCAATATGTTGTCCACAAATGGGGAGTATTCTTCTTATGATACTGATGAAAGCACAAGTTGTGTGACTCAGGTCTACCAGCAGATTTTCTATGATGAGGATGATGAAGATAACTATGCTTATGCTTAAGATTCATGCATCTTTCTAAATAACTTAAGGAGGCCTTCTGATGAAGAGATCAGAGCTCTCATAGCTATAGCAGTGGCTCAGGTCAAGAGCAACTATAATATTAGAGGTAAGGCTCAAGTTGGTGATCCACGTCAACCAGAAGACACCGTTGTGAACCAACCAATGTATAATCATAAAGGGACTGAACCGCATAAGACTAGATAGAATAATAATAAGAAAAATTCTAAGAAAAAACCAAGTCATTATTCTCAAAGACCAAAAAATGAGGATCAAAATAAGAATTCTCAAGTCATGGATGATAGTCAGAAGGCCATTAAAATTAAGGCTAGATCAGCTTAGGATAAGAATAAAACCACAGCTCAAGCTACAACTGTTATACAAAAGTATGCTCCATTTGACATAACTCAGGTTTTATCCCAGATAAAGGTCTCTATTCCATTGATGGAGATGATGAAAGTTAAAGAATTCAGAAATAAAGCATTGTCTCTAATTTTAGGAGTAGCTTGTTAGGCTGAAAAGAATGTTGAGACTCAGGGTAATAAACAAGCCTTGTGTATTGATGAAGATGAGATCCCAGAAGTCTATCTGGGGGTGACAATGACAAAATTTCCTTCACAGGTTGAACCATTTTACGTCTCCCTTGTTATTAATGGAAAAGTAATCAAGAATTGTATGCTTGACTCAGGAGCATCAACAAATATTATGCCTCTGGCTATCATGCAACAAGATGGATTGAAAATAGATAAGGCATGTGGAAAATGCTATGCAATGGATGCTAGGGAGGTACCAGTTATAGGAATCATGAAGGGTGTGGATTTTATGCTAGCAGCATATCCAGAAAAGACTTACAGAATAAACATAACAGTAGTTGACATAAAGCCATAGTATGGTATGCTATTGTCAAGAAGATGGGCAGCATTGGTTGGAGGAAGTATGCAGCTAGATTTATCATATGCCATGATTCCAATGAATGGTAGAGATGTCAAACTAGTCAGTGAAGAGTGATCACCAGAAACAGTTGAAGATCAGTATTCAGAAGAGCATATCTATTTTGTGGATACTGACTGTGAGAATTTTAGAGTTGTCTCAGATGATCAAGGAAATAAAGAGAAAGATCTTTGCAGTCAAGAACTTGAGCATCAGGGTCTCTAGACTATTAATTTTGATGGAGCTTGTTCAAAGGAAGGTTTTGGTGCTAGAGTTGTCTTTTTGTCTCCAGCAGGTAAGCTTCTGAAATTCTCTTTCTTGTTAAAGTTTGCCTGCACAAATAATATTTCAGAATATGAGACTCTGCTACTAGGATTAAATGTTGCTTTGAAGCATGGGATTAAGATGCTAAAAGTGTTTGGAGATTCAGAATTAATTGTCTCCCAGGTGAGAGATAAATATGCTTAAAAAAATAAAAGGTTAAAACAGTATAAGCATGTTGTATGGGATACAATTGAATTATTTGATGCCTTTTCAATAAATTGGATAGAGAGATCAAAGAATGTCATGGCAGACTTTTTAGTAATGTGGCCATAAGGTTGGATGATATCACTCTGTCTGATGTTACAAATGTTGAAGTTAAAATGAGACCTATAGTACCAGATAATATATGCAGTTGGCAGGTGTTTGATGATGATAGAGACTTGTTGAAGTTCCTACACTGCATAGATGAATATGAGAATGAGGAGATTGGTTTTTAGAACTTTGTAGAATTTGTGAATGGAAAAGAGACTCTTTTGGGGAAAGAAGTAATTCAACTTAAAACAAATAAAATCCCCAGAGGGCTAGTTGCTTTAGAAAGAGCATTTGACAATAGAGACCAGTTTATTACAAAGGTATCTCCTACAAACAAGGATGACTTGGAGGAGATAAACTTGGGGACACACCATGCCCGTAAAAAGGTATATATTGGCAAACAACTCAAGCCACACATCAGGAGTATGTTGATTGCATTATTAAAAAAATATAAGCATGTCTTTGCATGGTCATATGAGGACCTAAAAGCTTATAGAGAAGACTTATTCTAGTATGAGATTCCTCTGAAGCCTAGAGCTAAGACATTAAATAGAAACAAAGACCTATTAACCCAACTTTGGCTCCAAAAATGCAAGAAGAGCTTGTAAAACTTAGGGAGGCTAAAAGAATTGTGCCCATTAGACACTCAACTTGGGTGTCCAATCTTGTCCTAGTTAGAAAGAAAAATGGTGATATAAGACTTTGTGTGGACTTCAAAAATTTGAATGTATCTTCTTTAAAGGATAATTATCCATTGCCTAACATGGAGGCTATGTTGCAGAAGGTAACTGGTTGTGAGCTTTTATCTATGATGGATGGATTTTCAGGATACAATCAGGTGAAGGTAAAAGAATCTGAACAATACAAGACTACTTTCACCACTTCATGGGGGACTTATGTATATGTAAGAATGCCATTTGGACTAACAAATGTAGGTACTATATTTCAGAGGGCCATGGATGTTACTTTTGCAGGATTGATTAACTCAATTTTGGGTGTGTATCAGGATGATTTAACTACTTATTCAAAAAAGGAGGAGCAACATTGCATGCATCTAGAACAAATTTTTATTAGGACATTGGAATAGGGCATTTCACTTAACCCAATGAAATGTACTTTTGGGGTAGTAGAAGGAAAACTATTGGGACACATTGTTTCCAAAGATGGAGTCAGGATTGATCTTGAAAGGGTTGCTGCAATTGATAGAATTCAAATTCCTAAAACAGTGAAAGGCATTCAGTCTTTCTTTGGGCAGATTAACTTTGTTAGAAGATTCATTCCCAACTTTGCAGAGATTACAAAGGATATTTCTAAAATGTTAAAGAAAGGTGAAACTATCAAATGGGAAAGTGAAGCAACTAGATCATTTTAGAACATCAAAGAGGCTAAAAAGATGGCTCCTGTGTTGAAATCTCCTAATTTTTCTAAGTTGTTTCAGTTGTTCTCATTTGCCTCTTTTCACACTATTGCTGCATGTTTATTACAGAAAAATGAAGATGGTTTTGAGCAACCTATTACTTTATTTATCATGTCATTGCAGGTAGCTGAATTTAAATATGATATCATGGAAAAGCAGGCATATGCATTGGTTAGGGTAGTCAAAAGCTTTAGGCCATACTTAGTAGGATCTCAGATAATCACATATGTGCCCCATGTAGCAGTTAAGGACATTTTCACTCAACAGGAAGTGACAGGAAGAAGATGCAAGTGGATTAACAAGTTACAAGAGTTCAACATTGAGATAGAAATTACAAAATTGGTAAGGGGACAGGGTTTAGCTAAGATGATGACACAATCAAATTTGGAGGCATGCCAGGTAAATGTAGTTCAGAATGAAGTTGTTAATATGTCAGAATCTAAATGGTACAAGGATATTGTGTATTATTTGTAGAATTTGAATTATCCTTCCCATCTCAGTGATAGTAAAAAAAGGACCTTAAAGTTACATGCTATCAAATACATCATTATTCAACGAGAACTATATTGGAAGAATCCTGATTGTGTACTACTTAGATGTGTGGATGAAAATAAAGCTATGGATATGTTAAGTGACATGCACAAAGGAGTGTGTGGTGGACACTATACTGTCAAGACAATAGCTCACAAAACTCTTAGAGTAGGTTATTGGTGGCCCACCCTTTTCTCAGATGCACAAAAGATGGTAAGAAAATGTGATCCCTGTCAAAAGTTCTCAGGAAAACTTAAGTATGAAGGTGCATTACCCCTTAGAACTATAACTGTGGAGGCTCCATTTCAGCAGTGGGGAATTGATTTTATAGGGGAAATTTTAGAAAAATCAAGTGAGGACATAGTAGGATTTTGGTAGCTACTGACTATTTTACTAAATGGATTGAAGCCATTCCAACTAAGAAAGCTACAAGTAGGGTGGTGATGGATTTTATTTTGGAACACATTATTATCATGTTTGGAGTGCCAATCAAAGTGGTCATAGACAACACCATGTGCTTCAGATCTGGTGAGTTTGTTGATTTTTGTAATAACTATGGGATTGATTTGTCATATGCATCACCATATCATCCACAAGGAAACGGTTAGGCAGAATCAAGTAACAGAAGCCTTATGAAAATCATCAAAAGGATGGTAGATAAGAACAAGAGGGCATGGGATTCAAAGTTAAAGATGGCACTATGGGCTGACCGGATAACAGTGAAGAAAGCAATTGGAAGGTCACCTTTTGAGCTAGTGTATGATGCACCAGCTAAGTTACCTGTGAACAATTTCTTGCCAGTTTATAGATTCATACAAGAAAATGATAATGTTGGTGCTTGAATTGACTGTCAATTTCCAAGCAATTTTCATGCAGGCACCATCCCAAAATATCCAAAAAGTTCTAAGTTTTTGCACCCCTTCAGTGTTTTTCAGCATCTGCATCTCGGTTCTTGAGGAAGGGGCCATCATGTTTTCTCCATCGGCATGAGTTTGTTTTTGTGTCTTCGAACTTCTGGTTTGAACTTGAACCATTTGCTCAATGGTTCAAGGTTGAATAGTTCGATGCTTCGCGTTTCTTGGCCGCCAGTCAAGTGTTTTGCCAATGGGAATATTTTTGATGTTTGAACCTCGGCATCGAACTTCTCAGTTGAACCTCTCTTTTGAACCATCGGGTTGAACCGGTTCAAGGTTCAATGGTTCAAAGCTTTATGATTTTGGTCTCATCAGAGTGATCGGCTTCATCGGTGAAGCAGTATCATGTTGGGCCGATAGTTGGTTGTCTGGCCGATGAGGGATGTTCAAGGTGGTCATCGGCAGGACTTGTGCTATCAGCCAAGGATTTTCTTGTTTCTCTGAGGGATGTTGGTCTCACTGAAGACCTAGGATGTGGTATGCCATTGGAGTGAGATTGTGTATCGGGATAACTATTGAAGGGTCCGCCGATGGAGTTTTCTCTGGCCGACAGGAGGATAGAGTGGCTATCGGGCAGATTTCACATTGGTCTCACCGATGAAGTATTATCGGTGAGAGTTGGTCTATTGGATGGGGAGATTTTGGTTGCTCCGACGGTGTAAGTCACACCGACGGAGGTGGTTTTTGCTATGGGCTTTTGGAGAGAGAGGTGTGTGTCAAGCGTGGCAAAAGTGCTCGACACCTATTATGCATATGGCCATGTTTTTAAAGTGCTGAAGGGGTCTCCACACCAAGCATGTGGGATTAATGTTCCTGCATATTTTAAACCTGCAGTGGAACACGTTTTGGCGGGAAGTTCTTTTTTGAGTACTGTGACTATTTTCTTGGCAGCCGTAGGTGGTTGAGCCATCAATGGTGACTGTAGCAAGGGTATGGGCGATGGTACAAATGATTAAACTACCCGATTGTGAATGAAGACTTCTAGATGGTGGTGCAAGGCTCGAGGCCTCCCTTGTCTACTGCATTGATGACTTCTGAGCGCCATTCTTTTTGATGGATGTATCTGGCAAATTTTTGACTTCTGGCTATGTAATTAATGCTGAGTACACTTCCCTCTGGCTGTTTTTAAGCAGGAAGTGTTACTCATTTTAGAGGTTGGATGTTTTTGGGCTTTCGGCTCTGGCTTTGAACATAAGGTGTTCACATTTTGAAAGGCATTTTTTGCTACAGACTCGGTCCTTAGTCTGGTGTACTAGTCTATTTTGGCTTGTAAATGATGATTTTCTCTATGATCACTTTCTATACAGATTGATTTTAAATAAAAAACACCTGTGTGTGTATTGTTTCTGATTGTCTCTTGTATGTCATTTGTTTTCCTTTCAAACAAGGTTGTCAAGGGCTTCCAAGATTTTTAGTATATGCATACTGTGTGTCTGATTTATTGTGTTTGCTCAAGGAGTGGTTAAATAGGCTTTTGATCAGATACAAAGGAAAATAGATTGCATCATAGGATCTGTTAAGTATGATCATAAGTAATACTCTTTCTTGGACATGTTGCTGTTAGGCAGTAGCATTCTTCTCAGGTCCTATGGATATGAATTTATGTTGTCATGGGGAGACATTTACATTCTTAGATATGACTCTACTGCCCAGATAAGGCACTGGTTTGGGAATCTGTCTGTTCAATGGGTCTAGGAAAGTCCCATAACTCCAAACATCATTTCAAACCATTTCATCCTTTCACCTATTAGTTGTAGGATTAGGAGTAGGAAACCCCTGCATGCTCTCATCCCTAACCAGACATTATGTCCAAGAATGTTACCAATCTTGTGATTTGTTACAAAAATCTTGGTCCTTACATGAGAGCATTCTGCCTATTGCTGTCAAGTTATATCCTTCTGTCATTGAGCTAGTCAAGGTCATACTTTTATCAAATAGGGACACCCCCCTTGGTGCGGCAGAACCAAAAGTGAAGGGGAGGAGCTCACGCAACCTCTTGTATTTAGTTGGCTAAATCTGCCTGTGCATTAGAACTGGCAAACCCTAATGCTGATTTAGAAGAATAACCCAACAAAATGGTGACTCTACTAGGGAGCCTTTCATGTGAATGATGATGCTCTGCTGGTGGAATGAACCTAGAAAAATAGCTTTTAGCTATTGAAAATTTTGTCCTCTCTGGAGAGATGGCAACTCTGCAAAAGATTCAAGTGCACATGAAAAGTTGATGTGTGTGTTGTGATAGAAAATGTGCTTTTCAGACTTCAGCATCTATATGAGAAAAGGTACCCTGTTTCTTCCCACTTATATTTATTGTTCTACTGCATAAGTTAGATGCCAGGGGAGGTTATAGGTCTTAGGAAATTAGGATGTCTGAAAATAGAAGTTTCATGAATCCAAACATGTATACACCCATACTCAGTGAAAAGGGGAATGATTTGTTGGATAAGAGAATTGAAGAATTAAAAAATAGGTTGATATTCTTAGAAGCTAGGTAGGCCCAGTTGAATCATGATAACCTTATTGTGTCTGCCAATCAGAAAGCTAAACCTCTTGTCAGCCCTTTTGATCCTTTGTATGACCAACTGGATTTGTCATGGGTTGATTATAAAGTAGAAAGTATGCCTGCTAGGATATACTGTCAGATGCCTAGATTTAGTGGTCACAATGTATGTGATGGGAATGCACATATCCAAAATTTTCATGAGTTCATGGGAAAACATTCATTCAGAGATGAGGATATGTGGATGAGGTTTTTTGTTAGGTCCTTTGATGCAAAAGCAAAAGACTAGTATTTGAGATTTTCGAAGAGATCCTTTGCCTATTGGGATGAGCTTACTGACTATTTCAAAAAGGAATTTGCAAAAGAACCTACTGATCTTGTTGCAGAATTGATGAAAATCAGAAAACAAGATGAAGAGCTATGTGTTGTTTTCAGTCATAGGTTTGCAGTAGCCCTTTCACAGATCCCAGAAGTCTTCAGACTTGACACTTCAGCCTGTGTTGGCACATTCTTTGAGGCTTTTGAGGAGGGCTCTAGTGCATTACTGAGGGATTTCAAGGTGACAAATATGCAGATGGCATACAAGTTCGTAGAAAATATAGAAAAAATTAGAAATGAGCATATGCGGAAATCCCTATCTCCAGGCCTTGGTGTGAGAAATGGTTGTGAAGCTGCAAATGACCAAATAATTAAGGTATCATGTGCAGATAAAAATGAAAATGAAAGCATAGAGGTTGAGACTGCTGTATTTGAACATAATGCTAACAATACTGCTCAACTGGATTGTTCACCAGTTGAGGATGCCAAGGAAAGGACTAATGAGGACTCCCATTGCAATGTTGAGGCAACTGGCCATGAGAGCAAAAATGAGGTTGTGGACAGTAATGAGCAACTTTTGGAATGGACCTATGGAGACAATTGTGAGTATTGTACTCAAGACAGAGAAGATATAAGCAAACAGAAAAATAGTTCCATGTGTGACCCATTGCCTTCCTTTCAAACACATGGAGATCATGAAGAGCAGTCAGGGATTGAAACAAGTGCTAGTACAGAGCATGATTGTTTTTCATTTGATGGCTATTTTGCTTATGACACACAGGCTGATACTCCTCCACAAAGGGAATCCATTGGTGATGGAGATACATGCTCTGCTGCCCATGAACAAATGGCATACTATGATGAAACTGATGCACCTGGGCCACCCATTTATGACATATGTGGTGATGAGGATCTGTCTGAGTATGGTGAAGATTTAGACACTGTTTTTGACTTGGATTTTGTTTCTCATCCTAATGAAAGAGGAAACAACATACATCAGGTAGGTGACTGTAAAAATGTGCCTGATTGTACAGAGGTGCTAGAGCTTGATCTTTTCCAGTATGGTGCTGCTGTTGGTTGTGTACATGATGTGCACAATTATGAATTCAAAAGCTTTTCCTTTAATATGCCAGCTCATGAAGAGAGACCTATTTTTCCTAGTTATGTGATGGACTTTGAGTGCTTTCAATTTTCAGTCCAGCTAGGAAATCATTTTGTAATGCATAGTGATGATAACCTGTATTCTATACCATGTGAGTATGCATTGCTTGATACATTCTGCATCCATTTGTTGCCTAATGCTGAGGGTTGTTTGCATAAGGTTAACAGTGACAAACTAAGTCAGAAGGTTGAATATGCAAATGACCAGGTTTGTTTGTGGTCAGATCATGGCAGTACTCTCAGGCTTGACCTAGTGCATGCAGATGAGAACAAGGTGTTTGATAAGGGGAAATATTGGTTTTCCTTTTCTTGGTGGCCTTGGGCCATCAAGTTTGATTGGTGATGTAGATCATTGTAACTCCATGACTCTATGCCCAATGGATAAGGCACTGGTCTGCATCCCAGAGATCTAGGGTTCTCGCTGCAGTCTTGCACCTGCACGTCCCCAATCAGAGCCACTGTTGGTGCCTGAATTGACTGTTAATTTCTGAGCAATTTTCATGCAGGCACCATCCCAAAATATCCAAAAAGTTCTAAGTTTTGGCACCCCTACAATGTTTTTCAGCATCTGCATCTTGGTTCTTGAGGAAGGGGCCATCATGTTTTCTTCATCAGCATGAGTTTGTTTTTGTGTCTTTGAACTTCCAATTTGAACTTGAACCCTTTGCTCAACGGTTCAAGGTTCAATAGTTTGATCCTTCAAGTTTCTTGGCCGCCAGTCAAGTGTTTTGCCGATGGGAATATTTTTTATGTTTGAACCTCGACGTCAAACTTCTCAGTTGAACCTCTCTTTTGAACCATTGGGTTGAACTGGTTCAAGGTTCAATGGTTCAAAGCTTTATGATTTTGGTCTCATCAGAGTGATCGGCTTCATCAGCAAAGCAGTTTCATGTTGGGCTGACAGTTGGTTGTCTGGCCAATGAGGGATGTTCAAGGTGCTCGTCAGTAGGACTTGTGCTATCGACCAAGGATTTTCTTGTTGCTCCGAGGGATGTTGGTCTCGCCGAAGACCTAGGATGTGGTATGCCATTGGAGTGAGATTGTGTATCGGGATAACTAATGAAGGGTCCACCGATGGAGTTTTCTCTGGCCGACGGGAGGATAGAGTGGCTATCGGGCAGATTTTGCATTGGTCTCACCGATGAAGTATTATCGGTGAGAGTTGGTCTATCGGCTGGGGAGATTTTGGTTGCTCTGACGGTGTAAGTCACACCGACGGAGGTGGTCTTGGCGATGGGATTTTGGAGAGAGAGGCGTGTGTCAAGTATGGCAAAAGTGCTTGACACCTATTATGCATATGGCTATGTTTTTAAAGTGCTGAAGGGGTCTCTGCACCAAGCATGTGGGATTAATGTTCCTGCATATTTTAAACCTGTAGCAGAACGCGTTTTGGCAGGAAGTTCTTTTTTGAGTGCTGCGACTGTTTTCTCGGTGGTCGCGGGTGGTTGAGCCATCAATGGTGACTGTAGCAAGGGTATGGGCGATGGTACAAATGATTAAACTACCTGATTGTGAATGAAGACTTCCAGATGGTGGTGCAAGGCTCGAGTCCTCCCTTGTCTGCTGCATTGATGACTTCTGAGCGCCATTCTTTCTGATGGATGTATCTGGCAGAATTTTGACTTCTAGCTATGTAATTAATGCTGAGTACGCTTCCCTCTGGCTATTTTTAAGTAGGAAGTGTTACTCATTTTAGAGGTTGGATGTTTTTGGGCTTTCGGCTCTAGCTTTGAACATAAGGTGTTCACATTTTAAAAAGCATTTTTTTCTACAGACTCGGTCCTTAGTTTGGTGTACTAGTCTATTTTGGCTTGTAAATGATGATTTTCTCTATGATGACTTTCTATGCAGATTGATTTTAAATGAAAAACACATGTGTGTGTATTGTTTCTGATTGTCTCCTGTATGTCATTTGTTTTCCTTTCAAACAAGGTTGTCAATGGCTTCCAAGTTTTTCAGTATATGCATACTGTGTGTCTGATTTATTGTGTTTGCTTAAGGAGTGGTTAAAAAGGCTTTTGATCAGATACAAAGGAAAATAGATTGCATCATAGGATCTGGTAAGTATGATCATAAGTAATACTCTTTCTTGGACATGTTGCTGTTAGGCAGTAGCATTCTTCTCAGGTCCTCTGGATATGAATTTATGTTGTCATGGGGAGACATTTACATTCTTAGATATGACTCTGCTGCCCAGATAAGGCACTGGTTTGGGAATCTGTCTATTCAATGGGTCTAGGAAAGTCCCATAACTCCAAACATCATTTCAAACCATTTCATCCTTTCACCTGTTAGTTGTAGGATTAGGAGTAGGAAACCCCTGCATGATCTCATCCCTAACCAGACATTATGTCCAAGAATGTTGCCAATCTTGTGATTTATTACACAAATCTTGGTCCTTACATGAGAGCATTCTGCCTGTTGTTGTCAAGTTATATCCTTCTATCATTGAGCTAGTCAAGGTCATACTTTTATCAAATAGGGACACCCCCTTGGTGTGGTAGAACCAGAAGTGAAGGGGAGGAGCTCACGCAACCTCTTGTATTTAGTTGGTTGAATCTACCTGTGCATTAGAACTGGCAAACCCTAATGCTGATTTAGAAGAATAACCCAACACAAGGAAATGGTTAGGCAGAATCAAATAACAAAAGCCTTATGAAAATCATCAAAAGGATGGTAGATAAGAACAAGAGGGCATGGGATTCAAAGTTAAAGATGGCACTATGGGCTGACCGGATAACAGTGAAGAAAGCAATTGGAAGGTCACCTTTTGAGCTAGTGTATGGTGCACCAGCTAAGTTACCTATGAACAATTTCTTGCCAGTTTATAGATTCATACAAGAAAATGATAAAGAGATTGAAGACTCAATGATTGAAAGGATAAATCAACTGGATGCATTGGATGAAATTAGAAGAGAAGCACAGAAGACAAATATCAAAAAACAACAGAAGATGAAATATTTGTTTGATAAAAGGGCTATAGAAAGGAAGTTTTAGATAAGTGACTTGGTCCTTGTTTGGAATGTAAAGATTCAGGATAAGGGCAAGCATGGTAAATTTGAGCCCTTATGGATGGGCCCATATCAAATCAGTAATACTCATGGAGAGGATTCCTACTTTCTCTAGGCCCTAAATGGTGAACGACTAGAATTGCCTGTCCACGGTAAATTTCTCAAACCTTATTTCTCATTAGTGAATATCTTGAGTGCACATTGTAAATTAGGTGTGAATAATCTATACATACCTTGTATAGTCAAAGGTGTTTTGTGTTTTGCATTTTACCTGGTCTGTCCCAGAATGGTCTGGCTCTCGTTGCAGCCTTGCGCCTGCACATCCCCAGTTGGAGCCAATGGTGGTGCCCACCTAGGGTTAGGGTTTTGAGTTGAGTCTACAATCTTGTATTTTTGGTTCCCTCAAACCCTTAATGCCTTAGTTTTTATTTTCCTCGGCCTCATGCATTATGTCTTGTTTTTTGTCATTGACCTCCTATAGCGGGTTCCTAGTCATTTAAGTTGTGACTTAAGCCTTTTAGCTCATTGAATGACTGACCCCCTTTGCCTTGTGTTACCTCCTTTTCCCGTCATGAAAGTCATATCGCCATGACAATGTGCATCGATGGCCATATTCATGTTCCCGTTGATAGGCCGATGGCACATACAAAGGGAGAATGCAAGTCAAAATGTACATCGATGAACATACAAGGGTTCTTTCGTCATGACACAGTGCATCGGTAGCCTTGTTCATGTTCCTTCTGACAGCCGATGCATCTACAAGGCAAAACATTCAAAGTGCATATTAGTGAAACTAGGTGCATCGGTGGCCAAGTCCAAGGTTCCTTCGACAGGCCAATGAAGAAGCAAAGATAACTGCAAGGCAAGAACCAAAAGGTGGATGTACATGGTAGATTCTTGGTATATTTTGTGCTTGTATGAAAAGGACTGCATGTGTGTTGTGTTGTATTTTTGGTATACAACGGGTGAGATACATTGGTAGATTTCAAAAAGATTCAAATCGGGCCTGGCAAGAGTTGATACAAAGGCATGGTTGACAAGTCAAAGGTAGTTTCCTTTGTATCTTATGTGATTGCATCTACAATGGAACATACAAGGGCCAGAATCAAAATTGCCTCAAATTTGTTGTATGTGCAGGTTGGCATCCACCATTGTATATTCGACATACAACTACATATAAAAGTGAATATACAAGTGGACACATGCAAAGAGGATGCAGCTGAAAAGTTAACTGCATTTGTGAAATAGGTGAAATCCATGGGTTGTATATTGGGATTGTATGTGCGATATACAATCGCACATACAAAGAAATATACAAGCAAAGTCAACAGTTTTCAAAAGCATGGTGGGCCTACACAGTTGTATGTTTGTGGTTGTATGTATATTGCATATTGTATATATGTATTGTGCAAGGTAATGATACAAAGGGAAGAGACAAAGCAGGACCCGATGGTGATTTCAAATTGTTTCATAAATATTTGGGGTCCGCACCTTGTATGTGTTGTAATTGTATGTATATACAATTGCATATACAACCATAGATGCAAAAGAAAAGGTACAAAATGTATGTCGGCATGACATTGCTTATTGGTAAAAACTTCTAGGGTCATTCTGATAGCCGATAGAGAATGCAAGTGCTTGCCGATGGAGATCCAATGGCAGGCTACCACGTGTCCAAGGTGATTGTTTGTATATGCATATGCATATACAAGGATTTGAATATGCAAAGGGTGAAAAAGGCAAAATGTATGTTTATGCTACAAAAATTTAAAAAGGAAAAGGATGCCTGTGTGGCACGTTTTAATTGGTTAGTGACTTTTCATCATGAACTGAGGCCGTAGATCTTAGGGAAGAGGAAGGAATTGATGGCCATGTTTCAAATCAGTCAAATTTTCAAGAACAAAAGGAGATTTGTATGTGTTCACGATTGCATTTCAAGTGGAAAGAGTTCCAGAGCATGTGAACCATTGCTACATCCCAAAATTGGTAGGTTGGCATTTATGGCAAATTTGTAGATGCATGGTTGACTGATTGACAGGCCAGCTACTTTGTTAAAGGCAAAAATCTTTAGGCAGCGGTGCATATCCTAATTTCAACCACTCTTTCCTTCTTCTCTCTACTGCCTTTAGTGTTCTTGGAACCATTTTCATGGTGAAGTGTATTTGGTGGCATTTTGAATTGACCCTGTAATTAATTGCTAAGTGCACATTCTGGGTATAAGTGAACTATGTCACTCATTTTTCAAGGTTGTTGAGGATTTGGCAAATTTTGGGGAGTAATAAGATACAATCTTTCTGGTGGCTCTGTTTTATGTCTTGTGAGTTTATGAATCATGTGTTGAATGTTTTATGCATAATCTTGCTGGTTTCTTGTTGTTTTTATATGAGAAATGCATTGTTGCATGTATTTAGTTGTTTATCTCCAAGTTGTGGTCATCTTTTCTTTTGAATCAGAGTAGCTAAGGGTTACTTGGGATTTAGGGACATGGTTTTTCTGTGTTGAATGTCTAATCTCTTACCTTTGTTCAAGGAACAAACTAAATGTTTTAGGTTAAACATTGGGAAAGGTATGTTGTAACAAGGATATCATCAAGTATGAATGACTAAATACTCAGTCTTGGGAAGTATCTATAAGGCAGACACTAAAAAGTTTCCCCTTGAAAGTCAACTATTGATTCAATTTTATGGTAATCATTCACATGTGTATGTCTATTGACTCCGAGCCCTGAGATAGGCACCAGTCTAGTCTTGTATCGAGGTTACAACCCAAAGTCCCAGTCTTGCATCCAGATACAAAATACAAATTCAAACTTCAAATATGACCTTTGAAGACATTAGAATTAGTTTTAGGACCAAAATCCTCTGATTCACAACTGAGCATAAGGCCCAAAGCTAGCTCCTTTGCACTTATTTTACAGTTTTGGTCTACATAAGAGAGGATTTATCTGCTTTGTATCAACATCCCAGCAAGTTCATAGGTACATTTCATGGATGTTGAATAGGAAATACCCCCTAGGTTCTACAAAGCCTAAAGAAGGAGAGGAGATATTTATAGAGTCTATCTCCTGTACTGTTGGCCCCTGACCTAGAAATCTTGTTGATCAATGATGGCTACCTTGTAGGGATAACTAGGAAGCATCCAATTTGAGAAAAGTCCAACACTACTTTTAATTCTTCTTTCATACAATGCCACTTAGTTGCATTGTTTGAAAGAGGGACAAAATATAGAGAACTAAAATATTCCCTAGTACTATTCATCACTCAATCCCTAATCGATCAACTTCATCATCTATAGCTAAATGCATCAACTAGTCCTAATTAATCTAGGACATATATCCCTTTCACCTAAAGTCCATAACTTAATTAAATATCTAATTAACCAGCCTTTTCCATCTTACATTTATAGTTATAGGGCATATTCATTGATACATAACTGATTGGTCTCAATTTGATCTATGCAAAGAATCAATTATGTAATAATTCAACTATGACATAGTGAGATGTATATGGATAAAATATATATTTTTTATATCTGTGTTGGTTTTATTGTATACATGTAGATTAAATCATGAATAAAGCCAACAAATGGAAATAAGTTAAAATATTTTAATATTGAAAAGAAGAATCAGAAACTGATAGAGATTGGTGTAGGCTACTTTAAATGCATGTATACATGTAAGCAAATGTCAACTTTATCTATTTAAGTGGCAATGGATGTATACAAATAGATCCAAACAACTATACAACTATCATGACTAGAAATAAATGTGAATGGTAGCATTGATTTTCACTTTCATTCAATAATAAATTACAACTTGATATGGCTTTAGAATTTCTTCATTTTAAAATGAAAAATAAGTATTGACAGTTAAATATATTGATTAAAAACCTAACTATTATTTTCTCTAAGTGGTTGAGTAGCTTAATAAATTGTCCTCCAGGTAAATTGCAATATCATTTCCTTTTCTAGGCTTAACACTTCTATTTAATGCATTTAAGCATATATTTGTAACTTCAACTTTGAACCAGTTTTGTAGCTGATCACAGATAGGGAAACTGGAATTGCACAAGGATTTGCTTTTGTGACAATGTCCACTAGTGAGGAAGTAGAAATAAGCATTGAAAAGTTCAACTAATATGTGAGTAGCATTCTTATTATTTCATCTTATATATTATTTTTAAATGTTTCCTGAATAATATGAAGTATGAAGAATAAGATTAAAGCTAAAATGAATAATGCATTATCTTTTTCCCATTTTTTCTCATTCACTCTTCTTATGCTTCTTACAATATTATGAATGTAGTGTTACAAACTTACAATTTATCTAATGAAGCTTTCTAGGTTTTCTCAATGCATGGATTCAGTATTAGATTACAATTCATATTTATTTGGGATCATATTCTGTGATTACAATACAATTCATATTGTATACACCTAAAAATGACACAACTCTGTCTAAATAAATATTTTTAATATTTATTTAAGTCTACCTTCCTCTATGAATAAATAAATAATCAAATTTATTTATTCGATTCATATTCCTCTAAATTAATTAAATATCAAAATATTTAATTATCTCTTCTAAAGTCAAAATTAAACAAAATCCTTTATTTAATTAAATTCTTCCAAACAATTAAATAATTCTAAATTATTTAATTAAGTCAAGTCTATTCCTCCAAATTTAAATAAATCATTTAAATTTATTTAAATCCTCTCACTCTCCAAAAATAAAATATAATTAAATATTTTATTTATTCTTCCAAATCATTTGCAAGTAATTTTATTTATTTAATTCGCTTTCTTATTTTTCCAAATCTTCTAAAAGTAAATCTTTCTTGTCATGCAAAAGCAAAAATTGAGTTTTTTGATTTAAAGCAATCTTGTTATTATCAATAACTCTTAAATTAGAATAAAACATTCTAATTTGTGAAAAGCTGATGAAGGGGGTAAATCATAAAACACACAATAATAGAAATTGAACATAGAGAATAGAATTTTCTTTTATTGATTTGGGCAACTCATTATATTACAGAAGCTTAATTACAATCAGAGGAATCAGTCCTCTACAGGCTACAACACACTACAGCGACCATCACCAGGCTCTAGAATCTTCTGCCTTCTGTAACCCCCAAATCAGCTAGGGTTTCTTTTTTCCCACCTATTCTTGACTCTACACTTGCCCCCTTAACTCTCCCCCTACCCAGGGTTCCCAAAAATGGTTATTAATAGCCTTTTTGGCGGCCAACCTAATTTTGAATTTTGCATCTCCCTCCAAAATAGGTCAACTTCCGAGAGCCATAACTTTTGATCCGGGACTCCGATTGACGAACCGTTTTATGCGTCAAAAAGCTCACGAAGTGCTCTATGTGCTAAGAACTAGATCTACTAGTTCCAACCATTTTTGGGCCCGTACGGGGCTGTTTAGTGCCTCAAACCTGAGTTTGAATAATTTTTAGGCATTTTTCAGGAAACAAAAACTTTAATATCTTTCAGCTCGCAAATGATCTTCGTGTGATTCCTTTGCCAAAGTTCTTATATTTCTATTATGTAACTTCCTATAAATTTTGACTTCATTCCGTGCCCAAATGCAAACTTTCTAAAAATAGCAGTTTACTATTTTTAGCAGTTTGGGAAAACTAAAAGTTCTACATTATTATTCAAGCGATTATGGGACCAAAACCATAGATTTTGAGAAGAAATGGATAGAACATCAACAATTTTGAAACACATTTTTTTTGGGTGATGCAAGATTGCCCTTACACCACTGGATGATCCTGCATCAGACACCCAGGGTAATTTGAGAAGTGACCCTGTCACGTCTCAGGTGTTTGTGTGAGGAAAACCCAAATGGTCAACCTCTGCCTTAGACAACCAAGAAGAATATTGAATAGGCCTTCCTTTCCATTTCACTAGATATTCTTCATATTGCCTGTTTCAAGTGCTCCTTCCCACACGGCTATCCAAGATCTCTTCTATCTCCTCTATTGAAGTAGATGCCAGAATACTCCACTGCACTTCTGTTGGTCCATGATTTGTTCCACCTTCATGATATTTTGTTAAATCAACAATGTTAAAAATAGGGGAAATGTTGATCCCACTCGGTAGCTCTACCTCATATGCATTTCTAGAATCATGCTTCTTTAGGATTTTGCATGGTCCAAATTTTTTCATTGTCAATTTATGGTATGTTCCAATTGGGAACCTTTCTTTTCTCAAGTGAACCATGACTTCATCTCCCACCTAGAACTCCTTATACCTCCTCTTCTAATCTGCCTTAGCCCTGTACTGAGTAGTCATCTTATTAATGTGCTTTCTCACCTCTTCATGCAAATTCTTCATATGTTCTGCAAAGTCTTCAGCCTCGGCACTTGTTTTTTCTCCCTTATCTAGATTCCTTGACTTTGAAGCATTTCTTGGACTATTTCCATATACAATCTGGAATGGTGATTTACCAGTACTCCTATTGACAGAATTGTTGTAAGCAAATTCTACTTGTGGTAAAATCAAATCCCATCCCTTGGGCTTATCCCCTACTAAGCATCGTAGTAGGTTACCCAAACTCCTATTCACCACTTTTGTCTGTCCATCAGTCTGTGGATGGTGTGCAGAACTAAACTTCAAATCTATCTTCAACTTCTTCCACAATGTCCTCCAGAAATAACAAACAAACTTGGTATCTCGATCTAAAACTATGCTCTTTGGTAGACCGTGTAATCTCACCACCTCTTTGAAAAATAATTCAATAATATGAACAGCATCGTTATTCTTCCTGCAAGGAATAAAATGTGCCATCTTTGAGAATCTATCCACCACTACAAAAATGGAATCATGTCCTCTCTGTGTCCTTGGTAAACAAAGAACAAAATCCATACTGATATCATCCCAAGGCTTCTCTAGTATAGGTAATGGTTGATACAACCCTATATTCTGACTTATTCCTTTTGCCATCTGACATACTCTGCAACTTTGCATAAACTTCCTCACATCTTGCTGCAACTGTGGCCAATAATAATTTTCACCAACAATTGAAATGGTCTTATCTCGACCAAAGTGTCCAGCCAATCCTCCACTATGCTTCTCCTTAATTAGGTTCTCTCTCATGGAACTCCTTAGAATGCACAACTAGCTTCCTCTAAACAACATACCATCTTGGAATATGAAATCCAACCATCTTGTCTTGTCTAAAGTAACAGGCTCCAGACAAGCTTTCCAAGCCTCTGCAAAATCTGGATCTTTAGGATATAAACTTTTGAGCTCATCGAACCCAACAACCTCTATCTTCATTTCTGTCAACAAATTTTGCCTTCTGCTCAAGGCATCTACAACTCTGTTGGACTTCCCACTCCTGTGCTTCAAAACAAAGGTATAACTCTGCAAAAACTCAACCCATTTTAAGTGCCTTTGGTTCAACTTTCCTTGACTATTAAGATACTGCAAAGCCTGATGATCAGTATATAAAACAAACTCTTTTGGCAACAAATAATGTCTACATTTCTTCAAAGCCTGAACTATTGCATAAAATTCCTAATCATAAACAGAATACTTTTTCTTGGCATCATTAAGCTTCTCACTAAAATAGGCAATGGGCTTACCTTCTTGGCTCAAAACAGCTCCTATACCACTACCACTGGCATCACAATCTACCTGAAATACCTTATTGAAATCTGGAAGTGCCAAAATAGGTTGGGGTATGTGTAGGATCATCGTGGGCCAAACAGTGGCAATAGGAAAAAATCGTGTTTTTACTTAGCCAAATTCGCGACTTGGCAAAGTTTGACTTTGAAATGGATATCTATTTTGGAAACAGATATCCGTTTCCAAAATGGATATTCATTTTGAGAACGGATATCTGTTTTCGAGAAAAATTTGGGAAAAAGGCTTTTTAGTCTTTTTGAAAATATACCTCTTAAATCTTGGATCTCCCATCAATATATGAACCTCCTTAAAGACTGTTTCTAGTGAAGGAGGAGGGAAAATTAACATTGGTAGCTTCTTTACACATTAATCCATAAGGATTTTTTAAACACTAAGAATCATCACTAATGAATTACTCAAATAATCAATAATAAAATATTTAGTTTTGTTCATCATGTGAAATAATCACTTTTAGACTATGTTCCAATATTTTGGGGATAGGAATGGTGGGGCAGCAGGGGATGTGTTTCAAGGTGTTCAGATTTCATGCCCTAAATTGCTTTACCTAATCCTTCATATGATTTGATTCATGATACATTGTTTGAGAAGGATACACATGATATACCCTTACCCTCTAGCGATAAAATTATGAATGATACTTTATGTGGTGAAGCTACTCCTTCGTTAATCCTTCATGACATTGTTATTCCTTGTGATGATGATGTCCTTCATGTGATATGTTAGGACATAATGCAAAGTTAACATGGCATGAACTCTCTTGGAAGGGTAAGCATGGACTATAAGAACATTGAACTAGTTGGATCTGTTAAGCTTGCCATTTATGAAAGAACCTTAAAGGTTAACCTTAATTAGGTAAGGTTATGTTTCAGTGTGGTTGTTTGTGCAACAATGTGTAAATTAATGTTACCGAAGGATAAATCTAACTATACTAACATTTTAATAACCATGAGAGCTGGGACTAGCAATTAGACTAAAAACTTGACAAACAATACAACTTGGACACATGTAGGACTTGGAAAATGGAAAAGAATATAATTAAATGTGGAAAGCAACGAAAAAGTGGTATTAGTTGCACCTATATAGAGAAGTGGTTTAGAGGTTGGTTAGGGGAATTATTTAGGGTTTAGAGGTTTAGGGTTGCTCGGGTTTAGGGTTTAGGGTTTACAGTTTAAAGAGAGATAGAGAGAGGGGACTGAAAGAGTTTGGGAGAGATAGAGGAGACAGAGGGGAGAGATAGGGAGATAGAGAGTGAGAGGCATGTCCAAAGACATAGAGAGAGAGATTGAGAGGTAGAGGGATGATAGAGATAGGGAGATAGAGGTTTAGGGTTGCTTGGGTTTAGGGGCATTATTTAGGGTTTAGGGTTTAGGGTCTTGGGGTTAGGGGTTAAGGTTTAGAGGTCTAGGGTTTAGGGTTTAGAGAGAGATAAAGGACCAATAGGGAGATATAGAGGAGTCTGATGGGAGAGATAGGGAGATAAAGAGTGAGGGACATGGCAAGAGACACAGCGAGAGAGATTGAGAGGTAGAGGGACAAAGGTGATAGGGAGATAGGGGAGAGATAGGGAGATAGTGGTTTATGGTTACTTGGGTTTAGGGTTTAGGGGTTTGGGGTTTAGGGTTTGTCAAGTTTAGGGGTTAGGGGTTAGGGTCTAGGGGCATTATAATTAAGGGTTTAGGATTTATTGTTTAGGGGTTAGGGGTTAGGTTTAGAGGTTTAGGGTTTCAAATTTAGGGTTTATAGAGAGAGAGGAATGATAGGGAGATATAGAGGAGTCTGAGGTGAGAGATAGGGAGAAAAAGAGTGAGCGACATAGCCAGAGACATAGGGAGAGAGATTGAGAGGTAGAGGGACAAAGGTGGTAGGGAAATAGGGGAGAGATAGGGAGATAGTGGTTTAGGGTTACTTGGGTTTAGGGTTTAGGGGTTTAGGGTTTCTTAGGTTTAGGGGTTAGGGGTTAGGGTTTAGGGGCATTATTTAGGGTTTAGGATTTAAATTATTTAGGGGTTAGGGGTTAGGTTTAGAGGTTTAGGGCTTTGGATTTAGGGTTTATAGAGAGAGAGGAATGATAGGGAGATAGAGAGAGGAGATCGAGGAAAGAGATAAGCAGATAGAGAGTGAGGCACATGGCTAGGGACATAGGGAGAGAGATCAAGAGAGGTAGAGGGATGATAGAGATAGGGAGATAGGGGAGAGATAGGGAGATATAGGTTTAAAGTTGATTGGATTTAGGGTGTACCTGGGTTTAGGGTTTCTTAGTTTTGTAGATAGCTAGATAGAAAGAGAGAGGAGACAGATAGGGAGAGATGGAGGTGACAAAGGGGAGAGATAAGGAGATAGAGAGTGAGCGAGATGTCTAGAGAAATAGGGAGAAGGATTGAGAGGTAGAGCTCAATGATAGAGATAGGGAGATAAGGGAGAGATAGGAGATAGGGTTTAGGGTTGCTCATGTTTAGGGTTTAGGGTTTGGGGGTTCGGGGTTAAGGTTTAGGGGCATTATTTAGGGTTTAGGGTTTATGGTTTAGGGGTTAAGGTTTAGAGGTTTAGGGTTTAGTGTTTAGAGAGAGAGGACCAATAGGGAGATATAGAGTGAGGGACATGGCCAAAGCATAGGGAGAGAGATTGAGAGGTAGAGGAATGATAGTGATGGGGAGATAGTGAGATAGGGAGATAAAGAGATAGAGGTTTAGGGTTTCTGTGGTTTAGTGTTTAGGATTTAGGGGTTTATGGTTTCTCAAGTTTAGGGTTTAGGGGTTAGGAAATAGGGGTTAGGGTTTAGGGGTTAGGTTTAATCATGTGTTAATACATGTTGTGGAGTGAGAAATGGGTGGTATGGGAGATCAGAAGACTAGTTTAAGGTTGGGCCGATGGATATATGTCACAGTGAAAGGTTCAAAGGCTCATCAAAAGTGGAGTGATCAGAGCATCAGTTTAAGAATTTTTGAGTTGGCCGATAGTGTTTATCTTGCCAATAGGAAGAATGTATATGATTTGATGTTATTTGGGACTTTGAGAAGGTTTCTTAAAGATGATTAAGCTTTAATCTATTTGAACTATGGGTTTTGATGGGTATTTCACCGTGTATTGAGAGCTTCCACTATGTGCTCTGCATCAGACCAATAGGGAGATATAGAGGAGTCCGAGGGGAGAGATAGGGTGATAAAGAGTGAGGGACATGGCAAGAGACATAGTGAGAGAGATTGAGAGGTAGAGGGACAAAGGTGATAGGGAGATAGGGAGATAGTGGTTTATGGTTACTTGGGTTTAGGGTTTCTCAGGTTTCCCTCAAATCATGTATAAATATGCATAAACCTTCATGGAAAAGCATTGTAGATGTATTGAAAACATTTTGAAGATGAATTGAAGACAAGTTTGAATGAAATTAATGTCAAGAAACTTTGTTTTTGCAGATTTTACTATTTTCCTACTATTTCTTTGTTTAGTATAGCCCTATATGGATGTGTTAGGGCCTAAGAGAAATTGTAATTGAAAGCTAGTGGAATCTACTTTCTTGTGTTTTAGGTGCCAATAAGGCCAATAAGGACACTGGGGGCACATTATAAACATAAAAAACTTACATCTTGTGGGGGTGCCAATAAGGCCAATAAGGATACTATTTCAGTTGGGTGTGTGTGTATGCAAATCCCATTTATGGCTGAGAAGCTCTCTATTTACTATTATTCAACTCTTGTTGATAGGAGGTTGGCTCTACAACTATTGCAATATGTGTATGAAACCTAGATGCCTATGAGATCATATATATATGTATGTATGTATGTATGTAAATCCTATTTATGGTCAAGTAGCTCTCTATTTACTATCATTGAACTCTCATTGATAGGAGGTTGGCTCTCTGACTATTGCAATTCAATCCATTTGTAATGATGCCTCTATCATGTTGAGTTGGATCCTATCTCTGCATCAAGTTAAAATCATGAATATGACAACACCGTACAATCCCCATTAGGCTGTTAAAATGCACAAAACAATCATACAAGATAGTCATTCATGAAATTACTATACAAAGAGGGTTTATAAGTTGCATTAAGGTTTTTATAAATGATCTAATGGATTTATAAGGTTGTCAAACAACAAAATGGATGATTTATATGAGTTTTGGGACTGTCACAGTCCATGTACAACTTACCCTTTATGATTGTTAAAAAGATACATATGGCTATCCAAAAACTGCCCTTTATGACTATCCTAAAACAACATCATGTATATGCTCATAAAAGCCATCAAACTCTGTGAATAAACTCGTCATTGGATAAGGAGTGGAAGGATAAAGTCACATTCCCAAAACCTCTTAAAATCACATGTCTCCCCTTATGAAAACTAGGGTCTTTGCTGATACATTGTTTTGTAAGAGCAAAAACCTTGCTAGGTGCCATATTTTTTGTTTTGCTCATCGTGGGGTCAAACGGACTATGCCAATGCATCGGGGTGGGCAGGTAAATACCAGTGGAGGTCTCGTTTCATGCACCAAGCATCCCAGTCATTCTGGGCAAGAGGCTACCAGCAAAGTCCCTTAAGATCCCTGAGACCAAAAATGTGCCAAACTTTGACGGAGCAGTTCTTAGAATTTGTGATAGCTGGGAATGTTGTGTTTGGACCTACAAGTGCATGTGGGGTTTGTTGAAAATAGCCTCTCTCATTTTTGGTCAACTCCATTCTGTTTGACCGTGTCGAAATCAAATGCATTGGTGCAAAATGCTTCAATTTGATGCAGTGGAAAGGTGTTAGGTGTGACATTTTTCATTCCATAGCTCGTGGGGTCGAACGAACTGCACCAACACATCAGAGTGGGTGGGTAAATGCTATTGGAGGTCTCATTTCATGCGCCAAGCGTCCCAGTCCTTCCAGGCAAGAGGCTATCGGTAAAGTCCCTTAAGATCCCTGAGACCAAAAATGCGCCAAACTTTGACGAAATAGTTCTTAGAATTTGTGATAGTTGGGAATGTCATGTTTGGACCTATAGGTGCACATGGGGTCTATCAATAATAACCTCTCTCATTTTTGGTCAACTTCATTCCGTTTGACCGTGTCGAAATCAAACGCATTGTTGCAAAATGTTTGAATTTGATGCAGTGGAAAGGTTCTAGGTGTGACATTTTTCATTCCATAGCTTGTGGGGTCGAATGGACTGTACCAACTTGTCGGGGTGGGTGGGTAAATGCCAATGGAGGTCTCGTTTTGTGCGCCAAGAGTCCCAGTCGTTCCGGGCAAGAGGCTACCGACAAAGTCCCTTAAGATCCCTGAGACCAAAAATGCACCAAAATTTGACGGAATAGTTCTCAGAATATGTGATAGATGGGAATGTTGTGTTTAGACCTATAGGTGTACATGGGGTCCATCGATAACAACCTCTCTCATTTTTAGTCAACTCCATTCCGTTTGACTGCGTCAAAATCAAACACATTGTTGTAAAATGCTTGAATTTGATGTAGTGGAAAGGTGCTAGGTGTGACATTTTTCATTCCATAACTTGTGGGGTTGAATGGACTGCACCAATGTGTTGGGGTGGGTGGTTAAATACCAATGGAGGTCTCATTTTGTGCGCCAAGAGTCCCAGTCGTTCCGGGCAAGAGGCTACCGGTAAAGTCCCTTAAGATCCCTGAGACAAAAAATGTGCCAAAATTTGATGGAACAGTTCTCAGAATTTGTGATAGCTGGGAATGTTATGTTTGGACCTATAGGTGCATGTGGGGTCCATTGATAATAACCTCTCTCATTTTTGGTCAACTCCATTCGGTTTGACTGCGTCGAAATCAAACACATTGTTGTAAAATGCTTGAATTTGATGCAGTGGAAAGGTGCTAGGTGTGACATTTTTCATTCCATAGCTTGTGGGGTCAAATGTACTACACCAACATGTCAGGGTGGGTGGGTAAATGCCAATGGAGGTCTCGTTTTGTGCGCCAAGAGTCCCAGTCGTTCCGGGCAAGAGGCTACCGGCAAAGTCCCTTAAGATCCCTGAGACCAAAAATGCGCCAGACTTTGACGGAGCGGTTCTGGGAATTCATGACAGCTGGGAATGTTGTGTTTGGACCTACAAGTGCACGTGGGGTCCATCGACAATAATCTCTCTCATTTTTGGTCAACTCCATTCTGTTTGACCATGCCGAAATCAAACGCATTGTTGCAAAATGCTTCAATTTGATGCAGTGGAAAGGTGCTAGGTGTGACATTTTTTGTTCCATAGCTCATGGGGTCGACCGGACTACGCCAACATGTCGGGGTGGGTAGGTAAATGCCAATGGAGGTCTCGTTTCATGTGCCAACCGTCCCAGTCGTTCCGGGCAAGAGGCTACCAGCAAAGTCCCTTAAGATCCCTAAGACCAAAAATGTGCCAAACTTTGACGGAGCAGTTCTTTGAATTCATGATAGCTAGGAATGTTATGTTTGGACCTACAGGTGCACGTGGGGTCTATCAACAATAACCTCTCTCATTTTTGGTCAACTCCATTCTGTTTGACCATGCCAAAATCAAACGCATTATTGCAAAATGCTTCAATTTGATGTAGTGGAAAGGTGCTTGGTGTGACATTTTTCATTCCATAGCTCATGGGGTCAAACGGACTACACCAACGTGTCGGGGTGGGTGGGTAAATGCTATTGGAGGTCTCATTCCATGCTCCAAGCATCCCAGTCCTTCCGGGCAAGAGGCTACCGATAAAGTCCCTTAAGATTCTTCAGACCAAAAATGTGCCAAATTTTGATGTAACAATTCTCAGAATTCATGATAGCTGGGACTATTATGTTTGGACCTACAGGTGCATGTGGGGTCCGTCGATAACAACCTGTCTCATTTTCGGTCAACTCCATTCCGTTTGACCGTACTGAAATCAAACGTATTGTTGCAAAATGCTTCAATTTGATGTAGTTGAAAGGTGCTAGGTGTGACATTTTTCATTCCATAGCTCGTGGGATCGAACAAACTGCACCAACGCATCAGGGTGGGTAGGTAAATGCTAGTGGAGGTCTTGTTTCACATGCCAAGCATCCCAATCCTTCTGGGCAAGAGGCTACCGGTAAAGTCCCTTAAGATCCCTGAGACCAAAAATGTGCCAAACTTTGACAGAGCAGTTCTTAGAATTTGTGATAGCTGGGAATGTTGTGTTTAGACCTACAGGTACATGTGGGGTCTATCAACAATAACCTCTCTCATTTTTGGTCAACTCCATTCTGTTTGACCATGCTGAAATCAAACACATTGTTGCAAAATGCTTCAATTTGATGCAGTGGATAGGTGCTAGGTGTGACATTTTTCATTCCATAGCTCATGGAGTCAAACGGACTATGCCAACATGTTGGGATGAGTGGGTAAATGCTAGTGGAGGTCTCGTTTTGTGCGCCAAGCTTCCCAGTCATTTCGAGCAAGAGGCTACTGATAAAGTCAAAAGTTTCTAGGATTGAAATTTTGCATTCCACAGGTCTTGGGGTCGAACAGATTACACCAACACGTCGGGGTGGGTGGGTAAATGCTAGAGGAGGTCTCGTTTTGTGTGCAAAGCATCGCAGTCATTCCAAGCTATAAGCTACCGGTAAAATCACTTTTCTGGTAGCTTACATCTCAGAAGGACTGGGAGCCTTGGCACATAAAATGAGACCTCCCCTAGCATTTGCTCACCCACCCTGACATATTGGCACAATTTGTTTAGTCCCAGGACCTGTAGAATGCAAAATTTCAACCCTAGCAACTTTTGACTTTGTCGGTAACTTACAACTCAGAATGACTGGGACGCTTGGCACACAAAACAAGACCTCCACTGGCATTTACCTGCCCACCCCAACTCGTTGGCAAAGTCCGTTCGACCCCACGAGCTATGGAATGAAAAATGTCACACCAGCACCTTTCCACTGCATCAAATTGAAGCATTTTGCAACAATGCGTTTGATTTCAGCACGGTCAAATGGAATGGAGTTGACCAAAAATGAGAGAGGTTATTGTCAACAGACCTCACGTGCACCTGTAGGTCCAAACACAACATTCCCAGCTATCACAAATTTTGAGAACTGCTCTATCAAAGTTTGGTGCATTTTTGGTCTCAAGGATCTTAAGGGACTTTGTCGGTAGCCTCTTGCCCGGAAGGACTGGGATGCTTGGTGCACGAAACGAGACCTCCACTAGCATTTACCCACCCACCCAGATGTGTTGGTGTAGTCTGTTTCTACTCCATGAGCTATGGAATGAAAAATGTCACGCCTAGCACCTTTCCACTACATCAAATTGAAGCATTTTGCAATAATGCGTTTGATTTCGGCATGGTCAAACAAAATGGAGTTGACCAAAAACAAGAGAGGGTATTATCGACAGACCCCATGTGCACCTGTAGGTCCAAACACAACATTCCTAGCTATCACGAATTCTGAGAACTGCTCTGTCAAAGTTTGGCACATTTTTGGTCTCAGGGATCTTAAGGGACTTTGCTGATAGCCTCTTGCCCGGAATGACTGGGACACTTGGCACACGAAACGAGACCTCCACTGGCATTTACCCACCCACCTTGATGTGTTGGCGTAGTCTGTTCAATCCCATGAGCTATGGAATGAACAATGTCACACCTAGCACCTTTCCACTGCATTAAATTGAAGCATTTTGTAACAATGCATTTAATTTCGGCACGGTCAAACGGAATGGAGTTGACCAAAAATGAGAGAGGTTATTGTCAATGGACCCCATGTACACCTGTAGGTCCAAACACAACATTTCCAGCTGTTACAAATTTTGAGAACTCCTCCGTCAAAGTTTGGCACATTTTTGGTCTCAGGGATCTTAAGGTACTTTGCCAGTAGCCTCTTGCCCGGAATGACTGGGATGCTTGGCAGATGAAACGAGACCTCCACTGGCATTTACCCGTCCACCCCAATGCGTTGGTGTAGTTCATTTGACCCCATGAGCTATGGAATGAAAAATGTCACACCTAACACCTTTCCACTGCATCAAATTGAAGCATTTTGCAACAATGCGTTTGATTTCGATACGGTCAAATGAAATGGAGTTGACCAAAAATGAGAGAGGTTATTGTCGATGAACCCCACGTACACCTGTAGGTCCAAACACAACATTCCCAGCTGTCATGAATTCTGAGAACTACTCCGTCAAAGTTTGGCGCATTTTTGGTCTCAGGGATCTTAAGGGACTTTGCGGGTAGCCTCTTGCCCAGAATGACTGGGATGCTTTGTGCACAAAATGAGACCTCTACTTGCATTTACTTGCCCACCCTGATGCATTGGCATAGTTTGTTTGACCCCACGATGAGAAAAATAAAAAATTATTGTTCTAGTTGACACATTCTCAATCATTGACATGGATGTTATCTTAGTACCATTCCTTTAGGCACAATATAAGCTTCCAAGGGAATGCACAATTGTGAGGTTGGAGATAATGAAAAGTACACCTCATTCACAATCATGTTTTACTTGTCTTCAATGATGATTCCTTGTTTCAACTTAATCCTTTGATAATACATTTTAACCTCCTTGTCAAAGCGCACTTTCAAGGTTGCTTGAGCAAGAGCTAGCGCCTCAACATCTAGGCGCACTTCTGGTGTTCTAGAAGCATGAACTAGCAACTCAAATAGTAAGGCACTCATTCTAGGTTGTTTTTTCAATAATTGGCACCTTGTATTCTTTGGACATTCTTTCAACTTGTGGAGACAACCTCAACTTGCAAGATCAATTCATTATCAAGGCGCATATCCAAACTCATAGAGATATGAAGTGGTGCCTCACTAATCTAGGTGCAAATTTGATGGTGTAGAGAGGTAGATGTGCACCCAAGTCATCATTTGATGCCTTCAATAACTATAAACTCCTTTGATGATGCATTTTATCCTTCCAATTCAATATCTAGCCTTAGGCGCACATTTTAGGTTGATCAATCATAATCTAGCGCCCTAAGTACCAAGGTGCACTTTTAGGTTAGTTTGATCAAGGATTAGAGCCTTCACTTCTAGGCGCAAGTTTGGAGTTGAAATACATCAAAATAACAAGTTTCTTCATCACTTCATATTGTCACATGTTGTAAGCCATGTATGTTAAGATGTAAACATAGTATTGGTGACATGAGCAACACTACTACATATTCTTAAGTGTTGTAAATATACATCTTCTTATTTAATCATGTGTTATAAATGAAGGAATGCAATGATTGCAATATGTGCACAAAACAAATTTTTTGATAAGGATTGAAAGGAAATGTTAAGAAAATGCAATTAGCGGGTATAAATCCAAAGTGTGGAAGCATAGACAAGGCATGTGAATAGTTTGGCATGACACCTCAAAGATATGCTATCTCATGGAATGCAATGATTGCAAGATATGTACAAAATGGATTTTTTGAAAAGGCTTTAGAAACTTTGAAGCAAATACAATTGGAACCTTTAAAACTAAATTCCATAACCTTTGCAAGCATTCTCCCTACTTGTGCCAAATTAGGATCTTATATATACATATATGCATAATGCCATGAAAATAATTTGTATAGTGTATATATCAAGCCATATAGGCATGTACAAATAAAACCATATGGGTATATACAACGATATACATCGATAGCATACAAAAGTATGTTTACAAAGACAAATAGGCATATGTAACACAATGTCCCAAAATCAAATCTCCTATGGATTGCTATCAAATAATCTATGGCTCTTTCTAGGCCATGAAGATGGTGAACCAGTTAATGACTCATCCTCTATCGCTCATCGACTAGACCTCCTTGATAGAGATTTTTGAATTTTCACCTATTAATACAATCAAACAACGTGCACATTAATATAGAATTTAATATTCAAAATATATAACATGACATAAGTAATCAATCACTTACTACTAATTAGTGATCCCTCTTGATCATTTGTTGTCTCTCTTCTTTTGTAGGGCTATATGGGTAGGGGAGGTGACATCCTATGAGAAGCATGAACAAGCAAATTTAAGTAAATCCCAATTCTTTGCCAACGGACACTCTGCAACATCCATATCGCTACTACAAAACAGATATCCATTTTATTATGTATATTTGGAATCTAGACTAGGGATTCATTTTATTATTCTATAAACTTGTGAATTACCATCTAATTTGAATGTTTACACACTAATCCACCTAGGTATCAACTTAATAAAGCTCTGGATATAAGCCATTATTTGATTTGAGTAATCTTACTTTGGACACATTTGTGAAGACTCCTAAAGAGCCTGGACATACAATTGTAAAGATGATATAGCCTCCATATAAGCAGAAAGATGATATATAATTTTAGTTTGTTGAAGGCCATGTAAATCAGTCATTGATGAGGACTCTGCTACACCTAAAGTTGAGTCCTTTGTTTGGAACTTTGAAGCATGCAAAGAGGTAAGTGACTTGTAATGCTTAAGTAAACATGAGTCTCAACATGATGTAGTTCAACTTGATGACATGTCTAAATATGACACATTTTAGTTTGTATTGCATGGGGACTTCCTTATTCATGCATATCAGATTTATAATTAGGTATATTTTTCTGAATTGTATGAGTTTGAGGCTTTCAATTTTTGTATTGACTCACTTGAAGATGCTAGTAGCCATGTGAACATGATTAATATGGGATCCAAGAGTTGTCCTTTTCCCATGCATTTGGAGTGGATTGTTGGCCCTTATGATTGTTTAAATCATGTTGGCCTAGCATTTGAATAGTTGCTTCATGACATCGATGGGAATAGATAATGTATAGACTTTATCACACTTTAGGGTTTTCCCATTATGCTAAAATGTTTTGACTATCCACTTATTCAATTTTAGGCTATCATCAAATGAGGAGCTTCTAAAGGCAAAAATGTTGTCCCAAAAGAAGGCTCAATGTTATTCATAAAGACATTAGATTGTTAAAATACAAATTCAAGGGTAGATATTCCTTGGGCAATTTTACTATAGAGAAGGAAAATTGCAATATATGTGATGCAGAGCTTGCACACTAGAAGCTTACAAACAGGGTGTCAAATACCCATTAGCCCACAAATTTCTCAATTGGCCTTTCCAAAATTCTCCTCAAGGTCCAAACTAGACTGAAATACACTCTTTTCTTACTATTGGCAAGATAGTTCCTTTGTCTCACTGAAGTAGCTCTTCCCTTGCCTATCGGTAAGACACTAGTTATCGGTTAAACTAAAAACTTCTTTGCCGATACTTACCTCTCACACCGATGCCAAACACTCTGTTGACCAGACACTGTTCTATTGGCCACCCTCATACACTTCATGCCGATACTTTGTGTCACTCTGATATCCACCTATTGGTAAGATCTCTCTCCACTCTCACCGATGCCACACCTTGTCACCAAGACATAACCCTTCGGCAAAGACGATACTCCCTCCGCCGATACCATTAGTCACGCCGATGACTCTTCTAAAATCGCCTTCGTTGGTAGGACATCCACTCACGTCTCCCCGATATACACTTATCGAATTGACATTGACTATCGGCCACTCCAATATATTTCACACCAATAGCCCCTTTCACTCCGATGACCTAACTCTATCAGTGAGACCACCTACTGTTGGCGCTACCCTTCTCCTTTCTACCGATGGTAATACTTACGCTGATACACTCCTTCTATCGGCGTGACCCATTATTATCGGTGAAACCTCTAACAAATTACCCGATGGTGTATTTCACACTGATATCTCTTATCAGCAACACCTCACAACAGTCTCCCTGATCGGTATGACCTTCTACCATCGGCCCACGATCAAATCCTCAGCCCAATACTTATGCCCACGCTGATGCCTTCAACCATGGCTGCTATCGGTGAGACTTTCACCGTCGGATGGACATAATTTCTTTGTGCCGATGCATTTGACTCTCGTCGATGGGCCGAATACAGGATACCTACAAAAAGATTAATTCATACAGGTGACGGGTATTCACAATTGGTGTTTTCTCGCCATACAACAGCAAAGCATCCAATCAATATACACTTGACATATATACCAATGGCCATTCAATTGCAACAACAAGAGACATTGAGAAATTGCTTGAAGTGGTTCTGCAATTCCTAACCTTCCATACCTAAAATGAGTAAACAAAAATGGGGAATTAATCTACAAATCCATTCCACTGATTTCCCCAAAAATCTGCCAGTGAAATGGATTTACCCAGTCAATTCAACCATAGAGGTACAAAACTAAATTATATACAAACCCTACACATAAGGAATTTCCACACAGAGTATCTACACAGCATGCAGAATCTAGAAAGAAAATGATTTACAGAACTTCTATTCTTCCCTCTTGATGTTTCAGAATTACATTTTGATTGTTTTTCTCAAAAGACAAAACACACCACCGTCCCTGCTACAAAAGGTTTTCCCCTTTTTATCTTTCCCAATGTGAGGGACTGACATTCCCCTCTGTCTCTAGGATTTGAATTTTCCAAAATTATAGGTGGAAACCCCTAATTAATTACATGACATCTATTTTGCATGGGACAGCAAAACCCTTAATGTTAAGACACATTGATTTACCCTTCCCTTAATCCAACTTGTCTAGAATGTCAAGTTTGGAGTTTACAAACATGAAATGCCCATATAAAATGTTACATTTTGAAAATGCTATGAGGTAGCATGAAATGTCTAAAAGCATATTAAAGTCTTATGCATATTTATATTGTTTGTGGGGGGCTCCTGCACCATACTCCCCCATTTGAAAAGAACTCATGTCCCATGAGTTAAGGCTTTGACTGAATCCTCCTGTAGCTGTTGTCTCATATCTGTCCCCTGATCTCAGTGCTGCAAATCTCTGGGCTACAACTTGTTGCCAGGGAGGCCAATACTCATGCCTAGCACTACAGGCTCTTCTCACACCTTGCTGATCATTGCTTCCTACCGTTATCTCTGTCTGAACATGGACAATGGGAACCTCCTTTACTGCTATGACAGAATGTGTTGGTCTTTCAACTGTTAGAGGACAAACAATAGTCCCTATTAAGATTGCATCCTTGCACTCCCAATCAGACTGTGGCTATGGACAAACCTGCTTCTAGATCTTCTGTTGATCCACCTGATCTTTGTCAGTCAGAACTAAAATCTTCTTCAAACTACGATCTCCTCTCTTTGTGATATCCTCAGCTTTTTGTGACTCTATTGTAGGTATCTCCAAAATAATCTTACTTGCCTTTTCTACTTCAGCATCTTCCTGCAATGGAATCAACACAGTACTTCTCCCATTCTTCTTGATGGTGTATGTGTTAGTATATCCATCATACAATGCTCTCCTATCAAATTGCCATGGCCTACCCAAAAGTAGGTGACAACATTCCATGGGCAATATGTCACACAAAACTCTATCTTGATAATTCCTAATTTGAAAATCAACATATGCCTGTTCATACACTAAAAGTGATTGACTATCACTTACCCAAGAGGCTTTGTAAGGATTTTGATGTGGAATGCTTTCTAATTTCAGTTTATCCACCATTTCTTGAGATACCATATTGTTTGTTGAACCAGAATCTACTACTACCTTGCATATTTTGCCTTTGCTTCTGCAAGTAGTCCGAAAAAGTGCTCTCCTCTGTATCATCTCCTTGGACGTCTTCAAGCTGATTGTCCTTAGCATCAATGCTTTGCCCTCCTCAGGATATCCACAATTATTAGGTGCTCTATCTCCTTGATAAGTGTTAGAACTTTGCACACTTTCCTCTATCTTCTCTTCTTGTACAAGTTGTACTCTCTTGTCATTTGTTCTATCATCTCTGGATGATGAACCTTGTCTTTCTGGACATTTGAAAAATGGATGACCAAACTCACCACAGGTGTAACATTTTCCTGAAAATGTATGAGAACCTCTTCCTCCTCCAAATTTGTCTCTTGTACCTTTCCATCCACCTCTGTAACCAGACTGTTCCTGTCCTTTACCAATGTTTTCTTGACTCTCATTGGTTTTCCTTATTGTAGGGGCTGATCCTCTTCCCCTCATGTTGCTGCCTCTTCCTTTGTTATTCTGCTCTTGCCTTCTCTTCAGTTTCTCTTCTACTCTCAGTGCCACTTGGAAACACTTGTCCACAGTTTTTGGTGTTAAGATGGTGATCTCATCTTGTATGCTATACTTCAGGCCATTAATATACCTGGCAACTCTTCCTTTCTCATCTTCAGTAAGTCCACATCTTAGGGACAATTTGTGAAATTCCTCTATATAGGTGGATACATCCATATCCTTCTGTCTGAGATTCTGCATTTTCCTATATATCTGCACATCATAATCTGCTGGTAGGAACTGAGCCTTGATCCTGTCTACCATCCAACTCCAGGATGAGATCATGCTCTTGCCACTCTTCACCCTTTCCCCCTGGGTGTAGTTCCACCACGTGAGTGCAGCACCTTTCAGTTTTGTTTTACCAAACTTGACTCTCCTATTCTCTGGTACCTCCTTGTACTTGAAGTAATTGTTCAAAGCCTTGATCCATTTGATGACTTCTTCTACGTCCATCTTTTCGCTGAACATCAGAATCTCCATTCTTGATTCAGACGACTCCTTACCGAGCAATTTGATAGCCTCCAGAAATTGTTTCTAATCTACAGATATGTCTGTCTGTGTTGAGGTCATTTCCTCTTCCCCATCTTCTTCTTCTCCATCAGATTCCTCATCTGGTTTCTAGCCTTTTCGTAAGACTTTCAACTCAGCCTGGAGTGCTTCCTTGACTCCAATCTTGATCAGTTCCTCCATCTCCTTGAATTTCTTGGCCACTTTGGTGGTCATCCCTTTTGGAGGCATATCGCTAGCCCCTTCTTCACCTTCTGTGTCTAACATAAACACTCACAGACTCTGTCAATACCTCTGTTGACCTTTCTCTAGCTCTGTCTTCTTAGTGATAGAATCAATATACAAATAGCCCAGTTCTTTTGCTGCGCTCTGATACCACTTGATGTAGAGCCTGTGCACTAGAAGCTTACAAACAAGGTTTCAAATACCCATTAACCCACAAATTTCTCAATTGGCCTTTCCAAAATTCTCCTCAAGGTCCAAACTAGACCAAAATACACTCTTTTCTTACTATTGACAAGATAGTTCCTTTGTCTCACCGAAGTAGCTCTTCCCTTGCCTATCGACAAGACACTAGTTATCGGTTGAACTAAAAACTTCTTTGCCGATACTTACCTCTCACATGGATGCCAAACACTCCGTCAACTAGACACTGTTCTATCAGCCACCCTCATACACTTCATGCTGATACTTTGTGTCACTCCGATATCCACCTATCGATAAGATCTCTCTCCACTCTTGCCGACGCCACACCTTGTCGCCAAGACATAACCCTTTGATGAAGATGATACTCCCTCTGTTGATACCATTAGTCACGCTGATGACTCTTCCAAAACCGCCTTCGTCGGTAGGACATCCACTCACGTCTCCCTGATATACACTTATCAGATTGATATTGACTATCGGCCACTCTGATATATTTCACACCGATAGCCCCTTTCACTCCGACGACCTAACTCTATCGGCGAGACTGCCTACTGTCGGTGCTACCCTTCTCCTTTCCGCCGATGGTAATACTTATGCCGATACACCCCTTCTATTGGTGTGACCCATTATTATCAGCAAAACCTCTAACAAATTTCTCGACGATGTATTTCACAACGATATCTCTTATCGGCAACACCTCACAACGGTCTCCTTCTACCGTCAGCCCACGATCAAATCCTCAGCCTGATACTTATGCTCACGCCAATGCCTTTGGCCAAGGCTGTTATTGGTGAGACTTTCACCATTGGAAGGACATAATTTCTTTGTGCCGATGCCTTTGACTCTCGCTGATGGACCGAATACAGGATACCTACAGAAAGATTAATTCATACAGGTGATGGGTATTCACAACTGGTGTTTTCTCGCATTACAACAGCAAAGCATCCAATCAATATACACTTGACATATATACCAATGGGCATTCAATTGCAACAACAAGAGACACTGAGAAACTACTTGAAGTGGTTCTGCAATTCCTAACCTTCCATACCTAAAACGAGTAAACAAAAATGGGGAATTAATCTACAAGTCCATTCCACTGATTTCCCCAAAAATCTGCCAGTGGAATGGATTTACCTAGTCAATTCGACCACAGAGGATCGACCACAGAGGCACAAAACTAAATTATATACAAACCCTACACAAAAGGAATTTCCACATAGAGTATCTACACAGCGTGCAGAATCTAGAAAGAAAACAATTTACAGAACTTCTATTCTTCCCTCTTGATGTTTCAGAATTACATTTCGACTGTTTTTCTCAAAAGACAAAACACACACCACCGTCCCTGCTACAAAAGGTTTTCCCCTTTTTATCTTTCCCAATGTGAGGGACTGACATTCCCCTCTGTCTCTAGGATTTGAATTTTCCAAAATTATAGCTGGAAACCCCTAATTAATTACATGACATCTGTTTTGCATGGGACAACAAAACCCTTAATGTTAAGACACATTGATTTACCCTTCCCTTAATCCAACTTGTTTAGAATGTCAAGTTTGGAGTTTACAAACATGAAATGCCCATATAAAATGTTACATTTTGAAAATGCTCTTAGGTAGCATGAAATGTCTAAAAACATATTAAAGTCTTATGCATATTTATATTGTTTGTGGGGGGCTCCTACACCAATATGACTATCCTAGGAATTAGAATGGTTGATCATAGGATATTCATGGCATTTTGATATTAATGGATGGATTGATGGATGTTTAGGGAGTTTAAGTTTAAATGTAATGTATGAGAATTCTTATTTATGAAGGATCTAAAAGGTCTTATGTCTTATTTGTAGGCCATTCAAGAAAGAAGTGAAAAGATACCAAGGACTATCATAACACATATTACAATTAGGTGCATCAAAGGATTGGCATCCAGGACCTTACCACTATGGGAAGTTATCAAAACCATGTCATGTTTAAACTTAAAGGCTTTATCACCTCTTTGTCCCTATAGGCCTATTAGAACAATAGGTCACATTTTATTCATATACCAGGGTTGAGAATAAACACTAAGCATTTGTAGTTATGGCAAGTGTAAATGGAAATAGATTATAACTTTAGACAATCTATCCTCTCCTAGATTGCACTGATTGAGTGGAAATTAAAAATTCCCTATCAATGTCCTTTATATACTGAAGGTATGGGTGAGAAAGGTAAACTTTGTATGTTGTAGACAAGGCCTCAAATATAAAATATATTATGACAATAACGATAAGGACTATTAGGCATGAATGCTATCACTATTATAGATTGTCAAACCAACCATAGGCTGCCATAATAGTACACTGCTGACTATCATACCTTTAGGCATGGTGCCATGAACCTTATGAGTAGAATGCATTGGTATTTATGAGAAATGTATTGCTTATGTTAAGAATAAGTATTTATTGTTTGAACATCATCAAAAGGTGGACTACAAATACGACTTTGTCAAAGGAAAACTTTAGTGGCAAAAATCTAACTATGAACTATTGTGCCATCCAAGCACAATCATGACCAACATCAAGGGATAGTCAAGGCATGGGTGTCTTAAGAAACACAATTGAAATTGTCCATGGATATTTGAAGTAATTCACAATATTCATGATCAAGAATCAACTCTGACTGTCTCAACAGTGGTAAATTTGGCTTCAAGACAATAAAAAATGAGCTTAGGGATTCATTATCACCAAGCAATAAAGAAGAGTAACCGTAAGTGTCGACCTTCAATTTCATTATACAAGAGGATGAAGAAGGGGCCATAGTATTTTCATACCATAATACAACATACAAAAGGAAAATCATGAAGTCAAAACATGTGCAAAGGGTATCTATGTTAAAGAGGAGAGTTGTGAATGGACGATGACAATCACTATCAAAATAAGATATAGTCTCACTAAGGACAGTTAGGTGATTTGTGGATTGTCATGACTACAAGGCACGAGAATCTTGTGTATGAAGAGGAAAGAAATATAAATAAAAGAAGATTGAAGGATTGTTGCACCTAGGTACAATGATCCTAAAGGATTGTCATGCTAAAAGGATAGTCAACAGTACAAAGATTCATATTTCAAGGCTATCCTTTATCTCATTCACATGGTCCTAATGTTGGTTTGATTTGCATGGAGTGAGATGACACTATCAGGATTAATTGAAAAGGTGAAAGGATTTGGTACCAAATTTGGTCACAAGTGTAAAAATTGCAATAAGCTTGAGAATATTGTTCACTAAATCTAGAACTATCACCAAGCAACATTCATTTCATAAGATGTGATCAACAAACATGTAAGAAAAATGGATATCAACCTTCTTGGTTCGGTGTACTTGATAAGAGCCCATACTTTTCACAAGGAGCCACCAATTTTTAACTAAATATTCCATTAGAAATGGATAAAAAAATGTTCCCCCAAATGAGGAAACTAGATTGTTAATTAGAATTCTATGTGTAATGTGATATGAAACAATAGATACACCTATAAATGACCAACTAACTTTAACTTCTTGTATTATTGCCTCAATGTTTCAAATATGTTGCTTCTCTTCATCCAAAACCAATGGTACAAAATTTTTCATAGATCAAGGAAATAGATATCCGTTTTCAGAATGGATATCCGTTTTCAGAATGGATATCTAGTTTCAAAACAGATATCTATTTTGAGTTTCTTTTACCAAAGCAAAACAGATATCCATCTTGCTTTGGTACAAAGCAAGACGGATATCCATTTTGGTTGTTGACTTTTTATGGATTCTAACGTGTTTTCATGTTTCAGTCTCTTCTTCAAACTTCACCCTTCATGCTGATGACTTTTTTTAATGCAAAATTGATAAAACAAAAAGGGTTTATAGAAAAAATTGTTAGCTTTCTAAAAATATAAGATTTGTTTGGTTATCATTTTACTAAATAATTATTAATAATTTTCTATACACTGTGTGTCTGAAATCCTGATGGACACACTAATTGAAAAACATCCATAACTTTCAAACCATTTCACCTTTTTGAGATCCAAAACCTGCATCACACTCTATGCTTTTCTGGCTATAGGTTAAAAACAAAAAATTGAATTTCTTTTTATTTTAATTGAGTTAGGTTGGCTGGAAAATTACTTTTTATTTTTTTTAAAAAGTCACAGTAAAAAAATCATAACTAATTATTTTATTGGAAAAAAATTTCAAATAAATATGCATCACATCGGGACATGAGTCCTCTACTTATTTTGAAAGTTTCAAAAAAATATATATATTTTTAATCATAGTTAGGTTGGCTGGACAGACACCCACTTTTTATTTTTTTCTAAAACATTTAATAGCTGTTCTTTGAAATATTCAATTTTCACTAAGTAAATTTAGTTTTTTTTAAAAAAATAGTAGCCTATAAACTAGATTCAATTCTCTACAAATTTCATTCTTACATCTTTTTCAAATTATGTAGATAATCCATTCAAATTTTCACATGAACTTGATAAATTCTGATTTTCTGTATTTTCATTGCCACTTAGAGGTATAGTTTGGCCCATCATGATCCTGCACATACCTGTTGTTCTACGACTTTCTACTTCAATGTATCAAAGCTCTTGTCTGCCCCTTTAGTCCATCTAAACTCTTTTCTATCCCCTCTTATTGTCTCAATGAGGGGTACACAAATGCTACTAAAATTCCTGATAAACTTCCTGTAAAAACTTGCCAAACCATGAAAAGATCTTACCTCCGTTGCACTCCTTGGTGTAGGCCATTCAATGATAGCCCTTACCTTTTCTGGGTCCATCTTAAGACCTTCCTCTGAGACAACAAATCCCAGGTATACCAACTCTTTCTTTACAAAACTTCATTTCTTCAGATTAATCAGTAACTTCTCTTCCCTCAACTTCTCTAGAACTCTTCTGATATGTATCAAATGCTCATCCCAAGTCTTACTGAAAATCAAAATATCATCCAAATAAACAATAACAAAACTTCCCAAAAATTCTTTCAGTACCTTGTTCATGAGCCGCATGAATGTGCTCAGTGCATTGGTTAACCCAAATGGCATGACTAACCACTCATACAAACCTTCCTTTGTCTTGAAGGCTGTCTTCCATTCATCTCCTTCTTTGATTCAGATCTGGTGATACCCACTCTTCAAATCAATCTTCATGAAGTACTTGGCTCCACATAAACAATCCATTATGTCATCCATTCTGGGCAATGGAAACCTATACTTGATTGTGATCTTGTTGATGGCTCAGGAATTTGTACACATCCTCCACTCTCCATCTTTCTTCGGTGCTAGTACTGTAGGTACCGCACATGGACTTAGGCTTTCTCTTATCAATCCCTTCCTCAACAACTCCTGAACTTGTCTATTCAACTCTTCACTCTCTGCAGGAGTCATTCTGTGGGCTGCCTAGTTTGGTAAACTAGCTCCTGGTATCAAATCCATTTGATGACTTATCTTCCTTACTGGTGGTAAACCTTCTAGTACATTATTAAAGATAATGTCCTAGAACTCTTCCAACATATCTAAAACTTTTGCTGATACATCTTCACAGTTCTCTTGACTAATCTTAGGAATCAATGCAAAGCAATGACGCTCATGCTTCATACCCTCCAAAAATTTTCTACCATCTACCAAGCAAATTCTGGCAGTACTACATACCTTTTCTTCCACCTCCTTCAAGGGTTTCAACTTATGACAAACTCCATCCTTTGTCAGGGAATATGTGTTTGCACGACCATCATGGACAGTGCTCCCATCATACTGCCATAGCCTCCCCAATAGCATATGACATGCATCCATCGGTATGATATCACACAACACCTCATCATGGTAATCACCAATTTTGAACTTCACTAAACACTGCTCATTGACCAAAGCTCTATGGTCCTTCTGCAACCATGCAATCCGATATGGATGCGGATGCTTTCTTCTTGTCAACTTCAACTTGTCAACCATATCCTGTGAAACAAGATTATCAGTACTTCCACTATCAATAATAATATCAAAACACTTACCTTCACACTTGCACCTTGTGCGGAATAAACTCTTCCTTTGATTGGGTTCTTTCTCTTCATTCAGCAAGGTTCTTCTAACAAGTAGGGTTTCTCCCCTTTCAGCATCTTCAGAATGCTCAGAATGTGCATCTTCATCTACATGTGCAACTCGTGCATTGCCTTCAGGTATTCTATTTGTCCTTCCTTGATGTTGTGGACACTCATATGCTTGATGCCCTTCTTCCCCACATTGGAAACAGGTTCCTCTAAAACCTTCTCTTCCAGGTCCTTGCCCAGGTCTACCTCTTCCTCTTCCTCTTTGCTCACCATTGTTCTGGTCACGAGGGTGGTAGGCATTATCCCCTCTCTAATTTTGACTGGTGCCAGCTTCTTCACTTTTATTTTGATCTTTATTATGGCCTCTATAGGGCCTTCCACCAGTCCTTCTGCCTTGACCTCTTCCCCTTTGCTTGCTATCAAATCTTTTATTCAGCTTCTCTTCCACCTTCAAGGAAAATTGGTATGCATCTTCTATGGTGGTGATTCTGACTAGGCTCAGTTCCTCTTGAATACTCAGCCTCAACCCATTAATGTAACGGGCTACCTTCTCCTTATTGGGCTCTACATGGCTGGTTCTGATAGTAATTTTATAAAATTCTTCTGTATACTCTTTAACAGACTTGTTACCTTGCTTTAGTCCTTGCAGCTTTTTCAGCAACTCCATCTCATAGTCCATAGGAATGAACTGCTTCTTCAGTTTCTCCACCATCCGATCCCATCTAGTGATCTTTCCTTTTCCTCTTCTACTCCTTTCTAATTGGACCTCCTTCCACCAAATATTGGCATGGCCCTTCAATTTTGTTTTTGCAAACTTGACCCGATTTGGGTCTTCTACTTCTTCATACTCGAAGTATTCCTCCATGTCATTGATCCAGTCAATAAGCTGTTCTGAATTCAAATCTCCAGAATATGTAGAAACTTTAATCTTGGGCCTCTTTCCAATCTTTGAAATGGCCCTCAACAACCTAACTTCTGCAGGATCTCCTGCAACTTCTTGTTCTTCCTTGGATAACTCTTCTTCAACTTCATCTTTGCTTTCCTCTCTCCTTCTCCACTCAAACCCTCTTCGAAGCTCCTCTTGCAAAGCATCGATTTGTCTTTGCAGGGCTCTAAAACCCTCTTTTGTCAAAGCATTCCTCCCACCATGCATTCTTCATGGAGGCATCTTGATTTATGTAGCAAACCCACAACCTCAGGTCCTGGTGCAAACTGTCTCACGGTCGACAATCTGTCTACACACTCAGGAACCCTTACTCTGATACCAATTGATGAAGGGGGTAAATCATAAAACACATAATAATAGAAATTGAACATAGAGAATAAGAATTTCTTTTATCGATCTGGGCAACTCATTATATTACAGAAGCTTAATTACAATCAGAGGAATCAGTCCTCTACAGGCTGCAACACACTACAGCAACCATCACCAGGCTCTGGAATCTTCTGCCTTCTGTAACCCCCAAATCAGCTAGGGTTTCTATTTTCTCACCTATTCTTGACTCTACACTTGCCCCCTTAACTCTCCCCCTACCCAGGGTTCCCAAAAATGGTTATTAATAGCCTTTTTGGCGGCCAACAACCTAATTTTGAATTTTGCATCTCCCTCCAAAAATAGGTCAACTTCCGGGAGCCATAAATTTTGATCTAGGACTCCGATTGACGAACCGTTTTATGCGTCAGAAAGCTCGTGGAGTGCTGTACATGCTACGAACCAACGCTGCTAGTTCTAGCCATTTTGGGCCTTTATAGGGCCATTTAGTGCCTCAAACCTGAGTTTTAATAATTTTTAGGCATTTTTCAGGAAACGAAAACTTTAATATCTTTCAGCTCGCAAATGATCTTCATGTGATTCCTTTGCCAAAGGTCTTATATTTCCATTATGTAACTTCATGTAAATTTTGACTTCATTTCGTGCCCAAATGCAAACTTTCTAAAAATAGCAGTTTACTATTTTTAGCAGTTTGGGAAAACTGAAAGTTCTACATTATTATTCAGGCGATTATGGGACCAGAACCACAAATTTTGAGAAGAAATGGGTAGAACATCAATAATTTTGAAACACATTTTTTTTTGGGGAGATGCAAGATTGCCCTTACACCACTAGATGCTCCTGCATCAAAAGCAAATCTTATCTTTGTCATGAAAGTAGTTAACTCAAAGAGAATAGCTTGTTCTATGACGCATGTCCTTCTATTCACACACATTCTCTCAAATATCCTCTACCATTGATCTTCTTATTTCTTCTACACCATTGATCTTCTCTCACAAGTCTATAAATACCCTTATATTCTTCCATTCTCATATCACAAAGCTTTCAATTAAACTTATGCTGTAGAATCCATAGCATGCCATTGGCACCCCCACTCTCACATCATTCACTATTCATCCTATATTGTGTTGAAGCTCATCTTCAACACAACAAGTATCTGAGCCATTTCTCTTTTGTCATCTTAAGGAATCAAAGCAAGGAAGCAAGCTTCCTAAGGGCTACATTCATCACCAAAGGTCAAATAAGAATAGACAAACAATGGAAGCCACCAAGTAATAAAGCATTGTCAGTTTGGTTATTTGTTTTTAATCTTTATTTCTTGCACATTTCATTGAAGTTATTGGGTTTATATTCATTTAAATTATTATCCCATTTTACCCATAACATTTCTAGTGCCCACCGTGGGGCCTTTTCCCCAAATCTAACCAAAAAGCTAAGTTCTTGAGTGACAAGTTCTGTACAGGCTTCGTACAGTCTTCAAATAGGTTCATCTGGTGCATTTGATCAGTCCCGCGACACATCTGATTACTATTCTAGCACATGCAACCTTTCGGCGCATACATCCTCCAAGGTGGAGCATCTACAACCTATTTCGGTGCTTGCGACATTCAAGCGCGTATACCCCCAGACATGGTGCTTTCATCCTTTACAACAACACATCTATAGAAATGGCACATATGTCATTTATTCTTGCACTTTTGACACCTGTCTTAGTGCATTTGTAATTCTGCACTCATAGTCTCTATTTCTGTGCATACAGACTATTAAGCTATGCATCTATTCTTCACAGTGATTATAGGGATTTATTGCATGTTTTCTAACGCTAACACTTGTCTTGCAAGATTTGATTCTCTGATTTTCATGCAGGGTTAAGAGTTGGATAGGTTCATTTTCCTTAAAACACACATCATAGATTAATTAGGAGGAAAAGTAAAAAATGTGTGTATGTGCAAAATCTCACATAGTTCTTAAGAGGGTAGTAACAAACATCATTGCTATCTTTGCATTATTGCTATCTTTTTTAGTTTAGAACATTACTATCTTACAAAAGGGAAAGAACCATTGCTATCTTTAAATCACGTCAAAGTTAACAACTGTGTGAGTGCCCAAGTAGATAATGCATATAGTTTTTTTCATTTTAATAGGATTGGATAAACCATTGTTTTCTATGTTTGCTAAAAGACAATAAGCCTATGCTCTCCCTTTTACTAGGTGACCAGAATGCTAGACTTGTTATTCTTTGTGTATAACCTTTAGAGGGGCCTACCCTTGGATGCCCACCTATCCAAGTGGGAACAACCCTAAGTGGTAATAGGCTAAAGCCAAGCCCTACCAATCCACTTTAAATAAATTGTGTATATCGAAAAATTTGGATTTATAAATGGAAATGATCAAACAATTGAAATGCATAACCTAAACCCAAATAATTCAATACCTCGAAGATGCAAGATGAGCTTGATTGATCAATTTGTTGTGTTGGTTGCTCGATTCCGCAGCATAAAGTTGATAAGGAAGATGCTAGAATGAATGATAGATGAAGGATGTAAAGGCTCTAATGATATTTCAACAGAATAAGGGTACTTGAGACTCAATGCATGCTAATGATAATTTGGCAGAATAATGTTACTTGAGGCTCAATGCATTTTTGAAAATTTGGCAGAATAATGGTGCTTGAAGCTCAATGCATGTTAATGGCTTGTGAGGGGTTTGATTTATAGGAAAGGCTTGGTTTCAATGGATGGTTGAGATTAAAAAGCTAATTGATTGATGTGGATGGCTAGGATTGATTCGGTTATCCCACTCTTCAAGGGAGTTGTAGTCATTTGACAAGTGTCAAGAAGGATAGGGCTCATGTGTACTTGTGTACATAAAAAGTACTACATATAAAAGATATTAAATAAAAGGCTATAGTACCACTTACCTTTTTAAATGAAAGAGGCACACATTTCAGCTAAATGATAAGATAAATTAATTAAATAAATAAATATAATTTATTTAATTAATTGGAAAGTCGGCTTATGATGAGAACTTAATTCAAATAAAATATTTGAATTAGTTGGGATATGAGTTGGATATTAATTAAATAAATAAAATTTATTTAATTAATTGGCTAAGTGGGATTAGGATATGATTGGAAATTAATTAAATAAATAAAATTTATTTAATTAATTGGCTAAGTGGGATAAGGATGGGATTAAGATGGGATTTTAATTAAATAAATAAAATTTATTTAATTAATTGGCTTAATGGGATAAGTGGGATTAAGAGTGGGATTTAGGACAAAATGCTACATGATGTCTAAGTGATGTTTTTATCAAGGTGTTGCTAGATATGGCTTGGTTTCAATGGATGGTTGAGATTAAAAAGCTAATTGATTGATGTGGACGGCTAGGATTGATTCGGTTATCCCACTCTTCAAGGGAGTTGTAGTCATTTGACAAGTGTCAAGAAGGATAGGGCTCATGTGTGCTTGTGTACAAGAAAAGTACTACATATAAAAGATATTAAATAAAAGGCTGTAGTACCACTTACCTTTTTAAATGAAAGAGGCACACATTTCGGCTAAATGATAAGATAAATTAATTAAATAAATAAATATAATTTATTTAATTAATTGGAAAGTCGGCTTATGATGAGAACTTAATTCAAATAAAATATTTGAATTAGTTGGGATATGAGTTGGATATTAATTAAATAAATAAAATTTATTTAATTAATTGGCTAAGTGGGATTAGGATATGATTGGAAATTAATTAAATAAATAAAATTTATTTAATTAATTGGCTAAGTGGGATAAGGATGGGATTAAGATGGGATTTTAATTAAATAAATAAAATTTATTTAATTAATTGGCTTAATGGGATAAGTGGGATTAAGAGTGGGATTTAGGACAAAATGCTACATGATGTCTAAGTGATGTTTTTATCAAGGTGTTGCTAGATATGGACAAATTTAGGACAAATTTGGGTGTCTACATTTTGCCCCTCTTTGAGATGATGTTCGAGATGATAAGATTTATGTCAAGTAACATCATTTCAAAGAAGCTATGGTATGGATAGAGGATAGGATAGTGATGATGATGTAAGGATGAAATGGGATAATGATACCCCCTCGAGAGGTTAGGCGGGTTGGACAAACACCGGTAGGCTCTCGAAATGAAATGGCTTGGCTACAAAAGAAAGATAAGGGAATGGATAGAAGAAATGGATGATGTGTTATGCTGCAATGAAGGTGAGCAACCATAATGTTTGATATAGCACTTGACGTTATCGACCAAGGTATAAGGACCGGGGTGACGATGTGTCTCGTGCCCCAGCATAATACAACCTTGTCTGGATACAAGATATGAATATTAGCTGGAATGGTATTGATTTGATGCAAATGCAAGATAAAATGATAACACACACAAGCAAGCAAGCAAGCATGCACAAATGATACAAAAACAAACAAGGTATTGCCCCTGTCAAGCTGTAAACCAATGATTAATTGCTAATTGTTTTGTTGATGATAGTTGAGAGTGTTGTCATAGCGGGGAAAGCTATATCCCTAGATCAACACAAGGTTGTTTGTTAGGTTGGTTGGTTGATTGGTTGATTGATTTGGCTTACAACAAGGCTAGGATCAAGACCATGGATTGTGAGTGGATAACTTGGCTTGATTGATTAACTTGATTGGTATGGATTAAGGATGACTTGCATTTGGATCATTGCTTGGATTCTTTGGAAGATGATGAAATGCTGATTAGATTGATTTGATGAAGGATGGATGATTTGTGGTGGATTGAGCTGCTTTTGATTGATTTTGATTAGATTTATTTTGATGGTTGGCTTGATGTGTTTTGGTTGATTTTCTTTGGTGTTGATGTTGATGATTGATAGGATTTGTTTTGATGGTTGGCTTGATGTGTTTTGGTTGTGATGTTTGTTGTTGTTAGGTTGATTGTTTTGATGATTGGATTGTTTTGAATGATGATAGTGATGGTGTGATGATTAGAGTGTCCACTCAATCTAAGCATAAGCAAGTGTTCTTAGTATGCTCAAAGGATGTAAAACAAACAAGGTATTGCCCTTGTCAAGTCATAAACCAATGATTGATTGTTTGACTACTGATTATAGATAGTGTTGTCATTGTGGGGAAAGCTATATCCCTAGATCAACATAAGGATGTGGGAACGCTATATCCCATTGATGATGATCGATGATGATTGATTTGGTTCATGACAAGATTAGGATCAAAAACTTGTTGATTTAAGTGGATAATGTTCCTTGATTGATTGGCTTGTTTGATATGGATTAGTGTGACTTGGATTTAAGATCATTGCTTAGATTGATTTGATTGATATGATTGGAAGAAGTGATTGATTGAAATGGATGAATGAATGTTATTGATGATGATGATTTGATTTTGATTGAATGTTGATGGAATGGATTGTTTTAGATGATGTGATTGGTTTTATTGCTTGGATTTTTTCATTGGATATTGAATTTTTTTTGGATTTTTTGACATAGTTTGATTTTTTTTGTTTTTTTTTGTGTGTTTTGAAATGTTTTAGAAAATGCCAATGGATTTACAATTTCGGTAGCCTTTGTGCTTGATACCAATGACAAGGGAAAAAAAACCAAGTCTAGGTGCAAAGGATGGATAAAAGGATGGGCTCATAGTAAATGGGATGGAAGGCTCATGATAGATGGATGGGATGGAAGACTCATGATAGATGGATAGATACAATGATAGGCCATATAAGGGATGGATGCATGCCTCATGATAAATGGATAGGTAAGCTATAGTGGAAATCTCATGATAAACGGATGGGGGTAAGCTATAAGATGGAAAGCTCGTGATAAGGATACACCATAGTGGATGGATCATAAAGGAGCTAGGATGTGATCTTCAAAGGATATGTTGCATAGGAAGAACTTGCCCCATTCTAGGTGGTAATGCTTAGGATTTTTACATGACAAACTTCATGACCAAGGGATGACATGATAGATTGGTTTTAATGGGATGGATGAATGGTCAATGGATAGGACTTGGTTTGGAAAGAAGGTATGTTAAGAAATATCCAAACATGTTTCAACATTTTGCCCCTATGTCTTCATCAAAATCAAAAGGAGGAGGATGGATAAATGGGTTCAATAGGATAGGCATGTTTATGTAATGGCTAAGGATGTTAGGATGGTATGGTAATGGTAAGATAGGATAGGATGGAAAATGATATAATGGGATGGATAGTTTGGAAATGGATAGGTTGGATGAGACAATGTGCCCCCAAGTGTAAGTGACATAGAAGATCAACCTACACATGACGCCTGTTTACCAGGTTTTCACCATTGGACGAAGGGATTTATCTTTACTCTTTTTTTTTTTCTTCTTTTGCTTTTTTTTTAGATTGGATAGCATGACAATTACACATGGCGCCTATTTGCCAAGTTTTCACCATGGTAATGGATAGGAGGGACTCAAGTGGCTAATGCTATGAAGGTTGATAGTGTCCCTTTAGAGATTGATGATGTCTTCGCATGGACCATGTCATTATGCTCATAGATGTTGATAAGGGATTGCGTGGATGGGAGATGGATTAGGTAGATAGTGGATTATGAAAGGTTCATGAAAAGATGGATCCATGGATAAAAGGCTTATGCAAAAGCATGGACCATAGGGTTAGCATGGGGGAGATATGGAGGATAATGGATGGAAGATGGGGAGATGTAGTTATGTGGAGGTCCTGCAGAGTGGAAGGGAACCATGACCAATGGTTGCACACACCATGATAAACATTGAAGCTTTTGATTGGATGGTGGTGTAGGAAGCAATGGGGTTGTTTTCATAGGAGATGGTTGATGAAGTGATTTAGGAACCCACATAAATTTAGTATTTTTAGTGCTTTTTCTTTGCTTGTGGGATATTTGAAGGGAATGGAAGTTTTGGATGGAAGTAGTCTTTTGGATGGATATAGGTGGTTGGGATTCTTGAGATGTGGATGAGGATGCCTCATTTGACTTGCTAGCTATTTTCTTAGGAACCCAAACCATTTTGCTTTTGGGCTTTGCATTTGGAGGTATGGGCTTGGATAGCTTTTTGAAGGTACTTTGCTTAGAATATGGATGATTTAGAGACTTTTCACATTGATTCCCTAAGGCATGAGGGTCCTTAGGAGTTTTAGTTGGATTTTTGGCTTTATAGATAAAGGCATCAAGATTTTTGCTTTTGAATCCCATAGGGTGGGTGGAGTGGATGGAATGATTTGAAGCTTTATGCTCAAACGATGTGTGCGTTTGTTGGCCATGATTAGGGATGTAAGGATACTTATGAATAAGTGGATAATTAGGTGTTGGAAGCAATGGTGGCAAGGTGGATGGAGGGATATTTGGAGTTGGTAAAAGTGGAGGCAAAGTGGATGGCAGAAGATGTATGGTCATATGCTTTTGACTTTTATAGGATGATGGAGATGGAATGCTTACATATGTTTTGGGTAGATGATGGGGGGTGTGATGGAAAGTGGACTTAGGATGGATGGAGGAATTATCAACATCTTGGCCTTGTTTACCTTGGGGTGTGTATCCAAGGCCATATGAGCATGGAGGGATCTTGACATGGTTTGGCTCCAAAATACCTTGTTTATAAAGGCCTAGGCCTTTACCTTTGTAGTTCATGTTTTGGAGGATGTGATTGACTATGGGACTAGATGTGTTTTGGGAACTAGACTTGAGTTCTTTATTAGATGGAGAAGATGAAATGGAGGACAAAGGTTGTTGTTGTCCTAAGGAAGAACATTCTTGGAGGAAGGTGGTAAGACCACTAGGACATGATGGTGGACTTGAAATGGGATCAATGGTAGATGTGGAGGGAGGATCATTAGCATTGTGTTCACTAAGATCCAAGTTATTTGTTTGATCTTCTATGCTTATGTGTTCTTGAGAGGCACATGTCTCATTATGACAAGTGGATGTTTGCTCATTATGGATAGGGCTAGATGGAGGATGACTAGGAGCAATTTGGATATCTCGCTCATGAATGGTTATGGGATTATGGATAGGACCAAGGTACTTTTTAATAGGTTCTTCATCATAGATATCATCTTGATCATGAGATAGATAAAGTTTTGCCAAATGGATCATCATGGTTTTCATGATCTTAGCTAGAACCTTGATCATAACTATGAGCAAAAATAGGATTAAGTGGGCTATAAAAGGGATAAATTTGCTCATGAACGAGGTCATGGTGATGGCTAACAGCTTGAGGGCAACCCATAAGTAGGTCATGGATAGGTTGAATGTAGAGGTGCTTTGATTTTGATTAAGATTAAGGTTCAATATTTCCACATGTTTAAGATTATGCTCTTGACATACCTCTTGACTTTGGATGGAAGTGGAAGGTTCTTGAGTGGACTTGATACGCTCTTGACTTAGGCTTGTGGTTGGAGACTCTTGAATAGACTTGTTGGCTTGTAGGTCACATGATGGGCTTAAAGGGCTAGGTATGTTAATGGAAGGCTCTTGAAGAGGCTCAAGGATATGTGAACCACATGATGAGATTATAGGATTGGACATAACCTTTGGAAGTTCATTGGTAGGCTCATGAATTGGTGTTTGACATAGGGGTAGTCTATTCCTATCTAGTATCCAATGGATCACATCCTTCGCAAGTGTATGGGTGGATGGGAAATATAAGGAATGGATGATAATGGTAGATGGCGTTGGATTAGGATTAGAATGAGGATTAGGTTGAGAGTTAATTGGATTGGGTGGATTAGGATTTGGACTAGATGGGGGTGATGTGGCATGATTTCCCATTATAGGTGGGTACACCTTGTAAACAATTGAGAGAAATATTGGGCATTGGTTTGTATTATGGCCTTTGGTCCTATGGTATGCACAATAATCATGTTCATCATATGGACTTTCTTCACGTGGTTTGACTTTAGGAAGTTCAATGAGTTTTGCTTCAAGCATCCTTTGTAAAACTCTCTCAGCTGCATCCTTTGGTGAACGATTAGAATGACATGGCGAGGAAGGTAATGAAGGGCTTGGTGATTTGGAGGGTTGATGGACCAATGGACTAGGAATATGATCACATGGTCGTGGTGGGATAGGATTAGTTGGCTCATGTGTTGGTGTGTGATTAGATGACGAAGGCCACTCTAGATTGGTATCTCCCTTATCAAAGGTTATTGGATCTTGCATAGGATAACTTGGGCTTGTTTGATTTATGTACAAGGGGCCATTGGGATTTGCATGTGTTTCTTGTTGGAAAGGTGGATTTAGATCTATCAATGGTGCTTGGTGGTCTTGTTGAAAAGGTGTATTTGGACTTACTTGATTTATGTACAAAGAGCCATTGGGACTTGGATGTTGTTCTTGTAATATCACTTGATTGCCTTGTGGATGGGCTTGATAGTGCATTGGAATGGTGGTATGAGGGATTGGATAAGCTTGAGGTGGAGGTTGATAGGTTGATGTGACATTGACTTGGTGGATAGGTGGATTAAGTTGATAGGAAGTGGATGGATATGACATGTGGCTATGAGGTGGATTAGGTTGATAGGAAGTGGCTAAGGATTGTTGTACTTGTCGAGATTGACTAGTGGCTAAAAGGTGTTGGACTTGGGCTATGAAGTGTTGTAGTTGAGGTGATTGGCTTGCATGGGGTTGAGCTCTTTGGATGAAGAATTGTAATGTTTTAATGGCATCTTGGTTTAGGGGTTGTGATCCTTGATAAAGATTTTGGAGGAATCTTTGGAATTTGATTTCTAGGTCTTCTAGTGTAGACATGTTGTCACCAAGTGTTTGTCTTAAGTCCTTTTAGCAAGTGCTTGTTTAGGGATTTTTATGATGATGTGGATTGTTTGGATGATGTGTTTAGATTGATTTGTTTATGTGTTTGGTGTTCATAGCTTGATTTGACAATGTTCAAACAAATGATTATGCATCTACACACATGAATCACTCACGCAAGACACATAAGCAAGCTGTTAGTTTGAATGAATGTGATGATGGTTAAGCAAGCACGTGAAGACAATTCAACAAGTCCTATTCAAGGCAAGGCCACTATCACAAGGAGGTTCTAGTGAAAATCTGGGGGACCGGCACCCCACGAGCATCCAGCAAGCCACTTAAGACTTTAACTAACCCTACTAGGAGTTTTAATATACACAAAGGTACACCTCCTTTCGAGTTAGCACTGTATGGTGAGCGCTAATACCGGTTAGACTTGGCTTTCACCTTATCCTCTAATTTTTATAGCGGACCGGATGAAAGTACCGCTTGAGGTCGTTCCCTTGGGGTGGATACCAAGGCATGCCTCTCTAAGGCTAAACAAAAGCAACACAAGTAAATGTTTTTGATCTCCAAGTTCGTGTTGGGACGCGAGGAGAGAGCATACACATTTACTTGGTCACACTCGCATGGGGTTCATTAACCTTAGAAATTCCGTGTGTGGAAGACAATGCAAGCACTTGTTTGTTTTAAAACTCAAATCCAAATGTGATGAAAGGCAATGGTTTATTTTAGCCCAATGTTTTGATGTGAATTTGCAAACAATTGTTCGTTTTATGCCCAAAATCCAAATGTGTTTGCAAACAATGATTAGAAGATGAAAGAGATGAAAGATTAGAATGAGTGCACCTAATACAATCACTCTCCAATTTGCTGTAGATGTTGATGCCAATGCTGCTCCAGCTCCTTAGATGCCCTTACAAGTCACCAATTCCAAAAAGAAACAAGTAAACTTGCAAAGAAGATGATTACATGAAAAAGATGAAATCTGAAAATTCTGATGAAAATGATCTGATATAGAAAAATAGATTGCACAAACAGAAAGTTCAGGAGATTCTAAGCAATTTAAAAAAAAGTTTCGCTGAAAAACGATCAAAATTGCTCAAGTTATGCTCAAATGAAGTTTGCAATGAAGCTGAACTTTGACTGATAAAAAAGAGGGTAACATGATACAGTCACCTGATAAAACTTGTTCCACTGTGTAGTTCGTCCTCTCAGCTTTCTAGCAAGTCCTTGTTTGTGCGATTTGGCCTCCGTATGTGAAAGTTATGATAGAAATACCAAGATGCCCAATGACAGCAAGCAGAAGCAAGTTACAGTTGCCAGATGCGACATACTGTTGATCAGAGGCGATCTATATTTGCGATAGGTGGGATCTTGCAGATCAAATGCGACATGAAAAATACTAGATGCGATTCCTGTAGGCTTATAAGCGATAAAGAAAAGCCAAAAGCGACCGATTTTGGCCTATAAGCGACTTGTATCTGCAAAATAACAATACGCTACAGAAACCCTAACTCTGCAAAACGTGATCACTGTTAGATTGAAAGCGATTCATTTATACCAAAAGTGGGTACTTTCAAGATAAAAGCGATACAATTCATGCCAAAGGCGATGTCTATCCGGATAGAAGCGATCCACAAAAGCATTATAGGCGGCTGATTTAAGTGCAGAAGCGACACGAATATGCAGAAAGCGATGGTTTTTTGCTCATAAGCGATGCAAAAATAGATGGAAGCGACAAGTAATGGCTTATATGTGACTAACAAAATGCCAAAAGTGACACATAATAGCCCAAAAGCGATCTGGAGAGTTTCAAGAGACAGAATGCAAATGTTAACCATAAGCGACCAAGTTTACCATATGCTATCAGTTTTTGTTCAAAAGCGAGCACTGTTTGTTTAAAAGCAAACCAAATTTGACCATAAGCGACTACTGTTTGCCTAGAGGCGAGCTGATTTAGCCCAGGCGAATGCTGTTTGATCAGAAGCGACCTGAATTACTAGAAGCACATTGTTGCAGTCCGGTTGTTGTTTTCTTCACCAAACGCTCCATTTTTCATCAAATTTAGGCAAATTTATACTCAAAGTTTATGGAAATGGCCTCCCGGACGCAATGGTGAGGTTAGATTTGGGCTAAGAGATCATCTACATACATATTTAGCCAAATCTTTGCAAACTAGGGTTAGAAAAATGTAAATTTTTGCTACAAAAGCTTGCAAAAATGAAAGATTGGCGCTCCAAGAGATCTAAACTTCATAAAAACAACTCAAACAAGAGAGGTTAATCAAGGACGTGAGTCCCACCGGGCGTGCCAAAATGTATATCAAAAAATTTGGATTTATAAATGGAAATGATCAAACAATTGAAATGCATAACCTAAACCCAAATAATTCAATACCTCGAAGATGCAAGATGAGCTTGATTGATCAATTTGTTGTGTTGGTTGCTTGATTCCGCAGCATAACGTTGATAAGGAAGATGCTAGAATGAACGATAGATGAAGGATGCAAAGGCTCTAATGATATTTCAACAGAATAAGGGTACTTGAGACTCAATGCATGCTAATGATAATTTGGCAGAATAATGTTACTTGAGGCTCAATGCATTTTTGAAAATTTGGCAGAATAATGGTGCTTGAAGCTCAATGCATGCTAATGGCTTGTGAGGGGTTTGATTTATAGGAAAGGCTTGGTTTCAATGGATGGTTGAGATTAAAAAGCTAATTGATTGATGTGGACGGCTAGGATTGATTCGGTTATCCCACTCTTCAAGGGAGTTGTAGTCATTTGACAAGTGTCAAGAAGGATAGGGCTCATGTGTGCTTGTGTACATAAAAAGTACTACATATAAAAGATATTAAATAAAAGGCTGTAGTACCACTTACCTTTTTAAATGAAAGAGGCACACATTTCGGCTAAATGATAAGATAAATTAATTAAATAAATAAATATAATTTATTTAATTAATTGGAAAGTCGGCTTATGATGAGAACTTAATTCAAATAAAATATTTGAATTAGTTGGGATATGAGTTGGATATTAATTAAATAAATAAAATTTATTTAATTAATTGGCTAAGTGGGATTAGGATATGATTGGAAATTAATTAAATAAATAAAATTTATTTAATTAATTGGCTAAGTGGGATAAGGATGGGATTAAGATGGGATTTTAATTAAATAAATAAAATTTATTTAATTAATTGGCTTAATGGGATAAGTGGGATTAAGAGTGGGATTTAGGACAAAATGCTACATGATGTCTAAGTGATATTTTTATCAAGGTGTTGCTAGATATGGACAAATTTAGGACAAATTTGGGTGTCTACAAATTGTACTTGAGGCAAAAGCCTCCTACAATGAGTGCCACTGTGTTACACCAACAACCACCCCAAAACCCTTCAAAGCCTAACCCTTGAAGGATGGGAGACTCCATAATGAAGAGTAATGCTACTGCACGTGTAACCACTCAAACGGTTGCCCTCACTACTTAGCCATTGTCTAGTATCCCAAAATCCTCTATTTGTTGGTGCAAAAGGTGGGATCTTTGAAGCTTCTTTGATTCATGTGATTCATAGTAGAGGTAGCAAGGACAATCCTAAGGTTCAGTGGGGGTACAAGCCTAAGGAAACCTAGATCTAGTATGCATGAGAAGTGAGTTCTGTGGAGAGGAGTCAGTGCTACCAGATCCTAAAGCTACATGCTTTGAATATGCACAGCTAGGAGACTAAATAAATACTATCTTTTCTAGCCTAGGTTGTAAGTGTTATTGTGTCAAAAAGTCCACAAAACTACCAAAAAAAAATATAAGATAAAAATCATGAAAACTTCTATGTGTTTGCTGTGTCTTTATCTGCCATAATTGAAAATCAAAAGCAAACAGACCAAGTTTTCAGCCAAAAATAGAAACTTTTGAAAAACATGCCAAAAAACTCTGCAAAGCAAACTAAAAAAAACTAGAATGGCACATCCATTGTGACCTGCTACGCATCCATTTAGACAAACTACGTATTTGATTACTGTTGCTGCTCATGTAAAATTTGCTAGATTTACACATGTGCTTCGACCTACAGTGCTTTTACCTTCTGTTTCGATGCATTTACTGTTTCGCACCTATTCTAGAGAGTTATTCCATACTTCCTAGGAAAAAAACTTTTAACTTTTCAAGAACCCATTTCAAACTTGTCTCAGTTTTTCCAAGATCTAATTAAAATCGTGCAAGTCAACTATTTCACTCTTTTTCTACACCATAGCTGCATTTCCCGCATTGCATCATTCAAAACTTTACAAGATTCTTCCAAAATCCAACAAGGTTAGAACCAAGCTATTCTTGATCACATCAAACCTTAAACAAACCTAGTGAGTCTCCACTATCAAAGATCAATCATCCTTTTCTCTTAGAACTCCACTAGTGGCTTGTGCAATACTAGTCTACATCAAGTAACCAGATTTCTATCATCCTTACTTTGACTATCATTTTGCTCACCCAACTTGTTTGACACCAATTAGATATAAGGAGAACCTTGCTCAAATATTGGCGTATTCTATCACCTCTTGTTCAAAACTTTCAAGCTCGCTCCATCCCATCTCACGTCAACTTGCATGGTCTTAACAAGGTCTCAAAAACAAAAGCAAATTGAAATGGCAGAGACAACTATTCTATCCTCTCATGACAGTGATGAGGAAATTTCTCTAGAAGAGATTCTCCACACTTAACAAGATCAAAGATTCCAATGCTTAATGGATAAGGTGTTGGCCCAAGACCCTACTAAATTCTTTCTCCACTTAGCACAACAAGTAATCAAGCTCCCTAAAGATTTTGATGTAGAAGCTCTAAAAGAACCTGAGAAAGAAAGAAACCCTAAGGGAAGCACACAAGAGGAAATGACCCTAGACAAAAGTAAAGCAACCATTGATTCTACAAACACCCTAAGCTTAATAACCCAACAGATCCAATCTTTACAGCAACAATTCACAAACATGCAAACAGGAACATCAACTAAGCATTATTCCCTAGAGGATATTTCACCATATCATTTTGATAGGTCCTTAATCATGATACCTTTCCCCTTTAAATTTGAGGTACCAAAATTTGATAAATATCATGGAAACAGTGATCCAAGGGACCACATTAGTGAATTTAATGCTACATGTCTTGAAGTTGCACACAATGATACTTACCTTATGCAACTATTTCCAAGAAGCTTAGGAGGGCAAGACATGGAGTGGTTTTCTAGACTACTACCTGGCATTAAAACCTTTAATGAACTTGTGGACAAATTTGTCATGCACTTCTCCTACAATATTGAGTATGACACCTCAATTTTAGATCTTTGTAACACCAAACAAAAAGGTGGATAATCTTTCGCCACCTTCCTACAAAGATGGAGATAGTTGGCAATTAAGTGCCCACATCAAGTGCTTGAAAAACAAATGCTAGAGATGTTTGTCCATAACTTACAAACTAACCTAAGCTATTAGATACAAATCCAATGTCCTACTTCCTTTAGTAAGGTAATTGAGATGGGTCTAATCATCGAAAAGGATTTAATCACCAAAGGTCAAATAAAGCTATATAAGGACACTCCTAGCACCAATACCAACACGAATAAACCAAGATTCTATAAAAAGAACAAGAACCTTGTGAATGATGGGGTGGTAGATGCCAAGAACATGGCACCAAAGCAACCAATCTTCAACTTGTCAACCCCTCAAAACAACCCCCCTCAAAATAAACCATGAAATACTAAATCATGGTTTACAAGCTATCAACCTCGGAGGAAATTCATACCCCTAGGGGAAACACTAGAAACTGCTCTACCGAAATTGATCACAAGAAAACTCATAATGCTTCCAACAGTGCAATAATATGAACTAAAAGTCAAACCTCATTGGTGGAATGATAATGATTTCTGCAAATACCACTAAAACAACGGGCACAAAACCAATGATTGCATTGCACTCAAACACACTATACAAGATTTAATAGATCAAAAGAAAGTTTCACTTGATGGACATACCTCTAATAATGATCATTGGGCATTCAAAGATTTGCTTCCCAATTATGAGCAAGGAGGACCTTCCAATCAAAACAACAGTAGAACTAACAATGTCAATTACACAAATATGTCATTTGACTATGCTGTTAATCATATCTTAGAAAGTGATCCACATGTCAATGTGATCACCATCAACAAAGACTCGGATTGTAACGCTACCACTCGTATTAATAGAGTCACTCTTAGAGGAGTCCCCGCCTCTCTGTCTAATCAATACAATATCTTAGATCAGCTCCATAAGACACCTGCACATATCTCTATTCTGGAACTTCTGCATCTACCCCATCTAGTGCATGTCTCCAATACCCTAGCTTCCCCAGTCTATGCTAGGAAATCACTCCTATGTAGCCATAACTATAAGGATCTCCCCTCTGCCTCTTAAACATGCATATTGGTCTGGTGATGGCGATATGCTCCCACAACCAAAACTGTAACAATGAGACACCTATTGATAAAATAGCACCCCAGTGGTATACCACCTGATGCATATCGTGGTATAGATGTGCCAAAACACAAACACCCCAAGCATAGCGGGTGCCCTATATGACCATCCTCTCCATAATCCATCCCCATCCAATCAAGAACCCATGTGATCTCCTATTGAGGCATACAATGCCTCTGATCAATCCTACAACTATCCTAGGGAAATAGTCATAGTAATCATGTATATCCTACCAGGAGATAACCTATCCTACTAGCTAAGGGTCATCAAACACCCACCTACACTTTGCAAGTCCTGCATCCCGCTGTGGATCATACTCCACAAGCTCTCCCTTTATTGGCAAGTGGAGTATCCTATATACATCCTCCAGAGTCACTGTCATCTCACCAATCAGGAAGTGAAAGGTTCCATCCTTGCTTTGAAACCTCTCCACTACTGTAGTCAGTAAGTCATGGTTCACTTGAACCTTGGGCATAAAGCACACATAATCCAATCCCATCATGTTGAGCACCTCTTGATCTATCTCTGTCAACATGTGCCATTGCAACATTGGCATGGGAAACTACTCCCTCGACATCAGTGTATCTCATATGTCCTCCTACAAGCATGCAAAAGGTGTCAATTTAAATCTACAAGTACCATGCTCAACATATCTATAGAATCATATCAACTAACTTAACATATCAAAATTAATCAAAATAGCATATCATCTCTTGACTAGATTCTCAGTAATCTTGGAGATTGCTAATTAATAGATGCATTGATCAAGGTGCCAACTAGGTTAATTTCATTAAGTCAACTGACTATCTATATCATATGTGCCAGAATAGAAGGTACATGCACCATTTCTTAGCAAATGCGCCACTTCTGACACATGCGCCACTACATTTCATGCATGCACCATCCCATACCATAAATGCGTTGCCTAGTTGCATGCGCCGACTCATACCATAAATGTGCTACCAAATTCTACATGCACTGACCTATCTCATGCATGCACAGCTTTCATGCATATGTTGTTTCATATCCTAGATGTGCCGCAGGATGATAGATGTGCAGTTCTACATGTCAGATGTGCTGAATTGTGATCTAGTGCATTTATTTAGCCTATTTTTTCCTAGCATGCGCCGACTCATACCATAAATGTGCTACCAAATTCTACATACACTGACCTATCTCATGCATGCACAACTTTCATGCATATGTTGTTTCATATCCTAGATGTGCCGCAGGATGATAGATGTGCAGTTCTACATGTCAGATGTGCTGAATTGTGATCTAGTGCATTTATTTAGCCTATTTTTGCCTAGCATTTATTACACTCAAAATCAACCCTTGGTAAATTTTTTTGAGATTCATACCAGGGGTCCTGCCTCTACTAGCTAGTCGAATCATCAAATGCGCTCAAAGCAATGCTCCTCACATGAAATATCCATCCTAGTCCTAACTGCTCTATTCTCTGTACTCTCCTAAGCTCTCAAAGACAAATGAACAAAAGACAAGTGTGCAAATGACTTGTCTTGTGGACCCAGCTCCTATATATAGCATGCAAACCCTAAACTAGCTATGTGGTGATTATGACTACCTCTCGCACCCATTTCTTCCCATTTTCTTCCCATTTCTCAGAAACCCATCTTGTTTTCCTCAATTCTAAAGAAAGTTTTCCCTTCAACTTCATGAGATTGTCCATCTCATGCCTTCTACCATCTTCCCGTCCAATCTCTTGAGGGGGCATCCTATTATCATTAAACTTGTACCAGGGGCAAATTGGGGCATGTATCATTTTCAGACAATCTTATTCTTTGAAACAACGTGATAAAACACATTGCATCAAAGAGGGGCAAAATGTATACACCTAAAAATGACATGACTCTGTCTAAATAAATATTTTTAATATTTATTTAAGTCTACCTTCCTCTATCAATAAATAAATAATTAAATTTATTTATTTGATTCATATTCCTCTAAGTTAATTAAATATCAAAATATTTAATTATCTCTTCTAAAGTCAAAATTAAACAAAATACTTTATTTAATTAAATTCTTCCAAATAATTAAATAATTCTAAATTATTTAATTAAGTCAAGTCTATTCCTCCAAATTTAAATAAATCATTTAAATTTATTTAAATCCTCTCACTCTCCAAAAATAAAATATAATAAAATATTTTATTTATTCTTCCAAATCATGTGCAAGTAATTAAATAAATTTATTTATTTAATTTGCTTTCTTATTTATCCAAATCTTCTAAAAATAAATCTTTCTTGTCATGCAAAAGCAAAAATTGAGTTTTTTGATTTAAAACAATCTTGTTTTTATCAATAACTCTTAAATCAGAATAAAACATTCTAATTTGTGAAAAGCAAATCTTATCTTTGTCATGAAAGCAGTTAACTCAAAGATAATAGCTTTTTCTATGACACATGTCCTTCTTCTATTCGCACACGTTCTCTCAAATATCCTCTACCATTGATCTTCTTATTTCTTCTACATCGTTGATCTTCTCTCACAAGTCTATAAATACCCTTCTATTCTTCCATTCTCATATCACAAAGCTTTCAAGTAAACTTATGCTGTAGAATCCATAGCGTGCCATTGGCACCCCCACTCTCACATCATTCACTATTCATTCTATATTGTGTTGAAGCTCATCTTCAACACAAGTATCTGAGCCATTTCTCCTTTGTCATCTTGAGGAATCAAAGCAAGGAAGCAAGCTTCCTGAGGGCTACATTCATCACCAAAGATCAAACGAGAATAGGCAAACAATGGAAGACGCCAGGTAACAAAGCACTGTAAGTTTGGTTATTTATTTTTAATCTTTGTTGCTTGCACACTTCATTGAAGTTATTGGATATATATTCATTTAAATTATTATCTCATTTTACCTATAACACATACTTATTATGTCTTATGGATATATGCTTGTTAGATGTTATCTAATGAAGTTGATGCAATCTATGTGAAGTACAACAAACATTCTTTCAACTTGTATTCTAATGTTGGCTAGGTATTAGCGAGTAGTGATGGATACAAGAGACAACGTATTACCTCATTTGGCAGTTGTTACTGCTTTTGGACTCATAATTATGATAGTACTATATACTATGGGACATATTTCTCCTACTCACATGAATCTAGTTGTTAGTGTTGCTTCCTCAAACATTGGAAAACTCCATCTCAAAAAGGTAACAAAAATCACAAGCACCAAAATCCTATTTGGTTAAAGTGATCTTTGAGTTTACCAGCTACATCTATTGATTGCCTTGTGGCAGCAAGCTAGTGCTTCTATTATCAAGGTACCTATCAATCTTAATAGTAAATAAAATATATGTAAAGATGCATTCCAATTCCCAATAAGACATGTTAACTACTATCAACAATGCGACCTACCCACCATAGATGTTCATAATCAAAATATGTCTAAAGTAGCAAGGTATTAGGAATGGATGAAATTTTTCCGTTTCTTCATCCCAACAATAATTTGCATTTTGGAAAATAGAAAACAATGGCAAAAATATTTGGTTCCAATGAGGAAATTACAAAAAAGAGCTAAGATTCCATTTTAACAATGAAAATGCTACAAAGCATAGGATAAGCATTTTCCTTTGTAGTGTGATTTCTAATGAATGCATTAATAGGCAATAGGTTCAATATTTTTACATTTAATTGGGCAACTGACAGTGAGTTGGAGTTTTGATTGTTCTATAAAGTATCATGATCAGTACATATATGTAAGAGTTTAATAGGGATTTATGCAAAAAAAATTGCATACCTCTTAAATTTATTCTTTGGGTTGTTTTTTAGTTAAAACTAAAATTTAAGACTCTTGTTTATTAAGCATCTCTTTTAACTAATTGTGTCTTAAGTATTAGAATATAATACATGATTCTAGGTAGATGCATGTTCCTCAAAGCATATTTTTCATTGCATCCTTAAAACTAATATTTTATTTGTGATATATTGAGTCTAAATAAAAATGGATGAATATCCTCTTCTATGGGTTGAGAAGTGAGCCCAAGCAAATCCCTCAACCTCCTCTATGTGTATTTTTAAAATGTGAAATAGATTTTAAAATGTGCAATGGAGGGTAATGAGCACAAAACTATAAATTGCAAGAGTTAAACATAAACAAAATGAGTGTTAGTTCATGAATGCAGATGAGCTCTAAAAAGCATGCAAGATTATATCATATTGTTTGGACCCTTAAAAATTAAAAGTAAATAGATTCAAAAAATGTTTACTCCATTAGTAGATTTGTTTGTTTACAAAGTGTGTTTCTAGCTGTTATTATGAAATTTTTGGAAGGATTGAAGACATGATTGCATCTTGGACCTTTCTTCCAAAAGTTGATAGATCTTTTACTTGCTTCTTGACATGTGTTCTTCTTAATGCTCGTCAATTGGTTTTATTTACTGTGCTTACACTGAAGGGTAAGTGCAAAAAGATGGGGGGCCAAAAAGTGGCCAAAAAATTTTCAAAAAAATTTTAGGCATAACGCGAGCGCGTTATAACGTGCTCGCATTATAACGTCCCTTATATATAAAAAAAAACGCTGTCATTTCATTTTATTTCATTTCATTGTGAGTTTTTCCTCCGCCCGTGGCTTAAAACCCTTCAAAAACGCGCTTGCGTTCTACAAAACACCGTTCAACACAAAAGATTTGTCGATTCATCGCCGAAATGCCGCCACGACGTCGAGCACGCCAAAGGGGTGAGTTATCTTTATTTTTTTGTTTGAATTTCTTCCTAAATAGGTAGGTTTTGTGTTGATTTTTGATGTATATTTTATTAATTGTAGGAAATGTTAATGCACCTCCTCCTCCTCCTCAAAATCCACAAAATCTTGAGGAAGAAATACCTGCAGAACAACAACCTCCTCCATTCATTCCTCGACATGCCCCTGGAACACAAGATAATATAATGGGGGAAATTGAAAACAACAAAAAACAAATTGAAGATATAATTGCAAGGTTGAAAGATCCTTCCACTTCAACCTTGCATAGGTCCACGCTTGCCGAATCTCTTGAGTCTATGTTATCAAATGTAAATTCAATTAGCAAGCAAATAACTAGTTGGACTGATAAAAAGAGAGAGTTTAGAGATTACTATGCAGATAAATTGTCATACCAAGATGTCAAAAAATTACAAATTACAAAAGTAGACTTGTGTTCAATTTTCACAAACCCACAAACAAATCAACCTCCACCCATTACATGCAAGAGGTTCCCTATCCATTGGTGCAACAACCAAGCGATAAGGGACAATTTCAGGCAGAGGTGGTGGATGGTTTTTGACCATCCTCCATGCAATAACAATGAGGTCCCGCAATACTTTTTGAGGAAACTCTACTCCGAGTTTGTCCTCAATAAAGTGCCAAACTATTTTGATATGCGGGACTTCCAGGGTAGAGGTGGGGGCTCAGCACAGGATAGACCAGGGGCACGTCTTGACCCACAGTGGGTAGTGAGACGAGTAATCAGCAGACCAGCCCATGAGCATGTTTCTATTCCTTCCATTATGAAGGAGAGTGTTGAGGTCGATACACTGAGGTCGATTAGTGCCTTGACCCAGAGCATCATAGAGCATGCCGATCCTGCAACACAGAGTGGGTTGGGAGATAGTGCGAGGAGTAGGGTCCCACCGCATACTTGCCAGGCTTGCAGGTCAGCCTGTGGTTATGACCCCAAGGACAGTCAGGACGCAGGTGCACAGGCTACATCTGTAGCTGAGCAGATGGCGATGACAGATACCCTCCTGAGTGAGACTTTCGGCCTTGATACTCAGGTAAATATTAGCAAGTTTATTGAATTTAATTTATTAAATTTTATTTTTGAAATACAAGATTAACTAATTTAAATTGATGATTTTAATGAAATTTCAGGGTCATAGCGTCGATGCAGTTTTCAGTGGTTCTCCACCTACATTTTTCACTAGATCATCTACTGTCGAGGTATGTAACCAGTAAACAATTATAAATATTACATGTGAATAGCATCGTTATATGAATGGTATTCTAATTTCTGATTTTGGATGTTGAATAGGTTAACACTGTAGATTTCATGGCAACACCTGCCAGCGGTGGTGGACTTCAAAGCTTTACGGAGGTAATAAAATAAATAGTTTAATGAATGAATTGTACTTACTAAATTTTTGTATGTGATTTGTGTGTTTTATTGTGTGTACTTCCATGTTTAGATGAGCGTGTGTGTATGTTAGGAGCCATGATTTGCATCACTATTATAGTTTTCGTAATTGAATAATGTTGTTTTATTTCCAGATGATGCAGGCTGCGGATACACCTCCCCATGTTCATAGGGCAATGGAGCAGGGTGTGGCCTCTGCGATTCATAGCTCTATGGCATTGACAGGGGTATGAGGCAGATTAGTAAATTTCAATTTACATTCATTGTTATAGTTGTCTATTTTTGAAAAATCAAAAGATTATTAATTTGAAGTTTAATTTCTATCTGGATGGTTTCTATAGGACATGACATCACCAGGGCCTTTTCCTGCTACTGAGGCAAGCGAGCAGACAGATTATATGTTAGCGGTAAGTGATTATTTTGTTAAATGTTTCATTTTTTTATAACATGTAATTTCTATATATTAATATCTATACTTTTTTTTGTAACAGGTAAAGGTGCAGGAAGAACTAAATAGGAGGAGTAGCCCTCGGGTTCGTAGTAGACCACCCACATGCATGTCTCCATCCCCTAGAAGATCAAAGGCTGCTCGTGATTTATTCTCTTCACCAGCTAGAGGGGAATGACTTTTTATTGTGTTCCTCTGTTGTATGCCTATATGGCATTTGTGGACATATATTTTGTATTGTACATAGTTGACATTGTATGCCTATATGGCATTCTTGTAAGCCTATATGGCTATTTTGTATATATGTTATACTTATATCGACAGATATTGATGTATGCGTATATGGATATTTGGTTAATACAAATCTTTTTTATTGATGGCGTCCATACTTGCATTATAAATCCACTTTTGAATGGATATTTGTAGATGGCTACTTCAAATATTTAAAGTCTGATTGTATTACATAGGATGTTTGCATTTTCTTTGATAGGCTTGATAGGCCATGGATTACATGATGGTGTTTGATGGAAAAGTATGGTACTAGAAGACTCTAGTTCATTCTTAATAGGCTTGTGATTGATAATATCTTTGCATGATTGCACTTGATCTTGGATCATGGGCATGTTGTTAGGATTTTGATTGCATTGTGATGTTTGATGGATAGGCATGGTGTAAGTGTAAGATACCCAACTAGTTCTACGAAAAATTTTCCTTACTTAAAAACTTTTACTTGCTAATAATTCATCAACTACTTCAATAACATAAAGATATACATCAAGATAACTATTTGAATGAAACAACATTAGAGTTGGGTACTTGTCTTGTTACTTGATTCAATCAACTTGCAATGTCTTATTACATGGAAAATGCTTTCAATAGCATGAAGTACAACTCATTCAATGGAAATACAAGGACAGGCCTTGAAGCCTTGATGTTACAATGTCTTCCTTATTTGAGCAATATTTGAAGATTTGGAATGTTCAACTCATCACCTCACAAGGTAGGCGCATATTTGAAGGATTTACAGGTTTTTCTGACTTGGGCGCCAAGTTGAGGTGACCTCCTCCTGAAGTTGGCCTTGTCAACATTAGGTGCCAATTAGAGTTTATGGATGCTCTGGATTGTTTCCAAGAGTAGGCACCAAAACATCATCATTATGAAAGTGTTTTAAATGCTAGGCGCCCAAATTAGCCCTCTGGAGTCTAGGCACTCCTTTCATGCATTCTGTGTTCTAGGCGCCAATTGAAAGGAGTGGAGAACAGGGCAAGCGCCTTCCAAACTAGGTGTTTCCTTGAGGTGACAAGGACTTAGAAAGTGCGCCTAAGGTGAGTGCCTTGAGTGAAAAGGTCTAACAAACATCTTTGAACCCCCTTTCAAGGTTAGGCGCATTCTGGAGGTGGAAACAAGTAGAAGGTGCGCCTTAGCTTCCTTTGTCAATTCTTGCAAGTCTTTGTTGATTAGGAAGGTGGAATGCTTCATTGTAGAATGAGCGCCTATCTTCTAATGTCCAAACTACTTCTTCTGGCTCACTCTGTGGCTAGGCGCCAGAGCTAAACTGTTCACACAAGGGAGTGCGCCCAGACTCACTTGATGTTTTCTTACTACTTCAACCCCTGGAAGATGTTCCAAGGTGTTCCCTTATACAAGCACCTGACCTCCCAAGTTCCTTCATGTGCTATTCCTTGAAGGCGCCAAAACTGAGCTCCAGTGCCATGGGATTGTGCCTAACATCTTTGAAGAGTTTCTAAGCCTTTTGCAAGTTGATATCCCAAACTCATCTTCTAGGCGCAACAGGAGCTTTCCAAAGGAGTTTCCAAGTTTTAGACGCCAAGCGAGGTCATGGGTGAATGGAACTGCGCCTTAGGAGATGACTAGATCCTAAGCGTCAGTCTAGAGTTACAGTGGAATTGATATGCGCCTCAACTAGCTTAGGCGCCCATTTGAAGTGATTCCTTTAACACTTCTCTGTCAATCTCAACTGCAAGGATGATCTCCTAATCCAATTTTGATCCTCTGGAGATGCAAATAGCTTTACATTTCACTAGGTTCCATCAATGATGATCATCAACCAAAGCGCATTTCAAAGGTGAGATAGGCAAGTGAGGCGCCAAACTAGTCCTTAAGACTTATCTCCTTCTATCAAGTCAATTTCAACTATGTGAGAGAGTTCTATTCTAGGCGCAAAATGGAAATGTTTCATCAATTGGTGCATCTTACAAAGCTCCCAATTCTAGGCGCCAGAGCCAAAGAGTTTTTCCCAACACATGCACCTGGGCTAGGAATTCACGTAAGAGACATCACTTAGCTTTAAAACTTTCAATCTATAGCCATCTGGGCTAGGCGCTCCAATGGAGGATCCTTGAACTCATGCATTGGTGCCTTCTAGTTCTAGGCACCCATTTTGGATGATTCATCCTGATACTAGCGCCCAAAATGACTAGACTCTCTTCATTATCCAATTCACTTAGAAGACTCAAGTTGGAGACTTAGTTGTCTATCCATGTTCTCCGGAAGATTCATTGTACCTCTATGCACTATCTCCTTCAAGGCGCTCCTTAAAATCATTGGAAGTGCTTAGGACTTACCTTAGTCCAAAGGCCACAATCCATTCCTTAAAGCACAAAGAATTCTCAAAGGCGCCCCTATTTACCTCTAAGCACTCAAATATCATTTAGATTCAAGGCGCACATTTAGCTCCAAAACGCAAATTTCCATCATCAACCCATCAAGGTGCATCATCTTCCCTTTGTATCCCCTTCAAGGTGCAGACATTCACTTCTTCACACTCAAACTCACTCTCTGGCGCCAGAATAGGTGTATAACTTCAAATAAGGCGCTAATCTTAGGTTTCTAAGTACTTAGTTTGATCTTAAGGCTATCCTTCCTCTAAGCACTCTCTTCAACTCCCTCACTGAAGGCCCTCTATAAGTTTGGGCGCATTTCATCCCAAGGTGCTTCAACATCATCCAAGGCGCAAATTCACTCGCCAAGACAAGGTGCAAAAAACCCTATCCTAAGGCGCTCAAATCTTGCTTCTAGACCTAGGTGCACAAACATGAGATTAAGGATCATTCTGGCCACCATCACTTCCCTAAAGGCGCAAAATTGGTGTAGATACATTCCATTTATTAAGGATCATTCTGGCGCCCAAATCTTGTCAAAGCAAAGGATCAATAGGTTCTCTCTAAGGCGCACTCCAGGGTTTGATCTTGCAAGACTTCTCACGTCAAAATTTTGACCAAGACACTCAAGGCACTAGTCTTTATCATCTAACCCTACAGTGCACTTACTCATTATGATATACTCCTCAACTTTGTATTCAACCTTGCCCAAGGCGCATATTCACTATAAGGCATTCTCACGTTGTCAAGGCTCAGAGGGCTTCAACTTGCTAAAGGGTAGAGGTCTAGGTGCATATCTGACTTGAAGCTCAAGGCGCTTCAACCCTCTTGCTCTGGAATTCCTTCTAGGCACTAAGTGACTTCTCCAATTCCTTGAAAACATTTGAAGTGTTTTACCTTCTCAAGGTGCTCCTTCGAACTTGACTCCAAGGTGTTATAATCTCAAAGGTGCTGACATCATCTCAACCAAAGGCGCTCAATGATTCATCCCATATCTAGGCGCTAAAACACTTAATCAACCAAGTCATTCAAGGCGCCATTCAGTAAACTCATCTTCCATGATATTCCTATCAAGGCGCATATCACTTCTCTCATGGGCTTTAGGCGCTCAGTTGAGTGTTTCAATACTATTTAGGTGCCAAATTCATTTTAATGCACCAAACACAAAGAGCTTTCAAACACTGGGCGCTCACAAAGAGTCTTCCAACCTTGGGCGCTAAATTAGGTCTTTGCAACTATCCAAGGCGCATATCTTCGTTTGAACAACTTATGGTGCCAAGACAACTTCTCATTAGGGCGCTCAAAACACTTGTGTTTACATTTGAAGTGCTTTACCTTCTTAAGGTGCTCCAGACTAACCTGACTCCAAGGCGCTCCATCATCATCCTTAAGGCGCTAAAAACATCATCTCCACTCTAGGCAAAAACATCATCAAACTCCTTAAGGCACTTCACTGTCAAAGTCTGAAGGCGCTCTACCTAGACCTTTCCCCTAGGCGCTAGAACTCCTAAGCACTCACCAGATAACTCTCTTCTTCAAGGCGCAAATCTTCCTATACTATGATTGCCTCTGAAATGCCGATTAACGTGATGTGAGGGTGCAAAGGCTACTCCAATCCTCAGTGAGCGCCTAGTTTAAACAAGGAGAAATAAAGCATTCAAAACTATCCAAACGATCATCCCCTTCCTAATGTCTTCACTGCTCCAGAAAACCTTGGCCAAAATGACACATAACAACTCCTATGAGCGCCCTTATGCCCTAGGATCATCTAGTTTGTGCGTCTTGTAATGAGGAGTTCATGTAAGTTTGGAATGAGCGCCTTGAATAAGTGTAAACTAGCCTAGAGAAGGGTATGTGCACCTTGAGCATTCCAGAGATAACTGTGCGCCTAGAACAATATGAGTGCTCATGATGATGATTAATGCCCTGATGAGACTATGAGCGCCTTGTTCAGGAGATACCTTGTTTGATCATAAAATGCACCTTGAGTCTTGAAGGTTTTGAGCGCCTAGGTGATTTGGATGTTGGGATGTTGGTATGCGCCCAAGATTGAGGTAAGTGAGCGCTTGTAATGGAGGAGAGCAATGAGATGAGGTTTAGCGCCTCCAAGTAAGGTTAGAGGTGAGGTTAGAGGTGAAATGCACCTTTGGACCATTCTGGTGCCTTGGATGAAGAACCTATATCTTGAGCCCAAGAGGTAAAATTTGCGCCTTAGTGGATTTGGAGAGTTACAGAGATTAGAGAAAAGCGCCGTGAAGACAGAGTTGTTCAAGGCGCATGTGTGATTTGGTCAAAAACAGGCGCCTAGAGTGAATAGGCTTTCATCCCGACTTAATACACTGCCTCCTTCTGACGATTTTTGGGGCAGCAGAAAACCTTTCACCACGGGCAAATGCCTCAGAGCTATAAAAAACTGAGAGAGGTTATTGTAGAGGCACTCTACGTGATCCCGTTGCCTTAGAAGGAATGTTTCTAAGTGACACGGTTTTTGAGTAACATCTCATCAAAGATTGCTGCCTTTTTGCACTTTGGACTCTTCAGGGATATTGTCGGTACAATGTAGCTCCGACTGTTTCGACATGTTTGGGTGAGAAATAGGACCATGCCTAGCATAAATGTACCCATTCAGACGCGTTGGAATAGTCAGTTTGGTCGCATCAGGAGCAGGACGAAAGTTACACCCCTTTGCAGCTTTACACTGCCTCCTTCTAACGATTTTTGGGGTAGCAGAAAACCTTTCACCACGGGCAAATGCCTAAGAGCTATAAAAAACTGAGAGAGGTTATTGTAGAGGCACTCTACGTGATCCCGTTGCCTCAGACGAAATGTTTCTAAGTGACATAGTTTTCGAGTAACATCTCATCAAAGATTGTTGCCTTTTTGCACTTTGGACTCTTCAGGGATATCGTCGGTACAATGTAGCTCCGACTGTTTCGACATGTTTGGGTGAGAAATAGGACCATGCCTAGCATAAATGTACCCATTCGGATGCATTGGAATAGTCAGTTTGGTCGCATCAGGAGCAGGACAAAAGTTACACCCCTTTGCAACTTTACACTGCCTCCTTCTGACGATTTTTGGGGCAACAGAAAACCTTTCACCACGGGCAAATGCCTAAGAGCTATAAAAAACTGAGAGAGGTTATTGTAGAGGCACTCTACATGATCCCGTTGCCTTAGACAGAATGTTTCTAAGTGACACGGTTTTCGAGTAACATCTCGTCAAAGATTGCTACCTTTTTGCACTTTGGACTCTTCAGGGATATCGTCGGTACAATGTAGCTCCGACTGTTTCGACATGTTTGGGTGAGAAATAGGACCATGCCTAGCATAAATGTATCCATTCAGACGCGTTGGAATAGTCAGTTTGGTCGCATCAGGAGCAGGACGAAAGTTACACCCCTTTGCAACTTTACACTGCCTCCTTCTGACGATTTTTGGGGCAACAGAAAACCTTTCACCACGGGCAAATGCCTAAGAGCTATAAAAAACCGAGAGAGGTTATTGTAGAGGCACTCTACGTGATCCCGTTGCCTTAGACGGAATGTTTCTAAGTGACACGGTTTTCGAGTAACATCTCGTCAAAGATTGCTGCCTTTTTGCACTTTGGACTCTTCAGGGATATCATCGGTACAATGTAGCTCCGACTGTTTCGACATGTTTGGGTGAGAAATAGGACCATGCCTAGCATAAATGTACCCATTCGGACGCGTTGGAACAGTCAGTTTGGTCGCATCAGGAGCAGGACGAAAGTTACACCCCTTTGCAACTTTACACTGCCTCCTTCTGACGATTTTTGGGGCAACAGAAAACCTTTCACCACGGGCAAATACCTAAGAGCTATAAAAAACCGAGAGAGGTTATTGTAGAGGCACTCTACGTGATCCCATTGCCTCAGACGAAATGTTTCTAAGTGACACAGTTTTCGAGTAACATCTCGTCAAAGATTGCTGCCTTTTTACACTTTGGACTCTTCAGGGATATCGTCGGTACAATGTAGCTCCGACTGTTTCGACATGTTTGGGTGAGAAATAGGACCATGCCTAGCATAAATGTACCCATTCAGACATGTTGGAACAGTCAGTTTGGTCGCATCAGGAGCAGGACGAAAGTTACACCCCTTTGCAATTTTACACTGCCTCCTTCTGACGATTTTTGGGGCAACAGAAAACCTTTCACCACGGGCAAATGCCTAAGAGCTATAAAAAACCAAGAGAGGTTATTGTAGAGGCACTCTACGTGATCCCGTTGCCTTAGACGGAATGTTTCTAAGTGACACGGTTTTTGAGTAACATCTCGTCAAAGATTGCTGCCTTTTTGCACTTTGGACTCTTCAGGGATATCGTCGGTACAATGTAGCTCCGACTGTTTCGACATGTTTGGGTGAGAAATAGGACCATGCCTAGCATAAATGTACCCATTCAGACGCGTTGGAACAGTCAGTTTGGTCGCATCAGGAGCAGGACGAAAGTTACACCCCTTTGCAACTTTACATTGCCTCCTTCTGACGATTTTTGGGGCAACAGAAAACCTTTCACCACGGGCAAATGCCTAAGAGCTATAAAAAACTGAGAGAGGTTATTGTAGAGGCACTCTACATGATCCCGTTGCCTCAGATGGAATGTTTCTAAGTGACACAATTTTCGAGTAACATCTCGTCAAATATTGCTGCCTTTTTGCACTTTGGACTCTTCAGGGATATCGTTGGTACAATGTAGCTCAGACTGTTTCGACATGTTTGGGTGAAAAATAGGACCATGCCTAGCATAGTACCCATCTGAATGCGTTGGAACAGTCAGTTTGGTCACATCACGAGCAAGACACCAAAAATGCAAAGGTTGCTTTGTGTAACTTGACAACATTGACACTTTTTTGCAACATCACTCAAAGACTCAAACCGACCCCAAATGACTCAAAGTGACTTAAAATCACCTTGATTATAGAGGTCAAGGCGCTCCTTATCATTCATTCATTATGAGCACCTTGGGAGAATGGTATATAGGTCATCATCATGATTGGGCACCCTGGATCCAGAGTGTTGGAGAGATCATCAAATGGTGTCTAGTAGGGTGAGTTATGAGTTTGGTCGCATCAGGAGCAGGACACCAAAAATGCATAACATGATGATGTAAAAATGTGTACATATGTGTAAAAATGCAGGAGGAAATAAAAAAAGACAAACCTTACAAATTAATGTGCATACTTACAACTCAATGTAACATAACTTTACAAAATCAATGTGAATACTTACAAATTAATCCAATGAACCATCTGGATCTGCTCTACTCTTTATTGTGTCAAGTATTGCTTCATGGTCAGACTCACGCACCTTCCACAATATTTTGTTCAAAGGTCTACCCCGATACTTTATCAAATGAACATTGGATGCCACGACAAGGTTCGAGTAATGAAGAATCTTTCGATGCATGTCAAAGTCCTGAAATAGCCAAATATTAACACTCTTATGTGGGTACCTTCTAAGCCATGTTCCAGTAATAACCACTGATCCTGTAGGGTATTCAATGTTTTCTCCATCTGTAACAGGGGCCTCCAATTTCTTTTTGGCCTCAACACAATGGCATAAGTAATAATCTGTTCCCTCTTCATTATCTTCATCTGCAATAACTGCATATACGTGTCCTACATTGATATGTGTAGCAAATTAGATGAAATTAGTCAACATTACAAAAACACTACAAAGTAAGATGACATTACCTGGTTGAACTAGATGAAATTAGATGCATATATGTGCCCTATATTACCTGGTTGAACTAAATCTGATATGTGGTCAAAGTCAACTGACGATTCCATCTGTGTTAGTTCCAGTGCTGTCGGGGGTCGATACGTGTCAAGTGGGCTAAGATAACTTAACTTCCATTCGTCAACCCACTCCTTTGACTCGCACTCATCCCAGACTTGAATTGTACAGGAAGAACAAAAGCATGACATCTTTCGTGTATGGATACTCCATGAACCTGCAATTGAACTTCTGAAAGAGTGCATCTCATTTGATCCTGTCAGTGTACAACAATCCTCATATGGTGCAATGTTAGTATCATCTATCAACCAAAAAAATCTACGAACTAAAGACTTACCTTCATTACCTGGACCCATGGAAGCATTACACCACTCGACAATCAATTTTGCATCTGTCAACTTTGCATTGTCTTTATACTTTAACTCTTCTCATGCTATGGCTCTTTTGATACATGCTCCTGCACCATCATGCTCCCCCTTTCCATGCCCGGCCTCACAAAAGTTCCACATATGTTGAATACCTGTAAAATTATGCCTCCTACTCAGCCAATAGAAATTCTGCGAGTTCTTGAATTGTGATGCACAATTATCCGACCATATGATATGTTAACTGAACGATATGCCCCTTCTAGCCAAATCATTATAGAACACCTGAAAGCAACCTTGCACGAACTCCGTAGAATGCGTGCGATCATCACTAATATAGAAATGATACTCCCTTATGATCTTTCTGTCATCCTCTGTACTATCATTCGCATGAATGAATGCGATGTGCACAAATATAGAAACCTGTGTGGAGTTGTAATATTGTGATTGCACCTCACGCTGTGGCTGTAGACTGTAGTTCTCTGCAAAGTCGACGACTGAAACAATGCTACCAACTGGAAATGTGTCCTTGCATAACTTGAATTGCAAGTCCAACCATCAAGCTCTATGGGCATGTCTTGCATACTCATACACTATGCTGTCACGAAATATAGGCATAAACTGATACACTGGAATCTTTTCAATAATTAATTCACACCTCTTTGCTTCTTTACCATCTTTTGTATTGTATGCCACTATTTTATACTTGCCAAACTCTACTAGTTCATTTCCAACCGCATGTGTTATTTCCATATGTTCACATATTGGCAAATGTTGCAAGCCACCGCAACGATGACATGTGCCATCCAAGCATAATTTCTTGTAGAATATTTGACCTTCCTCTCTTTCACATAAAATTCTTGATATGAAGTCTCTTGAAGATGTTGGTGGGGCACATATGGCACAACCCTACAAATCATTGTTAGTATGCATATCTAAACATATAGACCTATAAGCATCAAAATGGTTAGAAAATTCAATATGTAATCTACAACAACAAGTAGTGCGTGTGTGATTTATCTTAACATAGAAAGGTTTTAGCATTTCAAAATATCTTTGACAAATTTTAATTTGAGGATACTTCTCTAGAAATTTACCATAAAACTGTGTTTGAGTCTCATCCAAAAAATGCTTTGGATGTGGCTCGCGGTTCTGACTACCAATTCTCCTTCTTACCACATCCCTTTGATTCAGAGATACCCTTGTGTAATTCTTCCAAAAGTCTTCAATTAGTGACCTCAATGCTTCAACAATTGGTTTATCTTTTCATGGTAGTCTCCCCGAGAATGCCCATAATTCATTGGCATTAGTGTCCTCAATTCTTTGGCGTCTTCCAACGGCTCTTGATAAAGTTTTCCTATTAATTCTCAATTTTTGACTTGTCTTTCTAATCAGACGAGCTTTCCTCGTTTGACTACTTACTATAGTCGATGTAATCACACGCCGTGTTGCATTACTATCTTTTGTGCGTGAGGTGTTACCCACACTCTCATACGCACTCATTAGATTCTTGACAATAGATTTTTCACTTGAAGCCTCTGATGTTCTCAACCCAAGAATCTTCATGATAGAGCTATACTTTATACTTCGCATCATTTCAACGAATAGTTGACATTTGCAGTCTCATTTAACTTTTCAAAGAACAATCTCCAAATCTTATTAGCATATCTTCTACAAGTGCGTTTTGGAATCTTACCTTCCATTGGCTGCAAAATATTCTCATCAATATCAATCAAATACTTTGGCTTTCTATGCAAAATTCTAGGTGGTGTCAAGTTAGGTAAATTCATCTCAACATTAGGAATTTCATCAATATTTAAATGAGATGGGTTAGATGGCATACCTTTGATTGAAGATGGAATAGATGACATACCTTGAGGTTGAGGTGGGAACGATGGCGTACCTCCTTCATCACATGTGAGTGATGATGTACTCTCAACTTGAGATGTGGTAGATGGTGTCCCTACATGTTGTCTTGCGATAAAGGATGTGTCTCCAACTATGGTATTTAAATCTCTCGTACCACGAAGTTTTTGCATTCGTTCTCTTTGTGCCGCCAATACCATATCTCTTTGTGATGGTTGTGGTTCCTCTTCAATTGGTATGTCTTCATTTATCGTGTCCAATTTCCTCTTCTCACGAAGTTCCCTCATAGCCATTGCTTTCTTTGCATTCTTAGCTTCTATCTCTTCCTGTGTTGGTTTAATTCTTGATCGTTTCCTCGGCATGACGGAGAATTTGTCTGTAGCATGATAAAGAGACCAATATTAGTTCCTAAGAAATGAATACATGATAATAGTGGGATTGTATTTTTTTTATGTTGTAAGGATTTATTCTTGTATAGTTTGATATCATGGTATGAACTAAGGTTTGTTTATTACACATAATTATTAAAGAGCCCAAGTGTAGAAAATATACATGGCATCATGTGAGATTGTAGGTTGCTTTCTTGATTGGAAATGTGTCTATTTTAAACATGTATGATAATGCATGATAAAGTAATTCAATCCGAAATAAGGAAAATGTAAAGAACATGCATGTAAAGACTTGACATACCTAAAAAACGAAGATTTGAATGGAGAGAGTACCCAATTATGTAGTGTTTTTATCTTCTTGCATCAAACTCCTCAACAATTTGAGTTTTTCACCACTTGCTTCCTTTTCAATGTTAAATTCTTAAAATTGAATCAAAATTAACATTGCAATACTACAAAAATTGAAACTTGTATAGATATATATCAAATTTGGTTTGAAAACTATGTTATTTCCTCCTTCTCAAGTTGGCAAAGCAGAAAAGGTGGTGGAAAGATCATGCAAAGGTGGTACAATGTGTCAAATGTGCATGTGAACTTCCCAATAGCATGAAAGCACTTCTTTTTTGTCAGAGCACGCGCAGAATCAGTAAGAAAACAGAGCATGTGGGCCTGGATCACGGGGGTAACCACTTTTTTACCGTTTCAGTAGAAATACAAAACGCGCGCGCGTTATAACGCGCTCGTGTTTTGTCCTGCTATAGATCTCTAAACCCTAAACCCTCAACTCTGATCCCTTGACCCTCAACCCTCAATGTCAAATCCTAATCCCTCAACCTCAACCTTGTCCCTAAACCCTAATCCCTTCAACCTCAACCCTATCCCTAAACCCTTGACCCTCGAACCTCAGCCCTCGACGTCAAACCGTAATCCTTTGATGTAGAGCAAAACAAGTTGAACATTAACACAGGTGAAAAAATCCTTGAAAGTCCACAAAATAACCTTTACAGTGTATATCGGCAAGACAATTTAAATGTCACACCGAAATGTACCTATTCTTGCCTATCGGCAAGACAATGGCTATCGGCAACCACCTTTCTCTCATCGGCCGATGAGGTAACTCATGCCGACATATGTTACATCGGCCGCACTTTCCCGTCGTCTTCCCGATCGGAGAGAACATAACTGTCGGGGAACTCTTTAAGTCTCCTGTCGATGCTATCGGTTACGTCGATAGACTTACCATCGGCAAGACTTCTTGAATCTCACCCCGATCGGTGAGAGATCCTACCATCGGTCCAAACCAACTTTCTTATGCTGATGGCATTACTCACACCGATACACTTCGCTTCTCTTTCGTCGGTCTGACTTAGAATTTCTTTATTCCTTCTGCTTCAGAATAAAATACAATTTCTCTCTCTGTTCGTTCACTCCCCTCTACATGAACAGAGACCAACAATATAAAGACTCTTAATTGACAGTTACACACGGTGGAAGGTGAATCACCTATAACCACCCTGCCAATCGGTTACAAACCTTTCAGACATTCAGTTCGGTTACAAATGGTAATGACACGTACACAAACTACTCAACATTATGCCGTTACTTGGCCAAATTCTAATCCCTCAACCCTTCACTCTAATCCCTCAACCCTAAATCCTATCCCTAAACCCTCAACACTATACCTTAAACCCTAATCCCTCAACCCTAACCCTAAACCTTGTCCCTAAACCCTAATCCCTTCGACCTCAACCCTATCCCTAAACCCTTGACCCTCGAACCTCAGCCCTCGACGTCAAACCCTAATCCCTCAACCCTTAACTCTGATCCCTCATCTCTCAACCCTAACCCTAAACCCTCAACCCTCAACATCAAACCCTAATCCCTCAACCCTCAACCCTAATCTATCATCCGTCATCCCTCCACACTCTACTTTAACCCTAATTCCTCGACCCTCAACCCTATCCCTAAACCCTTGACCCTCGAACCTCAACCCTCAACCCTCAACATCAAACCCTAATCCCTCAACTCTTAACTCTAATCCCTCGACCTTCAACCCTGATCCTAAACCCTAAACCCTCAATGCCAAATTCTAATCCCTCAACCCTTCACTCTAATCCCTCAACCCTAAACCCTATCCCTAAACCCTCAACACTATACCTTAAACCCTAATCCCTCAACCCTAACCCTAAACCTTGTCCCTAAACCCTAATCCCTTCAACCTCAACCCTATCCCTAAACCCTTGACCCTCGAACCTTAGCCCTCGACGTCAAACCCTAATCCCTCAACCCTTAACTCTGATCCCTCATCTCTCAACCCTAACCCTAAACCCTCAACCCTCAACATCAAACCCTAATCCCTCAACCCTCAACCCTAATCTGTCATCTGTCATCCCTCCACACTCTACTTTAACCCTAATTCCTCGACCCTCGACCCTCGAACCTCAACCCTCAACCCTCAACATCAAACCCTAATCCCTCAACCCTTAACTCTAATCCCTCGACCTTCAACCCTGATCCTAAACCCTAAACCCTCAACGCCAAATTCTAATCCCTCAACCCTTCACTCTAATCCCTCAACCCTAAACCCTATCCCTAAACCCTCAACACTATACCTTAAACCCTAATCCCTCAACCCTAACCCTAAACCTTGTCCCTAAACCCTAATCCCTTCAACCTCAACCCTATCCCTAAACCCTTGACCCTCGAACCTCAGCCCTCGACGTCAAACCCTAATCCCTCAACCCTTAACTCTGATCCCTCATCTCTCAACCCTAACCCTAAACCCTCAACCCTCAACATCAAACCCTAATCCCTCAACCCTCAACCCTAATCTATCATCCGTCATCCCTCCACACTCTACTTTAACCCTAATTCCTCGACCCTCAACCCTATCCCTAAACCCTTGACCCTCAAACCTCAACCCTCAACCCTCAACATCAAACCCTAATCCCTCAACCCTTAACTCTAATCCCTCGACCTTCAACCCTGATCCTAAACCCTAAACCCTCAATGCCAAATTCTAATCCCTCAACCCTTCACTCTAATCCCTCAACCCTAAACCCTATCCCTAAACCCTCAACACTATACCTTAAACCCTAATCCCTCAACCCTAACCCTAAACCTTGTCCCTAAACCGTAATCCCTTCAACCTCAACCCTATCCCTAAACCCTTGACCCTCGAACCTCAGCCCTCGATGTCAAATCCTAATCCCTCAACCCTTAACTCTGATCCCTCATCTCTCAACCCTAACCCTAAACCCTCAACCCTCAACATCAAACCCTAATCCCTCAACCCTCAACCCTAATCTATCATCCGTCATCCCTCCACACTCTACTTTAACCCTAATTCCTCGACCCTCAACCCTATCCCTAAACCCTTGACCCTCGAACCTCAACCCTCAACCCTCAACATCAAACCCTAATCCCTCAACCCTTAACTCTAATCCCTCGACCTTCAACCCTGATCCTAAACCCTAAACCCTCAACGCCAAATTCTAATCCCTCAACCCTTCACTCTAATCCCTCAACCCTAAACCCTATCCCTAAACCCTCAACACTATACCTTAAACCCTAATCCCTCAACCCTAACCCTAATCCCTCAACCCTTAACTTTGATCCCTCGACCCTTAACCGTAATCTGTCATCCCTCATCCCTAAACCTTAAACGCTATCCCTATTCCTAGACCCTCAACGGGCTCGATACTATACCTTAAACGCTAATCCCTTATCCGTAAACCTTTCAACTCTATCCTTTATGCCTTAACCCTCATGATGAATAGCCTTGAATGTAAAAAAATTTGAGTGGGACATAACGCGAGCGCGTTATAACGCGCTCGCGTTATGTCAAACATGGCAAAAGACAGACTTGCGGAAAAATGTAAGGCAAGAAATAACGCGAGCACGTTATAACGCGCTCGCGTTATTTCTTGCTTTGGGAATCCCAAGCCTTGGGCTTGGGATTTGCTTTGGATTTCCAACCCAAAGGCTTGGAGTGCCTTATGAACAGTCACAGATGTGTTTTTCTGTATTCTTCAAAATTTCACATAATTTCGTTCGTGCTAACCCTCAGATTTGCACGTGTTTCAAGGTTGAACAAATCGAACACATGGGTAATGTTAGGCTTTCTCTTAGCTATTTGACGATGTGATTTTTTTCACATTTTAACAATGTTAAGCCTTTCATCTTTAATTTCTTTTGTTTGTGTGTCTGTTTTTATGCAAAAACCACTGTTTGGTCTTTTTTTCATTGTAAAATAACTATTCATTCAAATTTCAAAAAAATTACATATTTAGAAACTAGACTCCATTCTACAAATATTAAAAAAATAAAAAAATGATTTTCAATTAGTTTTCAAAATTTATAGGGGTAGCACGGCCAAAATTCTATTTTTTAGGATGTGTCCACTTTAAAAATTAGTAAAAAATCAAATATTCATCAAAAAATTATCAGAAAAATCAGGCATAAACTACATGCTATTAGCTAATTTCTCACCGAAGCAATTTTAAAAATACCAAAAAAAAGTTGACCTTTTGAGGGAGCCACAAAACATGCTATGTTATGTTTTTTTGACAGAAACAACACCAATTTCTGTGGCTCCCTCTTTTGAACCCCTTAATCTATGCCATTTTCAAAACAAAATAGTAGTTTAGAAAGTAGACTCGGAGCACTACGAACATTGTTTTGGTTGCATCTCTAAATTTTGAGTGTAACTATGCTCAATTTCTCATCCAAGGCCAGTATTTCCTGATTTCATAAAAAAAGTGGCCACTTAAGACCCCTTTTTGGCCCCCCATCTTCTTGCACTTACCCTGAAATAAGATTGATATATATTTTACTATAAGTTTCATATCATACTATGAACTCATTTGTATTGCAAATGATGTATTTAGAAAATGGAGAGGCAATGTAGATTTTACATTATGAAAATGGCTAGAAATATGAACCTCATTTTGATTTTTTTCATGATAAACTCAATCAAGCCATGGGTGGTCATATAATTACCACAGTGTTGATGTATTTATCTGATGTGGTGAAGGGAGGAGAGACTGTCTTTCCTAATTCAGAGGTTAGCAGCCCAAAATCAAATATTCCAAGTGCTTTATAATTTTTAGAAGTTTTGTTTATATTTTAAGGTGAACTTTAGTACTTATTCCACTCTCCAAGTATTGTTGATACATATGTTGAATTTTTAGGCAAAGCAGAGCTAGCCAAAAGATGATTCGTGGTCAGAATGTGCTAAGTGTGGCTATTCAGGTGTTATTGCTGAAAGTTTTAATTTAATATCTAATTTAACATATATATTATTTAGTAACATTTATCAAATGTGCTCAATGTTCTTTGCTTATCTAAAACCTCTTTTTTGTATGCAGTAAAGACTAGAAAATGGGATGCCCTACTATTCTTTAGTCTTTGCCCAGATGCTATAACTGATGATACCAATCTCGATGGCAATTGCCCTGTTATTGAGGCAACTTAGTTAGCACTCGTTGATGCCATAGTACCACCTTACAAAATCATGAATGCAGTTTGCCGATGGGCATTAGACATGGCACAGATTCCCCTATTGCTTCTTATCCTATTATACACATCACATATCCATGTTGCTATGATCGCAATGAAATTATTATTTCTACATCCATGAGTTTGACTGATTCAATGTACATAAAATTATTTGAAATTCTATAAATTAGATATTTCATATTTCATTGTCATTTATGGAATATCATATTTTTTATTTAGACAATTCATTGAAGGATATTTATCCTCATGTTGTTAAAAATTATTGAACAAAATTTATCTCATCATATTTAAGCTCAAAGATTGTTTAATATGATTATTCATAGGATGTTTGTTTGATTTCACCTTATTGCATTATGGCATCCTTTGATGTTTCCATATGGACACTTGAAAATTTTTTATAAACATACAAATTGTGCCCAAATTCATAATGCACAAAAATATTGCAATTATTTCCCTTAGCATTCATCTGTTTTCTTATCAGAGTATTCACATATTACTATGACATTTTTATTTATAATGTCATTATATGAATGAATCTAAAGCTTGTTGTCTATCAGCCAATATAATTTTTTACAAAAATAAAAAGCATATATATGACATGAATCAAAATACATGTTAACATTTTTCTTTAATTGAATCAACAGTTTAAATATTACTTTAAGAAAAACTACTATTTGTATCATTACTCAATTGTCTCATAGTAAGTTCTTCAAGGTCAATGGAGATACATCCCTTCAAATCATGTTTGAAGCTCAACTTGATGCCAACATTTACCTATGTTATCTCCAAAAGTGGGCCCTAGGTGCCTTTCTTAACAATCAAATGTACATTGTAGCTTCAAGTGACAAATTATAATTATCTTTGAATTTAACAATTGTTGTGTTATCTCTCATGTACTTTAAAATATATTGGACAAAAGAACTACAATTATTGATTTCACAAAATATAACAACTAAGAATGAAATCTGGATGACTGTCAATAATACCTAAATAGTAGTTGCATAAAGGATAAGCGAATGATGAATTGCAATTATATACACTAGTTTTAACTCTAAATGCATTTTATTCCATTAAAAACAGAAACCAAACATATCTAAATAGCTTTTTACCTCTCAATGTCCATGTTTAGTGAAACTTGAAATTTTCCGTAATAGTTAATAAACTCATGCTAATTAAATTAGGTTAAGCACTAAGTGTATTAATAGATCTATGAAATAAAACATTGAAGGTCATGTCATCTACAACTTGATGCAATCATTAAGGTATTGTTACATTTCAAACCAAAGTTTAATCTTGCAAGGATTGATTAGAAATTTGGTAGGAAGCTTCCTATAATTTTATCAAGTTTTAAAAACCATAATAACATTCAAATAAAAAACACAAGTTTTAATCTTATTACATTTAAATTCAACAATTGAGTTTTAATCTTATTATATTGATTCTCAAATTTATAATGTACCTTTTAATGACTCCAAGTCACCAACACACAAAACATATAGCTATATACACATAAAAAAATTATTAAACTATATCAATTGCAAATTTCCATAAGCTTATTTATTCCCTTAGGTAGGGACTCTAGCTCTTTCAGAGCTCTTGTTTCCCATAAATTTTTCAAGGTAACTAGAAATTCAATCTAAAGTGAACTCTTTCTTTTTTTTCTCTTTCATTGTAAAATTTGCAAAATAAGGTTTACTTTTTTTTTCTATTGGGGGGTTCAATTGTCTCCCTAAAAACACATTAAGGGATTAGAAAATATTACATTCTAGCAAATTATTCATTTTTTTGCAAACTCAAAACTCAAACACAAATGGTAGAAACCTCTTCAATTGAAATCAATAATTGTTAAATCACACCTAGAAACCTCAAATGACCATATTGCTTATGTCTAAGGGGTTATGGTCCACATTAGATGAAACACAACCTATGTTGATTCAATAATTTCAAATATTTCAACACAGTAACAAAATGGATGAGGCCATGGGACTAATTTCATTATGTGTTTTAGATAGTCTATTGTTTCACATTGAATCTTCCACCACTCCTAAGCAGATTTGGGACAAGCACAACTTAGAGATTTTTGGTACAATTAATAAGTTTTGTGCACTTAATATCGAAGTAGAATTGAGGACACTTGCACCTGATTCCTTCTCCATTGAGGATTTTCTAGTAAAATTTAAGTCACTTAGGTCACTTTTGCAAGGTTGTAGAAAAGACAAAATTGACAAAGAATACATTTTGTTGATTTTGTCTAAGTTCAAAGGACCATTTCAAGTCTTGTCTTCTACATTTTATTCTACTATGGATGCATTCAATGCTTTATTTACCATGCCTACCTTTGAGGTTTTTATGATCATTTGACATAGGAACAAGTTAAGTTGGTTTAGTTAGATGCTCTTTCTAGTCCAAAAAACAAGCATTCATAGCATAGTCATCCAAAGAGAAATAGAAGAAGAAAAATAATCCTAAGACAAATTCTTCATCAAGTAGTTATTGTCCCTCCAAGCCAAACTAGAAGTCAAAACAAAAAAACTAATCCACTCCTAAGAATGACAAATCTTCTAAGTCTAGTGAGTCTTCCTCCAAGAAAAAATAAATTAGGAGAACCTTATAGTTTTAATTGGAAAGAGAGACATCCCATAACTAGATATTGGAAGAGACTAGAATCTTTAGAGGAAGCCATGCAATAGCACACTATTTCATCCTCTAAGTCTTCTTCCACCAATATAGGAAAAGGCCACACTCTTTCTTCATGGGCTTTATCTTCTACAATGAGCTGGATACTTGACTCAAGAGCTTCTCATCATATGAAACATTCCAAATATATTATAACATCACTTTCATATTGTTGTACTTCACATATTATAGTGGGGGATTCTACACAAATTTGAATTTTGGGATTGGGTATAGTTTCGTTTGAGGCTAGTTGTATTCAAGATGTACTTGTGGTCTCTGATATTTCAACCAACCTTCTTTCTATGCATCAAATTTGTCACTTTGGAATTGGAAAGAGAGTTGAGTTCTCACCTCATGATGTGGTTATTCAAGAGCTTCATGATCTTGAGATTATTTTGGCTTCAAGGAGTGTTGATCTCGCATCTCGGTTATATAGATTGAATGGTTTTGAGGTTTTATCATGATTATTTCTTATGGGACATGTAGACTCATTAAGAATTGACATGAATGATTTGGTCATGTCAAGTATAAGTATCTACAATAGATGAACACATAGGCATTAGTGATAGGTCTACCTAAGATTTCATGTATTGAGGGCATTTATCAAGGTTGTGTCCTTGGCAAACATATGACACATTACTAGGATACTTGACTCAAGAGCTTCTCATCATATGAGACATTCCCAAGATATTATCATGTCACTTTCAGATTGTAACTATACTTTACATATTATAGTGGGGGATTTTACATACCTTTTAGTTTTGGGATTAGGTATAGTTTTGCTTGAGGCTAGTTGTGTTTAGGATGTTCTTGTGGTCTCTGATATTTCAACCAACCTTCTTTCTAAATATCAATTTTGTCACTTTGGCACTAGCAATATAGTTGAGTTCCCACCTCATGTTTTGGTTATTCGAGAGCTTCATGATCTTGAGATTGTTGTTGCTTTAGGGAGTGTTGATCTTGCATCTCAGTTATATAGATTTGATGGTTTTGATATGTCATCAAGATCATCTCTTATGGCACATGTATGCTCATTGAGTAAGCTTTGACATAAATGCTTTGGTCATGTCAACTATAGATATCTACAAGAGATGAGCACATAGGCATAGGTCTACATAAGATTTCATGCACTAAGGGAATTTGTTGATGTTGTGTCATTGGTAAACATCACCAAGATCATTTTCTCAAAGGTCAGGCCACATGAGTGAATGCACATTTAGAGTTGGTACATAGTGATCTCATGCCATTTCTGACTCCATTTTAGGGGCCAATTATGTGCTCACATTCATTGATGACTTCTCCAGATGTACAAGGGTGTACTTTCTTAAGTACAAGAGTGATGTCTTTAATACCCTCATGACCTACAAGGTATTTGTAGAAAATGAGTATGGTCTTTCTACTAGGAGGATACACACAGATAATGGTGGAAGTATGTCAATTAGGCTTTTAAAGTTTTTTTTAGTGAGCATGGTCTTCAACATCAACTTACAGTTCCTTATACCCCTTCAATAGAATGGTGTAGCTAAGAGAAAGAATAGAACCTTATGGGGGATGGAAAATTGTATGATTCAATCAAGGAATATGGATTCTACTTTTCAAGTTCAAGTAGTCAATTGTTCTAATTACATTTAGAATCACATGCCACATAAGGTAGTGTGAAACATGAGTCTTAAGGAGGCTTATTTCCATGTCAAGCCAGAAGTATCTACATTCTGAGTATTTGGTAGTGAGGCTTGGGCATTTATTCCCAATGCTTAGTGGAAATCCATGGAGAGGAAGAGATAACCACTCATTATTGTTGGCTACTATGAATATGTTAAGGCTTACAAGTTGTTTGATCATGTCTTCAGAGATGTCTTGTTTAGGAAAAATGTCTAGTTTGATGAGAGCTTTCCTCTATGGAATTCTCCATCACCAACTCCTCCCTTATTACCTAGTCCTCCTTCCTCATCTCTTAATTATTTTGATGAAGTAGGTAAATCATAAAACACACAACAACAGAAATTGCACATAGAAAATAGAACTTTCTTTATTGATTTGGATAACTTATTACATTACAGAAGCTCAAATACGATTAGAGGAATCAATCCTCCACATGCTGCAGCACATTACAGCTTCCTCTTGCAAGACTCTAGAACCATCTGCCTTTTGTAACCCCAAATCAGCTAGGGTTTCTATTTTCTTGCCTATTCTTGACTCTGCACTTTCCCTCTTATCTCTACTACTACCCAGGGTTCCCAAAAATGGTTATTAATAGCCTTTTTGGTGGCCAACAACCTACTTTTGAAATTTGCATCTCCCTCTAAAAATAGGTCAACTTCTAGGAGCCATAACTTTTGATCCAGGTGTCTGATTGACAAAATGTTTTATGTGTTGGAAAGCTCACAGAGTGCTTTATGTGATAAGAATCTCCCTTGCTGATTCCGTCCATTTTTGGGCCCGTATGAGGCCATTTAGTGCCTCAAACCTAAGTTTAAATAATTTGTAGGCATTTTTAGGAAATAGAAAATTTAATATCTTTTAGCTCGCAAATGATCTTTGTGTGATTCCTTCACCAAAGGTCTTATTTTTTCATTATGAAGCTTCTTGTAAATTTTCACTTCAATCCATACCCAAATGCAAACTTTCTAAAAATAGCAGGTTGTTATTTTTAGCAGTTTAGAAAAACTGAAAGTTGTACATCATTATTCAAGTGATTACGGAACCAGAACCACAAATTTTGAAAATAAATGGAAAGAACATCCACAATTCTAAAACACATCTTTTTGGGTGGTGCAAGATTGCCCTTACACCACTGGATGCTCCTACATCATATTCTCATTTATTGAGGATGAGGATGTTTTTCCAAATCCACCATCACCTCTAGTTATCTAGCCTTTACCTCGATGGGCCAGCCCACATGACCTTGATGTAGCTAGATCTTTGGCTGGTGATCTTTTAGATTCCTGTCGTACTCGCTCACAAACATCAAGTGTCAGTCTTTTGCATCATGCCATTTTAGATGATCCTAAAAAAAATTTAGATCTATGGTAGGTATTCCTAAGTGGGACATAGGCATGACAAGGGAGTATTCATATCATAATTGGGATCATGTTCCTCTTCCTAAGGGAAGAAAGTTGGTTCGATGCAAGTGGTTGTATCACACTAAATATGTATCTAATGGTTCTATTGATAAGTATAAGGCTTATCTTGCTACAAAATAGTTTTCATAGGTTGAAGCCATTGGCAATTTTGAGACCTTTGCTCTTGTTGCCAAGATGGATTCAATTCATCTTGTAGTTTCACTTGCAACTTCACAAGGATGGACAGTGTACCGGATGGATATGAAGAGTGCCTTCTTGCACAGTGATCTTCATGAGGGGATTTATATGTAGCAAACTCTAGGTTTTGTGTAGTACTCTTCACTTTTATAAAGGCTTCATCATTCATTATATCATCTAAAAAAAGCACCTTGATCTTAGTATGAGAAGATGGACAATTCTTACTTTCTTCTAGTTTTAGACAATGTCATTTTGATCCTAGAGTTTACAATCAAAGATAGGAGGATGATCTTTTGATTCTTGTTATGTATGTGGGTGATTTAATTCTTATAGGAAATTCATCTTCCATGATCTAGAGTGTTTAGCAAGCATCGATGGAGCAATTTGATATGATAGATATTGGACTTCTGTATTTCTTTATTGGTTTTCAGGTTATTCATTCTTCAAATGGGATTGCCATTTTTAGCAGAAGCATGCTCTTGAGTTTCTTCATAGATTTGGCATGCTTGATTGCAAGTCTAGCCCCACACCATTATAGTCAGCTGTTGTATTGTCTTCCAATCATACCACTCCTTCAGTTGATGCTACATTATTCACATAGTTGGTTGGTATTCTTTTGTAATTGCCACATTATCATCCTAATATTTCTTTTGTAGTTGATCTTGTCTCTCATTTATCTCACAATCCACTTGAGAGTCATTAGAAGGCTACCAAATGTATTCTAAGATATAATTAGGACACTTCTCATTTTGGTATTTACTATACACCAAGAGACTCTCAAATTGTTAGCTTCACTGACTCAATTTTGTAGTGCCCCTCACCATGCCGTCTGTCAGATTGATAGTTGCTTATTAGGATTTGACATTATGACAGTATCTTAGATCATTCGATGATGGATTCTTTGTTATTTTGTTAACTCATTATGGACCCAATCGTTATGATAACAGTTGTTGATGTTGGATTCTATTATTTTATGCTTTACAACTTGCTAAATATAATAGATGTTATAGATGCTTTAATGTTATTTGCTATATTTGATTGTGTGATAATAGATTATTTTATGTTGTTGATGAGTAATCAGAAATCTTGTTTAATATAGTTATTTGTTTATACATGAACGTGAATGGAATAGTGTCGTATTACTCGCACTTGAGTATCCTACCACACTACAATTTCTATTCACAAAATGACTGCATGTGGATATATATCTTGTTATGTTTGACCATGCGGTTGCTGCAGGACGCAGGTACTAGGCACCGACTCCACCTAATTTACTAGGTCTGAGTGTGCCTTCACCAATGGAATGGTTGTATGGAGTTAATGTGGGGTCCCTTGTTATTGTTGTCTAGTTGTCAATTTACATTTGTGGTCATTGTCTGTCGTTTGATCATGACTTGCAGACAGGTAATGTTACACCTTGAAGTCTAACTAGGTCAGAAGGTGTTTATGTGTATAAGGTAGAGTTGTGCATTAAATAGAATTATTATACAGAAAATATAATTTTGATAATTAAATATAATTGTAAATGTCGATAATTGAGTATAATTCTTGAAAATAAATTATAGTTCTATGGGAAGTAAAATTATTAAATAAAAGTTGTAAGAAATTTTGTATTGTTTAATATAATAATTATTTACAATGAATATTTAGATAAATAAATTAGTTGTAAGTTAAGTTGTTATTCGTAATTTACAATTTTATCAATAAAATAAATTATGATTAAGTTATAGGTATTGTGTAATGTCACAATTCTATTAATAAAAAAATAGTTTGTTGGTCATAAAAAGATTAAATTTAGTTAGAATCATATATTTATATTAATAAAAATCATAAATTTTAATAAAAATTGACTTGCTGGGATCATTAAAAGAATAAAAAAAAATTATATTTGAAGGATGGGGATGCATACGATCACGTGTCGTATCCCTACAAGATGGAAGGGTTTGTTTTATGAAAAGGAGATTGCAAAGAGAAGGGAAGGAAGGAGGATTGCAGGAGGAGAGCAGAGAGGAAGACTGGGAGGAAGCTTGGACTACAGCAGTTGAAAAGGAATTGTCGAATTGACATCGCAGCCAGGTTCCATTAAACATTTAATTTCTTCCTCTGATTCTTATTTTGAATCTGCAAATGTTGTTGTTAGTTGCTTATTTTATTCCAAATGGTTTCTTTTGGTCGAATTTCCACTTTAAGATTTATTTCAATTTGCAATCAACCTGTATTCTGAGTTTTCTCCACCAAAGCTTAAACCTGCTGCTCATTTCTGTAGTCTATCTCCTCTGTGTTTAGGCAACACAATTCTTAGGTCTTTAAACCAAATTTTGCTCAGAGGATTCATTGTTTAATTGTTTTTCCTCCTACTCCATTTGCCAAATCATTCTATCACTACTGCAATCATTCATTTTCAATGGACGGATTTATATGTAGACCGTTGGGTCTGTAGAAGAGTCTGTAAAAAAAATGTGTATTCCTCTTCTATCTTCCATTAAGGTTATTAATAGAAATCACAGTATTCATACTAGTTGTTTAAACGATGGAGAAGGATCAAACATAGTGCATTCCTTTGGGATCTTAGTTTGGATGTAGTGGCATCGCAACATTCCACAGAAAATGCTTTTATCCATTGCAATTGATAGAAGGTTTTGAACACCGTCATTATAACCCATCCTCCGTGATTGTAGCGAATTTTGTTAAAATTTTACTTTAAGAACTTCACAGCTCATGAGAAACCCATCCTCAAGATTGATGCATATCTCAGATGGTTGATGATATGGGTGCCTTAAGAGGGCTGTCCCAGATCTCTAAGGAAACCGGTCTTCTTTCATGAATTGTTTGCAATATCATTTAGTCTTAGCCGTCGCTATCTACAACAGACTTCAACTGGCATTGAAATCATATTACTAGTCTGGGTTGTTGAGAGAGTTTAAAGTAATAACAAATTTTACATGGTGTATTTTCCTACGTATCCTATGAGAAAACATCTCCTATTTAAAAGAAAATAAAATTGAATTGCTGATTGGTAGCCCAAAGCTTAGGCAAACCCATTAAATAAGCTCTTTAAGTAAAAGATTCCAACTCTGCAGTACAATCACATTATGTTTTCAGGAAATGGATTTAGGTATGAAAGTTTCTAAAGCTTGTTTTACCAAGCTCTTTATGAGTCCATCCTGCAGCCGTAGTATTGTATTATCTATGTGGTAGATGAGGTTGATATTATCCTACAATCGTCCCAAGATATAGATTGCTATTTTATTTTGCTGGGTGCACATTTGGAAGGGATTCTAAATACAGATCGCACCCTCATTGCAGTTCAACATTCTCTTTAACAATCCTCATAACCAGTGTAGAAATAACAGATATCTCATTGATGGAGTTTGGCGCTTCCTCTAAAGGCTAGCGCAGCAAGGTAATCAGCTAAGCACACATAGCAATCAGCTGTTTGTAATCTGCAAATGAGTTTTTAATCTGTTAAACTCTGTCAGAAATAAACATGTTGCATTCCCATAATCATTTAACGTTGTAGTCACCTATCATAGTTGGAAATCTACACAACCGTAAGGAGTATCAATTGGACGTTGGGAACAAGAAGACCGTCTATGGGAATTGTTTATTGTTTATTCAATAAATTAAAAAAAAATTGCTATTATCATTATCATCCATTTCAATGGTAAAACAGTCCATAACAATTTTACACCTCATTTACAATTTTTACAAAGCTGTTCATATTCCATTCAAATAGGACATTTTTGAGCTTCCCAAAATATAATAGATTACAATGGCTGAAACAGTTATAGTGAAAGCATCTGCGTGGGAATCAGAACGCCACGGGAACAAAAGGTAATAATTTACAACTATCAAGTGTTGACGGCATGAGAAATGTCCAATTTTGATCTCCTTGATAGAATTAATCACCTTTGACATCGTTACCACGAGAAATGCAAAGCATATTAACTGTCTTCTGGTCGAGGTCAAAAGAATATCAGAAAGACCGTATTTAGGGCAGAACCTTGAGGAAACTAAAACATTAATGTTCATTGTTGACTGTTTGACCTTTTCCCTCGTTGTATTGTCGTATAGTTACAAGGTAATGTCTTAGTGTTATTATTCTATCCATCGTTGGAAAGGTACGTTAATCAATGTGATAATTGTTGTATTTTTCTATTTTGTGATCTATCTTTAGAAACAACATGAAGAGCATTTAGATAATTAGTTGTAATGTATTAATATAATTGTTGCACTTAATTTAAAATCAATTGGTTTGTAATCTAATGTTGAATTTATTACGGAAGTTGTTTACATTGAATGGAGAAGGAATTGTAGTTTTAACTCTGGAACTTAAATTGAACTGTATGAGTTAAGTGTTTCTGTTGTCATAAAGAGTCAAATTGTGAGTGGTGAAACTCGAATTCTAGACGCTTAGTATGTCGTAGTTGAGTATATGCGACATGTGGATAGGTGTTTTAGTGTTTTGATGTTATAACGAACATGTGGTTCTAGTTAGTATGAAGTATAATGAAGTATTGGCTAAGTTGGTTATGTGTTTTGTGAAGTAATATTCTTTGGATGAGATATCAAACCACTTGTGAATGATTTGTATCCGTTTTGTCGTAATTGTCATATGGAGAGACTTGGAATCTATAAAAGAGTAAAGTATTGTAATGTTATAGGCATTGTTTAACAATTGGTGTTATGATTCTGTTTGGAATGCAAGAGGGTCTATACCTTGCAGTGAACATGTATGTGTACTCTTATAATGCCCTATATGATGGTTAAGGTTTACTAGGTGTTAGGAAGGAGGGTGGCTTTCAATGTGGGGCCGGCACCCAAAGTGGCCACCAGGGTAACCCGTTGAAAGTAGATTAATCAAGTGATAACCTAAAAAGAACTAGGGGGTTAAGGGTAGATTTCACATTAAACAAGATAAATGGATTCCTCTCCCAGGCCTGTAGTGCTTGTTTAGACTAAGGATGGGTTGAGAAGGCCTGGTCGGCATGATTGACTTCCTTTTCCTCAAGAAAGGAAGGTCAATTCAGCATGTGTCACCCTATGGGGCCGGCATCTAGTGAGAGGCTGCCAGGGTAACCATAGATGGGGGCTGGTGTCTAGTGAGAGACTGCCAGGGTAACCCATATTAGGACCATGCAATGACACTCTCCCTACTACAACTTAGCATTCCTTGTATGGTCTCTCCACATATGTTATGTGTTGCCTCTGGAAGTTGTGTTGTGTTGTTTATGTTATTGTCATGTGTTGTATTGGAGTTTGGTTATCCTTTGTTCATGTTAGTCTTTTGTCTACCTGACTATTGTTGTTTGGGACCTCATGTTAACTCCTAGCTTGGGGGGTGGACCTTAGGGTTCCACATGGTCGGGTGGAAGAGCTTTCTTATCCATTGGTTATTCCTTATCGAAGATTATGTGCAGAAAATATTTATCTCAGTTTTCAGACAACTATTCTTATACCAGTTGAGGAAGATGGATGTGTATAATCTTGTACCAAGACTTGTGTAATAGATCATTCATAATGTATGTAATTTTGATGTAGTCAAAAGATGGCATTGTAAATACCACAATGATGTACTTATGTGTAAGGAAGACATTACAATTATGTATTTGATCATGTAGATTATATTTGATGACATGCAATGAATATGAATATGCTATTCAATTGTGCATTAGATTTAGATTGAGTTACTGATGTTAGTAGTGTATGTTAAATTATGTTAGTTGATTTGTAAGTAATGCAACCTTGAACACCTTAGAGAACATGTCATAAGTTTAAATGGTATAATTAGGTATGTTAACATTACTTTGTTATTTTATTCACTTTAAAAAAAAAATCTTGTTTCATATAGCATAATTGCGAGTTTCTCTAAGGTGTTCATGGCGGGGCATTACAAATTTAGCCTTGTGATGCTGGTAAAAAGAAGTCCACTTTTGGTTTTATTTTTTACCTTAGTTTTAGCCCCATAGCATGGCTTTGCAATAAGCAATCTGCTATTGCATTATCATAAATAGAGGCTAATTATTGAGAAATAGTTTCGGCTAGCTAGGAAGTTCTAGAGCTTCAACAATTATTGATCGAGTTTGTATTTCCTCTTGACATTCCTACTATTCTTTGGTGTGACAATTAGAGTGTCATTCTTATTTCTTGCAACCTAATAGAGCATTGGTAGACTAAGTGCATCAAGATCCACATGCACATCATAAGCCAGCTCATCTAGGATGGCATTCTTAGCTCAGAGTACATGCCTATAGAGGAGCGAGTTGTAGATATCTTCACTAAACCTTTAGCATTGCCTCATTATCTTTAGTTATGATTGATTCTCGGTGTGAAGGAAGTTGTCCCTGGGGGTTTTCACGAGGCCTCCTTCCTTCACATTTTACATGCTTTATTTCATTTTTGGTTCTCTCTTTTGGGGAAGAGTCTTTCCCATGAGGTTTTTTCTATTTCATCATTTGTGAGAGATGTGTTTTGTACATAGGTGCCTCATCAAGCCACATTGTTGAGACCCATCTTTCCTTTTCATGCATTTTTTTGGTCTTCCGTAGGTTTCACTTAAGGAGGGTTGTTGGCATAAATTATTTATTTAATTACACTTTATTAAGCTCACTTAGGCCTTTTTATCCTTACATATATAGAAAGGTTATTTCATTATTGTATTCATTCTGTAATTTATTTTTCCTAAGGCAATATAACATTTTCTATTGCAACTCTCACTTGTAGAAGGTTTTTTGGCTTTTTTTGGTAGATTGTTGTACCTTTGGATTCACCATTATTCCAACATATCATAAACTAGTAAAATCACCAAAGGTACTATCAAATGGCTAATAGGCAAAATATTTATAGGCCTATCACCAAATAGTATATATTTATATTTTGATATACACAATGTAACTATTTTTGCATGTTTTGGCCATTTTGATATGTATAGTGTAACTATTCTTTGTAACATATCATCATGATTTGATTAGTTGATCCTTTTAATTCTAATGCATAATTTTAGAAGTATGGAAGAAAATACTTTAAATTCAACTCTCTTATTAAAATAATACCTTTTGAAGTATGCCTTAGAAACATGTGTTCGATGAATGTTGTAATTCCTTTTACATGAACTCTACAATGTAGATTTATGATACCATTCTTGCATCCTACAAAATTTGAGATATCCTAATTCTGACCATAACAATAATTCTAACCTTAATTCTTACCCTAATCCTAATTCTAACCCCAAGCCTAACTTTAACCCTAATCCTAATTATTCTAACCCTAGTGCTAACCATAATTCTAATCCTAATCCTAACTATAAATCTAACCCTAACCCTATTTCTAATTTTAACCCTAAACCTAACTGTAATTCTAACCCTAACCCTGATTCTAATCCTAACACTAACCCTAATAATAATGCTAATGAAAGTGTGAATGAATGTTGGCATTCACTCTATGTACATGCACGTCTATGTGTCTGTATGTGAAAAGTTAATTTTGGCACACTTTGTCTAAATGGATATGTGTGTGTGTGAGAGAGAGAGAGAGTGTGTGTGTGAAAAGTTAATTTTAACATTCACTTTCTTTGAAGTGCATCTGTGTGTGTGTTTGAACTAACTTTGATGTTCATTGTGTGTGCATGACTTTGAAAGTTAACTTTGGCATTCATTGTTTGTATGAATGAATGTTTGAATTCACTCTATGTGCATGCACGTGTGTGTGTGTGTGTGTGTGTGTGTGTGTGTGTGTGTGTGTGTGAAGTTAATTTTGGCACACTTTGTCTAAAGTGGATGTGTGTGTGCAAAAAAGTTAATTTTGGCATTCACTTTGTTTGAAGTGCATGTGTGTGTCTGTGTTTGAACCCTAACCCTAACAAAAAAACTTTGATGTTCACTTTATGTGAAGGATATGTACAAAAATATTTTCAAACTTCAATGATGTTCACTTTGTGTGTTTGAACTAACTTTGGCTTTCATTGTGTGTGTGTGGTTTTGAAAGTTAACTTTGTGGGTCAGTGCAAGAAGTCGGGTCCACTTTTTGGCCAAAAAGTGGAAGTGTTTTCCCTGATTTTTAGAATTTGTCACATTTGACCTTAAAATTTGAAGCACTTAGAGATGGAATATTTTAAAAAGTCACTAAATATAAAATGTAGTACTCAGAGTCTAATTTCCAAATATGTAATTTTTTTCAATACGCAGATGATACAAATTGATTTTCAATAGGTATTTCTAAAAACCACTATTTAAAAGTCACTTTTTTAAAACCATACCATGCACATGTACGGCCAACATAATTTGACCTAAATAAAATTATTTTTCAAAATCCTTTTAGGAAAAGATGTGTAGTACAGTGAAGTTCGATGAGGATATTTTTTTATAATTTTTTTCCAAATAGATTTTTTTTATTAATTTTTGATTAGGCCTAATTGCTACTTTAGAAAACCCCTCGTGTACAGCCAACATAATTTAAGCAAAAAAAATCATAAAATTATTATTTTTTCATTGTGTAAAGAATGATGTGTAGATTGATGACATATAATTTTTTTTTAAAAATTTAAAAATTAAAGTTATTAAAAAAATACAAACACCTGTCATTTCAAGTTTTTGGACTAGTTTGCTCATAAATTAAATAATAAATAGAAGAACATGTCCAATAACAAAAAAAATTACATATTTAAAAACTAGACAATGTCATCTGTAATGGGTTTTCATTTCTTAAAAAAATTTAAAAAAAAAGGTCCTCATCCATATAGGTAAACTCAATGTTTCTTCTTGTTCTGTACTTAGAAAAAAACTTGTAGGTCCAAGGCTCAAGGTCGGTCAACCATGCCTACCCTGAGCCTAAAAACCAAGCAAAGGGAAGGGAAAAGGCAGTCAGAGATTTTCAATTTCAAATAACAGGTACCCATTATAAAATGGGTACGCGTTACATAACGGGTACCCACTATAAAACGGGTACCCATTATATTTTTTAATAACGGGTACCCATTTCTATTATACCTTTTATTTCCCATATTAGGGAGAAACATACTATTACTGTGTCCCTACAACTTGTAAGTCTGATCAGTATGGTGCGACAACGATAATTTTTGTATTTTTTTACTTACAAGTGTTTTGTGGAATCTCTTGACAGGTCATATTCTATTCAAATTTTGAAAGGAGTCAATCATATGAACAATTCTGAAGTGAAATCAAGTGCATGAACTATTTTCAAGAGGAATAAAGAAATAAGGTTTTTGTTTTTACATCTACCTTTTACTTCAAAATCTATGGAACAAAGGATCTACATCTAATTCTACTTCAAAATTTCAAATAAGGACATCAACTATGAAATTGGATTAAGTATCAATTATTATTTTATCAAGAGGGTTTGGTAAACATGGGATCAAATCAACGTCAGAAAAAAACAAAGGAGGGTAATGACACCTCAAGAAATTGAAGCAAATAGAGAGAATGAAGTAAAAAGGCAAAGAGATAGAAGAGCAAGGATTCAAGAGATGAAGAATATTGAAGCATCTAGTTCCATGAGTATTGAAGAGAAAGACATTCAAGAGAGTATAAATGATGGGATGAATGTAGATGATGCAAATGCAGAAATGGTGAATTTAGAAGAAAATGTGTCTATAGAAACAAATGCATGTATGTCTTCAAACCCAACTTTCAAAGATATGGAAAATGTGACTATACAAACAAATCCAGATATATCTTCAGAGCCAACTTTCTATGATATGGAAAACACGACTATAGAAACAAATCCAGTTGTGTCTTTGTAGCCAACTTTCAATGATATAGAAAATAGGGCTATAGAATCAAATCCAGGTGTGTCTTTGGAGCCAACTTTCAATGATATGGAAAACATGACTATAGAAATAAATCTAGGTATGTCTTCAAACCCACCTATTGATGATATGAATGAGAATGATATCCCTTTTAGGAGTGAAAATGAAAATGTTTTATTTGAGATTGAAAGAAATGTCTTAGATAATCTTCTTGGTAAGATTTCTTGGAGGTAAATGAGAACTCATGCAAATAGATTATATAAAAAAAAAAATTATAGAAAAAGTGTTGGATTTCAACGTTAACTTATGATACAATTGATGAAGATGTGGAAATTGCAAAAAGTAATGAAAAAGTTAGGCATCTTTGTAAAACCTAAAAAAAAAGATGAATCAATCAAACAAGTTTTATCTAGTGTTGCTAATGCTATTGATTCTATTGGTAAAAAGAGTCAATCTAAAGATAGCAATGCAGCACGAAGAGCTATAACAACTGCTTTAGTCAATAAATCATCTTTTAATAAAAGAATGATAAGTAAGACAAGTGAAATTCTAAAGATAAATCCTAAAACTTTGAGAAGAGCAGCAAAGAGAAGAGAATCTATTGAAAAAGATCCAATTAACCAATGTTGGAGTTTAGTGGTAGACTCCCAAGGTATGACATGAAATTAAATAGTGAAATCAAATCTTTAATTGAAAAATATTGGCATGATAATACAAGGGTATCATCTAATGTTAGAGATGTTTTAAAATTATGAGTGGGGTCTAAAATTCATGATCCTCATTCAAAACATCTATTAGACATGACTCAAACTGAATTATATAAAAAATTCTTAGATGATTTAGTGTTAGAACTATTTAATATTACCATAAGCCAAAGATCTTTTGAGAAATGTAAACCTTGGTATGTGAAAATTAATAAATAGCGAATCTCTTGTTGTTGTAAAACTCATGTGCAATTTCATTATTATTATGATATTTTTTGATATATACGTTCTACTTTGCATACTGACAAAATTATGTGGGAATGTGGTATTAATATGCCACCTCAAACAATTAAGGAGTTTGTAGCAGGTTTGTTTTGTGAAACATCTACTGGATACTTATTTTATTCAAAAGCATGTATTTTTGGACAATGCAATAGATGTGGCAACTTTTCATTGTTAGGAGAATGTATGCATGAAAATATTTCACATGAATTTGGACAACAATTAGTGGATGTGAAAAGATTCAAGAATGTTGAATATTCTTTAAAGGATGGAAAAATTGGAAAGCATTGTGAGTTAGTCACTGAAAAAATTTGTGTGCATGCATTCATAAAAAATTTTAAGGATAATATTGTATCCAAATATGTTAAACACTCCCAATATGCTTGGTGGCTTGATGGACAGTTCTGTTCATGTAAAAACACCTTTCCAATTGGAACTATCCTATCAGTGGTTGACTTTGCAGAAAACTATACTCTTGCTCCACAAGAGGAAATTCAGTCTCAGTATTATAATTCAGTGCAAGTGGCCATATTTGTTTATATTGTATACAGACATGCAAATGATAGTACAGAAGATAATAGAAAAATTTTGAGGGAGTATCATTTCTATTTGAGTGATAACCGGTTACACTCTTCAGAGTTTGTGCAATATTGTTTCACAAAATTTTATGAAAATTTAAAAGAAAGAGGAATCCAGATGGTACAACATTTCATATGGTCGGATAATTGTACAGTGCAATTCAAAAATGCAAGAATGTTTTATTGGCTATGTAGGGCTCACAAAGAAACCAATATCCAACATATGTGGAGTTTTTTTGAAGCTGGACATGGTAGAGGAGAACATGATGGAGCTGGAGCATGTGTGAAAAGAGTTCTTGCTAGAGAGCAACTAAAATTTGAGGATACAGCCAAATTTAGAGATGCACGTGCAATTATGGATTGGTGTAATGAAAAATTATCTACGAGATCAAGTTAGAACTCTACAATTTGATGATTCTTTTGGTTAGTTAAAGAAGAGAATATTCCTACTCGACTTGATTGTGAGACAATAATTAGATCAACAAAATGGCATTCATTTAAGAGTTCAAATGCAAGCACATGGACTATATGGACTAGAGAGCTTGCATGTTTTTGTCAATTTTGTATTACAGGTGATTGGGGAGCATGTGAAAATATAGAATGGGTTGAAGAATGGAAACAAAGATCCTTGACACCTACAGAAAGACAAGATCAATTTGAAACAACAATTGGAGATAATAATCAAATGTTTGCATCATATGACTATGATCGTGTTTCAGACCTTGTTTTGTTTTTAATATTTTTTTATTGTCATTTTTTTGTACATCTATATATAATTAATTATATATGTATGCATGCACAAATTTATGTGATTTAGATACATGTCACACTTTATTGAATTACATATTTTTTTTGTAGGACATGTGTATGTTGTTGTTGCACCTGAGGGCAATGAAGATAAAACTGAGTATTGGTTGGTTTGATGTGTTGAGACAAAACAAAAGTTGTTACATCCTAGAGTAGATGATGATAACATGGAGTATCCAACAGGTTCTGTGGTTGTTGTTGTTAGCACTTGGCTACGAAAAATATCTAATAAGAAGGAATGGTTTGCCTACATTTGAAGATTATGAAACACATAAGAAGATCATACACTACTCACATTTGGTTGTGGCAACAAATATAAAACTAGTCAGATATCAAGGCAAACCTTCTAATAAATAGTTATGGACACTTTCGATGGAAGAACATGAGTCAATTTTGATGCATTACAAAAAAATGAGGATGCAGATGGTACAATGGAATAAATTTCCAGGTATGTAAACCATACTCTTACATCCCCTAAATCCATCCTCTTAAATGTATCCTATAATGTTATCTAGTTACATGTAATGCATCAATGTTTTGTCTTTTTGGTATATAAATTCTTTCATTCTCATTTCAACTTCTATATTATTCCCCTTGTCTTAAATTTTGTATTGACTCGTGTAAATATATAGTTAATTTACTTGTACATTTGAATATTTATTTTTGTAGGTGTACCCTAGACAAGTAGTCAAATTTGCATGATTGTCAATAGAAGTTTTCACCATACAAGTATGTGAGGTCATATTTGTAGTCTTCAACTAAAAGTGAATGCAAATTAGGTAATTGTATATACTTACATTATGGCTTTCACATTCAACATGTTATCTAGAACTACATAATGCATCAATGTTTTGTCTTTTTGGTATATAAATTCTTTCATTCTCAATTCAACTTCTATATTATTTCCCTTGTCTTAAATTTTGTATCATCTCATGTAAATATATAGTTAATTTACTTGTACATTTGAACATTACTTTTTGCAGGTGTACCCTAGACAAGTAATCAGATTTGCATGATTGTCAATAGAAGTTTCCACCATACAAGTATGTGAGGTCAATTTTGTAGTCTTCAACTAAAAGTGAATGCAAATTAGGTAATTACATACATACATACATACATACATACATACATACATATATATATATACTCATATATTTCTCATCCATCTTCTAAAGGCACCCGCTTGTACATCCCCTTAATTCATCCTCTTAGCTCCCCTTAAGACATCCTCTTACATCCCCTTAAGCCATCAAGTTTTATCTTATACTTTGTAAATTGACTCGTGTACATCTCTCCAAGTAAGCTATCCTCTTTTGTATCCCCTTAAGACATCCTCTTCTAGCTCCCCTTTTAATTAATCCTCTTATACATCCCCTAAAGCCATCCTCTTATGTATCCCCTTAAGACATCCTCTTAGCTCCCCTTAAGCCATCGTCTTACATCCTCTTTTGTGTTATTTAGTTACATATTGCATTAATATTTTGTGTTTTTGGTACATATTATTTCATTCTCATTTACATTCATAATTTCTTGCAAGTGTATCCTGCAAGTAGATTTTTCCATGATTGCCACTACAAGATTTCACCATAATGTAAATGGTAGATCAATTTTGTAGTCATGTCAAACTAATAACATGGACCTATAAGCTAATTGTATAGGTATACTCATATGTTTAATAATGGACCTATTTTTTGTTTTGAGACTGTTTTTATGATCTATGCATTTGATTTTCATGGATTGAATATTATTTTATGATTGCCACAAATGATATTAGTGTAGAGGTTCAATAAGTATATAGTTTGTATTTTTCCTACCATTTTTGTACCCACTTTAACTATGTTTTGAGATATGTTGATTTAGCATTTATTTTATATTATTTAAATGCACAAAAGTTGAAAAGTAGTGTCATGATAGTTAAAGGGAAATAGTCCTAGGATAGTTTGCATATTTGAAACATGGTTTAATATCACCTCTATGAATGCCATGGTCCTCCTCTATATCCTTCAATCATTGTCTTGAATAGTCTAATGCTATCACTAATAAATATGGGATTGTGCTATCATATTACCTAGGTGTAGTCATTGGTGTTGTAGAGTTATTTACGATTGCTAAGGTAATAATGAGGGTTATCATGCATAGGTAAGGTATTAAATAGTCATTATTTCAAACTAAATGACTACCATATAAAGGTTACTCATTGTCATAGCAAATAGAAGATTATTTTCTTGCATGAAGATTATTTCCATATCCAATCTAGACTGTCATAAATCATTGAGATGTTCTCATAAGAGTAACTCAAATCTAAAAATCAATCATAATGAGGTTATATCATCTAAAGTCCATTGCAAAAGTCCATATGACAATAATAAAACAAATAGGATAGTCATGAAACAAATAGGGCACTCATGAAACAATAAAGTAATCATGTTAGTCAAGAGGTTTTCACAGTGATTGATGATCTTATATCATTCTAAATGGTCATTTGCTCGAGTTAGATAGACATGTATTTATGGCAACAAGTGGCCTTCATGAAATTCGCAAGAGGCTACCAAACCAATTATAGGATTGTCCTAATGAAACAAGAGAGGACTATAAAATGCATAAGTGGTCATCCAAACACCTATATGATTGTCATAACAATCCCTAATAGCCACTTGCCTTCATGACCAATCAAAGATGTTATTAAGAACTTGAAGATAATCCCTAATACCCACTCAATAGAACTACTAAGAGAATGGCCAATCAAACCAAGACAAGAATCTACATAGCAAAAGGAATCTCAAAAATCTAATAATTCCCTAGCACTAGAAACATTCTGAGTAATCATTATAAGCCTGATTAATGCACCAACATTGTCAACCAATAAGATATAAAAGAGAAGATCTCAAGAGAATGTATAAATACAAGAAGAGATCACTTGGAGAAGGCTACTAAAGCTAAACACATGAAATTGGAAGTTCTAGAAAGAGCAGAAAATAGATTGTCAAAAATAGGAAAAATGAAGGGGCCTTGATTTAAGGTATATACTATCTATTCAAAAATTGGAAAAATTTATCTACACATTAGATAAATTCACATGTACATATGAGAATCCATCAAAGCATAATTGAAATTGGATTTTTGTAAGATGTATTAATTGCAAGTGCTAAGTTTCTGATCACCACAACCCTCACTTGAGAAATTATGCTACTTCTTGAATAATTTCAAATTGTGATAAATTTTTTTGTAGCTTATATTGTGTGGATAAGATTTGAATTTCCTTCTAGTTTCTTCTTTAAAAGAGTTAGTTTCTCTAAAAGAATTGAATGCTACTTCTTGAATAATTTCAAATTGTGATAAATTTTTCTGTAGCTTATATTGTGTAGATAATATTTGAATTTCCTTCTAGTTTCTTCTTTAAAAGAGTTAGTTTCTCTACAAGAATTGAATCCTACTTCTTGAATAATTTCAAATTGTGATAAAAATTTTTGTAGCTTATATTGTGTGGATAAGATTTGAATTTCCTTCTAGTTTCTTCTTTAAAAGAGTTAGTTTCTCTACAAGAATTGAATGCTACTTCTTGAATAATTTCAAATTGTGTAAAAAATTTTTGTAGCTTATATTGTGTGGATAAGATTTGAATTTCCTTTTAGTTTCTTCTTTAAAAGAGTTAGTTTCCCTACAAGAATTGAATGCTACTTCTTGAATAATTTCAAATTGTGATAAATTTTTTTGTAGCTTATATTGTGTGGATAAGATTTGAATTTCCTTCTAGTTTATCCTAGGTAAATTACCTTGTTATAAAGTGCCCTAAATTTATCTATTAGATAATTGCAACACCAAACTTGTCTATTAGATAATTGTAACACCAAATCTATCTATTCCACTATGTAAATTAACTTAATTTAGGTTTGTGATGTGATGTAATAGAATTTTCAATTTTGAATATAAATATAAATGAAAACATTTAATTAATTTTGGCAGTTAATAGATTTTTCAATATTTCAAGAAGAACTATTGAACCATAATGTGGAAAATGGATTGTCAAAAATAGGAAAAATTGGAAAATGGATTGTGATAAATTTTTTTGTAGCTTATATATTTGAATCATGTTTTGAATGTTTTTTTAAGGAAGTCTAACATCCTTATCATTTTTTCATGATTTTGTAGGTTTATCCTAGGTAAATTACCTTGTTATAAAGTGCCCTAAATTTATGTATTAGATAATTGTAACACCAAACTTATCTATTAGATAATTGTAACACCATTTACCTATCTATTCCACTATGTAAATTAACTTAATTTAGGTTTGTGAGGCAGTTAATAGATTGTTCACTATTTCAAGAACTATTGAACCATAATGCATAATTACATCTTAAAAATTAAAAAATGTAGTAGAGAGAAATCTTCTAACATGTCTCAATTAAATAATTTATAATCTAGAAGTGAACAATGAAGCATATTTAACATATTATCTTTAACATATTATCTAGCATACTAATCTACATTCAAGCATATATACTCAATAATATATACATGTACATCTATCTAGATAAGTCCATGAAATACTATAAAATATAGGTAGGGAAATGTGTACTTTAAAACATCTACTCATCATCAGCATATAAATAAATACAAATCACAGTTCATGAAATACTAAACTATATCTAGAAGTACATGTAATAGCAAGTTTGACATATATAGTCAAAGTCCTACCATGGCATATATAAAAAATAATGTGCACATCATACAGTTCAGTCTATGAAATAAAAATCTATGTTAGGGATGATCATCACTCAAGTTCAAATCTAAAAAAGGCCTCTTTCTTCCTCGTGAAATAGATGGATCTACCTCATGCTGTACATAAAAGAAAGAAACTTGCAATGAGATTTAAAAATTTTAAAAATGACATATGAAATTAAATATTTAAATGTAGGATTTAAAGTGTGCATTTAAATTACCGTGCAATCATGCTCATGTACTCCCACATTTTGTTGTGTAGGTGGTATAATTGTTTCATCTTCTTGACCAAAAGTTTGACCTGCTAATTGCTAGAATTTGAAATAAAGCAAATTTGAAATAAGTTAGAATTTATTTAGCATATAAAGACCTAGAAATTGCACATAGAAAATTTAGTAAAGTTTAGGACCTCAAAATGTGTAGATGGCTCATGAATTTGTCCCTGACTAGCAACCTGACCAATAGTCTCACTCCTATCATCCTGCACTTACATATATATGGGTGCATATATAAATTTATATAAACTCAAAAAAGAAACTTAGTACAAATTTAGTACAAATTTTTAAAACACACACCAGGGAATACTTAGGCATAACAGCTGACAATGGAGGATCAGTGGAAGAAACACCTGAGCCACGTGGTTGGTTAGACATGGGAACTACCATATGACCTGAGCCTCGCTGCAATTGTAGTGTTTCACATACATGTACATATAGTTATTTATTTATTTATACACTTGTTAATTTAAAATATAATATTGATAAGTTTCAAGAAGAAAATTTAAACTAGAATTAGATACATATGGTTTTAGGGTTAAGATATATTGGTTTACCCCATAAGGTGTGCCAATCTCTATAGTTGTCGATGCAAAACTTAATGTATCAAATCGTGATGTGGCCCTAGAGCGACTTGAGATCTGTACAACAAATAGTTCACAAGTATATATTAATCTATTAAATTATTTATATAAATTTTGATACGTTCAAATTACGCACTTGAAATATTTAATAAAATGTGGTCAATGTACCTGTGTAGGATTATCATCTGAATATAGTAGATCCAAGTATGACTCCACTTCTGTTGTAGTTGCATCTGATGTGGATGTAGGAGCAGGACCATAACATAGTTGATTGCAATTTGTACACAAATGTGCCCCTAACATGCCTGAGGCTCTATGATGAGATGCATCAACTCCTCCATGATGCTCTCCACCACTGAATTCAGCTGCCATGTGGGCAGCTTGTTCAGTCAGATTGCCCGAGAGTCTACTCAATGCTCCTAATGTCAACAAAACTGCCTGCTGCTGAATAGGTGCAGGAATCGTGGGCAAAATAGAAGCAACCATAGGAGCAGGAGGAACAGGTCAATTGGAGTCAACTCATGCCCCTAGTCTATGTTGTGGCATGCCACGACCAACACCCTAAAATTCTCTCATATCAAAATAATTGGGTTTTTGACCCAATTGAAACCCCACCCATAATTTTCTCAAAAGATATAGTGGTACCTCATAATTAGCATGTGGTGGGTGATCAAACACCATCCACCACTAATCCCAAAAATGTCTTGAAATCCCCTCATGCATACCCACTTAATTGATATTCTTTTTTTGTTGCAGCTATATGTTGATTAGTTTTTGGGTGACAAAAAAATGGGGCTAATCTTTGTTTTGTTATGTGGAGGTCATGGATGTCTTTATATGAAAGACCATCTGCATAAAATTGCCTCCTCTCCTCTCACCAAAGCTAAAATCTATTTAGGTTTGCATCGATAGACCCAACAGAATCAATAATGGTTTGCATCAAAGATGCAAACTGAACCACATGAGGAGGCATCAAGTGAGGTTGATTATTAATCAAATTAATGTTCTCCTCAATTGCATTAATATTTTCATTAATGTTTTGCCGTAATTGGGCCTCATCAAATGGAGGGGGTGGGGGGTTTTGAGGTGGAGGGGATGGGGGGTTTTGAGTTGGATCATGGGGTGTGGGGGTTTTCATAAAGAATGTCATCTATTAAAAATTCATCTAGACTCTAGTCATCCATTAGATGTCTCCTGCAAATTTCCAAATATGTATTCATATAAAAAACTTACAAATGTATAATTTCACAAATATATACATATTGAAAACTTGCAAACAAATATCTATAAATTTAAACTTAATCTGATAGATCTATAAATGATTTAGTTTAAAATATCCATGAATTTAGAGAGCAAGTAATACTTGAAAATTAAACATGCACAAGTTTATCATATAATATGATCAAATGATGATGCCTCATACGAATGTCTCCTTCAATTAATCCAACATTTCCCTAAAATATTATATTCTCCTTCCTACTTCATTCCTCTTTAACCATTTTTTAGAGGGTTTCTAAACTATAGAATTGGTATTTATAGATAAAACATGGAATAATTAGAAAAAAGATCTCACAAATTACTAAGAGGAAGTTATGCAAAAAATCACAAGATGAAGCTATGTCTAAATTTTTAGATCATTTTCACATAGTGGACAAGGTTGCCTTCTAGGTCCTAGTCATACACCAAGGTACTAGGAGAGGGCCATGTGACACCCAAGGTGTCACTCTACCTAACAACCTTGTCCTATAATCATTTTTCTCAAAATTATAATGGAAACATTTTGACACCTTATATAGTCCAAATTTAAAAGTGTATGATAGCCCATTCCAAGTGTATTCTTCCCATTTATCTATTATCCTACTTCTAGCTTCTAAGTTAAGCTCAATTGTGACATATTTTACTATTTTGCACCATCTACTTTTTGTCTTGATTGGTTTCTAGATAGAGAAGTTATTAGTAAACTATTCTAAACACACCCAAAAATTTATTAGTTAATGTTTATTTTGAGTCCATTTGTAGTGGTAACCATCTCCTAGAATTGCATCTAAACCCTTGTATTTATAGTTTACTTTTTCCTAATCCAGTGTCAATTTCTATTTCCATTGTCTTGTTTGTTTAACTATCATTGATTATTTCCTTTGATCATTTATCACATTAAATCTAACCCTTTGATCATTTATCACATTATTTGGACTTCTATTTTTGTATGAAAATATATAAAATAGGCCTCCCTCTCCCCATTTGAACATAGAAAAATTGTGAAGTTTCCACTTGATTGCTATTTTGGAGCCATCTTTCTGGAATAAGTGTAGGAATGTTAGTGTTTACTATATTTGTTGGTTTTAACTCCATTTTTCCTCTATTATATATTTTATCTTCCCTTTTCAAACCCATATTCCTTCTGGACTTACCTCTTTCTAAACCATTTTCTTTCCTCAATTTCATTTTAGATTCTCATTTCTGCTTTATTTTTCATCAAGTATCTTTCATATTATTTCTTTTCTTCTCCCATATTAGTCCTCTCTACATCCATATTATTCCCCTTTACTTTTCTTCATTGAGTCTTATTTTTCCATCTCCTAAATTCCCTCTTTCTCCTTCAAACCTTGGTTTAAACCTAGCTTTAGTTTTTCATACCAATGTCTCCTTAAATTAATCCAACATTTCCCTAAAATATTATATTCTCCTTCCTACTTCATTCCTCTTTAACCATTTTTTAGAGGGTTTCTGAACTATAGAATTGGTATTTATAGATAAAATATGGAATAATTAGAAAAAAGATCTCACAAATTACCAAGAGGAAGTTATGCAAAAAATCACAAGATGAAGCTATGTCTAAAATTTTAGATCATTTTCACATAGTGGACAAGGTTGCCTTCTAGGTCCTAGTCATACACCAAGGTACTAGGAGAGGGCCATGTGACACCTAAGGTGTCACTCTACCTAACAACCTTGTCCTATCGTCATTTTTCTCAAAATTATAATGGAAACATTTTGACACCTTATATAGTCCAAATTTAAAAGTGCATGATAGCCCATGCCAAGTGTATTCTTCCCATTTCTCTATTATCCTACTTCTAGCTTCTAAGTTAAGCTCAATTGTGACATATTTTACTATTTTGCACCATCTTCTACTTTTTGTCTTGATTGGTTTCTAGATAGAGAAGTTATTAGTAAACTATTCTAAACATGCCCAAAAATTTATTAGTTAATGTTTATTTTGAGTCCATTTGTAGTGGTAACCATCTCTTACAAGTGCATCTAAACCCTTGTATTTATAGTTTACTTTTTCCTAATCTAGTGTCAATTTCTATTTCCATTGTCTTGTTTGTTTAACTATCATTGATTATTTCCTTTGATCATTTATAACATTATTTGTCACAATTTAAAAGTGCATGATAGCCCATGCCAAGTGTATTCTTCCCATTTCTCTGTTATCCTACTTCTAGCTTAGTTAAGCTCAATTGTGACATATTTTACTATTTTGCACCATCTTCTACTTTTTGTCTTGATTGGTTTCTAGATAGAGATGTTATTAGTAAACTATTCTAAACACACCCAAAAATTTATTAGTTAATGTTTATTTTGAGTCCATTGTAGTGGTAACCATCTCCTACAAGTGCATCTAAACCCTTGTATTTATAGTTTACTTTTTCCTAATCCAGTGTCAATTTCTATTTCCATTGTCTTGTTTGTTTAACTATCATTGATTATTTCCTTTGATCATTTATCACATTATTTATCACAATTTAAAAGTGCATGATAGCCCATGCCAAGTGTATTCTTCCCATTTCTCTATTATAATATTTCCAATCACTTGTCAATGTAGGGTTTACCAAAGCAATAAGGCACATAAGAAACATAAAAATTTGCACTTTGGGGCATGGGCCAACAACCTCCTAGGTCTAACCCCATGCAACTAGAGTAATATGCAAGGGCTCATCACTAAAGATTAGACTAGGCTAGTAATGACATGATAGATGGGTATGCATGCAGATGAGTTAATAACTTTTGAAGAATGTATTTCTTTTCAATGTGGCTCATGGTAAGCTAACTCTTTGGAACTCATCACTTGATGAATGAAAACATGAAAGATCCACCTACAAGCCTATAGGAATCAAAAGTGGGATTTGATATTAGGAAAGTGAGATGAGAAATACAAGCATGGACAAATCATGGAATTCTACATAGCATAAGGTAATAAATACAAATAATGAGCTAGTAAGAATAATGATAATCAAAATGTGGATAATGAAAGTGGCCACAATGGAATTAATAGGAGGAAAAGAATGCTTAAAGCGGAGAGAATCTAAGAGATGGAGAACTGTGTAGTCAATGGGCGTGGCATGGGATTCAAAGGAAACTATGGGATCCTCAAAAGCAATAATAGTTACATAGAGGTCATAAATGGAATACTAGTAAATGATGATGAATATATATAAAGTAATTATAAGATATTTTTATTAGTAGTTTACATTTTTAGGAGGATGGAAGAGTGACTTGTTTGGAATTTTAAGTCAATTCAATATAAAATTTTGTTTGACCACAACAATTCAATTCATTAATCTTCCTTTGAATGTTATTACGTTCCTGTTAGAAGTCATTGAAAAGTTGAATGCATTCGAATCATACTCACACAAAATTAAATCTTTATAATTTGGTTTTTTAGGGTTTATAGTTTAGGTTTTTAGGGTTTGCAGTACATGGTTTTAGGGTTTATCATTGGTTTTTTAGGGTTTATAGTTTAGTTTTTTAGAGTTTGTAGTACAACATGGTTTTAGGGTTTATAATTTAGTTTTTTAGGGTTTATAGTTTAGGTTTTTAGGGTTTATAATTTGGTTTTTTAGGGTTTATAGTTTAGGTTTTTAAGGGTTTGCAGTAACATGGTTTTAGGGTTTGCAGTAACATAGTTTTAGGGTTTGCAGTAACAAATAATCACAAAAAAATCATAAAACTCTAATAACAAGTAAAACCCTAATTTTCATTTTAATCCTACAATCAGAAAAAAACATGTAAAACAAGCTAAAAATTAGCAGATAACCAACCTAGAGGAGCTCAGTAGTGATGAGGTGGTGGGAGGAGGTGAGAGGGCAAAAAAAGTCTAGTGTTGTGCTTGTTTAGCCTTCAACAATGTGTACCCATTCTAATGCGTCCGTTGTCACTGTCACTGTCGGCTAGAGTGGAAGAAAATGAGCCCACAGGGCTCTTTTTAAAAAATATATACTTTTTTGAAAATGGGTACCTGTTTAGTAACGTGCACCTGAAGCTAAATGGGTACCTGTTTAGGCTTGGGTGTGCATTACTAAACGAGTACCCGTTACTAAACGGGTACCTGTTTAGGTTCGGGCGCCCGTTCCTAAACGGGTACCCATTTCTTTGAAAACAGGTACCCATTCCTGGCGGCATTTTTTTTCCCTGCGCGACTTCCCCTACATGTGGACCGAGTTTCTTGCTTTAGCCCTTGTCATTCACTATGTGTGAATGACTGTTGGCATTCATTCTATGTGCATGCACATGTGTGTGAAAAGTTAATTTTGGCATTCACTTTATTTTAAGCGCATGTGCATGTGTGTGTGAAAATAAATTTTGACATTTAGTTTATTTGAAGTGCAAGTGTGTGTGTGAAAAGTAAATTTTGGCATTTAGATTGTCTTAAGTGAGTGTGTGTGAGAGTGAAAAGTAAATTTTAACATTCACTTTGATTTCTATGTGTGTGTATTTGAACCCTAATCCTAACATAAAGACTTTGATGTTCACTTTGTGTGAAGTATATGTACAAAAATTTACTTTCAAACTTCAATGATGTTCACTTTGTGCATATGAACTAACTTTGGCTTTCATTGTGTGTGCATGGTTTTCAAAGTTAACTTTTGCACACTGTGTTTGTGAATGAATGTTGGAATTCACTCTATGTGCATGCTTGTGTGTGTGTGTGTGTATGTGTGTGTGTGTGTGTGTGTGAAAAGTTAATTTTGACATTCATTTTATCTAAAGTGGGTGTGTTTGTGTGTGGGTGTGCATTTGAAACTTAACCCTAAGAAAAATACTTTGACATTCACTTTGTATGAAGTATATGTATAAAAATACTTTTAAACTTCAATAATGTTCACTTTGTGTGTTTGAATGAACTTTGGCCTTCATTATGTGTGCATGGCTTTGAAAGTTAACTTTTCCATTCACTATGTGTGTGAATTTTCGTAGGCATTGTATGTATGTGTTTGAAAGTACTTTGACATTCATTTTTTGTTGTGCATGAATGTACTTAAATTATCACTTTATGTGGAGTGTGTTTGTGTATGTTTAAAAGTTTGTTTTGTTTGGATTGTGTTTGTGTGTGTATAAGAATAGTTATTGTACCCATTATGTGGGAGAATATTCATCTTGCTACTATTTTGGACTCTTTATGTTCCTATTTGGCTTCCTATTAGTTAGGTTTTAAGATATTTTGTGTAATTTTATAACATAGTGAAACTTAGCAAGGATATTGTTTATTACACAATATTCAAATATTTTGGCTTCACAATGTAAAATTTTAATATTAACATTCAATAATGTAAAATCAAAAATTTGTTCATAAATAATGTTTATGATTTGGAGTTACATAAATGTACCATTAAACACCATGGATGTTGCTTTTAGTACAACTATTTATCCTCTTATTTACTATTTTAAACCATCATAGAAGATGATAATTACTCAAAACTACAAGGCTATGACCTGATGAAAGGAAAGGCGATGGTAGGTGGACTATTTCATTTGCAAACCCTAAGAACTTCTCTAGCAGTAGAGTGTGCATTTAAAGAAATGTAGTAGGGTTTAGCGTGTGGCTGCATAGGCAGACTGGACAGGGCCCTGCATGGCCATAGTTTCACCTTCTCCAAAGAGATGAGAGCTAGGTGCAAGGATGTGTTCATTTCCATCCATTTTTTGAGGATGCATGCTCCTGACTGGGCCCCCCACCTTCCAAAATATTGAGAAACCATGAAGACTCACCTCCCCTAGATGCACAAGATGAACTAGAAATGTAAAGTGTGCCACTCACGACTAAGCCAAGCATGACTATGCCAGTAGGAGCATAATTGGTAATCCAAAGTCTCCGAGAGAGTGAAAGGGTGGACCATAACAGTGGGTTAGGTGTTTTTTCCTTCTTATGTACAAGGTTGTCATGGTGAAATGGTGTTATGCCCCTTTTTGTTTTTTGTTTTTCTGATTAAAAGTTTACTTCCTTACCTATTCAGTGCAATTTGATAGCAGTCATATCCTGCATGGGCCTTTAAATGTATAACTTAGCTCTGGTAGTATAGAGGTAATCATACTCTTTTTTGGCAACTTTTTGTAAATGTTTTGTAAAAATTTCAATATATGTCTAGGTGGTCTACCACCTATTTCTAAAAAAATACGCAAAACTTCTCTTATACAAAACTTAAGGATTACAACCCTTTAAATAAATTAAATGTCCTAACACTGAAACATTTGATAAACCCTCATTCAAAATAGAGAGAAAAGATCAAGCATTGATGAAGTTGGTAATAGCCTTTGAACTGTCAGAGACTACACACTTTCCAAATTCCATTGGAAGATAGAGCCTCACAGTTGTCTGAATCTCCTATATATTGATGATGTTCTTATTGTTGCAAGCAAAGTTTGTTGCCTCACTAGCAATTTTTGCAAAGATGTCATTAATAAATTTGTTCATAATTCCCATAGCCTTGATAGAAATATTGATATCAGGGTGCACTTCCTTGAGAATTTTAAACAAGTAGATCTTGAAGATCTACTTGTTCTTTTTATTTTTGTTAGTTCCTTTCTTATTTTTAGCTTTTTTGGGGACCTTCTCTCTGATGGGATACTTCTCTATCCTTTTTTCCATGGATAAGAATTACAAAAATCATAGAGCCAAATTAGAAATTTGTTTTGGTAATTTCTTGAATGAATTAATGAAAGAGGCAAAAGCCTTTATAAAGAATTACAATGTTGAAGTTTCTAAAAGAATTAAAACAGATGTTTCTAAAATACAGAAGTAGCTAAAAAGACTAAAGCTAACAAACTTAGAAACAATCTAATATTATAGATTATTGACCATTAACTAAAATATCTAAATATTATTTTAATAAAATTAAATTTAAATTCAAGCTAAAACTAAAATTAGAAGTCATTACAAAACTCTAAAAATAAATAAACTCTTAATTCAAAATATCTCTATAATGAAATTAATTAACACTAAAATAAAAATGAGGAACATACATGTATATTTAATGACTACATATGCATTTTATTTTCACTAAATTTGTTGAAAAAATAATTTGAAAATTATAGTTTCTTTTAAAAAATAGTTTTTTCTTTCTTGTGTAGTACTTAAAAAATCATGTTAATGCATATTAACTTTGATGTTTCAATCATCACAAAAAAACTTCTAATAGGATTTACTACTTTTTTAGGTAGTTCAAGGGTGAACCAATCTATCTTGTTTTCATTATTTAAAATACATGAATTATGATAGATTCATTTTTATTATTCTAAGGTTTATAGCTATATAACTATAAGATTAGCTTATATTTGAAATGGAAATATAATATATCTAAAATAAATTAAAAAATTAAGAAATGTCTATAGGATTGTAGTATAATGGTGATGGGATGTTTTTGATTGAGAGTGACTTAGGTTTAAATTTTATTTTGCAATAAGGCGGCCTCCTTGTTAATAGGGTTACCTGATAAATTGTTCATCCTTGGAAGGGTGTTATGATAACAAATTATGAGCATATTCAACCATTTAAAAGCAAGTGTCCATTATTAAAAGGGTGCCATGTCCAAACTAAGGCTTAGTTATCATGCTTATATGGTTAATAAATCATGTTTTAACCATATTTGAAAAGGTGCTAGCTCTAAAATAGCTCCCAGTTGAAACAAATCACGGGCGCATTGGATTACTTAAAACATAGCTATTCACCCATGGAAAGGTGCCACATCAAAACTAGGACCCAGTTCTTTTGTATTCATGTTATGGCTAATATTAAAAATCATCCACTTCAAGAGTCAAAGATCAATTTTGACTAATAAAAATTGGACAAATATTTCCCACTTTTTGTTGTGAATGAGGTGTAAAATTGCTATTAATTGTTTGACCATGATATAGATGATATTTAAATAGAGTGTCCTTGTTACTGCTAAATTCTTTATACTCTACTTTGTTTCAATATTAAAGACTAAGAGTTAGTCATCCTATTAATACAATTAATAAATCATACTTAACCCATCTTTAGAAAGATACCATGTTCAGACTAAAATCCCATTGAAACAAATAGTAAACACATAAAATGCTTAAATGCAAGTGCCCATCCTGGAAAAGTGCCACATTCGTACTAAAGCCAATGATGTCTCTGTTTGCTTAACTACCCAAAAAAAAATATTAACCACACTCAATACAATTTGTTAACATAGAAATAGGGATGCATTTGATCTGAATTAAGCAAAAGGAAAAGAAGCAACTATCACCTATCGAATAGAAGTCATTAAGAGGATCTCTGAAAGCAAAAAAATTAGTGTTTACTTTTGGGCGTTGGAAGTAATGATTTGGTAGTTTGTATATTGTTAGGCAAAAGCAAAAACAAAATTGCAATCTAGAATATTTTATAGTAAAAACATACACAACTAAACTATGAGATGAAACCTCCTTCAGACCACAATTATAAATAAAACATTTTCAAGTTTTCTTAATTAAAAGGATAAATTGTATTGATCTTAATAACAAAAAGCTACAGGTAGAAAGCATTTGTAGAAAAGCTAGGCAGAAAGCATCACACAGAAATGACCATAAAGCACATTATAAAGGACAATAACTACTAAAAACACTTGGGATCTTAAACATGCCAATCTTTGTTACAGGTATATATCATTTGACCTTTTGCATTCATGTTACGGTTAATCTTATTGAATAATTAATAATTAAATATCCTCTTTTTAAAAGCACAATTTTAATCACAACTATTAAAATGATAATATCTCTGTTTTGAGATTTGTGATAGTCACTCTCTATATTTTGGTTAATTTTTTGGAAAAGATTTATAAAAGATATATTGTGATAAATATTTCACATATCCTAAAGCATTAGTATTATATATTATATTTTAATATTATTTGAGTAACAATAGTTTAGTCTTGCAATATTTGTACCTGTAATTTTCCAACAAACCCTCCATATTTATACATGATCATGCATATATAAATTTGAGAACATCAAAATACTAATTTTATTAACCATTTTCTCTAATTTAAAGAATAAAACCTATAATTGTCAATTCTTAGTAAAAAGATCTAAATAATTTTTGCATGTAACATTGTCAAATGATGAGATAGGTAATCTCTATTGAATAATTAATAATTAAATATCCCTTTTTAAAGCATAATTTTAATCTAAAATATTAAAATGATAATATCCTTGTTTTCAGATTTGTGATAGTCACTCTCTGTATTTGAGAAGAGATTAACATTATCAATAATTTGTATGCCTGTCCACCAACATTAAATATCTTTTGACGTGGGATAGTCTCAAGTAGATTGCTCCAAAACAAAATTCATAAAAAGGCTTTATACCTATAGATTGGTTATCTTCAAACTTTAATTTTATTACTATTAAATTTTATACCTACAGATTGGCTATCTTCAAACTTTAATTTTGTTACTATTAAATTTTATGTATATTTAATAAGATTAGGAAACTGGTGATTAAGTATACATATTAAAATAGCTTATTAAATAATGTATAACAGTAGCAAATAATAAATTATTAGGAAAAGTTCACCATTTCAAATTTAATCAAGTTTGTTTGGTAGGCATGCAAGTCTCCTCGATGCCTATGTATCTCATTTCAACACCCAGGAAATATTTCCAAAGCACCAAAACAATGGCAGCACAGCAAAGTATATGTGCAACAGTAGTAGCTAATAATTAGTTCATTCATTCTCTTCATGTATTGGGCAAATACTGAATATGATTAGGAGAAGCCTAGGCTTGGACAAGGCCTTGAAGAGACTCAAATGCATGCCCATTTCTTCATCAGTTCATTCCAATTACTACTACACATGTGATGATCACACTGCCCTTCCTTTTTCTCAGACTCAACCATTTCCAAGGCATGAATAGGGACTCTTATCCTACAATTTAAGGGCATTTTTAGACAGTGCCACTATTCCCCCTAAAAATGTAGAGAGTGAATCCACAAAAAAGGAGGATAAGGAAGACGACATGATGTTTAATAGCTAATGAAAACTTTGGAAATGTTGGGGAAATTTATTTAATGCTATTTTCATCATGGATCAATAAGAAGGCTCTCCAAACATGTATTTTCCTTCTCTATACACAACATCAAAAAATATGCATTTTCTAAAAAGTAAGATTAGTGTAGAAGCTAAAACAAACTTTCTATTTATTTTGGTGTTATTATTGAAGAGAACTAAGAAAGAAAGAAAGTAGTAGATGTAATATTCTACTGAGATAATTAAAACTAAAAATGTTTCAAAACAAGAAAACAGATCTACAAAAGCCTGAATGTAACCAAAATTATTAAATACAAGTCACAAATGGTTACTATTACATAATTTTTTTCAGAAATTTTGACCGTTACTTAAGCAGATCCACAAACTACAAATCATCCAAAATAATGTCAATACATGCAAATGTAATTTCTTTGTTTAAAATACTTTTGATTATGGAAGAAAATTTTCTTCAAGATGAAGCAAATATTACACTGTTTCCACTGAAAATGAAAATCAAAAACATACCTCACACATTTCTGACGCTCCATCTCACAATCATAAGAAATTGGTCATTGATCTTCAGTCCAATATCTTCACTATTTTAGCTCGTTCTAGTTTCTTATATGTGGTAATAGAAAACTCTTACCACACCGATGGCATCTTCATTTCATATCTAAAATTAACCCTGCAGCTAGTGCATCAAATATGATAGCCACCCCACTAAGTAGCCACCATCATAAGAAACTGATGCTTTCACTTCAAGAATTAGGATATGAAACCATCATAGTGAATGTTTTTTTATCAGATATTTAATACCTTTTATTGTGACACTTTTTTTTAGCTGATTCTTTTTTTTTTTTGAAAAACAAAAAAACTTGGAGGACCAATTTCTTAAAATTTTATGGACTACCAAAATTTTGGCAATTACAAGATGTGTGCACATATAGAATGGCCTATCAGCCAAATGAATACATGATGATTAGAGTGAATGCATTGAATACCTTTAAATAGCAGCATATAGTATATGAGGGAACTCATCAAGTTGAGATGACTTCCACTTGACTACATAAATGTTGATGCATGGTTTGGCTTAGTTGGAATAAATTATTTTGCATGAAATGAAATTTCTTTCCACAAGTTTTCAATTACTCTGATGGCTTGCATTGATAACTTATAACCTTCTATGTGTACTCTTTTTTCAAGAGGCTACAATGATCCTAGGAAAACTGTTTCACAAGGTTTACTTAAAATAGGTCTCTTTCAAAAAGTTTTTCAAATTTCTTTATATGACTATGATAAAACCCTTCCATGATTAAACTGATAACCAACTTACATTGCTAAGTAATAATCTAGACTTAAATTAATCATGTCATTTTAGAATATAAATATAATATAGATATCCAAATTAAACCTATAACTAATTTCAAATAAATATCAAAAGATGGCAAGGAAAAGAGGGAAATTTTAGGCTTGAGTTCTCTGAAGTACTAGTATCCAATTCACAAAGTAGACAATATAGTTGAACATCTACTAGCAGTAGCACCAGTTGACATATATCTACCAAATGTAGTGGTGCAATATCTAAAGGAACTTAACACTAGAATTTAAATATATAAGACCACTGTATGACATGTGCATATTTTATATACTAAAATTCATACACATTAAACTAACAAAAAATGACAATTTCATCCACTGCTTATAATTGAATTTGTTATGTATGGAAAAAATGAATGTTGAAGTCTATCATGCACACTAGATCAAACCCTCTTCCACAATAATATCAAGGACAAGACCAAACCAAATCACTATCAAATGGAGGACTCAGCTATATATCTTGTACTCAAGAGTGCTATGGAAAGATCTGATTTAATCAAGCCTTTTATCAAACCCTAGGTCAATCAATGCACTAAACCCTAGATTTGCAAAGATTTGATTATAACAAAAGATGTACAATAGATAAGCAAAACCCAATGCCACAAGAGTGATCAGAGAGATATCAGAACTTGTGTCGTGAAAGCTAGAAAGTTAGAGGACTATTTTGTGAGTGCCCAAGTCTAGAAAGTTGAAATCTTCAAAAACTGCAAACTAGAGAAATGTCACAGAGAATGTCCTAATGATAGATTTGATATTTGTTTAGGCAGGAAGATTATTTCACAGTTGCCCAAGTCTTTCATAGATCAATAATCCCAAAATGCTTTTGGATCCTAAAACCCTTTCCCTTACTCAGTCTTTTTGTACTTTCATCTTTATAGATCTGACACCTATATCCCGCACTCAAGAAGAAAAGGGGTTTGGGGGTTATGGTGTTTAGGTATTTTCCTCAATCAAATCTTGGGATAGCATTAAAGCTTCCCAACACTGTTGTTTGATAGAGATTACGTGCCCTTGTAGGGCAAAGGCTAAACACAAATCAATATGATGAAATCAAATGACGATGAACAATAATTATATCAACTATGTGATGAAACCCTTAGGAGGAAGGATGCTCTTCAACTCATATGGAGAGATAGATGATAACTTCAAACCTGTAACAACACACACAATGACAATATAAATATGCTCTAGAATCATAATTATTGCTTTGAATTCTTTTTACTCCAATGCTTCAAATTGGCTATCTCTATCTAGGTTCATAATGAATTCAAAAACACACTTATATATGCTTTCCCACTAACATTCATCAAATTAACCAAAAGAGTTGACAAGGAGTAACCTTTTTAAAGGTCTTAAGCTGACATATAATTAAATTTACCCCAACCAATCAGGGAAGACTTGGGCGTGCACACCCAAGTCCCAAGGCTCCTTTTTGGTCTAAGGTAAGATAGAATATGGGCCCCTTGTTCCCAATTTGCATTGGTTTTAGGGGATTTTGTATTGGGGTGAATATTTGGAATGTATAATGTAATCACGAGTACCTAGCCTGAGTTAAAGGAGGTAAAAAGACATGTAGACCCACTTTTTACTCCATAACATTTAGCCAACACTTTAATGTGTGTATGATCTTACAATTAGTACATATTAAAGAAATGTCAAAGCATATCAAACACATCAATCACTAGAGCAAAGACACACCCCAAGTTTGGAAGACCATTTCTAGCCCCTAAGCTTAGGCAAACATAAGAAAACATTTGACAATCATACAAGACATGTTGAATATAGTAAGGAAGCATGCAATACGTGGAGAAGACAATGAATCACACAATACATGAATAAGACATGAATACAGTCACGCAATACATAGAGAAGGCGTGATTAAACAATTATATATAATCCTAACTAGGCGATGAGGGGAGCTCATTGCTACGCGCCACCATAAAAGACATGCAAACACACAACGTGGAGGGATCTCATCTCTACGTGCCTTTAGACAATGGAAAACATGCAAGACATGTAAAGAAGACACGAAAAACACATGAAAAACACACAGAATACACAAGTGTCGTATAGTATATTGTCAACACACTATACATCTTATACATGGCAAACACAGGTGATAGGGAGGAGCTCATCACTACACTCCACTATCTAAGACATGCCAAACACACCTGACAGTTGAGCTATGCTACCAAAACTACCAATGACACACTTAAGGGTGAATAACTCAAGATCCAACCCTGCCTCTACAAAGGACTTTCTTAAAAGGATGTGTAACTGCTCAAGGGAAGACACAATCCTACCTTCCACAGAAAGGATTTTAAAATTGAACCCCACATGCATCTGTAAATGCCTTATAGTGAAAAGGAAGCATGCACAAAGTATACAACCCCACATGCATCTATAGATGCCTTACACTAAAAAGGAGGTATACACAAAACAAAATAAAGTACATAACCCCACCTACATCTACATACGCCTTATAGTGAAAAGGAGGCATACACAAACATGTTTTATCAATAATATCTAAAATAATCAACCACAATATATACCCCCACCTTAAAGTGGTTGATCCTACTTGTCGGTACCAAACACATTTAAGGTAAAGTGAAAACATGCAAGGGAACAAGAGCTTTTGAAAAGCCCATGCCCCAAAGTGACATGTACTTGCAATCACCAAATGTTCCCACAAACACATCAATATTATTTGCTAACATAATCAACAATATATAAGCTTTGGTTAAAAATTCTAAGCTAATATAACAACCAAATCAATTCATGAAACTTACACAAATCATTTATCATATCACATAATAAACCAAGGCTACACTTGTAGGTTTGGAACCAAGTATAACCATTAGGTTATACTTCAGGTATCTCATAACCGAGTGTAACTACAAGGTGAGATACAAAACAATCCAAAGTGCATAGAAGAAGATTAGAGTATTTAAAAGGTTTGTTACAAAAATTTCACAATACAAATCACATGAGGTGATTCTACTAGTCAAGCACCAGTAATATATCAACCCCATCTTCATATATGGACTAGGTCCATTTATATTCTTGTTGTAGGGACACATGGTCCTTATCAATATTTATTTGTTATCATCATTCACTGACTAGTAGAGCCATTGAAGAATGTATATATTAAAAATGAGAGAGGAGACAAAGGTGACTTAGGAACACAACGTGGGAAAATGCCTCCAAGACATCTTCCATAATATTATGCCCCCAAGGTACCACACACAACAATTACAATCAGATAGAGGAGAAGAATAGAAGAATAGAAAAACAAATAGAAGAAGTGTCACAATAGAGGCAATCTCCTTGTATACTCGACCTTACAGGAGTATCAAGGGTCATCCAAGGAGACCTAAACTATTGATATGTGTTGGACAATTGAGAGGGGGGTTGAATCAGTTGTCACAAAAAATTAAACACTTTCTACAATTTAAACATTCATTAATTATCCACAATTTTTATGACTTAACAATGAGTGCATGAAATCAGAAACTTAACCATAGATACAACATCAAACAGAAGAGACACCAAATTTATGTGGAAAACCCCAAGGTGGGGAAAAACTATGAAGAGATTAACTCTTAATATATATTGCAATCTTGAAATAATGATGTTTAGTCTTGGTCACTACACGGGCCTAAACATACTGGGTTACTACCATGAAGAACAACTAGGTTTAGCAGGCTCACTGCCTCAACCCTAAACATAGTAAGATTACAATAAGGGCTATTAAACCCTGAGGGATTTTAAACCCTACTAGCAGCTTATTACCAAACTCAATACCATGATCAACACCTTTCTATATTTGCAACTAAAGTATAACAATTCCCCTACTCTACTCCGCTCTCCCTCTTCTTTCTGCTGCCTTTTCTCTGCTCTGCCTTTTGGACCTTTCTTAATATTTTTCCATTTCCACTCAAGGGCACTTTTTCCACAACTTAACTACAAGTATTTATGCACTACATCAATCTTGGAATGATCATCAAGGTTGACATCACAATCATCAACCATTGGAACAATCTCCAAGGTTGGTATTACAAACATTTACAAAATAGGTCCTAACCTATTGCAACATTATGCAAGGGGAATAAAATGTGGATCACGCCATGCCTTAGCTGGGAATCAAACATGATCTTCCATGCCACAACATGCTTCCACAATCTTCTAGAGATCTCTGTAATCACTAGGATTAACTAGGTCAGCCAAGACTAGTTACATGCTACATTATCTGGGAACAATTTTCAAACACAATCTCAATTTCTTAACATGGACCAAAGTCCAAATAGGAGCATGATTAGGAGACATCCACAAGCATGCTATAATCATTAGGAGTAACCACATGAACCTTAACCACTTTATACATCGGAATCTTCTCACCTAAACACATGAACTTCACTGTCTTCAACTATCATAAAAGAAAGATAGCTTACAGAACACCAAACCATGAACCATTGCAACTATAGGCACTTATCATCATCCCAGACTTCTCTCTAGAACCACAGAGAAAAATACTTTATTGCGAAGGAATGCAAAGCAGAATACTTTCTTCTTGTCCTAACTGAACTTACAGAAAAAGTAAGTTTCACTCTGGTGAACACAACTCACTCAAATCTTCATGCGAAGGCTTCAAACCTAAATGTAGCATCCTTAGTCATACCTATAACTTGCTTCCAATCCATAGACCACAATCTTCAAGAAGAAGTAAATGTAGAGCAATTTACTAGACTATTCTTTAGCATACAATTCACTGTCTATACTACACTTCTCTATAACTCACTTGTTCCTTCTGGAGAGGCTAATTTTCTCAATATCCTCAACATACAAGTCTTCTAAATAAGTAATAGAATAAGATACAGTTGACACTAATGACAACAAGGATATGTTGACATCAATGACAACACCGATTAGGCACATACTTGCAACAATCTCCCCCTTTGTCATTGATGGCAACATATGATGTGAAAAACTATAGAAGCCATCAAAACAAGATTCTCCCCCTTTCTTTTTACACACCTGTACTCTTTCTTTCTCCAAAGTTCTCCTGCTTTCTCGTACACATCTACACTCTAATTTTTTCACATGACTTCTCTCCCCCTTTGACATCAATGACAAAAGGCACATATTTGCACTCATCGGCTCTGATCTAATCTCTCTTCTGAACTCTCTGACTACTCCCCCTAAGAAGTAGCCCTAAAAAGCATCAATCTAGACCTCTGAGCACTTCTAGACTGATGCACTACTATGTATCTTAGTTTAGAGTAAGAGGGGTGATAACCCCTAACTTTTCTCTGAGATACACAAAAGTATCCTTAGGTAGAGGCTTGGTAAAAATGTTTACAATCTGATCCTTGGTAGTAACATACTCCAACTTGACTTCATTCTCTGTCACCTTTTCTCTCAAAAAATTATACCTAATGGATATGTGCTTTGTCCTTGAATGCATCACTGGATTTTTTGATATGTTTATGGCACTTGTGTTGTCACAAAAGATTGCAATGGGATCTTCATACAAAATTTTAATGTCCTTCAAAGTCTACTTCATCCATAACAATTGATTGCAACTACATGCTGATGCAATGTATTCTGCTTCTGTAGTAGATAGGGATATTGAATCCTATTTCTTGCTCAACCAAGATACTAATCTTTTTTCCAAAAAGAATGCACCTCCACTTGTACTTTTTATGTCATCCACATCTCCGGCCCAATCTACATTAGTATATGTACTGAGAGTAAAGTCACAGTCCTTAGGGTACCACAAACCATAAGCTATTGTGCCTTTTAAATATCTCAAAATTCTCTTGACTTCCATCACATGTGATTCCTTGGGTTCTATCTGAAATCTTTCCACAAGACACACTGCATACATTATGTCAGGGCTGGTTTGAGTCAGATAAAGTAATCCTCCAATCATAGATCTATACTTTTTCTATTCTGCCATGGGTGAATTATCATCTTTACTCAACTTACAACCAATTATCATAGGTGTGCATACTGGTTTAGAGTCTTCCATCCCAAATTTCTTTAACAACTCTTTCACATACTTAGATTGAGAAATAAAGATACCTTTATCTGATTGACTTATTTACAGACCTCAAAATAAGTTCATCTCTCCAAACATAGACATTTCAAATTCACTTTGCATTTCTCTAGCAAAAACTGAGCACATACCTTCATTGCCTCCAAAAATAATATCATCAACAAAAATTGCAACAATCAGGGTTTGTCCATCATTGATATTGAAGTAGAGATTACTATATATAGTACCTTTACTAAACCCTATCTGTATCAAGTACCTGTCCAACCATGCATACCATGCCCTGGGAGCTTGTTTTAATCCATACAATGTTTTCTTCAATCTGCATACCATGTCCCCTTGTTCTGATGACTGAAATCCTCCTGGTTGTTCTATATAGACTTCCTCTTCCAACTCTCCATTTAAGAAGGCAGACTTCACATCCATTTGATAAACCTTGAAATCTTTGTTGCTGTAAAATCTAGAAACATCCTTATTGCTTCAATCCTTGCCACTGGAGAAAAATTTTCTTCAAAGTCTATTCCTTCAACTTGAGCATATCCTTTGCATACCAACCTTGCTTTGTTTCTTACCACTTCACCATTCTCATTCATCTTATTTCTGAAGACCCACTTTGTACCAATTACATTCTTGTATGTTGGTCTAGGAACAAGATCCCAAGTCTGATTCTTCTCTATCTGCATCAATTCCTCTTCCATAGCCTTTATACAATTCTCATATTTGTAAGCCTCATCCACAGTATTAGGTTCAATCTTAGAAATCAGATAGAAATTTACTTGTTTTTCTGCATCTTTTCTTCTGGCTAAGATCCCTTTGCTCTTATCTCCTATGATTTGATTTTCAGAATGACTGATTCTTACATATCTTGGAGTTTTGGTAGCACTTGCTAGAGCTTTTTCTTCTTCATTTATGTTGTCTTCATGCTATACCACTTCTAAAACATCTAATGCATATCCACTTGATTCTAAATACCTTTCCTTGCATTCATCAACTTTAACATTTGCACTTTCAATAATCTTATTCAACCTCTTATTATAGCACCAGTAGGCCTTACTCTTGGTGGAGTAACCAAGGAAGATTCCTTCATCACATTTAGCATCAAACTTGCCTAAATCTTCTTCTCTTTTGATGTAACATTTGCTACCGAAGCTTTGAAATATTTAACAGTAGGAACTCTACCATGCCACAATTCATAAGAAGTCTTTGAACTATTACCTTTTACTTGAACTCTAATTAGGATATATACTACGGTGTGAATTGCCTCTCTCTAATATGCTTCCAGAAGATGAGCTTCCTTCATCATGGTTCTAGAAGCTTCTTGAACTATTATCTTTTTCATTTCAACAACTCTATTTTGTTGTGGAGTTCTGGGTGTAGATAGCTATCTCTTTATTCCATGTTCTTCACAAAAGAAATTGAATTTATTTGATGTGAACTCTCCTCCTATGTCAGACCTCAAGCATTTGATTTTCAAATCCATCTCATTTTTAATCATTGCCTTAAATGCCTTAAATTTATCTAGAGCTTCAGCTTTCTCTTTCAAAAAGGTGACCCAAATCATTCTAGAATAACCATCAATGAGCAACATGAAATACCTATCTCCTTGCAAACTTCTTAATTTGGTAGGTCCACACAAATTTGTATGCACTAGCTCAAGTAGTCCTCCAACTAATTGGTCATTACTTTTGAAACGTGTTCTTGTAAGTTTCCCAAATTGACACTCCTTACAAATAGGATTAGCAAGCTTCACAAGCTTAGGAAAATCTCTATATAGTACTTATCTTCATAATATTATCAAAATTTATGGGACACAACCTTCTATGCCATAACCAACTCTCATCAGTTTGAGTCAACAAGCAATAGTTCTTGGTTCCTTTCAAGTGATAGATATTACCTCTAGTCTTCTTACTAGTTGATGCAGAGTGGAACGCAACGGAGGCAACCTAACAGGAAGGAGCTGCCAACAATACAAACAGCATGATAAAATTCTCTATCGGCTGAACAGCATCATCACATTTCAACAGCATCATCATATTCCTGATGATCGCAAATATCCTCCTGTCGACTACTATTTACCTCCTTCGTTTGTCGCCTATCATCATCATCATGATAATCAACGGGCGCAAACATCCTCCGGTTGCACTGTTCATCGGGTGCCAAATTCAAGTGGCATCATCATGATATTCAATATCACCTTCGTCAGCAGGATATCCAAATATCCGGTAGCTTCTAATATCATGATGACGTTGCACTTCAACAACTTGCCTTCGATGCTCCACTGCCCGACGATACAAGCAACAGCATCACGATCTTGTTCATCCGGTTCCTCGAAACCTCCGATGATGCTTAACAACTTTCTGCCTACGCCGATACTTAACCCCTTAGCGACAACAGGATAAACTCGCATAGAGGGATTTCTTAATATCCTGATGACGATGACGTCATATCCTGATGACGATGACGTCATATCCTGATGACGATGACGTCACACATCATCCTGATGAACTCTTCAACACTTAGCCAAAAAAACTTAACTTTCACACCCGCATCCGTTAGCGATACGTGGATGATGGACTTCCTCGAGAGATGATCCTGACTGTGATATATACACTAAATATATATCCAACTCAAAACATCATGATGCACTTGCAACATGCAAACTTCAACAACTTCACGACCTGATCCTGATGGCGATGCATTCGCAGATGACGATGCGGCTTGCTCCGACTGGAAACGCACATGCAGACTCCTGTGTATCCTTCCACTGCATGTAAGCACTCCGAACCACTCTATTTCACAAATATCATGTGACGACCGGGCCAGATCACCTTCAAACCAAAATCTAACAACTTATCTTCTAGACCTAGCACATGAGGATGCTAGGCTGATTCACAGCATGCTCCTAACAGATCTCCTGAACAATGCAATGCATAAACAGAAAACACAAATGCAAACTAAACTATGATACAGGACCATTCCACCGATTTGCAGGATCAACCGGTGGAAGGGTTGAAAGTGCCCATTAACTTGCAAACAGAAAAGGAAATCAACACAGGTACAACCAGATAATGCAAAAGATGAGATCTTATTCAATTGAAATTCAATGTCCTGAATACAGCTTCACAATGTCTGAACTGCTCTCAACTCAACACAACACCAATACATCTATCAATATCAATATGAGCTATCAATATGAACTGTGTCTAAACCCTAACAGATCGAAGGTATATATAACAAATCCTTCGAGTACTACCAACTTCACTTCCCAGCGGCTGGGAGCTTCCAAGCGGCTGGGAGAGAGGACAACTCAGACTATCTTATCCCGATCTCTAACTACCTACACATACTCCTAGGCTGAACTATTACATAGCATCGGTCCAGTGGACCTTATTACATGATAAAGTCAAACATACTAAAAATAGCCTACTGCCCTGTCATCATGCTGATAACTATCCTATATCCTGATCATGTATGTCATCATGCGGACCTATATCCTGATCATGTGCGGGTGCTCCTGCACCATACTCCCCAAAAGAAGAAATCTCAAGTCCACTTGAGATGAGAGTATCAAGGTCGGCACCATGTTTCTGTATCTGTTCTGCGGTCATCCATACTGCTTCAGAGTTCGGCTGTCCCTTCCAAGAGACGAGGTACTCCAAGTACTTCTTGTTCCTAGTCTGTTTGACCACTCTAGTGTCCAAAATCTGCTGTATCTGTGGAGGATCATGTTGAGGAATGTCTTCAGCAACTGTATCCTGTAGGATATCCTGATCTGCATCTGGATTAGCCTTGTATGGAGTTAAGTCACATACATTGAAGATAGGAGATAAACCGAGATCAGGTGGTAGTTGGATCTCATAAGCATTCTGTCCATGCTTTTGCAAAATCTGACATGGTCCAACTTTCTTTTGCATGAGCTTAGTATACTTTCCCTTAGGAAGCCTGTCTTTCTTCAAGTGAACCCAAACCAAATCTCCAACAACAAATTGAACATCCTTCTTCTTCTTGTCAGCATATTCCTTATATTTCAAGGTAGATTGCTGGAGTTGGGTCTTAACCTGATCATGAACTTCTTTGATTGCTTCAGCAAAAGCTTCTCCATCTGCACTAACAGGATCTGCTGTAGGTAGCTCTCGCAACTCTAAAATACCTCTGGGATGCATTCCATACACTACCTGAAAAGGCGATTTCCCTGTGCTCCTGTTGACAGTATCATTATATGAAAACTCAGCTTGAGACAGAATATTGTCCCACTTCTCTCCATGCTGTTTTGTCAAGCATCTAAGTAGATTCCCCAAGGAACGGTTCACAACCTCAGTTTGTCCATCCGTTTGAGGATGACATGCAGAGGAAAAAGATAAATTGGTTCCCAGTTTCCTCCATAGGGTTCTCCAAAAGTGACCCACAAACTTCACATCTCTGTCTGAAACTATGCTCAAAGGCAACCCATGAATTCTTACAATCTCCCTGAAGAATAAATCTGCAATATATGAGGCATCTGCAGTGGTTTTGCATGGCAAGAAATGTGCCATTTTACTGAACCTATCCACTACAACAAAGACACTGTCAAATCCTCTCCTGGTCCTTGGCAAACCCAAAACAAAATCCATACTGATACTTTCCCACGGTCTGGAAGGAATGGGTAAGGGCTGGTATAACCCTGCATTAGTTGACCTGCCTTTAGCCTTCTGACAAATTACACAGGTTTCTACAAATTTCCTGACATCTGACTGCAACTTAGGCCAGAAATAATGCCTCCTGACCAGATCAAGAGTCTTGTCTAGACCGAAATGACCTGCCATGGCTCCACAATGTTTCTCCTTGATTATATTCAACCTCATAGAACATCTTGGGATACACAACTGTCCACCCTTGAACAACAATCCATCCTGGATCAGGAATTCAGAGAACTCAGCATGGTATTTCTCCCCAAAAGAAGTACAGACCTGATATATTTCTCCAAAATCAGCATCAGACTCATACATGGTCTTGAGTGAATCAATACCAACACTCTCTAACTGAATCTGATTGACTGTGAGAACTCTTCTGCTCAAAGCATCTGCAACTTTGTTCTTAACCCCTTTCTTATGCTTCAAGGTAAAAGTGAAAGCCTGTAAGGTCTCTACCCACTTCATATGTCTGTGGTTCAGCTTCTCTTGGCTGTTGATGAAACTCAAAGCCTGGTTGTCTGTGAAGACTATGAACTCCTTTGGCAGCAGGTAATGCCTCCATTTCTTTAAGGACTGAACTAAAGCATACATTTCCAGATCATATGATGAATACCTTTTCTTAGCATCATTGAGTTTTTCACTGAAAAATGCAATTGGTCTACCCTCTTGACTGAGTACTGCTCCAATGGCCATGTGACTGGCATCACACTCTACCTGAAAGATCTTGTTAAAATCTGGAAGTGCAAGGACTGGCTGCTGTGCCACCTTCCTCTTCAATGCCTCAAAGGAATCATCTGCTCCTTGAGTCCAAACAAACCTGCACTTCTGTCCTCCTTTTATGGTATCCAGCATGGGTGCACAAATATGACTGAACCCTCTAATGAACTTTCTGTAGAAGGTTGCTAACCCATGGAAACTTCTGACTTCATTCATGGTCTGTGGAGTTGGCCAATTCAATATGGCACTCACCTTCTCCTTATCCATCTGCAGCTTTCCTTGTGAAATGACAAAACCTAAATAGGTGATCTCCTGTTTCATGAACAGACACTTGTCCAAGTTTATCATCAGCTTCTCTTCATGTAGCCTCTTGAGAACCAGATCTATATGTCTGAGATGTTCTTCTCTGGTGTTACTGAAAATCAGAATGTCATCTAAATAGACTATGACAAACTTACCAATGAATTCCTTCAGAACCTCATTCATCAGCCTCATGAAAGTACTAGGGGCATTAGACAAACCAAAAGGCATAACCTTCCATTCATACAAACCTTCATTTGTTTTGAATGCTGTCTTCCACTCATCACCTGGTCTAATCCTGATCTGATTGTACCCACTCTTCAAATCTATTTTGGTAAAGTACTTAGCATTTCCCAAATAATCAAGTAAATCCTCAATTCTGGGGATTGGAAACCTATACCTGATTGTGATCTTGTTGATGGCTCTGGAATCTGTACAAAGTCTCCAAGTGCCTTCCTTCTTTGGTGCTAGTACAGCTGGTACTGCACATGGACTCAGACTCTTCCCAATCAGACCTGAATTCATCAATTCTTCAATCTGCCTGGCTACTTCTGCATTCTGTTCTGGGGTAAGCTTATAAGCTGCTTTATTTGGAAGTGTAGACCCTGGAATCAAGTCTATGCAATGACTGATATCTCTGACAGGTGGTAGGGATCTTGGCATTCCCTCTGAGATAACACCTTTGTACTTATCCAATAACTCTTGGACAGCTGGGTCTATCAACCTTGGCTTCTTCTCTTTCTTGGCTTCTGGCTGTTGTTTCTTATTCACACTCATACAGGGGATCAGGGCATATGCAACTGCACCTTCTGCTGCCACTTCTTTCATGAACTATTTGCCTTCCATCAGCATGACCTTCACTTCTTTGCCTTTAGACTTCTCCTCTTTTTCCTTCAATGGGAATAATGTTACATCTTTACCATCTTTAGTGATTTTATAGGTGTTTTTAACACCATCATGCTGTGCCTTCAGATCATACTGCCATGATCTACCAAACAAAAGGTTGCAAGCATCCATCTTGGTGATATCAAACAACAACTTATCCTTATATCCACCAATCTGAAACTCTACCCAAGCCTGCTCTTCTACAGTTGTTTGCTGACCTTGAGTAAGCCATGAGACTTTATAGGGAGCTGGGTGAGGCAATCTCCTAAGCTTCAGCTTTACCACCATCTCTTCAGACACAAAGTTCTCAGTAGAACCAGAATCAATCAAAACCTTACATGCCTTACCTCCTGCTTTGCAAGTGGTTCTGAAAAGGGACTTCCTTTGAGGGGCTTCTTTATCAGGTACCTTCATGGTAGTCACTGTTCTTCTCATCATCAGGGACTCTCTACTTTCTGGATATCCATAATTCTCAGGACCATTCACGCTCTGAAATTTATTAGAGCTTGTCCTACTTTGATTATCAGGTTCATTGACCAGATTTGTCCTCCTTTCTCCTGCTGAGCTTGTGGCCTTGTCTGGACATCTGCTGGCTATATGGCCTTCTTTGTTACAGTTGTAACACCTGATGGATCCTCTGCCCTGGGATCTTCCTCTGTAAGGTCTTCTACCTCTGAAGTTTCCTTGCTGACTGAAATTCTCTCTCTGATTCTGACCATTGTTGCCCTTGCTATTGTCTTGACTGGACTCTCCTTGATATCCCTATCCATGTCCTCTGCCTCTGAAAGGACTTCTTCCACCTCTTTGTTGTCTTCCTCTTCCTCTATTGTTTTGGTCTTGTTTTCTCTTCAGCTTTTCTTCCACTTTCAATGCCAACTGAAAGCTTTTCTGCACTGTATCTGGGTTATGCAGACTGAGATCTTCCTGAATATTAAACCTCAATCCATTAAGGTATCTGGCTACCTTTTCTTCTTCACTTTCTTTCACCTTGGTCTTCATACAGAGTTTCATGAACTCTTCTGTATATGAGCTGACATCTAGCTCCTTCTGCTTTAGGTTCTGCTTCCTCTTGTGTAACTGGATACTGTAATCCAAAGGAATATAAGCCTCCTTTACCAATTCCATCATCTTCTTCCATGTGGCAACTCTACGTTTTCCCTCCTGCACTCTATCATCCTGAACAAAGTTCCACCATGTCAAGGCAGCTTCTTTCATCTTTGACTGTGCTATCTTCACTCTCTGCTGTTCTGGTATCTCCTCTGTTACAAAGAAGTTGTTCAAACAATCTATCCATTCCATTACTGAATCAGGGTCCATCTTACCTGTAAATACTGGCAAATCCAGCTTCACATCCATGGTTCTCCTCTCCATGGCCTTGAGGGCGTTCAACAGCGGCCTCTGGTCTGCAGGAACGACCTCCTCGCTCCAATTAGGGATATCTTCTTCTTCCCTATCATCTTCTCTACCAGAACCTACTTTACTCCTCAACTTTGCTAACTCATCTTTCAACTCCTGATTCTGAGCCTTCACGGCCTTACTTTCTGCAATCTGTTTCTTCACCAGAACTGCCAACTCAGCGTTGGTCATCCTTGCTGGAACCTCAGATGTTCCTTCTTCGTCTGACATCCTGCTTATCCTTTCCAGAAGATCCTAACCTTTTGCTCTGATACCACTATGATGCAGAGTGGAATGCAACGGAGGCAACCTAACAGGAAGGAGCTGCCAACAATACAAACAGCATGATAAAATTCTCTATCGGCTGAACAGCATCATCACATTTCAACAGCATCATCATATTCCTGATGATCGCAAATATCCTCCTGTCGACTACTATTTACCTCCTTCGTTTGTCGCCTATCATCATCATCATGATAATCAACGGGTGCAAACATCCTCCGGTTGCACTGTTCATCGGGTGCCAAATTCAAGCGGCATCATCATGATATTCAATATCACCTTCGTCAGCAGGATATCCAAATATCCGGTAGCTTCTAATATCCTGATGACGTTGCACTTCAACAACTTGCCTTCGATGCTCCACTGCCCGACGATACAAGCAACAGCATCACGATCTTGTTCATCCGGTTCCTCGAAACCTCCGATGATGCTTAACAACTTTCTGCCTACGCCGATACTTAACCCCTTAGCGACAACAGGATAAACTCGCATAGAGGGATTTCTTAATATCCTGATGACGATGACGTCATATCCTGATGACGATGACGTCACACATCATCCTGATGAACTCTTCAACACTTAGCCAAAAAAACTTAACTTTCACACCCGCATCCGTTAGCGATACGCGGATGATGGACTTCCCCGAGAGATGATCCTGACTGTGATATATACACTGAATATATATCCAACTCAAAACATCATGATGCACTTGCAACATGCAAACTTCAACAACTTCACGACCCGATCCTGATGGCGATGCATTCGCAGATGACGATGCGGCTTGCTCCGACTGGAAACGCACATGCAGACTCCTGTGTATCCTTCCACTGCATGTAAGCACTCCGAACCACTCTATTTCACAAAGATCATGTGACGACCGGGCCAGATCACCTTCAAACCAAAATCTAACAACTTATCTTCTAGACCTAGCACATGAGGATGCTAGGCTGATTCACAGCATGCTCCTAACAGATCTCCTGAACAATGCAATGCATAAACAGAAAACACAAATGCAAACTAAACTATGATACAGGACCATTCCACCAATTTGCAGGATCAACCGGTGGAAGGGTTGAAAGTGCCCATTAACTTGCAAACAGAAAAGGAAATCAACACAGGTACAACCAGATAATGCAAAAGATGAGATCTTATTCAATTGAAATTCAATGTCCTGAATACAGCTTCACAATGTCTGAACTGCTCTCAACTCAACACAACACCAATACATCTATCAATATCAATATGAGCTATCAATATGAACTGTGTCTAAACCCTAACAGATCGAAGGTATATATAACAAATCCTTCGAGTACTACCAACTTCACTTCCCAGCGGCTGGGAGCTTCCAAGCGGCTGGGAGAGAGGACAACTCAGACTATCTTATCCCGATCTCTAACTGCCTACACATACTCCTAGGCTGAACTATTACATAGCATCGGTCCAGTGGACCTTATTACATGATAAAGTCAAACATACTAAAAATAGCCTACGGCCCTGTCATCATGCTGATAACTATCCTATATCCTGATCATGTATGTCATCATGCGGACCTATATCCTGATCATGTGTGGGTGCTCCTGCACCACTAGTTGCAATGACTCTTTCGGAGCTTTCCCTAATCTTGCATCCATTGTCCTTGAAGCTTAAATCATAGCCCTTGTCACACATTTGACCCACACTTAAAAGATTGTGCTTTAATCCTTTCACATATAAGACATCTTCAGTATTATGCTTTCCATCAAAAGAAATAGATCCTTTCCACAAATCCCACTAGTTGTACCATCTCCAAACCTAACCAGTCCAACATCATATCTTTCCAAAACCACAAACTTACTTTTGTCACCAGTCATGTGGTGAGAGTAACCACTATCAATAACCCATTCAATCTTGTCCTTAATGACCTAAGTAGCCAAAGCACCTTCCACTAATTTTTCTTCCTTCATATAGCTAGAAGAATTAGTAGACATGGGATCTTCCTTAATAGCAATGAACAAGCATTAATTTATAGAGGAACTAGCATTATCTTGTTCACCATTATCTGATACTCCTTCATCATCATCAAAATCTTCAACATAATAACACTTCTTTTGGGTCCTAGGCCTGTTCTCATATCTTCTGTTTCTTTCAATTTTTTTAGGACATCTAGAAGCAAAATGACCTATTTTACCATAGGAAAAATATTTGAAAGGTAATTTTCCTTTATACTTACCAAATCCTCTTTGCAGTCTATCCACAAAGTTGGCTTCAACTTCATCTAACTCATCATCAAATTCTACCTTGTACTTTTCTGATCTGGAAGTACTTCTAGGAGTACTAGCTTTGAAGGTCGTCTCAACTTTTGGTAGAGCATCATGTAACTCCCTCATTTCAAAAGAAGTAAGCTTACCAAGTAGTTGATCCCTGTTAACCCTTTTTACTTCATGAATTCTTCAATCGTGGCTACCTTGTGATAGTAGGACTTTGGCAAAGATCTGATATTTTCCATAATAACTTCCTTTTCTTCGAGAGTTCTACCTATGGCTTTTATCCTTGTAACAAGTTCATCAACTCTTTGCATAAAGGCTGATATGTTTTCATCATCATTCATCTTAAAACTTTCATATTTCACTTTTAGACTTTGTAACTTAGCTTCCTTCAAAGAATCATCTCCATACAGATTTTACAACTTTTCCCATACCTTATTTGTAGTTTCAAGATCCACAACTTTCATCAATATTCAGTCAGTTAATGAGCTTACCAAAGCATCCTTTGCCTTGATATCTATCTCATATTCTTTGATTTCATCTTCAGTCGTCAGACCATTTGGAGGTATGGTGTATTTTGTTTCTGCGGCTTTCCAAACTTTGTAACCAAGAGAAAGAAGATGGCTTTTCATCAAAGCCTTCCAAAGAACATAATATGTTCCATCAAAATGCAGCGCTTCCTTCTTGTAATACATTTTGGATCTTCCTCAAGCTATTAAACTTTATTCAGAGGAACTTCACTCTGATACCAATTGTTGATATGCATCAGACAACTAAGAGGGGAGAGGGGGTTAATCAGTTGTCACAAAAACTTCAACTCTTTCTGCAATTTAAACATTTATCACTTATCCAGAATTATTATGATTTAACAATGAGTGCATGAAATTAGAAACTTAACCACAGAAACAACATCAAACATAAGAGACACCAGATTTACATGGAAAACCAGGCAAGGTGGGGAAAAACCATGGAGAGGATTAACTCTCGATATATATTGTAATCTTGAAATAATGATGTTTAGGCTTGGTCACTCCATGGGCCTAAACATACTGGTTTACTACCATGAAGAACAACTAGGTCTAGCAAGCTCACTGCCTCAACCCTAAACCTAGCAAGATTACAATAAGGGTTGTTAAACCCTACTGGTGACTTACTGCCAGACTCACTTCCATGATCAACACCTTTCTATATTTGCAACTGAAGCATAATAATTCCCCTGCTCTATTCTTCCTCTACTCTGCTCTCCCTCTTCTTTCATCTGCCTCTTCTCTGCTCTACCTTTTGGACCTTTCTTAATATTTTCCCATTTCCACTCAAGGACACTTTTTTCACAACTCAACTACAAGTATTTATAGACTACATCAACCTTGGAAAGATCATCAAGGTTAGAATCACAATCATCGACCATTGGAACAATCTCCAAGGTTGGTATTACAAACATTTACAAAATAGGTCCTGACCTATTGCAACATTATGCAAGTGGAATGAAATATGGATCATGCTATGCCTTAGCTGGGACTCAAACATGATCTTCCATGCCACAACATGCTTCCACAATCTTCCAGAGATCTCCATAATCACTGGAATTAGCTAGGTCGGCCAAGACTAGTTACATGCTACATTATCTGGGAACAATCTTCAAACACAATATCAATTTATTAATGTGGACCAAAGTCCAAATAGGAACATGATTAGGAGACATCCACAAGCACGGTATAATCATTAGGAGCAATCGCACGAACCTTAACCACTTTATCCATAGGAATCTTCTCACTGGAACACATGAACTTCACTATCTTCAATTGTCATAGAAGAAAGATAGCTTACAGATCACCAAACCATGAACCATTCCAACTGTAGGTACTTATCATCATCCCAGACTTCCCTTTAGAACCACAAAGAAAAATACTTTATTGTGGAGGAATGCAGAGCATAATACTTTCTTCCTATCCCAACTGAACTTACAAAAAAAGAAGGTTCCACTCTAGGGAACACAATTCACTTAGATCTTCATGCGGAGGCTTGAAACCTGAAATGTAGCATCCTTATTCATACCTATAACTTGCTTCCAATCTAAGACCACAATCTTCAAGAAGAAGTAAATGCAGAGTAGTTTACTGGACTATTCTTCAGCATACAACTCACTGTCTGTACTACACTTTTCTGTAACTCATTTGTTCCTTCCAAAGAAGCTAGTTTTCTCAATATCCTCAACATACAAGTCTTCTAAACAAGTAATAGAATAAGCTACAATTGACACTAATGACAACAAGAATATGTTGACATCAATGACAACACCCATTAGGCACATACTTACAACATAAACAATATTGATCACAACACAAGGGTACACAACATAACACTTAAGAGGAGGCCATCCCTGAGAGTAACTCAAAGAGATGCTCTATCAAAGGTGGAAAAAAGGGTGAGAAATACTTACCTGTTATCTTTAATCTTGATCTTTATATTTAGTGTTAAGGCTTGGTGCTTTGTTCTTCCTTCTGTTTGAATCATTTTAGCTATGTTGTCCACATTGTCTGATATTTGTGATGAGGAAGCCATAGGATTTGGTAATGAAAAGATTCTCTCTTGAAGGTTTTCTCTTGTTATATGTAAGGATGGTGGAGGAGAAACCTTAAAAATTCCCATTTCTGTCAGTCGAGGTGGTGTTGGGGCACCTTGAACCTTTATTTATTTTTTGATTAAGTTCAACATCCATCCCTAAAGGATTTAATTTAGGAGACCTTTTCTTGACCACTAATGCTTCTTCTTTTGTAGGGAGAGCATTGGAATAAAGGGAAGGTAAAGTATTGCTATGAGAATTATTGTTTATTTCTCTTTTAGTGTTATCTATAGGTGTTGAACATGCAATTAAAGGAGAACTATTCAAGATCTCTGTGTCCTTAGAGGTATCCAAGGTATGTAAATATTCAAGCAATGGTAAGCAATCCATAGTATGAGTTTTATTTAGAATGTTGTTGAGAAGAGATTTAAGAGTAGTAGATGAACATCCATTATCAACCAATTGAGGGATCTGTTCAAGAGGAGACTCTTCATCCTCTAATGCTTCCTCTTGGATAGGGAGAGCATTGGAATGAAGAGATGGTAGGGTGGTGTTAAGGAATGTACCAATGATTTCTTCTTCTTGCGCCAAAATATTCTCACAAGAGGGAACCATTTTGGGAAAAGAATCCAAGTCATTGGATGAGGTACATAAGGCTATGTCAACCTCATATGTCTTGGTGATGATGTCCATGATATCACCATGAAATGTAGTAAGATAAGAAGTGTCTTCATCATCACCTTCCTCATGAGCGTTCATACAGATGAAATTAGTGAGATTTTCTAATATCGAAGAGTATATACCCATGAGAGTTGTGAAACTATCAAAATCAGATATATAACAAAGACTTTCATAAATGGAACACATAGAAATGTTAATATCATATATGTATGCTATTTGTTTTGAGACTTGAGGATGCCTATTAGTGAATTTAGAGAAATTATTAGTATCTATGATGTTTGCAAACAAAGCTTCCAAAGATGAATAACAAGAAGCATCCATGATTAAAGTATGATAACTCGCTGCACACCCAGACACTGGTTTGAGGAAATTGAGTTTTGAAGATACACTAATATCACTACAAACAAAGTGAGTATGATGTGAAGAGTGCTATACAAAAAGGCAATGTAAATGATTTTGAGATTTTGCACAAAGAAGTGTGAAAAAGATGCTTAAGTTCTTAATGTTGAAATACACAATGTGTAATTGTAAAAATTTTGTGATTTTGAAATGAAAGATGAAATATGATGCAACACTTCACGGAAAAATCATATATGAATTAATGTTTATGATAGCAACAAAATCTGAAATAAGATTTTGACTACAAACCTTAGCTTTTGAAATTGACTAGGTTTTAGGAAAAATGCAACAACAAAACCCTAGCAAATGAGATCTCCAAATGTAAGGTGCAATATCATGAAATGATTGTATACTATAATATGGATAAGATCTGATGTAAAAATCAAAAAATTAAATCTTTCAATGCTATGCAATGAAAATAATGCAAAACTATGCCTTTATGCAAGCCTAGAATGCTCAATTTTTCCACTTTTTCAAAATTGTGCAAAATCCTTCAATAAATAATGATAAGCAATCAATGAATCAATGCAAGATCTAAATTCAACACTTAGCAAGATGCAAATGTTCAGAGCTATGAGTTCACCAAAATGTTATGTATGGAAAAGATGAATAATGAAGTCTATCATGCACACTAGATCAAACCCTCTTCATTAACATTGAAGGACAAGACCGAGCCAAATCACTACCAAATGGAGGAGGAATTAGCTACATATCTTGTGCTCAAGAGTGCTATGGAAAGATCTGATTTAATCAAATCTTTTATCAAACCCTAGCTCAATCAATGCACTAAACCCTAGATTTGCAAAGATTTGGTTATAACAAAAGATGTACAATAGATAATCAGAAACCAATTTCACAAGAGTGATAAGAGGGATATCAAAACCTGTGTCTCAAAAGCTAGAAAGTTAGAGGACTATTTCATGGGCACCTAAGTATAGAAAGACAAAATCTTCATAAACTACAAACTGGAGAAATGTCACAGAGAATGTCTTGATGGGTAAGTGCAAGAAGATTGGGGGCCAAAAAAATTTTAAAAAAATTTAAGTCATAACGCAAGCACGTTATAACACGCTCACGTTATGGCTTGGTAATGACAAGTCTCAGGCTCATCATTACCAAGCCATAACGCGAGCGCGTTATAACCTATTATAAATTAAAAAAAAGCAATTTCATTTCATTTCATTCTGATTTTCTCCTCTGCCCGCGGCTTCAAAACCCTCAAAAACGTGCTCACGTTCTACAAAATGCCAATCAACACAAAAAGCTTGTCGATTCATCACCAAAATGCCACCGCGACATCGAGAACGCCAAAGGGGTGAGTTATCTTTATTTTTTTGTTTGAATTTCTTTCTAAATAGGTAGGTTTTTGTTGATTTTTGATGTATATTTTGTTAATTGTAGGAAATGTTAATGCACCTCCTCCTCCTCCTCCTCCTCCTCCTTAAAATCCACAAAATCCTGAGGAGGAAATACCTGCAGAACAACAACCTCCTCCATTCATTCCTCGACATGCCCCTGGAACACAAGATAATATAATGGGGCAAATCAAAAACAACAAAAAATAAATTGAAGATATAATTGCAAGGTTGAAAGATCCTTCCACTTCAACCTTGCATAGGTCCACACTTGCTGAATCTCTTGAGTCTATGTTATCAAATGTAAATTCAATTAGCAAGCAAATAACTAGTTGGACTGATAAAAAGAGAGAGTTTAGAGATTACTATGCAGATAAATTGTCATACCAAGATGTCAAAAAATTACAAATTACAAAATTAGACTTGTGTTCAATTTTCACAAATCCACAAACAAATCAACCTCCACCCATTACATGCAAGAGGTTCCCTATCCATTGGTGCAACAACCAAGTGATAAGGGACAATTTCAGGCAGAGGTGGTGGATGGTTTTTGACCATCCTCCATGCAATAATAATGAGGTCCCGCAATACTTTTTGAGGAAACTCTACTGCGAGTTTGTCCTCAATAAAGTGCCAAACTATTTTGATATGCGGGACTTCCAGGGTAGAGGTGGGGGCTCAGCACAGGATAGACCAGGGGCACGTCTTGACCCATAGCGGGTAGTGAGATGAGTAATCAGCAGACCAGCCCACGAGCATGTTTCTATCCCTTCCATTGTGAAGGAGAGTGTTGAGGTCGATACACTGAGGTCGATTAGTGCCTTGACCCAGCGCATCATAGAGCATGCCGATCCTGCAACACAGAGTGGGTTGGGAGATAGTGCGAGGAGTAGGTTCCCACCGCATACTTGCCAGGCTTGCGGGTCAGCCTGTGGTTATGACCCCATGGACAATCAGGACACAAGTGCATAGGCTACATCTGCAGCTGAGCAGATGGTGATGACAGATACCCTCCTGAGTGAGACTTTCGGCCTTGATACTCAACTAAATATTAGCAAGTTTATTGAATTTAATTTATTAAATTTCATTTTTGAAATACAAGATTGACTAATTTAAATTGATGATTTTAATGAAATTTTAGGGTCATAGCGTCGATGCAATTTTCAGTGGTTCTCCACCTACATTTTTCACTAGATCATCTACTGTCGAGGTATGTAACTAGTAAACAATTATAAATATTACATGTGAATAGCATCGTTATATGAATGGTATTCTAATTTCTGATTTTGGATGTTGAATAGGTTAACACTATAGATTTCATGGCAACACCTGCCAGCGGTGGTGGACTTCAAAGCTTTACGGAGGTAATAAAATAAATAGTTTAATGAATGAATTGTACTTACTAAATTTTTGTATGTGATTTATGTGTTTTATTGTGTGTACTTCCATGTTTAGATGAATGTGTGTGTATGTTAGGAGCCATGATTTGTATCACTATTATAGTTTTTGTAATTGAATAATGTTGTTTTATTTCCAGATGATGTAGGCTGCGAATACACCTCCCCATGTTCATAGGGAAATGGAGCAGGGTGTGGCCTCTGTGATTCATAGCTCTATGGCATTGACAGGGGTATGAGGCAGATTACTAAATTTCAATTTACATTCATTGTTATAGTTGTCTATTTTTGAAAAATCAAAAGATTATTGATTTGAAGTTTAATTTCTATCTGGATGGTTTCTATAGGACATGACATCACCAGGGCCTATTCCTGCTACTGAGGCAAGCGAGGAGACAGATTATATGTTAGCGGTAAGTGATTATTTTGTTAAATGTTTCATTTTTTTATAACATGTAATTTCTATATATTAATGTCTATACTTTTTTTTGTAACAGGTAAAGGTGTAGGAAGAACTAAATAGGAGTAGCCCTCGGGTTCATAGTAGACCACCCACATGCATGTCTCCATCCCCTAGAAGATCAAAGGCTGCTCGTGATTTATTCTCTTCACCAGCCAGAGGGGAATGACTTTTTATTATGTTCCTCTGTTGTATGCCTATATGGCATTTGTGGACATATATTTTGTATTGTACATAGTTGACATTGTATGCCTATATGGCATTCTTGTAAGCCTATATGGCTATTTTGTATATATGTTATACTTATATCGACAGATATTGATGTATGCCTATATGGATATTTAGTTAATACAAATCTTTTTTATTGATGGCATCCATACTTGCATTATAAATCCACTTTTGAATGGATATTTGTAGATGGCTACTTCAAATATTTAAAGTCCGATTGTATTACATAGGATGTTTGCATTTTCTTTGATAGGCTTGATAGGTCATGGATTACATGATGGTGTTTGATGGAAAAGTATGGTACTAGAAGACTCTAGTTCATTCTTAATAGGCTTGTGATTGATAATATCTTTGCATGATTGCACTTGATCTTGGATCATGGGCATGTTGTTAGGATTTTGATTGCAATGCGATGTTTGATGGATAGGCATGGTGTAAGATACCTAACTAGTTCTACGAAATTTTTTCCTTACTTAAACAATTTTACTTGCTATCAATTCATCTACTTCAACAACATAAAGATATACATCAAAGATAACTACTTGAATGAAACAACCTTAGAGTTGGGTACTTGTCTAGTTATTTGACTCAATCAACTTGCAATGTCTTATTACATGGTTAATGCTTTCAATAGCATGAAGTTACAACTTATTCAATGGAGATACAAAAGAAAGACCTTGAAGCCTTGATGTTTACAATGGCGTGTACACTTGATCAACTCAATCAAACTCAATGATGTCAACTGAATGTCAACACCTCACAATATCACAAGGGAGCATCACCTTGCTTGTTGCATGGATGAACGTCATAGTTGCAAGACTCTTAGGGTTAGGCGCCAACTGAAGGTAGTAGAGACCAGACTAGGCGCCATCCTAAGCTGGGCACTTCCTTGAGGTGGTAGAGACATGGATGAATGTCTGGTGGGGTTTGATGACTCTATATTGACACTCAAATTCACTTAGGCACAATATTAGTGTTCTTCTAACTAGGCGCCAGATAGTAGGATTCTCAGGGGCTTTGGCACCTAGGTTACAACTTGTCAATTTCTCAAAGAATCTTTGAAACACTTGACTTCCAAGGATTATCATCTTACCCTCTGATGGAGTGCCTTGTTCCAAAATTGGTCTTGGGGACTTGCATCTCTCTTAGGCGCATGTTTGGAGTAATGTCAACTGGTATCAGCGCCTATTATCTCAATTCACACTTGACATCAAACTTTTGAAGCTCTTTTACCCTAGCGCCTTTATCTTCTATCAAGCGCCTAACATTCTGGAGGTGAATTCCATCTTAATCCAAGTCTTCAAGGTACTTCCAAGTTTAGGCACCAAAACAGGGTTATGGAGGAGCAGAACCACACCTTAGGAGGATGACTGAACCCTAGGCACCAACTTGAGGTTGCAAGAGCATAGGTATGCACCAAGTAGAGTTTGATGCTCAAAACATTAACATTATTTAGTGAAATCCTTTTTTGACTCTAGGTGCCATTTGGAGGCTAGAAAGAGAGAAGTTGACACCAACTGCATTAGGCACATTTCTGAGGTGATGGAGACCAATAAGTGTGCCTTGTCCTCTGGCTCTATTCCTTGTTAACTTTACAACTTAGATTATCTGAACAACACTGAGAATGCTTCCCTTCTTCTTGATACAAGTTGAAAGATCCAATGGGCGCCATTTCAGGTGTCTGGAGAGATCATCAACTAAGGGTGCTAATAGAGCCTTTGGCAAATGGAAAGAGCGCCTTACTTAGATTTGATTTCTGGATGCCAGAATTGAAGAATTTTATGCCTTGGCTAGGAGTTTCTCATTTCAATCTTGATTATTCATCTAAGTGACTTTCCTTAGCTCCCAAGCCTTAAATCTATCCATTACCCCTTGCTAGGCACTCAAAATAGAGTGTTAACGCTTTATGAAGGTTAGGTGCATTCTGATGGTGGGGTAGGCAAGTGAGGGTGCCAGACTAGGCCTTAAGACTTCTCTCCTCATCAAAGGCTTTCAATCCTAGGCACCAGATCCAAGGAGTTCCAACCAACACATGCGCCTAGTGCTGTGAGTTCACCCAAAGGACATCTTTAACTTGAAAATTTTCAATCTTCATCCATCTATGCTAGGCACTCAATTGGAGGATCCTAAAAACATGTATAGGCACCTTGAGGTTCTTAGGCGCTTAATTTGGATGATCCTTGTGCTAGGTGCTTAGTAAGGAAAACTGGAGTGAAATGGGCGCCTAGGCTCCCAAGCTTCCATACTTAGTCAAATTTTAGGGTTCTGACCTTGTTCCTGCAAAACAAACAGATAGAGTTAGTATGAAACCAATTCATTCCCTCATCATTTGGAATTAGCCTCCGGGAATGAGGAATAGGCTAATCCATTATACACTTGATGATCAAGCCAGGAACGGGGACATGACACATGGTACTAGGCTAATCATTTTGGGTTTTGCATGAGCCTCAGACAAGGTAGTGGGATGACTTGAATGCATATTGCTTATATCCATAGGATGACTTTGTTATTTTTTCTTGTCTATGCTCATTTGCGCATTGGTATGTTGCATTGGGATGAGAGGATGGATGTTGCTTTGATAGTGATGTGTATTCGTCACCTAGTGATGGATGATCTTATATAGTGGTTGGGTGTAATGGTTATCTTCATGTGGTTGTAGATGTTGATCCTTGGTTTAGAGGTGTTTGGTAGTGTGTCTTGGTGGACTCTTGATTCTAGATTAGAGTATTAGCATGATACAAGTTCTCTTGAGACTAGGATGTCTGTATTGGTGCATGTGATCTTCTAGGAGGAGATGTTAGATCATGATGTCATGTTTGGATACCTAATTTTGTAGTTGGATTTTTGACAGTGTTCTTATTGGTTCTCTTGGTATTGAGTACATTGGTCATGTGCTTGGGAGCTTCATGATAATGTGGTGTTGCATTTGGAGCTTAACATGGATTGATTGGTTGTAGGTTCTCATACATACTTTGAGGCTTGGGTGAGGCTAGAGTTCTCTTGGGATTAGAGAAACTTGTTGAGATGGTTACCCTTTAGAGGTTTTAGCAGGAAGACCAAGGAGACTTTCACTTGGATATGGGCGTGAGTTAATTATGGAACTAGACTAGATTCTTATTGGTTCTAGAGGGTTCATTTGAGGGGTGTCTCTAAACATGTTTTTTCTCAGGCGCTAAACTAGAGTTGTCTAGATGCACAAGTGTGCCTCCCTCAATGAAGTTCCTTTTGTTAACTTAGTTCATCCTAGTGAATGAAGGGGTTGTTATATTCTTTAGGTGCAATCTTTCATAGACTAAAACATTCACTCCATGTTAAGGCACTCAAAGGAGGCTCTAGAGATGGAAAATGGCACCTTAACTCATTTATGTAAATTTTAGACTTTTAGGCAATTGCAAGATGTCTTGGAGGGCTCAATTCTTCAAGGCACCCATTTTGTTCACCACTTGTAGCATCACCTGTTCAAGGCACATGTGTGATTTGGTCAAAAATAGGCACCTAGAGTGAATAGGCTTTCATCCTGACTTAATACACTGCCTCCTTCTGACAATTTTTGGGGCAGCAGAAAACCTTTCACCATGGGTAAATGCCTCAGAGCTATAAAAAATTGAGAGAGGTTATTATAGAGGCACTCTACATGATCACGTTACCTTAGATGGAATGTTTCTAAGTGACATAGTTTTTGAGTAACATCTCGTCAAAGATTGCTGCCTTTTTGCACTTTGGACTCTTCAGGGATATCGTCGGTATAATGTAGCTCCGACTGTTTCGACATATTTGGGTGAAAAAAAGGACCATGCCTAGCGTAAATGTACCCATTCCAATGCATTTGAATAATCAGTTTGGTCACATCAGGAGTAGGACGAAAGTTACACCCCTTTGCAACTTTACACTGCCTCCTTCTGATAATTTTTGGGGCAGCAGAAAACCTTTCACCACGGGCAAATGCCTCAAAGCTATAAAAAATTGAGAGATGTTATTGTAGAGGCACTCTACGTGATCCCGTTGCCTTAGATGGAATGTTTCTAAGTGACACGGTTTTTGAGTAACATCTCATCAAAAATTGCTGCCTTTTTGCACTTTGGACTCTTCAGGGATATCGTCGGTACAATGTAGCTTTGACTGTTTTGACATGTTTGGGTGAAAAATAGGACCATGCCTAGCATAAATGTACCCATTCAGATGCGTTGGAACAGTCAGTTTGGTCGCATCAAGAGCAGGATGAAAGTTACACCCCTTTACAACTTTACACTACCTCCTTCTGACGATTTTTAGGGCAGCAGAAAACCTTTCACCACGGGCAAATGCCTCAGAGCTATAAAAAATTGAGAGAGGTTATTGTAGAGGCACTCTATGTGATCACGTTGCCTTAGACGGAATGTTTCTAAGTGACACAGTTTTTGAGTAACATCTCATCAAAGATTGCTGCCTTTTTGCACTTTGGACTCTTCAGGGATATCGTCGGTATAATGTAGCTCCGACTGTTTCGACATATTTGGGTGAAAAATAGGACCATGCCTAGCGTAAATGTACCCATTCAGACACATTGGAATAGTCAGTTTGGTCACATCAGGAGCAGGACGAAAGTTACACCCCTTTGCAACTTTACACTGCCTCCTTCTGATGATTTTTGGGGCAGCAGAAAACCTTTCACCACAGGCAAATGCCTCAGAGCTATAAAAAACTGAGAGAGGTTATTGTAGAGGCACTCTACATGATCCTGTTGCCTTAGATGGAATGTTTCTAAGTGACATGGTTTTCGAGTAACATCTCCTCAAAGATTGTTGCCTTTTTACACTTTGGACTCTTTAGGGATATCGTCGGTACAATGTAGCTCTGACTTTTTTGACATGTTTGGGTGACAAATAGGACCATGCCTAGCGTAAATGTACCCATTTAGATGCATTGGAATAGTTAGTTTGGTCGCATCAGGAGCAGGACGAAAGTTACACCCCTTTGCAACTTTGCACTGCCTCCTTCTAATGATTTTTGGGGCAGCAGAAAACCTTTCACCATGGGCAAATGCCTCAAAGCTATAAAAAACTAAGAGAGGTTATTGTAGAGGCACTCTACGTGATCATGTTGCCTTAGATAGGATGTTTCGAAGTGACACATTTTTTGAATAACATCTCGTCAAAGATTGCTGCCTTTTTGCACTTTGGACTCTTTAGGGATATCGTCGGTACAATGTAGCTCTGACTGTTTCGACATGTTTGGGTGAAAAATGGGACCATGCCTAGCGTAAATGTACCCATTCAGACATGTTGGAATAGTCAGTTTGGTCGCATTAGGAGCAGGATGAAAGTTACACCCCTTTGCAACTTTACACTGCCTCCTTCTGACGATTTTTGGGGTAGCAGAAAACCTTTCACCACAGGCAAATACCTCAAAGCTATAAAAAACTGAGAGAGGTTATTGTAGAGGCACTCTACATGATAGTATTTCCTCAGACAAAATGTTTCTAAGTGACACGGTTTATGAGTAACATCTCATCAAAGATTGCAGCCTTTTTGCACTTTGGACTCTTCAGGGATATCGTCAGTACAATGTAGCTCCGACTGTTTCGACATGTTTGGGTGAAAAATAGGACCATACCTAGTGTAAATGTACCCATTCGGATGCATTGGAACAGTCAGTTTGGTCGCATCAGGAGTAGGATGAAAGTTACACCCCTTTGCAACTTTACACTGCCTCCTTCTGATGATTTTTGGGGTAGCAGAAAACCTTTCACCACGGGCAAATGCCTCAGAGCTATAAAAAACCAAGAGAGGTTATTGTAGAGGCACTCTACGTGATAGTGTTGCCTTAGACAGAATGTTTCTAAGTGACACGGTTTTCAAGTAACATCTTGTCAAAGATTGTAGCCTTTTTGCACTTTAGACTCTTCAGGGATATCGTCGGTACAATGTAGCTCTGACAGTTGCGACATGTTTGGGTGAAAAATAGGACCATGTCTAGCGTAAATGTACCCATTCGGATGCGTTGGAATAGTCAGTTTGGTCGCATCAGGAGCAGGACAAAAGTTACACCCCTTTGCAACTTTACACTGCCTCCTTCTGACGATTTTTGGGGCAGCAGAAAACCTTTCACCACGGGCAAATGCCTCAGAGATATAAAAAATTGAGAGAGGTTATTGTAAAGGCACTCTACATGATAGCATTGCCTTAGACAGAATGTTTCTAAGTGACACAGTTTTTGAGTAACATCTCATCAAAGATTACAGCCTTTTTGCACTTTGGACTCTTCAGGGATATCGTTGGTACAATGTAGCTCAGACTATTTCGACATGTTTGGGTGAAAAACAGGACCATGCCTAGCATAAATGTACCCATCCGGATGTGTTGGTTTGGTCACATCACGAGCAGGACACCAAAAATGCAAAAGTTGCTTTGTGCAACTTGACAACATTGACACTTTTTTGCAACATGACTCAAAGACTCAAACTGACCCCAAATGACTCAAAGTGACTTAAAATCACCTTGATTTGGTGCCCAATGTACATTATAGAGGTCGAGGCGCTCCTTATCATTCAAACATCTTAGATTAATGCATAGGAAAGGAAAAAGCTCTAAGTTTCATCATCATGAGTGCCTAATATAAAGAGACTTTAATGGCTCAAACCTTAGCATGGAGTCCTAAGGCGCATCTCATGTCTCCTTTCATCTAGTTTGGTGCCCTTATGTAGATTTTTCAACTTGATTTGGTGCCCTATATGTGAAGGAAGATCTAAAGGCATGAAAGTGGATGTCATATTGCAAGAGTTTGGATCATCAAAATTGAAAGAAATAAGTCTATTAAGCTTGGGCGCCCTTGGTCTTCTTTTCATTCATTATGAGCACCTTGGGAGAATGGTATATAGGTCATCATCATGACTGGGTGCCCTGGATCCAGAGTGTTGGAGAGATCATCAAATGGTCTCTAGTAGGGTGAGTTATGAGTTTGGTCGCATCAGGAGTAGGACACCAAAAATGCATAACATGATGATGTAAAAATGTGTACATATGTGTAAAAATGCAGGAGGAAATAAAAAAAGACAAACCTTACAAATTAATGTGTATACTTACAACTCAATGTAACATAACTTTACAAAATCAATGTGAATACTTACAAATTAATCCAATGAACCATCCGGGTCTGCTCTACTCTTTATTGTGTCAAGTATTGCTTCATGGTCAGACTCACACACCTTCCACAATATTTTGTTCAAAGGTCTACCCCGATACTTTATCAAATGAACATTGGATGCCACGACAAGGTTTGAGTAATGAAGAATCTTCCGATGCATGTCAAAGTCCTGAAATAGCCAAATATTAACACTTATGTGGGTACCTTCTAAGCCATGTTCCAGTAATAACCACTGATCCTATAGGGTATTCGATGTTTTCTCCATCTGTAACAGGGGCCTCCAATTTCTTTTTGGCCTCAACACAACAACATAAGTAATAATCTGTTCCCTCTTCATTATCTTCATCTACAATAACTGCATATACGTGCCCTACATTGATATGTGTAGCAAATTAGATGAAATTAGTCAACATTACAAAAACACTACAAAGTAAGATGACATTACCTAGTTGAACTAGATGAAATTAGATGCATATACGTGCCCTATATTACCTGGTTGAACTAAATCTGATATGTGGTCAAAGTCAACTGACGATTCCATCTGTGTTAGTTCCAGTGCCGTCGAGGGTCAATACGTCTCAAGTGGGCTAAGATAACTTAACTGCCATTCATCAACCCACTCCTTTGACTTGCACTCATCCCAGACTTGAATTGTATAGGAAGAACAAAAGCATGACATCTTTCGTGTATGGATACTCCATGAACCTGCAATTGAGCTTCTGAAAGAGTTCATCTCATTTGATCCTGTCAGTGTACAACAATCCTCATATGGTGCAATGTTAGTATCATCTATCAACCAAAAAAATCTATGAACTAAAGACTTACCTTCATTACCTAGACCCATGGAAGCATTACACCACTCGACAATCAATTTTGCGTCTGTCAACTTTGCATTGTCTTTATACTTTAACTCTTCGCCTGCTATGGCTCTTTTGATACATGCTCCTGCACCATCATGCTCCCCCTTTCCATGCCCGGCCTCACAAAAGTTCCACATATGTTGAATACCTATAAAATTATGCCTCCTACTTAGCCAATAGAAATTTAGTGAGTCTTGAATTGTGACGCACAATTATCCGACCATATGATATGCTGACTGAACGATATGCCCCTTCTAGCCAAATCGTTGTAGAACACCTGAAAGAAACCTTGCACGAACTCCATAGAATGTGTACAATCATCACTAATATAGAAATTATACTCCCTTATGATTTTTCTGTCATCCTCTATACTATCATTCGCATGAATGAATGCGATGTGCACAAATATAGAAACATGTGTGGAGTTGTAATATTGTGATTGCACCTCACGCTGTGGTTGTAGACTATAGTTCTCTGCAAAGTCGACGACTAAAACAATGCTACCAACCAGAAATGTGTCCTTGCATAACTTGAATTGCAAGTCTAACCATCGAGCTCTATGGGCATGTCTTGCATACTCATACACTATGCTGTCACGAAATAGGCATAAACTGATACACTGGAATCTTTTCAATAACTAATTCACACCTCTTTGCTTCTTTACCATCTTTTGTATTGTATGCCACTATTTTATACTTGCCAAACTCTACTAGTTCATTTCCAACCACATGTGTTATTTCCATATGTTCACATATTGGCAAATGTTGCAAGTCACCGCAACAATGACATGTGCCATCCAAGCATAATTTCTTGTAGAATATTTGACCTTCCTCTCTTTCACATAAAATTCTTGATATGAAGTCTCTTGAAGATGTTGGTGGGGCACATATGGCACAACCCTGCAAATCATTGTTAGTATGCATATCTAAACATATAGACCTATAAGCATCAAAATGGTTAGAAAATTCAATATGTAATCTACAACAAGTAGTGCGTGTGTGATTTATCTTAACATAGAAAGGTTTTAGCATTTCAAAATATCTTTGACAAATTTTAATTTGAGGATACTTCTCTAGAAATTTACCATAAAACTGTGTTTGAGTCTCATCCAAAAAATGCTTTGGATGTGGCTCGCGGTTCTGACTACCGATTCTCCTTCTTACCACATCCCTTTGATTCGGAGATACCCTTGTGTAATTCTTCCAAAAGTCTTCAATTAGTGATCTCAATGCTTCAACAATTGGTTTATCTTTTCGTGGTAGTCTCCCCGAGAATGCCCATAATTCATTGGCATTAGTGTCCTCAATTCTTTGGTGTCTTCCAACGGCTCTTGATAAAGTTTTCCTATTAATTCTCAATTCTTGACTTGTCTTTCTAATGAGACGAGCTTTCCTCGTTTGACTACTTACTATAGTCGATGTAATCACACGCCATGTTGCATTAATATCTTTTGTACGTGAGGTGTTACCCACACTCTCATACGCACTCATTAGATTCTTGACAATAGATTTTTCACTTGAAGCCTCTGATGTTCTCAACCCAAGAATCTTCATGATAGACCTATACTTTATACTTCGCATCATTTCAATAAATAGTTGACATCTTGCAGTCTCATTTAACTTTTCAAAGAACAATCTCCAAATCTTATTAGCATATCTTCTACAAGTGCGTTTTGGAATCTTACCTTCCATTGGCTGTAAAATATTCTCATCAATATCAATCAAATACTTTGGCTTTCTATGCAAAATTCTAGGTGGTGTCAAGTTAGGTAAATTCATCTCAACATTAGGAATTTCATCAATATTTAAATGAGATGGGTTAGATGGCATACATTCGATCGAAGATGGAATAGATGACATACCTTGAGGTTGAGGTGGGAACGATGGCGTACCTCCTTCATCACATGTGAGTGATGATGTACTCTCAACTTGAGATGTGGTAGATGGTGTCCCTACATGTTGACTTGCAGTAAAGGATGTGTCTCCAACTATGGTATTCAAATCTCTCATACCACAAAGTTTTTGCATTCGGTCTCTTTGTGCCACCAATACCATATCTCTTTGTGATGGTTGTGGTTCCTCTTCAATTGGTATGTCTTCATTTATCATGTCCAATTTCCTCTTCTCACGAAGTTCCCTCATAGCCATTGCTTTCTTTGCATTCTTAGCTTCTATCTCTTCTTGTGTTGGTTTAATTCTTGATCGTTTCCTCGACCAATATTAGTTCCTAAGAAATGAATACATGATAATAGTGGGATTGTATTTTTTTCATGTTGTAAGTATTTATTCTTGTATAGTTTGACATCATGGTATGAACTAAGGTTTGTTTATTACACATAATTATTAAAGAGCCCAAGTGTAGAAAATATACATGGCATCATGTGAGATTGTAGGTTGCTTTCTTGATTGGGAATGTGTCTATTTTAAACATGTATGATAAAGCATGATAAAGTAATTCAATCTGAAATAAGGAAAATGTAAAGAACATGCATGTAAAGACTTGACATACCTAAAAAATGAGGATTTAAATGGAGAGAGTACCCAATTATGTAGTGTTTTTATCTTCTTGCATCAAACTCCTCAACAATTTGAGTGTTTCACCACTTGCTTCCTTTTCAATGTTAAATTCTTAAAATTGAATCACAATTAACATTGCAACACTACAAAAATTGAAACTTGAATAGATATATATCAAACTTGGTGTAAAAACTATGTTATTTCCTGCTTCTCAAGTTGGCAAAGTAGAAAAGGTGGTGGAAAGATCATGCAAAGGTGGTACAATGTGTCAAATGTGCATGTGAACTTCCCAATAGCATGAAAGCACTTCTTTTTTGTCAGAGCACGCGTAGAATCAGTAAGAAAATAGAGCATGTGGGCCTGGATCACGGGGGTAACCACTTTTTTACTATTTCAATAGAAATACAAAATGTGAGCATGTTATAACGCGAGCGTGTTATAACACAAGCGCGTTATAACACAAGCGCATTATAACGCAAGCACGTTATAACACAAGTGCATTATAACACGCTCACGTTTTGACCTGCTATAGATTCATCACATCCTTTGCATTGATCACATCTTTTTCTTGCAAGGGCTTGCCAGATGCTCTGCCATATGATAGGCATAACAATGAAGGGGCAAGCCCTCATAATCAAGTTTGTGATAGAAAATGCCCTCAACCCTCAACGTCAAACCCTAATCCCTAAACCCTCAACTCTGATCCCTCGACCCTCAACCCTCAATGTCAAATCCTAATCCCTCAACCCTCAACCCTATCCCTAAACCCTCAACCCTCAACGTCAAATCCTAATCCCTCAACCCTCAACCCTATCCCTAAACCCTCAACCCTCAACATCAAATCCTAATCCCTCAACCCTAATCCATCATCCCTCAATGTCAAATCCTAATCCCTCAACCCTAATCCATCATCCCTCAACTCTAATCCCTCATCCCTAAACCCTAAATGCTATCCCTAATCCTACACCCTTAACAGACTTGATACTATACCTTAAACTCTAATCCCTTATCCCTAAACCCTCCAACCCTATCCCTAATCCTTACAACCCTCAACCCTAATCCCTCAACCCTTAACTCTGATCCATCAACCCTCAACACTATACCTTAAACCCTAATCCCTTCAACCTCAACCCTATCCCTAAACCCTTGACCCTCGAACCTCAACCCTCAATCCTTGACGTCAAACCCTAATCCCTCAACCCTTAACTCTGATCCCTCATCTCTCAACCCTAACCCTAAACCCTCAACCCTCAACATCAAATCCTAATCCCTCAACCCTTCACTCTAATCCCTCAACCCTAAACCCTATCCCTAAACCCTCAACACTATACCTTAAACCCTAATCCCTCAGCCCTCAACCCTAAACCTTATCCCTAAACCCTAATCCCTCAACCCTAATCTTTCATCCCTCAACTCTAATCCCTCATCCTTAAACCCTAAATGCTATCCCTATTCCTACACCCTCAACAGAATCGATACTATACCTTAAACCCTAATCCCTTATCCCTAAACCCTCCAACCCTATCCCTAATCTGTAAATGCTATCCCTAATCCTACACCCTCAACAGACTTGATACTATACCTTAAACCCTAATCCCTATCCCTCAACCCTTAACCCTTAAAACTTAAACCCTATCCCTACACCCTCAACACTTGACACTATATCTTAAGCCTTAAACCCTCATCCCTAAAGCCTCAACCCTCAATCCTTAAACCTTCAACCCTAAACCCTAACCTCAACATTAAATGCTAATCCGTCAACCCTAAACCCTAATCCTAAACCCTCCAACCCTATCCCTAATCCTTATACCCTCCACACTCTATTTTAACCCTAATTCCTCAACCCTCAACCCTATCCCTAAACCCTTGACCCTCGAACCTCAACCCTCAACCCTCAACATCAAACCCTAATCCCTCAACCCTTAACTCTAATCCCTCAACCTTTAACCTTAACCCTAAACCCTAAACCCTCAACGTCAAATTCTAATCCCTCAACCCTTCACTCTAATCCCTCAACCCTAAACCCTATCCCTAAACCCTCAAAACTATACCTTAAACCCTAATCCCTCAACCCTAACCCTAAACCTTGTCCCTAAACCCTAATGCCTCAACCCTCAACGCTAATCTGTCATCCGTCATCCCTCAACTCTAATCCCTCATTCCTAAATCCTAAACGCTATCCCTATTCCCAGACCCTCAACAAGTTCGATACTATACCTTAAACCCTAATCCCTCTACCCTCGACACTCTTATTTAACCCTAATTCCTTGACCATTGACCCTATCCCTCAACCTCAACCCTCAACCCTCAACCCTCAACTCTCAACATTAAACCCTAATTCATCAACCCTAAACCCTAATCCCTCAAACCTAAACCCTATCCCTAAACCATCAACCCTCAACACTATACCTTAAACCCTAATCCCTCAATCCTCAACCCTAAACCTTATCCCTAAACCCTAATCCCTTAACCCTCAACCCTAATCCCTCATCCCTCAACTCTAATCCCTCATCCCTAAACTCTAAATGCTATCCCTATTCCTAAACCCTCAACAGACTCGATACTATACCTTAAACTCTAATCCCTTATCCCTAAACCCTCCAACCCTATTCCTAAACCTTTGACCCTTGAACCTCAACCCTCAACCCTCAACATCAAACCCTAATCCCTCAACCCTTAACTCTAATCCTTCGACCTTCAACCCTAATCCTAAACCCTAAACCCTCAATGTTAAATTCTAATCCCTCAACCCTTCACTCTAATCCCTCAACCCTAAACCCTATCCCTAAACCCTCAACACTATACCTTAAACACTAATCCCTCAACCCTAACCCTAAACCTTGTCCCTAAACCCTAATCCCTCAACCCTCAACCCTAATCTATCATCCATCATCCCTCAACTCTAATCCCTCATTCCTAAACCCTAAACACTATCCCTATTCCTAGACCCTCAATAGGCTTGATACTATACCTTAAACCCTAATCCCTCTACCCTCGACACTCTTATTTAACCCTAATCCCTTGACCATTAACCCTATCCCTCAACCTCAACCCTCAACCCTCAACCCTCAACTCTCAACATTAAACCCTAATTCATCAACCCAAAACCTTAATCCCTCAAACCTAAACCCTATCCCTACACCATCAACCCTCAACACTATACCTTAAACCCTAATCCCTCAACCCTCAACCCTAAACCTTATCCCTAAACCCTAATCGCTCATCCCTCAACCCTAATCCCTCATCCCTCAACTCTAATCCATCATCCCTAAACCCTAAATGCTATCCCTATTCTGAAACCCTCAACAGACTCAATACTATACCTTAAACTCTAATCCCTTATCCCTAAACCCTCCAACCCTATCCCTAATCCTTATACCCTCCACACCCTACTTTAACCCTAATTCCTCGACCCTTAACCCTATCCCTAAACCCTTGACCCTCGAACCTCAACCCTCAACCCTCAACATCAAACCCTAATCCCTCAACCCTTAACTCTGATCCCTTGACCTTCAACCCTAATCCTAAACCCTAAACCCTCAACATCAAATTCTAATCCCTCCACCCTTCACTTTAATCCCTCAACCCTAAACCCTATCCCTAAACCCTCAACACTATACCTTAAACCCTAATCCCTCAAACCTAACCCTAAACCTTGTCCCTAAACCCTAATCCCTCAACCCTCAACCCTAATCTGTCATCTATCATCCCTCAACTCTAATCCCTCATTCCTAAACCCTAAACGCTATCCCTATTCCTAGACCCTCAATAGGCTCAATACTATACCTTAAACCCTAATCCTTCTACCCTCGACACTCTTATTTAACCCTAATCCCTTGACCATTAACCCTATCCCTCAACCTCAACCCTCAACCCTCAACCCTCAACTCTCAACATTAAACCCTAATTCATCAACCCTAAACCCTAATCTCTCAAACCTAAACCCTATCCCTAAACCATCAACCCTCAACACTATACCTTAAACCCTAATCCCTCAACCCTCAACCCTAAACCTTATCCCTAAACCCTAATCCCTCAACCCTCAACCCTAATCCATCATCCCTCAACTCTAATCCCTCATCCCTAAACCTTAAATGCTATCCCTATTCCTAAACCCTCAACAGACTTGATACTATACCTTAAACTCTAATCCCTTATACCTAAACCCTCCAACCCTATCCCTAATCCTTATACCCTCCACACTCAACTTTAACCCTAATTCCTTGACCCTCAACCCTATCCCTAAACCCTTGACCCTCAAACCTCAAACCTCAACCCTCAACATCAAACCTTATTCCCTCAACCCTTAACTCTAATCCCTCGACCTTCAACCCTAACCCTAAACCCTAAACCCTCAATGTCCAATTCTAATCCCTCAACCCTTCACTCTAATCCCTCAACCCTAAACCCTATCCCTAAACCCTCAACACTATACCTTAAACCCTAATCCCTCAACCCTAAGCCTAAACCTTGTCCCTAAACCCTAATGCCTCAACCCTCAACCCTAATCTGTCATCCATCATCCCTCAACTCTAATCCCTCATTCCTAAATCCTAAACGCTATCCCTATTCCTAGACCCTCAACAGGCTCGATACTATACCTTAAACCCTAATCCCTCTACCCTCGACACTCTTATTTAACCCTAATCCCTTGACCATTAACCCTATCCCTCAACCTCAACCTTTAACCCTCAACTCTCAACATTAAACCCTAATTCATCAACCCTAAACCCTAATCCCTCAAACCTAAACCCTATCCCTAAACCATCAACCCTCAACACTATACCTTAAACCCTAATCCCTCAACCCTCAACCCTAAACCTTATCCCTAAACCCTAATCCCTCAACCCTCAACCCTAATCCCTCATCCCTCAACTCTAATCCCTCATCCCTAAACCCTAAATGCTATCCCTATTCCTAAACCCTCAACAAACTCGATACTATACCTTAAACTCTAATCCCTTATCCCTAAACCCTCCAACCCTATCCCTAATCCTTACACCCTCCACACTCTACTTTAACCCTAATCCCTTCAACCTCAACCCTATCCCTAAACCCTTGACCCTCAAACCTCAACCCTCAACCCTCGACGTCAAACCCTATTCCCTAGACCCTTAACTCCGATCCCTCTCCTCTCAACCCTAACCCTAAACCCTAAACCCTAAACGCTCAACCCTCAACGTCAAATCCTAATCCCTCAATCCTAAACCCTATCCCTAAACCCTCAACACTATACCTTAAACCCTAATTGCTCAGCCCTCAACTCTAAACCTTATCCCTAGACCCTAATCCCTCAACCCTCAACCGTAATCCATCATCCATCAACTCTAATCCCTCATCCCTAAACCCTAAATGCTATCCCTATTCCTACACCCTCAATAGAATCGATACTATACCTTAAACCCTAATCCCTTATCCCTAAACCCTCAAACCCTATCCCTAATCCTTATACCCTCCACACTCTACTTTAACCCTAATTCCTCGACCCTCAACCCTATCCCTAAACCCTTGACCCTCGAACCTCAACCCTCAACCCTCAACGTCAAACCCTAATCCCTCAACCCTTAACTCTGATCCCTCGACCCTCAACACTATACCTTAAACCCTAATCCCTATCCCTCAACCCTTAACCCTTAAAACTTAAACCCTATCCGTACACCCTCAACACTTGACACTATATCTTAAGCCTTAAACCCTCATCCCTAAAGCCTCAACCCTCAATCCTTAAACCTTCAACCCTAAACCCTATCCCTAATCCCTCTACCCTCGACACTCTAACCCTAATCTCGACATTAAATGCTAATCCGTCAACCCTAAACCCTAATCCTAAACCCTCAACCCTCAACCCTCAACACTATACCTTAAACCCTAATCCCTCAACCCTCAACCCCAAACCTTATCCCTAAACCCTAATCCCTCAACCCTCAACCCTAATCCATCATCCCTCAACTATAATCCCTCATCCCTAATCCCTAAATGCTATCCCTATTCCTAAACCCTCAACAGACTCGATATTATACCTTAAACCCTAATCCCTTATCCCTAAACCCTCCAACCCTATCCCTAATCCTTACACCATCCACACTCTACTTTAACCCTAATCCCTTGACCCTAAACCCTATCCCTAATCCCTTGACCCTTGAACCTCAACCCTCAACCCTCAATGTCAAACCCTAATCCCTCAACCCTTAACTTTGATCCCTCGACCGTCAACCCTATCCCTAAACCCTAAAACATAATCTGTCATCCCTCATCCCTAAACCTTAAATGCTATCCCTATTCCTAGAACCTCAACGGGCTCGATACTATACCTTAAACGCTAATCCCTTATCCCTAAACCCTCCAACTCTATCCCTTATCCCTTAACCCTCATGATTAATAGCATTAAACGTAAAAAAATTTGAGTGGGACATAACGCGAGCGCGTTATAATGCACACGCGTTATGTCAAACATGACAAAAGACAGACTTGCGGGAAAGAAAAATGCAAGGCAAAACATAACGCGAGCGCATTATAACGTGCTCGCGTTATTTCTTGCTTTGGGAATCCCAAGCCTTGGGCTTGGGATTTGCTTTGAATTTCCAACCCAAAGGCTTGGAGTGCCTTATGAATAGTCACAAACGTGTTTTTCTATATTCTTCAAAATTTCACATAATTTCATTCGTGCTAACCCTCAAATTTGCACGTGTTTCAAGGTTGAACAAATCAAACACATGGGTAATGTTAGGCTTTCTCTTAGCTATTTGACGATGTGATTTTTTTCACATTTTAACAATGTTAAGCCTTTCATCTTTAATTTCTTTTGTTTGTGTGTCCGTTTTTAGGCAAAAACCACTGTTTGGTCTTTTTTTCATTGTAAAATAACTACTCATTCAAATTTCAAAAAAATTACATATTTAGAAACTAGACTCCATTCTACAAATATTAAAAAAATAAAAAAATGATTTTCAATTAGTTTTCAAAATTTATAGGGGTAGCACGACCAAAATACTATTTTTTAGGATGTGTCCACTTTAAAAATTAGTAAAAAATCAAATATTCATCAAAAAATTATTAGAAAAATCGGGCATAAACTACATGCTATTAGCTAATTTCTCACTGAAGCAATTTTAAAAATACCAAAAAAAAGTTGACCTTTTGAGGGAGCCACAAAACATGCTATGTTATGTTTTTTTGACAGAAACAACACCAATTTCTGTGGCTCCCTCTTTTGAACCCCATAATCTATGCCATTTTCAAAATAAAATAGTAGTTCAGAAAGTAGACTCGGAGTACTACGAACATTATTTTGGTTGCATCTCCAAATTTTGAGTGTAAGTATGCTCAATTTCTCATCCAAGGCCAGTATTTCCTGATTTTAGAAAAAAAGTGGCCACTTAAGACCCCTTTTTGGCCCCCCATCTTCCTGCACTTACCCTAATGCTAGATTTGATATCTATTTAGGCAGGAAGAATATTTCACAGGCACCCAAGTCTTCTGCAGAGGAATATTCTAAAAAATCTTTTGGATCCCAAAACTCTTTCCCTTACTCAATCTTCCTGTACCTTCACCTTTCCAGATCTCGTACCTATAACCTGCACACAAGAAGAAAAGGGGTTTGGGGGTTATTTTGTTTAGGGATTTTCTTTAGTCATATCTTGGGATAGCATTCAAGCTTACCAACACCATTGTTTGATAGAGAGAGCATGTCCTTATAGGGTAGAGGTGAAACACAAATCAATATGATGAAATCAGATGATGATGAACAACAATGATATCACCTATGTGATGAAACCCTTAGGAGGATGAATGCTCTTCAACTCATAAGGAGAGATAGATGATAACTTCAAACCTACACAACACACATAATGACAATACAAATCTACTCTAGAATCTCAATGAATGCTTTGAATGTTCTTTACTCCAATGCTTCAAGTTGGCTATCTCTATCTAGGTTCATAATGAATTCAAAAACACACTTATATATTCTTTTCTACTAACATTCATCAAATTAACCAAAAGCTTTCCAACAAGGAGAAATATTTTTAAAGGTCTTATGCTGACATATAATTAAATTTTCCCCATTCAATCAGGGAAGACTTGGGTGTGGTCATCCAAGTCCCAAGGCTCCCTTTTGGTTTGGGGTAAAATAGAATATGGGCCCCTTGTTCCCAATTTGCATTGGTTTTGGGGGATTTTGCATCAGGATGAATATTTGGAATGTATAATGTAATCATGGGGACCTAGGAGCTAAACAAGGAGGTAAAAAGGCATGTGTCCACTTTTTACTCCATAGCAAAACTATAGATATCTTATTCAAGCCTCCACACTAAGTCTAGAAAAAAAGAAATAAAATGAAATAGTAGATTGTATTCAAAGCTTCTAATGAAATTCTAGCACAAAATAGTATCAAACATGTTTCCAAAATTCAAAAAGATTAAATATGGGGTTTTTATAAGAAAATTTACAATAAATAAGTAGATATGGGCAATTAAATCTTAACTTAAATTATTTTAAACATAACAAAATTGAATGAAAAATTCTTAAATCTAGCTCAACAAATTAGATCAATAGATGTTCTCTTATCCTTAACACATCCATTGAGTATCTAGTTTTTTAATACTATGTGTACTAGAAATTGGAGATATTAAATGTATGTCCCTAAGAATAAGGCAACAAAATTTTGTCAATTAAATCTAGGTGCCAAATGGAAAAAGGAGAGGTGTAAGGTTGAAATTCTTATGCGGAGGCAAGAATAAGATTCCTATGTTGTTGACATTGAGGGAATTTCTTGATAAAGTCATGAGTCTTGCTTTATCCTTTTCCCATAATATCATGTTCAAAGAAAATTTTGAACTAATTCTTTATTGAACTAAAACAACCTCCACAAGCACCTAAATGCACCTCTTAGAGAGTGAGAGTTGTTTTAGTTTTAGTTAATTATTGCAAAAGAAGATTTTTATAACCTAAACAATATAAGATAGTAGATAGAAGAATATAACATGCACCATTATTTCAAATTTGAATATGTAATATTTTAGAAGAACTAGGGGAAAGGTACAATATTTTAAGTAAGCATATGCATCTACATATGATTCTCCTGAATCAATCGTATAGTAGAAAGTAGTGTCAAACTGGATGAACAATCATTGTAATAGTAGGAGAAATGAGAGTGTGAATGAGGAAATGAAAATCATTAGTGGACTCACCTAAAGACAAAAGAGAAGTAGCACTGGCCATTGCATCAACATGACAATTATCTTTTTTAGGTACAATATCAAAATTATATATGATGAAAAAAACTAAAGGAGAAGATCCAAGATATCAATAAAGAGAAAGTTTTACTTTTTTAATCTAATATTTACATGTAACATACCATATGATTAGTTGCAAATCACCATATATGTTAAGAGAATTAATTCCAATAAAAAGTGCAACATGTAACCTAACTATAAGAGCCTCATATTCAACAATTTTATGAGCACATAAAAAATTAAGGCAAAAAGAAACAAGTATAGGTTTTTTGAAAAGGAGGATTCAAGATCACACCCACTCTCAAGCTAGTCTTACACCATGAGCCATCAAAATACATCTCCCATGGATGAACTATATCGATTATGGGAATAGGCTCATTTTAAAAATTTGTTGGAAGTAAGAAATGAAAAGGGAGGAGATTCTACTAAGTGATCAACCGAATCTCATACTTTTTTCTTTTCTTTTTGACAAACAAACTTTATGTCAAATTTGGTAAGAAGCATAATCCACTTAGCAAAGCATCTTGATAAATTAATTTTAGAAAGAAGATACTTAGGGGATCAAATTTTATAATAACATAGATTTCAACATGAAGCAAACAATGACAAAATTTTTGTGTAGCAAACACTAAAGCTAGACATTATTTTTCAAGTGTACAATATTAAGAGTTCATAATCTATTAATGTGCAACTAATGTAATAAACAACATGTTCCTTTCCCTCATCATCAAGTTGGGAAAGAAGAGCACCTAATAAGTGAGTAGAGTAAATTGCATAAGGAATAAGGGGACAAACTAGGAATGGCACGTGATGTAACCAAAAATGTAGAAAATAATACAAGACAAGATCTACTCAGAAAATGTAAAGAAAAATACTCTTCAACAAGATTGTACCTCAAAATATCAATTCCTCTCATGTTGCCAATATAAAGTGTTAGTGTATATTTGTCATACACATAGGCTTTAAGCCTACTTAGGTGACTTGACACTTGTCATTTGTGAGTTGTCAAGGTAGTTAGGAGTGTTTGAGAGGTGTCAACTTGTCTTTGACACCTCACACTATCTTTGTGGGAGGTTATTCGCCACCACTCCATGATTGAGGAAACCTATCCTCATTTCATGGAGTTCAGGTACCTCAACTCCTATCTATGCTTGCCTTTGAGGCCAATACATCTTGTCAATTTCATTCATCTACTATGTTATTTTGTTTTTTCTTTTAATGTTTGTGATCTAAAAGTTCTTTCATGGTATTAGAGCTCATTTGAAGATTATACCGGGCCATAATCAAAGTTTCTAAAATTGTCCCCATTCGCCAGGATTCAATGTTGGAACCACACCTAGCATCTCTGAAAGGGAAGGTGAATCCATGTGTTTGTTTTTTTGTGATTGAATTGTTTGTTTTATCTAGAGGGGTTTTGCAAAGCTTGGGTAGAGGTTAAAAGGACACCCTGCTCTACATTAAGAAAGGTGATGACCACATGAAGAGAAAGGGTGTGGGCTATCTACTTCAAATGCCCAGCCACCATCTTGAAACACCCAGTAGAAGGAAATGGTAGGGGAAATGGTAGGGGAAGTCGATCCCTGATTTCTCCTCGACTAGCAAACCAACCACCACATGCCCAAGCCATTTGCTAGTTGCCAACAAAGGCGACGCCAAAGGATGCCCAACAAGGGTAATTCCACTCAACGCCTAGAACGAATGCCTATCAAAAGGCATCAATTAGATTTGGAGGGTAGCGACTGGATTTTGAAGAAAAACAGACGTGGACAACATACAAGGTGTTTTCATTGTTGTTTTGGCTTTGTGTGTTGCTTTGGATCGACTCCAGATCCCAAACCCTCGCAGGCTTCCTCACATTTGGATGCTATCATTCTCAGAGGGCCACCATTTTCATTGTAGGTCATGGGTTGCCTCCATTTCTTCATTTCTCTGCTATTTTGACTTTGACCCTCTTTGTTTCAGCCGGCAGCTAAGGATTTTTCCCTTAATCATGGACACCCAGTACGTAAACACCACCCAAGCACTCAATGGTAGCAATCTTGGCCACCATTGTCCCCTGCACTCCCCTGCCATATTTTTGGCTTGGTTTTCCCTAATTTTTCCCTTAGCATGATATGTGCCCTAATGGGCTTTGTATTTGACCTTTTTTTATTTTAAAGCATTTAAAATTATGCTTCTTTTAGTGTTAGATATAGACATTTTGTCATTTCTAATTTGTCAAGGTAGTTAGGAGTGTTTAAGAGGTGTCAACTTGTCTTTGACACCTCATGCTATCTTTGTGGGAGGTTATCTACCACCACTCCATGATTGAGGAAACCTGTCCTCATTTCATGGAGTTTAGGTACCTCAACTCTTCCTATTTATGCTTACCTTTGAGGCCAACACATCTGGTCAATTTCATTCATCTGTTGTGTTATTTTGTGCTTGCTTTTAATCTTTGTGATATACAAATTCTTTCATGGTATCAGAGCTCATTCAAAGATTGTAGTAGGCCATAATCAGAGTTTCTAAAATTGTCCCCATTTCCCAGGATTCAACGTTAGAACCACAGCCAGCATCTCGAAAAGGGAAGGTGAATCTGTGTGATTGTTTTTTGTGATTGCATTGTTTGTTTTATCCAGAGGGGTTTTGCAAAGCTTGGGTAGAGGTTAAAAGGATGCCCTTCTCTGCATTAAGAAAGGTGACAACCACATGAAGAGAAAGGGCATGAGCTAACTACTTCAAATGCCCAGCCACCAACTTGAAACACCCAGTAGAAGAAAATGGCAGGGGAAACAGTAGGGGAAGTTGATCCCTAATTTCTCCTTGACCAATGACCCAACCACCACATGCCCAAGCCACATACTGGTTGCCAGCAAAGGTGATGCCAAAGGATGCCTAGCAAGGGCAATTCCACTCAATGCCTAGAATGAATGCCCATCAAAAGGCATTGATTGGATTTGGAGGGCAGTGACTAGATTTTGAAGGACAACAGACATCGTGGGCAGCATACAAGGCATTTTCATTGTTGTTTTGGCTATGTGTGTTGCTTTGGATCAACTCCAGGCCACAAACCCTCGCAATCTTCCTCATATTTGGATGCTATCATTCTTAGAGGGCCACCATTTTCATTGCAGGTTGTGGGTTGCCTCCATTTCTTCATTTCTCTGTTGTGGCCCTCTCTATTTCGGCCTGCAGCTGAGGATTTTGCCCTTAATCAGAGATGCCTAGTACGCAAAAGCCACCCAAGCGCTCAATGGTAGTGATTTTGGCTGCCATTGTCCCCTACACTCCCCTACCATATTTTTGGCTTGGTTTTCACTAATTTTTCCCTTAGCATGATATGTGCCCTAATGGGCTTTGTATTTGACCTTTTTATTTTGAAGCATTTAAAATTATGCTTCTTTTAGTGTTAGATATAGACATTTTGTCTTAAGCATAACACTAAGCAATATAAAATAAATTTGGGGTATTTAAATTAGGGAATAAAGGTTTGAAGAGATTATGGTTTGTTAAAAAGCCCTTGTATTTTCGTTTAATGAAGAGGAAGGGTGAGGTCCAGTTTTGCAGGAGACCAATACCCCCTCACAATCAAACCATTGTAATCTATATCTCTTGCCAACTCCAATGAATGGTTGGATGGCTAGGTCAACTCAAGGCATAGGCATTTTTTCCAATTTATAGTGCAAATGCATTAAATAGGCTATTTTTGCGAGAAATTAATTTTGTAATAACTTTTGCTCGGTAGCTCAAAATTGGGCACCATTTTTTGCAAAAGTTAATGTTTTTTGTATTTCCCACACAATGAACCTACTTGCATTGTAAAACACACTAAGTTATAAAGTGCCAAAACTAGGGGTGTCACCTAATTAAGGGGTTGCCTACTGTGTTGACTTTCATTTGTCTAGATGAATTAACTTGTTCTAATCATGGGATATGAAGCTCACTCTTTTGTAATCAACATAAACAAGGGAAACTATAAGTCCTAGTGTGAAGGCATCCTGAAACACCTCAGGTTCTGTAATCTCAGAGCCCATCTATATGGACTTGTCCAGGTTAAACCTAGTAAACAATTTGAGAAGGCTAAGTGGTTTAATCATTGTGATCATATTTGTGGATTAATAAGTTTACATATTCTAGATAATGTCTTGTATGCCATCATGGATATTGAGTATCCACATGCATTATGGATTAAAATTTGGGAGATATATGGAGATTCGAATGTTTCTCCATTCCCACATGATCCTGCTTTGATCACTTGTAACTCACATCCCTAATCATGATACAGAAACAAAATGTTCCAATGACATAAAAAATGTCATCACTTCTATTGTTGCTTCATTAGATTCTAGAGTCGCTTCTTTGAAAGCTTTCGGTACTTCTTTGCAATAGGATATCAGTCTTCTTAGCATTTCTGATTGGGACAGATTTCTACTTGACATCACTTGTATGTTTATAGAATCCCACATTACTAACATGGAAGCACACATTGAGGACATCAGTCTTCTCTTCGATGACATTTTTTATGAAGCTACATCTCCATTTTCTTCTTCGAATATTCATGCTCTACATTGTCCTACACATGGTTATGGATAGTCATCATCCTCATCTATTGGGCATGCACTTGATTTGATTATGGCATCCTTTGGTATCAACATGGAGACACATGAGCACTCTTCGAAGGCATTAACATGGGCACCATCATCCTTGAATCAGCTTCAACATGATTCAAGATCATACATACATCTTCTCGCATGGGAATATATCTTGCATCTTTAGGTGGTTTCTTTTCTTCCCAAGGGAAGGAACATTGTTCGGCATTCTTGGAATTACTCCTATTGCTAATTGGGATAGATTTCTACCTGACATCACTTGTATGTTTGTAGAATCCTGCATTACTAACATGGAAGCACACATTGAGGACATCAGTCTTCTCTTCGATAATAGTTTCAATGAAGCTACATCTCCATTTTCCCTTTGGATATTCATGCTCTACATTGTCCTACACATGGTTTTGGATCGTCATCATCCTCATCTATTGGGCATGCACCTGATTTGTGTCAGCATTACATTGTTTAATATTTGCTTAGTTCAGACAGTGGGACAGTTGTTACCAGGCCGGTTATGTAGTTATGACTAGTTACCACTTCCTAACCACATTTCTCCTTGTATAAATGCTTTTGTAATTCACCGAATAAATCAATCAAGCATTACTGTTTATCATTTTGGTATCAGAGCATTCAAGAAAAATGGGCTTGTGAAGAAATTGAATGAAGTTGAATCTAAAATCTACAAATATTATCAGAGCATTGAAAGTGTAATGCCTGTATATTTGAAATCTATTTTTTATCTAGCGTATATAAGAAGTTGTTGGGAGCTTGCATTCAATGTCGGGAGAATGAGGAGAAATATTTGTAAATGCAGTGCCAAAATTTGTTTTAAAAGCTAGATCTGGGTGAGTATAGCATGAAAACTCTACTGGGACTAGATTTCTGTTATGTGGTGAAGGCATTGACATTTATTGAAGGATACATTTGCAGAGTGGGAAGGTGTCACAAAGGAGTTATCCCATTCTTATTATTTTAAATCCACACCAATATTATCCAAGTCCGTGCAGTGAAGAATGGAATTGGTGGGGTGAGAGAGGCATGACTATCATTACCAAAGCAGTGATTCCCTTGCAACAACGAATAACTCTTTGGAAGATTAGCGAATAACATTCAAAGATAGCTGTTCATCTACAGCCAGTCACCCTATAATCTGCATTGTCATTATCATCTCAAATTGGTATGTGTTGAAGTGTGTGTGGAAGTGCAAAATTTAATAAGAAAATATTTTTAATTTGGAGTAAGAAGGTCAATTTAGTCCTACTATTTCCTTTTGGAGTATTTTTCCTAAATAGAGATTCCATTAGACAAGTATTCTGATTTCAATTTTCATACTTGGAGAATGAAAATTCAAATCCAACTAATGAATAAAAATTTATGGGGAATAGTAAGTGGAAAGGAAAAAGTACCCACAGATGCAAATAAGTTATTAGATTGGAGTAGTAGAAATGATAAAGCCAAGGCTATAATTGGTCTTGCTCTTTTTGACACTGAATTGCACCAGATTGATTTGGATAAATCATCAGCTGAAATTTGGGATAATTTGAATAAATTATTTGGAGCAAAAGCCGTTAATACAAATTTTTCTCTAAAACTTCAATTATTTAGATTTAAGATGGAAGATGGAATCATAATGTCAAATCATATAAGTAACTTGTAGTCTCTCATTAGACAGCTAGCAAAGGTTAAGGTTATGGTAGATGATGATGATACCAGGGCCATCCTATTAAATAGATTACCTTCAAAATAGAACAATGTTACTTTTACACTCAGACAAATACCTTCACAAACTCTAGAAGGTGTGATTTTTTCTCTTCTAGGAGAAGAGAGGAGAACAACAGAAGATTTAGAAGATGATCCTCAAGAGAAAGCATTATTCTCAAGAAGCAATTACAAGAGATCAGAGAGAATCAAATGTTTTTATTGTAAGAAAAATAGTCACACAGCTTGGGATTGTAGAACTCGAGCTAGTGATGTCTTAAAGGAAAGGTCAAAAATGAAGGAAACCTTGCTTTCATTGAAGATGATAAGGATCCACTAGATATTAAGGATGAGGATCCACCAGATAGTGCTATTAATTTCTATGGATACGCCTTTTAAGTCTTCAAATTAGAGGCAAGCGGCATCAAATGATGGAGAATTTTCCATCATCTCAAATTAACTTCTCTCTTTGAGGTGATGCTTTGCATGAGAAGCATTTTTTGTTTTGGTTGTTTTTCTTTTCTTTGTTAATGCTGACGGATTTGAAGAATGTATGGTTTGTGAAGATTTTGTTTTGGAGACAGGTTTGGGATTTGGTGTTGAGCTCAATATGGATTTTTGTCTAGAAAACTTCAAAGAGTATATGATCGAGAATTATACCCTTTCACGGTCAAGAGACAATGGCAGAGATCTGTCGTATCTCTTAGGGTTCATTGTCAAACAATTCAAGACTCTGTGATTTGAGAGTTCGGGACAAAAGAGCTCAAGAACACAGCTTGAAGCTACGCCTTTTGGAGGGTAGACAAGACAGCATGATGGAGCCCCACTTGGTTCAGGATTTATTCTTTGGGAGAAGATCTTCTATAAAAAATGTATTCATATTATGTAATCAAATTTTTTTTTAGTTTGTTAGCATTCAGGGGGGTCCCTTGGTACTATTGTAGGAACAATGTAATAAGGGGGGAATGTTAGCATTACATTATTTAATATTTTCTTAGTTCAGACAACGAGACATTGGTTATGTGAGGCTGATTACTTTACCTTCCTTATTTTGATCGTTATGCATTTCAGTTGATGACATTATCAGACTTTTTAGAGACTATGGTTTCATTATGCAGACTTGATTTATCTCTTGATTATGATAGGACATTGATTAGACATTTGTGATTTGACATATGAGATATATATTTGATAATGCCTTGTGATGAGATTCTAGTTAATTATGTGGTGTTGACTTTTTGACATGTGATTGAAAAATACAATTTAATTCTGAATATGTTATTGAGGATTATTGTTTTTGATTATATAAGGCGGCTAAACAAGGGGCCGAACCCTTAACAAAAATAGAGAGGCCTGAAGACAAAATAGAGCCTTACCCCAGAAATAGCATATACCACCAGTACATAATGCCAGCAGAACCAGCAAAACTAGCCACTAAAGCTAAAGCCAAAAAATAGAGTAACAGAGTATCAGCAGTAAAATAACAAAGACAGAGGAGACCACAGCTCTCCTTACTAGACCATAGAGTTAATAATAGCATCCACTTTTTCAGCCAAATCATCACTATCAGTATTGACAGTAACCCCCAAATTCTTCAGTATAGAGAGGTTGAGGAGAATAGAGGTCCTGAGTACAACGGAGAGAACCCATTCCAACTTCGCAATGCGGACCCGCAGACTAGCAAGATCAGCCCCCAGACCATCATCAGTCTCCATAGCATCCTCGGCTTCTTCCACAAACATATCGCCCGCTTTGTCAGCATGGCCAGTAGAGTCAGCAGTTTCCTCCCATGTATCATGTGTTTCCTGCTTGTCTTCATCATCACCCGAAATATCCTGAATCTCCACATCCCTGTCGTCCTCCCCCCTGGTGAATTATTGTTGTATTCTATGGCATGAATTTAATTCTAGTTGCTTCGGCTATGATTATCATGACATGATTGACACTTGATCGAGATGTGCAGGTTTTACATTCCCAAGCCATGGGAAATTGGAGGTAGAATTCACACTATGTTATTCCCTATGAAACCGATCCATTCCCAAGAGGGATAAGGATCACGTTTGAAAATTGAATGTGATTTAAGTGCTTGATTTAATTTTTAATCTTTTGTCCTAGTACCCTTGGTTTAAATTAATTAAGTGTTGTATAAATTTTACTTGATTTACACCACTTGGTATTTGTTTTATTTTTTGAGGCCATTTAAAGTGGATTTATGACCCCTTTGTGAACCTTAGTGTCCCAAAAGTTACCCTAGGTGGTTACCCATGGGTCTAGGGTCAAGTTGGACTAACTAACCCTTGGATTAACTCAGTTTTGGTCACTCTAAACTATGGTTTAGTCAAAGTGACAAAATTTGAATTTAAGGAAGGTGGGAGATGAGTCATGCTTTGGGAAAGACTCATCTCCCTTCCCAATGTTTGGGAATCCTTTCCCAAGGAGGACTTGGGAGGTCTCTAAGACTCCCAAGTGTGTGGGATCTTCCTCCAAGGCTCTCACACACGTGTGAGAGCATCTTGGAGGGAGATGGCTCTTTGAGAGAATAAGAGGATGCCATATGGCATCCCTTATCCTCTTGGAGGTTTGAGTGGGAATGCCACGTCACCACTTGTCCTCTCACACGTGTGAGAGCACAAGTGGATAAGGTGAGGATTGAGATGGAATGGGAGGATGACACTTGTCATCCTCACACTTCCTCTTGCTTGCAAGTGGCATTGGAGGAGGAAGGAGAAGGTGACAAGTGTCACCTTCTCATTCCTCAAGGCCAAATTGATGGCCTATATAATCTTCTCTTGTTGAAGAGTGGCGGGTTCTTGCATTTTTGGAGGTTTATTTCTATTTTGGAGGAGTTTGGGGAAAGTTAGAGGATTCTTGAAGATTGGAAGGTTTGGGAAATCTTGGAGCTCTTCACGAAATGGGTTTCTATTATAGGGCTTTGAAGGTAAGCCTCTTAAGCTATGTTTTCTTCACCTTGCTTATTTGATGTGATGTGTTGTAGTTTTTGGTTGTTTTGTTGTTTTTTTATTTATTATTGTGTGGGATGAGAGTATGGTGAGAGCACCTCCATTTGGAGGTAATACTCAACCTCTCTAGGTAGGGGAAAAGAACCTCCTTGAGGTCACTCCCATATTGTGACATTTTTTTTTTGCCTTGAGGGCTTCTCATTATTGTGGAGGATATTTTAAATGGCAAGAGTACCATGGAGTTTATTTGTGATATTGGAGAGGTGTGGTTGTGGAGATTTTTGGCTTGAGTCCATGAGATTTATATCTTAGTTTTTGGGTGGCCTTTGAAGTAGAGGGGTCCATTCCCTACCCTCATCAAACTCATTTTCATGAGTTGAGTTTTGTGTTAAACCTTGGGGCTATTTTTGTGTTATTGTGTTTAATTCTTGTTGTGGAGTGTTCCACCTATGTGAATCGCTACCTGCCTAACCTGGGGGTGACCCACTTGTGGGTCTACAGTAGGGAGGAGGGCATTTCGAAGTGGTTGGGTTGTTGTACTTCTTGTTGTGTTTTATTGCAGGTGTATAAATGAAAAATGGAGTTGAGAGGAGTGCATCTTGGTGTTCTTATAGTTCTTTGTGTTGGTTGTTTTGAGCCTTGGCTTTATAGCTCTTTGTAAAAATTTGATTGATTATTTTGCCATGGAGTTGGCTGTGATAAATTTATTGCAATGTAAACGTTCTTTTATTTCAGTTAAGGCTGGTTATTTTTCTATGTTGTGAGTTATGGCTGAGAAATGCAAGAGAAATTTTATTTGTATAGTTTTGTCATATTTTCCTTACAAATGAAAGACATATATATGAATGTATTAAGTAAATGTAGTGAATGTAAAGGAAGAAGAAAGACATTTTAGTAAAGTAATTTCTCTTAAGCAGTTTTGAAAGTTCATTTTATTAGATGCTGATTTTTAAGGTTGAACTGTTATAAGGAAGAATTAAATACTATGCATCTCTTAGTATATTATGCCAAAAAAAAAAGCTGAAGTGATACTGTTCTATTCATGATAAATCTGAGAGTTAGAATTACTTCTTCTATTACTATTGCATGTGAAAGTGAGTGCTATATATTAATGTATTTGCTGGTTATTGTTTCATAAATTCTACATTGTTGTTTTTCCTTTAAAAAAAGAAAAGAAAAGGGATATTGTATTAGCACAGAAAAGTATAGAAGAAAATCTATTTAACTACACTTTCCTTTGCTGTATATATTACATAATGTGTATATACATTCATATATATATAGAAATATATATATATAGATATATATATATATATATGTTAAGTGTATACATATTTACATATCCATATACAAAATATGTTGAACTGTGTTACTGCCTTTTGATAAACTGGTCTTATCATTCTATATATATATATACACACACATATATATACATATATATATACATATATTTATATATAATATACATATTATATATATCCAAAATTTGAATTAATATCTATTAACAAATTACTGAGATTAAAACTAGTTGAGGAGCAAACTGCATTTGTTTTGGTAACGTTTCAACAAAAAACAAAACAAAAAGAAAAAGAAAAAAAAGAAATAGGGACTTTGGGCGGCGACGCCGCCCACAGTATTTTCTTTTATTTTATTTGTGAAGGGGTGTGGGTGGAGGCAAAGCCTCCTCCCCACACCCCTTACCACTGAAACCCCTGCAGTACTGGCTTAAACCTTGCTCTCGGCCGCTACATCCCAAAGCTCTGCCTACAACCTACACAGTCTCCCCAATAGCTCTGCCACCACCCAACTCACCGCCCTGCTCTGCCACCACTCCACCTCCGCCATATACCTCCCTCAGCGGCGCCCTTTCCGCCGCTCCTCTCCTTAGCGATTTCCTTCTGTCATGGCCACCGCCAGGCCTGCAACTACAAGAAATCCCTACTTAACGTATATAACACATGCAGTTTGCTTAATAAGGAACATATATATATATAGATTTATATCAAAAAAAAATATTGATTTATCTCTTCAAGATGTTGTATATACCCTGGGTAAACGGAGCAGCAAGCTCCACTCATGGCTGCCATGTCTTTCTCAAACCCTAACTTGTTCACAAAACAAAAGAAGAGAAAGAAGTTTAGGGCAAAACAACTAGAGGGGATAATGAAATACAATTAGGTTTTTCTTTTGAGACAACAATTATAATAGTAATTAGGGCTTTCTTATTTTTATGAGAAGATTTTATATTGTGGGGTTTTTATTTTATGTTTTTTTTTTAAAACCTCTATTTCCTTTCTCACCTTAGTTTATTCTTGGGATCTTTTATTTTTGTTTAATTTTAAATGGGGATTTGCACCTTGGATTAATTGCCTTGGGTTTTTAATTTTATTTTAGAGGGGGGGAAATTAATTTTTATTCTTAATGGAGAGAATATTTGCTTGTTTGTGGGTAAATCATGGTAGCATCTTCAGACTTGATCCAATGATATCAGATGAAAACAAGGTATTTGACAAAGGGAGATATAGGTTTTTTCTTTCTTGGTGTCCTTAGGCCACCAAGTGTGATCGGTGATGCAGATCAATATAACTTCATGACTCTGTGCCCAATGGATGGGGGACTGGTCTACATACTAGAGATCTGTGGTTCTCGCCATGCCTGCAAGAGGCATGCGTCCCCAGACAGAGCCACTATTGGTGCCTACATGAATAGTCAGGTTTCAAGCATTTAATTCTACAGGCACCCTCCCAGAAAATCCAAAAAGTTCTAAGTCTTTGGGCCTCCTCATCATATTTCAAATATAACTTGATATTCCAAAGGAGGGGGTCATCATCATGTTTCTAGGTATCACCCTGATATTCTTGCGGGGGTCATCATGTTTCTACTATCGGGTGATCTTAGTGAAGATCACCCCGATGTTGTTTTATCACCTCATGTTCGCTTCATCACCCCAAAGTGCAGACGTCAATTTTATGTGGGGGGTGATATCTGCCTATCTGGTGACCTGATCTTCTGCCCAGGGGTGATATTTTGAATATCAGTCATCTTGTGGATGATCACCCTATTATTGCAATATGATGGTGATGTCATCAGGATGGCGGGACGCATCATGTGGTCTTTGGCATGATATTATCAACAACTATGATGAGGAGGTTCACCAGTTGCCAATGAGGATATGAACATGATCAGGTGGTGGGTCATCAGGTTGGTTTTCAAATATAAGGTGATGGCGGTCTGGTGAGAGGTTGGTTTTCAAATATAAGGTGATGGCAGTCTGGTGAGATTTCTTATCGGGGTGTATTTATGATAAGGGTGATGTCTCGCATTAGGGTGATGTGAAATATTGTGGTGATATTTTCTTATAGGGGTGATTTTCTAATAAGGGTGATATTTCAAGGGAGGATTATCATACAGGTGGTTCACTGACGTCAAGGTGATATTGAACATCGAAGCATCATGCAGGAGGATCATGATGAGGTTTATATTGGCATCGTCGGAAGAAAATTTGCCAACTATCATCTTCCGGTGTGGTCATGCATATAAAGTGTTCAGGAGGTCACCACGGGGTGAATGTGGGATAATTAGTTCCCACATGATTTGAAAAATCAGGGTCATATTTCTTGGTGAGAAAATTTCTAAAGCGTACAGTCCACTGCATTCCCAAGACTGTGGGTTGGTGTGCTATTAATGGCAGATGTTATAGGGTATGGGCGATGGCGTGGACGGATTAGGTACTTGATTAAAGATGTGAATTCCCAAGCGGCGGCGCAAGGCTCGAGTTCAACCTCCCTGTCTCCTCCTCTACCTTCTGCATTCAATGTGTTGAGCACCATTTCTCATGAACTGTATCTAGCAAATTTTTGAATTTTGCCTTGTAATTAATATTGAGTGCACTCTCCTGCTATATATAGCAGGTTGTGTGACTCATTTTGGTTGTTGTTAAAAATTGGACAAACTTTTGGTGCTGAAGTTGGCGCTTTTCTGGATGTCTTGTGAGTTTATGAGTCTCATGTTGTATGTTTCATGCATAAATTCACTGGTTTCATGTTGTTTTATATGAGAAATTCTCTGTTGCATGTGTTTAATCATTTGTCTCCAAGCTGTGGGCATATTTTCTTTTGAATCAAGATAGCTAAGGGTTGTTTAAGATTCAAGAATATAGTTTTTTTATATTGAATGTTTAATTTCCTACCTCTGTTCAAGGAACAGATTAAATGTTTTAGGTTAATCATTGAGAAAGTATGTTGTAGTAGGGATACATTTAAGTATGAATGACTAATCACCTAGTTTTGGGAAGTATCTGTAAGGCAAACACTACAAAATCCCTTTGATATCCAATTTTTGGTATAGGTTTATGCTGAACATTCACATGTGTATGTCTACTGACTCCGAGCCTTGGATAGGCACCAATCTAGTCTTGTATTGAGGTTACACCCCAGGTCCTAGTTTTGCATCCAAACACTAAAAATCACACTTTAAACTTCTAAATCAAACCATTAGGACTTTAAAAGTAGTTTAGGACCAAAATCTCTATCTCACAACTGAACATAGGCCCAAAGCTAGCCCCTTTGCACTTATCTCATAGTTTTGGTCTACATAAAGGAGGATTTATCTTCTTTGTGTCAACAGCCCCCCAGTTCACAAGCATATCCTATGGATGTTGCATAGGGAATACCCCCCTTGGTTCTGCAGAGCCTAAAGAAGAAGAGGAGATATCTATAGAGTCTATCTCCTGTACTGTTGGCCCCTAGCCCAGAGATCCTGTTGATCATTGATGGCTACCTTGTAGGGATAACTAGGAAAAAGCAACCAGTCTAGGAAAAAAGCAATAGATTTGGCAACTCTGCTGGGGATTTGATTAAAAAGGGTCTTATTTTTGCAATCCCTTTTGAATTTGTGCCCATCCGAGTCACCAATAGATTTGGTGACTCCGTTGGGGAGTGATATCTGGATCTTTCATGTGAATGATGGTGCTCTGCTGGTGGAATGAACTCAGAAGAATATATGATGAGCTTTCAGTTATTTGAAAATTTTATCCTCTCTAGAGAGGTGGCAACTCTGCAAAAAAGTTTTAGTGCACATGAAAGATTGATGTATGTTGTTGTGATCTAAAAATATTCTATTCAGGACTTCAGCATCTAGATGAGAAAAGGTACCTAGCTTCTTCCCACTTGTATTTGTTGTTTTATTGCATAAGTTAGATGCCGAGGGAAGCCTTAGGTCTTAGGTAGACATAGGATGTCTAAGATTAAAAATTTTATGAATCCAAACATGTATTCACCCATACTCAGTCAAGAGGGGGATGAAATGTTGTGTAAAAGAATGTAAGAGACAAAAAATAGGTTGATATTCTTAGAGGCTTGGTAGGCTCAGTTAAATAGTGATAACCCTGTTGTGTCTACCAGTCAAAAGGCTAAACCTCTTGTCAGCCCCTTTGATCCTTTGTATGACCAGCTAGATTTGTCATGGGTTGACTATAAAGTTGAAAGTATGCCTACTCAGATGTACAATCAGATGCCTAGATTTGGTGGACACAGTGTGTGTGATGGGGGTGCACATATCCAAAATTTTCACAGCTTTATGGAAAGACACTCATTTAGAGATGAGGATATGTGGATGAGGTTTTTTGTTAAATCCTTTGATGCAAAAGCTAGAGATTGGTATTTGAGCTTTTCGAAGAGATCCTTTGCCTATTGGGATGAACTTGTTGACTATTTTAGAGAAGAATTTGCAAGAGAACCTGCTGATCTTCTTGCAAGATTAATGGAAATCAGAAAACAAGATGAAGAGCCTTGTATTGATTTCAGTCATAGATTTGCAGTAGCCCTTTCATAGATCCTTGAAGACTTCATACTTGATATTTTAGCCTATATTGGCATATATTTTGAAGCCTTTGAGGAGGGCTCTAGTGCAATACTAAGGGAATTTAAGATAACAAGTATGCAGATGGCATACAAGTTTTTAGAAAATATAGAAAAAATGAGAAATGAGCATATGCTAAATTCCCTGTCCACAGGTTTTGGTATGAATAACAATTGTATAGCTGCAAATGACCAACTGATCATGGCATCATGTGAAGATAAAAATGAGAATGAAAATACACCAATTGAGGATGCTAGTAGAAGGATCAATGATGACTCCCATTGTAGGGTTGAGGTGTCTGGTCCTAAAAACAATGATGAGGTTATGGAAAGAAATGAACATCTATTTGAATGGGTTTGTGAAGATGATTGTGAGTATTGTGCTCAAGATAGAGAAGAAATAAGCAAACAAAGGAGCAGTTCCATGTTTGAACCATTGCCTTTTATTCAGATACATGTAGATGATGAAGAGCAATTAGAGATTGAAACAAGTGCTAATGTTGAGCATGATTGTTCTTCATTTGATTATAGTTTTGCTTATGACATACATGCTGATACTCCTCCACAAGAAGAATTCATTGGTAATGAAAATGCATGTTTTGCTACCCATGAACCAATGGCATACCATAGTGAAGCTGAAACACTTGGATCAGCCCTTTTTGACACATATAGTGATGAGGATCTTTTTGAGTATGGTGGGAATCAAGGCACTGTTGTTGATATGGATTTTGATTCTCATCCTAATGAAAGAGAAGCCAACATACATCATGAGGGTTATTGTAAAGATGTGCCAGAGTCTAATCTTTTCCAGTTTGGTGTTGTTGATGTTTGTGTGCATGATGTGCACAAATATGAATTTGAAGGCTTTTTCTTTGATATACCAGCTTATGATAAAGTGAGCCCTGATGATCCTAGCTACATGGTGGATTTTGAGTGCTTTCAATTTTTAGTCTAGCTAGGAGATCATTTTGCAATGTATATTGCTGATATAGACGATGATAAGTGCTATATGCCATATGAATGTGCATTGTTTGATAAATATAGCATTCACATGTTTCCTGATGTGGAAGGTTGTTTGCATAAGGTTGACAGTGACAAGCTAAATGAGAGGGTTGAATATGCAAATGACAAGGCTTGTTTGTGGGTAAATCATGGCAGCATCTTTAAGTTTGATCCAGTGATATCAGATGAATACAAGGTATTTAATAAAGGGAGATATAGGTTTTTCCTTTCTTGGTGGCCTTAGGCCACCAAGTGTGATCGGTGATGCAGATCAATATAACTTCATTACTCTATGCCCAATGGATGGGGGACCGGTCTACATACCAGAGATCTGTGGTTCTCACCATGCCTGCAAGAGGTATGCGGCCCCAGACAAAGCCACTGTTGGTGCCTGCATGAACAGTCAGGTTTCAAGCATTAATTCTACAAGCACCCTCCTAGAAAATCCTAAACGTTCTAAGTCTTTGGGCCTCCTCATCATATTTCCAATATAACCTGATATTCTGGAGGAGGGGGTCATCATCATGTTTCCAGGTATCACCCTGATATTCTTGTGGGGGTCATCATGTTTCTAGTATTGGGTGATCTTAGTGAAGATCGCCCCCCAATGCTATTTTATCACCTCATGTTCACTTCATCACCCTGAAGTGCAGACGTCAATTTTATGTGGGGGGTGATATCTGCCTATTTGGCAACCTGATCTTCTACCCGGGGGGTGATATTTTGAATATCAGTCATCTTGTGGATGATCACCCTGTTATTGCAATATGATGGTGACGTCATCAGGATCAGCGGGACGCATCATGTGGTCTTTGGCATGATATTATCAGCAGATATAATGAGGAGGTTCGCCAGTTGCCGATGAGGATATGAACATGATCAGGTGGTTGGTCATTAGGTTGGTTTTCAAATATCAAGTGATGGCGGTCCGGTGAGATTTCTTATCGGGGTGTATTTTCGATAATAGTGATGTTTCACATCAGGGTGATGCGAAATATCATGGTGATATTTTCTTATCGGGGTAATTTTCCAATAAGGGTGATATTTCACATCAGGGTGATGTGAAATATTGGGGTGATATTTCAAGGGAGGATTATCATGCAGGTGGTTCGCTGACGTCAGGATGATATTGAACATCAGAGCATCATGCAGGAGGATCATGATGAGGTTTATATTGGCATTGTCGGGAGCAAAATCACCGACTATCATCTTTCGGTGTGGTCATGCATATAAAGTGTTGAGGAGGTTGCCGCATGGTGAATGTGGTATAATTAGTTCCCACATAATTTGAAAAATTAAGGTCATATTTCTTGGTGAGAAAATTTCTGAAGCACACAATCCACTACATTCCCAAGGGCGTGGGTTGGTGCACCGTTAATGGAAGATGTTACAAGGTATGGGTGATGGCGTTGACAGATCAGGTACCTGATTGAAGATGTGAATTCCCAAGTAGTGGCACAGGGCTCATGTTCAACCTCCCTATATCCTCCTCTACCTGCTGCATTCAATGTGCTGAGCGCCATTTCTGATGAACTGTATCTGGCAGATTTATGAATTTTGCCTTGTAATTAATGCTAAGTGCACTCTCCTACTGTATATAGTAGGCTATGTGACTCATTCTAGTTGTTAAAAACTAGACAAACTTTTGGTGTTGTGATACAATACAACTTCATTGGTGGCTCTTTTCTAGATGTCTTGTGAGTTTATGAGTCTCACGTTGTATGTTTCATGCATAAATTCACTAGTTTCATGTTGTTTTATATGAGAAATGCTCTGTTGCATGTGTTTAATCATTTGTCTCCAAGCTATGGGCTTGTTTTCTTTTGAATCAAGATAGCTAAGAGTTGTTTAAGATTCAGGAATATAGTTTTTCTATACTGAATGTTTAATCTCCTACCTTTGTTCAAGGAACAGATTAAATGTTTCAGGTTAATCATTGAGAAAGTATGTTACAGCAGGGATACATTTAAGTATGAATGACTAATCACCTAGTTTTGGGAAGTATTTGTAAGGTAGACACTACAAAATCCCTTTGATATCTAGTCTTTGGTATAAGTTTATGCTAACCATTCACATGTGTATGTCTACTGACTCCGAGCCCTAGATAGACACCAATCTAGTATTGCATTAAGGTTACACCCCAGGTCCTAGTTTTGCATCCAAACACTAAAAATCACACTCTAAACTTCAAAATCAAACCATTAGGACTTTAGAAGTAGTTTAGGACCAAAATCCTCTGTCTCACAACTGAACATAGGCCCAAAGCTAGCCCCTTTGCACTTATCTCACAGTTTTGGTCTACATAAAGAAGGATTTATCTGCTTTGTGTCAACATCCCCCCAATTCACAAGCATATCTTATGGATGTTGAATAGGGAATACCCCCTTGGTTCTGTAGAGCCTAAAGAAGAAGAGAAGATATCTATAGAGTCTATCTCCTATACTATTGGCCCTTAGCCTAGAGATCTTGTTGATCATTGATGGCTACCTTGTAGGGATAACTGGGAAAAAGCATCTAGTCTGGGAAAAAACCAACATGCGTATTGCCACCGAGCACACAGACATGTGCAAGGGGGTTCCTAGGGATAGGTAGAAAAGTTTTTCATAGTTCGTGTCATGACCACATGACAAATGTGGACATGACACATGTGTTGTGTGTCGTGACTGCATGGAAAATTTGGGCATGACATTTGGTATCAGAGCCTAAGTTTAAACACTGGGCTTATTTTGGGCACATTATTATTTTCGCAACTTTGATTAATTTGTGGTTACCTCATTTTTGTAGGATGCCTCCCAGATGAGTTCGACGAGTGTAGTCTCATCACACTCCACCCCTTGAGGTACACACTGACTCTTCAGCTGAGGGATAGGATCAACCAGTCCTACAGGCACTGCATGCACCACCATCCCTACCAGATATTGGGCCACAGATACTACAGGCTTTACAGGTAGTTTTAGATAGGCTTCCACTAGCTGTAGTTGAGCCGCACGTAGAGCCACATGTCGAGCCCAGCAAGGGTCTGCGAGAGGAGCCATGAGATGAGTCCCATGTCGAGCCACGTGTGGAGCCCCCGCATTGAGCTACGAGGGGCACCATATGTGGAGCCTTATGTTGAGGTGCCAGAGACAAAGGAGGTTGGTTCGGCTGATAGGGCCTGTAGCAGGAGCCCTCCACGTCATGATAGGTGTGATGAGATAGTACGAGTAGAGGACATTGTTCACAGACCTTATGATTATTGCATAGATGAGCCTATCAGGAGGCACAGAGATAGAGGAGAGCCCATTAGGGATATATTGAGGTTAAACCCTCCTACATTCGTCGGGACCACAGAGGAAGCTGAGGCAGAGGCCTGGCTCATCAGCTTAGACAAATGCTTCGTGTTGCATCCTTACGAGGGCAACATGAAAGCCCATGTGGCAATACACCGGTTGCGAGATGTAGTAGCTACCTAGTGGCGCACTGAGGAGTGCAAGTGTCACCTTTCTTTAGACACTCACATGGGAGACCTTCATTGAGTGCTTTAATGCATGATACTTATCAGATCATTATAGGCAGTGTCGTGTAGACGAGTTCCATGACCTCTAGCAGAGGGGACTTACAATGGCATAGTATGAGGGTAGATTTACCGAGTTATCCCATTATGCAGAGTATCTCCATGACGAGAAGCTCCTGGTCTATAAGTTTATTAGAGGACCAAATCATAGTATAGCAGGGCCCATTCATATGGCAGACCCCCAGACTTTGAGTGATGTTACCGAGAAGGCATATGTCACTAAGGAGATTCAGGGACAAGGGCAGAGTTCATACCCTCAGTTTCAGGATCGTGGACAGTAGCAGCATTAGTAGAGTTTCCGTAGACCATCCCAGCCACCTCATAGAGGAGGATTTAGTTCTGCACCCTTGCCTCCTAGGCCCCCACAGTAGCAGCAGCAGAGAGCTAAGACACAGCAGAGGGCACATGGGGCATGTAATAGAGATTGGCAGTAGTAGGGCCCGCGCAGAGATCAGAGGCAGCATGGACCACCTATGAGACTCGTGAGGTCATAGCAGTCTTATAGGGGCTTGTAGGGGTCTACTGGTAGATTAGGGTAGTAGCAGTCGAGTGGGACTTAGACTAGATAGGTACATGCTAGGGGCCCTTGTTATGCTTGTGGTGGAGCTGGACACCTAGCTAGAGAGTGTCCATAGGGTTTTACAGCAGGGGGATAGCCTCATCCAAGAGGATCCAAGTAGACTGTTGGTGATGTGGGTAGATCCCACCATATGTTCGTGGTGGTTGATAACCACCAAGCTAATTTTTAGGCGTTAGTGATTGAGACGTCAGGTATGATTGGGGGTAACCCCACTTCTATTATCTTTGATTCTGGTGCTACTAACTCTTTCGTATCTCCATCGTTAGTGGAGTGTTGTAGGCTAGTAGCCTCTAGGTAGGGTGATAGGTGGGTGGTTGAGTTGGCCTCAGGGGCCAAGATGATAATAGATGCCTTAGTCCACAACTGTGAGATTGCTTTGGGACCCTTTACCACAGTATGTGACCTTAGAGTCATGACATTAGGATCCTATGATGTGGTGTTGGGTATGGATTGGCTTGCGGCTCATCGAGCCAAGTTGGATTGTTGTCGAAGGGCAATCAACTATTTAGACGATCACAGTACATCAGTTGAGATAGTGGGCATGTAGAAGCCCATAGCAGTGTGTATGATATCCACTCAGCAACTTAAGTGTTGCATGCAGAAGGGGTGCCAAATGTTCACCATCACAATGAGTGATAGATCAGATGACGAGCCTAAGGCATCTTTGGATGATCATCCCATCTTTAGAGAGTTTGTCGATGTATTTCCAGCAGAGTTACCGGGGATGCCACCCTAACGTGAGGTAGACTTTCACATAGACTTAGTGCCAGGTGCCGAGCAAGTGTCTTGTGCACCCTACAGGATGACCACATGAGCTCACTAAGCTCAAGTTACAGTTGGAGGACTTGCTCGAGAAAGGGCACATCTGACTGAGCATTTCACCTTGGGGAACTCCTGTCATCTTCGTAAAGAAGAAGGATGGGTCTCTTTGTTTGTGCATGGACTACAAGTAGTTGAATAAGGTGATGGGGAAGAACTGTTATCCCCTACCCAGGATTGACGATCTTTTTGATCGGATGCAGGGAGCCAGAGTGTTCTCTAAGATTGATTTGAAGCTCGGTTATCATCAACTACGTATCATAGAGACAGACATTCATAAGACTACCTTCCAAACTCAATATGGCCACTATGAGTTCACTGTGGTTCCCTTCAGCTTGACAAACACTGCTGCAGTGTTCATGAGTCTCATGAATGGGGTGTTCCATACCTATCTAGATCGGTTCATGATCATTTTCCTTGATGACATTTTGATCTATTCACAGACCGAGGAGGAGCATGAGGAGCACCTTCGTCAGGTTCTACAGTGTTTGAGAGAGTAGAATCTTTATGGGAACTTGGCAAAGTGTGTATTTTTTAGGACAAAGGTTCAATATCTGGGGCATATCCTATCTGGCGATGGAATCTCAGTAGATCCATCGAAGATCAAGGCTATTAGGGATTGGCCAGCACCCACTAGTGTGACTAAGGTCAGGAGTTTTATGGGGTTAGCTGGTTATTATTGTCACTTTGTTGAGGGTTTTTCTCAGATAGTGCACCCCATCACTTCCCTTCAATGGAAAGGGAAGAGCTTTTTATGGAATGAGTAGTGTGAGAGGGCCTTCGGGGTCCTCAAGGAGCGTCTTACCTGTGCTCCCATTTTAGCAGTTCCTAATATTGCAACAAATTTTATGGTTTGCTTGGATGCATCACTTGAGGGATTAGGAACCGTACTTATGTAGGGTGGTAGAACGATCACGTATGATTCCTGAAAGCTCAAGACCCATGAGCTAAATGACCCCACTCATGACTTGGAGTTAGTGGTAGTGGTTCATGCTCTAGTTCGTTGGAGACATTTCTTATTGGGTCATCGCTTCAATCTCCATTTAGATCATCATAGCCTTAAGTATATCTTTACACAGCCGAATCTAAATACTCATCAGCGGTGTTGGATGGAGTTCCTCTGTGAGTATGACTTTGATATCCACTACATCAAAGGGAAGGAGAACGTGGTTGCTGACGCATTGAGTCAAAGGTGCCACGAGCTCTTGACCTTGACTCTGAGTGTGAACTTGAGAGGTTGCATTATTTAGCATCTGCCAGAGGATGAGTGGTTTCTTGAGGTATGGTAGGAGATCAATTCACAGAGGGCCCTTGTGGGCAAGTTTGCAAGGTATTCACTTGAGGCAGATGGGTTACTTCAGCATCGACAGCGCATCTATGTACCCCGCGTAGGTGACCTATGTATTGTAGTATTATCAGAGGCTCATAGAGCACCATATGCGGCACATCTGGGGGTGAAGAAGATGTATGCTGACCTATGACAGTTGTACCATTGGGCAGGTATGAGATGTTACATAGCAGAGTTTGTTGTTTGATGCCTTGAGTGCCAGAGGGTCAAGGCCGAGCATCAGCATCCAGCAGGTCTTCTATACCCACATGTTATACCGGAGTGGAAATGGGACACCATCTCCATGGAATTTATTGTTGGTCTTCCTATGTCTTCATGTCGCCATGATGCTATCATGGTGACAATCGACAAGTTGTCTAAGGTGGCACATTTCTCACCTGTACGCACGACGTACAATGCGCTAGCAGTGGTGAGGGTATTCTTAGATGATATTGTGAGATTACATGGAGTACCTTGTCGCATCATTTCTAATAGAGATCCAGTTTTCACTTCAGCATTCTGAAGAGCTTTACAGCAGGCGTTGGGCACACAGCTCAACTTTAGCTTCGCTTATCATCCTAAGACAGATGGGTAGATAGAGCGGGTGAATTAGGTGTTGGAGGACATACTTCGGATGTATGTTATGGACCATCAGTCTAGATGGGAGGAGTATTTGTATTTGGTTGAGTTTGCCTACAATAATGGGCATCACAGCTCATTGGATATGCCTCCCTTTCAGGCTTTATACGGTAGACCATGCAAGACACTATTGAGTTGGGATCGGATAGAGGACAGAGTTGCCATTGGTCTAGAGTTAGTACAAGATATGGAGCAGTAGGTCACACTGATTAGGTGGAGATTACAGGAGGCACAAGATAGGTAGAAGAAGTATGTCGGTGCTAAGAGGACTGATCGAAGCTTCTCAGTAGGTGACAAGGTATTCCTTAGAGTGCAGCCACACAAGAGTCAAATCCATTATGGAAAGAGCTCTAAGCTCGCACCATAGTTTGTAGGCCCCTTTGAGATTTTGGAGCGGATAGGATCAGTTGCCTATCGTCTAGCATTGCCACCTAGCCTGTCACATATCCATGATGTCTTTCATATTTTTGTTTTGAGGTGATATATATCTTATTTATCTCACGTACTGGACTGGAGTGCTCTACAGGTAGAGGCAGATGGGCAATTGGCTTTGGAGCCAATTAGCATATTGGCTTGTCTGATGCTGGGCCTTCAAGGTTGAGAGATGGACCAGGTTAGAGTCCAATGGCATCCTTATGATGAGGTCATAGTGACTTGGGAGGATGTAGCTGGTTTGAGGGCACTCTATCCTCACCTTTTTGATGACTCCCAGGAGAAAGTTTAGTCTTAGGGGGGAGGATGTGAGGCCGATTACTTTACCTTCCTTATTTTGATCATTATGCATTTCAGTTGATGACATTATCAAACTTTTTAGAGACTATGGTTTCATTATGCAAACTTGATTTATCTCCTAATTATGATAGGACATTGATTAGACATTTGTGATTTGATTGGATCATATTTGATACTATTTTGTGATTCGACATATGAGATATATATTTGATGATGCCTTGTGATGAGATTCTAGTTAATTATGTGGTGTTGACTTTTTGACATGTGATTGAAAAATAAAGTTTAATTCAGAATATGTTATTGAGGATTATTGTTGTATTCTATGGCATGAATTTAATTCCAATTGCTTCAGCTATGATTATCATGGCATGATTGACACTTGATCAAGATGTGCAGGTTTTACATTCCCAAGCCACATAAAATTGGAGGTAGAATTCACACTATGTTATTCCCTATGAAACCGATCCATTCCCAAGAGGAATAAGGATCACGTTTGAAAATTGAATGTGATTTAAGTGCTTGATTTAATTTTTAATCTTTTGGCTTAGTACCCTTGGTTTAAATTAATTAAAAATAAGTGTTGTATAAATTTTACTTGATTTACACCACTTGGTATTTGTTTTATTTTTTGAGGCCATTTAAAGTGGATTTACAACACCTTTGTGAACCTTAGTGTCCCAAAAGTTACCCTAGGTGGTTATCAATGGGTCTAGGGTCAAGTTGGACTAACTAACCCTTGGATTAAATCACTTTTGGTCACTCTAAACTATGGTTTAGTCAAAGTGACAAAATTTGAATTTAAGGAAGGTGGGAGATGAGTCATACTTTGGGAAAGACTCATCTCCCTTCCCAAAGTTTGGGAATCCTTTCCCAAGGAGGACTTGGGAGGTCTCTAAGACTCCCAAGTGTGTGGGATCTTCCTCCAAGGCTCTCACACACGTGTGAGAGCATCTTGGAGGGAGATGGCTCTTTGAGAGAATAAGATAATGCCATATGGCATCCCTTATCCTCTTGGAGGTTTGAGTGGGAATGCCACCTCCTCACACATGTGTGAGAGCACAAGTGGATAATGTGAGGATTGAGATGGAATGGGAGGATGACACTTGTCATCATCACACTTCCTCTCCCTTGCAAGTGGCATTGGAGGAGGAAGGAGAAGGTGACAAGTGTCACCTTCTCATTCCTTAATGCCAAATTGATGGCCTATATTATCTCCTCTTGTTGAGGAGTGGGGGGTTCTTGCATTTTTGGAGGTTTCTTTCTATTTTGGAGGAGTTTGGGGAAAGTTAGAGGATTCTTGAAGATTGGAAGGTTTGGGAAAGCTTGGAGCTCTTCACCAAATGGGCTTCCATTATAGGGCTTTGAAGGTAAGCCTCTTAAGCTATGTTTTCTTCACCTTGCTTATTTAATGTGATGTGTTGTAGCTTTTGGTTGTTTTGTTACTTTTTTATTATTTTTGTGTGGGATGGGAGTATGGTGAGAGCACCTCCATTTGGAGGTAATACTCAACTTGTTTGGGTAGGGGAAGGGAACCTCCTTGAAGTCACTCCCACATTGTGATATTTTTTTTTCCTTGAGGGCTTCTCATTGTTGTGGAGGATATTTTAAATGGCAAGAGTTCCATGGAGTTTATTTGTGATACTAGAGATTTGTGGTTGTAGAGATTTTTGGCTTGAGGCCATGAGATTTGTATCTTAGTTTTTGGGTGGCCTTTGAAGTAGAGGGGTCCATTCCCTACCCTCATCAAACTTATTTTCATGAGTTGAGTTTTGTGTTAAACCTTGGGGTTGTTTTTGTGTTATTATGTTTGATTCTTGTTGTGGAGTGTTCCACCTGTGTGAATCCCTGCCTCCCTAGCTTATGGGTGACCCACTTACGGGTCAAAGGTAGGGAGGAGGGCATTTCAATGTGGCTGGATTGTTGTACTTCTTGTTGTGTTTTATTGCAAATGTTTAAATGAAAAATGGAGTTAAGAGGAGTGCATCTTGGTGTTCTTATAGTTCTTTGTGTTGGTTGTTTTGAGCCTTGGCTTTATAGCTCTTTGTAAAAATTTGATTGATTATTTTGCCATGGAGTTGGCTATGATAAATTTATTGCAATGTAAACGTTCTTTTATTTCAGTTAAGGCTAGTTATTTTTCTATGTTGTGAGTTATGACTGAGAAATGCAAGAGAAATTTTATTTGTATAATTCTGTCATATTTTCCTTACAAATGAAAAACATATATATGAATGTGTTAAGTAAATGTAGTGAATGCAAAGGAAGAAGAAAGACATTTTAGTAAAGTAATTTTTGTTAAACAGTTTTGAAAGTTTATTTTATTAGATGTTGATTTTGGAGGTTGAACTGTTATAAGGAAGACTTAAATACTATGCATCTCTTAGTATATTATGCCCAAAAAAAAAGGGTGAAGTGATACTGTTCTCTTCATGTATAAATCTGAGAGTTAGCATTACTTCTATTACTATTGCATGTGAAAGTGAGTGCTATATATTAATGTATTTGCTGGTTATTATTTCATAAATTCTACATTGTTGTTTTTCCTTTAAAAAAAAAGGGGGGGGATACTATATTAGCACAAAAAAGTATAGAAGAAAATCTATTTAACTACACTTTCCTTTGCTATATATATTACATAATGTGTATATACACTCATATATATATATATGTTAAGTGTATACATATTTATATATCCATATACAAAATATGTTGAACTGTGTTACTGCCTTTTGATAAACTGGTCTTAACATTCTAATTATATATATATATATACATATATATGCATATATATGCATACATATATATACATATATTTATATATAATATACATATTATATATATCCAAATTTTGAATTAATAACTATTAACAAATTACTGAGATCAAAACTAGTTGAGGAGCAGACTGCATTTGTTTTGGTAAGGTTTCAACAACAAAAAAACAAAAAAAAAAGAAATAGGGACTGTGGGCGGCGGCGCCACCCATAGTATTTTCTTTTATTTTATTTTTGAAGGGGTGTGGGGAGGAGGCTTTGCCTCCATCCATACAAAGCCTCCTCCCCACACCCCTTACCATTGAAACCCTTACAGCACCAGCTTAAACCTTGCTCTCGGTCACTACATCCTGAAGCTCCGCCTGCAACCTACGCGGTCTCCCCAACAACTCCGCCACCACCCTGCTCTGCCATCACTTCGCCTCTGCTGTATACCTCCCTCAGTGGCACCCTTTCTGCCGCTCCTCTCCTTAGCGATTTCTTTCTATCATGGCCGTCGTCAGGCCTACAACTACAAGGAATCCCTGCTTAATGTATAGAACACATGCAGTTTGCTTAATAAGGAACATATATATATAGATTTATATCAAAAAAATATGGATTTATCTCTTCAACATGCTGTATATACCCTAGGTAAATGGAGCAGCAAGCTCCACTCATGGTTGCCATGTCCTTCTCAAACCCTAACCTGTTCACAAAACAAAAGAAGAGAGAGAAGTTTAGGGCAAAACAACTAGAGAGGATAATGAAATACAATTAGGTTTTTCTTTTGAGACAACAATTATAATAGTAATTAGGGCTTTTTAATTTTTGTGAGAAGATATTTTAATTAAGATTTTATATTGTGGGGTTTTTATTTTATGTTTTTTTTTAAAACCTCTATTTCCTTTCTCACCTTAGTTTATTCTTGAGATTTTTTATTTTTGTTTAATTTTAAATGGGGATTTGCACCTTGGATTAATTTCCTTGGGTTTTTAATTTTATTTTAGAGGGAGGGGGTGGGAAATTAATTTTTATTCTTATTGGAGAGAATATTTTTCCTTGATTTTAATTCATCCTAGTTGGCAGATTTTTTTTATTTCTAATTTACCTTAGCGAGATTTTATTTAAACATTTTTTTATTATTATCGATTTTATCATTATTTTTCAGGATGAGTTATTTAAACTCTCCCCCCTTCTCTATTAAATATCTAAGTTAGTTATTAAATATAATGCCAGAATTATATTTAATAACGGACCCAAGTTTTCTTTTGATTTATCTGACGTCTTGTCATTTATTATAAATTTATTTTTATTGAATTTTTAACCTTTTTATGCAAGGTCGATTTATTAGACCTTGGCATGTTATTTAATTATTTAATTATTTGATTTTGTATCATTATGAATTTGGTCTTAAATTATAATTTAACTTTGTTCTTAAATTTTATTTAATTTCCCTATTGGTGGATTGTTTTAAAATTTTATTTTGCATTTAATGAAAACGTGTTATGCTGTCAAATTTTTCCTAGATTTCAAGGGTTTTGATTTTACATTATTTTATTAATTCCATTCCATCATTCCACTTTAATCATGTGTCATCATGCTAAATTATTTTATCACTTTTTGATCTAAGTTAAATTAGGGTTCGATGTTGGCAGAAACTTCTTCACCTAGGAAACTTAGGGTTCAGATTAAAATCAGCCTAACCCTAGAAGCGACACACTTCATGTCATGTACCCCCTAGACGGCTACCATCATCGCGGCTATGTTGACACGTTTATGCCTTATGCGTATTGCGAGGGGGTTCCTAGGGATAGGTAGAAAAGTTTTTCGTAGTTTGTATCATGACCACATGACAAATGTGGACATGACACGTGTGTTGTGTGTCGTGACCGCATGGGAAATACAGGCATGATAGGTTACCAGGTCAATTATGTAGTTATGACTGGTTACCACTTCCTAACTGCATTTCTCCTTGTATAAATACTTTTACAATTCATTGAATAAATCAATCAGACATTTAATGTTTATTAATTTGATTATGGCATCCTTTGACATCAACATGGGGACACCTAAGCACTCTTCGAAGGCATTGACATGGGCACCATCATAATTGAATCAGCTTCAACACAATTCTGGGAGGCCAATTATTTTCCTTATTTTGATCGTTTTACATTACAGTTGGTGATATTATTAGACTTTTAGAAACTATTGTTCCTTTATGCAAATTTGATTATATCTCCTGATTTTAGTTTGACATTGTTTAGACATGTCGTGATTCGATTTAAATCATATTTTGATGCTATGTTGAGATTTGACATGCGAGATATATTAGATGATGATTATTGGTGTGATTTCTAGTTCATTATGTGAATTCATTAATTCATGATGATTATGTGACATTAGATAAAAAATGCAGTTTAATCTTGAATTATGTTGTAAATAATTAATGTTGTCTACAATGGCATGAATTTAATTTTAGTTGATTCGGCTATGATTATTCATGATATGATTGACACTTGATCTAGTTGTGCAGGATTATATTCTCAGGCCATAGAAAAGCGGAGGTAGTGTTCACACATATGTTATTCCCTGTGAAACCGATCCATTCCCAAAAGGGATGTTGTTTGAGTACTTGTTTGATGTATTATTTTGGCCTAATACCCCTTTTGTTATACTAATTTATATCATGTGTTGTATATTTTTATTGTTTTACACCACTTGGTATTGTTTTCATTTATGGGCCATTTAAAGTGAATTTATGACTCCCTAAGTGTACCTTAGTGTCCCAAAACTTACCCTAGGTGGTTACCCATGGGTCTAGGGTCAATTTTGACTAACTAAACCTTGGGGTAACTCACTTTTGGTCACTCTAAACTGAAGTTTAGTCAAAGTGACGAATTTTAAAATGGCTAAGGGTGGGAAATGAGTCATGCTTTGGGAAAGATGCATCTCCCTTCTCAAAGTTTGGGGATCCTTTCACCAAGAAGACTTGTGGTGCAGGAGCACCAAAATGTCTAGGATTTGGTTAAATCTTCAAGTTGTTTTGTTTTTTTCAATAAGGTCTTTGAGACAACTAAATATTGTTATGAGACTTGAAATCCATGCTTGTAAGGGACTATGTCCAAATAGCTAGAAACTATTGTTATGTTGAAGTCCTAGGGAGGACAATCGTGTTGTAATAGGTAGTTTGTAATAGTCTTTTTTTGTAAGCCTTTATTGAGGCATTTAGGACAGTCATTAAAGTCATTTAAGTTTTCATGTTTGTTAGCCTATAGAGGCATGTCAAAGGTTGGAAGGGGGTGTTATAACCTTGTACAAAGGTTAACCATATGTTAAAAGCATTGTTAAACACAAAAAGCCATCAGTGTAGTCCTAAAAAGGACAGTTTCTAAAAATAGTTTTGTTACTGCAGTTAAAAATCAAGAAGGAAGCTCGATGGTTGGGCAGTTACATCAACCCCCAACCACTCCCACTTCACTTCATGCAATGTATGAGGCTTATTTGAAGCCAAGAAGGTTTCCATTGTAAGAGATATTCGAAGGAATAGAAAGATATAACAAAAAGACAACTATTTTCTACTTTTTCTACCTTTTCTATTTTTTTCTTTGCTGTTACCAGTCTGTACCCACAACTGTACGGATTTGTCATTGCCCAAGTTTATAATGGATGGTTAGAGGACTGAAGTAGCTTGGTTTTGAGTCTTATTTGAAGTCTTGACAATGATCTAGGTGGGAGAAATCATTGATTTCCTTTAGACTATCTTAAAACTACTGTTATAGTCTAGTAATTCGATGTCTTCTGCATTAATCCATACTTGTACGGCTGAGTAGTGGTTAGTGCCTACGATAGGTGATTAGTGTGGAGTGTTACCTATCTTTTGCAAGTGGTTTAAGCTCTTAACATTCTTGTATAGCTCTATATTTCTCCTTCCTCTACAAGTGGGTTTGAAAACCTAACTTAGGGCTTTTCTAAGTAGCCCGATGGATTTCTCCCCATTCCATTGACCTTTGTCTATCCTACTCAATGGAATGGGCTATATATTAGGTAATACAATGTCTTGTGAAGGTTTGGGGAGGTAGGAGGATAGTTTGGACTGAGTTGGTCATGTAGATGACCCTACAGAAGTCTTGTGTTGGAACTTGGAGAAGGACAGTAGCAAGTTATGTGATGGCCACTTATTGAGGAAGTGGAGATGTTATGAAACACCAATCATCAGCAATGATACAAGCTGCCCCTAGATCTAGAAATGATCCTATGACAAGAAATATGGAGGTAGTCACTACAAGAAGGTAATAGGCCTCCTGGAGACAGTCACTGCAGAGAAGGCTTAGAGATAGCCACTGCCAAGAAGGTTAGAGATTTGCTTATCATGTTGTTGCTTTGTCAATGGAGGCATTAGGGTGAATACATGATTAGGTTTGGTATGTTGCAAAGAAATTGTGCTTGTGTAGAGGGAGATCATCCCAAAGAGGTTTGTGTGACTTTCTTGCCAATGGAGCAGCAATGTTATGACAGTTAATGAGACTACTGTCCTGCAGACCCTACATAGTGGGTTAGATGGAGTCCTGATTGGAGTTAGGTACTAGGGGATAGGTGTCTTGAAGTTCCCACTTCATTGATGTCAAGAACAAGTTGATATTGTGTTGAAGGCCTGCCTTATGTGAAGGTTGATCTCTGTCTAAGGAAAACAATGAACTTGAGAGTTATTGCATTGAAGTTGTGAAACATGCTTCTGCTCTCCTAGATGCTCTGCATCATTTGTGGTATCAGAGCCACTAGTAGGTCCTTGATGGAGTAAAGGATCTTGTGAAATAGTCAGAGTTTGAAAGAGTTGTAAAGATGCCTCCAAAGAATCAGATGGCTAGGGAGAACAATGAATTGAGAGAAGCCTTAGAGGCTAGAGAAAAAGAATTGAGGGATAGAAGAGAACAGGATGTTGTAAGGGAAAGAGAGTTGAGGCAAGTAAGAAGAGAGAATGCATCAATCTTGGCTAGATTGGAAGCACTAGAGAAGAATCCTAGAAAGGATGAACAAAATGATTTAGAAGGAGATGAGGAGGTAGATGAGAATCCTCCTGAGGATGAGTTGGATGCTGAAGAAAAGAAGTTTGTGAGATTGTTGAAGGCAGTCCAAGGAAGTGGAACAAAGGCAAACATAGAGTTACCTGTCTATCAGGGGAAGATGGATAGTGAAGAAGTATTAGGGTGGATAGATGCCCTAGAAATTTTTTTTGAGTATGAGGAGATGAATGATGAGAAGAAGATCAATTTTGCAAAGACAAAACTGAGAGGAACAACACTTACATGGTGGAGTAGTGTGTAGACAAAAAGAATGGCTAGAGGCATAGCAAGAATCACTTCTTGGGGTAGGATGAAGGATATGATGAAGGATCAATTCCTTCCATCTGATTACTCCATTCAGACAAAGAGGATGAGGTAGAATTTGAAATAGAAGGACATGGATGTTATGTCCTATACTAAGAAATTTCATAAGCTTAGTATCAGGGGAGGATTAGAAGATGAAGAAGAGAACGTGGCAAGGTACCTTAATGGGCTTAGGTATAACTTGCAAGATACGATTGGTTTGTCAGTACCAAAATCACTTGGAGAGTGTTTTTAGTTGGCCATCAGGGCTGAAGAGAGAGTGAAGAGGAAGCAAGAAAGACAATGAGGTAGTGGAAGAGGATATAAAGGTAGGGGCAGAACTACTAATAAAGTTCAGAACAACAATGAGAAGGGTAACGAGATTTCTACAAATCAGAGAGGTGGATATAGAGGTGGAGGTAGATTTGGATCAGGAAGAGGAGTGTTCACAGGTAGATGTTATCACTACAATGAGGTGGGACACACATCTTTCAAATGTCCTAAGAAGGATGATGTTGATAAGACCAAGGATAGAAGAGTTCACTTGGCACAAGAGGATGAGAAGCCAGAAGAACCAGAAACGTCATCAGCCTCTCCAGTATTGGTTGGAGAGATGCTCATGGTGGAAAAAGGCAAAATATAGCCAACACCACAGGTATCTATTTTCAGAACTAATTGCTTAAGCCATGGAAAGATATGCAAGTTGATTGTAGATTTAGGTTCTCATGATAATCTAGTTTCTTGGGAAATGGTGAATAAGTTGGGATTGAAAACATTTGATCATCCTAGTCCTTACAATGCCACTTAGGTGAGTCAAGAGCAGCAATTATGGGTTGATCAAAGGTATATGTTGATTTTTTAATTGGTCCATATCAGGACTATGTTTTGTGTGATGTTATTTCCATGACATGTGGGCATATAATCTTGGGTAGGCCATGGAAACACTTGAGGAGGACAATTCATGATGGTTATACTAATACCTATGTGGTGCATAAAGATGGTAAGAAGTTCAAACTGATGCCTTTCCCTTGTGAAGAGAAGAAGGAACATATCACTATTTGTTTTGGAGAGAAACTACAGTTGAATATGTAGGTTAAGGATGATGGGAAGCAACAGGAACAGTTGTAGTAGAAGAAGGTGGATGGCAGTCCTAAAGAGCAGCATGTTTGGGACTTGAGTAATGTCAAGGTTGGAGACATTGAGTGCCCTATAAAGAGGCAAAAGATGGAAGGCAAATAGCAGATAGTCCAAGGATGCATGAATCAGAACCTCCAGTTGAGAAGAATAGAAGTATTGCAGCAGCAAGGTCCTAGACAAGGACACCAAAACAAGTTTTATGGTTCTAACATTGTTTACAAGAGTCATGCAGGCTGGAGAAGGAGGAAGATAACTCTTGAAGAGTTCATGTTTCCTAGTATGAGGAATATCCCAACAAGATTAAAGAATGGTTGGAGTAGACCCCATAACTCTTGGGACAAGATTTTTCATCATGCCGGGGAGTATGGTGCAGGAGTACCAAGATGTCTAGGATTTGGTTAAATCTTCAAGTTGTTTTGTTTGTTTCAATAAGGTCCTTGAGACCATTAAATGTTGTTATGAGGCTTGAAATCCATGCTTGTAAGGGACTATATCCAAATAGCTAGAAACTATTGTTATGTTGAATTCCTAGGGAGGACAATCATGTTGTAATAGGTAGTTTGCAATAGTCTTTTTTTGTAAGCCTTTGTTGAGGCATTTAGGACAATCATTAAAGTCATTTAAGTTTTCATGTTTATTAGCCTATAGAGGCATGTCAAAGGTTGGAAGGGGGTGTTATAACCTTGTCCAAAGGTTAACCATATGTTAAAAGCATTGTTAAACACAAAAAGCCACTAGTGTAGTCCTAAAGAGGACAGTTTCTAAAAATAGTTTTGTTACTGCAGTTAAAAATCAAGAAGGAAGCTCGATGGTTGGGCAGTTACATCGACCCCCAACCACTCCCACTTCACTTCATGCAATGTATGAGGCTTATTTGAAGCCAATAAGGTTTCCATTGTAAGAGACATTCGAAGGAATAGAAAGATATAACAAAAAGATAATTGTTTTCTACTTTTTCTACCTTTTCTATTCTTTTCTTTGCTGTTACCAGTCCGTACCCACGATTGTACAGATTTGTCATTGCCCAAGTTTGTAATGGATGGTTATAGGACTGAAGTAGCTTGGTTTTGAGTCTTATTTGAAGTCTTGACAATGATCTAGGTGGGAGAAATCACTAATTTCCTTTAGACTATCTTAAAACTGCTGTTACAGTCTAGTAATTCACTGTCTTCTGCATTAATCTATACTTGTACGACTGAGTAGTGGTTGATGCCTATGATGGTTGATTAGTGTGGAGTGGTACCTATCTTTTGCAAGTGGTTTGAGCTCTTGACATTCTTGTATATCTTTGTATTTCTCCTTCCTCTACAAGTGGGTTTGAAAACCTAACTTAGGTCTTTTCTAAGTAGCCCGATGGATTTCTCCCCATACCATTGACCTTTGTCTGTCCTACTCAATGGAATGGGCTGTATATTAGGTAATACAATCTCTTGTGAAGGTTTGGGGAGGTAGGAGGATGGTTTGGACTAAGTTGGTCATGTAGATGACCCTGCAGAAGTCTTGTGTTAGAACTTGGAGAAGGACAACAACATGTGATGGCCACTTACTGAGGAAGTGGAGATGTTATGAAACACCAATCATCAGAAATGATACAAGCTACCCCTAGATCTAGAAATGATCCTATGACAAGAAATATGGAGGTAGTCACTGCAAGAAGGTAATAGGCCTCCTGGTGACAGTCACTGCAGAGAAGGCTTAGAGATAGCCACTGCCAAGAAGGTTAGAGATTTGCTTGTCATGTTGTTGCTTTGTCAATGGAGGCATTAGGGGGAATGCATGATTAGGTTTGGTATGTTGTAAAGAGATTATGTTTGTGTAGAGGGAGATCATCCCAAAGAGGTTTGTGTGACTGTCTTGCCAATGGAGCAGCAATGTTATGACAGTCAATGAGACTGCTGTCCTGCAGACCCTACATAGTGGGTTAGGTGGAGTCCTGATTCGAGTTAGATACCAGGGGATAGGTGTCTTGAAGTTCCCACTTCATTAATGTCAAGAACAAGTTGATATTGTGTTGAAGCCCTCCCTTATGTGAAGGTTGATCTCTATCTAAGGAAAACAGTGAACTTGAGAGTTATTGCATTGAAGTTGTGAAACATGCTTCTACTATCCTAGATGCTTAGCATCAACTTGGGAGGTCTCCAAGACTCCCAAGTGTGTGGGATCTCCCTCCAAGACTCTCACACACATGTGAGAGCATCTTGGAGGGAGATGGCTCTCTTAGAGAATAGGAGGATGCCATATGGCATCCCTTATTCTCATGGAGGCTTGAAGGGAATTGTCACATCACCTCTTGGTCTCTCACACATGTGTGAGAGCACAAGTGGATAAGGTGAGGATTGGAATGGAATTGGAGGGTCACACTTTTCACCCTCACACTTCTGTTGATGACTGTTTTGATGCAATCATAACAATAAGTTAAAATTCACATATAATGAACTGAAACTATACTTGAAAGATAAGGAGGAATCATTTGAGATTCAACTAATCCCAAGTCTACAATGGTTTGGTTGGTCAAGTTCAGTTGGTCAATGTGAAGCTGTAATGTTCAAGGGGCCTTACGTAGTTTAGGTTTGTTTGGTGGTTTACTGGACTAAGAATATGCAAAAAGATCATGAGATATATCAATACTTTTCATTCCTTTGCATAAAAGTGCTACTGTGCTGCAAGTTTTAGATGGTTTTCTTGATTTATTACAGCTTTCTTCTTCATACATTTATGAAAACTGTCTACTCTTAACTCTGTTATGCATGCTTCTTCAAATTTGAGACAATTTCCTTTAGATTTCTACGTTTTCAGCTAAATATTCAAATGGTTGGGAAAAGTTAGAAAGATCTAATCTATACCTCATTTAATCTACCGAAGGATCTAATTGTTTCTGCTATGCACTATGTAAATACTACAGTAATTTGATCAAATCCACAGTAAAAACCTTAAATGTAAGTTCTGAGCATTTTCACAAACATACATTTAAAATTGCAAGCTCTCAAAGAAAATATTTCAAAACACAAAGAAGAGCAGGAGTACACTCAGAAGATAGATGCAGAACTCCAGATTCTATTGTATTAGAAACGAATAGTCACACATGATTTATAATGTAGGAATGACTCTTAGTTTCATTGATCATACTACAGAGAACTTACAAGCTTTACAGATACAGTAAGGCAGCCAGACATTCCACGCGCACCTTACTGCAGACAAATAGGCGACCTCCTTCTTCTACCTCTAAACTATGCTAACTTGCTGTGTGCTGCTAAAAGAAAATCCTGTTGTAGCCCCTGTTGTAAAGTATTACAGTGTAGAGAGGCACAATATAAAGACATTCTGATTGTCCTCACTACAGCAAAAACCTAACTAAACCCCTGGTTCAAACCCCTGGTTACAGCAATAAATACAGGTGAACCAGCTCTTCAAAATATCTCTGAGCAGTGTCAAATCTGGGCGAAATATTGCCCCTTCTAAGAAGTTCCGGCAGTTTGGCAATAACTTCTGTTTGTCTGTTGTAGTAATACCCTCAGCTGCAACTCTGTCCTTCACTTGAATGGCCTTGACTTCTTCGCACTTCATCTTTATCTTCCTGCTCCTGAGATTGGATTTTCTTCCTCCATGAGGTCACTGTGTTGACTTTCCAGCTACTTCCTCAACTGCAAGCCTGCAAGACAAGACAAGCAATAAGTATTTCATTTATCACATAAACAACAGGAAATTAAAATAATCGTTCAAATCCAGGTGACTGCGCAAAATTGTGGAAATCGGGTCCAAAATACTCTCAAAACGCGTTCAAAACGCATACAGACCGCTCAAAACCCATCGGGTCAACCATCGCTGACCAGGAAAATGCCACGGGCGCCAAAAAACGTTCTAAAACTCCACCGCTTCATTTCCCGCTCATCGGCGTGACTATCGCCATCGGCGTGTCAAAAAATCGCTCGGCCGATGTTCTTTGTTTGGCCGATAGCAAGACTTAAAACTTTCGTCTGCATGATATTCTGGAAATATGATGCTCACCCTTCCGAAGGTCCAGGTGACGTCATCAGGATGTTTCACTTCTGTATATTGGGGAAAAGAATATCATCATCATCATATTCATGTCGAAGGAAAATAGGAGGATATGAAATATGATCCTGCTGCTGAGGAAAGGAATATGATGGTGACGTCATCGTCATATTCGGGCTTCGTAAAAATGCAAAAGATGACGTCACCGTCATGTTCAGTTAAGATCAGGGGATAAATGTAATATCGGGTCACCTAAGGAGCATGATCAGGATGATGATTGTAATATGACCCCTTTACGGCCAAGGTAACCCTCTCGAAAGATCAGGATGATGATGATGATCATCAGGATATTTGCTTTTTCGTTTATCAGATCGGGATGACATCATCATGATATCCAGGGCTTTTGTTAAACTTAGAATATGACGTCATCATGATATTCGCGAACCAGATCATGTTTTGGAAAATATCCTGCCGAAGGGAAATGTGATGATGATCATCATCAGGATATTTGCAAAAGGTTGTATTTCTCGGCAGGAGGACTTTACGAAATATCGGGTAGACAAACAAGATCATGATGATCTTGACAATAGGACAGGATAAAAAAATATGATGATGATCCTCCTCATCGAATATCATGATGACGTAATCATCATATTTCTTCTTCGGAGCATGAGGATGAGTTGAGGTCATCATCAGGTTAGCGCTGGGGTGATATTTAAAATATGATCATGCTGTTGAGGAATGGAATATCACCCTCCCTTTAAAAGATAGGGTGATCATCATGACCATGCAAAAGGAGATCAGGAGGATATGAAGACGTCATCATCATCTTAGCGAATTTCAGCAAATATCAGGATGATGACCCTCCGATAGGATTTTAACATGCGCATGCAAATATGCCGATGGTGGATTTTCTAAGTCAGGGTGATATTTAATATCAGCATGATATTATAATTTCAGGTGATGTTAAAATATCATGATGCTCGTTGTTATGAAATATCGGGTTATACTCAAAACATGATGCTCACGATGCGCATAAGGTCATTTGACGGGTAAAGGGCACTATCACCTAAGATTGACGTCCGGATATTGCGACTGCATGATTTTATCAGGTGATAGATCAAGATCATGATGACCTTGACAACATGAAAAAAATATGATGATCACTTGCGATTATCAGGTTTGACCAAAACTTTGACTGTGCATAACTTCCACATATGGACGAATTTTCAAGTGAAGTAAAAGGGAAACCTGCATGGAATTTCAAGCTCTTTCTAAATATGAGGTCACAAAAACAAAATATGAACTTTGACAAACTGACCTCATGATGATGACCTACCTCATCCTGACCTTCATGATGATGATGCACCTGACTCATTTTTACCAAACCGCCAGAAAGCAGAAAAACACAAGCAGAAGCAAAAAGCAAAACATCAACAGGGGTCCTCGTTTTGCTAAGGAGCAAAATGGGGTGTGTTGTGAACATCACAACAACTTCCTCTCCCTTGCAAGTGGCATGGGATGAGGAAGGAGAAGGTGACAAGTGTCACCTTCTCATTCTTCAAGGCCAAATTGGAAGGCCTATATTATCTCCTTTTGAAGAGGGGTGTGGGGTTCTTGCATTTGGCATTTTTTCTATTCTTGGAGTTCTTTTGTTGGGAGAGAGAAATTTAGAGATCAAAAAACTTTGAGAAGCTTGGAGCTCTTAACGAAACGTGCTTCTATTTTTAGGGCTTTTGAAGGTAAGCTCCATGGCTATGGCTATTTTCCCTTGTATATTTCATTTATGTTGTGTTTGTGGTTTTATGTTGTTGGTTGTTTTCATTTTTGTGTGGGTTGGGAGTTTGGTGAGAGCACCTCCATTTGGAGGTAAGACTCAGCTTGTATGGGGTAGGGGAGAGTGAACCTCCTCAAGGTCGCCTCCTTATTTTTGTGCTACTTATAGCCTTGAGGGCTTTTCTTTGAAGTTGAGAGCATTTTGATGTAAAAAGTACCATGATATTTTTTTTTGTTGAGTTATTTGGAGATATGTATTTTTGTGGTTGTGGCTTGAGGCCTTGAGACTTGGTGTTTTGAGATCATGGAGTGACCTTTTAAGTTGAGGGGTCCACTCCCCTACCCCCATCAATCTCATTTTCATGAGTTTAGTTTTGTGCAAACCTTTGGGAAATTTTTTTGTGTGTTTGGAAAATTGCTTTGTTGTGGTGTGTGTGCAACCGTGTGAATCCTACCTCCCCAGCTCGAGGGTGACCCACTTGCGGGTCTATGGTAGGGAGGAGGGCTTTCTTTCATGGCTAGGTTTCCCTTGTTGTGTTTATTGCAAGTGTTCTTGGGAGAAAATGGAGTTGGGAGTAGATCTTTTTGCCTCATTGTTGTATTTTTTTTAGTTGGTTGATTTAAGCCACAGCCTTAAAGGCCTCATTGTAAATTTGGTCAAATTATTTCTATCCTATGTGTTGGTGGTTGTAAGGAAAAACTATTGTAGGTATTCTTTAATGGTTATCCAAATTTTGTTTACTATTTTATGCTCTTATGTTGATGTGTTATGGAGAAAAGCAAAGAAGAATACAATTTGCTGTCATGTTGTTTCAAAAAAGATGTAATATGTATTGCTATTGAAATTTTAGTGTATGCTATGTGGAAAAATAAATGTACAATTTTTATTATGTTTGCAATGAAATTTCATGTTTATTATTTTGTTGTTTGTGCATATGAGTTGTTAAAAATATAAATGAAATGATTTTGTATAGATTGTCATTTAAAATCTGAAAAGAAAAAAAATGAGAACTTCATAGCAAATCTGGTTCTTCATTCAATAAAAAAAGGGGGGGTTTATACTCCTATTCTTATAGGGTATAAACCTGGTTATATTCTGTTGCATGCAATTGTGGTTATGAGTAGATATAAATGATAAATTATATATATATATGGATGAAACACACATACACACACACATATATTAATGAGGTTGTATTAAATATTATAAATAAATCTGATAGTAGTTAATGCCAACCACTTTTCACAGAGATTAAAATTTAAAAAAAAAACTGAACTGAGTGATGGGCCGAACCCTAAAGTGTTAGGGACTGTGTTTTTTTTTTATTGAAGGAAACACAAAACAGTAAATACAAAGGGGTGTGGGGAGGAGGCGATGCCTCCACCCACACCCCCCCCCCTCTCCCTTAGTTCCCACACTGTCACCCCCTTCCCTTATCCTCACTCCCCTCCATGGCATCGCCCACACCACAACCTCCATACCTCCGCTCTATGGCCATGCCCCCCTTCGACCTCCCCTTACCTACAGCAGCGTGTGAGAAATATGGGGCCATCAACCCTACCTTGAAACAACCTTCGACCCTCTACAAACCTACCAATTACGCTTGTTAATATTTGCGGAAACACTATTATATATATAGTATGTAATTTATTTAATATATATATATACATATATATATCACAATCTGTGTATCAAAAAAAGGGGGGGTTAAATACTTCCAATTGCATACTTAATGAATATATATTTATATATGTATACACACAAAATGTATATATTTATATAAATATATATATATATATATGTATCTACAAAATGGGGATTTACCCTGTGCATTTTCAATCAATGTATATACCTCTGTAGCTTTTCTCCACGACAGCCATGAGAGAACAAAACTTTCAACCTATACAACAAAACAAATAGAAATAATGGAGGCAAACCAATAGAGAAAAAAAAAAGAGATGAAATGAAGAAATAAAAGAGAAGTTAGGGTTTCTTTAAGGAAAGAATAAAATAATGGGATAGGGTTAAGATGGGGAACAAGGGAAAATGCATTTGAAATGCATTTTAATTTATTTTCCCATTTTGCCTTGTGCACGGGAATTTAAAACTTCTTCTCCCTTGCTTTTTCTTTTTGATTTATTTTTGTTCATCCTTGAGTCTATTTTAGTGGTTTTAATTTTATTTTGGGGATTTGGATTTTATTTCCTTGTGGAATTCATTTTTGTGGATGTGAGTTTTTATTTTAATGGGACGTTTTATCCTTGGTAAGCTTTTCATTTTTTGAGCATCATTTAAGTTATCTTGTGTGTTTTAAATTAACGTTGGGGAAAGTCTCTTTATTGAATTTACTTTTATTTTAATCAATTTTTTTCCAAAGGGGATATTTTAGTTTATCCTCTTTTTAAATTATTTTAACGTGAGTCAATTAATAAATATGATTATTGAAGTTATATTTATTAATGGACTTGACTATTGAATTTTATCAGTTGTTTATTATTTTAATTCAAATTTTATAATTTGATTAAGTGGTCAATTTATTTTACCTTGCAAATTTATTTAATATTACTTACGATTATTTATTTTAATTTTTGCATTAATTTCTTCTTAGAGTTTTTCTTTTAAAATTTTTTATTTCAATTATTGAAAACACGTTATGCTGTCAAATTTTTCCTAGATTTTAAGGTTTTATTTTTATGACCTTTTAGCGACTATCGTTTAAACAATCCATCTTATTATGCATCCATCATGCCATTGATTTTTCATATTTTATTTATTTGATTTCATTTATGCATTGGAGTTAGGATTTGGTTTCGAATCTGGAGAAAACATCTCTTCACCTAGGAAACTTAGGGTTCGGTTTAAAATCATTCTAACCCTAGAAGCGGCACACATCGCATTGCAAACCCCCTAGACAACTTTCATCATGTAGGGGATGGCCTAGGAAGGCGCACTTCCCTAAATATGTATGACATGTTTACGCCTCATGCGTATTGCCACCAAGAATGCAAACATGTGCGAGGGGGTTCCTAGGGACATGCAGAAAAGTTTTTCACATTTCATGTCATGACCACATGTCAAATGTGGACATGACACATGTGTTGTGTGTCGTGACCACATGGGAAATTTGGGCATGACATTTGGTATTAGAGCCCAAATTTAAACACTGGGCATGTTTAGGGTAGATTATTTTTCTGTAACTTTGATTAATTTGTGGTTACCTCATTTTTGTAGGATGCCTCCCCGACGAGTTTGGTGAGCGTGTTCACACCGCACAGAGTCTATAGACGTTCATAGTGACTTTTCAGCTGAGGGACAAGCACCGCCAGCCCCACAAGTACTGTAAGCACCACCGGCCCTACCTATACTAGATATTGGGCCACAGATATTATAGGCTCTACAAGTAGTGTTAGATAGGCTACCACCAGCCACAGTTGAGTCATGCATATAGCCACATGTTGAGCCCCATGTTGATCCGTGAGAGGATCCACATGTGGAGCCACAAGAGGAGTCATGTGTCGAGCCATGTGTGGAGCCTTGCATTGAACCATGAGAGGCACTACGTGTGGAGCCATATGTTTAGGTACCAGATATGATGGCAGAAGAGGTTAGATTGGCCAACAGGGCCCATAGCAGGAGCCCTCCATGTCATGCTAGGCGTGAGGAGGCAGTACGAGTGGACCAGATTGTTCACAGGCCTTATGATTACTATGTGGATAAGCCTATCAGAAGGGTATAGAGATTGAGGAGACCCCATCAGGGATTTGTTGATGTTGAATCCTCCTACATTTTTCAAGACCATAGAGGGAGCTAAGGCAGAGGTCTGGCTGATCAGCTTAGATAGATGCTTCACGTTGCATCCTTATGAGGGAAACACGAAGGCACGTGTGGCAGTCCACCTATTGCGAGATGCAACAGCTACTTGGTGGTGCACTGAGGAGTGCAAGCACCATCTATCATTGGACACACTCACATGGGAGAGTTTCATTGAGCACTTCAATGTGCAATATTTATCAGATCACTACAGGTAGCGTCGCATAGATGATTTTGATGACCTTCAGTAGAGAGGGCTTACCATTTCTCAATATGAGGGTAGATTCATCGAGTTGTCTTGATATGTGGAGCATCTCCATGACGAGAAACTCCTGTTCATAAGTTTATTAGAGGATTGAACCATAGCATAACAGGGCCTGTATGCATGGCAGACCCCCAGACATTGAGTGATGTTGTTGAGAAGGCATACATAGCTAAGGAGATACAGGGATGAGGGCAGAGTTCACACCCTCAGTTTCAGGATCGTGGGCAGCAACAGCATCAGCAAAGTTACTGTAGACCACCACTGCCACCTCAAAGAGGAGGATTTAGTTCTACATCCCTACCCCCTAGGCCCCCACAGCAGCAACAGAGATCTAGGCCACAATAAAGGGCACATGGGAGCATAATCAAGGTTGGTAGCGGCAAGGCCCACACAAAGATTAGATGCAGCAGGGACCACCTACAAAACCCGTGAGGTCACAGTAGTCAGATAGGGGTTCATAGGGGTCCACAGGTAGATCTATAAAGCAGTAGTTGAGTAGGACTCAGACTAGACAGGTATAGGCTAGGGGCCCATGTTATGTGTGTGGTGGAGTGGGACATCTAGCCAGAGAGTGTCAACAGGGCTTTACAGTAGGGGCAACCTCGTTTAGGAGGTTCAGAGCAAACGGTTAGAGATGTGGGTAGGTCCCACCATATGTTCGTAGTGGTTGATAACTGCCAGGCTGATTTTTAGGCATCAGTGATTAAGACATCATGTATGATAGGGGGTGTCCCCATTTCTATTCTCTTTGACTCAGGTGTTATTGACTCTTTCATATCTCCATCGTTAGTGGAGCATTGCAGGCTAGTGGCCTCTAGCCAGGGTGATAGGTGGGTGGTTGAGTTGGCCTCAGGGGCCAAGATGATAGTAGATGCCTTAGTCCATGACTGTGAGTTATCTTTGGGACCCTTTGCCACAGTTCGTGACCTTAGAGTTATGACATTAGGATCCTACGATGTGGTTTTGGGTATGGACTGGCTTGCGACTCATCAAACCAAACTAGATTATCACCAAAAGGTGATTAGCTATTTAGATGATCATGGTACATCAGTTGAGATAGTAGGCATTCAGAAGCCCACAGTAGTGCGTATGATATCTACTCAGTAGCTTAAGCATTACATGTGGAAGGGATGCCAGATGTTCGCTATTACAGTGAGTAACAGATCAGATGACGAGCCTAAGGCATCTTTGGATGATCATTCCATCTTGGGAGAGTTTGCTGATGTGTTTCCAATAGAGTTACGGGGAATGCCACCCCATCGTGAGGTAGACTTTCATATTGACTTAGTACCGAATGTCGAGCCAATGTCTTGTGCACCCTATAGGGTGACCACTCATGAGCTTACAAAGTTTAAGTTACATCTTGAGGACTTTCTCAAGAAGGGGCACATCTGATTGAGTGTTTCACCTTGGGGTGCTCCTGTTATCTTCATGAAGAAGAAGGATGGGTCTCTTCAATTATACATGGATTATAGGTAGTTGAATAAGGTGACGGTGAAGAACCATTATCCTCTGTCCAGGATTGACAATCTCTTTGATCAGATGCAGGAAGCCAGGGTGTTCTCTAAGATTGACCTAAAGTCTGGTTACCATCAGTTTTGTATCACAGAGGTGGATATCCATAAGACCGCCTTCTAGACTCAATATGGCCACTATGAGTTCACTATGGTTCCCTTCAATTTGACGAATGCCCCTACAGTGTTCATGAGTCTCATGAACGGGGTGTTCTGTACCTACTTGAATCGGTTCATGATCATTTTCCTTGATGACATATTGATCTATTTACGGACCAAGGAGGAGCATGAGGAGCACCTACATCAGGTTCTACAGTGTTTGAGGGAGTAGAATCTTTATGGGAACTTGGTCAAGTATGTATTTTTCAGGACAGAGGTACAGTATTTGGGGTACATCCTATCTGGCAATGGAATCTCAGTAGATCAATCAAAGATCAGGGCTATCAAAGATTGGCCAACACCCACCACCATGACAGAGGTCAAGAGTTTCATGGGGTTAGCTGGTTATTACCGTAGATTTGTTGAGGTTTTTTCTTGGATAGCGCACCCCATCACTTCCCTTCAACAGAATGGGAAGATTTTTTTATGGACTGAGCAGTGTGAGAGGGCCTTTGGGGTCCTCAAGGAGCATCTTACCAGTGCTTCCATTTTAGTGGTTCCTGATCCATCAGTAGATTGTATGGTTTGCATTGATGCATCACTTGAGGGTTTGGGAGTCATACTTATGCAAGGTGGTAGAGCGATCACGTATGAGTCGTGAAAGCTCAAGACCCATGAGCTGAACTACCCTAGTCATGATTTGGAGCTTACAGTAGTGGTTCATGCTCTAGTTTGTTGGAGACATTTCTTATTGGGTCATCACTTTGAGCTTCATTTAGATCATAACAACCTTCAGTATATATATACACAGCCAAATCTGAACGCCCGTCAGCGGCGTTGGATAGAGTTTTTTTGCGAGTACGACTTTGATGTCTACTACATCAAAGGGAAGGAGAATGTGGTTGCTAATGCATTGAGTCGGAGGTGCCACGAGATCTTGACCTTGACTCTGAGTGTGGACTTGAGAGGATGCATTATTCAACATCTACATGAGGATGAGTAGTTTCTTTAGGTGCAGCAGGAGATCCATTCATAGAGGGCCCTTGTGGGCAAGTTTGTAGGATACTCATTGGAGGTAGATGGGTTACTTCGTCATCGACAGTGCATCTATGTACCCTGTGCAGGTAACCTACATACTATAGTGTTATCAGAGGCTCACAGAGCACCATATATGACACATCCAGGGGTGAAGAAGATGCATGCCAACCTATGACAATTGTACCATTCGGCAGCTATGAGACAGGATATTACAGAGTTTGTTGCTCAATGCCTTAAGTGCCAGAGGGTCAAGGCCAAGCATCAGCATCCAACAGGTCTTTTATACCTATTGTCTCTCATATTTGCACCCTTGTTGCTATTGTAAAACTTTAGCAATCTGGAGAAACATGGGATCTTTCTAGGTCTATGGGTCACTTGTGTTGGAAAGAACCTCTGGAGAAGGTTGGCTTCCTATTGGTACTCCACCTATACTACTTATATTAAAGTATTTACAGAGAAAAGGGTAAGAAGGATTGCATGGAAATGAAACCTACCATCTAAAGTGATGCACCAAAAGATCATCAGAGACTACACAAAACTGACACACTACAGAACTAGTAATAAAAAGACCCCTTACACAACCTAGCAAATCATAATCCTTGCATCATTACTTTGTAAGGAGGCTAAATAACAACAATTCTACAAAGGAGAAAGAGGTTTTCTCACTACTCAAAAACTGATTGTTATTCCTTGCACATATCACAACCTACAAAAATATGTATCCCTGCATAAAGGCACCAACATGAAATACATCTCCAAGGACAAAGAACATCATAAAGATCTACACTGACACTGAGGACACACAATATTAGAAGAAATGGGAAGGTATAAACTGCTTATTACTGCTAAAAAGGGTGTTACAGTGTTGTATATCTCTGAAAATGGGTTACAAGACTATTCACTTGTGCAAAAGAACTCAGAAAATTACAATATACAAAGTAGTGAATAGAAAGAACTCCTGAATAATGAACAAGGAAGAAGACTATATACTTCCCAAATAGCTATAAACAAATAAACATCAACCATCTCCATTTTCGTGTGTGTCATAAATATTCCCAAAATATCTGCCCAAAGTCCTCCAAAATGGGTTCCCAATGCAGAAATGGTCAAGACATGCCATCAACTATCATAAAGGCACTTGAAAATGTCTTTGAATGACTTTAAATGATCTTTAAGGCCATGAAAATAAGTCAAATCTATGTAATAACTCCCCTGCAGCATCATAAATGTTTGATATTTTCACAATAAATGACATAAATACACAATTTCTGCATTCATTATCATTGACTAAGTGATTTATAATTACATCACCTTAGTTAATGTTTTACAATTCAAAATTTATACAAACTCGTTTAGAAAATAATGACATTTATGACATAACATTTAATCTGATGAGGAGCGCATAGTGGAAACGGACAATAGATCAAAATTGAACTTCTGAACTCTTGAACCTTTGAACCTTCGAACCTTTGAACCTTCGAACCTTTCTTTGAACCTTTTCTAAGTTCGGTGAACAGATCTTTGAACCTTTGAACCTTCGAACCTTCGAACCTTTTGCTGTTCAAACTTTTGAACCTTTGAACCTTTAAACCTTCAAACCTTCGAACCTTCTGTTGTTTGAACTTTTGAACCTTTGAACCTTTGAACCTTCGAACCTTCAAACCTTTGATTGTTTGAACTTGGCAAATTTTTTGGTCCTTTGTGGTCACGAATTTTCATAGTTTTGATGATGGGAATAATCACTCTTATGACTGATTTTTTGGGACTGATTTGGACAGTGATAATATGACTACTTTTAGGCATTCAAGGACTATTAACTACTCTTATGACTAATTTTTATCCTTACTGTGTATCGCTGCCACCTCTATCTTTGTTGGTTGTCCCTTCCCTTAACAGAGATTTTAATCTGAAAATAAAAATATAGCCTTAAGACTGGTGAAAAGTTATCAAAAGTTATACACTGGGTTTGTGAGAAATTTATTGAGTTTTTTCTTCTTCTTTTTTCTTAATTTCTATCCAAAAATCTCAAGAACCCAGATCGTTCTTTTCCAGATATAGTGAAAACACGTGACTATTGTCCTATTGTCTTCATTGTGTAAGGTCTCTGTGGTTGCCTTCCTACTGACTGTTATTGCTCTAGATAGCTGTGGCCTAAAATGTTCTATAAGGTCTATTAGCTGGGCTCAACCCTTGTGGGAGCCACATTTCCCACCACTCATAATGTAACCTGATTGAGCTAGTAGTGAAATTTAGGTAACATCTTTGGTGACATCTACTATATGTTTGCCTGCTAAACATCAGACTAGTAGCCTAAAGCTTAACCATTGGGCATAGCGTCATATAGAGACTTAAAAATACCTTTGACAAACAATCTTGACCTCAGTAACTCAGCATATCAGCAATGAAGAACACTTGGAAGGCCAAAACCAAAACAAAATGCTGAAAGCAACTCATCTAACTATACTAGACAACACTTAGGGAAAATAAAAGGTATCCAAACTATTGTGTAGAAGCACTTATTGAAAGCAAGAAACCTAATCTACTGAAATAAAACCTAATCTAATCCTAAACTAACCAGATAGAGGTGACCTTAAACAAAGCCATTAACTGGTTCTTGAAAGTAACTTCCCTTAACAATCTACAGTGTTTCTCATGCATGTGGGTAGTTAAAAAGAGGCGAGGGAGGGATGGGCATATGACAAATTGATAAAACACCCCCCACAAAATGGAGATAAACTCACCTATCCACCTGGACTGATTGCTGATGTTGCTAACTTGTGGTGAATAAATAGGCTGATCCCACCCATTTTGATCCTCAACTTCATGTTTAGAGGTAAGCATGACAAGTGGTGACTCATCTTGATGTGTCTCCAGCTAGGCTAGATGCCTGATTGGGCATCCCCTTGAAGTGACATGCAAATCATCATGGTTGATCTCATGTCTCAGTTCTGATTCTTTCTCTTCTTGCTGGTTTGAAAACTCTAGCTCTTGTATCTAAATTAGAGATATGGTTGTCTCCACCTCATGAACAAGGTGCTCATGATTTTCTAACTTAGGCTCAGAAAATGAGCCATGCACATGCTTAAAAGAGAAGACCTCCCCATCAAGAAGCCGATATCCCTGCTGGATAATAAAGAACAAATCTGCAATTTGCTCTTACCCATGTTCAGTCTCCTCATTAATTCCAATAAAGCATGGAAGCTCCTCAATTATATCAGCATCATTAGCCTCTACATCATCTAGCATAGGGTAACATGTTTGCCCTTCTTTAAGGTTTGGAAACTAACTATCGTGCTCAGCTTCAACCTACAACAATCTACCTTCATTTTCAATGTTTTCTTGTTGCTGCATATCCACAATCAGCTGCTCATCCTCTTCATCTTCAACATAATCAGGTAGCTCATGAAGTAGGGCAGCATCAACCACTTCTAGAATGACCTTGACAACTTTTTCGCCTATGCCTCCATCCTTTGACTGTAGCTCCACTAGATTGTGTCTAAGTTGCCTCTACAGTTGAAGGTTTTCCCCATGCACTCTTTTCATTTCAACCTTGTTTGCTTGATCGGATGCATGAGAAAAGGTTTCAAAAGAACTAAAGTCTAGAGGACTCAATCCCTTATTTGGGTTAATAGTACCCACAGGTGTAATAGGTTTAAACAATTCTATCTCTGTGAGTGTAGGAATGAACTACTCCTCATTAGTTTTATCTTCTTCCACCTCCTCTTTTGGCTCATCTTTCCAATTATCTTGGTAGACAACAGGTCCACCCTTGAGGATTGAAATGGCATCAGGAAAAGAGGCCTGAATATCTTCTTGAATTTCTTGGAGGGGGAGGGTTCTAGACAAATTTGTTCCTGGGGAGTGATAATTTGAGTTTGCACAAGAACAGGGGCTTGTGGAGGCTGAGGGCCTCTGAAACTTAGGAATTTAAAACTGGGAAGCAAGTTTAGAGGTGCAAATGGATTATCCTACCCGAAGCTTGGAATCTTAAATTTTGGGGCTTCTTCTGTAGCAGGCTAATCAGGTGTGAAAGGGAGAGGATGTTTGAAACTAGGAAAGGAGGGGATTTCTTAGGTTTTGTACCTTTTTTGGCATTGATAATCTGAGTAAGGTTGACTACTTTGCACTTGAATAGACAAAAACTTCATTTGCTCCTTTTTAACAACTATCTCTCCTTCAAGAGTTACTTCAAATTGTACTCTTTTTGTCACCCTCTCTTGATTATAAACAGGGGATTGCTTAGCCAACTATTGCTGATGCAAGGTAATCTCTTTTTGCTTCTTAATTTCAACCAACATCTAATACATGTGTGAGAACTCCTTACTAATATCATTGATCTTCATCTGTTCAAGCTTTTGGCTCAAATCCCATAAAAATAGTCAAATTTTTGGATCGGATCCAATTCATTCTGGTAAGGGTGTTTTTGAGGCTGACTATGTGAATAATCATGTTGTTTAGCATCAAAAATCTCTTCTTGGGGTTGAACTTGATCATATATCAGTTGATATTGAGGTTGAGCGGGGATGGGAGGGTGAAAAACATGATAAGACTGCTAATAATTTGTTGTTACAGGATCATTTGGAATAAAACCAGCAAGTTGTTCTAAGTGATATGATTGATAAGAGGGTATACATGCATGATTTTCATTGAATGGAGGTGAAAAACCATCATAGTACTGATAACTAGACATTGCAAGAGTAAAGCATGAAACATAAGCAAGTCTAGATAACTGATTTGGAATGTATATAGATAATGGGATCTTGAAACACTAAGAAATGAGTTTTAACACCAAATAGAGTCGCCAGGTGCTAAGAAATTACTTTCAAATGGTAGAAAACTAACAAGTAGCACCAACCTCACTAGTTGTTGGTACCTGGACTACTGAAAACAGCTGATTCTTCACTTGTAGACTTGCCAGGTGTGTGAATATTGTCATTTTACCTCTACAGGCTGATGTTGTTGACATACACACCAAATATCAACAATGAATAAATGACTTGTGGACTATGATAGTCCAATCTGTCCCACCAGGTGTGCCAAAAACTACTGTCTCTCAGATTTACACTCTTACTGTTGTTATAAAACTTTAGCAATCTGGAGAAACATGGAATCTTTCCAGGTTTGTGGGTCACCTGCATTGGAAAGAACCTCTGGAGAAGGCTGGCTTCCTATTGTTACTCCACCTATACTGCTTATACTAAAGTCTTTGTAGAGAAAAGGGCAAGAAGGATTACATGGAAATGAAACCTACTGCCTAAGGTGATGCACCAAAAGATCATCAGAGACTACACAGAACTGACACACTATAGAACCAGTAATAACAAGACTCCCTTACACAACCCAGCAAATCATAATCCTTGCATCATTACTTTGTAAGGAGGCTAAATAACAACAATTCTGCAAAGGAGAAAGAGGTTTTCTCACTACTCAAAAAACTGATTATTATTCCTTGCACATCTCACAACCTACAAAAATATGTATCCCTGCATAAAGGCACCAACCTGAAATACAGCTCCAAAGACAAAGAACATCACAAAGATCTATACTAACACTGAGGACACACAATATCAGAAGAAATGGGAAGGTATGAACTACTTATTACTGCTAAAAAAGGTGTTACAGTGTTGTATATCTCTGAAAATGGGTTACAAGACTATTCACTTCTGCAAAAGAACTCAAAAATTTACAATATACAGAGTAGTGAATAGCAAGAACTCCTGAATAATGAACAAGGAAGAAGACTATATACTTCCCAAACAACTATAAATAGATAAACATTAGCCATCTCTATTTTTGTGGGTGTCATAAATATCCCCAAAATATATGCCCAAAGTCCTCCAAAATGGGTTCCCAATGCAGAAATGGTCAAGACATGCCATCAACTATCATAAAGGCACTTGAAAATGTCTTTGAATGACTTTAAATGATCTTTAAGGCCATGAAAATAAGTTAAATATGTGCAATAACTCCCCTGCAACATCATAAATGTTTGATATTTTCACAATAAATGACATAAATACACAATTTCTACATTCATTTATCATTGACTAAGTGATTTATAATTACATCACCTTAGTTAATGTTTTACAATTCAAAATTTATACAAACTCATTTAGAAAATAATGACATTTATGACATAACATCTAATCTGATGAGAAGCGCACAACGGAAATGAACAATAGATCAAAATTGAACATCTGAACTCTTGAACCTTTAAACCTTTGAACCTTCGAACCTTTGAACCTTTCTTCGAACCTTTTCTAAGTTCGGCAAACAGATCTTTGAATCTTTGAACCTTCAAACCTTTTGCTGTTCAAACTTTTGAACCTTTGAACCTTCTGATATTCAAACTTTTGAACCTTCAAACCTTTGAACCTTTAAACCTTCAAACCTTTGACTATTTGAACTTGGTGGATTTTTTGGTCCTTTATGGTCACGAATTTTACTAGATTTGATGTTGTGAACGGTCACTCTTATGACTAATTTTTTTGGACTGATTTGGATAGTGATAATATGACTACTTTGAGGTATTCAAGGACTGTTAACTACTCTTATGACTGATTTTTATCCTTATTGTGTATCACTGCCACCTCTAGCTTTGTTGGTTGTCCCTTCCCTTGACAGAGATTTTAATCAGAAAATGAAAATAAAGCCTTAGGACTAGTGAAAAGTTCTCAAACTCTATAAACTGGGTTCATGAAAAATTTATTGGGTTTTGTCTTCTTGTTACCTAACTTTTATCCAAAAATCTCAAGAACCCATATCGTACTTTTCTAGATATAGTGAAAACATGTGACTATTGTCCTACTATCTTCATTGTGTAAGGTCTCTATGGTTGCCTTCCTGCTGACTGTTATTGCTCTAGACAGCTGTGGTCTGAAATGTTCTATAAGGTCTATAAGTTGGGCTCAACCCTTGTGAGAGCCACATTTCCCTCCACTCATAATGTAACCTGATTGAGCTAGTAGTGAAATTTAGGTAACAATACCCTCACAAGATACTAGAATAGAAATAGGACACCATTTCTATGGATTTCATTGTTGGTCTTCCTATGTCTTCGTGTCGCCATGATGCCATCATAGTGATAGTCGACAAGTTGACTAAGGTGGCGCATTTCTCACCTGTACGCATGATGTACAATGCACCGATAGTGGCAAGAGTATTCTTGGACGATATTGTGAGATTACATGGGGTACCTCGCCACATCATTTCTGATAGGGATTTAGTGTTCACTTCAGCCTTTTGGAGAGCTTTGCAGTAGGTGTTGGCCACACAGCTCAACTTTAGTTCTGCATATCACCCCGAGACAGATGGATAGACAGAGTGGGTGAATCAGGTATTGGAGGACATGCTTCATATGTATGTTATGGACCATCAATCTAGATGGAAGGAGTATCTGTATCTGGTTGAGTTTTCGTAAATAATGGGCATCACAGTTCGTTGGGTATGCCTCCTTTTCAGGCTTTATACGATAGACCATGCAAGACACCATTGAATTAGGATCAGATTGAGGACAGGGTTGCCATTGGTCCAGAGTTGGTTCAGGATATGGAGTAGCAGGTCACACTGATTAGGTAGAGCTGTCAGGAGGCAAATGGGTTACTTTGTCATTGACAACGCATCTCTGTACCCTGCGCAGGTGACCTACGTACTGTAGTGTTATCAGAGGCTCACAGAGCACCATATGCGACACATCCAGGGGTGAAGAAGATGCATGCTGGCCTACGACAGTTGTACCATTAGGTAGGTATGAGATGGGATATTGTAGAGTTTGGTGCTTGATGCCTTGAGTACCAGAGGGTCAAGGTCGAGCATCAGCATCCAACGGGTCTTTTATACCCTCACAAGATACCAGAATAGAAATTGGACACCATTTCCATGGATTTCATTGTTGGTCTTCCTATGTCTTCACGTCGCCATGATGCCATCAGGGTGACAGTCGACAAGTTGACCAAGGTGGCGCATTTCTCACCTGTACACACAACATACAATGCACCAATAGTGGCGAGAGTATTCTTAGACGATATTGTGAGATTACATGGGATACCTTGCTGCATCATTTCTGATAGGGATTCAGTGTTCACTTCAGCCTTTTGGAGAGCTTTGCAGCAGGTGTTGGCCACACAGGTCAACTTTAGTTTTGCATATCACCCCGAGACAAATGGACAGACAGAGTGGGTGAATTAGGTATTGGAGGACATGTTTCGTATGTATGTTATGGACCATCAGTCTAGATGGGAGGAGTATCTGTATCTATTTGAGTTTGCCTACAATAATGGGCATCAGAGTTCATTGGGTATGCCTCCTTTCCAGGCTTTATACAGCAGACCATGCAGGACACCATTGAGTTGGGATCAGATTGAGGACAAGGTTGTCATTGGTCCAGAGTTGGTTAAGGATATGGAGCAGCATGTCACACTGATTAGGCAGAGACTTCAGAAGGCACAGGATAGAAAGAAGTATGCCGATGCTAAGAGACTTCATCAGAGCTTCTTAGTTGGGGACAAAGTATTCCTTAGAGTGCAGCCACACAAGAGTCCAATCCATTATGGAAAGGGCTCTAAGCTCGCACCATGGTTTGTAGGACCTTTTGAGATATTGGAGCGAATAGGACCTGTTGCCTACCGTCTAATGTTGCCACCTAGCCTGTTGCATATCCACAATGTCTTTCATATTTTTGTATTGAGGCAATATATATCTGATTTATCTCATGTATTGGACTAGAGTGCTCTACAGTTAGAGGTAGACAGGCAGTTGGCTTTGGAGCCAATTTGCATATTGGCTCGTCAGATGTTGGGCCTTCGAAGTCGAGAGCTGGAGCAGGTTAGGGTCTAGTGGGATCGTTATGATGAGGTCATAGTGATTTGGGAGGATGTAGCTAGTTTGAGGACACTCTATCCTCACCTTTTTGACAACTTCTAGGAGGAAGTTTAGTCTTAGGGGGAGGATGTGAGGTTGATTATTTTCCTTCCTTATTTTGATCATTTTATATTACAGTTGGTGACATTATTAGACTTTTAGAGACTATCATTCCTTTATGCAAATTTGATTATATCTCCTGATTCTAGTTTGACATTGTTTAGACATGTGGTGATTCGATTTAAATCAGATTTTGATGCTATGTTGAGATTTGACATGCGAGATATATTAGATGATGATTATTCGTGTGATTTCTAGTTCATTATGTGAATTCATTAATTGATGATGATTATGTGACATTAGATAGAAAATACAGTTTAATTTTGAATTATGTTGTAAATAATTAATGTTGTATACAATGGCATGAATTTAATTTTAGTTGTTTCGGCTATGATTATTCATGATATGATTGACACTTGATCTAGTTGTGCAAGATTATATTCCCAAGCCATGGGAAATCAGAGGTAGTGTTCACACATATGTTATTCCTTGTGAAACTGATCCATTCCCAAGAGGGATGAGGATCACGTTTGATCAGATGTTGTTTGAGTACTTGTTTGATTTATTATTTTGGCCTAGTACCCCTTTTGTTATATTAATTTATATCATGTGTTGTATATTTTGATTGTTTTACACTTGGTATTGTTTTCATTTATGGGTCATTTAAAGTGAATTTATGACTCCCTAAGTGTACCTTAGTGTCCTAAAACTTACCCTAGGTGGTTACCCATGGGTCTAGGGTCAATTTTGACTAACTAAAGCTTGGGGTAACTCACTTTTGGTCACTCTAAACTGAGGTTTAGTCAAAGTGACGAATTTTGAAATGGCTAAGGGTGGGAGATAAATCATGCTTTGGGAAAGACCCATCTCCCTTCCCAAAATTTGGGGATCCCTTCACCAAGAAGACTTGGGAGGTCTCCAAGACTCCCAAGTGTGTGGGATCTCCCTCCAAGACTCTCACACATGTGTGAGAGCATCTTGGAGGGAGATGGCTCTCTTAGAGAAAAGGAGGATGCCATATGGCATCCCTTATCCTCATGGAGGCTTGAAGGGAATTCCCACCTCACCAGTTGGTCTCTCACACATGTGTGAGAGTACAAGTGGATAAGGTGAGGATTGGAATGGAATTGGAGGGCGACACTCACACTTCCACTCCCTTGCAAGTGGCATGGGATGAGGAAGGAGAAGGTGACAATTGTCACCTTCTCATTCCTCAAGGCCAAATTAGAAGGCCTATATTATCTCCTCTTGAAGAGGAGTGTGGGGTTCTTGCATTTGACATTTTTTTCTATTCTTGGAGTTCTTTTGTTGGAAGTGAAAGAAATTTGGAGATTGGAAGACTTGGAGAAGCTTGGAGTTCTTCACCAAATTTGCTTCCATTTTTAGGGCTTTTGAAGGTAAGCTCCATGGCTATGGCCATTTGCCCTTGTATATTTCATTTATGTTGTGTTTGTGGTTTTATGTTGTTGGTTGTTTTCATTTTTGTGTGGGTTGGGAGTTTGGTGAGAGCACCTCCATTTGAAGGTAAGGCTCAACTTGTATGGGGTAGGGGGAGAGTGAACCTCCTCAAGGTCACCTCCTTATTTTTGTGCTACTTATAGCCTTGAGGGCTTTTCTTTGATGTTGAGAGCATTTTGATGGCAAGAGTACCATGATGGTTTTTTGTGTTGAGTTATTTGGAGATATGTATTTTTGTGGTTGTAGCTTTAGGCCTTGAGACTTGGTGTTTTAAGATCATAGAGTGACCTTTTGAGTTGAGGGGTCCACTCTCCTACCCCCATCAAACTCATTTTCACGAGTTTAGTTTTGTGCAAACCTTTGGAAAACTTTTTTGTGTGTTTGGAAAATTGCTTTGTTGTGGTGTGTGTGTGCAACCATGTGAATCCTACCTCCCCAGCTCAGGGGTGACCCACTTGTAGGTCTATGGTAGGGAGGAGGGCTTTCCTTCGTGGTTAGGTTTCCCTTGTTATGTTTATTGCAGGTGTTCTTGGGATAAAATAGAGTTGGGAGTAGATTTTTTTTGCCTCATTGCTGTATTTTTTTTAATAGTTTGTTGATTTAAGCCATGGCCTTAGAAGCCTCATCGTAAATTTTGTCAAATTATTTATATTCTATGTGTTGGTGGTTGTAAGAAAAAACTCTTGTAGGTATTCTTTAATGGTTATCCAAAATTTATTTACTATTCTATGTTGTTGTGTTGATGTGTTATGGAGAAGAGCAAAGAAGAATATAGTTTGTTGTCATGTTGTTTCAAAAAAGATGTAATATGTATTTCTATTAAAATTTTAGTGTATGCTATGTGGAAAAATAAATCTACAATTTCTATTATGTTTGTAATGAAATTTCATGTTTATTATTTTGCTGTTTGTGCATATGAATTGTTAAAAATATAACTGAAATAATTTTGTATAGATTGTCATTTTAAATCTAAAAAGAAAAAAAAATGAGAACTTCATAGCAAATCTAGTTCTTCATTCAAAAAAAGGGGGGGGTTTATACTCCTGTTCTTATAGGGTATAAACCTGGTTATATTCTGTTGCATCCAATTGTGGTTATGAATAGATATAAATGATAAATTATATATATATATATATGGATGAAACACACACACACACACACACACACACATTTAATATATACTTATATCTCTGATATTCTTACATTTTAATCCATTGCTGGGAGTGGAAGATCAGCATATATATATATATATATATATATATATGAGGTTGTATTAAATATTATAAAAATATCTGATAGTAGTTAATGCCAACCACTTTTCACAGAGATTACAATTTAAAAAAAAAACTGAACTGAGTGATGGGCAGAACCCTAACATGTTAGGGACTATGTTTTTTTATTGAAGGAAACACAAAACTGTAAATACAAAGGGGTGTGGGTGGAGGCATCGCCTCCTCCCCACACACCCCCCTCTCCCTTAGTTCCCACACCGTCACCCCCTTCCCTCATCCTCACTCCCCTCTGTGGCGTCGCCCACACCACAACCTCCATACCTCCACTCTGTGGCAATGCCCCCTTTCGACCTCCCTTTACCTGCAGCAACGTGTGAGAAATATGGGACCGTCAGCCCTACCTTGAAACGACCTTCAATCCTCCACAAACCTACTAGTTACGCTTGTTAATATCTACAAAAACACTATTATATATACAGTATGTAATTTATTTAATATATATCACAATATGCGTATAAAAAAGGGGGGTTAAATACTTCTAGTTGCATACTCAATGAATATATATATATACACAAACAAAATGTATATATATATATATATATATATATATATATATATATATATATATATATATATATATATATATATACAAAATGGGGATTTACCATGTGCATTTTCAATCAATGTATATACCTATGTAGCTTTTCTCCATGGCAGCCATGAGATAACAAAACTTTCAACTTGCACAACAAAACAAATAAAAATAATGGAGGCAAAACAATAGAGAAAAAAAAAGAGATGAAATGAAGAAACAAAAGAGAAGTTAGGGTTTCTTTAAGGAAACAATAAAATAATATTAGGGCACCCATTGTAGAAAACAATAAAATAATGGGATAGGGTTAAGATGGGGAATGAGGGAAAATGCATTTGAAATGCATTTTAATTTATTTTTCCATTTTGCCTTGTGCACGAGAATTTAAAATTCCCTCTCCCTTGCTTTTGCTTTTTGATTTACTTTTGTTCATCCTTGAGTTTATTTTAGTGGTTTTAATTTTATTTTGGGGGTTTGGATTTTATTTCCTTGTGGAATTTATTTTTGTGGAAGTGAGTTTTTATTTTAATGGGACACTTTATCCCTGATAAGCTTTTCATTTTTTGGGCATCATTTAAGTTATCTTATGCATTTTAAATTAACATTAGGGAAAGTCTCTTTATTGAATTTAATTTTATTTTAATCATTTTTTTTCCAAAGGGGATATTTTAGTTTATCCTCTTTTTAAATTATTTTAACATGAGTTAATTAATAAATATGATTATTGAAGTTATATTTATTAATGGACTTAACTATTGAATTTTATCGATCGTTTATTATTTTAATTCAAATTTTATAATTTGATTAAGTGGTCAATTTATTTTACCTTGCAAATTTATTTAATATTACTTATGATTATTTATTTTAATTTTTGCATTAATTTCTTCTTAGAATTTTTCTTTTAAAATTTTTATTTCAATTATTGAAAACGTATTATGTTGTCAAATTTTTCATAGATTTTAGGGATTTATTTTTATGACCTTTTGGCGACTATCGTTTAATCAATCCATCTTATTATGCGTCCATCATGCCATTGATTTTTCATATTTTATTTATTTGATTTCATTTATGCATTGGAGTTAGGATTTGGTTTTGAATCTAGCGAAATCATCTCTTCACCTAGGAAACTTAGGGTTCGGTTTAAAACCATTCTAACCCTAGAAATAGTGCACATTGTGTCACAAACCCCCTAGATAGCTTTCATCATGCAGGGGATGATGTAGGAAGGTGCACTTCTCCAAATATGTATGACATGTTTACGCCTCATGTGTATTGCCACTAAGCACACAGACACGTGAGAGGGGGTTTCTAGGGACATGTGGAAAAGTTTTTGGCATTTCGTGTCATGCCCACATGTCAAATGTGGACATGACACGTGTGTTGCATGTTGTGAGCACATGGGAAATGTGGGCATGATAGATTAAAGATCATACATACATCTTCTCGCATGGGAAGATATCCTGCATCTTTAGGTGGTTTCTTTTCTTCCCAAGGGAAGGAACATTGTTTGGCATTCTTGGATCTACATCTGCATCCTTTGTCGACTATTCAACATGACTGCAATAGGAAATGTACTATGGGGGGGTCTCATAGACCTTCTTTCTTTTTCTCTCCTATGGGGGGAATCTTTTATTGTACTTAGTGAAAGAAGTAGTACTTCTTCACCTGTATAATTCTCTGTTTTTGGAGGATAGTTTTTTTCCCACTGGGTTTTCTTACTCTATTTTTTTAGAGATTTCATTGTACATGGGTACCTCACCAGGGTAGTTGCTGGGACCCATTTCTTTTGTCCCCACCTAAGTTATGCTTAAGGAGGGGTGTTAGTGTATATTTTTCATACACATAGGCTTTAAGCCTACTTAGGCAACTTGACACTTGTCATTTGTGAATTGTCAAGGTAGTTAGGAGTGTTTGAGAGGTGTCAACTTGTCTTTGACACCTCACGCTATCTCTATGGGAGTTTATCTGCCACCACTCCATAATTGAGGAGTCCTGTTCTCATTTCATGGAGTTCAAGTACCTGAACTCCTCTTATTTATGCTTACCTTTGAGGCCAATACATCTGGTCAATTTCATTAATTTGCTGTGTTATTTTGTGCTTGCTTTTAATCTTTGTGATTTGCAAGTTCTTTCATAAAGAAATTCTAATCTTTAAATACAATACTACTCCTCCATATTTTGGAAAGTTCTTCTTTCCCCCACTAAAACCTAAAAATCTTCCCAAAAGATTAGATCTATAAAAAAAATCTTAAAAAGCCTAATTTAGAAAAAAACTACTATTTTAGTAATTTTGCATTTAAGCACAGATGGACCTAAAAGTTATCCCATGACCCCTACATAATTAAATGGGTCTTGCGAGTGGTTTTCAAACCAAGATCACACTTAGAAACTAAATTAGTAATCCAAGAAATTTTAAAAAACATGATTACTTTATGCATGTTTGAGAATTAACATATTTAAGATTCACATGCACCTCAAAATGGTTGCAAAATTTAATGGTGAAAAACACATCATTTATACTTTTCACCATTTACTTTCATGCCTAATTTGGGGTAATGTCTTGATGCATTTAAATATATAGCTACAAATGGCATATTTTTATGCATAATTGGGCTCATGTACCTAGTTTTGCTCATACTTAGCCCTATGTTTAAATCACTTATCCTTATGCTTATGTGCATGCAATACATGTTCAATTGGCTTATTTGTTTGATTCTGATCACTAATTCAGTCCTTATCAATAATCCTCCTACCATACATAGATCCAATCTGGCTATTTAGCCCAAGCTATGTCTACGAATGCAAGGTCATCCTCATAACTGTGATCTTGATCCCCTATATTACATAATAAAAATCAAACATTGAGCTAATTAGCCCCATATTACACTTTTGTTTTAGGTTGACTTTGCACATGTCTAAAGTTGTAATTTGGTGTTATGTTTATTAATAAAAAGACATTCATTGCAATCAATTCTAAATCAACTTCTTATCATCCAAAAATCATCACTTGCACTCACACTTACATATAAAGAATTGAAAGAGCAATCATTCACATCTATCATATCAGATCACACAAACATCCTAGCACACATGAACCACCTAGCAATCATTCTAGAATCCATGTGCATGTTTGAAGTTCATTTTTAGTCAAAGTCTTTTTAAATAACCCTAAGAGTGTAACATAAAATATCACAATTTAGCACTCTACTTTTCAAGGAGTTCACAAGGTAGAATTCAAAAATCATCACAAGCCAAGTTCATAGGCACAAAGCAAGTTCAAAGATGAAAACTAGATATGAAAAAGCAAAGGCAACCCAACACAAAGCAAAAAGGAATATTTTGATCATGATCCACACAATTGTCTACAACATTTCTGGATTCCAAAGCATAGATATTTCAACGTCTTTTAAACAAATGATAATTATTTTTTGGTTACAAAGCTAAGCAATTTCTCTCTTCAATTGTTACTATTCATAGCATAATTTACTTTATGTATGACATTGCCTAATCAAATTCACATCATTGGAGCAATTACAATTTAATCTAAGTTGATTTGTGTTTAATTGTTGAATTTATTAACATTAAGAGGCATTCTACAATAGTATCAAAGAGTCTCATGATGTTATCGTGCACATAAAAACCAAAACACAACTAACATATATTTAACAAAAAAAATAAAATAAAATAATTCTAAAGTAGACAAAATAACTCTAAAGTAAATAAAATAGCTCTATGTAATAAATAAAATAAAATTACTCATAAATAAATAAGAAATTTTAGACTAATTTAATTGGCTTAGTTTAATCATAAAAAAATATTAATTATGGAAAATAAAAATTTTCAAATAAAAATAAAACAATTATTTACTACTTTTTAACTATAAATTAGCTAAACCATTTGATATTTAAATTAAAGCGAATATGTACTATTAATAATTATTATTTTTATTGCGAGAAAATAAAAACCATACATAATAGATCCACAAATATATGCATCATTCAAAAGGTATATAGGTGAATGTAATGAATAGGACGACTATTGCAAATCACATATGACATAAGATTGAAAGAAATCTCAACAGCTGTATTACCTCATGAGAAACTCATCCCCACCCTACAATTTATTATGGATTATTATGGATTACATGGAAGAAAACCAGGGTAATTACGGTAAAAAAACACACAAACCACTTACTCTTGATTCATGGTATGCGGCCGCACGATCGAAATAAGCTATAGACCTGGGTCGCCGTAAGGCTGAGAACGATCAAGGTCCCAATACCTCCAAACAGCAGCCATGGTTTTAAGGAGTAAGTGTTCAGGAATTCTTTCAAAATTTTTGCCGAACCAATCCTGCAAGTTCTACTAGAGTACTTTATCAGTTTTCTCCTTGTTCTTTCAATGGTGTAGTGTTTTGGCAGTAAAGGGGATTGCTTACAGGAGCTGAAGAATCAGGTAACTTCAGAGTGCTGCCAAAGATTACCAAAAATAACGCCCTTTTCTCTCATCAAAGCTGCTCCCTTCTCTGTTTGGCATAGCTCATTCATGAACTGAGCAAATGCTGTCATTCCATGGCCATACGGAGAACAAATTTCCAGCGCAATTAAATTTCTGATGTATATTTTTGAATCACATCGAACTTTATCGGCGGGATAGACAGCGTTCTGCCCTTGAAACTAACATATTCGGCTTTTTCACCTTTCGCCTGGATTTTCACCCCTCCATTATTTAATTCAACTGCAGATGGAAACTTGGACCTATTTGGCTTTTCCTTCAGTTCCTTCGAATCTGTGTCATTTCTAAAACAAATTTTGTGAAAATGGTTCTTTAGCTCCGGTTCCTGGGAATATTTGCCATCTCCAAGACAACAAAAGTAATAAATGTCCAGCATATGGTTATGCCTGAGTGACTGGTCATCAGTGCAGCCCTGGATGTCAATATGGTTCTGCATGGATGACTGGCCATCAGCGCAATTCTCGAAAGGCCGATAATAGATTTTGTCGAACACAGCGTTGAGCAATTTTTGAAGTTTAGGCTTAGCTTTTTTAAGCCTTTCAGCATGGGAAGCTTCTTCCATACCTTTTTTAAGCTCCTCAATATGGGAAGCTGCTTCTCCCAGAGCTTTTTTAACCCTTTTAATATAGGAAGCTGCTTCTTCTATAATTTTTTTAAGCCTCTCAATACAGGAAGCCTCTTCCATAATTTTTTCGCTTTCAATACAGGAAGCTTCTTGCATAGAGGAACCTTCTTCTTTTATAACTTTTTTAAACCTCTCAATACAGGAAGCTTTTTCGATAACTTTTTTAAGCTTCTCAATGCAGGAAGCTTCTGTTAGGACTAAAAGTAGAACTCAATTGCCGAAAGAGAGAAGTAAAAACAGCGCACAGATGTAATTAGAAAGCAAAAAGAATAAGACCCCAGATTTATCGTGGTTCACCAAATTTGGCTACATCCACACTGAGCAGAGGAATTGTTATTGATAATGAATTGTGTTTTACAATGAGATATCAAGCATACATAATGCTTCATTATGCATCACAAGAGGAATGTGAAAGGACAAGCAATTGGCGGGAAAAATAATGTTTCCATTGGTCTTCATTTCCTTACAATCTCCCACTTGAAGGTCAACGGATGCTGCAACTCGCCAATCATTCCCCTGCTCTAAACTTCTGATTACTTCTTCTTAACTAGACCAAGAGAAGTCCTGGCACATTCGAACTTCTCTTTGGGAACAACCTTGGTGAAAATGTCTGCCGGATTGACCTTTGTGTCAATTTTTGCAACTTGTAACTTTCCCTCTTCAACTACATGATGAATGAAATGAGCATGTATGTCGATATGCTTAGAACGGCGCTGAGATGAATGATTATGAGCCATAAAAATGGCGCTGCGACTATCACAAAACATAACATAGTCACTTTGTTGACATTTCAAATCACCAAACAACTGGTGTAACCAAATAATCTCCCTAGCACCTTCGGAAAGAGCCATGTACTCAGCTTCGGCAGAAGAAAGAGCAATAGAATGTTGCGGCCTCGAGACCTAACTAATGGCAACTCCAACAAACATGAAAACATAGCCAGTAGTAGATCTTCGTTTATCTAAATCTCCAGCAAGATCAGAATCAGTGAAACCTTGCAGCTGTACCTTATTGCCACCAAAACATAAAGCATAATCAGAAGTACCTTTAAGATACCTTAATATCCATTTGACGGCTTCCCAATGAGGCTTACCGGGATTGCTCATGAACCTGCTCACAACTCCCACTGCATGAGCAATATCAGGACGAGTGGAGATCATAGCATACATAATGCTACCAACAGCTAATGTATAAGAAACACCTTGCATAAACTCTTTATCCTCTTGTGTTTTTGGACACAAATCAAAAGATAAACAAAAATGGGCAGCAAGAGGGGTAGAAACAACATTTGCATCAGCCATACCAAATCTGTCTACAACCTTGTCAATGTATGTCTTTTGTGACAACATGATCTCCTTCTTTTGTCTATCCCTAGTGATGGTCATTCCAAGAATCTTCTTGGTCGGGCCTAAGTCTTTCATAGCAAATCTCTTAGCTAATTGAGACTTCAATTCAGAAACAATCCTCATACTTGTGCTGGCTACCAACATGTCATCAACATAGAGCAAGAGAATGACAAACTCACCATTAGGAAGTCACTTATAATAGACACAAGGATCTGATTCACATCTCAAGAAGTTATGCTCAGTCATGAAGCGATCAAACTTGAGATAGCATTGGCACGGGGCTTGTTTGAGCCCATACAAGTTGCGCTTCAATCTGCAATAAAGATGTTCCAGTCCCTATTTTTTAAATCCTTCCGGCTGTTCCATGTACAATTCTTCATCAACATCACCATGTAAAAATGTTGTTTTAACATCCAACTGATCAAGTTTAAGATCCCAAACTGCAACCAAACCCAAAACTACCCGGATTGTGGTCATTCTCACAACTGGTGAGAAAATCTCATTAAAGTCTATGCCTTTCTGTTGATCATAGCCTTTGACAACCAGTCTAGCGCGATAGCGCTTGTTGCCCCCATCTTCCTCTTTCAGCTTGTATACCTAGTAATTCTTTAAGGGTCTTCGATTAGGCAGAAGTGGCACTAAATCCCAAGTGTTATTAGCCTGCAAAGAAGTCATTTCATCTTGCATCGCCTCTTGCCATTTTGAAGAATCAATTGCCTTGCAAGCCTGTTTATAGGTAGCTGGTTCAGGTTGATCAGAAATCAATAATTCAGGCTGTGCCTCCTCTAAATACAATTCATAATCTAAGAATTTGGAAGGACGTCTCCTCTCCCGGGTAGACCTTCTTAACTGAGAAACCTCCTGTTGCGAATTGGAGTCCTCCAAATTCATGTTTTGCAACTGACTTTGAACATTTTCTATTTGATTTTGCAAATGGCCCTCACAACTCTGGCTCTGTACACTTCCCTGTGCCTGCACATGAAAATTTTCTTGTCTCTGGATATTGCCCTGTTCCAACATAGAGGGTATATCATCATTCACAGGCTGTGTATGAGTGTGAAGAGGTTGTGAAGACACATTTGGTGGCAGCGCTCTATCCAAAGGAGGCTGTGTATGAAATAGACTAGGCAGCAAATGCAATGATTGTGTAAGAGGAGCAGTATAAGGCTGCGTTCTAGCAGAAAAAGACTGCATACAATACTGTGAAGGCTGCGTTGGAATTATTGGAGGCTGCATTGCAAATAAAGGTAGCGAACTTGTTTGACCATGTTGCATTGGAGCTGACAGGGGCTGCATTGCATCAGTCATAAGCTGTGTATGAAATTGGACAGGCAGCGTAGAAGCTAAGGTAGGTAGCGTAGAAGTTAGAGGCAGTGGGTGACTGAGTGAGGGCAGCGATCCATGACTTAGAGGCTGTGATTCAGTCAGAAGAGGTTGTGAAAAAGTTTGAAGAGGCTGCGTTGCAATTGGAGTCAACATTGGGCTAGACTGATATTGACCATCCATATATTGCGTGGGAGTATGAGGCAGCGTTCCAAATTGAGGAGGCTATGTATAAGTTAGAGGCAGCGAACATGTATGAGGAGAGTTCATATGGACTTGGGTAGAGTGCACAATAGGGGTGCTACTATTTAAAGATGTTGAACTTACATTTAATGGTTGTGTAAAAGAAACACCATTGTCAAATAAATCAACCTTAATATAGTCTTTTGAAAATGTGTTTTCTTTGTGCAAACTTGGGAAAACTCTTTCGTTGAAGACGACATGCTGACTGCGAGTGACCTTTTTGGTGACGGGATCCAACAACCTGAATCCATACTGATCCTTGCCATACCCAACAAAGATACACTTCTGTGACTTGGGATCCAATTTGGATCATTTCTCATGAGGAATAAGAGCAAACGCTTCACATCCGAACACCCGTAGATGACTATAAGAGATACGCTTGCCCATCCACCTTTCCTCAGGAATGTCAAGATTTAACCGAGATGAGGGAGCTCGATTAATGAGGTAAACCGCTGTGTTGCAAGCTTCTGCCCATAACTCTTTTCCTAGTCCAGCATTGGAAAGCATACACCGTGCTTTTTCCAAAATCATTCTGTTTAGCCTCTCCGTAGCCCCATTTTCTTGTGGTGTATAAGGAACAGTTTTGATTCTCCGAATACCATTGTCAACATAAAAACTATCAAACTCTAGTGAACAAAATTTGTCGCCATTATCAGTTTGCAAACACTTGATATTATGCCCACTCTGATTTTCAACTAGAGCTTTAAAAATTTTGAACTTGCTGAACACTTCAGATTTTTTATTAAGCATAAAAATCCAAACTTTCCTAGTGCAATCATCAAGGAAAGTTAAAAAATAATTAGCACCTCCAAGAGAAGTTATCTCGGCTAGCCCAAAAATATCTAAATAAACTAGCTCCAAAGGTGAGGTGTTCTTCTCATGACCCATCTTTATGAAGCTGATCCGCTTCTACTTGCCGTAGAGACAATGTTGGAAAAAATCTAAATCCACAGATTTCAACCCTAGTAGTTGTTCTCTTTTGATCATGACATCAAGACTTTTCCTACTCATATGTCCAAGCCGTTGGTGCCACAGCTCAGTTTCGCTGTCCGTCACTGTCATAGCAGCTCCCACTTGAGAATCATTCTCAAAAACATATAAACTGCCATCTCTATTTCCTTTGGCAATCTGCATGACACCTTTAGTAACCTTCCATGAATCTGGATAGAAGGTAGTATTACAGCCTTGTGAGAACAATTGGGTTATAGAAATCAGATTCTTTTTCAGTTTTGGGACATGCCTAACATCTTGCAAAAGCTATTTGCTTCCATTTTTAGATTGTAGGAGAACATCACCTTTACCAATGATGTCTAATGAATTGTTATCCCCCAAGTAGACCTTCCTGAACTATCCTCCTTGATAATTAGAGAAGGCATCCGTGCAAGAGGTGGCATGAAAGGATGCACCCGAATCTAGAACCCATGAATCTGAAGTGGTTTCACTTACGGACAAAACTAAAATATTATCACCCTTGTCATAAATAGCATTGACCTCGCTGTCTTTAACCTTCTCTTGCACCTTCTTATAGGAATAACAATTTTTCTTGGTGTGACCGGGCTTACCGCAGAACCAACAGTCTCCAACTCTACCTCTGGATTTTAACCTCTTCGCTGATTTTGATGTTCTTCTGTTATTGTCTTTGCCTCTATTATGAGGCCTTCCTCTACTAACAACAGTTAAGGCTTCACCGAAAGATATCTCTTGGTTCTTTCTATGCATATCTTCACTAAGGAGTGTAGCTGCTACGTCATCAAACACCAATTTTGTTTTGGCTACAGCTAAAGTACTTATGGCCATCACGACACCTTCCCAGCTGTTAGGCAATGAGCATAGCAGCAAGATTGCTTTAATTTCATCTTCCAACTTTATCTCCACCGAAGTCAGTTGGGTAAGTAAGGTATTAAACTCATTCAAATAGTTTGACATAATTTCACCTTCTTTCATTTTTAGGTTATAAATCTTTTTCATAATAAAAACTTTATTGGATGCTGAAGCCATCTCATACATCTTACAAAGTTTATCCCACAACTCCTTCGAAGTCTTCTCTGCTGAAACATTAAACAACACATTGCTGGAAAGCGAGAGGAAAATTGTAGCTCTTGCCTTCTTATCCATCTTGTCCCACTCTTCATCCGTCATTGAGCTTGGCTTCTTTGCTGACCCTTCAAGCGCGAGTGAGAGGTCTTGTTTTATCAGCAAAGACTCCATATGTACTTTCCACAGTCCAAAATTCTGACTGGAGAACTTCTCAATCTTTGGTTCCTCCATGGCTCAAAAAACTGTAATGTCCCCTTTTAGGAAGAACAAAATTTATTAATCCTGCACACAATTTTACTTCTTGTATGATCGATTGCTCTTAGTAATGCTTGTTGATAGAATACCTTGTGCTGATCTAATACTTGTATTTAATGGAAGACCAATCTGTTGTCTAGTGATTTATATTACTATGTGATCTTTTTTACTTCACACTTCCTTTTTATATCTTCAATGGTGTATGGCTGCAAGTATTGCCAAGAGAGGCAACACTTCATAAAGAGAATTATTCCCTTTTAATATATTTCTTTTCTTTAACTCAAACCATATATATTATATCTCAGATATATCTGGTGTTCTTATAAGGCCGCTAGTGTACATAAGTATCTCTGAAATGGTCTATTACAACTCAAAATATATTATTCCTTATATATTGCAGATTTAAATATGCCATGAATATATTTACCATTTTCAAAAATTCTATATTATATCCTTCTTGCTGTTATATTTATAAATCAGAATTATATTCCTTGTGTATTCTTTTCTATTTTCCTTACCCTCTCCAAATATATATATTTCTCATTCCTTTCTTTTTCTGCCCTTTATGTTATCTTCTTCCCATCTTTATACCCTCCTTTAATGAAAGGATGTGTCTTATAGAAAATAACCTTTAATTAATATGCATCTCTTTTATTTACTAATAATCTAACTTGCTTCCTCTAACATATTTGTTGCATTTATCTTTGTTTTAATAAACTTGGTCTATCTTTATTGATATCTTCCAAGGATATTAGTTAATATTAATTTTATATATATTTATAATGATCATACTTTATACTAATATTTGATTTAATATTTACATTGATAATTATAATTATTATATAATAATAATATTAATATTTATATTTATATTCATTATATTATAAATGATTATAATAATATTTCTTATTTATATTTATATATTATAAGACATTTGTCTTATATATATTATATGATAATTATATTATAATAACATTTATTTATAGTTATATTAATATTAATATACATATTTATATTTATATAATATATATCATATATAATATTATAATTGTCTTTATATTTATTATATATAAGTACAATAAATATATTATAATATTACTTAATAATATTATATCTGTTTATTAAGTATTATTATATACATAATTATCGTCCAATTTGATGATGACAAATAATGTCTTAATGTTGGGACATGACAGCCCTCCCCACTTGAAATTGCTTGTCCTCAAGCAATCACAGTGAGTTCTTTCATTACTTTGCACTACCTTCCGATATGTTGAGACAAAGTCATAGTTTTTATTCAGAATGAACATGCTTTGGTGAAAAGAAAATGATTGTGATTCATGAAAGAGAATTTGTGACCAAAGAATACTTGAAATGTTTAATGAAGACAAATGTTTAGGTAAGCATTTGTTTGATGTTTTTAATAATAAAGTGATGCAAGTATCATAGATGAAGACATTAGGCAATGAAAATATTTTCAATGCTAAAGAAGATTTTGGGAGCATTGAGATTCCAATCAATGATGAAGATATCTTGATCTTTGATTACAAGATTTGGTATTATACTTATCATATGTTATTAACCTCAAAATTGAGAAGAGTCGTATTTTTGAGGAGTAATTGCTTATATGATGTCATGGAGAGAAATTTTATGATCAAAGAAGATTTGGTAAGCTTTTATTTAAATAGCGATGTGCTTGATGAAATATAAGTGTTATAGATGATTATGAAAAATGATCCTGGGAATTTGTGGGTTATGGGCCCATAATATAACTTAGTATCAGTTTCAAGAGAAGAACTCAAGGAGGTTGGAAGAATTGATCTAAGATGAATTTGGTTTATGGGTCTTTGTAATTAATAAAATTAACTTTTATGTTCTATACTTCTCCAATGTCCACTTGTAGGTTATACTGATTTCTTCACCTGCACACAAGAATAACTCTTGAAAGGGACATTAGCAATATTAAAGATCAATAAATCAGTAATGAAATCTATACATCATAATATAATTAATGATATAACATAAATAACATTCAATTTCAACATATAGTTATCCATACCTCAAGTTGATCCTTTGATAGAATCCATAGAAATACTTGCAATTTAGAGTGTGATGGAGGGCACACTTCCTACCTATCATGTCTTGATGATGGAGGGCATTCTTCCTACCTATCATCCCTTTAACATAATTTGATGATAGCATGATGGAGGGCATTCTTCCTACCTATCATCTCTTTAACATTAAGGATCAAGAGTGTGATGGAGGGCACACTTCCTACCTATCACATCTTGACAAGAGCATGATGGAGGGCATACTTCCTACCTATCATGTCTTGATGATGGAGGGCATTCTTCCTACCTATCATCCTTTTAACATAATATGATGAGAGCATGATGGAGGGCATTCTTCCTACCTATCATCTCTTTAACATTAAGGATCAAGAGTGTGATGGAGGGCACACTTCCTACCTATCACATCTTGACAAGAGCATGATGGAGGGCATACTTCCTATCTATCATGTCTTGATGATGGAGGGCATTCTTCCTACCTATCATCCCTTTAACATAATTTGATGAGAGCACGATGGAGGACATTCTCCCTACCTATCATGTCTTGTTGAGGTATGATGGAGGACATTCTCCCTACCTATCATCCTCTTAACATAATTAGACAAGAGCATGATGGAGGACATTCTCCCTACCTATCATGTCTTGTTGAGGTATGATGGAGGACATTCTCCCTGCCTATCATCCTCTTAACATAATTAGACAAGAGCACGATGGAGGACATTCTCCCTACCTATCGTGTCTTGCCCTGGTTTTCTCATACTCAGGCAATTATAAACTTTCTTCTTCATTATATTTCTTTGTCTTTTGGCTCAAAATTTTCCTTAGTGTATGCTTGCATAAGATTGTTTCATAGGATGGAAGGATACAATGCTCTGATACCACTTGTAATGTCCCCTTTTAGGAAGAACAAAATTTATTAATCCTACACACAATTTTACTTCTTGTATGATCGATTGCTCTTAGTAATGCTTGTTGATAGAATACCTTGTGCTGATCTAATACTTGTATTTAATGGAAGACCAATCTGTTGTCTGGTGATTTATATTACTATGTGATCTTTTTTACTTCACACTTCCTTTTTATATCTTCAATGGTGTATGGCTGCAACTATTGCCAAGAGAGGCAACACTTCATAAAGAGAATTATTCCTTTTTAATATATTTCTTTTCTTTAACTCAAACCATATAAATTATATCTCAGATATATCTGATGTTCTTATAAGGCCGCTAGTGTACATAAGTATCTCTGAAATGGTCTATTACAACTCAAAATATATTATTCCTTATATATTGCAGATTTAAATATGCCATGAATATATTTACCATTTCCAAAAATTCTATATTATATCCTTCTTGCTGTTATATTTATAAATCAGAATTATATTCCTTGTGTATTCTTTTCTATTTTCCTTACCCTCTCCAGATATATATATTTCTCATTCCTTTCTTTTTCTGCCCTTTATTTTATCTTCTTCCCATCTTTATACCCTCCTTTAATGAAGGCATGTGTCTTATAGAAAATAACCTTTAATTAATATGCATCTCTTTTATTTACTAATAATCTAACTTGCTTTCTCTAACATAATTGTTGCATTTATCTTTGTTTTAATAAACTTTGTCTTTTAATAAATTTGGTCTATCTTTATTGATATCTTCCAAGGATATTAGTTAATATTAATTTTATATATATTTATAATGATCATACTTTATACTAATATTTGATTTAATATTTACATTGATAATTATAATTATTATATAATAATAATATTAATATTTATATTTATATTCATTATATTATAAATGATTATAATAATATTTCTTATTTATATTTATATATTATAAGACATTTGTCTTATATATATTATAGGATAATTATATTATAATAATATTTATTTATATTTATATTAATATTAATATACATATTTATATTTATATAATATATATCATATATAATATTATAATTATCTTTATATTTATTACATATAAGTACAATAAATATATTATAATATTACTTAATAATATTATATATGTTTATTAAGTATTATTATATACATAATTATCATCCAATTTGATGATGACAAATAATGTCTTAATGTTGGGACATGACAAAAACCGACACTGATTTTTGCAATCAGCTATACCGTCACCGTACAGCTCTGATACCAATTGTTAAGACTGAAAGCACAACTCAACTACAGAAAGAGAGAAGTAAAAATAGCGCACAGATGTAATTAGAAAGCAAAAAGAATAAGACACCAAATTTATCGTGGTTCACCAAACTTGGCTACATCCACACTGAGCAGAGGAATTGTTATTGATAATGAATTGTGTTTTACAATGAAATATCAAGCATATATAATGCTTCATTATGCATCACAAGAGGAATGTGAAAGGACAAGCAATTGGCGGGAAAAATAATGTGTCCGCTGGTCTTCATTTCCTTACAGCTTCTTCATCCATAACATTTTTAAGCCTCTCAATACAAGAAGCTACTTCCATAGAGGAAGCTTCTGCCATAACTTTTTTAAGCTTCTCAATACAGAAAGCTTCTTCTTCCATAACGATTCTAAGCCGGTCAATACAAGCAGCTTCTTCTTCCATAACATTTTTAAGCCTGTCAATACAAGAAGCTTCTTCCAAAACTTTTTTAAACCTCTCAATACAAAGAGTTTCTTCTTTCATATCTTTTTTAAACCTCTCAATACAGAAAGCTTCTTCTTCCATAACCTTTTTAAGCCTCTCAATACAAGAAACTTCTTCCATAACAACTTTTTCTTTCATAGGAACAAGAACATCCGGATCAACAACTTCCTCCACAGCAAGAACTTCTTCCAAGACAAAGAGTGGTATCTGATTCTCCAATTTAATCAAATCCCTCATGATCTCGGACTTCACCACATGATTCTTGGATTTAAGTCCAAAAATGGGATGCAACTGTTCATGCAATTCAACATCTTCATGGATTGAAGTTAACCAAGCAGGCTCTTTTACTTGGCAAATGTAACATCTGAAAAACTCAAGGATGAAACAAGCATCCCGAGCCATCATCCAACACACTACCTCTGCATCGTAGGGTATATTCCTATCATAGCAGCGCAATATCTGGCCTACCTTACAAAAAAAATTCTCAATCACTTGGTCAAAGCTGAATTCAGAATTAACAGTTTTGCTCTGAATTCTAACAAGCTCTCTGCATACTGCCTCGCTTTTGAATCTTTCCATCTCTCTGATCTCCTCTTTTCTGAAATGGTAAGGCCGATGGAAACAATTCTAGGCACGTAAGCATCCTCATACTCTTTCAACAATTCCTTTGGTGCACTGCAAATGCAAGTCGACTTATCATAACCCTGAGATACAGAATGGATATCCGATTTGGCTTCAAGCAACCATTCCTTCGTTTCATCAGACATCGACATATTTAATAAGCTAAGCCGACCTTCTCTATAATGGAAAAAGGACCAAATCCTTCATGGGAGGAAGCATCTATTTATAATAACTATCCTCTGTTTTTAAAAGCCAGTTTGTGGTGTTATTGAGAAACATTACCTCCACGACAAGGTTAAATTGCCCAGTTAATTTTGGTACAGTATTTCTTCAAAGCTGCAAAGTTTACTGCTTCATTGATAGCTTCCTGACGGGGTTAAAATCTTGAGAGACGTCATTATCTTTATCAATGAATTCTTTGTTCAGAAAGATAAGTAAGTTATCTTTATTAGTTACTATTTATAATGTGATTGTACTTTCTATTTAATATTGTTTGATCTAATCCACTTCCTCCATTTATTATATTTAATCTAGATTAATTTGTACTTAATTATTTCATTTATTTAATTATCATAAATTATATAAATAAATTTTTTTTTAAAGATAAATAATTAAAATTCATAAACACATATTACAAATTATTTTTTATTAATTATTATTTCTTAACAGGGGCATTAGTAAGTATGTTGAGTCTAAGAGTGCCCCCAAGATACAGGCATCATCTATAGAAGAAAATTTAATGAATGAATGAAATGGATTATTTTAATAACATCCACAAGGCCAAAGCAGCCTATGGGACCAAGAGCGCCACACAGCCCCACCAAGATAAAGTTTATAATCTCATCTTAAGATCAGATCTTCTATAATAAATTTTGATTAAGAAATTTATAATTTTGTCCAACCTTACAAAAAAATGCTTAAATTGTTCCTTTTCATAATGTCTTCATAACTCATAGTATTGTAATAATTTATAATATAATGAAAGACAAAAATACACATGTTCCACATGAAGCAAAAATACACACAGTTTAATCCAAAAATATAATCATCTATTCTATGGACTGTGGAAAACTCATATGGAAAACTCATCCCTACTAGAAAGACAAATTTCATGTGGAACATGTGTATACAGAGTTCTATAAACTATTTTTAAAGCTACCATAATAGCTACGGGAGGAGTTAAAATCTGTGGGTCCCTCTAACCATGAGATTTGACAGACTCCTCCATTTGCGGAGGAAAGAATTTATAATTCACCGACAAACATGAGGCATTCGTAACTGCCGTATAAAATTATAAATTCAAGACTGACTCAAGACAGTCCTTGGAAAACAATACCTATTAGTGTTTGACGTGTGTAAAACACTTACTTATCGTACATGTAAACAGTTTCCATGAACTTCACATGCACAAAAAATGAATTTTACTGTCTTTACACAGCTATATTTTATTAATGAGTTTCTGACATATTAATGGATTGTCCTTTCGATTTTTTCCCCAATGCCTCATCTAACTTTCTTCAAAGGGGGGACCATGGGAGTCGGTACGTCCACCCCAGTCATATAATTTAATATTACTTTCAGTTTGCTAGGGGAGAGGACCCCATAGTGGTCAATTAATTAATAAATACGATCAAATGTGCATCTAGAGGGTTAGATAGACAATTCGTTGTTAACTTCATACCTCTCAAAATCATTTATGGCGATTTCAAATCACTCCAAAAAATTTATAGTAGCTTACTTGGCAGCGCCCCTGCTTATAACTAAGGTTTCGTGGCCACATCATCAAATATGATGCCACATCAGCATTCCTTTCGTTGAGGGGTCAAATAGTTCCCAAAAAAGGGTGGACCAATATGTGTGTATTAAATCATGTTTTGTTGGTGCGCCGATGTGGCATCACATGATTGGTTGCTTTTTAAATCTAAAGGGCACATTTTATTCAATTATTAGTACTTATAGTAACACTAACAACCTTAAAGTCGCAACTACTAGTACTAAGCTACAAAAAAATATTGGGCCTTAAATGCACATATACTATCTCAACCATTGGAACTATCTCACCTATTGGATCTTTTCCCCTAGTTCCCTGTGCAGTGAAATATTGGTTTATGGGTTTAGAGATTTAAAAACAACTAACACATTCTTTATATCACCTCCTTGTAGTGTTGTTATTATAGTAATTGTTTAGTTGTAATTTTTTTTTGTTGATTAGCTATTGGTTGTATAGACAAATTGCATTCCAATAATTGAAAAATTAATTTTTGAAAAGTGTTGAAATGTCTTGAGTAAATAAAATTGAAATATAAAAAAAAAATTAATTTGGTAAAAATAAGACTAAATATTTTCTTAACTATAAAACTAAACTTTACAAAGCCTATTATATAACACAAATATTTCCTTAACTATAAAACTAAACTTTATAAAACCTGTATATTTGTATTTATGTGGAGAGCCTTGGTTCTAGTTAAGTGTATAGAGATTTGAAATGTTTGCTTGAGATATTAAAATGTAATAATATTAATAATATAATAATTTAAAATGCATTGAAATATTGTATGTTTGAAGAATAAAATAAAAAATGTAATAACATGGTGAAATATTTTTTTATGATACTGTAGTTTTTTAACTTTTGAGTAAACAAGTGTCACGTAGTGGCCAGTACTTGCCTTGTAGTGTTGTTATTATAGTATTCATTTAATTGTAAGTTTTTTGTTGATTAGCTATTAGTTGTGTATAGTATTTGTTTAGTTGTATAAACAAATTGCATTCCAGAAAAATTAATTTTTTAAGAGTGTTGAAATGTCTTGCGTAAATAAAATTGAAATCTCAAAAATAATTTAGGACTAAAATATTTCCTTAAGTATAAAACTAAACTTTACAAAGCCTATTAAATAACACAAATATTTCCTTTAAATGTGATAATACTAATACTTTTATAATTTAAAATACATTAAAATATTATAAGTTTGAAGAATAAAATAAAAAATGTAATAACATGGTAAAATATTTTTAGTGATACTAGATTTTTAACTTTTGACTAAATAGAATTGAAATCCTAGATTTTCAACTCTTGAGTAAATAAAATTGAAATCTCCAAAATAATCTAATTTCATAAAATAAAATGTGTAAAACTGTAACCTTAGTTGGGTGTGGAGAGATTTTAAATGTCTAACATATTAATTTTATCTTAGTCACTTAATTTTTTTGTTTAAGTAATAATAGTAAGTTCTTTTAGAGAATATGATTTTAATTATTTTAATTAATCTAATATTGTGGTTTAGTAATAATTTTTTCTAAAGAAGTGTTTATTATTTCAAATTTGTAACTATTATATTTCCAGAACTAAATTTATGTGAACTCGTTTTGAAATGTCTTAGCTAAATAAAATTGAAATATCAGAAATAATTTAATTTGGTAAAAGTAAAATAGCATTAAAATATTTACTTAGCTATAAAACTAAACTTTACAAAGCCTATTAAATAACACAAATATTTCCTTAACTATAAAACTAAACTTTACAAAGCCTGCATATTTGTATTATGTGGAGATTTGAAATGTCTGCTTAAGATATTATAATGTAATAATATTAATACTATGATAATTTAAAATGCATGTTTGAAGAATAAAATAAAAAATTAATAACATGGGCAAATATTTTTCATGATACTCTAAATTTTTAACTTTTTAGTAAATAAAATTGAAATACTAGATTTTTAACTCTTGAGTAAATAAAATTAAAATCTAAAATAACCTAATTTGATAAAATAAAATGTGTAGAACCCTATATTTTTAATAGTATTATTTATATTATAACTTTGTCAATGAATCAGAAAATTAAATTCATAAAAATTGATGGTTCTTCCCTCTCATAATTATTGCCATCCATTTAGGCATGACTTAACTAGTAGGAGACAAAATTTGTGTTCATAATTTGTTTACTTGCCACATCCTCTCCTCAAATAGCTTTTTGTTGCACTCTCTAATAATCTGCAGAGAAGAGGTCATTTTTTTCAGCCAATGAGAATACAAATAAATCATTTTTCAATATTTTTTGTTAATAAAAATTGATCATGTTGACATAGGAAAAGTACAAATTTAAATCAAATTTATCTGACAAGAAAAATAATCATGCCTTTTGATTAGTTTGCAATCAATAGATTAATAACTAGATAAGTGTGTAATAGTACCAGCCGAAGGCATGTACTAATAAAATTGAAATCCCAAAAAAATCTAATTTCATTAAATAAAATGTGTAGAACCCTATATTTTTAATAGTATTATTAATATTATAACTTTGTCCCTTTGACAAAAAGTAATTTTTACATTTACCTAATGAAGCAAAAAAATTAATTCAATGATTCTTCCTCTCATAATTATCATCATCCATTTAAGAATGACTTAACTAATGGGAAATAAAATTTGTGTTCATAATTTGTTTACTTGCTACATCCTCCCTTCAAAACAAAATTCTCTTCACATTTATAGTTTTTTGTTGCACTCCGACAATCCACATAGAAGAGGTCATTTTTTTAGCTAATGACAATACAGATAAATCATTTTTCAATAATTTTTTGTTAAAAATTTATCATGTTGACATAGGAAAAGTACAAATTTAAATTAAATTTGCCAGACAAGAAAAATAATCTCGTCTTTTGATTGGTTTACAATCAATAGATTAATAACTAGATAAGTGCGAACTCATTGTAATAGTACTGGCTGAAGGTAAGTACTAATAAATCATTGCATTCTTCTATATTGATTAAATAATTCTTAATTATTTAATTAAGTTAATTACACATCAATTAAATCAATTAAAACTAATATTCTATTTTCCAACATTATTTATTTGTACATTAAATTAAATAATTTATTTATTTAATTTCCCTATTATCTCCTTTCACCATAAATTTCTCTCATAACTTCATCAATTATTCTCAATCTATTTTGTTAACAATTCAATAAAATAAGTTGACTAATCAATCTATTCATATATAGATCAATTCAGTCAACTAGCCAATCAAGTTTGTTAACTCTCATAGGACAAGGACACTTGTCACTCTCTTATTCCTCCAAATTCTTAGCCATTGATCTCTTCAATCATTATCCACCATTGATCTTCATTTTTGGAAATCTATAAATAAATCCTCTTCCGAACCAAATTAAAGTACCTTCATATTCTAAACTTATGCTATTGAATCATATCTAAATCCTCCATTATCCATTATCAAGGTTATGTTAAAGTAATTGAGCAATCCATATAAGATATGCAATCATTCAAAGAAAGGAAGCATAGCTATTGGAGCTTGGGTTTACTCCTTTCCGCTCCCTTGAGGAGAAGAATTGCATTAGAAGGGAAGGTAATTGATTATTTGTTTTGTCTTCATTATTTATTGTTTATTTGCACTTTTCTCATCCACATTCTAGTACGCCTGGTGGGACCCACATCCCTAGATCTAACTTTTTCTTGTGAGAATTCTGTGTTTTAGAAGATAGGTTCTAGAAAGGTGCATTTGTCTACAGAGTGGCACTTTCATTTGATAAGTCGACACAGTTGTTCACTATTTAAATGGTGCATTTGTGCCTTAAAGTGGTTCTATTGTCAAATTTGATATGTTGTCATTTTCCTAACCAGTTTGTGATTCCAAGATAGTTTCTGTCAGTTTTGTGTTGTTGATCTAGATTTCTGTTCTATTTTTTACCTTTGTAGTGCTTTTCTGGTTTGGCTAACTATATGTTTTGCAAAAGATTAATCATATATTTGCAGGTCTATAGATCTCTATTTCAAGTGATCATTTTTTATTGAGCTCTTGTCTTTTGACACTTTTGTCCAATATATGTGTGCTTTTGTTAGGTAAAAAATTGCTTTTGTTCCATCTTTGTTCACCTTTGTTATGTGAAAGTGTGCTTTTGTTCTATATAAGTGAGATTTTGTCAAGTATATGTACACTTTTGTCCTGTAAAAGTTTGCTTTTGTGTGCTAAAAGTGCACTTTTGTTTTTTGAAAATGCACATTTGTTACACAAAATGGCACAATTGTTCTATACAGTTGCACTTCTGACTGTCAAACTGCACTTTTGTTTCAAAATATTTAACATCATCTTTTTATTTTTTGTCTAACCTTTTTAATTTTGTGAACTAATCAATTTGTGCAGCTTGTTCATCATTTGTCAAAGATCAAAAAATCCAAAACTACTAATATATTCGTCCTGCAGATTTGATTGTCCAGGACTTTATTTTCTCACTAATATAGGCACACTAAATTAGCTTAGAGAAGTGTATGCACAAAGATGGGGGACCAAAAGGTCACCACCATGGGACATTTTGCTCCAAAACAAGGCAAAATGTGAGTGCGTTATAATGGGCTCGCACTTTGCCTTGCTTTAAAAGTGAAAAAAACTTCATTTTTTGTCATTACCTACGGCCAAAGAGTGAGTTTGTAGAAGAAAACAAGGATCAAAGTGCGAGTGCACTCAAGGAAAGTCTCTCCAAGCAAGTGCAAGGGAGAAATTGACATTTTCACGATACCACCTCACTACCAAAGACGTCGTGAAGCAAATTTGGAGGGTCTAGCAGCTGAAGAAGGTAGGGTTTGTTTAATTTTTGTTAGTTTGAGAAGAAATTTTGACTTTTACAATGTTTATTAGTTTTTTATTTGCATTTATAGTTAATGAGGCAAGAGAAAACATAAATCCAACTGAGGAGGGTCAAAACAACCCCCAAAACCCTCCAAACCCTCAAAACCCACCTTCATGTCCACACAATGTAAGGGATACTTAGGAAAACTACCTAGGGCAAATAGAAGAAAACAAAAGACAACTTCAAACTCTTATTCAAATGCTAAACAATCCAAGTGCAAGCACCTATCATAAGAGAGCGCTTGCGAAGTCATTAGATGAGATTATTTCCCACACTGAATCGGTGACAAAACAAATCACCAAATTTCAAGACTATAGGGAGAGGTGTCGGCAATACTATGCTGACAAATTGTCATATGAACAAGTGAAGAATGAAAAAATTACAAAATCTCAATTATGTGCACACTAGGTAAGTGCACAAAGATGAGGGACCAAAATGGGGTCTTAAGATGCCACATTTTTTATAAAATCAAGAAACATTGATGTTGGATGAGAAATTGAAGATAGCTACACTCAAAATTTGAAGATGGAACAAAAACAAGAGTCGTATTGCTCCAAATATAGTTTCTAAACTATTATTTTTTTCCAAAAATGGTTGAGATTAAGGGGTTCAAAAGGGGGAGCACATAAATTGGTCCTATTTTTCTCAAAAAAATATAACATAGCATTTGGTGTGCTCCCCCTAAAATGTTAACTTTTTTTTAGTATTTCAATAATCGCTCTAGTGAGAAATTAGCTAACACCACGTAGTTTATCCTTGATTTTTCTAATAATTTTTTAATGAATAATTGATTTTTTAGTAATTTTTAAAGTGGACACATCCTGAAAAATAAAAATTTGAGTGTGCTCCCCCCTAAAATGTTTAAAATCTAATTGAAAATCAAAATTTTTTTTTGAATATGTGTAGGATGGAGTCTAGTTTCTAAAAATGTAACTTATTTCAAATTTTGATGAATGGTTAAAAAAAAGTCAAAAATACTAGACACTAGTATTTGACAAAAAATGGACACACTAACAAAAGATATTCAAGATGAAACCTTTAACGTACTCAAAATGAGAAAAAAAAAAATGGTTAGATAGATAACAAAGAGATTAAGATTATGGTGGTATTTTTTTATAGTTTTGATTAAAAAAGTGACATCCTAATGGGGAGCACGCTCCAGATTATCTCCAGATTTTGCTAAAAACTAATAAAAACACATCAAAAAAGATGAGCATAACGCAAGCACGTTATAACGTGCTTGCATTATACTGAGCATAATGCAAGCGTGTTATAACATGCTCGCATTATGCTGAGCATAACTGGCTATACACATGCCAATTCCATTTGCTTGAAAGTTTGTAAAGCCTTTTCAACAAATCTATTTTTTACATATCTTGCAATCATTGCATTCCATTATAGAACATCTCTTTGATGTGTTACTTCATACAATTGACATGCCTTGTCTATGCTTCCACACTTTACATACATGTCTACAAGGGCAGTTGCACTTCCTATTATCTCTCTCACTCTTTACTTCCCTCCCCTCTCTACATCCTACCCTCTCTCTGAGTCTCTACTTCCCTCCCCTCTCTACTTCCTACCTTCTCTCTCACTCTCTTCTTCCCTCCCCTCTCTACCTTCTACCCTCTCTCTCACTCTCTACTTCCATCCCCTATCTACCTCCTACCCTCTTTCTGAGTCTTTGCTTCCCTCGCCTCTCTAGCTCCTACCTTCTCTCTCACTCTCTTCTCCCCTCCCTCTCTACCTCTTACCCTCTCTCTCACTTTAGATACTTCCCTCCCCTGTCTATCTCCTACCCTCTCTCTCAATCTCTGCTTACCTCACCTATCTACCTCCTACCCTCTCTCTCTTCTTCCTTCCCCTATCTACCTCCTATGGTCCTCTCCCACTCTCTACTTCCCTCCCATCTCTACCTCCTATCCTCTCTCTCACTCTCTACTTCCCTCCCCTCTCTACCTCTCATCATCATTCTTCCCATCCAATGAAATTTCATAAATTATCTTGTTTCCATTTCATCATCCCAATTTATATCCTCATCCCTCTTTGCATGTCCTAGTTTTCTTGTTTCCATATTCTTTGTCGACATGCAAGAGGAGAGGGAGGAGGAGGGAGAGAGGATGGAGATGGATGGGAGAGAGAGGAGAGAGATAGGGTGATAAGGAGAGAGAGAGAGGGTTGGCCAGGTTTATGAGTTTAGGGTTGTGTAAGTTTAGGGTTTAGTGGAATTATTTAGGGTTTAGGGGGTTTAGGGTTGCTCAGGTTTATGATTTAGGGTTGTTGGGAGAGAGAGAGGTTTAGGTTTTCTCAGGTTTAGGGGCATATTTAGGGTTTATGAGTTTAGGGTTGCTTAGACCTTTAGGGGTAAATTATTTAGGGTTTATGAGTTTCTAGGGTTGCTCAAGTTTAGGGTTTAGGGGTTAGGGTTAAAGGGGAATTATTTTATAATTTCCCTCCAATCCTCCTAATCCTAATGCATTAGTCCACTCATCTCCTAATCCATTAATCCCTATCATCCATCCACCATATAACTCACTATCTAATCCACCATCAAACATTCTAAGCTCTAATCCATCAACCCATGAACGCTTGAAAAAATTTCTCCAAAGAGTCTTTACAAAATTCAAAAATAAAAAGCAAAGATATGGAGCCATCCAAATCCATTGATCCAATTTCATCCCCCTCTAACACTCCCAATCCTAATCCATCTGGGCCTCCTATATCCATTCACTCGATCCTAATCCTAACCCCACAACATCTTCCATCATTATCCATCAACTATATGCATATCCTAGTCCATCAACCCATGAAGCCATGAAGGATGTGACCCAAGGACTATTAGCAAGGAATCTAAGAACATCATGTACTCAAATTCCTATCCTTGAGCCTAACAAAGAACCTCCTAATAACATGTCTACCACTCCAACACCATCATCCACCCCTATGTCTATCCATTTCATTGAAGAGTCTCCTACCATAAGTCCAAGTCAAACCCCATCATGTAGCCATGTTGTCAAATATCCAAAGATTATTGAGCCCATCCAAGAACCCATCACATCCATCTAAGAAACCCAATAGCTATATGTTAAAAGCCTAGTCCAAAGCATGTGGAAACAACAACCATCCATCCTAATCAAAATCCAAACATCCCATCTAATCCCATCTTGGTTCCCTTACCATCTCATGGTCAACCCCTCTGTACATCAATCCCATCATTGATCATGCAACATCTCTTAGTGAACCCCCATCACCACCTCTTACTCCCCAATCCAATGAATATCAATGCATCCCCACTTACCCTATCCATATCTATTATCACACTATCCATGCTTATCCTCCATGTGATCAAGATATTATCTATGATCAAGATCTTATCCATGAGCAAGTAACCCACATCACTCCTATCCATCATCTCATTAGCCCTATCCATCATCCTGTGCTAGTCTTATTCATTATCCATCAATATCCCATGATGAGACACATGGCCTCAAGAAAACATAGACAATCAAACAAATAACTTCGATCCTATCAAATCACTGAGAGGAACCTCCTACAACAATATAATGAAAAATGCATGAAATAACAAAAATAGCAAAAAAATAGAAAGAATTTATTGATCGCAGGCCACTTTGAGGGGGCAACCTCCTTTGAGCAAGGTCAATACAATAAATTCATGCATGCCTTCATTGGCCTCAACACGTACTTATATACTAAATCTAATCTAAACAAATATTACTTCCCATGAATGTGGGATAATACAATATACTCACGGGATGACTTATAAAACATACACGTCCAACAACAATATACTAACAAAGTAAAGATAAGGGTTAAACATGGGTTCCTAACATCCCCTCCCTCTTAAAAAAACTTTGTCCTCAAAGCTTAATATGTGGAAATTGTTGTTGAATCTGAAGGAGTGGTTCCCATGTAGCATCCTCTGGTTGCATTCTGTGCCATAAATTAATACCTCTATGATGGGTTGAGAGAAAAGCTGACGAGTGCACCTATTGAGGATTGCCTCCAGCTCCAAAATGACATATCCTTCATTATCTAGTTCTGAGAAAATAGTTTGTGCTCTGATGTTGGTGCCAAGAACTTTCTTTAGATAAGAGACATGAAATACTGCATGAACGCGGGAAGAAGGAGGAAGCTCCAATTTATAAGCAACTGACCTAATCTTTTGAAGAACCTTATATGGCCCATAGAACTTTGGAGCCAGCTTATGATGCCCTTTGAGTTTTAGGGATGATTGCTTGTATGGCTGTAGATGAAGAAAAACCATATCACCTACTTGAAAAGTGCACTCAGAACAGTGTTAATCGGCTTATTGTTTCATTCGATTTCTTGCCATGTGAAGATTGTCCTGCAAAATGCGAAGAATTCGATCCCAGGTTCGGAGAACCGTATCGATTGCCTGAACTAGTGAACTACTGGGGTTGTATGGAAGGAGCACTGGTGGTGCCTGACCATAGATTGCTTCATATGGAGTCATTTTAGATGCAGTGTGGTAGGAGGTATTGTACCACCACTTAGCAAGTGGGAGCCACTTTGCCCACTGATGCTATTGTTCTAAGGTGAAGCAACAAAGATAAGTTTTCAAACATTTGTTGATAATTTCAGTCTGACCATCTGTTTGTGGGTGATAACCTGAACTCTTCTTCAGTTTGGTGCCAGTGTGTCAAAATAGTTCTGTCCAAAAATGACTGGTGAAAGTTGCATCATGATTTGAGACAATGGAAGAGGGGATGCCATGAAGATGGAAGATCTGGTCCATGAAAATTTATGCGACTAAGGAGGTGGTATAGGGATGGCTGAGGGTACAAAAATGACTATTTGGAGAGGTGATCAACCACAACCAAGATCACTGTCTTCCCTCCAGATTTAGGGAGCCCTTTAATGAAATCCTTAGAAATATCTGTCCAAATCTGTGTAGGGATGGGAAAGGGTTCAAGCAATCTAGGAAGGAGTGTCGTTTCACCCTCGTTGCATTGGAAGGTATCACATTCAACCACCATCTATTGAATTGCCCTTTTCATTCCCTTCCAAAAGAAGTTACACCGTGCCCACTCATATGTTTTGAGGAACCTAGAGTGTTTCACCGATGGAGAAGCATGGAGTTCATAGAAGATAGCTTGTTGAATATCTGTGCTCTAGGGAATCACCAGATGACCCTTATATCTCAGAGAAGCACCATCCCAAGAGTAATGCGGTACATTAGAAGGGTTATTGGCCAATTGTTGGATGGTTTGAGATAATGAAGAGTCATTGACATAGCCCTGCTGGATAGATTCCAACCAATTTGGAACAGGCATAGAAATAGCTAAAAGAGAAGCTTGGTCATCAAATGTGTGAGAAAGAGTATCTACCACAATATTGTCCTTACCCTTCTTGTAAGTGATCTCATAGTCATAACCCATGAGTTTTCTAACCCATTTTTGTTGTGCTAGGGAGGAGACCCGTTGTTCCAGGAAATATTTTAGACTCTAGTGATCAATCTTGATGTAGAAATGATTCCCTAATAGGTATGGCTGCCACTTCTATATTGCATGCAAAATAGCCATCATTTCCTTTTCATATGTGGAGAGTACTAAATTCTTACCAGAAAGGGCTTTGCTAGTGAACACAATGGGATGTTCATCTTGAAGGAGAACAACACCAAGTCTATTGCCCAAGCATCACTCTCAATAGTGAAGGCCTTGGAAAAATCTAGCATAGCTAGAACAAGTGTAGTACACATAGCTTGTTTCAGTTTTTCAAATGCACATTCAGCATCACGTGTCCATGTAAAAGCATCCTTTTTCAACATAGCTGTTAATGGAGCTGCAATCTTCCCGTAATCCTTGACAAACTTGCGATAGTAGCCAGTCAGTCCCAAAAAACCACAGAGGCTCTTGAGTGTCTGAGGATGCAGCCAATTTTTCATGGCTTTTATTTTTGCAGGATCCACTCAAACTCCTCGGGCTGAAACAATATGCCCAAGATACTCCACTTCTTCCTGGCAAAAAACACATTTAGACTATTATGCACAGAGATGATGATTAGAGAGAAGTTGTAGTATAAGATCTAGATGTTGGAGATGCTCAGCTGATGTTTTACTATAGATGAGGATAACATTGAAGAAGACCAGAATGAATTTCCACGGGTAGGGCCAGAATATTTTATTCATCAATGCCTAGAATGTTGAAGGAGCATTAGTGAGGCCAAAGGGCATGACCAAAAACTCATAGTGGTCATCAAGCATATGGAAAGTCGTTTTAGGAATATCATCCTCATGAACCCAAATTTGATGATACCCAGAACAAAGATCTAACTTGGAGTTTAAAAATGAGCGCCATGAAGCTCATCAACAACAGGAATCAAAGGTGTATCCTTGATTGTGATGTGATTAAGTGCTCCAAAGTCAATGCAGAGGCGTCATGACCCATCTTTTTTCTGGACAAGAAGAGCTGGTGAAGAAAAGGAACTGGTACTAGGGCGAATAATACCTCACTTCAATAAGTCTCAAACGAGCATCTCAATCTTTGTCTATTAGTGAAATGGGTAGTGGTAGGGCCTGATGTTGGGAGGAATGCTTCCAGGAAGGAGCTGAATATGATGGTCCTTTTGTCGTGAAGGTGGAAATCCCATTGGTTCAGCAAAGACACATGCATACTTATCCAAAATTCATTGTAGATCCGAAGGAGTAGTGGAGTCCACTGATGGTTGCATCTGAATGGAATAAAGTTGAGTGATGACACCATGTGAATTCTTATTAAGAATATTTTCCATGCAATGTGAACTGATGATGCTAAGAGACCCTGGTTGTAAGCCCTTCAATTTGTGTTTTTGTCCATTGTCTGAAAACTGCATCCAAAGTTCAGCAAAATCCCATAAGATGGGTCCAAGTGCGCGTAACAATTAAGCACCCAAAACCACATCACATCCACCTAAGGGCAAGGCAAACATGTCAGAGTGTAGGATATAATCTCCAATAGAGATATGCACATTGTGACACTTCCCTTTGCAAGGTAATGTGCCCCTATTGGCAAACATGACTTCAAAGCTGGAGTAAGGAGCAAGGATGGACAAAACAATTAGCCTGTTTGGCGAGCCAAGGGTCAATGAAGTTATGAGTGCTACCAGAATCGATGAGTATTGTGAGAGGGAGCTTCTTGAAGTAACCCTTGACCCATATGGTTTGTGGGGTGGTGACTCTTGCTAAAGCATGGAGAGAGATCTTTAGGTGGTCTTCCTATGAAGTAGGGTCAATAGGCGGCTGCCGAGTTTCGACCTGATCATCTACTGTACCCTGAGCATCTTCATAAACTTCAGTTGCAAGTAGAGAATCCACATCCAAGAGATAGATATTTTTCTCAACACATCTATATCCCCGAGTGAATTTCTCATCACAATTATAAGAAAGCCATTTTTCTCTACGTGCCCGCATCTCTGCTTCAGTCAAATGCTTGATAGGAGTTGTTCTAAGAGCTGGCATGAGTGGAGGTCTTTGGGAAACCATATTTATGAATGGAACAAAATTAGATTTGGAGCATTGTTGAGCTATGATCTTGTCCTCCGCCAACTTAGCCAACCCTAGGGCTTCCATCATTGTGCTGGGACAAAAAATTTTAACTTCAGATCGAATTGCATCCTTCAGACCACTGACAAAACAACTCCTGAAGAATTCATCAATGCCTCTGTGTGATTGGCCAATTTTTTAAATTCTATCTAATATTCTCTCATAGTGCCAGTTTGGTGAAGTTTAGTGAGTGCTCCAGTGAAGTCATCAAAAGCACTAGGGCAAATCGTTGCAAAATGAGTTTGCAAAAATATGTCCATTTTGGCTCTTCATGAGCCTTGATGTACCAACGGAACCATTGAAGGGATTCATGTTCCAAATGAAAGGATACAAGTAGGACTTTGTTGACATCAAAAGTATTATGCAGACTGAAATATTGTTCTGCCCGGTACATCCATCCAGTTAGATCATCACTGTTGAAGCGAGGAAAATCAACCTTCGGCCAAAAACATTGCTAGAAGAAGAAAACCTAGTGTCTGTAGAAGAGTCTGGCTACCGTCTATTATTCATGGTTGAATGTTGAAGATTGAGGCTGAGAATTTTTTCATCCAGATCTTGGAGTTTGGTCTTGAGGGCTGCAAGTTCATCCGCCATGTTTTTTGCTCCTACACGGGTGACAACCATAACCAGGAGATTTTTTTTGGGAGGAATGGGTAGAAAAACAAAAACAATAACTTTTTTAGTAAAGGAAAATTTAGATTTGGGAAAAACTCGGATGGGTAATTGGGGTTTGACTAGGTTTTGGACACTTTCTGAGGGAAAGGGAAACAAAAAATGGGGATTTTAGAAGTGAGGTGAAAGAATGGAAAAATTTGTCCAAGAGGGACAAAGGAGCAGAAATATGAAATGAACACTGTGGTAAAATTTGAAGGCTATTGGGTGGGAATCAAAGAAGTTATGGAAAACCCTAAAGATAGACAAAATGTAGAAGGAAATTTTGGGGGTTCCAGTGAATTACCGGCTATCAATAGATATGGGCCCCAGGTATGTTCGGCTACCTAAAGGTTTAGGGGAGTCACTCGGCCACCAATGCTATCTAACAATTTGCATATTGAGGTAGTACCCCTCACCCCATGGCTTAGGCAAAACTGATAACTGCTTTGCCACAAACGACAACTCTTGGTTTACCTCACGGATGGGAACTAGTCAATTAGGTAGGGGCTGTTGCCCTTTTCACTGGCAAGTCCTCTCAACGGGCCAGCTACTTTGAAGTTCTTGTGGTACTCCTCACAATGAGTTTTAGGGCTATACCCAAGCACTTCCCACAGTTAAGCAGATAGGGTTATCCCCTGATCTGAACCTGCAATTGAAATGAACAATACATATGTGAAAAAGAAAGAACTACTACAATAATCACAACACCTGGAGGCCACTGCAGAAAAATATTTTTGGCAGAAATTCCACCCAGCGAGCCCAAGAAAGCACTCTGATACCAGATGAGAGGAACCTTCTGCAACAATATAATGAAAAATGCACGAAATAATAGAAATAGTAGAAACACAGAAGGAATTTATTGATCGCAGGCCACTTCGAGGGGGCAACCTCCTTTGAGCAAGCTCAATACAATAAATTTGTGGATGCCTTCATTGGCCTCAACACGTACTTATATACTAAGTCTAAACTAAACAACTATTACTTCCCATGAATGTGGGATAATACAATATACTCATGGGACGACTTACAAAGCAGATGCGTCCAACAGAAATATACTAACAAAGTAAAGAGAAGGGTTAAACACAGGTGTGATAAGTAAAAATCAGGTTAATAAGATCAAACATGCAATTGAAAACCTAATCCTACCACCATCAAAGAATCAAATCCAAGTGAAATCAAAATCTTGCGATTCAAGAACAAGATCACCTAGATTGTATGATTCCTTGTTTATGATGTGGATTGTTTCTCAATGAGCAATTATGAAGATCAAAGCTACCATGATGGATGGATGATAATGATAATATGCTAGATGGACGCTAAAGTGCTCAATATGCTCAGGATGATAATGTAGACGCTATATGAAAAATGATGGAGCCAAGTATGAAATGAGAGGGTGTTTATATAGTCCTCAACCAAAATCAATCAACGGTGGAGATTTGGTGGCTATGTGGATGGCTAGGATGAATTTATAACCATAGGTGAATGTGTAGATGACAAGTGGAGGGAAGATAAGGCTCATGTGTGATTGTGTACATAAAAAGTACTACATGTGAAAAAGATTAAATAAAAGATGTAGTACCACACATGTTTTTAAATAAAAGAGGCACACATGTCAGCTTGTGATGAGATGAAGATAAGTGATAAGAGAAATTAATTAAACAAATTAAATTTATTTAATTAATTGGAAAGTGGGATTATGAAAGGAATTTTAATTAAATAAATAAGATTTATATAATTAAAATAGATAGAATAAAGATAATTAAACAATTAAAAATTATTTAATTATAGATTAGAGGAAATAGATAATGAATTAATTAAATAAATATAAATTTATATAATTAATAGAAGAAATATGTGATTTTGATAAAATAGGGAAATTGCTCAAGTGTGTTAGACAAATGCAGATGATAGATAATGCAATATTTGATACTAATGATAATTAGGTCAATTTTGGGTGTCTACATTTTGCCCCACTTTGATACAATGTTCGTTAGAATGTTGTGTCAAAGAAGATACAATAGTTCGCTCGATAAACAAGGTGATGCCCCAGTGTAACTGGCAGGTGATGCCCCCTCAAGAGGTAAGCCAGGCTAACCAGGAAGGGTTGGGTTGGCTTGCAATAAGATGAAAGGATAAAAACAAGGTTGACATGAAGAAAATGGGGGTTGGGTGGGATAAATTGGGATGGTTTAGAAGAATTAGGGTTTGGAAAGGGGGGATAAATAAGTCCCTCAAGGGCAAATAGGCTCATTTGTGCTTGTTACCTTTAGAAATCAAGAGCTCTGGAGTGTGGTAGTGCTTAGGGTGTCAGAGAGCTATCAGGATGGTGATTCTGTGTAGTGATCATCATGCCGAGTGAGTGAGGACACATGGGTGACCAATAGGAGCAGGCACACCAGTATGTACTGAAACTTTTGCTAAATGCGTGATTTTTTAAGGTTAAAAGCGTAATAAATGCACACACTTCACCAGAAGCAAGCAATTTTAGGATAGAAAGTTCAGGTCAATTATAGATACAAAGTGGTCATGTATGGTAATGTAGGTTACTTATAGGCTCGAACTGACCACTTAGGGTAAAATGAGTTTGCTTTTAGTTAGCTAGTTCAAACGGATAGGTGAAATGCACGTATGGTAAATATAGATCACTTATAAACAAAAAGTGATTGCGTAGAGTAAATCAGGTCGCTTCTAACTAACAGTAGCTCACATATAGTAAATAAGTTGCTTGTAAGAAGAAAGTGTTCACTTGCAGTAAAATGGCTTGCTTATAAGCAAAAGGCTAGCACATGTAGAAAAGTGGGTCGCTTTTATGAAATATAATTAGTTTTAACAGTCAAAAGTCAAATTTTAACACAAGAGACTAATACGGTGAGTGGAATGATGTAGGATATACTACCATGGTTGTTGACATGAGAGCCACATCCTAGAGACTTGTGACTGGTCAGATTGTTGGATGCATAGGAGCTACTATTCTTAGATATCATTGGTTTAGAGCATGTGTCAAGATTAGAGCTAGTGTAGGCACATCAAGGACTTATGACAGCGATGGTTGAGCGATGGAGGAGTGAGGATAGTTCATTCTTGTTACCGACGGGAGAGGCGATGATTACACTAGTGGATGTGTTCCAGATTCTGCGCATCCTGATTGATGGGGATAGAGTAGATTATGATCCTAACTTGGGTCCAGCGGCATGTAGGTGATTGTTTGGGACTCCAGACATTGGGGCTGAGGGCTCAGAGATTTTGATGGCGAGGATGGAGGAGCTTTGTGATAGGTTACAGTGAGTGGTTGTAGTGATTATCAGATGGCTGGTTGGAGACAGACGGGTGAGAGGATTTCTAGTCAGATGGGGGATAGTTATGGAGGAGATGTTCTTATATGGGACTAGATATGCATGGATGGAGTGTGTACTGGGACAACTATATCATTATTTGTATGATTGTGTATATATGTTTAAAGCTAGTATGTCTGCAGGAGTCACAGTTCTACACATATGGGCATATGAGCACATTCTAATGATGAGGCCAAATGGATAGGTGGCTATGGTAGCGGGAGAGACGTATGTAAGGATGTATAGGGGAGCTCTTACCTATCGGCAACGCAGGGGTATAGTATACTGGAGACAGACATTAGATGAGGTTGACAGGTTTGTATGGAGACCATGGTTGGGATGCGAGAGATGGGAGGAGGAGGATATAGAGCTTGTGTATGCTAGGTAGGCTAGGTACATTTTTGGTCACAACATATATATCATAGAGCACTATTTGCTCAAGAGAGTGTTGAAGCAATTCAGGATACCACAGGTAGTACTAGTAGTTGATGCCATTTTCGAGAGGACTCGACAGGAGGTGTTTGATTGGAGACCAGAGATAGTGGTGGATATAGCTTTGGCAGAGAGAGAGGGATTACAGCCAGTTGTATGGTAGTGGGGATAGGGTCCTACAGATCTAGGGACTTTACCATATTATGATGCATACTAGGCCACAGGTAGGCTGACTCAGTTGATGAGGCTTGGGGAGATAGGGGAGATTGGGATGGAGAGGCCGGTTATGAGGAGGCGATGATGAGCTCCACTAGCACAGGCAGTAGTACTAGAACTCCAGAGATTCAGGGACAGAGATAGGCTCAGGCATAGCTACTTGTATAGCCGTAGGTATAGGTGCTAGGAGGTGATGATGTTGGGATTTAGCAGCTTAGGCAGAGGATTAGAGAGGAGAGGAGATGGAGGCAGCAGGCTCAGTTTAGGTTGAGGAGGGTGGAGATAGATAAACACCAAGTGGTTTTTGGATGGTGGCATACCAGAGCATAGGCTCAGGCTTACCAGGCACAGCTGTAGGCTAGAGTGTAGGGAGGTGATGGGCAGGATGATGGTACTCTCGCTAGGGTGACATGAGAGAGAGATACTGCTTTACAGTGAGTTCAGGCTATTACTATAGAGAGAGATGCCCTGAGGACTGAGAGGGATTCAACAATACAACAAGTACAAGCTATGAGAGTTGAGAGGGATGCAACTGTGTAGTAGGTGCAGGCTATGATAGTTGAGAGGAATAGGACAGTAGCTACATTGGGGACAGATGGAGCCACCATGTATCTGGCTACTCAGTTGACACAGACACATGAAGAACTGAGGAGAGCACAGAGTGAGGCCGATTATTATAGAGGCTTGTATTATGGGGCAGTACCAGCGGAGCAAAGGCAACCTAGCTTTAGGAGCAGATTAGGGGCTTCGAGTTGATGGAGGACAAGAGGATCGAGGTCTATAGCTTCAGTGATGGGGCCTCCTAGAGATGGTAGACTAGGGACAGGACCCAGTGGTGGTGGACAGGGTGAGGGAGCTGCCAATAGTCACTAGGGCTTCCTTGTTTATGTATCTTTTGTATCATTATGAGGCCTATGAGCTGATTGTACATATAGTTTTGTTGGCTCATGGATAGCCTATGTTGTATATGTAGACACTTGTATATTGACTTGTTCGATGATATATATATGATGGTGATTTTGGGTATCTATGTGATGTTGTAATGATGATGGATGCACTTATGTTATGATGTTATGTATTTTGGTATTTTCATAGTCTATATGGATGTTTATGCGAATGATATGAATATGCAAATGGTAATAATATGAATGCATCATGTTAATGGTATTATGATGATAGTAATGCACATAATGGTAAATGAGGTTATGGTAATGCAATATATCTAGCTAATAATGATAGTGATATGATATGTACCTATGTATGCCTAACACACTTGTTTTGCAAGATAAGGAATGCAAAAAATGAAGATGGAGGGAAAGATTGATCTTGGTTGAGGACTATATAGGAAGATGATGGAATGGATAGATGATATGACAGCTTTGAAAGGTAATTGTTCAAAAGTAAAGAAAATGTAATCCTTATGTTTGATATAGCATGTGGATGTTATGCACCAGGGTATTAAAAATCAAGGTGTTGAGGTATCCAATGCATAACTAGCATACTACAATCTTGTCAAAATGTATGAGGGCAAAATGTTAAACCAACATACACAAGATATGAATAGCAGCTAGCATTCCGAGATGGACTTTGACGCTACAAGCAAAGGTTTGAGCTTATCTCCATTACACATAATGACACCTTCTTGGTTATATGTATGGAAATAGTCTTAGCATAGAATAGTCTCAATGCATAAAAGATTTTTTAGCTTCTCAAATGCAAAAGATATTGATATGCAAGATGCTAATCCCAACACGTACAAGATACCAATACGCATAGGAAGAGAGTAAGATCATCCCATAGTCACAGCATATGAAATCAATATGATCATGCCCCATTCCATACTTCATCACAACATAGTAAGATATGATGGATCAAGGCCGTCTTGATTAGGCATAAGAAAGGGACAAAAGATAAATCAAAAGATAAAATAAAAGACACTGTCATCATTTTCTCTTGCCAAATTTAGGTTGTCTTGGATGGATTTAAGTTGGTGCCTTGTTGAGAGGAAAGTTGTATCCTATTAAAGGCTAAAGATGTTGATAAAATGCTATAGCAGATGTGGACAAATAGATTTTGGCTTATCCTTGATTTGTTAAAGTGCTTGAGCTTTCTCAGATGTGTGGAGTCTGCTTCTTACTTGAGCTGGTCAAAGAGAAGAAGATGGAAGATGAAAGAAGATGAAGATGGGGTGGATCATCTGTGCTTGCATACTGGATACTTCCTTCGTATTCCAGACTGCCTACATACCCTGTATCCACGGGATCAAAGCACATTATGATGTTGATGAGACATGATGAATATGTAGTTCTGGGCTTATTGATGATGTAAGTGATGAAAGATTGTAGAAGGTGAGATGAAAGATTAGAGGATGATTAGAAGAAAGATGAAAGATGGATGATGAGAAAGGGGCTATCGTCTATGCCTGAATTAGAGTGCTTCCTTCACATCTCATATTGCCTACATACCTTGTATCCATCGGATCAAGGCTTTGAATGATAGAGATGAGATGTAGTTCTTGTTTATTGTGTTGATGGTTGATGACAAAGGATCAACTTTATTGCTTGGATTTTTGTGATGTTTTGATTTTTTTTGTGTGTTCTTTTATGTTATTTTTTTGGTTTTGGTTTTGGATGTTTGTTGTGTTTTGGTTTTGGTTTGTTTTCTATGTTTTGGTTGATATGAGCTAGAGCTATAGATATCCACTTCCAAATAAGGCTCAATAAGTGCCCCCAGTGTAGGATGAGGTTTGTTATGGAAAAGTTGCGATGGGTGTGTTCATGCAGATAGTATGCTAAGGTGCCAAATGATATCTTAACTCCAACAAAGTCCAAGCTACTACAACTAGCATGGCAAAGGTATGGGAAAAAAGGCTATTATTATGGATAGATAAGGGATAATGGATCACCATGTATAGATAGGAAAGATAGTGGATTATGATATGGATTATGGAGGCAAGATAGTGGATGATGTTGTGAAAAACTGTGATCAAACAACTAGATAAATGATGGAGGCTAGTCCCTACACATAGCACCTGTTTACTAGGTTCTTATTATGGTACTTATCCAAGGCACATGTTTACCAGGTTTTTACCAGAGGACAAATTATTTATCTTGTTTTTTTTTTAATATGCTAAGACTCATGGATAGAACCTCTTTAGATGGATGCTGTTAAATGGGTCATCCAAGGGAATACCTTCAGGTGTTGAGAGAGTATATGCACCTGATCCATAGACTAATGTGATGACAAAAGGACCAAGTCAATTAGGTTCAAACTTACCCTGTTTCTCATGATGTTGTTGATTCTTTTGATTCTCTTTAAGGATAAGATCTCCAACTTGAAACCTTCATTCTCTATTCTTTTTATTGTAGCTGTGGTGTAGCCGATTTTGATAAACTTGGAGATGGTTGAGTGCTATAAGATGCCGTTCATCTAATATCTCAAGATCATGGAGTCTAGATACTCTATATTTTTCATCTGAGATAATATACTGTAGAGTTACTTGCAGTGAGGGAATCTCAACCTCAATAGGTAAAATAGCTTCAGTGCCATACTCAAGGGCATAAGGTGTAGCACTAGTTGAAGTTCTAACACTTGTTCTATAATCCCATATAGTGCAAGATTAATTTGTAAATGCCAATCACGACCAGCTTCATTGACTATCTTTTTAATGATTTTAATGATGGTTTTGTTAGAAGCCTTAGCTTGGCCGTTACTTTGAGGATAGTACGGTGTAGATAACCTATGTTGGATATGGAACTTGTTACAAAGATCTCTAACCTCTTGGTTCTTGAAGGGATGACCATTATCAGTGACAATGGCTTGAGGAAATCCATATCAGCAAATGATATAGTGTAGGATAAACTTGGATATTTGCTTGCCAATGATGTAGGTCATTGGTATTTCTTCCACCCACTTTGTGAAATACTCGGTGCTGGTAATAATGAATTTATGACCATTTGAAGAGGTAGGATGGATTTTATCTATGAGATCAAGTCCCCACTATGATAATGGCCAAGGAGTGGTGATAAGTAGAAGTTCATGTGCTGGTGCATGTATTAGATCTCCATGTTTCTGACATTGTAGACATCTCTTTGCAAACTCTTGTGCATCTTTCTCCATAGCTGGCCAATGGTATCCAGCTTGTAGAAGTTTCTTAACAAGACCAAGGCCAGCAAAATGTGATCTATAGACACCTTCACATACCTCATATAAGGCAACCTTTGCTTCCTCAGAATCAAGACATCTAAGAAGGATACCATCAAGACTCCGGTGATATAGGGTGTCTCCTAGGATAGTGTAGAGAGAGGCTCGATGGATAAAGGTTTTTCATTGGGTATTAGATAGTTGAAATGGTAAGGTTTGATTGTGGAGATACTCGTATATGTCCTCATACCAAGGTGAATTGGGACCAACAATCTCACAAATAAGCTCAGACTGTGGTACTTCAAATGCTGGGATCAGAAGCTGTTCAACTAGAAACTCACACTTATGTGCATTAGAAGGCATGTCTAAAGGAGATTCTATCATAGACATAACATCTGTTGCTTTATTTTGTATTTTTGGGATTTACTCAAAGGTGATAATGTCAAAGTATTTCTTGAAATCATCAACCATTACCTTATATGGAAGGAGCTTCTCATCTTTTGTTTGATACTCATCTAAGACCTGTTAGATTTAGGGCAGACAACTGAGAGGGGGGGTGAATTAGTTGTACAAAACTTTCTTCCAATTAAACACTTAACTTCACTTTGTAATTTAGGAGCATAGTAATAAATCAATCATGGAAACATAATGCAATGAATCAAGAGTAGAAACACATTAACACATGAGACACCAAGATTTTGACGTGGAAAACCTAGTTAAGGGAAAAACCATGGGGTGATTAACCCAAGATTGTATTCTCTGTTAGAAGAATAGAAAGAACAAATGGCACATGCCAATTAGGGCTCACTACCTGAGCACACTACTCACAAGAGACACACTGTCTACAAAGAAATAAGTATCACATACTTGAACTAGAGAATAACATCTTCACCATGCTTGAATCGGTTCCATTTAAGCCCAATACTACTGCTCTACCTTTCACTCTCTTCCTTGCTACCACACACTCATCTCCACAAGGACACACTTGAAATGACTTCACAATCCCTTATTTATACAAGACATCAACTTAGGAATGATCATCTAAGTTGGCAAACATCAATAAGAACATCCACAAGATGTGTAACTCATCTAGACAGCCAGTCTGAGGAAGAACACCATCATCCGAAAGTTATTCTTCAATTGTGAACTCCAACTCTAATGTGGACCACCAACACGAACTGGACATGATCCAAAGACCTCCACAAGCCTTCCTGAATCACCAAGAACATCCACACTTCATCTGCTTACTGAAATCCTTCTCTCCTTCATTCGAAACCTTAAGAACATAGTTTGTCATTACAGTCACAAAGGAATAGATGCTTTCAGACCTTCAAACCTTGAACCAATCGGGTTGATACTTCACAAGGACTTTCTCAACACTCCCTCAAATCTACAGATCAGTATCACTCTGTTACCTTTGAACACCTTCCGGAACTAGTTTTACTTGAGTGGCCACAACTTCTTCAAATCTTCATGCGGACCTCTGAAATCTCTACTGGACAACCTTAAGACACATATCTACAAACCCTTTAATCTCCATCTTCTGATCCTCTTCCTATCTTGGACTATTACCTTACTGTCATCACTGTTCTTCATTGTTCCTAATTGAGACTAATTTTCTCATATCCTTAGCACACAGCTCATCCAATCCTTATCATTAATGCAACAGGAGTATGTTGACATCAATGACAACACTGGTTAGGCCCATACTTGCAACAATCTCCCCCTTTGTCATTGATGGCAACATATGATGTGAAAAACTATTTTAACCATCAAGACAAGAACTTATCCTCATTGTCATAACTCCCCCTATTAGCAACAACCATTCACATGTCTTCTCTCCTTTTACTACTCCCCCTTTGATCAGCAACCACTTGTTTTTCACATGTCTTCTCTCCCCCTTTGACATCAATGGCAAAGGGCACATACTTGCAATTCCACCACTTCAGAAGCATACCTGCTGCTCCCCCTGAGTAGCAGCTCCCCATCCATCAATCCAGACCATAAGATATGACTATGATATCCACCAGACTGATGCACATCAGTGCACCTTAGTTCATCACCGGAGGGGGGCAATAATCCCTAACTTCCCCCTGAGATACTCAAAAGAGTCCTTAGGTAGAGGTTTAGTAAAGATGTCTATAATCTGATCCTTGGAAGGCACAAACTCCAATCTGACTTCATTCTTGTTCACTTGCTCTCTCAAAAAGTGAAACTTGATGGATATATGTTTAGTCTTTGAATGCAACACTGGATTCTTAGATATGTTTATTGCACTTGAATTATCACATAAAATTGTGATAGGCTCCTCATACTCCACTCTGATGTCTCTTAGCATCTGCTTCATCCACAAAACTTGAGTGCAACTACTTGCTGCTACAATATATTTTGCTTCTATAGTGGATAGAGATATTGCCTCTTATTTCTTGCTCAACCAAGAAACCAATCTCTTCCCCAAAAAGAATGCTCCACCACTGGTACTCTTCCGGTCATCCACATCTCCTGCCCAATCAACATCTGTATATGCATGAAGAGAGAAATCATGATCTCTAGGATACCATAGACCATACTCAACTGTCCCTTTTAGATATCTAAAAATCCTCTTGATTGCCATGACATGAGATTCCCTAGGATCAACTTGGAATCTAGCAACAAGACCAATAACCTGCATAATGTCTGGTCTAGTTTGAGTGAGATACAACAATCCTCCAATCATTGACCTATACTTTGTCTGATCTACCTTAGGAGAGTCATCATCTTTACTCAACTTACATCCGGTTGCCATGGGAGTATTCATTGGCTTTGAGTCTTCCATCCCAAACTTCTTCAACAATTCTTTCACATATTTGGACTGAGAAATGAAGATTCCTTTCTTTGTTTGAGTGATTTGTAGACCCAAAAAGAAATTCATTTCCCCAAGCATGGATATCTCAAATTCACTTTTCATTTGATTTGCAAAGGTTTAACACATACTATTTCTTCCTCTAAAAATGATATCATCAACAAACACTTCAACAATCAAGACATTTTCATGATCAATTTTGAAATATAGATTACTGTCAGCAGTACCTTTGTTGAAACCAATCTTCAAAAGATGCTTATCTAATCTTTCATACCAAGCTCTTGGGGCTTGCTTGAGTCCATATAGTACTTTCTTCAATTTGCAGACCATATCACCATGATCAAACAATTGAAATCCATCTGATTGCTCAATGTAAACTTCTTCTTCCAAGTCACCATTCAAGAAACCAGACTTGACATCCATCTGATATACTTGTAAATCCTTGAAGGCAGCAAATGCAAGAAATAGTCTGACTACTTCAATTCTTGCCACCGGAGCAAAAGTTTCTTCAAAATCAACTCCTATTTGAGAATAGCCCTTGCAGACCAATCTGGCTTTATTTCTGATTACTTCACCAACTTCATTTAGTTTGTTCTGGAATACCTATTTGGTTCCAATCACATTCTTGTTTCTAGGTCTGGGAACAAGATCCAAAGTGTGATTTTTCTCAATTTGCATCAGCTCTTCCTCCATTGCTTTAGTCTAGTTTTCATCATTGCAAGCTTCATTCACTATCTTAGGTTCAATCGTTGAAATCAAACAATACTCATCTGAATCTTGAGCAATTCTTCTTCTAGTTTGCACACCTTTGCTTTTATCACCTATGATCTAATCTTTAGAGTGATTCAGTCTTACATACCTTGGAACTTTGGGAGTTTCTTGCACTTCTAATTCTTGACTAGGCTCATTGAGACTCATCTCTTCTTCTTGACTTACCGGATCAGTTTGAATCTATTTTTCAGAAGAGGCTTGGGCTCCTTGAATCAAAACACTATTCTGATCATCTTCATCAAATTCATAAAACCTTGAGGGTTTTTCAATTCCTTCATCAACCTTTACATTTGTACTCTCTATTATCTTTCTCAATCTCTTGTTATAACACCGGTAAGCTTTGCTTTGAGTAGAGTAACCCAAGAATATTCCTTCATCACTTCTAGCATCAAACTTGCCTAGATCTTCATCTCTTTTAATGTAACACTTACTACCAAAGACTCTGAAATATCTTATAGTAAGAGTGATGCCAAACCAAAGTTCATAAGGAGTCTTACCAGTATTGCTTCTGATTTGTACTTGATTGAGAGTATAGACTGCAGTGCTGACAGCTTTTCTCCAATAGACTTAAGGAACATTTGCTTCCATCATCATTGTCCTAGAGGCTTCCTAGATGGTCTGGTTCTTCCTCTCAACTACTCCATTTTGCTATGGAGTCTTAGGAGTAGACAATTGTCTCTTTATTCCATGTTTCTCATAGAATTCTATGAACTCACCGGATGTGAATTCTCCACCTCTATCAGACCTCAGACATTTTAATTTTAATTCAGTCTCATTCTCAACCATAGCCTTGAATATTTTAAATTTCTCAAGAGCTTCTAATTTCTCTTTTAGACAAGTTACCCACATCTGGGAATAGTCATCAATCAATAACATGAAATATCTAGCACCTTGTACACTCCTGATTCTTGCCGGACCACACAAATTAGTATGAACTAAGTCTAATAATCTGGTAGAAGATTGTTCCTTGCTTTTGAATGAGACTCTGCTTTGTTTACCCAACTAACATTCCTTGCACAAACTATTTGTAGGTTTCACCAATTTTGGAAGATCTCTTATAGCCTGAGTATTGCTTATCTTGATGATATTATCAAAATCTACATGACACATTCTTCTATGCCATAACCAACTCTGATCGATTTACACAAATAGACAACTTTTACCAGTACCAACTAAATGGAAGATGTTACCTTTTGTTTGGGTACCAGATGCAATCTCTGTTCAGGAACTCTCAAAGATCTTGCATTTTCCATTCTTGAATATGAGATCATAGCCTTTGTCTACCAACTATCCAACACTGAGAAGATTATGCTTCAATCCTTCAACAAACAATACATTACCGGCTTTATTCTTTCCATCAAAGGAAATAGTTCCTCTACCTTTGATTCTACCAGCAGAATTATCACCAAACTTTACCACTCCTTCATACCTTTCCAAATCTATGAACTTGTTTTTGTCACCAGTCATATGGTGAGAGCATCCAATGTTAATGACCCAATCATCTTTTTCTTCAATTTGGGCAGCCAGAGCTCTTTCTACAACTTTATGATTGACAGATTTAGAGGGCATTGGATCTTCTTCCTTGATGGCAATGAACACCCAGTCACTTCCAGATTTGTCTCCTGTCTTTGATTCATCATCTGTTACTCCTTCATCATCTCCTTCATGAGCATAGTAACAATTCTTTTGGAACCTTGATCTATTAGGATTTGGCTTTGAAAATCTTTCCGGACATCTTGAGGCAAAATGACCAATCTTATTGCAGTTAAAACACTTAAAAGGCAATTTCCCTTCATACTTACTGGATCCTCTTGGCAGTCTTTTTGCAATAAGAGATTCAAGGTGAGCAGTTTCAGCTTCTTCTTCTTCCAGGTCTTTTCTTGCTTTTTCATACCATGATAGTTTCCTTGAAGAGTTCTCTCCTAGATCAAACCTTTGTTTACCTTTTACAAAGGCACTAGCTTTGAATGAAGATTCAGTCTTGGGGGGTCATCTTCAAACTTGGTCATTTCAAATGCAACCAATTTACCAGCCAATTGATCTCTTGTGAGAGTTGTATGGGCTCTGCATTCTTCAATGGCAGTAGCCTTGATTTTATAAGAAGCAGGAAGGGATCTGAGAATTTTGCCAACAATCTCATCTTCATCCAAGACTCCACCAGCATTTCTAATTCCACACAATCTCATTTACTCTGGCATAAAAGTAGTAATGTTTTCATCATCTCTCATCTTTAGATTTTTAAATTTCCCTTTCAGACTCTGTAACCTTGCACTTTTAACATACTTGTCTCCTTCATGCAGAAGTTTCAGTTTTTCCCAAATCTCAAAAGTAATTGGAAGATCAACAACATTTGAAAGCTCTGAATCAGATAATGTGCTTAGAAGAGCCTCTACAGTCCGCAGATTGTTTTCAGCATCGGTGATTTCATTTTAGGTTTTCAGGCCACCCTGTGGAGGAGTATACTTTATTGAAGCCATGTTCCAGTACTGCATTCCCATACATTGTAAGTGACATTTCATGCAACTTTTCCAAAGATTGAACTTGGTTCCATCAAACTTCGGACTATCCTTCTTGTAGGACGACATCCTGGATCTCCTCAAGTGGTTAAGCTCCTTTTAGAGGAACTTGGCTCTGATACCAATTGTTAGATTTAGGGCAGACAACTGAGAGGGGGGTGAATCAGTTGTACAAAACTTTCTTCCAATTAAACACTTAACTTCACTTTGTAATTTAGGAGCATAGCAATAAATCAATCATGGAAACATAATGCAATGAATCAAGAGCAGAAACACATTAACACATGAGACACCAAGATTTTGACATGGAAAACCCGGTTAAGGGAAAAACCACAAGGTGATTAACCCAAGATTATATTCTCTATTAGAAGAATAGAAAGAACAAATGGCACATGCCAATTAGGGCTCACTACCTGAGCACACTGCTCATAAGAGGCCCACTACCTACAAGAGACACATTGTCTACAAAGAAATAAGTATCACATACTTGAACTGGAGAATATCATCTTCATCATGCTTGAATCAGTTCCATTTAAGCCCAATACTACTGCTCTTCCTTTCGCTCTCTTCCTCGCTACCACACACTCATCTCCACAAGAACGCACTTGAAATGACTTCACAATCCCTTATTTATACAAGACATCAACTTAGGAATGATCATCTAAGTCGGCAAACATCAATAAGAACATCCGCAGGATGTGTAACTCATCCAGTCGGCCAGTTTCAGGAAGAACACCATCATCCGAAAGTTATTCTTCAATTGTGAACTCCAACTCTAATGTGGACCACCAACATGAACTGGACATGATCCAAAGACCTCCACAAGCCTGTTTGAATCACCAAGAACATCCACACTTCATCTGCTTATTGAAATCCTTCTCTCCTTCATCTGGAACCTCAAGAACATAGTCTGTCATTACAGTCACAAAGGAATAGATGCTTTTGGACCTTCAAACCATGAACTAATCGAGTTGATACTTCACAAGGACTTCCTCAACACTCCCTCAAATCCGCAGAATAGGATAATGCATTTCTGGATCTCACCAGACCTATCAGTGTCACTTTGCTACCCTGAACACCTTCCAGAACCAGTTTTATTTGAGTAGCCACAACTTCTTCAGATCTTCATGCGGACCTCTAAAATCTCTACTGGAAAACCTTAAGACACATATCTACAAACCCTTTAATCTGCATCTTTTGATTCTCTTCCTATCTTGGACTATTACCTTACTGTCATCATTGTTCTTCACTGTTCTTGATTGAGACTAATTTTCTCAATATCCTCAGCACACAGCTCATCCAATCCTTATCATTAATGCAACAGGAGTATGTTGACATCAATGACAACACCAGTTAGGCCCATACTTGCAACAAGACCTGTTTGATAACTAATTGGGAATCACTAAAGAATTGTAGCTGTTTAAAGCCCATTGCACTGCCATGCGTAATCCTGTGACTAAAGCTTCATATTATGCTATGTTGTTGGTACATGAAAATGCAATTTTGTATGACTTTGGGATACAATCTCCTTGAGGGGTGACAAACAATATCCCTACTCCTGATCCATGCTGTGTGTAAGATCTATCAAAGTACAGTTGCCACAATGTTGGAGAAGTTAGATTAAATAATTATTCATTAGGGAACTTTGGACATATCAGATGGATATCTATGATGGGTGTTGTGGCTAACTGATCAATGATAACTTGTCCTTTTATGGCATTTCAATCCACATATTGTATGTCAAATTCACTTAAGATCATAACCCATTTTGCTAGTCTTCCCGTAAGGATTGCTTTGGAGAGAAGATACTTTAGTGGATCAAAGTTAGATATGAGCTTTGTTGTTTGGTTCAACATGTAATGTCACAACTTTTGGGAAGCAAACATCAATGCTAAACATGTTTTTTCCATAGATTAATAGTTAATTTCATATCCCACAAGAGTTCTACTAATGTAGTAAATGGCTTATTCTTTTCTTGAATCATCATGTTGAGCAAAAAGGGCACCCAATGCTGTTGTTGTTGAAGATATGTAGAGTAATAGGGGTCAATCAATGGTGCAGGAGAACCAAGGATTTGGAACCCATGTACATACCCTCACATTTTTGGTGTGATGTTTTTGATTTTCCTTTAGGAGTGCGTGGGACTGATGCAAGTGTAGGTTCATTTGATAGCATGTCAATTAATTTATGCTTTTTCAAATTTAGATCCATCGGAGTGAGAGAGCTCATCGGCGAAGCTTTTTGAAGTTATGTCAATAGCTGGTGTCACATCAATAAAAAGGTATATCGGCGGAAGACCAAGTAAGTCTCACCGAAGTATAAGACAAAGATGAGGCACATCGGCGTGAGATATGACATCGGTGGAGAAGTAGAAGGTTTGGCTGATGTTAAAGTCACATTGACAAGTACAAAAGGAACATGACATCAGAAAAGGATGATAGGAGGTCTAGCCGATAGCAAAGAGGATATGAAGCATATCAGTGTGAGATGAAGATCGAAAGATAGGTCAAAAGTCTGAGCGATGGAAGGAGTATTGCCGAAAGTGAAGACAAAGAAACTGCTATCGATAAGAGTGTTGATATCGGCGAATAAGTATTAAGTTTCACCGACAGGGTTAGTCTTGGCAAAAGTGAATTTGGTGTAAGGCTCATTGGAGTGACTAAGGATATTGGCGGGAGAATTTGAACGTTGGCCGAAGTTGAAAGTCACACCGACAAATGTGAAGGGAAGACTCATCGGGGAGAAGATGGGTATCAGCCAAAAAAGAGAAGGCACCTCCGATAACAAATGTCCTACCGAAGGTAAAACAAATGTGTATGTCGATAAGACAATAGATTATCTTGCCGATGAAAAAGTGTAGGCATATTTCAGTATATGCGAAGGAGCAATATGAATAGAAGAAACCCTAACTGTCTAATAATGGACAAGGGTAGAAATTATATAAGGTTAGGTTCATTTCTGTGAAGAAGTTGGAAGCCTGAGATGCTGCGAATATAATACAGAAACTTCTGATAATAGAAACATTGACAGTTTGAATCCATTTGTATTTTGTCTATAGAGTACTTGTATAATCTAGTTTTGTAGTAGAGTAGATAGTTTAATTTCTATTCTTTTGTTTCTGTTTGTGCAAGATGTCTCTATCTTGATGCCCCTGCATTTTCCTTGTACAATCATGGAGGGTTATCAAGTAGAAACCTTGTTTCTTTTGTTTCTGTTTGTGTTAGTGATTGGGCTATCAGAGAGAGGCCATGTGAACTTGTGCTAGGTGAGCTGTGCTATAGCCCGGCTAGTATGCAAGTTACAGTCTAAGAGACAGGGGTGAAAACAGAGTAGAAGAAGTTGAGTACCAAGAAATTAGAACCCTAGACCTAGAGAGGAGGGCTAATAATAGGCTCAAGAAGGCTATAAGCCGTGGAGTTGAAAATATTGGAAGCAGTGAGGGAGAAGAAGAATTACTCACACCAAGAAAGTAGTGTCTGTATTGGAAACAACAGACAAATAGATCTTTCACCTCTGTAATAGACTGTTTAGGTTGAATTTGGAATTTTGGGGTAGAAAATGTCTATGAGCACTTGAATTGGTAGGGAGACTTGGGATTGACATAGGTCTTGAAGTGTTGTGTCAAGATAGAGTGACTAAACCCATAGGCCTCCCCATCAATCAAGTATAGAAGGTACTAACACAGGGGGTGTTTCTAGATATTCCTTGATTTTTCAAAGGCCTATTGACATTTTTCATCCCACTTAAAAGGTTCACCCTTGCAAAGAAGGTCTTGAAAAGGATGACACTTGTCTACTAGTTGTGAGATAAACCTACAAATGGATTGTAACCTTCCTTGTAGACTACGAAGCTATTTTAGATTTGACAATGGAGGCATTTCCATGATGGCTTTTACTTTGACAAGATCCACTTCTATCCCTCGTTGAGACACAATGTACCCCAACTATTTTCTAGATGTTACACCAAATACACATTTCTTTGGGTTTAGCTTGACTTGATACTTCTCTAGTTGATCAAAGATTTGTGCTAGCACCTGTAGATGTCCTTCTCTTGTTTTGGATTTCCCTAGAATATCGTCAACATAGTCTTCCATGATAGTGTGGAAAAGGTCATGGAAAATAACTATCATGGCTTGTTGATAAGTAGCTCCAACATTCTTAAGACCAAAAGGCATTACGACCCAACAGTATGTACCCCATGGACAAATGAATGATGTCTTGTCTTGGTCTTCCTTTGCTATTCTAATATGGTTATATCCTGAGAATCCATCCATCAAGGATAGCATTTCATGTCCAGCTATAAGATCTACAATGTTATCTATGCTTGGTAGTGGGAAGTCATCTTTAGGGCATGCTTTGTTGAGATCTCTGAAATCTATGCAACAACGAACTCATCCATCAAGTTTTTCCATAAGTACCAAGTTTGAAACCCATTCTAGATAATCAATAGGCTTTATGAACTTTGCTTCTAATGGTTTCTAAATCTCTTCCTTAACCAAAAGAGCTATTTGCGGGTGCATTTTGTGCAACTTTTGTTTGACGGGTTTTGTGTTAGGAGATACTGCTAGGTGATGTACCACAAGTGATGGATCTAGACCCAGCATGTCGGCATAAGTCCATGCAAAATTGATAACTCTTTTTATGAAGAATGCTATGAAATTTCTTCTTTCCTACTCTGATAGTGATGCTACTAAAAATGTGATCTTCGGATTCTGCTCTATGCCTAAGTTCATTTCTTGAGATTTTTCAACTAACACTATTGATTTTTCATGATAATCAGTGGTGACAGGAAGATCAAATCCCCCATCCTTGGGTGCCTCAGAGAGGTTTTCACCCTTGGCTATGTCCTTTATTTTTACCTTTTCACGGCTAAGAGGTGCCTTTCGGTTTTCACCTAGTGACCTATCTTGTTTGATTCTATTTATTTCACTTTTGTGACTGAAGGATTTGATGCTTCTGCCAAAATATGCTAGTTTAGGGAGGTCCATCATGAAGCCTGCTTTGTGATCACCTAGTGGAATGCCTTGTCGTAAACCCATGAATTCAGCAATAGCTTCATCATTTTCAAATGTGTCCAATATCAGTGCCCCCTGTTGGTCCTAATCGATGAGGTCAGGATATATGAGTGAAAGGGTAATGGTTGAAGGGTTTTAGCTAGATGAGGTGGTAGAAATCATGAAGATGGAGGCTTCTTGAAAAAGGTCAGTGATATGAAGGGAGGAGTCGTCGATGGTATCTGAATGAGAAGTCTCTCCTATTGAAGAAGGTCTAGTGTCCGTATCAGAAATACACTTAATGTCTTTGGAAGGTGGTACCTCTAGCTGATAGCCAAGGCCTTGCTTATTAAATTCTTAGACACAACAATGGGTTCAATAGGTCCTTGTTCTTGCATTCCTAATCCACCATGTCCTTTGTAACCCATGCTCTTAATGATATGGAACCCATTGTTATATCTTTCCACTTCAAGTTGTACTTGGTCATTCTCATCATAGAATATCCAAGAGTTAATGTCGTCAATGTCTTCATCATCCAAGAATCCTCCTTTGATGAATACTATTGGTGGAGCTTTTATGATGGCTGCGGATGAAGATGCCTTAGATGTAGAAGGTTTTCCATGAGATTTGGGAGATAAGGGAAGAGTTCCAACACAACAATATTCTTGCAATTTGTACTCACCCAGACTGTGTTTAGTGTACTTGATACAGAGATTTGAAGTGGCTTTGCTAGATGATGGCTTAAGTAAGGTGGATGGGTGAACATAGGATGATGATGGATAAGCTTCGGTGTTGATAGGAATATGGTTAGGACTTTGATATTTAGCCTGAAAAGTGCAACAAAACTTGAATGGATTGGGATTGGCATGGATAGTAACTTCAACACTATTATGTGGAAACTTGAGACATTGATGGTATGTGGAAGGAGAGGCTTTGAGGGCATGAATCCATGGATGACCAAGGATAATGTTATAGGGAAGTTCAATATCAAGGACTTGACACTGGGTGTCAGTGGTAACAAGACCAACTTGGATAGGTAAATGGATAACCCTTCAGTATCTCTCTTAGCATCATCATATGCTTTGATGGTAATGACCTTGGAAGTGTCAATGTTCTTCTTAGAATATCCCAATTGTTTATTAGTTTTAGAGAGCATATATTGAGACCAGCTCCACCATCCACTAGTATTTGTTTAGTACAATGTTGATTTACATATACTTCTATGTGGAGGGCTTCGTTATGTGATGGGTTAATGGATGGTCGAAGATCTTTGTCAGAGAAGGTAAGATCACAAGGGGTTGCAATGTTGGCTACCATAGATTGGAATTATGTGGTATCGATATCGTTAGGCATCTAAGACTCTTGCAGTACTTTGTCAAGGATAGATTTATGGGTGGGGGATATGCGAAGCAATTCTAGGATGGAGATGTGTGTAGGAGTTTTGCCAAGGTGATCAAGAATATTATAACAAGAAGGTGGTCAAGGAGGATTGATAGGTGCTCCTTGAATGGTAACATGGCCTCTTCTAGTAGTTACAACACAATCGGGTGCTTTGCCTTGGATAGTGATGGTAGAAATGTGAGCTTGGTCGATATGGCCAATCGTGAATGATTCATAGTTATAATGGATACCATTCCCAATATGAGGGTTACTTGTCTTCACATGAGATGGAAGTGGATTCTTGAAAGCATATATATCATAGTTCAAAGTTGGTTGATGTGCTTGTTGTGATGTTGGTGGTGTGATTTTAGCTAGACCTTGATCAATGCAATCTTGAATGACATATTTTAAGCGCATGCAACCACATGTTTTATGTCCTTTGACTCTATGGTATTCACAATATTTGTTCTCTTTGTACCAATGAGCTTTGAAGATAGGTTCTGTGTTGGGTGGAGCTTTAGGTAATGTGATATCTTCTGCTTGGAGAAGTTTACGAAAGATTACCTCCATGGATTCCCCTAAATGAGTAAATTGTCATCAATGTGTTGAATTTGTTCTTGGTTGATTTCATTGGAAAGGTTGATTAGTTGTAGATGCGGCTTGAATGTTAATAGGAGCTTTCACTGTTTGTATGTTCATAGCATCCACAATACCATCATTAATGACATTTTTGTTTTTGTTCCAAAAACGGGATTTGTCATTTGAAGATTGAGGATTGTCTTTGTTGTCTCTGAAAATCTTGATGGTGCCTTTAGCAATTAAAGCTTGCTCAATGGTGGTTCCTTTGGAGATAAGTCCATCAAAGGTGCTAGCACTTTGCAATTTGTTGGTTTACAAATTTCTCATTCAACTCTATATTCTCTCACCCAAACAATGACAAATGTAACCACAGTTGAGTCAGTTATGATGGTGTTTTATAACGAACTCTCTGCTTATTTTACAAGGTGGAAGCTACCTTCAAATGATATATAATGAATTAAACTGTAGGTTACTTTTTACAAGAAAGCAAGAAAAGGTAGTCCTTTTAACCAGAAAGCTTCAAAAGGAAATTCCACACTTACAAATGAATTTAAATAATTATAACAAGCTCAAAGGCTTCGAACATCAGCTGAAATAAAGAATTTAAATTCTTATCACCATGACATATTTTTTCAAAGATAGACATCCACAGCAATAAGATCACCAACTGAAACTTCTAATACAAAGAAAGAAAACCATTGATATAACATTCAACATAAGAAGAATGATGATCCAAAACACCATAGCACAAAGACTATATATGCTCAAATCATTCAACGGTATGTCTTTTCTATATTGAAAGAGATAGAAATTGAAACAAGTATTAGAGATATCTAACTTAATTGAGAAAATCAAAGTTTGCCCAAAAAGAAAGATTCCATACTATCCCACCTACAACACATTTATAAGTTCCATATAATAACTATCATTTTGAAAAAGAACAGTTTCTTGGGGACAACTGTTTTAAAATAATAACCAAGTCTTTAAACATTTTTAGAACCAAATAACAAGAAATGCATAAAGAAATGAAACTTAATTCACCACCCCTTCTCCTTCTTTGGGGTCTTCAATGCCTTCCATAGCTTGATTTTCTACCATCTTTTCTCGCATCTTGATCTTTAGTTTATGCTCCCAGTACTTGGTTATAATGGCAGTAATCCCTTTGCTCCCTGGAATGGTAGTGATATGTATTCTAGTTCTAAACTTGGCCAAGGTTATAGTTATCCCAATTGTAGTTTCCTGTATTATTTCATCTCTGTTTCTAAAACCATTAAGATAGACTTGTATCAGGCCCATTTTACTCAGAGATTCCCCATAAACAACATCAAGATCAGCAAGTTCATTATAGAGAAACTCCTTGGTTTCCTTGCTAATTTCTTTAGGATCACGCAAATTCTCCCCAAATTCATCCAGAATGTTCACCTCTAGTGTATGACAATCCCTTTGAATGCTAATCATTAAATCTAAATACTGAAAGGAAGCTAGGTGTGCAGAAATTGCTTCCTAAACTAATCTAATGAGGAGAGGGCAATGCAAATTCAATTTAATCCTTACAATTACAGCAACATTAAACATCTAACAAAGATATTGCAGCATTACACATGAACCAAAAAGAAGACAGAAGAAGAGTGACAAAGATATAATGTGGGGAAAACCCTTATCGGGTGAAAAACCCCACTCAGAAACTTGCACAATGTATTATCAAAACTGAAAGTTGTTTACAATACACTTGCAATGCAAGCTTCAATAGTCTTTGACACTCATGTTTGGAGTCAATCTGGTAGCATAATAGTACTTGTCAATCTTGTAATTCATCTCCTCCTCCAAGCACTTGTTTATATAGAATATACAAGGCAAAATTGGTCCTATCTTGGAATGGGCTTCCAACTTGGCCTCATGGCCCAAAACCTATGCCTAAGGACACTTGGTAAACATTGTAGAATGCATATAACACTTGTCCACAGCTCCCATCCCAAAGAGGTCACCTATTTCCAAAATGGGCTATGACAGATGCTCTTACGACTCTTACGACCGTCATAGAATCTATCATAGAAGTTACAACTTACAGCTATAAGAGAATCTATCATACATAGGCTATAAATAGCATATTCTCTTACAACATGTCATAGTTCACCATGGGGCACCCAAAAAATGCTTTTTTCAAAGATGCTTCATGACACATGTCTTCACCTATCTTACAAGCTTCTATTTCCAACTCTTACATGTCATAACTTCGTTATAGGAATCTGTCATAACTGTTTCGGTCAACATTCCCTTACACAACATCCAAGATGTTGAAACATGGCAAAATATTCCTACCACAAAGTGTGACACCTATCTCCTCATGTGAGGACAAAATTACAAGTTGTCATCTTCCATGTAGGATGACACATCACTGTACCACATCCCACAAAATGACAATATGAATTTTACAATTAATTTACAACATAGGCAATGAATTATTAAATATAATCATAAATAATGAAAGGAATTACCAAGGTTGAGACACCTTAATTCCCAACAGATACTCTTGTAAAGCCATATTAATTTGATCGAGAAGGTTATCATACATATTTAGTTTCTAGTCTAATGAGTTAGCCCAAGATGGGTCAATTTCACGAGGATCATTAGCCAAATTTTCCCTCATGAGTGTCATAGAGTCTAAGGTCACCAGCTTAGCAATTTCCTTAGAGAGTACATAAGTACTACCTTGTTCCTTTCTTATCTGCTAAAGCTCACTAATCAACTCCTTTCTTTTGTTATGTATCTAAGAATAATTTTGTGTCATCTTGGTCAAGAAAAACATATCACAAGATAGCTTTTCAACCCATTCAGTAATAGCTTTATCAAAATTTTGATTATTTTTAATTTGTTGAACGATGTTGGCATCAATTCCAATAACTTCTGAGCTAGATTCCTCTTGTGATGAAGGTGTTACCATGGATTGAATGAATTTTCTTAGAGACAAAACCTGAGATTGAAGCTTTAAATTTTATTTTCTTTCCTCCTTAGCTCTTTTAATTAGGGCATTCATAGAAAAATTTGCATGATATGAATCCCCTTCAAGGGTAGAGGGGCCTAAGTCAATGTGACTTATCTTATAGTCAGCTTCAGTTATATCATTTTCATCCAAGTCCTTTATCGGGTCAACAATTTCCAACACCTGGTGTTCAAAAGTGGCATCATTTACCATTCTTGACATCCTCCTTGCTTTCTTAGGCTTCGAAGTACCTTGCAAGAGCATAGCAATTGTATCTATCTCCTTCACTACATTTTTCATCTTTTTCTCTACTACCTTTTTTAGCCAACTGGGGGAAGAAGACACAACACTTGTATCCACATTTTTTAGATAGCCTTATTTTAATTTTCAATTGAAATAGGAGTTGGTACCTCCTCATCAATGGGAGAAGAGAGAATTTCAAAGAAAGTAGGAAAAGAACCATCATTAACAATTTGTTCAAAAATGGGTTTAGGATTCATAGGCACCATTTTAACTTGAACACTTTTCTTTCCTACTGCAGATAAGGGAAGACTGTCCAACTTACAGGTTGATTTTAACTTGAGGGCATCATTAGGCCTCTCACCGTCACCTCCTGATTATGAAGTTGAAATAGACTGTGATGCATCATATCTTCTTAAAGAGATTTGTGTAGAAAAACTTTGTACAGTCTTTGGCCTAGTGGCTCTTGAGCTTCTTTGTTCATGAAGTGAACCATCGTGTCCATGCCATTTTCTAACCAGCTAATCCTCTTTTCTTTTAATCACAGCAGTAGAGCAAACTCTCAGATCCACAACCTCCTTCTCAGACCAATTGATTTGAGGAAGGGGTTTTAAAAGTAGGTTTTGATATTCCACATCAATTATTTCAGAATCCTCCTCAGCCTTTCTGTATTATAAATGGATAGACTGAAAGTCTAAATTTGGCTTAGAGTAAGCCTCATGCAATTTCTTCTCTGAACTTCATGATCATCCATATAGTCCTCCTAGAAGTCTTCCAAGATAGAATGATGCTCGTATGAGTTGGAGCCAGAGAAGTTCTGTTTTACATAGTTTTTTCTATCAAAGTTTGGCCTTAGTGACAAAGAGTGAAAATTAAAATTTCCCAACGCATATTCAGCACCTTTAGCTCAACATCCTTGGTTTTACAAGAATAACCAGATAGAGACAATAGAAAGGTATATCCTCTTTTTCTCATATTCTGATATTTGATATTCACAGCAGCCATTTGTTTACAAACTTCTAAGAAGATCATATAATTACTGGCATACCGGGGCAACTTAGTCGGAGCCAATTCATAACCTCCTAGTCTTAGGTAGGTGAATCTATCAAACTAGATATAAAAGCTTCCAAATTGCATAATCAAAGAAGCAGCATCGAGAGAAATTCTCAATTCGGGATTATCATTTAACTTTCTTACCAAAAGCATCAAGAAGGCATCATTGACTCAACGATAGTCTTTCATTCCAACATCCTTTGTGAACTGAGGAAATTAGGCATACACATGTGTGTCTAGGGTTAAAGACCCATGTGGCCTCAACTCAACCTAGATAACCTCTTGACTGGCTAGAATGTATATTAAATATGAACACATGTGAAACGCATAAGTCTCATGAAATCTAACCAATTGTTCATTTAGATGATAACTTATCATTTCTACCCAGTTAATAAATTGACCATCACTGCATATTAACAAAATGAAATGACACATCCAAAACTCAAAAGAGCCTGCATCTTCTCTACCAACAATTTGGTGCAGCAAGGTAATAATGTTTGAGATTTCATCTTTAAAGTGAGCTCTTTTAAGCGTAGAACGTAATTGTGACTTACCTCATTTTTCAGATTTCAGCTAGTTTCGAGCAATAGCATTCTTGCACCAGTCCTCGTTTTCTTTGAAAAATTATATGGCAATAGCTACAGACATGTCTTTGAAATTCCCTCTTCCTAGAATTCTCAATGCCCGAGAGATGGCTTCTGAATTAATCTTCACAATCACCAAGCCATCTTTTGTTTTGATCTTGTGAGTCCCAGGGTCGTACCTCTCCACACATGCAATAACCAAGTCTACACACTACACAGAAGTGGGAAAACCAGTAGCTTGTGCTAAGCTACTTTGCAAAATTTCTCCATGAAGGGTGACCTATCTTCTTACTGCACACGGGACCAAAATTCTGCTAAGTCAATATGCCCAAGCTCTATGTCCTTCACATTGGACCAGTTACTTTCAATATTAGAGTGAGGAGGTGTGCCTTGAAATTTGAATTTCATTACAGCTGCTAAATACCAGGAGCAATGCCAGAGCATTGTGAAGATAATAAGGAGAGAAAATAGAACACTTAGAAAAAATTTCACCACCAAATGTGAATGATCATGTAGTTATGGTGGTAGGACATGCTTTTAAAGGCTAGGCTGATGTGGTACAAATTTCATGCCTTGGAAAAATAACCTGAAGATTTGCTCATTTTTCAAAAATTCCTAAAGGACATTTGCCAGTTGTATCATATGCTGCATTAAATGATCATTAATTGCCTCAATATCCAATCTGTGGCTTAGTTGTTGAGTCGTAGGAAATAGAAACTTTAGAACCTTGTATCGAAGGTTGTAGAGTTTTCAAAACTGGCAATCAAGTGACATCAAATGAAAACACATGGGCCACAAGGTATAATGAAAAGAGTGAGAAGTCGTGGGGTCAGAGGGTTCTAAAACTTAAGAACCTAGCAACTAGGTTAGGAATTTTTGAAAATCAGTGACTTCAAGAATTTTTCTAAGGAAACAAGAGAAAAATACAACCTTTAGGAATTTTAGGCAGAAGTTTGATGGGCCATAGAAAAATGAATGGAAAGGTAAGAAAATCCTAGAAACATAGAAAGAAAAGGAGGGGTAACACAATTGCAATTAGAATGAGAGCTCGGGATGAAGATTTTGGACAAAGATGTCAAGCTACTATCTCTCAGGTATTTTCCATGATAATTTGCTAGCCATGTTATGTCATCGTTGGGTAAATGAGGAGAAAGTTTCACCATTGCTTTATTTGTTATTGACAAGATCATTCATGTTCACCTCATGTTCAATGTTAAAAGAGAAATGGGATCAAAATTTGTGTGCCAATTCCTCAAAAGTCTTGATTCTCGGAGGTAAATGAGAGAACCATTCAAGAGCTTGTCTTGCTAAGCTTCGGGGGAATAGTCTCAAGAGATATGTGTCATCATGAGCAACATCAAGACATGCAACATAGAATGCTCTAAGATGGTCATCCAAATTACCTTTCCCTTTGTATTTGTCAAACTAGGGGGTTTCAAAGTGTGGCAGAAAAGGTGTCATGTGAAGTGACTTGTCAAATGGATAAGGGCATATGTATCCCAAAGAAAATGTCTTCTTGTTTTGTCTTACTACCTTATTAACCATTTGTTCAACATCTTCTTGAGATAGTTGCTATTGTTGCAAAGGGGGTTGTTGGTTTGGAGGTGGAGTGTAATATGGTGTATATTGTGGCTGTTGTGAAATGTATGAAGGCATGACCATTTGTTGAGGTTGCGTGCTCACATTATATGTCAAAGGATTGGTATGCAACACATATGTATTTGAGGATTGCTATCCTTGAGACACAAGTGGTGGTTGGGTATATTGTAATGGATTGACTCCAAGATTTTGCATCACATGGGAAGTAGAGGATGGATTGACGTTGGTCAATGGTTGTGAATTGAAGGTTGGATTTGTATTATGGTAAGCAATGGAAGGATTGGTAGATGAAGATGGATGGACATATGGGTTTGGATTTTGGACAACATGAGTGCTTTGAGATGGATTGATGGATGAGGAAGGATGAACATTTGGGTTTGGATTTTGGACAACATGAGTGCTTTGAGATGGATTGGTATGTACCATATGTTGGACAATGGGTAAGATTTGGGTTGGATAAGATAGATTAACATTTTGTGAGGGATTATGTGGAGGTCTAGTGAGTGATGTAAGTTGATCAACATAAGAGACAGTGGTGCTTGGATGGGCTTGTGATACAATAAATGGGTCACTCAAGTCAATGAGACTAACATTGGGATTATATGGTGTGTTGGATGGATTCGTGGAAATCATGGAGACCATATTAGTTTGGGGTGTGGTTTCCACATGTGATGAAATAGGAGTAGAGACTTGTAATGGCTATGAGACTTGTGATATTGGAATGGCTTGTGATATTGGGATAGCATGTGAAACTTGCGGAGTTTGTGAAGTTGGGATAGCTTGTGAAACTTGTGAAGTTTGTGGTATTGGAATAGATTGTGACACTTGAGGTGTTTGCACTTGTGAAACATGGACAACTTGTGACACTTGAGGCACGGATATGGTCATGGTAGACGTGGGGGTATGTTGTGAAATATGGAAAGGTGGAAAGCTCAAATTTTGTGAAAGGTAAGGAAGTAACTCAGTTGGAGTTATCAAAGGTTCTAGAGTGTACTCCCGATGTGGTGGGCTTGACGGTGTAGCAATAGGAAATGAGGGAGACGGGTTGGAAGGTGGATGAGATTATATGGACATGTCATGAAATGGTGTGACTATAGTGGATGGTCCCCTTGACATAATATCGAGAGTATTTGAATCTTGTTTGCCAATGGAGGATATGTCAAAGTCACTTGGCAACTTGGCTCCCATACAGGCTAATTGCAAGAAAGGACGATATGGATTAGATAAGATAAGTTTCTCAGCTTGGTCCCATATGTGTGTGTCTCTAAATTTAGATAAGTCCTCTTGGGATGACTCTTCGTAGGTCACTGTAAATGGTGGAGATTGCACTTGTTGTGAGGATGATGGTTCAATGATGTATCCTTCAGGCACAAACATGTAAGAGGGCATACCAGTCGTGAATTGAGTTGCATCTTTGAGAGGACTTGACCAAGATTGTTGCATTTTGGTTTCCATTTTAGCTCTCAATTTTGCTTCCATTTTAGCTCTATATTGGCTCCTATTTTGAGGCCTGATGGTTGATGTTATTACTTAGAAGTGATGCAGAAACCCTAGATGCAAATTATTAATGCTTAAAAGTGACTTATTTCTGCCAGATGCATAAAATTCCTTGCCAAAAAAATTAGATGTTAGTAGAAAACCCTAAATTGTAGGAAGCGACCCCGACAACCAGAAGCTATCAGTTTTAGGTTAAAAGTGATGTGAATACTGCCAGATGCAACCACTGTTGATTTATAAGTGATCAAAAAAATTCTGAAAGTGATGGCCTATAGCTTAAAAGCGATGCAAATTTTTTGTAGGTGACTGGTTTTCTCTTAAAGGCGACCACGAATTGTTGTAAGCGCTCCGAAAATCTGACCTTCACAAAAACAACTTCAAACAACAAAGTTAATCAAGGATGTGAGTCCCACCAGGCGTGCCAAAATGTGATAGGTAAAAATCAAGTTAATAAGATCAAGCATGCAAATGAAAACCTAATCCTACCACCATCAAAGAATCAAATCCAAGTGAAATCAAAATCATACAATTCAAGAACAAGATCACCTAGATTGTATGATTCCTTGTTTATGATGTGGATTGCTTCTCAACAATGAACAATTATGAAGATCAAAACTGCCATGATAGATGGATGATAATGATAATATGCTAGATGGATGCTAAAGTGCTCAATATGCTCAGGATGATAATGTAGATGCTATATGAAAAATGATGGATCCAAGTATGAAATGAGAGGGTGTTTATATAGTCCTCAACCAAAATCAATCAACGATGGAGATTTGGTGGCTGTGGATGGCTAGGATGAATTGATAATCATAGGCGAATGTGTAGATGACAAGTGGAGGAAAGATAACACTCATGTGTGATTGTGTACATAAAAAGTACTACATGTGAAAAATATTAAATAAAAGATGTAGTACCACACATGTTTTTAAATAAAAGAGGCACACATGTCAGCTTGTGATGAGATGAAGATAAGTGATAAGAGAAATTAATTAAATAAATTAAATTTATTTAATTAATTGGAAAGTGGGATTATGAAAGGAATTTTAATTAAATAAATAAGATTTATTTAATTAAAATAGATAGAATAAAGATAATTAAATAATTAAAGATTATTTAATTATAGATTAGAGGAAATAGATAATGAATTAATTAAATAAATATAAATTTATTTAATTAATAGAAGAAATAGGTGATTTTGATAAAATAGGGAAATGCTCAAGTGTGTTAGACAAATGCAGATGATAGATAATGCAATATTTGATACTAATGATAATTAGGTCAATTTTAGGTGTCTACAACGGGTTCCTAACAATCACATCCCAATGAGTATAATGATTTAATCAAGATCCAAGAATTCTACATCCATTTCCCATTGATCCTTGATCATCCCCTATCAAAATATATGTTTAGGTGTTTAGCCTAGTTGCTCGAGTTTAGGGTTTAGGGGCCAGGGGCATTATTTGAGGTTTACATGAGTTTAGGGTTGCTCAAGTAAATAAGGTTTAGGGTTTAGGGGAATTATTTAGGCTTTAGGGGTTTAGGGATGCTCAAGTTTAGGGTTTAGGGGTTTAGGGTTGCTCGAGTTTAGGGGTTGGGGTTTAGGGTTTAGAGAGAGAGAGAGAGTGAGGGGAGCAATAGAGATTGGGATCTAGGTTTAGGGTTGCTTCTAGGTTTTATGGTTTAGGGGTTAGGGGTTTAGGCATTTAGGGTTGCTCATTTTTAGGGTTTAGGGGTTAGGGGTTAGGGTTTAGGGGCATTATTTAGGGTTTAGGGTTTATGATTTAGGGGTTAAGGTTTAGAGGTTTAGGTAGGGAGGAGAATAAGGAGATATAGAGGAGATTGAGCCTAGGAGAGATATCTTTGTCTCCTCTATCCCTCTCTCTAACTATACCTACCTCTCTATCTCTCTCTCCATGTCTCTCTAGCTTGCTCTCTCTTTCAATCCCCTCTCTCTAACTCTACCTTTCTATCTCTCTCTCCCTCACTATCTCACTCCCCCTCTCTATCACTCTCCCAATCCCTCTACCTCAAATCTATCTCCCTATGTCTCTGGAAGTTGTATCTCTTGATCTCTTTCCCTATCTCTATCTCTCTATACATATGGATCCCTATCTCTTAATCTATCCCTTTCTACCTCTCTCTCCTCCTCTCTATCTCTCCCAATCCCTCTACCTCTTGAAATCTCTCTCCCTATGTCTCTAGACATCTCTCCATATATTTCCCTATCTCTCCATATCTTTCCCTATCTCTATCTATCCACATAACCCTATCTCTTAATATATCCCTCTCTACCTCTCTCTCTATATTTCCCTATCCATCTCTTGCTTGCTAGATATATCTCCCTATATCTCCCCTCTCTCTCTATATATGTATCTCTATATTTCTCCCTCTATAGACCCCTTGGTCTATCTCAATCCCCCTCTCTCCCTCTCCCCGTCTCTATCTCCACCTATCCCTCTCTATCTCTCTAGTTGTCCGTCTTTCGATATTTTTTCCTTTCTCTAACTCTATCTCTATCTCTCCATCTCTTTCTGGATGTCCTCAGGCTCTCTCCCTATCCATGTCCATGTCCCTCTCTATCTCTCCATGTCTCCCAATCTCTCTCTATATATAGGATAGAGAAATAAAGAGAGAGAGAGAGAGAGAGAGAGAGAGAGAGAGAGAGAGAGAGAGAGAGAGAGAGAGAGAGACTCCCATGTAGATACAAGGTTACATTTGTCCCTCCTAGTATAGACAAGTTCTATTTCATGAACCACATGGATATTTGAGTCTAGGGATATTCTTGGACTATCACTTAATTACTTATTTGATGCACTACATGCATAGTTACAATATGTTTTATGTGAGAGCATGACACCCTAGACCATGATTTTGGCACCAACATTGAGAAGGTTATGATTTTTACATGCATGAAGCTTTATGTTTTCATGCTTCCTAGAATGTGCTCGCATTATAACGTGAGCACATTATAATGTGAGTGCATTCTGGGAAGCATGAAAATCGGTAAAAAAGCATGTGGGATCCATGTTTCAGACCCCACATAACTATTATTCCTGCTTTTCATGCAGTATATCAGACAAGAAAATGCTTGTCATGTTGTTTGACTTATTGAGAATCATTTTTATATCAATCCACCAACTTTTTTGTTTTTTCAATGTAGAAGAACTAATTTTGCATGTTTTTGGAGAAAATTTGATTATTTAAACTGAAAGTTTCATGTTTCATGTGTGATATTGTTTCAAAGCTAATTACCATTGATATATAGATTGAATTTGATTATATATGTTTATTTTTTCCATAAATTTCACTAATCTTATTCTAGAGTTATATAGAATTCATAATCAAACTTACAAAAAAGAAGAATTTGAGGATTTTGAAGCCATATTTTGGAGAATTGGTCAACTGCAATATCAAATTCCAAGGTATGTTCAACTTATGTCCATTTTAATTCACATATATATGTTCTTATGTTCTTTATGTATTTATGTCTTTATGTTCTTTATGTTCTAAGATATATATGTGTTTAGGTCTATCAATTAGTTTAGTCAAAGAGACTCCAAATTCCTTATGTTTCCACCTTGTTTCGGTACTTCATGTATTCATTTCACCTATTTTTAGCTATATAAGAGAAAAACAATATCAAATACATAATAAAATAATTTTAGTGAACAATTGTTTGTCATACTCATATTCATGATCAATGGAGCCAAAATTGATTCTGGAAGACTCTTAATTTTTACCCTAGGATGATATAGAAGGATTTATTCCTTAATATGCATAATGATTCATTCTATAGAACCATGCAATGGATTGAATCTTAGACTATCCTATGCACCATATTAAGACAATCCTACTTGTCTCTATTGATCATTTAGACATAATTGTTAGGTGTCCTTTTGATAACTTCTCCATGCATGTTTCATAGTATGAATTCTCTTGGAGAAGGTTGGAGGATGTGGAGACCTCTTTACTATCTTGGGCTAGGACATCCTTATGCACCTATTCATGATGATTTGTATGCACATGACACAACAATATTTCAAAATTTCCTAATTGTCCTTTGTTAGCACATGATGGTGGTTACCTTGATTGACTATATACCTTTCAATACCCTAAATTACAAATATTAGTTTAATGATTTTTATGATAGTCCTAGGTATGTCTTCAAATATTCATGTTTCCATGATAGCTCTAGCTAATATCCACTTGTTTCCAACTTCTTAGACTTGCAAGAAACAAGTCCAAGCATTATATTCATCATAAATAAGTCACTTTTAGTCAATATAAGCCAAAATACATCCATTTGTAATCATGGATTAGTTAAGGACATCTAGGTGGTAAAATTGTTGCCATTGGCAACTTCACAAATTTGCTATCCTATCTTGTCCTCCTTGGTTTCCTCCATGGATCTCCATAATTGTCTTCATGATTCGTATAATTCATTATGTCATAGTGGTTTCATCATTCCATAATTATCTAATCACAATAACCCTAGATGGCTATCCCTAGGACTACTCTGTGAATTGCACACTATGTATTTCAAAAATTCAGATTTCCTTCATGTGTTTTTTAATGGTTTGTAGTGTTAGGACAGTTGTATGTGAAACTTATTGAACATAATTAAACTCCATCACACCACCTTAAATGAAATCAAACTCAATCCAAATTTCATGAATATGACTATCCTTTTGAATAAATTCTTTATGGCATGACAATCCTTTATGTGCACTTGATCAATCTTATTCAAACTTTCACCTTTTGTCTGTATTGAAAAATCTCTAAAATAATCCTCTTATCTAATCTTATGAATAAATTTATTATCATGTGCATGAAGTGATCATCAGTAATGATTGTCTCTAGAACTAGGTGTGATAGTCTTAGATAGTTAGGACTATTATGACTACCCTCATAGCTGTGATAGTCTTATTTGCATTTGAATATGACAGTCATGTCTCCATGCGATGAACTTGTCTAGGATATCTTTCTTTGACACCCATCCTCACCTTCATTATCATTGCAAAGATCAACAACACTCCCGAGCAATGAATTTGTACCTATTCATGATTATCCTAAGTGTTGGTTATGACAACAAATTGTCTCCTTCATAGTGGCCTTTATGACAATTTAGCTTATGCACATGATTATCTACTTGAGTTTGGAATTGCCATATTAATGAGCCTTAACTTCAATAATTGTCTCTTGATATCCCTTCTTCACCCTCTACACTAATCCAAAGCATAATTTTGTCACTACTATTCACAACATATTTCAGAGTCTGTCTTCCTTTTTGCCATTGTTGTGACAATTAAGGCATGACTAGGGAGTAGTTGAATGACATCTCTTCTTAATTAAGATATTATTCTTCCTTATTTCACAATCTTGTAGGATCTCATGAGTCACTTGAACCATACTTCACTAGAATAATCTTGAGGTGTGGAGAGATTTATTCATAGATAGGGTATTGACAATTTGCTAAACAATTTTAAAATGTTGCTTAGAATAGTCCAAATCATGGAATTTTGATAGGATGCCTTTCACAATCAAATTTGAGATTGAGGCTATGGTTTTCTTCCAACCTATATGCAGCCCTCCCTTGTAGTAAAAACTAACTTCTTATTTACTTGAAATGGAAATTAGGGTGCAAAATATACACAGTATTGCCATTGTTTTGGCAATCCCATATAGACAAGGTGTTGGCAATCACTAGTTAAAAATTCACATCACCCCCATCAAAAAATCCTCTCATCCCCATAAAAATATCCCCTTCCTATCACTATCCTTGCACATACATCACTTAGGTCGCTGAGCTAGGTCTGAGTTTAGAAGAAAATGTAGATTGGATTGTCTTTTGATTGTCAATGTTGCTGAATAGTTATCACATGCATAGTGGGCAACATCAGTCTCATGGATAATAATAGGTGATCTTCCCTTGATAAACCATCAAATGAGAGATTTATTATATCCTTATTGGTCCATACTTGTTACCATTGTACAAACATTAACAATTCATGATTATAGCATGATTGTCCCTAATACTATATTACATAATGTGTATTTTACATTTTGTATTTCACCACAATGTAATTCAACAAAAGCCCCAGTTGCATATGAATTTATCCTTAATGGTCTTCCTATATTGAGTGTCCTCTATTAAAAAACTATTATGATTACTCCTAAAGAATTATCATGTTGTCCTCATACTTGTGTGTGTGCTTTAAAACACATTGGGAGCCTTGCCAATCCATCAGAGTATGGATGGTTATGAAGATGTCCATTTTCAACTATTATAGAAGAGATATGCATAACTGTCTGTTGATGGTGATGTTAGTCACACACAAACATGAAATAAAAGTTACACAACAACCTTTATTTATCTTGAAAGATACGATGAATTCCAAGAATTCATGATCCCAAGTCTTCGTTGGTTAGTTCATAATCTACTAACGTTACTCAGTGGTTGATGTGTGTTGTTGTTAATCATTTAGGGGCCTTACATTGATCAGTAGATTCTATTTCTTGCAAATATGCTACACAGAAAGGTTACTCTACATAGTATATTTCTTCAAATAATGTGTCTACAGGTTGATACTTGCACGATTTCTACCATTATTTGCAATTCTTTACATGATATTTTCAACACTACATGCATTTGGCTCAAATATGCTAATGATATTCAATTATCTATGGGATGTGAGCATATTTCTTTGTTTTTCTTATTATTTATCATGATTTGCAGTTATAGAAGTGATTTCAATGAAATTAAAATGAGAAAAAGGGTTAGAGAATGATATTCCCAAAATTACTTGACTGAGATCACTAGTCCACATACATGTTCTGATACAGTAATAAAGAGAAGAAAAACTAGAATCATACTTCACCAGGACATTCCACAAATCTGCATGATCCAGTGCAAATCTTCAAAGGAAAAGTTGACAACAACATGCAATGAAATGAAAGTGCTTCTATTTGAACACAAGATTCACCATTACATATCTAGAAATCAACTTGAAGATTACGTAAAGTTTACAATTAGGATGTAATTTGAAGCTTCATCTCCATTCAATATGCTTTAGAATAAGTACATTTACAATGATCTGAAGAAAGAACCTTGATATTTCAACAACTCAGTCCTCATTAGTCTCAGTAATCCGATCTCCTATATGAAATTGGCTTGGTCAGATTTTTTATGATGATGATTAACCTCTCCCTTTTTTTGCAAAGTAAAGGGGCTCAATATATAACTCTGAGTATCCCCAATACGGTTTCAAAATCCTAGTTAATCAATAGTCTACATCTCAAGTGCAGCATCAAATGGTGGAAAACAAATCCCGCAAAAATATCTCTGAGCAGCATACTCCATTCTAAGCGTAAAGATGCCCTTTGGAAACCCTAACCGCCTCAAAATATCTCCTGCTAATCTTTTAATAATGTTTCTTTCCACCTGCATTTCTCTTCTCATTAAAAGCCTTGACTTCTCTTAACTCTTTTGTGATCTGATCCACCCTCTATGATGTCATTGCCATTAAGTTTCACCTTCTGCATATCTGCAACCCCTTTTGTAGGCATTGCTTGTATTTCCTATTCTGCACTCTTTCTGATCATCGGTGCAACCATCCTCAATCGGAGCGATCCAAAAATTTCTCATCAATCTCAACTTTCTGGCTAATGCAATTCCTATCGGCCTGCATTTCTCTGTCATCGGCAAGACTCTTGCAGTCAGGTCGAGCTTTTATCTTTCCGCCGATGCCCGATGACTGTTTAACTTTACTTTGTCTTCGTAACCATGACGGCTTCATTAACACCTGTGTACCTGTAGTCAACATACAAGTCAATAAAATACACTCTTAAATTTCACTTTAGTCAAACCTTAAACTTGAATTTAACCGCTACAATAAATATACAAGCACTAAAATATGCAAAGAATTTTCTATATTTAATGCCCTTTTGACATCTGGGCCTTGCATATTCAACTTGTATATCAGGTCCATCGGTGTAACCCACTTGGTCAGGACAACCTACAATTCTCACTCTAATCATACACTTCAACCCGATACAACCCCCATCGATAAGTGGTGAAACCCACATCACTTTTCCCTTGTACCATACGATGCATAAACACTTGTATCATAAGTTTTCAATATATAAGCGCAAATACATACAAACACCTTTGTATGCCTTCAGACTTCACTATTTTGTAAACCGCATTTTACTTACCTTTTGGTTCCAACTTGTACATTCCACAATGCATATATCCAAACATACAATGAACCTCGATGCATCGATTAAATCAGATTGAAACTTTTTATTGAGATCCGCACTGTATGCTCACAATGTGCATATCGCAATCTATGTATCGGGACATACATTGTGCCAAACATACAAAGATTTAACTTTATTTCATGACCATTTTGGTTCCGCACCCTACAAATAGCTTTGTATGTCACCAAAACATACAAGCCCACATACATACAAGGACTTAACTTCTTTTCATAACTTTTTGGGTCTGTGGCTTATATAAGTGCAATGCATGTCTACTTTGTATATCGGCCCTTCAAACATACAAACCAAAAATACATGCAACAGGCCCGACAAACTATGCATTTCAACTTTTAACTGCGTCGGGTCCACCTTGTATGTACAAATAAAACATTTGCCAACAACATACAAGTATAAAAGCATACAAACAACTTTGTATATGCAACTCGATGACTTAGAAAACTTGACAACCCATTTTGCGACTAACACAAGGACTTGATATACAAAGGGCTTTGTATATGGGCGACCTTGTATGTTTTAACCTTGTATATGCAACCTGATATACAAAGGACCTTGCGTATACAATGACCCAACATACAAAGGACCTTGTATATGCAACATACAAACTCGATTGTACATTATACCAAAATATTCATAACTTGTAAAATACAGGGAATTTTTAGATGGTTCAAAAAGTAACCCTTACTCATTTTTGACAAGGAATTCACCTGTACTTTGGCTGATACTTAATGCAATTTTTTCATTGTTTTTAACAAGGTTTGTGACATTCACTTCCTTTTCCTTTTACCACCAAGCAGAACAACACACATAAGCAAAAGCAACAACCACAACATGGGTCTTAATTTTGCTAAGGAGTAAAATGGGGTGTGTTGTGAACATCACAACAACTAGAAACCAATCAAAATAATCAAATTAAAACCATTAAAGGAAACTGAATGAAATAAATTCATAACTTCCAACTATCTTTTCTGCAAATCGTCATTTAACTCGAGACTCAATGTATTCAATAAGGTGCATGAATTTTCCAATTTTAGTTTAAGTGGGTGCACATGATTAATTATCCTCATCTTGAAAATTAGTTGAACAAACTAGTGACTAACATTAGACTACATAGTTGATGTCATTCCCTCATAGCCAACTGGATAGAACCTTGCTACCAGCAGGCGTCCATAGCCCCGACAAGGTTATCATTACAATTCTCCTAAGTAGAGCCCCACTGCCAGTGAGCATCTATAGCCCTGGTAGAGTTACTTAAATGGCTTAACTTGGATTTTCAGTAAAATCCATATTATTATTTTATTTGTTTTATATTTCATACTTGATAGAAACTTCATAAGATATTGCAGTTGTAACTTCATGATGCAAGGAATGGTCACTTGCTGAAATTAAGCTAAGAATTGTAATGGTAGCAAGGGTGACCTCTAATTTTTCACCTTATATCTACACTGATAGGTTTAACAAACCCAAGGATTTTAGGTGTGTCATTATGAGAAATGTTCCTTGAATACTCAACCCACAATTATTGAATACAAAATTTCATAAGTCAAACAACTTTCTACATTCATGACAGTCACAACAAGTTATGCATAAATTTCAAATAATTAACATGAATGATCTAAATTTTCCATTATTTTCAGTGGTTGTTAGCCTACTCCTGTATACTCTAAATCAAAATAAAGACCCAGCCAAGGCAACAAAGCAAACAAACAAAATAAATAGACCAAAACAAACTGTACAAACAACTATACAAGAAATGTACACTATGATACACATGACTGTCATGGCACTACTTCAGGCTTGAAAATAGTGTTTGAGAAACTGTCCATTAATTGGTAATGGAACATCCTCACCGATTAAGGTCTTAAGCCTGTAGGTGTTGTCTCCTAAAATTTCAAAAATTTGAAAGGGACCTATCCAGAGTTTATCAAACTTACCATGATCACCTTTCCTTTCATGCGCTTTGTCCCACATCAGGACTAGGTCTAAGATTCTGAAAGCCTTAATTCTAGCTCTTTTGTCAAACCAGTTCTTGACAATAGCTTGATGTTTAGCAAACTAGTCAATTGCTTCACTTCTTTTTTCTTCTTGGTGCATCAACTGAAGCAACCTAACTTCTTGTTTATTATCTATGCCCAGGTATTCTTGTACAAACTGCAGTGTAGGAATCCTCAAGTTAACAGGGAGGATAGGATCCACCCCATATACTAAGTGAAAAGGTGAATTTCCTAATGTAGCCTTATTCCTGGTTCTATCTACCCACAAGGCATATTTCAATAAGGTGTTCCACTCCCTTGGGTTCTTTTCTATCAACTTTTTTATGATGTTCAATAGGTTCTTGTTTGTGGATTCTGCTAATCCATTCCCTTGGGGATAGTAATTTGAGGAGAATTTCAAGATGATCCCATAATCAAAATCCCAACCTGATAGTTTAATTGAAGAAAAAGCAGATCCATTATCACATACCAAAGCGTAGCGAACTCCATACCTAGTTACTATATTGCTTTCCAAAAACTTGATGACATCCTCAGCATTACATGTCTTACTGCTGACAGCTTTAGTCCACCTGGTATAGTAATCAATAATAGTTAAAACATACCTATGGCCTGAAGATGATGGAGGATTGATGGGTCTTATGAAGTGCATTCCCCATTGAGCAAATGGGTGCATCTCCATCACTGGCTGCAAAGGTTGAGCAACATATCTTTCTCTATTTGCAGCAACCTGACACATATGACAACATTTGATGTGTTCAGTAGTATTTTTAAAGATTGTGGGCCAATAATACCCTACCCTGAGGATAGCATGAGTGGTGGCTAAGGATGATCCATGTGCAGTCCCAAACTTATCATGCAATTCTTCTAGCACCTTAGGTATATCCCCTCATAGTTTTTCTTGAAAAGGACTCCTCCTTTTATCATGTATTTTTGTGACCTTATCTTTAAGGCTCTCCTTTGTGAGGCCTACAATCTTGAAGGACATCTTCCAGTAATCAGGGTGTGTCTGATGTCTGAGTACCATTCTCCATCATCCTTTGCATTTACAACATACTGTTGGCTCGTGATATTAGAATCAATCTCTGATATCATCTGGCTTAATGCATGTCCTCTTACTAACTTCATGGGTGCAATGTCCATATCATACTCTTGGAGGACAGTGATCCATTTAGCTCTTTTCTCACCTGGTTCACTTTGCATTAATAACATCTTTACTGCTGCATCTGGTACTACAACAATCACTTTACTTCTCAGAATATAATCCTTGAACTTCTTAACTGCTTGAACCAGAGCAAGTGCTTGTCTTTCAACATCCATGTATCTGAGTTCTGGGTCTCTGAAAGGACAACTCATGAAGGCTATAGGCTTTTCCTCTTTTTCTTCATCTCTCTGTGTCAACACTACTGTAGAGGTGTGCTCTGAAGCAAATAAGTAAATGTAAAAGTCTTTGGTATAATCTGGACTGATCAGAACTGGAGCATTAGATATGCCTTTCTTAATATCTTCAAAAGCTACTCTAGCTTCAGGTGTCCACTCAATTTTAGCGTCCTTCTTGAGCATGGCATTCAAGGGTCTAACAATCTCTGCAAAGCCAGTAATAAATTTCCTAACAAAATTAATCTTACCAAAGTAAGATTTGAGCTCCTTCTTGCTTCCAGAAAGTTGTATCTTCATGATTGATTCCACCCTATCAAGATCAATGATAATCCCATTTTCTGTTATCAGGTGGCCTAATAATTTCCTTGTGGTTACCCCAAATATGCATTTCTTAGGGTTCAAGGATATTCTGTATTGCTCACACTTCTTTAGCACCTTTCTCAGGTCTTCCACATGGTTTCCTCTATCTTTAGAAAAAATTGTTAAGTCATCCATGTATATAACTATGTATTTACCAATCAAGCCATTGAAAGCTATGTCCATCACTCGCTGAAATGTGGCTCCAGCGTTTATTAACCCAAACGGCATGCACCTGTAGGCAAAGATCCCCCACTTTGTAGTGAATGCATTTTTCAATCTGTCTATTTTGTCCACCATCACCTGGTTATAACCAGAGAAACCATCCAAGAATGACATCATCTTGGTGCCATTCACAATTTGCAAAACTTCATCCAGAGAGGGCAAAGGATAATTGTCCTTTTCAAAAGCTCTGTTTAAGTTCCTGAAGTCCATGCACAATCTGATGTCACCATTTTTCTTCCTTACTGGGACCAGGTTTTCCACCCATGTGGAATGTCTCATAGGAAATATGATCATGGCATCAAGCAGCCTTTTAACCTCTTCAAAAATGATGGGCTCTAGTAAAGCATTGACGGGCCTTTATTTCTGCCTAAAAGGCTTGGCATCTGACTTCAAAGGTATTGTATGAGTGATGATTGATGTGTCGTAAGCTTTTAGTTCATCATACGTCTAGGCAATGACATGGATATACTCTTTGAGAGCTTGGGTTATTCCTTCTAACTCCTCTTCTATACAAACTTTTTTGATCAGGACGTTTCTTTTTTCATCATTTTGTCCAATATTGACCTATGAATACTGTTCTCCATCAGCCTTTGGGAGATCCTGTTGTTTCAACATGTTGTCTAGATCAAATGTTCTTTCAAGCTCTATCATTCCCTTAGGAATTCTATTACTAGGCAACTCCAGGATTTCTTCTTCTTCCCTGACATGGTCTTCCATATTTATTTCATGTATGATCTGTGCTTCAAAAACATCTTTGTTAGAAATGAAGTCTAATATATGCTGATCATCATCAAATACTTGAAGATTAGTTACATTATTAGGCATAGAAGGTATTGATACTAATTCAACTAAGAATCGTTTTAGACCAGATATGGACAGTGGTTCTAAAGTACTGGCAGCCTGGGCCAAAGCATTTGCCCTGTGATTTTGTTCTCTGGGTACATGGGTGATGTTGAATGCATCAAAATATTCTATCAAGTTCCACACCCTATGTCTGTAATTGGACAGCCTTTTGTAATTGCAAGAGTATATACCTCTTACCTGTCTCAAAACTAATTCTGAGTCTCCATAGACATGCAGAATCTTCACCTTCTTTCTAAGTGCAAACAATATCCCATGAATTAGAGCTTCATACTCTGTCACATTGTTGGTGCATGGGAACTGTAATCTGTATGCCACTAAGTAGGATTTTCCAGATGGATCTATAAGGTCTATCCCTACTCTAGCCCCTTGTTTTAACTTGGATCCATCAAATCTAAGGATACATGGCTTATCTTCAATCAAAGGCTTATCTAGGCCTTCCTTTTTCTTTTTAGCTCTGGCAGCTGCACCACTTGATATCCATTTCAATTTTGGTGGCTTAATTTTCTCAGACCTCACCTCATCTACCTTATGTGAGGCTGATATCTCTTCTTTTCTTTTATCATCAAAAGCTAAATCTTCTGAACTAGGTAATATTTGCTTCTTCAAAATATGCAGACACAGTGAACATGCAATTTTTGAATGAGGTGCTTCATGTAACCTGCACCATCCCTCAATCAAGACATCTTGTGGAGATCTCTGCTGCTGTGTCATCTTTTGAATCTCTTTTGACATAAACTCCTCAAACTTGGACAGATTGCTGCCCCTATCCTCATTAGACAACTCATAATCTGATTCCACTAAGCAATCACTCCCTGGGGTAATTTTCTTCTTGTTCTTAGCATTACTCTTCTTGCATACTAGAATCTCTTCTGTTATCTGAATAGAACCCTCATCCTACTGTGTGCATTCTCCTGTTCCTGCAGAAGACAAACAAAAATCAATATCATTATCACTATCTGCAGAACTCACCTCTAGTGATGATGAAGATGCTTCAATATATGCTTGTTCCAGCTCCAGCATGTCTAAGCAAGCATCACAAGTCTTTCAGAATTAGCTTCATCATGCAACCTACACTATCCATCAATCAAAATATCATGAACAGGCATTTTTAACAATTGACATCGTTGCACCTCTTTAAACAAATGCATCTCAAAATTCTTGAAATGATCTACCTCTATTTAATTCTCAGGATTATAAGCATATTCTAAATTTACTTCATCACCCTAAGGGTTATCATCATGATCATGGACATCAAACATCAGGATCTCCTCTATGCTGGCAGTTTGGGGTCTGATGGAGTAAACTCTAGGTTCCACATCCACATACATGATTTCATTGGTTTTGTTATATTTAGTGATCATGTGTTTCATGTGAGGTTCAACATCTATCCTTATTTGATTTGGTATCCCCCTCTAGGGCAACCACATATGACTAAAATCAGTTGACATGTATCCATTAAGGGTTTTTAACCAGTCTTTGCTGAGTAACATCCCATATGTATCAGGTATATCAACTACCTGAATATCAATATAGTGCTGATTTCTGGGATCTGATGCTAACTGCATGTGAATGTGAGTTAGTTCTCCTACCACACTCACCTCTGTTTTGTCCAATTGCATCACTTTCTTTAATGATTTAGCAGGGTGTAACCCTAAAGCATTGCATATGGATAGGGGCATTACATTGGTAGATGCTCCTGAGTCTACTAAGTAGTAGTGCAAATTTTTACCAGACATCCTTATGGTAAGGAGGAAAGGAGGTGACTCACTCTTGTCTTTGTATAGGGTCCTGTGGGAAGTCTCTACAACTTGAACTGTAGCTGGCACTTTATGTTTAACATTAACATTTCCAGTAGCATGATCTTTATTTCCAAACTGGCCTGAGGTATGACTATCCTCTTTTTGAGCAGGATCATCTAATGATTTCATGAAAGCTTTCCTGATAGTAGGGGTTTTAAGCAACTCTGACAATGGTAGGTTGATTTTGATCTATTTCATTTCATCAATTAGATAAGTGACCAACTTGTTAGACTCAGGAGATAGATTTGCAGCTTTTGGTGCTATGTTCTGTGGTACCAAATATTGAGCATTAACCTTGGGGAATCCAGGGTTATTACTTGCCTTAGGATCAAGTGGAGTGTTAAAATTGTTTGGAGGCAAGCATGTGGTTAAAGGATTAGCAGATTTGTTTGAGTTATTCCTCAGGTTGTAATTATGCCTACCCTGAGGTTGCTGTTGATAAGCATTTATCTCTTTAGGCTCACTTGATGGCCCATTCTCATCCTCAAATGGAAAAATATAGTTAGACTCAAAAACCATGGTTGATTCCTCACATGTTGAGGTGTAATCCTGATGAGATGAAATTGTATGCTGATAAGGATGATGCATGAAACTTTCTAGCACTAAGGCAAAATCATATTCACAGGGGACAATTTCATTTCCCTCTACATGAGGTAGGTTGCTTGAAGTATTGGACACTTCAGTTTGGAATATACTAGCAATAATCTTGAACTGAGGAAAATCTAGCTCTGTATGAGCATTGGTGTTATGCATCCTGCACTAGTTTGTAAGTGCTGCCTCTACAAGGTTTACTCTAGTGGTCTTCCTAGGTTCACTAGGAGGCTGATTGTCTAGGGGTGATGGCAAGGAACCATTGTTTGGCCTAGTGTTCCAAACTCTAGGCTATTTAGGAGGATTATTGTAATTATTGTTGTACCCCCTATTAGGATAATTAGGTCTGTCATTGGCATAGCCTCTATTCTGATTAGGCTAAGAATAGAAGTTCTGACTCCTCAAATGAGTGACCTTAGTAGTAAGTTTCCTTAACTGTGCTGATATTTATTTAATTTCTTCTTTCTCTTCTTGGACCCTGGCCACTACATTCTCTGTCTGAGACTTGAAAAAGGAAGATCCATTGTTATTGTTGGATTGTTCCACAACCTGAGGTACTTGTGTTTGTCTTGGATATTGTAACTTCTGGCTATTTCCATTTGGTGGTGGTATGATACTGACTGGAGGTATCTACAAAAGGGCTGGCATCATAGCTGAAGGTATCATGGCCCCATTGGTCTATTTGTGAACAGGATATGTGGGATAACCAGGAAGTGTAGGGAAAGCAATATTTGGTGTGGGAGCAGGAGCTAGCTACTGACTAACTTTGACAGCTTCTTCAAAAGCTTTTGTCAAAGTTGTGACACCAGGATGTGCTCTCCTGATAAACATGGAAGTCAAAGGATCCAAAGCTAAATAATATATGCTCCTAGCAGCTTCATCTATTATAGCATAAGGTGCAACTAGCTTAGATAGCATCTTCTGGAACCTTGCATTGAAGTTGGCAATAGGTTCTCCTTCAAATTGTTTGATCGTGGCAAACAAATGATAGTTCATTGAAGGATCTATAGGTACCTTGAACCTATCCTTGAAAGACTTTTCCAAGGCATCCCATGAACCAATTGAACCTTGACCAAGACTGGTATACTAGTTATATGCCTCTTCCCCTAAGGAAAATGGAAATAACCTGCATACCACATATTCATGCTCATATCTAGCCCTGTCACAAGCTTCCTTGAACATTCTAATATGATCATCAACACCCTGATATGGATGATACTTAGGACAAATTTTATCAGGATTCTTAGGCAAAGCATGATATGGATTAAAGGTTAGAGGTGACTTTGCTGTAAAAAATGACATTGCAACCGGTGGAGGTTGGACCTGAGGTGTGACAGGTGGTCTTGTAGGTGTTTGTAACACAAGAGGAGTTACAGGAGCACGTTCTGGTGAAGCTCCTGACACACTAGAATTAGGAGAGTGATGAATGTCTATAGTTCTAGGTCTAAATCCCCTAATAGGTAATTCTTCAAAGAGTCCACCAGATCTGGACCTAGTATTTGGTCTGAGAGCCAGGATTTCTTAAATTTAGGGAAAATTGGCTGGTTTACTGTAAAGATCAGTTGAAACTCCCTAGCCAAAGCTTGCAATATTTATGCTTAATTTTGAAAACTTCACAAATGATTAGCGTGCACAAATAGCAAAACTTTGCATATAACTTGAAATACAGAGATACTCGAGTGTTACCTTTTTGTCTGCATCATCAAATCAGACAAAACTTACTCATGATGAGGGGGCCCCTCCTTCTAGCACCAAAAACTCTGTTGATGGTGATGTTAGTCACAGACAAACATGAAATAAAAGTTACACAACAACCTTTATTTATCTTGAAAGATACGATGAATTCCAAGAATTCATGAGCCCAAGTCTTCGTTGATTAGTTCATAATCTACTGACATTACTCAGTGGTTGATGTGTGTTGTTAATCATTCAGGGGCCTTACGTTGATCAGTAGATTCTGTTTCTTGCAAATATGCTACACAGAAAGGTTACTCTACACAGTATATTTCTTCAAATAATGTGTCTACAAGTTGATACTTGTACGATTTCTACCATTATTCGCAATTCTTTGCATGATATTTTCAATACTACATGCATTTGGCTCAAATATGTTAATGATATTTAGTTATCTACAGGATGTCAGCATATTTCTTTGTTCTACTTATTATTTATCATGATTTGCAATTATGGAAGTGATTTCAATGAAATTAAAATGAGAAAAAGGGTTAGAGAATGAGATTCCCAAAATTAATTGACTGAGATCACTGGTCCACATACATGTTCTGATACAGTAATGAAGAGAAGAAAAACTAGAATCATACTTCACCAGGAAATTCCACAAATCCGCATGATCCAATGCAAATCTTCAAAGGAAAAGTTGACAACAACATGCAATGAAATGAAAGCGCTTCTATTTGAACACAAGATTTACAAATACGTATCCAAAAATCAACTTGAAGATTACGTAAAGTTTACAATCAGGATGTAATCTGAAGCTTCATCTCCATTCAGTATGCTTTAAAACAAGTACATTTACAATGATCTGAAGAAAGAACCTTGATATTTCAACAACTCAGTCCTCATTAGTCTCAGTAATCTGATCTCCTATATGAAATTGGCTTAGTCAGATTTTTTATGATGATGATTGATCTCTCCCTTTTTTTACAAAGTAAAGGGGCTCAATATATAACTCTAAGTATCCCCAATACAGTTTCAAAACCCTAGTTAATCAACGGTCTACATCTCAAGTGTAGCATCAAATGGTGGAAAACAAATCCCACCAAAATATCTCTGAGCAACATACTCCATTTTGAGTGTAAAGATGCCCTTTGGAAACCCTAACTACCTCAAAATATCTCCTGTTGATCTTTTAATAATGTTTCTTTCCACCTGCATTTCTCTCCTCATTGAAAGCCTTGACTTCTCTCACCTCTTTTGTGATCTGATCCGCTCTCTGTGATGTCATCACCATTAAGTTTCACCTTCTACATATCTGCAACCCCTTTTGTAGGCATTGCTTGTATTTGCTGTTCTGCACTCTTTCTGATCATCGGCGTAACCATCCTCAATTGGAGCGATCCAAAAATTTCCCATCGATCTCAACTTTCTGGCTGATGCAATTCCTATCAGCCTACATTTCTCTGTCATCGACAAGACTCTTGTAGTCAGGTCGAGATTTTATCTTTCTGCCGATGCCTGATGACTGTTTAACTTTACTTTGTCTTCGTAACCGTGACAACTTCATTAACACTTGCGTACCTACGGTCAACATACAAGTCAATAAAATGTACTCTTAAATTTCACTTTAGTCAAACCTCAAACTTGAATTTAACCACTGCAATAAACATACAAGCACTAAAATATGCAAAGAATTTTCTATATTTAACGCCCTTTTGACATCCGGGCTTGCATATTCAACTTGTATATCAGGTCCATCGGTGTAACCCACTTGGTCGGGACAACCTACAATTCTCACTGCGATCATACACTTCAACCTAATACAACCCCCATCGATAAGTGGCGAAACCCACATCACTTTTCCCTTGTACCATATGATGCATAAACACTTGTATCATAGGTTTTCAATATATAAGCACAAATACATACAAACACCTTTGTATGCCTTTGAACTTCACTGTTTTGTAAACCACATTTTACTTACCTTTTGGTTCCAGCTTGTACATTCCGCAATGCATATATCCAAACATACAATGAACCTTGATGCATCGATTAAATCAGGTTGAAACTTTTTCCTGAAATCCACGATGTATGCTCACAATGTACATATCGCAATGTATGTATCGGGACATACATTGCGCTAAACATACAAAGATTTAACTTTATTTCATGACCATTTCAGTTCCGCGCCCTGCAAATAGCTTTGTATGTCACCGAAACATACAAGCCCGCATACATACAAGGACTTAACTTCTTTTCATAACTTTTCGGGTCTGCGGCTTGTATAAGTGCAATGCATGTCTACTTCGTATATTGGCCCTTCAAACATACAAACCAAAAATACATGCAATAGGCCTGACAGACTATGCATTTCAACTTTTCACTACGTTGGGTCCACTTTGTATGTACAAATAAAACATTAGCCAACAACATACAAGTATAAAAGCATACAAACAACTTTGTATATGCAACTCGATGACTTAGAAAACTTGACAACCCATTTTGTGACTAACACAAGGACTTGATATACAAAGGGATTTGTATATGGGCGACCTTGTATGTTTTAACCTTGTATATGCAACCCGATATACAAAGGACCTTGCGTATACAATGACCTGACATACAAAGGACCTTTTATATGCAACATACAAACCCGATTGTACATTTTACCAAAATACTCATAACTTGTAAAATACAGGGAATTTTTAGATGGTTCAAAAAGTAACCCTTACTCATTTTTGACAAGGAATTCACCTGTACTCTGGCCTGGTACTTAATGCAATTTTTTCATTGTTTTTAACAAGGTTTGTGACATTCACTTCCTTTTCCCTTTACCACCAAGTAGAACAACACACACACAAGCAAAAGCAACAGCCACAGTAGGGGTCCTCATTTTGCTAAGGAGTAAAATGGGGCATGTTGTGAACATCACAACACTGTCCCATCATTCTCATTGATTTTGGTATGACAACCCTTTCCCTTACCTTCTAGTTGCCTTCATGATAATCCTTCTACAAAGTTTAACATCTTGTGATCATGTTGGCTAATTCCTTGATGCTAAATAGGCTCACCTTGGGTAAATGTCTCATGACAATTGTGAGGGTTAATGACAATCATCTAGGGATTGTCCTATGGATATTGGTAATTCTTTATTGTAACATGATAACATGAACACATAAATACCTACCAAGTGTAAGGATTATGACTGACATCTTGATGATAGCATGTGTGAGTTTTAATCACATCATAATAGTCTATTAAACACTTAATACAATCCCCATCTTTGTTTTGTAATAGAATTGGAGGTTTATAGGATGATATTCATAGAAAATTTGTTGACAGTCCCATGCGCCTTGTATAGTTCTCATTTTAGAGCTTAGACAAATACTTTAATAGCATGCAATATATTTAGTCCTCATAATGATTATCCTTACTAAGACAACATCTTGATGACCTCCAAGATCCAGATTCCTCTTTTATTTATAATGATATTCTTCATAGTTAGGGTTTAATTAATTACCCATGCCCCATTTGAAACTACTCGCAAAAGGGATTCATTCAAGTCATGATTTTTGTCTTCACACATCTTCCTCTAGACTTTGGGACAACGGTTATAACTTCTTTCATGGGTCAAGAAAATGAACCACAAAATGATTTTTTAGAAGTTATGAACCTTATGCATGTCTAGGACAACCTGGGCATCATAAAAATGACTTTTATCAAACCTACAACAGCCATGAACATGAAGAATAAGTTGCTGATTTGGTTGAGACAATGGGTATAAATCAAGCTAGTCTTTCACCACAAGGGGAGGTGCATGATATTTGTGCATTTGGATGAGTTCAAAAGTATTTTAGAGACCTCCATGATACTTCCATAGCCCAGGAAATGCTCACACATGAACATAAGAAAGAATTAGGGGAGTTTTCTCATGATCTTGAAGTTGTCAATTCAAGGAATTTGAGTGCTTTTTGGGACAATTTTTTGGTCTATCATATCTTTTAATGATTTTTATCCTATTTATGATTCAACTTTGATCATGGTCTATCATATCTTCATAAACAAGGACAACAATGAATTTCATGAAATTGGAGCTTCTAAAGTGATGCAAATCACCAAACATGATAACTTATTCTATATTTTTTCATTGTGACCATTATGCATTGTCATTATAAAGGTTCTAATTATCATTGTATTATTCATCATGCTTGTAGAAATCATCATCATGCTGAGAAAATGAGCAAAGACTAACACCAGAAGAGTGTGAAGCTGAGAATGAGAGGAAAAGAGAAAGAATGAGGCAAATTCAGGAAAGTAGGAAATTATCAACCATACAAGAAGACATTCCACCATTTCCAATTGAAGAGGAACATGACACGTCTAATGAAGCTAAGAGAGAGATGGACTTGGTGGCACAAAGGGAATGAATGCAAAACCTCTGTGCAATGAGGAAAGTGAATCTCTAAGTTGGAGGCACTCTATCGTCCATAGGTCAAGTTGAAGGAACACCATCATTATCTTCTCGAATTGGAGACACTCCATCTTTCAAAGGTGAAATAGAAGGTACATCTACATTTTCTTCTCAAGTTGGTGGCACACCATCATTTGCATGTCAAGTTGAAGGTACATCATTTTTATTTTTTTCACCTCCAATTGAAGGTACGTCATCTATCCCATCTCAAGTAAATATTGAAGAAATTCCTAATGTTGAGTCTACTTTACCAATTAAAATGGCTCCTATAATTTTGCATAGGAAGCCTAAGTTTCTAATCGATATTGATGAGAATGTATTGAAGCCCATGTAGGATAAGATTCCCATGTGCACTTGCCATAGATATGTGAATAAGATATGGAAATTATTATTTGAGAATTTAAATGAAACTAGAAGATGTCAACTCTTTGTTGAATTGATGAAAAATTTGAAATTTAGGCACACTATGAAGATTCTTGGCCTAAGAACATTGAATGCATCAAGTGAAAAATCAATTGTCAAGAATCTAATGAGTGCATATGAGAGTGTGGGTTCCACCTCATGCACCAAGGATAGTAATGTCACACGACGTGTCATTACATCGACAATAGTAAGCCAACAAACAAAAAAAGCTCACCTCATTAGAAAGACAAGTCAAGCATTGAAAATAAGTAGAAAAACTCTAATGAGAGTCATTGGAAGATGTGAAAGAGTTGAGGACCCAAACACTAATGAATTGTGGGCATTCTCTGGGAGACTCTGATGGAAAGACAAAGTTGTTGAAGCTTTGAGATCACTAATTGAAGGCTTTTGGAAGAATTACACAAGGGTATCTCTGAATCAAAGGGATGTGGTAAGAAGGAGAATCGGTAGTCAAAACCGTGAGCCACATCCAAAGCATTTTTTGGTTACAACTCAAACACAATTTTTTTGTAAATTTCTAGAGATGTATCCTTAAATTAAATTTCTCAAAGATATTTTGAAATGTTAAAAACTTTCTATGTCAAAATAAATCACACATGCACTACTTGTTGTTGTAGATTACATATTGAATTTTCTAACCATTTTGATGTTTATCGGTCTATATGTTTAGATTCACATACTAACAATGTTTTGCAAGATTATGGCATACGTGCCCCACTAACTACTTCAAGAGACTTCATATCAATAATTTTATGTGATAGAGAGTAAGGTCAAATATTCTATAGGAAATTATACTTGGATGGCACATGTCAGCATTATGGTGGCTTGCAATGTATGCCAATATGTGAACATATGGAAAGAACACATGCGGTTGGAAATAAATTAGTAGAGTTTAACAAGTATAAAATAGTGGCATACAATACAAAAGATTGTAAAGAAGTAAAGAGGTATGAATATATTATTCAAAAGATTCCAGTGTATCAATTTATGTCTATATTTCATGACAGTATAGTGTATGAGTATGTAAGACATGCCCATGGAGCTCGATGGTTGGACTTGCAATTCAAGTTATGCAAGTACACATTTCTAGTTGGTAGCATTGTTTCAGTCATTGACTTTGCAGAGAACTATAGTCTACAGCCACAGCATGAGGTGTAATCCCATTATTACAACTTGACATAGGTTTCTATATTTGTGCACATCGCATTCATTCATGCAAATGATAGTACAGAGGATGACGAAAAGATCATAAGGGAGTATCATTTTTATATAAGTGATGATCGTACACATTCCACGGAGTTTGTGCAAGGTTTCTTTCAAGTGTTCTACAATGATTTGGCTAGAAGGGGCATATCATTCAGTCAACATATCATATGGTTAGATAACTATGCATCACAATTCAAGAAATCATGGAATTTCTATTGGCTAAGTAGGACGCATAACATTACAGGCGTTCAACATACGTAGAACTTTTGTGAGGCCGGGCATGGAAAGGGGGGGCATGATGGTGTAGGAGCATGTATCAAAAGAGCCATAACATGAGAAGAGTTAAAGTATAAAGACAATGCAAAGTTGATAGATGTAAAATCAATCATCGAGTAGTGTAATACTTAGATGGGTCCAGGTAATGAAGGTAAGTCTTTAGTTCATAGATTTTTTTAGTTAATAGATGATACTAACATTGCACCATATGAGGACTATTGTACACTGACAGGATCAAGTGAGCTACACACTTTCAGAAGCTCAATTGCAGGTTCATGGAGTATCCATACATGAAAGATGGCATGCTTTTGTTCTTCATGTACAATTCAAGCCTGGAATTAGTGTGAGTCAAAGGACTGGGTTGACGAATGGCGGTTAAGTTATCATAGCCCACTTGACACGTATCGACCCCCAACGACATTAGAACTGACAGAGATGGAATCATCAATTGACTTTGACCACATATCAAATCTAGCTCAACCATGTAATATATCTACTTGCATAGTTTTTGAAATTCCTAATGTTATCTTATTTTGTAGTATTTTTGTAATGTTGACTAATTGCATCTAATTTTCTACACATATGATTGTAGGGCATGTTTATGCAGTTATTACAGATGAAGATAATGAAGAGGGAACAAATTATTACTTATGTCGTTGTGTTGAGGCAAAAAAGAAATTAGAGGCACCAGTTACAGATGGAGAAAACATCAAATACCCTACAGGCTCAGTGGTTGTTATTGGAACATGGCTTGGAAGGTACCCACATAAGAGTGTTAATGTTTGGTTGTTTCAGGACTTTGACGCACTTTGGAAGATTCTTCATTACTCAAACCTTATCGTGCCAACCAATGTTCATTTGATACAATATCAAGGTAGACCTTTGAACGAGACCTTGTGGAAGGTTCGTGAGTCTAACCATGAGGCAATACTTGACACAATAAAGAGTAGAGAAGACCCGGATGGTTCATTGGATTAATTTGTAAGTATGCATAAAACTTTCGTAATTTGTTTTGTATATAAACAGTAGTATGAATTGTTTCCCTCTAGTGTACACCCGATAGGTTTGCTTCTCTTACCATTGTCCTTGCAGCTTCTTGAACAATCCTATTCTTTCTTTCAACCACTCCATTCTGCTAAGGATTCCTATGTTACCGATGTATATTTTTGTATATATGTCTATATGGCTTTGTTTGGACATGCCTATATGGCTTTGTATGTAAACTAGATGTTATGTTCATGACATTATGTATATGATAGTTTATATTAAATAATTAATATTATGATCAATTATCCTTACATGAATTTAGTTTTACATGTGCGAATTGCATTTGCTTGAAAGTAAGGAATGTATAATTGTGCAGGTCTATTGGTTGTCTATTGTTTGATGATACCATTATGCTTTCAGGATATGTTGTTGGGTTTTTTGATATAAAGACACTCACTTCTTCATAGAGTATGTGATGTGATGTATAGAGTTGTAGTGCTTCAAGACAAGGCATGAACTTGAATAGTGAAGATCTCACTTAAGCAGTGGTATGAACTTGAGCAGTGAAGGCCTCATGATTGGTTTGATTTGTTTTCTATGGTATACATTTGATGTTTGCATCACCATCATGCTATGCTTCATAGGGTTAGATCTAAGTGATGGATGAAGTTGATCCTTATTGGTCTTAATCATGTTCACTCATGTTTCACTCATGTCATATCAAGATTGATGTCACAGGGTTAGGATGTTAGTTCATAACATTCATGTTTATTATGTTACAATAGTAGGACATATTTGCTTATGCCATTGGTTCATGCCATTGGATCATTGGATTTGGTTGTGGTTCTTCATCAGAACATGTCATTCTTTTGGGAGTTGGATTGGGTTGTGGTTGTTCCTCATGACAGGAGTTTATTCATGTCTTCATGCTTCTTTGTTTACATTCCATAGCTCGTGGGGTTGAACAAACTTTGCCAACGTGTTGGGGTGGGAGGGTAAATTCTAGGGGAGATCTAATTTTATGTGCCAAGTGCCCCAGTCGTTCGAGGCAACAGGCTACCAGCAAAGTCCCTTAAGGTCCCTAAGACGAAAAAATTACCAAACTTTGACGAAGCAGTTCTTAGAATACATGGTAGCTGGGAACATTTCAGTTGGACCTATAGGTGCATGTGGGATTTATTCACAATAACCTCTCTCAGTTTTGGTCAACTCTAGTCTGTTTGACTGTGCTGAAATGAAATGCATTCTTGCAAAATGCTTTAGTTTCTTGCAGTGGAAAGGTGCTAGGAGTGACCTTTTGCATTCCATAGGTTGTGGGACTAAATGGACTTCACCAATGTGTTGGGGTAGGTGGGTAAATGCCAAGGGAGGTCTTGTTTCATGTGCCAAGAACCCCAATCATTCGAGACAGTAGGCTACGGGAAAAGTCCCTCAAGATCCCAAAGTGCAAAAAGGCAACAATCTTTGATGATCTGTTACTTAGAAACTATGACACTTAGAAACATTCTATCTAGGCAACATGATCACATAGAACCTCTCTACAATAACCTCTCTCAGTTTTTGATATGTCTAAGGTGTTGGCCCATGGTGAAATGTTTTCTACAGCCCCTAAAATTGTCAGAAGGAGGTAGTGTAAAGTTGGAAATGGGTGTAACTTTCATCCTACTCCTGATACGACAAAACTAACATTTTCAATGCATTTGGATGGGTAGGTTTAGGCTAGGCATGGTCCTTTTTTGCACCCAAACATGCCAAAACAATTCGAGCTACATTGTACCGGCAATATCCCTGAAGACTCCAAAGTGCAAAAAGGTAGCAATCTTTGATGAGCCGTTACTTAGAAATCAGAACACTTAGAAACATTTTGTCTAAGGAAAGATGATCATGTAGAACCCCTCTACAATAACCTCTCTGAGTTTTTGATATCTCTGAGGCGTTCGACCGTGGTGAAAGGTTTTTTGTTGCCCCCAAAATCGTCAAAAGGAGGTAGTGTAAAGTTGCAAAGGGGTGTAAATTTCGTCCTACTCCTAATGCGACCAAACTGACAGTTCCAACACATCTAGATGGGTACATTTAGGCTAGGCATGGTCCTATTTTGTACCTAAACATGCTGAAATAATTCGAGCTACATTGTACAGGCAATATCCCTGAAGAGTCCAAAGTGCAAAAAAATAGCAATCTTTGACGAACTATTACTCAGAAACCATGACACTTAGAAACATTATGTCTAAGGTGACGGGAACATGTAGAACCTCTATACAATAACCTCTCTCAGTTTTTGATATGCTTGAGGCATTGGCCTGTGGTGAAAGGTTTTTTGCTGCCCCTAAAATTGTCAGAAGGAGGTAGTGTAAAGTTGCAAAGGGGAGTAACTTTCCTCTTACTTCTGATGTGACCTAACTGATAGTTCCAATGCATTTGGATGGGTATGTTTAAGCTAGGTATGGTCCTTTTTTACACCCAAACATGCCAAAACAGTTCGAGCTACATTGTACTGACGATATCCCTGAAGAGTCTAATATGCAAAAAGGTAACAATCTTTGACGAGCTGTTACTCAAAAACCATGATACTTAGGAACATTTTGTTTGAGGCAGCACGATCATGTAGAACCCCTCTATAATAAATTCTCTCAGTTTTTGATATCTCTGAGGCGTTCAACTATGGTGAAAGGTTTTCTGCTACCCCAAAATTGTCAGAAGTAGGTAGTGTAAAGTTGCAAAGGGGTGTAACTTTTGTCATGCTTCTGATGTGACCAAACTAACAGTTCTAATGCATCTAGATGGGTACATTTAGGCTAGGCATGGTCATGTTTTACACTCAAACATGCCGAAATAGTTTAAGCTACATTGTACCGGTGATATCCCTAAAGAGTCTAATGTGCAAAATGCCAACAATTTTTGACAAGTTGTTACTCAGAAACCGTGACACTTAGAAACATTCTGTCTAAGACAACACAATCATGTAGAACCCCTCTACAATAACCTCTCTTGGTTATTAATATATTTGAGGCGTTCGACCATGGTGAAAGGTTTTCTGCTGCCCCCAAAATCGTCAAAAGAAGGTAGTGTAAAGTTGCAAAGGGGTGTAACTTTCATCCTACTCCTAATGCGACCAAAATAACAATTCCAACACATCCAAATGGGTATGTTTAGACTAGGCATGGTCCTTTTTTGTACCCAAACATGCTGAAATAGTTCGAGCTACATTATACCGACGATATCCTTGAAGAGTCCAAAGTGTAAAAAGGCAGCAATCTTTGACAAACTGTTACTCACAAACATTCTGTCTAAGGTAATGCAATCATGTAGAGCCCCTCTACAATAACCTCTCTCAGTTTTTGATATTTCTAAGGTGTTCGAATGTGGTGAAAGGTTTTCTGTTGCCCCTAAAATCGTTAGAAGGAGGTAGTGTAAATTTGCAAAGGTGTGTAACTTTCGTCCTGCTCTTGATGCGATAAAACTAATAGTTCCAACACATCTGAATGGGTACATTTAGCCTAGGCATGGTCCTATTTTACACCCAAATATGCCGAAATAGTTTGAGCTACATTGTACTAGCGATATCCCTGAAGAGTCCAAAGTGCAAAAAGGAAGAAATCTTTGATGAGATGTTACTTAGAAACTGTGACACTTAGAAACATTCCATTTGAGGAAGAATGATCATGTAGAACCCCTCTACAATAACCTCTCTCAGTTTTTGATATCTCTGAGGCGTTCGACCGTGGTGAAAGGTTTTCTACTACCCCCAAAATCATCAAAAGGAGGTAGTGTAAAGTTGCAAAGGGGTGTAACTTTCGTCCTGCTCCTGATGAGACCAAATTGATAGTTCCAATGCATCCAGATGGGTATGTTTAGGTTAGGCATGGTCCTATTTTGCACCCAAACATGCCAAAATAGTTTGACCTACATTGTACGGGCGATAGCCCTGAAGAGTCTAAAGTGCAAAAAGACATCTGAGGCAACGCGATCACATAGAACCCCTCTATAATAACCTCTCTCAATTTTTGATATCTCTGAGGTGTTTGACTATGGCGAAAGGTTTTCTACTGGCCCCAAAATTATCAGAAGGAGGTAATGTAAAGTTGCAAAGGGGTGTAACTTTTGTCCTACTTTTGATGCGACCTATTGGTTCCCAAATCAGCAAGCAGTAAACCCTAAAGGTTTGCCACTTCTTATCAATAGGTTCACTATATGATTCAGCCAACAAAGATGGGAGGTTGTTTGCACCTGCCTCCCCTACACTTCAAGTTCATCACAAAAGATTCATCTTTTCAATACCAGGTAGAATTCTCTCAAGATTTGCATCAAGATGTGCAAGATTAAACCTAGATTAGCAATATTCCTAATTTATCTTCACCATTTATATCTGAGAAAATGCTTCTCCAACCTACTCCTAAAACCTTAAAGATTTGAGATTTTGAAATGATTTTGTTTTGTGTTTAGCTGCAAGACTTGGTTTTTGAATCACAAACTCAATACCAAATCAAACTGATGCCTATCTCAGGGCATGGAGTCAAATAGATGTATATATGTGAATGTTTATCATAGACTTTATACCAATAATCAAGTTTTAAGGCGTTTCTATTAATATTTGCCTTACAAATACTACCCAAGACTGAGTATTTAGTTATCTCTGCTTACAAACATCCTCACTACAATATATTCTTCCCAACACTTAACCCTAAACATGTAATCTTCTCCTTGAATATAAGTAAAAGATCAAGCATTCAACATAGCAAACCCATGTCCCAGAATCTTAAACAACCCTTAGCTATTTAGATTCAGAAGAAGAACACATACAACTTGGAGACAAATAACATAATACATGTAATGAAGCATTACTTGTTTAAAACAACATGAAACTGATAAATTTTATGCATAAAACATTCAACATATAACTCATAAACTTACAAGACAAGAGATAGAGCAACCCATAAGAATTGTATTTTATTACTTCTTTAAAATTTCCAAATCTTCAACAACAACAAAATGAGAGCCCAATTATTTTTTTATGCTCAAAGAATGTTGCCCTAAAATTAACTCATTCTGGAGGTAGGTGAGATATTTTTTGATTACATTTCTCCCTCCAAAATACACTTGGGAATAAAATATTAATACAATTAAAAGAGGAAAGGAAAAATGAATAAAATATACTTTAATATCCCTCTTTTAATTTTTTATATTATTTAATTTTTTTCCCAATTTTAATGGTAGTGGCTGGAGAGTCCATTCCTCTGAACTGATATCTTATTCATCAACTTCTCCATAGAATTCAACCTTTGATATGTCATCACAACAGCATTCAATCAAAGTTTTCGCTCAGCCAATTACCTCTGGGTCATTTTCTGAGAAACAGGGGCATTTTTAGTCATTCTGGCACTCAAAACTCATTGCAAACAACCTAAAAACCCCTGCCAATGGATGAGGAATGGTCATAGTGAGATTCTTGAGCATTAAATTGCAAATATTGGCTTAAAATGCCCCCAAAAAATCCTTGGAAAGTCAAAAACGTGATCAGCCAGCATCAAATCCCACCTGGAGCAGTAAAAAACCTACCAAAATTGCCATATGACCGAAGGAAAAGCATTGTGTTGACCAGTAGAAGGGAGAGGAGGGAGAGATAAGTCCTGTGATGGACTTATTGTACCATCGTAGGGGGTCAAAAGAGGCAACAAAGAGAGGCTGCGCTAGTGCACTAAGCACCAACGCAACCACTATATTCACTTTATAAACTTCTATCATAAAGTTTAAAATTTTTATTAAATCCTTCATTTAGTTTTTGACTATTCAACTCGCGTACAATCCTCTATTCCTCCTTTTAAAATGTAATTTTTAATATTACCTTTTTTAATATATGCATTTTAAACATTTGAGTTATGCAAAATTTGAATTTCTCTCTCCAGGCAAATGATGCTTTTTTACCGCTGGCAAATCGGGCATCTGATAACTGTAAAAATTTGTGCATGGGCATAGTCAATTATTTCAAGCAAACCCATCTCTTCAGATTTTGCCTCGCCAACCAATTTCTGGCACCTGCTTTGTAAACTAGCTTGTCGGGTGAGTTCGCCGCAACTAGAATGCATTAAAATAATACATCAAATGGTCTTTAATTTTGATGAAATTAAAATTAGAGATGTTTGAGGCAAAATCGACAACTGGGTCATCCTAAGAATCATGAAATTTGAAACTTTTTAGTAAGCCAAAATTAGCCCAGTCGCAGTCAGAAAACAATTGAAAGGCCCCTCAAAACTTGTCCTGAAAGCATGAAATTGAGCAGGCATGTTCTTGTATGTACCAATAATTTTCACCAACTGGATTTGCAAGATGATTCCTGAGTTGTAAAATTTTAATTGCCAAAATTGGCTTCCGGAGTAGATTGAGTAGCTTGTCAACCAAGCCTTTGTCGACACCTCAAAAGAATATTGGCACATCAAATTTGGAAAATTTGAGGGTGCCACCAGTGGCTCTTGCTTGGGGATGCATGCCTTTTGCAAGCATGGTGAGATTCTAGTTATCTCTGGGACGTAGACCAAGTGCCTACTCCATTGGGCTACAGAGTCAATGCTCCAACTTGCATTAAAAATCATACCTTCAATTTTATTTGGTGGCCCCAAGCCCCCAAAAATGAAGAACCAGAAGCCTCATGTGTCAAATATCCTCTTTTCGTATGATTTCATTAGGCCAAGTCTGAAAGCACCACCATAAACTCCCCACAAACTAACCATGTCACTACCATGCTTAACCACATCACCAAGTCTGCCCTTGTCAATATTACCTCCATCAATTTGAAAGCTACACACTAAGCGAAATCCATGATCATTTTGACCTTTCACTTCATCCAACTCATTGTCATGTCCCACCTAATGCTCACCCAACTGAACTGAAAATTGAAAACATTCATAATCCCTCTAATAGTTGGCATCATTAATCTTGAAATAATATTTATCTTGCACATTGTTAGTTTTTTCCCTGACTGCGTGCTCATTCCCAGATTTCCCTACAAGGTAGCCATCAGTGATCAATAGGATCTCTGGGCCAGGGGCCAACAGTGTAGGAGATAGACTCTATAATATCTCCTCTTCTTCTTTAGGCTCTGCAGAACCAAGGGGGGTATTCCCTATTCAACATCCATGAGATATGCTTTTGGGTTGGCTTGGGATGTTGATACAAAGCAGATAAATCCTCCTATATGAAGACCAAAACTGTGGGATAAGTGCAAAAGGGCTAGCTTTGGGCTTATGTTCAGTTGTAGACAGAGGATTTTAGATCCTAAAACTAATTCTAATGTCCTAATGGTTTGGAGTTAAAGTTTGAGTTTGATTTGTGTATGGATGTGAAACTAGGACTTTGGGTTATAACAGAGATACCAAGCCAGATCAGTGCCTATCTAGGGCTCGGAGTTAGTAGACATATATATGTGAATGTTTACCACAGACATAAAACATCAGATTTCAAGGGGTTTCTAAAATGTTTGCCTTACAGACAATACCCAAGAGAGAGTATTTAGTTATTTCTGCTTACAAATATCCTTTCTTCAATGTATTCTCCTCAACACATAGTCCAAAACATTCAATCTACTCCTTGAGTAGAGGTAAGAGACTAAGCATTCAATATAGAAAACCTATATTCTAGAATCTATAACACCCCTTAGATGTTTAGAGTCAGAAGAAAAACACATTCAGTCTGGAGACAAATAACAAAACACATGCTATGAAGCATTACTCATTTAAATCAACATGAAATTGATAATTTTGTGCATAATACATACAACATACAATTCATAAACTACCAGAGACACTTGAAATAGAATCACCAGAAACTTGTATTCCTATTGCAGCACCAAAATTTGTCCAAGTTTCCAACCAACAACAAGTGACACAGTTTGTATTTTATAGCAAAACTATGTACTTGGCAACATTTATTACATGACAAGGCCAAAATTTTGCCAGATACAAAGCATGAGAAAATAGCACTCCAAAAACATAAATGCAGCAGAGGACAAGATGGGAAAGAGCAAGAGAAGGGCAAGGGACAGATGAACTCGAGCCTTGTGCCACCGCTAGAAGATGATCATCATGAATCTGGTACTTGGCTGCTCAACCATCGGCCCATGCCTCTGCATATCGCCATTAATGGCTCAACCACCCACATCTTCTCCTGGAAACTGTCACAGCGCTCATATGGAAATTTCCTGCTCAAAACATGCCCGAAGACGCAAAGGAAACCCATACTCCAACTTTAAAACATGGCCGTCGATTCCTCCCATCGTTTGAAAATCCATGGCACCAAATCCATGTTGAAAAGTCGCCATCCCGAGAAAACGTGCCATGTAGGCACCTTGCATATGCACTCTCTGCTTTGTGTATCACGCCATCAGCGTGACCAAAACTATCGGGAAGACCTTCATATTTGTATGATTTAATATCCCACATTTGTCCTGCAGGGACCACTCTATCATTTTATAAACGGGGCCGCAAGCACACTAAGTGTTGAGCATTTTACCCTACTTGACCCGTGAACCCTCCACCAATAGCCCATCACCCTGACTCCTACTGATACCAGGACTTGATCGGGGAGACCAACCCCATCGGCTAAACTCCAGCTCACAATTCCAATTCCACAACTCTCACCGACCGCTACACCCTTTGGCAAGACATAGACCGTCGGAGCTACCAAAAATCCATCCACCGATATCACATGTCACCTCGATCGCCAATGAATCTTACCCCATTGGCCAGACTGGCTCTATCGGCACACTCCCTGCTAGCTTTCTCAATACGCACTGTCTCGCTGAAGGGTGCCTTCAAAACATAGTCTATCGGCCAGACATAGACCATCGGAGTGATAAGAAACTCCTACGCCGACCACACCGATCACGCCGATGCCCACTCTCTTGAAAGCCTCACTCCACTCGTCGTCGGCCAGACAAACCCCATCGGATCAACGCGCCATGATCTGCCTGATGCACCAGGTCATCCCGATGGCACTTACAAGCCACACTTTGTCAGCAAGACCCTGTCTCATTGATGAATCTATCATCTGCCTGGCCGATACTACTGCTCTCGCCAATGACCACACACACACCAATGACATTTCCATCGGCTAGACCAAACACATCGGCGGAGCCTAAAACTCCCCTGCCGATAACAAAACTCTCGCTGATGATTACCTTGAACAACCCTCATCGGCCTGACCATCCTGTCGGCCCAACTCTCCTTGGTCTACCCGATATACCATATCACACCGATGGACATCCCATCAGCCAAACACAAGGCATCGAAAGCAGAATTCCCAGCTTCGCCAATGATAGAAGTCATCTTGATGAACATCTTGATGACAGAAAACTTGATGACCCCGCAGAAATATTAAGGTGACAATCTGGAAAATGATGGTGATGCTGACCCCCTCCCTTAGAAAATCATGATAATGTTGACAAACACTGAGAGGCTCCAATACTTAGAAATTTCATTAAACCCTTTGGGTAGGTGCCTGCATGTTAAGCACCTGAGACCTGATTGATTAAGCAGGCACCAACACACATCAAATATAAAGGATTCAAAAAGGATTTGTTTCGTAATCTCATCAAGAAATATTTGCCCTAATTCATTGAGGCTAAAATGCAGCTACAAATCTACACTATACTGACATTCATACTCACTTGAGACTTGCAAATCAGTCACACTATTACATGCTTCGTGGTTTGCAAACAAGGCTGATTAAAATCCATGGCATCCTTTTCATCATTCAGATTAGAATTATCACAAGAAACTTCATTTTTATCAACATCCCATGCATCAATAAACATTTCCATCTCAGGTTCACATATGATGTCAAACTCATCATTCAGACTATTATACAATTCCATGTGGAATGTTTCAAATAGAGGCTCACAAATTTCAAGACCAAATTTCAAGTCACAAATTTCATATTTCTTTGTAAGATACTCAATACTGCAATTATCAGTTGATGGTAAAACATTTGACTTGGGTTCAAAAGATCCACCATAGAATGGTTCTTGTTTACTAATAAGTGGGCATGTGTCTTCATCAATCTTTACACTATTGCACCCCTCAGTGAATGAAAACATGTCCACCTCTACAAAGAAACAAGCATATTCCATCTCAACATTGACTTCATGGGCTAATGGCTTCACATCTAGATCTAAATCAGTACATTTTCCAGTGTTATGCACATCAACCGTCTCATAGAAGCATTCATAATCCACAAGAAAATAATTAGACTTGCTGTCCTCCAGATCCTCATCACAAGAAAATTCATCACTACATAAGCTATGCTGAGAATCCTTAGAAGGAGTGCTTAAAATTTTACTTTCAAAATCATGAACACTACTATGCAATGGAATATTTGCAACACTTGCACTACTATTACTGATTAAAACATAACATTGGGAAACATCTTGCATCTCTTTTACCTCTTCATCATTTGAGATATCACATGAAGAAATTTCATATATACCTATTTTGTTATCATGCCATGCACCTTTATTCTCATTACTAATATATTGGTCTGCATACATGCTGCTTGTGTGCTGATTATAATCATTATTTTCATCTACACAAGATAGATCTTCATTTTTTGATATACTCTTTCCAACCATATGCATAATGCTTTGATTTTTCTCAATAGGGCAGCTATTATCTACATTGTTAGATGCCACATCTCTTGTGTTTATCACACTGGGCTGATGCATAAATTGGGACAACAGGGGTGTAAGTGTTATGGAAGCCATTTTTAATACTTGGATTACACCCTTCATTAACATTGGGGGTCTTGGGGCAGTAAACATTTGTAGAGAAAAAATATTTATGCATTCTATACTTCCAGTTATTTTCAATGTCCATGGTTATCCCATATGCCTGATGAAGTGTTGTAGGCTCCTTACTTCTCAACTTGTAGCTCATCTTCTTGTCAAATGCACCCAAATAAATGAGCAAAGCCAAATCATCATTAGGTTTGATATTTTCTAGAATTCTTTTCAATGCCTTTATGAATCTAAGGTTAAAGGCTAGAACTAATTCATCTTCTTCAATGTTGATATACATGAAATCATTGAGAAGTAAAATCTCAGACATCCTTTGACCAAATTGTTCTATGAATGCTGATTGAAATTCTTGCCAAGAGCTAACAGAGCATGCCGGAAGATAAGAGAACTAGTCCCTTGCATCTTCATTTAGAGACTAAACAAATAGTCTTATGATCACATCCTCATGGTCAACCTCATAATCATTCATTGGATCTCTTAACTACTGTAGGTGCTTTTTTGTTGATTCACTTTTCACACCACTGAATGTAGGTAAATACTTTCTGATTTTAGATGGTATGACATTTGGGAAACCATTGATGCCACTAAAATTTATGGCTCTATATCTGTCAATGCTAAAGTTTCTCTTATTACATGGCTAGGACATCACACTATACATTGCCACATTTGGGTCCATACAAGGATGCAGGGGTTGATGATACATTTCTTCACACTTTTACAATCATTTTGATATTAACTTTGCAGTTACACAGGGCAACTCAAACTTCTTTTACAACAATGATCTTAAGCCCTTAAAATATGAACTTCTATTTCAGTTTGCTTAAGGTCCTGTAAATGAGTCTCTTAAAAAAAATTGCATACTTCATACATTTTAGCAAATGCAAAAATATGCAAGCTTATCACCACTATTTCCGTTTTAACCAGTGCTAACTTCACCTAATAGGGAATCATTTAAAACTCATACACCATGGTTCTCTAGAAACTAAAATATGAAAAATACCTAGATATGTTGCAGCTGTTGCAAGTTCCTTTCCCTAACTGAGAATATGCAAATCCAACACTTCTTTGTATCCTTTTCAGGTTCTTTGTATGCAGAGTCACCACAATGAACTTTATGAAGCTGAAAACTCCTTTCTTTCATTATGGGTTCTTCTCAACAACAGAGCCACACATAAATTCCTTTAAATATGCTGCAATAAAGCTTCATCCAGGTCTGAAACCATCAATATCTAAAGCAAATATTTAGATCCATCAATTTCTTTGACTCTTTTCATGGATATGGCATTGTTCCCCAGCGGAGTTGCCAGTTTTGTTGGTTCCCAAATCAGCAAGCAGTAAACCCTAAAGGTTTGCCACTTCTTATCAATAGGTTCACTATATGATTTGGCAAACAAAGATGAGAGGTTGTTTGCACCTGCCTCCCCTACACTTCAGGTTCTGCTGCACCTAGGGGAGGATACCTCATTCATCACAAAAGATTCATCTTTTCAATACCAGATAAAATGATCTCAAGATTTGCATCAAGATGTGCAAGATTAAACCCAGATTGGCAATATTCCTAATTTATCTTCACCATTTATATCTAAGAATATGCAACTCCAACCTACTCCTAAAACCTTAAAGATTTGAGATTCTAAAATGATTTTGTTTTGTGTTTGGCTGTAATACTTGGTTTTTTAATTGCAAACTCAATACTAGATCAAACTGGTGCCTATCTCAGGGCATGGAGTCAAATAGATGTATATATGTGAATGTTTATCATAGAATTTATACCAATAATCAAGTTTCAAGGGGTTTCTGTTAGTATTTGCCTTACAAATACTACCCAAGATTGAGTATTTAGTTATCTCTACTTATAAACATCCTCACTACAATATATTCTTCCCAACACTTAACCCTAAACATTTAATTTGCTCCTTGAACAGAAGTAAAAGAGCAAGCATTCATAATAGCAAACCCATGTCCCATAATATTAAACAACCCTTAGCTATTTAGATTCAGAAGAAGAACACATACAATTTGGAGACAAATAATAGAATACATGCAATGAAGCATTACTCATTTAAAACAACATGAAACTAATAAATTTTATGCATAAAATATTCAATATACAACTCATAAACTTACAAGATAAGAGATAGAGAAACCTAGCAGAACTATATTTTATTATTTCTCCAAAATTCCTGAATCTTCAACAACAACAAAATGAGAGCCCAACTATTTTTTTATGCTCAAAGAATGTTGCCCTAAAATTAACTCATTCTGGAGGTAGGTGAGATATTTTTTTATTACATTTCTCATCCAAAATGCACTTGGGAATAAAATATTAATAAAATTAAAAGAGGAAAGGAAAAATGAATAAAATATGCTTTAATATCCCTCTTTTAATTTTTTACATTATTTAATTTTTTCCCAATTGAATGGTAGTGGTTGGAGACTCCATTCCTCTAAACTGATATCTCATTCCTTAGCTTCTCCATAGTATTCAACCATAACATTTGATTAAAGTTTTCGCTCAACCAATTACCTCTGGGTCATTTTTTGAGAAACAGGGGCATTTTCAGTCATTCTGACACTCAAAATTCATTGCAAACAACCTAAAAACCCCTACCAATGGATGAGGAATGGTCATAGGGTGATTCATGAGCATTAAAATGCATACATTAGCTTAAAATGGCTCCCAAAAAATGCCTAGAAAGTGAAAAACGTAAGCAGCCAACATCAAATCCCACCTGGAACAGCAAAAAACCTGTCAAAATTGCCATATGACTGAAGGAAAAGCACTGCATTGACTAGCAGAAGGGAGAGGAGTGTGAGATAAGATCTACAATGGGCTTATCACACCATCACAGTGTTAGGTTAACCGACATAAGATATCAATTAAATGCAAATAAAGATTAAATAGAGAAATGAAAATACATAGAAATAATAACAACGAGAGACAAGTTTTAATGTGGTTCACCCAAACTCGGGCTACATCCACCAATAGAGAGTCCAATATTATTATTCAGTAAATCAAACCAATTACAAACAACAATCCTTGCAACTCAATACCATTGCAAAATGCTACAATACATCTCAATGGAAACTCAATACCCTCTGCAATGTATCATGATAGGGAGCATGCTAGGAGAGCTACCCTTTGACCCCATTAAATAATTTGGGGGAAAATCCTGCGAATAAAAGTGGGGTAAATTTAACCTCCGAGTCTGATTAAACTCCATATAACAACAATCTCCCACTTGGAGACTGATCAAACCCCACACCATATCATCTCCCACTTGGAGATTGATCATAACACTGCTGACCCTGTAGCTCCCACTGGAAATAAGCACCCTAGACTCTGTTGTTCTGATTTTTTTATTTTCAGTCTTGAAAACTAACCAAAGCTGAAGAGGAGCTTAGCTTCTCCCTTGTCATTGCCTTCGTAAACATATCCATTGGATTTTCATTTGTATGCATCTTTTCCAGCCTTAACTGTCCATCATCTAAAATTGACCAGATGAAGTGATACCTGAGCTATATGTGTTTGGTCTTTGAATGCAAGGCAGAATTCTTTGCAATATGTATGGCACTTTGACTGTCTATATACAAAGAACTGTTAGCTTGTTGTTTGCCCAATTCTTCCATGAAAGATTATAGCCATATCATCTCCTTTCTTGCCTCTATTACAGGTACATACTCTGCCTCTGTGGTGGATAAAGAAACCACCTTTTGCAACCTATAGATCCAACTCACTACTATCCCACCTACAATAAAGACATAACCTGTAGTACTTCGTCTGGTATCAATATCTTCTGCCAAATTTGAGTCTATATAACTTGCTAAATCAGTATTAGAGCCCCTAAAACATAAGTGTTTATTGGATGTACCTCTCAAATATCTGAGAATCTATTTTACCGCATTCCAATGCTTCAATCTAGGATGACTCATATATCTGCTTACGACTCCTACAACATGTGCAATATCCGGTCTTATGCGTACCATGGCGTACATTAAACTTTCTATAGCTAAAGCAAATGGTACCTTGGACATTTTTTCTTCCTCCTCTTGTGTCTTAGGACACATCTCCTTAGTCAAATTCAAATGACTAGGCAAATGTGTGCTAACAAATTTTACATTCTCCATATGGAATCTCTACAACACCTTTTCAACATAATCAGCCTGAGATAGAGTCAATTTTCTATTTTTCCTATCTCTGCAAGTTTTCATACCAAGGATTTATTTTTCTGCCCCCAAATCCTTCATAGCAAATGATTGTGCTAATTGTTGTTTTAACTCTCTTATGTGATCCATGTTAGACCCTACTACAAGCATGTCATCAACATATAAACATAAAATAATGTAGCTGTCATTATCCAACCTCTTAAAATAAACACAATGGTTAGAATTACACCAGCTATAGCCTTACTCAGCCATAAAACTATCAAATTTCAAATACCATTGCCGAGGTTCTTGTTTCAAGCCATATAAACTATTCTTCAATATACACATTAGTTTCTCCTTACCTTTGACCTCAAATCCCTATGGTTGTTCCATATAGATCTCCTTCTCCAAATCACCATGGAGAAAGGCAGTTTTCACATCTAGCTATTCCAAATGCAAATCTTCAGTAGCCACAATACTTAAAATAGTACAAATAGAAATCATCTTGACAACCGGAGAAAATGTCTTATCAAAATCAATATCTTTTTGTTTAGGAGAAAATTGGATTTATTAATGTTTTAGTTTTTATAGTGTTTAAATCCACCTCTCCACTAAACATTGAAGGATCTAGGGTCGAGTGGCGAGCACTATGATACCCTAGGTCACTTACAAATGTAGGGAAACATGGATTAGGGGATTTAAATATTAATTTTCCTTCTCTTATGCTCAATTGACCATTAAAACCCTAATTATGCAAATACAACAACAAATTGACGAATAATGGAAAAAGCTCTTGTAGATAGGAGTAAAATACCAAATCACAGAGTACCTATTGTCGGGGTTCTGAGGCAGAACAGTCGGAGACACTGGAGTGGGTACCCTAGTCCAAGATATAGGTTTCTTCGTAGAATCCAGACCTCCTTTCGACACTGATCAGCCCTATAACTTTTTTTTCCCAAAACTCGAATATGGAGGACACTAGAGGAAGTGCCCAAGTCTTGGAAGTGCTCCTGTGTCCTGCTTTTCTTCAGATCCCAAATCCCTAATGTCTGCCAATCCTTCTTGCAACTCCACATTTCTCAAATGCGAGACCTGTAACCTACAATCACAAGACTTGGTTTGGGGGTTTTGGTGTTTAGAGGATTGCCTCAGTCAAGCCCCGGAGGACACTTAAGTCTCCAAACATTGTTGTGAGACAAAGAGTGTGTGCCTTTGTGAGGCAGAGGAAAAAACTAAAGGAATCAATGATGAAAACACAATATTATGTCATCATGTAGTGAAGCTCTCATGGAGGAAGATGCTCCTCATGCCATGAAGAAATTGATGCTCAAATCTACAAATATCAACACACAAAACATACAAGTCTGCTCTTGCAACACAATAGAAACCTTGAATCACCTAGAGAACACTTGAACATCACAATTGCTAACTAATTGAAATCTAGTTTACAAATGAATGCCTAAGCATGTTTATATATGCATCTACAAACACTCCTGCCAAGGTTTTCAAAATTCAAACTTACCGTGTCGGCAAAGGCACCTAATAATGGTCACTAACCGACACCCAGAACTTAGGGTTGCCCCAAAATAGGGCAGGACTAGGGCGCGGGCACCCAAGTCCTCCCCCTTATTTTGGGTAGGGTACAACTCAAGGGGTCCACCTAGGTCCAATTTTCCATGGAACCTAGGTCTCATTCCATTGGGGTGTCAAAATATGAACTAAAATATCTTAAATGTGTGCTAAAGACCCAGGAGCTAAACCTTATGAGGGAAAAGCCCCCAAGTGGACATTTTTTGATGTTACATTTAGCCCCCACTTTAATGTATGTATAAATGCAAGGCCAATACATGCATTAAAGTAAGACCACAAACACAACAAACACATTAAACACAGAGAAGACACACTAATCGCATAGAAGATAGTAACAAGCACACAAAATGCGAAGAAGACTGTCAATGCATAGAAGACACATTAATGCATGGAAGACAAAGATGACATATTTTCTTTTCTTTTTCTCATATATATGAAATGCAAATGCAAGTAATGGAAAGTAAACAAACCTCCCATAATATAGGATGCACTACCCTAGAGTGCATGTCTCTATATATATGGGGCAACACATATGCAAGACATGCAAAACCTCCCAAAATGTAGGAAGCACTACCCGAGGGCACTGGTCTCTGCATACGAGGCAACAAACATGCCACACAAAACAAGCACATCAAAACACACACACTTGAAGACACAGAGAAAACATGGCAGACAAGTGATGGAGTGTACCTATTTCTAGGTCCAATACCATCTTAGGCACATTACAAGCACACACCAATGATTTGGCTTTGCCACAACAATCACCAAAAACATGCTTAAGAGTTGAGTTAGTCACAGAATCGCTCCTCGCCTCCGTAGAGGACTTTTGAAAATGACATGATGACGTAATTTGCTCCAAGAAATATGCCATCCCCCCCTCTGTAGAGGGCTTAAGAAAAAGGATATTCTTGATAACCCACCTCTGCAGAGGGCTTATATGATTGTTTGATTGATTGCAAATAAACTCAGGGTGCATGATGCACTACCCTGGGGCACAAATCTTTGCATCTAAGGTCAAACACATTGCTAACATCTATAATAGATAGCTTACCTTATATATGTCTCCACCTTAAGGTGGTTGATATCAGTTATCAATATCAAGCACATTAAGGTAGGAATAAAACACAAAAGGGAACACCGACTTTCGCAAAGCCCATGCCCCCCAGAGGTGAGATGTACTTTACGATTGCCAAATTTTCCCACAAACACATCCCTGCAAGAAACATATTAGTGTCTACAACATCATGATAGACAACAACATCAATGCATATGATTAACCACATAAATAGCCAAGGTTATACAATGAATTTAGAGTTCAAGGATAACTATGGGGCTATATCACGAAGCTCTCTGAATCGAGTACCACCAAGGCCAGATTCAAAGGGAAACAAAGGTGCATAGAGTAGTAGTATTGTTAAGGTTTGTAAATGCAATAGAAACATCATGAAATTCACTATACAGAAAGCACGAGTGCTTCTACTAGCCAAGCATCAGATAAGATATACAACCCCATCGTCATATTAGGACTAAGTCCATTTTTTGATTGCTCTCAAAAGGGACACTAGGTCCACATCAGTATAAATGTTTGTCGTCATCAGTCCGCTAGATGGAAACACTAGAGGAAGGGAAACAATAAATAAGAGAGGAGAAACAAGTGTCTTAGGGACAGTCACGTAGGGTTCCCCCAAGTCACCAACCATGACACTATATCCATAAGACACAACACACAACAATGAAATTAGAGAGAGACAATATAGAAGATTAATGATACAAATAGAAGAAGGTCACAATAGAAGTGGTCTCCTGGTATCCTGAACCTTATGGGAGAATCCGAGGTCATCCCAAGAGGCCTAAAAAACACATAACACATCACAGGGGAAGCACATCATGAGAGAGATAAAGGGTTAGAGATACTTACCTATAGGGCCCCTGTCGGGCTAGAGATTTCGTCATCTTCCCAATCCCTAATGTTGGAGGATAGTGGGACACATGGTACCATAGCCAAATTCATATCTTGTTCAACATGTTGTTCATCATTAGGGATGTCTTTATTTGGTTTAATGTTAGGATCGATGTTTTTTTGTGTAGGAGGACTAGGTATTTTAGTTTTATCCCAAAAGTAATTCAACTTGTAATGTGTTTTATGAACCAAAGGTTTATACTTGTTGTGAGGGACTGTGATTATACGGCCATCCAGAGGGAATTTTAGACAATGGTTATTGTTGAAGGGATAGATTTCATTTTTTTTAGCCAAGGATGCCCCAATTTAATGCAAAAGAGGTTAGAAATGGGGACAACATCAAACCATTGTTTGACATATTTTTCAGATAGTGTTACTAACAATGATATCTAACCTAAAGGCTTGATAAAGGTTCCCTTATGTGTCTTAATCATCATGCTTGAGAGCTCATAAAAACCTTGCATTAGTTGATATGAAAAGAGGAACTCCTCAGTGGCAACATTAGTCATGCAATTAGGATCAATAAGAGTTCCATCCATAGGGTTTTCCATTATTTTCACAGTGATGTAAAGAGGTCCTTCTTTGTCTTCAGTTGTTCTATCATGAGGTGTAAAGACAATTTTAGGTTCAGGTGCTTTTCTTTTCATGTAAGGTCTAGGAGGGAACCTATTATTTTTATTGTGATTAGAAGCCATGTTTATATGCTCAAATCAATGCCAAACCATATTTTGAAAGCTTTTCAAAATTGGTGCAAAAGATAAGAGCAAAAATAGCCTAAACTGCTTGATTTTTCGATATATTTTCAATGCTAATGAATGAATCAAAAGGTGTTGTAAGGATTTAAGTCAAGGTAAGCAAGTTATATGTCTTATATCAGTCCAAAATAGTGATAAGATCACTCTCAACACACTCTTGATGCGATTTTAAGTTGATGCCAAGTCAAAATATAGTGAAAATATGTCAAAATAGGCACTTTTTTCACCAAAACTTAATGCAAGAGAGCATAAAAAAGGGTGTTGTGAGGAAAATGATAATGGATAGAAAATAATATTAGTAATAACAGCCACTTAGTGCCAAAATTTCCAACACAACATGCTTTTAGTGCCACTTAAGGTAAAACCCTAGTGAAAATATAACAAAAATAAGCTATTTTTCACGGTTTTTCAACTCCAAGACCTAGAAATAGGGGTGTTGTAAGTAATTTTAGGAGATATAGAATATAATATCAATAATATAAGTCATCTCATTTCATAAAATTGGTCACAACACATTTGGAGTGCAAACTAGGTCAAACCCTAAAGCAATAATAGTCAAAAAGTAGAGTTTTTCACCAAATTTTCACTACAAGAGCCTGTTAAAAGGGTGTTGTGAAGATTTTTATGAGGGATAGAAAATGATTACCCCAATAATAGAAAAATAATGCTAAAATACCTTTCACAACACACCTATGGTGCAAGTTTGAAAAGTTGATAAGGCCAAAATTAGTGAAAATCGTTGTTTTCAAATCCCTGGGTTTGAGTTCTTGGGACAAAATGCTATATGAATGTTTTAAATTTTGATTTTTTATGGAAATGAATTACTCTCAGATCTGAAAATAATTTTTAAACTTAAACTTGCAAAATGCCCATGCAAATTTAATGAAAATGCATCAAAATTGTCAGTTTTTGTTAAAATTTTCTATGCAAAAATGTAAATATTTTAAATCTAAATGCAAAATTACACTAAAATGCAAGACTACAGTCAAATACAAATTTTAATGAGCCTCTAAAATCAGTAGAAAAATCTGAGAAAAGATTTTGCCTACAAACCCTAGATTTTGGAATTACTAGGTTATATAAAATTGTCAAAATTTCCACAAAACCCTAGCAATTAAGTGATGAAAATGCAATGCAAAATTTTGAATTTTTGTATTTTTCTATAGTTTATATCAGATCTAATGTAAAAATCATGAATTAAGAAAATTTAGGAAGAATTTATGCAATTTAGTAAGCCTAACAATGTAATTTTTGTGAATTTTTCCAATTTTTCATTTTTTTTCAATTTATCTCAATGCAATAAAATGAATGACTATATGAATGAAAGAAATCAATCCAAATCTGAAGACAAACACTCAGAAAGTTGAAATTTAAGTCCAAAAATACAAGTTTACCAAAATGTTTAGGGAAAAATTAGATTTGTTTATGTTTTAGCTTTTATAGTATTTAAATCCACCTCTCCACTAAACATTGAAGGATCTAGGGTCGAGTGGTGAGCACTATCATACCCTAGATCACTTACAAATGTAAGGAAACTTGGATTAGGGAATTTAATTATTAATTTTTCTTCTCTTATTCTCAATTGACCATTAAAACCCTAATTATGCAAATATGGCAACAAATTGACGAATAACAAAAAAAGCTCTTGCAGACAGGAGTAAAATACCAAATCACAGAGTACCTATTTTTGGGGTTCTGAAGTAGAACAGTTAGGGACACTGGAGTGGATGGCCTAGTCCAAGGTATAGGTTTCTTCACAGAATCCAAACCTCCTTCTTACACTGATCAACCCTGTAACTTCTGTTTCCCGAAACTCAGATGCGAAGAAAACTAGAGCGAGTGCCCAAGTCCTAGAAGTGCTCCTGTGTCCTTTTCTTTACATCCTGAATCCCTGATGTCTGCCAATCCTTCCTACAACTCCACTTTTCCCAAATGTGACACCTATAACCTGCAATCACAAGACTTGGTTTGGGGGTTGTGGTGTTTAGAGGCTTGCTTCAGTTAAGCCCTGGAGGATACTTAAGTCTCCGAACACTATTGTTAGACAAAGAGTGCATGCCCTTGTGAGGCAAAGGCAAAAACTAAAGGAGTTAATGATAAAAACACAATATTATTTCACCTTATAGTGAATCTCTCATGGAGGAAGATGCTCCTCATGCCATGAGAAAATTGATACTCAAATCTATAAATATCAACACACAAAACATACAAGTCTGCTCTTGCAACACAATAGAAGCCATGAATCACCTAGAGAACACTTGAAGATCACAATTGCTATATAATTGAAATCTAGTTTACAAATGAATGCCTAAACATGTTTATATATGCATCTACAAACACTCCCACCAAGGTTTTCAAAATTCAAACTTACTGTGTGGCAAAGGGACTTAATAACAGTCACTAACCGATACCTAGAAATTGGGTCTGCCCCAAAATAGGGCAAGACTAGGGCGCGGCCACCTAAGTCCTCCACCCTATTTTGGGTTGGGTACAACTCAAGGGTTCCACCTAGGTCTAATTTGCCATGGAACCTAGGTCTCATTCCATCGGGGTGTCAAAATATGAAGTAAAATGTCCTAAATGCATGCTAAAGACCTGAGAGCTAAACCTTATGAGGGAAAAGCCCCCAAGGGGACATTTTCTGACATTACACTTTTTTCTGTGCAAATCCTTTGACAACTAACCTAGCTTTAAATCTTTTTTACCTCCATCTTCCTCTTTTAGCCTATAAACCCATTTGTTTGGTAAACCCTTTTTACATGCAAGCAACTTACATAACTCTCAAGTCTGATTTTTTAGCAAGGAGTCCATTTCTTCTTTCATTGCAATCTCCCACTAAACCTTTGTATCCACCTGCATAGCTTCAACATATCCTTCTGGTTCACCAGCATCTGTTAACAAAATAGAATACAAAGAGGGAGAAAACCTTTCAAGAGGTCTACTTAGCCTTGTTGACCATCTAACATTCACTAGAGTTTGTGGTATTTCTTGTTGTTGTTGCAGAGCATGAGGAACCACTGGAACATCACTATCTAGAGTATCATCCAACACCATATAATCCTTTTCTTTCTTCTCATGCTGCTGCAATTGATTTTTGTACACCTTCTCATTGAATACAACATCCCTGCTTCTCACAATTTTTAGATTTTCAACATCCCAAAGCCTATAACCAAATTCATCAATGCCATATCCAACGAAGATACACCTTTTTGATTTTACATCCAGCTTTGTTCTATTTTTAGAATCTACATGTGTAAATGCTTCACATCTGAAGGTTTTGAGAAAATAATAACTCACCTGCTTACCTATCCATGCTTCCTCTGGAATACCATAGCCCAAAGGAACTGAAGGACCTCTATTAATTAAATATACAACAATGTTGACAGCCTCTGCCCACATGTTTAAAGGCAGCCTAGCATGCAATCTCATGGTCCTTGCATGCTCCATTATTGTCCTATTCATGCGCTCAGCCACTCCATTTTCTTGTAGTGTTCCTGGAACTAAAGTAGAAGGAACAATATGACCTGTACAAAGATATAAGGTGCCTACTTTCACACCTTTTGCTACTATTAAGACACCTCTTGTAACCTTCTAATTTTTATTAGTAAATGTAACAATGCAACCTTCATCAGCTAGCTACCCCGCTGAAATTAAAGTCCTACTTAGTCTTGGAACGTGCCTTACCTCTTGAAGTAGCCAATGATTCCCATTCTACAACTTAATCTTGATTCTTCTCTTTCCAACAATCTGACAGGGTTCTTTATCTCCCAAATAAACTAGCCCAAAATCCCCTTGGACATAATCAAGAAAATAACTTCTATGGGGTGTAGCATAAAATGGGGCCCCTGAATCTAAAACCCATGAATCATCAACATTATCTAGGGAAAGAACCAAAGCATCATCTTCAAATTTATTACTTACCAGATTTGCCTCCTTATTGTCTTCTTGTTTATCTCCTCCTTTATTCTTCTAAGACCAACAATCTTTCTTCAGATGACCTGGCTTCCCACAGTACCATCCTTCTGTCCTCTAGATTGGGACCTCTTGTCCTTTGATTTTTCTCATGACTTCCCATGACTTCTAGAACCTTTTCATCTCTCCTTTGATCTACCCCTACTTTTTGCATTCAAAATACTACCTGATGTGAACCCTCCTGAGCTTTTCTATCGCATTTCCTCACTAAGGATAACATAAACAACATCATCAATTTTCAAAGTATTTGAACTAGAGATAGAGTTACAACCATTACCAAGCTATTTCATCTTTCTGGCAAAGAACATAAAACCAAGAGAGCCCTCACCTCTTCATCAAATTTCACTTTTACAAAAGTTAACTAACTGGTAATCATATTAAACTCATTTAAATGATTTGTCACAGATCCACCTTTAATCTTTTTTAGATTAAACAAACGCTTCATGAGAAATACCTTATTTGAGGCTAAGGGTTTTTCATATAATTTAGCCAAAGCTTTCATTAGTTCACTTGTTCTCGTCACTTAGATGTTATATTGAATGCCACAGATGGTGTCAGGCACAACCAAATGGTTCCTAGTGCCTTTCTATCTAGAAGATTCCAATCCTCATCAGTCATTGATGCTAGTTTCCTGGCTATTCCTTTCAACAGCTTCCATAAATCCTTCTGATAGAGATAATCCTCCATCTGCATCTTCCATAACTGATAGTTTTGCCCATTGAATTTATCTACCTTCAATTTACCCTCATCCGCCATTGCTCCCACTCAACCGTGAGACCTTCCTATAGACGATAATCAAACACAACCTACTCTGATACCACTTGTTAGGTTAGCCAGTAGAAGATATCAATCAAATGCAAATAAAGATTAAACAAAGGAATGAAAATACACAGAAATATTAATAGTGAGAGACAAGTTTTAACATGGTTCACCCAAACTCAGGTTACATCCACCAATAGAGAGTCCAATATTATTATCCAGTAAATCAAACTGATTACAATTAGTAATCCTTGCAACTCAATACCACTACAAAATGCTACAATACATCTCAATGGAAACTCAATACCCTACCCTATATCATGACAGGGAGCGCGCTAGGGGTGCTGCCCCCAAACCCTCGCAAAGGACGCTGCCCTTGACCCCGTTAAATAATTTGGGGGGAAACCACACCAATAAAAGTGGGGTAAATTTAACCTCTGAGTATGATTAGGCTCCATATAACAACACGCAGTAGGTCAAAGGAGGCAGTAAAGAGGGGTTGCGCTGGCGTGCTAAGCACCAATGCAGCCACTATATTCACTTTATAAACTTTTATCATAAAGTTTAAAAAAATTATTAAATCCTTCATTTAGTTTTTGACTTGTCAACTCACATGCAATCCTCTATTCCTCGTTTTAAAATGTAATTTTTAATATTACCTTTTTTAACATATGCATTTTAAACATTTGAGTTATGCAAAATTTGAATTTCTCTCTCCAGGTAAACGATGTTTTTTAACTGCAGGCAAACCGAATATCCGATGACCATAAAAATTTGCATAGGGGCGTAATCAATTATTTCAAGCAAACCCATCTCCTGAGCTTTCACCTCGCTGACCAATTTCTGGCACCTGCTTTGTAAACTGGCCTGCCAGGTAAGTTCGTTGGAACTAGAATACATTAAAATAATGCATCAAATAGTCTTGTATTTTGATGAAATTGAAAATAGATATGTTTGAGGCCAAATCGACAACTGGGTCATCCTCAGAATCATGAAATCTGAAACTTTTTGAGAAGCCAAAATTAGCATGGTCACAGTTAGAAAACAATTAAAAGGTCCATCAAAACTTGTCCCGAAAGCATGAAATTGAGCAGGCGTGTTGTCATATGTGCTAAGAAATATTTCACCAACTAGATTTGCAAGATGATGCCTGAGTTGTAAAATTTTAATCACCAGAGTTGATTTTCGGAGTAGATTGAGTAGCCTGTTAACCAAGCCTTAGTTGACACCTCGAAAGAATATTGGCACATCAAATTTGAAAAATTTGAGGGTGCCACCATGACCAAACTGATAGTTCCAATGCATTCGAATGGGTATGTTTAGGCTAGGCATGGTCCTATTTTACACCCAAGGCATGTCAATTGTTTGACCTAACACCTCAAAGAGATCTTCTGTCATGGAATGCAATGATTGCAAGATATACAAAAAAATGGATTTGTTGAAAAGGCTTTAGACACTTTCAAGCAAATGCAATTGGCATGTGTAAAGCCAAATTCTACAACCTTTTCCAACATCCTCCAAATTAGGATCTTTGGAACATGGTATGGACAACCATCAAAGCATAATGAATATAGGAATTTTGCCAAATGTTGTAATTGTTGCTTCCCTTGTAGACATGTATGTAAAGTGTGGAAGCATAGACAAGGCACGTGGAATGTTTGATCATACAACACCACAAAGAGATGTCCTCTCATGGGATGTAATGATTGCAAGATATGCAAAAAATGGATTTGTTGAAAAGACTTTAGAAACTTTGTTGACAGTGCTAAAATGTGAATAATGGTATGATGATTATTAAATACTCTTAGGACCTTGATGGTTGTTCATGATTGTAATAGTCCTAAAAAAAGCATAGAAAAATCCCTTCTTTTAGTGCTTGATCTTCCTTGAAATCCCTTTGATTACCCCTCACACCCTAAGAAAACTCCTCAACCTCATTTTCATGTCGATTTCTTGAGTCATAGTGTCTCTAAGATGGCATAATGATAGTCTTTCATGACTGTGACAACAACAGATGCTCTTTTGAAACCTTCTTTGAAATTGACTTCTCACAGTCACCCAGTAACTTAACCTTTTTGACACATCATGACCTTGATAAGGAATAATTTAGCATGGTCATACATCTTTCAAGGCAATTCCCATATGGATAACAACCTTATGTTTTAATGATAGTCCCTTGACTGTCCATGCTTTTGATTGTTTTGTGCCTTCTTGACTGTGTATGATGGTAGGGTTTAGAAAGATGGAAATTTATTGTTGAAATTCACAACATCTTGATGGTATTGTGACCATGATCTCCTCATATGACATGAGAAGAGATCTTCCATAAGCTTTCTATCCCATAACCTTGATTATTATGATTAGAAGCATGGAAAAAAACCCTACAAGAAACAAAGCGATGATTATATCTCAATATGATAATGAGATACCCAAACATCTGTATTAGTCTAAATCATAAAATCTCTTCATTTATAAAGATTGATCCAAGGGTTTGGTGAGTTTCCATTGGCACCCAAACCTTAGGTCTTCATTAGAAATCCTTGAATGCTAATTATTGCCATTTTGCTTCTTTCTTATTAATTCTTACTAATTAGGGTAATCATATAGAAATATATAGTATTTCATGTATTCCTACAAAATGCATATGGGAATTTTATCAAATGTCATAGTTGCATTGAATGATGCCTCAAAAAAATGTGGTCTATTGGAATTTTGAAAAATGTTGTAGTTGCAACTACCCTAGAAGACATGTATGCAAAATGTGGAAGCATAGAGAAGGTGAGTGAACTATTTGACATGATGCCTCAAAGAAATGTGGTCTCATGGAATGGTATGGTTGCAGGATATGCAAATAATGGATTTGTCAACAAGGCTTTAGAAACTTTCAAGAAAAACCAATTGGTGGGTGTAAAGCTAAAATCCACAACCTTCGACTACATCATCTCTGCTAGTGCCAAACTAAGATATTTGGAACACAATACATGGACATCCATCAAATTGTAAAGGATATGGGAATTTTGTAAGATGTTGTAGTTGCAACTATTGTAGGAGACATGTATGCAAAATGTGGAAGCATAGAAAAAGGCAAGTGGATTGTTTGACATGATGCCTTAAAGAAATGGAATCTCATGGAATGCCATGATTGTAGGATATGTACAAAATGGTTTTGTTGATAAGGCTTTAGAAAATTTCAAGAAAAAGAAATCAGTGTGTGGAAGCACATGGGAATTTTATCAAATATTGTACTTGTGTGGAATGATGACTCAAAGAAATACAGTCTCATGGAACATGCCATTATTGTAGGATATGTACAAAATGGATTTGTTGATATGGCTTTAGAAACTCTCAAACAAAAGCAATAGGCAGGTGTAAATCCAAATTCCACAACCTTTGACTGCATCCTCTTTGCCTGTGTCAAACTGAGATCTTTGGAACATGGTACATGGACATCCATCAAAGCATAAAGGATATGGGAATTTTGATAGATGTTGTAGTTACAACTACCCTAGAAGACGTATATGTAAAATGTTGAAGCATGGATAAGACAAGTGAATTGTTTGACATGATGCCTCATATAAATGTGGTCTCATGGAATGCCATGATTGCAGGATATGCATAAAATGGATTTTTTGATAAGGCTTTAGAAACATACAAGAAAAAGCAATTGACAGGTGTAAATACCAAAATGGGATCTTTGGAATAGGATATGGACATTCACCAAAAAAGATTGTTTGGAATAGGGTATGGACAACCATCAAAGCATAAAGGATATAGGAAATTTGTCACATGCTATAATTTTGCAGCTACCCTTGTAGACATGTATGGAAAGTGTGGAAGCATAGACAAGGCACGCGAACTATTTGGCATGATGCCCCAAAGAAATATTGCCTCATTGAATGCAATGATTGCAAGATATGAACAAAATGGATTTTTTGATAAGGCTTTAGAAACTTTCAAGAGAATGTGATTGGCAGGTGTAAAGCAAAATTCCACAACCTTAGCCAGTATCCTCCTTGCCTATGCCAAAATGGACATCCATCAAAGGATAAAACATATGGGAACTTTGTTAGATGTTGTACTTGCAATTGCCTTTAGAGACATGTATGCAAAGTGTGGAAGCATAGACAAGGCACATGAACTATTTGGCATGATGCCTCAAAGAAATGTCATCTCACGAAATGCAATGATTGCAAGATATGAACATTTAATGGATTTTTTGATAAGCCTTTAGAAAATTTCAAGAAAATGCAATTGGTGAGCACGTAAAGCCAAATTCAAAAAACCTTAGAAGTGGTATCTTTGGAACACTGTATAGACATCCATCAAAGCATAAAGGTTATAGGAATTTTATCAAATGTTGTAGTTGTAAGTACCCTGCAAGACATGTATTCAAGGTGTGGAAGCATATACAACGAACGTGAACTGTTTGACATGATGCCTCAAAGAAATGTTGTCTCGTGGAATGCAATGATTGCAAGATATGCATGAAATGGATTTTTCATAAGTATTTAAAAACTCTCAAGCAAATGCACAAAAGTAAATTTCAACCAAACGCAAATTTTGGCATGTCTTAAACCAAATTGCACAGCCTTATCCAATTTCCTCCTTGCCTATGCCAGAATGGGATCTGGGGAACATGGTGTGGACAACCATCAAAGCATAAATGATATAGGAATTTTGTCACATGTATTGTATTTGCAGCTTCCCTTGTAGACATGTATGGAAAATGTGAAAGCATAGACAAGGTGTGTGAACTGTTTGAAATGATGCCTTAAAGAAATACACAATCCCATAGAATGTAATGATTGCAAGATATGCACAAAATAGATTATTTGAAAATGATTTATAAGTTACTTTCAAGCAAATGCAATTGGCACGTATAAAACCAAATTCCTATAATGATAATTGATCATCATATTAAATATTTAATAGAAACTATCATATACATAATGTCATGAACATAACATCTAGTTTACATACAAAGCCATATAGGCATGTCCAAACACAACCATACAAGCATATGTACAAAAAAATACATGGTAACATATAAAAGTATGTACATACAAAGCCATCTAGGTATACAAAAAATGTCCCAAAAACTAGTTTCCTATGAACTTTTATGAAATAATCAGCAGCCCTTGCTTGACTGTGAAGATGGAGAGCCAATCCATGACTCATCCTCTCTCTGCCATTGAGTAGAGCTCTTCGAGAGTTCAAGGTCATGCAACTCCACCTGTTAATACAATCAAACAATATGCACATTACTATAGAAAATGTACATGAAATATATAACATCAAATATGTAATCAATCACTTACCGCCATTTGATGATCACTCTCCATCATCTTGTCTCTAGCTTCTTTGTCTGTAGTTGGACGAGCTAGAGTTGTGACCACCTGTGAGAAGCATCAAGAGGCAAAATTGACTAAACATAAATATCATTTATGTACATCAAATGACATGAGATAAAACAAGAAATACAAAATTATGACATTTTCATGTTATTGGCTCATACTTCAGTCAAAGGATTTGAAGACATCATGGCTGCAACAATGCCTATCTACACTGACTCACAAAGATGAGGAGGAGTCTCCACATTTAGCATCTAAAAATCAAGTTCAAGATTATTTGACCAAAATAAATACATAACATTATTTTAAAAATGCATAATGATTAGAAATGGTTAAATTTACCTCCGTAAAAGTTGTGGATTTGTGTCCAGGGGACCAACGAAACCGTGGAGGTGTTGGTGACTATTGATATCATCAAATTGTCACAAAATAATATTACCATTGACATATCTACAATAATTACGATCATGTGATAAATTACATACCTACTGACTTGACCTCCTCTCATAACCTACCAATGGACAGCTAACGGAGGTAGGATGAAGACTCTGACCCTAGAATTTCATTGCACAAACAATTACATACATGTTATTTTTGACTTACAATATAGATAATCATATAAAATTAATTACAAATTTCAAATAACAATATATTAAAGCAAGATGAAACTTGTAACAAATTAGCTAAAAGTCAATACTAAATGTAGTCTGTAAGACATCATTAGTGAGAACAATCTCATCCAATATGGATGTGTCCATCATTAGATGTTGCTCCTGTGTCGCAGCATCCTACTAAGAGTCTAGCCATGAGTCTTGCATCGCAACATCCTACCATGTGTCCTGCATCCCATAATCACACAGATTCCCACATGAACTACACAAATGTGGGGATACATGATGCCTATTACTCTCACCCTCATCAGCCTGGGTAAGATCATCGGCATGCTGTGATAGAGTTTGGGTGAGAGTAGTCAATGAATGTAATGTCTCCACCTTAACACTCTCCTTCAAAGTCGAAGGGAGTGACCTATATTCTGGCCTCAATAGGGGTATAGGCACATGATTTTCATCTCGCTGAGCCCCAGGTCTATATTGGGCAGAGCCACCACCTCTATCCTAGAACTCATGAATGTCAAAATAATTAAGAATCTTCATGAGGACGAACTCGCAATGGAGTTTCCTCAAGAAATATTGTGGTACCTCATCATTATTACATGGGTGCTCATCAAAGACCATGTACCATCTATCCCAAAAGTTTTGGGATATATCTTCATTCCTACACCAATGAATAGGAAACTGTTTGCAATTTTCTTCTAATCTTTGGCTGGTTTTGGGAATAATAAAGTATGCACATAATTGAGATTTTGTAATTTTTTCATTCTTGACTTGTTCATATGACAACTTGTCTGCATGATATTGCTGACACCTCTCCCTATAGTCTTGGAATTTGCTGATTTTTTTTGTCACTGAATCAGTGTGGGAAACAATCCCCTCTAGTGACTTTGCAAGTGCCCTCCTATGATCGGTGCTTGCAATTGGATTGTTTAGCATTTGAATAACATGCATTTATTTTCTCAGAAGCAAATCTGAAGTCTTTAGTCAATTCAAAGAGTTTAAATCTTTTGTAGAGAATCAGATTAGTAAAAAGATTAAGTGTTTGAGAACTGATAATGATGGTGAGTTTTGTTCTGCAGAGTTTGACAAGTTTTGTAAAGAACATGGGATTGAAAGACATAAGACAACTTCTTATACCCCACAACAAAATGGAGTTGTAGAGAGAATGAACAAAATTTTGATGGAGAGGGCTAGGAGTATGCTTAGCGATGCTAGCCTCGAACAAAAGTTTTAGGCTGAAGTTGTAGCCACTACTTGCTATCTAGTTAATGGATCTCCTACTTCAGTACTCGTTGATAAGACACCCATAGAGGTGTGGTCTAGTAAGAAGCCTTCATTGAGACATCTTCAGATTTTTGTTTGTGAGGCATATGCACATGTGCCTTAGGAGAAGAGGTCAAAATTGGAGAACAAGGTAGTTAAGTGTATCTTCATTGGCTATGGTGTCAGTGTGAAAGGGTACAAGCTTTGGGATCCTATGGTTGAAAAAGTCTTGTATAGAAGAAGTGTTATATTTAGAGAGGCAACTCCTTCTCCTGTTATTTTACATCCAGATCAAAAAGAAAAGAAAGATGATTTGGTTTAGTTTCCTACTACCCCTGAGAAGACTAAATAGAAAGATCCTGTTGGACTTGATGAGGAGGAAATCTCTAGCAGCTCTAAAAGTTTAGAAGATGAAGTAGAACCTCCACCTCAGCCTTTGAGGAGGTCCACATGAATCATGAAGCAACCTGACAAGTTTGGTTATTCATTGCTTGATTCTAGTTATGCTTTTGCCTTGCTTTCTAACACTAATGAGCCTAGAACTGTGAAAGAGGCTTTGGACATGAAAGATGCAGGTTCCTAGAAGGAGGTCATGGAAGATGAGATGGCTTCTTTGGAAAAGAATAAAAAATGGGACTTGGTGCCTTTGCCTAATGGATGGAAAACCATTGGATGCAAATGGGTTTCAAGAAGAAATTTGGTGTAGATGGTAGTGTTGAGAAGTATAAGGCTAGATTGGTTGCAAAGGGGTATTCACAAGTGGAGGGAATTGATTATGGTGAAATTTTCTCTCCTATTGCAAAGATGACATCTATTTGGTTCCTGTTATCTCTTGCACCATCTTATGACTTAGAAGTGGAACAAATGGATGTGAAGACAACTTTCCTTCATGGTGACTTGAAGGAAGAAATTTATGTCACAGTCGGAGCACTACATAGTGAAAGGTAAAGAAAATTTGGTTTGCAAGTTAAAGAAGTCTCTGTATGGATTGGAATAATCTCCTAGGATGTGGTACTTGAAATTTAATGCCTTTGTGTTGTCTATTGGATTTTTAAGGTCAAAATCAGATCATTGTGTGTACTACAAGTTAGACAATGATCGTATTCTCTTTATTGCACTGTATGTTGATGATATGTTGTTGACTCGAAATGGTAAGAATATAATTTCTGATTTGAAGTCTCAGTTGTCAGTACAATTTGAAATGAAAAACTTAGGGGCAGCTAGGTACATTCTTGGAATGGAGATCCAAAGAGACAAAGAAAAAATAAAACTTTGGTTAGGCTAGAGTAAGTATGTTAACACTGTATTTGAGAGATTCAGTATGGTGGATTGCAGACTGTTGACTGTTCCTGTTACTATGGGGACAAAGTTATCTGTTGATGATTTTCCAAAGTCTCCTTTTGAGATAGAGGATATGAGTAGAGTACCTTATGCTAGTGTTGTTGGCAGTTTAATGTATGCTATGGTATATACAAGACTAGACATTGCCCAAGCAGTGGGAGTCCTTAGTTAGTTTATGGGTAATCCTAGATGGGTACACTAGGATGCAGTAAAGAGAGTGTTCAGATATTTGTAGGTCACTTCCAAGTATTCCCTATGTTATCATAGTCATCCTATAGGACCTCCACATTCTGTATGTATTCATGGATTTGTGAATTCTAATTGGGCAGGTGACATTGAAAGCAAGAGATCCACTAGTGCTTATGTGTTTACTATATTCAGTGGTGAAATTAGTTGGATACGTAAGTGACAACCTGTGGTTGCTTTGTCCATGACAGAAGCAAAGTACATGGCATCAACTCATGCTTGTAAGGAAGCCATTTGGCTTAAAATGTTGTGTTTAGATGTTGGTTTTGATGCAAGACAAATTACTATCTATTGTGACAGTTAGAGTGTGATTTGCTTAGCAAAGAATCCTACCTTTCATGTAAGAACAAAGCATATTGATGTTTAGTTTTATTTTATTTGAGATATGGTAGAGGATGGGAAGGTGATGTTGGAAAAAGTAGACACTTTGAAGAATGTTGTAGATGCATTGACTAAACCAGTGGGCATAGAGAAGTTTAGATGGTGTTCGGATTTTATGGGCCTCTTGGCCCCTAGAAGTTAAATCTTGTCATTTCTTTTTGTCTCTTGCAAGGTGTTCGACAAGTGGGAGAATGTTGGGAAATAAGGTGTTTCAATCTTTGCAATTTCCTAGCATTATTTATTTATTTGTATATTTATTTATTGCGTAATGTTGTAATTACTTGCACATTCATTTTGGTCACATAGTTGAGGTGGCACTGTGACATGTCATCTTACTTGGAATGTGACTTGAATGGTCAAGTCAAACCTACATGGATTTGAGCATCCCATTTGAGGTGGCACTAATATGCCATGTGTCAGCATCTTGTGGTGTGTGGAAGACAATATTCTTGTTTAGTGGAAAATTGGATTTGTCAATGTTCTAGTGTTTAGATGTTTAAATCCACCTCTCCACTATATATTGAAGGATCTAGGTTTGAGTGGTGAGCACTATCATACCCTAGGGTCACTTGTAGATGTAGGGAAACTTGGATTAGGGAATTAATTATCAAATTTTCCTTCTCTTTTGTCCAATTAACCATTAAAACCCTAATTATGCAAATATGACAATAACTAGATGAAATAACAGAAAAAGCTCTTGTAAATGGGAGTAAAATAGCAAATCACAGAATACCTATTTTTGGGGTTCCGAGGCAGAACAGTCGGGGACTATGGTGTAGGCGCCCAAGTCCAAGGTACCTACTTTTTTAGGGAATCTGGACCTCTTTCCAACACTGATCAGCCCTGTAACTTATGTTTCCTGAAATCTGTTTGTGAAGGATGTTGTTGCGGGTGCCCTAGTCCTAGAAGTGCTCCTTTGTCTGACTTTTCTTCAAATCTTGAATCCTTGATGCCTGCCAAGCCTTCTTGTAACTCCACTTTTTCCAGATGTGACACTTGTAACCTACAATCACAAGACTTGGTTTGGGGGTTGTGGTATTTAGAGGCTTGCCTCAATCAACCCTCGGAGGACACTTAAGTCTCCGAACACCGTTGTCAGACAAAGAGTGCATGCCTTTGTGAGGCAGAGGCAAAAACCAAAGGAATCAATGATAAAAACACAATGATATGTCACCTTGTAGTGAAGCTCTCATGGAGGAAGATGCTCTTCATGCCATGAGGAGATTGATGCTCAAATCTACAAATATCAACACATAGAACATAAAAGTCTACTCTTGCAACATAATAGAAAGCCTTGAATCACCTTGAGAACACAATAGCTTGCTAGTAATCATCTAGTTGAAATCTAGTTTACAAATGAATGCCTAAGCATGCTTATTTATGCAACTACAAGCATTCCCGCCAAGATATTTGAAATTCAAACTTACCATGCCGACAAAAGAACCAACTAATGGTCATAAACCGACACCCAAAAATTAGGGCTGCCCCAAAATAGGGTAGGACTAGGGCGCAGGTGCCCAAGTCTTCCCCCCTATTTTGGGCAGGGTATAGCTCAAGGGGTCCTCCTAGGTACCATTTGCCATGAAACCCAAGTCTCATTCCATCGAGATGCTAAAATATGAACTACAATGTCCTAAATGAATACTAAAGACCCAGGAGCTAAACCTTATGAGGGAAAAGCCCCCAAGGGGACATTTTTTGATGTTACATTTAGCCCCCACTTTAATGTATGTATAAATGCAAGGCCAATACATGCATTAAAGTAAAGTCACAAACATAGAAAACACATCAAGCATGGAGAAGACATGCCAATCACCTAGAAAATAGTAACAGGCACACAAAACATGGAGAAGACAGTTACAGTCACGTAGAACATGGAGTAGACAGTTAATGCATAGAAGACACATTAATGCGTGGAAGACAGTAATGATATATTTTCTTTTCTTTTTCTCATATATATAAAATGCGGATGCAAGTACTAGAAAGTAAACAAACCTCCTATAATACACATGCAAGACACACAAAACCTCCCAAAATGTACGAAGCACTCCCCAAGAGCGCTGGTCTCTGCATATGGGGCAACAAACATGCCATACAAAACAAGCACGCTAAAACACACACACTTGAAGACATAGAGAAAACACGGTAGACAAGCAATGGAGTGTACCTATTTCTAGGTCCAACACCATCTCAGGCACATTACAGGCACACACTGATGATTGGGCTTCACCACAACAATCACCAAAAACATGCTTAAGGGTTGAGTTAGTCATAGAAGTACTTCCCACCTTGGTAAATGACATTTGAAAATGAAAAGATGATGCAATCTGCTCCGAGAAATACACCATCCCACCTACGCAAAGGACTTTTGAAAATGACAGGATGATACAATCTGCTCCAAGAAATACACCATTCCCGCCTCTACAGAGGGCTTAAGAAAAAGGATATGCTTGATATCCCACCTCTGCAGAGGGCTTACATGATTGATTGATTGATTGATTGCAAACAAACTCAGGATGCACGATGCCCTACTCTGGGGTGCAAGTCTCTGCATCTGAGGTCAAACACATTGCTAACATCTAAAACAGACAGCTTACCTTATATATGCCCCCACCTTAAGGTGGTTGATATCAATTATCAATATCAAGAATGTTAAGGTAGGAAGAAAACACACAAGGGAACACCGACTTTCGCAAAGCCCATGCCCTCTAGAGGTGACATGTACTTCACGATTGCCAAATGTTCCCACAAACACATCCCTGCAAGAAACATGTTAGTGTCTACAAAATCATTATAAACATCAATGCACATGATTTACCACACAAAGAGCCAAGGTTATACAATGAATTCAGAGTTCAAGGATAACCATAGGGCTATATCACAAACCTCTCCAAATTGAGTACTACCAAGGCCAGATTCAAAGGCAAACAAAGGTTCATAGAGTAGCAGTATTGTTAAGGTTTGTAAATGTGATAGAAACATCATCAAATTCACCAAACAGAAAGCATGAGTGCTTCCACTAGCCAAGCATCAGAGAAAATATACAACCCCATCATCATATTAGGAACTAAGTCCATTTTTTGATTGCTCTCGAAAGGGACACTAGGTCTGCATCAGTATAAATGTTTGTCGTCATCTACCCGCTAGGTGAAAACATTAGAGGAAGGGAAACAATAAATAAGAGAGGGGAAAACAAGTGTCTTAGGGACAGTCATGTAGGAAGGTGCCCCCAAGTCACCAACCATAATGCTATGTCCGTAAGACAGAACACACAACAATGAAATCAGAGAAGCAATTTAGAAGAATAATGATACAAATAGAAGAAGGTCACGACAGAGGAGGTCTCTTGGTATCTTGAACCTTATGTGAGAATCTGAAGTCATCCTAAGAGGCCTAAACAACATATAACACATGACAAGAGAGATAAAGGATTAGAGATACTTACCTGTAGGGTCTTCATATTATATCTTGGAGCTTACAAACCTCTTGGAGAGGTATTCGATCATATTTAATGCAAAATTTGAGTGGTTCTTATGAAAGTCTTGTTTGTTATCGTATGATGTTTGTTCCTTAAATTCTTGTGTAAATGAGACTTTTTGTTTCTTGTGAGGGGGAGAACCACTATTATTTCTAACTACTGATTGTCGTCTTTCTATTTTCCAATTTCTAGCAAGTTTTGGTCATTGAATCTTTCTAGAATAGTAACAAGAATCATCATGTACCATCTTGCTCGTATGTATCGGTTGTTGTTCTTTTCTTTTAGATGCATTTTGATTATCTCTTGATCCATATAAGGATAATGGAGGATGAACCTTGGCATAAATTCCATTTCTTCATGGATGAGGTTGATTATCTATTTGTTTCTTGTCAACTTCAATCATACCCATGATACTATCATAGTCCAAGTAAACATCCTCATCTACTTCCACTAAATCTTGTTCCACCATATTATTTTTGGTATGCTTAGAAAAAGGATTAGTGAAGATTTGTAGATTCTGATTCGGTGGGGCAACCAGCTTATTTCCATTATCATTCACACCCGATACCTGGATGACATTTGAATCAATAAGGTCCTCTATCTCATGTTTAAGACACACATCATTTAGTGTCATGTCCTTGCATTCGATGATAATGACAAAAGGCATTAGCATTGAAGGAAGGTCCTTGTTTACTAGGATCAGTAGGCTTGATTAGGGGAAGCTTCAGAATGTTATTACTCACAACTTGATTCATGATAGAATGATAGGACTTAGATATTGGAGTAAACTTTCTCAGTTGATACGATGGTTTCTTTGGATTATTTATAACAGACACATTTGTATTTGGTCCATTGATCTTGATGAAACTCCTATTATTGTTCCTCTTAAAATTGTTTTGTGATGGTCCGCCCATGGATTGACCAACTTGAGCTGATGAGTTTTGGTTTTCATACTGACTAGATGAAAGTTGATAGTCACGAAGGGCAGTGCATAAGTGTTAAAAGGAGTTATATTTCATCAAGAGAATAACGAATATTAGGTTGTAGATTTGTAATGAATATCTTTTGAACATCCTCATCTTTCATGTGATATTGAATCTATGCATAAAGTCCTTGATACTGAATAATGAAATCGGTTACTTTTTCTTTTGAACCTTGTTTGCATTGAACCAAATTAATTAGAGTAACTTGGGGTGCAATATTTTCTTGGAAAGTTGTAAAAATTGATCAATCAACTGCAAAAAGGAGTGTATTGAATTCAGAGGTAAAGAGCAAAACCATTCTAAGGAAGCATCTTTGAGAGATCGCGGGAAAAGTTTTGCTAACAAATCCTCTTCAAAATAAAAATCACTACACATAGCTGTAAATGCTACCACATGGATATTAGGATCTCCTTTTCCACCATATTTTTCAAGACAAGGAGTCTCAAACCTCTTAGGCATAGGGATTCTCAAGATTGCATAGGATAACAAATTACAAGTAGGATATGTTGGTAAACTAGGCTGCGAAGAATTTGTCAAATTTGTTACCTTTTGTTGCAAAGCAGTCATGCCCTATAAAAGTTGGTTTAGGATGGCATCATTAGGAGATGCAGTTTGTTGTGAGGAATTGGAACCAAGGTGAGGAGGTGATTGAGCTTTAGATACTATAAGTGGAGGCTAAGAATATGTTAATGGTGGTTGTCCATGCTAATAGATGGAAGATGGTTGCGAATATGTAATGGGTAGTTGGAAATGAGTGGAATAGATAGGAGGTTGAGAATAATTATTAATAGAAGATGTCCCTTTAGGAATCAAATTATGATAATTAAATCCCACAACTTTGTAATTAGTGCCATTAGATACTCCAATATTAGTGGTAGAATTACTACAAGTATTCGCATTAGTTGTTAAAATCATTGATGTAAACATGGATATTCCTGTATTTGGTATAGGTATGGAAACTTGAGTGTGAGATGGTAATAAAGAGTTATTTATCGTTTGTGCACATTCGGTTACTGGCATGATATTGGTTTGTACAATATGTGCTAGACCATGAAGTGCATTAACACCATCTTGTCCTTCCTTTATCAATTCTCTTATATTATGAATTGTAGGAACGACTTCTTTAGCTATTCTCTCATTTTCCATAAATGTTTGAAATGTAGCTAGGTCTTTATCCAACTTTTCTATTTTCTCATCAGATGCATATCCTGTTGCCTCAATAGTGTTATCAACATCATGAAAAGTTTGTTGTTCCATTGAGGTTGGAGGATGTATAATATCTTGCACAATTTGAGTTTCTCCCTTTGTAAAGGTGTCCAAAGTACCAACTTCTTCAAGAGCACTAGATCCCATTAATCTTTTACTTCTTCTCAAATGGATATTGTTTTTAGGACAACTCATCATAAAGCTTATACAAAAGCATACAGCACACAATGCACAAACTAAGAGAACAAATCCTAGGAGAAGAATATGATTGATGGCCAAAATGCTTGGTTCTTTGTACTCTTTTCAATGCCAATGAATGAAATAAAGGATGCTGTGAGGGTTTAAGTCAAGGGAAGCAAGTTATATGTCTGATATCAGTCCAAAATAACAATATAATCACTCTCAACACACTTTTGATACAAATCCAAGATAATGCCAAGTCAAAATATAGTGAAAATATGTCAAAATAGGCACTTTTTTTCATTAAAATTCAATGCAAAAGAGCATAACAAAGGGTGTTGTGAGAAAAATATTGATGGAAAGAAAATAATATTAGTAATAATAGACATTTAGTTCAAAATACCTAGCACAACATGCTTTTAGCGCCACTTAAGGTCAAACGCTATGAAAATATAGAAAAATATGTAATTTTTTACGGTTTCCAATTCCAAGACCTAGCAAAAGGGGTGTTGTAAGGAATTTTAGGAGGTATAGTGAAGAATATCAATAATTTCAGTCATCTCAATCCATAAAATTGCTCACAACATGCTTGGAGTGCAAACTAGGTCAAACCCTAGGGCAAAAATAGCCAAAATGTGTGGGTTTTTTACAGATTTTTCACTACAAGAACCTGATAAAATGGTGTTGTGAAGATTTTTGTGAGGGGAAGAAAATTATTACCCTGATAATAACAAAATAATGTAAAAATATCCTTCACAACACACATATATTGCAAGTTTAGAGAGTCGATAAGGCCGATTTTAGTGAAAATTGTTGTTTTTCAAGCCCTAGGTTTGAGATCTTGACACAAAATACTATGAGAATGTTTTGAAGTATAATTTATGATATAAATTAAATACTCTCAGATCTGAAAATGATTTTCAAGCCTTAACAACCAAAATGCCTATGTAAATTTAATGAAAATGCATCAAAATTGCTAGTTTTTTGTTGAAATTTTCTATGCAAAATTACAAATATTTTAAATCTAAATGCAAATTCACACTAAAATGCAAGACTATAGACAAATGAAAATATTAATGAGCCTCTAAAATTAATAGAAAAATATGATAAAAGATTTTGCGTAAAAACCCTAGATTTTGGAATTACTAGGTTATATAAAATTGTCTAAATTTCCACAAAACCCTAACAATTAAATGATGAAAATGCAATGTAAATTTCTAAATTTTTTTATTTTTCTATATTTTATATCAGATTTGATGCAAAAATCATGAATTAGGAAAATTTAGGAAGAACTGATGCAATTTAGTAAGCCCAATAATGCAATTTTTTTGTATTTTTCCAAATTTTTAATTTTTTTGAAATTTTCTCAATGCAATAAAGTAAATGACCAAATAATTAAATGAAATCACACCAAATCTGAAGACAAACACTCAGGAAGTTGCAATTTAAGTCCAAAATCACGGGTTCACCAAAATGTTTAGTGAAAAATTGGATTTGTCAATATTCTAGTGTTTAGATGTTTAAATCTGCCTCTCCACTATACATTGAAGGATCTAGGGTCAAGTGGTGAGCACTATCATACCCTAGAGTCACTTGAAAATGTAGGGAAACTTGGATTAGGGAATTAATTATGAATTTTTTCTTCTCTTATGTCCAATTAACCATTAAAACCCTAATTATGCAAATACGACAACAAATTGATGAATAACAGAAAAAGCTCTTACAGACAGGAGTAAAATAACAAATCACAGAATACCTATTTTCGAGGTTCTAAGGCAGAACAATTGGGGACTATGGTGCGGGCATCCAAGTCCAAGGTACCTACTTTTTTAGGGAATCTAGACCTCCTTCCAACACTGATCATCCCTATAACTTATGTTTCCTAAAATCTATTTGCAGAGGACACTGTTGCCGGTACCCTAGTCCTGGAAGTGCTCCTTTGTCTGACTTTTCTTCAGATCCTAAATCCTTTATACCTACCAATCCTTCCTATAGCTCCACTTTTTCTAGATGCGACACCTGTAACCTACAATCACAAGACTTGGTTTGGGGGTTGTGGTGTTTAGAGGCTTGCTTCAGTCAAGCCCCGGAGGAAACTTAAGTCTCCAAACACTATTGTCAGACAAAGAGTGCGTGCCCTTGTCAGGCAGAGGCAAAAACCAAAGGAATCAATGATAAAAACACAATGATATGTCACCTTGTAGTGAAGATCTCATGGAGGAAGATGCTCTTCATGCCATGAGGAGATTAATGCTCAAATCTGCAAATATCAACACATAAAACATACAAGTCTGCTCTTGCAACACAATAAAAAGCCTTGAATCACCTTGAGAACACAATAGATTGCTAGTAATCATCTAGTTGAAATCTAGTTTACAAATGAATGCATAAGCATGCTTATATATGCAACTACAAGCACTTCAGCCAAGATATTTGAAATTCAAACTTACCGTGTCAGCAAAAGAACCAACTAACAGTCATAAAATGACACCCAAAAATTAGGGCTACCTCAAAATAAGGCAGGACTAGGGCACAGGTACCCAAGTCCTCCCCCCTATTTTGGGTAGGATATAGCTCAAGGGGTCCTCCTAGGTCCCATTTGCCATGAAACCCATGTCTCATTCTATCGAGATGCTAAAATATGAACTACAATGTCCTAAATGCATACTAAAGACCCAGGAGCTAAAATTATGAGGGGAAAGCCCCCAAGGGGACATTTTTTGATGTTACAATTCTATATGATGGAATCTATGACATGTAAGAGCCAAGTTTGGAGATTCTTATGACAAGTGGTGACAAGTGTCATTGAGTATCTTTGCATGAGGGAAAGGCATCTTTGGGTGCCCAAGTTGGGCTATGACATGTTGTAAGAGGAATATGCTATATTTAGCATTGTATGATAGATTCTCTTACAACATGCAAGATTATTGTGTTGCAGAAATCTATGACAATTGTAAGATGTGTAAGAGCATCCATCATAGTCTATTTTTAGTAGTGGAGTGCTCTATCTTGGGAAGTCAAATCTGCCATGTTATGATAGATGTAAGAGGTGTATTTGTAGTTTCAACAAGTGTCCTTTGATGTAGGAAAATGGCCATGTGGCCAAGGTGGATGCCTATCCCAAGATGCTTCTAGAATTTCCCTTATATCTCTATGAAATGTGAAGTTTTAGAGTTGTAGTTGCATAGTGTTTATATAGGTACTGTTATGCTACCAGAATCACTCTAGAAACAACATTTGAAGACTCTTAGAAGAACTTGCATTGCAAGTGTATTGTAAACCATTTCAGTTTTGATAATACATTGTGCAGGTTTTAGAGTGTGGGTTTTTTTACTTGAAAAGGTTTTCCCCATGATACATCTTATTGTTGGCAAGAGACACTATATGGATTCATGGTTGTTGTCATTGATGGCAACAAAGGTCATCCCACATATCCGCAAGTCATGGTGTGTCTCTACCGGAAGTCAGAATAAAGATTGTTGTGGTCCGGTGAACAAGAACAGAGCATGTGGCAAGGTCCGACAGATTGGTCCGGATCTCTCAGAGGAAGTGTCTTGGTGCAGTGCGGATTTTGGGAAGTCAAGAGGACTACCTTGAGTGGTATATTCCAAGGATTTAGCCTCCGGTGATGGACAAGGAAAAAGATATGAATAGTTGAGTACCGGATTCCTAAGAGACAGTGAAAACAGAGGAAGAACTGACTGACAGAGTATCAGACTACTTTCCGGATGTGTTACTATTGATGATAAAGGTTGTGAAGGCATGAATCATGTTTGGCCGACATGATTAATGATATCTACAAGTATATGCTTGATCCGCATTGCTTGGTGAGCAAGGATTCAGCCGACAAAACAGAGTTTGTAAGAAACTAGACTGTTCCGGATGCCGACTAGAAAGGTGATGAAATTACTTGTGCGGATATATATAGAGGATGGATTTAGTTGTGAAGGGTGTGATTGTGTGAAGATATATGCGAATAAGTGTAGAACAGAGCAGAAGTAGCAAGAAAGATCTGATATGTGAAAGGATAGCAGAATAAAGAACAGAGGAAAGATGAAGTGCAGCAGATCAGTATACTAAGCCTAACCGGAACTGAACTCCAGCATATGTAGATGCTTCCAATCAGTTCAAGACTATGATTCTTATCACTTTGTAGACAGTGTGTCTCCTTGTAGGCAGTGGGCCTCTTGTGAGCAGTGTGCTCGGGAAGTGAGCCCTAATTGGCAAGTGCCATTTTTGTAATTTCCTATTCTTCTAACAGAGAATAATTTTTGGGTTAATCACCCCGTGGTTTTCTCCCTTAACAGGGTTTCCACGTCAAAAATACTGTGTCATGTGTTTCTTATTTCATCGTAATGTTTTTGTGTTTGATTCAATGCTGCATTAATTAATAAGAAAGTTCAAAAAGGGAAACAATTAGGATAACTGATTCACCCCCCCCCTCTCAGTTATCAACACTTATGTCATCCTCTTTTCTGTTTGTGTTTGCTACTATAATATCTCTATTATATGTTTCATATTGCTGCAACAGTAAAGATTTAAATGAATGTGCATACTACTTTCCTCATTAGATCGATATAGGAAGTGTGTTCCACATACCTTACTTCCTTTCATTGGTATGCTACATTGAGATGGGAGGATGGATGATTAGCATGATTGTTTTACAGGGACTTGATTGCAGTTTTGGGTTGATGGCATGGAGTTCTACCTATGATGGTTTGTTTACTGTAGTTTTAAGGTATGGATATTTCAGATGAGCTAGCAACTTGTTGTGGTTGCTTTTCCATTTGGTATGAGTATCGTAGACACTAAGAGTCATATGTTATCATATGCTTTGATGCTTGTGTTCATGTTGAGATTGGTGCAGGTTTTAGTGATAGTTGATATGTTTCACCATGGTTTGTTTCTTATTTATCATGGGTGACATGATGTGAGGAGTTCTTGTTTGAGATGATGGTTATCATGGTTGCTTTTGCAGGTATCTTTTTGGAGCACAAAAGCATGTTGAAGAATCAATGGTACATTGATGGCTAGGGATGTTTTTCCCTATGATTTAAAGTTTGATTATATCATCTAGAGTTATTGCAATGTATAATGTCAAGTGGGAGAATGTTGGGATAAGTTGTCATTAACTTGCAATCCTAGCCAATTCATTTGTCTCTAAAGTTCTTGGAATGTATTCCCCAACACATAAGGACTTTGAGAGATTAATTATTTATTAATTGTATCACTTTGACTTTTGTAGTCAATTCGTAATTGATAAGGTCAAAATTGGGCATCCATTTTGAGAGTGGGGGCTACAAAGACTTTGTTGACTTCTCCTTAGTCTATTTTGAGAGTTTCATAACTCCTAGTAAGTGGGAGTTAAACTTGGGGGTCCCCTTTTGATGGGGACTTATATTTAGACTTGGAGTTGTACTTTTCTATGTACATGAGTGGATAATGTTAAGACACCTTGCATGGATATAATGTTGGAGTTAACTAAAGTGTTAGAGATGCATGAATTGGATATTGCTTGCATGAGTTCATAAAAGCTTGCATGGACTTGCATTTTTTGCATGTCACTTGCATGTAGTTGTGCATTGTTGCGTGTTACTTGCATGTACTTGCATGTTGTTGAAGGTTGTTGCATGTTACTTGCATGTGCTCACATGTTTTTGCATGTTACTTCTATGGAATTACATGTTGTTGCATGTTGCTCCTATGTTGTTGCATGTGCTTGCATGTTGTTGCATATAACTCCTATGGACTTGTATGACCTTGCATATTGTTGCATGTCACTTGCATGTGCTTGCATGTTGTTGTATGTCACTCCCATAGACTTGTATGACCTTGCATGTTGTTGCATGCCAGTTTGGTGAGATTGCTTGCAGAACACTCCAACTCCAGAAACTTGTAGGATGGTACATCTTAGTGTTTTAGTTAATGGGTATCAGTTGCATGTTGTTGAATGTACTTGCATGTGAAATTTTAAGATATTACTTGCAGAACACTCTAACTCCAGTAACTTGTAGGATGGTACATCTCAGTGTTTTAGGTAATGGGTATCAGATGCATGTTGAATCAGGTGTTTGCATGTCACTTGCATGTACAAAACAAGATAATTTAGAATAACTTTGGGGACATCAATCTTGTATGTTGTTTGCATGAGATTGGTGTGTGTTGATCACTTCAGTTAACAGAAAGTGATTGGGTAAATATAGATGCGCAATTGGAGGACTTTTTGTTGTTGCTTTTATTTGGAAATATGTTTGATGTTGGCAAAGCTAATTTGGGTAAACTTGGGCACCCACATAATGGACAGGTAGTTAATTGAAGGCTTGACTTTTATTTGAGTTCACTCTTCTCAATTTGGAGTGCTTAGTTTTTACATGAGCATTGGTTGTTATGTTATCAACTACGATTTATTTGATTTTGAGTTTCAAGATTTCAAATTAAGAAGCTCTTGAATTAATTAAGAGTCCCATACATTTTCCAGAGAGTTGAATTGTGAAAATGACTTAGAAGAAAAAAGAAAGAAGTTCCTTTTTTTGTAAAAGACTTGGAAGAAAAAAGCAAGAAGCTTTTTTTTATTGAAGAAGCTTTTGAAGAAAAAAGAAAGAAGCTTTTGAAGTCTTTTCTAGGTTTGAAGATTGAAGAAACTTTTGATGTGCATCAAGGAATCAAAGGATTTCAGTATTGAATCTAATCTTTCACAAGAGATTTAATATAAGAATAAACACCTTTGGTGTGGATTTTTTTCCCTTAGGGGTTTCTCCACGTAAATACGTGTCTTTTTATAAGTAAGTGTAGGAAGACGGGGGGCCAAAAAGGGGTCTTAAGTAGCCACTTTTTTTTTCTAAAATCAGAAAATGTTGGCCTTGGATGAGAAATTGAGCATAGTTACACTCAAAATTTTAAGATGCAACAAAAATAATGTTCATAGTGCTCCGAGTCTACTTTTTAAACTACTAATTGTTTTTGAAAATGGTATAGATTAAGGGGTTTAAAAGAGGGAGCCACATAAATTAGTGTTGTTTCTGTCAAAAAAACATAACATAGCATGTTTTGTGGCTCCCTAAAAAGGTTAACTTTTTTTTGGTATTTTTAAATCACTTTAGTGAGAAATTAGCTAACATGTAGTTTATGACCGATTTTTCTAAAAAATGTTTAATGAATATTTAATTTTTTACTAATTTTCAAAGTGGACACATCTTAAAAAATAGAATTTTGGCCTACCCATATAAATTTTGAAAAGTAATTGAAAATCAATTTTTTTTAATATGTGTAGAATGGAGTCTAGTTTCTAAAAATGTAATTTTTTTGAAATTTTAATGAACAGTTAATTTACAATGAAAAAAAACACCAAACACTAGTTTTTGCCTAAAAACAGACACACAAACAAAAGAAATTAAATATGAAAGGCTTAACATTGTCAAAATGTGAAAAAAATTACATCGTTAAATAGATAAGAGAAAGCCTAACATTACTCAGGTGTTTGATTTGTTTGACCTTGAAACACGTGCAAATCTCAGGGTTAGCACAAACAAAATTATATGAAATCCTATAAAATATGCAAAAACATGTCTTTGGATGTTGGGAAGGCACTCCAAGCCTTTGGGTTGGTGTCTCCCTTGGAATGTTTTATGTTCAATCTTATTAAGCATGTATGTGTGTATGCTTGTATGTATGTATGTATGCCTATATATATGTATGTATACTTATATGTATGTATGTATGTATGTATATATGTTTGCTTGTATGTATATTTGTATATATGTATGCATGTTTGTATGTATGTATGTGATGCAGGAGCATCCAGTAGTGTAAGGGCAATCTTGCATCACCCAAAAAGAAGTTAATTCAAAATCATTGTAGTTGTTTTCATTTCTTTCCATAATTAGTGTTTCTAGTTCCATAATATCTAGAATAATGATGTAGGACTTTCAGTTTTTCCAAACTTACAGAAAGTTACACAATAGAAATATAAGACGTTTGGCGAAGGAATTAGGCAAAGATCATTTGTGAGTTGAAAGATATTAAAGTTTCTATTTTCTAAAAAGCCCCTAAAAATTTTTGAAACGAGATATGAGGCACTAAACATCCCATAACATCCTGAAAAGTTGACAGAAATCCATTTATGGGTTTTTAACGTGATAGTTCACATCATGAGCTTTCTGGCGCTTAAAACGGTTCATCAATCGGACACCCAGATCAAAAGTTATGCTTCCTAGAAGTTGACATACTTTTGGGGGGAGTTTCAAATTTCAAAATTTAGCTGGAGGCCGCCAAAAAGTGCTATTTGTGACTATTTTGGAAACCTTGGGTAGTAGTAGAGTTAAGGGGGCAAGTGTGGACCAAGAATAGGTGGGAAAACAAAGACCCTAGCTGATTTGGGAGTTACAGAAGGCAGAAGATTCTAGAGCCTGGTGATGTGTAGCTGTAGTGTGTTGTAGCCTACAGAGGATTGATTCCTCTGATTGTAATTGAGCTTCTATAATGTAATGAGTTGCCCAGATCAATAAACAAATATTCTATTTTCTGTGATCTATTTCTTTTGTTGTCTGTTTTATGATTTACCCCCTTCATCAGTATGTATGTATGTATGGATGTATATGTGTATGCCTGTATGTATGTATGTATGTATGTATGTATGTATGTATGTATGTATGTATGTACGTACGTATGTATGTATGTATGTAAGGGTTTTGGGTTTAGGGTATATAAGGACTTGATCCTATGGAGTTTTTAGGGTTGAGGGTTGAGGTTTTTAGGTTTAGGGTTTAAGGTATAGGGTTGAGGGATTAGGGATTAAGTAATAGGTTGAAGGTAGAGGGTAGAGGGTTGAGGGTTGAGGGTTATAGTTGAGGGATAATATTCAGCTTGTTGAGTATATATGATTAATTGTGTAAGGTATGGGGATTAGGGTCTAGGATATTGGGTTTAGGGTTTATGATATGGATTGAGGGTATATAAGGAATAGGGTGACTTGGTTTGAGAGTTTATGGTTTAGTTAGCATAGGGTTGAGGCATAATATTTAGGGTTTAGGGTATAAGGGTGAGCTTATATGGTATAGGGATGAGGGTTTGTGGGTGTAGGTTTCAGAGTTTAATGTATAGGGTTGATGATTGATGGATTAGAGCTTAAGTATATGGTTGAGGCTATAGGGTAGAGGGTTGAGAGTTTACAGTTGAGGGATAATATTCAAGGTTGAGTGTCTAAGATATAGGGTTTAGGGTTTAAGGTTGAGGGTATAAGGTGTATTGATGAGGGTTGAGGGTTTAGGGCATAAGTATAGGGTTAAGGGTATAGGGTAGAGGGTAGAGGTTTGAAGGTTCGAAGATAATGTTCAAGGTTGAGTGTCCAAGGTTAAGTGTATAGGATATATGGTTTAAGGGTATCTAGGGGTTGAGAGCTTAGGGTTTAAGGATTTAAGGTTTGAGGGATTAAGGGTTTAAGGGTTTATGGTGTAAGGGTTGATGGATTAGGGTTTAAGGCATAGTGTCGAGGGTAGAGGGTTTAGGGTTGAAGGTTTAAGGGTTGAGGGTTGAGGCTTTAGGGATGAGGGTTAAGGGATTAGGGTTTAAAGGGTTGAGAGTTTAAGGGTTTAGGGTTTAAGGGTCAAGGGTTGAAGGTTTAAGGTTGAGGGATTAGGGTTTAAGGTTGAGGAATTAGGTTTTAGGGTAAAGGGATTAAGTTTTAAGGTTGACGGTTGAGGGTTGAGGGTTTAGGGATAGGGTTTAGAGTTTAGGGATAAGAGATTAGGGTTAAGGACCTTGAGGGATTAGGGTTTAGGGTTGAGGCTTTAGGGATAGTGTTTAGGGCTAAGGGATTAGGGTTGAGGATTTAGGGATAGGGTTTAGAGTTTAGGGATAAGGGATTAGGATTTAGGACCTTGATGGATTAGGGTTTAAGGTTGAGGCTTTAGGGATAGAGTTTAGGGTTAAGGGTGTTGGGATAAGGTGCCATTAACCTTGTAAATCCCATTATTGTATTATTCCATTTATTATTTGTAATTACCCATAAGGGATGTACAAGTTTCACCAATAGAAGTAAAAATTATTTACTATCCACAGTAATTACAGAGTTACTGCATGGTAAGCCCCAAAGTTACCGGTGGTAGTTACGGGATGTCATTTATATGGTAAATGGTAGTTGGTCAAAGTGGGGTGCACATGTGGAGGAATAATAAATTCTTAGTGTTATGACACATGTCATAGATACTGTAAGAAGGTGTACGAGATTCTATGACAACTGTAAGTTGTCATAAAAGTATATGACACTAATAATTGCATATGACGCATCATAAGATGTTGTAAGTAGATATTTTTAGTCCCAAGGTATTCAAGATTGCATGAACACTTTTTCCCAAGTGTAGGATGCATGTATGACAACATTTATGACCCCATAAGAGCCTATTCTTGGCCATTGATGCCCAAGGTTATGTTGTTGACTCTTGACAAGTGTTATGGGCTTGTAAGAAGTCATTTAATGTCTTGAGGTAGTGTAAATTCTATATAAACCATAGCATAGTAGATGAGAGATATATAATAGTTTACAGGTACCCAGGTTCTGTCGGAGTGAAGGTTGGAGGATAAAGGAGGTGAATGTATTTGTAATCTCCTTTTGTGAAGATAATACAAATTGGCCTCTTTTCTTGGTGGAGTTTTTTACTCGAAAGGGTTTTCTCCATGTTAAACACTTGTGTTATGTGCTTCATTCTGCTTCTGGTATATTTCTATATTGTGGGTTTATGTTTTGATTATAATCTCCATTGTTAATGCACACTTAAAATATTGCTGAAATTTATTCGAGTCAGATTTCCATTGAAGTAGTGTTGCTTTCATTTCTAACATTTGGTATCAGAGCCTAGCCAGTTTTGACTCTTGGGTGGTACTGTGGAAGCTGTAGCTGCAGTGGGAGATTTGGTTGCATTTGTTTTGCAGATCTTGTGTTGTTATTATGGTTGCATCCACCATTGCATCAACCTCTCAAATGGACATTGAGAATTTCAACGGAATGGGGTATGAGTTGTGGAAGCTAAAAATGGAAGATTTGTTGGAAGAAAGAAACCAATGGTTAGCTATCCAAAAATAGAAGAAACCTAATGATGTCTCTCAAGATGAGTGGGATATACTAGATAATAAGGCACAGGGAACCATCCGGTTGTGTCTTTCACACTCTGTCCTGTTGAATGTCGCAAAGGAAGAGAATGCATACAAATTGTAGAAACGGTTAGATGAGATCTATCAATCCAAGAGTATGATAAATAAACTTTATTTAAAAAGAAAATTGTTTTCCATGAAAATTAAAGAGGGTGAGTCAGTTGCAGAGCATTTAAATTCTTTTAATTTATTGATGAGTCAGCTTGATTCAGTAGATGTTGAGGTTAGTGAGGAAGATAAATGTATCTTATTTCTATGTTCTTTACTTGTGTCTTGGGAGAATGTTATCCTTGCTATTACTACTAACCTTGTGGATCCGAAGTTGGATGCTCTTGTTTCAGTGCTACTGTCATAGGAATTAAGGAAGAAGAGTTTAGACAGTTTAGGGGATGCTCTCAGTATCAAGGGAAGGTCTAAGGAAAGGGGACCTATAGGAGATCAGAAAGGGGCTAAGGACAAGTCCAAGGGTTGGACTAAGACTCCTGGTAAAAACAATAGAGTTAGGTGTTGGAACTGCAGTAAAAGGGGACATGTGAAGAAGGAGTGCAGAAACCCCAAGAAATAGTGGGAGAGTGCTTTGGATAAGTCCTCAAATGTAGGTGAAGAAGTTTTACTTTCTACATGTAATCTTGTTTCTAATGATCATTGGTTGGTTGACTCAAGATGCTCATTTCATATGACCTTGCATAAGGAATGGTTCTCCACATATGAAGAATCCAATTGTCAAGAAAGGAAAGGTATTGTTGTGTTTCAGTGATGGGAGGATTAAAACCCTCCCTAGTGTTTTGCATGTTCCTGGATTAGCTAGAAATCTGATTTTACTTTCAAAGTTGAATGATTTGGGAATGCATGTGACATTTGACAAGCATGGCTGCAGATTGGTGAGAGGGAACTTGGTGGTAGCAAAAGGGAAGAGATTCAAGAACTTGTTTAAGCTTGAAGGCACTACAATTTGTAATGCCTCCTATGTATCTGAGGCCACTACTAAAAATACATGTATGTTGTGGCACCATAGATTGGGCCACACAAGCAATAATGCACTGAAAACTATTAAGAATAAAAATTTGTTAGACGGTTTCTCTTATTCTGATGAGTACTTTGATTTCTATGAGCATTGTGTGTTTGGTAAACAATGTTAGAAACAAGGTGGATAACTGAGAGGGGGGGGAATCAGTTATCTTAATTATTTAACTTTCTTTTCTTTTTAACAATTAGTGCAGTACCAAAACATATAAGCATACATGAATATAAGAGCATAAAAGAAATCAACACACATAACACAATAATTTTTACATGGAAAACCCTGTTGAGGGAAAAACCATGGGGTGACTAACCTAAGATTGTATTCTCTGCTAAAAGAATAGAAGTACAAAATGGTACTTGCCAATTAGGGCTCACTACCCAAGCACACTGCTCACAAGAGGCTCACTAACTACAAGAGACTCACTGTCTACAAGGTATATAGAATGTAACCAGGTGTTTGAACTAATCTGAGGCATCCACATATGCTGAGGTTTAGTTCTGGTTAGGCTCAATATACTGATTTATTGCACTTTATTCTTTCTCTGCTTTAGTGTTGCTATTCTATCACATACTGGACTTGTTTTACTACTTCCACACTTATTTCTACCTTTCTTCACATACCCCACTCAGTTTCATACCAAAATCCATCTGGTATATATATCCGCATCAAGGATATCAACATCTTTCTAGTTAGCATCTAGAATACTCAAGATTTTCCCAACACACTGATCTGTCAGCTGAATCCATGCTTATTCTATGATGTGTATCAAGGACATAGACATAAAAGTCATCAATCATGTTAGCCAACAATGAATGACCCCTCAAGTAGCTTGATCACCACCAATTTCTCATCTGGATTAAGGTCTGATGCTCTGCCAGTTAGTTCTTGCTCAGTTTGCTCTACCTGTCAGGAACCCAATACTTAAGTGCTCATATCTTTTCACTCTTTCATCACCAGAGGCTCAATCTCTGCAATGTGGCAGTCATGGTACTCCTCTTGACTTCCCCAAGTTTGCACTTTTCTGAGATACATCCTTTGAGAGATCCGGACCTAATTGTCATACCTTGTTGCATGCTCTATTCTTGTTCATCAGACCAAAACACTCTTGAATCAGACTTCTAATATAGACATACTATATGTTGTGGATGAGTGGAATGGACTTTGTTGCCATCAATGACAACACTCATGAAGCCACACAGTGTCTCTTGCCAACAATCTCCCCCTTTGGCATTGATGGCAACACTTAGTGAAAAATGACTAAGTGTTATAACAAACTCCCCCTTGGCTGATGCTCTACCTTATGTACACTTTTACCGGAGCTCCCCCTTAGCTGGATTCCACATTTTTCACTACTCCTCACTCCCCCTTTGACATCAATGGCAAAGGGTGGAATCCGCACATGAAAATTTACAAAAAGTAACTTATACATAGCGGCATATATACAAGTTATACTTACATAAACTTAAGTATATCTGCAAAAGTGGTTTTCAACTACACAAATTTTGTTGCCCAACTCTGCTTCATCTTGTCCAAAATTGAGATGTGACCACTTAATAGAAATGCAAAAGCTTCTACCCTCTTTAAGTCTGCTAGATCACTGGTTCGGGCTGTGGTCTGAGCATCAGTTAGGGCCTCATGCATTGCATCTAAGTTAGGGATAATTATCCCTCTTAGTTCACTTAGCCTACTTATTCTATTCTTCTTCTCCTTTTCAAGCCTCTTTATTTCATTAATAGTGGCAATAGTCTGACACTCTTGATTCATTATGGATGAGGTGAGAGGATTAAAATTTTGAGATAAACTTGATAGTTTACTCTCTTGTTCTTCCACCTTCTTGGCAATGTCTATTGTCACTATGGACCAAGATAAACAAAATTTGTATAATTCTCTACCATCTTTAAGAGCATTTTCTAGGCTCTTTATTCCAATATTTAGATTTCTCCTATCATTTGCTATGAGCCCCTATACTTCAAAGAATCTCTTACCCAAAAACTCTTTCTGGACTTTCTCTTTTGCTGATTTCTCCAAAGAATCAAAATGTGTGTTAGCATAATTAACAAGAGATTTCAGACTATTGGATGAGGAGGTTGAAAGATCCTTTTGAAAGGATGGCATAATTTTCTCTAACACATCGGATGCAATCTCTATTAACTCACAGTCTTCTATGTGAGACTTTAGAAGCTTTTCTTTTGATTTAGCTTGAGCAAAAGATGCTACCTTCATTGTCTAGACCGGAGAGAGAGAGTCAAAATTAAGTGGTCCTTGAAATAGCTCCAGTTCATCTAATTCCATCATTTCTTTGGTCAGGAAGTCTTTAACTTCTTCTGTAGTGTCTCTTTCTAGAGACAGAGTCTTCTGCCCTTCTGCAGCCTCAGAACTGTCACCTGTGGTCTTTTCTGTTTGATCTTCTTCTCTTCCCTTTACCTCTTCTTCTTGACTGATTCTCTCTTCTTTTCTTTCTTCTCCTTCAGTTCCAGAGTCTGCTGGGGGATCCAAAAGAGAGATGTTTACTTCTTCATGGACTTCCTCTTCTGGAATAGAGGAATCCAAGTCCTTTGTCTTCTCTTCACTTATCTCCTTCGACTCTTCTGCAATTTTCTCAGTAGAATCTTCCTTAGATGCACTTAATCCTTTGACATCCATGGCAGAAGGTTCATCACTTATGTCCTCTATAATAGGAAGATTGAATCTTTTATATGCATTCTAGAGGATGTCTTCAGTCTCTTTTACCACCTGATCAGTCTCTCCGAGCATAAGCTTGTTCATTTTAGCTTTTCTCTGGAACTCATCCTTGCAATCCTTGAAGATCATGTTCATTTGTTTTGGAGTGATGGAAGGATAGAGCTGAATAGCTATTTGTTCCCAGATCTCCATATCCTTTTCCTAGGCATTATCTTTTCTAAGTTCAAGTACTTTCTCTACACTCTTGGGATTAGAGAAATGATTTCAATGAATTCTTTATTATATATGTTTAAGTACTTAACTATAGCTTCTTCCAAGATCCTTTTGTCTGTGTCACTATACTCATCATAGAATTTTGTCATTGGTTGCAGATTCCCATCCACAGTAACTGCCTTGATGACATCATCAATGGAGAGTGTAGGCCTTTCAACAAATTCTTCTGCTTCTTCTTCTTTATTTTTGCCGGCAGATGATTCCACAAAAGTTTTCTTTTTCTTCTTCATTTTCTTAACCTCCTCATCTGTCTCTGTCTCTTCATCATCCTTTTGACTTACATAGGATCTTGTAGCCTTGGTTTTTATACTCTTTTCTCCCTTTCTAGATGTCTTTGCTTCCGGTTTGGAGAATTCTGGGCTCTTGGAGGTGGTAGGTGTAGAATTCTTTGAGGTTCTAGTCTAGGAGGGGGCTTACACTAGATCACTTTCTTTTTCTGCATCTTGTCTCTCTTTCTTTGCTCTTTCTAGTTTCTCTCTATTTGCATCGATTGCTTCTTTTGAAATGCCATATCTTTTGGCAACTTCCTTTACTTCTCTTCTCACTTTCCTTTTCATCTCTGGTTGTCTTAGCTCAACATGAATTTTTACACTCAATTCTTGAAAGGTTCCAAACCTTTCTACCTTAGAGTCCTTGGGCTGATTTAGTAGGTGTTGGACATGCAATTCCAGAATTTTCTCATCCACCTCATAGCCCATTGGCATAATCTAGACTATTCTAGGTTCTACTGCCTCCATTAGGCATTGATCAGTGTCTAAGATAAAACACACTATATCTTTATACTTTTCAACTAATGTTTGAGGAATTCTTTCTTTGGCCTGCATCATACCTTGGAAATTCTTGAAATATCCCCAAAGAGCTGTGCTTTGATCCTTGGCATCACCAAGCCCATACATATAATCTCTGATTTGTATGGCAATAGGTCTGTCATTTTGCCATATCCAGCCACTAGTTTTGGGTAGCTCATTCATATAGTAGAAGAATAGACATAGTATCAAGCCACCGTACTTAAATGAATTCTTCTTATCCTTCTTTATTTTTTACAAATTCTCTAACAGTTGGTTTAGGAGAAGCTCACAAAGATCATAAACAACATTTTCCCTTAGCATCTAATAAGCAGTGTATATTATTGTTCCCGATACAGAATTCTCCCTGCTAGAGTGATATATTTTATAACCTATTATCATAGAAGAAAATTTGATATTCGGGTCTGTGATATCCTCTATTATCATTGCTCTTTTGTCAAATTTGATTTGGTAGGCTCACTTTCAGTTTGGTTCTTGACCGATTTGAGAGCAGGCAATCCACTAGATGAGTGCAATCTGGTTACTGCCCTAATGGCATCTTTTGTGATCTTAAATGCCTCATCAACCACATGAAGTTGTCATGCATTCTGCTAAGAACATACCAGACCCATTCATCTTCTGTAAAATAGGGGAAATGGATGCAATGTCCAAAATGCTTATCCCAGATGGCCTTGTATTGGGGTTTAAGTTCAAATGTTTCATCTATTAATTCCTTGTGATAGATATCCATCAGCTTGGATTCCATGAATTCCTTAATGTTGGCGTGAATGTATACCCTAACATCTTCTATGTGCAGAACCCCATGAGGAATGCTAGAGAATGCGCCTAGGGGATCAACTTCTAGGGATTTGTAAGGATGTTTCTTGCACTTAGGGCATGGCCTATCAATGATCTTAACAACATTTGGAGTAGCCATCTTTCAAAAGATTCAGAGAGAGATATTCAAGAGCAAAAATACCTTTTTACACTTCTAGGCTTCACAATATGAGCCAGAAAAGATCGTTGAATGAATCAGATTCTGCAGTTGATCCTTGAAAGGGTTGAAGCAATCTAGTTTGCAGAGCTCTTTCTTTCTTCTCCTCAAATGCAAATGTGCAAATGATGAACAAAATAACCCTTTTATTTCTACATAAACCCTAATTTCATATTGCATTAAATGCACATCTTAAGTTATTCTAGTTTCCTTGTTCTGACCTTGTTCTAAGAGAGAGATCCTTCTGAATAATTGAGATGCACTTATAATTATTCTTGGTGATAAATGACAATCCATCTCCCTTTCTCCAATCATTCCATTTTATCTGCAGATCAAGATATTTTAATTTTGGATCATACCAGATCGAACTATGAAAATTCTACTTTTACTGAATAACTGTTAAACTAGATTAATCTTAGATGATTAACCTCTTCAAAACTCTTTGCTGATCTTTCATATTTTTACCAAGGGTTATTTAGATATTGCTTTGAGAACTCTTCAATCTGCCACACTTCATGTGCCAATTTTAGGCACTAATTGACTGGCTGGGGGAATTTGTTTTCCTTTGTGACTCCCCCTAAGCCAGAGCTCATCTATTTAGTTTCTGGAAGGAATATCAGCACCAGATTCTAGTACAAATCCATCCCCAACATTTTCTATACTTCTCTTCACCCAAATATTGTTCATCTCCCTTTGAACTTCATCAGTATTCACTTTTCTTTTCCCTTTGTCTTGATTTTGATGCATTGGACCCCTTTCATCCTAATTCTTACTTCTACAGAATTTGGCAATATGACCGGATCTATTGCAATTATAGCAAATAACATTTCTTTGCATATTTGGCTGATATCCTCTTGATCTACATTGATTATCCATATGTCCCATTCTATTGCATGCAAAGCATCTACCATTGAAAGAATTGTTTATTTGCATATTTCTACATTCATGAGATTTGTGACCATACCTTTTGTAGTTAAAACACTATCCAGAGAAGGATCAGTTAGTCTGATTCATTCTTCTTCTGCACTATTTGCTTTATGACTGAATTTATTGCAATTGTAGCAGTATCCATTGAAGGATGGATATCTTTGAGCATTTGGTTGCCTTATCGGAGGTCTTCTAGGCCTGTTCCTTAGATTTCCTGATCCAGAGTTCTTCTGACCAGATCCAGAGCTTTCACCTTTTTCATATCCCAAGCCATGCTTGGCATCTACCCTCTTTTGGCTTTCAAGAAGAACTTCAAGTTGAGCAAAGCTTATCTTGAATTTCTCTTTGTATTCATTTGTTGTTTGAAGATTCCCTTTTAAGAGTTTCTATCTGATTCTCAAGTTGTTCTTCATTGTCTCTAGCTTCTTCAAGATCAGATTCCAGATGCCTGATTATTCTATCCATTTTGTGATAGTCTTCTGACTTCTCTTTGAGAGATTGTTTTAGATTATCTTCAATTTTTCTTTTCTCTTCAATTTCTTGGGCAAATTTCATAACCCCTAATTCAATTTCATGTCTTACCATAATGACCTCTTTTGACAGCTTCTCACATAACTTGTTTTTCTCATTCAGATCTTCATTTTTATTATTGGCTTCACTTTGACTTGCTAATTGCTGAAGTAGTTCCTTTCTCTTTTTCATAGAGATACTCAGTTTTTCTTTTAGTTCATTTATAAAGTCATCAGCTTGTTTGAGTCTTTCCCTCAAGTCATTGACTTCAGAGTGAGATTGCTCAAGATCATCTAGGGCAGATTGGAGTTGTTCCCTCATACCATACATATCCATTAAGATTCCCAGATCTTCCTCAAGCTATTAGGCTCTATTTGGAGGAACTTATCTTTGATACCAATTGTTGGAAACAAGGTGGATAACTAAGATGGGGGTGAATCAGTTATCTTAATTATTTAACTTTCTTTTCCTCTTAACAATTAGTGCAGTACCAAAACATATAAGCATACATGAACATAAGACCAGAAAAGAAATCAAGACACATAACACAAGAATTTTTATGTGGAAAACCCTGTTAAGGGAAAAACCACAGGGTGACTAACCCAAGATTGTATTCTCTGTTAAAAGAATAGAAGTACAAAATGGCACTTGCCAGTTAGGGCTCACTACCCGAGCACATTGCTCATAAGAGGCTCACTGCCTACAAGAGAATCACTATCTACAAGGTATATAGAATATAACCAGGTGTTTGAATTGATCTGAGGCATCCACATATGCTAAGGTTCAGTTCTGGTTATGCTCAATATACTGATTTACTACACTTCATTCTTCCTCTGCTTTAGTGCTACTGTTCTGTCACATATTGGACTTATTTTATTGCTTCCACACTTATTTCTACCTTTCTTTGCATACCCCACTCACTTTCATACTGAAATCCATCTGGTATATATATCCGCATCAAGGATCTCAACATCTTTCTAGTCGGCATCTGGAATACTCAAGATTTTCCTAACACACTGATCTGTCGGCTAAATCCATGCTTACGCTGTGATGCGTATCAAGGACATAGACATAAAAGTCATGAATCATGTCAGCCAACAATGAATGATCCCTCAAGTAGCTTGATCATCACCAATTTCTCATATGGATTAAGGTCTGATACTCTGCCGGTTAATTCTTGCTCAGTCTGCTCTGCCTGTCAGGAACCCAACACTTAGGTGCTCAATCTCTGGAATATGGTAGTCATGGTACTCCTCTTTACTTCCCCAAGTCTGCACTTTTCTAAGATACATCCTCTGAGAGATCTGGACCTAATTGTCAAACCTTGCTACATGCTCTGTTCTTGTTCATCGGACCAAAACACTCTTCAATCAGACTTCTGATATAGAAATACTATGTGCTACATATGATTGGAATGGACTTTGTTGCCATCAATGACAACACTCATGAAGTCACACAGTGTCTCTTTCCAACAAACAAAATAGAAAATCATTTCCTTCAGGAAGTAATAGAGCAAAAGAGAAGTTAGAAATTATTCATATGGATGTGTTTGGACCTGTGGATAATGAATCTATTTGAAAATCTCATTATTTTGTTACCTTCATTGATGATGTATCCAAATTTACATGGATTTATTTTATGAAGCATAAATATGAATTTTTCACTAAGTTTAAGGAATTCAAAGTCTTAGTAGAGAACCAATGAAGTTTAAAGATAAAAATACTAAGATCTGACAATGGAGGGGAATATTGCTCTAAAGAATTTGATGAGTTTTGCAAGCATGTAGGTATAATCAGACAAAAGACAACTTCGTATACACCACAGTAGAATGGTGTTATAGAAAGGATGAACTAAACAATTATGGAAAGGGCTAGAAGCATGCTTAGTGATTCACAGTTGGATAAATACTTTTGGGCAGAGGCTTTGTGTACTACTTGCTCCTTGATAAATAGATATCCTTGTAAGGCTCTTGATTTGACACCTTAAGAAGTGTGGACAGGTAAGAAACCTTTTGTTTCACATTTAAGGGTTTTTGGCTATGAGGCTTTTGTTCATGTGCCTAAAGAAAAGCAATCTAAGTTGGATCCAAAGGCTGAAAAATGTACATTCATTGGATATGGTGATAATGTAAAAGTTTATAAGCTTTGGAATCCACTAACCTGCAAGATTATCTTTTCTAGAGATGTAATTTTCAGGGAACTTAGAGCTATTTCTGAACTTGAGCAACCAAAAGAAAAAGATGAAAAGGTAAAGAAGGTGCACTTTGATTTAGAGCAGCAAGATATACCTCAAGAAGAATAAAATGATGGATTGGGGGTGAAGAAGAAGAAGATTCAAGTAGTTCTGATGAAGATGAATTTGTTGTAACTATAGAAGAAGTTGTTACAAATGATCATGCTGAAGAACAAGTAGAGTCTCTTACTCCACCCTTGAGGAGATCCACAAGACAACAGAATCCAATTGATAGGTATAGCCCACCATGATTTCTTTGTGTATATGCTTTATTGAGTACTAACGATGAACCTAACTCCTACAGGGAAGCTATTTCTACAGATGATAGTGAGTCTTGGTAGCTAGCCATGTAGGAGGAGATGATGGCTTTAGACTCATGTAAGTGGGTCTTTACGAAGAATTTTGGAGCAGACAGGTCATTGGAGAAGTACAAGGCTAGACTGGTAGCTAAGGGCTACTCCCAGAGAGAGGGAGTTGATTTTGGTGAGATATTCTCTCCTGTTGCTAAATTGACTTCTATTAGATTTCTCTTATCCATTGTTGCAGCTTATGATTGGGAGATTGAGCAAATGGATGTTAAGACTGCGTTCTTGCATGGAGATCTTGAAGAAGAAATTTATATGCAACAGCCTATAGGTTTTGAGGTAAAGGAAAAGAACATTGGGTTTGCAGGTTAAAGAGGTCTCTTTATGGTCTCAAACAATCTCCTAGAATGTGGTATCAATCACTATGTTTACATTCATTGTGTTCGTGATTCTATACTGGTTATTGCTCTGTATGTTGATGAAATGTTTTTTTAGCAATACTAAGGGTATGGTCAGTGAGCTTAAAGCCCAAGTTTCAGGTGCATTTGAGATGAAGGATCTTGGTCCTGCAAGTTATATTTTGGGAATGGAGATTAGGAGGGATAGAGTTAACAAAAAGATTTGGTTGTCACAAAGTAAGTATGTGAATACTATTTTGCAGAGGTTTAGTTTGCAGGACTGTAACCCAGTTAGAGATCCTTTACCCATTGGTACTAAAATTTCATTAGATATGTGTCCAAAGACTAAGGATGATCTTGAGGATATGTCTAATGTGCCATATGCTAGTCTGTGGGGAGTTTGATGTATGTAATGGTTTGCACTAGACCAGATATTGCTCAAGTAGTGGGAGTTTTGAGTAGATTTACGTCTAACCCTTGTAGACAACATTGGAACTATGCGAAGATGGTGTTTAAATATCTTGTAGGTACTCCTAATCATTGTTAGGTTTATTTTGGTATTGATAGTGCTAATAAATCTTTGGACATACAGGGTTTTGTTGATGTAGATTGGGTAGGTGACTTGGATAGTCGAATGTCCACTAGCGGTTATGTGTTTACTTTGTTTGGAGGTGTAGTGAGTTGGATGAGTAAGAGGCAGCCCACAGTTACTTTGTCCACCACAGAAGCAGAGTATATGGCTGCTACTCATGTCTCTAAGGAGGTAGTTTGGTTGAGGAGACTATGTACAAGTATTGGTTTTGATTGCAGGATTATTCAGATTGGTTGTGATAGCCAGAGTGCTATCTATTTGGCCAAGAATCCCATGTATCATGCTTAGACTAAGCATGTTGATGTTCAGTATCACTTTGTTCAAGAGTTGGTTGCAAATGGAGAGATTGAGCTGAAGAAGATAGACAATCAGGAGAATGTTGCAGATTCATTGGCCAAACCTATGAGCATAGAGAAGTTTGTGTGGTGCAGAGAGGCCATGGGCCTTGTTTCTAGTGCCTGATTATTTTTCATTTGATTTCCTATGGGTTGATTTACAATGTATAATGTCAAGTGGGAGAATGTTGGGATAAGGTGCCATTAACCTTGTAAATCCCATTATTGTATTATTCCATTTATTATATGTAATTACCCATGAGGGATGTACAAGTTTCACCGACAGAAGTAAAAATTATTTACTATCCACGATAATTATGGAGTTACTGCATGGTAAGTCTCGAAGTTACTGGTGGTAGTTACAGGATGTCATTTACTATGGTAAATGGTAATTGGTCAAAGTGGGGTGCACATGTGGAGGAATAATCTATTCTTAGTGTTATGACGCACGTCATAGATGTTGTAAGAAGGTGTAAGAGATTCTATGACAACTGTAAGTTGTCATAAGAATCTATGACACTAATAATATCATATGACATGTCATGAGATGTTGTAAGTGGCTACTTTTAGCCCCAAGGCATTCAAGCTTGCATGGGAACTTTTTCCCAAGAATAGGATGCATGTATGACAACATTTATGACCCAATAAAAACCTATTCTTGGCCATGGATGCCCAAGGTTGTGTTGACTCTTGACAAGTGTTATGGGCTTGTAAGAAGTCATTTAATGTCTTAAGGTTGTGTAAATTCTAAATAAACCATAGCATAGTAGCTGAGAGATATATAATAGTTTACAGGTACCCAGGTTCTGCCGGAGTGAAGGTTGGAGCACAGAGGAAGTGAATATATTTGTAATCTCCTTTTGTGAAGAAAGTATAACTTGGCCTCTTTTCTTGGTGGAGTTTTTTAACTGAAAGGGTTTTCTCCACGTTAAACACTTGTGTTATGTGCTTCATTCTGCTTCTGGTAGATTTTTGTATTGTGGGTTTATGTTTTGATTACAATCTCCATTGTTAATGCACACATAAAAGATTGTTGAAATTTATTTGAATCAGATTTCCATTGAAGTAGTCTTGCTTTCATTTCTAACAAATGAATTAGGGTTGAGGGTCGAGGGATTAGTGTTAAGGTAGAGTGTTGAGGGTAGAGGGATTAGGGATAGGGTTTAGGGTTGAAGGTTTAGGGTTGAGAGTTAAGGGTTTAGGGATAAGAGATTAGGGTTTAAGGTGTAGTGTCGAGGGTTGAGGATTTAGGAATATCAATAGTATTTAGGGTTTAGGGTTGAGGGATTAGGGTTTAGGGATAAGGGATTAGGGTTAAGAGTTGAGGGATTAAGATTTAGGGTTGAGGGATTAACATTTAAGGTTGATGGTTGAGGGTTTAGGGATAGGGTTTAGAGTTTAGGGATAAGGGATTAGGGTTTAGGACCTTGAGGAATAGGGTTTAAGGTTGAGGCTTTAGGGATAGCATATATGGTTGATGGATTAGGGTTGAGGGTTTAGGGATAGGGTTTAGAGTTTAGGGATACGAGATTGGGGTTTAGGACCTTGAGGGATTAGAGTTTAGTGTTGTGGCATTAGGGATAGCATTTAGGGTTGAGGGTTTAGGGATAGGGTTTATAATTTAATGATAAAGGGTTAGGGTTTAGGACCTTAAGGGATTAGGGTTTATGGTTGAGGATTTAGGGATAGCATTTAGGGTTGAGGGATTAGGGTTGAGGGTTTAGGGATAGGGTTTAGAGTTTAAGGATAATGGATTAGGGTTTAGGTTTTAGGATTTAGGGATAGCATTTAGGGTTGAGGGTTTAGGGATAGGGTTTAGAGCTTAGGGATGAGGGATTAGGGTTTAGGACCTTGAGGGATTAGGGTTTAGAGTTGAAGGTTTAGGGTTGAGGGATTAGGGTTTATAGTTGAGGGCTTAGGGATAAGGGAATAGGGTTTAAGGTATAGTGTCAAGGGTTGAGGATTTAGAAATAGGGATAGAGTTTAGGGTTTAGGGTTAAAGGATTAGGGTTTAGGGTTTAGGGTTGAGGGATTAATGTTTAGGGTTGAGGGATTAAGGTTTAAGGTTGAGAGTTGAGGGTTGAGGGTTTAGGGATAGGATTTAGAGTTTAGGGATAAGGGATTAGAGTTTAGGACCTTAAGGGATTAGGGTTTAGGATTGATGCTTCAAGGATAGCATTTAGGGTTGAGGGTTGAGGGATTATAGTTAAGGTAGAGTGTTGAGGGTAGAGGGATTAGGGATAGGGTTTAGGGTTGAGGGCTTAGGGATCATGGATTAGGGTTTAAGGTATAGTGTCAAGGGTTGAGGGTTTAGGAATAGGGATAGCATTTTGGGTTTAGTGTTAATGGATTAGGTTTTAGGGTTGAGGGATTAAGGTTTAGGGTTAAGTGATTAAGGTTTAGGGATAAAGTTTTGAGTTTATGGATTAGGGATTAGGGTTTAGGACCTTGATGGATTAGGGTTTAGAGATTAGGGTTTAGGGTTTAGGGATAAGGAATTAGGGTTGAGGGTTGATGGATTAAGGTTTAGGGTTGAGGGATTAAGGTTTAAGGTTGAGGGAGAGGTAGAGAGGTGAGGGGGAGAGATAGCTGAGAGATAGAGAGGTGAGGGGGAGAGATAGGTGAGAGATGGAGAGGTGAGAGATAGAAGAAATACATGGAGAAATGAATAATATGGATTTTTCTATAGTAGGCCAAAATGCACTTGTAGAAGATATGCTCATAAGATTTCGAGATTGTTCTTTGAAAAGTTAAATGAGACTGCAAGATGTCAACTATTTGTTGAAATGATGTGAAATACATTGAAATGATGTGAAATATAAAGTATAGGTCCATCATGAAGATTCTTGGGTTGAGAACATCAGAGGGTTCAATTGAAAAATCTATTGTCAAGAATCTAATGAGTACATATGAGAGTGTGGGCAACACCTCACGCACAAAAGATAGTAATGCAACATGGTGTGTCATTACATTGACTATAGTAAGTAGTCAAATGAGGAAAGCTCATCTCATTAGAAAGAAAAGTCAAGCATTGATAATTAATAGGAAAACTTTATCAAGATTCATTCGAAGGTGCGAAAGAATTGAGGACACCAATGCGAATGAATTATGGGTGTTCTTAAGGAGACTACCACAAAAAGATAAACTAATTGTTGAAGCATTGAGATCACTAATTGAAGACTTTTGGAAGAATTACACAAGGGTATCTTTGAATCAAAGGGATATGGTAAGAAGGAGAATCAGTAGTCAGAACCATGAGCCACATCCAAAGCATTTTTTGGATATGACTCAAACACAGTTTTTTGGTAAATTTCTAGAGATGTATCCTCAAATTAAAATTTGTCAAAGATATTTTAAAATGCTAAAACCATTCTATGTCAAGATAAATCACACATGCACTACTTGTTGTAGATTACATATTGAATCTTCTAACCATTTTGATGTTTATCGGTCTATATGTTTAGATTTGCATACTAACAATGTTTTGTAGGATTGTGGCATACATGCTCCACCAACATCTTCAAGAGACTTCATATCAAGATTTTTTTGTGAAAGAGAGGAAGGTCAAATATTCTATAGAAAATTATGCTTGGATGGCACATGTCAGCATTGCAGTGGCTTGCAATGTATGTCAATATGTGAACATATGGAAAGAACACATGCAGTTGGAAATGAACTAGTAGAGTTCAACAAGTATAAAATAGTGGCATATAATACAAAAGATGGTAAAGAAGAAAATAGGTGTGAATTGGTTATTCAAAAGATTCTAGTGTATCAGTTTATGTCTATATTTCATGATAGTATAGTGTATGAGTATGCAAGACATGCCCATAGAGCTCAATGGTTAGACTTGCAATTAAAGTCATACAAGGACACATTCCTAGTTGGTAGCATTGTTTCAGTTGTCGACTTTGTAGAGAACTATAGTCTACAACCATAGTGTGAGGTGAAATCACAATATTACAAATCCACATAGGTTTCTATATTTGTGCACATCACATTCATTCATGTGAATGATAGTACAGAAGATGACAGAAAGATCATAAGGGAATATAATTTTTATTTTAGTGATGATTGCATGCATTCTATGAAGTTCATGCAAGGTTGCTTTGAGGTGTTCTATAATGATTTGGCTAGAAGGGGCATATCATATGGTTGGATAATTGTGCATCATAATTTAAGAATTCATGAAATTTGTATTAGCTAGGTAGGAGGCATAATATTACAGGTGTTCAGCATATGTGGAACTTTTGTGAGGCTGGGCATGGAAAGGGGGACCATGATGGTGAAGGAGCATGTATCAAAAGAGCCATAGCATTAGAAGAGTTAAAGTATAAAGACAATGCAAAGTTGATAGATGCAAAATCAATCATCAAGTGGTGTAATGCTTCGATGGGTCTAGGTAATGAAGGTAAGTCTTTAGTTTGTATATTTTTTTGGTTGATAGATGATACTAACATTGCACCATATGAGGATTTTTGTACATTGACATGATCAAGTGAGCTACACTCTATCAGAAGCTCAATTGTAGGTTCATGGAGTATCCATACGTGGAAGATGGCATGCTTTTGTTCTTCATGTACAACTCAAGCCTAGAATGGGTGTGAGTCAAAGGATTGGGTTAACGAATGACAGTTAAGTTATCTTAGCCCACTTGACATCTATTGACCTCGGACAGTACTGGAATTGACAGAGATGGAATCATCAGTTGACTTTGACCACATATCAGATCTAGTTCAACCACGTAATATATCTACCTGCATATTTTTTGAAATTCCTAATGTTATCTTACTTTGTAGTGTTTTTGTAATGTTGACTAATTTCATCTAATTTACTGCACATATCATTGTAGGGCATATTTATGTATTTATTGTAGATGAAGATTATGAAGAGGGAACATATTATTACTTGTGTCATTGTGTTGAGGCCAAAAAGAAATTGGAGGCCCCAGTTATAGATGGAGAAAACATTGAATACCCTATAGGCTTAGTGGTTGTTACTGGAACATGGATTAGATGGTGCCCACATAGAGTGTTAATGTTTGGTTGTTTCACAACTTTGACACACATCAGAATATTCTTCATTACTCGAACCTTATTGTGGCATCCAATGTTCATTTGATACAATTTTAGGGTAGACATTTGAGCAAGACCTTGTGGAAGGTGGATGAGTCTAACCATGAGGCAATACTTGACATAGTAAAGAGTAGAGCAGACCTGGATGGTTTGTTGGATTAATTTGTAAGTATTCACATTGATTTTTTAAAGTCATGTTACATTTTTGTAAGTATGCACATTAATTTGTAAGTTTACATAGGTTTGTCTTTTTTATTTGCTTCTACATTTTTACACATATATAGTGAATATTATGATGAATATGTTTGTCATTGATGCCAAAGTGCTTGGATGTTAGTAATTGAGTAAGGAATGCATAATTGTGTAGATCTATTGGTTGTCTATTGTTTGATGATACCATTATGCTTTTAGGATATGTTGTTGGGTTTTGTGCTATAAAGACACTTGCTTCTTCATAGAGTATGTGATGTGGTGTACAGAGTTGTAGTGCTTCAAGACAAGGCATGAACTTGAATAGTGAAGATCTCACTCAAGCAGTGGTATGAATTTGATTTGTTTTCTATGGTATACATTTGATGTTTTCATCATCATGTTATGCTTCATGGGGTTAGATCTAAGTGATGGATGAAGTTGATCCTTATTGGTCTTAATCCTATTCACTCATGTTTTTCTCATGTCATATCAAGATTCATGTCACAGGGTTTGAATGTTAGTTCATAAAATTCATGTTTATCATGTTACAATAGCAAGACATAGTTTCTTATGTCATTGGTTCATGCCATTGGATCATTGGATTTGGTTATGGTTCTTCATCACAACATGTCATGCTTTTAGGAGTTTGATTGGGTTGTGGTTCTTCCTCATGATAGAAGTTTATTCATGTCTTCATGCTTCTTTGTGCTCCATGTCTTCAGTATTCTCAGTATCTTCATGTGCCATAGATTTCTTCAATGTCCTCATGATGTTGATGTTGATCACAAAATATGGTGTTAAGGTCATGTTGATGTTGATTGAGGAGTTGTGGTTGTTTTTTGAAATTTTGAAGTCTAAAGGATGTCATAGTGGTAGTGTTGATATCAAAGCTACAGAGGTTTAAACATTCAAAACTAGTTAGGGTTTTTAAGTTAAAGTTATTAGTTATGTTTTAAACCCTAAGTGTATTGTCTTTAAAGACCTAGTTTGGTAAGTTTTGTTTGTGTTATACTCTTTTTTTAATTTGTTGGAATTAGGCTAGACAACTAAGAGGGGGGGTGAATCAGTTGTCCCATAGAATTAACCTTTTCTTTCTTTTAATCTTCTTTCAGAACTTATAAGTAGATTAATGATGTAAACATTAAAGCATGCAACAATAATACATGAGCAAAAACACAATTAACACAATTGACACCAATATTTTTAATGTGGAAACCTAGTTGAGGGAAAACCATAGTGGGGGTTAACCCATAAGATTCGTACCCTATTAAAAGTACTTAAAAATGGGAAGGCACTTGCCTTTGGGTGCACTGCTCAGAGCTCAATGCTCAAAAGAGGCTCACTGCCTATAGAAATTTATGTTTAATACAAAAAGAATTAACTGAGAAATAGCATCTTCTTCATGCTTGGTTCAGTCTCATTGAATGCTCACAAAACTTCTACTCTTCTCACAAATACTTCTTCACTATTACTTCATTCTTTACTGTTCTTTTTCCTCTACTCCTCTTCTCTAGAGGTACCTCTAATCCTCTCTTTGGATTTTATTATTTCACACAAGGATGATTTTCCACAAATCATCAACCTTGGAATGAACATCAAGGTCAACACTACAAACATCTGACTTAATGCAAATCACTAAGCTATCTGCCATACATAACTAGGACTCAAATCTTCCTCAATCAACATGCCACGCTCCATATAATTACTCTTAGATCATCCACAACATGCTTGAATCATCTGGTCAGCCAAGATTGGGACAAACAACAACACAAAGGAAGAAATCTTCAACAGCAAGCTTAATCTTCAATGTGGACCTCCAACACAATAGTCACATGATTCAAAAACCTCCACAGGCACATTGAATTCAAAAAAAACATCCACACTCCTCCAAATCATTAGAATCACTTGCATCTTCTTCTGGAACCTCAAGAACACTATCTACCATGACTAACACACTAGAAAGATTGCTTACGGACCTCCAAGCCACAAACCACTTGAGTTGATGACACACATTGACTTCCCAAACATGTCTCTAGATCTGTAGATCATAGAGTTTCATTTGTGAAGCTATCTAGACCAATTTCCTGTCACTCTTCCTTTTCTAAACACTGCAAGACCTGATTCCACTCATATGGCTATAACTTCTTCAAATCTTCATGCGGACCTCACAAATCTTAACTAGAGCTGCTACAGAAAATCCTCTACACAGCCATATGGTCCGCATACAATGATCTTCATTAATTTTATCAATATCCTCAATATTCTAGTCTTCTAAACAATCAACATAATAGGATACAGTTGACACCAATGGCAACAAGGATATGTTGACATCAATGACAACACTGATTAGGCACATATTTGCAACAATCTCCCCCTTTGTCATTGATGGAAATATATAATGTGAAAATTGATTCAACCATCAAGACAAGAAATTCTCCCCCTTTCTCGTATCACTTCTATAATCACTTTCTTTTATGCTCCCCATTTCATTAGCAATTAGTTTTTCACATGACTTTTCTCCCCCTTTGACATCAATGGCAAAGGACACATATTTGCAATCTTTTCTCCTCCTTTTTGTTTCAGATTGATCTCAAAATTTGCATACTGACTACTCCCCCTGAGTAGTATCTCCTTAACATCAATTCAGATCATAAGATATAACTGTGAATTCCATCAGACTGATGGACCCTAATGCATATTAGTTTTGATCAGGAGGAGTAATAATCCCTAACTTCTCTCTGAGATACTCAAAAGTATCCTTTGAAGAAACAAACTCCAATCTAACTTCATTTTCATTAACCTTCTCTCTCAAAAAGTGAAACTTGATTGATATGTGCTTTGTCTTTGAATGCAACACTGGATTCATTGTGATGCTTATTGCACTTGAATTATCATAGAAGATTGTGGCAAGCTCCTTAAACATAATTCTGATGTCCTTCAACATTTTCTTCATCCACAGAACTTGAGTACAATTATTTGCTGCTACTATATACTTTGCCTCTACAGTAGATAAGGATATTGCCTCGTGCTTTTTGCTTACCCAAGAAACCAATCTTCTTCCCAAGAAGAATACACCACCACTAGTACTTTTTCTATCATCCATATCTCCTGCCCAATTAGTATCTATATATACATGAGGAGTGAAGTCATTATCCTTTGGATACCATAAGCCATAATCAATTGTCCCTTTGAGATATCTAAAAATTCTCTTGACTTCTACAACATGGGATTCTCTAAGATCAGCTTGAAATCTAGCAATAAGTCCAATTGCATTCATGATATCAGGTCTAGTATGAGTTAGATATAGTAGTCCTCTAATCATTGATCTATAACTTTTCTAATTTGCCTTAGGGGATTCATCTCCTTACTGAGCTTACATCCAGTTATCATGGGTGTACCTACTAGATTTGAATCTTCCATTCCAAACTTTTTTAATAGTTCTCTCACATACTTAGATTGAGATATGAAGATACCTTTATCTAACTAAGTGATTTGTAGACCTAAGAAAAAATTTATTTCAGCAAACATGGACATATCAAATTCACTCTGCATCTGATCAGCAAATGTTTTGCACATACTCTCATTTCCACCAAAAATGATATTATCAACAAATACCTCAATAATCAAAATGTGTTCATGATCAATCTTGAAGTAAAGATTACTGTCAGCAGTGCCTTTGCTATATCCTAGCTTTAGCAGATACTTATTTAATCTTGTATAACGGGGTCTTAGGGCTTGCTTGAGTCCATACAATGCTTTCCTCAACCTATAGACTATATCTCTCTGTTTAGACAACTAAAATCCTTCTGGTTGTAGACTTCTTCTTCTAACTCTCTGTTTAGGAATGCTAACTTGACATCCATTTGATAGACCTTGAAATCTTTATAAGAAGCAAATGCAAGAAATAATCTGACAACCTGTATTCTTTCCACTGGAGTAAATGTTTCTTCAAAATCTATTCCTTCCACTTGAGAATATCCTTTGTATACCAGCCTTGCTTTGTTTCTTACAACTTCACCATCTTCATTTAGTTTATTCTGGAACACCCATTTAGTTCCAATCACATTTTTGTGTTCAGCTCTAGGAACAAGATCCCAAGTGTGATTCTTTTCAATTTGCATTAATTCTTCTTCCATGGCTTTTACCCAATTTTCATCATTGCAAGCTTCACTTATTGAATTTGGTTCAATTTTTGAAATCAAACAAATCTCCTCTTGATCTTCAGCAATTCTTTTCCTAGTTTGAACACCTTTATACCTATCTCCTATGATCTAATCTTCAGGATGATTTAGTCTTACATACCTAGGAGTTTTGGGATTTATTTGAACCTCTATTTCTTGAGCTTGTTCTTTAACATTCATTCTATCCTCTCGATTCACTGGATTTTTTGGATTAATCTGAATCTGAGTCTAGGTTTGAACTTGTCTTCCTTGGCTATGACTTTCATCTTGATCATCTGATTCATATCTGCAAGACCTGGAATGTCCTTCTTTGCTCTCATCAACTCTAACATTTGCACTTTCAACAATCTTTTTCAATATTTTTTTAAAGCACCGATATGCCTTCCTTTGGGTAGAGTAACCCAAAAATATCACTTCATCACTTCTTGCTTCAAACTTGTCTAGATCCTCATCTCTTTGGATATAGCACTTACTACCAAAAACTCTAAAGTATCTCACAGTAGGAGGATGACCAAACCATAGTTCATAAGGGGTCTTACCAGAACTGCCTTTGATCTACACCCAGTTGAGAGTGTAGACAATAGTACTCATAGCTTCTCTCCAATAGACTTGTGGAACATTTGCTTCCATCATCATTGTCCTGACAACTTCTTGAATGGTCTAGTTCTTTCTTTCCACAACTCCATTTTGCTGAGGAGTCCTAGGGGTAGATAACTATCTTTTTATTCCATGCTTTTCACAGAATGTATCAACCTCACTGGAGGTAAACTCTCCACCTCTGTTGGATCTTAGACACTTTATTTTTTCACCAATCTCATTTTCCACCATAACCTTGAACACCTTGAACTTGTCAAGAGCTTCTAATTTTTCTTTCAAGAAGGTTACCCACATCATTCAGGAGTAATCATCAATCAACAACATAAAATATCTGTCTCCTTGTATAGTCCTAATTCTAGTAGGGCCACATAGATCAATATGCACAAGTTCTAGCCATCCACTTGAAAATTGTTCTTTACTCTTGAATGAAATTTTGTTCTATTTACCCAATTGACATTCTCTACACATGTTATTAGTAGGTTTCACAAGTTTTGGAAGATCTCTCACAACCTGAGTAGAACTTATCTTGACAATGTTATCAAAATTCACATGACACATTCTCCTATGCCATAACCAACTCTGATCAATCTAAGCAATCAAACAACTTTTGCCAGAACTACTTAAATGAAAGATGTTACCTCTAGTCTAAGTACCAAATGTAATTTCAGTTCCAGAGCTTTCCAAGATTCTGCATTTTCCATCATTGAATCAGAGATCATAACCCTTGTCAACCAACTGTCCAACACTAAGAAGATTGTACTTCAATCCTTCCACACATAAAACATCATTAGTTTTATTCTTACCATCAAAAGAGATGGATCATCTGCCATGGATTCTACCAGCTGAGTTGTCTCCAAATTTCACAATTCCACCTTCATATTTTTCAAAGCTTACAAACTTACTTTTATCACCAGTCATATGATGAGAACATCCACTCTCAATTACCCATTCATCTTTTTCTACAACCTGAGTAGCCAAGCCACTTTCCACATTTGCATAGCTAGCAGATTTAGTGGGCATCAGATCTTATTCTTTGATGGCAATGAACACCCAATCATTTTTAGTGGAATCTCCATGATCAGATTCATCATCTATGACTCCTTCTTCACCATCTTCTTGGACATAGTAGCATTTCTTCTAAACTCTAGGTCTGATAGGGTTTGACCTTGAACCCCTCTCCAGACATCTTGAGGCAAAATGACAAATCTTATTACAAGCAAAACATTTGAATGGCAACTTTCCTTCATACTTACTGGATCCTCTTGGCAATCTTTTGGCAAAAAGAGATTCAAGTTTATCGAACTCAGTTTCATCATCTTCAAGATCCTTCCTTGTCTTGTCAAACCTATTTGATCTTCTTGAAGAGCTTTCACCCAGATCATATCTTTGTTTTCCATGAATACTAGTTTTAAATGCAGATTTAGACTTAGGAAGAGAATGACCAAACTCACTCATTTCAAATGTTGAAAGTTTACCAACCCACTGATCCCTTGTAACATTTGTCACAACCCTGATTTCTTCAATGGCAGTAGCTTTATGTTTATAGGCCAGAGGTAAGGATCTGAGCACTTTGGAAAAAATCTATGTTTCATCCAATACTCCACCGGCACACCTTATACCACTCGCGAGTTCATTCACTTTTAGTATGTATGAGGTAATATCTTCATCTTCACTCATCCTTAAGCTTTCAATCTACCCTTCAGGCTTTATAGCTTGGCACATTTGACATATTCATCACCCTCATCTAGGGTTTTCAACTTCTCCTAGATTTCATACGCAGTCTTCAATTCTAGTACATTTGTCATTTCTATATCAGACAAGGCAGTCAACAAGGCTTCTTTAGCTTAGATGTTTTTTTTAGCTTCTTTGATTTCATCTAGAGTTGTAGGACCTTTTTCTAGAATCTTATACTCAATCTTAGTTATTAACCAATAGGCATCACCCATACATTGCAAATGACACTACATGCGCATCTTCAACAGAGTGTAATTTGTTCCATCAAATCTCAGACTGTCCTTCTTGTAAGTTGACATTCTGGATCTCCTCAAGCGGTCAAGCTTCTTTTAGAGGAACCTTGCTCTGATACCAATTGTTGGAATTAGGCTAGACAACTGAGAGGGGGTGGGAGTGAATTAGTTGTCCCACAAAATTAACCTTTTCTTGCTTTTAATCTTCTTTCATAACTTATAAGTAGATTAATGATGTAAACACTAAAGTATGCAATAATAATATATGAGCGGAAACGCAATTAACACAATTGACACCAAAAGTTTTAACGTGGAAACCCAGTTAAGGGAAAACCATGGTGGGGTTTAACCCACAAGATTTGTACACTGTTAAAAGTACTTAAAAATGGGAAGGCACTTGCCTTTGGGTGCACTACCTAGAGCTCATTGCTCAAAAGAGGCTCACTGCCTACAGAAATTTATGTTTAATACAAAAAGAATTAACTGAGAAATAGCATCTTCTTCATGCCTAGTTCAGTCTCATTGAATGCTCACAAAACTTCTTCTCTTCTCGCAAATACTTCTTCACTATTACTTCATCCTTTACTATTCTTGTTCCTCTGCTCCTCCTATTCTTTGTTCTACCTCTAATCCTCTCTTTGGATTTTATTATTTCACACAAGGATGATTTTCCACAACTTGTCAACAAGCATTTATATTCTTCATCAACCTTGGAATGAACATCAAGGTCAACACTACAAACATCTAACTTAGTGTGAATCACTAAGTTGTCAGCCAAACATAACTGAGACTCAAATCTTCCTCAATCAACATGCCATGCTCCATAGAATTACTCTTAGATCATCTGCAACATGCTTGAATCATCTAGTCAGCCAAGACTAGGAAAAACAACACAAAGGAAGAAATCTTTAGCAATGAGCTCAATTTTCAATGTGGACCTCCAACATAGCAGTCACATGATTCAAAAACCTCCACAAGTACATTGAATTCAACAAAAACATCTGCACTCCTCCAAATCATTAGAATCACTTGCATCTTCTTTCAGAACCTCAAGAACACTATCTACCATGATTGACACACTAGAAAGATTGCTTGCAGACCTCCAAACCATAAACCACTTGAGTTTAAAACACACACTGACTTCCCAAACATGTCTCTAGATCTGCAAATCATAGAGTTTCATTTGCAAAGCTATCCAAAATAATTTCTTGTTACTCTTCCTTTTCTGAACACTGCAAAACTTGATTCCACTTAGATGGCTAAAACTTCTTCAAATCTTCATGCAAACTTCACAAATCTTAACTGGAGCTACTACAGAAAATCCTCTACATAGCCATATATTCCATATACAATGATCTTCATTAATTTTCTCAATATCCTCAACATTCTAGTCTTTTAAACAGTCAACAGAATAGGATACAATTGACACCAATGGAAACAAGGATATGTTGACATCAATGACAACACCGATTAGGCACATATTTGCAACACAATCTATCTCAAATAACCTTTTGTGTTCTTCACGTGGTCTTCAACACTTAGGTTGTATTATTTTTAGGGTTATCTAGTCCTCAACCTCCTAAAAACCCTAGTCTTTTCGTTTCTCTAAAATCTAAGTTAATACCTTACACTCGTACCGACAATATTATTGTACTGGTGATATCCCTAAAGAGTCGAAAGTGCAAAAAGGCAGCAATCTTTGACAAGTTGTTACTTGAAAAGCCTGACGCTTAGAAACATTTTGTCTAAGGCAACATGATCATGTAGAACCCCTCTACAATAAACTCTCTTGGTTTTTGATATCTCTAAAGTGTTTTCCCATGGTGAAAGGTTTTCTGCTACCCCAAAAATTGTCAAAAGGAGGTAGTGTAAAGTTGGAAAGGGGTGTAACTTTTGTCATGCTCTTGATGCAACCAAACTAACAGTTCCAACACATCTAGATGGGTACATTTAGGCTAGGCATGGTTCTTTTTTGCACCCAAACATGCCGAAATAGTTTGAGCTACATTGTACCAACGATATCCCTGAAGAGTCCAAAGTGTAAAAAGACAGCAATCTTTGACGAGCTGTTACTCAAAAACCCTAACACTTAGAAACATTCTATCTAAGGAAACACAATCACATAGAATCCCTCTACAATAACCTTCTCAATTTTTGATATCTCTAGGGTGTTTACCCATGGTGAAAGGTTTTATGTTGCCCTAGAAATTGTAAGGAGGTAGTGTAAAGTTGCAAAGGGGTGTAACTTTTGTCCTACTCCTGATGCAACCAAAATGATAGTTCCAATGCATCTAGATGGGTATGTTTAGGCTAGGCATGGTCCTTTTTTGCACTCAAACATGCTGAAACAGTTCAAGCTACATTGTAACGGTGATATCCTTAAAGAGTCCAAAGTGCAAAAAGGTAGCAATCTTTGACAAGCTGTCACTTAGAAACCCTAACATTTAGAAACATTCCATCTAAGGCAATGTGATCACATAGAACCCCTCTATAATAACCTCTCTTATTTTTTTATATCTTTGAGTCATTTTCCAGTGGTGAAAGGTTTTTTGTTGCCCCAAAAATTGTTAGGAGGTAGTGTAAAGTTGCAAAGGGGTGTAACTTTTGTCATGCTCCTAATGTGACCAAACTGATAGTTCCAACACATCCAGATGGGTACATTTAGGCTAGGAATGGCACTTTTTTGCACCCAAACATGCTGAAACAATTCAATCTACATTGTACCAATGATATCCCTGAAGAGTCCAAAGTGCAAAAAGGTAGAAATCTTTGACGAGCTGTTACTCAAAAACCATGATACTTAGAAATATTTTGTCTAAGACAATGTGATTACATAGAACCGCTCTACAATAAACTCTCTCATTTTTTTATATCGCTAAGGCATTTTCTCGTAGTGAAAGGTTTTCAGCTGCACCAAAAATCATCAAAAGGAGGTAGTGTAAAGTTGCAAAGGGGAGTAACTTTTGTCCTGCTCCTGATGCAACCAAACTAATAGTTCCAATGTGTCTAGATGGGTAGATTTAGGCTAGGTATGGTCTTGTTTAGTACCCAAACATGCCGAAACAGTTCGAGCTACATTGTACTGACGATATCCCTGAAGAGTCCAAAGTGCAAAAAGGTAGCAATCTTTGACGAGATGTTACTCACAAACCATGTCACTTAGAAACATTCTATCTAAGGCTACATGATCACATAGGGTCCCTCTACAATAACCTCTCTCAATTTTTTTATATCTTTAAGGCATTTTCCCATGGTGAAAGTTTTTCTGTTGCCTCAAAAATGGTTAGATGCATGTTGTGTAAAGTTGCAAAGGGGTGTAAATTTTATCTTGCTTCTGATGCAACCAAACTGATAGTTCCAATGCATCTAGATGGGTATGTTTAGGCTAGGTCCCTTTTTATACCCAAACATGCCAAAACAGTTCGAGCTACATTATACAAGAGATATCCTCACACATTGTCTTTTCTATAACTTTTATAGTATTCACATGTCAACATGCATCTTATGGTTGTTAACATACTTATTCTAGAAGTCAACATAGTCATATATGAACTACTTGTTCTTTTATCTTGGTTCACCTTGACTTTGTTCTCTAGTACTATCTCTGTAGGGTTTGTTTTAGTCCTTCAATGCATTGTTCCATCACTGCAGTCTTAGACCCCTATTAGGCTTGAAATAGACCTATGTTAGGCTACTCTCCTAAACCTTAATATCATCTTCATGTTTTCATATCCATGTTTTTCAACCCTCATCTTCTTCCTCCTTTAGGTCACTGTGTTATTAGGCTTGAACTTAGACTTTTGTGATATTTGAAGCCCTCTACTCTTCATGGCTCTATCATTATGTAATGATCTACACTATCATTATGTAATGATCTACACTGCACCTATCTTTCTTATCATATTTTATAGCAATCTTGCAAAGAGTTGGGGTAGTGGTATGCAACCTTTTGGGAGATCAATACAATGTTGTAACAATGCTTTCAAGTTTAACAATTTTTTGGGTAGGGAATTGCTTTATGGAATTAGAGTCAAATTGGTAAATGTGATGGTCCATGATACATATTAACATGGTGAGATGCAAAGTATACATTTATAATATTAATCACATTCTCAAAGGGATTGTTGATGACTTATGGAATCCTATAGCCCTAATGTTATGTTGCATACTCAAATTAGGTAAGACTCAATGCACTCTCATAACCTTGCCTTACATGCAACAAGAATTACAATTAATAACCACAATGGTCATCAGGTGCTCATAATCATATGATTTTGACTATCTTATTCAAGACAACAAACATACTCTTTGCATCCCAATATGGTATGATAACAAGGAATTAAGAAATATTTTCAATTGAGCAACTCATGAAGAATATGGATCAGCATACCAAGGAGCAACCATAATAACATCCTTTTGGAACATAGGGAATTGCAATATCCCCTTGGTCACTTACAAAATTAGATAGAGTTGTTTGTGAAACTTTGAGACATGATCCTTAGTGTTGTGCAAATGGCACATGATTCAAAGGGTTGTGTAAGATTTATAGGGTGTCTTTTGAGTTACACAAAATGATTCCTATCACTATGTGAATTATGCAAGGTGCAAGGAACCATGAACTTTGTGTTGGATCAAGTGACATTGTTTAGGTGGCACATGATGCAAGGACTTATGCACGAGGTTGTACATTGCTATGTGAGTGACTAAGGCTAACATACAAGCTTGTTTAATAGCATGTAGATCTTGATGTGAACAAAAAAAACTTGCTTTCCATTCATCCATTTAACCAATCTTCCTTTCTCTATTTTCTCAGACATGTATAGTTTTGAGAGACTAAAACTTTCAACCCAAAACTCAAATTCTCTTATCAACAATTGGGATGGATTCTTTGACAATTAAACTTTGAAACCTAGAGGCATACAAAAATGATCTACACTACATCTATCCATATTACATAATGATCAACATAAATGATTTGTATTAACCAAATATCTATATAGGCATACATCAATATATGTCGATATAATCATAAAATATATACAAAATAGCCATATAGGCTTACAAGAATGCCATATAGGCATACAATGTCAACTATCTGCAATACAAAATATATGTCCACAAATGCCATATAGGCATACAACAAAGGAACACAATAAAAAGTCATTCCCCTATATCCATTGGAGAGAATAGATCACGGGCAGTCTTTGATCTTTGAGGGGATGGAGACACCTGTGAGGGTGGTCTACTACAAACTCGAGTGCTCCTCCTCCTATTTAGTTGTTCATGGATCTCTAGCTATTACAATAAAAAGTATAGAAATTAATATATAGAAATTACATTATAAAAAATGAAACATTTAACAAAATAATCACTTACCACTATCCAAAAATCTATCTCCTCATTTGCCTCAATACCAGGGTTAGGTTGTGGCGATTTCATGTCCTATAGAAACCATCTAGATAGAAATTAAACTTCAAATCAATAATCATTTGATTTTTCAAATAAAAACAACTATAACAATGAATGTAATTTGAAATTTACTAATCTACTTCATACCCCCATCAATGGCATGGAGCTATGAATCGCAGAGGACACACCATGCTCCATTGCCCTATGAACTTTAGGAGGTGTCTCTGCAGCTTGCATCATCTAAAAATGAAACAACATTGTTAGAATATATTAGGCTCATGATTCAAGATTCCAGTAACACCTCTTTGCAGCTCAGAATGTCTCTGTTTTGACTCTATCCAAACATGTAGTGCCTATAATACTTCTAAGTTTGTCCCAAACAACAATTAATCCTACACAACTCCCTTTATGACAATGCCTCCAATGATTATGACAATCATAGCTCATAAATGACAACAAATATCCTTCACCAACTTGGTCATGCATTCTTGTACAATCATAATCTAGTCATTTTAACACAATTTTTAGAAGTTGCATGAAGGCTTCAAGGGTGCTTACTATTGTAATAGTCAAGGACTGTCATGTTCATGAGAAATTACATTAGTAATAGTAGTGAGGGATGCCATGACAATCAAGTGGGTCATGGATGTTGTCATCATGATAGAATCCTAGGGTTTATTATTTTTTATTCAAATATTGAATATTCCATCTTGAAACCCTAGGGTATTGTTTGAGATTATTATCCATTTTGAAAATGTTGTCATATGCATGTGTTTGATTGTCAAGGTAGTATAAATTTGAGTATTGTCTATATGGAATATGGATTAGAGCATTTGGTTGAAGTTTTAGGCTATCCCAACAATCTTGTTAGTGTAAGGAACTATCAATCTATCATCCAAGAATGAAACATGCCACATACATGATGGACTATACAACTACTAAGAAGATTTTCCTTCAAGTCTTCCATATGAAAAATTGGTTACATTATCTTGACTAATAATAGCCCTTATTATGGTTGTCATGTGAATAATCATCCATGAAACCCTCATGTAACTTGTTGAAATTGTGAAGACATATTGACCTAACTTGCAACCATAGAAAGAGCAATTAGACTTGTCATGAAGCCATGTTAATCAAAGAAAATGCATATGAAATAACGCTCTTAAATCCTTAGGAAGACAAGGATCTTGAGGGGCATACTTAGTAATAGTCCAACGACTCTTTGCAAGACAATCCTCATGGAAGAAGAGTTAAATTAGTGACTGTCCAGTATATTAGTGACTGTCCAATAGTACAGTCATTAGTGACTATCCATATTATGCTAGGGTCATATTTTAGGTTACTAGGCAAGTTTTGAAGGACTGTCTTGATGCTATTAAAGTTACAAAGTGTGGTCATCAGTGCAAATGTGGTTATAAGCCTTTGAAATTGTCATTTCTCAATGTTGATCAGTTATTTATGACTGTTATAAATAACATAGTCATGTTTTCAAATTGAAAATCATATGCTATAGATCTAGGGGATTGTCATCATGGGGGTTTTAGTATCTTCATGGGATTGATTATTGATCCAATGCTTGAGAATTTTCCCAATAAGACCTAATGTGCATGTTTCTTTCTATGACAATGGAAGAGGATTTGCCACTCAGCAAGAACACACATCATTCATTTTACAAAAGGACTATTATACAAAAGAGTTACCCAACCACCTTGTGACAGCCATGTTACTAATTAGTTATAGTAGTCATAGCATATAAAATGGTCCAAGGCCCTATCATTGAGTTGAAGAAGCTATCCTTGTGCAAACTTTAAAGGTGCTTCCATACAAATATTGCATAAGACTATCACAAATAGGACTATCATAAAAATGGTTATACATTTGTTTGACCTCATGTTTTTCTAGATTATTATCATTTATTATTTAAGGATTGTTTATACACCTAACTCATGGTCCTCTCATCACAAGAACAATCTTGATAGTTGAATTAGTATGCAAAATACCATGTAGACTACCCTAGAAGACTATCACAAATAAATCAACAATAGGACCCTCATAAGTTTAGATGCATCAATGGCACCATTTCCATTTACTTGTCATGGAATTCCATGAGACCACATTTCTTTGAGGCATTTTTTCAAATAACTATATTGTAATTTAAATTTTGTCATCTATCAACATCTAGTTATTAGTTATGCAATGTCTAGTAATGTTTTGAGTTTGAAAGATGTGCAATGCAATGTAATCAATGATATGAATATAAAATAAAAAGATCTAGTAAGTACAATTCATTAGTTGAACTATTTATTTTATTACTTGAGTGAAGCTTTGAACTCCACCACCACTGGTAGGTGTTGCCATGAAATCTCCAAGATGAACCTATTCAACATCCAAAATTAGATATTAGAATACCATTCATATAACAATGCTATTCACATGTAATATTTATAATTGTTTACTAGTTACATACCCTGATAGTAGATGTCGTAGTGTAATATGCAGGTGGAGAATCGCTGAAAACTGCATCAACGCTGTGACCCTGAAATTTTATTAAAATTATCAAACTAAAGTAGTTAATCTTGCATTTCAAAAATGAAATTTAATAAATAAAATTGAATGAATTACTACGATTTACCTGAGTATCAAGGCTAAAAGTCTCACTTAGGAGGGAATTTGTCATCACCATTTACTTAGTTGTAGATGTAGCCTACACACCTGTGTCCCAACTATCCATGGGGTCATAACCACAAGCTAACCTGCAAGCCTGACAAGTATGGGGTAGAACCCTACTCCTTGAACTCTCCCCTAGCCCACGTTGTGCTACATGATTGGCATGCTCTATTATGCTTTGGGTCAAGGAATTAATGGACTAAAGTGTCTCAACCTCAACACTTTCCTTCATAATGGAAGGGATATACACATACTCATGGGCTAGTCTGGCGAGTGCTCGTCTCACTAGCCATTGTGGGTTAACACGTGGCCCTAGTCTATCCTATGCTGACCCCCCACCTCTACCCTAGAACTCCCACATATCAAAATAGTTAGGCACTTTATTTTTGACAAACTCACAGTAGAGTTTCCTCAAAACATATTACAGGACCTCATTATTGTTGCATGGAGGATGGTCAAAAACCATCCACCAACTCTGCCCAAAATTGTCCCTTATCGCTTAGTTGTTGCACCAATGGATAGGAAACCTCTTGCACGTAAGGGGTAGAGGTTGATTTGTTCGTGGGTCTGTGAAAATAGAATACAAGTCCAATTTTGTAATTTGTTCATTTTTAACTTGTTCATAGGACAACTTGTCTACATAGAACTCTCTAAACTCTCTCCTCTTTTCTAACCAACTAGAGATTTATAGTCTAAGGCTGATTTACAATCTCAACTCACTACTTGGAAGCTATTCCATGCCAAGCTTCTTGTTGGGAGATGCCTCAAATTTATTTTATTGCCCACCTCTTGCCATTTTATCACTAATACTGAGTCCCTTCAACACTACTTATGGTTTTTCTCCTATGTTATACTATGGTCATCTCTTATGACTATCTTGCCTTGAATCTTTCATTTCTCATGGTCTTGGAAAATAACTTTTCTCAAAGCTTCCACCTCTTTCAATGTCATCACCAACACCTGTAATCTCACTATTATCAAGCACATCTTGAAGCTTCACTATTTGGCATCATTCTCACAATCCTTTCTCCCTCTGGAGATTGAAGTACATATGATTTGCTCTAACTTATCTCTACAGGTGAAAATTTTAAAATCTATAATAAAGGAACAACTCAAGGTCAACAGAGACCTTGCTAATTAGATCAGCTGTCTCCAAACTCAGCTACAAAAGTGGGAGATAAACATGATAGATAATGGTTTTCTTCTACCTGTCTCTCTAAACTGGTAACCTGTATATTATCCTTTAAGATTGGATGAGGACCAATGCTTGACTCTTCTATGTTATCTATGTGTAATCAAATGATTACCAAGCATTGTCTACTACTACTCTACATGAATTGTGGAGCGATGATCCCTCTAAGGTAGGTTTTTCAAAATCAACCACAACCACAACAACATATCCTTTAATAACAAGCTTAGAATTTAGAAGAGTAGTTAACTCAAAGCCATATTCTACAACATTAGTCCTCCAACAACTTAGAATTTATAAGAGTAGTTACCTCAAAGTCATATCCTCACCAATTTTGTAGCACAAGATACAACATTCTTTTAGTCATCAACAACAATTTTTATCTAAGCTACAACAGTAACAAAAGTTTATTCATAGCTTCCTTCAACCCTGCCATGAAGTTAAGGATAGTCCTCCAGTTGTCTTCATTTAAAAAAATTGGAAGTGCATGATGTGATGTTGAGGAAATGCAGCGGAGGGATCGATTACACATGGTTGTCTAATTGTGTTTAAAGGGATGGTTTACTGGTTTGTGACCAAGCCCTTGTTATGTTTTGGTCTATATGATATGTTGGTTATAATTATCTATGTTGTTCAACAGTCATTCTATGTTCTTCACTATTCTTTAGTGCTCTACTGTGAAGCAATTGTTGTTTGTAATTTCCTTTGTTTTTATTTTATCCAATACAAAAAAAACTCATGTACAATAAGAAATTTAATCAAAAAAGACAATCCTTGGAAAACATTAAGGGTGTGTGAGGGATATTATTAAAAACCATCCATTTCAATAGTTAAAAGTTAATTTTGTCCAATAAAATTAAGATAAATATTTACCACTTTTATTGTGGGTGTCTATTTGACAATTGAAATGGATGATATTTAAGTAGAGTAGTGTGGGGGAGTGTGTCCACAACAATTTTTCCTAGAATTTACTTACATATGTATACAATTGAAGCTCATGAAATCAAGATGCACCAATAATAAAATTTACTTATGTATATCACAACTATTATTTATTAATAAATTTATAACATATCAATAAATTGCCCATTAGAGATTAAAATAAAAAGAAAAGAGATAAAAAAGAAAAACTTGCAACTGAATGGTTTGCATAGTTTGTTAGAAAAAATAATCATATTGTTGACAACTTGACAGAAAATCTTTGAGAGTGTGATAGAAATTATCATTGTCTAGCAATGTGTTTTTGAGAGTTCATAGGGTAGGGGAGAGGACCCAGTAGTTGAGCACCCTAACTTCATGCCTCTCAAAATCATATGTGGCAATTTTGAACCACTCCAATTTTTTTGACAATAGCTTACTTGGTAAAGCCCCTACTTATAAAGTAAGGTTTCAGTTCTACATCATCAAATATGATGCCACATCAACATACTTTTTGTTCAGGTGTCCAAAAAGATCCAAAAAAAGGGGTGGACCAATAGTCATGTATTGTTGGTGCACTCTCTTTATTAATTATTATTTATTAGTGTGATTGCACTTTCTATCTAATATTGTTTGATCCAATCCATTTTACTCCATCTATTATATTTTATCCAAATTAATTTGTAGTTAATTACTTCATTTAATTAATTATTATAAATTAAAAAGACCATTTATTTATCCTTTTTAAATAATTAATTAAATGATACAAAATTGAGCTATCAGTGAAACAGAGTTTTCTGGGAACACTTGAAACCCTAGGTGAAGCAATTTCTGAGTTGCAAATACCCTTCAATGCAATTAAAATTAGCAATGCGACTAGCTGGAGGAGACTATAGGAGTGACATAGACTTATTTGTTAAAGGTGTTGTGGGGGGGAAGTCAGAAATGGGAGTTTCTAACAATGCAGTTGTTAAAAATGAGGATTCAATTGCGATAAAGGAGAATAGCAGAGATGAAAACATGCCAATCATTTCAAACCTAGCCACCATGGTGGAAGAAGAGAATCATTCCAATAGTTTGACTGTGGAGACCAGCAATAAGGTGTTAGGTAAATCTTTAGAATTCCTACTTCTGGATGATGTTATAGATGTGGTTTTAGAATGTCAGAATAGAACTGTTATTCCCTTTTTCATTAGAGGTATACCTTCTCAAGCAGACTTTTATAGATGGGCATGAATGAACTAGGAAAATAGAGGATGGGAAATTGAAGCCCTAAGAGGTTTAGGAAGAGGGTATGTCTCTTGTATGTTTAGGTCAGCTAAACATGCTCAAGTAGTTCTGCAATATGGCACTTGGGTGATTTGTGGACAAGTATGTTATCTCCAAGCGTGGAGTTTCAATTTTCATCCTGAAGGCCCTTCATATTCCCATTATCCAATTTGGATAGAGTTACCTTATCTTAACCTCACCTTTAGACCCTTCTTAAAAGAAATTGTAGCCCAGTTGGGCAGAGTAATCTAATGCAAACAAAATATGGATAAATTCTTGAGCCTGAGAGTGCACCCCAGGGTGTGCATGGAAATGGACTTAACTAGACCCTTACCTGAGAATATAAAGCTCATTGGCCCAAGGTTTGAACTGGAACAACCATTACTCTATTTAAATAAACCTAATGCATGTTTCTACTACCGACAAGATGGTCATTTGATTTGAGATTTCCCTATTCAAAAAAATAGAGATGCTCAATCTTCCTTGTCCATGGTTCCTAACAAACAAAATGTACAATCTGAGTCACCTACCAATCCTACACATACTAGATCTCATGCTTCTCCAAGGTCTGCTATTTCATGCAAACCTCCTTCCTCTTCAACATCCACTCTGGTTGAAACTCCTTCCATTTCTTCTCCATCCTACAAGGAGGCTATTATGACAGATAGTTGGAGATTAGTTAGGAAAAGGAAAGAACCATCTAACTCCTCTTCACATTCTAAGGGTATGTCTTCTTCTTGCACTCGTTCCCCTTCTCCTACCCATACATCCCTTCCCCATCATGCTTATGTCTCTACCTCGCCATCAACTACTCTTCGTCAAAGGTTTAGATCCCCATCCTCTATTCTACTGATTGTTTGAGAAATGCCCAAGATATTACTCTTACCAATATCATTAGTTTTTTGCCACAAGGAGATGATAATGATAACCCATTATTGTCATGAAAATCAAGGTTTTTTCTTAGAATGTAAGGGGGTTCACACTGGACCTCACCGCAAGTTTAAAGTCAAAGAATCTATCTTGAAATGGAAGCCAGACATTTTATTCTTGCAAGAAGTTAAGATTGGTAATAGAAGATTGGAGGCACCTCTATGTTATGTATGGAGAGATGCTATTGTTGAATCATTTTTTCCTTTGACCAGAGTCAAACAGTCAACCTGGTATTTTCCTTGAAAATCCCCTTGAAAAGGTCCTTATAAAGCAAAAGTGCCAATTTCCCAGGGGACCTTGCCTAAGAAACCTTACCATTGGAAAGAGCTTGAAAAACTAGGCAGGTTTGCTTTTTACATCACCCTAAAATTTGGCCAAATAAAGAAGTTATCCATGGTCAATGTTTTGGTCAACATACAGTTCAAATATACATTTGGCGGGCTTGAAAATCTCCATCGGCCTTAGGAAATAATGAAAAAATTAAGTTATATACATTTTTTGAATGTATATCGGGCTAGGGAAATGCATATACATTCCGAGAATCTTTTGCAGATTCCCAGGAATATTTCAGGTTTGTATATCAGCCATATATAAGAGAAAATACAATGTATAAATATGCATTCATGGCATATTCCTTGAAGATTCCCCTTTTGTATGTTTAGCGCTTGTATATTTACCTTGTATGTTCGCACATACAAGCAAATATACATTCACTAAATGTACAAAGGCAAATGTACATTCGTGGCATAATCTTCAGAATATTCTGCAGTTGTATGTCAAAGGGGCTTGTATATTGCTTTGTATGTTTGCAATATACAAGAGGAAATATACAAGGAAAAGATACATTGTAGGAATATTCCTCAAAGATTCCATGTTTGTATATAAGGGAGTTTGTATATTTGTGTTTGTATATCCGCATATACAAACAAATGTGCATTTGCTATAGTGTCGCAGAAGGAGATACAAATGGTGGGTCCCGTGCATATACAAGCAGGATTGTATGTTTCGACATACAAAGGATCTCATGAGCAGTGGCTTGTATATCGCGCATATACAAAAAGATATATAAAAAGAAGTGATACAAACCGGACCCGACAAGTAATCAAATATACTTAATGGTCTTTTGGGGTCTGACTTGTATGTATATAGTGCTTGTATATTGCGATATACAAGTCAAAGATACAAATGAGATATACAAGGTAGATTTGAATCAAGGATCAGTTTCGGCACATAAGAGTTTGGAGTCCGCTTTGTAGGAATAAATGTTTGTATATTTTGTATATACAAGGAAATGTACAAAGCGATATATACAAGCCGGACTTGGCAGAACAATGAAAAGTAGCTAAAGGTCATTTTCGGGTCTGCGGCTTATATGTTTTGACATACAAAGGAGTTGTAGAATGAATTTTTGAGTGCTGATTGAGGCGCCAAGATGCAGCCATATACACAGAGATGCAAAAGTGATATATATAGGTAGTTGACCGAAAGTTTGACCTCCTGTATCTCTTCCATTTTGGTGAATTTTGACATGCTCCAAGAGGCAAAGTTGCATATTTTGGTCCCCTCTTTCATTTGGCAGGGTTTTTTTTAGGAGTTTTATCACTTTTTCAAATTTAGATCTGGAGTTGCATATTTTGGGCGACTGGACATTTCAGCGACTTCTTGATGAGATGAAGATATTATTGGGGCATCCATTGCTGCACAAAGATGGAGCAGCTCGCATTGATGATCAAAGAATATCTTTAAACCTCTTCATCTCTAGATTGACGATGAGTAAGCAGCTACATTAAAGACTCCAAAATATCTCATACCTTCCCAACTCCAGCTTTCAATGCCATAACTGATGTAGCTGGATAGTCAGAATGTAGATATTTTTCTAAGACAGCTCTTAGAGCACAATTTTGTAACTGACTTAGGATTTTTTTTTTTGGAATGCTATAAATATGCATTCAAATGTTGTAAATAGGGTTGGAAATTTTTTGGCAGTAAGGCTTTTCTATTTCCAAACAGGGTTTTCATATGCTATAACCGTGCCTTTCCATTGAATATATGCAAGTTAATTTTATCTCTTTACTAATTTTTCTAGTTCTGTGTGAATCTATGTATGGCTGTCTATGAATGTTTCATTCCTCTCAATCATATTGCTTCTCACCTCTGCTAGAGTCATCTAATCTATGTATACCTACTTGCTGTGTTTGATTACATTGTGCATCTTCTCAGTGTTGGGGAAATTTCTTAAATCTATCTGGTGCATCACCCTTGTTTTCAAACTTTTATTCTATTTCCATTACAAGCATTCCCTCTCCCTTTTCCCCCTCAAAATTTAGTAGTTTTAGGTGATATCTAGACAAGGAAGCTAGCCTTCTCTGGAGGTTTGATCTCACTTATCAAAGTCCCACAATTAGAGATTGATCCCATGTTATTCCAGTTTGCAGAGGTTTCACAGCTTATGCAAGGGTGTAAAACTGGGTGATAACAACACCACTTTTCACTCACATGGACTTCTAAGCTAAATTTAAGCATCTCTAACTTTATGTTGCAATGCCTGTCTACCGACCAAATCAGACAATAACAAAAAACCTACTGAGTTGGATGGGACTAAAAGTCACGTAAACCCTAAATTTTGTTGAATATACTGACTAACACTACATACACTCTGAATTTATGGCAATTCAATTAGAGGGATAAAAGAGGATTTTCATCATTTCAAAGCCCATTTTCTCATTTGACAAAATATTTTGAGAGCTTTTGGTGATTTTTCAAGTGATTTCCCTATGCATCTCACAGACTTAACCTGACGACCTCCTCCCCGCCGTCACGTCTCAGCTCAACTCACCTCACGCAAACCAGGTAGGAGCTCATCCTTCATTTGGTTAGGGTTATGTTTTTTCAATCAAATACATTTCATTTCAAGAACATGGCGGGTGCATGGGTAAAATGAATTAGGGTGCATAAGTTAGGGTTTCATGTCTGAACTATTCATTTAATTTGTAAACCCTAGTTTAATCTTTGATGAGTGATGAAAACACACTTTCAAGAAAAATGAAACTAAGTACCAGCTAAACCCTAGAAAACAAAGCAAACCTAAAACACTTTTGAATCAATCTACAAAGGATAACAAATGAAAGTGAGTTTGCGCTAAGGGCGTGTCTGACTGACTCTCAAAAATTTCTTGATCGATCCAATTAGTCAGGGGCCTTGAAAACCCATCCTAAGACTTAAAACTTATTTAAGCACTAAAAAGTCAACTCTTTGACCTCATGGTGTTTCTTTCTTTAAATGATTTAGTCTGAAGATTGTAGAAGTCCCACATAACCTTGAAGCTTTCTTTGCACTAGTTTTTGCTTGCTTCGAACTTGCGCTAAAAGACCATCTCTCAGATCTTGGTTGGATGCCTGTAAAAATCCCACAAGTTGGTAATGTTCAAAACCTCCACTTGAAATAAGAAAGTGACTTTGCATGACAACTGATCTCATTCGACCATGCGCTAAAACGTGCCATCACCGAATTAGTTGGTTGACTTCAAAAACTTCTCTAGGTCAGGCAAAATCTGATCCTGCGCAAAGCTAATAAAGTCTATTCTAATCTCCTTGTGCTAAATTTTTGACTGACTAAATTGAATGACTAACTTGAGTCGGTCCCTCCTCAAACTCGCGCAAGGTCAGTTGACCATTAAAACCATGCAAAACCTTGTGAACGCATGAACATTGAAAGACTTGGTGGTCGGTTGGATCTGATTCCCCACTGAGGTTGGTTGACCTCAGAATCGGCGCTTTTTCTCTTGTAAGGTTAGTTGACCGCAAATTTAGCGCAAATTGAGTAAGATGACTGTTTTTAAGGAATTTTCAAATGGAGAAGTGTCTGATTGGGTAAATAATGATTGCAAATGATGAAGGATGATGTTTTACATGTTTTAAATGAGATTTTTGTAGCATTTGGGTATTTATTGCATGCATTGGTATTGAATTGCTTATTGTTTAATTATGTAATGGATGCAATAGATAGTGAATTTCAGATTTCTATTCTTTTAAAAGCATGTAGGTAACTTAATAGATTCATCATAAGTTCATTGGTTATACATGGTTGAGAGTTTAAGCAGTCCACTTGATAATCATAAAACTTAAACTTAGGAGTTAGTGAAAACTTCTCAAGGTATAAAACTTATAAGGTCTAGTCCTGTAGGTTAGATGACTGCACGAGCTTAGATCATGAGGTATGAATTCAAAGGCATCCCTCCGGAGACAAAGATTCATATCGAATGGAGTGACATAGGAGATACAAATTTGGGTCACATTGACCTTGTTGATGTTAGAATCAAAATATTTGGTCCAAGTCCAGCACCTAGAGCAAAGAAAGTGAGAGACAGTGGGATTGCATAGGCTATTGCTTTCCCTACATCTGTTCAGTGTATTGAACTTATAGTTGCCTATGCAGATAGGTATGACATCATGACCATGACAATACAAACTACTAGTGGAGATGTCTTAGCTGACTTAAGTCCACCCTCCTTAGCTAAAATCTTTGATATCCCATGGCACCCAGTAATGACCATGCCAGATAAGGCAGGATCAGAGGCCACATACAAGAAAGATGAAAATAGATGTAGAAAACATATGAATAAACAATGGGCAAAAAGTAAAAGGTCTGCCATTATCAAATTCCCTCAAGTTCTATATAGGAGCGACTTTCATGATAAAATAGGGGATTTGGTAACTTTCTTATGTAGAATATGAGGATTGCCTGCAGCATCAACTTTTGAGGGGTGGATGTTTGTTAGTTGAAGAGATATTGAAAGGAACTAAGTTCCACAGGTCACAAATTCTTAGTGATAACATTCATGAGGCATTCAGTAACTTTAAAGAGAAACGGTTCTTTAGATGGACATCCTATGTTGCTTATGCTTTGGCAAGGAGGAATCATTATGATGGTCTGTCTAAGGTGGGAGAAATTGGAAATGATGAACAAACTTAGATCAAGGTTTATAAATGTTATACACAACTCACATCGTCACAATCCCTTATGCATTTCAAGAGGGTAAATGATGCCTTTACCATGTACATAACCAAGTTATTACAAGGTAATATAGCTCTAAGAATATCCACAGAGGCTAAGAATGAAATCACGAAGTATGGTAGGTGGTATATTCAATTTGAAAAGTTCACATATTTGAGAATACAGGGCTTCAATAGAATGGTTTATGGACTCCCTAGGTATACCACAGATAATGTGTTTCTCCTGGAGTTATCTAGACAACTAATAACTTGTGCTGAGAAACTTAAACATCTAGTAGAACAAATGTCCAATTTCCCATTCAGTTAGGCAAGGGAAACTATGCATGTCCTTCTTTGGGGTTAGCTAAACACTCTAACAAAGAACTCCAACTGCTCAATCTTCATTACTACAAAAAAAAGAGAACATTTTGATCCTAATAAGGTGACGGAGAAGTATGTAAGTAAGAAATTGTTTCACAAAATGCATATAGAGGACTTTTGGGCCAATTGTATGGATGACTATGAGGTCATGAAGAAAACCCATTCTAGATTATCTCTGGCATTCATAAGGAAATTCCATATCATTCCAGTTCCTGGCCAATTAGAAGATGATGACAATGTAATGAGGAGAGGAACCTAGGAAGTACAATACCACTAGCTAATTCCCCTTCCAAATTATGTGAATGCTAAAGAAAGTTCTCTTGAGGTTATAATGAATGAGCCAATTAGATTAAGAAAAGCATGGGTGAGAGGTCAGATGGTTGTCTTAGAGAGACAAGGGGTACAACTCACTTATACTGCACTGGAATCCAATAAGGAGTCCAGAGAAGAAGAAGATGAACCCATAGACATCACTGATGAAGCAAAACCCACTCAAAGATATAAATATGATAGTGAAGATCATGTAACAATAGCAAAAAAGGCTAAGGCATAGAAGGGTAAGAAGGCTTCTGTGAAGCCACCTAAGAAAGACATGCCTCCTTGCACCAGGACAAGAGCCTCTAAGAAAAGAGATATACCCAGTGGCTCTAGAGAAGGTCCCAAGATAAAGAAAACCAAGGTAAAAACTGTTAGCTAGACTACAGAAGTTGATGCTGCTGCAACTCATGATGACACCAATCTACCAACCTCCCCATCTCCTTCTGCTCCATATGTGAATATTGTTGTGCTTTCCCCAATAGTTTCTACTACTGCATCTCCTTCTATTGCTTCCACTGCTGCACCTATGACCTCGGCAACCATTGTTTAGGAAACTGTCTATGCTGCCACTTCACCTTCTACTACTATTTCAACTATTTCTTGCTCATTGGCAGTATCTTCTAGCAGCCCTAGTAGTCCCATCTCCTCCATTTCTACCACCTCATGTTCCTCTAACACTACCATGCCTTTACCTTCCATATCTTCCATTTCATTATCTACCTCCCCTGCATTACCTCCCATTTCTACAATTCTTTCATCTTCTCTTCCCTTGCCCTCTCTATCCATTTCTTCACCCATAGTCATTTCCTCTATCTTGCTAACTTATTCTATCTCACCAACCTTGGGTTCAGTCATGCTTGCCAACTGGACACAAATGAACTTATATTTAGTTGCAATGCCTATATCCTCTGCTACTCCTATCTCTCAAATACCCATGGATCAAAATTCAACTTCCTTGGTTGTGTCATTGCTACTAGGAATTGACAAGGTATGTGCTGAATTGGGTTTGCAAGAGTCTGAGCCAGAAAAGGCTGTATGTACATAGACAAATGATGAAATATCAAATGAACCTTTGGGTGAAGTAGTCAATGTTGAAGTTATTGATATATCTAACAGCTCCAAAGAAAGGTCAAACAGAGGAAATCTTCAAATCAGCTTAGGAGAATGTGATGGTAAATTGGAGAAATCTCACTGGTGAAGGAGATAAAGATTCGGATAAAGACAAGGGGTCAAAGAAAAAATAGGGATTACTTTAAGGCCCTCCAAAAAATGATAGTGAAAATACTAATAAAATAAGTAAGCCCCTTTCTTCAACACCTGAATGGCTACATAATAGAATGGCATACCCAGAGCCACAGGTTGAAATAATGAAATTAGATTTGAGTACAATTTTGTCAAAGGCTCAGAAGCCAAAGAAGTAAAAGAAAGTGGAGGTACAATTGAGGATCTACAAGGATGGGAGGAGATCTAGGATTGCTGAAATAGCTGTCCCACCAGTCGACAAAAATAGAGAACAAGTCAGAGTCGAGGATTATGTCATCTCAACAGTTAATTTGGGATTGACCACAGGTGCTCAAAGATATGATGAATTTAAAGGGTCTATCACTTCAATTCTAGAATAGTTGGATAGAGATGAGCTATCAAAGAAGGAATTGAAACAACAAAATGAGGAACTCTGGACTTGCCTCTAGTTTGTGATTAAACCAGTTGATGCTGGTGGAGATATATTGATAGTGCCAACCTTCCTATCAACAAATGAAATGGAAAAGCTCAGTGAATTAAGGACCATGTCATAAGGCACCCATAAGTGGCTGATTAAAGTATGTGAAAAGGGGTGTGAAATGATTGATGTCGTGGCCAAGGTGCATAAGAGGTTAGTTGAGCTTCATGAGTAGTGGAAAGATCTGTGGGAGGAGTGTGACTCTTTTGAGGAATATTATTCTCACATGTTTCCCAGAGTCAAGAGTATCAGAGATTTGCCTACACAAACTTTATTGGCTGAAAATATTCTAACTGGTGATAAGTTGTATAAGGCTACTTAATGGTACCAGCACCTGAGGTTAAGAGGGAAATATTTGAGAACATAAAAGAAGCTTACAAGCTAGTAGATGAATAAATTCAAGCCTTGATCTATGATATTAGTGATACTTAAAAGGATTGTCTAGTAGACTGTTATAATGATTTTGCACCATATGATGTTGAAAAATGCAAGGACAAGCTACATAAGATAATTTTTGAGAATACTGAGCTGGATGTGGAGGCTAGGTTGGATAAGGTTAGTGGCCTCAGAGCTTAATTCAGTGCATTCCATAAGGTAAGCATAGAAATAGAGAGAATATATAACTGGCACAGCCAGGAATTGTAAATGTTCAAATATCAGGTTAATCACCCAAGGAATCTGGAGCCTTGAGAAATCAACCCAGCACTTGAAGCATGGGTCAACTACTGCAACAAATTGGTAGAAGAAGACAAAGTGGATTTGGATGATGAGTCATAATGTACTCTTTTGAATATTTTGAAATGTAATCCCATCACTTGTAAAAAATGACATATTTAGAGCAACATGTGACACTATTTTATCTTTATTATGCTTTAAAAATGGTCTTTTCTATTAATATCTTCAGTTGGGTACTCAAATTGACTAGATTTAATGTATTTGGGGGCTATTTTTTGTCTTTTTCATAAGAGACAAAATGTAATCCAGGATTTGCTGTCAGTTGTTATGAATGCCTTTATTGATATAATCTGAACCGTCGATGATGAGTTAATCTCCACCATCCATTGAAAAACTTGGTATGGCTCCTCCTCTATATAAAGGGCTGCCTATTCCATTATTTGTAAGAGAGAATTCTTGATGCCAAATTGTTGACATTCTACTATTTGAAGTAATACAAAGAAAGTTTCTATAGTTGTTCTGAGAATTTGTGTGTTGTGTTTCTCACTTGGTTTCATGGTTCGCTTCTTGTTCTCCCATAGTTAGTTTGTTTTGCTTTTATAATGTTCATGTTTTATTGAAAGTATCTGATGAATACTCTAAGTCCACACTTTTAGTCATTTGCTGATGGTAGATAACTGTGTAAAGTTAGTCTGGGCTAGTTAGTTGTGCTTAAGTTTAATTGCATTTCATAAGTTAAATTGCACCAACCATTGGGTATTTAATGAATGAATGTAATCAGAAAATATTGCAATTTCCATTGAAGATAGCATAATTTTCTACAGTAGTGTAACATTAATTTTCAGTTTGGTAACTCAGAAAACTGGTTAAATTTCACACTGTTTATCTATTTATAGTAGTCCATAAATTGTGAATGTCACTTAGGATTTCTCTAAAACCCTATCCCCTTTTACATTTTCATTAGAAATCATTGTTAGATTAAGAATTTCAGCATCATTTTACATTGTTTTATCAGCTGAAATCATAAAGGGTTTATATGTATTTGTTGTTCCAACTCAAAGATTTGTAGATTGCATGTAAGATCCCTTGTAGGCATAGCTAGAACATTCCAATTGAGAGATTCCAAGAAAGATAAGACCTAGTTGTAGAAACCTTGGAGTAGTCTTACCTAGGGTAGGATACTTTTCAAGAGAGGTGTGATACCAGCAATCAAACCTGTGTTGTTGTGTGTTAAAACACCCATCAACACTTTGATTTTGTTTTTAGTCATCGGACCATTTTTTAGGTATGGTGTATTCTATTTCTGTAACTTTCCAAACTTTGTAACCAAGAGAAAGAAGATGGATTTTCATCTGAGCTTTCCAGAGAACATAATTCGTTCCATCAAAATGTGGTGCTTCCTTCTTGTAATACATTTTGGATCTTCCTCAAGCTGTTAACTTTTCTGCAAAGGAACTTGGATCTGATACAAATTGTTGATATGTGCTAGACAACTAGGGGGGGGTGAATCAGTTGTCACAAAATTGTAAACACTTTCTACAAATTAAACATTCATCACTTATCCACAATTGTTATGATTTAACAATGAATGCATGAAATCAGAAACTTAACCATAGATGCAACATCAAACACAAGAGACACCAGATTTATGTGGAAAACCCCAAGGTGGGGTAAAAACCACAGAGTGGATTAACTCTCAATATATATTGCAATCTGGAAATAATGATGTTTAGGGTTGGTCACTCCATGGGCCTAAACATACCAGCTTATAGCCATGAACAACAATTAGGTCTAGAAGGCTCAGTGCCTCAACCCTAATCCTAGCAAGATTACAATAAGGGCTGTTAAACCCTACTGGTAGCTTACTTCTAGACTTACTACCATGATTAACACCTTTCTATATTTGCAACTGAAGTATAATGATTCCCTTGCTCTGCTCGTCTCTTCCACTACTCTCCTCTTCCTCTGCTATGCTCTTCCTCTTCTTTCCTTTGCCTCTTCTTTCCTCTACCTCTTCTCTACTCTGCCCTTTCAACCTTTCTTAATATATTCTCATTTTTGCTTAAGGACACTTTTCCAAAACTTAGCTACAAGTATTTATATCATATATCAACCTTAGAATGATCATCAAGGTTGGCAACACAATCATCAACCATTGGAGCAATCTCCAAGGTCGGTATTACAAACTTTTACAAAATAGGTCCTAACCTATTACAACAATGCACAAGGGAAATGAAATGTAGATCATGCCATGCCTTAGCTGGGACTCAAACATGATCTTCCATGCCACAACACACTTCCACAATCTTCCAGAGATCTCCACAATCATTGGGATCAACTAGGTCAGCCAAGACTGGTTACACGCTACATTATCTGGGAACAATCTTCACACACCATCTCAATTTCTTAACACAAACCAAAGTATAGCTCGGAACATGATTAGGATACATCCAAAAGCATGCTATAATCATTAGGAGCAACCACATGAACCTCAATCACTTTATCCATAGGAATCTTCTCACTGGAACACATGAACTTCATTGTCATCAACTATCATAAAAGAAAGATAGCTTGCGGACCACCAAACCATGAACCATTGCAACTATAGGAACTTATCATCATCCCAGACTTCCCTTTAGAACCACAAATCCAAATACTTTATTGCAGAGGAATGTGGAGCAGAATACTTTCTTCCTGTCCCAATTGAACTTACAGAAAAAGTAGGTTTCACTCTAATGAGTAAAAATCACTTAGATCTTCATGTGGATGGCTCAAACTTAGAATGTAGCATTCTCAGACATACCTCTAACTTAATTCCAATCTACAGACCATGATCTTCAAGCAGAAGTAAATGCAGAGAAGTTTACCGGACTGATCTTTAGCATACAACTCACTGTCTGTACTGCACTTCTCTATAACTCACTTGTTTTTTCCGAAGAGGGTAATTTTCTCAATATCCTCAACATACAAGTCTTCTAAACAAGTAATAGAATAAGATACAGTTAACACCAATGGCAACAAGGATATGTTGACATAAATGACAACACCGATTAGGCATATACTTACAACATATCTTTCTTATTTGTAATTAGGCTTGTGAGCCTTTTGAATGTAGCCCACATGTTGCTGACATATAAGAATTATGAATATATGATATATTAAATATTTGAACCTTCCATTGCATTCTATATTTGTGTTGTTTCCATTGTGTTTACTCTTATTGTATAGCCTGGACAGTTCATTCTCTGAACCGTCCAACTGTGACTACACCAAGTTTACATGTGCAAGGGTACAAGAGCTAAGAAAAAATGCTCTTGAGGAAAGGTAAGGCTCCCCATGCAAGGGGCACAATTTCAAGGAAAACAAACTCAAGGGTGATTCTCTCCAATGGAACCCTTAGGACTCCTACTCCAATGCCTATATGTACTATTGTGATGTTCACAACATGCCCCATTTTACTCCTTAGCAAAATGATGACCCATGTTGTTACTGTTGCTTTTGCTTTTTGTGTGTGTTGTTTTGCTTGGTGGCAAAGGGAAAAGAGGATTAAAATATACAAACCTTGTTGAAAATAGAGAAAAAATGCATTTTCAGTACCAGTGCATGATATGGTTGGATTCCTTGTGAAAAATGAGCTAGGGTTGTTTTTTGAACCATCTTAAAATTCACCATATTTTGCAAGTTATGATCATTTTGGTAAAATGTACATTCAGTTTTGTATATTGCTTTCATATACAAGACCATTTGTTTTTTTTTCTTTTTCCTTGTATGCATTTGATGAAAGTTTTGATGTATACATACAAGTGGACCCGAAGTGGTTTTAGGTTAAAGAAAATTGTTGTTTAAAATCCACTTTGTATCTCACGTATGTATGTCTGGCAGGTAAAATATACAGGGCACTTCATGCATGCGTGGACCCAAAAGTTTATTAAATAAAGAAGATCCTTGTATGTATCCTTGCTTGTATGAGAGGTCGGATACAAAGTGAACAGTGTGTGGGTCCCACCCCCTCATCGGCCTAACTTTTGATATCGGCGGGGGGTTGTTTTGTCTTGGCGATATCCTGTGTTTCACCGATAAAAGTATAGTATCGGCCTAACTGTGGCTATCGGAGTTGGATGATAATTTCACGCCGAAGGGTTTGGTCCTGCCGATGGTGTGGGGAGTTGCATATGTATTGCTATCGATGTGACTTTTGGTATCGGTGAAGTTCTGAATTGCCTCGCCAATATCTTATGTTACGCTGACAGAAGAAAGGACTTAGCCGAATAATGAAAGACATCGGCCAAACAATGGCGATCAGCGAAGAAAATTTTGGCTGTGCCGATAGGCAATGTTACGCTGATAGAGAGAAAGTAGTGAAGTGCTATCGGTAGGGGTTTTGTTAACTGCGCCGATAAAGGTAGATCACACCGACAGTGCGAGGATACAAGTCATTAGGGCTATATCAGCCAGAGTGAAATGATCGGCCAAATATTTTGAGCCCGTGCCGATGGTGTTACGTCATGCTGATGGATGGGGAATGATATACAAAGAATTTGAACAGGGGCATCGGTGTAAGGTGGGTGATCGGAATGAAACATTAAGCCCACACCAATGAATGAAAGTCATGCCGATAGGAAAGAAACACAAGTCAATACAGTTATTTCGCTGAAAGTTGAGCGATCAGTATGAAACTTTCTTGGACTCTCCAATGAGTGGATCTCACACCGATAGGCGGGGAAAGATAGAACAATAGGAATTTAAGGGCATTTTAGGGCCTAAATGCATGTTTTTGGTCAACAATGGTTGACCCGACCAGTTTAATGCTGTATTTGCATTTTATACTCAATTTTCACAGATTTGGGGCCCGATTGATGTGTTCACACTGTCATGACCAGATTTGGTAGATTGTTTTCCTTCCTGTAGGTTTATTAAATGTTAATACTTATTGCTTATCTTTTTTTTGTAGGTTTGCAGGTGAAGAAGGGCTGAAACTTGATGGCAATGACATCACAGAGGATGGAAATCTGATCTCAGGAGCAGGGAAGATAAGGATGAAGGGCGAGGAAGTCAAAGGTCTTCATTTATGAATGACAAAATGCAACTAAAGTCATTATTGCAGCAGACCACAGAAGTTATTATTGAGCTGCTAGGGTTTCTGAGTGGCATATTTCGCCTAGATTGGAGGTATGCTCAGAGGTATTTTGGGAGACTTGTTCTCCAACATTTATTGCTATAGCTAGAGGTTTGAACCATTGTTTAACTAGGGTTTTGAGTTGTATTGAGGACAATCAACAAGTCTATATATTGTGCCTCTCTACTTTGTAAAACTTTACATAGGGATTTTTAGAAAATAGCTAGCAGTTGTATTAAAAGACCTTTTAGTTTAGAAGTAGAAGAAGGAGTCACCTGTGTCTGCAATAAGGAATGCGTGGAACATCTAGCTTCCTTACTGTATCTGTAAAGCTTGTAAGTTTTCTGTAATTTGATCAGTGAAGTTAAGAGTCATTCAGACATTGTAAATCTTATATGACTATCTATTTGTAATACAATTGAATCTGGGATTCTGCATCTATCTTCTGAGTGTTTTCTTGATCTTCATTGTGTTTGAAACATTTTCTCTTAGAGCTTGCAATCTTAAGTGTATGTTTGTGAAAATGCTTAGAACTTACATTTAAGGTTTTTTCTATGGATTTGCTCAATTTGCTGCAATACCTATAAAGTGCATAACAGAACAATTAGATCCTTTAGTAGAATGAATGGAGTTTAGATTAGATCTTTCTAACTTTTCCCAACCCATCTGAAAATACTTAGCTTAAAATGTAGAAATCTAAAGGAAATTGTCTCACATCTAAAAAGCATGTATAACTAAGTTTGAAGAAGACAGTTTTCATAAATATTTAAGAGAGGAAAGCTGTAATAATTCAAGAAGACCATTCAAAAGTTTTACAGCATAGTAAATATTTTATGCAAAAGGAATGAACAACTTGCTGATATTTATGATCTTTTTGCATAGTTTGAGTCCAGTTAATCATCAAGAAACCCTAAACTATGTAAGGCCCCTTGAACATTACAACTTCACATCGACCAACTAAATTTGCCCAACAGGTCAAGACCTGACCATATTAAACTTGGGATTAAGTGAATCTTAACCGATTCCTTCATATCTTTCAAGTCAGTTTTGGTTCATTTTATGTGAATTTTAACTAATTGTTATGATTGCATCAAAACCATCATCAACAATTTTTCTAGTGCTAGAAGGAGGGCTGACTTGAGTTAGGGTTTGTTTCAAACTGGCTAATAACAGTGATAGAGTGACTAGATCTAGATCTAGTTCAAGGGATATATTTGTGCAATTACCTGACATAAGGCAAAGTAAGAACCCTTTGATTTGGAATCCTAAAATATTGCAAGCAGGAGGTTCATTTGGAGCACCTCCCGGCTCAACTTTTAGCATTCATAACTTTGTGAGTCCTGACAGATCTTCATTCAGATCTCTAAATCTTGGTTCAGGTACTCCTAGGGATCCTAATCCCCTAGGAAACCCAGGTATTCCCACAGGTCTAGGTCAAGCTCAAGCACCTGCAATGGCTTATTTCAATGTCCAGTCCCCCATACACTTCAATGATTATAATGAGATGCCCAAAAATCCAAAAAAGATATGTCCCAAATACCAGTTGCACCAAGACCTGGAAGACCATATTAGAATATTTAAGGAAGCATGCTTTAGGGCTAGATTAGAACATGAGGACATGGTGTGTAGATTATTTCCCTACACCTTTAATGAGCAAGCCTCTAACTGGTATGTAAACTTACCCAACGGTTACATTTCTTCCTGGTCACTTATGGAAGAAGCATTTCTGTCAAGATTTAGAGGACCCATTGATCCTTGCATCCTGTATCACAAATTGGCTACCATAAAAAGAGGAGAGGGAGAGTTGATTGATAATTTCAATGACAGATTTCAAAAGGCCTACTCTAGGTTGATGGCCCCTTACATTGTGGATGATGATACCTTGTTGGCTGTCATGCCCGTATCATGCCCATCTGTATGTTATCATACAAGTGGGTAAACACAAGCAAAACCAACAATTTGTTTTTTCTAATTAACATCTAAATGTATCAAAAGTGAAACATATAAGGACTTGCAGAGTCTTTCACCTAGATAATAGTAGTGTGATTAGAGAGATAGAGGAATACTTTAAGTCAAACTCTTCGCAATGTATCCTATAAATAACATGCAATAGTTATTCACATAACAAGATTTAAGTGGAACATATTACTTTCTCCTTCACTATCATTCTGTCACTAATTTCTATAAATATAATTTTTTTTTCCCTAAGAGTAAGACATCACTTATCCCTAATCATACACACATTCCTCACTAATACTAGGATGCCACATTGCTAGATGGAACACAAAACATTTTAATTCACTACCCATCTAATAGAATTAACCCTAAGCATACAAGGTTATAAGTTTAAGCAAGACTTAGTTTATTCAACTAACTTAGTTACATTAAAATGAGTACAAAGAGTAACTAATAATTTAGTGATATACTAAGTTAAATTGTTTACATGTGTCTATTATAATGCTACACTACTTAAGCTAAATCAGCAAATAAATAAATAGTAAGGCTAGGTTACTAACTTAAATAAAACTAGTTAAATTTCTTACTCACTAAATAAAATATTTTAAGCAACTTATATAATTTCTAACATTATTAGTTACTCAACATAAATTACTAAATAAGCAATGATCTAATTTAGAATCTACCCAACTCTCTTTAATTTCCTAATATAAAATTTACAAGAGTTAAAACAATTTTGTATTCACCCACATTAAAATTTATCACATTCTAATTCATTCTAATTTATTCACATGGTAGATTCATCAACTCTGTGTTGATCAATAATGTTTCCTTTTAAACTCACACAATCAACTTGTAATATTTTTAATTAGTGATGTTACAAATAAATTATGATAATCTTTCTATCCCCATTGTTCTATAGTTATTATTTAAGATTATCTATATAATTTTTAAAATACATTAAGGAATGATAAAATTTAATTAGTATAAATTAACACATTGTTATTATAACCTTTAAATTACTCTAATTTATCCTAAATAAAATTCATGATGCCATCTTACTCTAAAAATTTAAACTTAGGATAAAAATCATTAAAGAAATAAAAAGTAGAAATGAGATAAAAATTAGAAATATTAATAAAGGAATTGAACAACTAATAGGAGAGAATTACAACACTATTTTTTTGGGAAGTTAGTTTCCTTACTAAAAATAAAATTTACTCACTCATATAATTTTCTCAATTCTAAAGATTTACTAAAAACTATTATTCTTTTTCCTTTCTGTCATCATCACAAGATTTATTGAACTTATTTAAATTTGCTTTCTATTCTTATTTATTGTATACTTGATATATTTTACATAGAGTTATAAAAAAAATCAAATTTATTATTGTTGGTAGATATTTTAATTATAAATGAAAGTATTAAATTATCAAAATGTAATCATATATTTCATTTTGTAACCATTATAAAAGGGCAATCAATTTATAAGAAAATGGGGCTCACCATCAAACCCACAAATCATAAAGCCAAAAATCAAGTAACTAAAATGATTTATTAGAAGTAACTAATTCCACTAAAATAAAGGAACTATTATTAAATAACTTCCTAAAAAAATTTAATAAAATCTTCAAGATCTTATAAAATTTAATAATAGAAACTAACTTATTTGCTTTCTTCCTAATTCCCATATTCTTTCAACCTATAATATTTTTTTTTCACTTCATAAAAAAACCATATTGTTTTATTCTTTTCCTTTTAACTTAAATTAAACTATATATATTATAACGGAATGATATCCTCAACTATTTACTGTGCACAATAATTCATAAATACAATCGATTAACACACATTTTAATTTATATTCTCAAGGAGATTCGAGACATGGAGGATGGAAAAAGGAATGATTTATATATATATAACAGAAAATAGCGATTATAAAATATTGCAGGCAGCCGTGGAAATGTTTTTTTTAAGTTTAAATATCTTGCAAATTTGATGGAATAATGGGGAGGGCAACGGACTCAAGAGACAGTGAAATGATGAACAACCATTATAATACACATAAATAACATAGCACTTTTAATAGCAGTGAATTGAAAATACATAGTGATCAAAATATACACATCGCAACAGGGAATTTAATATAGAAAAGCAATGAAATTTATTAAACTTTAGCAAGGCTCAACAACCTTTAAACTTAAATAAACTCACATGAAATAAATGATTTTAAAAGAGTAGTTAACATCATTTGCAACAAAGGGTTTATAGGTTCAAAGAGGAATAAACAAAATTATATTCTGAAGTAGATTCATTTTTCCAGTTATGAGTATAATAATCCAAGAGTATACAATCTATAACAAAATTATATTCTGAAGTAGATTCATATTTCCAGTTATGAGTATAATAATCCAAGAGTATACAATCTATAATGATAATAAAAAGATTCCAATTCTTTCTCATACAGCCATAACCATCAAATTCATAGATTTATACAACATAATTGAAACAAAGCAACATCTTTCAAACTTAACCACATACATAAACATTGAGCAAAGGGGATTTCTCACACCCCCAAGTATTCTTTTTCTCAACACAAGTGGATTCCAATGGGAATCACGACTAAGGCACTTTTGACCAATTTACAAAACTCTCTAAATCTTTCTCTTGCAACCTCATGAAGACTTGATTTCAATTTTCAACTTTTACAATGCATCTTTCCAACCTGTACACAAACAAAGGCCAAAATAGGTGGCCAAGTCCTGCTCTCCACCCTACCATAGGGATTGCCTAAGCACATCCCACCACCGAGCAGGAGAACTCCATAAACCAAGAAACACACAAGCAAATCTTAAAAATTCACATCAAATCAAGAACAACAGACAACTAAATCCCATGGGTAGACTCACACATAAGGATCCTTTCGAGATCCAAAAAGGGGGAGAGAGGGGATTAACATCCCTCTTGGGGAATAAAACCAAACATAATCATAAATCTTCACATATCATCATCTGATACTCCACACCTCATAAGTCATCCACACCCATATCTTCTCATGCCTCCATATTCCCATCACTAACAGTAAACACGAACTTCCTTCTCAACACAAACCCATACCTCCCAAATACCATCACCCACATACTAATCATAAAACATCATTATCACTGTCTGAATCATGAAACAAAAAACTTCCCCAAGAGAAGCTCCACACCTCTCTCTACCCCAAACACGTGGGAGGCTCTCAACAAGTTGGAGGGCCGCTCCCATACAACCCAATCCCAAACAAAATGTAACAACCAACACAGACAAAACCCAACACCCATAAAAATCATATTTCTCAAACATATACAAAGTTTTTTACCAGATTAAAAAAGTAAGAAACTCTCAGAAAATTTACCTCAGCTCCCCAAGTTAGGGTGAGCCCAAAAATTGAAACCAAATTAATTTCCCAATTGTTTTCTCATGAATCCAAGGCCTTCAATTAACAGAACTTCTTCCAACTCAAAACCCAAAATCCCTATCTTCTCACCATTTTCTCCATTCATAAAACTTCACACACAAATAAGAATAATCAATCAAAGTATGAAAACCCTCTCCAAATTTCCCATAAATAAAAACTCCCAAAAAATTCCAAAAAGAAAGAAAGCATAAAGGAAAGCAACTTTCCTTTTTTTCTCTTCCCATAAACTCATCTTTTTCTAAAAATAAAACAAGGAGATAAATCTTCTCTAAAGTTTAAAATATAAAATTATAATATTTATCCTCATCCCACAAATAAATAAATTAAAATAAAATAAATATGACTTTTACCTCAAATGAAAATTTAATTAAAAATAAAAAAAATAACATCATCCACAAAATAATAATAAAAATAAATTTATTTAAAATACTCTCACACCACTTAAATTAAAGATTTATAAATAATAAATCACCACAACCAAACAAAAATAAAAATAAAAGACTGCAATGACATTACATCACAAATTAGCCTTAACCCCTTCCCCAGGTTAGGCTAGGCTTAACTGGTCTGACATAGGGTTTATGGAGTCTCCAAGTCCACTTAAGGAGCTTGACCACCTACCTACACACTTAATTTCTGAACATCAGTTTGTCAAGTAAATATAGTCGAAGCAACTTGAAATGCATAGAAAAATTAATTAATGAATCCAACTTCATTCATGATTACATAATTCAAATAATATAATTTATTTTATTTAAAGACTATCACGAAATCATTTAATTCATTCAATACTTTCTTTTTCTGCACAATTAATTATCCAGCAGCAACTCATCAGAATAAATAGCATAAAATCCAAACATAATTCCCAAAGAGTTTAATTATATCATAATGTCCAATCACACACATCAAAATAGACAATTATAAATAGTATCATATCATGGTCTCAAGTATAGTACTAGTTAGGCCTCACATTGGCTATGTACTATGCAGCCTTAGATCTTTTAACTACCATGTTTGTCAAAAGAAAACCTGACATAGATTCAATATCCAAAGCCTATAAAGAGGCAGCCTCAATAAATCAAGAGATGAGGCATACAACTTATAGTCCATTTGTTAATGGAGGAAATTTTGGGGTGAAAAATCAGGCACAACCTTGGAATGGAGTCCCTATGCATCACACTCCACTATTAAATCCGGTTCCTACATACACACCTGTGTATAGTCCTACCCCAATCCAAGCCATAGCTCCTTACACAGGTAACACTGCTAATAACAGTCAAAATAATGGTCAGCCTTTCTTCCAACCCCCTAGGGATACAACTATGGCAAAGCACAAGAGGAAAGGGAAGAAATTAAAGAGATCACTACGCATTTGAAAAGATTGACCACTGAACTAACACAACTAAGAAATGAGAACCTCTATGGAAGAAGTAACCAAGGATACAATCAAAATCAGAATAATAACCAAGGCCAAAATCAGAACTATAGTTCAAATCAAAATCAGCATTACAATAAGAACTATAATCAAATCCATACCCAAAATAATAGCCAAGGCCAATGTTCAAACCAGAGCCAAAACTATAATCAGCATCAAGGTCATAACCAAGGGCAACCAATGCAAAATAGAGGGCCAGTGATAGATAATAGGGCTTGGGGTAATAATAACAAAAATTAGAATTAGCCCAGGCCATCCAAAACATGGAACACTGGACTAAACAATGGTACTCTAGCTTCTCCTTTTGAGAATATAGATAATCATGATGCAAAACAAACGGCTAGCATCCAAATGGCCAATACATAAAAAAAAAATTGGTGCAAATTTCACAATACCAATGCCCATGCTGAGCTTGACTGTCCACAGTTTCATTTAGCAGCCAGCATTTTTAATATAGACGTGTAGCCTCCTACTTCTAAATTTCTCATTCCCAAGGGTAATGAGGTAGTACCCTCAGGGTATGATACAGCTTTAGTTTTAGAAACCTTTACCTTTGCAACTACAGAAGAGAAAGAGGATGAATTGTTGGAAGATGAACCATACTTTTGTGAAAATCTTTATCCTGAATCAGCCTTTGTGTTAAATGCTTTTCAGTTTCCCTTTGAAATTGAAAATGAGGTATTAACTAAAACAGAAGAGGTGCAGGCTTTTCAATAGACAAATAGAAACTACACTTACAATTTAAGGAACAACACTAGGCCAGGAGGACCTTTCACCACTTCCACTCCTCCTAACAACTTCAATACACCCCCAGATCAAAATGCTAGCAACAACCCTGCCATACTCAAAGCTAATCATCATACAAATAGTGGGACATCACTACAAAAGACCCAAACAAGTAAAACTGAAATAGTAGAGACATCAAGATTAATGAGTTACTTGTCAGAGGAAATAAATAAAATTAAGGTTAGCATTCCTCTGAATGAATTATTGAAAATTCTAGGGATCAGAAATGCTTTTATAAAATCTCTGGATGTATCCATGACATATGAGGTTGCTACTGATATAGTTGTTCCTAATAGAGATTCGCTGCCTAAAGAGGAGAGTAAGAAAGTTGAGCAACCTTCCAATACAAATGTAGTAATATATGCTGATAAGAAGGATACTCCTCCTTTCTTGTTAATTGTTAGATTCTGTGGAAAGAACATACACAATCGCATGGTGGACTCTGGTGCCTTAGCCAATGTAATGCCCTTAGGGATATGTAAAACTCTCGGGCTGACTCCCACCAGATCTACTAAGGTTGTCACACAGTTAGATAAAACTAAGGTTAGCGTGATAGGAGAACTAATGAACATTCAGATGCAATTAGCTTCAGACCCTAGGGTAAGCCAATTTATTGACATTTAAATCGTGGATATACCTGTGAATTATGGAATGTTGTTAAGTAGGGATTGGTCCAAAACATTGAACGGATATATGGCCACTGATTTTTCACATATGTGGTTACCTTGAAGAGGTGTCCCAAACCAGATTAGAATAGAGGTAGAACCCAGGATGAAACATATGATAACAGAGTATAATCGAAGAAATGAAATATTATATGATGCTGTTGAACCTAGTGTTTATAGGATTACCAACAATGGGGTACATATTGAAGAGATCATGATGTTAAACTTTAGAAAAAAACATGTCAACAAGGAGACAACATTATTCATTGAGTTTGATAAAAATTCTTCGGATGAAGAAAATAGTGCAATAGGCAAATTTGGTCATGCCATTAGACAAGAGGTGGAAGAGTGCATTAAACAAAGTCTGCCCGCCCAATGTAAATTTTATAAAAACAAATGTAGAGTTCACGACAGGCCACATTCTGAGGAGAGTTGTGGAATGTGCAAGGACATCATCGAATATGAATACAAAAAATGCATGAAGAGGGTAGGGTTACAAGAGGAAAATGTGAATCCTGATCAAACACAGAAATATGTTTAGGGTGATGTAGATGCTCTGATTTCAAATTTAGAAGAGGGAATAAAGGACAAGGGTAGTTGTATTTCTGATTTGCACGTTGAAAATACACATATGCAAGTTAACCAAACATAAATACCCATGAATAAATATACCAGCACCTCACAAGTAATAGAAGAGATGAAGCATGCCAAGGGGAAAGATCAGAAAAGTAAAGATGGCATGTGGACATTAAAATGTGACAGGTCCAAGTCAAAGCAGGGTGCGGGTGCAGGTATTGAACTCATAGATCCTCAGGGTAAGTCATACCTAGCAACATATAGACTGCAGTTTTCTTGTACTAACAATATTGCTGAATATGAATCCTTAATTTTGGGACTTGTTATGGCCATTCAGAAAAAGGTGAAAACGATTAAGGTATTTTCAGACTCTTAACTAGTAGTCAGATAAGTAAGGAAACTATATGCTTGCAACTACAAGAAAATGATTTGTTACAGACATAGAGTATGGGGTTTAATAGATTTATTTGATGCTTTCAACATAGAGCACATCCCTAGAGAGCTGAACCATAGGCCGGATGCACTGGCAGTTGTAGCTAGCACATTAGAACCTTTGACACTGTCAGGTCTAAGACGATTCACTGTTGAATTAGTTAATGTTCCCAGTATCCCAGATAATGTCAAACACTTTCAGGTATTTGGAGGGGAGCAGCAAATTATTGACTTCTTGACCTGCAATGAGGTATTTGAGGCTCAAATCATTGATGAGCAAGAAAGGCCTGAGATAACATGGGACGAAGAAGATATAATCAACTTGAAGAGCAACTTTTTACCCAAAGGGGTAATTGAACTAGAACATATTTTTGACTTCGATGGAGTAATAAGACAGAAAGATTTACCCAAAATAGAAGGGGGTAAGTGTGATTTACACAACTTAGGGATAGAGCAAAATCCACAAAATGTGCCAATTGGAAAGGCTTGTTCTGAGAAAATAAGAGGAGAAATTATTGACGCCCTGAAAGATTATAAACACGTTATAGCATGGACATATGAAGACTTGAAAACCTATGATACGTCCATCATAACCCATGTGATACCTTTGAGACTAGAGGTTAAACCATTCAAACAGAAACAAAGGCCTGTGAACGCCATTCTAGAGCCTTCAATCTTTGAGGAAGTAAAAAAATTGCTGTCTGCTAAAATAATTTTCCTAGTCAGACATTCAGTTTGGGTAGCTAACCTAGTACCAGTAAGGAAGAAAAACAGAGACATCAGATTATGCGTAGATTTTAGAAATTTGAATAAAGCATCTGAAAAGGATTTTTATCCTCTACCTCCTATAGATGAAGTGCTACAAGCAGTAAACGGAGCAAAGATGATGTCTTTTTTAGATGGTTTCTCAAGCTATAACCAGGTTTTAATAGATAGGGATGACAGATTAAAAACCACCTTCACTTGTAAATGGGGAAATTATGCATATAGGAGAATGCCTTTTGGTCTAATCAATGTAGGTGCCACTTTTCAGAGAGCCATGGACATTGTGTTCCATGGGTTATCAGGTAAGTGCATTATTGTGTATATGGACGATCTGACTGTGTATTCCAAGGATGCATCCACTCACGCTGAAGATCTCAGGAAAATACTTAAGCGATGTGAAAGGTATGGAATTTCCCTGAATCCTAAAAAATGTTCATTTGGAGTTACTGAAGGTAGATTACTAGGGCATGTCATCTCTGAAGATGGAATATTGATTGACCCAGATAGAATAGAATCAATAAAAAGTTTGCAAATACCAAACAATAGGAAAGAGTTAAAATCATTTTTTTGGTAAGATTAACTTTGTTCAGAAGTTTATCACGGGTTTTGCAGAGATCGTACAATCGTTAAACACCATGTTGAAGAAAGATGCGCTGATGGAGTGGACGCCTATGGCTAGGGCTGCATTCGAAGGTATCAAGAGGGCCATTTCTGACGCTCCTATATTAGCGAGCCCAGACTACACCAAAATGTTTTATAACTATTCCTTTGCATCTTCACATTCAGTCGCGGCTGCCTTGACACAAAAGGGTGAAAACAACGAGGAGAAACCCATTGCATTTATGAGCCTGCATTTGAAGGATGCACAATCGAGATGTCTGGATAGTGAGAGATAAGTATTTGCATTAATGAGAGCCATGAAAAAATTTAGGCATTATATTTTGTGTAGCCAGATCAAAGCTATAGTGCCAGACGCAGTAGTAAAGATGTTGCTGATGCAAAACAAACCTGGAGAAAAGAGAGCCAAATGGATCACCACGCTGCAAGAGTTCGACATGGAAATCATTCCAATGAAGCAGTCAGAGGGTAGGCGTTGGTGCAAACAATAGCAAACACAGACCCAGATCTGATAAAATAGCAGTATGTGCTAAATTCTCATCACATATCAAACTGGTATGGTGATTTAAATACTTTTCTAATAGTTGGAAAATACCCAAATAGGATGAAAGCTTCTTGGAGGAGAGCTTTGAAGATTAAAGCACAAAAATATATGGTACAAGGAGGACTTCTATTTAGGAAGAACCATGATGGAATTTATTTGAGATGTCTAAATAGAGCTGAAGCGGATAAAGTGTTAACAGAACTGCATGAGAAGTACGGAACCAGTCATGGTTCCCATCTAGCTACAATGCACAAGATATTAAGGGCGGGCTATTATTGGCCCACGATGTTCAAAGATACAGAGAGTCACATTAAGAGTTGCCACACCTGTCAGACTGCAGTAGATAAGGGAAGAAATTAGGCCAACCCATTACAACCTGTGATTGAATCAAGACCATTTGCACAGTGGGGCCTGGATTTTATTGGAGTCATCAATCCTCCATCTTCTGCAAGACACAAGTTCATACTGATGGTGACAGACTACTGTACAAGGTGGACTGAGGCCGCATGCTACAAATTCTCCACAACTGAGGTAGTTATCATGTTTCTTGAAGAAAACATCATCACCAGGTTTGGAACTCCCTATTCATTGGTATGTGACAACGGCCCCGCTTTCTCTTCTTTAAAGTTTTCTAAATGGGCATTTGAATACGGGATTGTTTTAAAATTTTCTTCAAATTATTACCCTCAAGGTAATGGATTAGCTGAGTCTACGAACAAAATTTTATTAGATATAATCAAAAAGTTAATTGCAAAGAGTCCTAGAGAGTGGAATACCTTGTTAAAATATGCACTGTGGGTAGATAGGACCAAGTTCAAAACAGCTTTAGGTAGTACACCTTATTATTTAGTTTATGGGACTAATCCCATACTTCCAATAAATCTAAGAATACCAATCTGGAGGTTTGCCAATGAGTTTTAGGCTTTGATAACCATAGGGAAGCTAGGATAGTACAAATGCTACAACTAGAAGAGAAAAGAGGTCAAGCCATTGAGAAATTTGCCAAACACTAAGCAGTAATAAAGAGGTGGTTTGATAAGAGGGCAAGAGTCAAGACATTTAGGATATCAGACTTAGTGTTGTGCTGGGATAAAGCACATGAAAAGAAAGGGATCCATGGAAAATTTGATAAACTATGGCTAGGTCCATTGCAAGTCTCAAAAATAATAGGGGACAACACATTTAGACTCAAGACCTTGACAGGGGAAGATGTGCCATTACCAGTTAATGGCCAACATTTGAAACACTACTTCCAGGCCTGAGGTAAAGGGGCAGTCTATTTTGTGTAATGTAGTGTAAGTAATGTACAGTTTTCTTTTGCTGTTTCTTTTTTAGGATTAGTTGTTTGTATAGTTTTGTTTTCTGTTTCTTTCTATTTGTTGTTTTGTTTCTGTTCCTTTGTTTGTACAGTCTTCTTTTGCTTTGTTTTGTTTTTCTTGTACAGTCTGTTGTTTGGTTCGTTGTTTTCTCCTTAGTAGGGATCTTTGTTTATTCCTTTAGAGTATTAAGGAGCAAGCTAACAACCATTCAAAATAGTATAAAATTTAGAATATTTAGGTTGATTATTTGCAATTTATGCATAACTTGTTGTGACTGTCATGAATGAGAGTTGTTTACCTTCTAATATTTTGTATTCAATAAATGTGATTGAGAATTCAAGGGAGGTTTCTCACGATGACACACCTAAAATCCTTGGGTTTGTTGAACCTACCAGTGTAGATATTAGGTGAAAAATCCAAGGTCACCCTTTCTACCATTACAATTCTCAGCTTAATTTTAGCAAGTGTTCACTCCTTGCATTATGAAGTTACAACTGCAATATCTTGTGAAATCTCTTTCAAAAATTAGAAAATATAAAATATAAAATGAATAAAGCAGATTATATTGAAAATCTAGATTAAGCCATCTAAGTAACTCTACCGGGGCTATAGACACTCGCTGGCAGTGGGGCTCTACTTAGGAGAATTGTAACGATAACCTTGTCGGGGCTATATACGCTTGCTAGAAGCAAGGCTCTATTTGGTTGGCTATGAGGGAATATCCTCAACTATGTAGGCTAATGTCAGTCACTGGTTTGTTCAACCGATCTTTAAGATGAGGATAATTAATCATGTGTACATACTTAAACTGAAAATGAAAATTCATGCATCCTTATTGAATACCTTAGGTCTCAAGTTCAATAATAATTTACAAGAAAGATGGTTGGAAGTTATGGATTTATTTCATTTAGTTTTCTTAAATGCTTTGAATTTAATTATTTTGTTTGGTTGCTAGTTGTTGTGATGTTCACAACATGCCCCATTTTACTCCTTAGCAAAATGAGGACCCCTGCTGTCGCTGTTGCTTTTGCTTTTTATGTGTGTTGTTTCGCTTGGTGGTTAAGGGAAAAGGGGATTAAAATATACAAACCTTGTTGAAAATAGAGAAAAATACATTTTTAGTTCCAGTGCATGATATGGTTGGATTCCCTGTGAAAAATTAGCTAGGATTGTTTTTTGAACCGTCTTAAAATTTGCCATATTTTGCAAGTTATGATCATTTTGGTAAAATGTACATTCAAGTTTGTATATTGCTTTCATATACAAGATCGTTTATTTTTTTTCTTTTTCCTTGTATGCATTTGATGAAAGTTTTGATGTATACATACAAGTGGACCCGAAGGGGTTTTAGGTTAAAGAAAATTGTTGTTTTAAATCCACTTTGTATCTCACATTTGTATGTCTGGTAGGTAAAATATACAGGGCACTTCATGCATGCACGGACCCGAAAGTTTATTAAATAAAGAAGATCCTCGTATGTATCCTTGCTCGTATGAGAGGTTGGATACAAAGTGAATGGTGCGTGAGTCCCACCCCCTCATCGGCCTAACTTTTGATATCAGCGGGGGGTTTTTTTGTCTTGGCGATATCCTGTGTTTCACCGATAAAAGTTTAGTATCGGCCTAACTGTGGCTATTGGAGTTAGATGATAATTTCATGCCGAAGAGTTTGGTCTTGCCGATGGTGCAGGGAGTTGCATATGTATTGCTATCAATGTGACTTTTGGTATTGGTGAAGTTCTGAATTGCCTCGCAGATATCTTATGTTACGCCGACAAAAGAAAGGACTTAGCTGAATAATGAAAGACATCGGCCAAACAATGGCGATCGGCGGAGAAAATTTTGGCTATGCCGATAGAAAGAAAGTAGTGAAGAGCTATTGGTAGGGGTTTTGTTAACCACACCGATAAAGGTAGATCACACCGACAGTGAGATGACACAAGTCATTAGGGCTATATCGGCCAGAGTGAAACGATCGGCTAAATATTTTGAGCCTGTGCCAATCGTGTTACGTCACGCTGATGGATGGGGAATGATATACAGAGAATTTGAACAGGGGCATCGGCATAAGGTGGGCGATCGGAATGAAACATTAAGCCCGCATCGATGAATGAAAGTCATGGCGATAGGAAAGAAACACAAGTCAATAAGGCTATTTCGTTGAAAGTTGAGCGATCGATATGAAACTTTCTTGGACTCTCTGATGAGTGGATCTCACACCGATAGGCGGGGAAAGACAGAACAATAGGAATTTAAGGGCATTTAAGGGCCTGAATGCATGTTTTTGGTCAACAATGGTTGACCAACCAGTTTAATGTTGTATTTGCATTTTGGACTCAGTTTTCACAGATTTGGGGCCGGATTGATGCGTTGACACTGTCACAACTAGATTTGGCAAATTGTTTTCCTTCCTGTAGGTTTATTAAATGTTAATACTTATTGCTTATCTTTTTTTCTACAGGTTTGTAGGTGAAGAAGGGCTGAAACTTCATGACGATGACATCACAGAGGAGGGAAATCCGATCTCAGGAGCAGGGGAAGATAAGGACGAAGGGTAAGGAAGTCAAAGGTCTTCATTTATGAATGACAAAATGCAATTGAAGACATTACTGCAGCAGACCACAGAAGTTATTATTGAGCTGCTAGGGTTTTCGAGTGGCATATTTCACCCATATTGGACGTATGCTCAGAGGTATTTTGGGAGACTTGTTCTCTAGCATTTATTGTTGTAGCCAGAGGTTTGAACCATTGTTTAACTAGGGTTTTGAGTTGTATTGAGGACAATCAAAAAGTCTATATATTGTGCCTCTCTACTTTGTAAAACTTTACACAGGGATTTTTAGAAAATAGCTAGCAGTTGTATTAAAAGACCTTTTAGTTTAGAAGTAGAAGGAGGTCTCCTGTGTCTGTAATAAGGAATGTGTGGAGCATCTAGCTTCCTCACTGTATCTGTAAAGCTTGTAAGTTTTCTGTAATTTGATCAGTGAAGCAAAGAGTCATTCAGACATTGTAAATCTTATATGACTATCTATTTCTAATACAATTAAATCTAGGATTATGCATCTATATTCTGAGTGTTTTCTTGATCTTCATTGTGTTTGAAACATTTTCTCTAAGAGCTTGCAATCTTAAGTGTATATTTGTGAAAATGTTCAGAACTTACATTTAAGGTTTTTTCTGTGGATTTGATCAATTTGCTGCAATACTTATAAAGTGCATAACAGAACAATTAGATCCTTTGGTAGAATGAATGGAGTTTAGATTAGATCTTTCTAACTTTTCCCAACCCATCTGAAAATACTTAGCTTAAAACGTGGAAATCTAAAGGAAATTGTCTCACATCTGAAAAGCATGTATAACTAAGTTTGAAGAAGACAATTTTCATAAATATTTAAGAGAGGAAAGTTGTAATAATTCAAGAAGACCATTCAAAAGTTTTGCAGCATAGTAAATATTTTATGCAAAAGGAATGAACAACTTGCTGATATTTATGATCTTTTTGCATAGTTTGAGTCTAGTTAATCATCAAGAAACCCTAAACTACGTAAGGCCCCTTGAACATTACAGCTTCACATCGACCAACTGAATTTGCCCAACAGGTCAAGACCTGACCATATTAAACTTGGGATTAAGTGAATCTTAACTGATTCCTTCATATCTTTCAAGTCAGTTTTGGTTCATTTTATGTGAATTTTAACTAATTGTTATGATTGCATCAAAACTATCATCAACATGTACCACTAGTCGATCCATGAGACCTATGGGAATGAGGTATCTTGCTATGAGTACATGATTATGAAGGCCCCATAGCAGTAAAGTCTCGCTCTCCAAACCCAAGACAAGCCATCTCATGAAGAACCTGATTTTCACCCTTAAGGATGAGATTCTTGGCCTTTAAATTAGCACTCACCTAACATCCATGATAAGTAGGAGAAAAATTGTTAGTGTGTCACCCAGTAGTAGCATGCACACCAAGATCAGTCAAAAGCATCTCTCGAGTTATTGTAGTGAAGGGGGAAACCAAACCAACATTGACCTCATGAACAAAAGCCCTCCACTAAACATTACCTACAAAGAGAACCAAAGATGAAAAATGTGTTAGCTCTTGACAAAAAGGAAAGAAAATGAAGGATGAAGTGTGAAAATAGTAAAGTGAATGTAGACTTATGTGGGTCACTAGGCTACCAGGCAAGGTCAAATAGCCGAATCACCTCATTAGAGTGAGGAGGTCTAGGAACTGTAAATGGACCCTCAGGAGCATCATCAACGTTATTGGCATCATTGCCACCATCAGAACCAATATCCTATGCATCCTTAGTTGTCCCCTCATCTAACAAATCATCCCCATTAGGATAGTCCTTGTCAGTAGAGTCTAAATCATCAACCATGATCAATGCTCGGGAAGGAGCTCCTCTCCCTCCCCTCTGTCCTCCTCTCGAAGTCCTAGAGGCTCTGGTGATAAAAACTCTAGGATTCAAGGGGGTCCAAGTAATGGCCCTCTGGCCAATCTCACCCATCTCCTAGACAGATCTATAGCAAGTAGGCACTGGGAGCAACTAGTTCAAGTATGTGTTAACTGGTGTTTCCATTGATGTCAACATGTTTGTATTGTCATTGGTGTCTATTGTGCTCTTGTTTTGTTTCTTTCTTGTGATGAGTTAGTTTTTTTGTATTGCTTTCTATAAGTTTTGAAGATGATGACAACGTGTTCCTAATAGTGTGTTTCCAAGTGCTTTTGAGAAAATTTGATCCATACTAAAGATAGAGTTGTGAAGAAGTATTCTGACTCATAGGATACTATCTAAGTTTCTTCTCCACATTTCTTTTGTACTAAAGACCAGAGGATGAGATTTAGATATGTTTTAGAGAAATGTTTGAAGATGTTAAATCCAAAATTTGGTGGTTCGGGTCACTGTGTAGTGGAAGTTATATTCACCAGTTTGAAGACTACATTTGACAGAGTTTCTAAGTTGAGCAGAGGTGTCTAGGAGAAAGTATTTTGCTCCACATTTCTCTGCAGAATGGTTTCAAGTTTTGTGGTTCTAGACATATGTTTACAAGGTCCTTAGCTATCTTCATTCCAAAGGATTTGTGATTTGGTGCTCTGAAAAGAAAGTTATTGTGCAGCAGAGTTCAACAGTGTTGGTTTTGAGCAGACAATGAACCTTCTCTAGAAGAAACGTGTTGTGGATGACTCTAATGATTCTAAGGTGATTTGAGGTTGTTTGTGGATGTCTCTAAAATAGTTCAAAGTGTTGTTGTTGATTTGCAAGTCTTGGTTGTGTTCAAGGAATCTTCTGCCTAAGTTTTCTTAGTGTTTGCAAAAGTTTAGCCGGCTTGGTTGCTAACACTGATTGTGGTGATGCTTTGTGGATTGAGGAAGCATGTGGAAGAGTGTGAAGATGTATTTGGGTCTGAGTTAATTCATGAAGTGTTCTTCCTTCATTCATTTTCTCTAAAAGTCTATTTAGGTCTAGAACTAATTCAACAAGTATGTATGTTTGCTGACCCTGGAGACTATTCCAAAGGTTGTAGATTGTAATGCCGACCTTGATGTACATTCCAAGGTTGATTATAGGTATAAATAAATGAAATGAATTTGTGTGAAAAGGGAGAGTGTGTGAAGATGCAAAGATAAAGTGTGTGTGTGTTGTAAAGGCAATGAAGGAGAGAGATATTGCACTTCAATAGAACTGAACTCATGCATGTTGTAGATTCTATCAAATTAGTTCATGGAAGTGAGCCAACCCTCCTGGTAGTGAGCCACCCTTCGGTAGTGAGCTACCCCTTAGTAGTGAGCCACCCTTTTGGCAGTGAGCCCTTTTTACAGTGAGCATTTTCTTGGGTAGTGAGCCTTTTGTAATTCAATATTGTTACTAAAGTATATTGTGAGATAACACTCACCGTTGTTTTTCCCTTTTATGGTTTTCCATGTAAAAATCTAGTGTTCATATGTGCATGGTGTTGATTTTCATAAGTTTTATTTCTGCATTTCATGTTTAATCTTCATAGAAGACTAAGTGGTTAAAGCAAGTGAATGTGAATGTGATTTTATTTAAGAGAGTTTGAAGTTTTTTATACAACTGATTCACCCCCCTCTTAGTTGTCTTGTTCTTTCAATAATTGGTATTAGAGTGAGGTTCCTTGGAAGAAAGCCTAATAGCTTAAGGTAGATCCAGGATGGCACACAAGAAAGACATTCCTTAGTTTGATGGATCTAACTTTGCCTACTGGAAGGTACGAATGCAAAGTTATCTTATTTCTATTAGTTATAATGTTTGGAATATGGCTAAAGATAAATACATTGTACCTAAAGGTGGTCCGCAGTCTGATGACGAGATTAAGAATTATGAGACTAATCACAAAGCTAAAAATAATCTATTAAATGCTTTGTTTAACAATGAAATAGTGAAAGTTGTGGATCTAGAAATAACTCATGAGATCTGGGAGAAATTCAAAATCATCTATGAAGGTGATGAATCTGTCAAGAGGGGTAAGTTGCAGAACTTGAAGACCACATATGAAACCATGTGAATGTCTAAAGATGAGAACATAACAAGCTACATATAGAAGATTGATGAAGATGTCAGTAGCATCAAGGGTCTTTGTGGAAAGATAGATGATGTAGATGTTGTAGATACAATACTCAAAACTCTTCCCAAATCCTAGTCACAAGGTATCTATCATTGAAGGATTGTTTGATATGAATAAGCTTTCAAAAGATCAATTACTTGGTAAACTGACTACCTTTAAGATGAGAGAATTTGGCACTACTGATGGCCGTGTGAAAACTAAGTCTGCTTTTAAAGCCAAGGAAGAAAAAGCTGCTAGATCAAATAAATATGCTATGGAATCAGATGAAGAAGATCTTGATGAGCTTGAGGCAAAATTTGCAAGCACAGTGAAAAGAGGTAGTGGAAAGTTCAAAGGTAAGTTACCCTTTAAATGCTTCAATTGTGGTAAAATTGGTCAGTATGTTTCAAGATGTCCTAATAGAGCTTTGAAGATCAAAAACAATGAGAGTAAAATAAAGATGGTAAGAAGGAGTTACTATGTTAGAGATGATAATGGTGTAGTTGATGATGAACCTAATTCTGATGATGGTAATGGTAGTGAATGCTTGTTTATTGCACTAAGAGAAGAACCTAATTTTGCTAACCCTACAATTTGTGTGAAGGAAGGAAGTCTAGGAGAGTTGTCTACATTTCATGCTAAAAAGGAAGATGAATGGATCATTTATAGCAGATGTTCAAATCACATGATAGGAGATAAGAGTAAGTTTGTTGAGTTTGAAAAGTATGATGGAGGACTTGTTAGGTTTGGTGATGATGAAGCTGGTAAGATTTGTGGAAAAGGATCAATTACTTTTTATGGGAAGTATAATATAGACGATGTTCTTTATGTCAAGGGCTTAAAGCATAATCTTCTAAGTGTTGGACAAATGTATGATAAAAGGTATAATCTGGTGTTTAAGGACAATGGGTGTGAGATAAGGAAAAGCTCTAGAACCATAATTGCTACTGGTAAGAGGACTCATGGTAATGTTTATCATTTGAAAGGTACTGATAATTGTTATTTGTTGGCTCAAGTAAATGTAAGTTGGCTATGACATAAGAGAATGTGTCACATTAACTTTGATAATCTGGCGAGAAGAAGCACTATTCAAGTTGTAAGAGACCTACCTAAGATTTTAAAACTTGCTAATGCTATGTGCAAAGAATGTCAGTATGGGAAGTTGACAAAGACTACTTTCAAGAGAAAATAATAATCCTCTACTAGTAAGCTGGAGTTGGTGCATACAGACCTATGTTGTCCTACAAGAATAAGAAATCTACAAGGTGATAGGTATTTCATGCTCCTTATTGATGATTATTTAAGAATTACTTGGGTTACTTTTCTTAGAGAAAAATAAGAAGACCTAGACAAGTTCAAGGCATTTAAAGCCATGGTTGAAAATGAGATGGATTTGAGAATCAAGTGTTTGAGATTAGATAGAAGTGGTGAGTTTACTTCAAATGAGTTCAATGCTTTTTGTGAAGAACATGGAATAAAGAGACAATTGTCTGCCCCCTGAACTCCTCAGCAAAATGGAGTGGTTGAAAGAAAGAATAGAAATGTTCAAGAAGCTACTAGAACAATGATCAAGGAAGTAGACCTACCTGAAGTACATTTGAAAGAAGCAATGCACACTATTATCTATATTCAGAACAGAGTGCAAGTTAGAACAAAAGGAACAAAGACACCTTATGAGTTGTGGTATGGAAGAAATCCTATTGTCAAATATTTCAAAGTGTTTGGAAGTAAATGTTATATCAGGAGAGATGAAGAATCAGGAAAGTTTGATGCTATATGTGATGAAAGCATATTCCTTGGGTACTCTACTAGGAGCAAGACTTATCGGTGATGTAACAAAAGATTGAGAAAGATCATTGAAAGTACAAATGTGAAGGTAGATGAAGATATTCAGAAATCCTTCGAGCCAAATGGATATGAGTCAGATGGATTTGCTGATATAGAGAAAGCTAAAGACAAAGATAAATGTTGGGAATTAAGGTGTCTCAACCTTGGTAATTCCTTGCATTTATTTATTGTAATATATTTATTTATTGCCTATTGTGTAATTAGGACATCTTGTGGGAGTTGGCACGGTGATGTCTCATCCTATGTGGAAGGTGACCACATGTAATTTTGTCCTCACATGAGGAGATAGGCATCCCACTTAGTGGTAGAGGTATTTTCCCATGTGTCGGTACTTTGACTAGTGTGTAAGTGAATATTGACTGAAACGGTTATGATAGATTCCTATGACAAAATCTATGATGCATAAGAGTCATAAATGGAATGTTCTATGACAGGTAAAGACATGTGTCACAAGGCATCTTGGAAGAAGGCATATTTGGGTGCCCCAAGGAGAGTTATGACTTGTTGTAAGAGAATATGCTATTTTTAGTCAGTGTATGAGAGATTCTCCTATAGCTGTAAGTACTGTCAGTATGACAGATTCTATGATAGTCGTAAGATGTGTAAGAGCATCTGTCATTGCCCAACTTGGGAATAGGTGACCATATTGGGATGGGGTGATATGACAAGTGTCATGACCATGCTGCAGTGTTGGACAAGTGTCCCTAGGCATGGGTTTTGGGCCATGAGGCCAAGTTGGACGCCCATCTCAATGAAAGTTCATTTTTGCCTTGTAAACTTGTATTTAAGCAAGTGCTTTGAGAGGAGATGTATTATGTGATTGACAAGTATTGTTATTCTACTGAATTGTCTCCAGATATGAGTGTCAAAGACTCTTTTAAAGACTTGCATTGCAAGTGTGTTGTAACCCTTGTTGTTTAGATAATACATTGTGCAGGTTTTGGAGTGTGGGTATTTTTGCCCATAAGGGTTTTCCCCATGTTATGTCTTGTCTCTCTCTTCTTTTGTCTTACATTCGTATGTTGTGTATTGCTACAATATCTCTATTTTTGGGTTAATAACACTATAATTGTAAAGGTTAAAAGAATTGGCACTCATCTCTCCTCATTAGATTAGTGTAGGAAGTCATTTCTGCACACCTAGCTTCCTTTCAGTTGGTATCAGAGCTTAATCACCTTCGGTCCTAGTTGTTGGGTAGGGGTTTTTTGAGTTGATCTTAGATTGAGTGGGAGTCTCTGCAGAGTCTTCTATAATCTTGTTGTAGGAAAGAGATGGCAAGCACATCTAGAAGATTAGAGGTGGAGAAGTTTAACGACACAAATTTTGAGTTATGGAAACTTAAGATGGAAGACATGCTTGTTGATTGAGACCTATGGGAAATTGTTTCCAATGTAAAACTTGTTGATAACTGAGAGGGGGGGTGAATCATTTATCTTAATTATTTGACTTTCTTTTCTTCTTTAACAATTAGAGCAATATCAAATCATATCAACATACATAACAATGGAAGTAGAAATAAAATCAACACACATGACATAATATTTTTGATGTGGAAAACCCTGTTAAGGGAAAAAACGTGGGGTGATTAACCCAAGATTGTATTTTCTATTAAAACAATAAAGTAGTACAAAATGGCACTTGCCAATTAGGGATCACTGTTTGAGCACACTGCTCACAAAAGGCTCACTGCCTACAATAGTTTATAGAAGTAAACTAGATACTTGGACTAATGAGAAGCATCCACATGTGCTTAGGTTTAGTCCTGGTTAAGCTCAATACACTGATCTACTGCACTTCATTCTTCCTCTGCCTTAGTGCTGCTATTTTGTCACATACTGGACCTTTATTGCTGCTCCTACACTACTCTCTACTTTTCTTCACACAACACAACACACCACACACACCTTTGCATCTAAATCCATTTGGTATATATATCCGCACCAAGGATTTCATCCACTTTCTAGTCGGCATCCAGAAAACTCAAAATATTTCCAAACTCTAGTTTGTCGGCTAAATCCTTGCTTACCGAGTGATGCGTATCAGAGAGATGCTCATATAAGTCATCAATCATGTTTTCCAATCATGAATGATACCTTAATAACCTTTATCACCATCAATATCTCATCCGGATTAGGGTTTGATGCTCTGTTGGTCAGTTCTTCCTCAGTCTACTCTGCCAAACAGGAACCCAATACTTAGGTACTCATATCTCTTCACTCTTTCATCACTAGAGGCTCAATCCTTGGAATCTATTAGTCAAGATACTCCTCTTGACTTCCCCAAGTCCACACTTTATTGAGATACTTCCTCTAAGAGATCTAGACCTGATTGTCAGACCTTGCTGCATGCTCTGTTCTTGGTCACCGAACCAAAATACTCTTCAATCTGACTTTCGGTATAGACACACCATTTCCTGTGGATGTGTGGGATGGACTTTGTTGCCATCAATGACAACACTCATGAAGCCAAATAGTGTCTCTTGCCAACAATCTCCCTCTTTGGCATTGATGGCAACACTTAGTGAAAAATGACTAAGTGTCACACTGTACTTCCCCTTGCCTGATGGTCTATTCTAATATACATTTTACTGGAGCTCCCCTTAGCTGGATTCCACATTTTTCACAGTTGCTCACTCCCCCTTTGACATCAATGGCAAAGGGTGGGGTCCGCACACCAAAATTTCCCAAAAACAATCTATACTTGGCTGCATAAACATATATATATGTTTTACTTTACATATACTTAATTATATCTGCAAAAGTGGTCTTCAACTATACCACTTCTATCACCCAACTCTTCTTCATCCTGTCCAAAATTGAGATGTGACCACTCAACAGGAATGCAAAAGCTTCTACCCTTTTTAGATATGTCGGATCACTGGTCTGGGCTATTATTTGAGCATCAGTTAGGGCCTCATGCATGGCCTCTAACTTAGGGATAATGATCCCTCTAAGTTCACTTAACCTATTTATTCTATTTTTCTTCTCCTTCTCAAGCTTCTTTATTTCATTTGTGACTGCAATAGTCTAACACTCTTGATCGATTATGGAAGATGAGAGAGGATCAAAACTTTGAGATAAACTTAACAGTTTATCCTCTTGCTCTTTTACTTTCTTCTCAATGTCCTTGGTCACTTTAGGCTAGGATAAACAAAATTTATATATATCTCCGCCATCTTTAAGAGCATTTCCTAAGCTCTTTATTCCAATATCCATAACTCTCCTATCATTGGTTATTAGACCTTATACTTCGGAGAATCTCTTTCCCAAAAACTCCTTCCGGACCTTTTCTTCTACTGACTTTTCTAAGGAATCAGAATGCGTATGAACATAATTTACAAGAGACTTTAGATTACTAGAGGTGGAGGCCAAAGAATCCTTTTAGAAGGATGGCATGATCTTCTCCAATACATCGGATGCAGCTTCTATGATCTCACAGTCTTCTATGTGAGACTTCAGGAGTTTTTCTTTTGCCTTTGCTTGAGTAAAGGATGCTAGTTTCATGGTTTGAACTGGGGAGAGGGAATCAAAATTGAATGGACCTTAAAGCAGTTCTGGTTCATCAAATTCCATCATCTCTTTGGTCAAGAAATCTTTGACAATTTATGTAATGTCTCTTGCCGGAGACAAAGTCTTCTTTCCTTCTACAGTCTCAGAACTGTCTCCTGGGGTCTTCTCTATTTGGTCTTTTTCCTTTTCTTTTACTTCTTTTTCTTGACTGGTTTTCTCCTTTAATCTTTCTTCTCCTTTAGATCCTGAGTCTACAGGGGAATCTGGAGGAGAGATGTTTGCTTCTTTATGGACTTCCTCTTCCAGAGTAGAGGAATCTAAGTCCTTTGCTTTCTCTTCACTTGACTCCTTTGCCTCTTCTGCCATTGTCAGTAGATTCTTCTTTGTCATCCATGGCTGAGGGATCATCACCTAAGTCCTCTATAATAGGAATATTGAATCTTTTGTATGCATTCAAGAGGATGTCTTCTATTTCTTTAGCCACCTTGTCAGTCTCTCCAAGCATAAGCTGATTCATTCTAGCTTTGCTCTGGAACTCATCCTTGCAATCTTTGAAGATCATATTCTTTTGCTTAGGAATGATGGAAGGATAGAGATGAATGGCTATCTATTCCCAGATCTCCATATCCTTTTCTTTGCCATTATTTTTTCTCATTTCAAATTCCTTCTCAAGGCTTTTAGGAATTAGAGATATGATTTCAATGAAAGCTTTGTTGTAGATATTCAAATACTTGACTATGGTATCTTGCAGGATCTTCTGGTCAGCTTCACTACATTCATCATAGAATTCTGTTATTGGTTTTAGGTTTCCATCCACAGTGATTGCCTTGATGATATTGTCAAGAGTAGGCTTCTCAACACATTTATCTATCTTTTCTTCTTCCTTGTCTAGACTGGTACAGGATTCTCTGGATACTTTCTTCTTCTTCTTTATTTTCTTGACTTCCTCATCTGACTCTGTCTCTTCATCATCTTTGAGGCTTGTGTATGATCTTGTAGCCTTTGTCTTTGTTCTCTTTTCTCCTTTACCAGATGATTTTTCTTCCAGTTTTGATGCCTTTGAGCTCTTAGCAGTGGCAGGTACAGAGCTCTTAGAGGATCTGGTCTGGGAGGGGGCTTCTATCGGAGTACTTTCCTTTTCTGCTTCTTCCTTTTCTTTCTCTGTCCTTTCCATCTTCTCTCTGTTTGCATCAAGTGCCTCTTTTGATATTCCATACCTTTTGGCAACATTTTCTACTTCTTTTCTCACTTTTCTCTTCATCTCCAGTTGTCTAAGTTCCACATGAATCTTTACACTCAACTCTTCAAAGGTTCCAAACCTTTCTGCCTTAGGATCCTTGGGTTGACTAAGCATGTGTTGGACATGTAGCTCTACAATTTTCTCATCTACTTCATACCCCATTGGCATGATCTAGACTATCCTTGGCTCCACTGCATCCATCAGGCAATAATCAGTTTCTACCATAAAGCATACTGTATGCTTATACTTTTGAACTAGAGATTGGGGGATTCTCTCTCTAGCTTGCATCATATTCTGAAAGTTCTTGAAGTAGCCCCAGAGTGCGGTGTTTTGTGCCTTGGCATCACCATGTCCATACAAATAATCCTTGATTTGTATGGCTACTGGTCTATCATTTTGCCACATTCAACCACTGGATCTGGGTAGCTCATTCATGTAATAGAAGAATAGACAGAGTATCAAGCCACCATATTTGAAAGAGTTCTTCTTGTCCTTCTTTATCTTCTATAGATTCTCCAAAAGTTGGTTTAGAAGGAGCTCACAGAGATCATAGTCATCATTTTCTTTAAGCATCTGATAAGCAGTGTAAATTATAGTTCCAGGTACTAAATTTTCCTTACTGGAATGATATATCTTGTAACTAATTATCATGGAGGCAAACTTGATATCTAGATCAGTGATATCTTCTATTGTCATTGCTCTCTTATCAAATTTTGATCTTGTTGCCTCACTCACTGTCTGATTCTTGACTGACTTGAGAGCAGATATCCCACCGGATGAGTGCAATCCGGTAACTGCCCTAATGGCATCCTTGGTTATCTTGAATGGTCTCATCAACCACATAAAGTTGTCATGCATTCTACTCAAAACATACCGGACCCATTCATCTTTTGCAAAACAAGGGAAATGAATGTACTGTGCAAAATGCTTGTCCCGGATGGCTTTGTACTGAGGTTTTAGTTCAAATGATTCATATATTAGCTACTTGTGATATATATCCATCAACTTAGATTCCCCAAAATCCTTAATATTGGCATGAATGTATGCCCTAACGTCTTCAACATGCAAAACACCATGTGGAATGTTTGAAAAGGTGCCTAGGGGATCAACTTCTAGGGATTTGTATGGATGTTTCTTTAATTTTGGATGTGGTCTATCAATGATCTTCACAACATTTGGTATAGCCATCTTTCAAAAGATTCAGAGAGAGATTTCAAGAACAAAAAATACCTTTTACACTTTTAGGGTTCATGAGATGAGCCAAAAAGATCACCAGTTGACTTGAATTCTACTGTTGATCCTTGAGAGAGATGAAACAAATTTGTTTGTAGAGTTCTTATCTTTTTCACTAATGCAAATGTGCAAATGATGAGCAAATGAACCCTTTTATCTCTGAGCAAACCCTAATTCCACATTGCAATAAATGCGCAACTTAAGTCATTCTGGTTGCCTTGTTCTCCTTGTTCTGAGAAAGATCTTTTCTAGATCACTGAGACATATTTAGAGTTATTCTCGGTGATTAATGACAATCTGTCTTCCTTTCCCCAAACATTTGATCTATTCGCAGATCAAGATACCTCAACTTTGAATCATATCAGATCTAACTGTGAAAATCCATTCTTACCGGATGACTGTTAAATTAGATTAATCTCAGATGATTAACCTCTTCAAATTCATTGTGGATCTTTAATATCTTTCCCAAGGGTTATTTAGATGTTTCTCTGAGAGCCCTTTTAGTCCACAACCTTCCATGTGCCAATTTCAGGCACCAATTGACTGGCTGGGGGAAAATATTTTCTTTTGTGACTCCCCCTGAGCCAGAGCTCATCTATTTAGTTTCCAGAAGGAATATCAGCACCAGATTCTGGTGCGGATCCATCCTCAACATTTTTTGTACTCCTCTTCACCCAAATCTTGTTCATCTCCCTTTGAATTTCATCTGCATTCACTTTTCCTTTTCCTTTGTCTTGGTTTTGATTATGATGTACCAGACCCTTTTTGTCCTCATTCTTACTTCTACAAAATTTGGCAATATGACCGGATCTATTGCAATTGTAGCAAACAACATTTCTTTGCATATTTGACTGATATCCTCTTGATCTACACTGATTAGCCATATGTCCCATTCTATTGCATGCAAAGCATTTGCCATTGAAAGAATTGTTCATTTGCATGTTTCTACACTCATGAGATTTGTGACCATACCTTTTGCAATTGAAACACTATCTGGAGAAGGATGAATTAATTTGATTCATTCTTATTCTACACTGATTTGCTTTATGACCAAAGTTATTGCAGTTGTGGCAGTATCCATTAAAAGATGGATATCTTTGAGCATTTGGTTGCCTTACCAGAGGTCTTCTAGGTCTGTTTCTTGTATTTTCTGATCTGAGTTCTTCTGACCGGATCCAGAGCTTTCACCTTTTTCATATCCCAAGCCTTGCTTATCATCTACCCTCTTTTGGCTTTGAAGAAGAACTTCAAGTTGAGCAGAGCTTATCTTGAATTTCCCTTTGTATTCATTTGTTGTTTGAAGATCCCTTTTAAGAGTGTCAATCTGATTCTCAAGTTCTTCATTATCTCTAGGTTCTTCAAGATCAGATTCTAGATGCCTGATTATTCTATCCATTTTGTGGCAGTCTTTTGACTTCTCCTTGAGAGATTGTCTTAATCATCTTCAGTTTTTCTTTTCTCTTCAATTTCTTGGGTGAATTTCATAATTCCTGATTCCATTTTATGTCTTACCATAATGATCTCTTTTGATAACTTTTCACATAACTTGGTTTTCTCCTTCTGATCTTCATTTACATCATTTGCTTCACCTTGACTTGCCAATTGCTGAAGTACTTCCTTTCTCTTTTTCATAGAGATACTTAGTTTCTCTTTTAGTTCATTTATGAAATCATTAGCCTGTTTGAGTCTTTTCTTCAAGTTGTTGACTTCAGAGTGAGATTGTTCAAGATCATCTAAGGCAGACTGAAGTTGTTCCCTCATACCATACATATCCATTGAGATTCCTAGATCTTCCTCAAGCTGTTAGGCTTTGTTTGGAGGAACTTGTCTTTGATACCAATTGTTGATAACTGAGAGGGGGGGTGAATCAGTTATCTTAATTATTTGACTTTCTTTTCTTCTTTAACAATTAGAGCAATATCAAATCATATTAGCATACATAACAATGGAAACAGAAATAAACTCAACACATGACACAATATTTTTGATGTGGAAAACCGTGTTAAGGGAAAAACCAAGGGGTGATTAACCCAAGATTATATTCTCTATTAAAAGAATAAAGTAGTACAAAATGGAACTTGCCAATTAGGGCTCACTGCCTGAGCACACTGCTCACAAGAGGCTCACTGCCTACAATAGTTTATAGAAGTAAACTAGATACTTGGACTGATGAGAAGCATCCACATGTGCTTAGGTTCAGTTCCGATTAAGCTCAATACACTAATCTACTGCACTTCATTCTTCCTCTTCCTTAGTGCTGCTATTCTATCACATATCAGACCTTTATTGCTGCTCCCACACCACTCTCTACTTTTCTTTGCACAACACAAGACACCACACACACCTTCACATCTAAATCCATTTGGTATATATATCCACACCAAGGATTTCATCCACTTTCTAGTCAGCATCCAGAAAACTCAGAATATTTCTAAACTCTAGTCTATCGGTTAAATCCTTGCTTACCAAGTGATGTGTATTAGAGAGATGCTCATAGAAGTCATCAATCATGTCAGCCAATCATGAATGATACCTTAATAACCTTTATCACCATCAATATTTCATCCAGATTAGGGTCTGATGCTCTGCCGGTCAGTTCTTCCTCAGTCTACTCTACCAAATAGGAACCTAGTACTTAGGTACTCATATCTCTTCACTCTTTCATCACCAAAGGCTCAATCCCTAGAATCTATTAGTCAAGATACTCCTCTTGACTTGCCCAAGTCCGCACTTTATTAAGATACTTCCTCTGAGAGATCCAAACCTGATTGTCAGACTTTGCTGCATGCTCTGTTCTTGGTCACCGGACCAAAATACTCTTCAATCTAACTTCCAGTATAGACACACCATGTCCTGCGGATGTGTGGGATGGACTTTGTTGCCATCAATGACAACACTCATGAAGCCACATAGTGTCTCTTGCAAACAAAACTAACCACAATGGCACAAGCTAATTGGGATCTCAAAGATTGGAAGGCTAAGGGTCTCATAAGACTCAGTCTAGCTAATTCTGTCCTATTAAATGTCATGAGGAGAAGACCACGAAAGATCTTTGGAAGAAGTTGGGAGATGTTTATCAGGCCAAATCCATGGTGAACAAGATTTTTCTAAGAAAGAAGTTGTATTCTCTAAGGATGGAGGATGGAGGATCTATTGTAGATTATCTTATGCTTTCAACATGTTAGTTGCACAATTAACTTTGGTTGGTGTGAAGATGGAGAAGAAGGATCATTGTATGACCTTGCTTTGTTCTTTTTTGGACTCGTGGGATCATCTTGTTATGGCTATTGGGAGAACCACATCCACTTTAAAAATGGATGAAGTGGTATCTTCATTGTTATATGAAGAAATGTGGAGAAAGTCTTCTGAAGTAGCCAAAGAGGCTCTTGCAGTTCATGGAAGACCCAAAAAGAAAGGGAAGAAGAAGGATAAGAAAGATTAGAAGGGTAGATCCAAATCCCATGGGAATCCAAATCTCCTAGAAATTCCAAGGCTCTTTGTTGGAACTGTGGAAAAACTAGGCATTTTTGAAAGGAATGCAAACAGGAAAAGAAAAAGAAGAAGAAGAATGTCTCAGACTTAGATTCTGACAAGTCACAAGATGATGGTGATGCCTTCATCATATCCCTAGCCACCCATGCATCTAATGATGTGTGGTTGATTGATTTTGGTGCATCATTCCACATGACCTCACATTGAAGCTGGTTCATGAAGTATGAAGAGTTCGATGGTGGAAGAGTGTACCTGGGTGATGATTCTCATATGAAGATTGTTAGTCGTGTAAGAGTCTCAATTTGATTCCCTAATGAATGAGTGAAGGGGATCACTAGGGTCATGCACATCCTAAGCTTGGCATAGAAACTACTTTCTGTAAGTAAGTTGAATGATGTAGGTGTGCAGGTTGTCTTTTTGAAGGACAAATGCAAGATGACTAGAGGATCTATGGTGCTTGCAAAGGGTACTCAGAGAGGTACTTTGTTTTAGCTAGAGGCATGCATTTCATAGTGCAATAGTTCTTCTGACTCAAAGAAAAGAGCTACAGTCACTTCATCCCCACCATTGGAACCAGTAGTGAAAAAGTCTATTGTAACAAATTCTAATGGTAGTGCATTTTAGGTACCCAAGGGTGCTCATGATTTGGAAGTTAACTTCCTATTGAAAAGAGAATGTTGTGGCATATGAGATTTAGCCACATTGGTGAGAAGGGTCTTAGAACCTTGAAAAATTAAAACATCGTTGAGGGGTTAAATTATTGTAATCTTGAGTTCAACTTTTGCAAACATTGTATATATGAAAAGAAAAACTGTGTTTAGTTTTACTCTAGTTCTTCCAAGTCTTCTGGTGTGCTAGATCTTATTCATTTTGATGTGTTTGGTCCTGCCAGTGTTCCTTCAATTTCCAAATATGTATATTTTGTATCTTTCATAGATGATTATAGTAGAAGGACATGGATTTATTTTCTTAGAAGAAAGACTGAAGTCTTTACTCAGTTCAAAGAGTTTAAAGCTTTTGTTGAGAATCAAACTAGTAAAAAGATTAAGTGTTTGAGGACTGACAATGGTGGTGAGTTTTGTTTGATAGAGTTCAATAAGTTCTGTAAAGAGAAAGGGATTGAAAGACATAAGACAACTCCATACACCCCGCAGCAAAATAGAGTTGCAGAGAGGATGAACATGACACTGATGGAGAGGGCTAGGAGTATGCTTAGTGGAGCAAGCCTCAAACAAAAGTTTTGGGCTAAAGCTTTAGGCACTATTTGCTACCTAGTAAATAGGTCTCCTACATCAGCTCTTGTTGGTAAGACACTTATGGAGGTGTGGTTTGGTAAGAATCATTTAGTTAGACATCTTTGTGTTTTTGGTTTGAGGTATATGCACATGTGCCTAGGGATAAATGGTCTAAATTGGAGAACAAGGCTATTAAGTGTATTTTCATTAGCTATGGTGTCAGTGTGAAAGGATACAAGTTTTGGGATCCTGTGGATGAAAAAGTGTTGTATAGAAGAAGTGTTATTTTTAGAGAGCTAACACCTTCTCCCATTGTTCTAGAGCCAGAAGAAACAGAAAAGAAAGAGGACGTGGTTCAGTTTCCTTCTACCCCTGAGAAGACTGAACCAATAGACGCTGTGAGACTTGATGATAAGGAGAACTCTAGCAGCTCTAAAAGTTCAGAAGAAGAATCAAAACCTCAACCTTAACCACTGAGGAGGTCTACACAAACAAGGAAACAACCTGATAGGTTTGGTTATTCATTGCTTGATTCTAGTTGTGCTTTTGCCTTGCTTACTAACACTGATGAGGCTAGAACTATGACAAAGGCCATGGGCATGAAAGATGTAGGTTCCTGGAAGGATGCCATGGAAGATGAGATGGCTTCTTTGGAGAAGAATAAAACATGGGACTTGGTGCCTTTGCGTGAAGGATGGAAACCTGTTGGATGCAAATGGGTGTTCAAGAAGAAATTCAGTGCAGATGGTAGTGTTGAAAAGTACAAGGCCAAACTAGTTTTGAAGGGGTACTCACAAGTGGAGGGAATTGATTATGGTGAAATTTTCTCTCCTGTTGCAAAGCTAACATCTATTCAGTTCCTATTATCTCTTGCAGTAGCTTATGACTTAGAGGTGGAGCAGATGGATGTGAAGACAACATTCCTTCATGGTGATTTGGAGGAGGAGATTTACATTTAATATCCAAATCATTACATAGAGAAAGGTAAAGAAAATTTGGTTTGCAAGTTGAAAAAGTCTTTGTATGGTTTGAAGTAGTCTCCTAGGATGTGGTACTTGAATTTTGATGCCTTTGTGTTGTCAGTTGGATTTCTAAGATCAAAATTAGATCATTGTGTGTATTATAAATTTGACAATGATCACATTGTCATTATTGCATTGTATGTTGATGATATGTTGTTAATTAGGAATGGTAAGAATATGATTTCTAACTTGAAGTCTTAGTTGTCAGCACAATTTGAGATGAAAAATCTAGGGGCAGCTAGGTACATTCTGGGAATGGAAATTAGAAGAGATAGAGCTAACAGAAAGCTTTGGTTAAGCCAGAGTAAGTATGTGAAGATTGTGTTGGATATGTTCAACATGGCAGATTATAGACCATTGTGTGTTCTTATTTCTTTGGGGACAAAGTTGTCTATTAATGATTGTCCAAAATCTCCTAGTGAGGTGGAGGACATGAGCAGAGTACCTTATGCTAGTCCTGTTGGCAGTTTGATGTATGCTATGGTCTGCACAAGACCAAACATTGCCCAAGTAGTGGGAGTCTTTAGTCGATTTATGACTAGTCTTGGACGGGTACATTGGGATGCAGTAAAGAGAGTGTTTAGATATTTGAGGGGTACTTCTAAGTATTCCATATGCTATCATGGTAATCCTACATGACCTTCACATTCAGTTTGTTTTTGTCGATTTGTGGATTTTGATTGGGTGGGTGACATTGATAGTAGGAGATCCACCAATGCTTACGTGTTTACTATGTTCAGTGGTGCAATTAGTTAGATGAGTAAGAAGCAACCTGTGGTCACTTTTTCCATGACAAAAGTTGAGTATATGATAGAAACTCATGCTCGCAAGGAAGCCATTGACTTAAGAGGTTGTGTTCAGATATTGGTGTTGATGTAGGACAAATTATGATTTGTTGTGACAGTCAGAGTGTGATTTACCTAGCAAAGAATCCAACTTTCCATGCCAGAACAAAGCATATCGATGTACAGTTTCATTTTATGTGAGACATGGTAGAGGATGGGAAGGTGAATTTGGAGAAGGTAGTCACTTTGAAGAATGTTGCAGATGCATTATGAAACTAGTGGACACAGAGAAGTTCAGATGGTGTTCGGAGTATATGGGCCACTCGTCCTATAGCAATTAAATCCTATCATTTCCATTGGATCTTACAAAGTGCTTGACAAGTGGGAGAATGTTGGGAATTAAGATGTCTCAACCTTGGTAATTCCTTGCATTTATTTATTGTAATATATTTATTTATTGCATATTGTGTAATTAGGATGCAAGTCTTGTTTTGTCATCTTGTGGGAGTTGGCACAGTGATGTGTCATCCTATGTGGAAGGTGACCACATGTAATTTTGTCCTCACATGAGGAGATAGTCATCCCACTTAGTGGTAGAGGTATTTTTCCATGTGTTGGCACTTTGACTAGTGTGTAAGTGAATCTTGACCGAAACAGTAATGACAGATTCCTATGACATGTAAGAGTTGTAAATGGAATGTTCTATGATAGGCGAAGACATGTGTCATAAGGTATCTTGGAAGAAGGCATCTTTGGGCACCCCATGGAGAGTTATGACATGTTGTAAGAGAATATGCTATTTTTAGTCAGTGTATGATAGATTCTCTTACAATTGTAAGTACTGCCAGTATGACGGATTCTATGACGGTCATAAGATATGAAAGAGCATCTGTCATTGCCCAACTTGGGAATAGGTGACCATATTGGGATGGGGTGATATGACAAGTGTCATGGCCATGTTGCAGTGTTGGACAAGTGTCCCTAGGCATGGGTTTTGGGCCATGAGGCCAAGTTGGATGCCCATCTCAAGGAAACTTTTTTTTTGCCTTGTAAACTTCTATTTAAGTAGGTGCTTTGAGAGGAGACATATTATGTGATTGACAGGTACTATTATGCTGCTAGATTGTCTCCAGATATGAGTGTTGAAGACTCCTATAAAGACTTGTATTACAAGTGTGTTGTAAACCTTGTTGTTTAGATAATACATTGTGTAGGTTTTGGACTGTGGGGTTTTTCACCCGTAAGGGTTCTCCCCACGTTACATCTTTTCTCTCTCTTCTTTTGTCTTACATTCTTGTGTTTTGTATTGCTGCAATATCTCTATTGTTGGCTTAAAAATATTGTAATTGTAAAGGTTAAAAAAAATTACACTCATCTCTCCTCATTAGATTAGTGTAGGAAGTGATTTCTACACACCTAACTTCCTTTCAATAAAGAAGTCCAGACTGAAGTGCAAGCTGATCTGAAAGAAGTTCAAGTTCAAGCTCTAGAAAGAATTCCTAAAACCCCCAGGTATGTGTAAATAGATCACTCTGAAGATCAAATTATTGGTGACAAAAGGAAATGTGTTTTGACAAGAAGTAGAGCTACAGAAGGACAAGTAAATCTCTATCTACTTTCAAAGGTGGAACCTAAAATAGTAAATGAAGCATGCAATGACGAACATTGGTGTTTAGGATGAAAAGGAGGATTGTTGATTTGGTTGGTTGTATGGGGGTTTTATTTTGAATCCTCCTTTCCACTAAACATTCCAAGGGGTTTTCAACTGAGTGCCTCTCCTATCGAGAGGAGAGTCATCTATTAGATTGGGTTGCCACTTGGTTTTGCTGGGAAATTTAAAAGTTATCACACAATGTTGCTAATTAATACTTTTATGCTCTTGAAACCCTAATTTAAGCAAAACAGTAAGTAAATCGGTAAATTACGACAAATGCTACTAGAATTAGGCAAAGGGTAGAGAATCTTAACTCATTGTTTTTTGTGGTCTGGAGAACGAAAATGTCAGGGACAATTGTGATGGTACCCAAGTCCAATGTGCTACCTTTTCTATGGAATCCTTATCTCCTTTCGACACTAATTTTTGTTGTATCTTTAATTTTTGGCAATGTAAATGCGGAGGACAATGTTCATGGTGCTCTAGTCCATTGAGGGATCTTCCACTGGATGTCAGAAGCTCTACAAACCCTGATTATCACTATCTAATCTATTTCTATAGTTTCAGATGAGGAGGACAATAGTGATGGCATACTAGTCCAAGTAGGGTCCACCTTCAGGATATGGAATCTCCACAGTGTTCTTCTACTCCCTATAATTCCATTTCTTCTTCTTTTGGAACTTGTAACCTACAATCACAAGAAGTGTGGGAGGGGGTTGTGGTGTTTAGAGGCTTAGCTTGGTCAAGCCCTGCAGAGACATTCAAGTCTTCTAAACACCATTGTTAAAGAGAGAGTGTGTATCCTTGTGGGATAGAGGCAAAAATCTAAATGATAATGATGATAAAACACAATAGATGTCACCTTGATGATGTCGCTCTCATGGAAGGAAGATGCTCTTATATGCCATGAGGAGAAGATGTAATCCAACCTATAAAAATAAACACAATAATAATGCTATGCTCTACATCACAATAATATCACAAGTATGCCAATAGCTTTCAATCATAAACATCTTCTCTAGTTTCTAAATGATAACCTACACATGCTTATATATGCAACTACTAAGATTCCCACCAAGAATTTTGTAATTGAAACTTATGATGTCAACCTAGAAACTAAATAACAGTCACAAACCTGACATTTGAATTTAGGGCAGACCCAAAATAGGGATGCACTAGGGTGCTAGCGCCCTTTTCCACCCCCTGTCTTTGTTCCAGGATCATCAACATAGCACCCCCTAGGTCCTATTTGTCACAAGACCCAAGGGTTTTCTCATCGAGAGTCTGAATTATCATGCAAGATGCTCTAAATGCAATCTAAAGACCTAGGAGCTAAACCTTAAAAGGAAAAAGCTCCCAAGGGTACATTTTTCTGACATAACAATTGCGTCAAGGCAATGGAAGAAGACCTAATGCAGATTGAGAAGAACAAGACTTGGGAACTTGTCCCTAGACCTGTAGACAAGAATGTGATTGGAACAAAGTGGGTATTCTAGAACAAACTAAATGAACTTGGAGAAGTTGTGAGAAACAAGGCAAGACTTGTGTGTAAAGGCTACTCACAAGTGGAAGGAATAGACTATGAAGATACCTATGCTCTAGTGGCAAGAATGGAATCTATCAGACTATTTTTGGCATTTGTAGTACATAAAGATTTCAAGGTATATTAGATGGACGTGAGGTCTACTTTCCTAAATGGTGAGCTAGAAGAAGAGGTCTACATAGAGAAACTAGATGGGTTCCAGCTATCAGACAAACTAGATATGGTATGCAAATTGAAGAAAGATTTGTATGGATTGAAGCAAGCTCCCAAAGCTTGGTATGCAAGACTAGACAAGTATATATTGCAGCAAGGTTTCAGTAAAGGGTCCACAAATAGTAATTTGTATATCAATGCAAGAAAAGATCAAATCCTAATTATTGAAGTCTATGTGGATGACATCATATTTGGTGGAAATGAAGGGATGTGTAAGAATTTTGCAAATGAAATGAAAAAAGAGTTTGATATGTCTATGTGTGGTGAGATGAACTTCTTTCTTGGATTGCAAATCAATCAGATTGATAAAGGCATTTTCATTTCTCAATGAAAGTATGCCAGGGAATTGTTGAAGAAGCTTGGAATGGAGGACTCTAAACTAGTATGTACTATGGTCACTTGTTGTAAGTTGAGCAAGAATGATGAATCTCCTAAGACTGATTAGAGCAAGTATAACTCAATGATTGGAGGACTATTTTACCTGACTGCTACTAGACCTAATATCATGCATGCAGTCTATCTTGTGGCTAGATTTTAATCAGATCCTAGAGAATCATGTGTTGTGGCAGTAAAAAGGATATTCAGGTACTTGAAAGGCACTTTGGATCATGGTTTATGGTATCTTAAGAACAATGACTTTTCTCTAAGTGTCTATATAGATGTAGATTGGGACGGATGTGTTGATGATAGGAAAAGCACAAGTAGAGGTGCATTCTTCCTTGGAGATAGGGTAGTGTCCTGGCATAGCAAGAAACAAGAATCAGTCTCCTTGTCTACTATAGAGGCAAAATATATTGCTGCAGTACCATGCTGTACTCAAGTTTTGTGGGTGAAATAGACCTTAAAGGATATTAGAGTTGAGTATGATAAGCCAATTCCTATTCTTTGTGATAACACAAGTGCCATAAATATTTCAAAGAATCTAATGATGCATTCAAAGACAAAGCACATTTCAATTAAGTATCACTTTTTGAGAGAGAAAGTAGTAGAGAATGAAGTGAATCTTGAGTATGTGCCTACAAAAGATCAAATTGCTGATATATTCACTAAGGCTCTTCCAAAGGATGCATTTGAGAATCTCTGGGAGAAGTTAGGGGTTATTGCCCCTCCCTCCTTGAACTAGATAGATAAGGAGATGCATCAGTCTAGTGTGCCTCAAAGTACATTTATTTTTGGACTGATGTTGGAGGATACCTCTCATGGGGAGCAAGTAGTGGTCTAAGATGATTATTGCAGTCAGGGGGAGTAAAGAATGATTCCAGATTGATTAGAGTAGCAGTGTGCAAGTATGTGCAGGGGAAGAGATGTGATGCCCATTTCCATTGATGTCAAAGGGGGAGAGAGATCATATGAAAAACTCAGGGGGAGAAAGAGTTTAGATGTGTAAAGAGAAAGGGGGAGAATGTAATTAGTGTAGAATCTTGTCTTGATGGTTTTTCACATCATGTGTTGTCATCAATGACAAAGGGGGAGATTGTTGCAAGTATGTGCTAACCGGTGTTGTCATTGATGTCAACATGTCTGTGTTATTATTGGTGTCAACTGTGCTCTTTTTTTGTTGCTTTCTTGTGATGAGTAAGTTGTTTTGTATTGCTTTGTATAAGTGTTGAAGATGATGAGAACATGTTCCTCAAGTACTTTTGAGAAAATTTGATCCATACTGAAGACAGAGTTGTGAAGAAGTATTCTGACTCACAGGGTACTGTCTACGTTTCTTCTCCTCATTTCTTTTATACTGAAGACTGGAGGATGTGATTTAAATATGTTTTAGAGAAAATTTTGAAGATGCTAAATCTAGAATTTGGTGGTCTAGATCACTGTGTGGTGGAAGTTATATTCACCAGTTTGAAGACTACGTTTGACAGAGTTTCTGAGTTGAGCAGAGGTGTCTGGGAGAAAGTATTTTTCTCATTTCTCTGTAGAATGGTTTCAGGTGTTGTCATTTCAGACATATGTTTACAAGGTCCTTAGCTATCTTCATTCCAAAGGATTTGTTATTTGCTACTCTGGAAATAAATTTATTGTGCAACAAAGTTCAATAGTGTTAATTGTGAGCAAACAGTGAACCTTCTCTAGAAGAAAAGTGTTGCGGATGACTCTAATGATTCTAAGGTGATTTGAGGTTGTTCATGGATGTCTCCAAAATAGATCAAAGTGTTTTTCCTGATCCGTAAGTCTTGGTTGTGTTTGTGGAAGCCTGTACCTAAGTGTTCTTAGTGTTTGCACAAGTTTGGTCAACTTGGTTTCTAACACTAATTGTGGTGATGCTTCGTGGATTGAGGAAGCATGTGGAAGCTTGTGAAGATGTATTTTGGTCTGAGTTAAGTCATGAAGTGTTCTTCCTTCATTCATTTGCTTCACAAGTCTATTTAGGTCTAGACCTAATTTAACTTATGTATGTTTGCTGACCTCAGAGACTATTCCAAAGGTTGTAGATTGTAATGTCGACCTTGATTTACATTCCAAGGTTGATGATAGGTATAAATAAATGAAATGAATTCATGTGAAGAGGGAGAGTGTGTGAAGATACAAAGATAAATTGTGTGTGTTGTAAAGGCAATGAAGGAGAGATATCTTGTGCTTCAATGGAACTGAACTCTAGCATGTTGTAGATGCTATCAAATTAGTTCATGACACTGAGCCACCCCTTGATAGTGAGCCACACTTTTGGTAGTGAGCCCTTTTTGCAATGAGTATTCTCTTGGGCAGTGAGGCCTAGATAGTGAGGCCTTTAGAAGTGAGCCCCGGACAGTGAGGCCTTTGACAGTGAGCCTTTTGTAATTCAATATTGTTACTACATTATATTGTGAGCTAACACTCACCGTGGTTTTTCCCTTTTAGGGTTTTCCACATAAAATATGGTAGTCATGTGTGCATGGTGTTGATTTTCTTAAGTTTCATTTCTTCATTTCATGTTTAATCTTCATTTCTTCATTTCATGTTTAATCTTCATATTAGACTAAGTTGTTAAAGAAAGTGAATGTGATTTTATTTAAGAGAGGTTGAAGTTTTTGATACAACTGATTCACCCCCTCTCAATTGTCTTATGATTTCAACAACTCCTTAAGGAAGTTCTCACCAAACTGCTATGGGATGCACTCAACACAATGAGCCTCAACTAAACCATTATGGTCTAAAAGATCTAATATGCCAAGATAGTACTCCCTAATATCACCATCATGTGACCATGTCCCCTCCATACCTAAGGAAGGATTAGAAATCATATTTGCATTCGTAAGGGTGGTCATAGTACGTAAAGAAGTATCAAAATGATCCACATGAGCCCACTTAGCTGCCCTCTATAAACGCCTGTCGAGAAGTGGAATCTGCTTCTAATAAGGTTTGATATGGTGAAAGATCCAAGTCATGATCGAAGAAGAGTGGCTAAAAGAAAGAACTCCTCATCGTGAGATATGGTAGAAATCCCTATACATCATGGCCAAAATCTCTGGCCCCCAAGCGTAGACTCTGCCCTGCTCAAGACCTTGTATAATTGGTGCCCAACACCATCGCAAACAAGCCAAGGCCTTGTCTCTAGATAGCTTCAACACAATCAAGCCAATCAGGAACTTCCTTAAATGAGGATGCGAAGTCACGACACCACGGTGAGATGAACTCTAGTCAGATCCTCAGGATGACTCACCCCCATGAACTATGCCTAAGAAGCCTTGTCCTCAAAGGACTCGCTAGTTGGTAGAACAAGATGGTTCCCTCTCATAGGAACTCCTAAAATGTGATAAAACATCAAAAAGAGTGATGGTCCACTCTCTTGTAACCTATGGAAACCTGAAAGTGTTCCTATTTACATCCCAATATGTTTGAATGTCACAATAGATACATGCCACAAGATGAACAACTGGCACATGGCGAACTCTAGCCAAGCCTGCTCGCCTTAGGATGGTAAGCTCATCCTTGTTTAGTGTAGCAAACATCTTTGAGAGCCATAACTTCTCTCAGGAAGCATTCCATTAAATTTGCATATTCTGTCAATCAGAAAATAACTTTAGATTAGATGTCATCAACTCAAAAAATCCTAAAAATCATAAAACTTGCATAAAATCCTACATATAAAGCATATAAATCACCAAAATTACAATAAACAGACAAATTCAATGGTCAAATTAGATTGAAATAGAGTGAAGTAAACATCATAGAGCATCAAATTTTTGTCAGAAATGATCTGTTAGGGTTGCCCTTTGCATTAGTCCAGATCTCCCCTGGGAAACCTAATTGTTCAGTAGGATCTCCCTTGGATGACCCAATTGCTAAGACAAATCTCCATTGGGTGACCCTATTGCTCAGCAAGATCTCCCTTGGGAAACTTTCCTGGCAAAAGGGGTGACCCTATGTGGCTATCCCTTAAACTAAAAAATGCTCTAAAAACCCCGTTTGTTGACCGATTTCAACAAACAAAAGCCCGATGTTACTCTAAACAATGAAACGAAGATAATGCAACATAGAAAAACACCAAAAATGGACAATTTCAAGAGATTTTTCACAAAATTCAAACTAGGGTTTACAGAAGGGTATTTCATTTCTTGCATACCTAATTCTTAGTGGTAGAAGAAGCAGTAGCCATCTTTGTGATCTCCTCAGTGATATCTACCTGACGACTTCTCACACGATCGATTTCGTCGCCGATTCACTCAAATCTCACTAATTTTCTTACACTTTTCCTCTCCCTTAGCTTAATTTTTTTATTCATTCTTAGGTTAGTTTTTTATTTTATACGTGTCTCATGTGTTCATTTTGTGTGCATGCATTCCTACAGGTCTCACCGACAAAGGCAAACAACTAGTCAAATTCTCACAATCTATGTAAGTTTATAATTTCAGTTTTTATTATTCATTTTGATATATTTAGATGTTGGAATAATATTACTTATTTCCAGTAGAATTGCAAGAAATTCAACAATAGGTAAGGCCTAGTTTGGGAATGGTACCTACCTTTCATGTAGACTACCATCCCTGAGGGGGCAAATATGTAAGCACAAAAATCATGCACAACCTCCATGAGGACCCCTATGATGAGTCATAATCCTTGTCATGTAAATGTAAGCATGAGATAACATCCTCTTAGCAACAATTCTCTTGGTAACGTGTCTTTCCTTTCATCTTGTGTTGTTTCCCCTATGTTGTTTTCTCTCTCTTTGTTGTTGACACTTTTTGACACCATTTTCTATGCTTGTGACCCTATTCCTAAGCCGTGTATGCATCTTGTAGGTGAATTTTCACATTTCCCTAGTTTTGTTCATCCATTCCCACCCCTAGGAGCCTTCTAGAGGTCCCCCTAGCCATCTCCCACTTTTAGATTTCAGTTTCACTCAACCAATCCAATCCTCCCCTATTATTTCTAGATCTCCCCTAGGAGATCTACTTATGCAAGTGGAGATTTGGATTTTCACACATGACTGACCTATTTCTAGAGGTAGTTCCCCTTCTTTCCACCTTCTCTACCATCTCCCACCCAACACTTTCACCTAGGTTCCCTCCTCTAAGGGTCACCCATGGGTCACCCTTGGGCAACCCTAACTGGTCAAAGGGGTGACCCAATCACAATTTCTTTTGTGGAATAACTTGAGTTTCTAAATCAAATTATCTTCATTTTTTCCCATTTTTTCTTATGTTTGCATGGATTTTTATCCCTAAGGTTGAGTTGACTATTTCATGCACCCACACATGCATAATTAACTCTACTTTATATTTAATTAACAACTCGTGCATTCTCATGCATTCCCATGCACTCCTCTTTCTTCACTTCTTCTTGAGTGATGAGATTTTACTAGGTAGATCACTCCAATTTTAGCTCAGATCACTCTTGAGTCTTCTAAGTTAACTCTCCTTCTTCCTCTATCCTCATCCCTTTTTCTAACCTATAAATACCTTTCATTTATGTACACAGTTCTTGCAAGTTATTGCTCTCCAATCAAGTATTCTCATGCTCATACATGACATAGGAGCCTTTTGTTTTCATCTTGTTATAGATTTCACACAAAGATCATTTCATATCCATACACCATTCACATCAAGCCACAGTGCTAATCAAATCTCTCATTGAGCTCTCTTCAAAAAGCTTCAATAGCTTCTTTTGCTTCCATTTTCTTCTTGTTGCTAAGAGGATCACCCCACTGCAAGAGGATTTGAGGTTGCCACACAAGGATATCTGAGAGTAGTGGAGGCTCACGTGTATTCTTTATTCCATGTTTCTTCATGCTTTCTTTTAATTTCTAGTAATTAGAAAATCAAAATTGCTATTGGGATTAGTTAATCTTTTAGCTTTTTCCTTGATAGAATAGATAGATCTTGTATTTTTAGAGTAATTTGCTTTCCAAGTTCATAGATCTAATTCATTTAAAAATAATTTCCCTTTTCTTAGATTAATTCATTTCAAATATTCAGAAAACCCCAAAAACATAGTTTAATTGCATTAGGTAAATTCATTATAGCTTGCATCCATTCTCTAATTCCTAGAATAGAAAAAAGCACTTTCAATTCCATAAACACAAAAACCCACAAAAAGAAGTTTTCCATTCATTTAGTCTTGCATTCATAAAAACCCAAAAAAGGAACAAAAGCATTTAAGAACACATAATGTTTGCAAACCCTTGATTCCATCACAAGGTCAACTATAGTCAAACATTGGTCAAAACCTTGATTTCATCACAAGGTCATTCAAAGTCAACATATAGTCAAACCTTAGGTCCAACAAACTGTAAGTCAAACCCTAAGTCTAGTCAAGGCTTGCTCACAAATGCCTATCTCTTGTCTTAGCTCATGAATGTGCCCCAGACTAAGACGTGAGTGGGTGAGGGCAATCCTCAACAAGATAGAGGAAATCCATCCAATACCACAACAGGACTTGTTAGTTCTACAACAATGAGAAAAACTTAGACAACTCCTAGTACAACAAGCATTCATACAACAACACAAAAGACAACAAGCCATCAATGAAAACAATAGCCAACCCACACAAAGCTGGAATATTAGGAATCCAAATAGGAGAACGGTGACTAATGACCCTTCGGGTCAAATAGTTATCTTTACAACAATGATCATAGAACAAAACATCCACACAAGCATACAACAACACAGGCCCCAAGACTAGCTGACCCCTCTCCGTGAAGTCTATCTCTCCAACGAGCTAGACCACCCTCTTGTCTCACCTCCTCTTGACTCACTAATTCAACGAGAGCGAGAGTGATGTGGCTGTTCACCCTGTGGCAAGGAGGGAAGGGTCCATGTGCTCGCCAAAACTGACTCTACATCCCCTAGGCAATCGACGTCATCATTTTGAGCATACATGCCCACTAGAGGATAGTAGACTAGGAGCTTTTGATCCCTAAGACCACCTTTTGACATAAAGGGAAAGAATACACACTATAGGTTCTTGGGATTAAAAAATGATAAAAAAATTAGATAAAATCAAAGTTTTTGATCTCCAAGATCACCAAACGACATGAGGACAGAGCATACACTTTGGCTTTATCTCAAACAAATGATACAAGGTTCATTAACCCCTTAGAAATGAAATGTGCCTAAGATTAGTGTTAGAAAGATAAGTCTTTGAAAAGTGTGCTACAAAACACAAGTTAGTAGTTGATTTTCTTGTCTTGGACCAATGATGGTTACACAAAAAGGTGTTAGAAAATTAGGCACATGCATATAATGATCAGATTCAAAAGTTGGAAGGTTCAAATCCTAAGATAAAATGATGAACTTTTAACCAGTTACAAAGGCATTTATTTGTGGTACAAAGGTGTTTTTATATGAAAATAGAACTAAAGCATGTGTTTTTTGATGAAAAATAAAGATTTTTGGAAGTTTTACTGAGTCTCCTGTTGTAAAATTCACCCCTATCAAAAACTAAATATTAGATCCCCCAAAAGTGATTAAAATGTGATTTAAGGCCCCTAGATATAGAGGTGCTTAGTTAGCATACATAGGAACTTAGTTATTATAGAAATGCTTGTTTGTGTTTTGGGCCCAGAAGAACATGATTTTAGGCTACAAAATATGGTTAGAGGTTAAAACAAAGGGTTATGATGACATATAACATGATAGGATGTAAAAACCTTGCAAAACTACTTGATTATACCCCAAAAAAGGTTAATTTTAAAACCAAAAATGAAGGTGTGAAGATTTGTGATGTCAGCCCCAAGCCTTCACATAGAGGCACTCTAACAACCTACATGTTGTAAGTATGTGCTAATAGATGTTGTCATTGATGTCAACATGATTTTGTTGTCATTGGTGTCAACTGTGTCTTCTGATGTTTCTATTGTTGTTTGATTGAGTTGTGTTAAAATAATTTGAATGGCTTGCGGAGGTGTTGATGATGTTAGTAGATTGTTCTTGTAGCTAGGTTTCCAAGTGCTTTTGAGAAAATTTAATTAATACTGGAAATAGTATGTTGAAGGAGTCTTCTGACTTACAAAATATTGTTCAAGTTTTTGCTCCACATTTCTTCTATGTTGGAGATCTAAGTGCGCAATTTGGATATGTTGTTAAGAAGTGTTTGAAGATGTTAAATCTAGAATTTGGTGCTCCGGATTGCTGTGAAGTGAAAGTTATGTTCACCAGTTTGAGAATAGTATTTGACAGTATTTTTGAGTTGTGCAGAGGTTTCTAGGAGAAAGTATTTTTCTCAAAATTTCTCCCCAGGATGGTTTTGATGGAGTCAGGTTGTCATTAATGTCAAAAAGGTATTGAGGGTGTTGAGTTGTCTACCATTGATGGTTTGGAGTTGTTGCTTCATGATAGGATGTGTGTTTCTTTAGTGTGTTCAGGATCTTTTCATATTGATAATATGTTCTCAAGAGCACAATGTGTCTTCACTAAGTTTTTTCTTGTTTAGAGATGGTTTCTTGATGGTGCATGATTTTATTCTTTATAATGTCTTCATCAAGTATAGGTTTTATGGTTTTTCAGGACTTGTTTGATGAGTTGTCTTACAAAGAATGTTTCAGGGATGCAAAGTGTTTCAGGATGTCTTCAGGATGAATATTTGATATCAATATGGTTTTGAGTTTGAATTGGTGCCTTTATACATTAGGGATTATCATATGATCATATGGAGTTTCAGGATCTCATGCAGACTTCATATTGTTTGACTTCATGATTCATTCTTGATCACCATGTTTATGACTGGTTCATACTTGTTTGTGTTACTCATTTCAATAAGTTCAAGCATTGTTGATGCAGGATGTTCAAAGAAGATATCAGGACATAAGTTTGTCATTATTTCATCCAAAGAGGTTACATAATATAGATGTATGTGCTCTTATGCCGTAAGTTATAATCAGGATTGAGTTGAAGTTTTTAGAGCCATCACTTGGATAACTCATAAGGAGTTTTGTTATGCCTCTTGTTATGATTCATGATAATCAGTGTGAAGCTTTTTTTTGGTTTGTTTATAGTACGTCATCATACTTTGTTCATGCAATGTTGTTTGAGTTGATGCATCAAGAGGTGCTCAGGAGATTTGCAGATAACAAGTTAACATGGTGAAAAGCATTAAAATATTGTTGAATTATCTTGATAACAAGACATGATTACATTTGAGAGAATGAATATTCCTAATGGGGAGTTTATCATTGATGTCTTGTGTTTGTACTTTAGTTGCAGGTGTGACAGTCTTATATAGTGAATATATACATGAAAGAGGGTTTGGAATTTGCATTAAAAAATTATGTTTAAGGATAAAAAATCCTAAGTTCTTCGTCCTCCTCTGCCTACCACATTAATAGCTTCTTTTTTATCTAATTACTCAGTGACTTGTTAGTGCAGGTCATATAACTTAAGTTGACATGCTAATGAGGTGTTAAAACATTATGGGGACCGGCCCCTCCACCTAATATAATCTGCTACATCGGTCACTTCATGAAGGCTTGAGCAGGAAAAATAGTTTGAAGGTCTTATTTAAAATGATCATATAAAGAACATCGAAAATTTGAAGGGGAGAAAAATTTATTTAAAGTTTTTGGGAGCATACTTTATTAAATGAAATCATTTGAAGTTTTTTTGTGAAGAGTTTGTTTTTTTCAAAAGCCATTGAATATTTCTTATGAATCTTTTTGAAGCCTGAAAAAAAAGATAAATAGTTTCTTTTTTAAACTTAGAAACTTTCTTTTTAAATTTCTTTTTTGATGGTCGGTTCCTTATGACATCAATTTGAGGAGTTTTTATAAGGAGATTTTTTATTTTTTGTTGCTTTTTCTAAATGTGAAAAAAAATCTTTTTGAAGAGATTTTTTTAATGGTGATATTGGAATCAGTGAAGGTGATTTTTTTTTAAGAAGAGGGTTGGAGATCTTGAAGAAAAATTTCAAGGCAAATTGAGAGATATTTTTTTTTAGATTGATTGAAGGCATCTTATAGATGAAAAGTCTAAAAGATTTTCTTGGAAAATATTTTTGTTTTTTTTAGATGGAGGAGATGATTTTCTTGAAGAAGAATTTGAAAGGATTTTTAGAGATGAACAGAGGCATTATTTGTACAAAAATAAAATATCATTTTGATGACTTCTAACTCTTATTTTATTGTAGATGAATGTACAGAGAAGAGGTAGATGAAGATGCATGTGAAAGGTGAAAGGTCATTCAATTTGCATATAATTCTTTTTCAGGGGTATTGATGTAGTAAGTTAGTGGTGTGAACCAATATGTAGATTTGAAAACAATTTGTGATATAGATTGAACCATGCCAAGTATAAAAGATAATATGAAATTGGTTGTGCATCAGGTGAATCAATTTGTAAAGAGAAGAGTTTTGTAAATTTGTTTATAGAGATTTGTAAGAGGAGTTTGTTTGTAGAAGAGTCATTTTGAAAATCAAACAGGAGGTATAATGGTGTATGATAAAACACAGAGTATATAATGGTGTAAATCAGATTGAATGGCAATTATGTCTTGCACACAAAATTTGATGTTTTGAGGATGGTGATTGTTTATGCCAGTGAGGCTTGTAGGTTAGTGAGACCATTTGTCATTGAGACACATATTGTAGCTAGTGAGGCTTGCCTGGTCAATGAGACCTTCATGTAACCAATGAGGTTTTGAATAAGCCAGTGAGGCAGTTTCAGAGTGGTTTTTATTCCCCTTGAGGGTTTTCCACTCATCATATCTTGTGTTATATTTCTTATGTGTCTTCATGATCTGTGTTTAATATCCTAATTCATGCCTTCAATATTATAATTGTACATCTGTGAGTTAATAAATAACTTTGTCTTTCTCTCTCTTTATCATGTAAGTCAGAAGGATTAAAATTGTAAAATTTATACAACACTGATTCACCCCCCCCTCTCAGTGTTATCCTAGACTCCAACATGTTTCAGGTGTTGTGGTTATAGATTTGTGTTCATAAGGTCCTTATCCATTTTCACTCTAGAGGGTTTACAATTTGGTACTCTAGAAAAAAAAGTTCTTGTGTAGCAAAATTTAATAGTGTTGTTTGTAAGCAATCTATGAACTGTCTTCAAGGGAAATTTGTTGTGGTTGAATTTCTTAATTCTCGGGTGAGTACAAGTTGTTCGTAGATGTTTCTAGAATGTGTTAAAGATTTGTGCATGGTCTACAAGTTATGGTTGTGATCGTGGATGTGTGTGATGAAGAATTCCCTATGTTTACATTGTCTGGCTGACCTTGAATGATTGTGCTAATTAAGGAGTTGATTTGGTGATTATGTGAGTGTTGTGTAGTATTCTTGGATGGATTTAGGTCCAAGCTAGGGTGTAAAGTGTTTTTCCTTCATTCCTTTGTGTTGCAAAATGTTTAGGTCCAGACCTAATTCAAATATTGTGTGTTTGCCGACCTTAGAGAATGTTTCAAGGATTGAAGATTGTGTTGCTGACCTTGGAGATTGATCTCAAGGTTGATGGTAGTATAAATAAGTATCAGGAGTTTGTGTGTGTGTAGGAGTGTGGAGGAGATGATGTATGTGATGTGAAGTTGATCAAGGCAATAAGGACTCTCATGTGTTAGGCGACTGGATGCAATGAGTAGAAGGTGCCTACTATCTTTCTGTATAGATGCGAAGGTGATGTTTTTTGTGCTTCATTGGAACTGAACCAATGTATGTGTCAGATGCAGTTATATCAATTCATCCTTGGCAATGAGCTTTTGCTTCTTTCTTCTTCTTCTAGACAATGAGTCCTTGGATGTGAGTCTTTCATTTATGGGCAGTGAGCCTCTTGTAATTCAGTATTTATGCTACCTTATATTGTGAGCTAATCCTCACCATGGTTTTTCCCTTTTAGCGTTTTCCATGTAAAAATATGGTGTTCTCTTGTGCATGGTGTTGATGTGTTTAAGTTTCTATTATATGCATTTCATGTTTAATCTTCATAACAAATTAAGGGTTTAAGTAAACTGATGTGGATGTGATTATGTTTATGAGGGTTTCACCCCCCTCTTAGTTGTCTTGTGCATTCAACACTATATAGGTGCTTATAAATGTTATGGAGGCACTTAGGTATCCAGTGAGGCACTCAAATAAGCCTTGCAAGCTAGAAAGAGGCTAAAACACCAAAAAAAGAGGTTAGATTAGGACCAAATGGTTTCACCAGGACTACCAAAATGTGTACATATAGAAAATGAAAATACGAAAGAAGCCAAAACAATTTTAACTTATTTCATTCATTAACTAATGCAACCTCATGATAGATCTAATGAGAATTGCATAATTCAAATGAAGATAACTAGTTAACTACACATGCAAAACTTGATTATTTTGGATGTGCTCTTGATGTCTTGATATGTTGCTTGCTTCTCAAATTGATAAAACAACTTTTCATAACATGGAGACTTGAAAATGGCTTGGGTTGATGGCTATTTATAGATTCTTGGGATAAGGATTAGATAGATAGGATTGATTTTCAAGATCAATGGTTGATTATTGTTGAGAGGATTGGATTGATGAGAGGCCACCAAGTGGCATGATATGGTTGGAGGATAAAGATAGTCCTTAGATCAAGGAGATATCAAAGGTGGATGGTGAAGATTGAAAAGGGACAAAGGACCCTTTTTAGAGGGATGTGTAAGGTACTTACCCATCCCTTTGTAAGACACCCATGTGATCATGTACAAAAGCCCATGCCTTTGTACATGTTGGAAGATGTGAGAGGTTTGAATCCATATTAATGAAGGATTTGGAATTTACAAGAATGTGATTAAGTTTATTAAGTAATTTTAATCAATTTAGTAAAAACTGCACAAAATACAGAATTAAATAAATAGGAATATTATTTAATTTTTGGATTGAGAATAAGGATATTAGATAAATAAACATTTAGCTAATGTTAGACTAGGGAAAATGATTGATTAATTGAATAAATTATTAATTTTATATAATTAATGTTAGGAGATGGTAAGAAAGAGTGGTGCATGAATAGTGATTTAATATTAAAATATTATTTGATCACTATCGAGGGGGGATTGGATTATTAATTATCTAAGCAGGTTTTTATTCAATAAATTATGGAAGAAAGTGGTTTAGTGATTCCTTGATTAGGATTGTATGATGAGCGGACAATTTTAGTTGTCTACATTATGTATGGAGAAATGTTGTTTTTTATATAATTCTCATAGAGATGGTAGAGGAGGAACTATTATTGGAATGTCACCATGGGTTTCTAAGAATGTCATTGATAAGGGACAAGACCCCTCACATAACTATGTTTGGGTTGTTATGGTTATCAATGGATAACCCATTGGATTTTATTCCACTTATGCATCTAATAATGCTAAAGAATGAATTCCTCTTTTGGGAATATATGTTTGAGTTTCTCCCTAATGCTAATTGGATATTACGTGGTGAATTTACAATAGAATAGCACAAGGATCATAGCTGGTTTAGTTAGTATAAACTCAACAATGAAGAATTTGATAATTTGTTGTACAGTTTTTAGAATTTCTTGGGTGTGGTTGACCCTCTTCATGATATATTTTCTATTCATGCTAATAACTAGTTCATGTGGTCTAGATGTTGGCAAGAAATGGGAAGGAACTAGTCTAGAGATCTAGTCTTTAGTCAAATCTCTAAAGTCTGTTTATACCCTAGTCATACAATGAGTGAAATATAGACAAAAATTAAGGAATAGAGTTATGCAGTACCATCTAAATTATATATAACATTCATACAATACACATACACATATCAAAACCCTTATATCTCCTTTCTATATATATATTCAATGGTGAGTCATACATTCATACTGACAGGTTTGAGTCTTTTCGCTCATACATATTATTTGTTATCTATCTCATTCTCATACCTACATGCTATTTCTGACTTACATACCCATCCTATATATTCATATAGAGGTGTGTCTTTTCCCAAAATACCCCTTAGTTTTTTGGTTCTATCATCCACATGCAACCTATGGTATCCTATGGTAGGTTTAGTTGCTTGCCCTATTCTCTACCAGCATCATTCCCCCTTTTAAAATTATGTCTTGTCCTCAAGACATGTCCTGTTCAATTTGAAGGTAGGATACTTTTATATATCACTCTAAGATGGGCTAGAGTTGTGTCTCATTGCTTTTTGGAAGTTGTAAAAATTTGAATTTGACTCTCTATTTGAATGTAAGTATCTTCTGCATCACACAATGTAGTTGGTATCTGTATCTTTTGGGCAATCCGTTTAGCTATAGTAAAAACACCAGTTAGGGATACTAGTCTTAGGCTTACCACTTCCCTTAACTACTTGATTTGTGCTTTGATCTATTCCCTCTGATCCTGGAACTATTGTAGATGAGTATGTATTGTTTCTACTTGTGCCTTATTACATGATTAGTATCTTGTATAGGATCATAAGTACTTGCTACTTGTATTATTTGTGTTTCTAGCGCATATATTTGATCCTTAATATTTTTAGTGGTGGTAGGCCATTGTAAACAAAATTGATATAATACCTTGCCCTTATCCATACCCTGTTGGATGTTTCTTATTTGAGTTTCTAGTTTAGTGTGTGCCTTGGCAAACTTATTCGATGCATCTGCTAATCTTTTCTTATTTATTTACTAAGTAATTATTTCTTCTGCCTTGTTCTCCAAATATTTAGAATGTCCTTTGAAACTTTGTATCAATTATTTTACTTGTTGTGTGGGCGGTAGGCTTGTATCCCTTTGAGCTTCTGACATTTCATTTTGAATTACATTCACTACTTCTAGAAGTATCTCATTGCCTTCTATGTGTTGTTGTAAAATTTCTTCCCTTGTTGTGGAGTGGAGGATATCACCAAGTTGTAGTTTTTTGATAGGTGATATGCCTGATAAGTTCACTTGTCCTCCTATTACTGGAAATTTTAGCAATTGGGGTGTTACCATAGGTTGAATTTACTATTGTTACACTAGAAAATCCTTAATGGATTGAATGGGGAAAGCAGAGGAGGATGCATCTTGATTCTCATTGATTATCCCTTGGTTCTAGTGTCTCTTCTCCAATTTGTTGGTCATATTGATTTGTGTTTGTATTGTGTGGAGGAGAAACTCTTTGTTGTTCATCTTATGAAGGATCTGTCTTATGTTGTGTATTTTTATCTACCTCCTTCATAGTATCATAAATTTTCTTTGTAATCTGCTATGTTTCTTGTTGAATTTTCTCTATATTTGGCTATTCCATATTCATGAGAGTATCAAGCCTTTGTTTTGTCCTTGGTTCTTTATCCTATAATTGAGAAAATTTCTCTTTCTCTTTTGTAGAAATGGAGGTACCTACCTATTGATGACGATGTTACTCGCGCACAAACACACAAATAAAACTTACATAACAACCTTTATTTATCTTGAAAGATACGATGAATTCAAAGAATTCATGATCCCAAGTCTCCATTGATTAGTTCATAATCTACTGACGTTACTCAGTGGTTGATGTGTGTTTCTATTAATCATTAAGGGGCCTTATGTTGATCAACAGATTCTGTTTCCTGCAAATATGCTATAGAAAAGTTTGTGTCTACACAGCATATTTCTTTAAATAATGTGTCTACAGGTTGATATTTGCATGATTTCTACCATTATTTGTAATTCTTTGCATGATATTTGTCAATACTACATGCATTTAGCTCAAATATGCTAATGATATTCAGTTATCTATGAGGTGTTAGCATATTTCTCTGTTCTGCTTATTATTTATCATGATTTGCAATTATGGAAGTGATTTCAATGAAATTAAAATGAGAAAAAAGGGTTAGAGAATGAGATTCCCAAAATTACTTAACTGAGATCACTAATCCACATACATGTTCCCATACAAAAATGAAGAGAAGAAAACTATAATCATACTTCACCAGGACATTCCACAAATCTGCATGATCCAGTACAAATCTTCAAAGGAAAAGTTGACAACAACATGCAATAAAAATGAAAGCGCTTCTATTTGAACACAACATTCACCATTACATATCCAGAAATCAACTTGAAGATTACGTAAAGTTTACAATCAGGATGTAATTGAAAGCTTCATCTCCATTCAGTATACTGAGAAACAAGTACATTTACAATGATCTTAAGAAAGAACCTTGACATTTCAACAATTCAGTCCTCATTAGTCTCAGTAATCCGATCTCCTATAAAATTGTTCTGGTAAAATTTTTTATGATTGACCTCCCTTTACAGAGTAAAGGGGCTCAATATATATCTCTGAGTATCCCCAATACAGTTCCAAAAAACCCTAATTAATCGATGGCCTACACCTCAACTGCAGCATCAAACGGTGGAAAACAAAATCCTGCCAAAAAAAACCTCTAAGTAGCATACCCATACCGACCACCACTCTTTTAATAATGTTTCCACCTATAATTTCCTCTGCATTGAAAGCCTTTACTCCTCTTTTGCAATCTCTCATGATCTGATCCACCGCCTGGGATGAATGTTAGATTGGCCTTAATTGCAACAGTCAATGCGCCATCAACCCGATCTCTAGTTGTAGTGTCGGCGCCTTTTAAACTCTTTGTATATCCTCACCATCGGTGTGACTCATCAAGTCGGGTCGATCCCCTGATTTCATACCTATCCTATCTTTCTAACCGATGCTATCGCCATTAAAGCCCCATCTTTATACCTACCTGCACACTTGCAAATAGACAAGAATTAAGCATCATCATTTAATAAACTAGCAGGAAGGTAAATTACATTAAAATCAAGCTGAAAGTGCAAACACAGATATCTATTTATGAAACCATGAAAATTAGCATATCCAAATGCATATACAATGTGAAGAATGGCCAAGTCAACCATCGTTGACCAAAAACATGCATCAGGCTCCAAAACAGCTTAAAAAATCCTATCGCTTTGCTTTCTCGCCTTTCTTCTTGTATATCGCATGTTTAATCCTTTGTATATCGCAAATGTATATCGTAACATACAAGCACCAAAAATATACAAGGACCTTTCAATATTTAATTCCCTTTCGAATCTAGTCTTTGTATATTGCTCAATACATACAAACACATTTGTATGTACATTTAGATCCATCACCTTTTATAGATCACAGTCTATTCATTTTTTAGTTTTGACGCTTGTAGATGATGTAACGTATCATTCAATATGCTTTTGGGTGTGATACATTGCCTTAACCCAATTTAAACCCATCCTGAATTCCGCCTTGCATGTACAAAGTGCAATGTATGTCCCGAAACATGCACATGCAAAGCACAGAATATACAAGCATTTAACTCTTTTTAATAACTCTTCAGTTCTGCGCTTGTACTTTTTATATGCATCTTCTCTTGTACTTATCACTTGTATACTTCCCTGCATACAAGGCCCAATACATACAAACACCTTTGTATGTCCTTGTCGGACTCCAACCTTTTCATTAACCACAGTTTACTTACCTATCAAATCTGTGGTGTATAAAATGCAATGCATATTACATTTGTATGTAAGATACATACAAACATAAGATGCATCCGGCGGATTTAACCAAACATTCATTTCAACCTTTAATTGCGTCGGGTCCACTTTGTATGTCTACATAGAATTTCTATCAAAATGCATACAAGTAAAAGGATATACAAAGAATTTTGCACAATGAGACCTGATATACAAACAACTTTGTATATGAGCGGCATGGAAACCCGATGACCCATGCGACTATGTATGAAAATGACTTTGCATTTACAAACGACTTTGTATATGGAAAGCGATATACAAAGGACTTTGTATACAAGCAGACTTGTATATGAAGGACCTTGTATATGCAACCCAATATAGAAAGGGCATTGTATATGCAATAGCAAACCCTTCCCTTGTACATTTTACCAAAATACTCATAACTTGCAAAATATAGGGAATTTTAAAATGGTTCAAAAAGCAACCCCTATTCATTTTCAACAAGGAATTCACCCATACCCTGACCTAGTACTTAATGCAATTTTTTCTCTATTTTCATCAAGGTTTGTAACATTCACTCTCTTTTCCCTTTACCACCAAGCAAAACAACACACACAAGAAAAAGCAACAGCCACAGCAGGGGTCCTTATTTTGCCTAGGAGTAAAATGGGGCGTGTTGTGAATATCACAACAACTAGCAACCAAACAAAACAATCAAATTAAAACCATTAAAGGAAACTAAATGAAATAAATTCACAACTTCCAACTATCTTTTATGTAAATCATCATTTAACTTGAGACTCAATGTATTCAATAAGGTGCATGAATTTTCTAATTCAATTTAAGTGGGTGCACATGATTAATTATCCTCATCATGAAAATTGGTTGAACAAACCAGTGACTAACATTAGCCTACATAGTTGATGTCATTCCCTCATAGCCAATCGGATAGAGCCTTGCTACCAGCAGGCGTCCATAGCCCCGACAAGGTTATCATTACAATTCCCTTAAGTAGAGCCCCACTATCAGCAAACATCTATAGCCCCAGTAGAGTTACTTAGATGGCTTAACGTAGATTTTTAGTAAAATCCATTTTATTATTTTATTTATTTTATATTTTGATAGAGATTTCATAAGATATTGTAGTTGTAACTTCATGATGCAAGGAATGGTCACTTGCTGAAATTAAGCTGAGAACTGTAATGGTAGCAAGGGTGACCTCTGATTTTTCACCTAATATCTACATTGGTAAGTTCAACAAACCCAAGGATTTTAGGTGTGTCATTGTGAGAAGCATTCCTTGAATACTCAACTCATTCTTATTGAATACAAAATTTCACAAGTCAAACAACTTTCTACATTCATGACAGTCACAACAAGTTATGCATAAATTTCAAGTAATTAACTTGAATGATTTGAATTTTATTGTTTTCAGTGGTTGTTAGTTTGCTCCTCCATACTCTAAACCAAAATAAAGATCTAGCCAAGGCAACAAAGAAAACAAACAAAACAAGCAGACTGTACAAACAACTATACAACAAATGCACACTATGATACACATGACTATCATGGTACTATTTCAGGCTTGAAATTAGTGTTTGAGAAACTGGTCATTAATTGGTAATGGAACATCCTCACTGGTTAAGGTCTTAAGCCTATAGGTGTTGTCTCCTAAAATTTTAGAAATTTGAAAGGGACCTATCTAGTGTTTATCAAACTTACTATGATCACCTTTCCTTTCATGCGCTTTGTCCCACATCAGGACTAAATCTAAGATCCTGAAAGCCTTAATTCTGGCTCTTTTGTCAAACCAACACTTGACAATAGCCTGATGTTTAGCAAACTGGTCAATTTCTTCATTTCTTCTTTCTTCTAGGTGCATCAACTGAAGCAACCTAACTTCTTGTTTATTATCTATGCCCAAGTATTCTTGTGCAAACTACAATGTAGGAATCTTTAAGTTAACAGGGAGAATGGGATCCACACCGTACACTAGATGAAAAGGAGAATTTCGTAATGCAGCCTTATTCCTAGTTCTATCTACCCACAAGGCATATTTCAATAAAGTGTTCCACTCCCTTGGGTTCTTTTCTATTAATTTCTTCATGATGTTTAATAAGTTCTTGTTTGTGGATTCTGCTAATCCATTCCCTTGGGGATAGTAATTTGAGGAGAATTTCAAGATGATCCCATAATCAAAAGCCCAACTTGATAGTTTAATTGAAGCAAAAATAGATCCATTATCACATACTAAATCATATGGAACTCCATACTTGGTCATTATATTGCTTTATAAAAACTTAATGACATCCTCAGCATTACATGTCCTACTACTGACAGCTTTAGTCCACCTGGTACAGTAGTCAGTAATAGTTAAAACATACATGTGGCCTGAAGATGATGGAGGATTGATGGGTCCTATGAAGTCCATTCCCCATTGAGCAAATGGGCGCATCTCCATCACTGGCTACAAAGGTTGAGCAGCATATTTTTCTCTGTTTGCAGCAACCTGACACATATGACAACATTTAATGTGTTCAGCAGTATCTCTAAAAATTGTGGGCCAATAATACCGTACCCTGAGGATAGCATGAGTGGTGGCTAAGGATGATCCATGTGCAGTCCCAAATTTATCATGCAATTCTGCTAGCACCTTATCTGCTTTTGATCTTTCCAGGCATCCTAGCTATATCCCCTCATATTTTTTCTTGAAAAGGACTCCTCCTTTTATCATGTATTTCTGTGACCTTATCTTTAAGGCTCTCCTTTGTGAGGCCTATAATCTTGAAGGACATCTCCCAGTAATCATGATGTGTCTGATGTCTGAGTACCATTCTCCATCTCCCTTTCCATTTACAACATACTAGTAGCTCGTGATATTAGGATCAATCTCTGATATCATCTGGCTTAATGCCTGTCCTCTTACTAACTTCATGGGTGTAATGTCCATATCATACTCTTGGAGGATAGAGATCCATTTAACTCTTTTCTCACCTAGTTCACTTTGCATTAATAACATCTTTACTGCTGCATTAGGTACGACAACAATCACTTTACTCCTCATAATATAATGCCTAAACTTTTTAACTGCTCGAACAAGAGCAAGTACCTATCTTTCAATGTCCATATATCTAAGTTCTGCATCTCTGAAGGGGCAGCTCATGAAGGCTATAGGCTTTTCCTCTTTTTCATCATTTCTCTATGTCAACACTGCTGAAGATGTATGCTTTGAAGCAAAGGAGTAAATGTAAAAGTCCTTAGTATAATTTGGATTGATCAAAACTGAAGCATTAGATATGGCTTTCTTAATATCTTCAAAAGCTGCTCTAGCTTCAGGTGTCCACTCAATTTGATCTCTGCAAAGCCAATGATAAATTTTCTAACAAAATTAATCTTACCAAAGTAAGATTTGAGCTCCTTCTTGCTTCCAGGAAGCTATATCTTCATGATGGACTCCACCTTGTCAGGGTCAATGATGACCCCATTTTCTGTTATCAGGTGGCCTAGTAATTTCCTTGTAGTTATCCCAAATATGCACTTCTTAGGGTTTAGGGATATCCCGTATTATTCACACTTCTTCAACACCTTTCTTAGGTCCTCCACATGGTTCCCTCTATCTTTAGAGAAAACTATTAAGTCATCCATGTATATGACTATGCATTTACCAATCAAGCCTCTGAAGGCTATGTCCATTACTCGCTAAAATGTGGCTCCAATGTTTATTAACCAAAATGGCATGCACCTGTAGGCAAAGATTCCCCACTTTGTGGTGAATGCAGTCTTCAGTCTATCAATTTTGTCCACCATTACTTGGTTATAACTAGAGAAACCATCCAAGAATGACATCATCTTGGCACCATTCACAATTTGTAGGACTTCATCTAGAGAAGGCAAAGGGTAATTGTCCTTTTTAGAAGCTTTGTTTAAGTTCCTAAAGTCCATGCATAATCTAATGTCACCATTTTTCTTCCTTACTGGGACCAGGTTTGCCACCCATGTGGAATGTCTCACAAGAACTATGATCCTAGCATCAAGCAGCCTTTTAACCTCTTCGAAAATAATGGGCTCCAGTAAAGCATTGACAAGTCTTTGCTTTTGCCTAAAAGGCTTGGCATCTGGCTTCAAAGGTATTGTATGAGTGATGACTGATGTGTCGTAAGTTTTTAGTTCATCATATGTCTAGGCAATGACATGGATATAATCTTTGAGAGCTTGGGTTATTCCTTCTAACTCTTCTTCTATACAGACCTTCCCAATCAAAATGTTTCTTTTTTTATCACCCTATCCAATGTTAACTTATGAGTACTGTCCTCCATCGGCCTTTGGGAGATCCTATTGTTTCAGCATGTTATCTAGATCAAATGCTCTTTCTAGCTCTATCATTCCCTTAGGAATCTTATTACTAGGCAACTCTAGGATTTCTTCTTCTACCCATATATGATCTTCTATATTCCTTTCATCTATGATCTAAGCCTCAAAAATATCCCTGTTGGAAGTAAAGTCCAATATATGCTGATCATCATCAAATACTTGAAGGTCAGTTACATTGTCAGGCATAGAAGGTATTGATACTAATTCAACTAAGAATCTTTTTAGACCAGATATGGATAGTGGTTCTAAAGTACTGGTAGCCTGGGCCAAAGCATCTGCCCTGTGATTTTGTTCTCTGGGTACATGGGTGATGTTGAATGCATCAAAATATTCTATCAAGTCCCATACCCTATGTCTATAGTTGGACAGCCTTTTGTAATTGCAAGATTATATACCTCTTACCTGTCTCACAACTAATTCTGAGTCTCCATAGACATGCAGAATCTTCACCTTCTTTCTAAGTGCAAACAATATCCCATGAATTAGAGCTTCATACTCCATCACATTGTTGGTGCATGGGAACTACAATCTGTATGCCACTAAGTAGGATTTTCCAGATGGATCTATAAGGTCTATCCTACTCCAGCCCCTTTTTTTACTTAGATCCATCAAATCTAAGGATGCATGGCTTATCGTCAATCAAAGGCTTATCTGGGCCTTCCTTTTTCTTTTTAGCTCTGGCAGCTGCACCACTTGATATCCATTTCAATTTTGGTGGCTCAATTTTCTCAGACCTCACCTCATCAGCCTTATGTGAAGTTGATATCTCTTCTTTTCTTTTATCATTAGAAGGTAAAACTTCTAAACTAGGCAACGTCTGCCTTTTTAGAATATGCAGACACATTGAACAAGTAGTTTCTGAATGTGGTGCTTCATGTAACTTGCACCATCCTTCAATCAAGACATCTTGTGGAGATCCCTATTGCTGTGTCATCTTTTGGATCTCTTTTGATAAAAACTCTTCGAACTTGGTCAGATTGCTGCCCCTATCTTCATCAGACAACTCATAATCTAATTCTACTAAACAATCACTCCCTGGGGTGATTTTCTTCTTGTTCTTAGCATTACTCCTGTTGCATACCAGTATCTCTTCTATCATCTGAATAGAACCCTCATCTTTCTATGTGCATTCTCCTGTTCCTGCAGAAGATAAACAAAAATCAATATCATTATCACTATCTATAGAACTTGCCTCTGATGATGATGAAGATGCTTCAATGTATGCTTGTTCCAACTCCAGCATGTCTAAGCAGGCATCACAAGTCTTTTTAGAATGAGCTTCATCATGCAACCTGCACCATCCATCAATCAAGACATCTTGAATGGGCATTTTTAACAACTGACATCGTTGCACCTCTTTGAACAAGTGCTTCTCAAAATTATTGAAATGATCTCCCTCTATTTCATTCTCAAGATTATAATTAGATCCTACAATTATTTTATCATCTTGAGGGTTATCATCATGATCATGGACATCAAACATCAGGATCTCCTCTATGCTGGCAGTTTGGGGTCTGATGGAGTAAACTCCAGGTTCGACATCCACATACATGATTTTATTGGTTTTGTTGTATTTAGTGATCATGTGTTTCATGCGAGGTTCAACATTTACCCTTATTTCATTTGGTATCCCTCTCCAGGGCAACCACATATGACTGAAATCAGTTGACATGTATCCATTAAGGGTTTTTGACCAGTCTCTACTAAGTAACATCCCATACGTATCAGGTATATCAACTACCTGAATATCAATATATTGTTGGATTCTAGGATCTAATGCTAACTACATGTGAATGTGAGTCAGTTCTCCTACCACACTTACCTTTGTTTTGTCCAATTGTGTCACTTTCTTTAATGATTTAGCATGACGTAATCCTAAAGCATTGCATATGGATAGAGGCATTACATTGGTAGATGCTCCTAAGTCTACTAAGCAGTTGTGTAAATTTTTACCAAACATCCTTATGGTAAGGAGGTGACTCACTCTTGTCTTTGTATAGGGTTATGTGGGAAGTCTCTGTAGCTTGAATAGTAGATGAGGTTTTATGTTTAACATTGACATCCCTAGAAGCATGATCTTTATTTACAAACTAACCCAAGGTATGACTATCCTCCTTTTGAGCAGGATTATCTAATGATTCCATGAAAGCTTTCTTGATAGCAGGGGTCTTAAGTAGTTCTAACAATGATAGGCTGATTTTAACCTTTTTCATTTCATCTGCTAGATATGTAACCATTTTTTTTAGATTCAGGAGATAGATTACTAGCCTTTGGTGTTGTATTCTATGGTGCCAAGTACTGAGCATTGACTTTGGGAACTCTAGGGTTAGTACTTTCCTTGGGATCAGGTGGAGTGTTGAAATTGTTTGGTGGCAAGGATGTGGTCAAAGGATTAGCAGGTTTGTTTGAGTTGTTCCTCAAGTTATAATTATGCCTACCTTGAGGTTGTTGTTGAAAAGCATTTACCTCCTCATGTTCAATTGATGGCTCATTCTCATCCTTAAATGGAAAAACATAATTTGATTCAAAAGCCATGGCTAATTCCTCACATATTGAGGTGTAATCCTAATGAGATCAAATTATCTGCTGATAAGTGGTGCAGGGCACCTAGGAGCATATTGATTCCTAAAAGCATTTTGGTAGCATTTTGATAAGTTAAGTTTCTTGTTCAGTATGTTTTGGTAATAAGGCTTTTTAGCCATGGATGTAAGGTCCTTTTGTGTGGTCAAGATGATTGGGAAATCATATAAACCTCAATCATTCTTAGTCCACTTGGACCCTAGTCATGCCACTTAGGCCTAGTAGGTCTAAAGAGGTTTTCTTTGAGTCTATTTGCTAGTTTTGTGTTTTTGCATGGTCTAGAGAGTGTGTTGGTCGTTTGAGATCCATTTGACAAGTTGAACCAATTGGTATCTTGGTGTTAATGCAAAAATACCATAGTGTCAATGACACAATTGGCTAATTACAACTGATTTTGGACAGTTGAAACTACATTTGGAAGTTGTCTACCAACTTGGATCAGTTCATATGGCTGTTTTCTTACTCCAATACAGAGGAGGAGTTTCTGTATGGAGTTTTGGGCACAAAAGCAATAGAAACTGACTATTTTTCCCTGCATTTCTGTGGTTGTACAGCCTATATGGATTGGCAAAGTAGATCAATGTGATTTTTATGAAAATAGGTTGAGTCAGGGTTCAAATGCAACAAGTTTGAGGTCTTGAAGTGATCGTAGGAGGGAGATATTGCATTTTGTTTCCAAATTGGTCTAAAACCCTGTTTTCTAGGGTTTGTCATACAAATCCGGCCCTAGAATGCATTTCAACTGGTGAAATCTCATACAAATCAGTGAAATGCAAGCTAGGGTTCTATATTGCATGATTCCAAAAGCTTTTTTCTGGGAAAGGCAGTCTTCTATTTTTGAAGTGATGCCCTAGGTCAAATATCCCTATGTATTTGACCAAACAATGTGTTATTTGGTGATGTAGATGACAAAACCTGATCGGTGGATGCATGCATGGTGGTTTTCTGTGATGTGTGCATGTTGTAGAAGAGTTCCAAATCCCTATCCCAGGTCTATGACCCCAACTTAGACCATTTGCTTTGTAACCTAGTCCTAACTTGATTAATTAGGCCTAATGACCTAGTAGGTGTTTTGAGTTGCTGGAGTGAAGTTGAGACTAGAGTTTGGGAGTTTGTTAGGGTCCCTTAAAGGGTATTCAAATCCACCATTGGTTTGCTTGGTCATTTGGGGTTTTGTCAAGTTGTGTAGAGAAAACTAGTTTAGGAGGGCTAGTAGCCTCATTAGGCCTAGTCAAGGTTGGAGAGTTGTGGGAAGTTGGGGATCAAACCAACTATTGGTAGAGTGTTTGCAGACTTGCCTTGAGGTGTGAAAGAAGCCTTAGGGGTTGGACAATAGCCTAGACCATGAATCCTTCATATGCCCTTGAATGTGACTTTGGCTGGATTGGAGTAGTGAAGTGAGTGAGTAGTTGGAGAAGAAATAAACCTTATTTGCTTCCCTTGTGCCACTCTGCATCAGGTGGTATCAGAGCCATCAAAAAGATGGGAGATAGAGAAGAAGAGGAGGAAATTCCTTCAAAGGTGACAAATGCCAAATTGGCAAAGATAGTAAGAGAGCAAGCAACCAAGAACAAAAGGATGGAGGCTGAGATAGAGAAGTTGAAGAAGGACAAGGATAAGAAGAAGAAACCAGAGGTCATCTTGGATTCAGATGAAGAGGATCAAGATGAAGAAAAAGGAGTGCCCATGGAAGAGCCACAAGGAGGCATGTCAGAAAGACAATTCTTAGATGCACTTGGAAAGTTGAGTAGGGAAGGACAGTAAGGTGGATCTACCTATGTTTCCTAGTAAGATAAACCCAAAGGAGTGCCTTGATTGGATAGAGGCAATGGAGAACTATTTTGAATGTAAAAAGTGGTAGAAAATCAAAAAGTGAGGATTGCCAAATCTAGAATGAAAGGGCTAGCCTTGAGTTGGTGGAACTTCATTCAAAATAAGAGGATAGAAGATGATAGGAACCCTATCACTACATGGAGGAAGATGGTGCTTGAAATCAAGAAGCAATTTGTTCCTGAAGACTATGAAGTCAACTTGCACAAGAAGTTACAAAACTTGAGACAGAAGGACATGGATGTGAGCACATACACCGAGGAGTTTCACAAGATGTCTTTGAAAGACAAGATGCCTGAGAATGAAAAATAGAAGCTTGCAAGGTATCTTAATGGTCTTAAGTTCTCCATTCAAGATGAATTAAGTCTCTTTAACCCTGAGATAGTCCATAAGTGTTTTCAAATGGCATTGAGGATTGAGGACAAACAAAGAAGGAGAGGTGATTCAAGCAGCAGGGGCAGAAGAAATCTAAATTTCAGAGGCAGAGGTAGATTTCAAAACAGAGATAACTCTTCAAGACCCCAAGATGGTAGATCACAAGAGGGCAGTCAAGTGCAGGCTGATAGAAACAGTATTAATCAGGGTCAGTTTAGAGGGAGAGGTAAAGGTAGAGGAAGAAGTGGAGGTAGAGGTTCCACTATGTTCACTGGAAGGTGTTTCTCCTATAATCAGATAGGACATCAGTCCTTTAGGTGCCCAGAGAAGATGGGAAACAACTCTACAAATCAGAAAGATAGAAGGGTGCAGCTCCTTCAAGAGGATGACTGTCAAAGCACCACATCATACCAAATTGCCTCTTCCAAGCCTGCAGCACTAGAGAGTGGAGAATGCATCATGTTTAACCGGTCTCTCATCATGCCAGCCACCAAGGAGCAGCCCCAAAGAAACAATTTGTTTAGAACCACTTGCAAGGTGAAAGGAAAAGTCTGCAAGGTAATAGTTGACTCAGGTTCTTCTGAAAATTTAGCTTCTAATGAAATGGTGAATAAGTTAGGATTGCAAAGGATACCTCATCCTAACCCCTATAGAGTCTTTTGGTTAACCAAGGACCAACAAATTGTGGTGAAAGAACAATGTTGGGTTGAATTTAAGATAGGTGAATATCATGATAGGATTCTTTGTGAGATAGTAGATATGGATGCATGCCACCTTCTTCTTGGTAGACCTTGGCAACATGACACAAGTTCCCAACATGATGGTAAGCAAAATGTGATTCATTTGTCTAAAAATGGTGAAAATTTCACAATGACACCTTTGATTGATGACAGCAAGGAGAAGATCATTCCTAGTTCAATTATGTTAGTAGGTGAAAAAGAGTTTTTGGCTAACCTCAAGGAGGAGAAAGTGCCATGTTTTGCAGTGGTCATCAAGCCCAAGGATGCAAATCCTAAGAAGATCAAAGTGCAGTAGCCTCTTAGGAGGATTAGACCAAAAGAGGTGGAGGAACTATTGGAAAAGTTTCATGATGTGATAGCCAAGGAAAGTAAGGATACCCTTCCACCAAAGAGGGAGATTAGTAATTGCATTGATCTCATCCCTGGATCCACCTTACCAAACCAAGCAGCCTACAAGTTGACCCTAGAGCAAAATGCAGAAGTGGCAAGATAAATCCAAGACTTGTTGGATAGAGGACTTATAAGGAGGAGTATTAGTCCATGTGCAGTACCTACAGTACTTGCACCCAAGAAGGAAGGCACATGGAGACTATGCACTGAATCCAGGGCCATCAACAAGATTACTATCAGGTATAGATTTCCAATGCCTAGAATAGAAGATTTAATGGATTGCATGGGTAGGGCTATGTATTTTACCAAGATGGATCAAAAAAGTGGTTACCACCAAATTAGGATAAGGGAGGGGGATGAGTGGAAAACTACCTTCAAAACCAATGAAGGGCTATTTGAATGGGTTGTGATGCCTTTTGGCTTGTCAAATGCACCAAGCACCTTCATGAGGTTGATGAATGAGGTGCTAAAACCTTTCCTTAATAAGTTCATTGTTGTATATTTGGATGATATATTGGTTTTTAGTGATAGCAAGGAAGATCACATAAGACATATTCATCAAGTGTTCAGGAGGCTTCAAGAGGAGAAGTTGAGAATTAACCTTGACAAGTGTGTCTTCCTACAAGAAGAATTGACTTTCTTGGGGTTTGTCATCTCTAAGGGCAGCCTCAAGATGGATCCAAGCAAGGTGGAAGCCATTCTTGATTGGCCCACACCTACTACAGCCTCTGAGATAAGGAGTTTCCATGGTTTGTGCATTTTTTATAGAAAGTTCATTAGAGCGTTTAGTGCCATTTGTGCTCCACTTGTTGATACTATAAAAGGGGGCAAGAAGTGTGTGTTTGTATGGACAAATGAGGCCAATCAAGCCTTTGAACTGTTAAAGAAGAAAATATCAGAAAAACTGGTCCTTGTGCTGCCTGATTTTGATAAGACCTTTGTTACTGAGTGTGATGCAAGTAAGAGGGTTGTTGGGGGAGTCCTAAGTCAAGAGGGGAGGCTTGTAGCCTTCTTTAGTGAGAAGTTAAATGAGGCAAAACAAAACTATTCTACCTATGATCTAGAGTTATATGCAATGGTCCAATCATTGAGAAAATGGAGACACTATTTATTACCCAAGGAGTTTGTTGTTTTTACTTATAACCATGCTTTGAGCTTCTTGAACAGGCAGCAAAAGTTAAACCACAGGCATATCAAGTGGATGGAGTACATCCAAGCATATACTTTCTCAATTAAACACAACAAGGGAGTGGCCAATAAGGTAGCTGATGCCTTAAGTTGGAGGAATCTTGTTGTTCAAACCATTCAGCTGGAGAGTACAGGTATACATGCCATTAAAGATCAGTATGAAGAAGATGAAGACTTCAAGGAACCTTACGAAGCTTGCAAAGCCATGATAGGCAGGTATAATACTAATTTTTGTGATTTTCTGATACAAGATGGCTTTCTTTTCAAGGGCAGTTTATTGTGTATCCCAAGAGGGTCTGTTAGAGAGAATATCATTAAGGAAAAGCATTATGGCAGCATGACAGGCCACTTTGGCATTGATAAGACCCTAGACTTGGTTAGAAGAAACTACTTTTGGCCAAAGTTGCCAACTGATGTAAGAAAGTTTTTAGAAACTTGTCAAATTTTCCAAAGAGCTAAGGGGCATACATCAAATGCAAGTCTATACACTCCACTACCTATCCCTTCAAAGCCTTGGGATTCCATAAGCACGGATTCTGTACTTGGTTTGCCTAGGACCAAGAATGGACATGATAGCATCTTTGTGGTTGTTGATAGGTTCTCAAAAATGGATCATTTCATCCCATGTAAAACCACACATGATGCTTCTCATATTGCAAGTCTTTTCTTCAAGGAAATAGTCAGATTACATGGTTTGCCTTTGTCCATAATCTTTGATAGAAACCCCAAGTTCATAGGACACTTCTGGAGGACACTTTGGAAATGACTAGGTACCAATTTGTCATTATCATCGGCCTATCATCCTCAGTCTGATGGTTAGACTGAGGTGATCAATAGGTCACTTGGCAACCTTCTTAGATGCCTAACTAAGGAGTAGGGTGCTAGTTGGGATTTAGTTTTGGCTCAGGCAGAGTTCTCATACAATGACACTATCAACAGAAGCACCGGCCTGTCACCTTTTCAAATTGTTTATGGCACTCACCCAAGGGGTATTTTGGAACTTAGAGAGGTTGGAGGACTAGAGAAGAATAGTGCATTGGCTGAAGACTTTGTCCAAGTGATGAAGAGATTTCCATGAGAAAGTAAAACAAAAATTACAGTCTACCTCTGCAAAATACAAATAGTTTGCTGATAGAAAGAGAAGGGATCTGCAGTTTAAAGAAGGGGATTTGGTCATGGTGCATCTGAAAAAGGAGAGGCTACCTGCTTTGTAACCTAGCCCTAACTTGATCAATTAGGCCTAGTGACCTAGTAGGTGTTTTGAGTTGCTGGAGTGAAGTTGAGACTAGAGGTTTGGGAGTTTGTTAGGGTCCCTTAAAGGGTATTCAAATCCACCATTGGTTTGCCTGGTCATTTGGGGTTTTGTCAAGTTGTGTAGAGAAAACTAGTTTAGGAGGGCTAGTAGCCTCACTAGGCCTAGTCAAGGTTGGAGAGTTGTGGGAAGTTGGGGATCAAACCAACTATTGGTAAAGTGTTTGTAGACCTACCTTGAGGTGTGAAAGAAGCCTTAGGGGTTGGACAATAGCCTAGACCATGAATCCTTCATATGCCCTTGAATGTGACTTTGGTTGGATTGGAGTAGTGAAGTGAGTGAGTAGTTGGAGAAGAAATAAACCTTATTTTCTTCCCTTGTGCCACTCTGCATCAATAAGGATGATGCATGAAGCTTTCTAGCACTAAGGCAGAATCATATTCACAGGGGACAATTTCATTTCCCTCTGCATAAGGTGGAGTTCCTGAAGTATTGGACACTTCAGCTTGGAAAATACTTGCAGCAATCTTGAATTGAGGATAGTCTAGCTTTGCATGAGCATTGGTGTTATGTATCCTGCACCAATTTGTAAGTGCTACCTCTGCAAGGTTTACTTTAGTGGTCTCCCTAAGTTCACTCGGAGGCTGTGTAGATTAGGAAATCAAATTGAAATCAAAAGACAAACTAAATGCAAATCAAGACAAATAGTTATACCTCCAACATGAAAGCCCAATCTCATCAAGGGAGAGGAAGCTTGCACCCAAGAGCTCTAAGACATGATAATCCCTAGACAAATGATTCAAATGTGAAATGCTCAATTACAACTCACTAATTAGCTCACTACATATTTTGGCATGGTAACATTGCATAAAGATTGGATCCCAAATGGCTTGGGAGAGGTTCTATTTATAGATTTTTGGAAGGGACTTTTATCCAATGGTGGAGATTGATTGGGAAGATCAATGGTGGAGGATAAAAGTGATGTGGAGGGCCTAGATAAGATCTTGGAGGAATGGAGGGCTAGGAATAAAAGTAAATCTTTTATTCATTTTGGGAAAAGGGGTAATTAAATGAGTATGGGTGTGAAAGATTATTTTTGAATTAAAGATTCATATGGGGAATGTAAAATGAATTAAAAATTCATTTGGGCATAAGTGGAGATAAATGAGGTATGGGGATGTAAGAGGAATTAATTGTGATGTGGGATGTATTTAAATAAAAAATTGACTTATGTGGATATATTTCAATTTTTTATTTGGAGGATGTGGGGAAGGGTGTTAAACTAGGTTTGACCACCCAAATGAGAGGTTAGGATTAATTAAACATAGGTTTTATTTAATTAATCCTAGGGCTAGGATGAGGTAGCTAGGGTAGGCAATTAAATAATAGCTATTTAATTGTCTAGGGTAGGGATAGGTTAATTAATAGGTTGAATCAATTAGTTAAATATGATTTAGCTAATTAATTGGATTTTGTGAGGAGAGGGAAATTGAATAAATAAATATTGCATATTTATTAAATCAATTGGCTAAGGCTTGACTATTGAATTAATAAAATTAATTCAATTATTGGAGATAAAATAATAAAAAATTAGATGATGAAGGGATAATTAATTAAATAAAAATTTAATTAATTGAATAGAAGGGGAATTGATGTGTTTAGGGATGTCAGGAGTCAGTTTGATGGTTGAGACATTTTTAGGTGTCTACATTTGCTCCTCTTTGACATGGCATCAGGTCAAAGAAAAATATGCCCCAGCTGCTAGGAAGGAATGAAATGGCTAAGGGATGCCCCCTCAAGAGGTCGGCGGGAAAATAAAATTTTTTAGGGTAAGTTCTCGAAAGGATGTGACGGGAATGAAAGTTGGATAGGGGATGGAAAAAGAAGATGACAGGAAGAAAAACAGAGGAAAAAGGCTGAGATTTGCACCCTGGAGGGAAAAAGAGGGGGTGGAAGGATGACATGGCCCACTATATTAGGAGAAATGGGCCCTTAGAGTGACACATTTGCACACATTTGACTTTTTAGAAGAAGGAGCGAAGGAGAGATGGCAGAGTGCAACCCCCAATTCCCTCAACTTCAACACATTTCCGAGTGGTTCCGATCATTTGGCTGGGCACTAGAGGCTGGACCCCAGGTAGGGTCTAACCCTGACTTTTCAATTTTTTTTGTTGCTTTTTTGTGCGTCAGGAATTAGGGTTAGAGCACGTAGCATGAAGAACAGTGTGGATTAGTGCAATCCTCTAGATTGGTGCTATCCGCCAAGGTAGTATTAGGGCGGTTTGCCACCATTTGAAAAATATTTTAGCACTATCTTCTGAAGTAGCACAATGTTTTAGAAGAATAGGCTTTTTGGCATTTTAGCACCAAATAGGTGTTCGAGTAGTGCTATACTGTGAACTAACACCTTATTGGGTAGTAGCACTATTTTTCATTTTAGTACTATAAAGGGAATTAGCGCCATATATGATATATGCACTTTTGGTATAATTGGCGCTATTCACTGGATTAGTGCCAAATGTCAGGGCAATGCCATTTGGTAAAATGGCACTAAGTATGCTGCACAGTAGCGCAATGTTTGGGATTAGTGCAAAGTATGTTGTGTAGTGGCACTATTGCCTGTAATAGCGCTATTTAGAAGAAGTAGTAGCACCATTTTGAAAATGGCACAAATCGTTGTCTGTTTTGGTGCCAAATGATTCTAGCTTTTAGACATTAGAAGAAAGGGGTTGATTCATAAAAAGATAGGTTGATATTTGACCAGAAAGTTATGGATGCAGGATACAACGTCATTTATAGTGTATTCATGGGAGTGACATGTGCCATCTGTGATGGCACTATTCGACTAGTTTGATGATGCCACACAGGCCCGACTGGCTAGGTTGGGGCTTCTGACAGTGGCATCGATGCCAGTGCTACGAGCTCATTGAGCTCTGATGACAGTGGTTGTGGAGTGGTACCGTTCAGAGACATGCACCTTTTTGTTGCCAACCGAGGAGATCACTATCACACTTGAGGATGTTTATCACATCCTCAAGCTACCTATTCGCGGCCGGTGAGTGAGGTATGATACGAGGAGGGGACAGAGGGCACTGATCAGAGTGTTTGGTGAGGACCACATCGTACTATCAATAGATGGTCAGGAGATGAGCTATGAGGGACATTAGCTATGGGTGTAGATCCCTTTGCCTTATTTTTGTGTACTTTGATAGGTGGTGTTGTGATGCTGGATAGGAGAGGCAAGGTTTTTCCCATTGGCTAGGGGGAGATGATTGAGGGGATGGATAGGGCTAAGACCATGTATGCCTGGGGACCAACGATGTTGGGGCAGCTGTATCATGAGATGCATATATGTGTTTATCTTCATGATTCAATGTTGTCAGCTGGGGTGACTCTGTTACATGTGTAGATTTGGGAGTATATCATAGTTACACGGCTGATGTGTGGGTACTATCGCTGTCCTTTTGAGGCCTTTGTGTTTTTATATCAGGATGCAGAGTACACTTACACTGGACAAGTGTGGTATTAGAGGCGAATGTTGGATGATGTTATTCGGGTGACCTGGCGACCCTATATCAGAGTGGAGCCGTGGCTTAACAATGATATCCACATGCCTTTTACATTTCAGCAGCAATACCTGATGGGTTGAGGAGACCACACCATAGACATGTACCTACTATCATGAGTGATATGGCAGTTCGAGTTGTGGTAGGATACTCTGTAGCAGATGGCCATCTTTGCACAGACCCCATGTGATGCATGCTTTTGGCTTGCAACCATATAGCCACATGTTGCTTTGGATGATTTTGCAGTGTTACGACCAGTGCAATGGGATTGGTAGAGCATAATCATTGATGCAGGTACTACTCCTGCATATGATATATGGTGGCAGATGCGGAGGCTGACTTAGTTTACAGACCCAGCAGAGGTAGTTCCTGCAGAGGAGGCAGCAGGGTCAGATGACGATGATTCAGATGATGATGGGGATGATGACTCTGATGGAGATGGTTTCCTAGAGGAGGGTGAGGAGATTGTCGCAGACTACATCGTGGAAGTTGGGAGGGATGGAGAGGAGAGGGTGGTTGGAAGGCATGGGCAGTTGATGGATGTGCTGGTGGTGGTGGTAGCTGGATAGGGTCAGGTGGGGCAACAGGTACCTATATAGCAGGTGCCTGTTGAGCAGGTTTAGGTTAGAGTGGGGTGACAGCATAGAGGGCCTCGACGTCGTGGGGGATAGTCAAGGGTGGATAGATGGATTATTATTGGGGCCTTTATTACACGGTAGTGCTGGCAGAGCAGCGGGCCCTAAGCTTTATCCAGGTTAGCAGGTCAAGGGCATCTAGGTCACATAGATCTAGATCAGTTCAGTCTATCCAACAAATGATGCCTCCTCCTTCACATGTGCCCCAATAGGTTCCACAGGTATAGGTATAGTCACAACCACAACCACCACCATAGCCACCAGTAGGACCACAGGCACCACCAGGGTTAGGATCCCTAACTCCATCAAAGAGAGGATCCTCTATGTGACAGTCATATCATTTTATCCCTTAGAGGCATTGTATTAGGACATTATATATATTCTTTGATGTATATATGAGCGATGTACATTTTTTGCGGTGGTTATATGATATGATGTTTTTTGATGGCCTATATGTTTGTTTATGATGCTCTATTATGATTATGATGATGCCTATGTTAATGGATACCGTATGCATTTATATGCTATGGATGTGTTGTGTTTATGCAATTATGTTTTTGATGTTATGGATGCACCTATGATGGATGTAATGATAGTTTACTTATTGTTGTATATGCATGTTTATGATCTATGGTGTATGTTGTATGATGGAAATAAATGCTCAAATAAACATTTATTATAATGGATGCCAAAAATGTGATGCAATGGAAATGTATGTTTATCTACCTAAACACATGTTATGTATGGAAATATGGATATGCAGTTAAATGTTTTATGAGTTATAAAATGTCACTAGTGATTATGCAATGATATATGGAATGGAATGTAAATGTGATGATTTATTAAATGAACCTAATGATTATGCAATTTAAAGGATTAAAATGAATCTAAATGATTAACTTAAATGATTAAAATGAACCTAAATGATTATGCAACTTAAATGATGAAAATGAACCTAAATGATTATGCAACTTAAATAATTAAAATGAACTTAAATGATTATGCAACTGATATGTGATGATATGGAAGATGCTAGGTGAGATGCAAAGTGGGTGATAGGTGAGATAATCAAGTCTTGATACACATGGTGTTCTTTGTTTGACCCTGAGTAGTGGGGCTGTGTGAAAGGAGACTAGGTGGGGAGAGGATAGGGGTGTATGGATGGAGGTATGGATAGGATTGGGAGCATCTAGAGGATGGTGTTGGGTATATGAGAGAATTGTTAGGTCGTATGACACCACGTCATTGAGTGGGGAGGGGGGATATGATTTGGTTTGAGATGTGTTGAGTGAGGATACGTTGGAGGAATGGGATTAGTGAGAATATTTTATAGGTTAGGTTGGGGGATTGATTATGAAATCTAGGTCCAGATAGTGTAGTGGATTAGGATGATGATTTGAACTAGTACCAGTAGTTGCATACCATTAATTGAGAGAATTTCTTAGTTTATTATAGCAATGTAGGATATAGTTCACAAAGGTATGAAGTGACCTAGGTGATGATATATATCCCACAATTGCATGGACTAGAATTGCAAACAATAAGTTGATGTCATGTGTGCCCAAGGTAGTATAACCTTGTCTGCCCTAGGAAGGGGACTCATAGTGACGAGTGTCCATAGTGCATATAAGGTTTTTGATGCATCTATATGTAAATGAGATACGTCATACTAGAACCGACCCAGGCTTCAAGATATGAATTCTATTCTTGGAGTAATGAAACCAACCCACAAGCACGACATACAGAAACAATGACCTTGTCTACTCTAGGTGTTGTCCTCCACTTACCATGATATAATGAGATCAAGGTAGCTTTGGAGATGACCTAGAGTGAGACAAAAAAGATAAAGATCAATAATCAAAAAGACCAACCAAAAGGTACAAATAGCCTTTGTGTGCTCTTGCCAAGAGACGTGATAATAGAATGACAAATTTTTGTCCATTGTGGGAAAGATATATCCTAGGACATAGATCAGTTGGATTTGATTGGAAAATTTTTGGAAGATGGGCAAAAGAACAATTTGGCTAGGTGTAGGATTATAATTAGTATGTTGATTGATGATTTTTGTGTTAGGGATGATGGTTCAAATGCATACGTAGCATGTGTATCATATAATGGGTCTAGTAAGGTTAGTGAGTGGGGACCATCCAAATGGGTTGGATGGGTGCATCTTAGGTACCTGAGTACTGGAAACGTCCTTCGTATTCCAGACTACCTACATACCCTATATCCACAGGATCAAGGTACTTTCAAGATGCGAGTGAAATGAATATGTAGTTCTGGTATGACTTGATGATGGGAGAATGGTTTAGGATGGGTGTGATGTGATGAGGATTGATGGATTCGAGTGATCAATCTGTGAGGGTGATGTTACATTTGTTTTTTGGATTTTTTGATGATTTTGTATTATCTTTGGATTTTTTTTTTAATGATGATTTTGTATTGTTTTTGGATTTTTGATTTTCAGCTATACAAACGGAAGCTTACAAGGATCCTCGCTCCATGGATTGGGCTTGGGTGAGATAGTGCGGAATGGGAAATAGGACTTGATGTTTTGGAATTCCAAGCCATGGGATGTGTGCGATATGGAGTGTTGTGACAGAAAGAAGACTTATTAGATGGTAGAAATGGCCACTACACATGGTGCCTAAAATAGGTTTTCACCATGGTACTTATCCAAGGTGTCACCAAAGTGATTTTCACCATTGGAAGTTTTTATTGCACTTGGATTTTTCTTGATTTTTTTTTTTGGTTTTTTGATTTTTCTATTTTTTTGATTTTTTGATTGGGATACTCAATGGGTTATGCATAGAATTTCTTTAGATGCAGAATGTTCATCGGCTCATCCAGAGGCTGCCCCTCAGGTGTTGCAAGCTGGTATGCTTCTGATCCATAGCTAGATATGATGACATACTGATGCAGAGGAAAAATAACAAATCAACTTCATACTAGCATTTTGCATAACACAACATGACCAACACATGGTCTCTAACCCAATAACTTCATTCTACACCTCTCACCAAGACTCCTAACTCCAACCAAGACTCCATCTAAACTTCTATTCAACCCACTTGCAGGGTTTGCAGGACAACAATCACATAGACTGTCACCACACCATTGCACCATTGTAAAAACTATCACCATGTCCACCTTGGAATGTTCTCAATCGATACAAACTCCATCTCTTTGCAATATACCAAACCAATCACATGCCTAACTCCCTAATGCCTTCATGACAAAGCAAACAAACTCACCAAACTTACCTTTTCCTTCTTGGTTAAGACTGTTGTCCTTCTCTGAACTCCTAGCACTGATTTTGTAGGGGTTTCTCACATGCCCACACTCACCATACACCATTCCCCTACCCTGCAACCTTCACAAGGCTGTGGACTAACTACTTTACATCCCCTTCCATTGACTGGTGAGGTCTTATATCAATAAAATGATGGTAAAGTGAGAAGTTCAACCAAAACCTAAGCTAGGGTTTTATCAAGCCAAATTCTAAGGAAATCCTTATTACTTCCTCCTATTTGAGTTTCATAGCCTCAAATCAACTTCATTAGAAAGCTAACATCTCAATCTTACTGATTAACTCATGCAATGAAGGAATCAATTCTTTACCTCTATACAGTACAGACTGTCACAATGGCAGATTCAGAAAACAGTCACTCCCATAGACAGTCTGAGGGAAAACATGAATATCTCTCCTTATCTCTACTGTCAAGACCTCAAATAACCTACACAAGATAGATAACACTCCCTACTAACCGACCATCGTCAGTAACCTCCATCTCTAGGCCGTACAGGTACGGAATAGTGCATAAAACGACAAATTTTCTTGACTGTAATAGAAGATTTAAAAGTAGTTTAAGGTTTCACAGTGATTTCTCCCACCTAGTCATTGTCAAGACCCTAAATAAGATGCATTACAAAGCTACTTCAGTACTCTATCCATCCATTACAAAAATATGCTATGACTATTTCGTAAAAAATCAGGTACGGGCTGTAAAAAGTAGAAAAACTTAGAAAAAAATAGGAAAACAGTTGTTATTTTCTATTTCTTTCCTCTCCACTAGATAGTCTAATAACAAATGATCCTCTTTGGCTTCAAATAAGCCTTCTACAATGCTTGGAGTGGTTGGGCGTCGATACGACTGCCCAACCATCGGGATTCTCTTGATTTGTAATTGTTGTCTTAAAAGACTGTTTTAGAAACTAACTTCTTCCACCAGTTGTTTTGGTGTTTAGAATGCTTTTAACAAGTGGTCTAACCTTGGACAAGGTATTAACAAACTTCTAAACCTTAGACATGCCTTTATAGGCTTACAAACATGGAAAAATTTAAATGACTCCCCTTACAAACATTAAAACTTAAATGAATCCCTATGACTACCTTTTTAACACAAGATTGTCCTCTTGAGGACTACAACATGGAGTAGATTCTTTTAGACATTTGGACATAGTCCAATTACAATCATGGCATTAAGCCTCATTACAACATTTAAATGGTCTCAAAGACCTTATAAAACAAACAAACTACTTGAAGATCAAGCAAAACCCTGATGTCCTGGTGCTCCTGCACCACATACGGTCCTAGCCAATTGGGTTCAAACTTGCCTTTCTTAGGACGCTCTTGCAAGTTTTTCTGATTCTCCATAAGGACAAGATCACCTACTTCAAATTTTTGGGTTTTGATGCCTTTGTTATAGCTTCTCCTGAGGCGATTTTGATAGGCCTGCAAGTGGTTCAATGCATTTAGGCATTTCTCATCCAGTAGTTCTAGCTGATGCAACCTTGCGACTCGGTATTCCTCATCAGTAATTATGTTTTGTAGGGATACTGTTAAGGACGGGAGCTCAACCTTGATAGGTAAAATGGCTCCAGATCCACAGACTAGGGAAAATGGAGTAGCTCCAGTAGGGGTGTGGATGCTTGTGCGATAGGCCCATAGGGCAGGGTTGAGTTGGAGGTGCTAGTCATGGCTAGCTTCATTGATTGTTTTCTTTAGAATGTGGAGGATGGTTTTATTTGAAGCCTCTGCTTGACCGTTTCCTTATTGGTAATATGGGGTGGAGAAGTGGTGTTTGATGTCTAATTTTTCAGACAAAGTGCAAACTTCTTGGTTCTTAAATGGTTTTCCATTGTTAGTGATGATGGAATGAGGGATACCATAGCGACAAATGATGTAGTGGAGGATGAACTTGGATATTTGGGTGCCAGTGGTGAATGTGCGTGGTATTGCTTCCACCCACTTGGTAAAGTATTCTGTAGTGGTGATTATGAACTTATGGGCATTAGATGATGGTGGATGGATTTTCCCTACAAGGTCGAGTCACCACTATGAGAAGGGCCATGACATCGTGATTAGCTATAGTTCCTGTTCTGGTGCATGAATGAGATTGCCATCCTGTTGACATGGTAGGTATTTTTTGATGAACCGATAGGCGTCTCTTTCCATTGTAGGCCACTAATAACCTGTCATTATGATCTTCTTAGCCAGAGTGGGTCCACTTGAATGTGCCCCACAGATACCGGCATGTACCTCTTGCAAGGGCACTTTGGCTTCCCTAGACTCTAAACATCGTAAAAGTGTGCCCTCAAGACTCCTTTTGTATAGGGTGTCTCCTACAAGGATGAAGTAGGAAGCTCGACGGATGAAAGATTTTTGTTGTGAGGTGGATAGGTTAGTAGGGAGGGTGTTATCATGGAGATATAGGTAGGTTTCTTGATACCATGGGGATAGGGGACCAATGACTTCACACACGAGCTCAGATTGAGGAACATCATATGCTGGGATTGGGAGTTCTTCTATTAGAACTCACATTTCTTGCTATCTTTCTTCATGTTGACCAAGGATCCAATGGTAGCCATGGCATCTGCAGCTTTGTTATTTGACCTTGGGATCTGTTCAAAGTGTATGTCATCAAAATAGTCTTTGAAATCATCGACCATCTTTTTGTAAGGAAAAAGTTTATCATCCTTGGTCTTGTACTCATTGTTTGCCTGCCAAATGACCAGTTGAGAGTCTACATACACTATCAGCTTCTCAATTTTCCATTTGATTGTGCCATTCAGAGGCCTGTGATAAGGGCCTCATACTCTGCCACGTTGTTGGTACACGGGAAGGTGATTTTAAATGACTTGGGGATTGTGTTACCTTGAGGGGTAACAAATAGGATGCCTGCCCCCGAGCCTCTATATGTGTATGATCCATTGAAGTACATCTTCCATGTTTCTGTGGTTGGTGTTATTGTTAGGATAGCTTCGTCAGGAAACTCTTCTAGTGTAGGATGTTCTATAGGAATGGGTGCTTTAGCCAGTTGATTGGCTATAACCTGTCCTTTGATGGCTTTCCTCTCAGTCTATTCATTGTCAAATTTAGTGAGAATCATGACCCATTTCGCCATTCTCCCAGTAAGAGCAGCTCTGTTTAACAAGTATTTCAGTGGATCAATCTTAGCGATGAGCTTGGTTTTATGATTGAGCATGTAATGTCTTAGTTTTTATGAAGTGAAGACCAAGGCTAGACATGCTCATTCAATTTGTGTGTAGTTGAGCTCATATGATATTAGAGTGCGGCTGATGTAGTAGATGGCTCTTTCTTTCCCTAGCTCATCATATTGTGCTAACAAAGCCCTAATAGTTGTTTTTGTTGCTGAGAAGTACAAGAGGAGGTGTTCTCCTTGCCTTGGTGGAGTTAGAACGGGGGGATTACCTAGGTAGTCTTTCAGCTGATAGAAGGCACCCTGACACTGATTGTTTCAGATAAAAGCTGTGTCTTTCCTGAGGAGATGTTGGAATGGTTGGCATTTATCAGCAAGTTGAGCAATGAACCATCGAATGGACTGTAGCTTCCCTTGCAGACTTCTCAGTTGTTTTAGTGTTGTTGGAGGAGGTATTTTGGTAATGGCCTTGACTTTAGAGGGATCCACCTCAATTCCTCATCTAGAGACTATGTATCCCAAAAAAAATTTGGAGGTGACCTCGAAGACACATTTCTTTGGATTTAGGCAGACATTGTATTTCTCCAAACGGTCGAAGATCGTTGCCAATACATTTAGGTGTTCTTCTCTTGTCTTTGATTTCCCTAGCAAGTCGTCCACATAATCTTCCATGATGTGATGGAAAAGATCATGGAAGATGACAGTCATGCCTCTTTGATACGTGGCTCCAGTATTCTTTAGACTGAACGGCATACCACCCAACAGTACGTTCCCCATGGACATATAAAGGATGTTTTATGTTGGTCTTCCTCTGCAATCCTGATTTGGTTGTACCTTGAAAAGCCATCCATGAGGGATAACATTTCATGTCCTTCCGTGAGATCTACGATCATATCAATGTTAGGTAAGGGGAAGTCATCCTTTGGGCAGGCTTTGTTGAGATCTCAGAAGTCTGTGCAGCAACGGATTTAGCCATCATTTTTTGCTACTGGTACCAGGTTGGAAACCCATTCAGGATAATCAATTTGACAAATGAACCCAACATCCAGTAGTTTCTTTAGCTCTGTCTTGACTAGGAGAGCCACTTGAGGGTTCATTTTTCAGAGCTTCTGCTTTACTGGTTTTGCATCAGGGCGTACTGCAAGGTGATGAACGACCAAGGCGGGATCAAGCCCTAGCATGTCTGCATAGGTCCAAGTGAAATTGTGATTCCTGCATTTGAAGAAGGCCAAGAAGTTTTCTTGCTCTACTGCACTAAGAGATTCTGCCCTGAAAGTGATTTTCAGCTCTTCATCTGTCCCTAGATTCATTTCTTGAGCTGGCTCTATGAGGACAGGTGATCTATCTAGATATACCTTGTCTACCTCAGGAAGGCCCATGCTTCCATCTCCTAGCACCTCATGGAGGTTTTCACTAGGAGATACATCTTTTATTTTTACTTTTTTGGGATCTGGCACTACCGCAGAGCGGTTTTCACCACCAGATTCATGTTTGATCTTTATATTTTTATGACTGGAAGCAGGGGTTGTTTCCCCAAAATAAGCAGTGGTATCTAGTTCCATGATGTATCCTGCTCTATGATCTCCTAGGGGGAAGTGATCTCTAACCCCCATCATTTCAGTGATGGCCTCATTGTTACGTGCCATGTCAAAGATAGGAGGTCCCCATTGGTCCCAGTCTATGAGGTCAGGGTATACTAGTGGTAAGTCATTGAATGAAGAGGCTAGGGTGGTGACGGTGTAGATGGTGCATATGGATGATTCGAAGAAATCAGCAAAGTCACTAAAGGAGTCTTGAAGGCCCATTTCATTGATTTTGTCGACTTCAAGGGAGACCGTAGTGACCTCAGCTAAGATACATTCACTGGTAGTGAGGACACTTTGTCATTGACCGTATCCCAAACCTTGAGTGTAGGGGTTTCTTGTTGCTTGCAATAGTTCCACTATCCCCTGTTCATAAAGGCCGATTCTACCTTGTCCTTTATAACCCATGCTTTTGATAATTTTTGACCCTTTACCATAGATTTCTGTTGGGATGGGCGGGGCTTCTTGCTCAAGCTCTTCATCCTTATATAGCTAGGATGAGATATCTTTGAGCACATCCTAATCCAAGAGATGTTTCTTCTTAAAGATAGGTGATGGTTGACATTTGATGACAACAATATTAGCGGCTTCTGTCTTTAGGATGCCAAATGTTTTAGGATTGGGTAATGTGTCCACACAAAAGGTACCGTGTAGGTCGTATTCCCCACATCCCATGTCACTGAGCTTGATCTTGACCTCAAGTGGTGGAGGTGCTTGGGATGAAGTTGTGGCAATATTTGTGGGGTTGATGTATGAGGTGGAAGCTATCGAGTTGGAGTTAGTGGTGGCTTTGTTGTATAGGAACAATGTATGGTCATGGCCTTCCAAGAAACTGCAGTATTGGAAGGGGCAGGGGTCGGCATAGACAATTACTTCCATGCCATTGTGAAGGAATTTGAGGCATTGATGGAATGTGGATGGGACTACTTGCATGGCATGGATCCATGGTTGGCCTAGAAGAATGTTGTAGGGGAGGTCAAGATCAAGTACCTGACATTTTATTTCAAGTTTTTTCTATCCCACTTGAATAAGGAGCTTGATGGTGCCTTCAGATAGCCGTTCGGTGTCATCATAGCCTTTGATTGTGATGCACTCACTAGTGTCTACAACCACATCTGAGTATCCCAAGTGTTTTAATAGTTTAAGAGTGCAGATATTGAGGCTGGAGCCACCATCTATTAAGACTCTTTTGATTATGTGTTTGTGGATATAGACTTTGATGTGTAATGCATCATTATGAAGGTGTTCAAAAGTGGGGAGATCTTTTTTTGAAAATGTGAGATGGTGTGGCGTGGCGATATGTCCTACCATGGCTTGGAATTGAGTTACATTCAAGTTTGTGGGAACTTGGGTTTCCAAGAGGGCTTTGTCGAGGACATCTTTGTGAAGGGGTGATGTGCAGAGCAGCTCAAGTATGGATATTTGTGTAGGGGTCTTTCCTATATGCTCTAGGAGATTGTATTGATTGGCAGGTGATGGGCATGTGGTTGGACAAGGGGGTACAAGATCAAACGAGGAGGCAGATGTTTGATCAGTAGTTGGAGCTGTGCGGATGGATACGCGGCCATGATGAGTAGTGACGGCGCAATCAGGTGCTTGTGCCCAAATGGTGATTGTGTTGACATGGTGAGATAATGGCTCTATCTGACCTACAATAGAGTCGTAGGATGCGGGTGGTGGGGAAATGTTATATGCTTGATTAGATGAGGAGGCTTTATTATGGTTAGGTAGTGGATCCTTGTAAGCTCCGAGATTGGCATTTGGTGATGGTTGGGTGGTTTTATCAAGGCTAACTTGATTTTGATCTATAAGGTCTTGGACATAATGCTTTAGTTGCATGTAGTTAGCAGTTTTATGACCCACAATGCGATGGTATTCGCAATAATCATTTTCATTATACCATGCTACTTTAAGCTCATTCTCTTGATGGGGTCTAATAGGTGGAAGGGTTATCAAGCCTTGCTTGAGGCATCTGTTGAGGATGTCCTCGATGGGTTCCCCTAAGGGTGTAAATTGCCTCTGAGGTTTACGTGGTTTAGTTTGTCCCCTTTGGTTATTTACATTGGTTGCATATGTATGTGTAGGTGTTTCGTTCTATACATGTTGGACGGCTTTGACATCTGTGATGTCATCACTCAAAGTGTTCTTGTTCTTCCCCCAATAGTGTGGCTTGTCATTTGATTGCATGTTGGCATTGTTGTTTGTATTAGGGGTGTTGTTATGGGGTTTGTTGTTATCGTTGTTATTGTTGTTGTGGTTGTTGGATTTATTGTCATATAATTTGATGGAGCCCTTGGCAATGAGGGCTCGTTCTATGGTTGTACCTTTGTCGATGACCTCCTTAAAGGGAGATGCACAAAGGATTTGTAAATGGAACCCTAATTCCTGATTGAGGTTGGTCACAAACATGGTGACGAGTTGTTTTTTTAGGGATTGGCCACGGGAGTTTGCTTGCTAAGCTTCTCCACCTTTGCAAGAAAGAAGCGAAGGCTTCTCCGTTCTTTTGTTTGGTGTTGCAAAGGTCTGTCATAGACATTTCGTGCTCGAAGTTGTAGGAGAAATGGTTTACAAATTTTTCCGCAAGCTCAGGGAAAGTCCTAATGCATGGGGGAAGATGTACGAACCATTCAGCAGCTTGACCGCTGAGGCTTCTTGGGAATAGTCTCATTAGATAGGTATCATTATTTGAGACTTCTAGGCAAGCGATGTAGAACTCCCTAAGGTGGTCCCTAGGGTCTCCCTTCCCCTTGTATTTGTCAAATTTTGGCATTTCAAAATTCTTTGGGAAGGGGGGCATGTATAATGTCTGATCAAATGGATAGGGATAGATATCTACAAAAGAATAGTGTTTGTGCTTGCCCCCAGTTTCCATGTCACCTACCTTTTGGATTAAGGCCTGTACAACAGTTTTGAGATCCTGTGTTGGTGGTGGTTGGGGTATCTAGGCTTGTTGATTGGTGAGATGTTGGAGATGAGGTGGGACTTGATGTTGGAGATTTGTTTGGTTGAGGTTTTGGTATTGTGCATTGGTGTTTTGGTTGATTTGTGCCTGATGTTGTTGATATGCGTGAAGTTGTTGAAGAATGTGTGGTGGTATTTGGGGATTGCGGTTATGTTGGTTTTATGTGATGGGGTTTTGTAGATATGTGACATTAGATGGATTGATTTTAGATGGGTGGACATTGGATAAAGTGGTCGTATTATGAGGTGGTTGTGAGAATAATTGTCTTAGGTAGGCGATGGTTTGGGGGTTGGGTGGAGGTACACTTATGGAGGTACTTGCCTGCGTGGTGTTTCCTTGTATGCCTAAGGTTATTTGTGGGATGGAAGTAGTTACATTAGAAGTGGTAGCAGATGTGGTAATAGGTTGGGATGTGGTAACATTGGAGGTACTTGTGAGAATCATAGATGTGGTAGCAGTAGAGCTTGTGGAGGTGGTAGATATGGTAGGTGTTGATGTTTGAAAGATGATGGGTTGGGTGTTTAATGTAGCTGGTTGGGAAGATGTGGTAACATTGATGGTAGAGGTAGATGGTTGGGATGATGTTGTGTTATGGGGTGGTTGGGATGAAGTCGTGGGTGTTTGAGCACCTATTTTGAGGAGATAATCAAGATATCTATTTGGATATGACCTTCGGACTTTGTTAAGCATGTCCATCTTATCGGCATCTTGTGTCAAGATCAAGACATCTAGATCATCTTGGGATATGGTGGGAACATTTTGCGGGGGTGGTGGTGGTGGAGGTTGTTGCAAGAAATGGAAGGGATTTTCGTTGGGATTATATGTGGGGATGTGAAAGTACATAGGTGCGTTATATGTTTGATTAATGGGTATGTTGCTGCTGTTGGTGTTAGGCATTCCTATGCCGCCATATTGCCCAGATTCTGCCATTTCTTGATTCTTTTTGTGTTGTGATCTTGTTATGGGCATGCACGTGTATGGATTTGATTTCTAGAAGTAGAGCAAGATGGGGATGGAGACCTTTAGAGAATCTGATTGATTGTGTTGGACCCAAAGATGGATGTGGTAGTAGGATGGAGAGGGTGAGTGTAGTAGGATGAAGGATTGATGAAAACAAAGGTGTTAACCTATGGGTGTTAAGAATGACCGGTTTTGATTTTTGCACAAATTTGGACCAAAAGATGGATGATATTTGATGTTTTCTTTGGGGATGATTTTGATGGAAGGGTTTTTGATTTTGATGTTGATTTTGATTGATTAAGATGATGAGGATGATGGTTTTGGGAAGGATTTGATGGTCAACAAGTTGCGCTTAGGTAAGATCTAGCTTTTGTGTCAGCACAAATGGATGTTTCTCTTTGTTTGGGGTAGACTAATGACCTTACACAAAGAGGGATGATTGTTTTACTTGAAAAGTAGACTAATGATGTTCCAAGCAAAATGTGATGTGGATGATGAGATCTAGATCTAACTTTCAGCTCAAAAAGGATGATGAGTTTTGGTTTGATGATTTGTTGATGGGTGTTTTGATTTGGAGGATTTTGGATTTAGATTTTGGGATGTTCTTGGGAGATTTTGAATATTTGTTTTGGTTTAAAAAGGTATGCGAAGATCGAATAGGGGTGAATAGATATGGACTTGAGCAGTTTATGATATAGCAAAGGGTCTAATAAATGATGACGGTGGATTCTCTAAAGGTCAAAATGATGGTATGTTTTGGAAAAAAAATTGAGGAGAAAATGGATGGGGTACAGACAGTTTTTTGGAATGTGAATATGGATTATGGCATAGCAGATGGTGAAGATTACAACTAAATGGGTCCTAGTCTCAGGCAATTCAATCTAAAAATAACTCTAATCCATAGGTGAAATGGTGCCAAAATCAGACAGAGATGGCACTGATACAGGGCAGTGTTAGTTGAGGTCCTCAGAAAGAGATTTTGTGACAATTTTGATTTTGTTTTGGTTTGATGTTTGAGAAAATGATTTGGATTGTCTCTTAGCAAGTTTGTTGAAAATAATTCAAGCACAATAATCACACAATAATGAATATTTTTTATTTTTGTGGAAAGACGTGTGATTTTTTATAACAAGCACTTCTGTACAACCTAAGGCAAAGATGTGATAGTATTTGTTGAACCCCTTAGCTACGCTTATTTAAAGCATGTAGCTCTAGGATCTTGGTAGCACCAGCTCCTCCTTACAATTGTACACACTTCTCATGCATACCAAGATCTGGGTTTCCTATAAGGCTTGTCCCTCACCAAATCTTTGGATTATCCCTGCTACCTCAGCTAAGAACTGCATGAATCGGAGCCGCTTCAAAGGTTTCCCTTCTGTGTCAACAAATAGAAGGATTTTGGCTTTCTAAACAAGAGTTCGTAGTAAGGGCATCCATTCAAGTGGTTATATGTGCAGCAGCACTACTCTCTGTTATGGAGTCTCCCAGCCTCCAAGGGTTACACCTTGGAGGGTTTTGGGGGAGGTTGGCTGTCGGTATAACACAACAACACCTGTTGCTTATGACTTTCATCACAAACACATTAATTTATACAGCAGCTTGGAAGAGCTTGGCTTTAGCTTGTTGCCACTTGGGTCATTCCCACCTTTCGAAGCGGGGTGGCAGGCCCTCTAAAGATTAACAAAAGCATTACAACCACAAAAATACTTTTGATCCCCAAGTTCATACAAAGATGCGAGGGGAGAGCATACGTATTCCTTGTGCTTGCATCACACTAAACATGGTTCATTTTAGCTCTTTGGATTATGTTGGGGGTGTTTAATGCAACTATTGTGAGAAGCTTTTGATTCCCAAGGTCACCAAAATGGTGCGAGGGAAGAGCATACACTTTTCACACTACAAGCACAAAATCACAAAAACACTTCACACAAATTAAGATTGGTTTTCTTGATTATATGAGTGAAGAATGCAAGATTGTTGTTTTTTTTAACTCAATGATTTCATTGATGCAATTTGTGGTTCATTTTAAATCCCAAAGTTGAAATGTTTTGATAGTTGTTGTTTGGCACACACTTGTCAATTTTAGAACACCAAATTCAAATGTTTGGCACACACACACAAAGATTTGTTTGTTTGTTTGATCAATTTTTTATAACTCCAAATCAAAATATTTTTTGATTAAGTTAACATGCAAGGGTTCTTTTTTAGTTTCCAAATGAAATGTTTGCTAATCTAAAAGCACCCTGCAAAAAACGTGTTAGTGTCCGCCAGATGATGTTAATGACCTGCAAGCAAATTGTTAGTCCCTGCACAGACAACAAAATCAGTTATCAGAAATAGCACTAAAATAGAGGACTAATAGAGCCACTATGGATAGATAATGGTGCTACGTGATAGAAACTGACAGACTACCTAACACTCTAAAGAAATAGCACCAATTAATAAATATGCGCTAATATTAGACCCAGAAGGTGCTAGAATACAAGTTTGTGCTACAGAATTATACAAAAGGTGCCATAATAATAAATAGTGCTAATACAATCTACATAAAGTGCTAAAACAGGTAATAGCGCTAAAATTGGATTGAGAAAGCGCTACTGCACAAGTTGTCAACCGGCTTGGTCACAATTTACAGATAACGCCAATCTGGGCCCCGATAGCGCTGATACAGGCTTGAAAGTGTCCGTCCTGCAAATAGAGGTCCTCCAAATGAAAGAGGAGGTTAGGCTGCACATAGATAAGGTCCTGTTAGCATTGTTAGTAAGTGATAAATGAAAAACAAGAAAAAATAGAAGCCAACATGCATGTTTAGATTTTAAGAAAAATTTGGCATGACCTCCCCTTGTTCCTTCAAGATGCCTGCAGAAACAGAGAGCAACTAAATAGGAACCAATAGCAGGAAGAGCATAGAAAAATAGACTTATGAGTGAGTTTCAAGAAAGAAAGTAGCTACGTAAAATAGCGCTAAAATAGAATATAGCGCTAAAAGATGCCAGAGATAGTGCCGCTGCACAGGGTAGATGGCGCTGCACCTATAGAAACACGTCTAGAGCATAAAAAATCACAAAAACTGATTAGATTCAGACCTTGTGGGTCCCACTAGGCATGCCAATGTAGATTAGGAAATTAAATTGAAACCAAAAGACAAACTAAATGCAAATCAAGACAAATAGTTATACCTCCAACATGAAAGCCCAATCTCATCAAGAGAGAGGAAGCTTGCACCCAAGAGCTCCTAAGACATGATAATCCCTAGACAAATGATTCAAATGTGAAATGCTCAATTACAACTCACTAATTAGCTCACTAGATATTTTGGCATGGTAACATTGCATAAAGATTGGATCCCAAATGGCTTGGGAGAAGTTCTATTTATAGATTTTTGGAAGGTATTTTGATCCAAGGGTGGAGATTGATTGAGAAGTTCAATGGTGGAGGATAAAAGTGATGTGGAGGGCCTAGATTAGATCTTGGAGGAATGGAGGGCTAGGAATAAAAGTAAATTTTTTATTCATTTTGAGAAAAGGGGTAATTAAATGAGTATGGGTGTGAAAGATTATTTTTGAATTAAAGATTCATATGGGGAATGTAAAATGAATTAAAAATTCATTTGGGGATAAGTGGAGATAAATGAGGTATGGAGATGTAAGAGGAATTAATTGTGATGTGGGATGTATTTAAATAAAAAATTGACTTACGTGGATATATTTCAATTTTTTATTTGGAGGATGTGGGGAAGGGTGTTAAATTAGGTTTGACCACCCAAATGAGAGGTTAGGATTAATTAAACATAGGTTTTATTTAATTAATCCTAGGGCTAGGATGAGGTAGGCTAAGGTAGGCAATTAAATAATAGCTATTTAATTGTCTAGGGTAGGGATAGGTTAATTAATAGGCTGAATCAATTAGTTAAACATGATTTAGCTAATTAATTGGATTTTGTGAGGAGAGGGAAATTGAATAAATAAATATTGCATATTTATTAAATCAATTGGCTAAGGCTTGAACTATTGAATTAATAAAATTAATTCAATTGTTGGGGATAAAATGATGCAAAATTGGATGATGAAGGGATAATTAATTAAATAAAAATTTAATTAATTGAATAGAAGGAAAATTGATGTGTTTAGGGATGTCAGGAGTCGATTTGATGGTTGAGACATATTTAGGTGTCTACAGGCTGATTGTCTAGGGGTGATGGAAATGAACCATTGTTTGGCCTAGTGTTCCACACTCTAGGCTGTTTAGGAGGATTATTGTTGCCTATATTGTTATTGTAGTTGTTGTTGTATCCCCTATCAAGATAATTAGGTCTATCATTAGCATGACCTCTATTCTGATTTGGTTGAGAATAGAAGTTCTGACTCCTCAGATGAGTGACCTCAGTAGTAAGTTTCCTTCATTGTGTTGATATTTCTTTGATTTCTTCTTTCTCTTCCTAAACCTTGGCCACTACATTCTCTATTTGGGGCTTGAAAAAGGAAGAACCACTATTATTATTATTGGACTGATCCACAACCTAAGGTACTTGTGTTTGTCCTAGATATTGTAACATCTAGCCATTCCCATTTGGTGGTGGCATGATACTAAGTGGAGGTATCTGCAAAGGTGCTGGCATGATAGCTGGAGCTATCATGGCTCCATTGGTCTGTTGGTGAACAGGATATGTAGGATAACTATGAAGTGTAGGGAAGGCAATATTTGGTGTGGGAGCAGGAGCCAATTGCTGACTGACTTTGATAGCTTCTTGAAAAGCTTTTGCCAAAGTTGTTACACCAGGATGTGTTCTCCTAATAAACATGGAAGTCAAGGGATCTAAAGTTGAGTAATAAATGCTCTTAGTAGCTTCATTTGTTACAACATAGGGAGCAACTAGCTTAGATAACATCTTTTGGAACCTAGCATTGAAGTTGTTAATAGGTTCTCCTTCAAATATCTTGATTGTGGCAAACAAATGATAGTTCATTGAAGGGTCTATAGGTACTTTGAACCTATCCTTAAAAGTTTTTTCCAAGGCAGCCCAAGAACTGACTGAACCCTGACCAAGACTAATATACTAGTTATAGGCCTCTTCCCCTAAGGAAAATGGAAATAATCTGCATACAACGTCCTGATGCTCAATTCTAGCCCTACAACAGGCTTCCTTGAAAGTTCTAATATGATCATCAGCATCCTGATATGGATGATACTTAGGACAAATTTTATCAGGATTCTTAGGCAAAGCATGATATGCATTGAAAGTCAGAGGTGACTCTACTGTGAAAAATGACATTACAACCGGTGGAGGTTGGACCTGAGGTATGACCGGTTGAGGTTGGACCTGAGGTGTGACAGGTGATCCTATAGGTGTTTGTAAGCCAATAGGGGTTATAGGATCATGCTCTGGTGAAGCTCCTAACACACTAGAACCAAGAGTGTGATGAATGTCCATAGTTCTAGGTCTAAATCCCCTTATAGGTATTTCTTCAAAGAGTCCACTGGATCTAGACCTGGTATTTGGCCTGAGAGCCAGGATTTCTTAAATTTAAGGAAAATTGGCTGGTTTACTGTAAAGATTAGTTGAAACTCCCTAGCCAAATCTTGCAATATTTATGCTTAATTTTGAAAACTTCACAAATGATTAGCATGCACAAACAACAAAATTTTGCATATAACTAAAAATATAGAGATACTTGAGTGTTACCTTTCTGTCTGCATCATCAAATCAGACAAAACCTACTGATGTTGAGAGGCCCTCCTTCTAGCACCAATTTACGTGTTGATGATGATGTTACTCGCGCACAAACACACAAATAAAAGTTACACAACAACCTTTATTTATCTTGAAAGATACAATGAATTTAAAGAATTCATGATCCCAAGTCTCCATTGATTAGTTCATAATCTATTGATGTTACTCAGTGGTTGATGTGTGTTGCTATTAATCATTAAGGGGCCTTACATTGATCAGGAGATTTTGTTTCTTGCAAATATGCTACAAAAAAGTTTGTGTCTACACATTATATTTCTTCAAATAATATGTCTACAGGTTGATATTTGCATGATATTTGTCAATACTACATGCATTTAGCTCAAATATGCTAATGATATTCAGTTATCTATGAGATTTCAACATATTTCTCTATTCTGCTTATTATTTATCATGATTTGCAGTTATGGAAGTGATTTCAATGAAATTAAAATGAGAAAAAAGGGTTAGAGAATGAGATTCCCAAAATTACTTGACTGAGATCACTGATCCACATACATGTTCCCATATAGCAATGAAGAGAAGAAAACTAGAATCATACTTCACCAAGACATTCCACAAATCCACATGATCTAGTGCAAATCTTCAAAGGAAAAGTTGACAACAACATGCAATTAAAATGAAAGCGCTTCTATTTGAACATAACATTCACCATTACATATCTAGAAATCAACTTGAAGATTACGTAAAGTTTACTATCAGGATGTAATCGAAAGCTTCATCTCTATTTAGTATGCTAAGAAACAAGTACATTTGTAATGATCTAAAGAAAGAACCTTGACATTTCAACAATTCAGTCCTCATTAGTCTCAGTAATCTGATCTCCTATAAAATTGTTTTGGTCAAATTTTTTATGATTGACCTCCCTTTACAGAGTAAAGGGGCTCAATATATATCTGTGAGTATCCCCAATACAGTTCCAAAAAACCCTAATTAATCGACGGCCTGCACCTCAAGTGCAACATCAAACGGTGGAAAACAAAATCCTGCCCAAAAAAACCTCTGAGTAGCATACCCATACTGAGCGCCGCTCTTTTAATAATGTTTCCACCTGCAATTTCCTTTGCATTGAAAGCCTTTACTCCTCTTGCCTCATTTGCAATCTCTCATGATCTGATCCACCACCTGGGATGAATGTTAGATTAGCCTTAATTGCAGTAGTCAATGCGCCATCAACTTGGTCTCCTCACCATCAGTGTGACTCATCAAGTCGGGTCAATCCCCTGATTTCATACCTATCCCATCTTTCCAGCCGATGCTATCACCGTTAAAGCCCTGTCTTTATACCTACCTGTACTCCTGCAAATAGACAAGAATTAAGCATCATCATTTAATAAACTAGAAGGAAGGTAAATTACATTAAAATTAGGTTGAAAGTGCAAACATAGATATCGGGTTATGAAACCATGAAAATAAGTGCATCCAAATGCATATACAACATGATGAATGGCCGAGCCAACCATCGTTGACCAAAAACATGCATTGGGCTCCAAAACAACTTAAAAAATCCTATCACTTTGCTTTCCCACCTTTTTTCTTGTATATCACATGTTTAATCCTTTGTATATCGTAACATACAAGCACCCAAAATATACAAGGACCTTTCAATATTTAATTTCCTTTCAAATTCGGTCTTTGTATATTGCTCAATACATACAAACACATTTGTATGTACATTCGAACCCATTGCCTTTTATAGAACGTAATCTATTCATTTTTCAGTTCTGGCGCTTGTAGATGATGTAACGTATCATTCAATATGCTTTCAGGCATGTTACATTCCATAAACCACATTTAAACCCATCCTAAATTCTGCCTTGCATGTACAAAGTGCAATGTATGTCCTGAAACATGCACATGCAAAGTGTGGAATATACAAGCATTTAACTCCTTTTAATAACTCTTCAGTTCCGCGCTTGTACTTTGTATATGCATCTTCTCTTGTACCTATCACTTGTATACTTCCTTGCATACAAGGCCCAATACATACAAATGCCTTTGTATGTCCCTGTTGGACTCCAACCTTTTCATTAACCGCAGTTTACTTACCTATCAAATCCGCGATGTATAAAATGCAATGCATATTACCTTTGTATGTAAGATACATACAAACATAAGATGCATCTGGTGGATTTAACCAAACATTCATTTCAACCTTTAACTATGTCGGGTCCTCTTTGTATGTATACATAGAATTTTTATCAAAACGCATACAAGTAAAAGGATATACAAAGAACTTTGCACAATGAGACCCAATATACAAAAGACATTGTATGCAACAACAAATGACCTGACATATACACAGCCTTGTATATGAGACCCAATATACAAACAACTTTGTATATGAGCAGCATGCAAACCCAATGACCCATGCGACTATGTATGAAAATGACTTTGCATATACAAACGACTTTGTATATGGAAAGCGACATACAAAGGACTTTGTATACAAGAAAACTTGTATACAAAGGACCTTGTATATGCAACCCGATATACAAAGGGCATTGTATATGCAACAACAAACCCTTCCCTTGTACATTTTACCAAAATACTCATAACTTGCAAAATACAGGGAATTTTAAAATGGTTCAAAAAGCAACCCTTGTTCATTTTCAATAAGGAATTCACCGATACCCTGACCTGGTACTTAATGCAATTTTTTCTCTATTTTCAACAAGGTTTGTAACATTCACTCTCTTTTCCCTTTACCACCAAGTAGAACAACACACACACAAGCAAAAGCAATAGCGACAACAAGGGTCCTTATTTTGCCTAGGAGTAAAATGGGGCATGTTGTGAACATCACAAAACTACCCCATCAATAGCCTGTTGTCTCAACTCCTCTTCTAATTTCAAGGTTTTTTCTCTTCTTTTCCTTAGGGCTTTTGCTAGATCCTTCGGTAGATTTTCTACAAGTTCATCCATTGTTTTATTTATTTTTATCATGTATCTTATTATGACCCTTTCTATTATTTTCTTGTTGCCAACAAAGACTTCACTATATAATTCTGTTGTTTCTTGTAGTAAGCCATGGCATTATATGCTATTCAATAGTGCATCCATGCTTAATGGTTCTTGGTAAGTCTCTTGTTGTAGGGTGAAAGTTCAAAGCTATGTCACATTTTTATAAAGGAAATGACCAACACTAATCTAACCTTTTAACTTGAATCACTACAAAGTGATGTACATATTTTGAATTTTAAAATGATCTAGAGTAATAAAATTTAGATTTTTTAGTGTATTTTATGTTTTTATTTCAAAAAAAAATTAAAAAATTATTTAAATGTAGTATTTTATAAAATTGAGACTATAATTTAGTTGCTGATAAGATGCTGGAAAATAAGGTTGAATGGGATGTCACACTTTATACAGTAAATTTCATTTATTTTCCTTCTATATTTTTTGTGTATTCATAACCCAAAACCATAGTGCATGGATTATTTCTTTCCCCAATTTGATAAATATATATTTTTAAATAAATCATGGAAGTTACATGTATTGAAAACACAACAATTTTTGTCTTGATTATTTATTCAAAATAAGAAAAAAATATATCGTCTTGACAAGGAATATCTCCTCTAGTGTATCATATTTTTTCATTTTTTTTGATAAACCTTACTATTTTTGTTGAGAGGACAATCAACACCATATCTTGGTGTTGATGACCTATTTTTAGTAGAAATAGAAAATCAAATATAAACACTAATTGAAATGTTTAAATAATTATATTTTTACAAAGTAGACTTATAGATCTACAAAAGGATATTTTTAGATTCTTTTAAAATGATTATGTGCATGAGTAGGAGTTGTTAGAACATCAAGTTTTTTAAATAATTTCATTTTTTGGTAAATGAGCCCCAAAGTAATGCTACACATGTTTTTAGTGGATGGTTCCAAATGGAAAAGTTGTTGCCTAGATATAATTTAGCTAGAATGAATCAAAATAGAACATAAGTTTCACCAAAATTGACTTTTAGTTAGAAATACTTAAATTTGTTTATGCTGATAAGCTGGCCCAAAGTGTGACACAACTTTGAACTTTTACCCTCTATTTGTTTTTATTTGTTTTTATTCTTTGCATTGAAGACTTCTTCTTCACCTTCTTCCTATGGAGTTTAGGTTTTCTTTCTTTCTTTTTTCTTGTTGTTTCTATCTAGGTGCCTTTTTCTTCTCCACACTTAATTATACAAGTGTTTTTGATGCTACTCTTCTTCCTATTGACACTATTTGTGTTGAAGATGTTGGTTGTGGTGCAACATGTGCACTAGTTGCCATAGATGAACTTCTTCCTGACCTCCTAGGATTTTGTGATGAGGTTGGCATTTGTGGAGCTAATGAAGTAGTTTGTGGAGCTTCTGTAGTGGCTTGTGAAGCTGAAGCTTCTTGATGTGGTATAGATGTGCTTCCTTGAGATGGAATTTCCCATTTTTTATGCAGTCTATCTTTATTTTTCTCTAACTGCTCCTTCACACTCTTTTTATGTTGCTTATCCATTATTTCCTTGTATGTGACAAACCTTTCTATAGTAGTATCTTTTTAGGCTTTCTTAGAATTTTTGTTGCATAAGCCTTTATTTCTACTGAAGTGATTTCATGAGGTAACCTAGGGATCCTAGATGTTCTAGGCTCCACTGCTTCCATATATGTATCATCTTTATCAACCATGAATGTAATGTGGTTGATATATTATTTGATAGCTTCATATGGGATTCTTTCTCTAGCTTGCATCTTTGATTCTAGTGATTTGAAGAAACCCCAATACATTATGCTGAAGGTTTTTGTATCACTAAAGCTTCTAATATGTTGTTTTATTTGTGCAACTACTGTGAGATGTTGTTGCACTACTTTCCCCTTAAACCTTGATAGCTTGTTTAAGAAATAAAATACTAAACGAATGATTAGGGTTCCATACCAGATGTTGTAATTGGATTCTTTTGTTCTTTTCAGATTCTCCATCAGTTGTTCTCTCATCACTTCACAAAGGTCGAAGTCTTTACCTTCTTTCACCATTTGGTAGGTTGTATGGATCATGGTAGCGATGATGGATCCTTCTTTGTTTGCACAATATACTTTGTATGTTATCCCCATTGTTGCATACCAGATGCCTGGATCTATAATATCTTTGACACTTAGGCTCTGCCCATCTAGTTTAGCCCCTATGAGCTCTATCACTTTGTCATTTTTGATGGCATTCATTGGTGACAATGGTACTATTGAGAAGAGTCCTATTACTACCTTGATGGCCTCCTTGGTGATCCAGTAAGGTTTATCTAGGTATATAAATTCATCATGAATTCTACTGAGTATAATCTATACCCATTCATGAGCATCACTAAAATTCAAATATTCCTTCCAAATGTTAAGTTTCTTACCTACAATGTTTTGATATTCAAGTGAATACCTGGTATCATTAAGCAGAGTGTCCCTTAGTTCTTCAAATTTCATATGGTCTATCTTTGTGATTGCTATGTGAATGTATTTTCTGACATCCTCAACATATACAACATCTCTCAGAACTCTAGAAAATGCTCCTTCTTTATCATACTCCATTGCCTTGTATGGGCACTTCTTATATTTGGTCCTAGGCTTCTCTACAATAACAATGAGCACTAGTGTAGCCATTTATTATTTTATAGCTTGACATCTAGGGTTTACTCTCTTTGCAATTCTTTCACCTTAGAGCTCAAATTATCAAAGTATTTGTATGCAAATGACATGTGGGTGGTGGTTTAGGGTTTATATAGCCCTAATAGTCATTTTATGCATCTATTGTGTCTACCTGTTGTGCTTTTCATGGGTTTTTGTAGTTGTTTGAGTGTTATAAGCTACTAACGATTAGTTTATGATACAATATGTTACAGTATGATACATTTGTTATGATACATGCTAGAATTGTTCCTCATTCCATCTTATTGTCCTGACGGTCTATGATAATTTCCTTTCCATGTCTTTTAGTCTCACTGCTCTGGATTTTGCAATTTCATGTATATAGTATGTTCCTATCTACCTTATCTTTAATTTTCCTTGTTTCTTAAATTTGTTATCATTTAGGAGCACCAAAGCACCTTCTGTGAAGTTATTTTTTCATAGGTTCCTATCGTGCCAAGATTTATGGTGCTTTGTTTCTAAATTCATGTTATATGCTACTAGTAATCTATTTCTGTCCATTTTCTCTAATTCTTCAATCTTCTGTGTTAGGGATTCCTCCACATTTAGCCTTAGAGTCAGTATGGTACAAAAATTTGGTAATATGAAATGTACCAGTATTGTGGCTTCCATGCTATATACTAATTCATACAGTGTGAAGTTTGTAGTTCTTTTGTATGTTGTGTGGTAGAGCCAATGTACTATGGGTACTTTTAGATCCCAATCTATTCTATTTCCACCACACATCTTTGTTAATGTTTTCCTAATAATTTTGTTCAAGGCTTCACTTGCACCAAACTTTCCTGTGGGTGATAAGGTGAACTTATGTTATCTGCTATCATGAAGGTCTGTAATAGATTTGCAATCATATTATTCACAAAATGTTTCCCTTGATCACTTGTTATGCTTAGTTGACAACCAAATCTAGTTATTATATTCTCATACAATAATTTTATAGTGATTTTGGTTGTATAGTCCTTAGTTGGTTGAGCTTCTTCCCATTTGGTGAGATACTCCACTCCTATTATGATATATCTTGCTTTTAACTATTTAGCAAGGGGATCTATAGGTCTAATAAAGTCAATCGCCCATTTTTCAAATGGGAGTTGTGCTAGTACTGATCTAAGTGGTATTTCATCTTTTGTGGTAGGTTTTCCTACTTGTTGACATATATCACACTTTTTAACATACATTATTGCATCTTGAAATAAGGTAGGCCACCATAAGCCTGCTAGATTTATCTTCCTTGTGTTAAGGTCTCTAGAGTTGTGGCCTCCTGCTACCCCTTCATGTGCCTCCTTTAATATGTCCTCTCTTTCATGTTCATATATAGCTCTCCTTATTATATAATATCTTCCTCTGATATGCAATTCTCCTTTAGTGAGTGTGTATGGGAAAACCTTCTGCATTAGGATTTGTTTTTCTTGTGGACATGTATCAGATGGGAATTCTTCTGTGGCAATAAATATGCTATATCTTTCAACTCTTCCAGTACCACATTAACTCTAAAAAGGTTTGGGCCATGAAGTTCTTCTTCTAGACTTCTTAGTTCATCCCCTATTTCAATTCTGGACAAGTAGGCATGACCTTGATTATGTTTCCCTAGTTTTACCTTGATGGTGAAATCAAATTCTTAGAATAATAATAACCATCGACATGTACTCTCCCTTGGATAACTGGTTTGTTTAACATATATTTTAATAGCCCATGATTAGTAAAGAAAATGAAAGGTGTGGATAATAGGTAGTGTCTAAATTTATGTAATGCATATACCATTGCTAGGGCTTCTCTCTCTATTATGGCATAGTTTTTCTTAGTCTTAGATAGCTTCCTACTGGAAAATGCTATAGGATGGTCTTTTTTCCCTTGGATTGGGCTATTACCACACCTACTGCTATTCCTAAGTCATCTACATGGATATGGAATGGGATGTTCCTATATAGAAATATTAGAATAGGAGCCTCTACAATATTATTTTTAATATGTCAAAAGAGGTTTGACATTGATCATTCCACTCAATATTTTTCCTCTTTAATAGTTCCTCCAAAGGTGCTACTATTGGTGCATATCTCCTAATGAATTTGTAGTGGTATCTAGTATATCCTAAAAAAGTTTCACCTCTATTACTATTTTTGTTGCTGGTAGTGTGAGGATCAGAGTTACCTTCAAAGGATCTACCATCAATCCTTCTTTACAAATGATGTAGCCTAACAAACTCCAAAATGGTACTGTAAAAGTACATTTCCTTAGGTTCAGTGATATTTGTAGGCTTCTACACATCATCCTTAGAGTTTTGGTGTGATCTTTTACCAATCCATAGACAATCCAATCATCTAAATAGACTTGTTGAATTTCTTGTTCATGAAGTAAAAATTGTAAGGCTTTACTATGATGTGTTCCTTCAAATCGTTTGTCTATTTGCAGAGTTTTAGAGATATTTGTGGAAAAAAATGAAAATGGATGATCAATTTCATCTTATTAAACTTCAAATGCTTCAACTTTGAAAAAAGAGGACTTTGGATCCAAAGCTTGATAAGATCATACATTTCCTAAAATGAATATTTTAGTGCTCTATATTTTGATGTGGGTTGTCATACCTCTTCTTTGTAGCTATCTTCTTCCATATTTAGAAGTCCAGAATGTTACATGCAGGACTTGTACTATTCATTCTCTTTCTTGGTTTCTTTAGATTGCTCAGAAACAATTTACATGAGTGTGATGATTACTTTAGGGATTGTTCTTTTTGGGTAGAGCCTTTTTTGTTTGAAATGGTATTTATCTCGTAGTATGCTTCTACTTCTTGCTTCATGGATTTGGAGTTATATTGTGGGGCTAGCTTCTAGAGAATGTTGTTATAGGGCCCCTTCTGGAACCTTTTTTATCATTCTCCAAATTTGGAGGTTTTCAAGCTCCTCTATCTTGAGATAGTTGAAGATCACCACTTGAGAAAGACACATACTCATGGGCATCATTAGAATCCATTATATTTATTGTCTCCCATTGTTCTATAGTTGTTATTATAGGATGAGTTACCAGGCTTTCTGATATGGTTTAGTTTGCAATTCTAGACCTACTCTGTTCTGAGTATTGCTATGGTGATGCTAAAGTGTGTATTAATATAGTTTAAGGGAGCATATTTATGAGGATTAGCTTCCAACTTGGCAACATAAGACTTCAAATCCTCCTCTAAGCTAAATGTATAGGGGTACTATTATTTTAGGTTACTGTTTATGGTGTTCCTCTTGTAGTAGCCTGGTGATCTTTTGCCTTTGGCATTCTTGTTTCATTGTTGTAGCACCATAACTTCTTTCCTAGATATAGTTGTTATTTCCTACTTTGGGTGGTTTTATGGTTGGCTTGTCTAGCTCAGTGTCTGTCTAGTGAGATGAAAAGTTTTTGGCAGTCCTTTATGATGCACTTTAAGAATTCTTTGATGCAAAGGGTAGTTCAAGTACAACACTATTGGGAAAGATGTTTTAATCTAGATTCTATGAGGGATTTGTGGTCCTTGGTTGTGATGTCTCTTCCATAGGTCATATGATTGAGGATAGTGCTGAGAGAGTTTTTTAGACATAGCTATTATAGGGCCCTCTTACCTATTGGGTTTTGTGAAATATCTATTGGTGATCTGCCATATGTAAAGTTACTGGGACATTTTTTCAAACAATGCTTGTATGTTGGAAGTTCTGTCCGCTGTTCGAGGGCCTTGCTTCTTTTTTTGGCATTTTGTAAGATGCTATTGTAATGGCTCTTGTTGATTAGTTTTTGTAGCTGTTAGTTGTTGGTAGTTTGATAAAAATAACTTGTTAATGTGGTTGACATGTTGTATAGTGTTTTGAGTTTTACCCTCCTAAAATGCCCATTCTTTTGTACATTGCATTTTTTTCAATTAAAAAAATGAAGGTAATGAATAAGAAACATCTATCTAATTAAGAATATGGTAAGCCCATACTCCCATTTAATTTCATGATATAGTGTTGGGTGAATATTTTGTCATTTACCTAACTAACGAGAAAATGGTTATATCGCCACAGCTATAACGAGACAAAGTCTCTCCTCTCTGCATGGGGAGGTTCCCTCTAAAGGATGAATTATTTCTAATAAACAACTTTTAACACTTATATAAACTAGAACTATGCTTGGGGTATTTTCATTGCATCCTATTCTCTTTTTTCAGAATAGATGTTTTTCTCTTCGAAATGATAAATTCAATAGAATTGATTTTTAATAACTTCTGAACTCAGACAAACCATAGAAACACAAAGTCTCCTATTGCTTGAATTATTTCCCACAAGTAAACATGGTTGAATTCAAATGTAGCTCAAAGTCTCCACTCTCATCCAACACAATATAACTAGATTGAACACAATAGTTTTTAGTACAAAGTCTTTAAACAATTCTATTCTCACAAATGTAAACACAAACTTCTGTAATGAGAAAATAGCACAAAGTCTATTTAACCAGAACAAAAACACTTCTCTCAATTTTTAATAAAACTCCATGATTCCATAAATGATTCAATATAACATAACACCAATGACGTAAGAACACTGATATCATAAAACAGTATGATTCAACTCAAATTTTGATACTCAAACTGCTTTCTTATATTAATATTTGCTTGAAAATTTCATAAACATGAAAAGGTCAAAGTCTTGATATGTTTTCAATTCGGTAGAGTTTCCTTCCAATAGATAAAAGATAGTTATTACAATAGAGGCCCTTTATTTATAGGGAGGAGCCTAGAGCAAAAATAGGGAATCTAAAACTACTTTGACTTATTCAAATAAAGAGTCCTATTTAACTTGTGACTTCTTTTGTCTCACATGTAATTACATTTTGAGAAAATACATGTGAATATGTCCAAAACAAAATACAAATTGCATATATGAAAATAAAAATCAACTAATGCATGAAAAAAAAATTAACTGCCGCCATCATTCTTTTTTAGGAAGTTTTGGTACATGGTCCGCACTACTAAAATCTCACATACATCAGGCCCAACTGTATTATCAGAAATGGTACAAACACTGAGAACTACATCCTTGACCTCCTTTATCACTTTCTCATGTTTTTCAAGATTATCCTTCAAATTTTCAAAGGTTGAGTGATGATCATAAAGACTATCCATCGAAACCACTGTAGGCACTTCATATTCAAACTTCTACTGAACCATCTTCTCAAAAGCATCAATCATTTCCTCTATAGAGAGAAACTTATTATCTTCACCAGTTAGAGTGCATGGTAGCTCCTCTAACCTATGCAAAAGTGAGACATCACTATCTTCACTATTTGCTCATACTTGGCACAAGTCATCAAGTAAACCTCTTATCACATTGATGTGATGGGTAATAGATTCTTTGGTCTTGAGATAAGACTCTCGGTTTGAAATGACACCAATGGAAATCAACTTCTTTATCTTGATTTTCTTCATCTCAATCCATTCCTCTAAACTCTCCTCTTGATCTTGAAGTTCTTGAGATAATGAATCAACAATATTATCTAACTCAGCTTTTGCCTTTGTCATTTTTTCCTTTCTTTCCACTGTGGCTACAACAACCATTCCACAATGTCACCAACAACTCTTCCTCTGGCTTGAATCTTCTCAACCTTTTGAATCAAACAGTCCTCTATAGTAACTGCCATTGGTTCCACAATCTCTGATGATTTTACTATTTTTTGAAGGACAACAACAAGTTGTTCTGCCTTTGCTTTGTATTGCTCTTTTTCTTTCTTTACCTCATCAAATTTTACAAGCAATGAGCTTGTTGTATCTTGAAAATCTAACTTGATACCTTCATGAGTCAGCTTATCGAACTCAACTCTAGAAATAATATAATCATTCTGTAGACACCCAAAATTGACTCATTATCCTTAACATTCAAACATCACATTACACATTATTTGTGTTTGTCTAACACACTTGAGCAATATCCCTAACACATTTATTTATTCTATTAATTAAATAAATTTATATTTATTTAATTAATTCATTAGCTATTTCCTCTAAGCTATAATTAAACAATCTTCAATTATTCAATTATCTTCATTCTATCTATTTTTAATTAAATAAATCTTATTTATTTAATTAGAGATTCTTTTCACAAACCCACTTTCTAATTAATTAAATAAATTTGAATTTATCTTATCATTTATCTTATGAGCTGACATGTGTGCCTCTTTCATTTAAAAAGATAAGTGGTACTACATCATTTTATTTAATATCTTTCACATGTAGTACTTTTTATGTACCCAAGCACACATGAGCCCTATCTTCCCGCCACTTGTCATATTCACATTCACCTATGTCTATCTTTCAATCTTGGCCATTCACATAGCCTCCAAATCTCCACCGTCGATTGATTTTGGTTGAGTTATATATAAACATCCTCTCATTCCATACTAAATCCTAACAAGCAAGCGAACATTCTAGCGTCTACATTATCATCCTGAGCATATTGAGCACTTGAGCATCCATAACATCCATTGAGCTTATCATTCATCCATTATGGTAGCTTTTATCTTCATAATTGTTCATTGTTGAAGAAGCAATCCACATCATAAACAAGGAATCATACAATCTAGGTGATATTGTGCTTGAATTGCATATTTTGAGTTTCATTTGGATTAGATTCTTTGATGATGGTAGGGTTAGGTTTTCATGGCTATGCTTGATCTTATTAACCTGATTTTTACCTATCACATTTTGGCATGCTCGGTGGGACTCACGTCCTTGATTAACTTTGCTATTTGAAGTTGTTTTTATGAAGATCAGATCTTCCGAGCACTTATGGCATTTTCTAGTCGCTTCTAAGCAAACATCCGTCACTGTCTGTATATCCACGTTGCTTTTGCATTGAAATCTACCACTTGTAGTATTTTCAGGATCACTTTTATACTGACAGTGATCACCTTTTATCTATTTTGCATCATTTTTATCTTAACAATGCTTGCTTTTGCATTTAATTGAATCACCTTTGATCTGACAATAATCGCTTTTAGCTGACCACATCACTTTTTGCACAATTAGGGCTTTTGTTTTTGTATTTTCTATTTTGCAAATCTAGGTCACTTATGAGCTGAAACCAACCGCTTCATGCTTTTTTACATTGCTTATGAGCTAAAACAATTCACTTCTGGTGTTTTTCAAATTGCTTTTAATCTGCAGAGGTTCACTTGTGATAGAATAGAGATCACTTTTGATAGACAGTGAATCACCTCTAGTAAAATGTGTCGCTTTCAGTTCGTATCATTTACAATTTGTTTTATTGGCTACTAATTAGGTATTTGTACAACATCTTATTGATTTGTCCAAGAAAAGGAGGTTATCAAACTACTAACATATCTGTTGCAGCTTCGGTTGGTCCAAGACTTGTGGTTTATCACTAAATTAGGAACATTTGGGCTTGGTGCTTAAAATGAACCATTGCTTGCTCTGTGCTTGATTTATCTTTTTGATTGCTTGCATGTGATTGATTGTAACCTAAATTTAATAACAAAAGTATCATCTCCCCTTGCCTATCAAATGGATCTTGGGTGCATGAGAACTTGTTATTATCTTTAGAGGGCCTGCCTTCTCGGTGTGAGAAGGGCTATGATCCAAACAGTAACAGGCTAAAGCCAAGTCCTTTCGAACCACTATATAAGAAAAGTGTTTGTGTCAAAAGCCACAAACAATGGGTATTGTTGTGTTATACTGACAGCTAACCTCCCCCAAAAGCCTCCAAGGCGTAACCCTTGAAGGTTGGGAGACTCCATAATGGAGAGTAGTGCTGCTACACATATAGCCACTTAAACGGATGCCCTTATTAGCAACTTTATGTAGTAGCCAAAAACCTTCTATTTGTTGATGCAAAAGGTGGGACCTTTGAAGCGGCCCCAATTCATGTGGTTCTTAAAAGAGATAGCAGGGACAATCCTAAGGTTTGGTGGGGGGACGAGCCTTACAGGAAACCCAGATCTTGGTATGCACGAGAAGTGAGTGCCATGGAGAGGAGCCAGTGCTACCAAGATCCTAAAGCTATCCGCTTTGAATAAGCACTGCTAGGGGATTCAATAAATATAGTCCTTTCCTAGCCTAGGTTGTACAAGTTTGTGATTGTTGCGAGTGTGAGTGATTGCAATTACTATTTTCTTGTCAAAAATCACAAATCAGACATCTTTTGGAATAGACACAATCACTTTTAAACCTAAAATGCCCACATACAGACAACATAAATCACTTTTGAACCATAGTTAGCTACTTTTTGCCTAAACTAAATCACTTTTGAACAACAGCTAATCAATTTTTGCATAAACAAAGTCACCTTTAAACAATAGTCAGTTGCCTCTCATCTGAATCAGGTCACCTTTAAACAATATTATGTCACCTTTAGCATAACTTGAGTCACTTCCAATCAATAGAAAATCACTTTTGAGCCAACAGTTGTCACCTGAGAACAATCTATTTGCCTTTGGTTAATACTGTAACTTACTGTTAGAACCTAAACCAGACCGCATTTAAGCTATTATTAGTCACCTTTGGCATCTTCTAAGTTGCATATGAGCTATTACCTATCACCTGTGGTTAAACACCTACAAATTTTAGTGCCTCAGTTAAATTAGCCACAAATCTAGCTTGCTTAAACTTCAGCATAAGCTTTCAAACCTATTTATGATCATTAGTAGATACCTGGACTTTGTCTCCTATTTTGAGCTTACCAATCAATCACAATTTAGGAGCTTTTCATCCTTTTGAGATCCCAACCAGCAAACCAAACATCAACCCAATCATTTCAATCAGCAAACATTAGCAACTTAACAACTTTTAGCAAACAATCTTTCCCTTGAGTGTGTGAGCTATTCTCTAGGGAAAACCAACAACAAACCAACAACAAAACAACAAAACAACCAACAACAAAGCAACTAAAAAAAATCAACCAAAGCAAACCAACCAAGTGAATTAGAAACGAAGCAAACCAAAACAGCAACCAACCAACCATCTAGCAAACAATCATCTTTTGGGTCTCAAAACTTTGACAAGCTAAACTTCAGTTTCATCATCAACATCATGCCTCAAACTAGGAGCCAATGTAGAGCTAAAATGGAAGCCAAATTGCAAGCTGAGATGCAACAACTTAGATCAACACCTCTTAAGGATGCTACTCAATTCATGATTGGTATGCCTCCCAATATGTTTACGCCTCAAGGATACACCATTGGAGAATCATCTTCACAACAATTGCAATGTCCAACATCCTTGGAAATTTTTGAAGAATAATCTCATGATGACTCATCGGAACTTTGGGATACCCATGTGTGGGATCAAGTTGAGAGACTTATTATATCTGAGCCTAATCACTACTTCTTGCAACTTTTTTGCATAGATGCTAAATTACCAAAAGACTTTGACATATCTGCTATTAAAGAACAAGATCCAAACACATCCGCTGTTATTGGAAAGGGATCATCCACTATAGTCGCATCATCTCCCATTATATCACAAGCTCCATCTTCCAATACATCTTCCTCATTGCTTATTGTTGTTTCATTTGATTGTAATGTCCCCAATCTGATTATTATTATTATATCCAAATCTGAAAATGCATTTGACAAACTTAACAATAATTTGCATCAAAACACCCAAACTAGCTAACTAGTTTGCAGAGGTTACACACCAAAAATGAACATAAACAACTCCAATATTTTTATTATGATTTTCTGATATAAATGACATCAAATCAGGTCTACAACACTGATTTACAATAGCAACAACTTTTGCAACACTTCTCAGCAAAATCACAACAAACTATTTCAATTGTGCTGAAATACACATTGTGCATCTCACCAAACATTGCCAAATTGCTCTAAAAAGCACGAATAACACATGCAACCTCAGGATCTGAACCAAAAAAGTGGTAAAACCAATAATGAAATCCACACAATAGTAGTAACACCTATATCAATTTGAAATACCAAACTGAGAATGAATCTCGACACCAATACTCATTGAAACTACAAATTCGCACAACACTGTCGACAACCAATGAAACCCGAAAATGCATAAAAGCACTCCAATAATAATTTATTGAATTTTCTGATGCAAAACACATGTATACAGGTCTGATAGAATAAATTACCACAGCAGCAAATTACTACATCAAATCTACAAATTCAGCTACACACAACAACAAAACAATGCTAAAATGCGCATATAAAATTCACCCAGCAACCTCCAAACCCCCAAAATGGCATCCACACTTGGAATGGATGGAAAAATAGGTTGTGGATGATGATGTACAGCAGAATGCACATCAATCAAAGTCTTACACAACAAAAAATTGGAACAACACCATAAACTGCACCTAAAACACTCAAAAAATGCACTGAAATCCCCTACAACACAAACAATATTAAATCTGCTACAATCCTTCATCTTTGATGCAACCTCTGAAGTGAGATTACTATCTAGAACCCAAGAACACCACCCTTAGACTGCCAAAAACTCATGTCCACCGGCCACAAGCTTCATCTCCAATGGTTTCCCTGTCCACTGAAGAAATCACAAAGCATCAGCTCTGTTGGTTTTTTCTTCTGAATCATCATTAGGGTTTGCCACTTCTAATGCACAAGCAGATTCAACCAAAAAATACAGGAGGTTGCATGAGCTGCCTCCCCTTCACTTCTAGTTCTGCCGCACCAAGGGGGGTATCCTTATAATTCAAGATGTAACCTTGACTAGCTCAAAGATAGAAAGATCTAACTTGACAACAACAGGCAGAATACTCTCATGTATGGACCAAGATCTGCATGGTAGATCACAAGGTGGGCAACATTCTTGGACATATATGTCTAGTTGGGTATGAGAGCATGCACGGGGTTCCTAATCCTACTCCTACAACTAACAGGTGGAAGATATGAAATGAGTTGATTTGATGTTTGGATGCAAACTTGGACTTGGTGTATAATCTCAACACAGAGATAGATTGGTGCCTATCCAGGGCTTCGAGTCAGTAGACATGCACCTGTGAATGATTAGCATGAACAACTAAAACTAGATTTTAGGGGGACACATATGATATCTACCTTACAGATATCTCCCAATACAGAGTGTTAAGCTATCTCTACTTATGGCATCCCTATTGCAGTATACCCTTCCCAATACTTAATCTGAAAACACTTTAATCTACCCCTTGAGCAGAAGTTGAAAGATCAAGCATTCAATACAGGAATTCTATATTCTAGAATACTAGACACCCCTTAGATATCTAGATTCAGAAGAAGAACACATGCAATACTGGAGATAGAATTAACATAACACATGCAAATATAGCATTACTCATATAAAACCAATCATGAAATCAGTAGATTCATGCATGAGACATACAACAAGTGATACATAAACTCACAAGACCTCCTGTACAGAGCAACCAAAACTAGTTGTATCTTATTACAGAGCCAAAATGTCCAGTTTTCAACAACCAAAACAATGGTAACACAGTCTGCCTATATCGGCCAGAAAGTGTACCTCTAGCATTAATTACATGGCTTAACAAAAATCTGCCAGATACATTCCATGAGAAATGGTGCTCATAAGTCATCAATGCAGTAGGCAAGAGAGTTGACAGGGGAGGCCTCGAGCCTTGCGCCACCATCTAGGAGTCTTCATCTAGAAATCGAGCAACTTGATCATGCGTACCATCGCCCATACCCCTGCTACAATCGCCATTGATGGCTTAACCACCCGCGGCCTACTTGGAAACCGTCGCACTGTTCAAAATGGAGCTTCCTACCAAAAAGTGCTTCTTCGCAGGTTCAAAATAATGTAGGGAGATTAATCCCACATGCATAGTGAGAAGACCACTTTAGCACTTTAAAAACATAGCCGCATGTATAACAAATGTCGAGCACCTTTTGCCATGCTCGACGCACAAGCCTTCTCCAAAAGCCCATCACGAAGACTAACACCATCGGCTCACCCCAAAAAACTCACCCCGACATCAAAAGTCTCACCGACCGCACCATCACATTTCCCTGTATTGGCCAGAGATAGTCTATCAGCCAACCCAAAAGCTTCCCCGCCGATCTCAAATGTTACGCCGACGCCTACTCAAATCTAGGTCATCAGCAAGAGATACACCAATGACTCTTCATCGGCAAAACCCCTAACTGTCGGCCCAACCTAGAAATCATCCGCCGATCACACATGTTATGCCGATGAACACAACATCCAAGGTCTTTAGCAAGACCACCATCCCTTGAAACAACAAGAAATTCCCTGGCCGATAGTATAAGTCACCCCGATGGCCAGCCTTACAAACTGCTAACCCCCCATCGGCCAAAGGTGAACCGTAGGGTTAGCTCTCCACCATCCATCTGATAGTGCAAATCACTTTGATGGCCAAACAAAACATATCCCCTTCGACAAAATGACCACCATCGGCCCAGCCAAAAATCCTCCTACCGACACACACTGTCATACTGATTACCACCTCCGTCGGTGTGACTTACATCATCGGAGCAACCAAAATCTCCCCAACTGATCACAATAGTCTTGCCGATGCACCAACGAGCTACACTCTATTCCTCCATCAGCTAGACACACACCGATGACTCCCCATCGGCCAAACCTCCCATCGTCGGCACAACCTAGAAGTCCTCCGCCGATCGCACATGTTATGCTGATGAACAAGAAGACTAAAGCTTTGAACCATTGAACCGAACCATTGAACCTTGAAGAAAAGGGTTCAAGCGGGAGGTTCAACCACACCGATTGGATCAAAAAGATGAGCAAAGGATTCACTTAGTGAAAATATGGAACCAAAGCCCCTGAACCATTGAACCGTTGAACCGGTTCAACCCGATGCTTCAATGGGGAGGTTCAACACTGAGGTTCAAAGACACAATCAGAGCACTCAAAAAACAAAACTTTCACCGATGGACAAAACATGATGACCCCTTCCTCAGGAAAGATGATGCAAATGCTGCAAAACACTGAAGGGGTGCCAAAACACAGAACTTTTGGATTTTTTGGGAAGGTGCCTGCATGAAAAATTGTGCGGAAACTATCAATCAATTCAGGCACCAACAAGCTCTGTAAGAGAAAATGTAAAATCCGCAATACTTCCTCCGCATACAAAATAAACAATACTTATAGGCTCCTTGGACATTTGGAAACTTCTACCACATTTGGAATCACGTCCAAATATTCTTTCCCAAATTTTGACACTTACCAAAGTCATAAAATGCATTATAACATCTCTAAATTTAGCCTTTCATACTCTACCACCTAAAAGGCATCTTTTGACAACTTAAAATGCATTTTTCAAGGCACCAACATGCAATTAAAGTGCCAAATAAAAAACTCACGACCCAAAGGGAAATATTCTCTTGCATTAAGTGCATGTAACTATTGATACCATAATAGAACTCATAACTCCCACCTACCTGATTTGCCAACTCACAAGATATGCAAATCTTTTATTCTTCAACCACTCAAGATTCCCTCCAAATCCAACACCCAAGGAGTTATTATGAGCATTATATATAATTTATTTAATATTTATTTGCTCATGATATTTTAAATTGCTCTAGAGCAAATAAAATATTAAATAATTATTATTTTCCCCAAAGTTATCCTATAGTCTCAACTTACTATTTCTAGATAGGTGGACTTGCTAAAAGTATAAAGTAATATTATTGAAAAGGGGACATGACAATTCCTCCCTCCTCAAGATTTCTTATCCTCAAGCAATGAAAATCAATATGCTCTAGAATCATTGTGCCACTATGATAAACCTTGTTAAACTGTCTATAGAGCCTAGCTCCTATACCTGTCAAGTGAGTTAACTCTTGCCATAGAATATTATGCAAATCTAGAAACTCAAACTTTTGTGTAACAATGTTATAAAATTGATAAACATATCCATGTAAAACTTTGCTACAAACACTCCAATCCCAAATCTGAACCACATCTTCCAAAAGAAATTTTGTAAACACACCAAATACCTCCCATGGTTTATAAGCACTGGCATGTGGCAAATCAAATCTGAGACTCCTGCAACCTCTCCAAATGATAGAAGTCTGATTTGTGCTACTATTAGGAATACTATAACAATCAAGACATCCTCTATAACAACAAGTGCATCATTGAAAGAAAACAACCACTTCTATCATTAAAACACTGAAAAATACATGGCTGAAATGCACACTAGTAGACCCAAATTTTACCTCAGCTTGAGGGGTGTTACCTTCAACTTTATTGGCTGGTCCATAACAATAAAATATATGTAGAGAGACAAAAAGTATCATCATGTAACAACAGCATGTACACCCACATCTTCCAAAAACTAGATCTGCAAGTAATAGTGCATTCTGTCTCCATTGTATGTGTATATGGGCACCAGGTAGTTTGTACCGTAAGCATCTAAAACTTCTTACTGTGCCACCAATCTGATTTTTGCAGCCTCTAAGAATTTTATAATAGTTAATGCATCCTTCACAATAGCAAACATGCAACTTGGAAATAGTTACCTCTTTTACCTTGGAATGGTGGAGATTTACCGTGTTAAAAACAACACCAATTGTTCCATACTTTATCTCAATTTGAAGGTTGTTGAATATTACTTCAAGGTTTGATCTAGACCAACTATTGTATAGTTGAGGAATAGCAATGATCATCATATAATAGAAGCAAATACTTCGCTGAACTTGAGATTTCAAATCTATAAACAAGGACTCATTCTGATGGAAAACTATGCATTCTCTGAGTTCCTCCATTAGCTCATTCATCTTTTGCTGCTCATCATTAAAATCATGTTGATCCAAGTGGGTGATTTCAGCCTCTCCTAAAACATCACATTCTATAGCAAATGGTTGTGAGAAATTTGAAATGAAAGATACAAGACATGAGTTGATTACCTTCTCATGCTTATCAAAAGTTGCTTGTATTCTATCCATGCATGCAAGAGATCCTTTCTTTGTCACAATGGTTAAGATTGCTGCTAGATATGAGAGTCCCTTAACAAACCTTCTATCATGGCTGCACAATCTAAAGAATTTTCTCAATAGAGTTAGTGTCATTGGGAATGCACAAACTAGAAAAATTTGAATCCTCTTATGATCCACATACATTCCTTGAAAAATATATGCATGGACCAAGTATAAAATCTTTGTAAAACCAAACTCACCCTTAGATTCTCTTACAAATGGAGCATGTTGCTCTAGAATCCCAATGCTCATCAAAATTTGGTGCTTCATATGAACCTCCCATGCTTTACTACACATTAGAATATTATCAAAAAAATTAAAGTAAAATTTTCCAAATCATCACTAAATACCTAATTCACCCTAAATTGGAAGGTGGCTAGTGCATTAGTTAGACCATATAGCATGATCATGAACTCAAAGATCCTTAAGTGACTCATGAATGTCATCCTATGCATATCCACATTCCACACTTGAATGTAATGGTATCTTGTCCTCGAATTGATCTTTGAGGAATAAACTACCTTCTGCAATTCATCAACAAGTTCTTCACCCCTAGGAATCTTGTTCAAAGCTTCATGAAGGGTACACACCTTTTTTCTCAAGCTTCCAATAATGAGCTCCTCCTCTTTTTCTAAGGTAGAGATTGCTAAGATACCCTCAACACTTTTATCCTTGCAACTCACAATATTTTCTTCAAGTGCATATCCATCCACCATGCTACTTTGAGAATTAATCATTGTCTCACCCTTTGGATGTTTGGAGGTTGCTACATGTTCCTCCATCTTGAAATCTTTGCATCCAAAAAGTAAATCCCATTCTTCCCTAATTTCATCACTTTTTGCTGATACATGCAATCATTAAAGGGCAAAAAAACACCTTCTATTACTAAAGTATGTTTACCTTCAATCTGCATGTTGGATTTGGATAAAACACCTAGATCCCACAGCTTCATGCATGAGACATTTTGATGTTGAGATAAGGGCTCTCCTTTCCACTTTTCACCCTTCATCTCTTCAATATTGTTATAATAATGCAACAATTCCTTACTTCTATTAACATCCTTATTTCTCAAGTTGTAAACAAATAAGCAATCAAAATGTTTACCTTCTTCAGCTAATTTGAAAATATTTGAGGTATTTGCAATATTACCATTCTTCTCATGATGAATATATTCAATAGAATAAGTCTCAACTGAGGCATCCTTCTTGAAGTCATGCTCATCAATATAGTTGTCTTGTTGACTATTCTCATATGCAATTTGGTCCTTCATGCTTAAAACATCAATAGGTATTTCTTGGATATCATTAGAGATCATTGATATATTTTCATCCATTACCAATCCTCTATTTATGATAATCAAATCTGATCTCTCTTTAACTCTATCAAAATTAATATTTTCCCAACATGAGAGCTCACTAGAGATCATTAGAGTATCTTCATTAATGATAGAATTTTTACCTTCAACCATTGTAGCTTGTTGTACCTTTAGTTCAACTCTCTCTTCCTCTTGTAATAAAATGTTTTCCTTAGCAATGTTTTGTGGTTTTGTTGGTTCTACTACTGCAACTTCAGAATCTTCCTTATGCTCCACTTCGACCATTTCTTCCTTGACCCTTTGTGGGTCTATGGCCTTCTTTTCTGGTTCCTTTCTCTTTTGCTTCTTACCATAAATTTCTAGAAGTCTCTCAAATGAAATAGCTGATTTGTATGCTTCAGATTGCTTGGAATATTCTTCAAACCACTTTGATATCTCAGCATCTTCAGCCATGATTTGCTCTTCACCAAATTCAGAATCAACTACTAATTTCTGTTGCTCTCTTCTCAAAGCTCTAAGGTCTCCTTAACAATAAGCATGAATCAAACAACCCTATAGGCTGGAAAGATCATGCTCTGATACCACTATAATGTCCCCAATCTGATTATTATTATTATATCCAAATCTCAAAATGCATTTGACAAACTTAACAATAATTTGTATCAAAACACCTAAACTAGCTAATTAGTTTGCAGAGGTTGCACACCAAAAATGAACATAAACAACTCTAATATTTTTATTATGATTTTATGATATAAATGACATCAAATCAGGTCTACAACACTAATTTACAACAGCAACAACTTCTGCAACACTTCTCAGCAAAACCCACAACAAACTATTTCAACTGTGCTGAAATACACATTGTGCATCTCACCAAACATTGCCAAATTGCTCTAAAAAGCATGAATAACACATGCAACCTTAGGATCTAAACTAAAAATATGGCAAAACCAATAAGAACATCCACACAATAGTATTAACACCTATTTCAATTTGAAATACCAAACTGAGAATGAATCTCTACACCAATACTCACTGAAACTGCAAATCCACGCAACACTACCGACAACCAATGAAACCCCAAAATGCATAAAAGCACTCCAATAATAATTTATTGAATTTTCTGATGCAAAACACATGTATACAAGTCTGATACAATAAATTACCATAGAAGCAAATTACTACATCAAATCTACAACTTTAGCTACACACAACAACAAAACAATGTTGAAATGCACATATAAAATTCACCCAGCAACCTCCAAACCCCCAGAATGGAATCCACACTTGAAATGGCTGGAAAAATGGGTTGTGGATGATGATGTACAACAGCATGCACATCAATCAAACCCTTACACAACAAAAAACTAGAACAACAGCATAAACTGCACCTAAAACACTCTAAAAATGCACTGAAATCCCCTGCAACACAAACAATATTAAATTTGCTACAATCCTTTAGCTCTAATGCAACCTCTGAAGTGAGATTACTATCTGCATCCCAAGAACACTACCCTTAGACTGCCAGAAACTCATGTCCACTGGCCACAAGCTTCATCTCCAATGGTTTCCCTGTCCATTGAAGAAATCACAAAGCATTAGCTCTGCAAGAGAAAATGTAAAATCCACAATAGTTCCTCCGCATACAAAATAAACAATACTTATAGGCTCCTTGGACATTTGGAATCACATCCAAATATTCTTCCCCAAATTTTGGCACTTACCAAAGTCATAAAATGCATTATAACATCTCTAAAATTAGCCTTTCATATTCTACCACCTAAAAGGCATCTTTTGACAACTCAAAATGCATTTTTCAAGGCACCAACATGCAATTAAAGTGCCAAATAGAAAAATCACGACCCAAAGGGAAATATTCTCTTGCATTAAGTGCATGTAACTGTTGATGCCATAATAGAACTCATAACTCCCACCTACCCAATTTGCCAACTCACAAGATATGTAAATCTTTTATTCTTCAACCACTCAAGATTCCCTCCAAATCCAACACCCAAGGAGTTATTATGAGCATTATATATAATTTATTTAATATTTATTTGCTCATGATATTTGAAATTGCTCTATAACAAATAAAATATTAAATAATTATTATTTTCCCCAAAGTTGTCCTGTAGTCTCAACTTACAATTTCTAGATAGGTGGACTTACTAAAAGTATAAAGTAATATTATTGAAAAGGGGACATGACATTGATCTACCACACTCAGAGCACACTTTAGAACCTTTGATAGTGCCAACCAATGTGCTCCCTCTCATATCACAAAATCTTAACATTCCACCTTTCCATGTTCCTCAACATACTCCTCCTACCATGACCGTTTCCATGCCTCAAGTAACACAAGTTGTCCATGTGACCCAAGCACAAACACTCCAAGCATCACAAGCTATTCCCATGTCTCATAGTGTGCAAGCCTCCCAAACTATCCCAACAACACCTATTGCCCAAGCTTCACATCCATCACAACCTACCATATCTCATACGAATACCATATCCCATATACCAACTACTAATTCCTCCATTTTACCATATAATCCCAATGTTAGTCTTATTGACATGAGTGATCCTCCTATCACTTCTCAAGCCAATACTAGCAATACGGTCACTTATATTGAGAAACTTACATCCATGCCATCATATTCTTCCAATCCTTCACACACCATCAATCCATCTTATGCTACCCAAGGCTTGCCTATTATCACCCAACACATGACACATACCAATCCCCATTTTGTCCAAACTACAAATCCAAATGTTCATCCTTCTTTCACATCTACCAATCCATCCATCACTTACCATGTCACAAATCCAACTCCAACTTCCCAACCATTCACTAGTGTCAATCCATCATCCACTTCCCATGTGATGCCAAGTCTTGGTGCCAATCTATCACAATATACTCAACCGCCACTTATGTCTCAAGGACAGCAATCCTCAAACACATACATGACACATACCAATCCTTTGACATATATTGTGAGTACACAACCTCAACAAATAGTCATGGCTCAATATATCCCACAACAAAAACCATAATATACATCATACCATGTTTCACCCCCTTTGTAACAACAACAATTATCTTTAGCGGATGTTCAACAAATGATCAATCAAGCAATAGGACAAGGCAAGAAGACATTCTCTCTCAAAAACATATGCGCTTATCCATTTGACAAATCTCTTCATATGATACCTTTTCCACGACACTTTGAGATTCCACAATTTGATAAGTACAAAGGAAAAGGAAATCCGGAAGACCATCTTAGAGCATTCTTTGTGGCATGTCTCGATGTTGCTTATGATGATACATATCTTTTGAGACTATTTCCTCGAAGCTTAGCGGAACAAGCTCTTGAATGGTTTTCTCATTTACCTCTAGGAATTAAGTCTTTTTCAGAATTGGCAAACAAGTTTTGATCACACTTTGCTTTTAACATTGAAAATGAGGTAAACATGAATGACCTTGTCAACAATAAACAGTGCAATGGTGAAGCCTTTTCTTCATTTACTTAATGATGGCATAATATGGCTAGCAAACTATCATGGGAAATACCTGAGAAGCAACAACTCGATATCTTTGTTCAAAATCTTCATCCCGAGTTGTCATTCCAATTACAATTGCAAAGTGCTAACACGTTTGATGAACTTGTTTCCAAAGGAACCATCATTGAATGAGCCTTAATTGCTAAAGGAACTATCAAGATCTTTCGCGATAAAAAAGACTATCCCCAAAATTCCAATGATAAGTCTCACTTTTGGAACAAAAATAAGAATGTTGTCAACAATGGTGTTGTAGACACAAAGAACATTCAAACTATGAAAGTTCCCATCAAAATTCAAGCAACTTCTACACCAACACAACCTTTTCAACGAATATGACAACGACAAACTTCTAATTTGCGCCGGCAATTTACACCATTAGCAGAACCCATGGAAGTTATCTTTCGAAAGCTTCTCCAAGTGGGTGATATTATCTTACCAGATGCACCACCAAATGGTGAACCACTCTTCAAAGCTCCTTGGTACAAAGAAAATGAGTATTGCGATTACCATTGAGTTAAAGGACACAAAACAAATGGTTGTATGTGCTTAAAACATGTCATCCAAGATTTCATTGATCAAGGTCTCATCAAGGTCACACCTTCAACAACTCAATCGGCACAACAATCCACATCAAACTATGATCTAGAGACTTTCAAGAATCCACTTCCATCTCATGTTAAGACAAGTAACCCTCATGTCAGAAATGCCATTCAGTATAACTATGAATCATCTACCATTGGCCTCATTGACCATGCTCGCATTTCTACCATTACTATCCAAGGCAAAGCCTGTCTATGTTGTAACCACTCGAAGAGGTCAAGTTACCATTCAAGGAGCACCTGTTCATCCTCCTCGATCCCTCTTTAATTATAATATCTTGGATCACCTTGGTAAAACACCAGCGGACATATCCATTCTTGAGTTGTTTCACAATTCTCCTGCCCATAAATCTATCCTTGACAAAGCCTTACAAGAATCTTTGGTGCCTAATGATATTGATATCACACAATTTCAATCTATGGTCACTAGCATTGTAGCCCCTTGTCACTTAACTTTCTCTGACAAAGATCTTCAGCCCTCCATTCATCCTTCACATAATGAAGCCCTCCACATTGAAGTATTTGTTAAAAAATGCCGCATCAAACAAATTTTGGTAGATGGTGGAGCTGGTCTTAATATATGTTCTTTGAAACTCATCAAACAATTGGGATATTCTAAGAAAGATGTTGACACCTCCAAGGTTATTACTATTAGAGCATATGATGATGCTGAGAGAGATACTGAAGGGATTATCTTCTTTCCTATTCAAGTCGGGCTGGTCACCACAGAAACCCGTTGTCAAGTCCTTAATATTGACCTTCCCTATAACATCATCCTTGGTCGTCCATGGATACATGCCCTCAAGGCAGTTCCTTCTACATACCATCAATGTCTTAAATTTCCACATAACGGTGTTGAGGTTACTATTCAAGCTGATCCCAATCCATTTGAGTTTTGTCGTGCCTTTCAAGCTAAATATAAAAGTCCAAACTACATTCCTATCAACACTGAGGCATATCTGTCTTCATCCTATGTAGACCCATCTGACCTCCTCAAGGCCTCATCTAACATAGCCGCTTCTAACCTCTGAATCAAGTACACTGAACATGGCCCTGGTGAGTACACATTGCAAGAATCTTGTTGTGTTGGCACCCTTCCATTGTCCCCTAAATCCTATGGTAAGCCTTCTACATCCAAACCAACTTCATCCCCTGCTGTCATTGAAGCTCCCCCTACAGTATTCATTTAAGGTGGATTCTTAGATGATGAAGACATTGATGATATAGACTCTTAGATACTCTTTGATGAAAATGACCAAGTCCAAATTGAAGTAGAGCGATACAACACTGGGAACAGGGGTTATAAAGGACATGGTGGATTGGGATCATAGGAATAAGGACCTATAGAACCCATTATTGTGTCTATGAAGTTTAATAAGCAAGGCCTTGGGTATTAGCTAGAGGTACCGTGACTCAAAGACATTAAGTGTACTTCTGATACTGACATTGGACTTTCCTCGGCGGGAGAGATTTCTAATTTGGATACTATCGATGACTCCTCCCTTCATATCACTGACCTTTTCCAAGAACACTCCATCTTCATGATTTCTATAGCCTTCTCTAGTCGTAACAATTCCTCCATTAACCTTTCACTCATATATCCTAACCTCGTTGATTGGGACCAATAGGGGGCACCGATATTAGATACATTTGAAAATGATGAAGCTATTGCAGAATTCATGGGCTTATGACAAGGTATTCCATTGGGTGATCATAAAGCAGGTTTCATTATGGACTTACCTAAACTAGCATATTTTGGCAGAAGTATCAAATCCTTTAGTCGCAAAAGTGAAATAAACAAAATCAAACAAAATAGGTCACTAGGTGAAAACTGAAAGGTGCCTCTTGATCGTGAAAAAGTAAAAATAAAGGACATATCTAAAGGTGAAAACCTCTTTGAGGTGCCTGAGGATGGGGAATTTGATCTTCCTATTGCCACAGATTATCATGAGAAATTAACTGTACTAGTTGAACAATCACAAGACATGAACTTGGGTACAATGCAAAATCCAAAGATCACTTTTTTGGCAACATCATTATTAGAGCAAGAAAGAAGAGATTGTACAACATTTTTTATGAGAAGAGCTATAAATTTTGCATGGACTTATGCTGACATGCCGAGTCTAGATCCATCACTTGTGGTACATCACCTAGCAATTTCTCCTAATGCAAATCCTACTAAACAAAAATTGTACAAAATGCATCCACAAGTAGCTTTATTGGTCAAAGTAGAAATTTAGAAACTATTAGAAGCAAAGTTCATAAGGCCTATTGATTATATAGAATGGGTTTCAAATTTGGTACCTGTAGCAAAATCAGATGGATGAGTTCACTGATGCACAAACTTTAGAGATCTTAACAAAGCATGTCCTAAGGATGACTTTCCACTACCAAGCATAGACAACATTTTAGATCTTACAGCTAGACATAAAATGCTATCTTTGATGGATGGATTTTTAGGGTATAATCAAATTAGAATAGTAGAAGAAGATCAAGATAAAACATCTTTTATTTGTCCATGGGGCACATATTGCTGGGTTGTAATGCCTTTTGGTCTCAAGAACACTGGAGCTACCTATCAACGAGCCATGATAGTTAGTTTTCATGACCTTTTTCATACTATCATGGAAGATTATGTTGATGACATCCTAGGAAAATCTAAGACAAGGACATCTATAGGTATTAGTACAAATCTTTGATTGATTAGAAAAATACCAAGTTAGACTGAATCCAAAGAAATGTGTATTTGGTGTAACATCAGGAAAACTATTGGGATACATTATGTCTTGACGAGGGATAGAAGTGGACCCAACTAAGGTAAAAGCTATCATGGAGATGCCTCCACCAACAAATCTCAAGCAGCTCCGCAGTCTACAAGGCAGGCTACAGTCTATCCGTAGATTTATCTCACAACTAGCAGATAAATGTCATCCTTTTCAGCATCTTATTCATAAGGATGAACCTTTTAAGTGGGTTGAAAAGTGTCAATGAGCTTTTGATAAAATAAAGGAATATCTGGCAACACCTCCTATACTTGATCATCCATTATTGCTCTATATATCATCAACAACAGCAACATTGGGTGCCCTTTTAGCTCAACATGATGATTCAGGAAAAGAACAAGCCATCTACTACATCATCAGAACTCTTGTGGGATATGAACTCAATTATTCATCAATGGAAAAAGCCTATTTAGCATTAGTTTTTGCTTCCCAAAAGTTGTGACACTATATGTTGAACCAAACAATAAAGCTCATCTCTAATGTAGATCCCTTAAAATATCTTCTTTCTAAAGAAATTCTCACAGGAAGGTTAGCAAAATGGGTCATGATCTTAAGTGAATTTGACATACAATATGTGGATTGAAAAGCCATCAAAGGACAAGTCATTGCTAATCAATTAGCTACAGCACCCATCATAAATATTCATCTAATGTATCCAGAGTTTCGTGATGAAGGATTGTTTAATTTAACTTCTCCAACATGATGGCAGCTATATTTTGATGGATCATAGACACAACATGGATCAGGAGCATGCATCTTGTTTGTTACCCCTCAAGGAGATTGTATACCTAAATCATACAAAATTGCATTCCCATGTACCAATAACATAGCAGAGTATGAAGCTTTAATCACAAGATTGTGCATGGCAGTACAATGGGCTATCAAATAGTTACAAATCTTTGGTGATTCTCAGCTGGTTATCAAACATGTTTTAGATGAATATCAAACAAAAGATGAGAAGCTTCTTCCATATAAGCTAAGGTTGATGATTTCAAGAAATATTTTGACAATATTACCTTTGAACAAATCCCAAGACTACAGAACAAAGCAGCAGATGCCATGGTTATGATTGGGTCTCTTCTAGACATGCCATCCAATACATATAAATGTGAATTTTTGGTCGAACAACTTTTGATTCCAGCATTTGAAGTTCCATAGTCTAATCTTATATGTGAAATTGTTGGTCCCAATTTGCCATGGTACGAGGATCTATATGAGTATCCTTGTAATCAAACCTTCCCACTTCAACTATCCAACACCCAACGTAAAACCTTTATCCGTCAAGCCTCTCATTACACTATCTTGGGAGACACTCTTTCTCGCCAGAGTCTTGATTGTATCCTTCTTAGATGTCTTGATTCTAAGGAAGCAAAAGTGGCCTTAGGTGAGGTAAATGAAGGTGTCTGTGGCTCACATTCCGCTAGCTCTAGTCTTGTTAAGAAACTTCTACGAGCAGGATACTATTGGCCAACTATGGAAAAAGATGCACAATAATTTGCAAAGAGATGTTTACAATGTTAGAAACATGGAGATTTAATACATGCACTAGCACATAAGCTTCAGCCTATTGTTACTCCCTGGCCTTTTTCACAGTGGGGACTTGATCTCATAGGTAAAATCCATCCTACTTCATCCAATGGTCATAAGTTTATTATCATCACCACTAAATATTTCACAAAGTGGGTGGAAGCCATACCAATGACCTATATTATAGGTAAGCAAATATCTAAGTTCATTCTACACTACATCATTTGCTGCTATGGAGTTCCTCAAGCTATTGTCATAGATAATGGTCATCCTTTTAAGAATCAAGAGGTTAGAGATCTTTGTAACAAGTTCCATATCCAACATTGATTCTCTATACCTTACTATCCTCAGAGCAATGGCCAAGATGAAGCTTCTGATAAAACAATCATCAAAATCCTCAAAAAGATGGTTAATGAAGCTGGTCGGGATTGGCATCTACAACTCCATCCTGCATTATGGGCATATAGAACAAATATTAGAACTCCCACTGGAGCCACACCTTATGCTCTTGTGTATGGCACTGAAGCTATTTTACCTATTGAGGTTAAGATCCCTTCCCTGCGAATATCTCTATAGCATACTATCTCAAATGAAGAATATCGAGTATCCAAACTCCATGATCTTGAGATTCTAGATGAACGGTGTCTTATAACACTTAACCATCTTCAAGTATATCAAAACTGTCTATGCCGCAGCTACAACAAGAACATCCGAGAACACAGATTTCAAGTTGGCGATCTTGTCCTTCAAGAAAATTAAAAGAACCAACAACACCAAGAAAAATAGGGCAAGTTTGAACCAAATTGGCTTGGTCCTTTCATCATCACAGTAGTTTATGGATTAGGTGCATACAATCTTTCAACACCTAAAGGCATTCCCTTGGATGAACCAGTCAACAATGTTCATCTCAAGAAGTTTTATCCTTGAATCTCAACTATCCTAAAAAAATTAAATAAAAAAAAGAAAAAATAAATAAAAAAGTCCATCCAATAGTGAAAACCACTTCATGGTGCTTTAGATTAAAAAAAACATAAGATAAATAATCCATCCTCTAGTGAAAACCTAGTAAACAGGTGCCTTGGATAAGTACCATAGTGAAAACCTGGCAAACATGCAATATGTGTAGTGACCAACTTCCATCGTCTGCTTGGTTCGTTTGATCATATCTCACCATCCTATCCTACATAGTCCATATCATAATCCATATATCATTTCCATAAACAGCCTTTCCATCTCCACCTCTATCAATGCTAGCTATCATATTTGAGACATTGTCATGATAACTATATCTTTTGGCACCTTAGCATCTTGACTGCACGCCTTCTGCATCATTGCATCTTTATAATAAACCTCATCCTACACTAGGGGCATTTGTTGAGTCTTATTTGGAAGTGGATACCACTATCTCTAGCTCATAACACATCAAACAACTTAGCTCACAACACAACAAACCTTTTCAACTTCAACCATAGTGTTCATCCAACGAAAAACATGACCTAACAACTTGTAACCAGGATTCATATCTTCGCAATCTATTTTCATCCATCCGACAATCGCAAAACATCGCCAGTGTAAGCATCCAAGAAACCAGTGTCATAAGTAAGAACTACATCTAGCTCTATCATTAAAGCCTTGATCCCGTGGATACAGGGTATGTAGACAATCTGAGATGCAAAGGAAGCACTCTGATTTAGGCTAAGATGATAGCCCTTTCTCTTCATTATCCATCTTTCATCTCACATTCTTCTATCTTTCGTCACTCACATCATCAATAAAACCTAGAACTACATATTTATCATGTCTCATCTTCATCGTAAATGTGCTTTGATCTCGTGGATATAGGGTATGTAGGCAGTCTGGAATATAAAGGAAGTTTCTAGTACTCAAGCACAGATGATCCACTCCATCTTCTTCATCTTATTTCATCTTCCATTTTCTTCTCGTTGATCCGCTCAAGCAAGAAGCAACCTATGTGTATACTAAAAGCTCAAGCACTTTAACTAATCAAGAGTAAGCCAGAAGCTATTTTGTCCGCATGCCTTAAGCCAACATTTGCTATAGCAGTTTATCAACAACTTTAGCCTTCAACAGGATGCAACTTTCCTCTTAACAAGGTGCCAGCTTAATCCATCTAAGAGCACCTAAGTTTGGCAAGAGAACGTGATGACAGTATCTTTTGTTTTATCTTTTGATTTATCTTTTGTCCCTTTTTTATGCCTAATCAAGACTACCTTGATCTATCTATATCTTGGTATGTTGTGATGAAGTAAGGAATGGGGCAGGTCATATAGCTTTCGTATGTCATGTTTGCGGGATGATCTTATTCTCTTCCTATGCATATTGGTATCTTGTACATGTTGGGATTAGCATCTTACATATCAATATCTCTAGCATCTGAGAAGCTAAATAGTCTCTTATGCACTTGAGACTATTATATGTTAAGACTAGTTCCATACATATAACCAACAAGCTATCACTATGTGTAGTGGAGATAAGCTCAAACCATTGCTTGTAGTGTCAAAGTCCATCTCAAAACACTAGTTGTTATTCATATCTTGTGCATGTTGGCTCAACATCTTGACTTCATGTGTTCAAACAAGATTGTAGCATGCTAGTTGTGCATTGGATATCTCAACACCTTGGTCTTCTATACCCTGGTGCATAATATCCACATGCTATATCAAACATAAGGATTACATTTATTTTCATTTTGAGCAATTACTTAAAAAGTTGCCTATCATCCCATCTATTCATCCTATTATTTGCCTATATAGTCTTCAGCCAAGATCAATCATTTCCATTGTCCTTTGTCCACATCTCTTATCTTGCAAAACAAGTGTGTTAGACATAGATAATTCCATCATATATCATCTCATTACCATATATCTATATGCATAAGTCCATCCATATCCTTATCATTTACACATTTGCATTATCATAACATTTCCTTTCATATCATGTGCATAAATATCCATACATAATCCATAAAATACAAATACAACATGCATAACCATCATAATACCAACAATACATCTACAACATCATCATATAGCTCAACCATCTGCCATCATATATATATATATATATATACATGTTGCAATATACAAGTGTCTACATATACAAGCTGAGTCATAAAGAATGTATATACAATCAGCTCTAGGCCTCATCATGATACAACATAATCTAAAACATATACAAGGTAGCCCTAGTGACTACTGGCAGTCCCTCGCCCTAACCACCACCACTAGGTCATGTACCTAGTCCCCTATCTCTCGATGGCCCCATCATTGAGGCTACTGATTGAGATCCACCTGACCTTAGTGAACCTAAAGCCCCTGACCTGCTCCTGAAGCTAGGTTGCCTCTGCTCTATTGGCACAGCCCCATAATATAAGCCTCTGTAATACTCAACCTCCCCCTACACTCTACAAAGCTCTGCCTACACTTGTGTCAACTATGTGGCCAAGTACATCATAGCTCCATCTGTCCCCAATGCAGCCACTATTCTATCTCGCTCACTGGTCATCCCCTGTAGCTATTGCACAGTCGTATCTCTCTCAGCTCATAGACCATCTCTCTCTGCCCTCATAGCTTGCACCTGCTGTATCACCGTATCTTGCTCTAGTCTCATCACCTGCTCACTCTATCTCGTAGCATCTCTCTCCCCTGTCACCCTAGCAAGTGTACCATAATCATGTCCATCTCTCGCTTGTGCTCTGAACTATAGCTGAGCTTGATAAGTCTGTGCCTATGCTCTCACATGCCACAAGCCAATCATCGCCTGATGCCTATCTATCTCCACTCTCCTCAACCTCATCTATGCTCACTGCCTCCATCTCCTCTCCTCTCTAATCCTTCTTCACAGTTTCTAAATCCCAACATCATCACCCACTAATATCTACCCCTGACGCTGTGCTAGTATCTAAGGCTGTCCTAGCATCTGCCCCTGCATCTATATCCCTGGCACAGCTAGCACAATAGTGTGCACTGATGGAGCCCGTCATCATCTCCTCCTGATTGGTCTCTCCATCCCAATCTCCCCAATCTCTCCAACCCTCGTCAACCGAGTCGGTCTAGCTGTTGTCCAGTATGCATCATAGTCTAGCAATGTGCCTAGATCTGTAGGACCCTATCCCCACTGCCATACCATTGGTTGTATCCCATCTCTGCTAATGCTGTGTCAACCACAACCTCTGGCCCCCAATCAAACACCTCATGTCTAGTCCGCCCAAAAATGGCATCACCAATTGGTATTGCATGTGCTATCCTGAATTGCCTCAAAACCCTCTCTAGCAAATAGAACTCTATAATATAAATGCTGCATCCAAAAATGTATCTTGCCTACCTAGCATAGACAAGCTTTGTATCTTCCTCATCCCATCACTCACACCCCAGCCATGGCCTCCACACAAAACTATCAACCTCATCCAATCTCCTCCTCCAGTATACCACTCCTCAGCACTGTTGGTATGTCAAAGCTCCTCTATACATCCATGCATATGGCTCCCCTACTACTCTTTCCACCCATCCCTTTGGTCTCGTAACTGGAATGTGCTCATAGGTCCACACATGTAACACTGTAACTCCTACTGACATGCTAGCTCTGAACATATAAGTGCAATCATGTAAGAAATGATAGAGCTGTCTGAACACACATTCTACCCATGCATACCTCATACCATAAGAGAACATCCCCTCCATCACTGTCCCCCATCCTACTAGAAAGCCTCTCGCTCACCTATCTCCCACCAACCATCTTATGATAGCCACTACAACTTTCTATAACCTGTCACATAGCTCCTCCATCATCACCATCAGGATCTCTGAGCCCTCTACTCCAATGTTAGGTGTCCCAAATAATCTCTTGAAAGCAACTAGACCCATATCAGGATCATAATCAACTCGGTCCCCATCTATCAGAATCTGCAAAATCTGAAATACATCCTCCAGTGTGATCCTGGCCTCTCCTATCCGTAACAAGAAGGAACTATGCTCACTCATCCATCACTTCACCATTGCCATTATCAGTCCTCGATGTGCCTACACTGGCACCAATCGTGAAACATGCTCCAACCCGAGGATCTCTAGCACTAGTTGCTCCTCCACATCTAGCAATCTCACTAACCACAAATCCCTTGGATGTGGCTCCCATGATAACAAAGGCCGTAGTATATCCTGCATCAGTCCATTCATCATGTCAGTCCATTTTGTTACTTAAATGCTATCAAAATCTGACCACTTCTTGCTATCCTAGCTTCTATCTAACAGAAGCAGTTCATTTTACCATATGCATCTATTTTCTGATCAATAGCGACTTCTTTTACCACATGCACTTCTATCTTGCTTACAAGTGACCTATTTTGCATATGTGACCACTACTACACTATATGCGAGCTCTATTTCTCTATGCAGTTCTCTTTAGCCTATAAGCGAGCTATCTACCATATACGAGCACTTATCCTTTCTATGTGAGCTAAAACCCTATATGCACCTACTGTTTGACCATAAGTGACTCATTCTTATCTATATGCGCATTTCAGCATATCTTTTACTAGCTGACTAAAAGTGATCTTGATGCAGGGGCATCCAGTGGTGTAAGGGCAATCTTGCATCACCCAAAAAGAAGTTAATTCAAAATCATTGTAGTTGTTTTCATTTCTTTCCATAATTAGTGTTATTGGTTCCATAATATCTAGAATAATAATGTAAGACATTCAGTTTTTCCAAAACTACTAAAAATAGCGACCTGCCTATTTTGGAAAGTGTACCTGCTATTTTTAGAAAGTTTGCATTTGGGCACATAATGAAGAAAAAACTTCCAGAAAGTTACATAATGGAAATATAAGACCTTTGGCAAAGGAATCAGGAAAAGACCAATTGTGAGCTGAAAGATATTAAAGTTTTTGTTTTTTGAAAAGCCCCTGAAAATTTTTGGAACGAGATATGAGGCACTAAAACTTCCCATAACATCCTGAAAAGTTGATAGAAATCCATTTATGAATTTCCAGTGTGATAGTTCACATCACGAGATTTGCGACGCTTAAAACGGTTCGTCAATCGGACACCTGGATCAAAAGTTATGCTTCCCGGAAGTTGGCCTACTTTTAGAGGGAATTGCAAATTTCGAAATTCAGTTAGAGGCCACAAAAAAGTGCTATTTATGACTATTTTGGGAACCCTGGGCAGTAGTAGAGTTAAGGGGGCTAGTGTAGAGTCAAGAATAGGTGGGAAAATAGAAACCCTAACTGATTTGGGGTTACAGAAGGCTAAAGATTCTAGAGTCTTGAGGTTGGGAAAGTTGTAATGTGTTGCAGCCAGTAGAGGATTCATACTCTGATTGTAATTGAGCTTCTGTAATGTAATGAGTTGCCCAGTTCAATAAAAGAAAGTTCTATTTGTTGTGTTCAATATCTATTATTGCATGTTTTGTGATTTACCCCCTTCATCAAGTGGTATCAGAGCGAGGGTTCCTAAGTGTGTAGACAGATCGCCGACCGTGAGGCAGTTTGCACCAAGACCTGAGGTTTTGGGTTTGCTGCGGAGACCAAGATGCCTCCACGAAGAAATCATGTTGGGAGGAATTCTTTGACGGAAGAGGGTTTTAGAGCCCTACAAAGGCAAATTGATGCATTGCAAGAGAAGCTACGAAGAGGGTTTGAGCCAAGGACAAGAGAAGAAAGTGAAGAAGAAGTTGAAGAAGAGCTATCTGAGAAAGAACAAGAAGCTGTTGAAGATGCTGCAGAAGTAAGGTTGTTGAGGGTCATTTTGAAGATCGGAAAGAGGCCCAGGATCGAAGTTTCTACATATTCTAGAGATTTGAATCCAAAACAGCTTATTGATTGGATCAATGACATGGAGGAGTATTTTGAGTATGAAGATGTGGAGGACCCAGATCGGGTTAAGTTTGCAAAAACAAAGTTGAAGGGCCACGCCAATATTTGGTGGAAGGAGGTCCAATTAGAGAGGAACAGAAGAGGAAAAGCAAAGATCACCAGATGGGATCAAATGGTGGAGAAACTGAAGAAGTAGTTCATTCCTGTGGACTATGAGATGGAGTTGTTGAAGAAGTTGCAAGGACTGAAGCAAGGTAACAAGTCTGTTAAGGAGTATACAGAAGAGTTTTATAAAATTACTATCAGGACAGGCCATGCAAAGCCCAACAAGGAGAAGGTAGCCTGTTACATAAATAGGTTGAGGCCGAGTATTCAAGAGGAGTTGAGCCTAGTCAGAATGACCACCATAGAAGATGCGTACCAGTTTTCCCTGAAGGTGGAAGAGAAGCTGAACAAAAGATTTGATAGCAAGCAAAGGGGAAGAGGTCAAGGAGGAAGGACTGGTGGAAGACCCTATGGAGGCCGTAATGAAGATCAAAAGAAAAGTGAAGAAATAGGCACCAGTCAAAATCAAAGAGAGGATATTACCTACCGCCCTCGTGACTAGAACAATGGTGATCAAAGAGGAAGAGGAAGAGGCAGACCTGGGCAAGGACCTGGAAGAGGAGGTTTTAGAGGAACCTATTTCCAATGTGGAGAAGAAGGGCATCAAGCATATGAGTGTCCACAGCATCAAGGAAGGACAAATAGAAGACCTAAATGTAATGCACGAGTTGCACATGTAGATGAAGATGCACATTCTAAAGATGCTGAAAAGGGAGAAACCCTAGTTGTCAGAAGAACCTTGCTGAATGAGGAGAAAGAACCCAATCAGAGGAAGAGTTTATTCCGCACAAGGTGCAAATGTGAGGGTAAGTGTTGTGATATTATTATTGATAGTGGAAGCACTGATAATCTTGTTTCAGAGGAGATGGTTGACAAGTTGAAGTTGACAAGAAGAAAGCATCCACATCCATATCAGATTGCATGGTTGTAGAAGGACCATAGAGCTTTGGTCAATGAGCAGTGTTTAGGGAAGTTCAAGATTGTTGACTACCATGATGAGGTGCTGTGTGATATCATACCGATGGATGCATGTCATATGCTATTGGGGAGGCTGTAGCAGTATGATAGGAGTGCTGTCCATGATGGCCGTGCAAACACATAGTCCCTAACAAAGGATGGAATTCGTCATAAGTTGAAGCCCTTGAAGGAGGTGGAAGAAAAGGTATGTAGTACTGCCAGAATTTGTTTGGTAGATGGTAGGAAATTTTTGGAGGGTATGAAGCATGAGCATCATTGCTTTGCATTGATTCCTAAGATTAGTCAAGAGAAATGTGAAGATGTACCAGCAGAAGTTTCAGATATGTTGGAAGAGTTCCAGGACATTATCTCTGATAATGTACCAGAAGGTTTACCACCATTAAGGAAGATAAGTCATCAAATGGATTTGATACCAGGAGCCAATTTGCCAAACAAGGCAGCCCATAGAATGACCCCTGTAGAGAATGAAGAACTAAACAGACAAGTTTAGGAGTTGTTAAGGAAGGGACTAATAAGGGAGAGCCTAAGTCCATGTGTGGTACCTACAATACTAGCACCAAAGAAAGATGGAAAATGGAGGATGTGTATAGACTCTCAAGCCATCAATAAGATAACGATCAAGTATAGATTTCCATTGCCAAGAATGGATGACATCATGGATTGTTTGAGTGGAGCCAAGTACTTCACGAAAATTGACCTGAAGAGTGGGTATCACCAAATCTGTATCAGAGAAGGGGATGAATGGAAGACAACCTTCAAGACAAAGGAAGGTTTGTATGAGTGGTTAGTCATGCCATTTGGGCTAACCAATGCACCGAGCACATTCATGCGGCTCATGAACAAGGTACTAAAAGAATTTTTGGGAAGTTTTGTTATTATTTATTTGGATGATATTTTGATTTTCAGTAAGACTTGGGATGAGCATTTGATGCATATTAGAAGAGTTCTAGAGAAGCTGAGGGAGGAGAAGTTGTTGATTAATCTGAAGAAATGCAGTTTTGCAAAGAAAGAGTTGGTATACCTGGGATTTGTTGTCTCAGAGGAAGGTCTTAAGATGGACCCAGAAAAAATAAGGGCTATCATTGAGTGGCCTACACCAAGGAGTGCAATAGAGGTAAGATCTTTTCATGGTTTGGCAAGTTTTTACAGAAAGTTTATCAGGAATTTCAGTAGCATTTGTGCACCCCTAACTAAAACAATGAGAGGGGATAGAAAAGAGTTTAGATGGACTAAAGGAGCCGACAAGAGCTTTGATACATTGAAGTAGAAAGTTGTAGAACAACCTATTTTGGCACTTCCAGATTTCAATAAGGTATTTTAGGTAGATTGTGATGCTAGTGGTAGTGGTATAGGAGCTGTTTTGAGCCAAGAAGGTAAGCCCATTGCCTATTTTAGTGAGGAGCTTAATGATGCTAAGAAAAAGTATTCTATTTATGATAAGGAATTTTATGCAATAGTTCAAGCTTTGAAGAAATGGAGACATTATTTGTTGCCAAAAGAGTTTGTTTTATATACTGATCATTAGGCTTTGCAGTATATTAATAGTAAAGGGAAGTTGAACCAAAGGCACTTAAAATGGGTTGAGTTTTTGCAGAGTTATACCTTTGTTTTGAAGCACAGGAGTGGGAAGTCCAACAAAGTTGTAGATGCTTTGAGCAGAAGGCAAAATTTGTTAACAGAAATGAGGATAGAGGTTGTTGGATTCGATGAGCTCAAAAGTTTGTATCCTGAAGATCCAGATTTTGTAAAGGCTTGGAAAGCTTGTCTGGAGCTTGTTACTTTGGACAGGACAAAATGGTTGGATTTCATAATCCAAGAGGGCATGTTGTTTAGAGGAAGCCAGTTGTGCATTTCAAGGAGTTCCATGAGAGAGAACCTGATTAAAGAGAAGCATAGTGGAGGACTGGCTAGACACTTTGGTCAAGATAAGACCATTTCTATTGTTGGTGAAAATTATTATTGGCCACAGTTGCAGCAGGATGTGAGGATGTTTGTACAGAGTTGCAGAGTATGTCAGATGGCAAAAGGAACAAGTCAAAATACAGGGTTGTATCAACCATTACCTATACCAGAGAAGCCATGGGATGATATTAGTATGGATTTTGTTCTTGGTTTACCAAGGACACAGAGAGGGCATGATTCTATTTTTGTGGTGGTGGACAGATTCTCAAAGATGGCACATTTTATTCCTCATAAGAAGACTAATGATGCTATTCATATTGCAGAGTTATTTTTTAGGGAAGTGGTGAGACTACATGGTCTACCAAAGAGCATAGTTTCAGATTGAAATACCAAGTTTGTTGGTTATTTCTAGAGGACATTGTGGAAGAAGTTAAAGACAGATTTGAAGTTTAGTTCTGTACACCATCCACAGACTGATGGACAAACTAAAGTGGTGAATAGGAGTTTGGGTAACCTGCTATGATGCTTAGTAGGAGATAAGCCCAAGGGATGGGATTTGATTTTACCATAGGAAGAATTTGCTTACAACAATTATGTCAATAGGCGTACTGGTAAATCACCATTCCAGATTGTATATGGCAATAGCCCAAGAAATACTTCTGAGTTAAGGAAGCTGGACAATGGAGAAAAGACAAGTGTTGAAGCTGAAGACTTTGTAGAACATCTGAAGAATTTGCATGAAGAGGTGAGAAAGCACATTAATAAAATGAATATTCAGTACAAGGCTAAGATAGATCAGAAGAGGAGATATAAGGAATTCCATGTAGGAGATGAAATCATGGTTCACTTGAGAAAAGAAAGGTTCCCAATTGGAACATACAATAAGTTGAAAATGAAGAAATTTGGACCATGCAGAATCCTAAAGAAGCATGATTCAGGAAATGCATATGAGGTAGAGCTACTGAGTGGGATCAATATTTCCCCTGTTTTCAACATTGTTGATTTATCAGAATATCATGAAGGTGGAGCAGAGGATGGACCAACAGAAGTGCAGTGGAGTATTCCGGCATCTACTTCAATGGAGGAGGTAGAAGATATCTTGGATAGCCATGTGGGAAGAAGTACTTGGAACAAGCAATACGAAGAATATCTGGTGAAATGGAAAGGAAGGCCTATTGAAGATTTTTCTTAGTTGTCTAAGGCAGATGTTGACTATTTCGGTTTTCCTCACACAAACATCTGAGACATGACAGGGTCACTTCTCCAATTACCCTGGGTGTCTGATGCAGGAGCATCCAGTGGTGTAAGGGCAATCTTGCATCACCCAAAAAGAAGTTAATTCAAAATCATTGTAGTTGTTTTCATTTCTTTCCATAATTAGTGTTTTTGGTTCCATAATATCCAGAATAATAATGTAGGACTTTCAATTTTTCCAAAACTGCTAAAAATAGCAACCTACCTATTTTGGAAAGTGTACCTGCTCTTTTTAGAAAGTTTGCATTTGGGCACGTAATAAAGCAAAAACTTCTAGAAAGTTACATAATGAAAATATAAGACCTTTGGTGAAGGAATTAGGAAAAGACCAATTGTGAGCTGAAAGATATTAAAGTTTTTGTTTTCTGAAAAGCCCCTGAAAATTTTTGGAACAAGATATGAGGCACTAAAACTTCCCATAACATCTCAAAAAGTTGATGGAAATCCATTTACAAATTTTTGGTGTGATAGTTCACATCGCGAGCTTTCTGGCGCTTGAAACAGTTCGTCAATCGGACACCCAGATCAAAAGTTATGCTTCTTGGAAATTGACCTACTTTCAGAGGGAATTGCAAATTTTGAAATTCAGTTGGAGGCCGCCAAAAAGTGCTATTTATGACTATTTTGGGAACCTTGGGCAGTAGTAGAGTTAAGGGGGCTAGTGTAGAGTTAAGAATAGGTGGGAAAATAGAAACCCTAACTGATTTGGGGTACAGAAGGCTGAAGATTCAAGGGTCATGAGGTTGGGAAAGTTGTAATGTGTTGTAGCCAGTAGAGGATTCATCCTCTGATTGTAATTGAGCTTCTGTAATGTAATGAGTTGCCCAGTTGAATAAAAGAAAGTTGTATTTGCTGTGTTCAATATCTGTTATTGTGTGTTTTGTGATTTACCCCCTTCGTCAGATCTACTTTTTCCCAAAGTGACCAAGTCATGCTTAAAAGTGATTTAAACTACTGCAAGCGATTTGTTTTCCTACACAAGCGACTTGCATTGCTTATCCTAAGACCTAGTCACTTCTGGTGACATGTGTGCATTTATGATGCTTCTAGGCTATTAAAATCATGCTTTTAGGAAAAGTTTCACAACATACTGGTACGCCTACTCCCTTTGGTTGCCCATGTATCCTCACTCGCTCGGCACAATGATCCCTGCATGGAATAACCATCCTGACAACTCTCCAACTCTCGTCACAAACTAACTCTCAGGAGCTCTGGATTTCTATAGTTTTCTAAGTATAAATGAGCACAAATGAACCTATTTGCCATTACAAAACCTACTTATAGCCCTATCCAAGCCCTAATTTTTCTATGCCACAACCTATTTTCTTCTGCATCATCCCATTTTATCCCACCCAACCCCCATTTTCTTCATGTCAACCTTCCGTCCTAGATTTTCCTCTATCGCAAGCCAACCTAGCCCTTTTTGGTTAGCCTGGTTTACCTCTCAAGGGGGCATCACCTACCAGTTACATTGGGGCATAACCTTGTTTATCAAATGTATATTGTATCTTCTTTGACACAACGCTCTACCGAACATTATATCAAAGAGGGGCAAAATGTAGACACCCAAAATTGACTCATTATCATTAACTTTCAAACATCGCATTACACATTATCTGCATTTGTCTAACACACTTGAGCAATATCCCTAACACATTTATTCCTTCTATTAATTAAATAAATTTATATTTATTTAATTAATTCATTAGCTATTTCCTCTAAGCTATAATTAAACAATCTTCAATTATTCAATTATCTTCATTCTATTTATTTTTAATTAAATAAATCTTATTTATTTAATTAAAGATTCTTTTCACAAACCCACTTTCCAATTAATTAAATAAATTTTATTTATTTAATTAATTTATCTTATCATTTATCTTATGAGCTACCATGTGTGCCTCTTTCATTTAAAAAGATAAGTCGTACTACATCCTTTTATTTAATATCTTTCACATGTAGTATACTTTATGTACACAAGCACACTTGAGCCCTATCTTCCTGCCACTTGTCATCTTGACATTCACCTATGTCTATCTTTCAATCTTAGCCATTCACATAGTCTCCGAATCTCCACCTTCAATTGATTTTGGTTGAGTTTTATATAAACATCCTCTCATTCCATACTAAATCCTAACAAGCAAGTGAACATTCATAGCATCTACATTATCATCCTGAGCATATTGAGCACTTGAGCATCCATAGAATCCATTGAACTTATCATTCATCCATCATGGAAGCTTTTATTTTCATAATTGTTCATTGTTGAAGAAGCAATCCACATCATAAACAAGGAATCATACAATCTAGGTGATATTGTGCTTGAATTGCATATTTTGGGTTTCATTTGGATTAGATTCTTTGATGATGGTAGGGTTAGGTTTTCATGGCTCTGCTTGATCTTATTAACTTGATTTTTACCTATCACACATTCATATCAAATGTATCTATAGTAGCATCTTTTGGTGGCTTAGCAATTTCTACATCCCTGACTCCTTTTTCATCAATTAGCCTAGAAACAGTTTTAGGCTTCTTCTTTTGAGTTTTTGGTTTAACAGACAACAATTTTTCAATCTCAATATCATCTGGTGTGATAGCCTACTTTTTCCTTTTGGGAGTATAGGCAGACAACCATGGAGGTAGTGTCGAGGCTCCAACATTTGGAGAAGAGTCAATTACCTACCTTGCTAGATCCATACTTGCACCTGTTATAGTGACAATGGGAGAGGTGTTAGTAAAAATTGCACTTGTGTCAACAATCTTCTCTGAACCATCAAGAATATGTTCCAGAATGGTTTGTTCACCAATATCAAATGACGAAGAAGACAAACGAGGGATAGAACCAAAAGAGTCAAAAATAGTCCCAAAGCTTGTTCTCATAGAGGGAGGGGTATTATCAGAAGACACAATAAAAATAGGAGAAATAGGGACATTAGTGACTATTGGAAAATTATCAAAAGTAGAAACATGAGGTAAAGAACTAGAAACTTGAGGCTCTGATGGATTATCTTTCTGAGAAGACTGTTGTGAGCCACCAAATTGTTCTTGTTCCACATCTTTCTCTTTCTCTTGTTCCTTATCACTTTCCTCATTAGGTTTTCCAGACACCTCTACCTTCTCAGCATCATCAAGTTCCTCAACATCTTTTTGTTCAACCTCAATATTTTCAATCTCCATTTTATCAACATTCATTTCTTTAGCACTTGATTATGCAGCAGTAGAGGTTCCTGCAATCTTCTTCTTCTTTCCTCCCCTAGATACAAACTTAATTTTTGGCTTATGCACCTTAGAAGAAGAAGGAGAGTCACTTTTATTCTTTGTCATGTTCTCTACCTTCTTCCTTGTCTTCTCCTCCAACTCAGTTCTTGATTTAGTAAGTAATTCTTTAAGACTGATACCTTTGCTTCCTACCCACACATTTGTATTTTCTAGTATAGGATGGAATCTCTTTCTGATAGAAGTTTCCTCTTTAATAAACCATTTGATCTTGAGAAGAGGTGAGGCTTCAATGTTCTCAACATTATATTTGGGATCCAAGACATCCCCTTCATCCTCCATACCTTTTGGGATATCTCTAGGCTCAATTTCTCAATTTGACTTAGGTGAACTCTACAATAATCTAGCTTCTTGATCTCATTCTGTGTCTTGAGATCAGCCCAAACATCTTCAACCATAGGCAAGTGAAATACTACCCTTCTCTTGATTTTATCTTGTACCCTTATGTAATCAAAATGATCCCTTTTCTTGAAGGTTTTCATGTTGACCAATTGCATTTCTGATTCAACTACTTTTGCCTTGGTAGCTGATTGAACAAAATACCTTCCAATTTCTATAAGAAACTTAATTCTTGACTTCTTCAGCTCCATCTGCTTATTGTGCACAACAATCAATTTCCTACATAGCTCCATTAGAATAATTCTATCATTGGGATACCGTGGAAGCATATATGGATAGCCAGTATAATACCTGACTCTTAGGTAAGTAAAAGGTGGGAACTACAAAAAAAACAACCAAAAGAATTGACCACTTCCCAGGCCTCATCTGATACTCTCTTCTGCTCAAGCTCATTATCCCAGAGACACATGAACACTGAAAACAAAGCATCATTAACTCTATGGAAATGATGAATTGATCCCTTTAGAGTAATATGGGGATAGTACTGATAGACTGGAACCATTCTCCAATCATCATCTTGAGTTAAACCAGGAAAAATCCTCACACTAGCAGCAGCATACACCAGATACGAAGTCATATAAAACTTAAAAGTTGTATTAAATTTCACCAGTTGATCATGCAGAGCATTACAGATCTATTCTCCCTAGAAGATCTTCTATTGGCGCTTAAGAATCACCTTAATATATGTATACATCCATTCATGAAACTTGGATGAAGAATGAAGACATTTGATCCGACTTAGCAGTGTAATCAAATCACGTACCTCCTCAACAAAATTGCTTCTCAAGAGCTCCTTAGGCCATCTGGACAAGTTGGTCTGAGGAGTCTTCAACCACTTACTATTAATATGTTTCTTTGCAGCTTCCACATCTTCCTCAAAATCTTTCTGACCTCAAGCAACATCTATTACTCCAAGGTTTTCTATAGGTGGACACATGAAAAACTTGTCAATAAACTCTGCATCTAATCTCATGATTACATTTCTTGAGAATTAGATGCAGCCCTGGTATCCCTATTATAGTGGCGTGCCACTTGAAGAACAAATTTTGGGTTATGTGCTATGACAAGAAAACAAGCAACCAGATGAATGTTACTATTGATCATCCTCTACATGTATTAAGAAGGATTGGACTGCTTTGTTCTATCCATGAACTTAGCCATATCTACATGACTAATCTCTGTGTCTCTTATCTCATCCACATTAGACTGTAATGAAGTCATGAGGAAAACCCCTTGGTACTTATACTTCATGATTTTGGCCTTTCATGGAGATGGCTCTGATATCAGCTTTGTGAAGAGAACTAGAAATGGTGTCAATCATAGATGCTTGATGAAACTGCAAAAAATCATGATCTCAAAATTAGGGGAAAAATGGACAAATTAGGGTTGCTGTAAATTGATGATCATGAATATGGGAACATGCATTGAAGGGCTTGAGAGTGTGTAAGTCAAGAAAATAGGTGAAAGCAGGCTAAAGGTATCAAAAGGCAACATTTCCCATTGTTAGGAAAATTTTTAGGGTGACATGCATGGGTGGCCAAAATGGCCGCTACTGCATGTGGGCTAAGTTTTTTAGTATGCATGGTTGGTCAGAATGACCAACACTGCATGTTGGGAAAAAATCAAGTTTGATGTAAGAGTGGTCAAAATGACCACCCTTGCATTAGTGTAAAAATCCAAGGCACTGTGTGCATACATAGCAAAAACACCCACTAGTGCATGTTAGAAGAATAAAGCTCAAGTGTTAAGTCGATTGAAATGACCGCTTGAGCATGTGTTTATTGAAAACTTATTACATGTAGTAATGGGCAAATACACTACTCTAGCTCCTGATGTTTTAATAATTTTAAGATCTTTATGTAGGGGTGGTGGCTTTAACCGCCCCTGCATATTGGGAATAAATAAAAAAATCAAGCACAGGTATTAGCGACGAATTACACCGCCGATACATGTATAGTACATAAGTTTTGTGTAGGGGCAGTAAATTTTATGGCCCTTAGATAGGGTAGAACAACTGAGGTATGATCAGAAAAAACCACCACCATCACAACTAACAAAGGACTCAGAACTAATAGTGAAATAGGCTGACAAAGCATCAATTTTAAACCAGTTTTAACCCTAAGTCTTCAGAAAACACAAGATCTAAGATTTATAAAAATTGGGGTTTAGATTTGCTAAAATTGGTGAATCTTGCTATTAAAACAATGATAAAAGAAAACCTAAGTTTATCCAAAACTAGGGTTTTAACAAAAATGACTCACAGAAACAATAAACTAATGAACAATGATTCATGTAAAAACTAAATGAAAAACAAATAGTTTTAAAAAGAAATATTAACAATCATTATTTCTCATGAAGACCTTTAAACAAGAAACAAAAATGAAAGAGAAGAAACTTACCTCAGACAAGAATACAAAACCCTAAGCGCTATCACAAAGTTAAAAGAAATCCACCTGAATCCATAATCTATGCATTTGAAATGATCTTAGGGAGACTTCAATAAATGGTTGGAAGATTTAGGGAATAAGGATAAACAAAATAAAACAAGTTTAAACATTAAAAAGGTCTAAAAAGGTGTATTAATGGTGACACGAGTGCCATTAATACACTTCAGTTCACGCGATCCGACAAGATATGCTTGGGCGGAGGAATCTACCAATAATACATATCAATATGCCACATGCAAAAGCAATGATAATGATTGCTTGAACATATTTAAACTTTGATAGGAAAAATGCATGGGCGACAAAGTTTATCATGCTTGTATGTCACTCAAAATTAAAACAAACATGTAAAAGCGGTGGATTTGACCGACCTTGCATGTTTGTCAGAAAAACAACTAACAACTGGAAATAGTCAAAATTGATATTCTAACAAGCTTATGACCTAAATTGATTTCACGAATCTCAAGAAACCAACCAAGGGGAATGTCATAAGTCATCCCAAGGCATCAAAAGACTTCGCATGAGGTGAAGAGAACTTGCCTCAATTTGCAAACTTAGAGTGTAGCCTACGAAATGGACAAGTTTCATAAGGGTCATCCTACAAAATGACCTCAGCTGATTTTGAGGACAATAGCTAGCTCTAACTAGGGAACTTCCTTCGATCATTCTTTGAAATGATCAAAGGGAGAAGAATCTAGTCTCTAAGTGCCTTCATCCATTCCATTGGGCCATAGAGTAAACTACCAAAAGAATAGACACAAAAAAAGACTAGACAAAAATGAAAAAGAAAAACATAAAACTATACAAATATACAAATGAACTTATCTGATACTTCAAGGATTGAAATGCTTCAGATGTTGTCCACTATGTGGCAGCAAGAACAGTGTGCCATCTTGGTACACTAGCAAGAAACTATTCTCACCACAAAATTGGTGAATGAAAAATGGACCTCTCCATAGGGAATCAAATTTCCCATTCATTCCTTTTGGCTCTCTCCTCTTGTCCTATAACAAGACTTGATCCCCAATTTGAAATTCTCTAGCCTTCACCTTGTCAAAAAGTTTCTTGACCTATACTTTGATGCTCAACAATATGGTCTACTACCATAACCCACTGCTCCTCAAGTTCAAAGAGGTACATTATTCTTTTGTCAATAGAATTTTCAAAAGTCCTATCTTCCACTTCTTTTGCCAACTTCAAAGCCGGCAGTTCCAAAGTAATAGGTATTTCTACATTCAAACCATATAGAAGATGAAATGGTGACATACCTATTGCCCTCTTAGGGGTAATTTTGTTAGCCTATAAAGCATCAAACAAAGCTTTATGCCATGTTCTTTGACTATCCTCCACTAGTTTCCTGATAATTGAAACCAGATTCTTGTTACTAGATTCTACCTGACCATTCCCTTGCGGATAAAGATCTGATGAAGGTGAAAGGATGATCCCATATTCAAAGCAAAAATGAGTGATCTCATTTGAAGAAAAACATGTAGCATTATCTACTATGATTTTGTTTGGAACCCTAAACCGAGAAATGATATTCTCCTTGAGAAAATTATATACTACCTCAGAAGTAGCATGCTTAACTAGAATTGCCTCCACCCACTTGGTGAAGTAATCTGTTGCAGTTAGAACAAAATTATGTCCCGCACTCGATGGTGGGTTCACAACACCAATGAAGTCAATGCGCCATTGTTGAAAAGGTCCTTCAATCACAACTGACTTCCCAACAAACTACTGACAAAGTTCACATCTACGTACCCAGTTATACGCATCTTGAAATAATGTAGTCCAATAGTACCTAGCCTGTAAAATTTTATGAGCTATTACAGGTGCAAAAAAATGTCTTCCACATGCCAAATTGTGAAAAGACTCTAAAAGTTTGCTTTGTTGTGCTTTATCCACACAACGGAGAAAAACTCTGTCAATGCTTCTTTTATACAAACCGTTATCCCATAAGACATAGTTTTCAAGCTTTAACTTGACAGTTCACTTATCTTTATAAGATAAATGAGAAGGACATTCACCATATGTGAGAAAATAAGTGATATTGGAATACCACTCATCTGTTGTAGTAACAAAGAGAACAATTGGAACATCCTCAACCTCTACCTCTTCATCACCTATTTCTTTTGGGACATTATCAGCAATCTGCTGACACAAACCTCTCCCACACACAAGCTTGGTGTGTTTGATATCAAGATCAAATTCTTGAATTTTGGCAATCTAATTGCCCCTTTTAGTCCCAAATTCTTGTTGTGTCAGGATAGATTTCATTGTTGTGTCTGGCACCAAAACAATAGTATGTGAATTCAGAGTGTAAAACCTAAAATTCTTCATTGCCTTGACTATGGCGTAAGCATGTTTCTCCAAATTTGAGTATCTAAGTTCATGAGCCTTCAATGGACAACTCATAAAGAAAATTAGAGATTCCACACCCTCTTCATTCTGCTAAACCAGAATCATTGAAAGTGTATGCTTGGAAGCATAACTATACATTATGAAATCTTTAGTGTAGTCAGGACAAACCAGAATTGGAGCATGAGCTATGGCTCTTTTAATGTCCTTGAAAGTTGCTTTACCTTCTGCACTCCAATGAAAAGTTGTCTTACCTTTCATCATATTGACAATATGATGAGTTTTCTCTGCAAATTTTAGAATGAACCTCAGTAGAAAATTCACCTTCTTGAAGAAAGAATGAACAACAGTCTTACTAGTAGGCAAAGTAAGACTCTGGATAGATTTGACTCTTTCTGAGTCAATTTTAATACCTTCTCTGGACACAATGTGACTGAGAAGCTTACCTTCTGTAACCCCAAAAATTGATTTATTAGGATTAAGAGAAATACCATTTTGACGACACCATTCCAGAACTTGTCGCAAGTGGTAGGCATGATCTTAGAGAAAATATTCAAGTCATCAAGGTACACCATAATAAACTTCCCCATTTTATCTCTGAAGGCGAGGTCCATTGCTCTTTGGAAAGTAGCGCCAGCATTAATCAAACCAAAAGGCATCCTGTAGTATGCAAATGTGCCCCAAGGTGTTGTGAAAGTAGTCTTGTATTGATCTACTTCACTGACTTCTACTTGATTGTATCTTGAAAAACTGTCTAACATAGACAACATCTTTGAACCAGTTATAGTTTGTAACACTTGATCCATAATAGGCAGAGGATAGTTATCTTTTAAAGAAGACTAGTTCAGATTTCTAAAATCAACAAAAATATAGATTTATTCGTTCTTCTTTCTCACAGGAACAATATTGCAATCCAAGTGGAATGATGGATAGGAAAGATTATCTGGGCATTCAACATTTTTTGGATTTCAAAAACAATAGTACTTGATATCTTGGGATTATACTGCCTCTGCTTTTGTTTGTGAGGAAACGATCCTACATTGAGAGGAACCTTGTGTTGGATCTCCTTGGGTCTAAAAGACTTCAGATCATCATATGAATATGCTAGCACATCAATGTAATGGTGAAGGAGTGTAATGAGCTTGAATTTCTCATCAGCAGTGCAACATTTCCTGATGTTAACCATCTCGGGATCTACTTCAGAACTCAAATTTACTTTCTCAAATTCCACGAATGAACTTGAATCAAGTTGTTGCTGTTGTTTGATATATCTATCATGCTTGTCAAATAACTTTTCTAGAGAAACTAAACCTTTCAGAATCTTATTCCCTTTTAGCTGAAGAATCTCCTCACCAGTCTGTGAATCTATTTCAGAAACATATTCCTGAGGTGTAGAATCACTACCTTCAAAGTAGAGCTTATCAAAGCTGTCTATCTTCTCTAAGAAAGCTATGATCCGATTATCACCATTGAAGACCTACCAATGGTCGACATTATTTGGTACACTTGGTCAGAAAACCAACTCAATTATGTACTTATCACCTTTAAAATCCTTGTGAGGGACCATAAGGGTGGCAGAGACAACTAATGAATCAACACGATCATTAAACTCTCTCAGTACTGCGGAGATGTCGAAAGCATCAAAACCTTCAATGCAATCCCAGACATGATTGTGGTAATATCTCAGCCTTTCATTCTTAGTCTGATAAAGATTTCTTACTTGACAAACAACAAGATCAGCATCACCTTGTGTGTGAAGATTTTTAATACCTTTAACATGGGCAGCCTCCATTCCGAGTAACAATGACTCATACTCAGAAGTGTTATTAGTATTTTCAAACTGTAGCTTATAAGAGAAAGGAAAAATATCACCTTGTGGAGATATTAGAACTACTCTAGCTGTAGACCTAGTGGAAGAAAAACTACCATAAAATTCTAAAATCCAAACATCATTTGATTTTACCACTTTGATGTTTCTATGACCAGTAGATTATTCCTCATCAGAGAGAGAAGAATCTGGCATCACTATGCTTGTCTGAACTTTTATCTAAATTTTCTTCTGAATCTTCATCTGACTTATCTGAATTTTCATCTGACAAACTATAGGTGTTTTCAGTGGTCAAGAAATAATTACCCATCCCTGAAGACTCAAACAAAATTTGAGCTTTTGGATTTTTAGTTTGAGTAACAATATATTTTGCCTCCTTTTCAGGAAACAGTTTCTGCATGATACCTTTAATAGGTATCCTTGCCTCAGATAAATCCATGTTTAGTTCCCCTAGCACATCTTTACAAAAATTATGTCCAAGTAAAATGCCATAAGAAGCTAGAACATTAGCGACTAGGATGGTCATCTTGATCCTCTTATTCGAAAAAGATGCAAACGCAAATTGGGCATCCTTGATTTGACCTAATAAAGGCACTTGCTTATTTTCTATTGAGAAACATCTCCCAAAGGTCTTGGTCAAAGTGAGACCAAGAGCATCTACTACCTTGGCAGGCATGACACTATCAGAGGCTCCCGAGTTTATGATACAATTGCTTAGCTTGTGACCATTGACTAATAGAAACACATAGAAGGGTTTGATTTTCCCTAGAACAACAAGGTGAGTAGTGACTAGGTTATTTTAGGTGGACTTGTTCTTTGAGGAGTCATGAACAGTTTTAGGAGAATCTTGCCCTATAGGGGTAGCCTTGGTTTTAACATACTTAGCTAACCTATCAAACTGTTCAGGGTTATCTTGTAAATATTCTACCTCAGACATCTAGATTTTGGTTTTCCTAGCATGATCAATTATGTCAAAGAGCTGAAATGAATTAGATACAAAGGTAGGAAATTCTTCATTCTAGGGTTTAGTTGTGGTAGTACTGGTCTAAGGAATACAAGTAGAAGAAATAGGATTGTTAGATGAACTTACTTGTTTATTGACAATTGGGTCCTTTGAGTAAAAAGGCAATGGAGTTCCTCATTTGGTAATCAAAATCACAGGTTGAGGCTTTTCTCTCAACTTTCCTTTATCATCCACTTGCTGATTTGCTTGATTTTGGGACTTGGTAAAAATAACATATACTTCGTCATATGCCTCTCCTTCTCTTTCTGCTTCATCTTGGTAGTTTAGAAAACCAATAGTAGAGTCACCAGCTAATTCTTCTTCTCCTTCTGTAAAAAGATTAGCATTATTTTCCTGATCCAAATCAAGTTGGAAAAAATTATCCTATTCCACTTCATAGTAGCCAACTATTGAGTTGACCAGCGGTGCTTTAATGGCAAGCTTCCCTTGTGTTGGTGGAATACGATTTTGTTTCCCTTGATTTCTTGCAGCATTGCCTTGATATGAATTGTTAGGGAATGTCCTTCTTGGTATGTCCCTATAACAAGGAGTGGACATACCCTAAGACATTTGCTTTTTCAAAGATAGCAACTCATTTGCTAACTTTTGCACCATAGGATCTGTGGTGCTTGTGGAAGAATTATCAGTAGAGAGCCGATCTCTATTTCTATTTGAATCCTTTCTTATCTTAGACGCAAGGATAAGATCATCTTCAACCTCTGTATCCAATCTTTGAGCTAAAGGAAGATCAATAGGATTAGCCCTTCTTAACAGAAAACTTACTCAGGAAGCTAAGTGTTGATGAAGAAACATTTAAGATTCTCCACCATTGGTTGAGTGGTTTCCAGAATCCTATTTGTCAATTTATTAAACTTGGCAATGAAATCTCACATGGGCTCATGTGGTTCTTTCTTCATCTATGTTAGTTGAGCTAACAAAGCATGTGCATCTTTCGCAGGCTTAAACCTAGCTTCAAACTTGGTTTTGAGAGTATTCCAACTGGTTATGGTTTGGGCTTGAAGATGATAAAACCAATTTGCAGCAGCACCTTGAAGTGTTTCTATAAAAAGTCTCACAACTACATCTTCGTGTTTCACCCCTAGCACACCACAAGCTATGTACAAAGATGCAACATGTTCATCAGGACGGACTTTCCCATCACCATAGAATTTTAAAAAATTCTTCCTTGAACTACAGGGTAGTTCATGTAGTGGTGGTGTCAAATTCAAAGGTCTAAAAGAATTACCCCATGGGCCTTGGGTTTCCATTATGCACTGATTGAAAGGTGGGATAACAAACCTTTGTGGAACTTGAAAAAATAAAACTCTATTAGTATTTGGGCTAGAAACTTCACTTGGTATAGGAGACCTAGCATTGGTAGGAGGAAAACTCCTTGTTTGCTGAAGCTGAGCTTTTGGAGGTAAAAGACCAAAGTTATTTTGCTGCATTAACTCAAACACTAGATCAATAATTCTTTGAGATCTCTTACTTCTTGTATACCTTGAGTCTATCAGAATGCAATGTACTTAACAAATATTTGAAAACAACTTAAAACAATGGACAAGGACAAAATGCTTCAACTCAAAGCATGAGGCTCCAAGTTGCGTGTTCTTCCCTAGTAGAGTCGCCAAAAAACTATTGGGTGAATATTTTGTCATTTAGCTAACTAACAACAAAATGGTTATATCATCACAGCTATAACGAGACAAAGACTCTCCTCTCTGCAAGGGGAGGTTCCCTCTAGATGATGAATTATTTATAATAAACAACTTTAACACTTATATAAACTAGAACTATACGTGGGGTGTCTTCATTGTATCCTATTCTCTTTTTTCAGAATAGATGTTTTTCTCTTATCAATGATAACTTTAATAGAATTGATTTTAATAACTTTTGAACTTAGACAAACCATAGAAACACAAAGTATCCTATTTCTTGACTTATTTCCCACACATAAACCTGATTGAATTCAAATGTAGCTCAAAGTCTCCATTCTCATCCAACATGATATAACTAGATTGAACACAACAATGTACAACACAAAGTTTTTAAACAATTCTATTCTCACAAATGTAAACACAAACTCCGTAATGAGAAAATAGCAAAAAGTCTATTTAACTAGAACAAAAACACTTCTCTCAATTTTCAATAAAACTCCACGATTCCAAAAATGATTCAATATAACATAACACCAATGACGTAAGAACACTGACATCGTAAAATAGTATGATTCAACTCAAATTTTGATACTCAAACTGCTTGCTTATATTAATATTTGCTTGAAAATTTCATAAACATGAAAAGCTCAAAGTCTTGATATGTTTTCAATTCGGTAGAGTTTCCTTGCAATAGATAAAAGATAGTTATTACAATAGAGGCCCTCTTTATTTATAGGGAGGAGCCTAGAGAAAAAATAGGGAATCTAAAACTACTTTGACTTATTCAACAAAAGAGTCCTATTTGACTTGTGACTTCTTTTGTCTCACATGCAATTACATTTTGAGAAAATACATGTGAATATGTCCAAAACAAAATACAAATTGCATATACAAAAATGAAAATTAACTAAGGCATGAAAAAGAATTTCAACTGCCACCATCATTCTTTTTCAGGAAGTTTTGGTACATGGTCCGCACTACTAACATCTCACATACATCATGCCCAGTTGTATTATTAGAAATGGTACGATCCCTAAGAATTGCATCCTTGACCGCCTTTATCACTTTCTCATGTTTTTCAAGATTATCCTTCAGATTTTCAAAGGTTGAGTGATTATCATAAAGACTATCCATCAAAACCATTGTAGGCACTTCGTCTTCAAACTTCTGCTAAACCATCTTCTGAAAAGCATCATTCAATTTCTCTGTAGATAGAAACTTATGATCTTCACCTATTAGAGTGCATGGTAGTTCCTCTAACCTATGTAGAAGTGAGACATCACTATCTTCACTATTTTCTCGTACTTGGCACAAGTCATCAAGTAAACCTCTTATCACATTGATGCGATGGGTAATAGATTCTTTGGTCTTGAGATAAGACTCTTAGTTTGAAATGACACCAATGGAAATCAAATTCTTTATGTTGATTTTCTTCATCTCAATCCATTCCTCTAAACTCTCCTCTTGATCTTGAAGTTCTTGAGATAATGAATCAACAATATTATCTAACTCAACTTTTGTCTTTGTCCATTTTTCCTTCCTTTCTACTGTGGTCTTCAAGAGAACTCTACCTTGTTCCAACAACCATTCCATAATGTCACCAACCACCTTCCTATGGCTTGAATCTTCACAACCTTTTGAATTGAAGGGTCCTCTATAGTAACTACCATTGGTTCCACAATCTCTGATGATTTTACTATTTTCTGAAGGACAATAGCAAGTTGTTCTACCTTTGCTTTGTATTGCTCTTTTTCTTTCTTTACCTCATCAAATTTTACAAGCAATGAGCCTGCTATAGCTTAAAAATCTAACTTGATACCTTCATGAGTCAGCTTACCTAACTCAACTCTGGAAACAATATAATCATTCATATCAAAGGTATCTATAGTAGCATCATCTAGTGGCTTAGCAATTTCTGCATACCTGACTCCTTTCTCATCAACTAGCATAGAAATAGTTTTAGGCTTCTTCTCCTGAGTTTTTAGTTTAACAGACAACAATTTTTCAATCTCAATATCTTCTGGCATGATAGCCTACTTTTTCCTTTTGGGAGTATAGGCAGACAACCATGGAGGTAGTGTCAAGGCTCCAACATTTGGAGAAGAGTCAATTACCTACTTTGTTGGATCCATACTTGCACTTATTATAGTGACAATGGGAGAGGTGTTGGTAAAAATTGTACTTGTGTCAACAATCTTCTTTGAACCATCAAGAAGATGTTCCAGAACAGTTTGTTCACCAATATAAAATTACGAAGAAGATAAACTAGGGATAGAACAAAAAGAGTCAAAAATAGTCCCAAAGCTTGTTCTCATAGAGGGAGGGGTATTATCATGAGACACAATAAAAATAGGAGAAATAGGGACATTAGAGACTATTGGAAAATTATCAGAAGTAGAAACATGAGGTAAAGAAGTAGAAACTTGAGGCTCTGATGGAATATCTTTCTGAGAAGATTGTTGTGAGCCACCAAGTTGTTCCTATTCCACATCATTCTCTTTCTCTTGTTCCTTGTCACTTTCCTCATTAGGTTTTCTAGACACCTCTACCTTCTCAGCATCATTAGGTTCCTAAACATCTTGTTGTTCATTCTTAATATTTTCAATCTCCATTTTATCAACATTTATTTCTTCAACACCTGATTCTGTAGCAGTAGAGGTTCTTGCAATCTCCTTCTTCTTTCTTCCCTTTGATACAAACTTAATTTTTGGCTTATGCACCTTTAGAAGGAGAGTCACTTTTATTCTTTGTCTTGTTCTCTATATTTTTCCCTATCTTCTCACGCAACTCAGTTTTTGATCTAGTAAGAAATTCTTTCAGATTGATACCTTTGCTTCCTAACAACACATTTGTATTTGCTAGTATAGGATGGAATCTCTTTCTGATAGAAGTTTCCTCTTTAATAGACCATTTGATCTCTGGAAGAGGTGAGGCTTCAATGTTCTCAACATAATATTTGGTATCCAAGACATCCCCTTCATCCTCCATACCTTTTGGCATATCTGCCAGGCCCAATTCTTTAAACTGACTTAGGTGAAGTCTACAATAATCTAGCTTCCTGATCTCATTGTATGTCCTAAGATCAGCCCAAACATCTTTGACCATAGGCAAGTGAAACACTACCCTTCTCTTGATTTTATCTTGTACCCTTCTATAATAAAAATGATCCCTTTTCTTGAAGGTTTTCATGGTGACCAATTGCATTTCTAATTCAATTGCTTTTTCCTTGGTAGTTGATTGAACATAATACCTACCAATTTCTATAGGAAACTTAATTCTTGACTTCTTTAGCTCCATCTGCTTATTGTGCATAAAAATCAATTGCCTACATAGCTCCATTAGAATAATTCTATCATTGGGATATCATGGAAGCATATATGGATAGACGGGATAATACCCAACTCTTAGGTAAGTAAAAGTTGGGAACTGCAAAAACAAACAACCAAAAGAATTGATCACTTCCTAGGCCTCATCCGATACTCTCTTATGCTCAAACTCATTATCCTAGAGACACATGAACACTGAAAAGAAAGCATCACTAACTCTATGGAAATGATGAATTGATCCCTTCAGAGTAGTTTGGTTATAGTACTAATACACTGGAACCAATCTCTTATCATTGTTTTGAGTTAAACCAGGAAAAATTCTCATACTAGCAGCATCATACACCAAATATGAAGTCATATAAAACTTGAAAGTTGTATTAAGTTTCACCAGTTGATCATGCAAAGCATTACTAATATGTTCTCCCCAGAAGATCTTCTATTGGCCCTTAAGAATCACTTTAATATATGTATACATCCATTCATGAAACTTGGATGAAAAAGGAAGACCTCTGGTCTGATTCAGTAGTGTAATCAATGATAAAAGAAAACCTAAGTTTATCCAAAACTAGGGTTTTAACAAAAATGAATCACATAAACAATAAACTAACAAACAACGATTCATGTAAAAACTGAATGAAAAATAAATAGTTTTAACAAGAAATATAAACAATCATTAATCCTCATGAAGACGTTTAAACAAGAAACAAAAATGAAAGAGAAGAAACTTACCTCAGTCAAGAAAATGAAACCCTAAGTGCTATCACAAAGTTGAAAGAAATTCACCTGAATCCGCAATCCACGTGTTCGAAATGATCTCAAGGAGACTTCAACAGACAGTTGGAAGATTTAGGGAATAAGGATAAATAAAATAAAACAAGTTTAATCGTTAAAGGTCTAAAAAGGTGTATTAATGGTGATGTGAGTGCCATTAATACACTTCAGTTCATGTGATCTGACAAGATATGCTTGGGTGGAGGAATCTACCGACAATATATATTAATATGCCACATGCAAAAGCGGCGATAATGACTGCTTGAACATATTTAAACTTTGATAGGAAAAAAAGTATGGGTGGTGAAATTTGTTGCCCCTGCATGTCACTCAAAATTAAAACAAACATGTAAAAGCGATGGATTTGACCGACCTTGCATGTTTGTCAGAAAAATGACTAACACCTGGAAATAGTCAAAATTGATATTCCAGCAGGCTTATGACGTAAATCGATTTCATGAATCTTGAGAAACCAATCGAGGGGAATTCCATAAGTCATCCCAAGTTATCAAAATACTTTGCATGAGGCCAAGAGAACTTGCCTCAATTTGCGAACTTAGAGTGTAGGCTACAAAATGGACAAGTTTCATAGGGGTCGTCCTACAAAATGAGCTGAGCTGATTTTTGAGGACAACACATAGGAAAAAATCTTGAAGTTTAAATAACCTGTAATACCCTACACATTTTTTTTAAATTATTACATGGGCAGAAACCAAGCCATTACATAGGGTATTTTTTTCTTAAAAAGGGCCACTCACTGTTGATCTTCTAGTGATTCATCATGCTCCACTGGATTTAAATAAGCAAAAGACCTACACCACAGTAAGTAGGAGGACGATGGTTACCTCGATGCCCCCAATCCTAGCCATGATTTTGAACCATAAGCTTTCCAAAATTCATTCTAAAGGCTTCTATAAGTGATTGAATGGTCTCTCTTCTAACAACTACTTAGTTTTGCCCTTATTATATGAATGGAGTTACTTTGGGTTGGAAAAGTGTTAGGTTGGAGAAGCTTAATGAGTTCCACATTGAAGATTTGTGAGTCCTGCCCAAGTCTACCAATAATTATTCCCTCATCTCTCATGACACCTACTCCCTTTTCTTCTTGCCACAGCTCATCCATGGACTGAGCATACGCAATCATTTTTCTATATTTGTAGAATATTTCTGAGTCCACAAACAATTGTTTCAGCAACATAGACATTATTTTTACCTCAAACCTAATTTTGTAGATATTTATTTTAATGGCATGGATTTTCACTCCTTCATTTCTTAATTCATTTGTAGACGGGATCTTGAGTCTCTGACAACCGTCCTCCAAATCTTTCATAACTACTCTAGTGAAAAATCCTAACTCTCTCACACCCGTCCTCTTGGGGTTCTTCATCTCCAAGACAAAAATAGTCATAAATGTCCAAGATATGGCTCTGCCTCCATTACTCGCCCCAATGACAGTACTTGAAAGACCAATAATAGAATTTACCGAACACAGAAACACCATATTACAGCTTTGAAAAGTCATAGAGATGAATATAGAGCAAGAAACAACTAGCATGGATTACAAAAGATAAAATTTCTAATCGTATATTACCTTATAGGAAGCTGTACCACTACTCTATAATTCATTATGGATCACACCAAAGAAAACCACAGTGTGAAAACCAATGATATGTAATTTAAAACATAACATTTAGGACTTCTCACCACAAAAACTTTGTACAGATACATATAGAAATAATAATTATTGATTTAATTCACTAAAAATATGAAATCATAAATATTGATAGAATCACCCTCTATAAAAAAAATACCAGATTACACCTTTGAAAAGCTCCAACATTGAATATATATTGAAATACAAATAGCTAGATTAAATAAGAAGAAATCTCTAATGGTATATTACCTTATAAGAAGCTACACTACTACACTATAATTTATTATGGATAACACTAAAGAAAACCCAAAACCTGATCTTCCAATGATTCATCATCCTCCATAGGAATGATATGCACAATGAACCTGAAAAATAGTAAGTATGAGGATAGTGGTTTCCCCCATGCCTCCAATCACCGACCATGGATTTGAAGAGTAAAAGTTGTATAATGCATTCCAAGCTTTTGCTGCATATTTCCAAAGATTTCTATTGTAGTAATTGACCGAATTTATTTTTGTTATTTTAATGGGAAATTGGCTTGGTAGTGGAGGTGAATGCCTACATGAGCTGAAGAATCAGGTGATTTTAGAGTGCTGCCAAAGATTGTACAAACAATGATGCACTTGTCTCTCAACATAGCTGCTCCATTCTCTGTTTGGCACAACTTATTCATGAACTAAGAAAATGGTGTCATTCTTTGCAAATGGCTGTATGAGAAACAAACTTCTAGCACAATTAAATTTTTGATAAAAATTTTTGAGTCCACATTCAATGTTATTATTGGGATAGACAGTGTTCCTCCTTTGAAACTAATATCTTGGACAATTTTACTAGTGGTACAGTCACAGTTAGGAGGGTCCACAAAGTGAACTACCAAATGCTGTACAGCTAGAGTAAACACAATGGAAACAACTCTCAGATATGGAACAAATGTAGATTCAGTCATTTAGTATATCATAGAATTCAAATTAGGGATCATAGGCCTACTTTCACAGTTGCATAATATGCACAAGATAAAGCTTTAAATATCCTTCACAAAGAATTCAAACTATTGAACTTAGAATTTTCAATGACTACTTTCCTAGGCATCTATTACATAAATTTATATCATCTTCAAAACATAAGATTCCTCCGTGTTGGCCAAGAAAGATCACAAACTCCAATGAAGAGCTATAATGTGTGTACATGAGTAGGTCAGACCTAATTGTTTAGAACTTTTTCACAAATGAAAGGAATTGCATGCGGATCTTAGAGAAGGTTGGCCATAAACCCAAACAACATTACAGAGTATGTCGGCTAGCTCCACAAGTCTTCTCCTTTAGCTAATTGTCTGAGACTATCAAGATGCTCTATTTTGAGAAAATAGTCGATCTTCTGATAGTGATAACTTTTAGGTACCAGATCCAAATGCTCTAAAAATTGGATATGATGTGAATGAATGAATCTAGATGTTAATTCCATCTCCACAAGATCTAAAATGTAACTACAATAGAATGTGGACCAAAATATAGAAACTGCTACTGACTGAACTGCCTGAATTAAACTAGAAAATGAAAAGAAGCACACTGTAATGTAAACAAACTAAAATGTAGATGTTTTTGGGTGATACAAGATTGCTCTTGAACTAGGGATTCTCCTCCATTAGACATCTAGGGTTAATGAAAATTGAGTCCCTCACTTTGTTTGGCTAGAGGAAAACCAAGGTGGTCCACCTTAGCCTAAGAAATCCATGGTGAATCTTCTACCGGTCTGCCTTTCCACTTTACAAGGTATTCTTTGTAATGTCTTCCTCTAGTGTTATGTCCAACTCTGCTATCCAAAATGTCTTCAATCTTCTTTGGTGCTTGTTGTGGTAACTACTTTTTGAAGTCTTCTTCCATGCTATCACTCAACTCTACTTCATGATACTGATATAGATCTGCAATGTTGAAAATAGGTGATATGCTCAATGTCTCCGGTAACTCTACTTCATATGCATTTCTTGAATCAAACTTTTTGAGTATTCTACAAGGTCCATACTTCTTCATTTTCAACTTGTTATATGTCTCAACTAGAAATCTTTCTTTTCTCAAGTACACCATCACTTCACCTCCCACTACAAATTCCTTATGTCTCTTCTTCTTATCTACTTTCTCCTTATACTTACTATTCATCTCCTCCAAATGCTTCTTCACCTGATTATGCACTCTCTCCATGTGTCCTACAAATTCTTCTGCTTCTACACTCCTCTTATCTTCCATACTGATATCTCTCAACTTTGCTACTCCTCTAGGGTTTACTCTAGTAGCAATCTCAAAAGGTGTTCTTCCAGTACTTCTATTCACTGAATTGTTGTATGCAAACTCTGCTTGTGAAAGAATCAAATCCTAGCTTTATGTCTTCTCTCCAACCAAACATGTCAACAAGTTTCCTAAACTCCTATTTACTACCTCTATCTGTCCATCAGTTTGTGGATGAAATGCTGAACTAAATTTCAAGTCTGTCTTCATCTTCTTCCAAAGTGTTCTCCAAAGGTAACCAACAAACTTTGTATCTCTATCTAAAACTATGCTTTTAGGTAATCCATGCAATCTCACAATCTCCTTGAAAAATAGATCTGCCACATGCACTACATCAGTTGTCTTCTTACAAGGTATGAAGTGTGCCATTTTTAAAAATATGTCCACCACTACAAATATCAAATCATGTCCTCTCTGTGTCTTTGGAAATCCCATTATGAAATCCATGCTTATGTCTTCCCAAGGTCTATCTGGTATTATCAAAGGTTTATTCAATCTAGTATTTTGACTACTCCCTTTTGCAACTTGACAAATCCTACAACTCTACACAAATTTATTAACATCCTTATGTATTTGTGGCCAAAATTAATTTTTACTTATTGAAGCCACTGTCTTACCAATGCCAAAATGTCTTGCCAATCCACCACTGTGCTTCTCTTTGATCAAATTATCTCTCATTGAACACCTAGGTATGCACAACTAGTTTCTTTTGAACAACATATTTTCCTAAATGAAATAGTCTAACCACTTACTCCTATCTATCACAATAGGTTCCTTACATGCTTTCCAAGGTTCTGCAAAATCAAGATCTTCCTCATATATGTTCTTCAATTCATCAAATCCTAACACTTCAATTCTCATTTGTCAACAAATTTCTTCTCTTGTTTAATGCATCTGCAACTTTATTTGATTCCTATGTTTCAATATGAAAGTGTAACTCTGTATGAACTCTACCCATCTCATAAGTCTCTGGTTCAACTTCTCTTGGCTATTCAAATAATGCAATCTTGATGATCTGTATACAACACAAACTCCTTAGACAACAAGTAATGTCTCCACTTCTTCAAGGCTTGTATTATAGCATAGAACTCCTGATCATAGACTGAATATCTTCTCCTTGCATCATTCAGCTTCTCAATGAAATATGCTATAGGTCTACCTTCTTGACTTAGTACTGCTCCTATTGCATTCCCACTTGCATCACAATCTACTTGAAATACCTTATTGAAATCTGGTAATGCCAAAAAGGTTCCTCTGTCACTTTCTGCTTCAGCAACTCAAAACTTTTGTCTTCTCCTAATGTCCACTTGAAATCTTTTCTCTCACCTCTGATTGTCTCTATCATAGGATTACAAACTGAACTAAAATTTTTGATGAACTTCTGTAGAAACTAGCTAATCCATGAAATGATCTGTCTTCTCCAATGCTCTCCGATGTAGGCCATTCAACAATTTCTCTTATTTTCTTAGGGTCCATCTTCAATCCTTTCACATAAATCACAAATCCCAAGTATACTAATTCTTCCTTCATGAAACTACACTTATTGATGTTTATCACCAATTTCTCTTCTCTTAGTCTCTGCAATACTTGTCTCAGGTGCCACAAATGTTCTTATTTTATCTTACTAAAAATTAGAATGTCATCCAAGTATACAATAACAAACTTACGCAAGAATTTCTTCAAGACTCCATTCATCAGTCTCAACATGAAAGTACTTGGTGCATTAGTCAATCAAAGAGGCATCATTAACCACTCATACAATCCTTAACTTGTCTTAAAAGTAGTCTTCCATTCATCTCCTTCTCTGATTCTGATCTGATGGTATCCACTCTTCAAGTCTATCTTTGTGAAATATTTTTCTCCACTCAAACAATCCATAATGTCATCCATCCTAGGTAAAGGAAATCTATACTTAACTGTGATCTTGTTTATCAGTCTAGAGTTAGTACACATTCTCCATTCTCCATCCTTCTTCAGTGCTAACACTATAGGTACTACATAAGGGCTTAAGCTTTCTCTGATTAAACCTTTCCTCAACAACTCTTGTATCTATTTATTCAGTTCTTCATTCTCTGTCGGTATCATTCTATGTGCTACTTTGTTAGGCAAACTAGCTCTAGATGTAAGATCCATGTGATGACTGATACTCCTAATTGGTGGCAATCCTTCAAGTACATTGTCTGATATGATGTCTTCATACTTTGTCAACAAATCAGTTATCTCCTTTAGTTGTGATTCTTCAATCTTTGTATTTTTACGCTTCTTAGGAATCAAAGCATAACACATATTTTCATGTCTCAAACCATCCAAAAAATTTCTTCCATCTACCAAATAGATTCTAGTATTTCCACATACTTCACTCTTAGGATCATCCTCCAAAGGAATCAAGGTAATTCTCTTTCCATTTGATGTTATAGTATATGTATTCTTTCTCCCATCATGTATAGATTTTCTATCATACTACCAAGGTCTACCCAGCAAAATATGACATGCATCCATAGGCATAATATCACACAACACTTCATCATGATAAGATCCAATATAAAATTTCACCAAACATTGCTCACTCACAAATACCTTATGATCATCCTAAATCCATGCTATCTGATAGGGCTTTCCAACTTTATCTTAGTCACCATCTCCTCTAAAACTAAATTATCTAAACTACTACTATCAATTACAACTTTACAACATTTACCTCCTGATTTGCATCTAGTTCTAAATAAGATTTTCCCCTGCGGTGGTTCTATTGGCAAGAGACACTACAAGGCATGATATGTGTTGTCATTGATGGAAACTAAGTCTCTACTACACAACCACATTGCATAATTTACCCATACCAGAAATCAGATCGAAGATTTGTCTAGGTCCGAGAAGTCAGGAATAGAGTGTGTTACAGGGTCCGGTATCTTGGTCTGGATCTCCCCGAGAGTAGATCAGAGTTTGTTGCGGATCTAAGGGAGTCATAAGCATTGTCAGAATAATCTAAATCTAGAGTGTTTGGCCATTGGCAATGAAGGATTCAATATTTATTAGCATCTAAGTATCGGGTTAATAGTTTGATAAAGTAGGCAGAAGAAGAATAGGCTGACCTCAAGTAATTTATCTTAGTTCTAGATGTATGGAATTTGTTGGTTGGACAAGTTGTGATGATTAGTGATAGTAGCTAACCTAATTAATGATTTATGAGTGTAAGTTTTGGTCTGTGTTACAAGTGTACATGGATTTAGCTGACAAAGTAGAATTTTCAATAAAGTTCTAAGTGTTCTTGAAGCTGACTAAAAAGTGGTTGAAGATCTGGATGCGAATATATAGAGCTGATGGGTTTGAATGATTTGGGTGTGTGTGTGATGTGACAATGGAATAAGTACAAAAAAGGTAGAGATCTAAGGTTTAAATGTTAGTAGAACAATAACAAGTACAGAGTGAAGATGAAGTGTATCAAGTCAATATTTTGTGCTTAACCATAACTAAATCCTTGCATTGATAGATGCTAATTATCAGTTCAATTTTATTATAATCTTATTTCTGTAGGCAGTGATCCTTCTTTAGGTAGCAAGCCTTCTTTGAGCAGTGAGCTCTGGGTAGTGAGCTTGAATGCATGTGCATTCCCCTTTGCAATACTTTTAACAGAGTATAATCTTTGTGGGTTAACCCCCACTATGGATTTTCTCTTAACCGGATTTCCACGTCAAGAATCTTGGTGTCAAATGTGTTACTTATGTTTTCTGCTCATGTGTTATTGATTCATGCTTTAATGTTCATATCACTAATTTGATTAGAGGATTAAAAGTAGAAAAGTTTAATTTGTGTGATAGCTAATTCACCCCCCCTTAGTTGTCCTGACCAATTCCAACAATTGGTATCAGAGCCAATTTCCTTAAAAGAAGCCTAACCGCTTAAGGAAAGATCTTGGAAGGAGTTTTCAATGGGTTCATTCAAAGATCAACTTTAGTTGGCTCTAAAAGATCTTGATTAGTCCAAAGCAGAAATATCTAATCTAAAAGATGGACTCAAGGATGCTAATGATACCATTGAAATGTTAAAAGATAAATTAAAGAAATCTATGGGAAGGAAAAATGAGCTACTTCTGTAGTTATCCAGTTTAACTGAAGAAAATTACATGAATTAAGCCTTGGAAGAAAAGACAAAGGAGTGTGAGAAGTTATCAAAAGATCTCTCTCTTCAAAAACTTGAGATGGAATTTGGGGTAATGAGGCTAACCAAAGAAATTGAGCAAAGAAAGAAGACTGAAGAAGAATTGAGTCAAACTCTAAAAGAAAGAACTAAAGAATGCTACAAAATGGATAGAACAATTGGTCATCTCAAATCTAATTTGCAAGAATGCAAATACAATGAGGAGGAACTTCATAAGCAAATTGTCATTCTCAGACATGACCTAGAAGTTGCAAATGAATATAAGGAGAAGTTCAAGATAAACTCAGCTAAACTTGAAGCACTAATTGAAGGACAAAAAAAGGATGATGACAAGCATGGTCTTGGATATGAGAAAGGTGAAATCTTTGGATCTAGACAGAGAATTTTTCAACCAAGGAATGGGAGAAATATAACTAGAAAACCTCCAGTAAGATAGCCTAATGCTCAAAAATATCCATCATTCAATGGAAATTGTTTCAATTGCAATAAATTTGGTCATAGAGCTACTCAGTGTAGAAGCAGAGTAAATCAAAATAATCCATCCTTTTTTGGTCAATGCTTCAAGTGCAAGAGGTATGGTTGTATATCCAATGAATGTAGAAGTATGATAATGAATAACTCTAATGGCAATTCTTTCAATGGCTACTATTTTGCTTGCAATGGATTTGGACACATAGCTAATTAGTGCAGATCAAGAGGCAATCAAGTATATAAGCAATGAAATGTTGTGTGCTTTAATTGCAATAAATCTCATCATATTGCAAGATTTTGCAGAAGTAGGAATAATGGAAAAAGAGGTCTAGTAAATAGAAAATCGGATGAGCAGAGAGAAGACAAGGGCAAAAGAAAAATTGATGTGAATGAGATTCAAAGAGAAATTAACAAGACTTGGGTGAAAAAAGATACAATGAAAAATGGTGATGGGTCTGCACTAGAATCCGGTGCTGACAATTCCTCCGAGAATTAAATCAGGAGCTCTGACTCAAGGGGGATACATTGAACATGAAATTCCCTAGTCAGTAAGTGGGTTCTTGGATATGGCATAATGAGAGAAGATATTTTGAAGTTTTTCAGAACTTTTGGAAAGATTTCCGGAAGGAAAAATGTTGATATGGAAATTTGCGGAGTAATTCATGAAGAACTATTCAAGAAACAAAGTAACCAGATGAAGTTAGGGCAACACATTTATTACAATGCCAAATTAGGTTTTGCAAAGGATAAAAGGTCACTTGATCATGCATTTGAACTACTTTGCATTTGAAGGAAACAAGTAGAAGAGCATCTAAGTTGCAAATATAGAGATTGAAGAACAAAGAGTGAATTCAATTGGTAATTGATCAACCCTAACCCCACAGGAGAAAAAGGTACTTCTCTGTAAATATTTAAATCTAAACTTTGTTGGGATGGCTACACCTCTAGTTGTTGATGTAACCAAAAGGCCCTGAACAATGTTTAAGAAGCATCCATACAAGTCAGTTGAAGTTGAACTGTTAGGTGCATTTTCTAGAGTTCCATATGGTGTACTGCATGTTTAGGATATTAGGGCATACATCTACTGTAGCATTGATGAATTTGGAAATATGAAACTCTTGGATTTGTTCAACAACTACCTAAGTGATGATAGCTATAAATTGAAACCAGAGTACAAAGCCCTAGAAAGCAAACATTTTCTACAAGTCATTAACTTTTCAAGATTTGATGATAATGAATGGGTTCTATATATCTTGATCTGAATACATGAAGAGTTCATATGGCTATTGAAACCATTCAAGATTACAAAAGATGTTATCAAGATAGTAACTGAGTTAAATTCAACTGGTGGATTACCCATGCTGAAAGTCATGAAAAACTAGACAGTGACTGATGCTACCGGTGCCAAGTGACAAAAGGGAAATGACCATCAATGATATTATAGAACCAAATGTTAAATTTGCCTCCATGGTGATTGGGTACAAGATTTACCACTCCAGCAAGGAAACTTCTATCTCCAAAATTGCAATATATGCATCCTATCAAATGTCGAAGGAGAATGTTGATTATGACCTACGTGAGTGTTGCAAGTATGGACCTAACCGATGTTGTCATTGATGTCAACATACTCCTATTGCATTAATGATAAGGATTGGATGACCTGAATGCTGAGGATATTGAGAAAATTAGTCATATCAGGAACAGAGAAGAACACTGAAGATAGTGAGATAAAGATCCAAGATAAGATGAAGATCAGGGGATGTGCTTCAAAGGGTTTGTAGATATGTGTCTTAAGATGATCCAGTAAAGATTTTAGAGGTCCACATGAAGATCTGAAGAAGTTATGACCACTCAAGTAAAACCGGTTCTGGTAGATGTTTAGAGGTGGTAGAGTGACATAGAAAGGTTTGGTGAGATCCAGTAATGCAATATCTTGTTCTATGGATTTGGTGGAGTGTGTAGGAAGTCAATGTGAATTGACAACTCAATTGGTTCATGGTCTAGAGGTCTGTAAGCATCTATTCCATTATGACAGTGATGACAGAGTGTGTTCTTGAGGTTCCAAATGAAGAAGAGAATGATTCCAATAAGTAGATGTAGTGCAGATGTTCTTGGTAATTTAGGGAAGCTTTTGTAGATCTTTGGATCGTGTCCAGTTCATGTTGGTGGTTTGCATTGAAGTTTGAGCTTGCAATTGAAGAATTACTTCTGGATGATGGTGTTCTTCATAAGTCTAGCCGACTGGATAAGTTTTACCTCCTACGGATGATCTTGAAGATGTTAGGTGAAGTTAGGCATGTTCCTAGAAGAAGATTGAAGTCTCAGATCTGTGTGGCTGACAGTGTGTTGATCCACGTGAAGTCTTTTGTAATTACTCATGATGTATTTATGTATTTTCTCTGTAATGTTTGCTAACTTAGATGATTATTCCTAAGTTGATGTCTTGGATAAATAAGGGATTGTAAAAGTCATTTCAATTGTATCTTGCAAAGATGAGAGTGTGGTAGAGAGGAGGAGATCGAACGGTAGAGTAGAGGCATTAGGCTTAAATAGAACTGACTTAAGCATGGTGAAGATGCTATTCTTTAGTTCAAGTATGTAATACTTATTATTTTGTAAACAGTGTGTCTCCTATAGGCAGTGGGCCTCTTGTGAGTAGTGTGCTCAGGCAGTAAGCCCTAATTGGCATGTGCCATTTTTGTTCTTTCTATTCTTCTAACAAAGAATACAATCTTGGGTTAATCACCCCGTGATTTTTCCCTTAACCATGTTTTCCACATCAAAAATGTTGGTGTCATATGTGTGAATGTGTTTCTGCTCTTGAATTGTTGCATTAAGTTTCATGAATGATTTATTATTGTGCTACTAAATTAAGAAAAGGATTTAAGTGGTTAAATGCATGAAAGTTTTGAACAACTGATTCATCCCCCTCTCAATTGTCTATCCTAAATCCAACAATTGCTATCAGAGCTAAGTTTCTCTAAAAGAGCTTAACCGCTTGAGGAGATCCAGGATGTCATCCTACAAGAAGGATAGTTTGAAGTTTGATGGAACCAATTTTAGTCTTTGGAAAAGTTGCATGCAATGTCACTTGCAATGTATGGGAATGCAGTATTGGACCATGGATTCAAAGAAGTACACTCCTCCATAGAATGGTCCAAAAAGCCCAAATGAAATCACAGATGCTAAAAATAATTTGCAGACTAAAGAAGCTCTTCTAAGTGTCTTGTCTAATACAGAGCTGACAAATGTTGTTGACCTACAAACTACTTTTGAGATTTGGGAAAAACTAGAACTTCTACATGAAGGAGACAAGTATGTTAAATGTGCCAAGCTACAAAGTCTAAAAGGAAAATTTAAAAATCTGAAGATGAGAGAAGATGAAAATATCACTATTTTTATGCCAAGAGTAAATGAGCTTGTTTGCAACATTAGATGTGCTAGTGGAGTCTTGGATGAAGATGAGATTGTTGGAAAAGTTCTCAAATCCCTTCCTGAATCTTACAAGTACAAGGTTGGTGCTATTGAAGAATTCAGATCTATTTCAAGTATCACAAGAGATCAATTGTTTGGTAAATTGGCTGCATTTGAATTAACTGAGTTTGGAGATGCCCCCCAAGACTGAATCTGTATTCAAAGCTACTGCATCTGTAAAAGGAAAACAAAGGTTTGATCTGGGAGAGAACTCTTCAAGGAAACTATCATGGTATGAAAAAGTAAGGAAAGACCTGGAAGAAGATGAAGCTGAAACTGCTCAACTTAAAGCCCTTATTGCAAAAAGGCTACCAAGAGGATCTAGTAAGTATGAAGGGAAATTGCCTTTTAAGTGTTTTAACTGCAATAAGATTGGTCATTTTACCTCAAGGTGTCCAGAAAGATTTTCAAGACCAAACCCTAATAGATTAAGGTTCCAAAAGAAATGCTATTATGTTCATGAAGATGATTATGATGAAGGAGTAACAGATCATGAATTGGAAATAGGAAACAAATCCAAAAGTGACTGGGTGTTTATTGCCATCAAAGAAGAAGATCCAATGCCCTCTGAATCTGTCAATCATAAAACTGTTGTAAAAGCTCTGGCTTCCCAAGTTGAAGAAAAGGATGATTGGGTCATTGATAGTGGATGCTCCCACCATATGACAGGTGACAAAGACAAGTTTATAGATTTGGAAAGGTATGAAGGAGGAGTGGTAAAATTTGGTGATAATTCTGCTAGCAGAATCAGAGGTAGAGGAACTATTTCTTTTGATGGAAAGAACAAAACTAGTAATGTACTATATGTTGAAGGCCTGAAGCATAATCTTCTTAGTGTTGGACAATTGGTGGACAAAGGCTATGATCTTTAACTCAAGAATGGAAAATGCAAGATCTTTGAAAGTTTTAGAATAGAGATTGCATCCGGTACCCAAACTAAAGGTAATATCTTCCACTTGGTTGGTACTGGTAAAAGTTGTTTATTTGTTCAAATTGATCGGAGTTGGTTGTGGCATAGAAGAATGTGTCATGTGAATTTTGATAATATCATTAAAATAAGCAACACCCAAGCTATGAGAGATCTTCCAAAATTGGTGAAACCCACTAATAGTATGTGCAAAGAATGTCAGTTGGGTAAGTAAAGCAGAGTTATATTTAGAAGTGAACAATCTTCTACTAGATTATTGGACTAAGTTTATACTAATTTATGTGGTTCAACAAGAATCAGGAGTGTGCAAGGTGATAGATACTTCATGCTATTAATTGATGACTACTCTTGAATGATGTGGGTAACCTTTCTAAAAGAAAAATCAAAGGCTCTTGAGAAGTTCAAGATATTCAAGGCTATGGTGGAGAATGAAATTGGATTAAGCATAAAATGTCTGAGGTTTGATAGAGGTGGAGAATTCACATCTGGTGAGTTCATAGAATTCTGTGAGAAGCATGGAATAAGAAGACAATTGTCTACTCCTAGGACCCCACAGTAGAATGGAGTAGTGGAAAGAAAGAACCAGACCATCCAAGAAGCATCTATAACCATGATGATGGAAGCAAATGTTCCTCAAATCTACTAGAGAGAAGCTATAAGCACTGCAGTGTACACTCTTAATCGAGTTCAAAATAGAAGCAATACCAGTAAGAATCCTTATGAACCCTGGTTTGGCATCACTCCTACTATGAAGTATTTTAGAGTCTTTGGTAGAAAATATTACATTAAAAGAGATGAAGATCTAGGCAAATTTGATGCTAGAAGTGATGAAGGAATATTCTTGGGTTATTCTACTCAAAGCAAAGCATATCGGTGTTATAACAAGATATTGAGAAAGATTATAGAGAGTACAAATGTGAAGCTTGATGAAGGGATTGAAAAACCCTCAAGGTTTTATGAATATGATGAAGATGATCAGAATAATATTTTAATCCAAGGAGTCCAAACCCCTTCTGAGATTTAGATTTAGATTGATCTGGTAAACCAGGAAGAAGAGATGAATTTGGATGAACCTGTCCAAGAATCAGAAGTGCAAGAAACTCCCAAAGTTCCCAGGTATGTAAGACTGAATCACTTTGAGGATCAGATCATAGGTGATAAAAGAAAAGGTGTACAAACAAGAAGAAGGATTTCTCAAGATTCACAAGAGTATTGTCTGATTTCAAAGATTGAACCTAAGATAGTGAATTAAGCTTGCAATGATGAAAACTGGACTAAACCAATGAAGGAAGAGTTGATGCAAATTGAGAAGAATCACACATGAGATTTTGTTTCCAGACCTAAAAACAAGAATGTGATTGGAACTAAATGGGTCTTCTGGAATAAATTGAATGAAGATGGTGAAGTAGTCAGAAACAAAGCCAGATTGGTCTATAAGGGTTACTCCCAAGTAGAAGGAGTTGATTTTGAAGAAACTTTTGCTCCGGTGGCAAGAATTGAAGCAGTCAGATTATTTCATGCTTTTGTTGCTTTCAAGGATTTCAAAGTATATCAGATGGATGTCATGTCTGCCTTCCTAAATGGTGACTTGGAAGAAGAAGTTTACATTGAGCAACCGAATGGATTTCAATTGGCTGATCATGGTGATATGGTTTGCAAGTTGAAGAAAGTATTGTATTGACTCAAGCAAGCCCAAAGATCCTGGTATGAAAGATTGGCTAAGTATCTTTTGAAGATTGGTTTCAACAAAGGTACTACTGATAGTAATTTGTACTTCAAAATTGATCATGAAAATATCCTGATTGTTGAAGTGTTTGTTGATGATATCATTTTTGGAGGAAGAGATAGTATGTGCAAAACTTTTTCAAATCAAATGAAAAGTGAATTTGAAATGTCCATGTTTGGGGAAATGAATTTCTTCTTGGGTCTGCAAATCACTCAAACAAAGAAAGAAATCTTCATTTCTCAGACCAAATATGTGAAAGAATTGTTGAAGAAATTTAGGATGGAAGACTCAAAACAAATGAGTACTCCCATGGCAACTGGATGTAAATTGAGGAAAGATGATGACTCTCCTAAGGCTGATAAGAAAAAGTATAGGTCAATGATTGGAGGATTGTTGTATCTTACTCAAACTAGACCTGACATTATGCATGTTGTTGGTCTTATTGGTAGATTTCAAGCTAATCCTAGAGAATCTCATGTCATGGAAATCAAGAGGATTTTTAGATATCTAAAAGGGACAGTTGAGTATGGGTTGTGGTATCCTAGAGATCATAATTTCTCTCTTCATGCATATACAGATGCAGATTAGGCAGGAGATGTGGATGATCAGAATAGTACTAGTGGTGGAGCATTCTTTTTGGGGAAAAGATTAGTTTCTTGGCTAAGCAAGAAACAAGAGGCAATATCTTTGTCCATAGTAGAAGCAGAATACATTGCAACAGCAGGTAGTTGCACTTAAGTTTTGTGGATGAAGTAGATGCTAAAAGACATCAAAGTGGAGTATGAGGAACCTATCACAATCTTCTGTGATAATTCAAGTGCTATTAACATATCAAAGAATTTGGTTCTGCATTCAAAGACTAAACATATATCAATCAAGTTTCACTTTTTGAGAGAGCGAGTGAACAAGAATGAAGTTAGATTGGAGTTTGTGCCTTCCAAGGATCAGATTGTAGATATCTTTATTAAATTTCTACCTAAGGACTCTTTTGAGTATCTCAGGGAGAAGTTAGGGGTTATTACCCCTCCAGTGGTGCACTAAGGTGCACTAATGTGCATTAGTCTGGTGGATACCATAGTCATATCTTGTGATCCGGATTGATGATGGGGAGCTGCTACTCAGGGGGAGCAGCTGGTATGATTCTGAAGTAGTGTAGTTGCAAGTATGTGCTCTTTGCCATTGATGCCAAAGGGGGAGAGAAGACATGTGAAAAACAAGTGGTTTCTGATCAAAGGGGGAGTAGTAAAAGAAGAGAAGACATGTAAATGGTTGCTATTGATAGGAAGAGTTGTGTCAATGAGGAAAAGTTCTTGTCTTATGGTTAAAACAATTTTTCACATCATATGTTGCCATCAATGACAAAGGGGGAGATTGTTGCAAGTATGGACCTAACCGGTGTTGTCATTGATGTCAACATACTCCTATTGCATTAATGATAAGGATTGGATGAGCTAAATGCTGAGGATATTGAAAAAATTAGTCATATCAGGAACAGAGAAGAATAGTGAAGACAGTGAGATAAAGATCCAAGGTAAGATGAAGATCAGGGGATGCGCTTCAAAGGGTTTGTAGATATGTGTCTTAAGATGATCCAGTAAATATTTTAGAGGTTTGTGTGAAGATCTGAAGAAGTTATGACCACTCAAGTAAAACTGGTTATGGCAGATGTTCAGAGGTGGCAGAGTGACATAGAAAGGTCCGGTGAGATTCGATAATGCAATATCGTGTTCTGCGGATGTGGTGGAGTGTGTAGGAAGCCAATGTGAATTGACAACTCAATTGGTTTGTGGTCTGGAGGTCCGCAAGCATCTATTCCATTATGACAGTGATGACAGAGTGTATTCTTGAGGTTTTAGATGAAGAAGAGAATGATTCCAATAAGCAGATGTTCTTGGTGATTCAGGGAAGCTTTTGGAGATCTTTGGATCATGTCTAGTTTGTGTTGGTGATCTGCATTGAAGTTTGAGCTCGCAATTGAAGAATTACTTCTGGATGATGGTGTTCTTCGTAAGTTTGGCTGACCAAATGAGTTTTACCTCCTGCAGATGATCTTGAAGATGTTAGGTGAAGTTAGGCATGTTCCTAGAAGAAGATTGAAGTCTCAGATCTATGTGGCCGACAATGTGTTGATCCATGTGAAGTATTTTGTAATTACTCATGATTTATTTATGTATTTGCTCTATAATGTTTGCCAACTTAGATGATTATTCCTAAGTTGATTTCTTGTATAAATAAGGGATTGTAAAATTCATTTCAATTGCATCTTGCGAAGATGTGAATGTGGTAGAGAGGAGGAGATTGAAAGGCAGAGCAGAGGTATTGGGCTTAAATGGAACTGACTCAAGCATGGTGAAGATGCTATTCTTTAGTTCAAGTATGTAATACTTATTATTTTGTATATAGTGTGTCTCCTGTAGGTAGTGGGCCTCTTGTGAGCAGTGTGCTTGGATAGTGAGCCCTAATTGGCATGTGCCATTTTTGTTCTTTCTATTCTTCTAATGGAGAATACAATCTTGGGTTAATCACCTCGTGGTTTTTCCCTTAACCGGGTTTTCCACGTCAAAAATGTTGGTGTCATATGTGTAAATGTGTTTCTACTCTAGAATTGTTGCATTAAGTTTCATGATTGATTTATTATTGTGCTACTGAATTAAGAAAAGGATTTAAGTGGTTAAATGCAAGAAAGTTTTAAACAATTGATTCACCCCCCTCTCAGTTGTTTATCCTAAATCCAATAGTGAGTGCTACAAAATCACTTGATTGAAAATATAAGAAAAATACCTTCAAGTATGGCTCCTTGATTATATATTTATTCTTCTATTTTATAAATGAAGTGCTTAGAGTTTAAGGTGTGCACTGGACAAATGACAGGCTAGTTGCATGGCAAATAAGAGATCATCTACTTAGTCTTGGTGACTCCCAAGCTCAGAAGACAACCATTTGGGGTTACTTAAAAAACTTTTAGAGTATGATGCATGCAAGAGAGAGAATCCCTAAATTATTTGTGGAGAAATATGAGAATGAAATATGCTTTTTGGTTGACACTTATCAATGTCTAATGGAGGCTGTGGAACCCAAAACCATATGGATTATGCCAATGGGCTATGAGGTTGATGAGAAAGTTTTGGAAATGTATGCTCAATATCTCCTAAGCAAATCAAAGACACATCTATGGAAAGGTTTGGAACATATAAAGAGCTAAGTCTAAAATTGCACATGGAGCTCAGAAAGCCAGAGACTAAAAGGAAAGTGCATAGGCAAGTTGAAAAGTATGCTAAGAGCATTAGACTGACCAAGGAAGTAGTGAAGCAAAATAGAGAGATAATTGAAAAGGCTAAAAAGGAAAGGTAGGACAAGAAACAAGAAGATGCTCTAGTGGAACCATCCTCCACTTCAAGGACTACCAGAAGCTATGTTGCTGCTTCTGTTCCCCATAAACCTACAAAACCAGAAGACAGACCATCCAGTGAAGGAAGCAAGAGAAAGAAAACAAAGGCTTCAAGAACGTATGTCAGTACAAAAGATGATGAAGAAATAGAGATAGATGAAGAAGTTAAAGAGATAAGATCCAAGAAAGCCAAGACTTCAAAGGCTTCTAAGGACTAGCCTTCTGGAAGCAAAAAGGCGAGTAAAAAGCAAGAAACTGGTAAGGTTGCTATGACAGTTGATGAAATTGTAAAAACAATTACTGTTAATGGATATCTAAGGCCTATCAAAGTTTATTATGATAATTTTGATCAAGAAAATAAGAAAATTTTGGAAGACATCACCATCATATACTTGAATAAATTCAATAGAGCTCTGTTGGAAATTTTACAAGAACTTCCTAAAAGTTTAAGGAAAACTTTGGAGATGAGGAAGGAAACATCCAAGGCTAAAGATCTAGAACTCAGAGAACATATCCTCTCTACTCTATGTCTAGTAATGACCAAAAGGGAAGTAAATGAAATCCTCAAGGAAGTTAAGGAGAAATTCATAAGCAAGGTCCGGATGAGCAAGCTAATGCTTGGTGAAAGTGAGGAAGTTGCAAAGGAAACAAAGGAAAATTTGAGGACGGCCCTAGATAAAAATAAATACTATATTATTTTAGAGGAACAAGTTGAGGAAGACAATCTTGCAACTCCGGAACAAGAAGCTCCTAAAGAAGAGATTGAAAAGGCAAATGATAACCAAGGTGATAATAAAGAACCTAGTGGTGCCCACCTGGAGTCAGGGTTTTGAGAATTTAAATCCATAGGCATTTTCATTGTAAACCACAAAAAAAATTTCTAGGTCTATCAACAAGAGTGGACCTTTGTCTCAGCGATCACATTGTTCACGATGGTTTGTTCCTTGCATTGGCATGATAGTCTTTGCAAAATACTATGGAAGTGTCTCTCTGACGGGTTGGGGTCACACCGATGAAGGTGAGCTATCGGAGTGACAATATCCATCGAGCTAGTAACGGGATGTTGAACTGACGGTGGTGTTCTAGCCAATCAAGTTATATCAGCGTATCGGAGGATGAACAAGGAAGTTTGTTGATGGTGCATGTCTTGCCAATGAGTGTGGTCATCGGTGAGATCAGTGTGTTAGTGGAAGTGTTTTCAGGTGTGCCGATGGGTTGGGGTCACACTGATACAGGTGGGTCATCGGCGTAATAGTATGTATCGGTGTGCCATGGAAGTCTTCTTCTGATGTGTTGAGTCATCCCGACGAAGGTTTGACGATCGGTGTGACAAGTGATATCAATGTAGGTGAAAGATGTCTCTCTAGTACTTGGGGTCACTCTAACAAAGGTTTGGTATCAGTGGGAGATGGAGCAATAGACCGCTAGTGGGTGGATCACTAGTCGCATCAAGGGAAAAGTGTGTGATGTTAGGCATACCAGTGGTCTAGTATATAAGGTGATCAAAAGACAGCTGTAGGGTGAATGTGGGATAATTAGATCTCATGAATGGGAAAAGTCAGCGATGGAGGAAAAGGCTGCCTGTGTAGCACGATATCATTGGTGCTAGGCTTTTCCATGCTACTGAAATGGATTTTTAAAGTGGATAGGTAGATTTCAACTATTGATTTTTCCTGCATGGATCCTGGTTCTACGGCCAAGGTGTGAAGTTTGAAGCGACTGAATGTTTGCACCATTTTTTTTGCATGCTAACTCCATAGTCAACCTACCTTGCTACGAAGCGATGGGAAAAAGGTCACATCTGCTTGCCTGCTCGAGGTTCAGGTTGCTTCTATCAGCATCTTTTATGGTGAATCTGACTACTTCAACGACTCAAATTTATTAAGGATCTGATTGTTTCATTGAAAATATGGAGGGAGTGATCTCTGCATTGATGAAGTGGGTCAATTTATAGGTGGCCAGAAGTGGGTTGGCTCCTTAAAGAGTAATCTGTGGCCATTCTGCAAGGGGTTGGATGTTTTGTGGGTTTTTTCTGCTTTGACCTTGAACACAAGGTGTTCACATTTTGAAAGGCATTTTTTGTGGTAGATTCGGTCCTTGACCTAGTGTATCAGTCTTTCTTGTTTTGTAAATGATAAGTTCCTGTATAATGACTTTCTATGCGGATTGAATTAAAATGAAAAATACTTGGTGTGTGTATTGTTTATGATTGTCTCCTATATGTTATTTGTTTCTCTTTCAAACAAGGTTGTCAAGGGCTTCCAAGTTTTTGAGTATACACTTGCTATACTTTGTGTCTAGTTCTGGTGTCTGCTCAAGGGGTGGATTAAATAAGATTTTGATCAGATAGAAAGGAAAATGGATTGCATCATAGGATTTGCAAAGTATGATCATAGGTAATACTCTTTCTTGGATATATTGTTGTTAGGTAGTAATACTTTACCTAAGTCCTTTGGATCTGAAGTCATGTTGTCATAGGGAAACATTTACATTCATAGACTTAACTCTATTACCCAGATAAGGTACTGGTCTAGGAATCTATCTGTTCAAAGAGTCTAGGAAAATCCCATAATTCCAAACATAAAAACAAATCATTTCAAAATTCCAACTTGTTAGTTTGTAGGAACAGAAATAGGACCCTTGCATACTCTCATCCCTAACCAATTAGATATGTCCAAGAACATTGCCAAACTTGTGATTTATCATGCAAATCTTGGTCCAAACATGAGAGTATTCTGTCTGTGACTAAAGAGCTAAATCTTTCTATTGGGTGAGTCAAAGCAAAATATTTAGCTATAGAGATACCCCCTTGGCGCAGCAGAACCAGAAGTGAAGGGGAGGCAGCTCACGCAACCTCCTGTATTTGTTGGCTGAATCTGCCTATGCATTGGAACTAGCAAACCCTTTACCAATTCAGAGAGAAAGAACCAACAAGACCTCCGAAGCAAACCCATGAGGAGATAGATGATGGGATTGATTCATTGATTCTGGATGTTGAAATAGTAAACATCAGTGAGCAACAAACTGAAGTTGATGACCCCTCTGTTCTGAAAGAAAAGAAAATAAACCAAACAGACATAGAGATGGTGAATAAAATTGTTGATGCAAGAGATACTCTAATTCCTCTTGAACAATCTGAAAAAGAAGATAATATTGCTACTACAGATGATTCAGAAAAGGGTGAAGTAGAGAAAAAGAAAGAAGGTAAAGAGGATAAAGTAGAAGAACATGGTGCAAATGTTAATGCACCCACACAAATAAATTCTGATGCTGAGAAACCTCAAGGGAAGGAAAGTGATTCAGGAATTGTAGCAAGAGACACTGCAAATGTAGTAAAGGGTCTCCTAAGTAAAGAAATGCTTGAGTTTGATGAACCAAAGTTGTTTCAAGGACTAATTAATCTAGATGCTCTCTCTCTGGTTCAAATAATGAAGATAACATCTTTCACACAAGCCAAGGCAAGAGAAAAGATGTTGAAATCTCACACTGAGGATAGTGAGCTACTAGGCCTTAACAACTTGAATATTGGAGAAGATAATACCAACCTTCCAGAGGAATCCTTCTGACTCTCCTAAAAATCTAAAGAATCTTGTAAGTTCTATAAGGACACATTTTGAGTTTTTTGAGAAGTCTACAAAAACTAAAGTCAAAAATGAATTTTTGGATAAGAAATTTAGTGAAATAAAGAGCCTAATAGGGTGTGATAGGAGGATACTTGGTATCATTATAAAGAGTATTCAAAATGCTCCAAGTGATGGAGGTGATATATATAAATTTTGTCTATCCTAGTCCAAAGTCAGTGAGGATATTGAGAAGAAGATAAAAGAACAAGAACAAAAACTGTCAAATCTATCTCAAAATTTTGATCCTCTAACAGTTTCTCCTATAAGTCAGGAATGTCAAGTAATAAACTTGACCAATGAAATACAGAAGCTTGCTAGAGAAAAAGGGAATATTGTGAAGAGAATGTGTGAGCTCCGGAGATTGATTGCCCCCAGATTAGAAACAATGTTTAATGCATTATCAGAAGCTCAAACCGTAGTTTAGACAAGTGATCCTTTAGATCTGACAAAGGCAAAAGCATATGCATTTCTACTAAGTTGACACATCTCAATTTTAGATGGCATGAAAAAAATTGGGCCTCTGAACTTGAGCAATTAAAAATTTGTTTTACAGATATTCTCAAGTTCATGTGAATATAACTTAAGGATTGGTTGTACATATGCGGCACTATATATACAATTTTTTGGGGGGGGAATTTTGGCTTGCAGACCCCATCCTTTGCCATTGATGTCAAAGGGGGAGTGAAGATCAGTAAAAAATGAGGAATCCAACAAAGGGGGAGTTCCGAAGTCAGTGGAGAACATAAGAATATAGAGTAAGGGGGAGTAACACTTAGTTATTTTTCACTAAGTGTTGCCATCAATGCCAAAGGGGGAGATTGTTGGCAAGAGACACTGCTAGGCATGATAAGTGTTGTCATTGATGGCAACTAAGTCTCTACTACACATCTGCATTGCATAATTTTCCCATACCAGAAATCAGATAGAAGACTTGTCTAAGTCCAGAAGTCAAGAACAGAGTGTGTGACAGGGTCTGGTATCTTGGTCCAGATCTCCCCGGGAGTAGATCAGAGTTTGTTGCAGATATGAGGGAGTCATAAGCATTGTCAAGATAATCTAAATCTAGAGTTTTGGCCTCCGGCAATGAGGGATTCAATAGTTATTAGCATCTGAGTATCGGGTTAGCAATTTGATAGAGCAGTCAAAAGAACAGGATGACCTTGTAATTTATCTTAGTTCTAGATGTATGGAAGTTGTTGGTTGGACAACTTGTGATGATTAGTGATAGTAGCAAACCTAATTAATGATTTCTGAGTGTAATTTTTGGTCCGCATTACAAGTGTACATGGTTTTAGACAGAACATAATTTTCAATAAAGTTCTAAGTGTTCTTGAAGCTGATTGAAAAGTGGTTGAAGATCTGGATGTGGATATATATAGCCAATGGATTTGAATGATTTGTGTGTGTGTGATGTGACTGTGGAATAAGTGCAAAAAAGGTAGAGATCTAAGGTCCAGATGTTAGCAGAATAGTATAAAGGGCAGAGCGAAGATGAAGTGTATTAAGTCAATATTTTGTGCTTAACCTGAATTGAATCCTTCCATTCATAGATGCTAATTATCAGTTCAATTTCATTATAATCTTCTTTCTATAGGAAGTGAGCCTTCTGTAGGTAGTAAGCCTTCTTTGAGCAGTGAACTCTGGGCAGTGAGCCCAAATGCATGCACATTCCCCTTTGTAATACTTTTAACATAGTATAATCTTTGTGGGCTAATACTCACCATGGTTTTTCCCTTAACCAAGTTTCCACATTAGGAATCTTGGTGTCAAATGTGTTACTTATGTTTTCTACTCATGTGTTATTGATTCATGCTTTAATGTTCATATCTCTAATTTGATTAGAAGTTGTAAAAGAGGATTAAAGGAAGAAAAGTTTGATTTGTGTGACAACTAATTCACCCCCCTCTCAGTTGTTTGAACCAATTCCAACAGGTTCTTCATTTGTCTCTGCTTGAAATAGTGCTCTCCTCATGACAAGTGATTCCCCTTTTTTAGGTTTACTAACTAAATAGGATTCACCTAGTTCAACAGTTTCTTCTTCCACATAGTCTTCTCTTCCACTGTTCTTTGTTCTCTTACTTGTACTCCCTTGATTAAATTCAAATGATTTATGTCCTTCAACTCCACATTTAAGATAGGTTCCTCTAAATTTTCTCTGATTAGGTCCTCTTCCTTCTCTTCTATATCCTTCACTCTGGTATGCACTAGGGTTTCCTCTGCAATAGAAGGTTCTATCATCTCTCTAGTATGCACTATTATCTCTATCCTCCTTCTTGAATGTACTCTCTTGTCTTCTCTACTCTATATATAATCTTTCTCCTTTGGAAAATGTTCTCCCTCTCTAAAATTTGCGTCCTCTACCTTTCTGTCTCTGATCATGTCTCTTGTTCAACTTTTCTTCAACTTTTAGGGCAAACTGATATGCTTTCTCCAATGTTGTCATCCTCACCAAATTCAGTTCTTCTTGAATGTTCAATCTTAGTCCATTGATGTATCTAGCCACTTTCTCCTTGCTTTCTTCACACTGTCATGTCCTTATGATCATCTTAGGAAATTCTTCAGTATACTTCTTCACAGATTTCTCTTTTTGTCTCAGGTTCTGCAATCTCTTCAACAACTCCAACTCATAGTCAGTAGGTATAAACTGATTCTTCAATTTTTTCACCATCCTATCTGATTTTGTAATATTTTCTTTTCCTCTTCTATTTCTATTCAACTAAACTTCTTTCCACTATATAATAGCATGTCCTTTCAACTTTGTCTTTGCAAATTTCACCTTCTCTAAATCTTGAACTTCTTCATATTCAAAGTATTCTTCTAGACCATTTATTCAATCAATCAATTCTTTAGGATTCAAATTGCGAGTGTAATTAGGTACATCAATTCTAGGTCTTTTCCCAATCTTTGAAATAGCTAGCAACATCTTGACTTGATCTAATTCTTCTTCTTCTTCACCTCCTAGGGTTTCACCATTTTGATGAGCAGATTGAAATTCTTCTTCATCATCACTTTCAATATTAGGTCTAGGTGTAAGTCCTCTTCGCCTATCTTCTTCAACAAAATCTAAGTGAATTCTCATGGTTTTCATCATCTCATCCATTCTACCAGCCATTGTACCAATAGTAGGGATTCTCCTCGGTGACATCTTCCTAGGATCAAGTGCAAATTGGCTCAAGTTTGGTGATCAGGTTACAAGGTGACAACTGCCTCACAACTAGCAATTGGTTGCAAGACCATTAACTTGCATTGGATTTAGAGATCTATCCACAACAAGATCTTATAGAAATCCTTCACCAACTTTGCTCAATTCACTCCCAAAGATTTGAAATTTCACTCTGATAACACTTGGTACAGTCACGGTTAGGAGGGTCCACAAAGTGAACTGTTCAGGCCGTGCATCTAGCGTAAATACAATGGAAACAACTCTCAGATATGAAACAAATATAGATTCATTCATTTAGTATATCATAGAATTCAAATACAATTTGGCCGGCAACATGCGAGCTTACAATTAGGGCTCACAAGCCTACTTTCATAGTTGCATAATATAGGCAAGATAAAGCTTTGAAGCTCCTTTACAAAGAATTGAAACTATCGAACTTAGAATTATCAATGGCTACTTTCCTAGACATCTATTACATCAATTTATATCATCTTCAGAACATAAGATTCCTTCGCATCGGCCAAGGAAGATCACAAACTCCAATGAAGAGCTATAACATGTGTACATTGTAGGTCAGACCTAATTGTTTAGAACTCCTTCACAAATGAATGGAATTGCGTATAGATCTTAGGAAATGTAATCCATGAACCTAAACAACATTACAAGGTATGTCAGCTAGCTTCACAAGTTGTGAATTACTCTACAAGTCTTCTCATTTAGCTAATTGTTTAAGACTGTTAGGATGCTTTGTTATGAGAAAATAATTGATTTTCTGATAGCGATAACTTTTCGGTACCAAATCCAAATGCTCTAAAAATTAGATATGATGTGAATGAATGAATCTAGATGCTAATTCTAGCTCTGTAAGATCTAAAATGTAACTGCAATAGAATGAAGACCAAAATATAGAAACTGCTACTGCTTGAACTGCATGAACTAAGCTAGAAAATGAAAAGAAACAAACTGAAATGCAGATATTTTTGGCTGATGTAATATTGCTCTTGAACCAGGGATGATCCTGCATCAACTATTTTCCTAGATTTTCACTCCTCCATTCATTAATTCAACTGCAGATGGAAACTTGGACCTCTTGCACTCCTCCATTTCATTGAGATCTTCAAGATCAAAAATTTTGTGTTCATATTTTTCTTCCTTTCCCATACAAGAGTAGTAATAAATGTCCAAAATATGGTTTTGCCTGGGTGAATCATCATTATTAAAGTAATCAAAAGGCCAATAATAGATATTTTGGAACATAGGCTTGAGCAATTTTTAAACATTACACTGGCTATTTATAAGTAAATCTCTCATCTCCATAGCAAGAACTTCTTCCAAGACAAATAGTGGTATCTAATTCTCTAATTTAATCAAATCTTTAATGATCTTGAACTTAATCCCAAGAATCTCATATTTACATCCAAAGATGGGATGAGGCTTTCACAGAAGTCCCCAAAGGTAATTTTTGAAAAACTCAAGGATGAAACAAGCATTTTGAGTAATCATCCAAACCAGAACATCACGCCTGAATGTTATTTGTGTTGGCAGAAAATAGGGGGAGAGTAGGGGAGGTAGAATGATGGCCACCAAAAAATACAAAACCAAAGCAATGTATGATGGACAGCATAAAACAAATGTAAACACACAGGAGACAATACACAAAGGAGACAGCAATATTTCTTTCTATATATTCCTTTTTGGATTACAATCAAACTAGAAATACATGCAAAAAACTTCAACACTTTACAATGACAGATTTGTTGCTCTATTTTCATACTCTGCCCCAATCTCTGGAGCTACACACTGTCTATCTGGAGTTGCCTGGAACTCCGTAGCTATCTGTGTCTCTGTTGCTGCTGTACACAGAAAACTTCTATTATCTTCTGCTATATTCTCCTTCTGCTATTCTTTGTTAGAACATTCTCATTCCTCTGCTACTGCAAGATAACTTCTTCTTTGTCTATCTGTCGACAACTCTCTTCCCTCCTTTTTGTCTCTTGCTTCATACCCAACAAAATGGGTGCTCAACTATACCAAATTCAAAACCACCTACCACAATAACTTCTGGTAGGCCAATGGTGCTGGGGGAGGATGCAGGAGATCCCTAGGTCTGACGTGGGGTAGGTGCAATAAATTCTGTTCTGACGGAAGATTAATTCTTCCAACACTCCCCCTTAATCTGAAGTCAGATGTCAATTTGCAATTTTCATTCTGGAATAGATCTCTGGAGTTATACATTTGCCTTTGCCTTTCCAGAGCAGATCTCCGGAGCTCTTTCTACCACTTTGCATCATCTCCGGAGCTGCCCTCTGCATCTCCGAAGCTCCCTGTCTGCATCTCCGGAGTAGACTCCCTGCTTCAGCGTCTCCAAAGCATCTCCAGAGATGACTCTCTGCATCTCTGGAGTTCCTTTTCTGCATCTCCAGAAGATCTCCGGAGCTGCACATACATTCTAGAATTGAACCTCTGGAGCTCTCTTGCTGTCTTTTTAGATCTGAACCTCCAAAGTTGTCCTCATTTTAGGGCTGCACACCTCCAGAGCTGTCCACTATGCTTAGCCTATCCCTTAGGTATTCAAAAGAATCTTTCGGTAATGCTTTTGTGAAAATATCAGCAAGCTGCTACTCGGATCTGCAATACTGCAACTCAATCTCTCCTCATTCTATCAACTCCCTTATGAAGTGATAATGGATCTCAATGTGCTTGCTTCGTCCGTGGAAGACTAGATTCTTTGTCAGGGCTATTGATGAAACATTGTCACAATAAATGGTTGTACCATCTTCTTGCTACTCATACAAGTCTACAAGGATCCTCCCCAACCAAATAGCCTGACAAGCTGCTGCATTTGCTGCAATATACTCAGCTTCTGTTGTGGAGAGAGAAACAATGGGATGCTTCTTAGATGCCCACGATATAATGCCTAAACCCATGTGAAATACATAGCCGGATGTGCTCATCCAGTCATCAACATTTCCTACCCAATCACTATCCATGAAACCAGCCAGCATAAATTCATTAGAAACATCATACAAGATGCCATAACCTATTGTGCCATTCACATACCTCAAGATCCTCTTTCCTGCTTGCCAATGTGTGTCCTTAGGCTTCTCCATGAACCTAGAAATTAGGCTTACAACATACATCAAATCAGGCCTAGTTGCTGTCAAGTACATGAGGCTTCCAACCATGCTCATGTAGAGGGTTGGGTTTACTTCCCTACTGTTGTCCTCTTTACTCAACTTCAGACTTGTAGCTGTTGGCATAGGGGCAGGTTTACTATTCTCCATTTTAAACCTCTTCACAATCTGTTTGGCATAGTTAGTTTGTGAAATAAATATGCCATGCTCTATTTGCTTGACCTTAATGCCAAGAAAAAATTTCAGCAGACCTAAGTCTGTCATCTCAAACTCATTCTTCATTACCTCTTTGAAATCAGCAATGAAAAGATCACTATTGCCAGTAAAAATCAGATCATCTACATATAAAACAGCAATCAAAATTTTACCTTCAGCTGCTTTGATGTAGAGAGTGGGCTCACTGCTACTTTTGATAAAGCCATTGCTCATCAAATATGAGTCAATTCTACTATACCATGCCCTAGGGGCTTGTTTTAGCCCATAGAGGGCTTTCCAGAGCCTATATACTTTGTCCTCTTGCCCTCAGACTTCATAGCCAGGTGGATGCTCCACATACACTTCCTCTCTCAGCACTCCATTCAAGAAGGCTGACTTTACATCCATTTGAAATACCTTCCACTTGTGTTGGGCTACAATTGCTATGACTACCCAAACTATTTCCAGCCTTGCAACTGGTGCATATGTCTTATCATAATCTCTTCTAGGTTGTTGTTTGTACCCTTTAACAACTAGCCTTGCCTTATGTCTTTCAATCTTTCCTTCAGTAGTAGACTTGGTCTTATAGACCCACTTAACTCCAATCACTTGTTTACCCTTGGGTAAATCAGTTAGCTACCATGTGTCATTCCTCTCAATGGCATCTAATTCTCCATCCATGGCCTTACACCATTTCTCTTCTTTCACTGCTTCTTCAAAGTGGATTGGATCACTAGATGAAAATAATGCAAAATTCAAATCTTCATCATCATCAACATACCTTGTGCTATCATAAATCTCCTTCACACTCTTTGTCCTCCATGGAATCAATGATGTGAGAGTGGGGTCTGAGTTACCTCCGGAGCTATTACTGTTCTAACCTTCGGAGCTACTGCTGTGACCTCTGGAGCTATAGTTCTATCGACCTCTAGAGTTGCTGTTCTCTAGAGTTGCAGACCTTCGGATCTGCTAATCTCCAGAGCTGCAATGTTGTTGTCTACCTCCAGAGCTACTATGCTAAGCATCTCCAAAGTTACTATTTTCCAAAGCTCTACAGTAGTTTCTCCCTGAGCTGCTACTCTCCGTAGCTCCTCTAGAGTTGCTATCCTCCAGAGCTTCTTCATCTTCAAGCGTATTATGACTGAAATACCCATGGTGCTATCCACCGTTCCATCCCATGCTTCATTCTCAATGAATTCAACATCCCTGCTGATCACAAGCTTTTTGGTGATGGGATTATATAGTATATAGGCTTGTGATTCTTCACTATAGCCTAGGAAGATACATTTCTCACCTTTATCATCAAATTTTTGCCTCTTCTCTTTAGGCATGAATGCATATGCCACACACCTAAAAATTCTTAGGTGTTGAACACTCTATTTGTGGTTTGTCCACGCCTCTTGTGGAATCCTATCACTCATGGCCTTTGTAGGACACCTATTCAATAGGTAGACCGTTGTTGCTACAGCTTCACCCTAATAATCATTTGACAGTCCCTTTGCCTTCGGCATGCTTGCTGCCATCTCTGTGATGGTTCTGTTTTTCCTTTCAACAACTCCATTTTGCTGTGTAGTATACCTAGATGTGAACTATTTATGAATGCCTTCATACCTGCAGAAATTTAGAAATTGTTTGGAGATATACTCTCCCCCTCTATCTGTTCTTAGGGCCTTGAGATGTTAGCCGCTTTGCTTTTTAGCCGACGCCTTAAACTCCTTAAATTTCTCAAAGGCCTCTGATTTATTCTTCAAGAAATAAATCCATATTTTTCTGTTGTAATCATCTATGAAGGTCATGAAGTATACATTCCCACCTAGTGTAGGAGTCTTCATAGGGCCACATAAATCTAAATGCACCAACTCCAATGGTGCTCTAGCCCTCCTAGAATACCTTGATTGAAAGGGTTACCTATGCTGCTTTGCTAAAATACAGGCTTCACATTTTCCATCAGGCTCTACAATGTTCAGTAGCCCTCTAACCATGCCTCTCTTGGACAATAAACTCAAACTAGAAAATCTTAAATGCCCATACCTCAAATGCCACAGTTTGGATGGGTCTTTGATGACTATCCTGAAGGTGGTTTGCTGTCCCACTACTATGAGCGCCAGAGATAGTGCAGGAAACTATGCTAAAGATAGCGCCAGAGTTAGCGTCGGAGATGGCGCCGGAGTCAGTGATAGGGGAAACATTTTGTTTCTCATCATCTGCATTGCTGCAATGACTTTCTTACTGCCTCCTCTCTCAAATATTGTGCACCCTCCATTTTCTATCAGGATTCTATAACCATTTTGGACCATCTTTCCAATGCTCAATAGGTTATGCTTTATGCCAGGGGCATAATAGACATCTTGGATCTGCATTTTCTCACCTTGCTTGCTGAGGACTGTAATGATGCCTCTTCCTATGACAGGAACCTTTTGACTATTCCCCATCATGATCTCAGACTTGACATTTCTGTCAATGGAGGCAAACAAGTTTTCATTACCACTCATGTGGTTGCTACACCCGCTGTCCAAATACTAGACTTCAGGGCTACTCTTCTCAGCAAGGTTGCACACAATAAATACCTTGGACTATTTCTCATTTTCAGCCTTATTCTCATTTGCTACATTAGCATTATGGCCTCCATGGTCTTGCTATTTTTTTCTACACTCACTAGCATAATGGCCAAACTTATGACAGTAATAGCATTGAATATTACTCTTGTCATACCTTTGATTAGAACTGTTGTTCTTCCTCCTTTCTTGATAGCTTGCCTCTTCTTGGCTATTTGAAACTCCTCTTCTAGAGTTGCTTCTTGCTCTACCTCTTTGACCTTTTCCTCTACTGTTTCTTCCTCTTCCCCTACCTCTTGCATTGGTTTGAGCCTTGAAGGCTTGCTCAAGGAAAGGAGTAGATCTATTCAACCGTTGCTCATGGCTTTGTAGAGAGCCCATCAACTCATCCACTGTCATCTTGGATAGATCCTTTGTCTCTTCAATGGTTATGACAATAGGGTCAAATCTGGAAGGTAGGCTCCTTAGGATTTTCTCAATAATCCTTTGATCATCCATGGTTTCTCCATTTATCCTTAGCTGATTCAGCATGGTAGAAACCCTGGTGTGAAAGTCTGAAATAGACCGACTCTCCTTCATCTAAAGGGTTTCAAAATCTCTTCTAAACAGCTGGAGCTTGACTGACCTCACTTTGTCAGTTCCCTTATAGTTGTTCTGCAATATTTCCCATGCCTGCTTTGAATAGTTTGCTATTGCAATGCGGGGGAAAATAGCCTTTGTCAAGGCTACCTCAATCAGACTGAGAGCTTTTGCATCCTTCATTCTATTTTCCTTCAACTAGTTTCTTTGAGCATTTGTTAGGGCTACATAGGCTGCTGGGTCTGTGATGTCGGTGAACCCATTAGTGACCAACTCCCATAGGTCATTTGCAACCAGAATAGTTTTCATCTTCTTAGCCCAAATGTCATAGTTCTACCCATCAAATGTAGGTGGTTGCTGCCATCCTTTGTTGTCCCCACCTACCATGCTTCTCAAACTGAGAAGACTGAACGATGCCTAGTCAAAACTAGGGCTTAAATAAAACACCCACTAAAACTTGACTGCCCAGAAAAATAGGGCTCTAATACCACTTGTTGGTAGAAAATAGGGAGAGAGTAGGGAAGGCAGAATGATGGCCACCAAAAAATACAAAACCAAAGCAATGTATGATGGACAGCATAAAACAAATGCAAACACACAGGAGACAATACACAAAGGAGACAGCAATATTTCTTTCTATATATTCCTTTTTGGATTACAATCAAACTAGAAATACATGCAAAAAACTTCAACACTTTACAATGTCAGAGCTGTTGCTCTATTTTCATAATCTGCCCCAATCTCTGGAGCTGCACACTATCTATCTGGAGCTGCCTGGAACTCCGTAGCTGTCTGTTTCTCTGTTGCCGCTATACACAGAAAACTTTTGTTGTCTTCTGCTATATTCTCCTTCTGTTGTTCTCTGTTAGAATATTCTCATTCCTTTGCTGCTGCAGGATAACTTCTTCTCTGTCTATCTGTCGACAACTCTCTTCCCTCCTTTTTGTCTCTTATTTCATACCCAGCAAAATGGGTGCTCAACTATTCCAAATTCAAGACCACCTACCACAATAACTTCTGCCAGGCCAACGGTGCTGGGGGAGGATGCGGGAGATCCCCAGGTCTGACGTGGGGTAGGTGCAATAAATTTTGTTCTGACGGAAGATTAATTCTTCCAACAATTCGCTTATTATAGTAGTGCTTTATGTTGTCTTCCATACTTTTAATTTTATCAATCAATTGGTCGAAGTTGAAGTTAAAATTACTAGGATTGTTCTGAATTCTTTCAAGCTAAGCTCTCTACGTGCTGCTTCATCTTTGAATCTTTCCATTTCATTGAGCTGCTCTTTTCTAAAATGTTAAGGGCCAATGGAAACAATTTGAGGCACATACACATCTTCACATTCTTTCAACAAGGCTATTGATACACTGGAAATATAAGGCAATGTCTCATAGGAATTGTCAAGTGTGAGATTGCATTTCACTTCAAGTAGCTATCGTGCCTCATTAAAGTTTGACATATTCAACCAGGCAAGCAAATAGACCAATCTATTGGAGGTGTATGTGAGAAATATGCTCAATGCCAATCAAACCACCATTTAAAGTGTGATATTAGCTCCAACATAAAAGTGTTGACTATGAAATTGTAGCACTCAACTTCAAACCCCCAACCTCTAATTTGAAACGACATAGTACTTACTGAATCCTCTACATGTTCTCATTTGATTGTAATCAGACTTTTGTCATTTTTATTTCAACTAAAGTAAAATATACAACTCACTCGTTACTTAAGGTTTACGGATTGGTTGCATATTATTCTAAAATCAGAATAATATGGTTTCATTTATAAATAGTATGTTATTTATGTTTTTTAAATCATATAATTTTTTTAAAAATATTTTATTTTATCTCGATAATAAATTATTGAATGTAGTGAAAACATTGATGAAAAACTCTCTAAGTAATTATAAAAAATGTAAATTCATTTTCAATAAATGAAAATGTAATAGCTTATTATTATTTAACAGCAAACATTTTTTATCAAACCACTCTACAAATAATTTGTTCAATTCTAAACAAGCCAGTGTATTCTTTAAAATCTCATCATTTACAACACTCAAAAAGTTAAAAGGTCCTTTCTACTCAATACTTCTTAGTCTAAATGCCTCAATAATTGAGGATGCATTATATTGTCTCAAAATCTTAGACCTACTAAATGATACATTTTCTTCAATGAATAGCACTTATACGACGATCTAGGATTTATTTGGATGATGGATGAACTTTCTATAAACTAGTAAAAGCACCAAAGGTGCTATCAAATGGCCAGCACAAATATTTATAGGCCTATCACTAAACAATATATATTTATACTTTTATTTGAATGTCAATACCTGTAGTATTTGGTTGATAAGGCTACAAATACTATAACTATTTGTTTCATTATAAATATCTATTAAGTGCTTTGTAGTAGGCCAAAACTTCTATAAAAAGATAATCCATAAAATATGTTTGAAGCTAAATCCAAAAATCACAAAAATTTATTAATCCTAATTTTAATTTTAATAGAGAATTAAATCATGAACAAACCATCAGAGCATTATGACCTCTCATTTGTCCAAGAAGAAGTGTTATATCTTCTTATACAATTATACATATTCACAAAACAAATCATATGATCTTCCTTTAACAAGATGGAAAGTGCTTTCTTAGCTCCAATATCCTGCACGAATTAGCAAACCAAAAATATGCACACTAAATGTAAACATTAGTTCGACAAAGTCATTAAATACAAAAGAGATCAACTTTGCACAAGATAACCAGACTAAGGCCCTAAGGGGCTGACCTAATGTTTCGAGGGCTCATCCATGATGTCCTTGCCTATGTATACTTATCGCAGAGACTTCGTAGTTCAAGGTCTTAATTATACAACCACAAGACAATATTATACACATTTCATCATGCAAGAGAAAAGATAACATTAGATAATCATCAATAGAAGAAAATAAAACTAGTGGTCCTTTAGACATCTTATTATTCATAATATAATCCAAGATAAATCAATCACATATATTAGTTTGCACTTCTTAAGAAAAGGATCAAATTTCTTCTATTTCATCAACAAATTACCCCATCTAGTTCTATTCTATCTTTAAAAGGGTATTGTCTATTATAGAGACCTAATTCCCATTATATCCCAAACATTTGTTCTATTTATATCATTGGAATCACATAGTTATATAGCAAATGACCCTATATAAGGTGCATAATATTATAGACTAACATCTCTACTCAACAAACTATCCATTCCTATAATTACCATACATGAGCTTAACACAATCTCTAATTGGTAGGAAAATTATCCTTAGTGAAGTAAACATAACTATTTAAAACATTTTTCAATAGTTTTACTAAGAAAGCATATTTCACTATGCAATAAAATAAAGAAAGGTAATTATTAAATTTGTCGACAAACACATCCTACTAGACCAAACTTAGTCATCAACAATTGTTAGGTTTAGTCTCTCTATTCTACTAAAGACATAGGAATCTACAAAATCACCTTCTCAACATTCACTTGGGATGTCACAATTAAGTAAACACATCTGCTATTATGCCATAAGAATTCAACTAGGTTATAGGTTAAAGAGGACACTCTTCAATCATCAGATAATTGTATCAATTATTCTAAAATAGGGAGTCTAATACAACACATGGTAAATAATATCCATGGATGTATTGAACAAATAATTATACTCCACATTTTGTTATCCTCTATCAAATAAAGACATATTTCCTCAAAAGCATAATGTTATTATTTTCAATAAAAGAAATAATATATATATATATACTAGACTAAAAGATCTTTATTGCTAAATTAAAATCCCTTGAAAGTAATAATTGAAGGATAGAAAAGAGTAATTCTAATTCCATAACATTCAATTAACAAAAAAATAAAGACTCTCCCAATATTTTATTATGAAATTAAGAGACATGAGATAATACTAAGACTAATTAACTTCCCTTTAGCAATCAATATATTCCCAAAAAGACTTATTTTCTCTACCTTCTTAGAAATTATTTAACCATGTTTAAGAAAACATGATTTAAAATCATTCTTAATATCTACTAATAATGAATGCTATATCTTTTGAGTTGATGCCTAAACTAATTAAGGTAGATTTAATTACTTTTATCCTATAACTATGGGTCAACTCATGTGCCTCACAATTAGGTCACCGTTTTACCAAATGACAATTTAAAAAAAAACCTAATGCCAAATATCAAAAAAACAACTGTTAGAAGAAATTATTTGATGCATTACCATAATAAAGGAAAGATTTGATAAACTTTTAAAGCCTTTGCTAGATTTAGGAATTTCTCCAATCTTAAAAGTTGATAGAAGTATCATTCAATGGAAGCTTCCTGAACAAGGCTTTGTAAAGATTAATTTTGATGGTGCTTCGTGTGGTAATCCAGGCCCTGCCTCGATTGGGGGAGCATTAAGAAGTGATTCAGGTGAACTACTAGTGGCTTTTTCTAATAAAATTCTAGAAACCATAAATAATCAAGCAGAAATTTTGGCTTTGGTTGAAGGCTTGAAGCTTGCAAAGCAGGTGACTATTGTTGATCTTCATATAGAAGGGGATTCTTTGGTAATTATAAATGCTTTAAGGAAAAATGTTGCTTTAAACTGGAAGATAAATTATTTTCTTCAAGAAGCGGGGGACTTGTTGCAAAATTTTGATAAATTTGTTATTTTGCATTGCTATAGAGAAGGTAATCTTTTGGCAGATGCTTTAGCCAATTTAGCCTTTGACTTGGAGGAAGATCATTCAATTTTGGATAGTGGAAATATTGGAGGTTTTCCCAATATTCAAAGCATATTTAAAAAAGAATCAAGCACATGTATGGTTTAAATGCATGTGTGACTTTTATGCTTTAATATATTATTTTTCTATCCTTACTCTATTTTATGTAGGCAATTAGTGTGTATTAACTATTTCATGATGACATCTGTTTTGTGATCTCTTTCCATAGCAGGGAAATCTACACTGAATCCTATCTCTTAGTACTTCCTATTAGTTTATGGAGGTTTCCCGTAACATGACATCATTTAAATGATCTGGAAATGATGTTAAGTCTTAATTATTCGGTCCCTTCAAGAATATTTAACCATAGTCCTCCCCTCCCTTGTTTCATTCATTCTTTGTTAACGAGTGTAAGATGGAGATACAGTTGAATCATAGACTTCACTTCCCTGTGCAGAAATGGGAGACGACCTTCTTTGGGAATGTGAATGCAGAAGGTTTAGTCTCTATGTTTGCAATTGAAAATCAAGATATTAAAGAAGTGGTACGTGAGGTGGTGGGGAAAGATTTGTTGGACTCCCGTGCGCGATCTCTCTACCCTTCTTAGATTTTGTCAATGCTTGATTCCAATGTGATGGACTTGGTTCAAGGTTCCTCACTGGTGAGATAGTTAATTATCAATTTTGCTCATCGTTTTCTATATTCAGAGGAGTTGTTGCTTGAATCTTTCCAGAACTATGACTTGTTTAATTCTGGTACATTAATTGAGGGATTGTTTACTAAATGTAACATTCTTCATTCTCCCACTCATAATTGCACTTACAATGCCTTTGGTTTCGCTATACGGCTTGAGAATGAGGATCTTTTGAACATCTCTCTTCACGCTCATAAGATTGAGTTGGGGGAATCACTGGTGAATTAGGTGGAAGAGAAATTCCATGCCTTGTTGTTTCTGGTTTAGTTCCATCCTCAAATTTCTCCTCCTTCTGGGTCACTAGTAGAGTCAGATGTAGCCGAGGGCAGTTTTATGTTGCAAGATTTGAATGATACATCTGTTGGTTAAATTGTTCATTTGTTTTTCTTAATTTTACTGGTTATGATATCACTTTTTGTAAGCCTGATTATACAAGGGCATGTATAGTTCATGTTGAAAGTATGTACCTAGCCAGTGTTGTCATTGATATCAACATACTCATGTTGCATTAATGAGAAGGATTAGATGAGCTGTGTGCTCAGGATATTGAGAAAATAAGTCTCAATCAGGAATAGTGAAGAATAGTGATGACAAGAAGGTAAAAGTCCTTAATAGGTTTAGGATCAGAGGATGTGGTTTAAAGGGTTTGTAGATATAAGTCTTGAGATGCTCTAGTCAAGATTTCAGAGGTTCGCATGAAGATCTGAAGAAGTTATGGTCACTCAAGTAGAACTAGTTCCAGTAGGTGTTTAGAGGTGACAAAGGGCCACAGATAGGTCCGGTGAGATCCGATATTTCATAATCCCATTCTACGGATCTAAGGGAGTGTTGAGGATGTCCCTGTGAAGTATCAACTAGATTAGTTAGTGGGTTGAAGGTCTGGAAGTGCCTATTCATTTGTGATAGTGATGACAGATTGTGTTCTTGTAAATCCAGATGAAGGAGAGAAGAATTCCAGTTGGATGATGAAGTGTGGATGTTTTTGGTGATTCAAGGAAGGTTATAATGATCATTGGATCATGTCAAGTTAATGTTGGTGGTCTACATTGAAGTTAGAGTTTGCATTTGAAGAATAACCATGGATATTAGTGTTCTTCTTGAGACTGGCCGACTGGATGTATTACACATCTTGCGGATGTTCTTGTAGGTGTTTGCTGACTTAGATGATTGTTCTTAAGTTGATGACTTGTATAAATAAGGGATTGTGAATTCATTTTGAAGTGTGTCTTGCGGTGATGAGTGTGTGGTAGCGAAGAGAAGTATGAAAGGCAGAGCAGAAGTATTGGGCTTAAATGGAACTGATTCAAGCATGCTGAAGATGCTATTCTCTAGTTCATAAAGGTGATACTTATTCCTTTGTAGACAGTGTGTCTCTTGTAGATAGTGAGCCTCTTGTGAGCAATGTGCTCAGGCAGTGAGCCCTAATTGGCATGTACCATTTTGTTCTTTCTATTCGTCTAACAGAGAATACATTCTTGGGTTAATCACCTCATGGTTTTAACCTTAACTAGGTTTTCCACATCAAAATCTTGGTGTCATGTGTGTTGATATGTTTCTGCTTTTGATTTGAATGCATTATGGTTCATGATTAATATTATGCTAATCACTAAAGAAGATTCAAGTGTTTAAAAAGTGAAAGTTTTGCACAACTGATTCATCCCCCCTCTTAGTTGTATGCCCCAAGTCTAACAATTGGTATCAGAGCTAAGTTCCTCTAAAAGGAGCTTAATCGCTTGAGGAGATCCAGGATGTCATCATACAAGAAGGATAGTCTGAAGTTTTATGGAACCAACTTTTCTCTTTGGAAAGGTCGCATGAAATGTCACTTATAGTGTATGGGAAAGGCATACTAGTCCATGGTCACAAAAGCATATGCACCTCCACAGGGTGGTCCGACAACCTTAAATGAAATCACAGATGCTGAAAATAATCTGTGGACCAAAGAAGCTCTTCTAAGCACATTAACTGACTTAGAGCTCTCAAATGTTATTGACCTACCAACTGCCTATGAGATCAAGATTAAACTAGAACTTCTGCATGAAGGAGATGAGCATGTTAAATGTGCAAGGTTACAGAGTCTAAAAGGGAAATTTGAAAAACTAAAGATGAGAGATGATGAAAATATTACCACTTTTATGCCAAGAGTGAATGAGCTGGTTTGTGGAATTAGAAAATCTGGTGGAGTCTTGGATGAAAATGAGATTGTTGGTAAGATTCTAAGATCCCTTCCTACCTCTTACAAAATCAAGGTTGCTGTCATTAATGAATTCAGAGCCCATACAACTGTCACAAGAGACCAATTGGCTTGGCAAACTTGCTGCTTTTGAAATGACCAAATTTGGAGATGATCCCCCCAAAACTGAATCTGCATTCAAAGCCAGTGCCTCTGTGAAAGGTAAACAAGGATTTGATCCGGGAGAGAACTCATCAAGGAATTTGTCATGGTATGGAAAAGCAAGAAAAGACCTAGAAGAAGAAGAAGTAGAAATTGCTCAACTTGAAGCCCTCATTGCATAGAGACTGCCAAGAGGATCCAGTAAGTATGAAGGAAAATTGCCTTTTAAGTGTTTTAATTGCAATAAGATTGGTCATTGTTGCCTCAAAATGTCCAAAAAGATTTTCAAAGCCAAATCCTAACAGATCAAGGTTCCAAAAGAATTGTTACTATGTTCACAAAGAAGATGATAATGAAGGAGTAACAGATGATGAATCAGAGACAGGAAACAAATCTGGAAGTGAATGGGTGTTTATTGCCATCAAGGAAGAAGAACCAATATCCTCTATATCTATCAATCATAAAGTTGTAGAAAGAGCTCTGGTTGCCCAAGTTGAAGAAAAGAATGATTGGGTCATTGACAGTGGTTGCTCTCACCACATGACAGGTGACAAGAATAAGTTCATAGATTTGGAAAGGTATGAAGGAGGAGTGGTGAAGTTTGGTGATAATTCTGTTGGTAGAATCAGAGGAAGAGGAACTATTTCTTTTAATGAAAGAAACAAAACTGGTAATGTACTGTATGTTGAAGGTTTGAAGCACAATCTTCTCAGTGTTGGATAGTTGGTGGATAAAGGCTATGATCTCTGATTCAAGGATGGAAAATGCAAAATCTTTGAAAGATCCAGAATAGAGATTGTATCCGATACTCAAACTAAAGGTAATATCTTCCACTTGGTTGGTACTGGTAAAAGCTTCTTATTTGTTTAAGTTGATCAGAGTTGGTTATGGCATAGAAGGATGTGTCATGTGAATTTTGATAATATCATCAAGATAAGCAATACTTAGGCTGTACAAGATCTTCCAAAATTGGTGAAACCTACTAATAGCTTATGCAAGGAATGTCAGTTGGGTAAGATGAGCAGAGTCACATTCAAAAGCAAGGAACTGTCTTCTACTAGACTATTGGACTTAGTTCACACTAATCTTTGTGGTCCGGCAAGAACCAGAAGTATTCAAGGTGATAGATACTTCATGCTCCTAATAGATGACTATTCCTAGATGACGTGGGTAACCTTTCTAAAGGAGAAATCAAAAGCTCTTGAGAAATTCAAAATATTCAGGGCTATGGTAGAGAATGAAACAGGAATAAATTTGAAATGTCTGAGGTCTGATAGAGGTGGAGAATTCACATCCAGTGAGTTCATAGAATTCTGTGAGAAACATGGAATTAAGAGACAGTTGTCTGCTCCGAGGACTCCACAGCAGAATGGAGTAGTGGAGAGAAAGAACCGGACCATCCAGGAAGCATCTAGGACTATGATGATGGAAGCAAATGTTCCTCAGATCTATTGGAGAGAAGCTGTCAGCACTACAGTCTATACTCTTAATCGAGTTCAAATCAGAAGCAATGCTGATAAGACCCCTTATGAACTCTGGTTCGGCATTACTCCTACTGTAAGATATTTCAGAGTCTTTGGTAGCAAATGTTACATCAAAAGAGATGAAGATTTAGGCAAGTTTGATGCTAGAAGTGATGAAGGAATATTCTTGGGTTACTCTACTCAAATCAAAGCATACCGGTGTTATAACAAGAGACTAAGAAAGATGATAGAAAGTACAAATGTGAAGGTTGATGAGGGAATAGAAAAACCCTCAAGGTTTTATGAGTATGATGAAGATGATCAAAATTGTGTTCTGGTTCAAGGAGCTCAATCCTCTCCTAAAAGTTAGATTCAGACTGATCTGGTAAATCAGGAAGAAGAGATAGGTCTGAATGAGCCTGATCAAGAAGCAGAAGTGCAAGAAACCCCCAAAGTTCCAAGGTATGTAAGACTGAACCACTTTGAAGATCATATCATAGGTGACAAAAGCAAAGGTGTGCAAACTAGAAGGAAAATTGCTCAAAATTTAGATGAATATTGTCTGATTTCAAAGATTGAACCTAAGACAATAAATGAAGCCTGCAATGATAAAAATTGGACCAAAGCAATGGAGGAAGAGTTGATGCAAATTGAGAAAAATCACACTTGGGATCTTGTTCCTAGACCTAGAAACAAGAATGTGATTGGAACCAAATGGGTTTTTCAGAACAAACTAAATGAAGTTGGTGAAGTAATCAGTAATAAAGCCAGATTAGTCTGCAAAGGCTACTCTCAAATAGAAGAGATTGATTTTGAAGAAACCTTTGCTTTGATGGCAAGAATTCAAGTAGTCAAACTATTTCTTGCATTTACTACCTTCAAGGATTTCAAAGTGTATCAGATGGATGTCAAATCTACTTTCCTAAATGGTGACTTAGAACAAGAAGTGTACATTGAACAATTGGATGGATTTCAGTTATCTAAGCATGGTGATATGGTCTATAAATTAAAGAAGGCACTATATGGTCTAAAGCAAGCCCCAAGAGCATGGTATGAAAGGCTGGACAAACATCTTTTGAAGATTGGTTTCAACAAAGGTACTGCTAATAGTAACCAATATTTCAAAATTGATCATGAAAACATCTTGATTGTTGAAGTATTTGTTGATGATATCATCTTTGGAGGAAGAGATAGTATGTCTAAAACCTTTGCAAATCAAATGAAAAGTGAGTTTGAAATGTCAATGCTTGGTGAAATGAATTTCTTCTTGGGTCTACAAATTACTCAAATAAAGAAAGGAATCTTTATCTCTCAGACCAAATATGTGAAAGAATTGTTGAGGAAATTTGGAATGGAAGATTCAAAGCCAATGAACACTCCCATGGCAACCGGATGTAAGCTGAGCAAAGATGATGACTCTCCTAAGATAGATTAGACAAAGTACAGATTAATGATTGAAGGATTATTGTATCTCACTCAAACTAGACCAGATATAATGCTGGCTGTTGGTCTTGTGGTGAGATTCCAAGCTGATTCCAGAGAATCTCATGTCATAGCAATCAAAAGAATTTTTAGGTACTTAAAAGGAATAGTTGAGTATGGTCTGTGGTATCCTAGAGATCATATTTTTTCTCTTCATGCATATACAGATGTAGATTGGGCAGGAGATGTGGATGATAGGAAGAGTACAAGTGGAGGAGCATTCTTTCTAGGAAAAAGGTTGGTTTCTTGGCTAAGCAAGAAATAAGAGGCAATATCCCTATCTACAACTGAAGCAAAATACATTGCAGCAGCAGGAAGTTGCACTCAAGTTTTGTGGATGAAGCAGATGCTAAGAGATATTTAGGTAGAATATGAGGAGCCTATCACAATTTTCTGTGATAATTCAAGTGCAATAAATATTTCTAAGAATCTGGTGTTGCATTCTAAGACTAAGCATATATCTATCAAGTTTCACTTTTTGAGAGAGCAACTGAACAAGGGTGAAGTCATATTGGAGTATGTGCCCTCCAAGGATCAGCTTGCAGATATTTTTGCTAAACCTCTTCCCAAGGACTCTTTTGAGTATCTTAGAGAGAAGTTAGGGGTTATTACCCCTCCGGTGATGAACTAGGATGCACTGATGTGCATCAATCTGGTGGATATCACAGTCATATCTTGTGATCCAGATTGATGATAAGGGAGCTGCTACTCAGGGGGAGCAGCTGGTATGTTATGAAGTAGTGAAGTTACAAGTATGAGCCCTTTGCCATTGATGTCAAAGGGGGAGAGAAGACATGTGAAAAACAAGTGGTTGTTGATCAAAGGGGGAGCAACAAAGGGAGAGAAGACATGTGAATAGTTATTGTTGTTAGGGGGAGTTGTAACAGCAAGGAGAAGTTCTTGTCTTGATGGTTTTTCACATCATATGTTGCCATCAATGACAAAGGGGGAGATTGTTGCAAGTATGTGCCTAACCGGTGTTGTCATTGATGTCAACATACTCATGTTGCATTAATGAGAAGGATTAGATGAGCTGTGTGTTGAGGATATTGAGAAAATAAGTCTCAATCAGGAACAGTGAAGAACAGTGATGACAAGAAAGTAAAAGTCCTCAATAGGTTGAGGATCAAAGGATGTAGTTTAAATGGTTTGTAGATATAAGTCTTGAGATGCTCCAGTCAAGATTTTAGAGGTCCGTATGAAGATCTAAAGAAGTTATGGTCACTCAAGTAGACCCAGTTCTGGCAGGTGTTCAGAGGTGATAGAGGGCCACAGATAGGTCCGGTGAGATCCAGTATTTCATTATCCCATTCTGCGGAACTAAGGAGTGTTGAGGACATCCCTATGAAGTATCAACTAGATTAGTTTGTGGGTTGAAGGTCTGGAAGTGCCTATTCATTTGTAACAGTGATGATAGACTGTGTTCTTGTAGCTCCGGATGAAGGAGCGAAGAATTCCAGTAGGATGATGAAGTGCGGATGTTTTGGTGATTCAAGGAAGGTTATAATGATCATTGGATCATGTCTAATTAATGTTGGTGGTCCACATTGAAGTTAGAGTTTGCATTTGAAGAATAACCATGGATATTGGTGTTCTTCTTGAGACTAGCTGACTGGATGTATTACACGTCTTGCAGATGTTCTTGTAGGTGTTTGCTGACTTAGATGATTGCTCCTAAGTTGATGGCTTGTATAAATAAGGGATTGTGAATTCATTTTGAAGTGTGTCTTGCGGTGATGAGTGTGTGGTAGCAAAGAGAAGTGCGAAAGGTAGAGTAGAAGTATTGGGCTTAAATTGAACTGATTCAAGCATGCTGAAGATGCTATTCTCCAGTTCATAAAGGTGATACTTCTTCCTTTGTAGACAGTGTGTCTCTTGTAGCCAGTGAGCCTCTTGTGAGTAGTGTGCTCAGGCAGTGAGCCCTAATTGGCATGTTCCATTTTGTTCTTTCTATTCTTCTAACAAAGAATACATTCTTGGGTTAATCACCCCGTGGTTTTTCCCTTAACCGGGTTTTCCACGTCAAATCTTGGTGTCATATGTGTTGATATGTTTCTTCTTTTGATTTGAACGCATTATGGTTCATGATTAATATTATGCTAATCACTAAAGAAGATTCAAGTGTTTAAAAAGTGAATTTTCACACAACTGATTCACCTCCCCTCTCAATTGTATGCCCTAAGTCTAACAATTCAGTGGTGCATAGTCAAAAGGTTATACTATTCTTCGTCAGTTGTTATCTGGTTGGTAGGTTTTTTAATTCCTACCTTTTTTTGTAAGGTGTTAGTGGGAGATGATTTTGCTCTGGTAAATTGTCGAGATTGTAATTCCCTTTTGTATTGGTCTAATATCTCCTAGTTTTGTTGATGTAAATCCTATATGGAAAATTGTAATCAATGAGCTATAACCAGAGGTTTTCTTCCTGGTTCTTTCCTACTAGTATCCTCCCTGAACCAAGATTTCATAACCTTTTATTTATAAATTTAATATATTATAGTGGTTTGCCACTTTTTGTTAAAAAAATTATAAGGATTCAAGTACTAAGATTAATTAATCATTAATAAATTAGATCATCTATAAAGTCAAACAATTACTATATCAAATCATCAGTGAATGGTTATTGAAAAATATAGAAGTACGAGATCTATTTAGTAAAAGGTGCCACTAAAAGGCATCATCATCTGAAGTGCAACAAATGAGGGATACACACAACTGTATTTTACATATAGAAACTTTCTAACATTAGCATAAAGTAGGAGTTTAAATATAATATTTGGCATTTACCATCTAATAGGCATCCATCAAATGAATCTCAAAAGAAAATTTATAAGAAGAAAAAGAATTACAAGGAAAAAATTTGTCAGGAGTTGGAATTGCTAGCACCCAGGTAGCCAAATAGGCTCCCAATTATTTCACAAAATGTCTAAAAGAAATGCACTCTCAAGGGCTAGATTGATCACAAGATGTCATCCCAAGGAATACAAAATGTATAAGAAAGCACAAAGTACTTGATCGAAAAGTCATCTCATATATGCAATAATTGCAAAGTATGGACAAAATGGGTAGGTTGGAAATGCTTTTAGAAACTTTCAAGAAGAAGAAATTAATACGAGTAAAGCTGAATTCCATGACTAAAGTAGCATTGCAGGATATGCACATAATGGATTTATTTAGAAACTTCCAATAAAAAATAAAATGATAGATTTAAAGCCATTGTGGAGGTCCATATAGGGCACAAGACTGTTTGACATAATGTTGTTAGGGTTAGCCGATAGAAGATATCAATTAAATGCAAATAAAGATTAAACAAAGGAATGAAAATACATAGAAATAATAATAGCGAGAGACAAGTTTTAACATGGTTCACCCAAACTTGGGCTACATCCACCAACGGAGAGTCCAATATTATTATCTAGTAAATCAAACTGATTACAACCAGAAATCCTTGCAACTCAATACCACTGCAAAAATGCTACAATACATCAACAAAAACCCTAACAGTTAGCTGCTTTTATCAAGCCTTATGTTGGTTACAAAAATAAGGTTTTTTTAATGTCAGCTAATAGAAAAATAACTCCCGATGCCTTTATAAAATAATAGGCAATTTTTTCTTTGGGGCCACTGCCCTAGAGCCCCCAGCTAGGGGCATTGCCCCAAGCAGCCCCTGTAGGAGGGGCTCTACCTCCCTGCACTCCCTCGTTAAATAATTTTGGGGGAAATTGCACTGATAAAAATGGGGAAAATTTAACTTCTGAGTGTGATTAGGCTCCATATAACAACAATCTCCCATTTGGAGACTAATCAGACTCCACACCATATCATCTCCCACTTGAAGACTAATCATAACACCACTAACCCTATAGCTCCCACTGGAAATAAGCACCCTGGACTTTGTCATTCTGATTTTGTTTTCAGTCTTGAAGACCAACCAAAGATGAAGAGGAGCTCAACTTCTCTCTTGTCACTACCTTTGTAAACATATCCATTGGATTTTCATTTGTATTTATCTTTTCCATCCTTAACTGTCCATCATCCAACATCGACCGAATGAAGTGATACCTCAACTGTATGTGTTTGGTCTTTGAATGCAAAGTAGAATTCTTTGCACGATGTATGGTACTCAGACTATCCATAAACAAATAATTGTTAGCCTATTGTTTGCCCAATTCTTCCATGAAAGATTGCATCCATATCATCTCCTTGCTTGCCTCTATTATAGCTACATACTCTACCTCTATGGTGGATAAAACAACCACCTTTTGCAACCTGGAAATCCAACTCACCACTGTCCCACCTACAATAAAGACATAACCTACAGTACTCTATCTGGTATTAATATCTCCTACCAAATCTGAGTCTACATAACCTTCTAAATTAGTATTAGAGCCCATAAAACATAAGTGTTTATTGGATGTACCTCTCAACTATATGAGAATCCATTTTATTGCATTCCAATGCTCCAATCCAGGATGACTCATATACCTACTTACAACCCCTACAATATGTGTAATATCCAGTCTCATGCATACCATGGTGTACATTAAACTTCCTACAGCTGAAGCATATGGTACCTTGGACATTTTTTCTTCCTCCTCTGGTGTCTTAGGACATGTCTCCTTAGTCAATTTTAAATGACTAGACAAAGATGTGCTAATAGCTTTTGCATTCTCCATATGGAATCTCTGCAACACCTTTTCAACATAATCAGCCTGAGATAGAGTCAATTTTCTATTCTTCCTATCTCTACAAATTTTCATACTAAGGATTTGTTTTGCTGCCCCAAATCCTTCATAGCAAATGACTGTGCTAACTGTTGTTTTAACTCTCTTATGTGATCCATGTTAGACCCCGCTACATGCATTTCATCAACATATAAACATAAAATAATATAGTTGTCATTATCCAACCTCTTAAAATAAACACAATGGTCAAAATTACACTGGATGTAGCCTTGCTTAGCTATAAAACCATAAAATTTTAAGTACCATTGCCGAGGTACTTGTTTCAGGCCATACAAACTCTTCTTCAATCTGCACACCAGTTTCTCCTTACCTTTGACCTCAAATCCCTGCAGTTGTTCCATATATATCTCCTCCTCCAAATCACCATAAACTCCAGTAGCCACAATACTTAAAACAGTACGAATAGAAGTCATCTTAACAACTGGAGAAAAAATCTCATCAAAATCAATGCCCTTTTTCTGTGCAAATCCTTTTAGAACTAACCTGTCTTTAAATCTTTTCTTACCTCTATCTTCCTCTTTCAGCCTATAAACCCATATGTTTGGTAAATCCTTTTTATCTGTAGGCAACTTACATAATTCCCAAGTCTAATTTTTCAGCAAGGAGTCCATTTCTTCTTTCATTGCAAGCTCCCACTGAACCTGTGTATCCACATGCATAGCTTCATCATACCATTCTAGTTCACCAGCATCTGTTAACAAATTAGAATACAAAGAGGGAGAAAACCTTTCAGGAGGTCTACTTAGCCTTGTTGACCATCTAACATTCACTAGAGTTTGTGGTATTTCTGGTTGTTGTTGCGGAGCGTGAGGAACCACTGGAACATCACTATTTGGAGTATCATCCAACATCACATAATCCTTTTTTTCTTCTGATGCTGTTGCAACTGATCTTTGTACAACACTTTCTCATTGAATATAACATCCCTGCTTCTCACAATTTTTTGACTTTTAAAATCCCAAAGCCTATAACCAAATTCATCAATGCCATATCTAATGAATGTACATTTTTTTGATTTTGCATCTAGCTTGGTTCTATTTTTAGAATCTACATGTGCAAATGCTTCACATCCGAAGGTTTTGAGAAAGGAATAACTCACGTTCTTACCTATCCATGCTTCCTCTGGAATACTACAGCCCAAAGGAACTAAAGGACCTTTATTAATTAAATATACAACAATGTTGACAGCTTCTACCCACATGTTTAAAGGCAGCCCAATATGCAATCTCATGGTCCTTGCACACTCCATTATTGTTCTATTCATGTGCTCAGCCACTCCATTTTCCTATGGAGCCCTTGGAACCATTTTTTGCCTACATATTCCAATAAAGGAATAATGATCCTCAAATTCTTTGCTGTAATACTCACCACCATTATCAGATCTGAGACATTTTAATCTTTTACCCATCTCATTCTCAACCAAGCTTCTCCATTTCTTAAATGTTTCAAATACATCAGATTTCTGCCTAAGGAAATAAATCCATACCTTCCTAGTTACTGTTGGCAAGAGACACTATATGGATTCATGGTTGTTGTCATTGATGGCAACAAAGGTCATCCCACATATCCGCAAGTCATGATATGTCTCTACCGGAAGTCAGATTGAAGATTGTTGTGGTCCGGTGAACAAGAACAGAGCATGTGGCAAGGTCCGACAGATTGGTCCGGATCTCTCAGAGGAAGTGTCTTGGTGCAGTGCGGATCTGGGGAAGTCAAGAGGACTATCTTGAGTGGTATATTCCAAGGATTTAGCCTCCGGAGTTGGACAAGGAAAACGATATGAATAGTTGAGTACCGGATTCCTGAGAGACAGTGAAAACAGAGGAAGAACTGACTGACAGAGTATCAGACTACTTTCCGGATGTGTTACAGATGATGATAAAGGTTGCGGAGGCATGAATCATGTTTGGCCGACATAATTGATGATATCTACAAGCATATACTTGATCCGCATTGCTTGGTGAGCAAGGATTCAGCCGACAGAACTAAGTTTGTAAGAAACTAGACTGTTCCGGATGCCGACTAGAAAGGTGATGAAATTACTTGTGCGGATATATATAGAGGATGGATTTAGTTGTGAAATGTGTGAAAAGATATGCGAATAAGTCCAGAGTAGAGCAGAAGTAGCAAGAAAGATCCGGTATGTGAAAGGATAGCAGACTAAAGAACAGAGGAAAGATGAAGTGCAGCAGATCAGTATACTGAACCTAACCGGAACTGAACTCTAGCATATGCAGATGCTTCCAATCAGTTCAAGACTGTGATTCTTATCACTTTGTAAGACAGTGTGTCTTCTTGTAGGCAGTGAGCCTCTTGTGAGCAGTGTGCTCGGGCAGTGAGCCCTAATTGGCAAGTGCCATTTTTGTAATTTCCTATTCTTCTAACAGAGAATAATTCTTGGGTTAATCACCTCGTGGTTTTCTCCCTTAACAGGGTTTCCACGTCAAAAATACTGTGTCATGTGTTTCTTATTTCATGGTTAATGTTTTGTGTTTGATTTTATGCTGCTTCAATTAAAAGGAAAGTTCAATAAGGGAAATAATTAGGATAACTGATTCACCCCCCCCTCTCAGTTATCAACAATTGGTATCAGAGCCAAGTTCCTCCTAATAGAGCCTAACAGCTTGAGGAAGATCTGGGATTTCAAATGGATGCATATGGTTTAAAGGAGCAACTCAAGACTGCCCTTGAGGATCTTGAACAGTCAAATTCTGAAGTTAGTGAATTAAGAGAAAGACTCAAACAGGCTGATGAATTCATGAGGGAATTAAAAGACAAATTAAGTCTCTCTATGAAAAAGAGAAAGGAGCTACTCCAACAGTTGGCAAGACAAAGTGAAGAAAGCAATACAAATGAAGAATTGACTGAGCAAACCAAGTTATGTGAAAAGTTATCAAAAGAAGTCATTATGTTAAGACATGAAATGGAATCAGGAACTATAAAGTTCACTCAAGAGATTGAAGAAAAAAGAAAGGTTGAAGACAATCTAAGACAATCTCTTAAGGAAAAATCAGAAGAATGCCACCAGATGGACAGGATTATCAGACATCTTGAATCTGATCTTGAAGATGCCAAAGATAATGAAGAAAAACTTGAGGATCAAATTACCTCTCTCAAAAGAGATCTTCAAACAGCAAATGAATATAAAGAGAAATTCAAGATAAGTTCTGCTCAACTTGAAGTTCTTCTTGGAAGTCAAAAGAGGACTGATGACAAGTATGGTTTGGGATATGAGAAAGGAGAAAGCTCCGGATCCGGTCAGAGGAATCTTGGATCAGAAAATCCAAGGAGCAGGCCTAGAAGACCTCCGGTAAGACAGCCCAATGCTCAAAAATATCCATCCTTCAATGGATACTGCCACAGCTGCAACCATTTTGGTCACAAAGCTAATCAGTGCAGAATGAGAATGAATCAGATTAATTCATCCTTCTCCGGACAGTGCTTCAACTGCAAAAGGTATGGACACAAATCCCATGAATGCAGAATTATGCAAGTAAACAAATCATTCAAAGGTAGATGCTTTACATGCAATAGAGTAGGTCATATGGCTAATCAATGCAGATCAAGGGGATATCAGTTAAATATGCAAAGAAATGTTATTTGCCAAATCTGCAATAGGTCCGGTCATAATGCTAAAGTCTGCAGAAACAAGAATCAGGACAAAAGAGGTCCGGTGTATAATCAGAATCAAGACAAGGATAAACAAAAGATGAATGCGGATGAAGTTAGGAATCAGATGAGCAAGATTTGGGTGAAGAAAAGCTCAGAGAATGTAGAGGTTGGATCCGCACCAGATTCTGGTGCTAATACTTCCTCCAGAAATTAAAAAGTGAGCTCAGGCTCAGGGGGAGACTCAAAGAAGATTCTGTTCCCCCAGCCAAACAAGTTGTGCCGGATGTGGCACAAGATGCGGATTAAAGGGTTTGTAGATATAAGTCCTGAGATGCTTCAGTCAAGTTTTCAGAGGTCCGCATGGAGTCATGAAGAAGCTGTGTTCGATTAAGTTAGACCTGTTCAGGGAGGTGCTCCGGTATGATAAAGGATTACAAAAAGGTCCGGAGAGATCCTGAAGTGCACGATCTTGTCTTGCGGATTGGACAGAGTGTTTGGGATGTTCTTGTAATATGTTACCTAGATTTATTCATGATTTAAAGATCCGGATGATATTCAGTGATCAGGACTAATCCGGGATACTCCAAGCTGTCCAGACATGGTAAACCGGAATAATGCAGGTGAAGCATTTATTGCAGACAGATATTAGGGTTTGCGGAGCAATATAAGGGATTTCTCAAAAGTTATCTGCTCATTCTACACTTGAGAAGAAGCGAATAGTGGAGCTCTGCAACAAGGTTCATCAAGCACACCAAGGATCTCCTGCCGAAGCTATTGCATAAAGAAATCAATCCAACCACTCCGTGCAAACCGAAGGCGCATAAGGTATTCTTCGTTTTTCATTGCCTCACTGCAAATCTTTGAAGAATGGCTACTCCAAACATAGTTAAGATCTCTGATAGACCTCGCCCCTCATTCAAGAAACATCCCTACAAATCATTGGAGGTAGATCCACTAGGAGCCTTCTCTAGTGTTCCCCACGGAGTCTTACATACTGAAGATATTAGGGTTTACATACACGCAAACATTGAGGAATTTGGGGAATTCAAATTAAGAGACCTCTATCACAAGCAACTGATAGACAATGCTTTTGAGCTCAAACCAGAGTATAAGGGTATCCAGAAGAAACAATTTGAGCAATTCATTCATTTCCCTAGCTTTGAAGAAGATGAATGGGTCCGGTATGTACTAAGCAGGATGCATGACAACTTCCTTTGGCTAGATAGACCCTGTAAGATCACAAAAGAAGCAATTAGAGCAGTAACTGGTCTATACTCTTCCGGGGGGGTACCTATCCTCAAATCTGTCAAGAACAACGTTGTAACTGAGGCCACCGGATCAAAATATGATAAGAGGGCAATGACCATTGAAGATATTTCGGATCCGGATATCAAATATGCATCAATGATAATAGGATACAAGATCTATCACTCCAGCAGGGAGAATTCTGTATCCAGAACTGCAATATACACAGCATATGAAATGCTAAGAAAGAATGCAGATTATGATCTTTGTGAACTACTACTAAGCCAATTAATGGAAAATGTACAGAAAATCAAGAAAGACAAGAAGAACTCCTTTAAGTATGGTACTCTCATTGTATGTCTATTCTTTTACTTCATGAATGAGCTACCCGGAACAAGTGGATGGGTATGGCAGAATGACAAACCTGTTGCAGTCCAGATAAGAGACTATTTGCATGGACTTGGGGATGCAAAAGCGAGAAATACAGCTCTATGGGGATACTTCAAAAACTTTCAGAGCATGATGCAAGCAAGAGAGAGAATTCCCCAGTCTCTCATTGAGAAATACAAGGACTCAGTATGCTTTATGGTTGACACTGATCAGTGCCTAATGGAGGCAGTGGAGCCAAGGACTGTCTGGATCATGCCCATGGGGTATGAAGTTGATGAACAGATAGTAGAGCTGCATGTTCAACACATGCTAAGTCAGCCCAAAGATCCTAAGGCAGAAAGGTTTGGAACCTTTGAGGAGCTGAGTGTGAAATTACATGTAGAACTCAGGGAACCTGAGATTAAGAGAAAAGTGAGAAAAGAAGTAGAGCACATTGCTCAAGGCCTAGGCATCTCAAAAGAGGCACTTGATGCCAGCCGGGAAAAGAGGAGAAAGGCTGAGGAAGAAGAGAAAAGCAAAGAAAGTGCTCCGGTTGAAACCCCCACCCGGACCAGATCATCAAAGAGATCTGCACCTTCCACAACCAAAAGCTCAAAACCGGAAGTCCAGGCATCCGGTAAAAGATCCAAGACAAAAGCATCAAGGGCTTATGAAAGCCAAAAGGATGAAGAGGAAACAGAATCAGATGAGGAAGTAAGAGAAGTAAAGAAACAGAAGAAGAAAGGATCCAGTAAGCCCTCCACAGGCCAAGACAAGGATGAAATGGCAGAGGTAACTGTTGAAAAGCCCACTCTGTCACTAGAGAGCATAATCAAGTCGGTCACGGTGGATGGAAACCTTCAACCAATGACTGAATCCTATGATGACTTCAGTGAGGCAGACCAAAAGACTCTGCAGGAGGCCACAGTGAAATATCTTAACATATATAATAAGGCTTTCATTGAAATAATATCTCTTATTCCTAAAAGCCTAGAAAAGGAAATGGAAGTGAGGAAAAATAATGCTCATGCTAAAGATCTTGAGATCCGGGAGCAGATAGCTATTCAGCTATATCCTCAAATTGATCCCAAGACAATGAACATGATCTTCAAGGACTGCAAAGATGAGTTCAGAAGTAAAGCCAGGATGAATCAGCTCATGCTTGGTGAGACTGACAAAGTGGCACAAGAGACAGAAGAGATCCTCCGGAAGGCCTTCAAAAGGTTCAATCTTCCTGTTGTAGAGGACTTAGGTGCAGAAACAGCTGCTGATTTGGAATCTTCTGTTCCGGAAGAAGTGAGCCCTGAACAGACAAGTGAGGACTTGGGACCCTCTGCTCCAGAAGAAGTGGCCCATGAACAAGCAAGCATCTCTCCTCCGGTTTCCCCTACAGTCTCCGGATCCAAAGAAGAAGAGCAATTGCAGGAGAAGGAAGCAGTGGTGACAGACAAAGAGGTTGACAGTTCTAAGACTGCAGAAGAAAAGAAACATCTGTCTCCGGCAAGAGACACTGCACAAACTGTTCAACAATTTTTGAGCAAAGAAACTCTAGAGATTGATGAACCGGAGCTTCTAAAAGGTCCATTTGATTTTGACTCTCTCTCTCCGGTACAAACAATGAAGATAGCTTCATTTGCGAATGCCAAGGCAAATGAAAAGCTCCTGAAGTCTCATATGGAAGACTGTGAGTTGATAGAGGCTGCTTCCGGAGTACTTGTAAAGATCATGCCATCAATCCAGATAGATCCGACAGCCTCCACTTCCGGTAATCTAAAAACCTTAGTCAGCAGTATTGATACACATTTTAATTCTCTAGAAAAATTAGCTGAAGAAAAGGTCCGGAAGGAATTTTTGGATAAGAGATTTTCTGAAATATTAGAATTAATCTCTAAGGATAGGAAGATTGTAAGCATTGGAATAAAGAGCTTAGAAAATGCTCTTAAGGATGGCGGTGATATCTACAAATTTTGTATATCTTGGTCAAAGGCAACAGCAGCAATTGACAAGAAAATAAAAGAGGAACAGGACAAGCTTCAAAGCTTATCTCAAAGTTTTGATCCTCTCTCTTCCTCTATAATAAATCAAGAATGTCAGACTATTGCAGTCTTGAATGAAATAAAGAATCTTGAGAAGGAGAGGAAGAACATTACCAACCGGATGGGAGAACTTAGAAGGATTATAGTCCCTAAGTTGGAAACTATGCATGAGGCCATCAGTGATGCCCAGACCACCGCCCATACAAAAGATCCGACAGATCTCAGGCGGGCAGAAGCTTTTGCATTTTTGTTGAGTGGTCACATTTCAATCTTGGACAGAATGAAGCTAAGTTGGGCTACTGAAATGGTTCAACTGCAGACATCCTTTGCAGACATTCTGCAGTATATGTGAGTATGTAAATATGCGGCTATATATAGAAAATTTTTGAAAATTTTGGTGTGCGGACCCTACCCTTTGCCATTGATGTCAAAGGGGGAGTGAGGAGCAGTGAAAAATGAGGAATCCAACTCAGGGGGAGTTCCGGAAATTGTATATAAAGACAGAGCATCAGCAAAGGGGGAGCATAGTGTAAACACTTAGTCATTTTTCACTAAGTGTTGCCATCAATGCCAAAGGGGGAGATTGTTGGCAAGAGACACTATATGGATTCATGGTTGTTGTCATTGATGGCAACAAAGGTCATCCCACATATCCGCAAGTCATGATATGTCTCTACCGGAAGTCAGATTGAAGATTGTTGTGGTCCGGTGAACAAGAACAGAGCATGTGGCAAGGTCCGACAGATTGGTCCGGATCTCTCAGAGGAAGTGTCTTGGTGCAGTGCGGATCTGGGGAAGTCAAGAGGACTATCTTGAGTGGTATATTCCAAGGATTTAGCCTCCGGAGTTGGACAAGGAAAACGATATGAATAGTTGAGTACCGGATTCCTGAGAGACAGTGAAAACAGAGGAAGAACTGACTGACAGAGTATCAGACTACTTTCCGGATGTGTTACAGAAGATGATAAAGGTTGCGGAGGCATGAATCATGTTTGGCCGACATAATTGATGATATCTACAAGTATATGCTTGATCTGCATTGCTTGGTGAGCAAGGATTCAGCCGACAGAACTAAGTTTGTAAGAAACTAGACTGTTCCGGATGCCGACTAGAAAGGTGATGAAATTACTTGTGCGGATATATATAGAGGATGGATTTAGTTGTGAAATGTGTGAAAAGATATGCGAATAAGTCCAGAGTAGAGCAGAAGTAGCAAGAAAGATCCGGTATGTGAAAGGATAGCAGACTAAAGAACAGAGGAAAGATGAAGTGCAGCAGATCAGTATACTGAACCTAACCGGAACTGAACTCCAGCATATGCAGATGCTTCCAATCAGTTCAAGACTGTGATTCTTATCACTTTGTAAGACAGTGTGTCTTCTTGTAGGCAGTGAGCCTCTTGTGAGCAGTGTGCTCGGGCAGTGAGCCCTAATTGGCAAGTGCCATTTTTGTAATTTCCTATTCTTCTAACAGAGAATAATTCTTGGGTTAATCACCCCGTGGTTTTCTCCCTTAACAGGGTTTCCACGTCAAAAATACTGTGTCATGTGTTTCTTATTTCATGGTTAATGTTTTGTGTTTGATTTTATGCTGCTTCAATTAAAAGGAAAGTTCAATAAGGGAAATAATTAGGATAACTGATTCACCCCCCCCTCTCAGTTATCAACAGTTACATCATCTATGAATGTAACATAATACCGAGAGCCACCAAGAGAAGATTCCTGATCCGGTCCCCATACATTTGTATGCACAAGCTCCAACTTTTCATCTTTCTTTTGCTTCCCATCCTTGAGAAAACTAACTCTCTTTTGTTTTCCATACACACAACTTTCACAGAAATCCATATTAATACATTTTAGACCTACTAAAACTTTCTTAGAATGAAGTACCTTCATACCTTTTTCACTCAGATGCCCAAGTTTGTTATGCCACATCGTTGTCTTAGAACATGTAGCAATTGTTTTAGTCTCTTCCTGCGAACTTGTAGCAACTGTTCTTGAACCTGTTTGTTTTTTCTCTACAATAGCTAAAGTAGAAGGAATAGTATGACATGTACAAAGATATAAGGTGTCTACTTTCACACCTTTTTCTACTATAAAGGTACCTTTTGAAAGCTTCCAATTTTTATTAGTAAATGTAACAATGCAACCTTCTTCAGCTAGCTACCCTGCTAAAATTAAATTCCTATTGAGCCTTGGAACATGTGTTACCTCTTGTAGTAGCCAATGATTCCCATTCTACAACTTAATCGTAATTCTTCCATTTTCAACAATTTGACAAGGTTCACTATCTCCCAAATAAACCATTCTCAAAATCCCCTTGGACATAATCAAGAAAATGACTTCTATGGGGCGTAGCATGAAATGAGGCCCCTGAATCTAAAACCCATGAATCATCAACATTATCTAGGGAAAGAATCAAAGCATCATCTTTAGATTTATTACTTACCACATTTGCCTCCTTATTGTCTTCATATTTGTCTCCTTCTTCATTCTTCCAAGACCAGTAATCTTTCTTCAGATGACCTGGTTTCCCATAGTACCAACAATCCTTCTATCCTCTGGATTGGGATCTCTTGTCCTTTGATTTTCCTCATGACTTCCCATGACATCTAGAACCTTTTCCTCTCTCCTTTGATCTACCCCTTCTTTCTACATTCAAAACACTACCTGATGTGGACCCTCCTGAGCTTTTCCATCACATTTCCTCACTAAGGATAACACTAACAACATCATGAAATTTTAAAGTGTTTGAACTAGAGATAGAGTTACTTACATCCATTACCAAGCTATTCCATCTTTCTAGCAAAGAACATAAAACCAAGAGAGCCCTCACCTCTTCATCAAATTTCACTTTTACAGAAGTTAACTGACTAACAATCATATTAAACTCATTTAATGGATCTATCACAGATCCACCTTCAATCATTTTCAAATTAAATAAATGCTTCATAGGAAATACCTTATTTAAGGCTGAGGGTTTTTCATACAGTTTAGCCAAATCTTTCATCAATTCACTTGTTGTCTTTGCTTTTGTTATATTGAATGTCATAGATGGTGCCAGGCACAACCGAATGGTTCCCAATGCCTTTCTATCTAGAAGTTCCCAATCCTCATCCATCATTCCTATTAGTTTCTTAGATACTCCTTCCAATGGCCTCCATAAATCCTTCTAATAGAGGTAATCTTCCATCTGCATCTTCCATAACTGATAGTTCTTCCCATTGAATTTATCGACCTTCAATTTACCCTCGTCCGCCATTTCTCTCACTCAACCATGAGACCTTCCTACAAATGATAATTGAACACAACCCACTCTGATACCACTTGTTAGGGTTAGCCAACATAAGATATCAATTAAATGCAAATAAAGATTAAACAGAGGAATGAAAATACACAGAAATAATAACAGCAAGAGACAAATTTTAACGTGGTTCACCCAAACTTGAGCTACATCCACCAACAGAGAGTCCAATACTATTATCCAGTAAATCAAACTAATTACAAACAATGATCCTTGCAACTCAATACTGTTGTAAAATGCTACAATACATCAACATAAACCCTAACCCTTAGCCACTTTTATCAAGCCTTATGTCAGTTACAAAAATAGGGTTTTTTTATGTCAGCTAATAGAAAAATAATTCCCGATGCCTTTATAAAATAATATGCAATTTTTGCTTCAGGGGCACTACCCCTGAGCCCCCTACTGGGGGCGTTGTCCCCAATAGCCCCCACAGGAGGGGCTTTGCCCCCCTGCACTCCCCTGTTAAATAATTTGGGGGGAAAATGCATCAATAAAAGTGGGGAAAATTTAACCTTCAAGTCTAATTAGGCTCCATATAACAACAAATGCCACAATGTTCTCCATATAAGCTCTTAAAGGATTGTTGAAAAAGAATTTGGAAACCTTCAAGCAATTGCAATTGGCAGGTGTAAAGCCTGAGTCTTCAAAGCATAAAGGAAGAGGAATTTTAATGTCATAGTTGCGACTGCCCGGTAAGCATGTATACAAAACATATTAGCATAATGACTCATTTGATTAAGTGTTCAAGGAGATGTCACCTTGTGGATAGGATTGTTCATGGGTTACACATAAGATTGAAGAGAAGGATTAAGTAACTTTCACACAAAAGCTAAAAAATCTAAAACCATTGTTGATAATTGTAGACAACAACAACAATAAAGAATTACTAGTTAGATCCAAGAAAATCCAAGCAATCTAGAAAGAAATTTACCTAGACGATAAAGGAAATAGAATTATATCTACAATAGAGGTAAATAGATACAATGCAACCAGGGTTTCTTCACTTAAATTTTGACATGCATAAACATATAATGATAAGAAACAATTTCCACCTTAGCATTAACCAAGGATCCATATTTTTATAGCTATGCAACAATATATGCTCAACATGCAAATAATCACTATTTTTATGTAAAGTAGATTATAAAGTAAAACTGAAATTTCTTTTCTGCCGTGGTGAAGAGTTGGCAAAATTTTCAATTTGATAATTCTTAGTCAGAATAAGATCATCCCATTACAACAAAATGAAAGTAATCAAGAGGGAAAGCAAAGCAAGTTACCTTGTATCCGCTATATCTATGAGAAAGTCATATTCCAAATTTGAATAGGATGGAATTGATGCTAGATTAATCATGCAAAACCTACACAATCTGTATTCCAAAACATAAGCCTTCCCAAATCTGCCTCTTGTTCTAGAGGCTAAACATGAAAATATATAGAAAAGAACATTCCATTATCTCTCATACTTGTAACATCCATGATGATTTTTCAATTTCCATTTCCATCATCCATATTCTCATAAACTAAAATTAGCTCCACTAAAAATAATGGATGATGATTTTTTTTAAATTTTGGATGACCAAAAAATAATGGGACTACCAAATTTTTAGTAGTTACAAGATGTGTGCACATATAGAATGGCCTATCGGCCAAAAAATAATAATTAATTTGCTAAATCCACTAGACAATGCTTTCAAATTTTAATTATTATTATTTTACTTAAAGTTGAATCTAACAAGTTGTATAGTTTTACATCTAATATTTATATGTTTCCTTTCATTTGTAAACCTTGTTGTAATTTGTTGAATCCAAAAACAATCTCTACTAATTTCATGTATTGTGGAAAACTCATCCCTACTAAAGAACTTGAAACCTATTGCACTGAACAATAATAATGCAATGTATAGATGTAACCTTAATGACAAATACAATATTTTGTAATTATGTAATAAATATCTTCTAAACTAGAGGACACCAACAATTCATTGTTTTTATCCTATTTTAGGTTTTTTAAATCATATTTGATAGGAAAAACTTTTAAAAACCCTTATTTCTTTACTAACATAAGCGAGTAGATCTTAAATGTTTTTAAAGTAACTAAAAAAAGTGTAGAGATGAGTGCTTACGTAGCACCATTTTCATTAGTTTGGCACACACTCTTGACCCCTTCAATAGTTTGGTATATACAAACTATTAGGAATTTGAAATAGATGAATAACCCAAGAAAGTTTTAAGAAAGATTCTAAGAGCTACAAAAGTTGTAAATGCATAAACAAAAGAGAACTAGTGATTTTAAGAGATATGTAAATGTTAAGATGTAGAATTACATTAAGAGCTCAAAGAAGAAGCTACAAAAGATTATCATCTAAGATGCAAAAAAGAAAGCCCGGTAGTGAATTTATATAAACTAAGAGAGGGGTAGAGGTGGCAAAATTGACCAATAGGGAGAGACCACCATATCCAATAGTAAATGTAACTCCCTCATAGGATTGTGACACTTCAAAATATCCACTCACCTAGGTAAACTCACTTTATTAACCTAAACAAGCTTAATAAAAGTGTAGGAAAAACCTAAAAAATAGAAAAATAAATAACTCACTAGGAAAATAAAAACCTACACTAACACCCCTTTAAACATAGCTTATGCAAGTGAAAAGATGGGTCCTGACAAATGAAGCCTAATGAAGTACCCATGTACAAAAATTTTCCCCAAAGAGAAGAAGCCCCCCAAAAAGAAAATAAAGGAATAGAACCCTCCCCACAAATAGAGAGACAAGACCCCCAGAATAGAGAGAAAATAGAACTACAAAGCCCCCTCAAAGTGTACACCTGTCACACCCCCATCAATGATCATAAATGAAGGAAGTTGCTCTCAGTGAAGGGTTTGGTGAAGATGTCTGCAATCTAATATAATATTAGATAGTACCTAAGATCAATGATTTGTTCATGAATCAACTCTTGAATATAGTGCATGTGGATCTCAATGTGTTTGGTCTGCTAGTGATGGACTAGATTGCAAGAGATCTATATTGCACTTTGGTTGTCACAAAGGATGATTGTAAGCTTTCAGAAAGGAATACCAAACTTAGTGAGAATGTTCCAAAGATAAATAAACTTAGTGGTAGCATTAACTACTCCTTGATACTCAACCTCTATAGATGAAAGGGCAATCACATACTACTTCTTTCTCAACTAAGAAACTAGACAAAAACCAAGTGAGAAGAAATACCTAGAAGTGGACTTATGATCCTAAGAATCACCTACCCAATCTAGATCTATATGGCTGACCAAGTCAATATCCAAGCCCACTACATAGTGAATTCCTTAATTGTGAGTACCCTGTACATAGTGAATAATCCACTTAGCTACTTTCTAGTCAAGCTCATGTGGCTCTTGCATAACCCTAGAGACTAGGCCCACATCATATGAAAGATGAAACCTCATGTGAGTTAAGTATATTAGTGTTAGAAATGAAAGCAACACTACTTCAATGGAAATTTGATTCAAGATAAATTTCAGCAATCTTTAAGTGTGCATTAACAATGGATATTGTAACAAAACATAAAACCCAATACAGAGAAAATGCCAAACATGAAGAACACAACACAAGACATAGTGTTTACATGGAGAAAACCCTAGTGGGTAAAAATGTCCACCAGGAAAGAGGCACAAGTTTGTATTAATCTCAACAAGATTGTACATTACATCAACACCACCAATCTCTCCTTTAGTCTTTAATCCAACAACATTCCTACAGCACATGAGTACCTAAAATATGTATATCCAGCAACAAATGCATGGAAAATACTTATAGAAATGTTTTTCAACTCATCTTAGGTAGACACCTTCTCTCTCATGAGATTCCCCAACATGTAAACATTAAATGCCATCCTACAAGCACCTTCCACTTGTCAAAAAATAGCCATGCAAAGGTTGACTAAATCTATCCTCTTACAGCATCTTATGATGTGTCATAACCATCATAGATTCCACAAAAGAGTACCTTTCCAAGATAGGAACCTTGGGCTAAATATAGCTAATATACAACTAACATATCTGTCATATGTGTCATAAAATCTTAGAATCTTATGAGAACTTGCAGCTGTCATAGATTCACTTACCAAACATTATGATACTTGTCATACATGCCAAAAACAGTATATTCCTCAAGGGAGCACGCCTACCCTCATTTACTTTGAGTTTTTACATTTGCCAACAGTAAAGTCACTCTGTAATTACCCCTGCCAGTGAAACTAGTACATCTCCTCATGGATAATTACAAATTACATATAATAAATGGAATAAATACAATATTGAGATTTATAAAGTTAATGGTACCTTATCCCAACATTATCCCACTTGACATTATACATTGTAAATAAACCCATAGGAAATCAAATGAAAAATAATCAGGCACTAAAAACAAGGCCCATGGGCTCTCTGCACCATACGAACTTCTCTGTGCTCACAGGCTTGGTCAATGAATCTGTAACATTCTCCCAAGTGTTTATCTTCTTCAACTCAATCTCTCTATTTGCAACCAACTCTCAAACAAAGTGATACTGAATATCAACATGCTTAGTCTGAGCATGATACATGGGCTTCTTGATCAAATAGATAGCACTCTGGCTATCACAACCAATCTGAATGATCCTGCAATCAAAACCAAACCTATACATAGTCTCTTCAACCAAACTACCTCCTTAGAGACATGAGTAGTAGGCATATACTTTGCTTCTATGGTGGACAAAGCAACTGTGGGCTACCTCTTACTCATCCAACTCACTATACCTCCAAATAGAGTAAACACGTAGCCACTAGTGGACCTTCGACTATCCAAGTCACCTTCCCAATCTACATCAACAAAACCCTATATGTCCAAAAATTTATTAGAACTATCAGTACTAGAATAAACCAAACAATGATTAGGAGTACCTGCAAGATATTTAAACACCCTCTTTGCATAGTTCCAATGCTGTCTACCAGGGTTAGACATAAATCTACTCAAAACTCCCACTGCTTGGGCAATATCTGGTTCTAGTGCAAACCATTTCATACATCAAACTCCCTACATCACTAGCATATGGCACATTAGACATATCCTCAAAATCATCCTCAGTCTTTGGACACATATCTAATAAAAGCTTAGTACCAATCGGTAAAGGAACTCTAACTGGGTTACAGTCCTGCAAAATAAACCTCTGCAAAATAGTATTCACATACTTACTTTGTGACAACCAAAGCTTTCTATTAACTCTATCCCTCCTGATCTCCATTCCCAAAATATACCTTACAACACCAAGATCCTTCATCTCAAATGCACCTAAAAGTTGGGCTTTAAGCTCACTAATCATACCCTTAGTATTGCTAAAAAATAGCATGTCATCAACATACAAAGCAATAACCAGTATAGAATCATCAATATAATGACTATAAACACAATGATCCTCCTCGCTTCTAACAAAACCCAATTTCAAAACAAATGAGCCAAACTTTTTGTGTACACCTAAAATTGGCTCATGTCGAATTAAGTAAATATTTTAATATTTATCTTAATTCTTATTTTCTTCTATCAATTAAATAAATATTCTAAGTTTATTTGATTGGTTCATTATCCCATAATTAAATAAAAATCAATTTAATTAATTAAATTCCCTAAATTCTTCTAATGTCTCACATAATTAAATAATCCTACATTATTTAATTAATCCAAAATTCCTCTATCCTAAGTTTTAATTCCATAAATCTACATCACCAATCCACCTCACCTTTTCACATCACCTTTTCCACCTCACCATGTGGTACATGTAATTAAATATTTTAAATATTTAATTAGCTAATATTCCCTCACCCATATGTCCTATTTATCCTCCAGTTAAAATTAGTTAACTCATTAATCAAATCAGTTAACTAATTAGTCATTTGAGTTCACTAATCAATCAATTCACTTAACTGATTAGTCAATTTAGTCAACTCCCCAATCAATCTAGTTAACTGATTGGTCTATTCTGTCAACTCTTCAATCTATTCTATTAACTCCCCTATTGCATGAAGGAGCTTGGACACTTGTCCTCTTTCTATTCATGCACATTCCTCAACCATTCTCAATCGTTGATCATCTCATTCTTTCTCAATCGTTGATCTCTTCTCTTCTGAGTCTATAAATTGAACCTTTTGCTTCCATTTCTATCATCCAAGCTTTTAGTACAATTACTCTGTCAAATTACTAGCATGCCTTTGGCACCCCCATTACCATACATTTGCTTGAGATCACCCCCATTGCTTTGAAGCTCATCTTCATAGCAGTAAAGTATCACCGCCATTTCTCCATTGCCATCTTGAAGAATGAAGCAAGGAAGTGCGCTTCCTGAGGGAAACTTTCATCACAAAAGATCGATCAAGACTAGGCGAACAATGCAAGCTGCAGGATAACAAGGTTTGTAAGGTTTGTGCTTTATTTATTCAATCTTGTTATTGACAATTTCTATTGATGTTTATTGGCTTATTAATGGTTTTATGTTGTTAACCACAATTTTTTATAACACTTTTGATGCCACATTCTGGGGGACTGTTTCAGACCATAAAGAGACCTCTTTAACCTGCAAACCCAATGTTCTTTTCCTTTTACCTCAAAACCTATAGGATATTGCATATAAATTTCTTCTTCAAGATCTCCATGCAAGAACACGGTCTTATTATCCATTTGCTCAATCTCCCAATCATAAGCTACAACAATGGATAAGAGAAATATAATAGAAGTCAATTTAGCAATAGGAGAGAATATCTCACCAAAATCAACTCCCTCTCTCTAGGAGTAGCCCTTGGCTACCAATCTAGCATTGTACTTCTCCAATGAATCGTCTGCTCCAAACTTCTTCTTAAAGACCCACTTACAACCTATGGCCTTTCTTCCTTTGGGAAAATGAACAAGATTCTAGGTGTTACAAGAGTCTAATGCCATCATCTCCTCCTGCATGGCTAACTACCAAGACTCACTATCATCTAGAGAAATAGCTTCCCTGTAGTATGTAGGTTCATCGTTAGTACTCAATAAAGCATATACACAACATAAATCTAGTGAGCTATACCTGTCAATTGGATTACATTGTCTTGTGGATCTCCTTAAAGGTGGAGTAAGAGACTCTACTCATTCTTCTACATGATCATCTACACCAACTTCTTCTATCACAATAGACTCATCTTCATTAGAACTACTTGAATCTTCTTCTTCTTCTTCACCCTCCAATCCATCATTCTATTCTTCCTGAGGTGTATCTTACTACTCTAAATCAAAGTGCACCTTCTTTACCTTTTCTTCTCTGTCTTTTGGTTGTTCAAGTTCAGAAATAGCTCTAAGTTCTTTAAAAATAACATCTCTAGAAAAGATAATCCTACAGGTTAGTGGATTTCAAAGCTTATAACCTTTGACATTATCACCATATCCAATGAATGTACACTTTTCAGCCTTTGGATCCAACTTAGATCTCTTTTCCTTAGGCACATGAACAAAAGCCTCACAGCTAAAAACCCTTAAATGTGAAACAAAAGGTTTCTTACCTATCCACACTTCATAAGGTGTCAAATCAAGAGCCTTACAAGAAAATCTATTTATCAAGTAGAAAGTAGTACACATAGCCTCTATCCAAAAACATTTATCCAACTGTGCATCACTCAACATACTTCTAACCCTTATCATGATTGTTCGATTCATCCTTTCTGCAACACCATTCTGGTGTGGTGTATACAGAGTTATCTTTTGTCTAATTATACCTGCATGCTTGCAAACTCATCAAATTCCTTAGAGCAATATTCCCCTCCATTGTCAGATCTTAATATTTTTATCTTTAAACCTGATTGGTTTTCTACTAAGACTTTGAATTCCTTAAACTTAGTGAAAACTTTAGATTTATGCTTCATAAAATAAATCCATGTAAATCTGGATACATCATCAATGAAGGTTACAAAATAATGAGATTTTCCAATAGATTCACTATCCACAGGTCCAAACACATTCGTATGAGTACTTTCTAATTTATGTTTTGCTCTATTGCTTCTTGAAGGAAATGATTTTCTATTTTGTTTGCAAAACACACAATGCTCACAGAAATCAAAGTGTTCATCAGAATAAGAGAAACTGTCCAAAAATTCTTTATTCTTAATATTTTTCAGTATAATATTACTTGTGTGGCCCAATCTATGGTGCCACAACATACAAGTGTTTTCAGAAGTCTTAGAAACATAAGAGGCATTACAAACTGAAGTGGCTTCAAGCTTAAACAAGTTTCTGAATCTCTTCCCTTTCGCTACCACCAAGTTCCCTCTCCCCAATCTGCAACCATGCTTGTCAAATGCGACATGTATTCCCAAATCATTCAACTTCAAAACTAAAATTAGATTTCTACATAATCCAAGAACATGCAAAACACCAAGGAGGGTTTTAATCCTCCCATCACTAAAACACAACCATACCTTTAATTTCCTGACAATTGGATATGAAGAGTTGTCACCAAGGTAGATATTACCTCCATCATGTTCTTCATATTAGAGAACCATTCCTTATGCGGGGTCATATGAAATGAGCATCCTGAGTCAACCAATTAGTGATCATTAGAAACAACATTACATGCAAAAAGTAAAACATCTTCACCTACATTCAAGCACTTATCTGAAGTACTCTCCCACTATTTGTTGGGGTTTCTACAGTCCTTCACATGTCCCCTTTTGCCGCAGTTCCAACACTTAACTTTGTTCTTTTTACCAGGAATCTTAGACCTACCCTTGGACTTGTCCTTAGCCCCTTTCTGATCTCCCTTTGGTCCTCTTTTCTTAGACCTTCCCTTGACACTCAGAGCATCCCCTAAACTATCCAAACTATTCTTCCTCAATTCCTATGATAGTAAAATTGGAACAAGGGCATCCAACTTTGTATCTACGAGGTTAGCAGCGATAGCAAGGATAACATTCTCCCAAGACTTAGGTAAAGAACAAAGAAGCAAGATACATTTATCTTCCTCATCAACCTCAACATCTATTGAAGCAAGCTAACTCATCAGCAAATTAAATGAATTTAAATTCTCTGCAACCGACTCACCCTCTTTCATTTTCAAGGAAAACAATTTTCTTTTAAAATAAAGTTTATTTACCATGCTCTTCACTTGATAGATCTCACCCAACTATTTCCACAACTTGTGTGTGGTCTCTTCCTTTGTGACATTCAGTAGCACAGAATCTAAAAGACACAAATGGATGGTTCCCCATGCCTTCTTATCCAGTTTTACCCACTCATCTGGAGAGACATCATCAAGTTTCTTCTCTTTTTGGATAGCCAACCATTATTTTCTTTCTTCCATCAAATCTTCCATTTTCAGCTTCCACAACTCATACCCCATTCCATTGAACTTCTCAATGTCCATTTGAGAGGTTGATGCAATAGTGGATGCAACCATAATAACAACACAAGATTTGCAAAATACAAACACAATCAAATCTCCCACTGCAGATATAGCTTCAACACTACCACCCAAGAGTCAAAGCTTGCCAGGCTCTGATACCAAATGTTAGAAATGAAAGCAACACTACTTCAATGGAAATCAGATTCAAGATAAATTTAGTAATCTTTAAGTGTGCATTTACAATGGATATTGTAACAAAACATAAAACTTACTACAGAGAAAATGCCAAACATGAAGAACACTACACAAGACATAGTGTTTACATGGAGAAAACCCTTGTAGGTAAAAAATTCCACTAGGAAAGAGGCACAAGTTTGTATTAATCTCAACAAGATTGTACAATACATCAACACCACCAATCTCTCCTTCAGTCTTCAATCTGACAACATTCCTGCAGCACATGAGTACCTAAAATATGTATATCTACCAATAAATACTTGGTAAAAACTTATAGAAATGTTTTCCAACTCATCCTAGGCATTCACCTTCTCTCTCATGCAATTCCCCAACATGCAAACATTAAATGCCATCTTACAATCACCTTCCACTTGTCCAAAAACAGCCATACAAAGGTTGGGTGCCCAAGACTAAATATGGGCTCTTACAATATCTTATGACATGTCATAACCATCATAGATTCCACAAAAGAGTATCTTTCCAAGATAGGAACCTTGGGCTAAATATAGCAAATATACAACTAAAATATTTATCATATGCATCATGAAATCTTAGAATCTTATGACAACTTGCAGCTATCATAGATTCACTTAATAAATGTTATGACAGTTGTCATAGATGCCAAAATAGTATATTCCTTAATGGAGCATGCCTACCCTCATTTACTTTGAGTTTTTACATTTGCCAACAATAAAAGTCACTCCGTAATTACCTCCAGTTACTTCATAATTACCCCTGCCAATGAAACTAGTACATCTCCTCATGAATAATCACAAATTACATATAATAAATGGAATAAATACAATATTGGGATTTACAAGGTTAATAGAACCTTATCCCAACAATGAGGCTCCCAACTAATTGGTGATACAAGGTAGCATCCACCAAAGGTGAAGAATAATGAGCCTTAATTTTGACCCCTAATAGAAATGGAGTTAGTGTAGGTTTATAGTTAGTCATGCAAAATTTGGAGAACATACCAAGTGCATACTTGGGTTGTGAAATGAAGATACCAATCAAAGACTAAGTGATCTCAATCCCCAAGAAGTAGTGTAGAAGGCTGAAGTCTGACATCAAGAAATTATCATGAAGGGAAGTTTTCACTACCTTGATGGTGGATGAGTGACTCCCTATCAACAAGTCATCAACATAAGAAAAAAGGAAGGTGAGAGTATCATCCTACTACAAAATATATACATTTGGATCTGAATCAAACTGAATGAACCCAACTAATAGAAGGAAGGAGTCCATATTGTCATATTAGGCTTGAGGGGCCTATTTGAGGCTATAGAAAGACTATCAAAGATGGTATACAAGTGAAAGATCTTCTACGAACCCCTATGACTACTCCATATATATCTCCTAAAGGTCACCATGAAGAAAATCATTCTTCACATCCATTAGATGAACTTCCCAATGATGGGCTATAGTAATGGTAAGGACAAGTCAGATGGAGTTCATTTTGGAAATTGGCACAAAAGTCTCGTAGTAGTTATGTGGAGGAGGAAAAGAGTGATAGAGCCTAAGAGATTAAACTAGGCAAAAACTCTCTTCTACCCAACATTAGAACACACATCAAGTTTGGCTACTACTAATGGAGGAGAGCCAAACTCAAGGGGTTATGTCCTTTTGTCATATAGAGGAGCATCAATTAAATTCAATCAAATCTAACCAAGAAAACTAGGGAAAATGAACAAACCCTAATTTACAAAGATCTGTTAATAACTAACTATCATAAACAAATATCAAAAATATGAAAGTACAACAAAGATTAGGAGATAGAGTAGAACCTAGATCTAGATTCGGTGGCACCAAAGGACTAGGGAACTTGGTTCCCTAGACCCTAATTGGGGTTTTATAGAATCTCTGAGTTTCACCAAACTTGTACCTACAAAACCTTTCTTCTTATTAGATATTGTCTTCTGAAACCTATATCTTCAACCCACACACAAGAAAAGAGGAAAAGGTTGTGATGTGTATAGCAACTTGCCTTAGTCAAACCCTATGTTGGTGTTTCCACCTCCACTACAACAATGATTAGATCTAAGAGTGCATGTCCTAGGAGGGTAGAGGCCAAATCTGCAATATATGATGAAAGTGAAAACGATGAAGATTACCACAAGATGTGAAACCCTAGTTGGAGTAGATGCTCAATATCATGCACCAACAAGGAGAGATATGGAGAAGGCTTGAAACTTCTTTCAAGACCTGCAAATCATCATAGCATCCATAAGTAGATAAAAATTCCAAGCATGAAGAGCACTTTAGCACAGAAGATCATCATGTAAGCAATTCCAATTGTTCTCTTGTCCATCTAGTTGTAAAATGAATATAAAAACTCCTTTATATATGCATTTCCACTCACGAACACAAATAAAACCAAATGGGGCTGACATGTACAAGCTAAGGAGGTGTCCTAAGCTGACACCACAAGAGAGAGGCTAAAGAACCCATCTAGGACCAAGGTTCTAGGCACCTTGGTCCTTTATCCCAACAAACTCTGGGGAGTGTCTTTTAAGGTGGGCTTAGGCCAGTCCTAAGTTTATTCTATCAAGTTTATTCATCGAGATCAAGATTTTATCATTTAGTGTTTAAAAGGTGTTAAAATAGGTCCTGATTAACAAGGGTAAATATTTTACTCTATAACATTTAGCCCCCACTTTAGCATGGGTATGAACTTACGTTCTAACTCACACTAAAGTAAGGTGAAGTCATATTTCAAACTCAAAACATAGAAGCCCAAAGAATTATGCCAAGTTGAGGACTATAGTAGCCCCCAAGATTAGGATTCTAAGGTTGCAAACAAATAAGATGTAGCAATATAATTCACACATACATGGCAAACACATATCGGAATACAAATGGAATACATGTAATACACAAAGGTAATACATGCCATACACAATGCATACATGCTTGACATGAAGCATACACATTAGGCACAAAGTATATGAACAAAACATATGAAAAACATGATGAAGACACACAAGAAACATGGAATCATTAAAGGAATACAAGTTCAAACATAAACAAACATGGAAATAAACACACACAATACATGACTTTGATGCTAGCTTGCTGTATCGCTAGGGGTCATGTGAAGAGAAATGCTCTCATGGATACCACACTAGTAAGGACCACCGAATTACTAGGTGACCATGACAAGTCACATGAAGCACATAGGCTAGAAAAGTTTATTGTACTAGGTGGATCATGGACCAACAACCATAATGAAAACATCACAGGCTAGTGAGGACCACCAAATCACCAGGTGAGTTCCATGTTGATTATAATAAACAAGTATGTAATCTAAATAGCATAGCACGATGTATGCCCCCACCTTAAAGTGATTACTAACTCCATCAGGGAGAAATTGATTTAAGGTAGAATAAAACATCAAATAGGAATGAGAGCTTTCTAGAAGCACATGCCAATATGATATGTGTTTCCAAAATGTACATCACACAAAGGAGTTGCCCCCAAACAAGGAAAACTGAGGTGATGTTGTCACCATGATACACAATGTCTTTGTGTATTCATGGTATGTTGTCGAGCATAGAAACAAGGTGCTGCATGCATAAAACATATAATTAAAAATATTTAATGCAAAGGGATCTACCTGACTAGCATTAAATTATAAGAATGGTTGTATAATAGGAGACGTCTCAAGACTACAAATATTTGGAACTATCATCATCTGCTAGTCACTAAAACTATGGATATAAAGGAAGAAGTATCATATGAAATCATGTTGGCAAGAGACACTATGTGGCTTCATGAGTGTTGTCATTGATGGCAACAAAGTTCATCCCACACATCCGTAGGACATGGTGTGTCTCCACCGGAAGTCAAATTGAAGAATGTTGTGGTCTGGTAAGTAAGAACAGAGCATGCAGCAAGGTCTGACAGTTAGGTTTGGATCTCTCAGAGGAAGTATCTCAGTAAAGTGTAGACTTGGGGAAGTCAAGAGGAGTACCATGACTAACATATTCTAGAGATTGAGCCTCAGGTGATGAAAGAGTGAAAAGATATAAGCACTTGTGTATTGGGTTCCTGTTTGGCAGAGTAAACTGAGGAAGACCTGACTAGCAGAGCATCAGACCTTAATCTAGATTAGATATTGATGGTGATCAATCTTCTTGAGGTATCATTCATGATTGGCCGACATGATTGATGACTTCTATATGCATCTCTTTGATATGCATCACTTAGTAAGAAAGGATTCAGCCGATAGACCATAGTTTGGGAAGATATTGAGTATTCTGGATGCCAACTAGGAAGTTGATAAAATCCTTGGTGCGGATATATATACCAGATGGATTTAGATGTGAAGGGTTGTGTTGTGTGTGGTGAAGTGCAAAAAAATGTAGAAAGCAGTGTGGAAGCAATAATACAGGTCCAGTATATGACAGGACAGCAGCATGAAAGAAGAGGAAGAATGAAGTGCAGCAGATCAATGTATTGAGCCTAACCGGAACTGAACCTCAGCATATGTGGATTCTTCTCATCAGTTCAAGTATCTTGTTACTTTCTTGTACCTTGTAGATAGTGAGTCTCTTGTAGGCAGTGAGCCTCTTGTGAGTAGTGTGCTCGGGCAGTGAGCCCTAATTAGCAAGTGCCATTTTTGTATTTCTATTCTTCTAATAGAGAATACATTATTGGGTTAGTCACCCTGTGGTTTTTCCCTTAACAGGGTTTTCCACGTCAAAATCATTGTGTTATGTGAATTGATTTTATTTTTGCTTTCATGATTATGGATGCTTATTTGTTTTGATGCTACACTAGTTATTAAAGAAGAACAAAAAGTTAAGTTAATTAAGATAACTGATTCACCCCCCCTCAGTTATCAACACTTGGCATCAAAGCTAAGTTCCTCCTAACAGAGCCTAATAGCTTGAGGAAGATCTGGGAATCTCAATGGATATGTATGGTATGAGAGACCAACTTCAGTCTACCCTAGATGATCTTGAACAATCTCACTCTGAAGTCAATAACTTGAAGGAAAGACTCAAACATGCTAATGATTTCATAAATGAACTAAAAGAGAAATTGAGTATCTCTATGAAAAATAGAAAGGAACTTCTTCAACAATTAGCAAGTCAAAGTGAAGCCAATAATATTGATGAAGATCTAAAAGAGAAGAACAAGTTATGTGAGAAGCTATCAAAAGAAGTCATTATGGTAAGACATGAAATGGAATCAGGGGTTATGAAATTCACCCAAGAAATTGAAGAGAAAAGAAAAACTAAAGATGATCTAAGACAAACTCTCAAGGAGAAGTCAGAAGACTGCCATAAAATGGATAGAATAATCAGGCACCTGGAATCTAATCTTGAAGAAGCAAGAGATAATGAAGAACAACTTGAGAATCAGATTGACACTCTTAAAAGGGACCATCAAATAGCAAATGAATACAAAGAGAAATTCAAGATAAGCTCTGCTCAACTTGAAGTTCTTCTTCAAAGCCAAAAGAGGGTAGATGACAAGCAAGGCTTGAGGGATGAGAAAGGTGAAATCTCTGGATCCGGTCAAAAAAACTCTAGATCAAGAAATCTAAGGAACGGGCCTAGAAGACCTCCGGTAAGGAAACCAAATGCTCAAAGATATCCATCCTTTAATGGATACTGCTGCAATTGCAAAAATTTTGGTCACAAAGCTAACCAGTGTAGAAGAAGAATAAATCAGCCTAATTCATCCTTCTCAGGATAGTGTTTTAATTGCAAAAGGTATGGTCACAAATCTCATGAGTGTAGAAATATGCAAATGAACAATTCATTCAATAGTAAATGCTTTGCATGCAATAGAATGGGACATATGGCTAATCTGCGTAGATCAAGAGGATATCAGTCAAATTTGCAAAGAAATGTTGTTTGTTACAATTGCAATAGATCCGGTCATATTGCTAAATTTTGCAAAAGTAAGAATCAGGATAAAAGGGGTCCAGTGCATCATAATCAAAATCAAGATAGAAGAAAAGGAAAAGTGAATGCGGAAGAAATTCAAAGGGAGATGAACAAGATTTGGGTAAAGAGAAGTACAGAAAATGTTGGGGATGGATCCGCACCAGAATCTAGTGCTGATATTCCTTCCGAAAACTAAATAAGATGAGCTCTGGCTCAGGGGGAGTCATAAAAGAAAACTAGTTCCCCCAGCTAGTCAATTGGTGCCTGAAATTGGCACATGGAAAGTTGTGGATTAAAGGGTTCTCAGATAAACATCTAAATAAGCCTTGGTAAATATATGGAAGATCCGCAAGAAATTTTGAAGAGGTTAATCATCCAAGTTCAATCCAGTTTAACAGTCATCTGGTAAATGCTGAATTCTCACGGTTAGATCCGGTATGATTCATAATTGAAATATTTTGATTTGTGGTTAGATGGAATAATTGGAGAAAGGGACATAGATTGTCTTTTTCCACCAAGAATCATTATAAGCACATCTCAGTGACTCAAAAAGATCTCTCTTAGAACAAAAAAACCAAGGCAATAAGAACAACTTAAGTTGTGCATTTATTGCAAAGTGGAATTAGGGTTTGCTCAGAGATAAAAGGGTTCATTTGCTCGTTATTTGCACATTTGCATTAGTGAAAAAGATAAGAAGAGCTCTGCAAACAAGTTTGCTTCATCTCTCTCAAGGATCAATCGCAAAATTCAAGTCAACTGATGATCTTTTCGGCTCTTTTCGTGAACCCTAGAGGCTTAAAAAGGTACTTTTCGCTCTTGTAAATCTCTCTAAATCTATTGAAAGATGGCTACTCTAAATGTTGTCAAAATCATTGATAGGCCGTGCCCTAAATTCAAGAAACATCCTTATAAATCTCTAGAAGTAGATCCCGTAGGCGCATTCTCTAGCATTCCGCATGGGGTTTTGCATGTTGAAGACGTTAGGGCATACATTCATGCAAATATTGAGGAATTTAGGGAATCCAAGCTGATGGATATATATCATAAGCAGCTAATAGATGAATCATTTGAACTCAAACCTCAGTACAAATCCATCTGGGACAAGCATTTTGCATAGTGCATTCATTTCCCGTGTTTTGTAGAAGATGAATGGATCTGGTACATTCTGAGCTGAGTGCATGCCAACTTTATATGGTTAATGAGGCCATTTAAGATCACAAGGGATGCCATTAGGGTGGTGACCAGATTGCACTCATCTGGTGGGTTACCTACTCTCAAATTAGTCAAAAACCAAATTGTGAGTGAGGCTACAGGATCTAAATTTGATAAAAGAGCAATGACAATTGAGGATATCACAGATCCAGATATTAATTTTGCTGCCATGATAATTGGCTACAAGATATATCACTCCAGCAGAGAGAATTCTGTATCCGAAACAACAATTTACACTGCTTATGAAATGTTAAGAAAGGATGCTGATTATGATCTTTGTGAGCTCCTTCTGAACCAACTTTTGGAGAATCTGCAGAAGATAAAGAAGGATAAGAAGAATTCCTTCAAATATGATGGCTTGATACTCTGTCTTTTCTTCTATTACATGAATGAGCTACCTAGATCCAATGGCTGGATGTGGCAAAATGATAGACCTGTTGCCATACAAATCAGTGATTATTTGCATGGGCTTGGTGATGCCAAGGCACAAAACACAACATTGTGGGGTTACTTCAAAAACTTCCAAAGCTTGATGCAGGCCAGAGAAAGAATCCCCCAATCATTGGTTGAGAAATATAAGGATACGGTGTGCTTTATGGTAGATACTGATCAATGCCTAATGGAGGCAGTGGAGCTGAGGATAGTCTAGATCATGCCAATGGGGTATGAAGTAGATGAGAAAATTGTTGAGCTACATGTTCAACACATGCTAAGTCAACCCAAGGACCCTAAGGTAGAAAGGTTTGGAACCTTTGAAGAGTTGAGTATAAAGATTCATGTGGAGCTTAGACAACCAGAGATGAAAAGAAAAGTGAGAAAAGAAGTAGAAAATGTTGCCAAAAGGTATGGCATTTCAAAAGATGCACTCAATGCAAACTAAGAGAAGATGGAAAGGGTAGAGAAAGAAAGGCAAGAAGTAGAAAAAGAAAGTGCTTTGGCAGAAGCCCCCTCCTGGACCAGATCCTCTAAGAGCTCTACATCTATCACTGCTAAGATCTCAAAGGCATCAAAACCAAAAGCAAAACCATCTGGTAAAGGAGAAAAGAGAACAAAGACAAAGGCTACAAGATCATACCTAAGCCTCAAGGATGATGAAGAGACAGAGACAGATGAGGAAGTAAAGAAAATAAAGAAGAAGAAGAAAACATCCAGTGAATCCTCTACTGATCAAGACAAGCAAGAAAAGACAGAAGAATTTGTAGAAAAACCTACTCTCAGCATTGATGATATCATCAAATCAGTCACTGTGGATGGCAACCTAAAACCAATGACTAAGTTCTATGATGAATATAATGAAGTTGATCAGAAAATCTTGCAAGAAGCTACAGTCAGGTATCTGAATATCTATAATAAGGCATTTATTGAAATCATATCTCTAATTCCCAAAAGGCTAGAAAAGGAACTAGAAATAAGAAAGAACAGTGCCAAGGCAAAGGATCTTGAGATCCACAAACATATAGCTATTCAGCTCTATCCTTCAATCACTCAGAAACAAATGAATATGATCTTCAAAGATTGCAAGGATGAGTTCTGGAGCAAAGCTAGAATGAATCAGCTTATGCTTGGAGAGACTGACAAAGTGGCAAAAGAAATAGAAGACATCCTCCAAACTGCATACAAAAGATTCAATATTCCTATTATAGAGGACTTAGGTGATGATCCCTCAGCCATGGATGACAAAGAAGAATCTACTGAGACAGTGGTAGAAGAGGCAAAGAAGACAAATGAAGAGAAAGCTAAGGACTTAGATTCCTCTGCTCCAGAAGAGGAAATTCATGAAGAAGAAGACACTTCTCTTCCAAATACTCCTGCATACTCTGAAATTGAAGAAGAAGAAAGAAAAGAAGAGAGCATCAGTCAAGAAGGACAAGTAAAGGGAAGAGAAGAAGGTCAAATGGAGAAGACCACAAATGATAACTAGTGCTAAGGTTGCAGAAGGGAAGAAAACTCTATCTTCGGTAAGAGACACTGCAGAAGTAGTCAAAGACTTCTTGACCAAAGAGATGATGGAAATTGATAAACCAAAACTGCTTTAAGGACCATTCAATTTTGATTCCCTCTCCTTGGTTCAGACTATGAAGATAGCATCCTTTGCCCATGCAAAGGCAAAAGAAAAAATTTTGAAGTCTCACATGGAAGACTGTGAGCTAATTGAGATTGCATCCAGTGCATTGGAGAAAATCATGCCATCCTTCCAAAAGGATCTTTTAGCCTTCTCATCTGGTAACTTAAAATCTCTTATCAATTCAATTAGCACACATTTTGATTCTTTGGAGAAGTTAGCTGAAGAAAAGGTCTGGAAGGAGTTTTTGGGAAAAAGATTCTCTGAAGTGCAAGGTCTAATAACAAATGATAGGAGAGTTATGGATATTGGGATAAAGAGCTTAGAAAATTCTCTTAAAGATGGCAGAGATCTATATAAATTTTGTTTATCCTGGCCTAAAGTGACCAAGGATATTGAGAAGAAAGTAAAAGAGCAAGAGGATAAATTGTTAAGTTTGTCTCAAGTTTTGATCCTCTCTCCTCTTCCATAATAAATCAAGAGTGTCAGACTATTGCAGTCGCAAATGAAATAAAGAAGCTTGAGAAGGAGAAGAAAAATAAAAAAATAGGTTAAGTGAACTTAGAGGGATCATTATCCCTAAGTTAGAGGCCATGCATGAAGCCCTAACTGATGCTCAGGCCACAGCTTGGACCAGTGATCCGACAGATCTCAAGAAGGCAGAAGCTTTTGCATTCCTATTGAGTGGTCACATCTCAATTTTGGACAAGATGAAGCAGAGTTGGGTGACAGAAGTTGTACAGTTGAAGAATACTTTTGCAGATATGCCTAAGTATATGTAAGTACAACTTGTATATATACTTTTGCGGATATCTATAGATTGATTTTTAAAAATTTTGGTGTGCAGATTCTACCCTTTGTCATTGATGTCAAAGGGAGAGTGAGGAGCAGTGAAAAATGTGGGATCTAGCTAAGGGGGAGCTCTGGAAAAGTATACATTAGAACAGAGCATCAGCCAAGGGGGAGTACAGTGTGACACTTAGTCATTTTTCACTAAGTGTTGCCATCAATTCCAAAGGGGAGATTGTTGGCAAGAGACACTATGTGGCTTCATGAGTGTTGTCATTGATGGTAACAAAGTTCATCCCACACATCTGCAGGACATGGTGTGTCTCTACCGGAAGTCAAATTAAAGAATGTTGTGGTCTGGTAAGCAAGAACAGAGCATGCAACAAGGTCTGACAGTCAGGTTTGAATCTCTTAGAGGAAGTATCTCAGTAAAGTGTAGACTTGGGGAAGTCAATAAGAGTACCATGACTAACATATTCCAGAGATTGAGCCTCTGGTGATGAAAGAGTGAAAAGATATAAGCACCTAAGTATTGGGTTCCTGTCTGGCAAAGTAAACTGAGGAAGACCAAACCGGCAGAGCATCAGACCTTAATCTAGATTAGATATTGATGGTGATCAAGCTTCTTGAGGTATCATTCATGATTGGCCGACATGATTGATGACTTCTATATGCATCTCTTTGATATGCATCACTTGGTAAGCAAGGATTTAGCTGACATACCAGAGTTTGGGAAGATATTGAGTATTCTAGATGCTGACTAGGAATTTGATAAAATCCTTGGTGTGGATATATATACCAGATGGATTGAGATGTGAAGGGGTGTGTTGTGCGTGGTGAAGTGCAAAAAAAAGTAGAAAGCAGTGTGGAAGCAATAATACAGGTCCGGAATGTGACAAGATAGCAGCACCAAAGAAGAGGAAGAATGAAGTGCAGCAGATTAGTGTATTGATCCTAACTGGAACTGAACCTCAGCATATGTGGATGCTTTTCATCAATCCAAGTATCTTGTTACTTTCTTGTACCTTGTAGACAGTGAGTCTCTTGTAGGCAGTGAGCCTCTTGTGAGTAGTGTGCTCAGGCAGTGAGCCCTAATTAGCAAGTGCCATTTTTGTATTTCTATTCTTCTAACAGAGAATACATTCTTGGGTTAGTCACCCTGTGGTTTTTCCCTTAACAGGGTTTTCCACGTCAAAATCATTGTGTTATGTGAATTGACTTTGTTTTTACTTTCATGATTATGGATGCTTATTTGTTGTGATGCTACACTAGTTATTAAAGAAGAACAGAAAGTTAAGTTAATTAAGATAACTAATTCAGCCCCGCTCTTAGTTATCAACAAATCAAACAAAAACCCTTTGGGTCAACAAGGGAGAATACAAAATCATTATACGCCTTGCATCATCCTCAAAGCAACAACAACAATGCAAATTACAACATATAGAAGAATGATGATACAACTAGAGAGAATGTCACATTAGATTTTGGTCCCTTTGTATCCTTGTACCAACAAGGGTAGAAAGATTCATCCAAAGAGAGCTTAAAAACAACATAAATAAAGCACCAGGAAACACAATACAAGAGAAAAAACATGTGCACTCATAACATAAGGAAGAGGGACTACACTTAATGGTTGGCCTAAAGAAAATCATCCTCCTTCAAATCATACTCATCACCAATTTGGAAATGTGGACAAGATGAAAGAGGAACTATAGCAGGTGTGGTGTAAGGAATAAGGGCCATAGTTGTATCATCCTTATCTTTAGATTCACTATTGGAGTATATCACATTAGGTTTCTCTATAGCTTGTAAAGCATCTTCTTTTCTAGAGGAGACAAAGCATAATAGATATCTCTTTCACATCTATTGGTGATAAATGCTTGTAAGGAGGGAGATTCTCCTCTCCTAAAACAAGATGAGTCTTAGCACGATGACACTTCTTTCTTTCCCTTGCAATTTTATTTCACTTAGCTTTCTTCGTGATGTTTGTTAAGGGAATCATGCTATCTTTCAATGTGGTTTCCTTTTCTTCCTTTGTTTTAGGAACATTAGAAGAAACAAGAGGAACCACCAAAGGTTGAGACAACATGGGGGAGGGTTCCTCATTGTAGGATGCTCTTCCTTCTCAACTTGTGAAATAGGTGGAAGTACATGAGCATCTTCAAGTAGTTGAGAAATCTCTGGAAATAATACTTGCGCAACTGATTGATTTCCACTAGTCTCCACAGAGGTAGTATAAGAGTTTAGGAATGATTAAGCAAATGCTAGCATCTAATCTGAGTAGTTGATAGGCAAATAAGTCAAGTCCATATAGGTGAGGAAAGGTAGTTATTTGTTGAGAGAAAGACACCTACAAACAAGTATGAGTGGCTAGTTTAGTGGAAGACTTGATGTCCCCTCAACTAACCACCTAACAACCTTAGCTACCCAACAACCTTGACATATGTCAATATTGTGTAAGGGCATACCTAAGTAGGCTTATGCCTAAGTTTGTGTATGCCCAATAGATGAGGATGATGACAATCTAGAACCATGTGTAGGACAATGTAGAGAATGAATATCTTAAGAGGATAATGTTGATGTAGCTTCATCAAGACTATCATTGAAGAGAAAATTGATGTCCTTAATGTGTGCTTCAATGTTAGCAATGTGGGACTCTACAAATAGACAAGTGATGTCAGGTAGAAATTTGTCCTAATCAACAATGCTAGGAAGACTAGTATCTTGTTACAAAGAAGTGCTAGAAGATTTCAAAGAAGTGACTCTAAAATCTAATGAAGCAACAGTATGAGTGATGAATTCTTCTATGTCAATGGAACATTATGTTTTTATATCATGATTAGGGATGTGAGTTGTGATCAAAGCAGGATCATGTGGGAATAGAGAAACATTGGAGTCTCCATATATCTCCCATATTTTGATCCATAATACATGTGGACAATCAATATCCATGATGGCATACAAAGAATCATCTAGAATATGTAAATTGATCAATCCAACAATCGCATCAGGATGATTAAACCACTTAGCCTTCTAAGATTGTTTACTAGGTTTAGGGATATGTCCATACAGATATGGCATGAGATTATGGTACCTGAGGTGTTTCAGGATGCCTTCACACCAAGACATATATTCCCTTGGTTAGGTTGATTACAGTAGAGTGAGTTTCATATCCCATGATTAGAACATGTTAATTCCTTTAGACAAATAGAAATCAACACATTAGGTAACCCCCCTGTTGACACTCATTTTGACTAGGGGTTGATTTGTCATGATCAGGAGGTTTCTTCATTTGAAGCCTTTATCTTCTTGCCCATTTTTTCTAAGTGTTGGACCTCCTCAGCATTTTTCAACTGTAGCATCATGTTTTCCTGAGGAGGAGGTCATCATCATCATCTTGTCTTCGATGGTCTGCATCATCATGTTCTTCGTCGACTGGGTTTTTCATCGTCATCATCATATTCAGTCATCGGGTGATGTTTGGTTTTTATCATGATGATGCTGCCGAGCTACAGTGCGCCCTCATCTGCTTGCGAGGGTGATGTTTCAAAGTCTCCGGTGATCTTCCATTTATCACCTTGCGCGAGCATGATGATGATGTTGCTTATTCTTTGAATTGCTCGACCTAACTTGTTTTTTTTTCCTAAGGGTCGTGTTCATCATCATCATATTTCCAGTTATCATCCTGCTGCTTGCGGAGGTCATCATATTTTCTGCCTTCATGATATTTCGCCGGGGTGATATTTTTATCATCGAGTGATCTTGGTTAACATCATCCTGATGATGTTGTTGAAGAGTTGTAATTGCGACCCGATATTCACTAGGGTCATCATATTTTGGAACGTCAGGATGATCTTAGTCAATATCATCCTGATGATGTTGTATCACTTCTTGTTCTTTGTTTCTCATCCTGATGATGCTGACGTCATCCGTATATCAGGGTGATATTTTTCTTTCTGCCTATCTGCATCATGATATTCGCGAAGGAGGGGGTGATATTTTCATATCACCCGGATATATGTTTGTTCGAACATCATGATGATGTTGATATCAAGGAGATATCCGCCTGCTGGTTTCGCGTGTTATCTATTGAGGGTGATCTTTTCAAGCAGCATCATCATGTTCAGTTTTCACCCCGATCTTACAGAGGAGCTACAGTGCAACCTGATGTTCGAACGTCAGGAGGATATTTCCAAATATCCGGTTGTCTTCCGAATATCATGATGATGTTAATATGATGATGACGTCATCAAGGTCCGCGGGGGTCATATTTCTAACAACTGATCATCTTGAAGAGACCTCCTGATATTTGCAAACATGATGATGACGTCATCCGGATGTGAGGAGGTGCGCAGTAGGCGGATATGATGATGACGTCAGCAGGATATGATGATGACGTCATCAGGATGTTCATCGGCCAGACTTTTGTTATAAGCTCACAGGAGGATGTTCCTCCGAAGGATCAGGTTGTGCCGATTATCATGAAGGTTATATTTCAAATATCATGATGACGTCAGGGTGATTTTTCGAACAACAGGATATTGGTGCAGGAGCACCCACACATGATCAGGATATAGGTCCGCATGATGACATACATGATCAGGATGTTGGATAGTTATCATCATGCTGACGGGATAACCTATTTTTAGTATGTTTGACTTATCATGTAATAAGGTCCACTGTGACCGATGCTATGTAATAGTTCAGCATAGGAGTATGTGTAGGCAGTTAGAGATCGGGATAACAGCGTCTGAGCTGTCCTCTCTCCCAGCCGCTTGGAAGCTCCCAGCCGCTGGGAAGTGATGTTAGTAGTACTCGAAGGATTTGTTATATATACCTTCGATCTGTAGGGTTTAGACATAGTTTTTGATATAGTTTGCTATAGTTTTGATATTGATGTACTGGTGTTGAGTAGATATTCAGGAGAGCAGTTCAGACATTGTGAAGCTGTATTCAGGACACTGAATTTCAATTGAATAAGATCTCGTCTTTTGCATTATCTGTTTGCATCTGTGTTGAATTCCTTTCCGTTTTGCAAGCTAATGACCACTTTCAACCCTTCCACCGGTTGATCCTGCAAATCGGTGGAATGGTCCTGTATCATAGATTAGATTGCATTTGTGTTTTCTGCTTGTGCATTGCATTGTTCAGGAGATCTGTTAGAAGCATGCTGTAAATCAGCCTAGCATCCTCATGTGCTAGGTCTAGAAGATAAACTGTTAGATTTTGGTTTGGAGGTGATCCGGCCCGGTCATCACATGATCTTTATGAAATTATGCGGTTGTGAGTGTTTTCATGCAGTGGAAGGATACACAGGAGACTGCATGTGCGTTTCCAGTCAGGACGAGCCGCAACATCATCTGCGAATCCATCGCCATCAGGATCGGGTCATGAAGTTGTTGAATTTTGCATGTTGCAGGTGCATCATGATGTTTTGAGTTGGATATATACTCAGTGTATATATCGCAGTCAGGATCATCTCTCGGGGAAGGTCATCATCCGCATATCGCTAACGGATGCGGGTGTGAAAGTTGAGTTTTTGGCTAAGTGTTGAAGAGTTCATCAGGATGATGTGTGACGTCATCGTCATCAGGATATGACGTCATCGTCATCAGGATATTAGGAAATCCCTCTATGCGGTTTTATCCTGTTGCCGTTAAGTGGAAGGGTATCGGCGTAGGCAGGAAGTTGTATTAGCATCATCAGGAGGTTTCGAAGAACCGGATGTTTAATATCATGATGCTATTGCTTGTATCGTCGGGCAGTGAAACATCGAAGGCAAGTTGTTGAAGTGGAACGTCATCAGGATATTTGGACAACCGGATATTTGGATATCCTGCTGACGAAGGTGATAGTGAATATCATGATGATGCCGCTTGTATTTGGCACCCGATGAACAGTGCAACCAGAGGATGTTTGCGCCGTTGATTATCATGATGATGATGACAGGCGACAGTCGAAGGAGGTAAATAGTAATCGACAGGGGGATATTTGCGATCATCAGAAATATGATGATGCTGTTGAAATATGATGATGCAGTTGGTGTTGTTAGGAAATATGATGATGATGTTCAGCCGATAGAGAAGTTTATCATGCTGTTTGTTTTGTTGGCAGCTCCTTCCTGTTAGGTTGCCTCCGTTGCGTTCCACTCTGCATCATAGTGGTATCAGAGCGAGGTTAGGATCTTTTGGAAAAGATAAGCAGGATGTCAGACGAAGAAGGAACATCTGAGTTCCCAACAAAGATGACCAACGCTGAATTGGCAGTTCTGGTGAAGAAGCAGATTGCAGAAAGCAGGGCCGTGAAGGCTCAGAATCAGGAGTTGAAAGATGAATTAGCAAAGCTGAGGAGCAAAGTAGGTTCTGGTAGAGAAGATGATAGGGAAGAAGAGGATATCCCTAGTTGGAGCGAGGAGGTCGTTCCTGCAGACCAGAGACCGCTGTTGAACGCCCTCAAGGCCATGGAGAGGAGAACCATGGATGTGAAGCTGGACTTGCCAGTGTTTACAGGTAAGATGGACCCTGATTCGGTAATGGAATGGATAGACTGTCTGAACAATTTCTTTGTGACAGAGGAGATACCAGAACAGCAGAGAGTGAAGATAGCATAGTCAAAGATGAAAGAAGCTGCCTTGACATGGTGGAACTTTGTTCAGGATGATAGAGTGCAGGAGGGAAAACGTAGAGTTGCCACATGGAAGAAGATGATGGAATTGGTAAAGGAGGCTTATATTCCTTTGGACTACAGTATCCAGCTACACAAGAGGAAGCAGAACCTGAAGCAGAAGGAGCTAGATGTCAGCTCATATACAGAAGAGTTCATGAAGCTCTGTATGAAGACCAAGGGGAAAGAAAGTGAGGAAGAAAAGGTAGCCAGATACCTTAATGGACTGAGGTTTAATATTCAGGAAGATCTGAGTCTGCATAACCCAGATACAGTGCAGAAAAGTTTTCAGTTGGCACTGAAGGTGGAAGAAAAGCTGAAGAGAAAGCAAGATCAGAACAACAGAGGAAGAGGAAGACAACAAAGAGGAGGAAGAAGTCCTTTCAGAGGCAGAGGACAAGGACAGGGATATCAAGGAGAGTCTAGTCAAGACAATAGCAAGGGCAACAATAGCCAGAGTCAGAGAGAGAATTTCAGTCAGCAAGGTAACTTCAGAGGTAGAAGACCTTACAGAGGAAGATCCCAGGGCAGAGGATCCATCAGGTGTTACAACTGTAACAAAGAAGGCCATATAGCCAGCAGATGTCCAGACAAGGCCACAAGCTCAGCAGGTGAAAGGAGGACAAATTTGGTCAATGAACCTGATAATCAAAGTAGGACAAGTTCTAATGATTTCCAGAGTGTGAATGGTCCTGAGAATTATGGATATCCAGAAAGTGGAGAATCCCTGATGATGAGAAGAACAGTAACTACCATGAAGGTACCTGATCAAGAAGCCCCTCAGAGGAAGTCCCTTTTCAGAACCACTTGCAAAGCAGGAGGTAAAGCTTGTAGAGTTTTGATTGATTCTGGTTCTACTGAGAACTTTGTGTCTGAAGAAATGGTGGTGAAGCTGAAGCTTAGGAGATTGCCTCATCCATCTCCATATAAGGTCTCATGGCTTACTCAAGGTCAGCAGACAACTGTAGAAGAGCAGGCTTGGGTAGAGTTTCAGATTGGTGGATATAAAGATAAGTTGTTGTTTGATATCACCAAGATGGATGCTTGCAACCTTTTGTTTGGTAGACCATGGCAATATGATCTGAAGGCACAGCATGATGGTGTCAAAAACACCTATAAAATCACTAAGGATGGTAAAGATGTAACACTATTCCCATTGAAGGAGAAAGAGGAGAAGTCTAAAGGCAAAGAAGTGAAGGTCATGCTGATGGAAGGCAAACAGTTTATGAAAGAAGTGGCAGCAGAAGGTACAGTTGCATATGCCCTAATCCCCTGTATGAGTGTGAATAAGACACAACAGCAAGAAGCCAAGAAGGAGAAGAAGCCAAGGTTGATAGACCCAGCTGTCCAAGAGTTATTGGATAAGTACAAAGGTGTTATCTCAGAGGGAATGCCAAGATCCCTACCACCTATCAGAGATATTAGTCATTGCATAGACTTGATTCCAGGGTCTACACTTCCAAATAAAGCAGCTTATAAGCTTACCCCAGAACAGAATGTAGAAGTAGCCAGGCAGATTGAAGAACTGATGAATTCAGGTTTGATTGGAAAGAGTTTGAGCCCATGTGCAGTACCAGCTGTACTAGCACCTAAGAAGGAAGGCACTTGGAGACTTTGTACAGATTCCAGAGCCATCAACAAGATCACAATCAGGTATAGGTTTCCAATCCCCAGAATTGAGGATTTACTTGATTGTTTGGGAAATGCCAAGTACTTTACTAAAATAGACTTGAAGAGTGGATACCATCAGATAAGGATTAGACCAGGTGATGAGTGGAAGACGGCATTCAAAACAAATGAAGGTTTGTATGAATGGAAGGTTATGCCTTTTGGTTTGTCTAATGCCCCTAGTACTTTCATGAGGCTGATGAATGAGGTTCTGAAGGAATTCATTGGTAAGTTTGTCATAGTCTATTTAGATGACATTCTGATTTTCAGTAACACCAGAGAAGAACATCTCAGGCATATAGAGCTGGTTCTCAAGAGATTACATGCAGAGAAGCTGATGATAAACTTGGACAAGTGTTTGTTCATGAAGCAGGAGATCACCTATTTAGGTTTTGTCATCTCACAAGGCAAGCTGCAGATGGATAAGGAGAAGGTGAGTGCCATTTTGAATTGGCCAACTCCACAGACCATGAATGAAGTTAGAAGTTTCCATGGGTTAGCAACCTTCTACAGAAAGTTCATCAGAGGGTTCAGTCATATTTGTGCACCCATGTTGGATACCATCAAAGGAGGACAAAAGTGCAGGTTTGTTTGGACTCAAGGAGCAGATGATTCCTTTGAGGCATTGAAGAGGAAGGTGGCACAGCAGCCAGTCCTTGCACTTCCAGATTTCAATAAGATCTTTCAGGTAGAGTGTGATGCCAGTCACATGGCCATTGGAGCAGTACTCAGTCAAGAGGGTAGACCAATTGCATTCTTCAGTGAAAAGCTCAATGATGCTAAGAAAAGGTATTCATCATATGATCTGGAAATGTATGCTTTAGTTCAGTCCCTAAAGAAATGGAGGCATTACCTGATGCCAAAGGAGTTCATAGTCTTCACAGATAATCAAGCTTTGAGTTTCATCAACAGTCAGGAGAAGCTGAACCACAGACATATGAAGTGGGTAGAAACACTACAGGCTTTCACTTTTACCTTGAAGCATAAGAAAGGGGTTAAGAACAAAGTTGCAGATGCTTTAAGCAGGAGAGTCCTCACAGTAAATCAGATTCAGTTAGAGAGTGTTGGCATTGACTCACTCAAGACCATGTATGAGTCTGATGAAGATTTTGGAGAAATATATCAGGTCTGTACTTCTTTTGGGGAGAAATACCATGCTGAGTTCTCTGAATACCTGATCCAAGATGGATTGCTGTTCAAGGGTGGACAGTTGTGTATTCCCAGATGTTCTATGAGGTTGAATATAGTCAAGGAGAAACATTGTGGAGCAATGGCAGGTCATTTTGGTCTAGACAAGACTCTTGATCTGGTCAGGAGGCATTATTTCTGGCCTAAGTTGCAGTCAGATGTCAGGAAATTTGTAGAAACCTGTGTAATTTGTCAGAAGGCTAAAGGCAGGTCAACTAATGCAGGGTTATACCAGCCCTTACCCATACCTACCAGACCATGGGAAAGTATCAGTATGGATTTTGTTTTAGGTTTGCCAAGGACCAGGAGAGGATTTGACAGTGTCTTTGTTGTAGTGGACAGGTTCAGTAAGATGGCACATTTCTTGCCATGCAAAACCACTGCAGATGCCTCATATATTGCAGATTTATTCTTCAGGGAAGTTGTCAGAATTCATGGGTTGCCTTTGAGCATAGTTTCAGACAGAGATGTGAAGTTTGTAGGTCATTTCTGGAGAACCCTATGGAGGAAGCTGGGAACCAATTTATCATTTTCCTCTGCATATCATCCTCAAACGGATGGACAAACTGAGGTTGTGAACCGTTCCTTAGGGAATCTACTTAGATGCTTGACAAAACAGCATGGAGAGAAGTGGGACAATATTCTGTCTCAAGCTGAGTTTTCATATAATGATACTGTCAACAGGAGCACAGGAAAATCGCCTTTTCAGGTAGTCTATGGAATGCATCCCAGAGGTATTTTAGAGTTGCGAGAACTACCTACAGCAGATCCTGTTAGTGCAGATGGAGAAGCTTTTGCTGAAGCAATCAAAGAAGTTCATGATCAGGTTAAGACCCAACTCCAGCAAACCACTTTGAAATATAAGGAGTATGCTGACAAGAAGAAGAAAGATGTTCAATTTGCTGTTGGAGATTTGGTTTGGGTTCACTTGAAGAAAGACAGGCTCCCTAAAGGGAAGTATACTAAGCTCATGCAAAAGAAAGTTGGACCATGTCAGATTTTGCAAAAGCATGGACAGAATGCTTATAAGATCCAACTACCACCTGATCTTGGTTTATCTCCTATCTTCAATGTATGTGACTTAACTCCATACAAGGCTAATCCAGATGCAGATCAGGATATCCTACAGGATACAGTTGCTGAAGACATTCCTCCCCATGATCCTCCCCAGATACAGCAGATTTTGGACACTAGAGTGGTCAAACAGACCAGGAACAAGAAGTATTTGGAGTACCTCGTCTCTTGGAAGGGATAGCCGACTTCTGAAGCAGTCTGGATGACTGCAGAACAGATACAGAAACATGGTGCCGACCTTGATACTCTCATCTCAAGTGGACTTGAGATTTCTTCTTTTGGGGAGTATGGTGCAGGAGCACCCGCACATGATCAGGATATAGGTCCGCATGATGACATACATGATCAGGATGTTGGATAGTTATCATCATGCTGACGGGATAACCTATTTTTAGTATGTTTGACTTATCATGTAATAAGGTCCACTGTGACCGATGCTATGTAATAGTTCAGCATAGGAGTATGTGTAGGCAGTTAGAGATCGGGATAACAGCGTCTGAGCTGTCCTCTCTCCCAGCCGCTTGGAAGCTCCCAGCCGCTGGGAAGTGATGTTAGTAGTACTCGAAGGATTTGTTATATATACCTTCGATCTGTAGGGTTTAGACATAGTTTTTGATATAGTTTGCTATAGTTTTGATATTGATGTACTGGTGTTGAGTAGATATTCAGGAGAGCAGTTCAGACATTGTGAAGCTGTATTCAGGACACTGAATTTCAATTGAATAAGATCTCGTCTTTTGCATTATCTGTTTGCATCTGTGTTGAATTCCTTTCCGTTTTGCAAGCTAATGACCACTTTCAACCCTTCCACCGGTTGATCCTGCAAATCGGTGGAATGGTCCTGTATCATAGATTAGATTGCATTTGTGTTTTCTGCTTGTGCATTGCATTGTTCAGGAGATCTGTTAGAAGCATGCTGTAAATCAGCCTAGCATCCTCATGTGCTAGGTCTAGAAGATAAACTGTTAGATTTTGGTTTGGAGGTGATCCGGCCCGGTCATCACATGATCTTTATGAAATTATGCGGTTGTGAGTGTTTTCATGCAGTGGAAGGATACACAGGAGACTGCATGTGCGTTTCCAGTCGGGACGAGCCGCAACATCATCTGCGAATCCATCGCCATCAGGATCGGGTCATGAAGTTGTTGAATTTTGCATGTTGCAGGTGCATCATGATGTTTTGAGTTGGATATATACTCAGTGTATATATCGCAGTCAGGATCATCTCTCGGGGAAGGTCATCATCCGCATATCGCTAACGGATGCGGGTGTGAAAGTTGAGTTTTTGGCTAAGTGTTGAAGAGTTCATCAGGATGATGTGTGACGTCATCGTCATCAGGATATGACGTCATCGTCATCAGGATATTAGGAAATCCCTCTATGCGGTTTTATCCTGTTGCCGTTAAGTGGAAGGGTATCGGCGTAGGCAGGAAGTTGTATTAGCATCATCAGGAGGTTTCGAAGAACCGGATGTTTAATATCATGATGCTGTTGCTTGTATCATCGGGCAGTGAAACATCGAAGGCAAGTTGTTGAAGTGGAACGTCATCAGGATATTTGGACAACCGGATATTTGGATATCCTGCTGACGAAGGTGATAGTGAATATCATGATGATGCCGCTTGTATTTGGCACCCGATGAACAGTGCAACCGGAGGATGTTTGCGCCGTTGATTATCATGATGATGATGACAGGCGACAGTCGAAGGAGGTAAATAGTAATCGACAGGGGGATATTTGCGATCATCAGAAATATGATGATGCTGTTGAAATATGATGATGCAGTTGGTGTTGTTAGGAAATATGATGATGATGTTCAGCCGATAGAGAAGTTTATCATGCTGTTTGTTTTGTTGGCAGCTCCTTCCTGTTAGGTTGCCTCCGTTGCGTTCCACTCTACATCAGATATCATGCTGCTGGAAGATGATGATGATGAAGTCTATACTAGTGTCGTCAGGAGCAAAAGCACCGACATGATATATGCTCATGACCTAGTATATAAGGTGTTATTGAGGTCATCGCGGGGTGCATGTGGGATATTGTTATCCTGCATTTTCAAATATCATGATGATGAGTCTCGGCGGGAAAAGCTTGCGATGGTCTGTATGATGATTTTCCCTAGGCCGCGGGTTGGTGCGCCATTAATGGCGATTGTTGCAGAGGTGTGGGCGATGGCGTGGGTCGATCTTGTACCCGACTGAAGGTGTCAATCAGCGGATGATGGCGCAGGGCTCGAGAAATCTTCTTGTCTCCTCCCCTACCTGCTGCATTCAAGTTTGGGCGCCAATCCGGTTGTGTTTGAGCGCCATTTTCATGATACTGTGTATCTGGCGAAATTTTGGTCAACAATGTAATTAATTGCTGAGCACCTACCTGGCTGTTATAAGCAGGTGGTGTTGCTCATTTCAAAGGTTGTTGAAAGTTGATGATTTTGGCTCTGTAATGCATGACAAGCTGATCTGGTTGCTCTGTACAGCTTACCTGTGAGTTTATGTATCTCTTGTTGTTTGTTTTTGGCATGAACCCACTGATTTCATGATTAAACTTATATGAGAAATGTTGTTTGGCATGTGTTGTGTTAATTCTGTCTCCAGTATTGCATGTATCCTTCTTCTGAATCTGGATGTTTGGTAATGTTTAGATTCTAGAGCATAGAATTCCTGTGTTGAATGTCTGATCTTTTAACTTCTATTCAAGGGGTAGATTAAACTGTTTTCAGGTTGAACATTGGGAAGGGTATACTGCAGTAGGGATACCATAAGTAGAGATAACTCAACACTCTGTATTGGGAGATATCTGCAAGCCAGGTATCACATGTATCCCCTTGAAATCCAGTTCTAGCTGTTCATGCTGATCATTCACAGGTGTATGTCTACTGACTCCAGGCCCTGGATAGGCACCAATCATGCTTTGTTTTGTGTTATAACCATATCCAGCTTTGCATCCAAGCTTAAAATCCAAATCAAAATCTAAAACCAACATTAGGATATTAGAGTTAGTTTTAGGAACCTCAGTCCTCTGTCTACAATTGCAAATAGGCCCAAAGCTAGCCCCTTTGCCCTTATCTTTCAGTTTTGGTCTACTTACAAGAGGACTATCTGCTTTCTGTCAGCATCCCAGCCTTGTATGCATATCCTCATGGATGTTGAATAGGGAATACCCCCCTAGGTCTTGCAGAGCCTGAAGAAGAAGAGGAGATAAAATATAGAGTCTATCTCCTACACTGTTGGCCCCCTGGCCCAGAGATCCTGTTGATCACTGATGGCTACCTTGTAGGGAAATCTAGGAATAAGCATCCAGTCTGGAAAAAAGTCAACAGAAATTGGCGACTCCGCTGGGGACTGAGAAGTAAAAGATTATCTAATCATCTCCAGTGATATATATGTGACCCATCTGAGTCAGCAATAGTAATCTACTCCACTGGGGAATCTTGTGAAAGAACCCTGGTTTTCAGAAGAAAACAATTCCTAGCAATAGGTGGCGACTCCGAAGTAATCTCCCAACCGGTCAAAGTAAATTTATATGCAGGGGAGAAGATCCCAACAAAATCCTCTATTTGAAGAGTTACCATTAACAAAAAGAATGATGTATAGAAGAAAGGGAACTGTCTCAACTAGTCATGAGAGCTCCCCCAGAAAAAGTGATGATGTACAAGATAACCCTAGGCCATCAGGACAGCATGCTCCTTATTTTTCAAGTGCAGAAGCTGATATCCAAGGTGCATATGAGAGGCAACAGGGTGGTAGTATGAGAATGAGGTCAGAGGTGTTCCAAGAACGCCCTTTTCTAGACCCAAGTGAGAGGTTTGAAGAGGCAGAGTCCCTAAGGGATGATGAAGATGATGACCCAAATGGTATGAGACCATCTACCTCCAGACCTAAGGATGAACAATTGGCAGAAGAAATCAAAAGCCTAAGAGCAGAACTAGAATACCTACAAGCCATGAAAATCAGAGATGATATACAGCAGAAAGTGCAAGCCTTGAGAACTGCCCAAAATAATTCAGTTCCTACCTTAGAAAATGCAAATATGCAAAGACATCAGCAAAGATATGAAGTGCATCATCAGCATCATGATGACAGACAAAATGTGAATGATGCTAGGATACCACTAAACAATGCAGGAAACCAAAATGCAAATAGAAATGTTAATGTTAATCAGCCAAACAGACAGCCTATGCAGCTAGATAGATTCAGGCAGCTGGTGTTTGATGGTATTCCTGGGTATCCTAACCCCATTGATAAGCATCTGAGGCTGCAAGTGCCTAAGTTTTCAGGAAACAATACAGTGTCAGGAGAAGATCATCTAAAGGCCTTCCAAAATGTCATGGACAATTTTGAGGTTGAGCATGAGGATGTTTTCATGAAGTCATTCATGCAATCCTTAATAGATGAGGCAAGAGAATGGTACAGGAATCTGCCTGACCGGAGTATATCATCATGGGATGATTTTAAGAGGATGTTCAAGGAGCAATATGGTGATAAAACTGACCCTAGCTTCTTTGTAAATGAGTTCACCAGCATCACCAAAGGGTCAAATGAACAGGTTGCAGACTTTAATGCAAGATTTACTAAAGTGTTGAACAAATTGCCACATCATATGAGGCCAAATGAACCAATGTGCATAATTTTGTACATCAATGCCTTTGATGCAAAGACTGCATATGGACTGAGAGATAAAGGTCCTGCCACTCTCAGGGATGCTTTCAGGATTGCAATAAATATTGAAAACAATAGGAAAGCATCAGGCAAGACAAATAGAAGGGATGATGTAAAAATTCTGCAGAATCCAAATAAGCCTCAGAACACTCAAGGTAGTACATCTGCTCCTGAAGATAAGATAGACAAACTGGCAAATGTTGTTAAGGACCTGAGCTATAGATTAGCTAGAAGTGAAAAAGGGATGGGTCCTGATAGGCAAGTCTATCAAAGACAGGAAAAGAGGCCATCATTACATGATATGCCTTATAACACCAATTGGCATGATGGTAAGCCTGTATATCCATGTAACAACACAAGTCAGAGGGCTCAACATGCCAAGGAAACTCCTGATCCCCTGAAGAAAACTATAAATATTGCTGATGATGCTCCGTGGTGTATAATCTGTCAGATGCCACATTCACAGTCACAGTGCATGATTGCCCAATCTTTGTATGATAATGCTACATCTTGTAATGAGTGCAATGAGCCACATCATGTGCAGGATGATGATGTTAACATGATGTCCATAGGTAATGGATATACTCTATATGGTGCTGATGAGAAGACAGATGATCAGGTTCAGGCCTGCCAACAGTCCCCATATGATGAAGATCATGAGGATAATTATGTGTATGCTCAGAACTCACACAATTTTCTGAGTAGCTTACACCGACCTTCTGATGAGGAAATCAGAGCCTTCACAGCTGCAGCAGTTGCTCAGGTCAAGAGCAACTACAATCTCAGAGGTAAAAATCAGGTTGGCAGCCCACATCAGCCAGAAGATATTTCTGCAGGTCAGCAGATGCATGGTCATAAAGGAACTGAACCACAAAAAAGGCAGTGGGTAAATAACAAGCAGAACTTTAGATACAGAACAGGTCATGATTTCCAAGGACCAGAAAACAAAACCCCTCAGGCTGAAGATCAAAGTAGAGGTTCCCAAGACAGGAATGATGATCAGGGAACTATGAGAATGAAAGCTAAGTCAGCTCAGGATAAAAGCAAGATTGTGGAGCAAGCTACAACTGCTGTACAAAACTGTGCTCCATTTGATATAGCCCAGATCCTCACTCAGGTAAAGGTCTCTGTTCCACTTATGGAACTCATGAAAGTGGAAGAGATCAAGAATAGAACAATATCCCTAATCTCAGGGGTACCTTTTCAAGTTAAGCAAAATGATCAGACCCAGGGTGAGAAACAGGTCATGTGCAATGAAGAAGATGAGACTCCTGAAGTCTATTTAGGAATGACCATGACAAAGTGTCCTTCACAGGTGGAACCATTTTATGTTTCCCTGGTTATAAATGGTAAAATAATTAGAAATTGTATGCTTGACTCTGGAGCATCCACAAATGTCATGCCTTTGGCTATCATGCAACAAACAAGATTAAAAATTGACAAGGCATGTGGAAAATGCTATGCAATGGATGCCAGAGAGGTACCAGTTATTGGAATCATGAAGGATGTGGATTTCAAACTGGCAGCATTTCCTGAAAAGAAATATAAGATGAATATAACAGTGGTTGACATCAAGCCACAGTATGGTATGCTGCTGTCAAGAAGATGGGCAGCACTAATAGGTGGAAGTATGCAGCTGGACCTGTCATATGCCATGATTCCAATGAATGGCAGGGATGTCAAGTTAATCAGAGAGCAGAGATCATCAGAGACAGTGGAAGACCAAGAAGCAAATGAACAGGTATGCTTTGTGGACACTGACTGTGATAACTTCAAGGTTGTCTCAGATGATACAGAAGATGAAAAGAAAAATGTCTGCACTGAAGAGCTGGATCAGCAAGGATTGTGGACCATGTTTTTTGATGGAGCTTGTGCAAAAGAAGGTTCTGGAGCTGGAGTTGTCTTCCTGTCTCCAACTGGTAAGCTCCTCAAATCCTCTTTCTTGCTGAGGTTTGATTGCACAAATAATATTGCAGAATATGAGGCTTTACTTTTAGGCCTGAATATTGCTCTCAAACATGGAATTAAGATGTTAAGAGTATTTGGAGACTCTGAGCTGATTGTATCCCAAATCAGAAATAAGTATGCTGCAAAGAATAAAAGACTGAAACAATACAAGCATGCTGTTTGGGATACTATTGAGTTATTTGATGCATTTTCAATTGGCTGGGTAGAAAGGTCAAAAAATGTTATGGCTGATTTCTTAGCCAATGTTGCAATAAGGCCAGATGACATCACTCTGTCAGGTGTCACAGATGTAGAAGTTAAAATTAGGCCTGCCATACCAGAAAACATATGCAGTTGGCAAGTTTTTAATGATGATAGGGATTTGCTGAAATTTTTGCACTGCATAGATGAGTATGAGAACCAACAGATTGATTTCCAAGCTTTTGTAGAAACTGTAGATGGAAAAGAGACTCTTGTAGGGAAGGAGATCATCCAGTTGAAGACTAACAAGATCCCTAGAGGGTTAGTGGCTTTGGAAAGAGCCTTTGACAGTAGAGACAAAATGGTCACAAAGACATCCCCCACAAATAAGGAGGATTTAGAAGAAATAAATTTGGGGACATCTCAGGCCCCTCAGAAGGTATATATTGGCAAACAGCTCAAACCACACATAAGAAGTATGCTGATTGCATTGCTAAAAGGGTATAAACATGTTTTTGCTTGGTCATATGAGGACCTAAGAGCTTATAGAGAAGACTTATTCCAGCATGAGATCCCACTGAAGCCTGAAGCTAAGCCATTTAGACAGAGGCAAAGGCCTATAAATCCTACCTTAGCTCCCAAGATGCAGGAAGAACTCAAAAGGCTCAGGGATGCTGGAATAATTGTGCCCATCAGACATTCAACTTGGGTGTCTAACCTTGTCCCAGTCAGGAAAAAGAATGGTGATATTAGGCTTTGTGTGGATTTTAGGAACTTGAATGTATCCTCTTTGAAGGATAACTATCCATTGCCTAATATGGAAGCTATGTTGCAGAAAGTGACTGGTTGTGAACTCCTATCCATGATGGATGGATTTTCAGGATATAACCAGGTGAAGGTAAAAGAATCAGAACAGTATAAGACTGCCTTTACCACTCCATGGGGAACGTATGTGTATGTTAGAATGCCATTTGGACTAACAAATGCAGGTGCTACATTTCAAAGAGCAATGGATGTTGCTTTTGCAGGGCTGATTGATTCAATCCTGGCAGTATATCAGGATGACCTGACTGCCTACTCAAAGAAAGAGGAGCAGCATTGTATGCATCTGGAGCAGATCTTCATAAGAGCACTAGAATATGGTATTTCTCTAAACCCAAAGAAGTGTGCCTTTGGAGTAGTTGAAGGAAAGCTTCTGGGACACATTGTTTCCAAGGATGGAGTCAGGATAGATCCAGAGAGAGTGGCAGCCATTGACAGGATCCAAATGCCAAAAACTGTGAAAGGAGTTCAGTCCTTCTTTGGACAGGTAAACTTTGTCAGAAGATTTGTTCCCAACTTTGCAGAGATCACAAGGAACATTTCCAAGATGATGAAAAAGGATGCAACTGTCAACTGGGAAAGGGAAGCAACAGAATCATTTCAGAATATTAAAGAGGCAATAAAGATGGCCCCTGTTCTTAAATCTCCTGATTTTTCTAGGCCATTCCAGGTGTTCTCATTTGCTTCCTTTCATACTGTAGCTGCATGTTTGTTATAGAAAAATGAAGATGGTTTTGAACAGCCCATCGCCTTCTTCAGTATGTCCCTGCAGGCCTCTGAGTTGAAATATGACATTATGGAGAAGCAGGCATATGCACTTGTTAGAGCCATTAAAAGTTTCAGACCATACTTGGTAGGGTCACATATAATTGCATATGTACCTCATGCTGCAGTCAAAGACATATTCACTCAGCAGGAGGTGACTGGAAGAAGGTGCAGATGGATAAACAAACTGCAGGAATTCAACATAGACATACAAGTTACTAAGTTGATAAGAGGACAAGGACTAGCCAAGATGATGGCACAGTCAAACTTGGAAGCATGCCAAGTTAATGCAGTCCAAGATGAGAATGTAAGTGCATCAGGATCTGAATGGTACAAGGATATTGTCTATTATTTGCAAAATCTGAATTGTCCCTCCCATTTCAGTGACAATCAAAAGAGGACTCTGAAGCTACATGCAATCAGGTATGTTGTTGTTCAAGGTGAGCTGTACTGGAAAAATCCTGATGGTGTGCTGCTGAGATGTGTGGATAAGAATATGGCTAACAATATTTTGATTGACATGCATAAAGGATTGTGTGGTGGCCATTATACTGCCCAAACAACAGCTCATAAAATTCTCAGGGCAGGATATTGGTGGCCCACTCTCTTTTCAGATGCACAAAAGTTAGTAAGGAAGTGTGACCCTTGCCAGAGATTCTCAGGAAAGCTGAAATATCATGGTGCTTTACCCCTCAGAACTGCACCTGTGGATGCTCCATTCCAGCAATGGGGAATTGATTTTATAGGGGAAATTGCAGACAAATCAAGTGGGGGACACAGTTGGATTTTGGTGGCAACTGACTACTTTACCAAATGGATTGAGGCCATTCCAACTAAAAGAGCTACAAGTAAGGTGGTGACAGATTTCATACTAGAGAACATCATCATCAGGTTTGGAGTACCATCTAAAATAATCACTGATAATGCTATGTGCTTCAGATCAGGTGAGTTTGTTGATTTTTGCAATAGGTATGGGATAAGCCTGTCATATACATCACCATATCACCCACAAGGAAATGGTCAAGCAGAATCAAGCAATAGGAGCATCATGAAAATTGTCAAGAGGATACTGGACAAGAACAAGAGAGCTTGGGACTCAAAGTTGAATTTAGCAGTATGGGCTGACAGAGTGACTGTGAAAAGGGCTATTGGGAAGTCACCTTTTGAGCTAGTATATGGTGCATCAGCTAGACTGCCCATAAACAATCTCCTACCAGTTTATAGATTCATTCAAGAGTATGATGAGGAGATTGAAGATCCCATGACAGAAAGAGTGAATCAGCTGGTTGCATTGGATGAAGACAGAAGGAGAGCCCACCAGATCAATCTCAAAAGACAACAAGGGGTGAAATATCAGTTTGACAGGAGAGCTACAAAAAGGAAGTTTCAAGTAAATGATCTGGTGCTCATTTGGAATGCTAAAGATCAGGAAAAGGGTAAACATGGTAAGTTTCAACCCTTATGGATGGGCCCATATCAGGTTTGCAATACTCATGGGGAGGATTCTTATTTCCTCCAGGCCCTAGATGGTGAAATTCTGGAATTGCCTGTGCATGGCCAATTCCTTAAGTTCTATTTTGCATAATGACTGGTTGCTGTGCACATTTGTAAAATATGTATGTAGTGTAAATGCCTTGTACAGCTCGCGTTTTTTGGCTTTTTGTCAGGTCTGCCCAGAGATCTGGTTCTCGCTGCAGGTTTTCACCTACACGTCCCCATTCGGAGCCACTGTTGACACTCATTTTGACCAGGGGTTGATTTGTCATGATCAGGAGGTTTCTTCATTTGAAGCCTTTATCTTCTTGCCCATTTTTTCTAAGTGTTGGACCTCCTCAGCATTTTTCAACTGCAGCATCATGTTTTCCTGAGGAGGAGGTCATCATCATCATCTTGTCTTCGATGGTCTGCATCATCATGTTCTTCGTCGACTGGGTTTTTCATCGTCATCATCATATTCAGTCATCGGGTGATGTTTGGTTTTTATCATGATGATGCTGCCGAGCTACAGTGCGCCCTCATCTGCTTGCGAGGGTGATGTTTCAAAGTCTCCGGTGATCTTCCATTTATCACCTTGCGCGAGCATGATGATGATGTTGCTTATTCTTTGAATTGCTCGACCTAACTTGTTTTTTTTTCCTAAGGGTCGTGTTCATCATCATCATATTTCCAGTTATCATCCTGCTGCTTGCGGAGGTCATCATATTTTCTGCCTTCATGATATTTCGCCGGGGTGATATTTTTATCATCGGGTGATCTTGGTTAACATCATCCTGATGATGTTGTTGAAGAGTTGTAATTGCGACCCGATATTCACTAGGGTCATCATATTTTGGAACGTCAGGATGATCTTAGTCAATATCATCCTGATGATGTTGTATCACTTCTTGTTCTTTGTTTCTCATCCTGATGATGCTGACGTCATCCGTATATCAGGGTGATATTTTTCTTTCTGCCTATCTGCATCATGATATTCGCGAAGGAGGGGGTGATATTTTCATATCACCCGGATATATGTTTGTTCGAACATCATGATGATGTTGATATCAAGGAGATATCCGCCTGCTGGTTTCGCGTGTTATCTATTGAGGGTGATCTTTTCAAGCAGCATCATCATGTTCAGTTTTCGCCCCGATCTTACAGAGGAGCTACAGTGCAACCTGATGTTCGAACGTCAGGAGGATATTTCCAAATATCCGGTTGTCTTCCGAATATCATGATGATGTTAATATGATGATGACGTCATCAAGGTCCGCGGGGGTCATATTTCTAACAACTGATCATCTTGAAGAGACCTCCTGATATTTGCAAACATGATGATGACGTCATCCGGATGTGAGGAGGTGCGCAGTAGGCGGATATGATGATGACGTCAGCAGGATATGATGATGACGTCATCAGGATGTTCATCGGCCAGACTTTTGTTATAAGCTCAGCAGGAGGATGTTCCTCCGAAGGATCAGGTTGTGCCGATTATCATGAAGGTTATATTTCAAATATCATGATGACGTCAGGGTGATTTTTCGAACAACAGGATATCATGCTGCTGGAAGATGATGATGATGAAGTCTATACTAGTGTCGTCAGGAGCAAAAGCACCGACATGATATATGCTTATGACCTAGTATATAAGGTGTTATTGAGGTCATCGCGGGGTGCATGTGGGATATTGTTATCCTGCATTTTCAAATATCATGATGATGAGTCTCGGCGGGAAAAGCTTGCGATGGTCTGTATGATGATTTTCCCTAGGCCGCGGGTTGGTGCGCCATTAATGGCGATTGTTGCAGAGGTGTGGGCGATGGCGTGGGTCGATCTTGTACCCGACTGAAGGTGTCAATCAGCGGATGATGGCGCAGGGCTCGAGAAATCTTCTTGTCTCCTCCCCTACCTGCTGCATTCAAGTTTGGGCGCCAATCCGGTTGTGTTTGAGCGCCATTTTCATGATACTGTGTATCTGGTGAAATTTTGGTCAACAATGTAATTAATTGCTGAGCACCTACCTGGCTGTTATAAGCAGGTGGTGTTGCTCATTTCAAAGGTTGTTGAAAGTTGATGATTTTGGCTCTGTAATGCATGACAAGCTGATCTGGTTGCTCTGTACAGCTTACCTGTGAGTTTATGTATCTCTTGTTGTTTGTTTTTGGCATGAACCCACTGATTTCATGATTAAACTTATATGAGAAATGCTGTTTGGCATGTGTTGTGTTAATTCTGTCTCCAGTATTGCATGTATCCTTCTTCTGAATCTGGATGTTTGGTAATGTTTAGATTCTAGAGCATAGAATTCCTGTGTTGAATGTCTGATCTTTTAACTTCTATTCAAGGGGTAGATTAAACTGTTTTCAGGTTGAACATTGGGAAGGGTATACTGCAGTAGGGATACCATAAGTAGAGATAACTCAACACTCTGTATTGGGAGATATCTGCAAGCCAGGTATCACATGTATCCCCTTGAAATCCAGTTCTAGTTGTTCATGCTGATCATTCACAGGTGTATGTCTACTGACTCCAGGCCCTGGATAGGCACCAATCATGCTTTGTTTTGTGTTATAACCATATCCAGCTTTGCATCCAAGCTTAAAATCCAAATCAAAATCTAAAACCAACATTAGGATATTAGAGTTAGTTTTAGGAACCTCAGTCCTCTGTCTACAATTGCAAATAGGCCCAAAGCTAGCCCCTTTGCCCTTATCTTTCAGTTTTGGTCTACTTACAAGAGGACTATCTGCTTTCTGTCAGCATCCCAGCCTTGTATGCATATCCTCATGGATGTTGAATAGGGAATACCCCCCTAGGTCTTGCAGAGCCTGAAGAAGAAGAGGAGATAAAATATAGAGTCTATCTCCTACACTGTTGGCCCCCTGGCCCAGAGATCCTGTTGATCACTGATGGCTACCTTGTAGGGAAATCTGGGAATAAGCATCCAGTCTGGGAAAAAGTCAACACCCCCAGACTAGGTGACCCCCCAGTTTTGGCACTTTATAACTTAGTTTATTTTACAATGAAAGTAGGTGCAATAGATGGTAAATGTGAAAACATTAACTTTTGGAAAAAATGGAGCTCAATTTTGAGCTACCAATCAAAAGTATGATACAAACAAGTTTCCCGTAAATGGCCTAATTTAATACATGTGCACTAGAAAACAGAAAAAAGATGCCTATAACCCTAAGTGAACCTAGCCTTCCAACTACTCATTGGAATTGACAAAGAGAGTACTATACAATGGTTTTTACTATGAGGGGGTATTGGCCACCTACCAAACTAGACCTCACCCTTCGTCTTCGTCAAGTGAAAATATAATGGTTTTTGAAAACCATTATTTCCTCAAAGTGATTTCCCCTATTTGGAAGGAGCCCCCTTTGTAAAAAAATAATTTTAAATGTTTTTTGTGTTATATGCCTATTTTTTTTATAGACCTATTTTGTTTAGAACTTAGTTCAAGTAGACAATTACTTTTGTTATGGAGTAAAAAGTTGACACATGCCTTTCTACCTGCTAGTTTAGTTCCTAGGTCCCCGTGTTTACACTCTATGAGCGAATTATTCATCCTAATGAGAAATCTCCTGAAACCCATGATAAATGGGGACTAGGGGCCCATTTTATGTTTTATTCCTAACCAAAAAGGCCCCTTGGGACTTGAGTACTCATGCCCAAGTCCACCTTGATTGGTCAGGGTAAAATTAAATGTATGTCGGCATAGGACTTTTAAATGGGTCCTCCCTTGTCGGCTCTTTTGATTAATTTATGGAAGTTTAATGGATAAGCATATATAAACAAGTTTTTGAATTCTTTTTTTTACAAGTTGATGATAGCAAGGTTATGATATTGAGCAAAGAGCATTCAAGGCATTCATTGTGTTTGTGGCAGACTTGTGTTAGTATTATGTTTGTTGCAGATTTGGAATCATCATCAACATCCTTATGAGTTGAAGAATCTTCATCCTCTTAAGGGATTCACCACCAAGGTGACATTATCATTGTGTTTGAATCATTTCATCATCATTTGGATTATATTTAGTCTCTATATTGCAAGGACACACTCTCTCATTAACAACGGTGTTGGGAAAGCTTGAATGCTAACCCGAGATTTGACTGAGGCAAACCCCTAAACACCACAACCCCCAAACCCCTTTTCTTCTTGTGTACAAGTTACAGGTGTGGGAATTACAAAAGTGAAGGTACAGGGAGGTTTTTTAGGAGATCAAGATTCCATATTTGAAAATAGAGTAGGAATTTTACTATAGCCGACTAGGGCACAAGCCTCAGTGCCCATCAAGCAAAACAAATCTTAAATTCAGCATTAGAGCATCATTTTTGACATTTTAACAGTTGAGTTATCATAGATTTGAAATTTCTAGACTCAGGTACTAGTCCCAGAGTTTTCTGACATTTTAGCTTTTGAGGGATAGGCTTTGACATCTCACTGATTACCTTAGTGCTTTTAGATCCTAATTTGTTGTTTTTGGTTCATTGTTATAAGATAATTATCTCAATTCTAGGGTTTAGTGCATTGGTTGGCCTAGGGTTTGATAAAAGGCTTGATTGAATCACATATTTCCTCTATAAACAAGAGCACAAAATTAGTAGTTGAGCCCTCTTCCATCTTGTAGTGGCTTGGCTCAATTTTGTCCTTGAATGTTGTAGTCAAAGGAGGGTTTGATCTAGTGTACTCACACACATTTCATCATCTCTCTTTTACTACTAAACATTTTGGTGAACCCATGTTTTAATGAACTTGCATCTTGCTGAGTGTTGAAATCAGATCTTCCATTACTTCATATCCTACTTGTCATTTTATATTGAAAAATCTTGCATACATTTTGAAAAAATTCAAAAAAATAAGCATTCTAGGCTTGCATATAAAGGTATAGTTTTGTATTATTTTCATTGAGTATCATTGGAAACATTTAAATTTCTGATTTTTACATTAAATCTGAAACAAATTACAGCAATAAATCATTTCATAATATAAAATTTTGCATTTACATATATCACTTGTAAGGGTTTTGTTGAAAATTTGCATTTTTCATGTAACCTAGTTTTTACAAAAAGCTAGTGTTAGTAGTCAAAATATTATTTCAGATTTTTATGCTCCTTTAAATACTCATTCAAATCTGATTTTGAGTTGTAGTGTTGCTTCATTGTGCATTCTTGCATTAAAATTTCAAAATTTGCAATTACACAGTGTGTATTTCAACATTAAGGGTTTTAAACAACCTCTTCACACTTCTTTGAGCAAACTTTTAATCATTCATATTACCTTTTGTGCAGCACTTTTAAAATCTTCATCACTCTATTTGTAGTGACACTCGTGTGTTTTTTTCCCTTGCATAAAGCTTCAAAAACCCAGTTTCCTTAACTAGTGTTGTGGTGTACAAAATTCTCTCATATTGGTTGTATTTGATAAATGAATAAATCTTATTGTACATTGTTGTTCAAAGATATTTCATGATGGCATGTTTATGTTATTCTTCTTTGAAATCTTTGTATGAGTATATCCTAGATTTTAAAAATGTGCACCCTCATGTTTTAGAACACATAGCATCCATAAATGATATTGATGTTTCTAAATGTTTTACATATGAACTCAAACTACTTTGTTACATACATGATTTTGATAGTTTCACAATACTCATGGATGCATACCCTTTGGTATTAAAAGATTTAACCAAATTCAGATCCATGAACACTCATGAGAAAGATGATTGTGAAAGTTCTTCTATAAATTATGATAATGCATTGGATCTAATATCTAAAGTATATGGTGATGATGATGATTCTATGAGCTATCTTATTCCTCCTTTAGTTAAATGTTCAAATACTTTGGACATCACTAAGGATGTGAAAACCATGAATAGTTCTCCTTTGGTTGCATGTTCAAACCCCTTGGACATCATTAAAGATACAACCATCGACAATTCTTCTAACAACATTTTACCTTCTTTTCATCCCAATGCTCTCCTTTCAAAAGATGAAGCATCAGTGGATGAAGAAAGTTCTCTCAATTAAATCCTTTAGGGATGGATGTTGAGCTTAATCAATTTATACAAATAGTGTCAACTCAATCATTACTAATAGACTCATCCTACCTGCTAAGGGGATAGTGGATAAGTGTATTAATATTCCTAAACTCATTTTGCATGGGGCACCCAATGTTCCTCCTCACTTCAAACTGGTGATTATGGTTCAAGGTGCTCTAACACCACCTAGACCCTCAAGTTATAGTCTTAATCTTGCAAAACAAATTACTCAAGGAAATCAAGCATATAAAAATGTGTCACGACAACCCTATCACAATGTGGTTGCTCACATATACAATATGAAAAATAATAAACAAAGTAAACAACAATCAAACACTCTGATTACTTTATCAACTTCTCAACCTATGCTTCCTCAACCACCCCATCTTACTCATAAAGGTGGTCAAGATTATGATCGTGTTGAGTAGCTTTGTGCTACTCCCACTAAGATCTCTCTTTGGGAACTCATACAAATATCACCTACATACTATTGAATGCTCCAAGAAGATTTACAAAAGGTGATTGTACCACCTACTATTAAGCCTAATGATGTAGCAGCTCTGTTAGATTGTATGCATGTGACAAAATGAATATTCTATTTCAGCAACATGAGTTACTCTCTCTGGAAGTTTTAAAATAGTATGATCCTCTTATAATCTTTGTCACAATAAACAAAAAGTTGATAATGAGAGTTATGATTGATAATGGATCGGCTCTTAATGTTTGTGGTGTTCATTTATTACACAAAATCAATGTTGATAAAAAGTTAATTAAACTAGATAAGTTGAACATTCATGGCTTTGATAATATTGGTAGACCATCCCTAGGTACTATAACTTTACCAATAAAGGTTGGACCTATGACATTGTCTACTCTTTTTCATGTCATTCCCAATGGTCTTTCATATAACATCATTCTGGGAAGAACATGAGATCCACACTATGGGGGCAGTTCCATCTTCCCTTCATTAATCATTAAAGCTGATTTATGAAAATAAACTTCACACCATCAAAGCTGATTTGGAGCCAGAAAGTTGTTTACACATTGAAACACATAAACAACTTGTCAATCATAAGATTCTAAACAATTTAAAAGTCGATTCATCAATACCTCTTGCCGTAGATAATGTTGTGCAAGATTCAACATTGAATGCATATTTTAGTGATGATTGGGGTTTATTAGACTTTACTCCTACTTGTATAGGGGAGAATAAACTTAATAACACTGAAACATGAAAAGTTGCATTGATATCATCTAAACAACTTGTGGAAACACCTAAATAATCTCAAGCTTCTTTACTTAATAAAGAAGACAACACTCCTACTTATACTATATAGATTATGAGACCTATGAGGCCACACCATCTTCTAAAGAGATAACCCCCTCTATGATGGAGGATTTAAAATAATTTAAAAAATTGTGACTATGTAGGTAATGGTTGTGGTGTAAAACAACAAGGAATTAGAGTACCTTTACAAGTTGCTAGAATTAACTACACGATTGATATTGGATACCATTCTTCGAAGCCCACCAAAGCCTACCATCATCCTACTCTTAATGCTAATACATTATCAATAAATATGATATATCTTGAGATGACGGACATGGATTGTCCACCAAGAAATATCCCATTGAATCAGGTAAGTATTTCTCCCTCTTTTAGCTACACTATATGATTTATGCATATCTTTCATGAATTGATTTGGTTGTTATCTTAGAGTAAGATTTTCTAACCAAAGTTTATCTCTTGTTCATTATCTTAGCAACTAATCTTGATGTGTTTGTGGGAACATTTGGTGATTGTGGCACATGTCACTTTGGGGCATGGGCTTTGCAAAAGCTCTTGTCCCCTTGCATGTTTTCACTCTACCTTAATGTGCTTGATACCGGCAAGTGGAATCAACCACCTTAAGGTGGGGGCATATATAATGGTATCTTCTTGATTACTTTTGACACTAACAAAGTATATTTGAAATCCCTCATCATGAGGCAAGATGGTGTATCTCTTAAGCTACTGCAGATCCTTTTAAGAAAAAAAATCCTTCATGATGAGGCAGGATGGTGTATCTCTTGAGCTAGTGCTCATCCTTTTATACAAAGCCCTCATCATGAGGCAAGATGGTGTATCTCTTGAGCTAGTGCACATCCTTTTAAACAAAGTCCTCATCACGAGGTAGGGTTGGATCTTGAATCATTCACCCTTAAGCATGTCTTTGGTGGTTGTGGTAGCGTAGCTCAACCTTTAGGTGTGTTTGGTGTGTTTTAGATAGTGGAGTAGTGATAAGCTCCTCCCTATTGCTCATGTTTGCCATGTATAATACGTATAGTGTGTCTATGGCATACTATGTGATGCTTGTGTATTCCGCGTGTCTTTTGTGTGTTTTATGTGTCTTTCTTGTGTGTCTGTGGCATGGTCTAAAGTTGTGTGGCGATTAGTCCCTCCCCATGTTGTATGTGTTTTACGTGTCTTTATGTGTGTGTTTTATTTACTTTAGTTAGCATTATAAATGTGTGTGTGTGTGTGTGTGTGTAATTGCTTCATCATGTCTTCTCTTCATGTATTCTTTGTGTATTGTGTGAATGTGTTCATGTCTTCTTTGTGTATTGTGTGCTTCCTTACTATATTCATTGTGTCTTATGTGATTGTTAAGTGTTTTCTTATGTTTGCCTAAGTCTAGGAGCTAGAAATAGTCCTTCAAGCTAAGGGCATGTATTTATTCTAGTGTTTGTTGTGTTTTGATACACTTCAACCATACTTTAATTCATGTGCTATATTGTAGGATCACACACACATTAAAGTGGGGGCTAAATGTTATGGAGTAAAAAGTGGACACATGCTATTTTACCTCCTAGTTTAGCTCCTAGGTCCCTATGTTTACACTCTATGGACAAATGATTCATCCTGATGAGAAATCCCCCAAAACCCATGATAAATGGGGACTAGGGGTACATTTTATATTTGAGTCCTGACCAAAAAGGCCCATCGACACTTGCACCCAAGTCCACCCTGATTGGTTAAGGTAAAATTAAATGTATGTCAGCATAGGACTCTTAAATGGGTCCTCCCTTGTCAGTTCTTTCAATTAATTTGTGAAAGTTTAATGGATAAGCATATATAAACATTTTTTTGAATTCATTTTGTTACAAGTTGATGATAGGAAGGTTATGACATTGAGTAAAGAGCATTAAAGCCATTCATTGTGTTTGTGGCAGACTTGTGTTAGTATTGTGTTTGTTACATATTTGGAATCATTATCAATATCCTTATGAGTTGAAAAATCTTCATCCTCTTAAGGGCTTCACCACCAAAGTGACATTTGTTGCAAATATGTGCCTGATGTTTTATCATTGATGTCAACATATCTTTCTATCAGAAATAGTGAAGACAGTGCAAAGGAGTGATGAGTATTTCTAGTAAGGTGAAGATCAGAGTATATAGATTAAAGGGTTTGTATAAGCTTGTCTATTATTGCTCCAGTTAAGATTTGAGAGGTCCACATGAAGATTTGGTGAAGTTATGGTCTTCTGAGTAGACCAAGGTTTTGCAGTTATTTAGTAATGACAGAGTGGCAAGCAGTTGGTCTGGATTCATCTGGTATGAGTATATTGTGATCTGCAGATCTAGAGGCATGTCTGGGATGTTGGTGTGTTCTCTCAACTTGAGTGGTTCATGGTTTGGAGGTCTGTAAGCAATCTTTCTAGTTTGACAGTCATGGTAGATAGTGTTCTTGAGGTTTTGGATGAAGATCCAAGTGATTCTGATTATTTGGAGGAGTGCGGATGTTTTTGGTGAACTCATTGTGCTTGTGGAGGTCTTTAGATTGTGTGACTGCTGTGTTGGAGGTTCACATTGAAGTTTGAGCTTGTTTGTGAAGATTTCCTTCTTCATGTTGTTGTTCTTCCCAGTCTTGGCCCACCAGATGATTCAAGCATATTACAAATGTTCCAAAAGCAATTTTCTAGAGCATGGCATGTTGTTGAAAGAAGATTCAAGTCTTAGCAATGTTTGGCTGACAACGTAGTGATTCGCATTGAGTAAGAAGTTGGGTGTGCCAAACTTGATGTTTATTCCAAGGTTGATGAAGCATATAAATGAGTGTAGTTGAGTCATGGAAAATGATCCTTGAGTGAAAATATAAAATCTGAAGTAAGGATCAAAAGCAAAGTAGAGAAAAGGAAAAGTAGAAGAACAAAAACAAAATAAAGTGAAGAGTCGGTGAAGAAGAGTTTGGAGGCAGAGCAGAATTTTTATGTGCATTCAATGAAACTAAACTAGGAATGAAGTAGATACTATTTCTCAATTAATTTTCTCTATGTTAAATTTCTTGTAGGCAGTGAGCCTCTCTTTTGAGCAATGAGCTCTATGAAGTGAGCCTGAAGGCAAGTGCCTTCCCATTCTTTTTAAGTACTTTTAACAGGGTACAAATCTTGTGGGATGACACCCACTGTGGTTTTTCCCTTAATCGGGTTTCCACGTCAAAAATCTTGGTGTCAAATGTGTTGATTATGTTTCTTCTTATGTGATGTTGTTTCATGCTTTAATGTTTACATCATTAATTAATTTGCAATTGTGAAAGAAGATTAAAAGGAAGAAAAAGATTAAATTTTAGAACAACTGATTCACCCCCCCTCTCAGTTGTCCAGTCTAATTCCAACAATTGGTATCAGAGTCGGTTCCTCTAAAAGAAGATTGACTGCTTGAGGAGATCCAAGATGTCGACCTACAAGAAGGATAGTTTGAGATTTGATGGAATAGATTACTCTATTTGGAAGGATCACATGGAGTGCCATTTGCAATGCATGGGTAGTGCTTATTCGGTGATAACTAAGGATGAGTATATTCCTCCAGAGAATCCTTCAACTCTAGATGAAGTCAAAAATTTCAAAAACAACCTTCGAGCTAAAGAAGCCTTGTTGAGTGCCCTGACTGATTCAAAAATGACAAATGTCTTTGGACTAAAAACTGCTCATCAAATATGGAAGAAGTTGGAAAATCTTTATGAAGGCGTGAATATGTCAAATGTGCTAAGCTACAAAGTTTGAGAGGAAATTTTGAAAATCTAAGGATGAGTGAAGATAAAAACATTACAATCTAGATGCAAAAGATAAATGAACTTGTGTGTGGTTGTCAAGTTTGGTGGTGGAACTTTAGATGAATCAGAGATTGTGGAAAAAGTACTCAGATCTTTACCTAATTCATACAAACATAAGGTTGTTGCTATAGAGGAGATCAAGACTTTCTCAAAAGTTGAAAGAGATTAGCTAGTTGGAAAAATTTCAGCCTTTAAATTAAGTGAGTTTGGTGATTCTCTTCCTAAGTATGAATCTGCATTCAAATCTAGTGTTCATGGAAAGAAAAGATATGATTCGAGTGAAATCTCTTCAGGAAGATCAAATAGATCTAATAAGGCAAGGAAGGATCTTGAAGATGATGAAGTTGATTTTCCAGAACTTGAAGCTCTTATTGCTAGAAGAATACCAAGAGGATCTGGTAAGTATGAAGGAAAGTTGCCATTCAGATGTTTTACTTGTAATAAGATTGGTCATTTTGCCTCAAGATGTCCAAAGAAATTTTCCAAACCAAACCCTAATAGATATAAAGGTCAGAAGAAATGTTACTATGTTCAAGAAGCCAGAGAAGGAGTCATAGATGATGAATCTAATCATGGGGAAAGTGAGTGGGTGTTCATAGCTATCAAAGAAGATCTAATGTCTACTAAATTTGCTAGCTGTACAAATGTGGAGAGTGACTTGGTAGCTCAAGTTGTTGATGAATGGGTGATTGATAGTGGATGTTCTCATCATATGATTGGGGATAAGAGTAAGTTTGTAAGCTTTGAAAAATATGAAGGTGGATTTGTAAAATTTGGAGACAACTTAGCTGGTAGAATCCGTGGCAAAGGATCCATCTCTTTTGATGGTAAGAATAACACTAATGATGTTTTGTATGTGGAAGGACTGAAAAATAATCTTCTCAGTGTTGGATAGTCGGTTGACAAGGGTTATGATCTTTGATTCAAGGATGGGAAATGCAGAATCTTAGAAAGCTCTTGAACTTAAATTACATCTGGTACTTAGACTAGAGGTAACAACTTTCATTTAAGTAGTTTGGGTAAAAGTTGTTTGATTGCTCATGTGGATCAGAGTTGGCTCTAGCATAGGAGAATGTGTCATGTGAATATTGATAACATTGTCAAGATAAGTTTCACTCAGGCTGTAAGAGATCTTCCAAGACTTGTGAAACCTACTGATAGCATGTGTAGAGAATGTCAACTGGGTAAACAGAACAGAATTTTATTCAAGAGTAAAGAACAATCATCAAATGGATTGTTGGAACTTGTGCATACTGATCTTTGTGGTTCTCCTAGAATTAGGAGCGTACAAAGAGACATATTTCTTGTTATTGATTGATGATTACTCCCAGATGATGTGGGTAACCTTCTTGAAAGAAAAATTAGAAGCACTAGATAAATTCAAGATATTCAAGGTCATGGTGGAGAATGAGATTGGTGTGAAGAGAAAGTGTCTAAGATCTGATGGAGGTGGAGAATTTACCTCCAATGAGTTTGATTTATTCTCTGAGAAGCAAAGAATAAAAGGATAGTTATCTGCTCCTAGAATGTCATGCCCACATTTCCCATGTGGTCACAACACACAACACACGTGTCATGTCTGAAATGTGGGCATGACATTTGGTATCAAAACCTAAGTTTAAACATTGGGCTTGTTTGGGCATGTTACTTATTCCACAATTTTGATTAATTTGTGACTACCTTGTTCTTGTAGGATGCCACCCCAAACTCGATGAGCACACTCACATGCCACATCATCTATAGAGATCCAAAATGACTCTTCGACAGAGGGTCAGGGACCAGCAGCTTCACCAGAACAACAGGCACTACTAGCACTTGATATAGGCCCACAGGTCTTGCAGACATTACAAGCTATGTTAGAGAGGTTACTGCCAGTTGTAGCAGTGCCATGTTTCGAGCCCAGTGTTGATCTGTGAGAGGAGCCATGCAAGGAGCTGCATGCTGAGTTGCATGTTGAGCCATGTGTAGAGCCCCTTATTGAGCTGCGAGAGGTGCCATGTGTAGAACCTTTTGTAGAGATACTTGACACCATAGGGGAGGAGGTTGCTTTAGCTTATAGAGTGCATAGTAGGACCCCTTCACATCATACAAGATGAGAGGAGGCTCTGAGGGTAGAGGAAGTTTATCATGAACCTTATGACTATGGTGTGGATGAGCCTGTCAGAGGACACAGAGACCGAGGAGACCCCATCAGAGACTTGCTTAGGCTGAATCCACCTACCTTTGCAGGAGCCATAGAGGGAGCCAAGGATGAGGCTTGGTTTATCAGTTTAGATAGGTGCTTTGTGTTGTGTCCTTATGGGAGCAACACGAAGGCATGCATGGTAGTACACCTCCTGAGAGATGCATCAGTGGCATCGTGGCGCACTAAGGAGTGCAAGCACTGATTATCTTTGGACACCCTTACATGGGACACTTTCATAGAGCGCTTTAATGCACATTATTTGTTGTACCACTATAGGTAGTGTTAGATCGACAAGTTCCATGACTTGTAGTAGAGAGGACTTATGGTTACGTAGTATGAGAGTAGGTTCATTGAGCTATCAAGTTATACAGAGTATCTCCATGATGAGAAACTTCTAGTACATAAATTTATTAGAGGTTTGAATCAGGGGATAGTAGGACCAGTGCATATGGTAAACCCCTAGACCATGAGTGAGGCTATTGAGAAGGCATTTGTCACAAAGGAGATTCAGGGATGAGGTTAGAGTTCACATCCTCAATTTTAGGATTGTAAGTAGTACGAGTAGAAGAATTTCCATAGACCACCACCACCACCACAAAGAGGAGTATTTAGTTCTCCATCTTTACCTCCTAGACCTCCACAGCAACAGTATTAGCAGAGGTCTAGACCCCAACTGAGGGCATAGGTAGGATAGAATCATGGTTGGCAGTAGAAGGGCCTGCGTAGGGATCAGAGACAACAGGGACCACCTGCAAAACCTGCTAGATCATAGCAGTCTTACATGAGTTCTCAGGGGTCCACTAGACAGACAAGGCAACAACAAAGTAGTAGGACTCAGACTAGACAGATACAGGCTAGGGACCCATGCTATGTATGTGGTGGGGTAGGACATTTAGCTAGAGAGTTCCCACAGGGCTTTACGATAGGGGGACAGCCTCGTACAGGAGGGTCAGAGCAGACGGTAGAAGATGTGGGTAAGTCCTACCATATGTTTACAACGGTTGACAACCGCAGGCCAATTTTCAGGCCTTAGTGATCGAGACAGTAGGTATGATTGGGGATGTTCCCATTTCTATTTTATTTGACTCTGGTGCTACTGATTCTATTATCTCTACATCGTTAGTGAAGCATTGCAGGTTGGTGGCGTCTAGGCAGGATGTTAGGTGGGAGGTTGAGTTGGTCACTGGCGCTAGGATGTTAGTAGATGCTTTGGTTCAGGATTGTGAGATCTCTTTGGGGGCGTTCACTACATTATGTGACCTTAGGGTGATGCCTTTAGGATCCTATGGTGTAGTTTTAGGCATGGATTGGCTTGCAGCTCATAGAGCCAAGCTAGATTGTCATCGAAAGGCGATTAGCTGTTTAGATGATTATGGCATGATAGTCGACATAGTGGGCATTCAAAAGCCCCATGGTAGTTCACATGATATTTGATCAGCAGCTTAAGTGCTGCATGCAAAAGGGATGTCAGTTGTTTGCTATCACTGTTAGTGATAGATCAGAGGATGAGCCAGAGGCATCGTTAGATGACCATCCTATCTTGAGGGAGTTTTCTGATGTCTTTCCACTAGAGTTACTAGGTATGCCTTCACACAGAGAGGTAGACTTCCACATTGATCTAGTGCCGACGCAGAGCCAGTGTCTCGTGTACTCTACAAGATGACCACACATGAGCTCACGGAGCTCAAGTTGTAGTTAGAGGAGTTGCTTGAGAAGGGGCACATCTGACCTAGTGTTTCACCATGGGGTGCACAAGTTATATTCATGAAGAAGAAGGATGGGTCTCTTTGTTTGTGCATGGACTATAGGTAGCTTAATAAGGTGACGGTGAAGAACCATTATCCTCTGCCTAGGATTGATGACCTTCTTGATCAGATGCAAGGAGCTAGAGTGTTCTCTAAGATAGACCTGAAGTCCAGTTACCACCAGTTGCACATCACAGAGGTGGATATCCATAAGACTACTTTCTAGACTTAATATGACCACTATGAGTTCACTGTGGTACCCTTCGACTTGATGAACACCCCTGCAGTGTTCATGAGTCTCATGAACGGGGTGTTCCGCACTTACTTAGATTGATTTGTGATCATTTTTCTTGATGATATTTTGATCTACTCGTGGACCAAGGAGGAGCATGAGGATCACTTGCATCAGGGTTTGTAGTGCTTGAGAGAGCAACAACTTTATGGCAACTTGGTGAAGTGTGCCTTTTCCAAGACTGACCGAGGTGCAGTATTTGGGACACATCCTATCTAGCGATGGTATCTCCATAGATCAATCAAAGATTAGGGCTATTTGAGATTGGCCAGAACCCACTAGTGTGACAGAGGTTAGGAGTTAATGGGATTAGCCAATTACTACCGTAGATTCATAAAGGGCTTTTCCAGAATAGCGCACCCCATCACTTCCCTTCAACGAAAAGGGGAGGGTTTCACTTGGACTAAGCAGTGTGAGAGGGACTTTGGGGTACTCAAGGAATGTCTTATTAGCTCTCCCATCTTAGTGGTTCCCAATCCAGCAGAGGATTTTGTGGTTTGTACAGATGCATCACTTGAGGGTTTGGGAGTCGTGCTTATGTAGGGTGGTTGAGCGATCGGATATGAGTCGCAAAAGCTCAAGACACATGAGATGAACTACCCTACTTATGACTTAGAGCTCACAACAGTGGTTCATGCTCTCATTCATTGGAGACCTTTTATTTTGGGTCGTTGCTTTGAGCTTCATTTAGATCACCACAGTTTACAGTACATATTCACACAACCAAATTTGAACCCGCCAACGAGTACAACTTTGATGTCCACTACATCAAAGGGAAGGAGAACATGGTTGCAATGCATTGAGTTGAAGGCGTCATGAGATCCTAACCTTGACCTTGAGTGTGGACTTGAGAGGGCGCATCATTCAGCATCTACTTGAGGATGAGTGGTTTCTTGAGGTGCAGTAGGAGATTTAGTCACAAAGGGCCCTTGTGGGAAAATTTGTAGGGTATTCTCTTGAGGAAGATGGGCTTCTTAGACATTGACAATGCATCTATGTACCCCGTGCAGGTGATCTACATGCAGTAGTTCTTTTAGAGGCTAATAGAGTACCTTATGCAGCTCACCCAAGGGTGAAGAAGATGCATGCCGACATGCGACAGTTGTACCATTGGGCAGGTATGAGACAAGATATTGCAAAGTATGTTTCTTGTTACCTTGAGTGCTAGAGGGTCAAGGCCAAGCATTAGCATCCAATAGGTCTTTTATACCCTCACAAGATACCTGAGTAGAAATGGGACACCATTTCCATGGATTTCATTGTTCGTCTTCCTATGTCATCTCGCCACCATTATGCCATCATGGTGACGGTTGACAAGTTGATCAAGGTGGCACATTTCTCACCTATATGTGCAATGTACAATGCACCATCAGTGGTGAGAGTATTCTTGGATGAGATTGTTAGATTACATGGGGTACCTCACTATATCATTTTTGACAGGGACTTAGTGTTCACATCAACCTTTTGGAGGGCATTGTAGAAGGCGTTGGGTACATAGCTCAACTTCAATTCTACTTATCATCCTAAGATAGATGGTCAAACAAAGAGTGTTAATTAGGTTCTTGAGGATATGCTCTATATGTAAGTCATGGATCACTAGTCTAGATGGGACGAGTACTTGTATCTATTTGAGTTTGCCTACAACAATGGGCATCACAGCTCGTTGGGTATGCCTCCTTTTCAGTCCTTGTATGGTAGACCTTGTAGGACACCTTTGAGTTGGGACTGTATTGAGGACAGGGTTGTGATAGGGCCTAAGTTGGTTCAGGATATAGAGCAGTAGGTGACCTTGATTAGGCAGAGACTTTAGGAGGCACAGGATGGACAGAAGAAGTATGTCGATGCTAAGAGGGTTGATTGGAGCTTCTCAGTTGGGGACAGAGTATTCTTGAGAGTTGGGCTGCACAAGAGTCCAATCCATTATGGAAAGGGCTCTAAGCTCGCACCACAGTTTCTTCGACCTTTTGAGATCTTGGAGCGGATAGGAATTATAGCCTATTGTCTAGCCTTGCCACCTAGCCTATCACGCATCCATGATGTTTTTCATGTATTTGTTTTGCGAAATTACATATATAATTTATCTCATGTATTGGATTGGAGTTCTCTATAGGTAGAGGCAGATAGATAGTTGGCCTTGGAGCCAATTTGCATATTGGCTCGTTAGATGTTGGGCCTTCGAGGTTGAAAGCTGGACCAGGTTAGGTTCCAGTGGGACATGTACGATGAGGTCACAGCGACTTGGGAGGATGTAGCTAGTTTGAGGGCACTTTATCCTCACCTCTTTGATGACTTCTAGGAGGAAGTTTAGTCTTAGGGGGGAAGGATGTGAAGCCTACAATTTCACTCCCTTAGTTTGACCATTTTATATTACTGTTGGAGACATATTTTAGACTTTGGGGACTGTTGATCCTGATATGTAGGACTATTAGACTATATGATTTTACTTTGATTATTATGTTTAGCATGATTGTGATGAGACTAGATTTTGATTTTGATTACTAATGAGGATATTGACATGTGATCTGCATTATGATACTATTTGAGATACTAAATATGTGATTATTGTTATGGATTTATTATGCGATGTTATCTTGAGATGGATTATTGAAATGTAAATCATGAATTTAATTATGATGTGATTTTATGATTTTTTATATGATAATGCGATGATGTGAGTGTATGTTTTACTTATCTTCAACTATGATATACATGTTGGATTAATATTTTGTTTAAGTGTGCAAGTGTTCTAACTAAGCCATAGACACAGTTTGTGAATTCTCGTGTAAAGACGATCTAGTTCCAAGAGGAACCAAGATCAACAATGTGATGCATGATGAAATTTGGTAATGTTATTGTGTGGTGTGGTTTGGGATAGGTCTACCCTTTTCTATTTGATTTTATTTTGGTGTTGTAAAAGTGTAATATTTATTTTAATTTATTTTTGAGATTTTATTTTTATGACCCCTTTTTATGTGATTTTACTCACCCTATGGTGCTCAAAATGAGTTAAAAGTGACCCTGGGTTATACCCCTAGGGTCTAGGGACCTTTTGAGCTTGGCTAACCTTAGGTAAACTCCCATTTGGTCACTTAAACTTCACCTTAAAGTAAAGTGACGAAAATGGAAGTGTGGGAAGGAGTGGAAGGTTGGGTCAAACACTCAACCTCATCTACTCCTCTTTCCAAGGTTTGGGAGAGTCTTCAAGACCCTTAAATTGTGGAGGACTCAACTCCAAGGTACTCCCACAATTGGTGAGGGTACCTTGGGGTTTTGTGGGCTTTCATAGGAGATGATTGGGGCACTTGTAGTACCTACTTGTTCTTTGGCTCCGCTTTTCTCTCCCACATGTGTGAGAGAGCACAAGTGGAGGGGGTAAGACTTGGTGGAATGGGTGGATGACATGTGGACCACCACCTTATTCCATGAAGCTTGCAAGTGGTTGTGTGGAGGAGTGAGGAGGTGGCATGTGTCACCTCCCCATTCCTCAAGGCTCATGGGAAGAGCCTATTTTAATCCCTCTTGAAGAGAGGGAGAGGGTTGTTGAATTATTTTGAATTTTTATTTTTATTTGAATTTGGGGAGAGAGTTAGAGGATTTTTTTTTAGGCTCATTTGGAGGAGGATTTGGAGGTGGATTTGGAAGGGCTCTTCTAAACTATCTCCCTTTTGGGCTATTAAAGGTAGGATTCAAGGCTTTGGCCTTTCCTTATGTATTTTCATTTCAGGTGTGATGCTTGTGTGTGTGTATTTTCATATTGTGTTGTTGTGGGGATTTTTTCTTAAAGGGTGTTGTACAAGCCTCTCCATTTGGAGAAAATGCTCAACATGTGTCGGGTGGGGGAGGAGTGAACCTCCTCGAGGTCACATCCTAGTTCTTGTGGTATTTTAGCCTTAAGGGCAAGATGAGAAAATGAGCATATTTGGATGGCTTGAGAGCCATGGGAAAATTATGTGAGAGTTGATTTTTATGTGATAGATTAAGGCCTTGTGAAAATTGGTTTTGTGGAAGATTTTTGGAGTGGCACTCTTGAGTTGAGTGATGTCCACTCCCCTACCTCTTTAAACTCATTTTTATGAGTTTTGTTATGTGCAAGCCATGGGTGTTCTTCTTTCTTTTGTGTTTGTTGTGAAGTGGTGTGAGTGTTCCTTGTGTGAGGATGACCTCCAAGCTCAGGGGTGACTCATGAGTGAGTCTATGGTAGGGAGGAGAGTGGTTTTAGTGTCTTTTCCCTCCTCTCTATGTATTTATTGCAGGTTATTTGAAGCTATAGAGTGTGGAAGAAAAAGACTTTCCTCTTTAAGTTTGTCATTTTGGCTCTTAAGGAAGCTAAGGTCAAGTTTGGCCTTGTGTATATGTTTTTTTTAAGAAAAGGGATAAGTTTATAGCTCTCTTGGTATGTAAAGATAAATGTTTTCTTTTGTGTTGTATAAATTCTATTTAAAAAAAAAAGTTGAAAATTTATATAGTTGCTGATTTTATTTTCATGAGAATGAGAAAATGTGCCTTAAAAAAAGTATGCTCAAAATTATTAGTAGTTCATATGTTTCCTTCAAGTAAATTAAAATGAAATGTTGCTTTTGTATTATGGAATTTAAAAAAAAAAAAAAGTAGTTGTTTTATTTCAAAGATTATATAGATTTATATGTGTTTAAGAAGATAGAAATTTTCTTACAATGTTAGACTATACATACTAGTTCTTTTAGTTCAAAAAATATATATAATCTACTTGGGTAGTGAATAATATCCATGTGTAAATGTTTATATATATATAGCTAATTAACTATATATATAAGACTATACATACTAGTTCTTTTAGTTCAAAAAATATATAATCTACTTGGGTAGTGAATAATATCCATGTGTAAATGTTTATATATATAGCTAATTAACTATATATATATAGGCTGGAAGACTACATTATGAATGTTATCTGTATATTTTTATTCTTTTAAAAAATGATATAACTGTGATTATTCTACTAAAATACACACACACACACACACATATATATGTGCATAATGTTTCAGACTGTGTTTTTAATATAAATCAAACTGTATTTATATATAATAAAATATTGTATTTTTAAATAATAAACAAAAGTGCTTGGCCAAACCCTAAGGCGTGATTGCTCCCACTATTTTTGTTGTTACATTCTTTGAAAATTTTTTTACTACGAAAAGAAAAAAAGAAAATGTTTGGGGGTGACGTCCTGACCGCCCCCCTATTATTCAGTTTATATATATACTTCGGGCGTATATATGCTCGGTGGCAATACGCATAAGGCGTAAACATTTCAATCAAATTCAGGGTAATGCAATCATATGTGCATTCCCCTATGAGATGAAGGCTGACTAAGGGGGTCAATGCAATGCGAGAAGCGCCACCATTAGGGTTAGGATCAAAAGATCAAAATAGTTTACCTAAGTGAGTGAAAGGATTTCAACATGTGTCGAAATCGAAAGACTAATACAAAAGCATAAATGAATTAAATTAAAAATTTAATTAAAATCAACAAGCTTAAAAAAAATGATAAATTTTATCTCTATGCAAGGTTTAAATCTCTAAGGAAAGTTAACCCAAAATTCTGGAAAAAGCTGGCAGCATAATGCCTCTCAGAGGTGTATAGGGATTATTTTAATTAAACAAATTTTTAACAAAGGTTCCCTAGGTTCACTAATATAAATTAACAACTTAATTAATTAATTATTTAATACACACTAGATTTAATAAATTAAATTGACTAAATTAATTAAAATAAAATTAACCTCATTGATTAATGTCCTCATGCAATAATTTAAATTAAATTGATTTAGAAAGAAATTAAATATGTTTCCTAAAGTTAAGTTCAGAGGGGAATTAATTAAATTAATTAAACCCACATCAAATATTTAAAATCGAAATAATAGTTTCCTCTTGTTCAAATAATAGGCTTAAATGATCCCAATCAAATAAACTTTAGAATATAATTCATTTCCTCTAACAAATTGAAATAACATCTAGCAAGAATTAAATTCACTAAATATAAAACACGCCCATTACTAAATTTCCCTAACTCACCACTTAAAATAAAATAACAAAAAAAATCAAAACAAAGGGAGAGGGAAAAATAAATAAAAGCTAATTTAAAATGCAAGCCCTAAAATGCTTTCCAATAAAAAAACAATTTCCTTAAGGGAAATACCCTAACCCTACTTGTTCTTTTCTCATTTTGTTTTTGGTTTCTCATTCTCTCTTTTCTCCATTTTCTCATTCTTCTTCTTTGTTTTTGTATTGCTAGTCGGAGTGAGGCATCCATGGCAGCCACAGAGGTATATACATTATTTCCTTATATATATGTTTTTAAACTAGAGGTATCTCATTTTTTTGTATTTGTGAAGTAGTGTATATACGCCCGAAGTATATCTATATATATATATAATGAATAATAAAATGTATATAAAAAGAATATTACTGAATATACATTGCAAGTTAAATGGCCCGAAAGCCGAAATACAGAGGAGGGTAGAATTGAAACTGGGTGCCATTGCTGATTTTACAACCCCTATCTACGGCTTTGTAGATGCGAGAAGTGTGGCTTGGGGGTGGGGGAGGGGCCTCCCACTCACCCCCCACCATTTGGTGAGGAGTGGGTGGGGGATCCATCCCCACCCAAAACAAAGACAAAGGGCAGCAGGGGGGGCGGCGGCCAAGCCGTCACCCCCAAATGTTTTCTTTTTTTTCTTTTGACAGTAAAAAAACTTCAAAGAATGTAATGGCAAAAATAGTAGGAGCAATCACACCTTAGGGTTTAGCCAAGCACTTCTGTTTATTATTTAAAAATACATTATTTTATTATATATAAATACAGTCTGGTTTATATTAAAAACACAGTCTGAACCATTATGCACACACACACAGATGTGTGTGTGTGTGTGTATTTATTTATTTAATTTAGTGCAACAATTATAGTTATATCAGATTATTATTATGCAATTCATAATGTAGTCTTCCATATATATATATGCACAAATAAATGTATACACAAGGGTGTATACTCAGTCTCACAAAAGATTATATTTTTTTTCCAACAACATTAATATGAAGGCTAATTAACTAAGTATATATATATATACACACACACAAACATTTACACATGGATATTATTCACTATCCAAGTAGATTATATATTTTTTTGAACTAAAAGAACTAGTATGTATAGTCTAACATTGTAAGAAAATTTCCAACTTCTTAAACACACATAAATATATATAATATTTGACTCCTTAGCATAATGGAGTTGTGGAAAGAAAGAACCGAACCATTCAAGAAGTTGCTAGGACCATGATGATGGAAGCAAATGTTCCTCAATTTTTTTGGAGAGAAGCTATGAGCACTGCTGTCTACACTCTTAACCAGGTGCAGATCAAAGGAAATTCTGATAAGACCCCTTATGAACTATGGTTTGGTCATGCTCCTATAGTGAAGTACTTCAGAGTTTTTCGTAGTAAGTGCTATATCAAAAGAGATGAGGATCTAGGCAAATTTGAAGCAAGAAGTGATGAAGGGATATTTTTGGGTTACTCTACTCAAAGCAAGGCATACCGGTGCTTTAACAAAAGATTGAAAAAGATTGTTAAAGTGCAAATGTTAGAGTTGATGAGAGAAAGGAAGACATTCCAGATCTTGTAGATATGAATCAGATGATCAATATGGAAGTCAAAATCAAGGAAGACAAGTTCAAACCCAGTCACAGATTCAAATTGATCTAGAAAATCCAGAGGATAATGCAAAACTTAAGGAACAAGTTCAAGAAATAGAAATTCAAGAAAATCCTAAAACTCCCAGGTATGTGAGATAGAATCATCCTGAATATCAGATCATAGGAGATAGAAATGAAGGTGTTCGAACTAAGAGAAGAATTGATGAAGAACAAGAAGCGATTTATTTGATTTCAAAGATTGAACTAAAATCTATAACTGAAGCCTGCAATGATGAAAACTGGATAAAAGTAATGGAAGAAGAACTAATGCAAGTTGAAAAGAATCACACTTGGGATCTTGTTCCTACACCTGAAGACAAAAATGTGATTGGAACCAAGTGGGTCTTCTAGAATAAACTAAATGAAGATGGTGAAGTTGTAAGAAACAAAGCAAGGTTGCTATGTAAAGGATATTCTCAAGTGGAAGGAATTGATTTTAAAGAAACGTTTTCTTCGGTGGCAAGAATAGAAGTAATTAGACTATTTCTTGCATTCATTGCTTATAAAGATTTCAAGGTTTATTAGATGGATGTCAAGTTATCTTTTCTAAATGGAGAGTTGGAAGAAAAAGTCTAAATTGAGTGACCAACATGATTTCAGTTGTCTGATCAGAATTATATGGTCTGTAGATTGAGGAAATCTCTGTATGGACTGAAACAAGCTCCAAGAGTGTGGTATGCAAGATTGGATAAGTATTTGCTAAAGCTAGGATTCAACAAAGTTACTACTGACAGTAATCTTTACTTCAAGATTGATCATGAACACATTTTGATTGTTGAGGTATTTGTTGATGATATCATTTTTGGTGGGAATGAAAGTATGTGCAAAACATTTGCTGATCATATGCAAAGTGAATTTGAGATGTCCATGTTTGGTGAAATGAATTTCTTCTTAGGTCTACAAATCACTTAGTCAGATAAAGGTATCTTTATATCTCAATCTAAGTATATAAGAGAATTGCTAAAAAGTTTGGGATGGAAGATTCAAAGCAAGTAGGTACACCCATGGTAACCAGATGTAAGTTAAGTAAAGATGATGATTCCCCTAAGGCAAATCAGAAAAGATATAGGTCAATGATTGAAGGACTACTCTATCTGACTCAGACTAGACCTAATATCATGAATGCAGTTGGGCTTGTTGCTAGGTTTCAAGCTGATCCTAGAGAATCCCATGTTATGGCAGTTAAGAGGATTTTTAGATATCGCAAAGGGACAATTGATTATAGATTATGGTATCCAAAGGATAATGACTTCACTCTTCATGCATATACTGATGTTGATTGGGCAGAGATGTGGATGACAGGAAAAGTACTGGTGGTGGTGCATTCTTCTTGGGAAGAAAATTGGTTTCTTGGTTGAACAAAAAGCAAGAGGCAATATCTATGTCTACTGTAGAGACAAAGTACATAGCTACAACAAGTAATTGCACTCAAGTTTTGTGGACGAAGCAAATGTTGAAGGATATAAGAGTGGTATTTGAGGAGCCTATTACAATCTTCTATGATAATTCAAGTGCAATTAACATCTCAAAGAATCTAGTGTTACATTCAAAGACAAAACACATATCCATCAAGTTTCATTTCTTGAGAGAGAAGGTAAATGAGAATGAAGTCAAGTTGGAGTTTGTGTCTTTAAAGGATCAGATTGCGGATATTTTCACTAAGCCTCTTCCCAAAGATGCTTTTGAGTATCTCAGTGAGAAGTTAGGGGTTATTACCCCTTCTGATCACAATTAAGATGCACTAGAGTGCATCAGTCCGGTGGAATTCACAGTCATATCTTGTGATCTAGATTGATGTAAAGGAAGCACTACTCAGGGGGAGTAGTCTGCATGCAATTTTTGATTTTGGTTTGAAACCAGATAAAGGAGAAAAAGACTGAAAATATGTGCCCTTTGCCATTGATGTCAAAAGGGGAGAGAAGTCATGTGAAAAACTAGCTATTGGTGAAAGGGGGAGCAGTGAAGATAGTGGTTGCAGAAGTGATAAGAGAAAGGGGAAGAAGTTCTTGTCTTGATGGTTGAATTAGTTTTTCACATCATATGTTGCTATCAATGACAAAGGGGGAGATTGTTGCAAATATGTGCCTGATGTGTTGTCATTGATGTCAACATGTCTTTCTATCAGAAATAGTGAAGATCAGAGAATGCGGATTAAAGGGTTTGTATAAGCTTTTCTTTTATTACTCCAGTTGAGATTTGAGAGGTCCACATGAAGATTTGGCAAAGTTATGGTCTTTTGAGTAGACCAAGGTTCTGTAGTTGTTTAGTAATGATAGAGTGGCAAGAAGTTGGTCCGGATTGGTCCGGTATGAGCATATTGTGATCTATGGATCTAGAGGCATGTCTAGGATGTCGGTGTGTTCTCTCAACTCAAGTGGTTTGTGGTTTGGAGGTCCGCAAGCAGTCTTTCTAGTTTGGCAGTCATGGCAAATAGTGCTCATGAGGTTCTGGATGAAGATGCAAGTGATTTTGATGATTTGGAGGAGTGCAGATGTTTTTGGTGAACTCATTGTTCTTGTGGAGGTCTCTAGATTGTGTGACTGCTGTGTTGGAGTTTTGCATTGAAGATTGAGCTTGTTTGTGAAGATTTCCTTCTTGGTGTTGTTGTTCTTCCCAGTCTTGGCCAACTGGATGATTCAAGTGTATTGCGGATCTTCTAAAAGCAATTCTCTAGAGCATGGCATGTTGTTGAAAGAAGATTCAAGTCTTAGCAATGTTTGGCCGACAACTTAGTGATTCACATTGAGTAAGAAGTTGGGTGTGCCAACCTTGATGTTTATTCCAACATTGATGAAGCATATAAAGGAGTGTAGTTGAGTCGTGGAGAATTATCCTTGAGTGAAAATATAAAATCTAAAGAAAGGATCAAAAATAGAGCAGAGAAAAGGAAAAATAGAAGAACAAAAGTAAAATAAAGTGAAGAGTCAGTGAGGAAGAGTTTGGATGTAGAGCAGAAGTTTTATGAGTATTCAATGAAATTGAACTAGGCATGAAGTAGATGCTATTTCTCAATTAATTCTTTCTATGTTAAACTTAAATTTCTTGTAGGCAGTGAGCCTCTCTTTTGAGTAGTGAGCTCTAGGTAGTGAGGCCAAAGGCAAGTGCCTTCCCATTCTTTTTAAGTACTTTTAACAGGGTACAAATCTTGTGGGCTAACACCCACCATGGTTTTTCCCTTAACCGGGTTTCCACGTACAAAATCTTGGTGTCAAATGTGTTGATTATGTTTTTACTTATGTGATGTTGTTTCATGCTTTAATGTTTACATCATTAATCAATTTGCAATTGTGAAAGAAGATTAAAAGGAAGAAAAAGATTAAATTTTGGAACAACTGATTCACGCCCCCTCTCAGTTGTCAAGTCTAATTCCAACAACATTATCATTGTGTTTTAATCATTTCATTATCATTTGGATTATCTTTAGCCTCTATCTTGTAAGGACATGCTCTCTCATTAACAATAGTGTTGGGAAATCTTGAATACTAACCTGACATTTGATTGAGACAAATCCCTAAGCACCACAACCCCAAACTCCTTTTCTTCTTGTGTGCATGTTACAGGTGCAGGAATCATAGAAGTGAAGGTAAAGGGAGGTTACTTAGGAGATCAAGATTCTAGATCAAAAAATAGAGTTCATGAATTTCACTGTAGCAAACAAGGGCATGAGTCCAGTGTCCAGTAGGTAAAACAAACCTTAAATTCAACATCAGAGCATCATTTATGACATTTTTGTAGTTTTGAGTTATCAAAAATTTAAACTTTCCAGACTCAGGTGCTAGCCCTAGTGTCTTCCAACATTTCAACTTCTAAGGGATAGGTTTGGACATCTCATTGATCACCTTGGTGCTTTTAGATCCTCATTTGCTATTTTTGTTTCACTGTTATAAGTTGATTATCTTAATTCTAGGGTTTAGTGCATTGGTTGGCCTAGGTTTTGATAAAAGGCTTGATTGAATCACATCTTTCCTCTACAAACAAGAGCACAAAATTAGTAGCTGAGCCCTCTTCCATCTTGTAGTGGCTTGGCTTGGTTTTGTCCTAGAATGTTGTAGTGAAAGGAGGGTTTGATCTAGTGTACTCACACACATTCCATCATCTCTCTTTTACTACGAAACACTTTTGACAAATTGCCTGTGCTAAGTAAGAGATACCAAATTTTTACATTTCTTGATTTAGGGCAAATTAGGATAGAAGAAAAATAAAAAATATGGAAAGGGACAAGGGAAATTGGTAGCCCGAATGGAATTGGTCTCAAATGAGGTTTAGGGTGTTTCCAAGGGTCGATTCTTGGAGTTGAATGAGTTCTATTTCCTTCTTAAAAAATCTTAGACAACCTAGTGTCACGATCCTCAATGATTTTAGGGATTTAACATGATCGTTTCAATGCCAAATAGGGGTTCCCCGAGGGCAGTGTGAGTGTTGGGAGTGTAGGCTTGAAGGTAGGTGTTGCTAGAAAAGAGGTCTCTGAGCTTTGTAAAGTAGGTCGCGCTAACCAAGAAGGGGCTATAGGCCTATGATATTTTCTTTTAGTTCTTTGAAAAACTTGTACACAGCAATCAATGCCTTGAACTCTCTTTAAAACCATTGCACACCACTAATTTCCAAAATGAAACAAGATAAAAATGGGGTGACCAGGGAAAATGGCACGTGAACACCGCTAATTTCCTTCTTTGGCAAGGTGTTGACCAAATGGAGCAACATATTTCTTTATAGATGGGGGGCAAATGGAAAAGTGTGGTAGAGAGGCACAAGAGTCAAATAGGCTGTGAGCCTCAAAAATAGGCTGCAAGCCTTTCACTTGGTCACGCCTTTGGTGAATCAGCTCAACCTTTTGCTTGACCTTACATGCTCTCCAATCCCTACAGATTGGCCTTCACACACACAGCCATGAGATTTCAACCCCCAATACTTTCAAATGCCAGCATCAATACTATATCTTGTACAATGGCCATGGAAGAACAAATGACAAATAGAATATAGAAATTAGATGCCAAAAAATAGAGGATTTGACACAAAATGAGCCAGCAAGCTAGCTTAAACCCTGCTCTGATACCATATAAGAGTTTAGGAATGATTAAGCGAATGATAGCATCAAATCAAAGTAATTGATAGGAAAATAAGTCAAGTACATAAGTAAGGAAAGGTAGTTATTAGTTGAGAGAAAGACTCCTACAAACTAGTATGAGTGGCTAGTTTAGTGGGAGACTTGATGACCCCTCTACTAACTACCTACCAACCTTAACTTCCCAACAACCTTGACATGTGTCAAGATTGTGTAAGGGCACACCTAAGTAGGCTTATGCCTAAGTGTATAATATATATGAAATATATATACACTAACAAGCAAGTGGTACAAAACTTATATTGTGATTGTGGGGAGGTCTATTTTGGACTCGGAGGTTGCCTCGTTCTCCTTGGAGGGATGGTAGAGGGGGAACCTCATCATATTTACTAGATGCTTAGGGATGGGGGAGAACCTTGAATTTGGGCTTAACTTCATTCTCCACCTGTGGGATAGTGGGAACTACTATTATAGCCTTAGAAGATCGAGGAGGTCTAGGGACATCACAAGGAGGTATATTACTAAGTGAAAACTCTGTAATTTTCTTTTCTTTAAACTTTTGATATGACAAAAAGAATAAATCTTCTCTAGCTTGAGTGACTGCACTTGGTTTTGGCCAAAAGTGGTCAAGTGTAAAGTGTCCATTGCAAGCAACAAGTTGGTATTGATTATGATGTATAGCATGCACATGTCCCTCAAATGGAAACTTTAAGAACTTGTGAACCATAGAGGGGATTGCCTTCATGGAGTGGAGTCATGGGCAATGCAACTTCACATGAAGTAAGTTCAATGTAGGAGTGATGATAAAAGTAACATCCAACATTCTTGGCCCAACCTTAACTTCGAGAGTTAAAGCACCAAGAGTTGGAAGGATAGACCCATCATGTTCTCTAATCACCATCTTCAATATGTCGTAGGTATCTCGATGTATACTATGCATATAGAGAAACGCTTCAGTTACTACATTTACAATGCAAATAGGATTGATCATAGCACCTTGAATGGGTTTGTCATTGATTCAAATAGTGATGTATAAGGGTCCATTAGGAGCTTCAATAGTAGCATCATGTGGAGTAAAAGATGCAGTAGGTTCTGATTCCGCTCATTGTTTATGAGAGCAAGCATCCACCATGCAATTATCTCCTTCATAAGCTTTTTCTTGAGATAGATTCCCAACATTAGATTCAAGATGAGGTAATGTATTAATATATTTGTAAATTTTGATTAGATACAACCATCAACTTATTCCCTTTGTCATTTACACTAGTAACCTATATGACATTAGAATCAATGAGGTCTTAAACTTCACATTTAAGACACATACATCTTTCAGTGTCATGACCAGTGGTGTGGTGAAATTGACAAAAGGCATTCAAATCAAAGGAAGATTCTTGCATCTTACTTAGATCGAGAGCTCTAATATGTGGAACCTACAACCACTACATGCTTTTTAATTTAATTAGATGATATTGTATTAACTTTGATGAAATTCTTGTTTTGTCTTTTGATTGAATGATTGTGTGAGGCTTTGGATTAACCAATCAGAGCCGATGATTTATTATGCTCATACTGACTAACCGAAAGTTCATAATCATGAAGAACCATGTAAAGATGAGTGAAAGAATCATAATGTATCAACAAGAGTTTGTCATGGATGTGAGGTTGTAAGTTTCTAATAAATATTCTTTATACATCAATATCTAGAATAGAATATTGAATTTGTTAGAAGAGGGCTTGATAACAAACCATGAAATATGTTATCTTTTCTTTTATTCCTTGTTTGCAATGGACCAAATCAATCAAAGAGACTTGAGGTCCAATGTTTTCTTGAAAGTGTTTGAGGAATTTATTGATTAATTGTGAGAAAGAAGTGATTGAATTAGGAGGCAATGAGAAAAACCAATCCAAGGATGTATCTTTGAGTGACCTAGGAAAGAGTTTTGCCAAAATTGTGTCTTCAAAGAAGAAATAAATATAGATTGTTGTAAAGGCAGCCACATGGTTGTTAGGATCTCCCTTCCCATTATACTTCTCAAAGCGAGGGGTTTCAAACTTCTCAGGCATTTGAGATCTTAGGATTGGATAAGATAATAGGGTACAAATATAATGTGATGTCATATTGGGTTTATGTGGACTATTATTTATGCTATCCAATTGTTGTTGGATGGATGTCTTATTTTGCAACAATTGGTTAACGACAGGGTCAGAAGATGAACTAGGTAAAGATTGATATGGATTGCAAGTACTAGCTGTTGATTGTGTTGATATTTGAGTAGCCTTTTGGAAATTGATAGGATGTTTAGATGTAGGTGGAGTAACATTAGGTGTGGAATTTGTATAATTATAAGGAATGGCACTATAATGATGAACAAGATTCCTAGTAGATAACCCAACACATGTGGTAGCACTATTACTTGGTTGTATAGTTGTAGTGAGAAAAGAGGAAGTATATGTAGTAGTAGGGGATGTCGATATGGGTTCCAACACCTGAGTCCCTATTAGATTCAAAGAACTCACATTGGTGATGATTTTGGCACAACTAGCTATCGACATAATGTTGTTATGCATTATGTGAGCTAGGCCACACAAGAATTCCACTCCCTCTTGTCCTTCAAGAAAAGAACCTTTTAGAATCTCAATGATAGGGAAGACCTCCTCAACTATATACTCTGAGATTACAAATTACTAAAAATTAGCCAACTCAGTGTCTAACCTTTGAATTTGAGCTTCGGGAACATGAGTGACAAGGTCATTAATGTCAATGGTTTCTTGAGAAGTTGATGTTTTAGGGATAATTATAGTTGGAAGTTGTGTGACTTGATTAAAGATGTCAGATTTAGATGTGTCAACATTAACATTAGAGCCCATGATTAGAAGACTTATTTGCACAATAATGTTAGAATCGGGGCACCAGGTCACAAAGCTCATAAAGTGTTTACAGGCTTTAGTAACACACAAGATGCACCAATAGATGAAATGAATGATGTGGCAAAAGAAGGGTTTGCATTTTTGTTTAAATGCAGTAATGTTTTGTTCAAATTTAAATAGACATAATGCACACAATAGACCCTTGTTCAATTTCAATTCTATTCACATTCAATTAAATATCAAATGATGCTCAAATCAAACCCTACTTTCAAAGCTTTTTTCAAAAAAATTCAATGTAAAATTGTTATACCTTTCAAATTTCAATGCAAGATGACATTTATGATGTATCAGAGAAAAGTATAATAAGATTTGTAAAGCAAATGACAGCAACAACATCTAAAACAAGATATCAATTACAAATCCGAGATTTCAACATTAACTTGGTTGTCATCAAATTGTAGCTTTTTTGAAAAATTCTAGCAATGAAAAGATTCAAATGCAAGATGAAACACTATATAATGATTAATTACTGCAATACCAATCTGATCAGATGAAAAATTTAGAAATTTAACTCATGCTATGAAGATCTACCCTTATGAAATGAAAACAAAGTGACAAATATAAATCTAAAAATGAGATGTTTATTTTCCAAATTTCACATGCAAGGATGCCCGAATGTTATAAACACCAAGAATGATAAGGTACAACAAATCAAAGTACTTTAAACAACCTAACAATGCAACAAGATCTGAAACAACTCATGAATCTACAAACCCTAGGTTCAAAACTAGCTAGATTTTCAAAGAAATGCAAGTTTTTTGCAAGCCCTAGTTCTAAAACTATTATCACATAGAATTGCACCCAGCGTGGAGAGTGTCCAAGCATTCTAATGACACAATGGGAATGATCTCAAGGTGTGGCACCTTGCAAGTTGAGACCATACCTTCAGAGAAGGTTGGTTCCTCATTCTAAGCCTAATGCTTAGAGAAAATTATCTAAACCTAGTGCTAATACTGTAGGGGAAAGGAGTTAGGAAGAAACTGAATGACAAAGAGGTGATGCACTAGATTTAATGAGTGATAGTAAGCCTAGAAGAGACACATCACTAATCTCAATCACAAGGGAAGGTTCACATAGACGTATACTGATTGAGGCTTCAGCACGAAGTCCTAACCTATAAAGGAGCCATTTTAGTCATAGAATAGATCACGAATTCAAGTAAAACACAGAAATCAAAGCATAAGAGAGGAAAAATATTGTGCATATATTGATCATGAAGGCCAAAAACTATTACAATGCAAAATAACTAGTAGCATATAGAGACATAATATAGTTAATTACAATCATGGGTGCATTGATCAAAAGATAATAGAGGCCAAGCTATAGGCACAATGAGTCACATTCCAATAATCTTGTAATTACACTAAGAGGTATGACTACAATAAATTTGGCAGCATAATAACTCATAAATTAATAACTCTTCTTCTACCAAAGATTAAAATGCTTTTTATATCAAATTCTTGTGAAGAGGGTGCTAAGGTAGGTTAATGGGATCCAAGATCACCAATGCAGTCAACAATGGAAGGCCAGGAACAAATGGTAATGGAGACAGAAACCATGCCAATGGTAGGTCTGCAATCCTAGGAATGGCTACCCATATGCAAGATAGGTTAGGGCATTGAAGATGAAAGCCCAAAAGTTGTCACAGATCACAAAAATATCTACCATTGAGCCAAAGGAGTCACCTCACATTGAAGAACCATGCCATCCTTCTAAATTTTGTCTACAAAACTCATCAACCCAATTCAATGTGAATATCTACCACCGCAACAATTCAAGTCAGTTACTGGGATGTCTTGTCTACCAGACCTGTGTATCCTCCCCTAGTCGGAAACCATCCTAATATATGGATATGCACATCCGGATCATGGTATTTGGATCATATTTTGAAATTGAGAACATCCCCCCAAAAGAGTTCCAAATGAAGGAGGAAATTCTAAGCACTTTTACCTTTTGGATTATGTAGAAATTCCTCCAGATGAGGGAGATATCTGCGGTCAAAGTTACAGTCAATGAGCATATGGATATCCACATGTCATCATTTTGTAGCCATACAGAAGGGATGTGACATCACCTTCAATGGTTTGCAGGCTATGTGATATCATCATGAATATCCCTCGAGGTCCGCATATTCACAAATATCTAGATATGCACCCGTTGAATTTTCCTTCATAGCATGGAGGGGCCGTCATCTGCATGGATATTAACTTTTAATGCCAAGCACTAACTTAATATCTAGATGCCTCTTGAATATCTTGATGATGTCATTAGAATAAAGAACTTCATTGAATGGGGGATCTGGATGATGTCATCAGGACATTCACAAAGGTCATGGATATTAAGTCAGATCTGGATATTAGGAAATATCTAGATGACATCACCATCATATTCACAAGGGTTTGTACATTCGGGAAGGACCCAAATGTTAAGAAGAATTTGAATATGAAGGGGATATTGGGACCTTAGCTAAGGTCTTGTATATTAAGATAATATCTGGGATGTTAGCTAAGATCCAGATGACATCATTAGGATATCCATACTGAAAATGACTAAGTATGAAGATGGGAAATCCCTGCGAAGGAAGGCATTTAAAGATTAAGGATTTCTGGGTTTTTTGTAAGGATTTTCTAGATGAGATTTTAGGGATTTTTGTAAGGAAGAGCATAAGGATTTGAAGGATAAGGATTACAGGGCCATATCCTAGGGGATATCCAAGGGTTTTTCAAGATGAACTATTTGACTCTAGATAGAGGAAAATGGGTCAACATTTTGGTGACCTCTCAGGGAGTTTTTCCTACTAAAAAAAAGGTCAATAGCCTTAAAACATCCATTGGACATAGGGTCAAAAGAGACTGCAACAAGAACAAAGGAGCTAAAATGATTGGGCTAGCACCACCAAGGCAAAACAAAACAACAAGCAAGCATGTATCCTCCTAATGAGAATACAACAGGTTGCAAAAGCACTTATTTCAATTAGAAACCTAACCTATTTACAAGATCTCACAACCATGCTAATAGCAAGGTTTGAGGTGAATCCCATTGACTAGGATTGGCAGGACCTCTCCATTCATCCTAGAAAGTTGGAATGTATTGGCCTATTTGCAACTAGTAATGATATAAGGGCCACCCCACATGGCATCAAACTTTGAATGTCTTCCAACTTTGGCCCTATCTACATCCCATTTCAACACTATATCTCCTTCACTAAATGTTCTATCAGTAGACTTCCTATCAAAGGTTCTCTTAACCTAATCTCGGTGGGCTTTAAGGGTCTTCATAGCAGTATCTCTCTTCTCCTCAATTTCCAACAGCTCTGCAAGTCTGATTGTCATAGCATCATTTTCCATTAATTCTAACTGCTATGCCAACTCAAGAGAAGGCAATTCCAATGATAATGGAACCCTTGCCTCCCTTCCATATAAAAGCATGAAAGGCGAATTTCCTATGGCTCTTTTGGGAGTGATCCTATTAGCCTAAAGAGCAATCTTTAACCTAGAGTGCCAAGTTCTCTAGTTGTCTTTCACCGTCTTCTTAATGATTTTGATTAGATTTTTATTGGTGGACTCAGCCAAGCTATTTCCTTGAGGATAGTAATTAGATGAGGTTTTCATGTATAGTCGATAGTTTAATGCCCATTCACTAACTTTTGTGCCTACAAAGGCCTTGACATTATCAGAAATGATGGTGGATGGCACACCAAACTTTGTAGCTATACTCTTAAGGAAGTCCACAATGGATTCTTCTGTGGCATCCTTTAATGCAACTATCTCTATCCATCTAGTGAAATAATCAGAGGCTATGAGAATCCACTTATGGCCTACACTAGAAGGTGGATTAATTAATCCAATGAAGTCTAAACCCCATTGAGCAAAAGGTTGTTCTGTTTGGATTGGATGAAGGGGAAGAGCTGCCAATCTCTATTTCTCAGCAAATAATGCACACTCTTTACATTTTTTGATCCATCTATATGCATCATTGAATAGACTAGGCCAGTAATAACTAGCCCTCATGATTTTCATTATAGTTGTTTTGGGAGAATAATGGCCACAATGGAATTCTTCTAAGACTCTAGAAGTCTAATCTTGTGTAATACACCTAAGAAAAACTCCACTGATGTCTTTTATAAACAAGACACCATCAATAATAACATAAGGAATGGATTGGAGTCTAAAATACATTCTTTTGGCTTGATCCAATCCATTAAGACATTTACCTGACTGTAGAAATGTAAACATATCATGATACCAATCAGTTGGATTATGAGGTTCAAGTGGTTGTGCCTGCCCCTAAACACATATGACTTCACTTCTGTCTTTGACATCTGCTGCCATTTGTTCGCATAGACCTTTGTCACGAACTAACTTGGTAATGTTGATGTCGTACTCCATCTTGGTGATCCACCCGACCCTTTTCTCATTAATATCCTTGCTTAGGAGGAAATCTTTCATACCAGGGTGACCATCAACTAAATTTTGCTGTTTGAAATCATATGTCTGAACATTTTTAGTACTACAACAAACACTTGTTTTTCTATAAATTCATAATTCAATTCATATTCCTTGAGAGGTTAGCTGAAGAAAGTAATTGGTTGTTCCATCTTATCTTCATTTTGTTTTTATCAGGACAACTGATATACCCTCCTTACCTCCGAAGGCATAAATGATGAAGTCCTTCTCATCGTTAGGGTTTATCAGTGTAGGAGCTTGTACAATAACCTGCTTGACAACTTCAAAACTATCCCTGCCTTCCTTGGACCATGTGAAGGAAACATTCTTCTTTAGCATAGTTGTGAGGGGTTTTTCTATTGAAGCAAAGTTAGGTATGAACCTCTTCACAAAGTTGATCTTTCCCAGAAATCTCTGCAAACCTTTCTTATGACTAGGAAGAGGAAGAGCCAAGATGACACTGATTCTTTCTAGATCAATGGCCAACCCATACTTGGAAACCACATGCCCTAACAGTTTTGTCATTCCCACTTTTTACAAGTGGCCACGACACAAGAAAACACATGCCATGCCACATTACCCATGTGGTCATGACATGAACCACCAAAAAAAAATTTCCCCCTACCCCTAAATCCCCATTACATAAGGCAAGGAAGGAAGACAAGGCATGAATGAAACATCCAAGACGCCTTGTCAGATAAAACAACCAAGGGGATAACAACATTGAGTGACCAAAACAACAACCAAAAAAGAAGAAGAGTATAAATATCCATTCAACCAAAGATAAGTTAAAACATCCACACATAAATGAGATACAAACTTGTTCATTCTAACATGACATAACAATATGATAAAACTCAAGCATGCAAAAACATAAAGGGTACTCTAGACAATGCTTTTATTCCAATACTAAAACATAGCATGGCCACATAATGACAATATGAAGATACCCATAATCTTTATAACGAAACCAACATAATTATAGATATAAATAATAATTGATTCCCTTTTTGTTTGTTTTTTTTAATATAGAAGTATTTCCTACATCTACTAATAAACTAATACGGTTATAAGGAGGAGGCTAGCTCCCCAAAACATAGAAGAGTTGTGCACTGAAAATCAATACAAGTGAGATAAATAACCCCTGGTTATTTCCTTTACATCAAGAGGAATAAATAATTTCCTTGATCAAAAGATAGATAAATAACCACTAATTACTTTCCTTTACAATAAGAGGAAACTTTACATCAATTGTTCTCCTATGCATCAATAGAATAAAATAAATGTTAATTGCATAAATTAATTTTGCATATGTAAATAAAATAAAGTACACATTAACTACTCACCCCCCAAAAGTATCAAGAATTAAATATACATCAAATACTTCTCTGAAATATAAAGATAAGAATAAATATGATAATCATTTCTTGAATACATCAAATAGATAAATATTCATTAATTATTTTTTCGAAACATCAAAGAAATAAAGACAATAATCGTTTTTACTCTACATCAATACAGGCAATTAGCCATAGGGATTTTTCCAATAGACGAAGGACAATATTCCACCAAGACCATAATATAGTTCGCCATTGATGAAGACCAAGGGGGATGTTGCTCACCTCCCAACCATATTTCCATCGTCGAGCACAATGGATGTCCATTGTACCCTAGGCAACCCCTAAGCTATGAAGAGATGAGACAAGGATCCACTACAAGCATGGCCAGCTCATACAACTAGGGTCACAAGCGGGGCCATAGGTTCAACCACAGACTATAACACACTATCCCACACACACCAACAAGATTTACAAGGATAACGATGGGGTTTTAAAAGTGCTTGAGGAACAATCAACCCTCAACATACACATGACACCATAATAAATCATAAATCACCAAAAGGATGCCTATGACCCAAGCATGCAAGAGAAGGAAAGAGAATAACATATTGGACCACAATAAAGTGATAATTTCCTACCACTCAATCCTTTCAAAACATTATCCAATCTGATTAGATCCAACTATGGAGGGAAAGGAGAGCACTCAAATTAAAAGTTAGCCAACCATTTATGTATGCTAAACTAACATCTATGATACAAGGAGGTAGTACTAAAATTTCTAAAGTAATTCATTAGTATGTCACCCATACATTCACTTAATAATAAAAAGATAAAGTAATATATTAGGGTTGCAAACCACAAACTAAAACTAATAAATCAAAAAGGGCCATTAGGGATTACACAAGTGCAATGATTTTCTTAACAACTTAATTAAATCTTTACTACACACCAAAAAAAAAAAAAAACTCATTTATTAATGTATGACATGCAACATGCAATTTTTAAATTCACCTTTTCTTTTTTTAAAGGTATGAGCTCATGCTCAAAATAAAATAAAACTTTAGGATTGCTAAGACTTCCTAATTTAAGGAAAGCTAAATCACTAACAACAAAATTATTATAAACAAGATATTATATCTCTTTTTTAAAAAAAAAAAAAACACTCCCTAAAGATTTAATAGTGGATGAAAGACTAAACATGATAAGAAAATACAGAAATAAAAAGGATGGGGGTTGGGATCTTACAAATAGCTCCTCCCAAATACTCGACCTCAACAAAAACTTTATTTGAACATCTTTCACCACTCCCTAGATCTTTGACCTCCACTATGCGAGCTAGAATGAGAAGTAATTAATCTGTAGTTAAAATAAATAAATCTGCAATCTTGACCATTGGCCATGGTTGCTGGGCTAACACTGTGGCCCACAGGGGCAACAAGGACATGTTTGTCAGGGGTAGGCACACACTCAAAGAAGGGTCCTTAGTAGAGGAAGTGTCACGGGATCTATTTTCCCATAGAGATTATTGTCTATAGAGGAGGGGCAACCTCTAATGGTCATGGATGCTAGTATTGGGCCATGCCTTCAATAGACTGTGAGCCGCGAAAAAAAATCAGCGGGAAAAGGTTCAACACAACATACCATATTGTGCATAATCCTCTATTTTGAAGATTGGGTTCTCTTCTAGTTTTTTGCTCTCCTACCCTTTCTTCTTTACTTTTATTTTGTTCGAGTCTCAAGTGCCTTAAAGCTGTCTTGAAGTGTCTTCCTACTCTATAAGAGGTTTTGTTTTTTTTTACTTTACTGAGTTGAGTTTGATGTTCCATTAACAAGACAATTGTAGCATAAAACTTTCTATTAACTTTCATTCATATGGTGCATCTACTATCTACACTTTCATCTTAAATTAAGAAGGGGCAGCTTCATCAAAAAAGCAGAGTAAATCAAACTAAAAGTTAAGCACAAAATTGCAACTGCAGAGGAATTTGTCAAGGGAAAAAAAACCTTTGATAGCTTAAACACAAAGACACTGGAGACCCCAGGAGAGAGAGAGACTTCGTGGGGGCCACAGAAAATGCTCCCTTTAGGGATTTCGAGGTATCATTCCCTTGAATCCCTAGTGACCGCAGTCTTTAAACAAGGGGAGCACTAGATTGGTTGCCCCACCCACCTTCTCGCCTTCCTCCCTCTGATCTCCTTTTTCCTTCTTTTTTTTCTCCCATTCCAAGGATTAGCGGCCTCTTTCCCGGAGGGAGATCCCCACCCCCTAATCAGAGTAACTTCGTAGCCAGAAGCAACCATCCCCTCACCATGATTTCTCACTCACCTTCTCCCAAAACAAAAAGTTTTTTTAAAAAACTAAATAGTAAGCTAATCTCTTAAGCAGAAGTCATGGCAAGAGCTTAGATGCGATGACCCATCCCCCATTGTAAACAATTTCCATGAAGGTTCCTAAACCCGAAGAGTTTGACCCCCTTTTCCCGCTTTCCACACTTAAAATTCTGTGTCTTCTCCCAGTGCATACCCTAAATTCCCCAAACAAAATAGAACACAAACTCCAATCCCCCCTATCCAATGGAAGGAGAGATCTTGGACAACCCTCCAAAGAGAACATCGAATTCTCTGCTAAGCTGTTTGATTTCTAATTATTTTATTGGTATCACAATGTGTCATTGTGTTTTTTGAGCACAAATGATTAGATAACTGTCATAAAAGAAATATACTGTCAAAATCTTTAGAAGGCCATAACATATGAAACAAAAGATTATGTAGTATTAAGATCATATATATATAAGGAAATTGAATTGTAACTCTAAGAAAAGATATTTTAAATTAAAATAATACCAAAAATCATTACAACAAGAATTGCATTGGCTGTTCCAAAACAATTTTCAAATATTAAAAGACTAAATCATATGAAAGAAGGGTTTTTAGAAAACCACCAAAAATTTATATAAGGCTAAAATGATAAGAAAGTATATATGTATTTAATATAATTTACTTATACTAAGGTACGTTATAGTATTTCATGTAGTTTTCTCATACGAGAATATGTCATAGTATAGTAAGGACACCATTGAATAAATAAGTGTAATGAACTGAAAAGTTTAACAACCAAGGACAAGCAAGGTCAACAATCAATCTTTGCATGGACAATGAACCTTTACAAAAAAGATTTCCCTCTCAAGAGGGCTTCCAAATTTCCATTACAAAAACACCAAAACCACTTAACTAAACCGACACTACAATAAGGTTAAATAAAAGAACGACAATACCCAAACAAGCTTTATCTCCAACAAGTCTAGCAAGGCCACTCTTCATAAGTAAACTTCTAGGAAAGCATGAGGGTTATGCTTACATGCATTTTCCCACCAAAGTAAACAAAATGGACAATCATACCCAACCCCAAATTTAATACTCAAAATAAACATATGTAAATATTTCCTTCAAACTCAAACCATCTTTTCACTTGCAGCAAAATAGAAGGCCAAAGAAGTGAAAGAGACCTCAAGTCAACTAGAACCATGAAAGAACACAACACCATACGAGTTCATACACCACACATGGTTTCAAAACTCACAATGATTCTGGAACAAGGCAATGAGGATGAACATAGGCATTAGTCTTCTATTTACAACTAAAATTGAATGAGATAAGCGACTGACATACCACAAGGACATGGGGTCAAATACTCGACCGAAGGGCTAGGTAAGGTGAGGTGGCCAAGTGGTTGAGTGATTCTATGTCTCCTCCTCCACATCCACCCATTGGTCAATACCTGTATTAGTACATCCTGCACACTCAAATCAAAACATCAAATCCCATAATGCAATCATAGCCGAAGCAACATAAATAGACCAATGAGGAGGCATAACCTAGTTAGGTACATACCTATCCTGAAATTACATCATATAATAATCAACTCATTTATCATTTAATCTAGAACTATAAGATGAATATTGGGATACACACCAGTTAGACAAGGGTGGGCCTTACAAGTTTGCCCTCTGGGATAATAAATATACATTTCTTTGGATTCAATGATATCCCATATTCTCTACATTTTTCAAAGACTTTTCTCAAATGACCCAAGTAGTCAATTAAATGCTTAGAATACGTACTCAGATCATAAAGATACACTAGGATAATATCATTGATCGGGCCTTTGAAGGCCAAGTCCATTGCTCTTTGAAAAGTTGCCCCAACATTTTTCAATCCAAAAGCTATCTTTTGATAAGCCAAAGTATCCCATTTGGTGGTAAAGGTTGTTTTATATTGGTCTAATTCTTTTACAAGAATATGATTGTAGCTTGAGTAGCCATCTAGGAGTGAAAACCTTTTGGCACTTTCTACTATTTGTAGAATCTTCTCCATAGAAGGGAGGGAATAGTGATCTTTAAGTGAGGCTTTGTTCAGATCCCTAAAGTCTACACAATCTAATTTCCCCATTCTTCTTCTTGACTAGAACAAGGTTGGCTACCCAAGAGGAATGCTTAATGGGATAAATGATTTTAGCCTTTATAATCTTGGACAACTCTTTTCTCATTAATGGTTTAATTTTTGGATTGATAGGGATTTGCTTCTGGCAGACTGGTTTGGCATTAGGGTCTAGATCAATAGTATGTTTGATTAAACCAAGATAAAAGCATTTTAAATCCCTATAATCCCAAGCTATCAGATTGTCAAATTCATTACAAAGCTCAATAAAACTTTGCCTTTTAGCTTGCTCACATACCTTTCCATGTTTGAGAAATCTGCCCTGTGTAATTTCTACCTATTCATAGTCCTGTCCCTTGACTATCATGCTCATTTTTTCTTTCTTTTTCTGATCATTAGCACCAAATATGCTTTCCAAGGTGATCAGCCCTCTGGGCAACCTGTTGGTCATCAACCTGATCACCTGGTCACCATATTGCTCTTGCAATACTGACTAATTTTTGGCAGCAAACTCTACCTCATCTTGCAAAAAGTTCACAATTTACTGGTCACTGTCGAACACTTACCAACTAATCACATTATCATGGATGACAAGTATGACAACAACCCTTACATTCGGATCTAAAACTTTCTTGACATTCCAAGGGATATCAAACTATGCACCCACTGTAGCTAACCTATTAGCATCCTTGTTTCTCTATCTAGGAACCACCTGAATGTTGAAGGCATCAAAGTCTTCAATCAGGTCCTAGACTCTGTGTTTGTATGACTTTAATAAGTCATTCTTTGAAGCACTTAATTTTCTGATTTGGTGGACAACCAATTCACTGTCACCAAATACTTGTAAAATTTGTATTCCTCTTTTTTGAGCTAGATGTATGCCTTGAATCAAGGCTTCATACTCAACTACATTGTTAGTATAGTTGAACTACAATCTAAATAAAGAGAAATAACTTTCCTTTTGGGGTGAAATCAGTACCACCCAAGCACCTACTCCATTTTTGCTTTTGGAGCCAGCAAAGTACATCTGCCATATCCCACTTAGATCTAATTTTTCCATTTTAAGATTAGGGATAGTAGCATCCTCCTCATGGATACAATAAGTACCAAGCCCTATTTCTTCTATGTGATTAGGAGTATCAAACTAAAAATAATTAGCCCACTCATCTAGCAGTATATCAGGTATTTCCTCTACAGGTGTGGTAGCTTCATGTCTTCTACTATCATCCTCTTCTAACTCATGTATTGTGCAGTTCATGTTGTTTGGATTAGGAGAGTAGGGTTCTATATGATCATTTGCAATAGGCTCAGCCCTAGTAGTCACTTTGGTGCCATATCTAGTTCTAAACAACATGTCAGACCAATCAAAAGATAAATACCCACCAATTTTAGCAGTGAAAGCCCTAGATAAACATATGCCAAAAGTATGCAGGGAGATCTATAATAGATATATCTTGTGAAATATAGCAACCAAGACATACATGTAAGCTGAGTTCCAAACCTTTAATAACTCCCACTGTCTTGACAGTAGTACCATCTAATTAAACTATAGCCTTGTTCACAAGTTCATACTCTATACCCAATCTATCAGCAATATTTTTTGGTATAACATAGGTACCCAACCCAAAATCTATCATACAGTTATGCAATAGTTTGTCTCCTATGATTAAGGAAACATAAAATAGAGGGGGCTTATTAGTTTTTCTTGTACTTCCTCTTTTTGCTAACATAGGTTGATTGGGGAAGCTACCTTTTCTTTTGTTGTTTCTACAGTAGTTTGAATGAATTATGTCAGGGATTCTTAAAGAAAATTCCTCTGGGCTAAGATTAAAAATGCATCCCACATGTTGGCATTCATATTTGTCTTCTTCATCTAGTCCACAATAATAAAAGGTATCTGATTACCCTTTGGAGGTGTTTTGGTAACAACTAGACCACTCTTTGACTACTGATTGGATTGGGGGTACACCGTTGGTACTGGATCTACCTTTTCAACCGTCTGATCCATTTTCTTTGAAGGAACCTCAAGCATCTTCTCTTTAGTTGTAATGGTTGGAGACACTTTGGGTACAAGGGCATGAACAACTAAGAGCACTGACATGTATTCAATAGCTCTCCTCCTTGATCTTGTATTGAATGCAACTAGACTAGCACCCTAATTAACACCATAATATTCATCAAGAGTCCAATTCACCAAGGAAACATTGTCTTGCACCTGCCCTTGGCCTACAACCGCTCTCTGATTGGTGTTAACCTACTTCTCTAAATTTGATGGCTGCTCTTGTACTGTTAGGGCATGACATGTCCATTCTGACACAAATTTTGGTCATGTGGTTGATTGCAAGGATAACACCAGTCACTATCTTGGGCTAGATTGTGTTGGATTGGAACAAGAGGCCCTAAAGTGGTTACTCCATTAGGATTAACAACATTCAATAGTCTAACATAACTAGGTTGCCCTTGTCTTTGCATATTACCCTGGTATGGTGGCCTGTTCTATTGATAACCTTGATTGAAGGGTTGATATGTCTGGTTGGAGAGCTGATAAGGTTTGTTTCATTGTGTATTCTACCTCTTTATTACTACCAACTCATTAGTAACACTTTGCAATAGGATTTTGACCTCTTGTAATTCATTTGGGGGTATAGATATGGGAGCTATGGAGGTGATTGCTATAGGAATTTGAGCCACAATAGGATGAATAGTAGGAGCCTCTAGAAAAATAGGTGTAGACACTAAAAATTGTATAGGTCTTGTTTACACATGACCTTGTATGTCTTTTCCCTAGGTCCTAGTTACACAACACATCATCAACATGACCTTGCATGTGTTCTCCTAGGTCCTAGTTCATCTAATCTCATCCCATTTAATCCCATTTATCCCTAGGTCCTAGTTCATCCCATCTTAATCATCTTCCTGATTGATTAAATAAACCCACTTTATTTAATTAATCCCACTTGATCACATTCCAATTAACTAACTAAATCCCTATTGTTTAGTTAATAATCCCCTTCACATGTCTCACATAATTCAAATTGAAAAATTGAATTATTTCCTCCTCTCATCACATTGCGACACATGTCGCATGTCTCATCATCCTCTTAATAGGTCTTCACATGTCAATCTAATTCAAATTTGAATTAGATTCCCTTTTATTCTCCATCGTACACTTGTCATGTGACTACAATCCCTCTTTGAGTGGGAAACCCTAATCCAACCCTAATCGATCTCAACCGTCCATATCCTCCAACATAACTCTCAATCTCATTCGTCCATTCAAATTTGCCTTTTTCTATAAAGGTAGCCTCTCTTGAGCCATTTACAACAAATTTTCTTCTGGTATCCTTACTCTACCGAAATTGCCTCTCAATCTCTCATCCATCTATCTTGCATTCATCCAATCTTCCATCTATCAATCCCTATCCTACTATTATGCTGCACAATTGAGCAATCAACATATCAATCTTTGGGTAAAACTAGAGTGTTTTGGGTGTGGCACTCTCAACCCTATCAATGGATTGTGGATCAACATGAGGTTTACATTTGTTTAGTTTGCATTTCTTATCATTTCCTTCATGTCAATTTCTCATGATTTCATTTGGCATGCCCAGTTTCTTGGATCTAATCAATCATTTTCTAGGGTTTTGTTGCAAAAAATTTCATCTCTCTAACCCTAGTTTTGTCAAGATTTGTAAATTTTTGGAGTAACTTGTTACAGGTGACCTCCTGGGCAAAAACGGACTGCACCATTGCGATCAGGAGCCTTGAGAAATGAAAATTGACATAAAATTTGACTAGTTTTGCTCACTGTGAAATTTTTTGTTTTTGATAAAAAAAATTTAGTACGGTAGTCCATACTATACAGATCTGTACAGATCCATACTGTATGGACATACCATACCATTCTTGCACAGGGACCTAGTATTGAATCACTGATTAAGTCTTAAGATTTTCACAGCTAATGTTTTTTCTTTGATGGTTGCGGGTCAAAATTTATGTTAACACTATTGTTTGCAGGCTTTATTTTCTGATTAACAAACATCTGTGATAGGGTTCAACATTTCAGGCTAATATATTTCATTGCAAGATCAATGTTTTAGTTTTGCAGGGCTGTAGGTTTAACATTGATAGTGGTTGTGGAATGACTGTTTGCAAAACCCTAATCCATATTTCACTAATCTTCGTCGAACCCCTTTGTTGCCTCCTGTTTTACCCGACACCCTTGAACCAACACCTCTCTGCCACTAGTTCTCCACCAGTCACCAACCCCGTTGAACCCTGTCGCCACCACCCGTTTGGCCCTGTCCTCACCTTGTTGATCTGGGCACCGCCACTCCCTTATTTCTCCTGTTGGCTCGCCATTCTCAATCAAACCCCACACTCTACTATCTACTCTTTCTGCCGCTACTTCCGAATACCTTACAATCACTGCCAAGGATACCAAGGCCGCCACTCCATATGGTCATCTCCTCTGCACCATAGAATCACCTTCCTCGACATTCCCTTTAAGATCTCTGCGACTATTCTATAAGGCCAGTCAACATCACATAATTATTCCAGTTGTCATTTTATGCTTGCAGTTGGTGTTGCAGTTATCACACAAGATCCATCACAATCTTTGAAACTACCAACAACATTGTCCTCAAAAGCCCGATCACCGTTTCAATCCTCCACCACTAGCTTTGACCTTAACTATCACAATTGTTGTGAACTGTCAAAGCTATGGTTGCCATCCTTATTTCGATCACCACCCTGTAGTCACAAGTCACTATTGTTACAAAACCATCATTACTCCTTACTGATATCTACATTCATCCTTTGTCTATTGTCGAAGATCCCCCTGGTCTCATCTCCTGATCTCCACCTTAGCTATTGTTGATGCCCTAAAACTTCACCATTATCAATTTCAAAAACTTACCTCTGTCACTACCTCTAGATAACCATTTTTGCCTCTGTCTGATAGCTCCATCACTTCTTTTTAGCCTCACCACTCCTAAACTACCCCCTGACCTAACCCTAATAGCAACTGTCTCCCCTTAAACCGCCTGGGGAATCCTTAAAACCACCTTCAAATCCCTTGATCATGCATTTTGAATTTGGACTTACCACTCAAACATTTGAAGCTATTTGTTGGGCTTTAAGCCCCCACACGCAAGAGTTGACATGTCATATTAGTGACCAAGGGGGCTACCAGCGGCAAGCCCCACCTTCTTTTTGGCATGTTGTTCGCCCCTAGTCATATGAGTGACCAGGCACTAGTTTAAGCCATCAACATTAATTATAACTACTAGGATGACCACCCAACTTCAAAACTGCATCATGTGACCATGCACAGAGAGAACTATTAACTTCAACATTAACTGTCAAGGTTCCTATTGCCTTCTACATGCCATAAGAGGGTTATTTTTTTTCTCTTGATCATAACTAGAGAAAACGGAGGCAAAATCGCATAAACAAACACTTGTTGGAAAGAGGATTCAGAGTAATTAACAATGGTGGAACTTTTATCAGGTGACTATACCATTTTATCATCTTTTTTTCGCAGTCAAAATCAAAGGTGCTTTAAAACTTCAAATGCACATAACTTTTGCATATTTCATCCTTTTTCATGAAATGTTTTTTTGAAAGTGCATAGAATTTCATGAAGAATCTATTCATGTAACTTATTTTTCTATATCAATTCATTTTTCATCAGATTTTATTAGATTCTTGATTTTCTCATAATGGTCTTTTTGGCTAGTTTACTTGCTTCGTTTTTGATTTTGTGACTTATAGGTGATTTTATGAGGCTGGAACAACATCTGGATCAGCATCTACAGTAGCTTGGACAACAAATTAATTAGGTGCACTCATTCTATTTCTCATTTCTTCATAATCTTGTTTACAAACACGCTTCAATTTCAGACATAAAACGAATCATTGTTTGCATACACATTTCGATTTGGGCTTCTAAAATGAACATTGCTTGATCACACATCAAAAAACTTGAGCTTAAAACAAACTAGTGTCTTCTATAAAATTTGGATTTAGAATCTAAAAAGAACAAGTGCCTGAAGTGTCTTCCTCACATTTCAATTTCTTAAGGGTTAATTTACAAGTGTGAGTGTGAATCAAGTGTGCATGTGTATGCTCTCTCCTCACACTACAAGGTGATCTTGGAGATCAAAAACACCTCACTTGATTCACTTTTGTTTACCCTTCCTAGGAGGCCTGCTTGGAGATACACCACCCCTAGGGATGACCTTAATCGAGGCTGAATCGAAAGACACCCTCATTGGGAGTTGGAATCTTGTCACTCTTGGCTAAGCCCCAAAGAACTTTATATCTTTGGGAAGTGAAGGTGAAGGGTGGGTTACCCCTTTCTCCTGGCTATGTGGCAGGATTTCACTTTCAATTCCCTAGTCAACCTAGTGTAAGCATAGCCCAAAACCTAATTGGCCATACCCTATTTCAAACTAGATAATAGGCTTGTTGATGTATCTTCCAAGTGTGCTTATTTAATCATCATTACATTCATTCAAATTTAAATTCAAATTTGCTTATGTGTCTTGCATGAGCGATTCATGATTGTACATGTGTGATCATTTGATTGAACATTGCCAAATTAAGCTAAACACCAAAACACATAAAGACAAGTCATTCAACTCATTTTTCCAACACATTCAAATCTAATCACATTCATCCTAATCACCCTTTCTAAGCTACTTCAAACCCTAATCATTCCAAACCACCTTCTTTCTTATCAACCCATAATCATCCTCGTCATCATCCTAATCAATCCAATTCATACAATCTTGCCATTCTTAATCACATCCAAGTCATATCCTCATCATCATCCCAACAAATCAACATCATCCTGATCATCTAAGTCATCATTCTAGTCATTACACATCATCTAATCATCTCAAGCTAAATCACATCCCAACCACTTTCGTCCCAATCAAAATCCAAATCAATCCAATCAGAAATCAAGACCTTAGTTTATCATCATCAAACATTATCCAAACTTGCTTGAGATCATTAGTCTATCTTGAGTAAGTCAACCAATCAAATCAATCCAATCAACCCTCTATTACTTAAGTGTCATTAGTCTACCTTTAGTATAGAGAATCAATCCAATCAACCCTCTTACTTGAGATCATTAGTCTATCTCAAGCATAGAGATCCATCCATCAAAAAACAAAACAAATCAAATCATCCTATGGTATTGACGTTTGATCCCAATCACTCCACATCAACATCATCCTAAGCATTTACACATCATTCACATCATCAAATCTTCATCCAATAAATTCTCCACACATACCACTTGTAAACATGGACATGGAATTTCTAAACAAAATCTATGACAATGATCCTTATGGCACCAAATGAATTCTTAACCAACTTAGGAAACTTAGTTGGTTATATAGAAAGGAAGAAGATCTTGTGTCACCACAACATCAACAATTCTCGCAACAACAATTCCTAGGCCAATATCAACACTCCCACATTCCATCACAAGCCCAACAAGCACGTAATCCAAACACTAATGCTGCCACATTCATACCACAAATCACGCTCACTATTCCTAGCAACACCCCAAACAAAAGTGCTTCCATAAGCATACCATCCAATGATCCTAACGCCATTGCCATCATATCCCAACTATTTTCTCAACAAACCTCCAACATCAACCAATGTCCACAACAATCTACCTCACAAAACCTTTCACCTACAAATCCTATCATCCCACCTCATCACCAAACCTATCCGCATGGTAATCAAATGTCCTTACACGAACAACAAGAAAGTCCAAATGGCCCTATGTACATAAATCAAGAAAGTCCAAGTCATCTTATGCAAGACCTCAAATCCTTTGACAAGGGAGAAACCAACCTAGCCTATGCCTCCTTTGAGTCACCTTCACCATCCAATCATATGCCAACACATAAGCCAACTAGTCCTATCCCAACACCTTTATCAAGTCCTTCATCGCCTTCATCACCTTCATCGCCATGTTCCACTAATCCTTCATTAAAAGATTCCATGGAGATACTTTTAGAGAAATTGGTCTAAGCAAATTTGATTGAGCTATACCCATTGAAAGCATATTCTCCATTTATGATTAAACCTAGAGAATATAATGAAAACCATTATTGTGTATACCATAGGTATAGGGGCCATACCATATCCACTTGTGTCTAATTTCAAAAATTGGTCAAGAACCTAGAAGATTGTGGTAAGATTGTCTTGGATAAAATCAATCCCTCAAACTCCATTATCTTTCCATCTAGCCCAAATCCTAATCCCATTATCCATCCAAAAAATCCTAATCCTAAGCCTTCAACTTCCACTATTATCATCCATCCCCTATATTACCCATTCACCCATACCCTTGCAAAGGATGTGATCCATTGGCTACTAGAAAGGAATAAAACATTTCCATGTCATCAAACACCTATTCTTGAGCCTTCCCATGAGTCCTTAAACACTTTATCTAGTCTTCTAACCCCATCATGTGATCTACGAGCTATCAAGATTATTAAAGAGCCTTCCACTTCCATTCACACAAGTCAAGAGGTATGTCAAGAGTTTAATCCTAAGCATGAAGAAACAATAGCCCCTAAATCTAATCAAGATCAAATCACTTCCATTTACCCTATCCATAACATGCATCTTTTCTATGATCAAGATGATACCTATGAAGAACCTATCCATGAGCAACTCGATCCTAGTCATACTATCCATAAACAAGACACCCAAGACCTACATGCTCCATCTAATGGAAGTCTTGTTAACTTACTTGAGCATTCACCCCGTTTCATGGCCTTCATTCAAAGCAAAGAGACCTCTCCACCTAGCCATGATCCTACACCTTCCACTTGTCATGATGAGACATGTGCCTCCAAAGCAAACATAGAAGATCAAACAACTAACTTGGATCTAACTAAACATAAACAAGATCCCAATGATCCTTCCATATCCACCATTGATCCCATTTCAAGTCCACCATATCCTACTAGTCTATCCACATTCATTCATGATTGTTCCTACTTAGAACACCAACAACCATTATCCACTTTACCTTCTCCATCCAATAATCAACTCAAGTCTAGTGTCCAAACTATACCTAGTCCTATAGTCAATTGCATGCTCCAAAATATGAACTACCAAGGCAAAGGTTTAGGCCTACATGAACAAGGTATTTTGGATCCAATCCATGTCAAAGTCCCTCCTCGCTCATTTGGCCTTGGATACACACCCCAAGGTCAACAATCAAAAAATGTTGGTACTTCCTCCACACTTCCTTCAATCATAAACACCATCATATTCCTAAAACATACGTGGCCATTCCACCCAAATCATCCTACAAATGTCAAAAGCATGTGACCATTCACCTTCCACCATCCACTTTACATCCACTTATTCCAACTCCTACTATCCCTCCATCCACTTTTCCTCCACTTCTAGCAACACCTAATTATCCAATTATCCATAAATCCTTTAAAATTCCTAATCATGACCAACCAATCCACACATTGTATAAACAAGAAGCTTCCACTCATTCCATCTGCCACATGGGATTCAAACATAAACGTTTGGATGCCTCCTTACATAAAGCCAAAAATCCTAAGGGTCCTAATGCCTTAGGAAATCTATCCAAAAATTCAAAGCAAAGTACATCCAAAAATCCATCCAAACCCATACCTCCAAAAGAAAAGTCCAAAAGGAAAATGGTATGGGTACCTAAGAAAAAATCAAGCAAATCAAATGAGGCATCCACCTCCCAAAAATGCCATTCAATTCAAACATTTCAAACATCCCACATGAAAAGAAAAAATCAGAAAAATACTAAGTCCATGTGGGTTCCAAAAGTCCTAAATCATCCATCTCCTAAGAAAACATCACCATGGCTTCCTACACCACCATCCACTCACAAGATTCCATGTTTATCATGGTGTGTGCAACTGTTGGTCATGATTCCTTTCCATACCTATATTAGTCCATCATTCAAACATTATTCTACATATCCCCCCCATCACCTTACTATGGTCCATGCTTTTGCATAAGTCCATTATAATCCACATCATAATCCACCTTTGATCCCTCCATAATCGACATCATAATCCACTATCTACCTTATCCATCTCACTTTCATACCATCACTTACCAACATCGATGAGCACATTTGACATGGTCCATGCGACATTCCTCTCCAATGGGCCTATCACCTTTCATGGCACTAGACACTTGAATCCCTCTCATCCATATCCACCTTCTTTCATCCAAAAAGTCAAAAAGTCAAAAAAATTAAAAAAGTAATGATAAATCCCTTCATCCAACGGTGAAAACCTGGTCAACAGGCACCTTGGATAAGTACCATGATGAAAACTTGGCAAACAGTTGTCATGTGTAGCTTGATCTTCTATCCCACTTACACTTGGGGGCACCTTGTCTCATCCTACATATCATTTTCATATCTTATCCATTCCATATACATACCTATCACATTGCAAATCCATTCATTCTCCCTTCCTCTTTTGATCTTGACAAAGATTTGGGGCACAATGTTGAAACATGTTTTGGATATCTCTTGACATAACTTATCTTGACATTATCCTATCCAATCCTATCATTATCCTCTAGTCATTACCCATTTACCCATCTTATCCAATCCATCCTATCATCCCATTGCCTTAAGCATTGTCCTGAAAAATCCTAAGTCTTCTACCTAGTATGGGACATGTTATTCCTATGCGACATAGTCCATGGAGATCACATCCTTTCTTTCTTACACATACATCCATTCCATTCCATAGCCTATCCTTTTATCTTATCTATTTATCATTATCCTTTCATCCATACACTATCGTCCATCCTTTTGTCCAATCCCATTCATTTCTTTCACACCTAGACTTGGTTCCCCTTGTCATTGGTACCTAACGTAAAGGCTATCAAAATGATCATCCAATGCCAACGTTTCAAAAAACCCAAAAAATCAAATATTTCCAAAATCAGAAAAAAAATCAAATATTCCCAAAATCACAAAAAAATCAAAATATCCCAAAAATCCAAAAAATCAAAACATTTCAAAAAAAAAATTACAAAAAAATCAAATATCCCTAAAAAAGACAAAAAAATTCAAAATATGTCAAAATTTCCAATTTTTTTTTTTTTAAATTAGAAATTCAATCAAAATCCAAGCAATAAAACCCATTCCACATCCAATCATCAAATTCATCACATTATCAAATCCATCAAACATAAGTCTAATCACATCATCAAATCTAGCCAATCTATAAATCATCCAATCTATCAAAACATCTAATCAAATCAAATCAAACATCCAAACAATCTCAATCAACCCATCCACCTTCATCATCCCATCAATAAATAAATCAAAACTACATCTCATCTCTATCGTAAGTGCCTTGATCCCATGGACACGAGTATGTAGGCAATCTAGAGCATGGAAGAAGTGCCTAGATTCAGGCACAAAGTGATTTTCCTCTTTCTCCTCATCATTTCTTCTATCATCTATCTTCATCAATTCATCAATCTTCCAAAACATTTATTTCCATCAATCAATTCTTTGATCACTTCTTCCATTCATCCTTCAAATCAATCATTCAATCAATTCTAGGCAATGATCCAAATGCATGCCATCCTTAATCCATACCAAACAAGTCAATCAATCTTGCCAAGTTATCCAATTGTAATCCTTGATCTTGATCCTAATCTTGTTGTAAGCCAAATCAATCATCATCATCATCAATGGGATATATCGTTCCCACATTCTTGTGTTGATGTATGGATATATCATTCCCCACCATGACAACACTATCTTTATCAAATCATCAATCAATCAATCATTGGTTTACATCTTGATAGGGGCAATGCCTTGTTTGTTTTTGTATCATTTGTGCATGCTTGCTTGCTTTCTTGTGTGCGTTATCATTTTATTTTGCATTTGCATCAAATTTGACTCAAACTAGCTAATATTCATATCTTGTATCTAGATAAGGTTGTATTATGCTAGGACATGAGACACGTCGTCACCTTGGTCCTTTTACCTTGGTGCATAATGTCTAGTGCAACATCAAACATCATGGTTGCTTACTTTCATTGCAGCACAATGCACCCTTCATTTCCGCCAGCCATTCTCTCATCCATCTTTCTTAGCTAATCCATTTCATTTCAAGAGCCTACCCATGTTTGTCCAACCCACCTATCCTCTCGAGGGGGCATCATCACCCTATCCTTTTCCTCTATCCGTTTCCTTAACTTCTTTGAAATGATGTTACTTGACTTAAATCTTATCATATTGTAACATCATCTCAAAGAGGGGCAAATGTAGACACTGAAAATTGTCTAGGTCTTGTTTACACATGACCTTGTATGTCTTTGCCCTAGGTCCTAGTTACACAACACATCGTCGACATGACCTTGCACCTGTTCCCCTAGGTCCTAGTTCATCCTAGTTCATCTAATCTCATCCCACTTAATCCCATTTATCCCTAGGTCCTAGTTCATCCCATCTTAATCATCTTCCTGATTGATTAAATAAACCCACTTTATTTAATTAATCCCACTTGATCACATTCCAATTAATTAAATAAATCCCATTTGTTTAGTTAATAATCCCCTTCACATGTCTCACATAATTCAAATTGAAAAATTGAATTATTCCCTCCTCTCATCACATTGTGACACATGTCGCATGTCTCATCATCCACTTAATAGGTCTTCACATGTCAATCTAGTTCAAATTTGAATTAGATTCCCTTTTATTCTCCATCGCACACTTGTCATGTGACTACAATCCCTCTTTGAGTGGGAAACCCTAATCCAACCCTAATTGATATCAACCATCCATATCCTCCAACATAACTCTCAATCTCATCCATCCATTCGAATTTGCCTTTTTCTATAAAGGTAGCCTCTCTTGAACCATTTGCAATGAATCTTCTTCTAGTATCCTTACTCTACTAAAATTGCCTCTCAATCTCTCATCCATCTATCTTGCATTCATCCAATCTTCCATCTATCAATCCCTATCCTACCATTATGCTGCAGAATCGAGCAATCAACATATCAATTTTTGGGTAAAGCTAGAGTGTTTTGGGTGCAGCACTCTCAACCCTATAAATGGATTGTGGATTGACATGAGGTTTGCATTTGTTTAGTTTGCATTTATTATCATTTCCTCCATGTTGATTTCTCATGATTTCAATAGGCATGGGTGGTGTTGGGGCTATCTTTCCTACCTGAATTAAACAATTTTCTGCTCTGATGGCTATACCATAAGCATTTGGTAAGACAACACCACCCATGGACTGAATCATGACAACAATATTTGGATTCAAAGACCTTAGGTAGTAGATAAATGTTGTGTTTGGAGAGGTCTTCACTAACAGAGAAATCCTATCCCATGTCTTCTAAAATCTATAGTTGAAGTCCACCATGTATTCATGTGGAGCTCTCTTAATCATAGCTAATTGTTCCATAGGTGACAAATGATCACTTCAATCTTCAAAGTGTTGGCACAATTTGTTGGCAAGAGACACTGTGTGGCTTCACGAATGTTGTCATTGATGGCAACAAAGTCCATCCCACACATCCGCAGGACATGGTATGTCTATACCGGAAGTCAGATTAAAGAATATTTTGGTCCAGTGACTAAGAACAAAGTATGCAGCTAGGTCTGACAATCAAGTCTGGATCTCTCAGAGGAAGTATCTCAGTAAAGTGCGGACTTGAGGAAGTCAAGAGGAGTACCATGACTAATACATTCTAGAGATTGAGCCTTCGGTGATGAAAAAGTAAAGAGATATGAGCACCTAAGTGTTGGGTTCCTGTTTGGTAGAGTAGACTGAGGAAGAACTGACCGGCAGAGCATCAGACCCTAATCTAGATGAGAAATTGATGGTAATCAAGTTTCTTGAGGGATCATTCATGGTTAGCCGACATGACTGATGACTTCTATAAGTATCTCTTTGGTATGCATCACTTAGTATGCAAGGATTCAGCTGACAGATCAGAGTTTGGGAAAATATTGAGTATTATGGATGCTAACTAGAAAAATGTCGAAACCCTTGGTGCGGATATATATACCAGATGAATTCAGATGTGAAGGTGTGTGTGGTGTGTAACAATGTTGGAAGAAAAGCAGAGAGCAGTGTAGAAGCAGTAATACAGGTCTGATATGTGACAGAACAGTAGCACCAAAGAAGAGGAAGAATGAAGTGAAGTAGATCAGTATACTGAGCCTAACCGGAACTAAACCTCAGCATATGTGGATGCTTCTCATCAGTTCAAGTATCTTGTTACTTTCTTTGTACCTTGTAGATAGTGAGTCTCTTGTAGGCAGTGAGCCTCTTGTGAGCAGTGTGCTTGGGTAGTGAGCCCTAATTGGCAAGTGCCATTTTGTACTATCTTATTCTTTTAATAGAGAATACAATCTTGGGTTAGTCACCTCATGGTTTTTCCCTTAACAGGGTTTTCCATGTCAAAATCATTGTGTTATGTGTATTGATGTTATTTCTGCTTTCATGGTTATGCTTTCTTATATGATTTGATGATGCGCTAATTGTTAAAGAAGGGCATAAAGTTAAGTAATTAAGATAACTGATTCACCCCCCCTCTCAGTTATCAACAATTAGTATCAAAGCCAAGTTCCTCCAAATAGAGATTAACAACTTGAGGAGGATCTGGGAATCTCAATGGATATGTATGGTTTGAGGTAACAACTTCAGTCTGACTTAGATGATCTTGAACAGTCTCACTCTCAAGTCAATGACTTAAAGGAAAGACTCAAACAAGCTAATGATTTCATAAATGAACTAAAAGAGAAATTGAGTATCTCTATGAAAAAGAGAAAGGAACTACTTCAACAACTAGCAAGTCAAAGTGAAGCCAATAATATTGATGAATATTTGAATGAGAAGAACAAGTTATGTGAGAAGCTATCAAAAGAGGTCATTATGGTAAGACATGAAATGGAGTCAGGGGTTATGAAATTCACCCAAGAAATTGAAGAGAAAAGAAAAATTGAAGATGATCTAAGACAATCTCTCAAAGAAAAGTCAGAAGACTGCCACAAAATGGATAGAATAATTAGGCATCTAGAATCTAATCTTGAAGAAGCTAGAGATAATGAAGAACAACTTGAGAATCAGATTGGCACTCTTAAAAGGGATCTTCAAACAACAAATGAATACAAAGAGAAATTCAAGATAAGCTCTTCTCAACTTAAAGTTCTTCTTGAAAGCCAAAAGAGGGTAGATGAAAAGCAAGGCTTGGGGTATGAGAAAGGTGAAAGCTCCGGATCCAGTCAGAAGAACTCTGGATCAGGAAATCTAAGGAACAGGCCTAGAAGACCTCTGGTAAGGCAACCAGATGCTCAAAGATATCCATCCTTCAATGGATACTACCACAATTGCAATAACTTTGGTCATAAAGCAAATCAATGCAGAAGAAGAATGAATCAAACTAATTCATCCTTCTCTGGACAGTGTTTTAATTGCAAAAGGTATGGTCATAAATCTCATGAATGTAGAAATTTGCAAATAAGCAACTCATTCAATGGTAGATGCTTTACATGCAATAGAATGGGACATATGGCTAATCAATGTAGATCAAGAGGATACTAGTCAAATATGCAAAGAAATGTTGTTTACTACAATTGCTATAGATCCGCTCATATTGCCAAATTCTGCAGAATTAAGAATCATGACAAAAAGGGTCTGGTGCATCATAATCAAAACCAAGACAAAGATAAAAGAAAAGTGAATGCAGATGAAATTCAAAGGGAGATGAACAAGATTTGGGTGAAGAGGAGTATAGAAAATGCTGAGGATGGATCCACACCAGAATCTGGTGCTGATATTCCTTATGAAAACTAAATAGATGAGCTCTGGCTCAGGGGGAGTCACAAAAGAAAACAATTCCCCCCAGCCAGTCAATTGGTGCCTGAAATTGGCATGTGGAAAGTTGTGAACTAAAAGGGCTCTCAGAGAAACATCTAAATAACCATTGGTAAAGATATGAAAGATCTGCAAGGAGTTTGAAAAGGTTAATCATCCAAGATTAATTTGGTTTGACAATCATCTAGTAAAAGCAGGTCTTTCATAGTTAGATCTGGTACAATTCAGAATTGAAATATTTAGATCTACGGTTAGATGAATGATTGGAGAAAGGAAGATACTTTGTAAGTTATCATCCTAGGTGCATCTCAGTGATCCAGAAAGATCTCTCTTAGAACAAGGAAAACAAAGCAACTGGAATAACTTAAGTTGTGCATTTATTGCATAATGGAATTAGGGTTTGCACAGAAATAAAAGGGTTCTTTTGTTCATCATTTGTACATTTGTATTCAAAAAGAAGAGAGAAGGAGCTCTACAACAAAATTGTCTCAAACCTCTCAAAGATCAACCACAAAAATTGATTTATCCAGCGATTCGATCCAGCTCATTTCGTGAACCCTAAAAGTGTAAAAGGTATATTTCACTCTTAAATCTCTCTCTGAATCTTTTGAAAGATGGCTACTCTGAATATTGTGAAGATCACTGATAGGCCTCACCCTAAATTCAAGAAACATCCCTACAAATCCCTAGAAGTTGATTCCCTAGGCGCATTTTCTAACATTCTGCATGGAGTTCTGTATGTAGAAGATATTAGGGTTTACATACATGCAAACATTGAAGAATCTGGGGAATCCAAGATGATGGATATCTACCACAAGGAACTGATAGATGAATCACTTGAACTTAAACCACAATACATGGCCATCTGGGATAAGTATTTCAGACAGTACATCCATTTCCCCTGTTTTGTAGAAGATGAGTGGATCTAGTATGCTTTGAGTAGAGTGCATGACAACTTCATGTGGTTAAATAGACCATTTAAGATCATAAAAGATGCTATTAGGGCGGTAACAAGTTTGGACTCATCCAGAGGGTTACCTGTTCTCAAATCGTTCAAAAACCAAACTGTGAGTGAGGCTACGGGATCAAGATTCGACAAGAGAGCAATAACAATAGAAGATATCACTGATCTAGATATCAAGTTTGCCTCCATAATAATTGGTTACAAGATATATCACTCTAGTAGGGAAAATTCAATACCTGAAACTGCAATTTACACTGCTTATCAGATGCTAAGAGAAAATGCTGGCTATGACCTTTGTGAGCTTCTCCTGAACCAACTGTTAGAGAATTTGTAGAAAATAAAGAAAGATAAAAAGAATTCATTCAAGTATGGTGGCTTGATACTTTGCCTATTCTTCTACTATATGAATGAGCTACCTGAAACTAGTGGCTGGATATGGCAAAATGATAGACTTGTTGCCATACAAATCAGGGATTATTTGTATGCTCTTGGTGATGCCAAGGCACAAAATATAGCACTGTGGGGTTACTTCAAGAACTTCCAAAGCATAATGCAAGCCAGAGAGAGAATCCCCCAATCTCTAGTTGAAAAATAAAAAGATACAGTGTGCTTTATGGTAGACATTGATCAATGCCTAATGGAGGCAGTGGAACCAAGAATAGTATGGATCATGCCAATGGGGTATGAGGTTGATGAGAAAATCCTAGAGCTACACATCCAACATTTGTTGAGTCAGCCCAAGGACCCTAAGGTAGAAAGGTTTGGAACCTTCCAAGAGATGAGTGTAAAAGTTCATGTTGAACTAAGACATCCTAAGATGAAAAGAAGAGTAAGAAGAGAAGTAGAGGAAGTTGCTAAAAGATATGGCATTTCAAAAGAAGCACTCGATGCAAATAGAGAAAAAATAGAAAGTGTAGAGAAAGAGAAACAAGATACAGAAAAAGAGAGTGATCTGGGGCAAGCCCTCTCCTGGACCAGATCCTCCAAAATCTCTACACCAGCCACATCTAAGAGTCAAAAAGCCTCAAAACCAGAAGCCAGGATATCTAGAAAGGGAGAGAAGAGAACTAAGACAAAGGCCACAAGGTCCTATACAAGTCAAAAAGATGATGAAGAGACTGCATTAGATGAGGAGGTCAAGAAAATGAAAAAGAACAAGAAAGTATCCGGTGAATCCTGTATGGGTCAAGGCAAGGAAGAAAAGGCAGAAGAATTTGTTGAAAAGCCTACTCTCTGCATTGATGATATCATCAAATCAGTCACTGTGGATGGGAACCTAAAACCAATGACTAAATTTTATGATGAATATAATGAAGCTGACCAGAAGATTTTGCAAGATGCTACAATTAGATATCTTAACATCTATAATAAAGCATTCATTGAGATCATATCTCTAATTCCCAAAAGCTTGGAGAAGGAACTTGAAATAAGAAATAACAATGCTAAGGAAAAGGACCTAGAGATCCAGGAACAGATAGCTATTCATCTTTATCCTTCTATCACTCCAAAGGAAATGAACATGATCTTCAAAGATTGCAAGGATGAATTTTGGAGCAAAGCTAGAATGAACAAACTTATGCTCGGAGAAACTGATCAGGTGGCAAAAGAAACTGAAGACATCCTTAGAAATGCATACAAAAGATTTAATATTCCTGTTATAGAGGACTTAGGTGATGAACCTTCTACCATGGATGATGAAGGACTAAGTACTTCAAAAGAGAATCCCATAGAGAAATCTGCAAAAGAATCAAAGGAGATAGGTGAGGAGAAAACTAAGCATCTAGATTCCTCTACTCTGGAAAAGGAAGTCCATGAAGAAGTAAGCATCTCTCTTCCAGATTCCCTAGCAGACTCTAGATCAAAAGGAGAAGAAAGAATAGAGGAAAAAATCAGTCAAGAAGAAGAGGTAAAGGGAAGAGAAGAAGATCTATCAGAGAAGACTCTAGGATACAGTTTTGAGGCTGCAAAAGGGAAGAAAACTCTGTCTCTAGCAAGAGACACTGCAGAAGTAGTCAAGGACTTCCTGTCAAAAGAAATGATGGAATTAGATGAACTAGAGCTACTTCAAGGACCATTCAATTTTGATTCCCTCTCACCAGTCTAGAAAATTAAGGTCGCATCTTTTGCTCAAGCCAAAGCAAAAGAAAAGCTTCTGAAGTCTCACATGGAAGACTGTGACCTAATAGAGATTGCATCCGGTGTGCTAGAGAAAATCATGCCATCCTTCTAAAAGGATCCTTTGGCCTCCACATCTGATAATCTAAAGTCTCTTGTTAATTTTGTTCATACACATTTTGATTCTTTAGAGAAAGAAGTAGAAGAGAAGGTCTGGAAAGAATTTTTGGGTAAGAGATTCTCTGAAGTACAAGGACTAATAACAAATCATAGGAGAACTATGGATATTGGGATAAAGAGCTTAGAAAATGCTCTTAAAGATGGCAGAGAAATATATAAATTTTGTTTATCCTGGTCTAAAGTGACAAAGGATATTGAGAAGAAAGTGAAAGAGCAAGAGGATAAACTGTCAAATGTATCTCAGAATTTTGATCCTCTCACCACATCCATAATAAATCAAGAATGTTAGACTATTTCCATTCTAAATGAACTAAAGAAACTTGAAAAGGAAAGCAAGAATATAATAAGTAGGATGGGTGAACTTAGAGGGATAATTATCCATAAATTAGAGGCCATGCATGAGGCCCTAATAGATGCTCAGACCACAGCCCAGACCAGTGATCTAATAGATCTAAAGAGGGCAGAAGCCTTTGCATTCTTGTTGAGTGATCACATCTCAATTTTGGACAAGATGAAGCAGAGTTGGGCAACAGAATTTGTCCAGTGGAAGACAACTTATGCAGATATACTTTAGTATATGTAAATATAACATGTATCTATATTTATGTGGCTAAGTTTAGTTGGATTTTTAGGAATTTTTGTGTATGGATTCTACCCTTTTCCATTGATGTCAAAGGGGGAGTGAGGAGCAATGAAAAATGTGGAATCTAGCTAAGGGGGAGCTCTGACAAAGTATACTTTAGAATAGAGCATCGGCCAAGGGGGAGTGTAGTGTGACACTTAGTCATTTTTCACTAAGTGTTGCCATCAATGCCAAAGGGGGAGATTGTTGGCGAGAGACACTGTGTGGCTTCATGAATGTTCTCATTGATGACAACAAAGTCCATCCCACACATCCGCAGGACATGGTATGTCTATACCGGAAGTCAGATTGAAGAATATTTCAGTCCGGTGACCAAGAACAGAGTATGCAGCTAGGTTTGACAATCAGGTCCAGATCTTTCAAAGGAAGTATCTCAATAAAGTATGAACTTGGGGAAGTCAAGAGGAGTACCATGACTGATACATTCTAGAGATTGAGCCTTCAGTGACGAAAGAGTAAAGAGATATGAGCACCTAAGTGTTGGGTTCCTGTTCGGCAAATTAGACTAAGGAATAACTGACCAACAGAGCATCAGACCTTAATCTGGATGAGAAATTGATGGTGATCAATTTTCTTGAGGGATCATTCATGGTTAGCCGACTTGACTGATAACTTCTATAAGTAACACTTTGGTACGCATCACTTAGTATGCAAGGATTCAGCTGATAGATCAGAGTTTGGGAAAATCTTGAGTATTCTGGATGCTGACTAGAAAAATGTGGAAACCCTTGGTGTGGATATATATACCAGATGAATTCAGATGTGAAGGTGTGTGTGGTGTGTAGCAATGTGCAAACAAAAGTAGAGAGCAGTGTAGAAGTAGTAATACAGGTCCGATATGTGATAGGACAATAACACTAAAGAAGAGAAAGAATGAAGTGCAGTAGATCAGTATACTGAGCCTAACCAGAACTAAACCTCAGCATATGTGGATGCTTCTCATCAATTCAAGTATCTTGTTACTTTCTTTGTACCTTGTAGATAGTGAGTCTCTTGTAGGCAGTGAGCCTCTTTATGAGCAGTTTACTCGGGCAGTGAGCCCTAATTGGCAAGTGCCATTTTGTACTATCTTATTCTTTTAACAGAGAATACAATCTTGGGTTAGTAACCCCGTGGTTTTTCCCTTAACAGGGTTTTACATGTCAAAATCATTGTGTTCTGTGTATTGATGTTATTTCTGCTTTCATCATTATGTTTGCTTATATGATTTGATGCTGCACTAATTGTTAAAGAAGGACATAAAGTTGAAGTAATTAAGATAACTAATTCACCCCCCCTCTCAGTTATCAACACAATTTAGTTCCCAAACCATCCCAGTTGTGTATAGAGTTGGCTTGAAGACCCCTATACTAATCTAAGGCTTTTCCCTTGAATGAAGAAGCTAGCAATCTCACAACCACGTTATGTGGATAGAGCAGACACTAGGAACATCTTAAATATGTTTAGTAGTAGTAGTAGAGTCTTCACTAGTAAAGAATGGAATGGCCTTTAAGGCTAAAGTAGGGATGTCATCATACTATGCTAGGTCTAAAGGACTACCCCCATTAAAAGCAACAAACAAAGATTTCTATCCATATTAGGGATATTTAGGTTAATGACTATAGGTAAATGCATGGTCCTAACTGAATGTTGAGATCTAACTTGAAAATTTACTAGAGGAGTAGACTGAGCTCCTGAATGGTATGAATTATTATTTCTACTTGTCCTCACATAGGATCTAGATAGTCTTGTTCTTCTCCTTCTATCAGTGAATGAGAGTTCTATGAATTGGAAGTTACCTCTAGAAGAAGACCTTGTCTGCACTCTAGGCATGAAATGTTGAGTTGTTGTGTAGGAACTAGATCAAAAGATTCACCAGGTGCCTATTGAATGCTTTCATAGTAGAAAATAAACTAAGAATGGCATTGAATCCTTAGTCCAACTCTCACTCAGAGCATAGAGTCCCATCGGGCATGCCAGAAACTGTTATCACATAGAATTGTACCCATCTTGGAGAGTGTCCAAGCATTCTAATGACACAATGGGAATGATCTCAAGGTGTGGGACCTTGCAAGTTGAGATTAGACCTCTATAGAAGGTTGGTTCCTCATTCTAATCCTAATGGTTAGAGAAAATTATCTAACCCTAGTGCTAATACTGCAGGGGAAAAGGGTTAGGAAGAAATTGAATGGAAAAGAGCTAATGTACCAGATTTAATTAGTGATAGTAAGCTTAGAAGACACACAACAATGATCTCAATCACAAGAGGAGGTTCACACATACTTATAGAACTGATTGAGGCTTCGGTATGAAGTCCTAACCTATAAAGGAGTCATTTTACTCATAGAATAGATCACAGATTCAAGTAAAACATAGAAATCAGAGAATAAGAGAGGAAAAATGTTGTGCATATATTGATCATGAAGGCCAAAAACCATTACAATGCAAAATAACCAATAGTAAAAAGAGATAGTATATAGTTAATTACAATCATGGGTGGATTTATCAGAAGACATGAGAGGCCAAGCTATAGGCACAGTGAGTCACATTCCAATAATCTTGTAATTACACTAAGAGGTCTAATTATAAGAAATTCGGTAGCATAACAGCCCAAAAATTATGAACTCTTCTTCTACTAAAGATTATATGCTTTTATATCAAATTCTTATGTAGAGGGCATTGAGGTAGGTCCACGTGATCTAAGATCACCAATGCAGCCATCAATGCAGGGCCAGGAACACATGGTGATGGAGATAAAAACCATACCACTGGCAGGTCTACAATCTTAGGAATGGCTGCCCATACGCATGATAGGATAGGGCATTGAAGATGAAAGCCCAAAAGTCATCGCAGATCACATAAATATCTACCACCAAGATAAAGAAGTCACCTTGCTTTGAAGAACTGTGCCATCCTTCTAAATTTCTTCTACAAAACTCACCAACCTGATTCAATGTGAAATATCTACCAGCACAACACTTCAAGTCAATCACTAGGATGTCTTGTCAGCCAAACCTACATATCTTCACCTAGTCGGCAACCATCCTGATATCCAGATATGCACATTCAAATCATGGCATTTGGGTCATATTTTGAAAGTGAGAACATCCCCCCAAAAGCTTGCTAAATGGAGGAGGAAATTCTAAGCACTTTTGCCTTTTGGATCATGTAGAAATTCCTCTAGATGAGGTAGATATCTACATTCAAAGAAACTGTCAATGAGCATATGGATATCCATGTGTCATCATTTTGCAACTGTGTGGAAGGGATGTGATGTCACCTTCAATGGTTTGTGAGCTATGTGATATCATGAATATCCCTCAAGGCCTGCATATTCACAAATATCTGGATATGCACCCGTCGAATTTTCCTTTGTAGCATAGAGGGGTTGTCATCTACATGTATATTAACTTTTAATGTCTAGACACTAAACTAATATCTAGATGCCTCTTGAATATCCTGATGATGCCATCAGCATAAAAAACTTCTTTGAAGGGGGACCTGGATGACATCATTAGGACATTCACAGAGGTCATGGATATTAATTTTGATGAAGCGGGTAAATCATAAAACACACAACAACAGAAATTGCACATAGAAAATAGAACTTTCTTTATTGATTTGGACAACTTATTACATTATAGAAGCTCAAATACAATCAGAGGGATCAACCCTCCACATGCTGCAATGCATTACAGCTTCCTATCACAAGACTCTGGAATCATCAGCCTTCTGTAACCCCAAATCAGCTAGGGTTTCTATTTTCCCACCTATTCTTGACTCTACACTTTCCTGCTTAACTCTACTACTACCCAGGGTTCCCAAAAATTGTAATTAATAGCCTTTTTGGAAGCCAACAACCTAATTTTGAAATTTACATCTCCCTCCAAAAATAGGTCAACTTCTGGGAGCCATAACTTTTGATCTGGGTGTCCGATTGACAAATCATTTTATGCGTCGAAAAGCTCATGGAGTGCTCCACACGCTAAGAACTTGCTTTGCTGGTTCTAACCATTTTCGGGCCCGTACGGGACTATTTAGTGCCTCAAACCTGAGTTTGAATATTTTTAGGCATTTTTCATAAAACAAAAACTTAATATCTTTGAGCTCACAAATGATCTTTGTGTAATTCCTTCGCCAAAGGTCTTATTTTTCAATTACGAAGCTTCCTGTAAATTTTCACTTCATTTCATGTCCAAATACAAACTTTCTAAAAATAGCAGGTTGCTATTTTTAACAGTTTGGAAAAACTGAAAGTTCCACATCATTATTAAAGCGATTATGGAACCAGAACCACAAATTTTGAAAAGAAATGGAAAGAACATCAAAAATTTTGAAACACATCATTTTTTTAGGTGATGCAAGATTACCCTTACACCACTAGATGCTCCTACATCAAATTTAGATCCAGATATTAGGAAATATCTAGATTACATCACCATCATATTCACAAGGGTCTACACATTCACGAAGGACTTGAATATTAAGAAGGATTTGAATATGAAGGTGATATCGAGACCTTAGCTAAGGTTTGGGATATTAAGTTAATATCCAAGGTGTTAGATAAGATTCAAATGACATCATCATGATATCCATACCAAAAATGACTAAGTGTGATGATGGGAAATCCCTACCAAGGAAGGCATTTGAAGATTAAGGATTTTTGGGTTTTTCTAGGTTTTTTGCAAGGATTTTCCAGACAAGATTTTAGGGGTTTTTGTAAGGAAAAGCATGAGGATTTGAAGGATAAGGATTACAGTTCCATATCCTAGGGGATATCTAGGGGTTTTTCAAGATGAACTATTTGACTCTGGACAGAAGAAAATGGGTCAAAAGAAACTATGCAAAGATTAACTATGTATGAATGAAAAATAACTAATGAACTCAATCCCAATTCGATCTAGGGTAGAAAACAAATCAGATCTGAAATAATATGGATGTAAGAGTGCAAGACAAGTCAGGTTCACCAGAAGTTTGAGGAGTAAAAGAGTGACTTAGCTTAAGAGATTAAACTAGGTCAAAACTCTCTTCTACCAAATATTAGAACACAAACCGAGCTTCGCTACTACCCATGGAGGAGAGACCAACTGCAAGGGTTTTGTCCTTTTTTGTATAGAGGAGCATTGACCAAATTCAATCAAATCTAACCAATAAAACTAGGGAAAATGATAAAACCCTAATTGACAAGGATATGTTAATAACTAACCATCAGAAACAGATATCAGAAATCTGAATGTACAATAGAGATCAAGAGACAACAGAACCTAGATCCATATTCAGTGGCACTAAAGGACTAGGACACTATGCACCCTTGACCCTAATTAGGGTTTTACAAAATCTCTGAGTTTCACCAGACCTCTACCTGCAAACCCTTTCTTCTTCTTAGATCCTGTCTTCCAAAATTTGTATCTTTAATGTGCACACAAGCAAAGAGGAAAAGGTTGTACTATGTATAGGGGCTTGCCTTAGGAAAACCCCATGTTGGTGTTTCCACCTCCACTACAATAATGATTAGATCCAAGAGTACAAGCCCTAGGAGGGCAGAGGCCAGATCTACAATATATGATGAAAGTATGAATGAAAATAATGAAGATTACCACAAGATGTAAAACCCTAGTTGGAGTAGATGCTCAAGATCATGCACCAACAAGAAGAGAAATGGAAAAGGCTTGAAAATTCCTTCAAGACTTGCAAACAAAATTCATAGCATCCACAAGTAGATAGCAATTCCAAGCATGAATAGCACTTTAGAATAGAAGATCAATCATGTAAGAAATTCCAATTGTTCTATTATCCATCTAGTCATAAAATGAATATAAAAACTACTTTATAATATATGCATTCCTGCTCACAAACAAAAAAATAAAACCAAATGGAGTTGACATGTACAATCTAAGGAGGTTTCGTAAGCCAACACCAAAAGAGAGGGGCTAAAGGATCCATCTATGACCACGGGGCTAAGCACCCTAGTCATTTATCCCCACAAACTTCGAGGGGTGTCTTTTAAGGTGGGTTTATGCCAGTCTTAAGTTTATTTTGTCATGTTTATTCATCAAGATCAAGATTTTATCCTTTAATGTTCAAAATGTATTAAAATAGGTCCTAATTAAAAAGGGTAAACATTTTACTCTATAACAAGTTAATCTCAAGAACCTAGGAGAATCCTTTCATAACTAGGAAAACATTATGGTTATCAATAAACCCATTTGCAATAAATTTTGTCTAATAGATCCACTTGCATTGAACAAGTTCATTCCCTTAGGATAGGGGGATAAATCCCATGTATGGTTCCTCTCCAATGAACTAAACTCTTCTTGCATAGTAGCATACCACCCAAGGACACCAGAAGCTTACCAGAAAGACTGTGGATTATAAGCTAAAGTAATGAATAGATGTGGAGACTATTGGAACTATGACATTGTTCTTAAATAACATATGAAGGATCACTAACCCAATCACCTACTAACTCTAATGCCTAAAGATCCCATAGAGGTCGAGTACCTAGAGATCAAGATAATTTGGAGGAGAATCATCACCTTATGAATGATGACTAGGAGAGGAAGAAGATGATTCCTCATCATCATTTTTTCCATCTAAAGTGGAGGAAGAAGACTTTGTACTCTTTGAAACATGACATAGTCACAAGCATGGACAAGTCAGCTCTAATGCAACACATGGACCCTCTCCTTTCTTCTGGAAAACTCCAAGTCACTATCTCTCTTGTGGTAGAAGCCAATCAAGTGGGGATGAGACTTGAGGGCTATGTTGGTAGCATATTGGGAGCTAGAGAAGACACCGCAACATGGTGCAAATGACTTGCAGAGCATAAGGATGACAAGTGAAGAAGATAGAGAGGTGTCACATTAAGAACACACCTATATATGATGTATAGAGATATGTATGTAACAATGTAATAAAGAGAGTAAAGAGGATAAGAGTGATATATGAGTAGAGACATAGACCCACTTATTGTACATGATGTAATGTAGAAAAGAGAGACTAGCTCAATGGATCAAACTAGGTCAAACCCTCTTCTACAAAACATTCTAGGCACAAATTGAGCTTGGCTTCTACCCAAGAAGGAGAGCCAAAATATAGGGATTCTACCCTTTTGTTGTATAAGAGAAGCAATTAACTAAATCTAATCAATCAAAATAGAGTTAAGGCATGCAACCCTAGTTATCTGAGTAAAATAGATTGTCGGTACCTAAAACCCAGTAACCAAAGGATTAATAGAGGCCAATGAACAACTCAGAAACCTTTCCTAGAGGTTAGAATTCCTAGGACGAGGGTGCATGGGCACCCTGGTCCCAAATCAGGGTTTTCAAAAACTATTTTCACTATCAAGTCTGTACCATTAAGCTTATCCTTCTTCCTAGATGCCACCTTCTGAAACTTGTTCATCTAACCTGCACACATGAAAAGAGGGAAAATTTTGGGTGCTATTTAGGAGCTTGCCTTAGTCAAACCTCATGAATCATGTTTCTACCTCCACAATAGCAAAGATGATTGATAAAGAGTGCATGCCCTAGGAGGGCAGAGGCAAATCCAAAGTAGAATGGAATACTAAAACAAAGCACGAAGGAAAGAGTTCACCATGGCCATGGGAACCCTTGCATGCGTGTAGATAGCATCACAACTTGACTAAAGAAGTTGATGTATCTTATAAGATCTTCACAAGACATGTAATATGTTAGTGTTGTTGCAAGTATAAGGTGAGCCAGTGTTGTCATTGATGTCAACATACTCATATTGCATTAACAAGAAGGATTGGATGAGCAGTGTGCTGAGGATATTGAGAAAATTAGCCTCAGTCAAGAACAGTGAAGAATAGTGATGAGAAGAAGGCAAATGTACTGTATAGGATGAGAACCAGAGGATGCAGATTAAAGGGTTTATAGATATGAGTCTTGAGATACTTCAGTTAAGATTTCAGAGGTCCGCATGAAGATCTGAAGGAGTTGTGGCTGTCGGTATGGAACCAGTTCTGGCAAGTGTTCAGAGATGACAGAGGATCACAGAAAGGTCCGGTGAGGTCTGAAAATGCATAATCTTAATCTATGGATTGGAAGGAGTGTTTAGGATGTACTTGTGATGTGTCATCTCGAGTTGTGTATGATTTGGAGGTCTGAAAGTACCTTCTGCTTTATGACAGTGGCGACAGATTGTGTTCTTGAAGTTTCGGATGAGGAAGAGAAGAGATTCCAATAAGTAGAGGAAGTGCGGATGTACCTGGTCATTCAGGCAGGCTTGTGAAGGTTCTTGGATCATGTTGAGGTTGTGTTATTGGTCCGCATTGATGGTAGAGCCCGGAGTTGAAGATATTCTTCTGGATAAAGTTCTTGTTCCAACTAGCCTATCGGATGAGTTGTTTATCCTGCGAACGTTCTTGTGGTGGCCGACCAGATGTGTTATTCATCTTGTGGATATTCTTATGGTTGATTTCTGACTTAGATGATTGTTCCTAAGTTGATGTCTTGTATAAATAAAAGTTTGTGAGTTCATTTTGGTGTGTGATTTGCGGAGATGAGAGCGGTGTAGCGAGGATAAGTGCGAAAGGCAGAGCAGGGGTTTTGGGCTTAAATGGAACTAATCTGGACATGGTAGAGATGTCATTCTCTAGTTCAAGACTATGATTCTTATCACTTTGTAGATAGTGTGTCTCCTTGTAGGCAGTGGGCCTCTTTGTGAGCAGTGTGCTCGGGCAATGAGCCCTAATTGGCAAGTGCCATTCTTTTTTATTCTTCTAATAGAGAATAATTCTTGGGTTAATCACCCCGTGGTTCTTCCCTTAACTGGGTTTTCCACGTCAAAATCTTGGTGTTCAATGTGTTGATGTTTATCTGCTCTTGTATTTGTGCATTATGCTTTCATGAATGATTAATTGATATGCTGTTAACTGACAAAGAAGAATCAAGTGTTTGAAGTAGTAAGGAAGTTTTATACAACTGATTCACCCCCCCTCTCAGTTGTATGCCCTAGATCCAACAATTGGTATCAGAGCCAAGTTCCTCTGAAAGGAGCTTAACTGCTTGAGGAGATCCAGGATGTCATCATACAAGAAGGATAGTCCAAAGTTCGATGGAACCAACTTCACTCTCTGGAAAGGTCGCATGAAATGTCACTTGGAGTGTATGGGAAAAGCATACTTGGCCATGGTCTCAAAACCATATGTACCTCCACAGGGTGGTCTGACAACTCTGAATGAAATCACAGATGCTGAAAATAATCTGCGGACCAAGGAAGCTCTTCTAAGCGCATTGAATGACTCAGATCTCTCAAATGTTATTGACCTACCAACTGCATATGAGATCCTAACTAAACTGGAACTTCTGTATGAAGGAGATGAGTTTATCAAGAGTGCAAGGTTGCAAAATCTAAAAGGGAAATTTGAAAGATTGAAGATGAGAGATGATGAGAACATCACTACTTTTATGCCACGAGTGAATGAGCTAGTGTGTGGAATTAGAAATGCTGGTGGAACTTTGGATGAAAATGAGATTGTTTGCAAAATTCTCAGATCCCTTCCTGCTGCCTACAAAATCAAGGTTGCTGCCATTGATGAATTTAGAGCTCACACAACTATCACAAGAGAACAATTGGCTGGCAAACTAGCTGCATTTGAAATGACCGAGTTTGGAGATGATCCTCCCAAGACTAAATCTACTTTCAAAGCCAATGCCTATGTGAAAAGCAAACAGAGATTTGATCTGGGTGGAAACTCTTCAATGAAGATGTCATGGTATGATCAAGAAAGAAGAGACATGGAAGAAGAAGAAGCAGAAACAAGTCAACTTGAAGCCCTCATTGTAAAGAGACTGCCAAGAGGATCCAGTAAGTATGAAGGAAAACTACCCTTTAAGTGCTTCAACTGCAATAAGATTGGTCATTTTGCTTCAAGATGTCCGGAAAGATCTGCAAGGTCTAATACTAACAGTCAAAGGTTTCAAAAGAACTGCTATTATGTTCATGAAGAAGATGACAATGAAGGAGTAACAGATGATGAATCAGAACTAGGAAGCAAATCCAGAAATGAATGGGTGTTTATTGCCATCAAGGAAGAAGATTCAATATCCTCTGAATCTGTCAATCACAAGGTTGTGGAAAGAGCTTTGGCCACTCAAGTGGAAGAAAAGGATGATTGGGTTATTGACAGTGGATGTTCTCACCATATGACTGGTGACAAGAATAAGTTCTTGGATTTGGAAAGGTATGAAAGAGGAATGGTAAAGTTTGGTGACAATTCTGCTGGCAGAATCAGAGGTAGGGGAACTATTTCCTTTGATGGAAAGAGAAAAATAGGTAATGTACTATATGTTGAAGGATTGAAGCACAATCTTCTTAGTGTTGGTCAATTAGTGGACAAAGGCTATGATCTCCGGTTCAAGAATGGAAAATGCAGAATCTTTACAAGCTCTAGAACTGAAATTACATCCGGTACTCAAACAAAAGGTAATATCTTTCATCTGGTTGGTTCAAACAAAAGTTGTTTGTTTGTTCAAGTTGATCAGAGTTGGTTATGGCATAGAAGAATGTGTCATGTAAATTTTGATAACATCATCAAGATAAGCAATATTTAGATTGTAAGAGATCTTCTAAAATTGATGAAACCTACAAATAGTTTGTGCAAAGAATGTCAGCTAGGTAAACAGAGCAGAGTCTCTTTCAAAAGCAAAGATCAGTCATCTACTGGATTGTTGGAATTAGTACATACTGATCTCTGTGGTCCGACAAGAATCAAGAGTCTGCAAGGTGATAGATATTTCATGTTGCTAATTGATGACCACTCCCGGATGATGTGGGTTACCTTCCTAAAAGAGAAATCAGAAGCCCTTGAGAAGTTCAAAATCTTTAAAGCTATGGTAGAGAATCAAACCAGATTGAAACTAAAGTGTCTAAGGTCTGATAGAGGTGGTGAATTTACATCTGGTGAGTTCATTGACTTTTGTGAGAAGTAGGGTATAAGGAGACAATTGTTTGCTCCTAGGACTCCACAGCAGAATGGAGTAGTTGAGAGAAAGAACCAGACCATCCAGGAAGCTACTAGGACAATGATGTTAGAAGCTAATGTTCCTCAGATGTTCTAGAAAGAAGCTATCAGCACTGCAGTCTACACTCTCAATCGAGTTCAAATCAGAAACAATACCGGTAAGACCCCCTATGAACTCTGGTTTGGCATCACTCCTACTGTGAAATATTTCAGAGTATTTGGTAGCAAGTGTTATATTAAAAGAGATGAAGATCTAGGAAAGTTTGATGCTAGAAGTGATGAAGGAATTTTCTTGGGTTACTCCACTCAAAGCAAAGCATACCGGTGTTACAATAAGAGACTGAGGAAGATGATAGAAAGTGTTAGGTCTCAAAAATGCAAGTTACTAATCCTAAGAGGATGCCAGGCTCTATATTTGGGTTTGCAACGTTTTTGAACTAACTTGACGAAATCAACCTTCAAGGTTTGATGATTTCCTACACTTTAGGTCCTGCTACACCTAGGTGGGTGAACCTTGAGATATTAAAGCAGTCTGAGTGTGGATGAATGGACTAACTAGGTCTATCTACAATGGCATAGGATATAAGATAGATGACAAAGCTGACTAATTAATTCTATGTGTAATGTTTAATAAGTGATTGGCAGAAATTGTATAAGCAATATCAAAAAAGGTTTTAATTAATGAGTTGAATGAGACCAGTGCCTTGTTGGGTAACAGAGTCAATTTGAAGGACTAAGAACAGTAGTTTCTAAATGGTAATAATTCTAGATATTTGGCACAGTTCTAGTTTATAGCTTGTATAAACGTGCAAGTAAATGACTGACAGACTCTTCTTGATAATCCAACCAAATAAAATCAGATATCTTATAATTCACCAGAAGGTATTTTAATCCTTACTTGAAGGAACCAAATGAAATGAAAAGACAAGATTAACAGATAATATTTTACTGGAGACAGTGTGTCAATCCTAATTATATGGCTCTACTTAGTAATCCCAACTTACTACTTCCAGGCTACTGTGAATGAATCAGAAGGGTTTAATTCCTTAGGATGGACACCAACCGAATTAATCACACAGATACAGCGAATGTGTATTGACAGATTAAATATATACTTGATATCTTAATCTGAATAACAGGGAAATGCAGAAATGGAGACAGCCACACAATTGAATAATTTCAACAAATAACTGATACCAAAGTAGAAATACTGAATCAGAGAACTTCAAATTTCTTCCTCAAAATAAAATATGCAACACGGTCATTTTGGAATATTATGTATATGTATATATGAATACTTCTACTGCTGATGACTTTTTCAGCATAGATTGTTTGAACTTATATAGATATTTTCATGAAGAGATACAACTCTTCAATAAGTCTCTTGGGATTTTAACCAATACAAACAATAATTACATAATCTTAGTTAGGCTCTGTTTAGCCATAAATAGACTTTTGTTATATGATCCAAGTACTCCTGCGCACGGTGAGAATCAGTAAGCTCGACTGCACTCCTGGTGATTATATCGAGGGTGACCATTTCCTCCAGTTGCTTGCAAACTTCTGTAGATACAGAGGCTTTATCTTTTAGGGCTCCTGTGGCTTTGTGTAATATAACTTGACAATCAATAGTCCACTCTTCTTTGCTCTTTATCTCTCCATTATCTTTGAATATCCTGGGCACCCCTGCGTCTGATGCATCAGTCCCTTCCTTAGCATCAGCTTTGAGTTTATCATAATAATTCTGGTGCCTTTTGAGCAATGCTCTTGCATCAGAGATATCTGTGCTATCAGTGGTACCTCTGTTTTGCAACTCGATCACCTTTTCTTGTATCCTCTGATCAAGCCTCTCATGTTCTTTGACTGCTTTATGATTTTCCGAGTAGTTATCCCAAAACTGGTTTAACCACCGTACCATGTTTGCATACCTGCTCTGCAGTATTGTAACAAATGCATCTATTTGAATTTGTTTGGCTTGATCATGGGATATCTCTTGACTACTTTGTGAGCTCTCACCTTGAGTTATTCTCTTCGTAGATTGCCCAAAGGTGCTCTTAACAGCGTCCTTCAAGTAGTCATTCTCCTTTGTTAATCTTTCACAATTCAGCTTATAAGCATCTCTTTCCTTGATTAACATCTGAGCTTGTGCTTTATTCAATTTTACAACATTGATACCAATGTCTGCAGTAATTATGGGGTCAGTCTCACCTGCTCTAAAAGTCATAACATGGCCAAAAGTTTTTTCAGTGTCTATGATGGCCGTCTTCTTATGGGGAGGATACAATGCCCATATCATTAAAGAATTTTCATCATTATTGTATCTCGTTCCCATATAGACTTCATTAACTCCTTCTGGAGTAAGCTTATACTTATCATCAGCATTATTCAAAAAACTATCAAAAACTAGAGCAGAATTTAAATCCAAGCCGGGAAAAATCATAACCCCCGCATCTTTAAGCAGCTGTCTGCCTCTGCTTGGTGTCATATCCTGCATTTCCTTGTCCACTGTCTCCTTTAACATCTCTAATAACTGTTTTTCATTGTCAGCAGAAACATTATCTACTAACTCTCTAATTTCCTTTCCCTTGTATTTATACAGGAATGATTTAAATTCCTTCGAATGAATGAATGTATCATCTGACACAAAAGAATCATAAGCCTTTTGGCGTGGATCTTCATCAGCAGACCCCTCCTCATCATGTATCACAACTGGAGGCTGATATTGTTGCATTTTTCTTTTAGACATTTCTATTGTCTTATCTTGTGGCTGTTCAGTCAATTCTTCCTCTTCAGAGGATACCACTTCAACTTCTGCCAACTGCTTTTTCTTTTCATTCAAATCTCTGTTATATTTCTCCACCACCAAATCGACTTCAGCCTCTTCCAAATTTCTAATGACATCATCATGTGGATAATGTATGTGCATGTATCCACTGAGATTTTGTTTTCTTCTTGCATAGTCAATGAAACCCTCAGGGTCAAACCCTTTCCTCACCTCAGCAGTCACCATGTTATAATGCATTAGTTTATCCAAAATGAGATTGTACCCTTCTTTTGAAACCACAGTAAAATCTCCAAAACACAAGGTACTAGGCATGAATGATTGTTTATCATGCGAACTTAGATGCATGACATTGGAACAATGCATTTGCCTAATTATTTCCAGATATGCAATCCTGTCAGGGACAGTTTTAGGAAATATAAAGGGAGCATCCTCAAAACCATACACTCTGATCATAGTAGCATCCTCAAAACAATACCAGTCTCCCCAATTATGAGTGACAGCAGGGGGGCCACCAAAATCTTTTGGTCTGAGGAATCTTTTTATTTCATCTGAAATTGAATATTCACAGGGGTGGTTGAAATACCTATACAGCACTTTAACACAATGCTCTTCAAATTGAGCATAGCTGGAGTTAGCATACCTGCTATCCCAGATTCTGGTCCACATTTGTACAGGTATCTTCTCCCCTTTCTTACCTGCAGCAACAACTTGAAGCTCATTTGGCCACAATCCTACTTCCTGGCCGTAGTATAAGACCATATGCATGAGCATCGAGTAATGCTCAAAAGAGCATGCTGGAGCATTGTTTTTCATTGCAGATAGACCAGAGTCTATTCTAGTAGCAACATAGGAGGCATAATCAAACTGTCTGGCATTGTGACATTGAATATCAGAGGTTATGACCATTAGAGGAATAGCCATGAACTCAGGGACCTCTGAGCCAAGGACTTGGCCTACAGAATAGTAAGTATATTGAATGTATGGTTCAAAAATGGATACATGAAAGGGAGGGCCATCATTCTCAGTCAAGGGTATCACTTCTCCTTCAATCCTGGGTCTATGAATGGGTAACCTCCATCCATTGTAGGTTGTATCCATTCTCCAGTATTCTTTATCCAAATCTTCATAAACAACAGGGACAGTGCACAAATCATCCAAATCATACACCTCACAAATAGCATTTTTTGATAGGTGTACAATTGGTTCTCCCTGAGGGTTGCAGATAGCTTTCAGGCCTGAATTGTAATGCCTGGCTAACAGTTGCAGGAGTTCTACATTCAAGAATACATTAGGTACAACCAGTTTGCCTAAATTCATGTGCCATGGGTTTGACACAGGGGCATTTCTAAATCTTCTGTTGTAGTGAAACCTGAAGAGTTCATATCCCCTAATTGGGGTCCAAATATCTCCCAGGCGCTTATGTTTATCTTCCAATTTTTCTACTTCTGCCCTGAGTTGGGCAGACCTCCTGGCCTTGGGAGCTGACCCAGGCAACTGATCAATCAAGTCCTGATTTAGTTTCCTGTCTTTCACTTTTTCTTCAGGGGTTTGATCAGTTTTTTGCTTCTTTGGTTTACTGGTTTCCCCTTGTGATTTTCTTCCTTTTCCTTTCCCCGAAGTTTCCATTTTTTGAAAAATTTGGCAGGAAATTCAAATACAGGTAATATAGTGGTTTGTGTATGTGTACCTGTCGCTCGATGGCTGGAATTGGAAGCCTCTGCTTTTGCCCTGAGAATTCTTCTGTATTCTACTCTCGGACGGTTTTTTGCAATTATAATGATCGTATGAACTTTGTAGCCGTTTTGTATTAATTATCTGATCAATTCAATGTTCATCGCTGTGAAGTGTCACATCGCCATAACTCTTCCTATCGGCGTGCTTTTTGAAATGTCTGGACGACCTCAACCCTTTTTTATGGCGCGGACGGTCAATCGGCGTGACCCCTCAATTGTATCCCCGATGCCATGTAGTATCATATTTCAAGTGGGTGTGACCATCGGCATGATTTCCTTCATCGCCAAGGGTTTTAGATCTCTCCGCGATATGGCAAGTCCCACCGATATACTTTGCTTATCGGGAAGATTGAGACCATCGGGATACTAAAATTATGTCTCCCCGATCTTTATTGTCTTACCGATAGTCTGTTTATGTATGAACTTTTATCTTTATCGGAATGACATTCTCTATCGGGATAGCTTTCTCAAGATATCCCGATCCAAATCATCTCCCCGATGCCCTTTATCACATCCTTCATCGGGCAAAGCTTAGTAAAGTGTCACCGATATCTTTTAATCGCCGTGACTTATGAATCGGCAAGACTTGCTTCTTTTGTTCCGATATGTCAAGCTATCCCGATGAAGATGCATCGCTGTGAGTCTTGCCGATAACTTTCTTATCGCCAGGACTTTTGATCGTCGGAGACTTACTTGTTTTCTATTCCGATGGTTCATTTCTCACCGATGACTATTGCTTTGTTACCCTCGCGTGCTGTTCGGTGAAACTCTTGCCGAAAGTGCTTCATCGGTATGATATATACTGTCGGGGCAACTTCTAAAAGATCATCCGATAGATATTTGTCATACCGATCGGCATGACCACTTGCCTTTCTTGCCTATGTAAAGTCATCGGTGTTGCTTACTCCATCGGTGAGCTCCATGATTCTTCTTCCGATCTCTATTTTCACGCCGATGGTTGTTTTCAAACAATTTCTTGTGTATCGGTGTAAGCCACACGACCTTATGCCGATGGATTGATTTTGATGATTTTTGACACTGTTCATCCCTAGACATTTTATGAGATACAAAAATTTTATATTGTGGTCCTTTTGGGATATTCCTTTAGGGTTTATTCAAATATGATGGAATAAGGGAATAGTAAAATTTTGAAAATTTTACTGTGCTAACAGAAAGCACTAATGTGAAAGTTGATGAAGGAATTGAGAAGCCCTCAAGATTTTATGAGTTTGATGAAGATGACCAAGATGGTGTTTAGGTTCAAGGAACTCAATCCTCTCCAGTAAGTCAGAGTCAGCCTGATCTGGTAAATCAGGAAGAAGAGATAGGTCTGAATGAACCTGATCAAGAAGGAGCAGTGCAGGATACTCCCAAAATTCCAAGGTATGTAAGACTGAACCACTCTGAAGATCAGATCATAGGTGACAGAAGCAAAGGTGTACAAACTAGAAGGAATGTTGCTCAAAATCAGGATGAATGTTGTCTGATTTCAAAGATTGAACCTAAAACAATAAATGAAGCCTGCAATGATGAAAACTGGACCAAAGCAATGGAAGATGAATTGATGCAAATTGAGAAAAATGATACTTGGGATCTTGTTCCCAGACCTAGAGACAGGAATGTAATTGGAACCAAATGGGTCTTCCGGAACAAACTGAATGAAGCTGGTGAAGTAATCAGAAACAAAGCTAGATTGGTCTGCAAAGGCTACTCTAAAATAGAAGGAATTGATTTTGAAGAGACCTTTGCTCCGGTGGCAAGAATTGAAGCAGTCAGATTATTTCTTGCATTTGCTACCTTTAAAGACTTCAAGGTATATCAGATGGATGTCAAGTCTGCCTTCCTAAATGGTGATCTGGAAGAAGAAGTTTACATTGAACAACCGGATGGATTTAAATTGTCGGATAATGATGATATGGTCTGCAAGTTGAAGAAAGCACTATATGGATTAAAGCAAGCCCCAAGAGCATGGTATGAAAGGTTGGATAAGCATCTTGTACAGATTGGATTCAACAAAGGTACTGCTGACAGTAACTTATATTTCAAAATTGATCATGAAAACATTTTGATTGTTGAAGTGTTTGTGGATGATATCATTTTTGGAGGAAGAGATAGTATGTGCAAAACTTTTGCAAATCAGGTGAAAAGTGAGTTTGAAATGTCTATGCTTGGTGAAATGAATTTCTTCTTGGGTCTACAAATTACTCAAACAAAGAAAGGGATCTTCATTTCTTAGACCAAATATGTGAAAGAATTGTTGAGGAAATTTGGTATGGAAGATTCAAAGCCAATGAACACTCCCATGGCAACCGGATGCAAGTTGAGCAAAGATGATGACTCCTCAAAGGCAAATCAGACAAAGTATAGATCAATGATTGGTGGATTGCTGTATCTCACTCAGACTAGACCAGATATAATGTAGGTTGTTGGTCTTGTAGCAAGATTCCAGGTTGATCCTAAAGAATCTCATGTTATGGCAATCAAAAGAATTTTTAGGTACTTGAAAGGAACAACTAAGTATGGTCTATGGTACCCTAGAGATCTAGATTTCTCTCTTCATGCTTACACAGATGCAGATTGGGTAGGAGATGTGGATGACCAGAAAAGCACCAGTGGTGGAGCATTCTTTTTGGGGAAGAGATTGGTTTCTTGGCTAAGCAAGAAATAAGATGCAATATCTCTGTCTACAACTAAAGTAGAATACATTGCAGTAGCAGGTAGTTGCACTCAAATCTTATGGATGAAGCAGATGCTAAGAGACATTAAAGTTGAATATGAGGAGCCTATCACAATTTTTTGTGATAATTCAAGTGCAATTAATATTTCTAAGAATCTGGTATTGCACTCTAAGACTAAGCACATATCTATCAAGTTTCACTTTTTGAGAGAACAAGTGAACAAGGAAGAAGTCAGGTTGGAGTATGTTCCCTCCAAGGATCAGATTGTAGATATCTTTACTAAACCTCTTCCCAAGGACTCTTTTGAATATATCCAGGAGAAGTTAGGGGTCATGTCCCCTCCGGTGATGAACTAGGATGCACTGATGTGCATCAGTCTGGTGGATATCATAGTCATATCTTGTGATCCGGATTGATGATGGGGAGCTGCTACTAAGGGGGAGCAGCTGGTATGATTCTGATGTGTTAGAATTGCAAGTATGAGCCCTTTGCCATTGATGTCAAAGGGGGAGAGAAGACATGTGAAAAACAAGTGGCTGATGATCAAAGGGGGAGCAATAAATGAGGAGAAGACATGTTGCTGATAGGGGGAGCTATGACAGAAAGGAGAAGTTCTTGTCTTGATGGTTTTTCACATCATATGTTGCCATCAATGACAAAGAGGGAGATTGTTGCAAGTATAAGGTGAATCAGTGTTGTCATTGATGTCAACATACTCATATTGCATTAACAAGAAGGATTGGATGAGCAGTGTGCTGAGGATATTGAGAAAATTAGGCTCAGTCAGGAACAGTGAAGAACAGTGATGAGAAGAAGGCAAATGTACTGTATAGGATGAGAACTGGAGGATGCGGATTTAAGGGTTTATATATATGAGTCTTGAGATGCTTCAGTTAAGATTTCAAAGGTCCACATGAAGATCTGAAGGAGTTGTGGCTATCGGTATGGAACCAGTTTCGGTAAGTGTTCAGAGATGACAGAGGATCACAGAAAGGTTCGGTGAGGTCCAGAATTGCATAATCTTAATCTGCAGATTGGAAGGAGTGTTCAAGATGTCCTTGTGATGTGTCATCTCGAGTTGTGTATGATTTGGAGGTCCAGAAGTACCTTCTGCTTTATGACAGTGGTGACAGACTGTGTTCTTGAAGTTCCAGATGAGGAAGAGAAGAGATTCCAGTAAGTAGAGGAAGTGCGGATGTACCTGGTCATTTAGGTAGGCTTGTGAAGGTTCTTGGATCATGTTGAGGTTGTGTTATTGGTCCACATTGATGGTAGAGCCCAAAATTGAAGATTTTCTTCCAGATGAAGTTCTTGTTCCGACTAGCTGACCAGATGAGTTGTTCATCCTGTGAATGTTCTTGTGGTGGCCGACCGGATGTGTTATTCATCTTACGGATATTCTTATGGTTGATTGCCGACTTAGATGATTGTTCCTAAGTTGATGTCTTGTATAAATAAAAGTTTGTGAGTTCATTTTGGTGTGTGATTTGCGGAGATGAGAGCGATGTAGCGAGGATAAGTGCGAAAGGTAGAGCAGGGGTTTTGGGCTTAAATGGAACTGATCAGGACATGGTAGAGATGTCATTCTCCAGTTCAAGACTGTGATTCTTATCACTTTGTAGACAGTGTGTCTTCTTGTAGGTAGTGGGCCTCTTTGTGAGTAGTGTGCTCGGGCAGTGAGCCCTAATTGGCAAGTGCCATTCTTTTTCTTATTCTTCTAACAGAGAATAATTCTTGGGTTAATCACCCCGTGGTTTTTCCCTTAACCGGGTTTTCCACGTCAAAATCTTGGTGTTCAATGTGCTGATATTTATCTGCTCTTGTATTTGTGCATTATGCTTTCATGAATGATTAATTGATATGCTGTTAACTGACAAAGAAGAATCAAGTGTTTGAAGTAGTAAGGAAGTTTTATACAACTGATTCACCCCCCCTCTCAGTTGTATGCCCTAGATCCAACAAGTGCCACAACAATAATCGTCAATAGAGAGCTTAAGAGTGGAATAGAGAGCATAAGAGAGCATAAGAATCTTCCAAGAAGTTAGCAAGAGTGTATAGATGTTCAAATGAATAGAATAACTTACTTTTATATGCATTCCCATCAATTTCTAGAGAATTGAACCACATAAGGCTGACATTAGGAATGTTTTAAAGGGCCTAAGCTGACAAGGTACAAATTTCAGGCATGGATAAAGTAGGGCCCAGTGCGCTTGGGTGCCCTAGTCTTTTAGCCACTTAGCTCCCAAAAAGGGGCACTTGAAGTCTTCATAGCCCTTCCTTATAGTTGATTTTTTAGTTTCGTGCATCAGGATCAAGTATTACATGCTTACTGCTTAAAAAGGTGTTATAATAGGTCTTAATAAACAAGTGTAAATATTGAAGGCCCATATATGAGGTAAAAAAGGTGTAAAATAGTGGCATGCACATTTTACGATGTTACACATGATTACACACACACACACATAATGAATGTGTTAAACACTTGCATGAAATCCTACCACATACTAATGTATCTTTTCTATATTTTCTTCTCTTCTATCACTATTAATACTAGGGTATGAATAGTATACATAAGAGTACATTAGGTATAGATCTCCAGACTGTATCCTAATCCCTCTTTCCAACATTTGGTTCCATTGTCAGGACCTTAGTAAGGACAGTGAAAAATGGGGAGAAATTTTTTCTTAAGAGTTATGGTAGAAATCCCTTAAGTCCTACCCTTGTGAGAGGGGGCAAGCACTTAAGGGATGATAAATGGAATGGGGGAGGATCTTAAAATATCCTTGAAAATATGTGCCACTTCAAGATAAGCCAACCATGGAATGTATAAGGATTAATATAATGCCAAATGTAACACATCCATGGTAAAAGGGGATAAAAAGAAACTAAGAGAAATTAAGGAAATCATTAAAATAGGAATGGATTTATGAGCCAGGAAGAAAGAAAATGACAAACCCAGGAATGACAAGAGATATACTATAGAAGGATGGAAAAAGTAGAGGAGTTATAAAGGGAACACACTAGAAAAGTTATGGAAGGAAAAGTGGATAAGTGCGCCAATGTGGGTTATGCTGAGGGCATGAATATAGTAGATGAAGGAAGAATAGATGAGTGCACCATAAGGGATTTTGTAGAATTAGTAAACAAAGATATGGACAATCCATGACTGCTAGACATACATTTGGATAGGGCTACAAAACTACTCAAGAGTTTAGGAGGAAGTATCAATGCTTATGATTAGACAATAAGGGTATGGGAAGAGGAGTATAATCAGGCTCCAACCCTACTGCAAATAGGAATAAATCCTAAAGTCCAACCTAATCTAGCCAATATTCAGATTAGAATAAACAACCAATGGGAACACCTACTTGAACCTATCAAAACCCTACATCCCCTAAAATTGAATGTGGATGACCTAGACTGCTTAGTTAATCAAAGTATAATGAAGATGAGAGGAAGTGAAGAAGATGTGGTATACAATGAAGTTAGTTTTGGAAGGGTAGGTTTGTTTGGAGATATGACACCTTTGACAAATAAAATGTCATTTACAAACAAAAAGACATCCCCTAAGACAAAAAGGCACTTTGAAGATACACAACCCCTGGACCAGGAATCACCCCTTGTGCCCTATAAGTCAAGAAGAATTTTGGTAGAGGAAGAAAACAATCAAGTGAAGAAGCAAGAGGAAATAATAGAAGAGTTTAGAAGAGATTGTGGGGAAAATTTGGGAAGGGATTATTTTGATATCAAGTTACAAAGAGATAAGTGTAGGGAACATAAAACCCCAGTACAACAAACAAAACCAAAGGAGAAAAGAAAGAAAACTCACTGTACAAAACCAAAAGCACCAAAGAAACAAAAGGAACCACCAATGGATTCACCAATTAAGTTACTAGTATTTGGAAAGGAAACCACTAAAGCAGTGGAGCATGTTTTCATCCTAGAATCTATCTTAAATAGGAAGAACATAACAAGGGACCAAACAAAGCTATTTGATTTTATCAGAACACTCCCAAATGATGCCCTAAAATGGTATAGAAGGGCCTACCCCAGCCATGATAAAACATGGGATGAGATAAAACATGCATTCTTAGATAATTTTGACTCACTAGAGGTACTGGTTGAAGGTGTGAAAAAGATGCGGGATATGGTGATGATGGAAAGGGAATCCATTAAATATTTTGATAAAAGGTTTAAGGATATCACACAGAAATTAGAAGAATCCCCAACTAAGAAGCATAAAATTGTGTGGTTTATCTCAGGGTTAAGCCATGACATCAGGACATCAGTAGATGGAAAAGACTTCAATACATACTTAGAATCAGTTACCCTAGCATGCCAAATAGAAATGAAAACATGATGGAGACAAGATAAGACTAAAGAGAACATGGAGATGGAAAAATATAGATTAGAATTGGAAGAACTAAAATTGTGGCAAGAAATGTTAGCAAAAGGAGAAAATTAACAAAAACAAAGACCTAAGATATGGTGTTCATATTACATGAAGGAAGGTCACTTACAGAATGAATTCCCAATGATAAAAGGTGAGAAGAAGGTTGCCGCAATGAAGACAGACTTAAAATTAGTTCCAAAACTAAATAACACAGTATAGATTGGGATAACCATGAAATAGAGGATTATCCTTCACAGTGGTTCAGACTAAGAGAGGATGATGATGAACATGAACCATGGTGCAATTCTCACTGCAAAAACAAGGAAGATAATGCAAACATGGTATACATGAAAGGGCTTGTAGAAAGACCCCTATACATTCAAGACCATGAGTATAAATAACTTGTTTGGGCTAACCAAAGAAATGTTAACACTTTACAAAATACAAACACCAACCCTCCACCTTACATGAATAATTACAATAATGATGAAAGAGGACAATATACTGGCTATAGAGGAGGAAGAGGTTGAGGAAGAGGTAGGAGAAGAAGGTATGATGTGACTTTCTTTAAGTGCGATAAGAATGGTCACTATGCAAATGAATGCTGGGGAGACAAGAAGAAACCATGTGGATTCTATGGTAGTACTAAGCATGATATATTTAATTGTGATAAAGCACAAACCTACTATAAAAATTCCACACCACAATCTAAGAGTGATGAAGTCCAATATTTTAAGGGATCTCGTCTAATACAGAGAGTACCAAAAGACCAACCACAAAATTTGAGAACATGCCAAAAAGTGGAGGTTTATGAATCAGATACCATTACTGACAGCTCATCATAGGATGAATACCAAATAGACAAAGAAAAACATAAATAGAAAAAGAAAAACAAGGCAGCAGTAGTAACAAGGTAGGGAACAAACACTGCAAAGAAAAATATTGACACAAGTGTAGAAGAAAGTGGGGGAAAAGAAGATGATTTCTTCCCTAACAAAGAAAAAAATGACAAAATCATAAACAAGCTAAGAAAATAATAAAGAAAGAACAACATAAAGAGAAAGAACAAGAAAATTATTTATAGAACATGAAGTCAGATTACTTAAAGAACTGACCCAAATGGCTAGAAAAGACAACCTATTGGAAAAACTCAAACAAATAAATAAGTATTGTAATAAACACAAAACCCTACAACTACAAATTAGGAAAGTGGGTATAACAAATAAAACATGGAGGAAACATCCCATAATTATTATAGTGAGAATTAACCATAAGAAGGTGAAAAATGTAATGGTTAATCTAGGTTCAAATATCAACATGGTCCCAAAAAGGGTATGGGAACAAATGGGAGAACCTAGGTTACATGAAACACCCTATAACATTATCCTGGTAGATGGCTTTGGGATGAAAACATTAGGCACATGGAAGAATATAGAAGTCAGTATAATGGGAGTGAATCTAATCATGGACCTAGAAGTGGTAGTAATCAAAGAAACACTAGACTCCTTTAATGCATTGTTATGACTAAGATGGTTTGTGGATGCCAATGGTGTTGTAGACTCTAGAAAGGAGGAATTTTCATTTGTGGATGATGATAAGATAGTCCACATACCTCTGGGAGAGAATCATGATGAAACATATATAGAAGAGATTAGTCTAGAGGAATACACTAAGCAAGATACTAAAAACCTATATACAATCAATAAACTCCCTAGAAATGAATTTATCAAAGCGTACAACTCTGAGTGGAAGATAGAACTTGAGATAGATTACTACAACATTAATAGTGAGGATGTTTTAAGCACCTAGCTACAAGAATAACTAGAAATTCATACTCATAGAGTCAAGAGTACCAGAAAGGTTTATATGGTCAGGTTGTCAAAAGAAAACCTACTTCAATTTACCACAAGACAATCAAATACACCATAAAAAGAATGCGGAGAACTAGATATACAAGAAGAATATACAATCCAAAAATTGGACAAAACAAACAATATTTTGAAGGGCGTATCACACATCAAGTTACCCAAATATTCAAGAGTAGGAGGTGTTGTGATGTTCACAACACGCCCCATTTTACCTCTTAGCAAAGTGAAGACCCTTGATGTGGCTTTTTCTTTTGGTTGTGTGGGTGTGCTTGTGATTTTGTATGGTGGTATGGGAAAAATGGCAAGTGTTGTAAAATATTGAAAATTATAATGCCTAGTGAAAAGTGTAAAATAGGGTGAAGTCTTTTGTATGCATGTGAAGTTGAGAGTTTTGTATGATGTATACAAATCTTTGGTATATGTATTCTCAGGTTGGTATTATTGAGATTACTCAATTCTTTGTATTTCAAAAGGGGATACACATATCTGTTGAAATAGTCAAAACCTTTTATGTACAAAATGGACCTAATTAAGTATAAATTGCAACTCAATTAAATTCATGTCTGCACTTGTGCTCACAGTTTTGTATATGCAACGATTCAACATACATGTTGTTGCAAGTATGGGCCTAACTAGTGTTGTCATTGATGTCAACATACTCATGTTGCATTAATGATAAGGATTGGATGAGCTGTGTGCTGACGATATTGAGAAAATTAGTCTCAATTAGGAACAGTGAAGAACAGTGATGACAGTAAGGTAATAGTCCAAGATAGGAAGAGGATCAGAAGATACGTATTAAAGGGTTTGTAGATATGTATCTTAAGGTTTTCCAGTAGAGATTTCAGAGGTCTGCATGAAGATCTAAAGAAGTTGTGGCCGCTCAAGTAAAACTAGTTCTGAAAGCTGTTCAGAGGTAACAGAGTGATACTGATAGGTCCGGTGAGATCCAGAAATGCATTATCCTATTCTGCAGATTTGAGGGATTGTTGAGGAAGTCCTTGTGAAGAATCAACTTTATTGGTTTGTGATTTGAAGGTCCGCAAGCATCTATTCCTTTGTGATTGTAATGACAGACTCTGTTCTTAAGGTTTCAGATGAAGGAGAGAAGGATTTCAGTAAGCAGATGAAGTGTGGATGGTCTTGGTGATTCAGGCAAGCTTGTGGAGGTCTTTGGATAGTGTCTAGTTCGTGTTGGTGGTTTGCATTGAAGTTGGAGCTCGCAATTGAAGAATAACTTCCGGTTGATGGTGTTCTTCCTAAGATTGGCCAACCAGTTGAGTTACACATCCTACAGATGTTCTTGTTGATGTTTGCTGACTTAGATGATCATTCCTAAGTTGATGTATTGTATAAATAAGGGATTATAGAATCATTTAAAAGGTGTTCTTGTGGAGATGAGTGTGTGGTAGCAAGGAAGAGAGTGAAAGGTAGAGCAGTAGTATTGGGCTTAAATGGAACTGATTCAAGCATGGTGAAGATGCTATTCTCTAGTTCAAGTATGTGATACTTATTTCTTTGTAGACAATGTGTCTCTTGTAGGTAGTGGGCCTCTTGTGACCAGTGTGCTCGGGCAGTGAGCCCTAATTGGCATGTGCCATTTGTTCTTTCTGTTCTTCTAATAGAGAATACAATCTTGGGTTAATCACCTCATGGTTTTTCCCTTAACCGAGTTTTCCACGTCAAAATCTTGGTGTCTCATGTGTTAATGTGTTTCTGCTCTTAATTCATTGCATTATGTTTCCATGATTGATTTATTACTATGCTGCTAAATTACAAAGTGAAGTTAAGTGTTTACTTGGAAGAATGTTTTGGACAACTAATTCACCCCCCCTCTCAATTGTCTACCCTAAATCTAACAATTGGTATCAGACCCAGGTTCCTCTAAAAGGAGCTTAACCGCTTGAGGAGATCCAGAATGTCATCCTACAAGAAGGATAGTCTAAAGTTTGATGGAACCAATTTTAATCTTTGGAAAAGTCGCATGAAATGTCACTTACAATGTATGGCAATGCAGTACTAGAACATGGCTTCAATAAAGTATACTCATCCACAGGTGGCCCGAAAAACCAAAATGAAATCACCGATGCTGAAAATAATCTGCAGACTATAGAGGCTCTTATCAGCACATTATCTAATTTAGAGCTTTCAAATGTTGTTGATCTTCCAATTGCTTTTGAGATTTGGGAAAAACTGGAACTTCTACATGAAGGAGACAAGTATGTTAAAAGTGCAAGCTTATAGATTCTGAAAGGGAAATTTGAAAATCTGAAGATGAGAGATGATGAAAACATTACTACTTTTATGCCAAGAGTAAATGAGATTGTTTGTGGAATTAGAAATGCTGGTGGAGTCTTGGATGAAGATGAGATTGTTGGTAAAATTCTCAGATCCCTTCCTGCTTCTTATAAAATCAAGGCTGCTACCATTGAAGAATTCAGAGCCCATACAACTGTCACAAGAGATCAATTGGCTGGTAAATTGGATGCATTTGAAATGACTGAGTTTGAAGATACCCCCCCATGACTGAATCTGCATTCAAATCCAGTGCCTCTATGAAAGGTAAACAAAGGTTTGATCTGGGAGAGAACTCTTCAAGGAAACTATCATGGAATGAAAAAGCAAGAAAAGACCTAGAAGAAGAAGAAGCTGAAACTACTCACCTTGAAGCTCTTATTGCAAAAAGACTGCTAAGAGGATCCGGTAAGTATGAAGGGAAATTGCCTTTTAAGTGTTTTAACTACAATAAGATCGGTCATTTTGCCTCAAGATGTCTAGAAAGATTTTCAAGGCCAAATCCTAATAGATGAAGGTTCCAAAAGAATTGTTACTATGCTCATGAAGGAGATGATGAAGGAGTAATAGATGATGAATCAGAGATAGGAGACAAATTTGGAAGTGACAGGGTGTTCATTGCCATCAAGGAAGAAGATCCAATGCCCTCTGAATCTATCAATCATAAAGTTGTAGAAAGAGCTCTGGCTGCCCAAATTGAAGAAAAGGATTGATGTAGAGCATCTAGGACAAAGGAGGACACTTCAAACCTTCACATGAAATGACTCTCAAAGTTCACTATCTCTGATAGAAATCAGGCTTCTCATAATGCAGGGCTTAACACAACACTATGCATGTTCAAGACACAAGAGTGAGGGGACTTCATGACACATCTCACCAGACTCCTAACTCAGTCTAAAATACCAACCAACCCACTATGTAGGGTCTGCAACAACAGTCTCAACTATGTCTTCTAAAGACAATCACAATATCTCTGCTTCATTATAGAGATAGCCACAGTGTCCTCCTTGGAGTGATTTCTATTAAGACAACTCAATGCCATACAACAAACCAAATCAATAACATACCATTCACCTAATGCCTTCATTGACAAAGCCATAGCATACCAAACATACCTAATGTCTTCCTTCTTTGTAGTGACTGTCTCCAGGAGGACTGACAGAGTCACACTAGGTAGGGAGGACAGATTTCATGGAGGAATTCATTCTATCCTCTATCACAGGATCCTTACAGGACCTAGAACACCTTGCATTAGTAGCAATGACTAACATTTCATAGGGTTTCTACCTCCACAGTCGGTGGTCACCATCAATTTGCTGTTGTTCTCTTCTCTAAGTCTCAACACACAGCTCTGCAGAATCATCTACATGACAAATTCAACACAAACCGTCCTCCTGCCTCCCAAAAACTTCACAAGCCCTTGCATTGAATACTCTACAACCCATTCCACTAATTAGAAATAGAAAAGATCAGTGGAGTGAGGAGAAATCCATCGGGTTACTCAGAAAAACCCTAACCTAGGTTTTCAAACCCACTTACAGAGAAAGGAGAAATGCAGAGTTATAAAAGAGTGTCAAGAGCCCAAACAACTTACAAATGATAGGTAACTCTCCACACTAACCAACCATCATAGGCACCAATCACCACTTAGCCGTATAGGTACGGAACATACAAGAGAACAACGAATTTCTTGACTGTAACAATAGGTTTAAGATAGTCAAACAAAACAGTGATTTCTCCCACCTAGATCATTGTCAAGACCCCAAACAAGATTCAAAACCCAGCTACTTCAATCCTCTAACCATCCATTACAGACTTGGGCTATGACAAATCCGTACAGGTGTGGGTACGGACTGGAAAAGTAGAAAAACACAGAAAAAAGGCAGGAAAATAGTTGTTTTTTGTTATTTCTTGCAAACCACCAGATGTCTCCCACAAAAATGAAATCCCTTCCACCTTAAAGAAGGCCTCCTACATTGCATGAAGTTGATTTGGAGTGGTTATGGTCAATGAAACTGCCCCAACCATCGGGCTTCTTCTTGATTTCTAACTGCAACACTAAATGACTGTTTTAGTAACTATCCTCTACACCGACTATTTTATGTTTGATACTGCTTTCCATCATTTGGAGAACCTTGGACAATGTTCTAACACACCTTTTAACCCTTTACATGCTAACAAACATGAGGATTGCCTCCTACATACCCTAGGAGGGCTACAAATGCAAAGAAACCTATGACTGCCTCTTACCACATGACTGTCCTCCTTGGGACTTACAACATGACAGTAGTAGTCTTATAGTCTTTTGGACATAGTCCATTTACATGCATGGATTTCAAGCCTTATTATAACATTGAATGGTCTCAAGGACCTTATTGAATGGTAAAGTTTGGTGATAATTTTGTTGGTAGAATCAGAGGTAGAGGAACTATTTTCTTTGATGGAAAGAACAAAACCGGTAATGTATTGTATGTTGAAGGATTAAAGCACAATCTTCTTAGTGTCAGACAGTTGGTGGATAAAGGCTACGATTTTAGATTCAAGAATGGAAAATGTAAGATATTTGAGAGTTCCAGAATAGAGATTGCATCCGGTACCCAAACAAAAGGTAACATCTTCCATTTAGTTGGTATTGGTAAAAGTTGTCTATTTATACAAGTTGATCAAAGCTGGTTGTGGCATAGGAGAATGTGTCATGTGAATTTTGATAATATCATCAAGATAAGCAATACTTAGGCTATAAGAGATCTTCCAAAACTGGTGAAACCTACAAATAGTTTGTGCAAGGAATGTCAGTTGGGTAAACAAAGCAGAGTCTCATTCAAAAGCAAGGAACAATCTTCTACTAGATTATTAGACTTAGTTCATACTGATTTGTGTGGTTTGGAAAGAATCAAGAGTGTGTAAGGTGATAGATACTTCATGTTATTGATTGATGACTATTCCCAAATGATGCGGGTAACTTTTCTGAAAGAGAAATTAGAAGCTCTTGAGAAATTCAAAATATTCAAGGCTTTGGTTGAGAATGAGACCGGATTAAAATTAAAATGTCTGAGGTCTAATAGAGGTGGAGAATTCACATCCGGTGAGTTCATAGAATTCTATGAGAAACATGGAATAAAGAGATAGTTGTCTGCTCCTAGGACTCCATAGCAAAATGGAGTAGTTGAGAGGAAGAACCAGACCATCTAGGAAGCTTCTAGGACAATGATGATGGAAGCAAATGTTCCTTAGGTCTATTGGAGAGAAGCTGTCAGCACTGCAGTCTTTATGAACTTTTGTTTGGCATCACTCCTACTGTGAGGTATTTCAGAGTCTTTGGTAGCAAGTGTTACATTAAAAGAGATGAAGATCTAGGCAAGTTTGATGCTAGAAGTGATGAAGGAATATTCTTAGGTTACTCTACTCAGAGCAAAGCATACCGGTGTTATAATAAGAGATTGAGAAAGATAATAGAGAGTACAAATGTAAAGGTTGATGAAGGAATTGAAAAACCCTCAAGGTTTTATGAATTTGATGAAGATGATCAGAATGGTGTTCTGATTCAAGGAGCCCAAGCCTCTTCTGAAAAATAGATTCAAATCGATCTCGTAAGTCAGGAAGAAGAGATGAGTCTCAATGAGCCTGGTCAAGAATTAGAAGTGCAAGAAACTCCCAAAGTTCTAAGGTATGTAAGACTAAATCACTCTGAAGATCAGATCATAGGTGACAAAAGAAAAGGTGTGCAAACTAGAAGAAGAATTGCTCAAGATTCAGATGAGTATTGTCTAATTTCAAAGATTGAACCTAAGACAGTGAATGAAGCTTGCAATGATGAAAACTAGACTAAAGCAATGGAGGAAGAGCTGATGCAAATTAAGAAAAATCACACTTGGGTTCTTGTTCCTAGACCTAGAAACAAGAGTGTGATTGGAACCAAATGGGTCTTCTTGAGCAAACTGAATGAAGTTGGTGAAGTAATAAAAAATAAAGCCAGATTGGTTTGCAAGGGCTATTCTCAAATAGAAGGAGTTGATTTTGAAGAAACTTTTTCTCTGGTGGCAAGAATTGAAGTAGTCAGATTATTTCTTGCGTTTGCTGCCTTCAAGGATTTCAAGGTGTATCAGATGGATGTCAAGTCTGCCTTCCTGAATGGTGACTTGGAAGAAGAAGTGTACATAGAGCAACCGGATGGATTTCAATTGTCTGATCATGGTGATATGGTCTGCAAGTTGAAGAAAGCACTGTATGGACTAAGCAAGCCCCAAGAGCCTAGTATGAAAGATTGGATAAGCATCTTTTGAAAATCAGTTTCAACAAAGGTACTGTAGACAGTAATTTATATTTCAAAATTGATCATGAAAACATCTTGATTGTTGAAGTGTTTGTTGATGATATCATTTTTGGAGGAAGAGATAGTATGTGTAAAAATTTTGCAAATCAAATGAAAAGTGAGTTTGAGATGTCCATGCTTGGTGAAATGAACTTCTTTTTGGGTGTGTAAATCACTCAAACAAAGAAAGGAATCTTCATTTCTCAAACCAAATATGTGAAAGAATTGTTGAAGAAATTTGAGATGGAAGACTCAAAACCAATGAATACTCCCATGGCAACTGGATGTAAATTGAGCAAAGATGATGACTCTCCTAAGGCTGACCAGACAAAGTATAGGTCAATGATTGGAGGACTGTTGTATCTTACTCAAACTAGACCAGACATCATGCAGGCTATTGGTCTTGTTGCTAGATTTCAAGCTAATCTTAGAGAATCTCATGTCATGGCAATCAAGAGAATTTTTAGATATCTAAAAGGGACAGTTGAGTATGGTCTTTGGTATCCTAGAGATCATGATTTCTCTCTTCATGCATATACAGATGCTGATTGGGTAGGAGATGTGGATGACTGGAAGAGTACCAGTGGTGGAGCATTCTTTTTGGGGAAGAGATTGGTTTCTTGGATGAGCAAGAAACAAGAGGCAATATCTCTGTCCACTGCAGAAGTAGAATATATTACAGTAGCAAGTAGTTGCACTCAAGTTTTGTGGATGAAGCAGATGCTAAGAAACATCAGAGTGGAATATGAGGAGCCTATCACAATCTTCTGTGATAATTAAAGTGCAATAAATATTTCTAAGAATCCGATGTTGCATTCAAAGACTAAACATATATCCATCAAGTTTCACTTTTTGAGAGAGTAAGTGAACAAGAATGAAGTCAGATTAGAGTTTGTGCCTTCCAAGGATTAGATTGCAGACATATTTACTAAACCTCTACCTAAGGACTCTTTTGAGTATCTCAGGGAGAAGTTAGGGGTAATTGCCCCTCTGGTGATGAACTAAGGTGCACTAATGTGCATCAGTCTGATAGATATCATAGTCATATCTTATGGTCTAGATTGATAAATGGGGAGCCGCTCAGGGGGAGCAGCAGGTATGATTATGAAGTGGTGAAATTGGAAGTATGTGCCCTTTGCCATTGATGTCAAAAGGGGAGAGAAGACATGTGAAAAACAAGTGGTTTCTAATCAAAGGGGGAGCAGTAAAGGGAGAGAAGACATGTGAATGCTTGTTGATAGGGGGAGTTGTGATAGTAAGGAGTTCTTGTCTTGATGGTCAAAACAGTTTTTCACATCATATGTTGCCATCAATGACAAAGGGGGAGATTGTTGAAAGTATGGGCCTAACTAGTGTTGTCATTGATGTCAACATACTCCTGTTGCATTAATGATAAGGATTGGATGAGCTATGTGCTGAGGATATTGAGAAAATTAGTCTCAATTAGGAATAGCAAAGAACAATGATGACAGTAAGGTAATAGTCCAAGCTAGGAAGAGGATTAGAAGATGCGAATTAAAGGGTTTGTAGATATGTGTCTTAAGGTTGTCTAGTAGAGATTTCAGAGGTCCGCATGAAGATCTGAAGAAGTTGTGGCCGATCAAGTAAAACCAGTTCTGGAAGGTGTTCAGAGGTAACAGAGTGATACTGATAGGTCCGGTGTGATCCGAAAATGCATTATCCTATTCTGTGGATTTGAGGGAGTGTTGAGGAAGTCCTTGTGAAGTATTAACTCGATTGGTTCATGGTTTGAAGGTCTGCAAGCATCTATTCCTTTGTGACTATAATGATAGACTATGTTCTTGAGGTTTCAGATGAAGGAGAGAAGGATTTTAGTAAGCAGATGAAGTGTGGATGGTCTTGGTGATTCAGGCAAGATTGTGGAGGTCTTTGGATCATGTCCAGTTTGTGTTGGTGGTCTGCATTGAAGTTGGAGCTCACAATTGAAGAATAACTTCTGGTTGATGGTGTTCTTCCTGAGATTGGTCGACCAGATGAGTTACATATCCTGTGGATGTTCTTGTTGATGTTTGCCAACTTAGATGATCATTCCTAAGTTGATGTATTGTATAAATAAGGGATTGTGGAGTCATTTCAAAGGTGTTCTTGTGGAGATGAGTGTGTGGTAGCGAGGAAGAGAGTGAAAGGAAGAGCAGTAGTATTGGGCTTAAATGGAACTGATTCAAGCATGGTGAAGATGCTATTCTCTAGTTCAAGCATGTGATACTTATTTCTTTGTAGACAGTGTGTCTCTTGTAGGCAGTGGGCCTCTTGTGAGAAGTGTGCTTAGGCAGTGAGCCCTAATTGGCATGTACCATTTGTTCTTTCTATTCTTCTAATAGAGAATACAATCTTGGGTTAATCACCCCATGGTTTTTCCCTTAACCGGGTTTTCCACATCAAAATCTTGGTGTGTCATGTGTTAATGTGTTTCTACTCTTGATTCATTACATTATGTTTCCATGATTGATTTATTACTATGCTGCTAAATTACAAAGTGAAGTTAAGTGTTTAATTGGAAGAAAGTTTTGGACAACTGATTCACCCCCCTTCTCAGTTGTCTACCCTAAATCTAACACATGTGAGATACAAAAATGAGAACATGAGTATATAGAATTGAAAATAGAGTGAAATCAAACATAGGGTGGAATGATACGAAGTATCATCAGATTCATAAAATTAAATCTAATAAGAATCCAAAACTAATTTGAAAACAAGATTGCATAGTACAAGTACAAAAAAATGGAATTAACCAGGGAAAAACTTGTGATCATATAAAAACGTCACGGTGGGTTATAGATTATATTGTATATGAGTAAGGTATATACAATCAAGAGAAAATGTATTTACATATGCCATGGTCAAAATTTGTGGTCATGGTTAAGAGTAGAGAGTCCAAAATGTTAATAAAAAGTAGTACGCATCCTAGGGATTTCCATAGAAAATGCCAAGTCAGACTATGTCCACAAAATGTGTAATCCAGTCTGGGTTTAGTGATATTTCTAATCCTCGAGATAATCATAGAAAGCTAAGGCCAACCCTGGCCCAATATCTGTGATGGGCTAAGGCCTGGTCTAAAAGATGCATATGAAATGACAGTCTGATGAATTGAGCAATAGGAGTACTAGTTAGGTGAAGTTCTGAGGCCCGCGATACACCTATTCCCAGGTCAGTTGCTAGGAGAACTTCAACATCTGTGAGTCTATAATCAGCTTTGAAAAGGCCCTGTAGTAATAGGAAGACCTCTATATTGTTGATGCTTAAGTCTAGAACATAGGCAAGAAACCATGAGACAATATCTGAATTAACTCTATAATTATCCCTACTAGTTAAGAAGCTTGTACCTAAGACCATCTTCATGGCTTCTAGTTCTAAATCTTGAAGTATAGGGTTTCCATGCCATTAAATTAGTCCTTTCAGATGAGCGTCTAAAATTGGACCAAAAAATACAATTTGTCGCCTAGAGCTAAGAAGACAAATAGGAGTTGTCATATTTATAGAGTACTTTTAAAGCCTAGGGTGTGTAAAATGAAGTGTTATACAAGCATTTAAATAGAAATTTTACATGAGTTGCAGGTTCAATCACCATTAATGGTGTCTAGAAGGAATTGAATGTGCATAAGTGTAAGTGTTGATGCATACATGCCAAGAGTCCAATGAAGTTAATGTCATTAATATAACAGATTTCTTTTAATCGTTCCTTAGAGATTGTAGCATTAATTACAAGAAAAGTACAGGAAAAGGCATGATTAAGTGGTTGAAATTTGCATCCTCTATTGTACATTATTTTGTATGTATAAGGTTTATGCATATTGAACATACATACAAAAGATCGATGTGCAGGTTCGAATCTCAGGAGGATATGTGCTTTCACTCAGAGGTAGGTAGATCGATGGGTTTGATGTTTTGTATTCATGCATTGGGTGTGATTTGTATATGGAAATGTAAATGCAATATCAAGGTTTGGAACAATTTGAAGGAATTTACAGATGGTGGGGCCTAGGGAAATATGTTTATAAGAGTGGGTAATATACAAAAAAGCAAATACATTAGGAGTTGTGAAAAGTTGAACCAGTAAGTGTTTTAAAATACAAGCTTAGAAATGGAGGGAGTTTGGGTATGTTTGTATGTCATGTTGTATATCATATGCAAAAAATGATACATACAAAACATGAATGCAAAAGTCCAAAGTGGAAGGTATAAATTGATAAGACTTTTGCTGATGAATGAAATTTGAAGTGATGAGTCTGAAGTTGAAAGATGACTTATGATGCAAAAAGGTTTTAAAAGTGGGGAAATATTCGATGTCTTAGTTTTGTATGAAAACTTATATACAAAACTAATATACAAAACAAATATACAAAAATGAGATTTACAAAACGGGGATCAGTTCAAGAAAATTAAATAGTTTGGAGAATCCTGAATATGTATGTTTGGATGTATGAAAGGAGTGTACATCATAAGGTACAAAGAAATAAAGATGCAAAATGAGAGTGAAGCAAAATATAATATAGCCATCGTAGGTATTGATTTGTATCACAAACATTTGTATAAAAGCAATATTCAAAAGTAACATACAAGGAAGAAGATACAAAAGTCATGACATACAAAAAGAGTAATATGCATAAGGATGTATAGAGTGAGAAGTAATTGATACAAAATTCAAAATGTGAAATCTAAAAGAAAAGGTCTTAATTTGAATTATATGCATTAATTGTTATAATAAATGCACAACTAACGGCAAAAATGTAGAAGATGAAAAGAATAAAGGCAAAATGTATGAGGCAATTTCATAATCCCACTGAGAGGCAAGAATTGTAGAACAAACGGAGACTAAACCAGGTGATTAGAAATTTAGAGGCAAATAGGATTACAAATAGATAACGACCCAGCTGAAAATGGTAATTCAACTCAACAGTCATAAAGCTAAGTTGGTCAGGGAATAGGTATGTATCTTAAAATGTGGTTATGGTGCATATAATATAAGTGTGGTTTTTGTTATGATTAATCACATTGGAAAATGGAATTAATTGTTGCAAACAGTTCGGTTTACTTGGGAATTTTACTAAATATTGTTGCATAATTCACATTTCAAGGTAAAACATGGTAAAATAGTTAGGTTAAAACATGGTGAAAAAATGTAAAATCAAGGTACAAAAACCCTAACAATTAGACATGAATAGAAAGGTAAAATGTACTTGTCTCCTATAGGATGGCACCAAAGCAAAAGAAGGTGACTGTCAGGGTAGAGGAAGGAGAGAAGATAAAAAAGGAAAGGAAGCTGCAGCGAGAAACTACTAAGGAAGAGTTGCTAGCATAGAGAGGGTTTCCAACGATAACATTTTATAGGGGAGGATTAGTTACAGACACCATCATAGGACAATATGATGTAGAGGATGTATTACGTAGGGTCACGACATCAGATGCTTCTAAAGATATGGAAAGAATTTGGAGCAAAGGGTTATACAAAGCCGCTAGTTTTCCTTTGGCTATGGAAGCTAGTGAATTAGTGTTGGAATGCATGGAAAGGTACAATTTGGAAACCAAACAGGTAATGCATGAAGGAAGAAGCATTGAAGATTTATCTAGTGAAGGCATAGCCCGTACTCTTGGGTTGGAAATTAAGGAAGAGATGATAGCTATTGATATAAACCAATATGCAACAGACTTTGTAACAAATGATAAAGCATGTAAAGCTATTATCTTTTATGGATGGTACATGACTGAGAGTAAACCCAAAGCTACTGTGAGGGTTCCAAAGAATTTGTATAGAATTGATTTCAAAGATGAAATTCATCTTATTATTACCATGCTAAGTAGATTAGTGGGATTGAGGGATGCAGTTATGTTTGACCCTTGCATGTTCCAAGTCATAGAGTATGTCAGAGCCAAGGAAGGAAGTATACATTGGGCCAAGACCATCAATACGTCCATAAATAAGTAGATTATGATGTTTAGAAAAACTAGAAGATTCAGTATGTCCTCCTATGTTATATATGCATTAGCTACTAGAATACTGCCAATAATTAGGATACAAAGGATAGGTACTCTGGAAAGTGGGCTAGACCAGAAACTAATATATGATCATTACCCAAATCTTCAGAAAGAAAATGCATTGAAAAATTATATAAGGGTAAATGATGTGTTCTATAGTTACATGGTGAGAGTTTTGAATGGAGACAAAGAAAAAAGAATAAGTAAAGAAGCAATGGAGACTATAGACTATTTTAGTTCATTGTTCATACAATTCCCCACTTTTACTTATATCAGGGTTGAAGGTTTTGAGTGGAAACCATTTAAATTGCCTAGGTACTCTTTAGATCACTTAATTTTGTTGGAATATTCAAGTTAGGTCTTAACTATATACAAGATGTATAAGAATAGATATAATAATGGTAATGTTAAGTTCCCTATGGTCATTGGCCATTATTCTTGTCATAATGAAGAACATGCCAAGCAATTAGAAAAAGAGCTATGATACTATGCATTTGAAGAATTCAATTTTGCTAGGCGCTTTGACCTACTGCAGATAATACAAAGGTTCATAGATACAAAATATAAACATCAGTTTCATATTGAAAATTATTGGTCGGTTTATGAAATTGAACATGAGGTAAGGAAAAGGGCTTATCAAAGTTTGACTATTGAACATATGAAGACAATGGGGGATATCAGCATGCCCCAAGAGATGACTGAAAATGATGAGGTGTTGCATGAGAGTTATAAGACTAATGGGGTATAGATGTTACCTGTTAGTGAGCCAAATTGGGATGCTCTTGCAGAGACATCCTTGGAGGGATTGTCTACACCTATTTTATTGTTTTCTAAAAAGTGGCTAGCTGATAAAATATAAGAGTTGAAAGCTCAAGGCATTGATGTCATGGAGAAAAATAAAATAAAGAAAAGAGATTAGGAGGACAAAGAAGAACTAATGTGTTTCTATGAAAAGAAAAGAAGATTCATGGAAACTAAAATATTGAGTAAAGATAAAAGGGCAAATTTCTTAGATCCTTATGCTTTGGGAATAACAGTGGCCATACCTTCTGGTACATTCATATAAGAGGGGGCATCTAGTCAAGAAATACATATTGAGAGGGCAGAGGCACCAATGAGGTTTGGTGATTTAGTACAAGAGGAAAGTATACCTATGGGGTAGCCTGTGGTAAGAGTTATTGCTATAGATTTACCAGAAGAAGGAACACAGCTACCTATATTTGCATCAGGGGAAGTAAGACAAGGGTAGGTGTCAGTAGACTTTACACCTGAGAAAAGGAAGAAAATTCACATTAAATTTAAATAGGAATTAACTGAAGAGATGTTGCACAAATCTAGAATCCAAGAAGCAAAGAAGGTAGGGGAGATTGTTGATATAGATAATGATAGCAGTGATGGAGTATGCAACAAGGAATGGGTGCAGAAGAAGGACTTGAGATAAATATGGATTCTAGTAGAATAGAAGAACATAACACCCAAGTGTACATGAGGAAGGTACAAAGTTCAGAGCCAAAAGAAAAACATATATCAGAAGAATCAGAAAAGGTGGATCCTTTTGGCACATTAGTAGAATAGGAAATCATAGAGGCAGTACAAAAGGTTGCCCAACAAATTAAAGAAGTAGAAAAGAGAGAAAGAGACAATAAGGAGACTAAAGACACAAAAATAGTATCAAAACAAATAGAGGAATCCATGGAAGCAAGTCTCGCTAATATGGATGTTTTGGATGTCTTAAAGGCATATAACAAACAAAGTATACCAGAAGAAAATTTAGAAAAGGAACATGAGGAAAGAAAAGTTGAAGAACTGCCTAATAAATTCATTAATCAACCACTACAAACAAGTCAAGTTAGTGTATCTATACATGGACAGGAGGGAATGATAATGAAGGTAGCAGAAACATCAAGGATGCTTCTAAAGAGGAGATACAACAACAAGGTAGTATACTATCAAATTCAAGACATCAGTCTCCAAAGAAGTCTCCAAGGCAGCAGTTGTCTCCACAACAATCATCACCAGAAAAGTAGGTAGAGGTAGAAAAACCTTTGAAAGGAGCAATTCAAATAGAAGCAAGGATGGAGACCAAGAAAGAGCCACCAACTTGGTTAGGAAATGAAGTAAGAAGAGAAAAAGCAGAAGTGCATTTGGTGCCTATAGATATTAAAAGTCTGTTAGGAGGGCTCCCACAAAGAGAAAGGAGGAAAGCATGAACAATGTCTGCCATAAAAAAGGTCCCTCTAGATTGAGAACTTTAGAGCTGGCCATCCCACAAATAGACAAGGTTAAAGGTGAGATGACCCTTGAAGATTATAAAATGATGAACATTGACTTGGGGCATATGACAAGGGAACAACACCTGGCTGAATGGGAAGATATGCACAAGGCTACAAAGGAGATATTAAAGAAGGATAAAGATAAATTTCATTACCTAAAAGGACATATTACACAGTTGCAACAGTTTATACAAGGGATATTTGACTCTAAGGTTGGGATGCCAGAGGTGCAAGAAAACTTGACCATTGTATCTAAGGATCAAGTATTAGAATTGGAGAATAAAAAAGTTGAAGCTAACACTTTTGAGGAGTGATTTAGGATTTTTATTCAAAAAGGAGAGAATACAATAAGGTAGATCATTACTAATTGGGAATTGGCCCTTATAGAAAAGAATAATTGTAGCACCATTTTGCGGCATTGTCAAGACAGAATAGAAGAATGCAAAGAAGAAATAGATTGAGTACCTGACATGAAGGAAAGGGTCAATGAGCTAAAAAATGAAAGGGTAACAACTTCTTAGGTAGTGGATCGCATGCCACAGACCATACTGGAGTTGAATATTGAGAGAAATATGTTGGAGGACTGCATTGTAAATACATAGGAGCTGGAAAAGGATGCTGAAGAATTGGCTAGAAAGTACTACAAGATCATATAGAAATTCACTAGGTATGAATGTTCAGAGACGCAGGTTATGATGTTAAGATGGCTATAAAAGAATTCAAGGATATGTATTTAGCTTGTATGTAGGATCCAAGTACATATCTAAATGTTGAGATGATTGATCTAGCCATGGAATTAAGTGTGAAGGTAAAAAAATACCAGAAGCATAGAGAAGAGATAGAAGAGCAGGTAAGAACATTGAAATAAAGAGTTGAAATGCAAACATATATTTGGATCATGAGTCAAAGAAACAATCATGAAGTGGTGGTAGCATTGATAAATAAATATACAGAATATTTGAGGAGGATTGGGGAAGAATGATGAAGAAAAATACTAGGGATAGTGATGGTTTCTCTTGTCCTATTTTATAAAGTAATTAGTTATGCTCTTTGGAGTTGAAGGTAAAGTCAGTGAGGAAAGTCAAAGAAAGGATTGCGTTTGAAAAAGGAATCCTTTTGGTATCTTTAAGACAAGAGGAATATTCTAAGAAGATATTTTGGTAACGATTGGGAAAGGAGTTCCACCATTGATCTGTAACATTTGAATATTGATCATTGGATGAGTTTTGTAACCATAGTATGAAAGAAGCTTCAAAGTCTATATAAGAAGCTATACTACTTGTATTATAGGACACAGGGATTTTGAACTTTTACTTTAAGGTTGTAATTGTCAAGTTATTGTAATAAAGAAGATGTTTGTTTTAGTTTTAGAAAGGAGGTCGCCTGTGTCTGCATTGAGGAGTGCATATAATATCTGGTCTCCTTGGTGTATCTGTCAAAGCATTTGCAAGTTTTTCTAGTGATTTGATCAATGAAACAAAAGTCATTATTACATTGTAAATTTTGTATGACTTTATACTTTGAATAAAGGTAAACTTAGAATTTTGCATCTATTATAGAGTGTTTTCTGATTCAGACTTTTACTTGATGTATTATTCTTTGAAAGATTGCAATCTCTTATGTATGTTCATGAAAATGGTCAGGATTTTACATTCATATATTTGATTGTGTTGAATTGTTCAGATTACTATATTCTTTAATACATGAATAGTAGAGCATTTAGATCCTATATGAAATAGTGTTTTAATTTGAGTCTTTCTAACTTTTCTCCAACAATTGATAAATAATTAACTGAAACATAGTCATTTAAAGGAAATTGTGAAACATCCTGCTAAATACATGAAAATGCTAATGATCTTTAATGATTTTCATAAATTCTGAAGTATCAAGTCTATTTTCTATGAAATTCATTTAAAGTTTGACTTGAAAGTAGTAAATAATTGCAAATGAGCACTGACTTGAGAGATATTTTGAAATATTTGCACAGAACAAGTAATAATTGCTGGTAGCACATCTTTAGATTTAGTAAGCCCTCCTGAATATAACAACTTCATAATGAACTGTTGGTTTATCCCACACAATCAAGAACTGACCATCTAGAAACTTGAGATTGAGAATTACTAGTTAATTCTGCATATCTTCCAAGATAGCTAAAGTCCTTTTGTGAATTTTAACTATGTTGTGAGTGTGTAAAAATTCTCATCAATAGGAGGGTTGCCTACATACTTATCACAAATGGAGAAAACCTTTGAAAATGAACAGATAAGGCTAAAAGCACTAAACCACACACTGGTATGCAACACTACTAGCTGGTGGAATACACATAAGTACAATATCCAACACTGGCCAGTACTAAGAATTCTAATCCAAACAAGATATATGATAGAAGGAGAATATGAAGAAATCCCTAAGTATGATGGCACTATCTGTATGGAAGAGCATATAAAAATATGCATACATGGGTATGGAAGGCTAGAAATGAATATGATGATATACTATACATACAACTATTCTATTAGACACTCACATTGGTAGTCCAAACCTGGTACATTAACCATGTGAGAAGAGTAGAAAAAAACATTGGGATGAACTAAGAGAAGACTTCTATCACATGTTCTCCTTTTGGGATGAAGATGAGCATATTCATACCACATTACTAAGAATAAAGGAAATAATATTCACATCTAATGAGGAAAGAGAGGAAAATATAACACAACTCAGTTCTCCACCACTAAGGAGTGAAGGAATATGGAAATACACTGAATGGTTGGATAAAGAAACAAATGCTACTACACATACATGTTATAAAGTTATCCAAGAAGATAATGAAGATGTAGAAAACTTAGAAATAGAAGTTTAGGAAGGTGAAATGAAGTTGGAATTACCTATAGAACCTAAATAAAAATACAACTAACCAATCAAACTAAGAGAAAAGAATGTAGCAATGGAAGGAGACCCTAAACTAGCTAAAATAGAGGACTATTGGAGTGAAAAGGTGGTAGCACAAGTAGTAGAAATTCTAACTAAATTTGAGGATTTGTTTCCTAGAACATTCACAGACATCAAGGGGATCAAAGAAGAAGTAGGTATAATGAGAATTAAGTTAAAGGAAGGAGCAAAACCTATAAGGAAAAGACCATATAGTCTTAACCCTAATATGAAAAAGAAGGTTAAAATTGAGCTAGATAAAATGCTAGGAGCAGGTATAATTAAACATGTGGAAAATGTGGAGTGGATAAGCCCTATTGAGTACAGAATAAGAAGACATGAGAAATAAGGATATGTGTGGATTATAGAGAACTAAATAAAGCATGCATGAATGACCCTTTCCCCACCTCATTCACTGAAGAAATACTAGAGTCAGTAGGGTAAAAGTTTAAAGCTATGTCACACTTTTATAAAGCAAATGGCCAACAATGATCTAACTTTTTAAGTTGAATCACTACAAAGTGATGTATATATTTTGAATTTTAAAATGATGTAAACTAATAAAATGTGCATTTTTTAGTGTATTTTATGTTTGTATTTTTTTTTTTAAATATTTAAATGTAGTATTTTATAAAATTGACTCTATAATTTAGTTGTTGATAAAATACTATAAAATAAGGTTGAATGGGATGTCACACTTTATATTGTAAATTTCATTTATTTTCCTTCTATATATTTTTGTGTATTCATAACTCATAACTTTAATGCATGAATTAATTTTTTCCCTAATTTGATAAATATATATTTTTAAATTAATCTTCGAGGTTGTGTGTAATGAAAACACAATTGTTTCGATGGGATGTCAACTTTCGTCTTTATTATTTATCCAAAATAGGAAAAAAATTATATCATCTTGAGAAAGAATCTCTCGTCTAGTGTATCATATTTTTTTAATTCTTTTTGATAAACTTTCCTATTTTTTCTTGAGAGGACAATCAACACAATATTTTGGTGCTGATGACCTACTTTTAATAGAAATAAAAAATAATATATAAACACTAATTGAAATATTTAAAAAATTATATTTTTACCAATTAGACATAGATTTTTAAAAGGGTATTTTTAAAAATGATTATTTGCACGAGTAGGAATTGCTAGAACATCAATTTTTTCAAATAATTTCTTTTTTGGTAAATGAGCCCCAAAGTGATGCTATATATGGTTTATTGGATGGTTCCAATTGGAAAGGTTGTGGCCTAGATCTAATTTATCTAGAATGAACCTAGATAGAACATAAGTTTCCCCAAAGTTGACTTTTAGTTGGAAAGAATTAAATTTGTTTATGTCAATAAGTTGGCCTAAAGTGTGACACAACTTTGAACTTTTACCTAGTAGCTGGAAGAGAAATATATTCCTTTACTGATGGATTCCTAGGATACCATTAGGTAAAAGTCAGAGAAGAGGACCAACCAAAGACAACATTTGCATTATAATTTGGGTCCTATATGTATACAATAATGCCATTTGGATTGAAGAATACACCTACAGTATTTAGCAGGATAATGGTGAATGCTTTTAAGGACTTTATACATGACTTCTTAGAAGTATATCTTGATGACTGGATATTGTATGGTTTAATAAAGGATCAAACACAAACACTAAGAACAATGTAGATTTACTTAAATTTAAAGAAGTGCATGTTTGCGGCACCCTTTGGTACCTTATTAGGCCATATTATATGCAAGGAAGGGCTAATTATGGACCCTCTTAAAGTCACACTGATAATGACACTTCCCCCACTAAAGACAACAAATGAAGTAAAAACATTCTTGGGGTATACTGGTTATCACCGCAAATTAATTAAGAGATATGAGATAGTAGCAGCACCCCTATAAGAGCTTATTAAGAAGAAATGCAGTGAGAATGTGCAATGGAGTGAAGAATGTCAAAAGTCCTTTGACACATTAAAGTAAAAGATAGTGGAGGCACCTATATTGATATTCCCTTATTGGAGTATACCATTTCATGTGCATGTTGATGCATTAGGGATAGCAATAGGAGTGGTACTGGTTCAACCCAAGGGAGATAAGGACCATCCTATAGCATTTTCTATTAGGAAATTGTCAAAAATAGAGAGAAATTAACAAAAATAAAATCAGAAGCCCTTGTTATGGTCTATCTCCTATAGAAATTTAGACATTACTTATTGTTTACTCCATTTATATTCTTTATAGACCATGAACCCATAAACCTTATGAATAGACCAATGATTCAAGGCCAGATATGTAGATGACTACTCTTTTAGGAATTCAATTTTAAAATAATGGTCAAACCAACAAAACATAACAAAGGCAATGATTATCTATCTAGGATAGAAAAAAGGGAAGAACCAGATGAACAACAAGAAGATTTACTTAGTGCAAATCTATTTAGACTAACTATAGTACTAGAGGAGTTACATGACATAGCATTATTACTCTCTACAAGAGAATTTCCACAAAAGTTCTCACTGTAAGATAAATAAACAATTATGTGGAAGGTGCAACATACACATTGGTTGAAGGATAATTACATATATTGGGGAAAGATGATATATTAAGAAGAGTAGTATATGAACATGAGAGAGAAGAAATCCTAATAGAGAGACATGAAGGAATATTGTGAGGACACAATAGTGGAGACACTACCACAAAGAGATTAAAATTAGCAGGATTACGGTGGCTTGCACTACAAAAGGATGCTAAACATTATGTGAATAATTGTGACATATGTCAAAGGGTAGGGAAAACTACCACAAGAGATGAGATGCCATTGTGAATAGTACTGTAATGTAGAAAAGTGTGATCTAGCCTTAGGAGTTAAACTAGGTCAAACCCTCTTCTATAAATATTGAGACACAAATTAAGTTTGGCTTCTACCCTTGGGGAGAGCCAAACTACATGGGTTCTACCTCTTTGTTGTATAGATGAGTGTCAAACCATATTTAACCATCTAGCTAGGGCACAAGATCAAAACCCTAATTAAGAAGGATTGAGCTACAAACGACTATTAGAAGCAAGATATGAGAAACTAATTGAGAAACAAAGGTAAAAGAATAGTTCAAAACCTGGATTTGATGATAGAAAAGTATAGGACCAGGGCACTTGGGTGCCCTAGACCTCTTTTAGTGTTTCCAGAAACTACAACTTTTGTTAGGTCTACAACTATAATATCTTTTATCTTTGAAACTAGTATCTCCCAAAACCTGTTCATCCAATATGCACCCAAAAAAGAAAGGGAAAAATGTTTGTGGCTATATGGGAGCTTACCTTAGTCAAGCTCATGTTTTGATATTCCTACCTCATAGATACCCAAGATTAAATCTAGATGTCATGTGTGCTAATAAATCCTAAGTGTGAGCAGTAACATGCAAGATTTAATCAAATAATATCAAACCCTAGTCCTATATGACTCAAGCAAATAGGAAGGAATGATACGAAAGATGCTTCATTCAAGGAAGCTTCTAACTTCACCTCAAGGACAAAGATTCATGGAAGATATGTTGAATAAGAAGATGATGCAACCATACCCTTGGAGGGTACTCAAGGCAAACTCAAGTTGGTTGTTCCAACCCTTCTCCCAATCATGCAAAGTGCTTCAACCTAGGAGCCAATGAGATAGACTCAAGATCTTATTTCCTAGCCTTCATACAAATCTTTTCCAAGAGAAAAGTAGAACTCCACTTGATCAAAACCTGCAATAACACAATAGCATAAAGAGAAATAGCAATAGAGATCTTTTGCACATCAAGGGTGCTTTCAAAGATGTAGTTTAAAAATTAATCAAGTCACTTACCTTTATACAAGGCTATATAAAAGAGTAATTCATGTTAAAATGTTGACATAATGCACCAAGCAACATATTTGAATTTAGGGTTGGCCTAAACAACATCTAAGCCAACTTGTAACCTTAAATTCCCTCCTAAAACATGGGAGGGAGTAGGCTGATTGGGTACCTTGGGCTTGGGGAAATTCAAGGCCTAAGTCTTCTCTTGATGTGGGGCTAACTCCAAATCTTAATTTATTTCTTGGGGTCATGACGAAATTTTAATTAGAATTAGTACATTATCTATAAATAGGGCTAAAAGAGGGTTTTAAGGTGGACCTAAAAATGGACTAGGCTTGGGGCCACTAAAGGGAGGAGCTAATCATAGTAAAATTGTGCCTACATGCAAGTGTACATAGTTTGCAATGTTACATTTAGCCCCCACTTTAGTGGTCATATGACATTACATATAAGGAGTATTGACTATGATAATGAATGTGTTATATGTTTTATGTGTTTACTTGCATGAAATCCTACTACATACTAATGCCTCTTTTCTATATTTTCTTCTCTTCTATCACTAATACTGAACATTGGGGTATAAAAAACTACATAAGAGTACCTTAGGTATAGATCTTCGCACTGTATCCCAATCCCTCTTGCCAACAGGCTATCCTATTCACTTGGGAGTAGGATGTCGTGAAGAGTATCTAGCCTAATTAGGGGCCTATTGTTGTTTTTGATTTGTCTTGATCTTTCTATTGTGATTTTTGTTGAGATGACTATATGACCCAAAGGGATACTTGTGGTTTGTCTCCTATTGGGGTTTCTGAGATTCCAATGCCTAGATGGATCTTAATTTTATTTGTTTATGTTTCTAGTACATTGTAGTCTAGCTTCAAATGCTTGTATATGTTGTTGAATTTGTCGTTCTTGTTCTATAATCTTGATGAAATGTTGTTGTTCTTGCATGAGTTGTGGTCTTGGGTTTAACTCTTCAATTTCCTCAAGGACTACCCTCACCCACTCGCCCCTAATTCCAAGGCACATTTGAATGCTTGAGTAAAGAAGTGAATTAAAGTTGACCTAGAGTTGAATCTTTGACTTAGTGATGTGAACTAAGGTTTTTATAGGTGTTTTCTCGAGTTTCTTGACTTCATGATGAAATCGAGGAGTTTTGACTTGTGTTGACTTTATGTTGACCTCATGATGAAATTGAGGGTTTGTGTGAACTTATTTTTCTTTTTGATGTTTTCTAATGTTTTTGGTATTTTGTGGGTTTTTCAATGTATGCAAGCTATGATGTATGCAAACAACCTTTTTTCTTTTCTACAACTTTTGAAATAAAATGAATTAAATTAATCTAGGAATTGGAAGATGTATATAGACTAGAATGAAGTTACGTAATGCAATTATTCTATGTTTTTTGTATTTTGAAGATTGATTTTGGGTTAAACTAAGAATTGAAAAGTATATGAAATGAAACTAATCTAAAATTGCAATTTAACTACTTAAAACAAGCTAATCTAAGCAACTTAAATTAACCTATCAAGGAAATCACAATGACAAGATTACTATTCCAAGAGCAAGATTTGTGATTTTATTACTACTAAAACATGAAAAACTTAGAATATGGAGATGCATGAACCTTCACTACCCTTAGGAATCCCTATGTATGGCAATCTCCTTGTCCTCCCACAATAGTTGGGTTGTCCTCCTGGTGGCAAGTGGGATGGGGGAATAAAAGAATGAGCCATAGAAATATTTGAATGAGCTCAATGTCAGCTAATAGCACTATGGCTTGAGAATTGATGAGCATAACAATTCTATGAATCCTTTGAAGGGTTTGACAAAATAATAACAATAAATAAAAGGCACCTAAGTCTTGCAACAAGCATAACCATGCTAATTGGAGAGCAAAATCTAAGTAAAATATGGATTGTAATAATGAATTATCCTCCTATGGGAAAGCTTTGAAGCTTTGAAAAACTAAAGAAAGAAAATAAGAAAGAGGCTCAAAGGCCTATGAAGAAGATTGAAAAATCTTGTGAAGAAGGGAAGAGTATTCTTCAACTTGAGAAATAATGGAGAGGTGAGGGGTATTTATAGTTTAGAAGGGCACAAGAGGGGTGTGGATGATTGAGGAGTTAACTCCCTTGATTGGAGACTTAACTTTCTTGATTAATTCACTAGTAGAATTTGGCAAATAAATGACTACGTGACTAAAACTTTTAGTCACAACAACTAAAAATGACTAAATTCTACTAATTTTTTGCAACTTAGCTATAAATGAGTAAATAAATGATTAATTTGGTCATCGACTAAAAAATTATTTAGTCATACAAATAAAAATGACTAAATAGTTAGTCACGCAAATACAATTAGACAAAATTTTAAAAAAACATTTCGACAAATTATTGGCAGGAGTGTATTCCACGTGATTCACTATTCATTGAATTCCTCATTTTGTTAGTTGTTTATCCTAGCACTGAGGCATTTTTGGTTATAGAAGCTACTTGCATGGGTGATAAAGCTTGTTTGGAGAGGACCTGGAGACTTCTAAAATGGTAGGTAAATAATTTAGAGTTTGCTGCAACAAATTTGAAGTCAGCGAGGCCCTCTACACAGAAGTCAGATTTGGGGATGCCCTCTATAGCAAATTCAGAGGTAATTCGAAACCCTCATTACATTAAACATAAAATCTATAGCTCTTTGATTGGTAACTTATAGTAGTTACATAGGCAACTGAGTACCAGAACCATATAGGAAGTTTAGAGTTTAGGGAACTATTTTTTCATTAGTTTCCTCTATGTATTTTGGAGCATATGGGAATTGAACTTGTAAATCAAGTGAAACACCACCTTCTTCTAGTTATTGGAAGAATTCCATATCCTTAAAGCACACAAAAAAAACTGTAGAATTGGCAATGGGGCTTTTATTTATGAATTTAACCTAAATGCCATTTCCTAATGCCTTCATTAAAGTTTTTTGAGCCAACTCTACTTCATCATGCTCAACATGAAAAAGCCCAATGTTGTTTAACAATTCAATGGGTACTTCTTCTCTGCTCTTCTTCAGAAGAGACTTTGTTGTCTTAAGAGAATCTAAGGTTGCACTAGGGTCTAACGATATTAATAATTCACCCATCTTGATAAATGCATGGGCATCACGTGGATCTATATGAGTTGCCTTTCTTAAAATTTCCAAAGCCTTCTATGCTTGCCCTTGATGAGCATATATATGGACTACAACTTTTAAGCTCTCACAGTTCTCAAGGTGGACCCCCAAAACCTTTTCAAAATTTGAGAGAGAACTCTTAAGATCTCCCAACTTCAATTGAACCTATCCATAAATTCCTGTGGCCTCTAGCTTTCCCTAACTGATGCCATGTAGTAGTGGCTAGTAGTGTCATAATCACCTTTACTATGATAAGATCGTGCAAGCTTATAATATGAATGAGATTTCATGAGAGGGTGGAGCTATCTCAGTCAACTGTTCCATAAGAAAATGTTGTCCTGTGAAGAAAAAGTAGTTTGCTAAATAATTCAATTCCATTGCACAGTATGGGTATAATTCAAAGGCTCTACGCATCTTTTCCATTCCTTCATTAACACTACCTTTTTACTAATAGTTAGAATCCTACAAGTAAAAAATGTACAAAACTGACCATAGAGATTTATGTAGAGGCAGAACATCATTTCCTAATGCCTCCATAAAATTTTGTTGATTCAACTTCTAACGTCAGAAAATGTCCCCCTTGGGGGCTTTTCCCTCATAAGGTTTAGCTCCCAGCTCTTTAGCATGCTTCTAGGACATCTTAGTTCATATTTTGGCATCCTGATGGAATGAGGCCTAGGTTTCATGGAAAAGTGGACCTAGGAGGACCCCTTGACCTTAACCCTACCCAAAATATGAGGGGAGGACTTGGGAGCCTGCGCTCTAGTCTTGACCTATTTTGGGTCAGGCTCAAAATTTAAGTGTCGGTTTATGACTGTTATTTGGTCCTTTTGCTGACACGGTAAGTTTTGATTTTTGAAATCTTGGCGGGAGTGTTTGTAGTTGCATATAAAAGCATGCTTAGGCATTCATTTGTAAACTAGATTTCAACTATAAGATTACTACCAAGCTATTGTGTTCTCAAGGTGATTCAAGGCTTTCATTGTGTTGCAAGAGCAGACTTGTGTAGTTTGTGTGTTTGTATTTGTAGATTTGAGAATCAATTTCCTCATGGAATGAAGAGCATCTTCCTCCCATGAGAGCTTCACTACAAGGTGAAATTATATTGTGTTTTTATCATTGATTCCTTTGGTTTTTTCCTTTACCTCACAAGGGTATGCACTCTTTATATGACAATGGTGTTCGAAGACTTAAGTGTCCTCCAGGGTTTGATTGAGGCAAACCTCTAAAGACCACAACCCCCAAACCAAGTCTTGTGACTATAGGTTATAGGTGTCACGTTTGGAAAAAGTGAAGTTACAGGAAGGATTGGTAGGCATCAAGGATTCAAGATCTAAAGAAAAGCAGGACATCGGATCACTTCTAGGACTTGGGTGCTCACTCTAGTGTCCTCCGAAGCTGAATTTTTAGAAATAGAAGTTATAGGGTTGATTAGTGTCGGAAGGAGGTCTAGATCCCACAAAGAAACTAGTACCTTGGACTTGGACACCCACTCTAGTGTCCCTGACTGTTTCGGCTCAGAATCTTGAAAATAGGTACTCTATGATTTGCTATTTTACTTCTGTCTATAGGGGCATTTTCTGTTATTCGTCAGTTTATTGCCCTATTTGCATAATTAGGGTTTTAATGGTCAATTGAGCATAAGATAAGAGAAATTGATAATTAAATTCCCTAATCCATGTTTCCCTACATCTCATAGTGATCTAGGGTATGATAGTGAATTGCCATTCGACCCTAGATCCTTGAATGTAAAGTGGAAAGGAGGATTTAAACATCAAAACACTAAAACATTAACAAATCCAATTTTCCACTAAACATTTTGGTGAACCCATGTTTTGGACTTAAATTGCAACTTGATGAGTGTGTGTCTTCAAATTTGGATTTCATTCATTCATTCATAGAGTCATTCATTTGATTGCATTGAGAAAAATTTAAAAAAAATTGAAAATTTTGAATTTTTTTTTAAAATTGCATTATTTGGCTTACTAAATTGCATCAATTCTTTCTAAATTTTCCTAATACATGATTTTTGCATCATATGTGATATAAACTACAAGATAATACAAAAATTCAAAATTTTGTTTTGCATTTTCATCATTAATTTGCTAGGTTTTTGTGGAAAATTTGACAATTTTATATAACCTAGTAATTCCAAAATCTAGGGTTAGTAGGAAAAATATTTTATCAGATTTTTCTACTGATTTTAGAGGCTCATTCAAATTAACATTTGTAATTAGTCTTGAATTTTAGTGTAAATTTGCATTTAGATTTAAAATATTTGCATTTTTGCATAGAAAATGTCAACAAAAACTAGCAATTTTGAGGCATTTTCATTAAATTTGCATTGGCATTTTGCATGTTCAAGCTTGAAAATGATTTTCAGATCTAATAATATTTAATTTCCATTATAAATCAGACTTCAAAACATTTGCATAGCATTTTGTCCCAAGATCTCAAACCTAAGGTTTCAAAAACAACGATTTTCACTAAATTTGGCCTTATCGACTTTATAAACTTGCACCATAGGTGTGTTGTGAGAGGTATTTTGGAATTATTTTTCTTTTATTAGGGTAATAATTTTCTACCTCTCATAATAATCTTCACAACAGCCTTTTAACGGGCTCTTGTAGTGAAAATTTGGTGAAAAACTACATATTTTAGCTATTTTTGCCCTAGGGTGTTGTGATCAATTTTATTGATTGAAGTGGATTTTATTACTAATATTATTTTTTGTACTTCATCGTTTTCCTTACAGCACCCTTTGTTATTCCCTTTTGCATTGAGTTTTGGTGAAAAAAGTGCCTATTTCGACATATTTTCACTATAGTTTGACTTGGCATTATCTTTGATTTGCATCAAGAGTGTGTTGGGAAGGAACATATTGCTGTTTTGAACTGATATCAGACATATAATTTTATTCCTTTGATCAAAATCCTTACAATATCCTTTGTCTCACCTATTTGCATTGGAAATAGTACAAAAAATCAAGCATTTTAGGTCACTTTTTGCATATAGTTTTGCACTTCTCATTTGCATATCTTTTGAAAAAATTTTAAAACCTAATTTTAAATTGATTTGGAAACATAAATGTGATAAATTTGCATCAGACATTTATAATGGCATCTTTATGTTATTCATCTATGAAATCTTTGCATGAGTACATCCTAGATTTTGAAAATTTCTCTAATTTCACTAATGAGAACCCTCATGTCCTAGAGCGCCTAGCTTCTGCAAGTGGTATTGTTGCTTCTATATGTTCCACATATGAGCTGAAATTACTTTGTTATACACATAATTTCAATAGCTTCACACTATTCATAGTAACCCATCCTTTGATATTAGAAGATTTAACCAAATTCATCTTTAGGAATACTTTTACGAAAGATGAGAGTGAAAAGCCTTTTTTCTGCCATAGAGTATGATGATGATGATGTACCTTCCTCTCATCCCATTTCTCTCCCTAGCCAATATGTAGCATTAAGGGATTAGAAAAGGTCTCTCACATTAAATACTTTAGGGATGGATGTTGGGTGCAATCAAGAGGGAAACAATGTTAATTCGATACTTATTAATAGACTTGGTAGCACTATTCCTAAGATGGTTGTGCGGGGGGCATCTAATGCACATTCTTTCTTAAAGCCAGTGATTATGGTTCAAGGTGTTGAAAATGTGTTACACAACCACACCACAATGTGATTTCTCACACATACAACACCCATAATAACAAGCAAAGTAATGAAGCACCGCATGTGCCTATCTCTCTTCCATGTTCTCAACCTATGCTCCCTCCAACACCTTGCCTTACTCATAAAAGTGGTCAAGAGTATGATCTTGTCAAACAGCTCCACGCTACTCCAGCTAAGATCTCTCTTTGGGATTTAATACAAACATTGCCTACATACCATGTGATGCTCCAATAAGCTTTACAAAAGGTGATTGTGTCACCTGCTGTTAAGCTGAATGATGTAGCAGTCATATTGGATAGTATGCATGTGACAAAAATAGATATTCTCTTTCATCCACATGAATTACCATCAATTGAAGTTCAAAATCAATATGATCCTCTTATAATCTTTATCACAATAAATAGAACGTTGGTAAAACAAGTTATGATTGACAATGGATCAACTCTTAATGTTTCTAGCATTGACCTACTACACAAAATCAACGTTGGCACATCACAAATCACACTAAATGGCATTAGCATTTGTGGCTTTGATAATGTTGGATGACAATCCGTGTGCACTATAACTCTGCCTATACAAGTAGGACCTGTGCTTGTGCCTACCCTGATTCATGTCATGCCTTGTTCTTTATCTTACAACATGATTCTTGGTACGCATTGGATTCTTGTATTAGGGGAAGTTCCTTCCACCTTGCATCATTCAATCAAATTTATATTCAAAGGAAAACTTCATACTATTCATGCTGATCCTGAACTAGATAACTACTTACACATTAAAAATCAAAAACCAATTTACAATCATATGAGCTTAAATAGTTTATGAACTAGTTTATCAATGCCTCTAACCATGAATAATGTTGTGCAAGACCCTCAACCATCAAATGCACTTGTTGATGATGATTGGGTTTCATTAAATTTTAATTCTTGCGATGTAGGGGAATATAAACTTAATAACCTCAACACATCAAAAGTCGCATTGATCTTGTTAAGGCAATCTTTTGAAACATCTAAGAAAAACAAAGTCTCCTTGGTTGAGAATAAAGACAATACTCTCACTTATACCACAAATTATGACACCTATGAGGCTTCACCATATTATAAGGAAATTACATCCCTTTATGGTTAAGGATTTAAAATCCTTTATAACAATTGTTAATATGAAGGTAAGGGATGTGTAAATCAACAAGGGATTCGAGTACCTATAGAATCCACTTCAACACATTACTCAAGTGGCATTAAATATAATACTTTCAAAGAAAAGAAAGCTTCCCATCATCCTAAACTTAATGTTCATTCAACAAGATCAAAACAACATGATAGATATATATGTTCTTAACAATGGTACCCTAACAGGTAAGTATCTCTAACCCTTTATCTCTCTCGTGATGTGCTTCCCCCATGATGTTGTATGTGTTTTTTAGGCCTCCTGGGATGACCACTAATTCTCCCATAAGGTCTAGGATACCAACAGACTGCCCCTGTTGTGACCTTCTATTTGTATTGTCATTCTTCTATATTGCCTCTCTCTCTGATTTCATTGTTGTGTGTTGTGTCTTCCGGACATAGCATTGCAGTTGGTGACACTGTGGGTACCCTCCTACATGACTATCCCTAAGACACTTGTTTCTCCTCTCTTATTTATTGTCTCCCTTCCTCTAGTGTTTCCATCTAGCAGGCAGATGACGACAAACATTTATACTGATGTGGACCTAGTGTCCCTTTTGAGAGCAATCAAAAAATGGATTTATTTCCTAATATGATGATGGGGTTGTATATCTTATCCAACACTTGGCTAGTGGAAGCACTCATGCTTTCTGTGTAGTGAATTTGATGATGTTTCTATTGCATTTACAAACCTTAACAATACTACTACTCTATGCACGTTTGTTTGTCTTTGAATCTAGCCTTGGTGGTACTTGATTCAGAGAGCTTCATGATATATAGCCCCATGATTATCCTCAAACTCCAAATTTGTTGTATAAACTTGGCTCTTTGTGTGGTTAATCATATGCATGATGTTGTTGTTTATCATGATGTTGTAGACACTAACATGTTTCTTACAAGGATGTGTTTGTGGGAACATTTGGTGATCGTAAAGTACATGTCACCCTTGGGGGGAATGGGCTTTGCAAAAGTTAGTGTTCCCTTGTGTGTTTTCTTCCTACCTTATCATGCTTGATATCGATACCTGATATCGACCACCTTAAGGTGGGGGCATATATAAGGTAAGCTATCTGTTGTATATGTTAGCAATGTGCTTGTCCTCAAGTGTAGGCTAGTACAATGAGTACTTCCTGCATCCTGAGTTTGTTTGTAATCAATCAATCTATCTATTGCATATACCTCCTTTTCACCATAAGGCATCTCTGTGATGCAGGTGGGGTTGTATACTTTTGAGCTCATACCCCCTTTTCATGGTAAGGCATCTCCATGACACAGGTGGGGTGGTATGCCATTATTCCTTTTCACTATAAGGCATCTCTGTGACATGGGTGTGGTTGCATTTTCAAAACTCCTCTACGGAGGTGGGGAGCGGTTCTGTGACTAACTCAACCCTTAAGCGTGTCTTCGGTGATTGTTGTGGCGAAGCCCAATCATTGATGTGTGCCTATAATGTGCCTAAGATGGTGTTAGACCTAGAGATAGGTACAATCCATTACTTTTCTACCGTGTTTTATCTGTCTTTAAAGTGTGTGTGTTTGGCATGCTTGCTTTGTTTGGCATGTTTATTGCCCCATATGCATCTTGCATTTTGGGAGGTTTTGCATGTCTTGCATGTGTGTTGCCCCATATATACAAAGACCTGTGCGATGAGTGCATCATGTATTATGGGAGGTTTGTTTACTTTACAGTACTTGCATTTACATTTCATATACATAAGAAATCATGCTTGTGTTCCATGCATTAATGTGTCTTCTATGCATCGACCCTCTTCTCTGTGTTCTATGTGACTGTAACTATCTTCTCCGTGTTTTGCATGCCTGTTACTATTTTCTATGTGATTGGCTTATCTTCTCCGTGCTTGGTGTGTTTGCTGTGTTTGTGACCTTACTTTAATGCATGTATTAGCCTCACATTTATACATACATTAAAGTGGGGGCTAAATGTAATATCAAAAAATGTCCCCTTGGGGGCTTTTCCTTCATAAGGTTTAGCTCCCAGGTCTTTAGCATGCATTTAGGACATCTTAGTTCATATTTTGGCATCCTAATGGAATGAGGCCTAGGTTTCATGGAAAAGTGGACCTAGGAAGACACCTTGACCTTAACCCTGCCCAAAATAGGAGGGGAGGACTTGGACACCCGCACCCTAGTCCTATCCTATTTTGGGCAGGCCCAAAATGTAAGTGTTAGTTTATGACCGTTATTTGGTCCTTTTACTGACATGGTAAGTTTTGATTTTCAAAATCTTGGTGGGAGTATTTTTAGTTGCATATAAAAGCATGCTTAGGCATTCATTTATAAACTAGATTTCAACTAGAAGATTACTAGCAAGCTATTGTGTTCTCAAGGTGATTCAAAGCTTTCATTGTGTGGTTTGTGTGTTTGTATTTACAGATTTGAGCATCAATTTCCTCATGGAATGAAGAGCATTTTCCTCCCATGACAGCTTCACTACAAGGTGACATTATATTGTGTTTTTATCATTGATTCCTTTGGTTTTTGCCTCTGCCTCACAAGGGCATGTACTCTTTATTTGACAATGGTGTTCAAAGACTTAAGTGTCCTCTGGGGTTTGACTGAGGCAAACCTCTAAACACTACAACCCCCAAACCAAGTCTTGTGATTGCAGGTTACAAGTGTCGCATTTGGAAAAAGTGAAGTTGTAGGATGGATTGACAGGCATCAAGGATTTAGGATTTGAAGAAAAGTAGGACACTAAAGCACTTTTAGGACTTGGGCGCTCACTCTAGTGTCCTCCAAAGCTGAATTTATGGAAACAAAAGTTACAAGGCTGATCAGTGTTAGAAGGAGGTCTAGTTCCTACAAAGAAACTAGTACCTTGGACTTGGGTGCCCACTTCAGTGTCCGCGACTGTTCTGCCTCAGAATCCTAAAAACAAGTATTTTGTGATTTTCTATTTTACTTCCGTCTATAAGAGCATTTTCCATTATTCATTAGTTTATTGCCATATTTGCATAATTAGGGTTTTAATGGTCAATTGAGCATAAGAGAAGAGAATTTGATAATTAAATTCCCTAATCCAAGTTTTGCTACATCTCACAGTGATCTAGGGTATGATAGTGAATTGCCACTTGACCTTAGATCCTTGAATGTAAAGTGGAAAGGAGGATTTAAACATCAAAACACTAAAACATTAACAAATCTAATTTTCCACTAAACACAACTCTAGTTCATCATGCTCAAAATGAAGAACCCCAATATTGTTTAACAATCCAATGAGTACTTCTTCTCTTCTCTTCTTTAGAAGAGACTTTGGCATCTTATGAGAATCTAAGGCTGCATTGGGGTTTGATGAGATTAATAACTCACCCATCTTGATAAATGCATGGGAATCATGTGGATCTATGCGAGTTGCCTTCCTTAAAATTTCCAAAGCCTTCTGTTGGTTCTCAAATTTGTAGTATGCAAAACCTTAAAAGGATGCCAAGGTTTATGATTAGGTTATGCAACCAATTTGGCCAACTAACAGAATCAACCTAAGTGGTTAGGATTCTCTACACTTTAGGCTATGCTTTGCCCAAGTGGGTGTTACCTTATATTCACCAATGATTAATTACTCCTCAAATTTGTTGGTGACTTTAGAGAAGATGAAGGGATTTGTGTAATTTTGTCAATTGAATCATCCAATTCACCCTAATTCAAACTGGCATATGATTTGAATTAGATTTTTTTAATTTTCTATTCTACTATTACTCCTACTCCTACACAATAGAAAATTAAAATTGGAATTTTTGAATATGATACAAGAAAATGATTCTAGAAAAAAATTGATCGATGCCTTTCTCAACAATTAGGTAACGAAGTCTATTAATAGAAAGATTTGTTCTTTGTATCTATCCACAACTTGAATTACTTTGCATGGGATTGTCTATGACTGGCATAGACATGCAAGATTATTATTACCTTGCTCTTCTTAATTATCCAAATTGAATCCTCCAAGTTATAGTGATCTATTTAATGGAATTTAATCCCTAGTTGAGGAAACCCAATTAGATAAACCACCCAAAAACAACACATGTGTTTTGAAGAACTAAACATATACATGATATGTTAATTCAAATAACAAGGAGAAACAAAAATGGAGACAACTAGATAAAGTATAACATGAATATTGAACAAGCAATTGAGAACTAGATATATGGCACTAGAGAAATGCAGTTTGCTTTTATTGATATATCTTTGAAGAGCAGGCCTTATAATGTCTTTTTCCAAAGTCAAATTCCCAAAGAGCTTTCCCAAGGTCTTGGTTTCCTTCTTATAGGGGTGAAGGAAGCTACAAGCTTCAGACCTTTCACATTCCAAAAAATGACTTTTCATATACCCACTCCTTAATAAGACCTATTACAACATGCACTTTTTGACAAGTCTTAAAAAGACCGCCAAATATATTTTGAATAAATATTAGAAAGCATAAAAACAAGAAAAAGACAAAACAAGAGGATGCCCAATATTTTTTGGTGCCATGTTGACACCATCTTGATGCTCATTGCTCCTCTGCATACTTGGCTTGCTTATTCTGCAGTTGTCAAATACTGATGCTCCATTGGTACACTGTGAAATCACTAGGCCACTTATATTCTTGGATTTGGAGTAGGTTGGCCTGGTTATCTTTCCATATTTTGTCCAATAGCACTTTGACATCAATGATGAACTTTGCATATCCAACATCCAGAGCAATTACTCTATTCAAAATGACATTGAAACTGAGAATATTTATGTTTTCATCTTTTTTCAACAAAATTAATGACTTAAGAAACTATTTCACCATATTCACTTTTCCATGCATCAAAATCATTGATCTTTTTATCCTCTATCAAAATGGAAGGAATAAACTAGTTTTTGAAGGTAGCAAAAGAATCAATCTTTGCCTGCATTTTCTGGCTCTCACCATTCACATACTTAAATTCATCCAAGATCATTTTCACCATCTTCTCTATTGGCTTCTATGAGGCTGAAGCACCTGGATCTCTTTGTAGAACTTTTCACAAGGTTAGCAATGTATGGTGTTTAGGTTGCCATTTCTTGTATATTGGATCCAGAACATAAAGATTGGCCTTTAATTGATCAATGGCCTGAGACAAGAAAGCATAACATTCATACACATCTCCCAACTTGTCAACAACCAATTTCACTCTATATTCCACAATCTTCTCAAACACCTCAAGGATTTTCAATTTGGGCTCATCCTTTGTCTTCTCATTTTGATTTTTCAAATCTTCAATTTCTTTTTCCAACTTCAACTTCAATGCATTCAACTGATCAATTGGGATTATATTATCATTGGTTATTTATGGCATAAGGGCTTGGTATGGCACAATTTCTTGGTTTTGAAAATCAACACCCTTGAACTATTGCTTTAGTTTGACATTTTCCAAATATAGTCTATTCACTTAATCATTCATCTCAATTTAAGTTTTTTCACAGTCGAGCAATCTTTGCTCCATTTTCTTGACAACAACTTGTGCAAACATTATAGAGTACATAGTAAGGGTGGTAGCTTCAAGCACTGATGTATCCTAAAATGTTTTCACCATAGTTGTTCCCCTCAACTCTTGGACTACATCAAGCAATCTTGGCTTGTTGGTGTTCTTCTGTGTGGCCCATATTGCTAGAGTCTCTATCTTTGGGTTAAACACATAGCCACTGACATCATCCTCATAATCAAACTCAGAAACCATCATGGGGTCATTTTGATTTCTCACTTGGTCCAACAAAAACATTTTCTTCAATTCAAGGCTAGGGATGATTAGCATATTACTCTTCAAAACCATTTGTCCAACCTCATTAGGTCTGACATTTATTTCATCAATTTTCAAATCCTTGAAAGTCTGTGTGACAATTTGATCATGTTGAGATTCATCAGCACCCATTTTATTTATTTCCACCTTTTCTTCAAATTCTTTCATCTTCATTTTGAGCCAAAAATCGTTAAATTTTGGGGTATTGATGAAATCATCATCCTCAATGAACCTCATAGAAGCCACAACCCTTTCATCTTCTTGTAGTTTGGGCTCACCTTGTGCCTATTCATCCATTCTTTCTTTTGGTTTATGTGCTTTCTTTTCTTCACCAACAAGCAGTTTATCAACTTCCTATTCCTCTCCCATTCGCCTCAAAATACTGGCCACATCCTCAATGTCACAAACTCCTTCAGTCATTTCATGTGGAACTAGTGGAGAAACATCATCAGTATTTTGCCTTTTGGCAGATGGTGAATTAGGAACATCTAGATCTTGCACTAACATTGCATCTGGAGCACAATCTTGAATCACAACTCCTATTGGCTTTCTAATAGGGAGCTTGGTAGCCTTTGTAGGCTACTTGTCAAACTTGCCATATCTTCTTTCAAAATTATCAATTATCAAATATATTCTTTTCAAAGGGTCCTTCTCTTCAACAAAAATTCCTAAAAAATTAGGGTTTTGTTTTCTCTTGTCATCCTCAATCAACTTCAAAATTTCCCATTTTCTTTTCCTATTATATACCTCTTCAAAAGTGACACAATTTTTGATCACATCCTCATCAAAATTGACTTGATGGAATATCTCCATCTTGGTAAGGATGACTTGTCTAACAAAGTTCATGTGACCCTTTGGATCACAAACCCTTTTTGTCCCTAATTTCAAAGAATATTTAGCCTTCGAATAGGCTTGCAACTCCTCGAAGGTATCTGCACCAATGGACCATTCACCAAACACAGTGGAATATGTTAGAAATGTTCCCTTCTTTTGTTTTATCATCACATCTTTCTCCATCTAGAGCATCTGCCACATGAATTCAAGAAAAGAAATTCTATTGGGCACAAATTTTGGCAACACATGGGTTGGCTGAGTACTCTAATTATAGTATGGTCATGCAAGAAATATAAATTAGCTAAGTTATGTTTGTGACCCTATTCTGGGCTATGAGCAAGAGGTCTCAACATTTCTCTAACCTCTTTGGTCAATCTAGGAAAAAGGCTACCAAGGGAATTCATTATTGTGACTGAGAAATCATCATGGAACACAACATAGTTATAGTTTTGATAATGAGTGTCCCATTTGTAACACCAACACTGTGTAGGCAATCTTTGTCTCTTTTTATCAATCATGCTCAAGTCCATCCTACTGGGCCACTTCCTTTTGTTCTAATACAAAATTAAATGACATGACAAAGAATAATATTTGAACTCCATAGGTGTCTTGTTCTCCCTTATTTGCAAAAATTCGTCATGCAATTTCTTCTCAGTAAATGATGCAAAATCATACTCAACATTAACCTTTGAGTTTTGTATTCTCATGGCCATCATCATCATGCCAACTGACATTTTATCTTGGGCATTAATTCCTAGCACTTGACAAAAAGAAAAATATGTCCTTTTGAAATACACATCAAAGTCATCAACTGGAAAAGGCTCAACTGCAGTGGTTGGGATTGAAATCCTTCTATTGTTGGCCCCTTTCCTCATGTACATGGGCAACGCATCACTCCTATGTGTATTTCTCAAACAAGTATATTCTTGTTCACTCTTCTTCAAGTCGACTTTTGTGAGGGCTTGCTTGTTGAGCATGAAGTAATCAATGATTGCATTTCTATCCACAACCACTAATGGTGACCCATTTGCCAACCTAACATTTTTGGTGGCTAGATGATAGTGTTGTGCCAATATCCTAATCAAATCCACATCAATGAATACATTTGGCACCACAAGCTTAGCCAAAATTCAAATTCCATGGGTTTGCAACCAGTCCCTGTCCATCTTGCTTTTCACAAAAATACCAAAAAAGGTTCCATCTTGAGATAGGGACCCTAGCCTCCCTACACCCCTCTACTACATCCTTGAGTAGTTTCTTATACCCTTTGTCAACTAAATTTGGCAAAATGTCTAATAGTGACAGTTAAAGGGACTGCTTCTTGGGAATAGGGGGTTCAGTGCTCTTACTTGTAGACTTAGATTTCTTAGGTGTCATAGTTTGATGCTTTTATGTTCAATAGGGTTTTGATAGTCACTTGCTCTATCAAACTAGTTGAAAACAAAGCACAAACATAATACCAACTTTTATGAAGAGAGTGATGAGGCAAACTTACCTGGTTGGAAGATGGTCAAAGTACACACATAGAGCTTGAATTCACTGTCTACAATCACCACTAAATTTGATTGAATGATGAAATACAAAGAAATTCCAAATTTTATTCTGCTATGGAGCAAGTCATTTTGCCATTACTCTAGTTCATGCTAGGAAATTGATAAATCTTAGCATTCAAGTCTTTCAAACACAAACCATTGATTTGGTCTAATCTAATGGCTGGGTAGGAACTTCAAGATTTGCAGTCTTTTCATCAATAACTATAATCTTGGAGGCATCAATGATAACCATTTTGGGGTGGTGATATAGTCATTTCAATATTTAATACTTTACCGCATCACTGCAAGACCTATTTAGATCTATTGTGGGACTGTGAGAGATTCTAGATGATTATACAACATCTTTCACTGCTTACCACCACCCTGCAAGCCTTGATACACATCATCATGAGATCATAGGATACATGTTACCCCTTATACCTCATATCGTGGGACCACAGGATCCTTTGGCATCCCTTCACTATTTACCACATCACAGTAAGAATTGGATTTGACTATGGTGAGAGTACGAGACATACTTTATATTACTTTTACTACTTACCTTTAGCCTGCAAGACCTTCTTTGAATTGTCATGGGGCTGCAGTATGTGTTATCTATTGGCTTAGCCCTTACTACCATATTTCTAGTTATCTTCTTGTCTGCCATGGGACTGCAGTGAACCTTTACTATTTTCTCTTACCACATCACCACAGGTCAACATTTTGTTTGTTGCGGGGTCATGGTGAAATATTATATGCTACTAAAACTCTTACTGCTAGCCTGCCAATTACTTTTGAGACCTCCATGGGGCCATGGTAACCAATCTATGTATTTTGCAACACCACAAGTGAAGTTCCTGCATGTTGTAGAGAAGTGGTAACTATCCTTTCACTTCCTTTGGTTCTCGCACACCCACCAAAGCTATTTGAATGTACTACGGGCCTGTGGTAAGAGATAAAAAAACACATCAATGATCAAAATACAAATGTCTTTCACATGGACATGATATGGGATTCTTATGAATGACTCCTAGAATAATTGTAAAAGGAATATGGACTCCTAGGATGAATTTTATGGAAAGTAAAGTGTATGAAACCAAGTGGGACTAGGTGAATTTTGGATGGTCCTAACACCTTCTCTACCTACCCTTGTTGAACATATATATGGCCTACAACTTTTAATCTCTCATAGTTCTCAGGGTGGAGCTCTAGAACCTTTTCAACATTTGAGAGAGAACTCTTAAGATCTCCTAGCTTCAATTGAACTTGTCCCAACCCAAAGTATGGTAACACAAAATCCTGTGGCCTCTAGCTTTCCTTGACTGATGCCATGTAGTACCAGCCAATGGTGTCATAATCACCTTTACTATGATAATATCATGCAAGATTATAATATGAATGAGATTTCATGAGAGGGTGGTCAGTTGAAACAAGAGCTATCTTAGTCAACTATTTCACAAGAAAATGCTGCCTTGTGAAGAAAAAATGGTTTGCTAAATGATTCAATGGCATTATACAGTATGGGTATAATTCCAAGGCTCTACACATCTTTTCCATTCCTTCATAAACACTACATTTTTCACTAACTATGAGAATCCTACAATTAAAAAATGCACAAAACTAACCATAGAGATTTTTCCCCATTTTAAACAACAAAATTGCCATAAAATGTGTTCAAAACTTGCGAAAAAATGCAAATAAAATCACGCTGATTTCCACGCCAAAAAAAAACCCATGAGACCATAGCTTGTTGCTTACTATTATGCTTTGATATATTTTTTCCAAGCATCCATAGCTTGTTTGAAATCACCTATTTTAGGCTTTTAGCCATAGCAACAAGGCAGTGAACTTGATAAAATGCTTTGGTAGACATGTATGAAAAATGTGGTAGTTGTTATCTCTTAAAGTTGTACCCTACCAATTTGCAAAAAATTGGTACTCTAGAGGAACATGGAAACACTCCTATGGCTGTGGCTCACCTAGAAACTAGAGTGAATCTCCAGAGAAGGCTGGATTCCTAACTTTATATCACCTAAGACTTAGTATTCTATGGCTTTGACAAGGAAACGGGTAAGAAAAATATGCTCTACAACTAAAATTTAACTCTAAAGTGTGATACATCTAACTTAATGAGGAACATGAAAACATCAGTCTAAACACTTGTTAAAATGATTGAAAAATTTCTTGCACAACTTATCAATTATACCTCTACATAAATATTTCTTAAGAGGAAAAGTAATTTCACACTTAATGGTAATGCATATCTAAACACAACTTGCAACCTACATAAGCATTTTTTGTAAAAAAGGCTCTTTTCCAAGACAAAATTTAAGAGGAAATAAACTTACTTCATAGATAACTCTATCAAATCAAATAATGAACACAGAAATGCATAAGACAAATAGGCACAATCTCTAATCAATGATCTCTGAGGTTTCCACTATATTTCATATCAAGTAAATTGATAAAATGAGTTGCAACTTTGCCAAAATTTTGAGCAGGGATCACAAAATCACAAGTCTCTCCAAGTAGCATCCTCAGAACTAGTTACAAATGAGTAACAAAAGTGACTATATCCACCACTATCCAAGTGGTTCCACCCTACAAGGAGCTAGAACCAAACTTGGGTCGGATGCGCACAAAAAGCCTAGAATATAGGACCTATATCTTCTCCACAAGAGCTCATAATGAAGGAAAAAGTCTATCATGACCTAGTCTAACATGATGACTCATGAAAACTACTCCAAAAGGACTCTAAAAGCAATAAAATCACCCCTAGATGCTCTCAAAAGCATTCAACTTAACTACTATCTGCCTTTGTGACTTAGTCAAAATTCTCACCTCAAGGGCAAACCAAATGGCTATATTCTTGGCATGTGTTTGCCAACTCCTCCATTCTCTAACTACATTTTCTGTCAAAGCCAATAAAGTCTCATAATCATTCTCCTTTGCATTTAAAAGTAACAATAACTCTTAAATGATTTATAAGGTCATCATTTAAGGTTTATTCTTTTACATTTCATTTTTTAATGTAGGGAAAATAAATACAAAGAATCACAAAAAGTACCAAAGTGCTTACCCTAGCATAAAAGAAATAAAAGACTTAGCAAAATAGTCTTAAAATGTTTGGCCACCCCATGGCATGCCACTAGGTATTACATGTTAATTTATTGACCACAGGCTCAATAGAAGGTATGAAAAGAATATAAAATACAAAAAAGAAAAGGCTTATCAGGCTTCTAGGGTTACAAAACCCTAGAGACAAAAAGACAACTTTTGGGTTCTCATTTGCATTTTGTATTCTTGAAATTTTTCTCTACTATTGCGCCACCATGATGATTTGTATCAAAGGTTTCTGTAGATGATTTCCTCTGAGTTCTTGAAGGCATTTTTACTGAGTTCTTCACACACAGCTTCAAGAACATTGGTAAGCTCAACAAAAAGGATTTTTTGAAGTAAACTTGTAAATTTTTATCATTTCTGTTGTTATCACTTTATTGTAAATGCTGAATGCCATCATTTTTCTATTCTACTATCACATTCACTTTGTTTGCTCATACATACATAATTGTAACACTCAGCAGAAGCAGCTATGATCATTTAAAAGAAAGGATTTGTCTTTTGGTTTTTCTGTATACAAGATACAAAGCATGCTTTATTTTTTACCTTCTTGCAATAGCAAACTTGCTACCTCTAACAAACTTTTCATCTTAGGGTTTTTTAAAAAATCCTCACTGTATTTTATGAACAGCCATGGAATATTACTGGTAATACTCTTCTTCAAGTAGGAATCTCTATACTTCTGTCCATTTTGAGCATATGCTCCTATAACTTGTGCATGAAATAACTCTTGTAGCTATTCAAAACATGTGCTTCTATAATATTCTTAAATGTTTGGTATTATTCCTGGCATATCATGTTTTTCTATTTTAGTCAAATGACCCTTCATCTGTTCTCTATGCACTCAAAAAAATTACTTTGAAACTCTCTATATTTTGGCTTGAAGGATACAACCATTTCAGATCTGGTAATGTTGTAAGGTTTACAAACCCTAGCTTTTCTATAATGCAGATAACTTGTGACTTCTGTAATAGCATTCTAAGACTTCATATTCTTATGACTGCCCTAATCATTATGATGTCTTTTCATCTTCTTATAACTATATCTCTATACTTTTGTTCATTTCTGGACACTCTGACAATCACTATTTTTTTAAACTGATAGTATAGTCCTCTATGACTGTCCTGGCTATTTATGACTATCTTTATATATTGACCTTGTTCTAGACCATTCTCAGTCAACTAATGATTTTTCCTTAAATTCTTGACAGTTTATATTGATGTTTGGGATGATTTTTGAAAACACTCAATTATTTACTGTCATGCCTCTTAGGTGGCTACCTTTTCTTACTATCTCTTGGAAGTAAGTCATAAAACATTAGCAAACCCTCCTTGTACCATACATAGGTTTTAACTTAATCATGCATTGGGGTTTGTTATACATCTTGATAAGTTACACAATCTAAAACACCTTCTTAAATGATAACAAGGAGTTAAAAATATCATTAACTGTCCCATACCAGATTTACTTCAAAGACTACCCTCTAATAGTTAATAAAACCATTGGACACTTCTACACACCTCTGTCAGCACCTATAACTCCTGATGGTAATGCATACTGCTCATATTTAGTATGAATATAAAGGAGGACTACTATGTAGTCAACATGACTATAAATACAATCTTTTAGTTGAAAAATTTGTCAATACAGTCAATGTATGACTATCAAGATCTCTTCCTTCTTTGCATACTAAACCCTTCATATTGTATCATGAAACCCTTTATAGAATCTCTACAAAGCAAACCCATTATCCATGCATTTTTGTCTATGAATTGGAAACAACTTACATTTCTTGGCATATTTATTCAATGACCACTACATATTTGCTTTGAACTCAAACAATGATCTAAAAGACCACTACCTTAACCTCTATATGCTACCTACTTTTGGGTTATTTCATGACTGTCCAGTCTTGACTGAGACCTTCTACTCTCTTTATTCACATAGGCTTTAGAATCTCTTATTTTTTGTCTTTGCCACTATTCTTTACTATCCCTTAGTGATATGACTATCATCCTTTCATTCTCCAAGGTCTACATATTGTCATGCATAGGTTCTCATGTCCCACTGCTTTGCTATCTCTATACCCTGCAAAGCTCCCAAACCTTTCTATTTTGTGCACCCCTCTAGACAAACTGACTGTCATCCATCTTCATTGACTATCTTTCTCATTTGATTTTGCACTTTATCTTATTTTTATTTAGTCTTTAACCTTCTTTCCATCGTTATTGTTTGTTGTCATGCTATTGGTGGTCACCCTTGTAGATGCCCCTTATCAAGTTTATCACTGCTCCTCAAGTGACTGTCATACTTACATGACTATGATTTTATTGAGCAATTATTAGCCACTCATAACAGTCACTACCAACTCACTATCAACTTTGCATGATTGATTGACCTTTAGACACATGACTGTCTCCAGCAATAAATCATATTGTTCAGGTATATGAATAGATCTAGCTATATATTTGATCCTTGTTTTTTGATGAATATACATGAAATACTCTATAATGGTTATGAGCTGGGCTCAACCCTTGTGGGAGCCACATTTTCTCCACTCATGATGTAATTTGATGAATCAAAATAGAGACATAATTACACCTGTATCTATACATGAAACAAACATGTTAGGAAAAACATGGGCATGTGATTGATATTCTTGATTATCTTATTGCTTTCTCAAAGGTCCATGTGATACTAACTAGTTTACAGCATTTAAAAATCAAACTGTATATTTGTAGATGTATATCATATGATATATGATGCTTCGTCATTGCTCTAATATTAGTTTATCAAAATTTTATATAGGTAACTAGGGGCAACAAGGAGACAGCAGCTGAGTGCATGACAAGTGGACAACACGGGATAACACCAGACATGACAAACAAGACCAAGACTCATCATTCAGGTAATGACGAGTCACCCTATCTCACATGCATATTTATCTCTTTATTTTTCTATAAATGTATAGTTTGTCTTTTCACTAGCAATGAAACAGTTAGTCTCATAGCTTGTGTGAGACCTTATACATTTATTTTAGCAATAAGATTACTTGTTTCTGAAAAGATTTGTACAATCCTTTCTATGTTATCTACATTTGTATAAATGCAATCCAATGTAATGTAATCTTTCTGATTCTATTTATGCACATGCATGTAATGTAGCAAAAGAATAAAAATGTACCTTTCTCCTCCACTTAATCACAAAAGTTCTACCTGATTGAGCTGTTAGCGAAAATAGGTAATAGTAGCATAGACAAGGAAATGAACTTTAGAAAAAATGCCTCAAAGAAATGTGGTCTCATGGTGATGGAATGCCATGACGAATCCCATGATGACCAAATTATTATGGATTGTCATGGAATTCCATCACCATGAGACCACATATCTTTGAGGCATTTTTTCAACCAATTCACTGCCTTGTCTATGCTATTACGTATTATTATGCTTTGATAGATTTTTTCCAAGCATCCATAGCTTGTTTCAAAGTACTTGTTTTAGGCTTTTAGCCATAGTAACAACGCAATGAACTATTTGATAAAATGCTTTTGTAGACATCTATGAAAAATGTGGTAGCATAGACAAGATAGTGAATTGTTTGAAAAAATGCCTCAAAGAAATGTGGTCTCATGGAATGCCATGACAAGCAAGTGCAATTGGTAGCTATTCATAGTTATTAGTTATGCAATGTGAATTAATTGCATAACTTCTCAGGTTGACTTTGTAAAAACTATATTGTAACTAAAATTTTGTCATCTATCAACATCTAGTTATTAGTTATGCAATGTGAAGTAATGCTTTGAGTTTGAAAGATGCACAATGCAATGTAATCAATAATTTGAATATAAACTACAAAAATCTATTTTCTACAATCATTTGTTGAACTCTCTATTTTATTTTCTCTCTATAACTCTATTTCTATAGAAATGCCTTTCAATTAAAAAAAATAGTTCTTGTCTCTTAGTCTAAAATTTCTTACATTTTTTTAAAAATCTAATTTTTTCCAGATTTTTTCAAAAAATCTTGAACTTTTGGTTTGCTGATTTTTTCCCCAAAATATTTTTGTTTCTAAGTGTATAACATTATAGATGGATCAACATCAAAGGTTGACTACAAATCAATACCATGCATTTGATGAGAGAGTAGCCAATGATAGGGACATGAACAAATATCCATGTCCATGTAATTAGTGTCTTAGTGGAAAGGTGAGAAAAATAAATTTGATTTATCGACATATGATAAGATATAGGCATAGTGGTATAAGCCTTGGGATTACAATTATTATGAATATATGATAGAATTGTAGAGTGTGAGAGATGAAGAGGCAACAAACATAGATGAAGTGGCAACAAACATAGATGAAGAGGCAGCAATGTTAGACGAAGGGTTTGAAGTTGATAGAAAGTTGAATGAGGGTCTAAACGATGATTGGGCCAAGTTGATGGAGGATGCTTTAAAGCCTGTGTATGCTAATTGCAAGTTAAGTCGTTTGACAATAATCTTTCAAATTATTAACTTGCAAGTGGTGTTTGGTTGGACAAATGAGAGTGTAGATAAGTTATTGGAATTATTATGTTTGTTGTTACCACCTAAGTCTACATTTCCAACAAAACGAAGTCAATGTAAAAAGAAAATCACTAAGCTAGGCTTAGGGTATGAAAACATCCACACATGTGTGAATGGTTGTGTATTATTTCACAATAATATTGCAAGTGAGAGTGAATGTTTGAAATGTCATGAAGTGAGGTATATACAAGGGTTGAAATCAGTTGTGGTTCCTAGAAAGGTTCTTTGCCACTTTCTGGTAATCCCACGATTACTCTAAATGTATAGGTGTAGAGACATTGTTGAATTTATGCAATGGCATGCCCAAGATAAGAGCACTGAATTAAAACAATGACATGTGCCTAATTCTAAGACGTGGATGGAATTTGATAACAGATGGCCTAATTTTTCTCAAGGTCCTCGTAATATAAGGTTGGGTTTGGCTTTAGATGGGGTGAACCCATTTTTAGATGAAAGTACTAAAGGTCAACTTGGCTAGTGTTTTTAATAAATTATAACTTGCCTCCATGGTTAGCAACTAAACCATTTTTCTTAATGCTATCATTGATTATACCAGGAAAGAAAAGTGTGACTTCAGATACAATCAATGCTTATTTAGAGCCATTATATGATGAGTTAATGGAATTGTGGAAAGGAATTGAAGCAATTCAATCTTTAAGGGATGGTCATTCAATAAAATTCACTTTAAGAGCTTCCTTATTGTTTACGATTCATGATCTTCCTGCATATGGCACATTGTTCGGTCTTAGTGTTCATGGATACCATGGATGTCCTTCTTGCAACTTCAAGGATTTTGTGAGACACTCAAGAAGTTTGTATAAGTGTATTTATTGTGGAAATCATGCTTACCTTAAAATGGATCATCCATATTGTGGACAGAAAACATGTTTCAATGGTCAAGAAGAGAATCGTGAAGCACCATTGCTAATAAAGGGTGATTATATTGTTGAGAATGGACAAAAAAGAATGCCATTTATTGAAAATGATGGGATTGTTGGTAGTAGATATGATCCACATAATGAAAGTGGTGTAAAACGGTTGTGCATATTCTATAAGTTGCCATACTTTAAGGATATAGCCATTGGGCATACTATTGACTTTATGCATACTGAGAAAAATATAGCCTATTCTATTATAGAAACTCTTTTTGGTACTTTTGATACTATTTCATCATGTGAAGACTTTTGACAACCCAAAATGTGATGATGAAAAATATAGAAAACCTAGTGCTCCTTATGTTTGGACAAAGGAACAATGTGCACAATTCTTACAGTTGATGTCTCAGACTCTCTTTCCCACTGGATATGTAAGTAGTAGTATTTGAAGCCAAACTAACATTAATAGATTAAGAGGCCTCAAGACCCATGACTAGTATGTCATAATCAAGAATATTTTACCTATTATGTTAAATATATCAAGTTTGACAAAGGGGCCAAGATTGGCAATTATAAGGTTGGGCCTAATATTAAAGAGAATGAGTTTACATGTATTAGATCCTTCAAACTTTGATAGTTTGAGGGAGAAGGTTGTTGAAGTCATTTATCTATTGGAAAGGGAGTTTCCACCAACAATATTTAACATTTCTATACATCTTTTGATACATCTAGAATATAAACTAGACCATTATGGCCTAGAAAGAACGCGATGGATGTATCCATAGAATGATATATGAAGGTTTTGAAAAAACAAATTTCGTACTAGGGCAAAACTAGAAGGCAACATGTCTTAGGGATATTCAATGCAAGAGGCCATGGGATTTTGCACATAATATATGAAGGATTTTAAAAATGTCAATCGATGTGTATGGGATGATGACAAATATGAGAGAATTGTAGGTGAAGTATTACAAGGCAATGGATGTCGCTTCAAGCTATCACATCAAGAAAGAATTGTGATACATGCCTATATTCTTCAACACACATCTTTGTTCGATAAGTGACATAGTTAAAAATAAATTTACACAATAATTTATTTACTCAATTGTATTTACACATTTATATTATTAATCTTACTATTTGTACATTAATATTCTATGTAGAAAATATGAAGAAGATAATCAACCTTGGATGCAACATCGACCTCAAAAGCACAAATGTCGTGATTTGATTGGAGGTCATTCTTTTCCAAAATTTGAAGAATGGATTGCTAATGTAGTCAGTGACACAAAAGAAGGTCAAGATATAACAACAGAGGAAAGTGAGCTTTCACAATCTCCACATTTATGAGCTATGTGTTTTAGTGGAATGTGGGCCTATGGTAGTCATTTAAGAGTGGAAGAAAAAGACAAAGGAAAGACAAATTGTGATTGTGTTGTTAGTGCTGAATTTCTTCACAAAACTAAGAAGAAATTTTATGTTGGATTCATCCAAGAAATTAGTCAAGTGGATTTTGGTGAAAATAGTCCTATATTATTAAAATGTAAGTGGATCTGACCATCCACAAATACAATTTTATGAGTATGGATTTGTACGTGCAAATACATGATAATTTTTATTAGAGATGGATCAACTATATGTTTCCCCTCTTCAAATTAACTAATCATTTCTAATTGATAATGTAAGAAGCCCAGATGGTCATATGTCATTCAAATAGAGTCTCGTTCAAAATGAAAATTCATGGAAGTTGTCAATATAATGCCTGAAGGGCAATATGTTAATTTACAAGAAACATAAAAAGAAGTGGATGAAGACGATGATGGAGTGTTCGAAGAAGAGATTTTGATTACCAATGAAGAGATTGTGAGAGAGAATGTATTGCATGTCATAGATGAGGATGAGGAACAAAATCAAGCAGATGCAGACATGAGTGATCAGGATTCTGATCTTACTGGCAATGTAGATGATTATGATGATGTTTTGTCACCTTAACTAGCCTATCACATTAAGAGGTTATCTTTTCACCTAAACTTTGGTTATATGTGGTGGTACCTATCTCGGTTTTAGAGTTTTGAGTAAGATTTTATCAATTGTCTTCTTTATTTCCCCTTAAAACCCTAAGTCTTGCAGTCATGTTGTTACTTTATGTTATAATCCATCATTGACTGCCTAGCCTAAGTTACTGGTTGTCTAACTTGGTCAAAGAAATACTAAAATTCCAAGCTTCCGTAAGTAAAACCAGTAAGTTTAATCTTTTATAGCTAGGTCTATTTCAATTGAAGTTGCTATCTTGTTTAAGTTGTCTATTTCAATTATGAGTTGTAAGTTTTAATTTCTTCCATGTTGAATATATGTTCTCAATAAGCATTTTATTAGTTTTAGATTGCAATATATGAAAAATGCCTCTGAGCATGTGTTTCCATCAATTATCTCCTATGTTGTTTGCATTTCTCTTTTGAATGAGGATACTAATGGTTTCAAAATTCTTGAATATACATTTTCTATATTGCATGTCTGATTCATTGCTTCTATTTAAGGAATAGATTAAAATGCTCTAAATTAGATATGGGGAGGTGTGTTTTGCAATAGATATCTATAAGAAGAGTTGTTGGAAATACCCATTCTTGGATTGTTTTCTATAAGATAGGAACATAATAAATCCTCTGAATCTGCATATTTGTGATGCTTAAGAGAAGTAATATGTATTTGTAAGGAACTGACTCAAAAGCCTAGGATTGGCACCGATCAAAGTTGGGCTTATTTTCATAAATTACTCACAATCAGACAATCATATACATAAAAAGAAAAACAAATCGACTTGTTAGTTTTAGGAGTTTAGTTCCATGTTCTTGAAGCCATCTAGTGAAACAATTTCCAAAGCTAGCCACTTTGAAGCAATCATACAGTTTTGGTCTACATTTAGGAGAATATATCTGCTTAAGTGTCAATATCCAGTTGAAACAAGGAATAGTCATATTGATAGTCTGATACCTATAATTGTAAACATCTTCTTGGTTTTTGATTGCAAATTCTTTTTAATTAGTAAACTAAATTCTATTTTAAGTCTCCATTTGTAGTTATCAACTTATGAACTCAATAAAGTTTTACTCATTCATAAGATTTTTCATTTCCTTTTTCTTTTGTACTACTTCTTGTGATGGAAGTAGAGATCCTCTATTTTGTGAAATAACTCCATACTATTTTGAATATAGAGTGTATCATCATCCATGTCATGATCTTTGATATTATCACATTAATAGCGATCTTGGTTTTTAATGTATTCTACTATACTATCAGAACCAAAATGATATCTTGATCCTTCCAGGAAACAAGTTGTTGATTTATACATTATTGTTTATTTGGACTTCAGGAAATGAGGAAAAGGACTGTAAGGTGCAAATTAGATGATAGTGATCATAATGTTGAGATTATTGTGACAGATTATGAGCACTTTCATAGAGAAAAAGTGGCCAAGAATAATGAATATTTATCACGTCTTGGTTTGACAAACAAGTAAGTTGTAAATCCACTAAGTAATACATTATTTGTTTAATAGTGTTTAATGAAATTTTATAGGCAAGATATTTATGTATATAAGACATAATATGCTATTTTTTTGTTTTATAGGCAAGAAAAAGAGTGCAAAGAAAATGCGGAGAAAAAATGAAAGGAAAGAAAAGATACAATGCCACCATTTTGTAGAAGCTAACGCATTTGTGATCCAACAAATGTAGTTGGTGAAAATAATAGTTGTTATGATGTGCAGCTTGATATAGCATATGGTGATGTGCAACCTAATATAGCACATGGTGATGTGTAGCCTGATATAGCACATGGTGATGTGTAGCTTGATATAGCACATACTAATGTGAAATGTCGTAATGATCTTTTGGCACAAAGTCTAAGAGAGATTATTGAAAAACATCAGAGAAAAGGAATAACAGGTCTGCAGATGATTTATTCAACATTAAAGGATGTGTTTGAAGTGAAATCTATGGAGACCGGTACTAATCTACCTACTCATTCCACACTTGATGTGGCCAAGGATCATGAATTTCTAGTTAATGAAAGTCATGAAGAGAGACTAGTTGCATCTGTTGTGCCTTAGAGTGCACCTATTGCATCTAGAAATTTTGATGGAACTAGTGGACTAGCCAGAAATATTAGTAATGGTTTAATAGAAGATGTGTCTACTTTTGTCAAAAGACAAAGATTGAGTTAAGATTTGTACAGATCTACAGAGAGGAATGCAAAAGAAAGAAAATTAGAAGGCAAGAAGCCATTCTTGGTTGAGGTATCGAGAGATGGTGAGCCCATTGGGCCAAATGCTACAAAGTGGCCCTCCAAGTTGGGTGTAAGATGTACGGCCCATTTGGATATTTTCAAATCATGTTTTGTAGATCAAGATCCTTGAACTATGGAAAATGTTACACAAAAAATTTAAAATGCTTTTGAGACTACTAGTGGAAAAATTTCTAGAAAGTATTACAAGGAAAAGATGAGAATTTTGATGAAAATTTTAGATACAATTGCAAAAAAACAATCATGGAAGTAAAAGAGAGGTTAGACTCCACTCTATCTCCCAAACAGTGGGAGGTATTGAAAGAAAGTATGCATTCTAAAGAATATTTGGTAAAGAGTAATAGAGGCAAGAGAGCGAGATAATGTGAGGGCTAGATATACATTTGACTAAGGTGGGTTGCAGACCAAAATGGACAAATTTGTAGTAAGTGTATGGCTTTTTGGCTCAATTTACATTGTGTTATATATTTTGATTTTTTATTGAACTGACTATATGTTGAAATTGACATTATATTTTAGGTGGAAAATAGTAATAGAGAAGCAGGTGCAGAAGATATTGTCAATTATATGGTAGCACTAAATCGACCTAGTAAATCTAAGAGTAGGATGAAGTGGAAATCTAGTTCATCAATAGAGATTTCATAGCCATTTGTTAAATACACAATAGGAGCCTCTCTAGATCATGTCAACTCAAATGAAGGGTACCAACAAGTAATGAGTTGTATATTTAGTCTCACATAGCAAGTTTTACAGTTGGTTGCCTCTGTTAACCCTATAACTTCTACATGGAATGAGCATAAACCCATAGATTCAGATGAGGTAAAAGGCTATATTAGTCTCATTTCTTCTTTTTTGGCAATTATATATATAAATGCCTCTTAATATAGATATTATTGAAATATGAGTTTAGGAGAATCCAAACCAATTTTTTTATTGTTGGAGTGATCCAGAAAATGTTCTTTTGGACAAATTTATAGCTTGCATTCTTTACTTGACCATTGAATGCTTTGTATATTTTTTTGCATAATGGTTAAACCACATGTAGAGAAATATTATCAAAGAAGTAGGAAAATAAAAATGCCTTCATGATGTCAACAGAGCTACCAATATTGATAGTGATCATGATGAATTGGACAAGAATGTTCAACATAGTTGTTATAGTTGTGCTGAATTAGTGGAGGTAATATAGTAGTTGTTAGTTATTTGTCCCAATGTTTTGTCATTCTTCATGCTTAAAATTTTCTTTTGGACAAAAAATTATAGCTTTTGAATACTTTAAGTTGTAAGTTAATCTGTCCCAATGTTTTGTCATTCTTCTTTTGGACAAAAATTTATAGCTTTTGTATTCTTTAAGTTGTAAGTTAATCTATCCCAATTTTTTGTCATTCTTCATGCTTAAAATATTCTTTTGGACAAAAATTTATAGCTTTTACATTCTTTACTTGACTTATAATAACTTTTGCATGATGATTAGACCACATGCAGAGCAATTATATGAAAGTAGAACAAAAAGAAAAAGGCCCTATCAATAGAGCTCTTTGCAAAATTGTACTTCATGTCAATGTTGATAGTGATAATTATGATGATGAACTCGACGAGCATGTGCATGATATTAATAGTAGTAGCCATGCTGAAGTCGAGGTGAGTGCTATGAAACCACATGCAAGTAAGTACTATTCAATTAAGTAATGGTTGTTTAATTATGTAAATAAGGGTAATCATTATCTATTTGATAGAAGCTTGTTAGAATAGTAATGAAGTGTAATTAGCTAGTATACATAGATTATGGAAATAAGGGAGAACATATAACTTACATATGGAAGCTTAGAGCTTAGTTGTAATAGAGTGCATACATAGATTTTGACAATGCATCAGTGCATTGTGTTTGAGGATGTCATGGTCCTCAGTTGGGGGGACTTCATTGCCAATCCATGTCTCTTTCTAGAGTACTCGTACAATCTAGCACTATTGTAGTCTTGCCCTACATGTGTTTGTACCTCATAAATGGTTAGTGCTTTTTTTTTTAGAGTAAAAAGTTGCTTCTTTGTTATTCAACATAATAAAAAAAAGCACATACAAAAATTGATTTGTTCCAAGACATAAGACATTACATATAGTTGTCAAAAATAATATAATGTGTGTTTTATATCTCAATATAATTTGTATTTTTTTGTAGACATTTATTGATAAACTCCAAGAAGCGGATAAAGTTAGAGTGTTGGATCTGTTTGATGGTGTTGTTGTGGGCATTGGGTGGATGCACTCACTATCTATTGTACATGGAGTCAAATTGAAAGGAACATGAGATGCAATTGTAAATATTTTAAAGGTCACAAGTAACATACCCCTTGCTTATGAAGACAAAGTTGATGGAGCTATCTATTTGAAAGAGAAAGATGGGACCTTCACACAGTGGCCACTAAATATTTGAAAAAAATGAGATAGTTGATGTTTATCATGTACTAGTTGTTAGATAGCTTGGCCCACTGCTTTATGCAATAATTTGAATGTGTTGTTTAGGGATCTTAGTTTTTTTTGTCTTTTTTGGAGCTGTATAAGCAAAAAAAGGTATTGTAACTCAATTTTCTCAGTCTCAACATTGAGAAACACAGTTTGTAACACATTTTTCAAAGCAAAGACACATATTTCTATCTTGTATCTACTATAAGAACACCTTTTCTCAATAAAATTTTAGTATTTTGCCTTCTTAATAGCTGTTTCATTATGTGAAAATGAATGATTGATTGTGTTTTTCTATATTTTATGTTTAAACCTCAAAAGCATTGTCTCATTTCTAGCACTTTTAGGCAGAAAGCAGTGAACAAAAATAATTAAATGAACTACCAATTGACTAAATATACTACCAATTGACAAAAATCACTGAATATGACTAAATATAATGATTATGCAATTAATAAACAATGTGTCAATATACTACTAGTTGACAAAAATCAAGGAACAAAAACAATTAAATAAACTATCAAATTGATCAAAATGATGATTAAAATTAATGACTAAATACACTACCAATGGATGGAAATTAGTGAATAAAAATGACTAAATAAGTGACCAGTTAACAACAATCAATGACAAAATTAATGACTAAATATATCAGTGAATAACAAATGACTAAATAAGTGACCAGTTTACAACAATCAACGACTAAATTAATGACTAAATATACTACCAAATCAATCAATCAAAACAACCAATAAATGACTAAAAATAGTTTAGTCATCAATTTGGTCACATTATAAATGACTGCAAATAAACTACTAATGGTCACGTGACCATGTTCAGTCATTTATATGTTGATTTTAGTAGTTTTTTAATCATATATGTTTCTATACTAGTGATTAGATGACTGAATATATTGGAGAGTGAATAGACCTTGAAAGCTTATCACAGAAAAAGAAATGGAGTTAGAATGAGAGGAAGAAGAGTTAACAAGAATAGATTGGACTAAATTTTCATGACAGGGAGTGTTTATTGAGTTAATTATGGCCTCATTTGTGTTTAGCTTGAAATTGCATGCAAACTAGGTGAAAACAATCTTTTTGGGCTCAAATCAAAGGAGAAACTCATGTTTTCAATTCATAAGGGTTACCCTTTTCACCATGGCAGGTCACCCTAGGTGACCTTGGGGTAACCCATAGAAGGTGACACTTGGGTAACCCATAGAAGGTGACACTTGGGTAAAAACTGGAAAGTTGTGTATGTTAATTTATAGTCTGAAAATGGGATTTGGCATCTGAAAGAGGGTGTAGGATCACTTCAAGTAGGGTTGCTGGGGAGTTATGGTCATTAATAGGGGAGACTCATAGAGGAGGAAAGATGGGTAGAAACCGAGACATGAGTTTGTTCTATTAGGTTGTCTAGAGGCTTCCTAGGGTTAGATGCCTTTAGAACGTAGTGTCAAAAGGTGGCATTAGTAAGAAAAGATGGAAACTAAACATGTAAGAAAGGGAAAATTACAACAAAAAGAAGAATCGACAAGGGGAAAAGGATGGTTAGGTAACTAAAGAATTAGCAAGGGAAAAGCCAATTGACATATGTTGCCAAGAGGAATGCTACTGAAGGGACGTTATTATCCACACTTCTATGTACGTGATTGGGATTACATATCATCATAGGGTCCTTGTGGAAGCTCATGCGTTATCTTAGTGCATACATATTTGCCCCCTCAAGGATGGTAGTCTACATGAAAAGTAGGTACCATTTTTGAGATAAGCCTTACTTGTTGATTTGTTGCAATTGTACCTATAAAGACTAGTGTTAGTTTGACATTTGAGATATTAAGATAAACAATAAATTTGTAAATAAATGAAGATGCCATGATTTGTACCATAAGTTTGACTAGTTGTCTACTTTGTCGTTAGTGACTTGTTAGGATGTAAGCATGCAAACCAAGGGTGCAAGATAACTATGGAAATAAAACACATTCTAAGCTAGAGAGAAGAACAAATTCTTCTTTTATTGTAGATTTTGAAGAACATATTCAATTTTAAGGAATTTTTGAGTTTTTACAATTTTTTTAGGCTGTTCAACTTTTTAATTTTTATGGTTTTTCTAAAGAGTTTGTGAAGGCCTATCTTGATGACTTGAGGTCCTTTAAAGACCCATGTTTATTTAAGATATTTATACCCTTTCCCCATTGCATAGGGAGACTTACATGCTTAGTGTACAGTTTTTCTCTTTTGACTCCATTTGGAGAAGTGACATATGCTTAGACATTGTTTTGCACTTATTGATAAATGACCTAATTGGATGAGATCTATAATAGCTTTAGTCAACATCTTGAAATTTACTTTCCCTGTTGTGCATATGGTTAGCTAGAGATTTTATTTTTCTTGAGAGAATGCATACCTATGATGATCACATATGGATGATGTAATTTGTTTTTGTCTTTTTATGACATGAATAAGATGCAATGTGTTTGGATGTGGTTCACAAATATGAAATGCAAAGTATTATGTTCTAAGTGCAATGAATTCTATGATGTCATGACATGTTTAATACTTTTTTTTTATGATAGCATGTATGTAGGTGGAACACACAATGTGACCACTCTTAAGTAGAATTTTTGACTCAGGGGATTGCTAGTTGTCTTAGTATAGGAGACCTATTAAACCTTGAGATAAAATTAGGGACTCAAGTGGGAGTGGGGAGGAAATGGAACACTTCTAAATTTTGGGCCTTGCTAAATGCTAAACACTTATCCTTATCTCAAAAAAACACATTGACAAGATTTCAACTTGGACAAACAACAAATTTCATTAGTACTTGCTAGACTTAGATCAAAGATGGCCAACAAGATACACTTGAGGTAAAGGAAGAGACTCTAGAGTAGTTCAGATGGCCTTAAAGGTAGCTAGACTCCTAGTATTTCTCAGTTGGTGTGTGTGTGTGCTTAGTACCATAATTTCTCTGATGGATTATCACCCTCGTAGATTTGAGCTTAGATTTATCTCCACTCAAGAGTATGGACATTCAACAATCTTCACTATTTTCATTCTTTTTTTGTATCTCTCTTTTTTTATTTTTTATTTTTTTATTTTGTAGTATCTCACTTGAATCTCTCATTTATTTTTTTCTTTTTTTATTCTTTTTGATGGAATTGTTTAAAACTTTTATTGATTCTTTGGATATTTAGGTGCTTTAGATCTTTCCTTATAATCTCACTTTTCTCTCATACTCTTTATTTTTTTTGGTCACTCATTTTTTATTCACTCATATTTTAGATCGATTCCTTCAGAATTATGATTTTCCTGGCATTTCTAGCCAGGAGAGATAAGGGGCTAAGTGCCACCAAAAGTTTTCACTATCTAGTTGGACTTCCCTTCTACTAAGAAAGAGTGGGGGAGGTCTCCTTGTAAGCTTCTATTAATTACTATAGGTTTGAAGATTGACTTTGTTTAGACTTAACAACATGGATCATTAAGATCGAGATCAATGTAGATCTAAAAGCTAGGCTTCAATTGGAATCATTGGGAAATGTGAATACAGGAATATTGATAAGTGATAAACATGATTTATCATGGGATCTCAAAGGATCAAAGGGTCAACCTATACCTAGGCAATCTTAGACTCCTTACTAGGACAAAAATTAAACAAGAGCTTGACACTCACAAAATGCATGATGGAATAGAATGAAGAATGCAACATTTTGACTTTCTATGATTTTATGCTTTTACGGATTTTTGAATTATTTGATTTCTTAAATTTTTATATGATTTTACAATGTTTTGATATGTTGAACTCTCCTCCTTCCATTATACACAAGAGGGAGCATTGTTTATGACCTCTTCCTTAACTACGTATGAACCTACCCAATTTGGATTGAACTTTAGTTGAATGTTTTTGCAAGGAAACTCAAAAACTTGGTGCAAAAATGTCTTTATATTCATTGAGGAGTTTTGTGTACTCACATGTTTCATTGTTTGATGATTTTCCCTCTAGATTTATCATTTTCTATCCTTATCAAGTTTCAATGTTTGTTTTGAACCTTTGAGGAGTAATTTGAATTGATGTTGACTCTACTAGTTTCTGTGTGGGTTCTAATTGTCCTTTTTATTTAGTGGCAGTCTCAATTGTATTGATGCTCATATCTAGCTTCATAGGAATGGCTACTAAGTTGAATGGAGAAAAAGACTTTGTTGAGTGGGGATTGAAAGGAAATCCTCTTGATGCCCCCTTCCCTATACATTTTGAGGCCTTAGCTATGATTGCAATTTGTTTTGATGTCTCCTTTTCAAAAGTGTTGATTTTGGGGTTATTTGTGGTTTCCATGGTCTTTTCCTTCCTTTTGAATTGTTCAAATCTATAAATGTTGAAAGGATTAGGATATCATTTGATGATGTGGGTTTGTCCCATGTGTGAGAAGTGGATTTTTTGAAATAATGTGGAGGGAATATCCCTCATCCTATGGATCCAAGGCCTTCCTAGGATCATGTTGTAAGTGGTTTATTCATTTATGACATAAAATTTAGTTGGGAGCATTTTGGGACCCAATTTGTTTTGAAGATTGACCTTACCCATGGTTTCAATGTTTGGGTTATCATGAGTTCTGATGGTTCCCCTCTTGGGTTAGGGTTTTAGGTTTTAAAATTTCTAACTGTTCAGTTTCAAAAGCCCTTTGTGCCTTTTCTTTAGGTCATGCGCTTTATTGTTATATTCTTGTGTTGACCATTTATTATCGGTTGTTGATCTTTTAAGTCATAACCTTAAGTCTTGGTGGCCATGAGTTGACTGACCTCTTAACCTAGTCATTACCTGTTGCCACTGGTAAGTCTTAAAGTCTTATAAAATGAAAATTGCACTATTGTGGAGCATGTCAGGATGACATTAGTACCTATCCATGACACCACGATAGGATGACACCTATCTATGTAACCTTTTCCTATGAAGTGTTCACCTTAGTGAATTGTTCGTAGCCACATGTCAACATATTGATGGTCCATAGAGCAAGCTTGGGATCCAAAGGCTGCGTGCCAGCACAAGGGAATCTTTTTAGAAGGAATACTCACCACAAGATGGCGAGATGATGACATGTAACATCCACTGATTAAAAAGAAAATATAATAAAGGTGCATGGGTTCTATGTCAGACCATCACGTCATAGGTGTATGGTGGGACCTCTTCAACTACAACGCTGCGAAAAGGTGACATGCGTCCAGTCTGTACCAAAGATGATTTAATGTGTGGGGAAGGTACAGATGATTTGGTTCACTTTCATTGGGTGGTGACTTGTCAACCAAGATGACTAAGATTGTCAAATCTAGTCAGTGAATCAAGGTTGTGGATTTCAGAAAGGTAACAAAAGATCAATGGTCAAAATTCAAAAATGCAAACAAAGAAAATTTTTGAGTGACTGTGGCATGAGTAGATTTATGGTTGCTGCAACCTCCATTAATGTGAAGAGAGGTATAGTAATTTGATGTTATAACAACATAATTCAAGGTATTTCTTGCCATTCTTCAAGGAGCAATCACGTTCAGAGCCAGAGAATCATCAAAACGAGCAAGGGGAAACAATTCTGCACATCTGTGATGTCAAAAGTAGCAAGTCATTATCTCTTCCCTGCACTTACTTTTCTATTTGTAAGAATTTTTTGAGACATTTAGGGAAGTTGTTAATTGCATAAACCCTAGGTTGCTTGTAAACAATACAAAATCAGTCAGTCAGGTCAAGCTTTGACCTCAAAATGTAGCTTGGATGAAGACATCATGATTCAGTATCTTGGATCATCTAAGAGACCTCTAACAAATTTAGGAGAGGTTGGAAGAAATGATAAAATATATGACCTTTCTATAGATTGTCAAGATGCTAGGATCCTTGTGTCTACTTGGAGTCTATCTGAGCATTGACACAAGCAAAGTGATTACAGAGCCCCAATCTGCCATCCTTGGACCCTTGACTTAGCTAAATTAATATGCCCTGATGTATTCATAAACACAAACTTGATGAGAGCTGTAGTAACTACGTATGACCCTAAGAACATGTCTGTCTTGTCTGGAAATGGCAATGTTATCATTGAATTCACTAAGCCCTATATTGCTATTATCTTCAAGCTTGATTCTACTGCTAGTATAACTATAGATTTGAATGCTTTCAGAGAAAATACAAAACTCTTAGGTATGCATATAGATCTCATAAATTGGCCAAGCATAGGTTAATTTGGGTCAATGGAGCTTTGATCAAAATCCCTGACATAGAAGAGGAGCCTCTCCAGTGCAGCTTGTTCATGGAATATTTTGTTAAAACCCATCATAGCTTGTGTCATGTACTCAGAAGAGATGCATCAGATAGAATGTTGGTGTCTCTAATGATGATGGCAGCATATATCCAAGATTACAGAGCCGAGAAGCCGTATGATTATGAAGGTTACTTGTCAAAAAAGATGCATGAATAGATGATGGCCATTAAGAACAATATGTACACTCTAGGTCCCCATGTAAAATTCCCTTGGTATTCATTAATATGCCACATGATCTTATTTTCTCTGTCTGGCCATTGGGGCAAAGAGTTGCATTTGAGAATGATTGATGCAGAAGGTAATGCCATGCCAATTCAGATGTGAACCTGCATGCTAGACATGCATTTCAAATATGCTAGCTATGTCACTTTTGAGGAGCATTTTGTGAGGAAAGTATTGGGATTTCTAGAGCTAGCTACATAAAGGATATCAAAAGAGATTAAGGATTTTTTGAGACCAATTTAGAGGACCCCCTATTTGAAGATCAATCACAATTGGGGAGATTGGTTTTTGCATGAAAATATAACTTTTATCAGAATCTATGGGTTTGAGGCTCCACCCTATTCCTTATCAAAATTTATGCCCCAAAGAATAGGATTTATGGAGATCATTAGATAGATGAATGAAACAGATAAGGAACATTTCAGAAAACATAAGAAGGGATCTATTATCCCAACATCTATGAAGCTTCATGATTTTATTACAATTGATAAGAGTGGCTTGGACCAAATTGGTTTCATGTTGCAATGTTATAGGATGAGTATGGAGAAGATAAGACTCTTTGATCTTGAAGGTTTTATTCATGACACAAGGCATAAAGTCAACAGGCCTGCATATCCACACCATGTCCTGCTTGATGAGGATACTATTAGAAATTGTGAATCAATGTAGCAAGTGCTTTTCTTAAGAAATAAGTAGAAATTGATAATGGATGCAGAGAAAAAGAAAAAGAATGCTAACTCTGCATATCAAGGGCCTTTCATTGAGATTCAAAAATGCATTGAAAGAATGAAAATGTTCTTTGCTAAAGGAGATGAATTAATTGCTGAGGCACCTGCTGGAGAAGAAAGGCCCACATATCAACCAAGTAGTTCAAGGGGCAAGTACATCAGGAAAGGTTCCCCTGACTCCCTTAAAGCCCCTGCCCCAAAGAGAGAAAAGATAATTGATCTTGAAGTAGAAAAAGAAATGGAAGTTGTGAATCTGCAGGAGGAGGTGATAGAGGAACAATACCCACAACCCTCACATCAATTGCATTCTCTCCTGAGGATAGCACCATATGCCTCCCCCAAGAATAGGTTGGAAAGATCCACAGTCAACAATGAGGTGGATACTGAAGATGTGAGGGAGGTGGTGTACAATCAGTTTATCTCTGGTGATGCATTCATTACCACTCTAGAATTCAAATCCTTTGTGTTGAGAATGAGGAGTGAAGAATTTTAGAAAAAGATAGAAGAAGCAAAAAAGTGGTGTAAACCCTTTAGAATATGATGCTATCACAAGGAGGATTTTGAGTGAAGTGAACAAGGACATTAGTGCCATGACTCTTCAAAAAGGTAGTGCACTTGTGATGAGAAGAAAAATCCTACTATTGCCACACTAGATGCTATCAGATGCTATTACATTTGATACCATTACCAGGGATGATGCAGACGTAAGTGAAGAATAGGCCAGGAGGGCATTGCAGGGTGCTATCTTTGATCCTAAATTTGATACCTTGTCTATTTGGACATTGGCCCCAAATGATAAGAAACCAAGGGTAGGTTTGGAAGAATTGACTAGTAATGTGATCATCAAGAGGGTGTTAGACACCCCTACTCCTTAGGTGGCTAGTTTGAATGTACAGACGATAGATTTTGTAGAGGCAACAACACTCAAACTCTAGAAAGATTATAATGAATTATTTTGTAAATACACAGAGGTAATGGCCAAACTTAGTGATTATGAGAGTCAACCTCAATTGGAAGCTAGTCCATCTCAAATGCCTCTAATTATACAGACTATAGAATCATTACCAGTGGACACACAACCCTTGCTCTAAGAAATAAAGGAACTGAAAGAAGAGAATAAGAAGTTGAAAGAAGAAGTAGAAGGTAAAGTGGAGGGTGTAGCCATAAATTTAATCACATATAGAATCGACAGGATATTGGCCATGCTAGAGGAGACCCATAGGTATTATTCTCTATTAAGGATAGCATGTGAAAAGCATGAATCAGACAAACATAGACTATCAACTATGAAGACTAGCTGGCTACCAACGATTGGAAAAATTAGAGACTTTCTCAGGTGTTCAAGATATTATCTAGATGCTTTTCCTGAGATGCAGTTGGTAGAAAGCATGTTGGAAAAATTTAAGGAGGTGGCTACTTATCAATTAAAATTGGATACAATACTAAGGGATAAAATACAAGCAGTTGAGAAGCTAAACACAAAATGGTTACCTCACATTTTAGAAGCTAATGGGACAACAAAGGACATGAACAAGTTGAAAAAGAAAATTATTAATAATGGTAATCAGTTAATTCCATCTTGTTGCGATAAGGGAGATCCAACTCTACATGTGTTAAGTTGGACACTTGAGAGGTTGCATGTGGTGGACATCACATTTGAATTATTTGGTAAAAATGTCAAAAGGATCCTAGATGGACAATATGTCAGCCACAATGATAAGATAGCAGAAGTCATCTCATTTCCTTGGCCAGCTGAGAGTACATACAGTATGTGGAAGACAGATATAGACCTAAAGAATGACAACTTGGCTACTATCTTCCAACCACAACAATGTAGATCCCCAGGTAGCTCCTCGTGTTTCTCAAGGCCAACCAGTTCTTCTTTTCTTTTTCCTCCGGTGCAATTAATGTTTCCTCAACACCTTTGGGTGCTTCTCTATATTCATTGAATTTGAAAGATAATGTATTAATTGTTGAGGGTACATGTTCCTATTATATAATACAACTGTATCGCTCATTTTAGGTGGTTGAAGACTTGGAAAATTTTGGAGAAGTAATGAAAATATAGGCTTTCTAGGTTGCTCTATTTTTTGTGTTGTAAGTTTATGACTAATATGTTAGGTGTCTTATGCATAAAATTTATCAACTTCATTTTGTTTCTAAATGAGTAATGCTTTGTTGCATGTATTTGGTTATCTATCTCCAAGTTATGTATGCTTTTCTTCTGAATCTAAGTAGCTAAGGGTTATTCAAGGTTCTGGAACATGGGTTTTCTATGTTGAATGTTTAATCTTCTACTTTTGTTCAAAGAACAAATTAAATGTTTTGGATTAAGCATTGGGAAAAATATATTGCAATGAGGATATTTATTGTATACGCCTAAAAATGACACAATTCAACTAAATAAATATTCTAAATATTTATTCCATTCTTGCATCAATTAAATAAATATTCTAAATTTATTTAATCAATTCACTGTTCCATAATTAAATAAAATCTATTTATTTAATTATAATTCTTCTAAATGTCACACAATTAAATAATCATAAATTATTTAATTTATCCAAATTCCTCTATCCTAAGTTCTAAATTCTAAAAATCCACCTCACACTTACACCTCACTTTTCCACCTCACCTTGTCCACCTCATCGGGTTGCACATGTAATTAAATATATTAAATATTTAATTACCTATTTTCCCCCTCACCCACATGTCCTATTTCTTCTCAAATCAAAGTTAGTTAACTAATCAATCAAAAGTGTTAACTAACGAGTCAATTGAGTTAATCCCTCAATCAATTCAGTCAATTCCATAATTCATTCTTCTAACTGACTAATCAAGTTTGTTAACTGATCAGTTAAAAGAGTTAACTCTCCAATCAATGTTGTCAAATCCCCTCTTTTATGATGGAGATGAGACACTTGTCATATTTCTGCTGGTTGCACATTCTTCAACCATTCTTAGCCATTGATCATCACACTTCTTCTCAACTATTGATTCTCATTCTTCTGAGTCTATAAAAGAAGCTTCATCCCTCCATTCTAATCATCCAGGCTATTCTTATTGTTACTCTGCAGAATTCTACCCACGCACCTTTGACACCCCAATACTATTTGCTTGAGATCACCATTGTTGCTTCGAAGCTCATCTTCTTGGCATATTCATTATCACAGCCATTTACTACCGACATCCTACACCACAGCTAAAAGAGTGCACTCACTGAGGGCCTACTTCATCAGCAAAGGATGGTTGTAATAGACAAACAACAGAAGCTTTGATTCAAGGGAGGTTTGCACTATGTTATTCATTGCTCTTTTCATTCAATCTTTCTTGTTTTCATTATTCTGTTGATGTTTGGGTTTGATATTATTCATTTGATTAAACCACATTTTACCCTAACATTTTTGGTGCCCACCGTGGGGCCTTTGCCCCTTTATCTCATCAAAATCTAAGCTTTTTTGAAGGCAGGTTCTGTACATGTCACGTACAGTCACGCACAGGCTACTTTGGTGCATTTGAACATTTCTACGGTGCATATAGCCATTTCTATGGTGCTTTCATTATTCCTGCACATATGTACATTTTTGCTGTGCTTTTGAGCACTGTTACGGCGCATTTACCAATCTTGTGCATCTATTTATACCTACTGCGCATCTACGCACTGTTACGGTGCATCTGTTAATTCTGCACTTCTGTGTGTTACTCCTACACTTTTGCTCATTGTTGCAGCGCATTCATCATTACTGCTCATCTATTCTTTTCTACTATGCATACACATACTGTTACGGTACATTTATCCTTGTTGTGCTTTTGTTGATTATTTCTGCGCATTTAATCACTGAAGTTGTGCTTCTATAGTAGGCAGTAGTTTCAGTAGCCTTTTGAGAAAATTTACTAACGCTAACATTTTTACAGGTGTTCATTGGAGCTGTTTTGTAGGATAGGCTCGGGTTTAGCGCCATATAGTTGCATTTAAATAGTTCACACTTCACTTTCAAAGGGATAGTAAAACTGATGTTCATTCAAATCCTCACCTAGCTCTAATTAGGAAAGAAGTAACTGGATCAGTTGTGTCTTGCATTGCAACACTTTCCAAGTTATTGCTATCTGGGATTAAAACTAAACTCACCATTGATTTCAAGGTTAAAATTGAACTACTGCTATCTCGTTGGACCAAAACTTCAAAGTTAACTATTTCGTGCTACGCGGATTAAAACTAAACTCACCATTGATTTCTGGGTTAAAATTGAACTACTGCTATCTTGTTGGACCAAAACTTCAAAGTTATCTATTTCGTACTACGTGGATTAAAACTAAACCAATGCTATCTTGCTAAAATCACTTCAAAGTTCTGTGCTTGGCCGAGTAGATTAGCCCATTTAGTTTTTCTACTTTTAAATAGGTTGGATTAATCAGTGTCTTCTATGCCTGATGAATGACAATAGGCTTATGCTCTCCCCTTTTCTGGGTGATCAGAGTGCCAGACTTGTCATTCTATTTATTTAACATTTAGGAGGGGCCTGCCCTTGGATGCATGCTTGTCCAAGTGGGAATGACCCTGAGTGGTAATAGGCTAAAGCCAAGCCCTACCAAGCCACTTAAAATAAATTGTGCTTGAGGTGAAAACTTCTTGCAACAAGTGCTGCTATGTTACACCGATGGCTAACCTCCCCCAAAACCCTCTCAGGCGCAACCCCTTGAGGCTGGGAGACTCCACAACGGAGAGTAGTGCCGCCGCATGTGTAACCATGTGAACGGTTTCCCACATTAAATACCTCTTGTTCTAGTGGCCCAAAACCCTTGTAATCCATTTCTCGCCTAGGATCTTTGTGCTTGCTTTTGTTCAGTTTAGTCCAAAATAGAGTCGAAAAAACCACAAAAACAATGAAAAACTATAAAATATTATTTGTGCTTGCTGTGTTTTCTTGCTGTTAATTCATAAAATCAAACCAAGAAGGCCTTTTTCCAACCAAAAATACCAAAAACACTAGAAAAATCAAAAAAATTTGTCCAAAAAATAGAGCTGCGCATATACTTATTTCTGCTGCGCATTTGTATCGACTTGCTGCACATATGTGTAGACTTGCTGTGCATATATAGACTGTTGCTGCACATTTATGTTCCACCAGTATGGTGCATTTGCTACGACTTCCTGCGTATATATTCATTTATGCGGTGCCTTTGTTTCTGTGCATCCACAACAATGAGCATTTGCACTATTTTTGAGGAAAAATTTTCCACCCTTCTGAGTACCCATTTAAGTCTTGTGTCAGTTTCTGTGGAGATGAAAACCAAATTAGAAGAGCTTGCTCAAGAACTCAAATACCTAAAATTGCAATTAACCTTAGACACCTCACCCCAAGGTTGTATAGCAATTGCTCAAGAACTCCAAGTCATACAACAAGAAATGGCAATCTTGCAAGCCAAACGTGCCAGTACTAGCTACGCCTCGCCCTGAACTCATACATCTATTTCCCGTCTTAATGATGCTCATGACAAGGCAAGCACCACCTTAAGTTGGAAATCCTATATCACTCCATCTACTAGTCCTCCTTCACCATCTTCTAAGACCCATATCTCAAAGCATACTAATCTTACACCAACACCGTCATCAAGTTCCCCAAGCTCTAAAGGGGCAACCAAAAAAGCCTCAAATGATTTTTGGGAAAGATGTTTTCCAGATTCACATAGTAAAAGAAAAGCTAGGGAGAACTCTAAATTCACTCCTCCATTACCTCATTCATCTACCCATACACCTACGAAGGATGTGATCCAAGAGATACTAGCAAAGAGTCAACCATGTCCTCAAAATCTAGTCCTTGACCTTACAAAAGATGCTTCCAATAATATGTCAAATCCTATCACCCCTTCATGCGATCCTCAATTCCTTGAGCTTATCAAAGAGCCTTCTACCATGCACCAAAGTCAAGGTCTATCAAACATCCATGTTGTTAACCAAGAAGCTATTGAAGAGCTATCCACTTCCATCCAAGAAGACCAAGAGCTATGTCAAGAACACACCTTAGAGCAGGTGGAAACATCCACCCTTTGTCTAAACCAATATCAAAGTACTCCCATCCGACCCCTCCATAACCTATGTCTTTTCTATGATCAAGATATTATCACTGATGAAGAACCTATACAAGAGAACATTAATCCCATCACACTAAATCCTATCTATGATCAAGATCCCATCTATGATGGAGAGCCTATCTATGATCAAGCAGACCATGAGGATCCTCTAAGCCCACTTTATGCATTCCATGGTCCTAAGCTTATAACCCCATCTAGTCCTATCCAAGTTCCAACAACTTCCACTTCCCTTGATGAGACACTTACCTCCCAAGCAAGCATAGAAGATCAAACCGAAAATACTCCTCCACCATCCATTATCGACCATGCTCCAAATCCCCCACCGTATATTCTTGGTCTTACCGCCTTCATTCATGAGTGTTCCTCCTTAGAACACTAGCAACCATTATCCTCTATCTCATCTTCTCCATCCAATAAAGAACTTGTGTCTAGTGTTCCACCTACACATAATCCCACTATCCACCACATACTCCAACATATGAACTATCAAGGTAAAGGCTTAGGCCTTCATGAACAAGGTATTTTGGAGCCCGTCCATGTCAATGTTCCTCCTCCTTCATATGGCCTTGGATACATACCCTAAGGTGAGCAATCTCAAGATGTTGGTACTTCCTCCACTCCTCCAAAGTCCACAACTTTCCATCACACACCCTATCATATCCCCAAAACGTATGTCACCATTCCACCTCCATCATCCTACAATTGTCAAAAGCATGTGACCATACACCTTCCACCATCCAATCTACCTCCGCTCCTTCCAACTCCTAATATCCCTCCATACATTTTACCACCACTTCTTCCAACACCTTATTCACCCATCTATGAATCTTCTAATAATCCCAATCATGACCAACAGATGCACATGTTGTCTAAACAAAGAACTTCCTCAAACTCCACTTCCACCGTCTCAAGAAAATTCAACCATAAAAATCTGGATGCCTCTACCTATCAAGTCAAAAATCCTAAGAGTCCTCATGACCTAGGATACAAAAGCCAAGAATCAAAGAAGCATCCTTCTCAAGAGCTACATACACCCACATACCTATACGCCAAGCTGAAAAAGGTGTGGGTTCGCATCCAACAAATAATTACCTCTGAAGCTGCACAAAAGCTACATACACCCAAACCCATAGCTTCACAGGTACTATCTAAAAACAAAATGGTTTGGGTACTGTTGGTCATGATGTTAGTCATAAACAAGCATAGAATAAAAGTACACATTAACCTTTATTCATCTTGAAAGATACTATGAATTCAAGGAATTCGGGATCCCAAGTCTCTGGTGATTAGGTCTTAATCGTCTGAAGTTACTCAGAGGTTAATGTGAGTTGCTGTTTCCATTTTGGGGCCTTACGTGAAATTGTGCCATCATCATGACATTCCTGCAGAAATTCTTTACAGAGAGGTCATATTATGCAGTTATTAGATGAAAAGATGTAAAGATACTTCAATCTTTGCATGATATTTTCAATTGTGCATGCTTTGCATTCAAATATGCTAAATATTTGCGATTACCTACGAGATGTCTGCATATTTGCATTATTTGCTTAAGATTATCAATTATTTGCAATTGTGGTAGTGAAATGTTCTGAAATTTAAAAGAAATTGAAAAGAATACTACAATTTAAAGTTGAACCTTCAGCTATTGATCCACATACATACTCGATACTATCATGATGAGAAGAAATCAAACCATATGTTCACCAGGATATTCCACAGCTAGATACAGTTGATGCAAACTTTAGAGGATGATGAATGAAAACAATACATGCAACATGATGAGCACTCCAAGGGACGTAGCAAATCAAAGCATATATCCAGAATTCAGACACAGATTACTCAAGATTTACGAAGATTTGTAATCGAAATACTCTTCTCTTTCATTAAGTATGCAAAAGACATGTACATATGCAATAGCTTTGAAATGAGCCCTGAATACTTCAGGAAACAAATTTCAATTAAGTTTCAAATGTTTACAACAAGGCATTCCACCACCTTTTATAGAATAAGGTGATGAATCCTTTACAAAAAGATCAATGATTAAGATTCACCAATTAACATTAACGGTCCAGATGAAAAGCACATGCTTTGCCAATTGGCAAATGTACAACTAGCACATAATATTCCCGCATCTTTAACTTGATTTGGTCTCCAGCTGGCAAATAGCATATTTGACAATATCCTCCTCACTTTTGGTTCATGTTGCCTCCTTGTGCAACATTGCAATGTTCAGCTACAGCTCCAACATCCTCAAGACTTCCTGCAATAAATAGACAAACATTAAGTTCATCAATTGGAACACAGCATGCAACTAAAACCTTCACTAAAAATAGGCCAAATGTTCAAACACATGCAATTGGGTTTCAAGTTTGTGAAAACCATGCACAAAATGCATAAACAGGGCCCAAAATACTCGGGTCAACCATCATTGACTGAAAATCAGGCAATCTGGCCTTCAAATGGATTCAAAGATCCATCGCTTCATTTTCCTGCCCATTTCCTTGTATATCAGGCTTCAAATATGATGATACATCGTAAAATATATAAGGAATTAATCACTTTTAAATTTCCTTCGAATCCGCCCTTGTATATATTGGCATGTATATCGGGTTCAAATCTGCATATACAAGCATAAAAAGTCACAATATACATGCAACACATTCGTATGCATATAATCAATGTATATCAGAATGTATAAAAGAAATATACAATCGTAAAATATACAATGATTAAATCGCATCCAATAATATTTCGGGTCCGCTACTGTATGTGATGCATGTTATGTATATCGCAATGTATGTAAAAACATACAATCATGAAATGTACAACGAATTCTCGCTATTTAATATGATTTCAATTCCGCTGTATGTACATTATGCAATGTATATTTCGGCATGACCACATATGGTCGGGATGACATTCTCAAACTTGGCCGAAGGCAAAAGCTACACCGATGCCAAGAGTTACACTGATGTCCACCCATCGGGGTGACAACCACTATCAGAGAGAGAATTCAAGACTTGGCCGAAGGCAAAAGCTATGCCGATGCCAACTCTAAAGCTTTTTATCTGTCCGATGCACAAAATACAAAATGTCCACTTGTATGCTAATGCAATGTATATCGACATTTGTATAAAAGAAACATACAGCAGTTTCTTCATCTTTAACAAACTTTTCGAGTCCGAACTGCATGCATATTGACAATGTGCAGGATATTAAGAAATATGATCACCCCCCCTCGAATGCCCTGATCACGTCACCGTCATATCCGGGGCTTTGTTAAAATGTAAAAGATGACGTCATCGTCATATTTGTGAACTTGATCATATTTAGGAAATATCCTGCCGAAGGAGAAATGTGATGATGATGTCATCCTGATATTTATTTCTTCATTTTTCAGGTTAGGATGACGTCCTCAGGATATTAGCTTAAGGTGATATTTCTCGTTAGGAGGACATTATGAAATATCGGGTTACACTCAAAACATGATGTTCACGATGCGCCTAAGGCTATTTGATGGGTAAAGGGAACTATCACCTAAAATTGACGTCTGGATATTTCGACCGCATGATTTTTTTTACCAGGTGATAGACCAAGATCAGGATGACCTTGACAACATGACTGAGGATATAAGAATATGATGATCATCTTGCGATTATCAGGTTTGACCAAAACTTTGACTGTTCATAACTCCCACATATGGATGAATTTTCAGGTGGTGCAAAAGGTAAACTTGCATGGAATTTCAAGCTCTTTCTAAATATGAGGTCACAGAAATGAAATATGAACTTTGACAAACTAACCTCATGATGATGATCTACCTCATCCTGACCCTTCATGATGATGCACTTGACTTACTTTTACCAAACCGCCAGAAAGCAGACAACACAAGCCAAGCCAAAAAGTTGGGTCCCTGTTTCGCCAAGTCAAAATGGGGCGTGTTGTGTAACCACACAACAACTTGCCACCAAAGAAAACAAACAAATTCCAATGATTCAAGTGATGTGATCATATTCATCTATAGTATTCTAAATCTTTCTAAGTATAATCATCATGATCTTTGAATGATAAAATTTCATCATGATAACAATGCTAACAAAGGATCATGTGTGTGCATATGATTAATTATCCTCATCTTGAAAGCAGGTTGAAAACATAAGTAACTGGTGTTAAACTACATAGTTGGAGATCATCCCTCATAGCCAACCTGGATGGAGCCTTGCTACCAGTAGGCGTTCATAGCCCTGGCAAGGTTATCTATACAATCTCCCTAAGTAGAGCCCCACTGCCAGCAGGCGTCTATAGCCTCGGTAGAGTTACTTAGATGGTCTAATATTATTGTTTAGTTTATATATATATATATATATAAAAATATATGTATCTTATATCATCATGTTAGCTCGTTTGTATAAGGTATAGTCACTTGAATTACAACCTATATCTAAATCTGATCTCATCACTTGAATCCTAACAATTTAGTTATTTTCTTGGGTGATGAAGTGCATCATCTTGACTTACCAAAACAAAACTCAACCAAAACAACCCAAGACAAAAGAACACCAGACAAACAACTATACAAATGTATAATATGATACACATGAATGCCATGAAGTCACTCAGGCTTGGAAATAATGTTTGAGGAATTGCCCATTGACTAGCAATGGGACATCCTCACCTGTCAGGTTCTTAAGCCTATAAGTGATGTCTCCTAATATCTTAGAAATTTGAAAGGGACCTATCCATAATCTATCAAACTTACCATGGTCACCTTTCCTTTTATGGGCTTTATCCCATATCAGGACTAAATCAGATATCCTGAAAGCTTTAACTTTGGCTCTCTTGTCAAACCAGCGTTTGACAACAGCCTGATGTTTTGCAAATTGGTCAATTGCTTGACTCCTTTTTTCTTCCAGGTGCATCAACTGAAGCAACCTGACTTCTTGCTTATTTGTTTATGCCTAGGTATTCTTGAGCAAACTGTAGAGTAGGAATTTTCAAGTTTACAGGAAGGATGGGATCCACCCCATATACTAGTTGAAAAGGCAAATTTCCTAATGCAATTTTTACTCTGGTTCTGTCTACCCATAAGGCATATTTTAGAAATAAGTTCCATTCTCTAGGGTTCTTCCCTATCAGTTTTCTTATGATATTCAATAAATTCTTGTTGGTGGATTCCACTAAACCATTCCCTTGAGGATAATAGTTAGATGAAAATTTAAGTATAATCCCATGATCAAAAGCCCAACTTGACAATTTAGTTGAAGTGAAAGAAGAACCATTATCACTTACCAAAGCATAAGGAATTCCATACCTCGTAACAATGTTACTTTCCAGAAATCTAATAACGTCATCTGCAGTGCAGGTCTTGCTACTAACAGCCTCAGTCCATCTGGTGCAATAGTCAATAATGGTTAAGACATACCTGTGTCCTGAAGAGGACGGAGGATTGATTGGTCTTATGAAGTCCATGCCCCACTGTGCAAATGGGCGCTCTTCCATTACTGGCTGCAATGGTTGTGCAGCATATTTCTCTCTATTGGCAGCAACCTGACAAACATGACAACATTTAACATGATCAGCTGTGTCTTTAAAAATTGTAGGCCAATAATATCCTGCTCTAAGGATTGCATGCGTTGTGGCCAAGGCTGATCCATGTTCTGTTCTGAACTTGTCATGTATCTCTGACAGGACCTTGTTTGCTTCTGGCTTTTCTAAGCATCTCAGGTATATTTCTTCATGATTCTTTTTGAATATGGCTCCTCCCTTTATCATATATTTTTGGGATTTTATTTTCAAGGCTCTTCTCTGTGAAGCTTGCATCTTCGATGGACATCTTCCTGTAATCAAGATGTACCTGATATCTGCATACCATTCTCTGTTATCTTTCTCATTGATCACATACTGCTGACTGGTGATGTTTGGGTCAATTTCAGATATCATTTGACTTAGAGCCTGCCCTCTTACCAGCTTCATTGGTGTAATTTCCATGTCATACTCTTGTAGTACAGTAATCCATTTAGCTCTTTTCTCACCAGGCTCACTTTGCATCAACAACATCTTCACTGCTGCATCTGGTACTACAACAATCACTTTGCTTCTTAGTATGTAATGTCTAAATTTCTTTACTACTCTGACTAATGCAAGTGTCTGTCTCTCAACATCTACATATCTCAACTCAGCATCCCTGAAAGGACAGCTCATGAAAGCAATTGGTTTCTCTTTTTTCTCTTCATTTCTTTGAGTTAACACTGCTGCAGATGTATGTTCTGAAGCAAATGAATAGATGTAGAAAACTTTTGTGTAGTCTGGACTAATGAGGATAGAAGCATCTGATATGGCTTTCTTTATATCTTCAAATGCAGCTTTGGCCTCAAGTGTCCACTCAATTTGTGCATCTTTCTTCAACATGGCATTTAGTGGTCTGACAATCTCAGCAAAACCTATGATGAACTTCCTTACAAAGTTTATCTTACCAAAGTAAGATTTGAGTTCTTTTTTGTTTCCTAGAAGTTGTAACTTCATAATAGACTCCACCCTATTAGGATCAATGATAATTCCATCTTCTGTGATCAAGTGGCCTAGTAACTTTCCTGTTGTCACCCCAAATATACACTTCTTGGGGTTCAGTGATATTCCGTACTCTTCACACTTCTTCAATACATTTCTGAGATCAGTTACATGATTGCTCCTCTCCTTAGAGAACACAGTCAAGTCATCCATATAAATGACTATGCATTTTCCTATTAAGCCTCTGAAGGCTATGTCCATTGCTCGCTGGAATGTAGCTCCAGCATTTATAAGTCCAAATGGCATACGTCTATATGCAAATATTCCCCACTTTGTGGTGAAGGCAGTTTTCAATCTGTCAATTTTATCAACCATCACTTGGTTGTATCCTAAAAAGCCATCCAGGAAGGACATCATCTTGGCTCCATTTACAATCTGCAGAACTTCATCTAGTGAGGGTAAAGGATAATTATCCTTTTCTGATGCTCTGTTCAGATTTCTGAAATCTACGCACAACCTGATGTCTCCATTCTTCTTTCTGACCGGGACTAGATTAGCAACCCAGGTGGAGTGCCTTACAGGAAAGATTATCCAGGCACTTAACAACTTCTTGACTTCTTCAAGAATTATTGGTTCAAGCAAAGCATTGACTGGCCTTTGCTTCTATCTGAAAGGTTTAGCATCTGGTTTGAGAGGTATAGTATGAGTTATGACAGAAGTATCATATGTCTTCAACTCATCATAGGTCTAGGCAATTACATGTATGTAATCCTTGAGGGCCTCAGTTATTCCCTTTAACTCCTCTGGTGTGCAAACTTTACCAATTAGCACACTTTTCTGGTCTTCATTTTGTCCAATATTCACTTGTGAATACTGACCTCCATCTGCTTTGGGCAAATCCTTATGTTTAAGCATATTATCCAAATCAAAGGCTCTTTCCAATTCAATCATACCTTTGGGAATCCTGTTGCTTGGCAACTCTAATATCTCGTCTTCCTCCCAGACATGATCCTCCATACCATCCTCATCTATGACTTGGGCATCAAATACATCTCTATTGGAAATGAAATCTAAAATGTGTTGATCATCATCAAACACTTGGAGATTGGTCACATTGTTAGGTACTGACGGTATTGACACTAGCTCTACTGAAAATCTCTTTAGACCTGATATAGACAGTGGCTCCAATGTACTGGCAGCCTGGGCAAGTGCATCTGCCCTGCGGTTTTGTTCTCTTGGTACGTGAGTGATATTAAAGGCATCAAAATCCTCAATTAGATCCCACACACGATGTCTGTAGTTGGATAGCTTCCTGTAGTTACAAGAGTAAATTCCTCTTACTTGCCTCACAACTAGCTCTGAATCTTTGAAAACATGCAAAATCTTTACTTTTTTCTTATGAGCAAACAGTATCCCATGAATCTGAGCTTCATACTCTGTTACATTATTAGTATAAGGGAACTGTAATCTGTAGGCTGCTAGATAGGATTTTCTTGATGGGTCAATGAGATCAATTCCTACCCCAGCACCTTGTTTGGACTTGGATCCATCAAACCTCAGGATCCAAGGTTTATCTTCAGCAGGATGTTTAGCTAAACCTTCTTTCTTCTTTGCAGCTTTGGCTGCTGCTCCGCCTAATATCCACTTTGACTTAGGGATGTCGTCATTTCCAAGTTTCTTCTTTCCTTTACTTTGTGAGCTTGCTGACTTTTCTATTTTCTCTTTCATATCAGTAGGAGGATGATTTCCTGGATCCGCAACTATATGCCTTTTTAAAATGTGTAAACACAATGAGCAAGTTGTTTCTGGGTGAGGTGCCTCATGCAGCCTGCACCAACCTTCGATTAAGACCTCATGGGGAGATCTATGCTGTCGTGTCATCTTCTTTATTTCTTTTACTAGAAATTCTTCAAATTTGGTCAGGTTACTACCTTTGTCCTCATCAGACAATTCATAGTCCAACTCCATAAAACAATCACTCCCAGGGGTAATCTTTTCTTTCTTTCCATCATTTATCTGGTCGTAAGCTAGAACTTCTTCTGTCTTCCGGATATGATCTTCGTCATGATCTGTCGGCTCCTCTGTTCCTGCAGAAGATAAACAAGAATCAGTATCATCATCATCATTAGATGTAGAACTTACCTCAGAATATGATGATGATGCCTCGCTGCATGTCTGTTCCAGCATCATCATATCTAAGCATGTTTCACAAGTCTTTTCTGAATGTGCTTCATTGTGTAATCTGCACCATCCATCAATCAAAATATCATTAGCAGGTATATTTAACAATTGACAGCGTTTTACCTGATTGGACAGATGCACTTCGAAGTCTCTGAAGCGATCTATTCCGTTCTCATTATCAAGATTATTGGCAGGTTCTACAATAGGTATATCTTCCTAATGATCATCATCATGATGAGGATGAAGGTTAAGCATCAGGATCTCTTCTATTTTGACGGTCTGTGGCCTGATGCATTAAATCCAGTCTCTACGTCTACGTACATGATCTCATTTGTTCTGTTGTACTCGGTGATCATATGCTTCATTCTAGGCTCAGCATCAATCCTGATCTGATTAGGTATACCCTTCCATGGTAACCACATGTGACTGAATTTTGTAGACATATATCCGTTAAGCGTTTTAGACCAGTCCCGGCTAAGTAACATCCCATACGTATCAGGTATATCGACTACCTGAATGTCAATGTAATACTGGATCCTAGGATCAGATGCTAGTTGCATGTGGATATGAGTTAGTTCTCCTACTACACTTACTTCTGTTTTGTCCAGCTGTGTGACCTTCTTTAAGGATTTAGCAGGATGCAGTCCTAAAGCATTGCATATTGACAATGGCATAACATTCGTTGAGGCTCCCGAATCCACCAGACAGTTGTGCAGGTTCTTGCTGAACATTCTTATAGTGAGGAGGAATGGAGGTGATTCAGTTTTATCCCTATACAAGGTCATGTGGGAGGTTTCTACAGCTTGGACTGTAGCTGACACTTTAGGCTTGATAATATTATCCTTAACAGCATGATCTTTGCCAGTGGGTTAATTTGAGAGATGGTTATCCTCTTTAGGAGCAGGATCATCTAGTGACTTTATGAATGCCCTTTTGATAGCCAGAGTTTTTAGTAACTCAGACAGAGACAGGTTAATCTTAATTTTCTTCATTTCATCAGCGAGATAATTGACGAACTTGTCAGATTCATGGGGTGCATTTACAATCTTTGATCCTGTGTTCTGAGGTGACAAGTACTGAGCATTTACCTTGGGGAACCCAGGGTTATTGCTGGCTTTAGGATTAGGAGGTGTGTTGAAGTTGTTTGGAGGCAAAGATGATGTCAATGGACCAGTAGGTCTGTTGGCAATATTTCTCAAGTTATAATTATGCTTACCAGGATATTGCTGTTGGTATGCATGCACTTCCTCATGTTCTCTTGCAGGCTCATTTTCATCTTCGAAGGGGAATACATAGTTTGCTTCAAAGGTTAAAGCAGATTCTTCGCTTGCCTGGTTATAATTTTGATGAGGTTGATTTGTATAGGTTTCTAGCACAAAAGTTGAGTCATATCCACATGGAACAATCTCATTTCCCTCTGTCTGAGGTGGATTTCCAGAAGTGTTGGACACTTCAGTCTGGAAGATGCTAGCGGCAATCCTAAATTGTGGACAGTCTAATTCTGCATGTGCATTTGTATTGTGGATTCTACACCAATTGGTAAGGGCTGCTTCAGCAAGATTGACTCTAGTAGTCCATTTGGCTTCACCTGGAGGCTGATTGTGCAGGGGTGATGACAATGAACCATTATTTGGCCTAGAATTCCATACTCTGGGCTATCTAGGTGGATTATTGTTATTTCCACCATTATTGTTGAAATTATTGCTGTTATATCCTCTCTCAGGATAATTTTGTCTGTCATTGGGATAATTTCTGTTCCTGGTTTGATTGTGAATAAACACCTTGATTTCTTAAATGTGTCACTTTTGTGGTGAGTTTTCTTAATTGAGCAGAGATTTCTTTGATTTCCTCCTTTTCTTCCTGAGCTTTGGCCACTACATTTTCAGTCTGAGGCTTGAAGAAAGAGGATCCATGGTTATTGCTAGACAGATCAACACCCTGAGGTGTCTGAGCTTGGACAGGATATTGTGACAATTGGCCATTTCCATTAGGAGGAGGCATAATGCTCAGTGGAGGTACTTGCAGAGGTGCCGGCATGACTGTTGGAGGTATCACTACTCCATTGGGATATTGTGTAGGATATTGTGCAGGATATGATGCAGGCTATTGTGAATGCATGCCAAGCAAGGTAGGGAATACTATATTCGGAGTAGGAGCAGGTATCAACTGTTGATTTACCTGTATGGCTTCTTGAAAAGCTAAGGCTAAAGTTGTGATTTGGCGGTGTGTTCTCCTTATGAACATGGAGGTCAAGGGATCTAAGGAAAAATAATAAATGTTCCTTGTGGCTTCGTCAGACACAGTATAAGGAGTGACCACCCTGGACAACAATTTATGAAACCTAGCATTGAAATTTGTAATAGGCTCATTCTCAAATCTCTTGATAGTGGCAAATAAATGATAGTTTATTGAGGGGTCGACTGGAACCTTGAATCTATCAAGAAAGGCTTTCTCTAGTAAGGCCCATGAATCAACACAACCCTGACCAAGACTAATGAACCAATTATAGGCTTCTTCCCCTAAGGAAAAAGGAAATAATCTGCACACCACATCTTGGTGCTCTATTCTGGCTCTGCAACAAGCTTCCTTAAAGGTCCTGATATGATCTTCAGCATCTTGGTAAGGATGATATTTTGGACAAAGCTTATCCGGATTCTTTGGTAACTCATGATATGCATTAAAGGTCAAAGGTGACTCCGCTGCAAAGAAAGACATTGCAACCAGAGGAGGTTGAGCTGGTGTTGTAGCTGGCTAGGGTTGAACCAAAGGTACACCCTGAGGCTGAACAGGAGGTGTCACAGATATCCCGGAAGGTATTTGTAAATCAATAGGAGTTACAGGAAGAGGTTCTGGTGAAGCTCCTGATGCACTGGACTTGGGAGTATAATGAGTGTCCACAGTTCAGGGTCTGAAACCTCTAACAGGCAATTCTTCAAAAATTCCACTAGGTCTAGACCTGGTATTTATCCTGTGAGCCAGGATTTCTCAATTTTGAGGCAAATTCGCTGAAACTTTGCAAATATTGGCTGGATTTTACTAGCTAAAGTGATATTTACGGTCAGATAACTGATCAGACTGGATATTTATGAAATAGTTGCAAAGATACTGCAAATATTGAAGGATATTGGAGGTATTTTGAATGATTTACTGTAAGGCTAGCAATATTTATGTTAGATTTGGAAATCTTTACATAGAATAAGCATCTACAAGCTTGCTACAGTAAATATTTGCATGATATTTGAAATTCACAGACGATTTGAGACTACCTTACTCTCTGCATCATAGAACCTGAAAATAATGATGATGAGCATATTATTCCAGATCATGCCCTCCTTCTAGCGCCAATTTATGTTGGTCATGATGTTAGTCATAAACAAGCATAGAATAAAGTACACATTAACCTTTATTCATCTTGAAAGATACTGTGAATTCAAGGAATTCGGGATCCCAAGTCTTCGGTGATTAGGTCTTAATCGTCTGAAGTTACTCAGAGGTTAATGTGAGTTGTTGTTTCCATTTTGGGGCCTTACGTGAAATTGTGCCATCATCATGACATTCCTGCAGAAATTCTTTACAGAGAGGTCATATTATGCAGTTATTAGATGAAAAGATGTAAAGATACTTCAATCTTTGCATGATATTTTCAATTGTGCATGCTTTGCATTCAAATATGCTAAATATTTGCGATTACCTACGAGATGTCTGCATATTTGCATTATTTGCTTAAGATTATCAATTATTTGCAATTGTGGTAGTGAAATGTTCTGAAATTTAAAAGAAACTAAAAAGAATACTACAATTTAAAGTTGAACCTTCAGCTATTGATCCACATACATACTCGATACTATCATGACGAGAAGAAATCAAACCATATGTTCACCAGGATATTCCACAGCTAGATATAGTTGATGCAAACTTCAGAGGATGATGAATGAAAACAATACATGCAACATGATGAGCACTCCAAGGGATGCAGCAAATCAAAGCACATATCCAGAATTCAGACATAGATTACTCAAGATTTACGAAGATTTGTAATCGAAATACTCTTCTTTTTCATTAAGTATGCAAAAGACATGTACATATGCAATAGCTTTGAAATGAGCCCTGAATACTTCAGCAAACAGATTTTAATTAAGTTTTGAATGTTTACAACAAGGCATTCCACCACCTTTTATAGAATAAGGTGATGAATCCTTTACAAAAAGATCAATGATTAAGATTCACCAATTAACATTAACGGTCCAGATGAAAAGCACATGCTTTGCCAATTGGCAAATGTATAGCTGGCACAGAATATTCTAGCATCTTTAACTTGATTCGGTCTCCAGCTGGCAAACAACATATTTGACAATATCCTCCTCACTTCTGGTTCATGTTGCCTCCTTGTGCAACATTGCAATGTTTAGCTACAGCTCCAACATCCTCAAGACTTCCTGCAATAAATAGACAAACATTAAGTTCATCAATTGGAACATAGCATGCAGCTAAAACCTTCACTAAAAATAGGCCAAATGTTCAAACACATGCAATTGGGTTTCAAATTTGTAAAAACCATGCACAAAATGCATAAATAGGGCCCAAAATACTCGGGTCAACCATCATTGACTGAAAATCAGGCAATCTGGCCTTCAAATGGATTCAAAGATCCATCGCTTCATTTTCCCGCCCATTTCCTTGTATATCGGGCTTCAAATATGATGATACATCGCAAAATATACAAGGAATTAATCGCTTTCAAATTTCCTTCGAATCCGCCCTTGTATATACCGGCATGTATATCGGGTTCAAATCTGCATATACAAGCATAAAAAGTCACAATATACATGCAAAACATTCGTATGCATATAATCAATGTATATCAGAATGTATAAAAGAAATATACAATCGCAAAATATACAACGATTAAATCGCATCCAATAATATTTCGGGTCCGCTACTGTATGTGATGCATGTTATGTATATCGCAATGTATGTAAAAACATACAATCACGAAATGTACAACGAATTCTCGCTATTTAATATGATTTCAATTCCGCTGTATGTACATTATGCAATGTATATTTCGGTGTGACCACATATGGTCGGGATGACAATCTCAAACTTGGCCGAAGGCAAAAGCTACACTGATGCCAAGAGTTACACTGATGTCCACCCATCGGGGTGACAACCACTATCGGAGAGAGAATTCAAGACTTGGCCGAAGGAAAAAGCTATGCCGATGCCAACTCTAAAGCTTTTTATTTGTCCGATGCACAAAATACAAAATGTCCACCTGTATGCTAATGCAATGTATATCGACATTTGTATAAAAGAAACATACAGCAGTTTCTTCATCTTTAACAAACTTTTTGAGTCTGAACTGCATACATATTGACAATGTGCAGGATATTAAGAAATATGATCACCCCCCCCCTCGAATGTCCTGATCACGTCACCGTCATATCCGGGGCTTTGTTAAAATGTAAAAGATGACGTCATCGTCATATTTGTGAACCTGATCATATTTAGGAAATATCCTGCTGAAGGAGAAATGTGATGATGATGTCATCCTGATATTTATTTCTTCATTTTTCAAGTTAGGATGACATCCTCAGGATATTAGCATAAGGTGATATTTCTCGACAGGAGGACATTATGAAATATCGAGTTACACTCAAAACATGATGTTCACGATGCGCCTAAGGCTATTTGACAGGTAAAGGGCACTATCACCTAAAATTGACGTCCGGATATTTCGACCGCATGATTTTTTTTACCGGGTGATAGACCAAGATCAGGATGACCTTGACAACATGACTAAGGATATAAGAATATGATGATCATCTTGCGATTATCAGGTTTGACCAAAAATTTGATTGTTCATAACTCCCACATATGGACGAATTTTCAGGTGGTGCAAAAGGTAAACCTGCATGGAATTTCAAGCTCTTTCTAAATATGAGGTCACAGAAATGAAATATGAACTTTGACAAACTGACCTCATGATGATGATCTACCTCATCCTGACCCTTCATAATGATGCACCTGACTTACTTTTACCAAACCGCTAGAAAGCAGACAACACAAGCCAAGCCAAAAAGTTGGGTCCCTGTTTTGCCAAGTCAAAATGGGGTGTGTTGTGTAACCACACAACAGGTACCTAAGCAAAAATCCCTCAAGTCAAATGAGGCATCTACCTCTCAAGAATCTCAACCATCCACTTTCTCCCATTCCATCCAAAAGTCTCAAATTCTTCCATCCAACATGACGAACAAAAATAAAAAAATACTCAGTCTATGTGGACTCCTACATGCCTAAGTTATTCATCCACAAGCAAAAGTCTCTGTTGCTTCCTACACTACTTTCCCATCACCAACTTCAATGTTTATCATGGTATGTGCAATCGTTGGTCATGATTCCCTTCCATTCCACAACATTTTTATATAACTCCATCTCCCCTCCCTCCCACTACTATCCTACATATCTTCCTCATCCTATGGTCCATGCTTTTGCATAAACCTTCCCCCCATATTCTACATCATAATCCACTATCTACCTATTCTATCTCACTTTCATGCAATTCCCTACCAACATCTATGAGCATGCTTGACATGGTCCATTCGACAGCATCTATCTAGTGGGACTGTCACCTTTCACAGAACTAGATACTTGAGTCTCTCCCTTCTGTATTCACTTTCTCCTCTTTAAAAAAACCAAAAGAAAATGAAAAATGAAAAAAGTAAAGAAAAATCCCTTCGTCCAATGGTGACAATTTGGCAAATAGGCACCTTAGATAAGTACCATAATGAAAACCTGGCAAACAGACATCATGTGTAAGTTGATCTTCTATGTCACCTACACTTGGGGGCACCTTGTCTCATCAGCATATCACTCTTCTCCTATCAGTTTCCTTCCATACCATTTCCTATCCTATTCTACCTATACTATCTAGTCCATCCATCCAATCTTCCTTTCCTCTATTCTTTGGTCTTGATGAAGATTGGGGGCACAATGTTGACAAATGTTTTAGGTGTCTCTTGACATACCTTATCCCTCCAAACCATGCAAATCCTTCATTACCCTCTCATCTTCCTATCGCCGTAAGCATTGCCATGAAAAATCCTAAGTACTCTACCTACAATGGGGCATGTTATACTTATGCGACATAGTCCTTGGAGATCACATCCTTGTTTCCTTTTATCCACTATTGCCCATCCTCATACCTACCCGTTCCATTCTTTATCACCCATGCATCTACCTATCCGTGGTGTTTCCTTGTCATCAGTATTATTTGATCCATATCTGTTCCATATCGTGTCTTATCTACTCCATATCGTGTCTTGTCTGATCCATATTTGTTCCATATCATGTCTTGTTTGATCCATATCTATTCCATATCATGTCTTGTCTGATCCATATCTGTTCCATATTGTGTCTTGTCTGATCCATATCTATTCCATATCATGTCTTGTCTGATCCATATCTATTCCATATCTGATCCATATCTGTTCCATATCATGTCTTGTCTGATCCATATCTATTCCATATTTGATCCATGTCTATTCCATATCATGTCTCATCTGATCCATATCTTAGGTCCATTAGGGTTTACCCCAAACTACGTTGCCTCTGCACCGTCACGTAGGCAAGGCCATTATTCCAATGCGCCCTTGAGGCTTCCATTGTCCCATCCATTCCATATCTAGTCCCTCTATCAATCTGAGTCTGTCTCCACTTTCTCTCACCTAGGTCTTAGGTCCATTAGGGTTTACCCCAAACTACGTTGCCTCTATGTCATCACGTAGGCAAGGCCATTTAGCAATGCACCCCCGAGGCACTAGGTCAGTCCCTTAGGGCCTATCTCCCCAATAAGGATGGTGTAATCTTCTCACCAAACAGGCAAATGCAAGTAGAACCTGCGCTTCAAGCAGAAATCTTGACTATGAATAGCTTAACCTATTCAAACACAAGGCAAAGTACCCAAGTCCTTTTAAATGATTTTACTCGAATTATAGCAAGAAGTAAACACATCTAATGGTAAGAATGTTTTGTAATTTGAAAATCATGGTTATGTTACAGAGTCTTGATTTTTGTTATCATGTCTTTCTATGCTACTCAAGGATGCCAAAAGCTAGAGATGCTATGATGGGGGCATGATCATTTTCTTTGTTTGCTATCTGTGGATTCCGCTTTAGTAATATGACACCTTGTCTAAGGACATGATCGGCAAAAAGATCATCGAGGACATCAAAGGTCTAACATGAATGGGGGGCAACCATTGTTTGTTGAGACGCAAGAGGTACTCAGGTCATCTAGATTCAATTTTGACTAGAAGCTTGTATTTACTTGCCAAATCTAATTCCATGTAAGCAGTACTCAGGTCATCTTGATTCAATTATACCTAGATGCTTGTATTAACTTACAACATTTCAGAAAAAGTACCAAAAATAAATCACCCAATGATGAAATAAAGCACTCCAAAAGCAAAGCATCCATCATACATCCATTATACATCCATTTATACATCCATACATCCATATCCCATGCAATACAAAAAGCTCCACAAAATGCAGAGTATCAATGTTTACAAAAGCTTGTGAGTCCTTCTATCGAGTCTTTCTTCTATCAATCATATTTCTATCTATCATCATATCTTTCATCCTTGTCTAGTCAGTCTGAGCAATGATCAAAATATAGGTCCATCCTTAATCCATACCAATCAAGCCAAGTCAATCTTGCACAAATGATCCAATCACAATCTGTGTTCTTAATCCTTGTCTGGTCGTAAACCAACTTGATTAGTTAATCAATCAATTGTCTTATACAGGATGTACATTGTCGAAATCAGACCAACACATGTGTCTTACATGACATGCTCCATTTCCTAAAACCAGACACTATCCTTCATGTTGCTCTAGGGATCTATCATTCCCCGCCATGACAACACGCCTACTGTGTTGGTCTAGGGATATATCGTTCCCCACCATGACAACACTATCGTATATCATTATTAGTATATCGTTGGTTTACTGCTAGATAGGGGCAATACCTTGTTTGTTCTTGTGTCATTTGTGCATACTTGCTTGCTTGCTTGTGTGTGTTATCATTCTATCTTGCATCGTGCATCATTCAGCTCTTTCTCCATCCTTCTTCATCGTGAGATTGTCCGTCTCACACCTTCTGCTCATTTCTCGTCTAATCTCCTGAGGGGCCATCCTATCATCATTAAACTTGTACCAGGGGCAAACTGGGGCATGTATCACTGTCAGACTACCGATTTCTTTGAAACAATGCTGTAAACAACATTGCATCAAAGAGGGGCAAAATGTATACACCTAAAAATGACACAATTCAACTAAATAAATATTCTAAATATTTATTCCATTTTTTCATCAATTAAATAAATATTCTAAATTTATTTAATCAATTCACTGTTCCATAATTAAATAAAATCTATTTATTTAATTATAATTCTTCTAAATGTCTCACACAATTAAATAATCATAAATTATTTAATTTATCCAAATTCCTCTATCCTAAGTTCTAAATTCCAAAAATCCACCTCACACTTACACCTCACTTTTCCACCTCACCTTGTCCACCTCATCGGGTTGCACATGTAATTAAATATATTAAATATTTAATTACCTATTTTCCCCCTCACCCACATGTCCTATTTCTTCTCAAATCAAAAGTTAGTTAACTAATCAATCAAAAGTGTTAACTAACTAGTCAATTGAGTTAATCCCTCAATCAATTCAGTCAATTCCATAATTCATTCTTCCAACTGACTAATCAAGTTTGTTAACTGATCAGTTAAAAGAGTTAACTCTCCAATCAATGTTGTCAAATCCCCTATTTCATGATGGAGATGAGACACTTGTCATATTTCTACTAGTTGTACATTCTTCAACCATTCTCAGCTGTTGATCATCACACTTCTTCTCAACCATTGATTCTCATTCTTCTGAGTCTATAAAAGAAGCTTCATCCCTCCATTCTAATCATCCAAGCTATTCGTATTGTTACTTTGCAGAATTCTACCCACGTGCCTTTGACACCCCAATACTATTTGCTTGAGATCACCATTGTTGCTTGGAATCTCATCTTCTTGGCATATTCATTATCATAGCCATTTACTACCGACATCCTACAACATAGCTAAAAGAGTGCACTCACTGAGGGCCTACTTCATCAGCAAAGGACAGTTGTAATAGGCGAACAACAGAAGATTTGATTCAAGGGAGGTTTGCACTATGTTATTCATTGCTCTTTTCATTCAATCTTTCTTGTTTTCATTATTCTGTTGATGTTTGGGTTTGATATTATTCATTTGATTAAAACACATTTTACCCTAACATTTATAAGTATGGATAATTTAATACTCAGTCTTGGGAAGTATTTGTAAAGCAGATACTAGAGAATCCCCTTGAAATCTAATTGTTATTCTAAGTCTATGGTAAACATCCACATATATATGTCTGGTTGACTCCATGCCCTGAGATAGGAACTAATCTATTTTTGTATTGAGATTATGATTCAAGGTCCTAGTCTTGCATCGAAACACAAAAAACTAAATCATAATATCATTTACAAACCTGTAGGATTTATAAGTAGTTTTAGGACCCAAAATCCTTTATATCACAACTAAACATAAGGCCTAAAGCTAGCCCCTTTGCACTTATCTTATAGTTTTGTTCTTCATTAGAGCGTATTTATCTACTTTATGTCAGCATCTCAGTCAGTTTATAGAAATATTTCATAGATGTTGGATAGGGAATACCCCCTAGGTTTTGCAGAGCCTAAAGAAGGAGAGGAGATATTTATAGAGTCTATCTCTTGTACTATTGGCCCCTGGCCCAAGAATCTTGTTGATGAGTGATGGATACCTTATAGGGATAATTGGGAAACATCTAGCTTGGGAAAAACCCAATAGATTAGGCAAATCTATTAGAGATCACCATGTATAAGAACCCTAGTCTAAGACTAAATACCTAGTTGTGGGCGGTGACTCTGAGGAAATCTCCTAACCGGTAAGAAATAATTTGTATGTAGTGGAGAAGATTGTTGCACAATCCTTTACTTGAAGAACAGCCCGAAAAAAATGATGTTTAGGAAAAAAGGGACTGCCCAAACCTATCATGAAGGTTCATCTAGTCCTAGAAATAATGATGAAACTCAATACAATCCCAGGGCATCAAGATAGCAAGCTCCTTATTTTTCAAGTGTTGAGGGTGAAATCCAAGAACTATATGAAAGACAGCAAGAGGATAGGTTAAGAATGAGATTTGAGGTATATCAAGAATGCCCTTTCTTGGATCCCCTTGATAGGTGTGAAGACACAGAGTCTCCCAAGGATAATGATGACCCTAATGGGAAAAGACCATCTACTTCCATGCCAAAAGATGATGAGCTAGCTGAAGAAATTAGAAATCTCAAAACTGCATTAGAATATTTGCAAACTTTAAGGATAGGAGATGATATGAAACAAAAGGTACAAGCCTTGAAAATGGCTACACAAGAATCATTTCCCACTATGGATAATGTGAATGTGCTCAGAAACCAACATACAAATGAAGTCCAAAATTAACAAAATGATTAGAATATTCTGAGAAATTATCAGGGGCTTAACCAACATGTGAATCAAAACCCACAAAATAATCAAAGATAGAATATGAATAACATTAGGATGCCATTAAAAAACATGAGAAATCAGAATGCTAATAAGAATGCAAATGCCAATCATTATGGTAGAAAATCTATGTAGTTGGACATGTTCAGAGAGTTAGATTTCAATGGCATCCCTAGTTATCCCAATCCCATTGACAAACATATAAGGTCTGAAATACCAAAGTTCTCAAAAAATAATTCTATGATAGGGGAAGATAATTTGAAGGCCTTTCAGAATGTTATGGACAAATTTGAAGTTGAGCATGAGGATGTTTATATGGAGTTATTTATGCAGTCCCTGGTTGATGAAGCTAGAGAATGGTACAAAAATTTGTCTGATCAAAGTGTCACATCATGGGATGACTTTAGGAGGATTTTTAGAGAGCAATATGGAGATAAGACTGACCCTAGTTTAATTATTAATGAATTCACTAGTATTGTCAAGGGGTCAAATGAGCTTGTTGTTGACTTTAATGCTAGGTTTACTAGGGTACTAAATAAGTTACCACCTCACATGAGGCCAAATAAACCAATGTGCATGGTGTTATACATAAATCCTTTAATGCCAAAATAGCTTATGAATTAAGAGACAAAGGTCTTGCTAGCCTTAGGGATGCTTTTAGAAATGCAACTAGTATTGAAAACAAGAGAAAAGCATCTACTAAAACAAAAAGGATGGATGATGTAAGGATTCTACAAAACCCAAATAACGATCCTAGAATACTCAAGGTAATGCATCCACTTTAGAAGATAATTTGGATAAGTTGGCATTTTCTGTGAAGGACATAAGTTATAGACTTGCCAAAAATGAAAAAAAGATTTGGTCCTGAGAAACAAGTTTATTAGAGACAAGAAAAGAGACCACAATTACATGACATGCCATATAACACAAACTAGCACAATGGTAAGCCCATCCTCCCAAATAAAAACACTGATTGAAAAACTCAAAATGTTAAGAAGACCCCTGATCCTCTGAAAATGGATGTTAATATTGTAGATGATACGCCATGGTGCATAATATGTCAAATGCCTCACTCACAGTCACAGTGTGTGATTATCCAATCCTTGTATAATGATGTTGTTGCCTGTGATGAGTGTAATGAGCCACATTATATAGAGGATGATAATGTTAATATGCTCTTAAAAAATGGGGAGTTCTCTTCTTCTAATGAGATTGATGCCAATGAGAGGAGGAATTATAAGAATCAGGTCTACCAATAAGTTTTTTCTGATGAAAATGATGAAGATAACCACATGTATGCTCAAAATTCACACATTCCTCTAAGTAATTTAATGAGGCCTTCTAATGAAGAGATCAAAGCCCTCACAACCATAGTAGTGGCTCATGTCAAAAGTAACTACAACCTCATAAGTAAGACTCAAATTGGTGATTTAGGTCAGCTAGGTGGTATCTTCATGAATTAGCCTATGCATAATCACAAGGGAACTAAACCACATAAGAAGCAATGGAATAATAACAAGAAAAATTTAAGGCAAAAACTAGATCACGATCCTCAAAAATTAGAAGGTAGAATTCCCCAAAGTGAGGACAAGATTAAGGGTTCACCTGTCAAAGATGATGATTAGAAAACTATTAAAGCCAAGACTAGATTGACCCAAGATAAGAATAAAAGCTAGGCTCAAGATACGACTGTTATACAAAATTATGCCCCCTTTAACATAACTCAGGCTCTATCTCAGATGAAAGTCTCTGTCCCATTAATGGAAATGATGAAAATTAAAGAATACAAAAACAAGGCTATGTCTCTGATTGTAGGAGTAGCTCATCAGTCAAAACAAGGTGTTGAGGATCAAAACAAGAAACAAGAGATGTGTGTTGATGAGGAAGAGGTTCCTGAGGCTTATCTAGGAATGACAATGACCAAGTGCCCATCACAGGTTGAACCATTCTATTTTTCCCTTGCTATCAATGGAAAGGTGATTAGGAATTGTATGCTTGACTCAAGAGCATCAACAAACATAATGCCTCTAGCTATTATGCAACAAGTTGGATTAAAATTTGACAAGGCCTAAGGAAAATGTTATATCGTGGATGCTAGGGAAGTACCTATAATGGGAATCATGAAGGATGTAGGTTTTATGCTAGCAACCTATCCAGAAAGGACATACAAAATGAACATAACAGTAGTTGATATAAAACCATAGTATGGTATGTTGCTATCAAGAAGATGGGCTCCACTAATTGGAGGAAGTATGCAATTAGACTTATCATATGCCATGATCCCTATGAATGGTAAAGATGTCAAGTTGATTAAGGAAGAAAGGTCACCAGAAATAGTTGAGGACCATGAACAAAAAGAACATGTTTGTTTTTTGGATGCTGACTGAAAATTTTAGAGTTGTCTCAGATAACCAAGAAGACAAAGAAAAGAAAGATCTCCGCATGGGAAGGCTTGATCGAGAAGGTCTATGGACTATGTATTTTGATGGTTCTTGTTCAAAAGAAGGTTCTAGTGCTAGGGTAGTTTTCCTGTCTTTGACAAGTAAGCTTCTTAAATTCTCTTTTCTATTAAAGTTTGTCTGCACAAACAACATTGCAAAATATGAAGCTCTATTATTAGGATTGAATGTTTCATTGAAACATGGGATTAAGATGTTAAAATTTTTTGGAGATTCAAAACTAATAGTTTCCTAGGTGAGGGATAGGTAAACTTAAAAAAATAAGAGATTAAAGCAATATAAGCATGTTGTCTGGGATACAATTGAATTATTTGATGCATTTTCAATAAATTAGATAGAGAGGTCAAAAAATGTCATGGCAAATTTCTTGGTGAATGTAGCTATTAGACTAGATGACATAACTTTATCATAAGTAACAAATTTAGATGTCAAGGTCAGACCTACAATGCCAAACAATATATGTAGTTGCTAGGTGTTTGATGATCATACAGACTTGTTAAGATTTTGCATTGCAGAGATGAATATGAGAGTCAAGAGATTGATTTCCAGAACTTTATAGAGATCATAGATGGAAAAGAGACTCTTTTGGGAAAATAAGTAATACAATTGAAAACAAATAGGATTCCCAAAGGGTTAGTGGCTCTAGAGAGAGCATTTGATAGCAGAGACTAGCTTGTCACCAAGACATCTCCCATAAATAAAGATAATCTAGAAGAAGTAAATCTTGGAACACACCTTGCCCCTAAAAAGGTATATATAGGTAAGCAAGTTAAACCACATATCAGGACTATGTTGATAGCATTATTAAGAAAATACAAACATGTTTTTGCATGGTCATATGAAGACCTGAAAGGTTATAGAGAATATTTATTTCAACTTGAAATCCCTTTAAAGCTTGGAGCTAGACTGTTCAGATAGAGGTAAAGATCTATTAACCCCACCTTGGCTCCAAAAATGCAGGAGGAACTTAAGAAGCTTAGGGAAGCTGGAATAATCATGCCCATCAGACACTCAACTTGGGTGTCCAATCTTGTCCTAGTCAGAAAGAAGAATGGAGACATAAGTGCGTAGATTTTAGGAATTTGAACGTATCTTCCCTAAAGGACAATTATCCATTGCCTAACATGGAGGCTATGCTGCAAAGAGTGACGGGATGTGAGCTTTTATCCATGATGGATGGATTCTTAGGATACAATCAGATGAAGGTAAAGGAATTAAAATAGTACAAGACTACCTTTATGACTCCATGGGGAACTTATGTTTATGTAAGAATGCCATTTAGATTGACAAATGTAGGTGCCACATTCCAAAGAGCTATGGATGTTGCCTTTGCAGGGTTGATTAATTCAATTTTAGTTGTATACCAAGATGATTTGACTACCTATTCAAAGAAATAAGAAGAGCACTGCATGCATTGGAATAGATCTTTGTCAGAGCATTGAAATATGGAATTTCACTCAATCCAAAGAAATGTACCTTTAGAGTAATAGAAGGAAATTACTAGGGCACATAGTTTCCAACAATGGAGTTAGGATTGGTCCTAAGAGGGTTGCTGCAATAGATAAAATTTAGATTCCCAAGACAGTAAAAGGAATTCAATCTTTCTTTGGGCAGATAAACTTTGTTAGAAGATTCATCCCCAACTTTGTAGAAATCACAAAAGATATTTCTAAAATGCTAAAGAAAGGTGAAACTATGAAATGGGGAATTGAAGCAACGCAATCTTTTCAAAAAATTAAAGAAGCTATCAAAATAGCCCTTATGTTGAAATCTTATAACTTTTCTAAGCCATTTTAGCTATTTTCATTTTCTTCTTTTCACACAATTGCAACTTGTTTATTACATAAAAATGAAGACAGTTTTGAGCAACCTATTGCTTGCTTTAGCAAGTCACTACATGCAAGAGAGTTAAAATATGATATCATGGAAAAATAGGCATATGCATTGGTCAAGGCAGTCAAAAGCTTCAGGCCTTATTTAGTAGGACCTCATATAATTACTTATGTACCCCATACAGCAATTAAAGACATATTTTCTCAACAAGAAGTAACAGGAAGAAGATGCAGGTGGATTAAACAGTTACAAGAATTTAACATTGAGATACAAATTACAAAATTGGTAAGGGGATAAGGCTTGGCTAAGTTGATGGCACAATAAAATTTGGAAGCATGCCAGGTAAATGTAGTTCAGGATGAAGTTGTTAACATGTTAGAATCTAGATGGTACAAGGATGTTGTGTACTATTTCTAGAATTTGAATTGTCCTTCTCATCTCAGTGATAGTCAAAGAAGGACCCTGAAGCTACGCGCTATCAAATGCATCATTGTTCAAGGAGAGTTATATTGGAAAAATCCTGATGGTGTGCTGCCTAGATGTGTAAATGAGGATCAAGCCAAGGATATTTTAAGTGACATGCATAGAGGACTATGTGGTGGCCACTATACTGCTAAAACAACTACTCATAAAATCTTAAGGGTAGGATATTGGTGGCCAACACTATTCTCTGATACACATAAAATGGTAAGGAAATGTGACCCTTGTCAATGATTTTTTGGGAGACCTAAGTATGAAGGTGCATTGTCCCTCAGAATTGTATCAGTAGAAGCTCCTTTCTAGCAGTGGGGTATTGATTTTATAGGGGAAATCTTAGACAAATCAAGTGGAGGACACAGTTGGATTTAAGTTGCTACTGATTACTTCACCAAATGGATTGAGGTTATCCCAACCAAGAGGGCCACTAGCAAGGTAGTGATGGATTTCATTTTAGAGCACATTATCATTAGATTTGGAGTACCAACAAAATTGGTTGGAGATAATACCATGTGTTTTAGACCCATTGATTTTGTTGATTTTTGTAACAGCTATGGAATCGGTTTTTCTTATGCATCACCATATCACCCACAAGGGAATGGTCAAGAAGAATCAAGTAATAAGAGCCTTATGAAAATCATCAAAAGGATAATTGACAAGAATAAGAGAGCTTGGGATTCAAAGTTGAGGTTGGCATTATGGGCTAATAGAGTAATAGTGAAGAAAGCAATTGAGAAATCATCTTTTGAATTAGTATATGGCATTGAGGCTAAATTACTAGTTAACAATCTCTCACCCATCTATAGATTTATATAGGAAAATGATCAAGAAATAGAAGATCCAATGATTGAAAGAGTAAATTATTTAATTGCATTAGATGAGACTAGAAGAGAAGCACAAATCACAAATCTTAGGAAACAACAAAAGGTAAAATACCTGTTTGCTAAAAGGGCTACAGAAAGGAAGTTTCAAATAAACAACTTGGTCCTTGTATGGAATGCAAAAGGTCAAGACAAGGGAAACATGGTAAGTTTGAACCATTATGGATGGGCCCATATCAGATCATCAATACTCAAGGAGAAGATTCCTACTTTCTCCAGGCCCTGAACGGTGAGTTACATGAATTACCTATGCACGGTCAATTCCTCAAGCCCTATTTTTCATGAACAAGTATGTTCTTGTGCACAATGTTGTTGAGATTAGGGCAAAAAACTGAGAGGGGGGATGAATTAGTTCTCACAAATCTTTACCTTTTTTGCAATAAGTCTTCTCTTAAACTTACAAATAGATTAATGATACATCCATGAAAGCATGAACCATCAACACAAGAGTAGAAACATAATCAACACACATAACACTAGGATTTTTACATGTAAACTTGGTTAAGGGAAAAACCATGGTGGGGGTTAACCCACAAGTTTTATTCTCTATTAAAAGAATATAAAAATGGGAAGGCACTTTCCTTCAGGTGCACTACTCAAAAGAGGCTCACTGCCTATAGAAACATTTATAAGTTTATCACAGAAATATTGAACTGGGAAACAACATCTTCTTCATGCCATGGTCAGTTCCATTGAAGCACACAACACCTCTGCTCTACCCTCAATCACTTCCTTGCTACATCCACATCTTTTCTCACAACCCACACATTTCCATGACTTCACAACACTTATTTATACAAGTCATCGACTTTGGAATGAACATCATTGTCAGCCAAACAATCATCTATCTGGAACATTATCCATGATAGGCATTACAAGAAATTACAATCACTAGACTTAAAATGCTACATGTGAACCACTACACTGTTAGCCACACATAACTGGGACTCAAATCTTCCTCAAACATCACACCACGCTCCATAAAACTTCTCCTTGATCATCCACAACACTCACCATGTGCCCGGTCGGCCAAGACCGAAAAGAACAACAATACCCAATGAGAAAATCTTCATCTATGAGCTCAATCCTTAATGCGGACCACCAACACAATAGGAACCCGATTCAAAGACCACCACAAGCACAATGAAATCAACAGGAACAACTGCACCACCTCAGATCACTAGAAGCACTTGCACCTTCATCTGGCAACTCAAGAACACCAACTGTCATGATTGTCATACTAGAAAGATTGCTTGTAGACCTCCAAACCATGAACCACTTGAGTTGACGATACATACTGACATCCCAAAGACACCTCTAGATCCATAGATCATAATATTCCAATGCAGATCAATCTAGATGAAATTTCTATCACTCTGTCATCTCTAAACAACTGTAAAACCCAGTTCTATTTAGATGGCCATAACTTCTCTAATCCTTCATGCAAGCCTCTCAAATATTGATTGGAGCAACTTCAAACTATCCTCTACACAACCCTTTGGTCTATAGACTTTGATCTTCATCTCACTAGAATTTGAAGCAATCAACTTCACTGAACTAGACTGTCTTAAATATCTTTTACAAAGAGATATGTAACTCACTTGTATCTTCTGGAGAGGCTAATTTTCTCAATATCCTCAACATACAAGTCTTCTAAACAAGTACACTTGACACCAATGACAACAAGGATATGTTGACATCAATGACAACACCAATTAGGCACATATTTGCAACAATCTCCCCCTTTGTCACTGATGGCAACTTATGATGTAAAAAACTGATTCAACCATCAAGACAAGAACTTCTCCCCCTTTCTCTTATCACACCTGCAACCATTTTCTTCACTGCTCCCCCTTTCACCAGCAACTACTCACTTCCAATTTTTTCACATGACTTCTCTCCCCCTTTGAAATCAATGGCAAAGGGCACATATTTTGGTGCAGGAGCACCCCTACAAGACAGGATATAGGTTCATTGTCCGCATGACAGGACATTAGTCTATTTTTAGCATGTTTGACTTCATAATGTAATAAGGTCCATTGGACCAATGCATATGTATTAGATCAGCCTAGGAGAATGTGTAGGTAGTTAGAGTTCGTTATCAGGTAGTCTGAGCTGTCTTCTCCCAGCCGCTTGGAAGCTCCCAGCCGCTGGGAATCGAGTTGGTAGTACTCGTAGGATATTGCTATAAATAACTCAGATTAGTTAGGGTTTGGGATCATGATCATGAGAGTAGTAGTTAGATTATGTTGTACTGGTGATTGAGTGAAATCCAGAGATCAGTCCAGACATTGTGAAACATTGTTCAGGACATTTGTGTTTCATCTAAATAAGATCTCATCAATTGCATTATCTGGTTTATCAGCTGTTTATGTTTTGATCTCTATTCTGATTACAGGTTAATGGATTCTTTCAACCCTTCCATCGGTTGATTCTGTGAATCGGTGGAATGGTCATGCAAGTTAGTTTAGATTGTATTTTAGTTTTCTGTTTATGCATTTCATTGTGTGGGAGATCGATTGGTAGCATGCTATGAATCAACCTAGCATCCTCATGTGCTAGGGTTCAGGAAGATAAACTGTTAAGTTTTGATCTGAAGGTGATCCAGCCCGATCATCATATTTTCTTTGTGAAATTGTGCGGTTCTGTGAGTTTGCATGCAGCTGACGGATATACAAGGATCTGCATGTGCTTCTCCAGCCGGAGTGAATCGCATCGACATCTGTGAGTATATCGCTATCCGGATCGGGTTATGAAGCTGACGAAGATTGTATGTTTCAAGTGCATCAAGATGATATAAGTTAGATATATACTCAGTGTGTATATCATCGTCAGGATCATCTTTCATGTGTATCCATCATCCGCATATCGCTATCGTATGCGGGGGGGAAAAAATCATTTTTTTGGCTAAGGACAGGAGGTTCTTAAAAGTCGTCATCAGGATCTTAAAGGTCATCATCAGGATATTAAGAGATCACCCGGATATTCATTATCATGTTGCGGAGGATATAAGTGTCTTATATCCTGTTGACATCATCATCAGGTGCATTGACATCATCATCAGGTGCATGTGACATCATCGTCATCAGGATATTGCGAATATCACTCGATGCAGATTTATCCTGCTGACGTTAAGTGTTTCGGCATCGGTAGGAGTAATAGCGTCAGGGAGACCTTTTTCGGCCTGGCCAATAGAAGAAGTGTTGCCGATAGGCAACCTGACTGATGAAAAGAGATATCGGGGTGATATCGGACATCGAGACAGAGTGTTGGAGTCCGGCCGATAAGCCAAGTCTGGCCGATCGGTATAGGACCGATATATTCATCGGGGTGACATTAGTCATCGGGGGTAAGACCTTTCCCCTTGGCTGATGAACCATCTCTCGCCGATAGGCAATAAGGAAGTGAACAGTGGTCAGCAGGAGGATATTTCATGCCTCTTCGAAATATGATGATGCTGTCTGTGTTAGCAAGAAATATGATGATGATGATAAGCTGATAGGATTTTAACATGCTGGTTGTGTTAATGACTCCTCCTTCCCATTTATATAAGCTCCCGTTGTGTTAAAGAAGGACAAACTTCCTAAGGGCAAATATACTAAACTCATGCAGTGAAAAGTTGGACCATGTCAGATTTTGCACAAGCATGGACAGAATGCTTATGAGATACAACTCCCCCCTGATCTTGGTTTGTCCCCTATATTCAATGTATGTGATTTCACTCCATACAAGTCTTATCCAAATGCTGATCAGGAACTCCTACAGGATACAGTCCATGATGCCATTCCCAAGCATGATCCTCCATAGTTGCAGAAGGTTTTGGACACCTGAGTGGTCAAACAGACTCGGAACAAACAGTACTTGGAGTATCTAGTCTCTTGGAAGGGAAAACCTAATTCTGAAGCAGTCTGGATGATTGAAGAGCAGATCCAGAAACATGGTGCAGATCTTCATACTCTCATCTCAAGTGGACTTGAGATTTCTTCTTCTGGGGAGTATGGTGCAGGAGCACCCCTACAAGACAGGATATAGGTTCATTGTCTGCATGATAGGACATTAGTCTATTTTTAGCATGTTTGACTTCATAATGTAATAAGGTCCATTGGACCAATGCATATGTATTAGATCAGCCTAGGAGAATGTGCAGGTAGTTAGAGTTCGTTATCAGGTAGTCTGAGCTATCTTCTCCCAGCCGCTTGGAAGCTCCCAGCCGCTGGGAATCGAGTTGGTAGTACTCGTAGGATATTGCTATAAATAACTCAGATCAGTTAGGGTTTGGGATCATGATCATGAGAGTAGTAGTTAGATTATGTTGTACTGGTGATTGAGTGAAATCCAGAGATCAGTCCAGACATTGTGAAACATTGTTCAGGACATTTGTGTTTCATCTAAATAAGATCTCATCAATTGCATTATCTGGTTTATCAGCTGTTTATGTTTTGATCTCTGTTCTAATTACAGGTTAATGGATTCTTTCAACCCTTCCACCGGTTGATTCTGTGAATCGGTGGAATGGTCATGCAAGTTAGTTTAGATTGTATTTTAGTTTTCTGTTTATGCATTTCATTGTGTGGGAGATCGATTGGTAGCATGCTATGAATCAACCTAGCATCCTCATGTGCTAGGGTTTAGGAAGATAAACTGTTAAGTTTTGATCTGAAGGTGATCCGGCCCAATCATCATATTTTCTTTGTGAAATTGTGCGGTTCTGTGAGTTTGCATGTAGCTGACGGATATACAGGGATCTACATGTGCTTCTCCAGCTGGAGTGAATCGCATCGACATCTGTGAGTATATCGCTATCCGGATCGGGTTATGAAGCTGACGAAGATTGTATGTTTCAAGTGCATCAGGATGATATAAGTTGGATATATACTCAGTGTGTATATCGTCGTCAGGATCATCTTTCGTGTGTATCCATCATCCGCATATCGCTATCGTATGCGGGGGGGAAAATCATTTTTTTGGCTAAGGACAGGAGGTTCTTAAAAGTCGTCATCAGGATCTTAAAGGTCATCATCAGGATATTAAGAGATCACCCGGATATTCATTATCATGTTGCGGAGGATATAAGTGTCTTATATCCTGTTGACATCATCATCAGGTGCATTGACATCATCATCAGGTGCATGTGACGTCATCGTCATCAGGATATTGCGAATATCACCTGATGCAGATTTATCCTGCTGACGTTAAGTGTTTCGGCATCGGTAGGAGTAATAGCGTCGGGGAGACCTTTTTCGGCCTGGCTGATAGAAGAAGTGTTGCTGATAGGCAACCTAACCAATGAAAAGAGATATCAGGGTGATATCGGACATCGGGACAGAGTTTTGGAGTCTGGCCGATAAGCCAAGTCTGGCCGATCGGTATAGGACCGATGTATTCATCGGGGTGACATTAGTCATCGGGGGTAAGACCTTTCCCGTTGGCTGATGAACCATCTCTCGCCGATAGGCGATAAGGAAGTGAACAGTGGTCAGCAGGAGGATATTTCATGCCTCTTCGAAATATGATGATGATGTCTGTGTTAGCAAGAAATATGATGATGATGATAAGCCGATAGGATTTTAACATGCTAGTTGTGTTAATGACTCCTCCTTCCCATTTGTAAGCTTCTGTTGCGTTTTCCTCTGCATCATATTTGCAATCCTCTTTCCTCATTTTTGTTTCCAAATTGAACTCTAGAATTAACATACTGACTACTCCTCCTAAGTAGTATGCTCTTAACATCAATCTGGATCACAAGATATGACTGTGAGTTCCACTGGACTGATGCACACTAGTGCACCTTAGTTCTAAACAAGAGGGGTAATAACCCCTAGCTTCCCTCTAAGATACTCAAAAGTATCCTTAGGTAGAGGCTTAGTGAAGATATCTGTAATGTGATCCTTTGAAGGAACAAACTCCAATCAAGCTTCATTCTCATTTATCTTCACTGTCAAAAAGTGAAACTTGATGGATATGTACTTTTTCCTTGAATGCAATGCCAGATTCTTTGAGATGCTTATTTCACTTGAATTATCACAAAAGATTGTAACAAGCTCTTCAAATATAATTATGATATCCTTCATCCACAAAACTTGAGTACAATTACTTGTTGTTCCTATATACTCTGCCTCTACAGTAGAAAGAGATATTGCTTCCTACTTTTTGCTCAACCAAGAAACCAATCTCTTTCCCAAAAAGAATGCACCACCACTAGTACTCTTCCTGTCATCCATATCTCCTACCCAATCAACATCTGTATATGTATGAAGAGTGAAATCAACATCCTTAGGATACCATAAGCCATAATAAGATGTCCCTTTCAAATATCTAAAAATTATTTTGATTGCTACAACATGAGATTCTCTAGGATCAACTTGAAATCTAGCCATAATGCCAACTACATTCATAATATCAAGTCTGGTTTGAGTCAAATAAAGCAGTCCTCCAATCATTGATCTATACCTTTTCTAATCTACCTTAGGGGAATCATCATCATTAATCAACTTGCATCCGGTTACCATGGGAGTGCTCACTGGTTTTGAATCCTCCATTGAAAAGATTTTCAACAACTCCTTCACATACATAGACTGAGATATGAAGATGCCCTTTTCTGACTGAATGATTTGCAAATCCAAGAAGAAATTCATTTCACCAAACATGGACATCTCAAATTCGCTTTGCATCTGATCAACAAATTTTTTACACATGCTCTCATTTCCACCAAAGATGATATCATCAACAAATACTTCAACAATCAAGATGTGTTCATGATCAATTTGGATATAAAGATTACTGTCGGCTATGCCTTTGCTAAAGCCTAATTTTAGTAGATACTTATCTAGTCTTGCATACCAAGCTCTTGGGGCTTGTTTAAGTCCATACAATGCTTTCCTCAATCTATAGACCTTATCTCCTTGATTAGACAACTGGAATCCTTCCGGTTGCTCAATATAGATCTCTTCTTCTAGCTCTCCATTTAGGAATGCTGACTTGACATCCATCTGGTAAACGTTGAAATCTCTGTAGGCAGCAAAGACAAGAAATAATTTGACTGCTTCAATTCTTGCCACGGGAGCAAAAGTTTCTTCAAAATCAATTCCCTCTACTTGAGAATATCCTTTGCACACCAATCTTGCTTTATTTCTCACAACTTCACCATCTTCATTCAATTTATTCCAGAAGACCCATTTGGTTCCTATTACAATTTTGTTTTCAGGTCTAGGAACAAGATCCCAAGTATGATTCTTTTCAATTTGCATTAGTTCTTCTTCCATTGGCTTTACCCAATTTTCATCATTACAAGATTCATTCACTAATTTTTGTTCAATCTTTGAAATCAAATAGTACTCCTCTTGAACTTCATCAATTTTTATTTTAGTTTGAACACCTTTGTTTTTGTCTCCAATGATCTAATTTTTTAGAATGATTCAACCTTACATACCTGGGAGTTTTGGGATTATCTTGAACTTTTGATTCTTAGATTTGTTCCTTAATATTTGCACTAGCTTCTTGAGTCACTGGAATCTCTCTAGTAACCTAAATCTGAGTTTGATCTTAAACTTTCTTTTCATCATCTGATTCATATCCACAAGACTCGGAACGTCTCTCCATGACTTCATCAACCTTGACATTAGCAATTTCAACAATCTTTCTCAATCTCTTGTTAAAGCACCAGTATGCTTTGCTTTAGTTAGAATAACCCAAGAATAATCTTTCATCGCATCTTGCATCAAACTTGCCTAGATCTTCATCTCTCTTGATATAGCATTTACTACCAAAAAATCTAAAGTATTTCATAGTAGGAGCATTAAAAAACCAAAGTTCATAAGGTGTTTTACCAATATTACCTTTGATCTGCACCCAATTAAGAGTGTAGATAACAGTACTCAGAGCTTTTCTCCAATAGATATGTGGAACATTTGCCTCCATCATCATGGTTCTAGCAGCCTCTTGAATAGTCCAGTTCTTCCTTTCTACAACTCCATTATGCTAAGGAGTCCTAGGAGCAGATAACTGTCTTCTTATTCCATGCTCTTCACAAAATGCATTAAACTCACCAGAGATAAATTCTCCACCTCTGTCAGATCTCAGACACTTTATCTTCACACCAATCTTGTTCTCCACCCTAGCCTTGAACACCTTGAATTTGTCAAGAGCCTCTGATTTCTCTCTCAAAAAAGTGACCCATATCATCTAGGAGTAGTCATCAATTAGCAACATAAAGTATCTGTCTCCTTGCAAACTCCTAACTCTAGTAGGACCACACAAATCAGTGTGCACAAGTTCCAATAATCCACCTAAAAATTGTTCTTTACTTTTTAATGTAGCTCTTCTCTGTTTGTCCAATTGACATTTCTTACACATGCTATTAGTAGGTTTCACAAGCTTTGGAAGATCTCTCACAGCCGGAGTAGTACTTATCTTGAAAATGTTATCAAAATTTACATGACACATTCTCCTATGCCATAACCAACTCTGGTCAATCTGAGCAATCAAACAACTTTTATTGATACTACTTAACTAAAAGATATTACCTCTAGTATGTGTACCATATGTAATCTCAGTTCCAGAGCTTTCCAAGATTCTACATTTTCCATCCTTGAATCAGAGATCATACCCTTTGTCAACAAACTATCCAACACTAAGAAGATTATGCTTCAACCCTTCTACATACAATACATCATTAGTGTTATTCTTACCATTAAAAGAGATGGATCCTCTGCCACGAATTCTACCAGCTGAATTGTCTCCAAACTTCACAATTCCACCTTCATATCTTTCCAAACTTACAAACTTACTTTTATCACCAGTCATATGGTGAGAACATCCATTGTCAATCGCCCATTCATCCTTTTCTTCAACCTGAGCAGCCAAGGCACTTTCCACATTCACATAGCTAATAGATTTAGTAGGCACTGGCTCTTCTTATTTGATAGCAATGAACACCCAATCATTTCCAGAGGTACTTCCCATATTAGATTCATCATCTGTGACTCCTTCTTTAGTAGCTTCTTGAACATAGTAGCATTTCTTCTGAAACCTAGGTCTATTAGGGTTTGGATTTGAAACCCTCTCGAGACATCTTGGGGCAAAATGACCAATCTTATTGCAAGCAAAACATTCAAAAGACAACTTTCCTTCATACTTACCAAATCCTCTTGGTAATCTTTTGGCTTCAAGGGCTTCAAGGTTTTCAAGTTCCATTTCATCTTATTCAAGTTCCTTCTTTGTTTTCTCATATCTAGTTAAACTTCTTGAAGAGATTTCACCTGAATCAAATCTTTACTTCCTGGAAACACTAGCCTTAAAAGCAGATTCTGATTTAGGAAGGGAATCATCAAACTCACTCATTTCAAATGTTGAAAGCTTACCAACCAATTGGTCCCTTGTAACAGTTGTCATAGTCCTGATATCCTCAATACAACAACTCTATGATTGTGTGAAGTAGGTAAGGATCTAATCATCTTGCCAAGAATATCTAATTCTTCCAATTTTCCACCAGCACAGTTGATACTGCACACAAGTTCATTCACCTTCTGCGTGTAGGAAGTGATGTTTTCATCTTCACTCATCCTCAAACTTTTGTATCTCCCCTTCAAGCTCTATAACTTAGCACATTTGACATATGCATCACCTTCATATAGAGTTTCCAACTTCTTCCAGATTTCATGAGCAATTTTTAATTTTAGGAAATTTGTAATTTTTGTATCAGTCAGGGCACTTAACAATGCTTCTTTAGCCTGAATGTTGTTTTCAGCATCTTTGAGTTCATCTAGAGTTGAAGGACTTTTCTCTGGGTGCTTATACTCATCCTTTGTTATCAACCACTAAGCATCACCCATGCATTACAAATGGCACTCCATGCAACTCTTCCAAAGAGAGTAATTTCTTCCATCAAATCTCAGACTATCCTTCTTGTAAGTTGACATCCTAGATCTCCTCAAGCAATCAAGCTTCTTTTAAAGGAACCAGCTCTGATACCAATTATTGAGATTAGGGTAAACAACTAAGAGGGGGGTGAATCAGTTGTCACAAATCTTTACTTCTACTACAATAAATCTTCTTTTAAACTTATAAATAGATTAATGATACAACCATGAAAGCATGAACCATCAACACAAGAGCAGAAACATAATCAACACACATAACACCAGGATTTTTACATGGAAACCTAGTTAAGGGAAAAACCATGGTGGGGGTTAACCCAAAAGATTTATTCTTTGTTAAAAGAATAAAAAAATGGGAAGGCACTTGCCTCTAGGCACACTGCCTAGAGCTCACTGCTCAAAAGAGGCTCACTACCTACAAAAATATTTATAAGTTTATCACAGAAAGATTGAACTGGGAAACAACATCTTCTTCATGCCAAGGTTAGTTCCATTGAAGCACACAATACCTCTTCTCTACCCACACTCACTTCCTCACTACATCCACATCTTCCCTCACCACCCACACATTTCCACAACTTCACAACTCTTATTTATACAAGTCATCTACTTTGGAATGAACATCAAAGTTAGCCAAACCAGATTCTCCACGATAGGCATTACAAGCAATTACAATCACTAAACTTAAAATGCCACATGCAAACCACTACACTGTTAGCCAAACATAACTGGGACTAAAATATTCCTCAAACATCATGCCACAGTCCATAAAATTTCTCTTAGATCATCCATAACACTCACCATGTATCCAGTCGACCAAGACTGACAAGAATAGCAAAACCCAAGGAGAAAATCTTCATCTACGAGTTCAATCCTCAATGCGGACCACCAACACAATAGGCACCTAATTCAAAGACCACCACAAGCACAATGAAATCAATAGGAACAACTGCACCACCTTAGATCACCAGAAGTACTTGCACCTTCATCCAGGAACTTAAGAACACCAACTGTCATGACTGTCATACTAGAAAGATTGCTTGCAGACCTCCAAACCACGAACCACTTGAGTTGAGGATACACACTAACATCCCAAACACACCTCTAGATATGTAGATCATAGTATTCCAATGCGGATCAATCTGGACCAAATTTCCATCACTCTGTCACCTCTGAACAACTGTAAAACCTAGTTCTACTCAGATGACCATAACTTCATTAATCCTTCATGCGGACCTCTTAAATCTTGATTGAAGCAACTTCAGACTATCCTCTACACAACCCTTTGGTCTGCAAATTCTGATCTTCATCTCACTAGGAATGCGGAGCAATCATCTTCACTGAACTGTACTATATTTACTATATTTTACAAAGAGATATGTAACTCACTTGTCTCTTCCGGAGAGGCTAATTTTTTGAATATCCTCAACACAAGTCTTCTAAATAAGTACAATTGACACCAATGACAACAAGGATATGTTGACATCAATTACAACACTGATTAGGCACATATTTGCAACACAATGTAACATGTGTATATCTTGTAAATTTTGTAGATCCTTGTATAGTCAGTTGTGTTCTGCATTTTTGTCTAGTCTGTCCTTGAGTGTTTGGTTCTCACTGTAGCCTTGTGTCTACACATCCCCTAATCAGAGCCAGTGGTGGTTTCCCCATTGGGTTAGGGTTTTAGGTTTTAAAATTACTAATGGTTTAGTTTTGAAAGCCCTTTGTCCCTTTTCTTTAGGTCATGCACTTTATTGTTATATTCTTGTGTTAACCATTTATTGCTAGTTGTCAATCTTTTAAGTCATAACCTTAAGTCTTGGTGCTCGTGAGTTGACCAGCCTCTTACCCTAGCCATTACCTGTTGCCATTAGTAAGTCTTAAAGTCTTATAAAATGAAAATCACATGGTCATGGAGCATGTCAGGATGATGTTAGTACCCAGCCACAATGCCATGATAGGTTGCCACCTATCCATGTAACCTTTTCCTATGAAGTGTTCGCCTCAGCCAATTGTCTATCACCATCTGTCAACATATTGATGGTTGGCAAAGCAAGCTTGGGATCCAACGACTACACGCCAACAATGGGGAATCTTTTCAAAAGGAATACTTGCCATGAGATGGCGAGATGATGACAAGTGGCATCTGTTAAGGGAAAATTGGAGTAAACATGAATAATCAATATATCAATATCAAAATACCCAAAACTCAACGAAATATAGAAACAAATAGATCAATCAAACAATAGAACTTCAAAAACCATTGCAAACATCAAAGCTTCATAGCTTCCATTGGTTGCCTATCTCAATCGATCTTGCATGTATGAATAAGGCCCTCAGAGAGTGCACTTCCTTGCTATTCCAAGATGTTCAAATGGGAATGGCTATGATAGTTTCGCCATAAAGATGAGCTTCACAACAGCGATAATAGTATGGTAACAAGTGTGATCACAAGCAATGAAGGAATTGGTGTGAAAGGCGCACTGTAATTCCTATAGAGTAAGTTTACTTAAAGCTTGGATGATTGAAATGGAGGAACAGGGTTCAATTTATAGACTTGAGAGAGAAAAGATCAACGGTATGGAAAGAACAAGAAGGTCAACGGTATAGAAACCTTGAGGAACATGCGTGAATAAGAAGAAGGCAGGTATCGCACAAAATCTATTTTGTTTGAGTTAACTACTTTCTTTTCTAAAGATAAGATATGCTTTTCATAAATTAGAAAGATTTTTTCTAATTTAAGAGATATTGCTAAAAACAAGGTTGATTGAGTCAGTTAACTTAACTTGTGATTTGCTTTTGCATGATTTGAGAGAAATTAAATAATAAATTATTTAATTTTGTGTGCATGGAGAAGAAGACTTATTTTTAGAAGATTTGGAAGATATTTGAAGAATTTGAAGATAAGAAAGCTAATTAAATAAATTTATTTAATTGCTGTGCCTGATTTGGAAGAATAAATAAAATATTTGATTGTATTTTATTTTTAGAGATTGAGAGGATTTAAATAAATTTGATTTGATTTATTCAAATTTGGAAGAATGAATTTTGACTTAATTAAATAATTAAAAATTATTTAATTGTTTGGAAGAATTTAATTAAATAAAGGATTTTATTTAATTTTGACTTTTGAAGAGGTAATTAAATATTTTGATATTTAATTAATTTAGAGGAATGTGAATCGAATAAATAAATTATTTTATTTATTTATTGATAGAGGAATTAGATGGAATAAATATTAAAAATATTTATTTGGACAGAGTTGTGTCATTTTTAGGCGTATACATTTTGACCCTCTTTGATGCAATGCAGTTTAGGACATTGCTTCAAAGAATAAATAGTTTGATAATGATACATGCCCCAGTTTGCCCCTAGTATAGGTTATGACAATAGGATGCCCCCTCGGGAGATTGGACAAGAAGAAGGCAGAAGGCATGAGACGGATAATCTCACGATGAAGAAGGGAAAACTTGGTTAGGTTAAAAGAAAATAGGACGTGTTTCTGAGAAATAGGAGGAAAACAGGAAGAAATGAGTGCAGGAAGTAGGCATAGTCACCACATAGCCAGTTTAGGTTTTGCATGCTATATATAGGAGCTGGGTCCATAAGACAATTCATTTGCACATTTGGCTTTGTTTGATTTGCCTTTGAGAGCTTAGGAGAGCACAGAGCATAGAGTAGTCAGCACTAGGATAGATATTCCGTGCAAGGAGTAGCACTTTGAGTGAGTCTGATGATTCAACCAGCTAGTAGAGGTAGGACCCTTGGTATGTATCACCTAGACTCACTTTTTAGTGCAGTAAATGCTAGGCAAAATTAGGCTAGACAAATGGGCCAGATCGCAGTTTGGTGCATATGACATGCAAACTATGCATCTGTTATTTTGCAGTGCATATAGGATATAGAACGACGCATGCATGAAAGGTACACATGCATGAGTAAGGTTGGTGCATGTATCATTTGATGGTGCATTTACGGTATGAGTCGGTGCATGCAACTAGGCAGCATATTTACAGTATGGGACGACGCATACATGAAATGTTGCGGTGCATGTGTCAGAAGTGGTGCATTTTCTAAGAAATGGTGCATGTACCTTCTATTTTGGTGCATATGATATAGATAATTAGTTTACTTAACATAATTCACTCGATTGACATCTCTTCGAGATTGCAGGAATCTAGTCAAGAGATGTAGTGTGTTGTTTTGATCAATTTGATATGTTAAGTTAGTTGATACGTTTCTATAGATATGTTGAGCATGGAACTTGAATCTTTAGGTTCACACCTTGCTTTATGTGCTTGTAGGAGGAAATATGAGATACATTGATGTCGAGGGAGCAGTTTCACATGCTGACAGAGATGGATTAAGAGGAGCTTGGCGCGATGGGATTAGACTATGTGTGCTTTATGCCTAAGGTTCAAGAAAACCATGGCTTACTAACTGTAGTAGTGGAGAGGTTTCACAACAAGGATAGGACCTTTCACTTCCCAACTGGTGAGATGACAGTGACCTTGGAGGATGTATATAGGATACTCCACTTGCTAATTCAGGGAGAGTTTGTGGAGTATGATCCACAGTGGGATGCAAGACTTGCAGAGTGCAGGTAGGTATTTGATGACCTTGAGTTGGTAGGATAGGCCATCTCTTGGCAGGACATTCATGATTACTATGAATTTTTCCCTCGGGAAGTTGTAGGTTTGATCGGAGGCATTGTATACCCTGATAGGAGATCATATGGGTTCCTGATTGGATGGGGACGGATCATGGAGAGGATGGTCACAGAGGGCACCTGCTATGCTTGGGGTGTCTACATTTTGGTACACCTATACCATGACATGCATCAGGTGGTATAGCATAGGGATTCTAGTCTATCAACAGGTGTCTCACTATTATAGTTTTGGCTATGGGAGCACATTACCATCACTAGGCTGACATGTGTTTTTCAGAGGCAAAGTGGAGAGCCTTACAGCTATGGCTACGCATGAGTGATTTCCTAGCATAGACTAGGGAAGCTCAAGTATTGGAGGCATGCACTAGATGAGGTAGATGTTGTCATCTAGCGACCATATCTGGACTGCGAGCCTTGGGACGACAAGGTAGATGAGCTACCATATTGCTATTAGACTCGATGGCTGATAGGCTAGATGCAGTTCATCCTGGAGAGACAAATTGTCAGCTAGGTTTGGAAGTAGTTTGGGAGGAGATAGGGCATGCCATAGGAGTAGGCTCTATTTGCACGGACTCATACTGAGAGATTTAGATGGGGGCCAGTGGCGTCCTACCAAGAGATAGTGGCAGAGTTTCGACAGATTCCTTATGCTGCCTGGGTGATGAGGAGAGAGATTGCAGATGAAGGGATGACACTAGACTATGAGGAGTGGTTTGTTGATCACCCTTTTCTAAGGTACTTAGGACCTAGAGAGCTGGTTCCTCATATAGACGAGTCAGATTTAGATGATGAGGGCTAGGTTGGTAGGAGGAGGAGGAGGAAGAGAGGAGGATGGGGAGATGGAGGAGGTGATGGAGGAGGGGGAGGTGGTGGAGATGATGGAGGAGGGGGAGGTGGTGGAGATGGAGATAGACCTAAGAAGAGGATGAGAGCTAAGGAGGGACCTTCCCACTCTCAGTAGGTAGTGCTGCCATAGGTTACATAGTAGGCACAGATGCTGCCACCTCAGCAGGTGGCGCAGCAACAGGTACCTCAGCCATAGGGTCAAGGATAGGCATAGGCTTCTCAGGATCCAATACAGTCAGATGTCTAGGAGAGAGCCATTACCATACTGAGAGGGCAGGTTCGGCAGCTACGGGAATAACTTAGGATGGTCGAGGCTCTACGAGAGACAGATGAAGAGGTTATCTCAGGGCTCACTAGAGAGTGACATATGGTAGAGGTGAGGATATGAGTTATCCATGTAGAGAGGGATACAATAGTGGTAGCCCTTGGGATGGATGCTATGAGCACATTTTTAGTTGGAAAGGTGTAGTAGGCCCAGGCATAGCTAGTACAAACACAAGCATAGCTAGCATAGGCTCAGGCATAGTTGGCACAAGTGTAGGGGTAGTTAGTGCAAGTGCAGGGTGAGCTTGCCAGAGTGTAGGCTCAGACACAATACTATTAGGGTTTATACCATGGTCTTGTGCCAGTTAGTCAGAGGGCTCTAAGCTACAGGAGCCAGTCTATGGCTTCTCAAAGAGTAGGTGGATCGAGGTCAGGAGCCTATGTGATGAGGCCACAGTAGTCTGGGGCCATCAGATGAGGGGACTCAAGAGACACTGCTGGGAGTAGTGGTTCACATTAGCAGGGTTAGCAGACACTTGCGCAGAGTTTGGCCCTTACGTACACTTTTTGATGGCTCAGATAGCCGGATATATATATGTACCATTTTTGTACTTTGAGACATGTATCATTGTCTTTGAGATGTATTCATTGTATATGACATTGACTCAGAGATGGACCTTTTGATATTGTACATTTGGAAATGTTTATGATATTTATATGATGTGGTGCAGGAGCACCCCTTCAACAATTCAACTATACATCTAAGGGAGAAGACTAAGGTCTTAATATGTTGTGATGTTTTATGCATTTCTATATTTCGACGTAATAAGGTCTGTTTGACCAATACATCTTATTGTAGTTCGCATCTAGGTTTCTATGCAAGTCTCTAGGACACTTGTCGATCTGTAATAACAAGGTTGTTAGTCAGTTAGAGGTTGTTAGTTGGTTGTTATCTCCCAACTGCTTGGAATTGTCTCCCAGCCACTGGGAACCAAGTCAGTAGTACTCATAATGAGTAGATAAATACCCTAGATCGATTCGATTTCAGAGGAGATATAGATGTGAGAGTAGACAGATTGAATTGGATTGAGGAGTGCAACTGTGAACCTGAATATCTGTATACATTTCTGAAAGCAATAAGAAGATCTTGTTTGTGTTATTTTTTTGGTATTCAAATTCATTGTGCAATCGATTTTCTATTTTGGAATCGAAATGGGTTCTTATCCCATTCCACCAGTTGGATTACTTCGTAATCGGTGGAATGGCTGTACCTACCTATTGGTGTTCTTGTTTTGTACTTTCTGTTTGTTCATTTCATGTTGGCAAGATCATTTGTAGCATGCTTTGATAAACCCTAGCATCCTCATGTGCTAGATTGGAAAAGTCTAAAATCTGTGTTAGCTTGACAGAGGAACAGATTTGGGCAATCGTAGGGTTTGCAATGTTTAAACAACAAAGATTTGCGTGGTTTCATTGGAGATGCATTTTGTGTATATACAACAATTATATGTCGGATACACATTCTGTGAGTATATTGCTATTTCTTATTGAAGTTTTCATATCGAAAAACATATCGGGTTCCATTGGTAGTTTGTATGTCTCGATTATATGTATTAAACATACATGGTGAAAGTACAAGTCTATCGACATATAAAGGAGAGAGAAAGTTGTAGTTTTCAATCAGCATACAAGGAAGTCAATAGTTGGTCAAACCCACCAAATGCATATCTAAGTTGCATGTTATGAATGTACATCACAAAGGTACATTGGTTTTATATGCAAAGGGGTCAGCAGTTCAGTCAAACTGTCGAATGCATAATCAAAATGCATGTTGAGAATATACATTGTTGATATACAAGCTCTGTGTATATCGCTAATGAGTATTGGGTTCATTCCCTATTTATCCCGCAGTTGAATAGTTGTGAGTATCCCGCAGATGCATATTGTGGTTGTATGTGATGAATTTACATTGTAAATGTACATCGGGTTGATACAAGGAAGTCAATGGTTGACTTCGACGAATGCATGTTCCATTTGCATGTTGTCATTGTATGTGGGAAATATACATTTTGCATGTTACAAGGAGTGACTGGTAGGAGCGGTAGGAGGAACCAGCATGACAAGTCAAAAATTGTATGTACAAAGCCGAATGTATCAAGTTGATAGGAACCGTCGGAGTGAAACATATCAGGGAAGCCGATAGGATATGTGTTGCCGATAGGCAACCCATGCAAGTTTGTACATTGGTGTAATGCATGCGATCAGAGTATGGTTATTTTGTCCGGTTGATTGGGTGATGTCTGGCCAATGGGAAAGTAAGAGAAACATACAAAGGTAAATGTATGTTGGTAAGTAGGTGATACCTATTTTGCACGTTTCTGTTGGCAGCTCTGCATCATGATGATGCAGCTATTTTGATGCTTTCTATACTTATGAGTTATGGATGCATTTCTATTGTATGATGGTACTTATGTGATGCATATTTTGACTATGTCTATATGATGTTGATCTAATGCAGACTTTTATATGATGCTATGTTACCTAAAGTAGTTTTAGATGTTTATGATGCTATGTGACCAAATGTAGACTTTAGATGTGTTTACTTGATATGTCTCTAATGTGCAAATGCAAATGGTATCTATATGATTATGCAATTTATGTGATGCACTTCTCTATGTTTTTGACTTTTTTGTTGACACTATGTGATGATTGTAAAAATGTATATGGATGACCTAATGCACTTTATTATGTATACAACTGATTTAATCATGTAAATGACTATCTCATGTGATATGATATGCAACTGTATGCTATGTTTTTATGATGTCCAAATGTACTCTATTGACACAAAGATGACATAATGATAGATAGAAGATTGATTTGAAAGAATGACTTGATAGAAAGACTCACAAGCTTCATTTTGTATTGTTACTCTACATTGTTTGGATCTTTTATTGCATGGGATACAGATGTATGGATGTTTAATGGATGTATGATGGATGTTTTTCTTTTGACATCTTGATGGTGCAAGTATTTTGAAGTGTTTATTTCATCATTGGGTGATTTTTTTTGGTACCTTTTCTGAATGTTGTAAGTTAATACAAGCATCTAGGTATAATTGAATCGAGATGACCTAAGTATCACTTACATGGGTTTTGATTTAGCAAGTTAATGCAAGCATCGAGCTATAATTGAACTGAGATGACTTGAGTATTTCTTGCATATCAACAGACAAGGATTTCCCTCATTCATGTTAGACCTTTGATGTCCTCGATGATCTTTTGCCGATCATGTCTTCAGACAAGGCATCACATTACTAAAGTTTAATCCCCAAATAGCAAACAAAGAAAATAATCATGCCCCCATCATAGCATCTCTAGCTTTTGGCATCCTTGAGTAGCATACAAAGACATGATAATAGAAATAAAGACATTGCAACCTAACCATGATTTCAACTACAAAACATGTTTGCATTTAGATGTGTTTGTTTCTTGCCATAATTTAGCTAAAATAATTTAGAATGCCTTAGGTGTTTGCTTGCTTTTCTTTGGATAGGTTAAAATTTTGCATCAGGGCTTCTTCTTGAAAAGAATGGGTTTTGTTTGTGCTTGCTTGCCTGGTGAAAGTTTCCACAATACTTATTGGTGAGATGGACCCTAAGGGACTAGCCTAGTGCCTCAGGGGCTCATTGCTAAATGGCCTTGCCTACATGATGACGCAGAGGCAACGTAGTTTAGGGTGAACCCTAATGGACCTAAGACCTAGGCAATAGAAAGTGATGTGGACTTAGATAGATAGAAGGACTAGACATGGGATAGATGGGTGAGTGGAGCCTCGAGGGCGCAATTGAAGAATGGCCTTGCCTACGTGACGACGCAGAGGCAACGTAGTTCATGGACTTGGACCATGGATGGACTAGAGGATAGATGACAAGATATGGGATGGACAAGGAAGCCTCGAGGGCACATTAAAAATGGCCTTGCCTACGTGACAACGTAGAGGCATCATAGTTCATGGACTTGGATGATGGCTACTAATGACAGATGCTATGTTAGGCTGACACTATGGATAGGATATGGGATAAAACCTTGGTTGACAAGGCAACAAACAGATAGAGTATCAAGCCATGATAGGTTATCGTTAGGATTTTCATTATGGAATATTTATGGATCTAATGGGACATGAGTGAAAGAAGAATGGAGACAAGGTGATTGGTTTCCCAGAGATGGAGGAAGTGGTTTATCACAAGTAACACCTATTTACTAGGTTTTCACCACTTGCTTTTATTTGCATAAAAGATATAAAGTATGCATGATGCCTATTTGGTAGGTTTTCATCATGATACCTATCAAAGGCACCTGTTTGCCAGGTTTTCACCAAACAATGATTTTTTTTGCATTTTTTTGTATTTTTTAATTTTTTTGTATTTTATGCCCCCCTTACATTGGGGTTCTCCTAGGTATACAACTAGAGAAGATGCATGCTATTGATTGGGACCTCGAATAGCTCACCCTCTGATGTTGCTAACTGATATGCCCCTGATCCATAAGTAGCTATGATCACATAAGGCCCAAGCCAGTTGGGTTCAAATTTGCCTTTCTTTTCCCAATCCTGTTGATTACGGGGGTTCTCCTTAAGTACTAGGTCTCCAACTTTAAAGACTCTTGGGCCGACTCTGTGGCTATAGCTTCATGACATCATTTGTTGATATGCTTTGAGATGGTCAAAGGCTTTCTATCTCCTTTCCTCTAGCAACTCTAGTTCTTGTAATCTAGAAAATCTGTACTCTTCATATGTTATGAGACGACACCCTGAGAGATGGTAACTCAACCTCAATGGGGAGGATAGCTTCTAAGCCATAGACAATGGCGTAAGGGGTAGCACCTATGGGAGTGTGTATACTAGTTTTAGAGGCTCACAGAGTGGGATTGAGTTGGATGTGCCAATCACGGCTAGCATCATTGACTATCTTCTTGAGGAGTTTCAAGATGGTCTTGTTGGATGCTTTTGCTTGGCCGTTGCCTTGGGGGTAATAGGGTGTGGAGAAATAGTGTTGGATTTTGAATCAGTCATAGAGTTCTTGGACATCCTAGTTTATGAAGGGTCTTCCATTATTTGTGATAATGGATGAGGGAATTCCGTATCTGCAGATGAGGTAATTGAGGATGAATGAGGAGATTTGCTTACCTGTGACGGTGGTGAGGGGGATGGATCCACTTGGTGAAGTACTCAATGGTAGTTATTATGAATTTGTGGCCATTAGATGAGGGTGGATGGATTTTTCCCACAAGGTCGAGTCCCCATTGACAAAAGGGCCAAGGTGTTGTTAAAGGTCTCAACTCTTGAGTAGGTGCATGTATCAGGTTCCCATGTATCTGGCACTACTTGCACTTCTTCACAAATTGATATGAATTTGTTTCCATGTTCAACCAATAATAACCCAAACGCATGAGTTTCTTAGCTAAGGAAGGACTGCTAGAGTGTGTTTCACAGATCCCTTCATTTACGTCTTGTAAGGAGGTTTGGGATTCTTCTCATTCTAAACAACAGAGTAAAGTACCATCCAAACCATGTTGGTATGGGTGTCAGCAATAATGGTATAACGAGAGGTTTGGTGTATAAAGGTACGTCGTTGGTTTGAAGATAAGTTAGGTGGGAGGGTGTTGTCCTTGAGGTAAGTGTAAACCTTACTGTACCAAGGTGAATCAGATCTAACTAATAGGCATATGGAATGGGTTTTCTGGAAGATCATAAGCTGGTTGCTGAATTGATTCCACTAAGAACTCATACCGTGACTCATTCTCTGGGATTTCAAGAAGAGAGGCAATGGTTTCCATGGCATCTACTACTTTGTTTTCAACATGAGGTATTTTCTTGAAAGAGATGATCACAAAGTATTCCTTAAAGTCCTCGACCATCCGCTTGTATGGGACAAGCTTCTCATCTTTGGTTTGGTAGTCGTCATTGACTTGATTGATCACTAGTTGAGAATCACCATAGACATGTAGCTCTTTGATTTTCCACTATGTTGCCATTTTGAGGCCAATGACCAAGGCTTCATTATCTGCTATGTTGTTGGTGCATGGGAATAACAAACAGTAGGACTTCGGTATGGTGTCGCCATGAGGAGTTACAAACAAGATTCTTGCCCTTGATCCATGGTTCTTGTAGGACCCATCAAAGTAAAGTTTCCAGGAATGTGTTGATATATTGAATAAGGATTTATCTGGAAACTCAAATTGCATTGGTGTGGTGTCCTGTAGTGGTGCATCTTCTAACTAATTAGCAATGACTTGTCCCTTGATAGCCTTTCTATCTACATACTCAATGTCATATTCACTTAGGAGCATTACCCATTTGGCTAAGTGACCTGTTAGAGCTGCTTTACTTAGTAAGTACTTTAGTGGATCTATTTTTGCAATAAGTTTGACTAGATGTGCTAGCATATAATGTTGGAGTTTTTGGGAAGAAAAAACTATCACAAGACATGATCTTTCTATCTGAGAGTATTGCAACTCATAGCCCACCAATGTGCGACTGATGTAGTAGATGAAGGGCCCCAAGAGCTGTTGGTGTAGTAGATATGTATAGTAGTAATGGCTTCCCTTGGATAGGAGGCATGAGAATAGGTGGATTCATAAGATACTCTTTTAGTTTGTCGAATGCCTCTTTGCATTTCTCATCCCATCTGAATGGAATGTTCTTATGTAGGAGATGGTTGAAGGGTTGACACTTGTCTGCCAGTTGTGATATGAACCTATGGATTGCTTGTAGCTTGCCCTGTAGAGATATTAGTTGAGTAAGAGTCTTGGGTGGTGGCATGTCCATAATAGCCTTGACTTTGGTGGGGTCCATTTTTATTCCATTTTCCTGATACAATAAAACCTAAGAGCTTGCCTGAGGTGACTCCAAACACACATTTCTTAGGGTTCAACCCGACTTTGAATTGTTCTAGTCTCTGAAAGACTTTCTCTAACACATCTAGGTGTGATTCTCTTATGAGTGACTTTGCAAGGATATCATCTACATAATCTTCCATTGTGACATGCATCATATCATGGAATATAGTGGTCATAGCATGTTGATATGTGGCTCATGTGTTCTTTAGCCCAAATGGCATGACATTCCAGCAGAAAGTGCCCCATGGACAAGTAAAAGTTGTCTTATGCTGGTCTTCTAGTGCTATCCTAATCTAATTATATCCTGAGAAGCCATCCATGGGAGATAACATGGTATGCCCTACCGTTAAGTCGACTATGATATCTATATTTCGCAACGAAAAATCATCCTTGCGGCAAGCATTGTTTAGATCTCTAAAATCATTGCATAGTCTAACTTGGCCATCAGGTTTGGACACTAGTACTATGTTGGAGACCCATTTCAGATAGTATATAGCTCTGATGAACCCTACATCTATTAGTTTCTTGAGTTCTTTTACAAGTAGTACAATTTGTGGATGCATCGTTCTAAGCTTTTCTTTCACTGGTTTCACTCCTAGATCTAGTGGAAGGTGATGTAGAATCAAATCTGGATGTAAACCTGACATATCTGGATATGACCAAGTAGAATTGACTTTCTTTCTCTTGAAGAATGGTACAAACTTAGTCTTCTTTGGTGGGGTTAGAGACTTAGCAAAGTGAATGATCTTATGTTGTTCCTTTGTTCCAATGTTAACAGGTTCTATAGGTTCCACTATAATCTGAGACTTCTCCTGGTGCATTGCATTGGGGAGAGTGTCAAGCCTTCCATCATCAGGTGCCATAGTTGGGTTTTCACCATCAGATGCATCCTTTCTTTTTACTATTTTAGGATCTGACACTACCACGGAGTGGTTTTCACAATCAGATCCAAGTTTTATTTTGATATTTTTGTGACTAGAATGCTTGGCACCCTCTCTAAAATAAGCCATGGTATTAAGTTCAATGGCAAAACCAACTTTATGATCTCCGTTAGGTAGGTTGTCTCTAAGTTCCATATAGTTAATATAGGCATCATCATTTTGGAACATATCTAGTTGCGGGGTTCCTTGTAGATCCCAATCAATAAGCTCGGGATGCATAAGGGGGAGAGAGTCGGAGGATAGATCTGATTCATTGATAGTTTGAATGGATATGTTAGGAGGATGGGTAGGGAGGGTGTTTGGGATGGTACTTTCCTCTAAATTGTTTATTACGATAGAACTTGAACCTTCCTTGAAAGTCATATTCTCAGGGATAGGCAAATCACACTCTAATGGCCTATCCGGTAGCATTTGTCCCTCATGGTAGGGGCTATAAGTTTGAATGGTGTCAATCTCTTTGTCATCATAGGAATGTTTTGTTAGTTAATCCCATTCATATTCATTGGAATTTGTCACTGTCCTCTTGAAGGGTATGAATCATTTCCACAAGACAAGCATTTGCTTTAGCTTTGCCCTTATCTTTATATCCTAGACCTTTTGTAGTTCTAGCCAAGGAGGATGAAGAAGGTTGAATGGGTTCTACAATTCCTTCTTTTCTTAGGCCGATGGGGCCTTAACCTTCATAGCCAATTCTGTGTAGGATAGACTCATCATTCCCATAGATTTCCGTTGGGAGCTTAGGTGGTTCTTGTTGTGTGCTCTCTTCTTCTTCTATGTAAAGCCATTGTAAGATATCTCTTTCCTTTGTTTCATCTGATAGGGTCCCCCATTTTACAAAGGGAGCTGTGGGAGGTGTAGGAGGACTAGATGGCTTTGGAAAATGCTTGGGTCGCCCAAAGGATCTAGGAGATAGTGGCAATTTAACTAGATTGAGGCTGTACTCAATGGAGTATTCCCGTACTCATTTCTTTGATGGTAATTTTCTTCTCTTTGGGCTTGGATGAGGAAGCTTCAGAGGTAGAATCATGCTCTAGGGTAGGGGATGTAGATGCTCTATTGTTGGGTATGATGCGGTCAGGTTTTGAGAGGATAGAGTTACAATGCTAAAAGGGGTCAGGATCACCTTGGATGGTGACTTACTGGCCATTATGAGGGAATTTTATGCATTGGTTATAGGTAGAAGGCATAGCTTTACAGGCATGAATCCATGGTCTACCTAGGAGAATATTATAGGCTAGCTCCCTATCTAGGACTTGGGACACAATGTCTTTTATCACTGGTCCCACTTGTATGGGTAATACCGTTGTTCCTTTGGTAGTTCTCTCATCTTCATCATAAGCTTTGATAGTAATCTTCTTCCTTGGATCAATTGCATTTTTAGAGAACCCCAATGTAAGGACCAACTTAAGCATACAAATATTTAAACCAGCTCCCCCATCAATGAGAACCCTCTTGATGCAGTGCTTATGGATGAAGGCAATGATATGTAAAGGGGTGTTATGAGGTTGAGACACTGAGAGGTCATCTTGTTTGGTAAATGATATGGTACTCAAGGATGTCAGATTACCTACCATGGCTTGAAACTTCTCTTGGGCCAAGTTAGTGGGTATAGTTGTTTCCACCAAGGCTTTATCAAGAATCTCCTTGTGGGAAGGAGATAGATGCAACAACTCTAAGATAGAAATGCGGGTAGGAGTCTTCTATAGTTGGTCTATGATGCTGTACTAGTGGAAGTTGGACTGAGAAGGTGATGACCTTGGAGAACTGGTATTCAATGTGACCTTACCACTGTGGGTAATGATACTGCAATCAGTTTTGTTGGGCTCTAATTTTTGGATGGGCGTAACCACATTGATTTGTGGGACTTTCTTTGATATGCAATTGATGGTATAATAGAATGGCACACTTGTGTAATTGGCATTACTATTCCCATTATTCTGATTTTGCTTGTTGTAGTTATTGTTGTTGTTGTTGTTGTTGCTGTTGTTGTTGTTGTACGATCTATCATGATTGAGAAGTGGATCTTTGTAAGCCACATGCATCTCATTAGAAGTATGTTGTTGAGCACCTCCTTCATTTTGATCAAGTATGTCTTGAATAACATGTTTGAGATGGATACAATTGTTGGTTGTATGTCCTCTTCCTCTATGATACTCACAATAGTTGGTGTCTTTCAAATAGTGAGGTTTTATTTGAGGTTCATAATTGCTTGTTGGCGGTAGAGAGATTTCATTGTTCGCTAATAGCTTCCTCAATGCGGATTCTTCGAACTCACCTAGCGGTGTGAACTTTCACCTTGGATTTGAGTTGAACCATGGTCTTGGCTCCCGAGAGAATGTTTTGTTGGGCGTAACATTGCTTACCTCTCCTTTGAGAGTGAGTATTGGTTGTTGTTTGGGAGCCGCCACCTTGGCATCAACTACTCCATCATTGACAACATTTTTATTTTTAGTCCAAAACTTTGATTTGTCAGCCATGTAGTTGGAGGTAGGTGTCTCCTTGTATAACTTGATTTTCCCCTTGGCAATCATAGATTTTTCAATGACCTTTAAAAATGAGGTAGGGCATTGAATTTGTATTTGATAGCTTAGATCGAAGTTGAGGTTGTGGACAAACATCTCCATTAATTACTTCTTCGGTACATCATATGAGCATTTACTTGCTAGTTGTCTCCACCTTTGTAGGAAGGTGGTGAATGATTCGCCACTCTTTTGCTTGCTATTGCATAGGTCAAGCATGGAGACTTCGTGTTCAATATTGTAAAAGAAGTGCGTGATGAATTTGTTGACTAACTCATCAAAAGTTTTGACACCTGGTGGAAGTCTTGAGAACCACTCCATGGCTTGACTACCTAAAGATCTAGGGAATAGTCTCATTAAGAAAGCCTCATTGTGAGCTACTTCAATGCATGTGACATTGAATTCCCTAATGTGATCTCTAGGGTCCCCTTTCCCTTTGTACTTGTCAAACTTAGGAACTTTGAATCGAAAGGGGAATGGTATCATGTTCAAACTTTTATCAAAGGGGTATGGTGTAATATCTTCCAAGGAGTATGTTTTAGTGTTTGTACCTATCTTGAGATCTGTCATTTGTTGCGTTAGACCCTTGATTTGTTTCCTCATTTCTTCCATAGGTGTGTTTGGGTCTATGACTTTCTTTCCTTTGTCCTCACCAAAGTGGTGTTCATTATTATCCTCTCGGTCTCTTTGATTTTTCTTAGATCGAAATTAGTGGGAACATTAATTCCAAGATTTGCAAGATGATAACTAAGGGTCCTCATGGAGCACTTTCTCTAGCAAGTGTTGGAATTTCCAACCTTGGAGGTGTCCTTGATATTCTTCGTGAGAGATTTCCTCATCACTATCATGAGGGGTGACAATATGGTCAGATGATCTGGCCATTTCAAGTTGGTTTTGGTATTGAGATCTAGTAAGAAGCATGCAAGGTGATGTGGGATGCGGTGGGATGAAATTAGAGATTTTGACAAGGTACCGATGGAGACTATTGAGAATAGGATACTTGTGACAAGATTTGGACAAGGGACACTCTCAATCAATGATTCCAAGTAAGACAACCGATACAAGATGATAGCCACTAGTAAGGGTACTTGATACCTATCTTATTGTGTAGGGACTAGTCGTGCACCAAGACCACTACTATGTTGATAATTGAGAGGGGGGGTGAATCAGTTATCTTAATTAATTTAGCTTTCTGTTCTTCTTTAAAAATTAGTGCAACATCAAAGCAAATAAGCATCCATAGGAAATAAAGTCAATACACATAACACAATGATTTTCACATGGAAAACCCTGTTAAGGAAAAAAACCACAGGGTGACTAACCCAAGAATGTATTCTCTGTTAGAAGAATAGAAATACAAAATGGCACTTGGCAATTAAGGCTCACTACCCAAGCACACTGCTCACAAGAGGCTCACTGCCTACAATATACAAAGAAAAGTAACTAGGTACTTGAACTGATGAGAAGCATCCACATATACCAATGTTCAGTTCTAGTTAGCCTCAATATACTGATCTACTACACTTCATTCTTCCTCTTCTTTAGTGCTGATGTCCTGTCACATACCATATCATTATTATTGCTTCCACTCTGCTCTTTGCCTTTTTCACACTTCACAATACACCACACACACCTTCACATCCAAATCCATCTGGTATATATATCCACACTAATGATTTCAACACTTTTCTAGTCGACATCCAGAATAGTCAATATTTTCCCAAACTCTGATCTATCAGCTGAATCCTCACTTATCAAGTGATGCATATCAAAGAGATGCTTATAGAAGTCATCAATCATGTCAGCCAATCATGAATGATACCTTAGGAAACTTAATCACCATCAATATCACATCCGGATTTAGGTCTGATGCTCTGTCAGTTAGGTCTTCCTCTATCTACTCTACCAATTAGGAACCCAACACTCAAGTGCTCATATCTATTCACTCTTCTGTCACCAAAAGCTAAGTCCTTGGAATATATCAGTCAAGGTACTCCTCTTAACTTCCCCAAATCTATACTTTACTGAGATACTTCCTCTGAGAGATCCGGACTTGACTGTCGGACCTTGCTGCCTGCTCTATTCTTGCTTACCGGACCACAACACTTCTTCAATTTGACTTCCAGTAAAGACACACCATGTCTTGCGGATGTGTGGGATGGACTTTGTTGCCATCAATGACAACACTAATGAAGCCACACAGTGTCTCTTGCCAACAATCTCCCCCTTTGGCATTGATGGCAACACTTAGTGAAAAATTGACTAAGTGTCACACTATACTCCCCCTTGGCTAATGCACTATTCTTATGAACATTTTTTGGAGTTCCCCCTTAGCTAGATTCCTCATTTTTCACTGCTCCTCACTCCCCCTTTGACATCAATGGAAAAGGGTGGGGTCCACACATAAAAATTTGCAAAACTTAATCTATACTTAATCGCATAAGTATATTATCTGGTTATACTTTACATATACTTTAGTATATCTGCAAAAGTGTTTTTCAATTGTACAAGTTCTGTTGCCCAACTTAGCTTCATCATGTCCAAAATTGAGATGTGATCACTCAACAAGAATGTAAAACCTTCTGCCTTCTTGAGATCTGTCAGATCACTGGTCTGGGCTATGGCCTAACCATTAGTTAGGGCTTCATGCATAGCCTCTAATTTAGGGATAATGATCCCTCTAAGTTCACTCAACCTGTTTATTCTATTTTTCTTCTCCTTCTCAAGTGTCTTTATTTCATTTATGACTACAATAGTCTAACACTCTTGATTTACTATGGAGGAGGATAGAGGATCAAAACTTTGAGATAAACTTAATAGTTTATCCTCTTTCTCTTTTAATTTCTTCTTAATGTCCTTGGTCACTTTAGGCCAGGATAAACAAAATTTATATATATCTCCCCCATCTTTGAGAGAATTTTCTAGGTTCTTTATTCTGATATCCATAACTCTCCTATCATTTGATATTAACCCTTATACCTCTGATAATCTTTTTACCAAAAACTCCTTCCGGACGTTATCTTCTGTGGACTTTTCTAAGGAATCAAAATGTTTGCTAACACTATTAACTAGAGATTTGAGATTACCAGATGAAGAGGCTGAGGGATCCTTTTGAAAAGATGGCATGATCTTCTCCAATACACTGGATGCAGTTTCTATGAGTTTGCAGTCTTCCATGTGAGACTTCAGAAGTTTTTCTTTTGCCTTTTTTGAAGTAAAGGATGCTAGCTTCATGGTTTGAACCGGGGAGAGGGAGTCAAAATTGAATGGTCCTTGAAGAAGTTTTGGTTCATCAAACTCCATCATCTCCTTGGTTAAGAATTCTTCGACTGCTTCTGCTGTGTCTCTTGTCGGTGACAGGGTTTTGTCCCCTTTTGCAGCCTTACCACTATCATCTGTGGTCTTTTCTGTTGGAGTTTTCTCTCCTTCTATAGCCTTACTTCTGTCATCTTCTTTTTCCTTCTCCTCTACTTCTTGACTGATCTTTTCTTTTACTCTTTCTTCTTCTTTAGATCTGAAGTCTGCAAGGGAAATTGGATGAGAGATGTTTGCTTGTTCATGGACTTTCTCTTCTGGAGCAGAGGATTCTAAGTCCGTATCTTTCTCTTCACCTGTCTCCTTTACCTCTTCTACTACAGTCTTAGTGGATTCTTCTTTGTTATCCATTCCTGAGGGATCACCACCTAAATCCTCTACAATAGGAATATTGAATCTTTTATAGGCATTCCAGAGGATTTCTTCTATTTCTTTTGCCACTTTATCAGTTTCTCCAAGCATAAGCTGATTCATTCTAGCCTTACTCCGGAACTCATGCAATCTTTGAAGATCATATCTATTTGTTTCAGTGTAGTTGAAGGATAGAGCTGAATAGCTATCTGTTCTCTAATCTCTAAGTCCTTAGCCTTGGCATTTTCTTTTCTCATTTCAAGTTCCTTTTCTAAACTTTTAGGAATTAGAGAAATTATTTCAATAAATGCTTTATTGTATATGTTCAAGTACTTAACTGTGGCTTCCTCCAAGATCTTTCTATCTACATCATTATATGCATCATAGAATTCTATTATTGGTTACAGGTTCCCATCCACAGTAACTGCTTTAACTACATCATCTAATGATAGAGTGGGCCTTTCAACAAACTCTTCTGCCTCTGCCTACTTGGTTTCACTGGATACTTTCTTCTTCTTCTTCATCTTCTTGATCTCCTCATTAGATTCTATCTCTTCATCATCCTTCTGACTTATGTAAGACCTTGTTGCCTTTGTCTTTGTTCTCTTTTCACCTTTACCAGATGATTTTGCTTCTGGTTTTGATGCCTTTGAGCTATTGGTAGTGGCGGATGCAGAGCTCTTAGAGGATCTGGTCCAGGAGGGGGCTTCTACCAGAGCACTTTCTTTTTCTACCTTTTCCTTTTATTTTTCTGCCCTTTCCATCTTATCCCTATTTGCATCAAGTGCCTCTTTTGAGATGCCATATCTTTTGCCAACATTCTCTACTTCTTTTCTCACTTTTCTCTTCATCTCCGGTTGCCTTAGCTCCACATGAACTTTTACACTTAGTTCTTGGTAAGTTCCAAACCTTTCTACCTTAGTATCTTTGGGCTGGCTCAACAGATGTTGGATATGTAGTTCTAGGATTTTCTCATCAACCTCATACCCTATTGGCATGATCCACACTATCCTTGGTTCTACTGCCTCCATAAGACATTGATCAATGTCTACCATAAAGCACACTATATCCTTGTATTTTTCAACTAGGGATTGGGGAATTCTTTCTCTAGCCTGCATCATGCTTTGGAAGTTTTTGAAATAACCCCATAGTGCTATGTTTGTGCCTTGGCATCACCAAGTCCATGCAAGTAATCTCTGATTTGAATTGCAACAGGTCTGTCATTTTGCCATACCCAGCCACTGGATCTGGGCAACTCATTCATAAAGTAGAAGAACAAACATAGTATCAGCCCACCATACTTGAAAGAGTTCTTCTTGATCTTTTGTAGGTTTTCCATTAGTTGGCTTAGAAGGAGTTCACAAAGATCATAATCTGTATTCTTTCTCAACATTTCATAAGTAGTGTAGATTGATGTTATGGATATAGAATTTTCTCTACTAGAGTGGTATATCTTGTAGCCAATAATCATGGAGGCAAACTTGATGTCTAGATCTATGATATCCTCAACTATCATTGCTCTTTTATCAAATTTAGATCCGGTAGCCTCAGTCACAATTTGGTTTTTGACTAATTTGAGAGTAGGAATCCCACTGGTTGAGTGTAATCTGGTTACTTCCCTAATGGCATCCTTTGTGATCTTAAACAACTTATTCAACCACATGAAGTTATCATGCACTCTGCTTAACACATACTGAACCCATTCATCTTCTGCAACATAGGGGAAATGGATACAATGTCCAAAGTGTTTGTCCCGGATAGCCTTGTATTGTGGTTTGAGTTCAAAAGCATCATCTATTAACTAGTTGTGATAGATATCCCTTAACTTGGATCCCCCAAATTCTTCAATATTCACATGAATGTAAACCCTAAGATCTTCTACATGCAGAATTCCATGTGGAAAGCTAGAAAATGCACCTAAGGGATCAATTTCTAGGGATTTATAGGGATGTTTTCTAAATTTAGGGCGTGGCCTATCAGTGATCTTCACCACATTCAGAGTAGTCATCTTTCAAAGATTCATAGAGAGATTTTCAAGAGTAGAAAACACCTTTTACGCTTCTAGGGTTCACGATATGAACCAGATTGGATTGCTGGATGAATCGACTTCTACAGTTGATCTTTGATGGGCTTGAGGTAATTTGTTGCAGAGCTCCTTTTCTTTTCTTCTTGAATGTAAAATGAGCTAATGTTTAATAAGAGAACCCTTATATTTCTTTGCAAGCCCTAATTTCATATTACAATAAATGCGTAACTTAAGTCATTCCAGTTAGCCTTGTTCTCTTTGTTCTGAAAAAATCTTTTTCAGATTACTGAGAAGCATTTTAGAGTTGTTCTTAGTGATGATTGACAATCTATCTTCCTTTCTCCAAACATTTCATCTATCTGCAGATCAAGATTCCTTTGTTTGAATCATATCGAATCTAACTATGAAAGACCTACTTCTTACCGGATGACTATTGAACCAGATTAGTCTTGAAGATTAACCTGTTCAAAACTTCTTGCGGATCTTCCATCTCTTTACCAAAGCTTATTTAGATGTTCCTCTATGAACCCTTTAATCAACAACTTTTCTTGTGCCAATTTCAGACACCAATTAATTGGCTGGGGGAAAATATTTTTCCTTGTGTCTCTCCCTAAGCCAGAGCTCACCACTTAATTTCTGGAAGGAATATCAACACCAAATTCTGGTGCGGATCCATCCCCAACATTTTCTATACTCCTCTTTATCCAAATCTTGTTCATCTCCCTTTTAACTTCATCCACATTCACTTTTCCTTTTCCTTTGTCTTGATTCTGATTATGATGCACTGGACCCCTTTTATCCTGATTCTTGTTTCTACAGAATTTGGCAATATGACCAGATCTATTGCAATTGTGACAAACAACATTTCTTTGAATTTTTGACTGATATCCTCTTGATCTACATTGATTAGCCATATGTCCCATTCTATTGCATGCAAAGCATCTACCATTGAATGAGTTGTTCATTTGCATATTTCTACATTCATGAGATTTGTGACCATACCTTTTGTAGTTGAAACACTATCTGGAGAAAGATGAATTAGATTGATTCATTCTCTTTCTGCACTAATTTATTTTATGACCAAAGTTATTATAGTTGTGGCAGTATCCATTGAAGGATGGATATCTTTGAGCATTGGGTTGCCTTACCGGAGCTCTTCTAGACTGGTTTCTTTGATTTCTTGATCCAAAATTCTTCTGACCGGATCCAGAGCTTTCACCTTTCTCATATCCCAAGCCATGCTTGTCATCTACCCTCTTTTGACTTTCAAGAAGAACTTCAAGTTGAGCAGAGCTTATCTTGAATTTTTCTTTGTATTCATTTGTTGTTTGAAGATCCTTTTTAAGAGTGTCTATTTGATCCTCAAGTTTTTCTTCATTATCTCTAGCATCTTCAAGATCAGATTCCAGATGCCTGATTATTCTATCCATTTTGTGGTAGTCTTCTGACTTCTCCTTGAGAGATCGATTTAGATTGTCTTCAATTTTTCTTTTCTCTTCAATTTCTTGGGTGAATTTTATAACTCCTGATTTCATTTCATGTCTTACCATAATGACCTCTTTTGCTAACTTTTCACATAACTTAGTTTTCTCTTTCAGATCTTCATTTGTATCATTTGTTTCACCTAGACTAGCTAATTGCTAAAGTAGATCCTTTCTCTTTTTCATAGAGATACTCAGTTTCCCTTTTAGTTCATTTATGAAATCATCATCCTGTTTGAGTCTTTCCTTCAATTCATTGACTTTAGAGTTAGATTGCTCAAGATCATTTAAGGCAGACTAATGTTGTTCCCTCATACCATACACATCCATTTGAATTCCCAGATCTTCCTCAAGCTGTTAGGCTCTGATTGGAGGAACTTATCTCTGATACCAATTGTTGATAACTGAGAGGGGGGGTGAATTAGTTATCTTAAGTAATTTAACTTTATGTTCTTCTTTAACAATTAGTGCAACATCAAAGAAAATAAGTATCCATAGGAAACAAAGTCAATACACATAACACAATGATTTTCACATGGAAAACCCTGTTAAGGAAAAAAACCATGGGGTGACTAACCCAAGAATGTATTCTCTGTTAGAAGAATAGAAATACAAAATGGCACTTGCCAATTAGGGCTCACTGCCCAAGCACACTACTCACAAGAGGCTCACTGCCTACAAGATACAAAGAAAAGTAACTAGGTACTTGAACTGATGAGAAGCATCCACATATGCTAAGGTTCAGTTCCAGTTAGGCTCAATATACTGATCTAATGCACTTCATTCTTCCTCTTCTTTAGTGCTGCTATCCTGTCACATACCGGATCGTTATTATTGCTTCCACTCTGTTCTCTGCCTTTTTTGCACTTCACAATACACCACACACACCTTCACATCCAAATCCATCTGGTATATATATCCGCACTAATGTTTTCAGCACTTTTCTAGTCGGCATTCGGAATAGTCAATATTTTTCCAAACTCTAATCTGTCAACTAAATCCTCACTTACCAAGTGATGTGTATCAAAGAGATGCTTATAGAATTCATCAATCATGTTGGCCAACCATGAATGATACCTTAGGAAACTTAATCACCATCAATATCACATCTGGATTTAGGTCTGATGCTCTGCCGGTTAGGTCTTCCTCTATCTACTTTGCCAATCAGGAACCCAACACTCAAGTGCTCATATATGTTCACTCTTCTGTCACCGAAGGCTAAGTCCTTGCAATATATCAGTCAAGGTACTCCTCTTGACTTCTCCAAATCTACACTTTACTAAGATACTTCCTCTGAGAGATCCAGACCTGACTGTCGGACCTTGCTACCTGCTCTGTTCTTACTTACTGAACCACAACACTTCTTCAATTTGACTTCTGGTAAAGACACACCATGTCCTGTGGATGTGTGGGATGGACTTTGTTGCCATCAATGACAACACTAATGAAGCCACACAGTGTCTCTTGCCAACATAGTGAAGTTTTGTGACTTACTAGGGTTACTTGAATCCAAAATGAGCTGAAAAAGGAGCCTATGCTAATCTAATATGGGATACTTTGACTTTGGACTAGGGGGACCTGATAGAAGGTGAATGAGATGACTCACAAAAGAGAGAGTTTGACATGAAATGGATGGAAAAGTGACTACAGGGTAAGACCTGGTCTCAAAATTTGGAATTAGACTAAAATGGGTACTCAGAAATGACAAAATGTTTCTCTCAAAGACTGTGGAAGTGCTCACTATCACACATGCACAGAACATATGCACCACAACAACTGGTAAATGTGTAGAAAGTCAATGTATAAGAGCAACATTGGTAAATTTCAAATGTGCCATAACAGGTTGCAGAAGTATAGTAAGTCAGTATAGATGCACCGTAAGTCGGCACAAATGCGCAGCAAAAGAGGACGAATGCACTGCTCTAGTTTTTTCAGTGTTTTTTGCAAGTTTTTGGTAATTTCCTAATGTTTTTGGTATCTGTGGTTGCAAGAAGGTCTTTTTGATGTAATTTTCTGAAATTATGGTAAGAAGACACAGCAAACACAAAGAATGTTTTATGGTTTTTTATTTTTTTGTGATTTTTTTACTCTTTTTGGACTAAAAGAAAGTAAGTACAAACCTAGGTATCAAAGGACAATATAAAACCAAATTCTCACTATCTCTAGTGAAGCATCTTTGGGAGGTGATAATCGCCCTTCCCTACATTAGATTATAGGGGTTTTGCGACACTAAGACAAAGGTGTTTAATAAAGGCAACCATTCGAGTGGTTATACATGCGGCAGCACAACTCTGTGTTATGCAGTCTCCCAGCTTGCAAGGGTTGTGCCTTGGAGGGTTTTGTGGTAGGTTAGCTATCGGTATAACACAATTGCACTTGTTGTTTGAAGCTTTCACTCCAAACAAAATTTATTTATAGTGGCTTGGTAGGGCTTGGCGTCTAGCCTGTTACCACTTAGGATCATTCCTACTTGGATGAATGGTATCCAAGAGTAGGCCCCTCTCAAGGAAAAACACATGCAAAAATGATATGTCTGGCATTTTGGTCACCCAAGATAGGGGAGACCATAGGCCTGGTATCATTCCCAAAACATAGAAGATAGTGGTTCTTTTCCCCTAGTTAAAATGAGAAAAACTAGATGAGCTATCTACTTGGGCAAGCACAAAATTTTGTTAACTTTGAAGTGATAAGAAAATAGCAATGGTTCAATTTTACCTAGATAGCAATGATGTGTTCAATTTTACCCAGATAGTAGTGATTTGTTAACTCTGAAGTGATAACAAGATAGCAATGGTTCAATTTTACCTAGATAGCAATTATGTGTTCAATTTTAGCCCAGATAGCAATTGTAGACACCTAAAAATGTCTCGACCATCAAACCGACTCCCGACATCCCTAAACTATCAATTTCCCTTCTATTCAATTAATTAAATTTTTATTTAATTAATTATCCCTTCATCACCCAATTTTCCATCATTTTATCCCCAACAATTGAATTAATTTGATTAATTCAATAGTTCAAACCTTAGCCAATTGATTTAATAAATATGCAATATTTATTTGGTTAATTTCCTTCTCCTCACTAAATCCAATTAATTAGCTAAATCATGTTTTACTAACTAATTCAGCCTATTAATTGACCTATCCCTACCCTAGACAATTAAATAGATATTATTTAATTGCCTATCCTAGCCTACCTCATCCTAGCCCTAGGGTTAATTAAATCAAACCTATGTTTAATTAATCCTAACCTCTCATTTCAATGGTCAAACCTAGTTTAACACCCTTCCCTGCATCCTCCAAATGAAAAAATTGAAATATATCCACATAAGTCAATTTTTTATTTAAATACATCCCACATCACAATTAATTCCTCTTACAACCCCTTACCATACCCATGCCTCATTTATCTCCACTTATCCCCAAATAAATTTTTAATTCATTTTACATTCCCCGTATGAATCTTTAATTCAAAAATAATTATTCACACCCATACTCATTTAATTACCCCTTTTCCCAAAATGAATAAAAGATTTACTTTTATTCCTAGCCCTCCATTCGTCCAAGATCTAATCTAGGCCCTCCACCATTGATCTTGTAAATCAATGTCCACCCTTAGATCAAAATCTCTCCAAAATATCTATAAATACTTCATCCTCCAACCCATTTTGGAATCTAATTTCCAAGTAGAGTTATCATGCCAAAATATCTAATGAGCTAGTCTTTAGTGAGTTGCAAATTGAGATAGCATTTCACATTTGAATCATTATCTAGGGATTATCATGTCTTAAGAACTCTTGGGTGCAAGTTTCCTCTCCCCTTGATGAGATTGGGTTTTCATGTCTAGGTATAAACTCTTTGTTTTAATTTGTATTTAGTTTATATTTAACCTTTGATTTGATTTCCTAATCTATAGCAATAGCAATGATTCAATTACCGCCTTCCTAGTTAAGACTGTGAGATTTGCATGAGCATCCATTAACTTTCCCGTTAGAAATCAAAGTGTGAGTTAACAAGTGCAACTATATGATTCTAAACCAGTACCTAGCTTGCAAAACAGATCAAGAGTGTTCCTACAAAAAGACATCAACATTAGAAAAAACTTCAAGGAAATCCTAAAAATCACTACCTAGATCATATGCGTAGCTTCATAGCTTGAATGCGCAAAAATAGAGCTTAGAAGTGCCACAATACATATGTGCTAAGATAGAGGTCAAAAGGATAGGAAATTAGTGTATATGCACTGAACTAACAGATGTGTCATGTCAGAGGATAGATGCATTAGAATAGAGTCTGTGTGTGTCGAAAGGGTATATGCACCGAAACAAACAATAGGTGCAACGGATCGGAGACTGTATGCATCGAAGGAATGTATGCACCATAACAAATAGCAGATGCATGTTAGGACATGTCAAATGCACATATTACTCCTATGTACGGCTTTCTAAAACATAAAAACTCAATTTTTTCGTTAAATTTGGGGCTAGGCCCCACGGTGGGCACTAAAAATGTTAAGGGAAAATTGGAGTAAACATGAATAATCAATATAGCAATATCAAAATACCCAAAACTCAACGAAATATAAAAATAAAGAGATCAATCAAACAAAAGAACTTCAAAAACCTTTGCAAAAATCATAGCTTCATAGCTTCTGTTGGTTGCCTATCTTAATTGATCTCGCATGTATAAATAAGGCCCTCAGAGAGTACACTTCCTTGCTATTCCAAGATGTTCAAATGGGAACAGCTATGACAGTTTCGCCATGAAGATAAGCTTCACAACAATGATAATAGTATGGTAACAAGTGTGATTGCAAGAAATGAAGGAATTGGTGCCAAATGTGTGCTGTAATTCCTACAGAGTAAGTTTACTTAAAGCCTGGATGATTGAAATGGAGGAACAAGGTTCAATTTATAGACTTGAGAGAGAAAAGATCAACGGTATAGAAAGAACAAGAAGATCAATGGTATTGAAACCTTGAGGAACGTGTGTGAATAAGAAGAAGACAAGTGTCACACAAAAGCTATTTTGTTTGAGTTAACTACTTTCTTTTGTAAAGATAAGATATGCTTTTCATAAATTAGAAATCTTTTTTCTAATTGAAGAGATATTGATAAAACAAGGTTGATTGAGTCAGTTAACTCAACTTGTGATTTGCTTTTGCATGATTTGAGAGAAATTAAATGATAAATTATTTAATTTTGTGTGCATGGAGAAGAAGACTTATTTTTAGAAGATTTGGAAGATATTTGAAGAATTTGAAGATAAGAAAGCTAATTAAATAAATTTATTTAATTGTTGTGCATGATTTAGAAGAATAAATAAAATATTTGATTGTATTTTATTTTTTAGAGATTGAGAGGATTTAAATAAATTTGATTTGATTTATTCAAATTTGGAAGAATGAATTTTGACTTAATTAAATAATTAAGAATTATTTAATTGTTTGGAAGAATTTAATTAAATAAAGGATTTTATTTAATTTTGACTTTTGAAGAGGTAATTAAATATTTTGATATTTAATTAATTTAGAGGAATGTGAATCGAATAAATAAATTTGTTCATTTATTTATTGATAGAGGAATTAGATGGAATAAATATTAAGAATATTTATTTGGATAGAGTCATGTCATTTTTAGGTGTATACAACATCCACTGATTAAAAATCAAATATAATAAAGGCGCATGGGTGCTATGTCACATCATCATGTGGTAGGTGTATGGTGGGCCCTCTTTGGCTACGATGTCGCACAAAGGTGACACACATCCAATCTATGCTGAAGATGATTTGATGTGCAGGGAAGGTACCGATGATTTGGATCACTTTCATTGGGTGGTGACTTGTCAACCAAGATGACTAAGATTGTCAAATCTAGTCAGTGAATCAAGTCCGTGGATTTTAGAAAGGTGACAAATGATCAACGGTCTAAATTCAAAAATGCAAATGAAGAAAATTTTCAAGTGACTATGGCACAAGTAGTGTTATGGTTTCTACAACCTCCATTAATGTATAGAGTGGTATGGGAATTTGATGTTATAATAGCATAATTCAAGGTATTTCCTATGATTCTTCAAGGAGAAATCATGTTCAAAGCTAGAGAATCATCAAAATGAGCAAGGGAAAACAATTATGCACATCTGCAATGTCAAAACTAGTAAGTCATTATCTCTCCCTTGCACTTAGTTTTGTATCTATAAGAATTTTCTAAGACATTTAGGGCAATCATTAATTGCATAAACCCTATGTTGCCTACATAAAATAGAAAATGAGTTAGTCAAGTCAAGCTTTGACCTTAAAATGTAGCTTGGACGAAGACATCATGATTCAGTGTCCTAGATCATCTAAGAGACCTCTGACAAATTTAGGAGAGGTTGGCAGAAATGATAAAATATATGACCTTTCTGTAGATAGTTGAGATGCTAGGATCCCTATGTTTGGTTGGAGTCTATTTGAGCATTAGCACAAGCGAAGTGATTACAGAGCCCCAATCTGCCATGCTTGGACCCTTGACTTAGCTAAATTAATATGCCTTGATTTCTTCATGAACACATGCATGATGAGAGTTGTAGCAACTAGGTATGAACCTAAGATCATATTTGTCTTGTCTAGAAATGGCAATGTTATCATTAGATTCACTAAGGCATATATTACTACTGTCTTCAAGCTTGATTCTACTGCTAGTATACCTATAGATTTGAATGCTTTTAGAGAAAAATACAAAACTCTTAGGTATGCATATAGATCTCATAAATTGGCCAAGCATAGTTTAAAGGGGGTTGATGGAGCTTTGATCAAAATCCCTAACACAAAAGAGGAGCCTCTCCAATGCAGCCCGTTCATGGAATATTTTGTTAAAACCTATCATAGCTTGTGTCATGTTCTTAGAAGAGATGCATTAGATAGAATGTCAGTGTCTCTAATGATGATGGTAGCATATATCTAATATTATGGAGCTGAGAAGCCATATGATTATGCAGGTTACTTGTAAAAAAAGATGCATGAACAAATGATGGCCATTAAGAACAATATGTACACTCAAGATCCCCATATAAAATTCACTTGGTATTCATTAATTTGCCACATGATCTTATTTTCTCTGTTTGGCCATTGGGGCAAAGAGTTGCATTTGAGAATGGCTGATGCAGAAGGCAATGCCATTCCAGTTCAGATGTGGACCTACATGCTAGACATGCATTTCAAATATGATAGCTATGTCGCTTTTGAGGAGCATTTTGTGAGGAAAATATTGGGATTTCTGGAGCTAGCTGCATAAAGGATATCAAAGGAGATTAAGGATTTTCTAAGACGAATGGAGAGGACCCCCCATCTAAAGATCAATCACAATTGGGGAGATTGGTTTTTACATAAAAATACAACTTGTATCAGAATCTATCAGTGTGAAGCTCCACCCTATTCCTTACCAAAATTTTTGCCCAAAAGAATAAGATTTATGGAGATCATCAGATAGCTGAATGAAGTATATAAGGAACATTTTACAAAACATAAGAAGGGATCTCTTATCCCAACATCTCTGAAGCTTCATGATTTTATTACAATTGATAAGAGTGGCTTGGACCAAATTGGTTTCATGTTGCAATGCTATAGGATGAGTATGGAGAAGATAAGACTCTTTGATCTTGAAGGTTTTATTCATGAAACAAGGCATAAAGTCAGTAGGCCTACATATCCACACCATGTCCTACTTGATGAGGATACTATTAGAAAATGTGAATCAATGCAGTAAGTGCTTTTCTTAAGAAATAAGTGGAAATTGATAATGGATGCAGAGAAAAGGAAAAATAATTTTAACTCTGCATATCAAGGGGCTTTCATTGAGATTCAAAACCCCATTGAAAGAATCAAAATGTTCTTTGGTAAAGGAGATGAATTGATTGCTGAGGTACTTGCTGGAGAAGAAAAGCCCACATATCAGCCAAGCAGTTCAAGGGGCAAGTACATTAGGAAAGGTTCCCCTGACTCCCTTGAAGCCCTTGCCCCAAAGAGAGAAAAGATAATTGATCTTCAAGCAGAAAGAGAAATCAAAGTTGTGAATCTAGAGGAGGAGGTGACAGAGGAAAAAGACCCACAACCCTCACATCAATTGCATTCTCTCCCGAGGATAGCACCAAATGCCTCCCCTAAGAATAGGTTGGCAAGATCCACAGTCAACAATGAGGTGGACACCGAAGATGTGAGGGAGGTGGAATGCAATTAATTTATCTCTGATGATGCATTCATTGTCACTCCAAAATTCAAATCCTTTGTGTTGAGAACAAGGAGTGAAGAATTTTAGAAAAATATAGAAGAAGAAAAAAGTGGTGCAAACCCTTCAGAATACGATGCTATCACAAGGAGGGTCTTGAGTGAAGTGAACAAGGACATTAGTGCCATGACTCCTGAGGAAGGGAGAGCACTTGTGAGGAGAAGAAAAATCTTACTATTTCCACATTAGATGCTGTCAGATGCTATTGCATTTGATACCATTACTAGGGATGATGCAGATGTAAGTGAAGAACAGTCCAGGAGGGCATTACAGGGTGCTATCTTTGACCCTAAATTTGATACCTTGGCTATCTGGGCATTGCTCCCAAATAGTAAGAAACCAAGGGTAGGTTTAGATGAATTGACTGGTAATGTGATCATCAAGAGGGTGTCAGACACCCCTACTCCTCAGGTGGCTAACTTGAATGTACAGATGACACATTTTGCAGAGGAAGCAACACTCAAACTGCAGAAAGATTATAATGAATTATTTAGGAAATATACAGAGGCAATGGCCAAACTTAGTGTTTATGAGAGTCAACCTCAATTGGATGTTGGTCCATCTCAAATTCCTCCAATTATAAAGACTATAGAATCATTAGCAGTGGACAAACAACCCTTGCTCCAAGAAATAGAGGTACTGAAAGAAGAGAATAAGAAGTTGAAAGAAGAAGTAGAAGGTAAAGTGGAGGTTGTAGCCACAAATTTAATCACGTATAGAATCAACAAGATATTGGCCAGGTTGGAGGAGACCCATAGGTCTTATTCTCTATTAAGGATAGCACGTGAAAAACATGAATCAGACAAATAGAGACTATCAACTATGAAGACTAGATGGCAACCAAGGATTGGAAAAATTAGAGACTTTCTCAAGTATTCAAGATATGATCTAGATGCTCCTCCTAAGATGTAGTTGGTAGCAAGCATGTTGGAAAAATTTAAGGAGGTGGCTACTTATCAATTAAAATTGGATACAATACTAAGGGATAAAATGTAAGCAGTTGAGAAGATAGACACAAAATGGTTACCTCACATTTTAGAATCTGATGGGACAACAAAGGACATGAACAAGTGGAAAAAGGAAATTATCGATAATGGTAATTAGTTAATTCCATCTTGTTGTGATAATGGAGATCCAGCTCTGCATGTGTTAAGTTAGACACTTGAGAAGATGCATGTGGTGGACATCACATTTGAATTATTCGGTAGAAGTGTCAAAAAGTATCCTAGATGCACAGTATGTCAGCGACAATGGTAAGATAGCAGAAGTCGTCTCATTTCCTTAGCCAGCTGATAGTACATACAATATGTGGTAGGATAGATATGGACCTAAAGAATGACAACTTGGCTACTATCTTCCAATTACAACAATGCAGATCCCTAGGTAGGTCCTCATGTTTCTCAAGGCCAACCACTTCTTCTTTTCTTTTTCCTCTAGTACAATTAATGTTTCCTCAGCACCTTTGGGTGCTTCTCCATATTCATTGAATTTGAAAGTCAATGTATTAATTACTGAGGGTACACATTCCTGTTATATAATGGAACTATATTGCTCATTTTAGGTGGTTGAAGACTTGGAAAATTTTGGAGAAGTAATGAAAATATAGGCTTTTTGGGTTGCTCTATTTTCTATGTTGTAAGTTTATGAGATATATGTTGGGTGTCTTATGCATAAAATTTATCAATTTCATGTTGTTTCTAAATGAGTAATGCTTTGTTGCATGTATCTGGTTATCCGTCTCCAAATTGTTTATGCTTTTCTTCTAAATCTGAGTACCTAAGGGTTATTCAAGGTTCTGGAACATGGGTTCTCTATGTTGAATGTTTAATCTTCTACTTTTGTTCAAAGAACAAATTAAATGTTTTGGATTAAGAATTAGGAAAAATATATTGCAATGAGGATATCTATAAGTATGGATAATTGAATACTCAATCCTAGGAAGTATTTGTAAGGAAGATACTAGAGAATCCCCTTGAAATCTAATTGTTATTCTAAGTCTATGGTTAACATCCACATATATATGTCTAGTTGACTCCATGCCCTGAGATAGGCACCAGTCTATTTCTGTATTGAGATTATGATTCAAGGTCTTAGTCTTTCATCCAAACATAAAAAACTAAATTAGAATATCATTTACAAACATGTAGGATTTATAAGTAGTTTTAGGACCCAAAATCCTCTATATCACAACTAAACATAAGGCCCAAATCTAGCCCCTTTTCACTTATCTTACAGTTTTGGTCTTCATTAGAGAGGATTTACCTGCTTTATGTCAACATCTCAATAAGTTTACAGAAATATTTCATAGATGTTGGATAGTGAATACCCCCCTAGGTTTTACAGAGCCTAAAGAAGGAGAGGAGATATTTATAGAGTCTATATCATGTACTATTGGCCCCTGGCCTAAGAATCTTGTTGATGAGTGATGGCTACCTTATAAGGATAATTGGGAAACATCCATCTTGGGAAAAACCCAACAAGATCTAAGGATGGAAGTTTATTTTTTGATGAAGAAGGCTAGAAGTGAAGTTAACTGAGGTAATGTTAGAAATAGCTTAATGTGTTGATCAGTGTACTGATTGTTGTGTGGTTGCACAACATGCCCCATTTTGCCTTAGTAAACAGGGACACAAATTTTTGCTTCTGCTTGTTCTTTGTTTTCTTGCTTTGGGTGGCTTGGTAAAAATCAGTTAAGTATATCACTCATGCACATGCATGTGCCTCATAAGAGAAGGCCAAATGTCAAAGTCAAAATCTTCTATCATAATCCTCATAATCTGGAAGAGCACAAAATTCTAAGTAGTTTTGCCTTTTGCATCACCCTGATATTCCTTAAGGATAAGGAGTTATACTTGGTCAAAGTTTAGTCAAGCCGAATATTTCCATAGGGTCATATTTGTTAACATTAGTCATATTTGCTAGATGACCTAGATATATGAAGATCACCTGATATCCGCATGATACTACAATATTGTTGTTCCCAAAATCAGCTATGCTCATTTTTGTAGACAACCCCACGAAACTTGTCCGTTTCATGAATCTACACTCTAAGATCGCGAATCGAGAAAAGATGTTCTTGTTCTCGTGCGAGGTCATTTGACATTTTAAAACTCGTTTACGATGTTTCCTTGAATTGATTTCTTAATATTTGCGAAGAATATTCAAGTCGTAAATTGGTTAAGGTGTTAATTTTAGTCATTTTTGAGTGTTAGGTAAATTTTGACTCTTGATATGCAAGAGCGGCAAAAAATGCCGCTCTTACATATTATTTTAAGTTTGTTTTTTGTTTTGACGTAATGTCGGCAAAAAATGCTGCTATTACATCGTTTTAAGCTCAAATGTGCAAGAGCGGTTAAATTCACCGCCATCGCACATGTCTTTCATCGGAGTTTCACCAACATGTAATGTCGGCCATTTTCGCCAACTTTGCATATTGGTCGATTTAAATGTAGTAGCAGCCGAAATCCCCGCCCGAACAGGATCTTCAGGATTTTGATGTCGAGTGCCATTAATGGCCACTCGTGCCAGGTGATTAAACTCCAATTTCAACCTTTAAAAAGCGTCATTGCTCCCCATTGTTGTCATTTCCTATGCTAAAACCTTTTGAGTTGACTTACCAACGCTCTCCTCGACCACCTGATTGCATACTCCAGATCTGCGACGGATTTTGCGTTGAAGACCGAATATAGGGCTTTCAGTTCTAAACGGGTATGTACTCCTTGTGTTTTCTATTTTCCTCTCTCATCGGATTAAGGTTTATGTCGTTTAGGTTTTTGATTCTGATTTTCGATGCGTTTTGTTTTAAGTTTTGTCATTTTAGTGTTTTGTCTTTAGAATGCCCTAGGTTTTACCTCGAAAACCCTAGGAATTCTATTGCCCTAGGTTTTACCTCGAAAACCCTCGCATACATCCCATTTTCGTAACATCGGCAGATTTTGCCGAGCATACCTGGGGTCGATGTAACCCTTATCAAAATGTGCATTGTCGGCAGATTTCGCTGAACCTTCAATTGTATCAGGTGACCCTTGCCGTGTCTAATCGGTGAATCTCTAGACTCACTTAAAACCTGCAAACTTCACCTTGCAATGCAACAGCGGCCGAAATCACCGCCCGGACTTCACTTTACCGTGCAATGCAACAGTGGTAAATTTTACTACTTGAACTCCACACCTATCAAATATGCATTGTCGTCGAAATTCGACGCTCGGACATGTATGGAACTTCCCTCGTGATAGCGGCGAAATTCGCCGATCAAACATGGAAAGTGACAAACACAACGTAGTCATCAAATGCAGCATCGGCATTTTTTGCCGCCCTGACATAAAAACCTTCCATTCTTTTTGCCTATAGTAGCGGTAAAATCTGCCGCTCTTACCAACTCAAATTTTCCCAACACATGCAAAGGCGGCAAAATTCGCTGCCGATGCAAATAATACAAAACCCCCATATGCAAGGGCGGCGAATTTTGCCGCCCGTGCAAAAAATATCTCAAATTTTCCTAACACTGGAAAATCTCCAATTTTGTTTTCCCGAGCCTGCTTTTCCTCTGATTCTTGGCTAGCTCGCACTATAGCCCTTTTTCAAGCGCATTCCCCTAGTCGTGATCGTCAACATGCAATTTTCCCAGATTGCCCATATTTTCCCCTGATTGCATGATCATGATTTCTGTTGCAGTTTCTCTTGCGGAGCTCCGTTCAACGTCAAACTTCTTCTCGGTAAAAGTCATCCAAATGACTGAATTGTCTCTGAAGAAGGCAAAAGCAATGAAATACAAATATCAAGGTGTTTTCCCAATCACCTCAGTCCATTCTAATGTTGAGGACATTAGAGATACGGAGATTGGCCATGTTGATATGGCTGAGTTTGTAGAGAGAACCAAGTCAAGCAACCCCAGTGCCATGATGAGGAAGATAGTGGAAAGTAATATTCATCTGGTATCCTCCTTCCCAGTGGCAGCTCACAATACAGAATTTGTTCTTCAGTGTGCCCATTTTTATAAAAAAGATATTAGAGCCGTGGTGGACGCCAGTGGTAATGTAATAATCAGGTTGGATCCTGAGTTCATTGACAAGGTGTTCATGTGTCCTCCTGTGACAGAAGTATTAAAGCTTGATTTCATTGAAGCTCAAAAGGAATATGACAAGAATCCAGAGAAGGCAAAGAAAGTGATCAACAACAAATGGTTGAAGACTGCAAGGTCAAGTTTGTCAAGGTGGCCACGCAGCTTTCCTCAAAGTGACTTTGTGGAAGAAGTTGGTGATTTGATTACCCTCCTCAGTAGGATAAGAGGTTTGTCCTTCTCTTCACAATTTCATGAATGGATGTATCCTTTCATTAAGGTCATACTCCAAGGCAAGCAGGTTATTTTCTGGGGAGAGCAAATCAGTAACGCTTTGCATGATCACCTGACGAAGGTATCCACTACCTCCAAGTTCTTCATGACTTCCTACCTGGTATACATTGCAGCCTCCATGAGGATTTTTCCAGGATTATCATCAGAAGGGGATAGGAGAATAGTCCCAGTATATCAGTATTATTCTCAGCTAACACTAAAAGGTTCTGTTGTGTGGTTACACAAAATGCCCCATTTTGCATTATCAAAACAGGGACCCAACTTTTTGGCTTGGCTTGTGTTGTCTGCTTTCTGGCGGTTTGGTAAAAATGAGTCAGGTGCATCATCATCATGAAGGTCAGGATGAGGTAGGTCATCATCATGAGGTCAGTTTGTCAAAGTTCATATTTTGTTTCTGTGACCTCATATTTAGAAAGAGCTTGAAATTCTAGGCAGGTTTGCCTTTTACATCACCCTAAAATTCGTCCATATGAGAAAGTTATGACAGGTCAAAGGTCTGGTCAAACATGATTTTAGGAGGGTCATATTTCATAACAACAAGCATCATGATATTATAATATCATGCTAATATTATAATATCACCCTACTTAGAAAATCCACCATTTGCATATTTGCATGCGCATGTCAAAGTCCTATCGGAGGGTCATCATCCTGATCTTTCAAGGGAAGGTCATATTTACTGATATTCGCTAATATGATGATGACATCATCATATCCTCCTGATCTCCTTTTGCATGATCATGATGATCACCCTATCTTTTAAGGGGGGGTGATACTCTCAGCAGCATGATCATATTTTAAATATCACCCTAGCACTAACCTGATAATCGCAAGTGATCATCATATTTTTATCCTGTCATGTTGTCAAGATCATCATGATCTTGTTTACCTGATATTTCATAATGTCCTCCTGCCGAGAAATATGACCTTTTGCAAATATCCTGATGACGTCATCCTGATCTGATAAACGAAGAAGCAAATATCAGGATGACATCATCATCACATTTCTCCTTCGGCAGGATATTTTCCAAAGCATGATCCGGTTCGCGAATATGATGATGACGTCATGTTCTAAGTTTAACAAAAGCCCCGGATATCCTGATCACTTCATCTAGACATTCAGAAGGGGGAGCATCATATTTCCAAAATATCATGCAGACGAAAGTTTTAAGTCTTGCTGTCGGCCTTATCTTGAGTTATCATGCCGATAGAACATGTCTTCCCGATGGAAGGGCATCATCATGATTTTTGGCATCGGTATAAGTTTAACCGTCGGCCTAATGTAAAATTGTCATTCCGACAGTGTGTAGTCACGCCGATACATACATGCATCATATACAGAGCCGGATTCGAAGGAAGGTTAAAAGTAGTTTTTTCTTTTGTATATTTTGCGATGTATATGCACTATTTTGAACCCGATATACATGAAAATGGGTGGGAAAACAGAGCGATAGAAATTTGAAAGCCCGACTGCCTGATTTTTGGTCAACGATGGTTGACCCGAGTGTTTTGATGCTGTTTATGCATTTAGTGCATATTTTCCACTGATTTGGAGCCCGATTGCCTGTAGCTACACATTTTGGGCTTGTTTAATAAAACGTTTAAATTCCTGTTGTTTATCCACATGATGATGAACTTAATGTTTGTCTATTTATTTGCAGGAAGTCATGATGCTGTTAGAGTTGTTGCTGAGCATTGTATGGTTGCACATGGAGGCAACATGAACCAGAAGTGAGGAGGATATTGTCAAATATGATGTTTGCCAGCTGGAGACCGAATCAAATCAAAGATGCTGGAATATTCTGTGCCAGCTGTACATTTGCCAACTGGCGAAGCATGTGCTATTCATCTAGACCGTTGATTATTATGAGAGGATCCTGATCCTTGGATCATTGTAACTGTTTTCTTGCATTTGCTCTATATAAGAGCCAGAGCTTGTCAAAAATAAAAGAGGATAGATAGATATATCTGGCAATAAGGCTAATAGAGAAGAGAAAAGAGATACACAAACACATCTAGCAATAAGGCCAATTACTGTAGAATCAATTAGGAGATCGGATTACTGAGACTAATGAGGATAGAATTGTTGAAATGTCAAGGTTCTTTCTTCAGATCACTGTAAATGTACCTATTCTTGAGCATGCTGAATGGATATGAAGTTTCAAATTACATCCTGATTGTAAATTTTACGTAATCTTCCTGTTGATTTCTAGATATGTACTGGTGAATGCTGTGTTCAACTAGAAGCGCTTTCATTTCATTACATGTTGTTGTCAACTTTTCCTTTGAAGATTTGCACTGGATCATGCGGATTTGTGGAATGTCCTGGTGAAGTATGATTCTAGTTTCCTTCTTTTCATTGCATGTATGGGAGCTTGTATGTGGATCAGTGATCTCAGTCAAGTAGTTTTGGGAATCTCATTCTTTAACCCTTTTCCTTTTTTTAATTTCATAAATTCATCACCATAACTGCAAGTCATGACAAATAACAAGCAGAACAGAGAAATATGCTGAAATCCCGTAGGTAACTGAAAATCATTAGCATATTTGAGTTAAATGCATGTAGTATTGAAAATGTCATGCAAAGAATCATAAATACTGGTAGAAATCATGCAAATATCAGCCTGTAGGCACATTATTTGACTAAATTCACAGTGCAGAGGTAGAATTATTAGAGATTTATGCAGAACAGACATACAGAGCAGGATATTTGGAGGAATAATGATGAACTTTGCAGAAATACGTAAGGCCCCTGAATGGAAAACAGCAACACACATCAACCACTGAGTAATGTCAGTAGATTAAGACCTAATCAACGGAGACTTGGGATCATGAATTCTCTAAATTCATCGTATCTTTCAAGATGAGTAAAGGTTGTTGTGTAACTTTTATTCTATGTTTGTGAATGACTAACATCATGAGCAACATAAATTGGCGCTAGAAGGAGGGCCTAGCTGTTTCTCAACAAATAAATTCTTTTCAGTTGACGTGATATCCCCTGCTTCTGTTTATCAGCCCGCTTTAAATCTTGCAAACATATATGCAGGCCCCTCGCTTCTAACGCAACATAAATTGGTGCTAGAAGGAGGGAAGAACTGGAAAAGACACCATTGCTTCAGTCATCATTCATTTTATGCAGGCCCCTCGCTCCTAACGCAACATAAATTGGCGCTAGAAGGAGGGCATGAGCTGTGAATTTCTGGATTTCTACAAATATTGCATAAATATTTCAGCATTTCAGTTAAATGTCTGCAAATATCTCTTATCTGAGATGTTTTGGTTGCACCTTTACAAAGATCTAGCCCAAAACATCAAAGATTAGTTTGATTTTCTGAACTTTCAAGTTTTATTCTGAGATATGATAGATCTCATTAAAATTTCAAAATACTAAAAAATTGAAAAATAGAGTCTCATTTTGATGGATGTATATGAAGGCAATTGTCAAGTTAACATTCCTTTATTTCAGGAAACTTTGAGTAGGCAGCTTTACCCTCACAGTTTGTCTAACTTTGGTTTATCTACCTGTTGTAGGATACACCAGACTGTGGAACACAGCGAAATAAATTGTTTAACTTTCCTTACAAGATTGGATTTATATTTGAAAGGACTAATATTCTTCCCGGATGTGTTCAGGGCCGAAACTTGCCAGGAAAATGAAGAAATTTGCCAGGAAAATAAAGAAATTCTGGAGCAACAAGCAGATGCAGCACCAGAAGTTATTAATTGTCCAGACACTGAAGTGGATCGTTCTGAAGATTTTGAATTATACTTGTCTAGAAATATACAGTGTAGTCAATTATTAGGTTTACCCATTGATGATGTCTTGATTGAAAGCTGGTGCAGATTACATGATGAAGAGCATTCAGAGAGAGATTGCTACCCTTGCTTGGTCATGATGAAAAAGATTCTAGAAAATATAGTAGCTGAATTAGTTCCAGAAGGTAAAGAAGAGGAAACATCTTTCCTGGATTCATTCTATGGTGAGATTGATAGGAGTTCTCTACTTCCTAATACAAGTAAGGATCAGTCAGTATGCAGGTATGAATCTTGTGAAAATTCTAGAGAAGAAACCACTCATCAGGATAATATTTTTGATTCTGATCTTAATACTTTTGATAAAGAAGATGAAACATCTTTCCTGGAGTCATTCTATGGTAAAGAGAAGTGTAAACAAATAGTAGAGCAATTTAAATGCACTCCTAATGATGAAGTTCCTATGATAGTAACTCAGGGAGTCATAGAAAATAAAATAAATGCTGATTTACTACCTAACTTCTTTGAATTGAATGATCAAATACAAGAATGTTGCAGGTTAATGGAACCAGGCACTTTACTAGATAGAAGATGCGAGCTATTTAATGAACAATGCCTGAAAGATGAAGATGTAGAAGACTTTGGAGTTGTTGTGCATAATCAGATGTCACTCCAAAAATATTTTGAAAATGAAATAGGGAAGTCTTCTTATCAGTTGAATGCCAATTCTCCTTTACAGTCAAGTGATTTAGAAATGATAAATTTCTGTATACCAGGTTATGATCATAAAGATACTCATTTAGATGCTGATGTGCAGGAAATTGAAGAAAATATTGAGAAGTTTCCTGAACTGGAAGATAAACTGAACATCTGGAATGAAGGGATAAAGCTGGATAAAGATGAAGAATTAATACATCAAGAGTCATACATCCTTCAATTTGAAGAGAGACCAGACACTGAGCTAAGCAGTGAAAATATAATGACAAATGGAAGATCAGCTGGCAATGAACAAGCATGTCCAACAAAATCAAAAATACACCAGGTTGTATTTCTCCTTTCCACAGTAAATGATGTTGATTACTATTTTGATTATGGAAATTCAGGAGATAGGACATGCACATGGATTAATCATGAACATGATGAGCTTCCTCAGTTGCTGATCATCAAGAGTTATTCTGTTGAATACAATGAATTCAGAATATCAGAATATTTTTCAGAATATAAAGATAAATTTTCTAGGTTGAGAACCATAACTGATACCCTAATGCTCTTGCACAATCAAAAGAAGTATGCAAATACAGGTGTATTTGGGTCATTTGCTGGTTTTTGTTTGCCTAGTAGTGGTTTGTATATAATTTTGTAGGCTAGTTGTTTGTACAGTTTGCTTGTTTTGCTTTCTGTTGTTTCCTTTTCATAGGTTAGTTGTTTGTACAGGCTGCTTTTTGCTTTGCGTTGTTGAGTCTTTGTTTTGGTTGGGCAAAACTGGTGCACCTTGTTACTTAAGAACACTACATAAATTGTTAGAATTTAAAAGTTGAATATAAGTTTTTACATAGGTTGTAACTCATATCAGTGTAGGTATTCTTGATCAGGTCTGTGGTATCATATTCATCAGTACTACTTTTCTTGATCAAGGTGAACCTCACAATGACACACCTAACAGCCTTGGGTTTATTGAACATATCAGTGTAGGTGTTAAGTGAAAAATCTAAAGGTTGCCCTTGCTACCATTGCAATTCTCAACTTAATTTCAACAAGTGACCATTCCTTGTATCATGAGGCTACAACTGTTATATCTTAAGAATTAAATTCAAAATATAAAATAAATAAAATAATAAAATGGATTTTCTGAAATCTAGATTAAGTCATCTAAGTAACTCTACCGGAGCTATAGACGCTTGCTGGCAGTGGGGCTCTACTTAGGGGAATTGCAACGATAACCTTGCCGGGGCTATGGACGCCTGCTGGCAGCAAGGCTCTATCCGGTTGGCTATGAGGGATGAACCAAACTACGTAGCTTAACACCAGTCACTGACCTATTCAACTCACTTTCAAGATGAGTATATGAATCACATGCACACAATTGATCCCTTATCAATTCATTGTTACATTGATGAACATGATACCAGTTAGCAAGGATTAGGATGCTCATGCTTAATAGGAGTTGGAAATTTATGTTTTAATTTATCCTCACCTTTTGAATTATTTGAATTTTGTTGTTTTCTTTGGTGGCAAGTTGTTGTGTGGTTACACAACACGCCCCATTTTGCATTATCAAAACAGGGACCCAACTTTTTGGCTTGGCTTATGTTGTCTGCTTTCTGGCGGTTTGGTAAAAATGAGTCAGGTGCATCATGATCATGAAGGTCAGGATGAGGTAGGTCATCATCATGAGGTCAGTTTGTCAAAGTTCATATTTTTTTTCTGTGACCTCATATTTAGAAAGAGCTTGAAATTCTAGGCAGGTTTGCCTTTTACATCACCCTAAAATTCGTCCATATGAGAAAGTTATGACAGGTCAAAGGTCTGGTCAAACATGATTTTAGGAGGGTCATATTTCATAACAATGAGCATCATGATATTATAATATCATGCTGATATTATAATATCACCCTGCTTAGAAAATCCACCGTTTGCATATTTGCATGCGCATGTCAAAGTCCTATCGGAGGGTCATCATCCTGATCTTTCAAGGGAAGGTCATATTTGCTGATATTTGCTAATATGATGATGACGTCATCATATCCTCCTGATCTCCTTTTGCATGATCATGATGATCACCCTATCTTTTAAGGGGGGGTGATACTCTCAGCAGCATGATCATATTTTAAATATCACCCTAGCGCTAACCTGATAATCGCAAGTGATCATCATATTTTTATCCTGTCATGTTGTCAAGATCATCATGATCTTGTTTACCCGATATTTCGTAATGTCCTCCTGCCGAGAAATATGACCTTTTGCAAATATCCTGATGACGTCATCCCGATCTGATAAACTAAGAAGCAAATATTAGGATGACATCATCATCACATTTCTCCTTCGACAGGATATTTTCCAAAGCATGATCCGGTTCGCGAATATGATGATGACGTCATGTTCTAAGTTTAACAAAAGCCCCGGATATCCTGATCACTTCATCTGGACATTCGGAAGGGGGAGCATCATATTTCCAAAATATCATGCAGACGAAAGTTTTAAGTCTTGCTGTCAGCTTTATCTTGAGTTATCATGCTGATAGAACATGTCTTCCCGATGGAAGGGCATCATCATGATTTTTGGTGTCGGTATAAGTTTAACCGTCGGCCTAATGTAAAATTGTCATTCTGACAGTGTGTAGTCACGCCGATACATACATGCATCATATACAGAGCCGGATTCGAAGGAAGGTTAAAAGTAGTTTTTTCTTTTGTATATTTTGCGATGTATATGCACTATTTTGAACCCGAGATACATGAAAATGGGTGGGAAAACAGAGCGATAGAAATTTGAAAGCCCGACTGCCTGATTTTTGGTCAACGATGGTTGACCCGAGTGTTTTGATGCTGTTTATGCATTTAGTGCATATTTTCCACTGATTTGGAGCCTGATTGCCTGTAGCTACACATTTTGGGCTTGTTTAATAAAACGTTTAAATTCCTGTTGTTTATCCACATGATGATGAACTTAATGTTTGTCTGTTTATTTGCAGGAAGTCATGATGCTGTTAGAGCTGTTGCTGAGCATTGTATGGTTGCACATGGAGGCAACATGAACCAGAAGTGAGGAGGATATTGTCAAATATGCTGTTTGCCAGCTGGAGACTGAATCAAATCAAAGATGCTGGAATATTCTGTGCCAGCTATACATTTGCCAACTGGCGAAGCATGTGCTATTCATCTGGACCGTTGATTATTATGAGAGGATCCTGATCCTTGGATCATTGTAACTATTTTCTGGCATTTGCTCTATATAAGAGCCAGAGCTTGTCAAAAATAAAAGAGGATAGATAGATATATCTGGCAATAAGGCTAATAGAGAAGAGAAAAGAGATACATAGACACATCTAGCAATAAGGCCAATTACTGTAGAATCAATTAGGAGATCGGATTACTGAGACTAATGAGGATAGAATTGTTGAAATGTCAAGGTTCTTTCTTCAGATCACTATAAATGTACCTGTTCTTGAGCATACTGAATGGATATGAAGTTTCAGATTACATCCTAATTGTAAATTTTACGTAATCTTCCTGTTGATTTCTGGATATGTACTGGTGAATGCTGTGTTCAACTAGAAGCGCTTTCATTTCATTACATGTTGTTGTCAACTTTTCCTTTGAAGATTTGCACTGGATCATGCGGATTTGTGGAATGTCCTGGTGAAGTATGATTCTAGTTTCCTTCTTTTCATTGCATGTATGGGAGCTTGTATGTCGATCAGTGATCTCAGTCAAGTAGTTTTGGGAATCTCATTCTTTAACCCTTTTCCTTTTTTTAATTTCATAAATTTATCACCATAACTGCAAGTCATGACAAATAACAAGCAGAACAGAGAAATATGCTGAAATCCCGTAGGTAACTGAAAATCATTAGCATATTTGAGTTAAATGCATGTAGTATTGAAAATGTCATGCAAAGAATCATAAATACTGGTAGAAATCATGCAAATATCAGCCTGTAGGCACATTATTTGACTAAATTCACAGTGCAGAGGTAGAATTATTAGAGATTTATGCAGAGCAGACATACAGAGCAGGATATTTGGAGGAATAATGATGAACTTTGCAGAAATAAGTAAGGCCCCTGAATGGAAAATAGCAACACACATCAACCACTGAGTAACGTCAGTAGATTAAGACCTAATCAACGGAGACTTGGGATCATGAATTCTCTGAATTCATCGTATCTTTCAAGATGAGTAAAGGTTGTTGTGTAACTTTTGTTCTATGTTTGTGAATGACTAACATCATGAGCAACAGGTTCCATTCACCATTTCAGGAGAGTGAATGATGCGTTCTTTGCTGTATTCTTGTGTCTTTTTGATCCCCAGCTAGAACAGAGAAGAATTTTAGACGAGGCATGGATAGTGGTGAATGGCTTTGGTTGTATGTTTTTGCAATTTCTGTCTTTTTCATACTTGAGGGTTGGTTTTTTCCAAGGCTACCCTTATATGCTTTTGAGGTTTCCTTCAGATAGACTGGTCTTGATGGAGTTGTGCAGATAGATGATTGTCGTGCATAACAAGCAAATGGAACTCAAGAAGCTTGGCTTTAGATTTCCAGTAGAGATCGGTAGATATTCAGTGTTGACTGCCGCGAAGGCAAGGGCTGTGGAAATAGAAATGCAGTTGGTCACCATGAAGCAATTCAAGAGGAGGCCAAAATTCGACTACCAGGGTGTGAAGGATAAAATCAAGAGGAAAACACAGTTTCACGAACCCATGGTGGAAGATGTCTGGATAGATTTGAGGACAGAGGAAGACATCAGGAAACTGGACTATAGCAGGCTGTCTCTAGAACAAATTGAATATCTGGGACTTGCTGATATTCCAAAAGATCTTGTGGATGATGGCGAATTGGTTGATGCCAAGTATGAAGCAGAACAGATAGCTAGTACTCCTCTACCTCCAATCCAATGGTCTCAAAAGGAGTTGACTTCACTAAGGAAGAGATTTGAGCCCATATTGGCTAACACCAATAAGTGGCTGGAAGATAAAGGAATTACGTTGAAGGAATTCCTCACTGGTTCAGAAACTGAAGTTCAAGAGCAGACTGGTAAGAAGGTTGAAAACAGAACGAAGAATAAGAGTGATGCTCCATCATCCTCTAAAACACATAAACCTAAAATCAGATTTGTGACAAAGAAAGCAAAAGTTGTTGAGGAGGAACCTGAACCAAAAGAAATGGAAGTCGAAGAGCCAGCGACTGAAGATCTGGCAACTGAAGAGCCAGCTACAGAAGAGATGGATGTCGAAGACAAGGATTCAGAGCAACAAGATAAAGAGGCTTTGTCTCCACAGGACAATACACCTGTTGTACCCCCTGTGCCCTCTTTCCCTATTAATATTCCTTCCTCTGAATCCCCCTCTCCTCCTAAAATAATCTTTGATAATCCCCACAGCACTTTTGAGAATGTTCTCCGTTCGTCTAATTCCATTCCTAGTTTGTCATCTTCATCTTTTGATATTGGTGACACATCTATGTTTGATCATTTTGTGATGCATACTGAACAAGTTTCAAGTGCCAATGTAACAGGTGCGGTTTTTACCAACACCCCGCCTATTGTTTCTACCACCAGTACAAGCACAGTTCCAGGAACACCAGTGGTAGGAATGGACTCCAATGTGAATACTTCTCTGCTTCCACCTTGGTTGTCAGCTTACACGCCAAAGAGGAAAAAGCAAGTCATCTCTCCAGATGATTTTGATTTTACTAAGCTGGTACCTGCAAAACCTAAGGCTCCAAAGAAACCAAAGATCCTTTCAAGGATACTTGAAGATAAGGGGCAGAAAATTTTGGAGATAGCAAAACCCCCACAGGATGCAACTGTTGAAAATTTTGATATGAATGACTACTCAATTTCTAGGGTTGAATTGGGCAAAATCACCCATGAAAGCGCTAAAAATGATATGCAGTCAGCCATGGACATCCTGATCCAGAAGTTTGACAGGGAAAAAGAAATGAAAGATTACTATAAGGCAAAGGTAGAACAGTTGACTGCGGTGGTAAGAAAGATCACTTTGAACTCAGAAGCAGTTACTCCAGAGGCCGTATCTGTAGAAGACCCTGTCATTCTGAAGGCAAAAAAGACTCACCTTCGAGGAAAAGTACTTGAAGAGTACTTAGACAAGATGCGAGCCCAGGGAATCTCTTTGCTCACGGAGGTATTTGAGAAAACGGATAAGATGAGGAAAGTAAGGGCAGAACTCAATGATCTCATTGATGCCATCTCTCAAGATATTGAGCGCACAGAGGATACTCATGATAAGTGGGTGGAAATGAGGAAGCTGAAAATAAGTACCTTGATATCCATTGGTGCCATTTCTAACAGGGATTCATACACTAAAACAAAGGAAGCTCTGATGTACAGGAGCAGTATGCTAAGGAATTTGATCAAGGATCTTGAGGCTGCAAAAGAGATCAGCGAAGAAAATGATGTCAACCTTTTGCATAAGTTGGAGGAACTGCCTTGTAACTTGGTATCACAAGATAACCAATTCCTGTCATCAGAAGAAATGGTCAAAGAATTTGAAGACATGTTCCAAAAAGAATTTGAAGATAAAGTATTTTCAATAACTTATGTGGACAACCTCTTGGACAACCAGTTAACCTTGGACAATCTGAAAACCAGGTTAACCAATCGTGCCAAGTCAATCACTACAGTAAGGGATGCCATAGTGAGGGCCAGGATGATCTTCAAAAACACATTCAACCCAGATAGCATTGAAATGCAGGCGACCTTCACTATGTATGATGACCACGTGAGAAAAGGTGGTGACACAAATTGAAGCAGCTGGTATTTCCCTTAGTTTATTTTCTGATTTTCACATGTACTTTCAAAACAATTCTGGACATTTTTACATGTACATTTTCAATATGTAATTACATGTAAAAATATAGGAAGTCCCAAGTCAATAAGGACTCCTATTTTTGAATAAGTCAAAGTAGTTGTAGATTTCCTAGATTTTCTCAAGGTCTTTCCCTATAAATAAAGGGGACCTCTTTTGTAAAGATTTATCTTTTGTCTATTGCAAGAAAACTCTGGCGAATTGAAAAGCAAATCAAGACTTTGTGCTTATTTGAAAATCAATATTCAAATATTTATCAATACAAGAAAGCAAGTTCAATTCCAATCTTTTTCTTGGGATTATTTGTGTTGTGATAGTTTTGTTCTTATGTCTTGCTATCATAATCTTATTTGATAATAATTGAAGTGTGGAGTTTGTTTCAAGTGATTGAAGAGCGCTCTTAATTTGATTCTGATAAACTTTGTGTTACCGAATCGGTTGTGGGTTATATGTTCATGTTTGTGAGAATACAACAGTTTGGGGATTTTGTGCTGCAAGTTGTTATATTTGAATTACTTTTATCATATTGAAGAGGAGTGAAGACTTTGGGCTGCATTCTACTTCAAATAGTTCCGGTTACAAGTAGTGAGTGAGGTAACAGAAAACTTTGTGTTTCTGTGATATTGTGATAATTTATAAGTTTTATATCAAGAGTTTGAAATATAAACATCTATTCTAAAAAAAGAGAATGAGATGAGATGGAACCACCACAAACATAGTTTTTAGTGTACATAAATTTGATAAGTGTTTGATTTACAAAAGTTAAGTAATTAGAGGGAACCTCCCCTTGCTGAGAGGAGAGACTTTGTCTCATCATAGCTGTGGCTGATATACCCATTTTGCCGTTAGTGAGTTAACGACAAAATATTCACCCAACAAATATGCAAATGTCAAAGTTAAGTGCGATAGAATTCCTACTTGACAAATACCCATGCATATTCTTGTAAGGTCATATTTTTGAATGTCCGTCATATTTCTTAATATCACCCTTTGTAAATATGACCATGACATCATCTTGTTCTGACTTATAAAAGATCTTGATATGACGATGATGTCATTAGTATGCCCAACACTTGTAGGGTCATATTTTCAAACATCCTTCATATTTCTCAATATGACAATGACATCATCCTAACCCAATACAAAGAAAATAGGAACCGATGATAATGCCATCATGACCCAAACCCAAGAGGGTCATATTTCGAAACATCCCCGATCTTAACTATATGATGATGATGTCATTCTCTTGAATAATTTGAAAGACTTGTAAAATGCTAATGTCATCCTCACATTCTCACATAGGGTGATATTTTGTAATCTTAAATATCTAGAACAAAGATTACTAGTGACCAATTCAATGATGCCATGTGGTACATCCTCCCAATCCTACTAATGTAGTGTGTTATCATGATTATTAACAAAGGTATGGTGACCTAACTTTGGTCATTGGTCAACAATTGACCATCCTCATGATGACATCACCCTCATCTCCTATATATTAGTCATATTTTCAAACATCCTTGATCTCCGTAAATATCAGCCCTCCACATTAAATGCAGTCCCAATGGTAGGTCAAGTCCTTGAAATTTCAAATACAAGCCCACCACTTGTCAGCATCCACAAACATCATGTGTCAATCAATGGACATAAACAAAAGACACTAAGTGCACCCTAATTCACTATGTTAAATGGTTAAAAGTGAAGATTTGGGGTTCATTTCAAATTACCATATGTTTAAACAAAGAATTACAAAGCTCTGACAAAGATAACCCATCACTGATGTAATGTCAAAAAATGTCCCCTTGGGGGCTTTTCCCCCATAAGGTCTAGCTCCCATATCTTTTGCATGCATTTAGGACATCTTCATAATTTGGCATCCTAATGGAATGAGCCCTAGGTAACATGACAAATGGGACCTAGGAGGACCCCTTGAGCCTTACCCTACCCAAAATAGTGGGGAGGACTTGGGCGCCCATGCCCTAGTCCTGCCCTATTTTAGGGTAGCCCCAATTTCCAGCTGTCAGTTTATGACCATTATTTGGGTCCATTGCCGACACGGTAAGTTTGAACTATGAAAATCTTGGTGGCAGTGTTTGTAGTTGAATATAAAAGCATGCTTAGGCATTCAATTAGAAAATTGAGATTATGTTCATGTGATTTTGGCATCCTAATGTGATTCAAGGCTTTCATTGTGTTGCAAAAGTAGACTTGTGGGGTTCATGTGTTTGTATTTGCAGATTTGAGCATCAATTTCCTCATGGAATGAAGAGCATCTTCCTCCCATGAGAGCTTCACTACATGGTGACATTATATTGTGTTTTTATCATCATTTCCTTTGGTTTTTCCTTCTGCCTCACAAGGGCACACACTCTTTATCTGACAATGGTGTTTAGAGACTTAAGTGTCCTCTGGGGCTTGACTAAGGTAAGCCTGTAAACACCACAATCCCCTCCCAAAGTTTTGTGATTGCAGGTTACAGGTTTCACATTTGTGAAAAGTGAAGTTGTAGGAAGAATTAGAAGACATCAAGGATTCAGGATCTGAAGAGAAGTAGGACACCAGAGCCTTTTTGGGACTTGGGTGCTCACTCTAGTGTCCTCCATAGGTGAATTTCTAGAAACAAGAGTTACAATGCTGATTAGTGTCAGAAGGAGGTTAGGATCCCACAAAGAAATTGGTACCTTGGACTTGGGGGGCCGCTCCTATGTCCCCAACTTTTTTGCCTCAGAACCTCAAAAATAGGTACTCTGTGATTCAGCATTTTACTTCCCTCTGCAAGAGCTTTTTCCATTATTAGTCAATTTATTTCTATATTTGTGTAATTAGGGTTTTAATGGTCAATTGAGCATAAGAGAAGAGAAATTAATAATTAAATTCCTTAATCCAAGTTTCCCAACATCTCACAGTGATCTAGGGTATGATAGTGAATTGCCACTTGACCCTAGATCCTTGAATGTAAAGGGGGAAAGGAGGATTTAAACATCTAAGAACTAAACCATAAATGTAACGTGAGAAAATATCCCCTTGGGAGCTTTTTCCCTCATAAGGTTTAGCTCTCGGGTCTTTCGTGTCCATTTAGGACATCCTAATTCATATTTTGGCATCCTGATGGAATGAAACCTAGGTTTCATGGCAAAGTGGACCTAGGAGGACCCCTTGACCTTAACCCTACCCAAAATAGGGTGAGAGGACTTGGGTGCCCGCACCCTAGTCCTACCCTATTTTGGGTCAAGCCCAAAATTTAAGTGTTAGTTTATGACTATTATTTGGTCCCTAGGCCGACACGGTAAGTTTTGATTTTTGAAATCTTGGCGAGAATGCTTGTAGTTGTATATAAAAGCATGATTAGGTATTCATTTAGAAACTAGATTTTGACTAGCAAGATATTGTGTTCTCAAGGTGATTTAAGGCTTCCATAGTGTTGCAAGAGTAGACTTGTTTTGTTTGCTTGTTTATATTTGCAGATTTAAGCATTCATCTCCTCAAGGAATGAAGAGCATATTCCTCCCATGAGATCTTCACTACAAGGTGATATCATTGTGCTTTCTATCGTTATTTCATTTGGATTTGGCCTCTACCTCACAAGGGCACACTTTCTCTATTTGACAAAGGTGTTTGGAAGACTTAAGTGTCCTTCTGGGGCATGACCAAGGAAAGCTCCTAAACACCACAACCCCCAAACCAAGTTTTCATTATTTTAGGTTATAGGTTGAGTAGATGGATTGAGTGGAGTTACACAGGAGCATATTTGAATGTCTGAAGTGTAGGAAAGGAAGAAAATCTACCCCCTAGACTAGGGCGCCCACTCCCTAGTCCCCAAAGTTCTGTGTTAAGAAAATCTTTGATACAAAAGATTCAGGTTGTAGATCTTGTTGCCAGATCTGAATAGAAAATAAGTCCTTGGACTTGGGTTCCCACTTACATGTCCCTAACTTTTCCACCTCAAATCCTCAAAAATAGGTACTCTGTAATTTGGTATTTTTCTTCTGTCTATAGTAGGATTTTCTGTAATTCATTAGTTTAATTTTGTTTTAGTATAATTAGGGTTTTAATGGTTAATTGAGCATAGGAGAGAGAAAATCAACAATTAAACACCCTAATCTAAGTTTCCCTACATCTCACAGTGATCTAGGGTATGATAGTGAATTGCCAGTCGACCCTAGATCCTTAAATGTAAAGTGGAAAGGTGGATTTAAACATCAAAACACTAAAACATTAGCAAATCCAATTTTCCACTAAACATTTTGGTGAACCCATGTTTTTGGACTTAAATTACAACTTTTTGAGTGTATGTATTCATATTTGGATTGATTTCATTCATTCTTATAGTCATTCATTTTATTGCATTGAGAAAAATTCAAAAAAATTAAAAAATTGGAAAAATTCAAAAAAAATTTGCATTGTTTGGCTTACTAAATTGCATCAATTCTTTCTAAATCTTCTTAATTCATGATTTTTACATCAGATCTGATATAAACTACATAAAAACACAAAAAATTATTAATTTTCATTACATTTTCATCATTAATTTGCTAGGCTTTTGTAGAAATTTTGACAATTTTCATTAAACCTGGTAATTCCAATATCTAGGGTTAGTAGGAAGAATATTTTCTTATATTTTTATATTGATTTTAGAGGCTCATTCAAATTAGATTTTGTCTGTAGTCTTGTTGGTCATGATGTTAGTCATAAACAAGCATAGAATAAAAGTGCACATTAACTTTTATTCATCTTGAAAGATACGATGAATTCAGGGAATTCATGATCATAAGTCTCCGGTGATTAGGTCTTAATCTTCTGACGTTACTCAGAGGTTGATGTGTGTTGCTATTTCCATTTTGGGGCCTTACATAAAGTTCATCATCATGGCATTATTTCTACAAAGATTCTTCACAGAAAAGTCATTTTATACAATTGTTTGATCAAATGATACAGTTATATTCAAATATTTGCATGATATTTATCAGTAATGCATGCTTTAGCTCCAAATATGCTAAATATTTCCATTTATCCATGAGATATCCACATATTTGTATTGTTTGCTTTAGATGTTCAGTTATTACAATTATGATAGTGAAATGCCCTGAAATTTAAAAGAAATTGGAAGAAATGCTTCAAATTAAAGTTGAATCTTTAGCTTTTGAACCACATGTATATTAGATACTATCATGAAGAGAAGAAAACCAAACCATATTTTCACCAGGACATTCCACAGCTAGATATAGTTGATGCTAACTTCAAAGGAATTTGTATGAAGACAACACATGTAAGTAAACATGCACTCCAAGGGATGCAACAAATCACCACATATGTCCAGAATTCATACACTGACTACTCAAGATTTACTATGAATTGTAATCAACACAGTCTTCTCATTCATTAAGTATGCAAAAATATGAATGTATACAAAAAACTTTGAAATGAGCTCTGAATGTTTCAGCAGACGGATTTCAATTAAGTTTCGAATGTTTACAACAAGGCATTCCATCACCTTTTATAGAACAAGGTGAGGAATCCATTACAAAAAGATCCATGATCTTGATTTATCAATGCATATCTACGGTCACCATTCCCTTTGACTTTGTCAAACCTACCAAAAGTGGCACATGTTGCCTAGCTGGCAACTATCTAGATTATTTATGCTTATATCTCTCTTTATGATGTATCCTCATCATGCTCCTTGTTTGATTCATGTGGATCATCATCATGTGCATCACTTCCTGAACTTTCATTATCCTGATGATGATGACACCGCATATGAGGCTGCATGCTGCTCCGGATCTGCTCATATGACTGCATAATTTGATCTATTCCTCCACCATCCTGAGTCTTTGCTTTGATGATGGCGTGCTTGTGTGCCTCATATTTGTTTCTACTGCTATCTAGTTTGTCTTTCCTGTCCTGCAATGTCTCATTGTATCTTTCCATCTCGACTTTGATTCTCATTATTTTATCTATAACTTCTTCTGTCAAGTGGACAAGTGGATCATCTGCTACTGATTGGAAGTTGCCATGTAAAGCTTTGATGGAAAACTCCTCATCTTGATTTTCTATTTTCCCTTCCACTTTTCCTTCCAATGTTTCCAATATTTCTGCCTCAACAGCCATTAAATCATGTAACTTCATGCTGATATCTCTCTATTTATTATTGCATCTCCTAAGCACTCCACATTCAAATTGAATGTCTTTATACCATATGTCAATTAACAAGGTGGTATTACTATTCAATACATGTTTATTGATAAGCAGTTAAGGATTTATCCTCTTTATTTCTCCCAGGATGTTTAGTACCTTTTCCAATTTATAAGACCTTTTCCCTGTCTGCATTTGCAATTTGTCTACTTTGGTCCTGGAGTCACTGAGAGTGCTCCACCTCTTCAAAGAGGCCTTTACCATTTCCTCAGCATCATCCAATGTGGATGACATCCATTTCCTTAATACAGATGCCTCATGTTTCATGAGGTCCAATTTATTCACCTCCTCTTGAGAAATAGCAGTCAATGGGACTACATGTTCAGTTGAAGTTTCTTCGGTATTAGTTAGCCTTCTTATGTAGGCATGCAACTGAGCAATGTGCTCTTTGTGTTGCTTATTTTTCTCTTTCTCTCTTTTCACCTTTTGAATCAAAGAATCAATAATGTCCTTGCCCTCGTGACCCTCTTGGTCTTCATTGGCAAAACCCAGATCCACTGTGCTAATTTGAAACTCATCTAAGGTGATTTTACCTTTTTCTTTCTCCACAGTAGGTACTGCAATCTGTGCAGTCCTTCTCCCAGTTGTTGGATCTCTTTTGATGGCTAAAGTCATTCTGGCCTTCCTCTTAGGTTTTATTATATCCCTAGAGAATAAGGTGGAGACATCAAATTCTTGAATTTCAAACTCCTCTTCTACATTTACCTCTTTCTCCAGCCACAGAGGCACCTGATCATGTTTTTCTGCATCATCATGATGTTCACCTATGTCTCCTATTTCTGTCAGCAGATGTGGTGGAGATGGTGATTTCCTCATTTCTTCTTCATGATGCTCACTTTGTTGTTGATCCTATGGCACATCCTCCTGTGGGGGAACTTCTTTCTCTGGAGGAGCATCTTCTTGGGGTGGGGGATCTTGTGTTGTATCTATATGTTGATCATGATGATCATGATCCTTTTCCGTCATTACTTCATCTATTTTCAACTCTTCCCATTGTTGAGGTTCATTTTCACTAACAGACATTGTGGCATCCTCCTTTGGCTTTTCTTTTTCTTGTTGCATATCCACCGTACTAGATATTGTGGAGTCTACCTGAGGTGCTAGCATTTGTTCTAAAGCCATTATTTGTTCCACACCTATACTGTCAACCTCCTGAGCTTTGGTGGTAGGATCTTCTATTATTTTCTCCTCATCAGCTGCCTTCTCTTGAACTTCTATTATGGCAGGCTCCGTTGGTGCATCTTGTGCGATTGGTGGGCTTACTTCTGAAGTATAGCTCTCTGGTTCTGCCACCTTTATTTCTTCTACAGGGTGTCCCCTATCAGGTGATCTTGTTGGATGTTCAGGATTCACATCTTGTTTCTCTGTTAGGTCCACCACTACAAGACTTGTCACCTGGGTAATTAATGTTTCTGGCTATCTGCTCTGGGCTTTTTTCTTGTTCTACCTCCACTTGCTTCATCTCCTCCAGTATAGTTTGAACTGGTGGAGGCTTGTGAGGGGTCATGCTTGTACTAGCAGCAAGTGTTTCCATCTTTTGTGCAGTCACTTCCTGTATAACTTCATCATCAGACAAATTTATTGTCTCGTCTAGCGAGATGTGACCTTCTTGTGTCTGAGAAGTTTCTTTCATCTATTCCTTTGCAAGTTTAGTTTTGAACTTGACGATGGTAGGAAGTTCCCTAGGCACTTCACTACCTGCCCCTTGTAACAATGTAGGGGGTTGTCTTATTTCACCCCTCATGGAGGTTCTCAGTTTCTTAGGTGGGGTAGACACCACCACCTGTGGAGCTCTTCTTTTTCTCTTTATTACCAAAGGAGCCTCTTCTTCTTCAAGCTCTTCCTCTATGAGGATATCCTCTTCTCCATGTTTTCTTGAGGATTGACCCTCTTCTAGGGTCTCAGTGATTCCAGACTCTACTGTCTTACTCTTCTTGGATTTTCCTTTCCTTGTCCTTGGAGGGGATGCTGATTCTGATCCAGATCATGATGTTGCTGCCTCCTCAGCTACAAATACTGCCTTTTCAATAATAACCCCTTTGGGTTCTTTATCTACCTTCTTGCCCCTTGGGGGTCTTTTGCTCTGTTGTTGTGGTGGAGGGAGCCCATCTCCCTTAGTCTTCCTCTTTTCATTTAGGAAGTCATCATACTCATCCCCGGGAATATCCTGCCCCTTCTTCTTGTTCTCCACCGTAATGGCAACACCCTTCTTCTTCAATGCCTCTATCTATTGATCAACCCAAGCTTGGGTTAGTTGTATGGTCTTGGCAATGAAGGGGTCTAACGATATATCCTCCTGTATAGTGAGGTCAGGTGCAGAGATGGTATCATTATATATTTTCTTCTGCTCATACTCATCTGCAATTATCCTGCCATCATCCTTCTTCAATTGTTGGGGGATGGGGATATAATCAAAGGTTCTGATTTGATTCAATGTTAGCCTTTGATACCTTCTTCTCCTTACTTTTGCTTCATCCTCACAGTCAGCCCAAAAATCTTCTAGGTGCCTCTGATGAATAGGCTTTCCTATTATTTTCTGCATTCGGCCGTAAGGATCATATGGTCTGGTCAGTGGAAAAGGCTGCAGATTCATCTTATTCAAGGTGATCATCACCTTATTTATGTGCTCTAAATCTGGGCACATGTACCAGCCAATGGTGACTAGAAATAAAATTGGTGGTAGATTCTTGGCATCCTTGTACATTTTTATCATTGTGGAGCCCTACCTGATGAACTCCATCAGTATCACTGCATTAGTGGGATACCTTGGTAGCATGAGAGGATGTCCCTCAAAACCCTCAATCCTTATGTAAGAAAAGGTGGCAAACTGTATATACCAGGCTCCATGCCTGTAAATTATCTCTTGAGCCTCCATGCTCAATCTCTTTGTTCTGTCCTCCTCCATGGTCCTCACCAGATTCATAGAGAATGCATCATTGACCAGTTTGTAGTCTTGGAGGTAATTGACTCTTTGCAGCTGGGGATGATGATCCCAGATATGCACAACATTTACTATTCCTATGACTTTCCCATCTGTGACCACTGCATCAAATGTGCCTTTATAAGCACAGGAGTAGACAATGTATGAGGTCATATAGAAAGCACAATTTGAACCTCCCAGGTTCATCAGTTGCTCATGCAGAGCATCACTTATTAGCTAGCCCCATAGTGGCTTGATATCTAAACATAAACACATCATTATTACGCCATACATCTAGTCTCTAAAACTACCATCATCAGGCTAGCCTATACTCTGTTCAGTAGTGCAATCATGTACTGATATTCATCAGCAAAATCATATTTGAATAGGTGCACAGGAAGTTTGGCTGCTGCAGGATACGTGTTGTTTTCAGCCCTCCATTGATACATGTTCTTCCTGGCCTATTTCTTGTTGTTTTCATATTCCTTCTCTGACTTCTTCAGGTCCACACTTTTGACCTTGCTACCCAATGGCAATCCAAAGGTCTTAGAAAGACCCTTGATGGATAAGTCTGCATATATCCTCCCATGTTTCATCACCTGCCTTGTCTCTGGGTTATAGTTGTAGGCACACTCGATGACTAGCTCCAGAGATTCCATAGAGTATGGAAAACTGGTAGCGTTCCACATCCTGGATATGAAAACTACATCCAGCACATGACTCTTGTTATTCTCACCATTCAGCCTAGCTGACCAGGCTTCCGAATTGGTACTCCCTTGATGGGTATTTGTGATTGCACCATATTTAAACAGGACGCCCCTCTGAGATGAGAACATGGGCTTACTAAATTCTACTTGACATTTAGCGAACCTCTTGTCAGCCATGGGTACCTACAATTAACAAAATCCTATCTTACAATAGGTATATACATGCATGCCTATAACAATTTATCTTTAATATTCATCATGCATATTACATTCATTCAGCATAAGCCCATCATGGGTATGCGTAAACCAGAACTTACAACATCATACCTGACTGTTACAGAAACAACATGATGAGGGTTTCATTTACTTACCTGGTTATGCTGATTTCTTTTTATACCAATGGAATTCTGAAAGTGCTCTTAATTCTTGCTGATGATCACGTGCTTTCTGCTGCTTACAAACTTCGCTCATCATAATATCACCTACAGGAGGATATGGAAGCTGTGCTCTGTAAAAAGTAATTTCTTCTCAAGGTAAATGTGAAAATGGCATTAGATTTACCTTTTAACCTTGCAATTAGGGTAAATTTAGGGCAAATCTTGACAGATTAGATTTTATTCATTGATTTTCTGCACGGCCAGTCAGGATTTCGCCAGGTGTTCCATCGGGTTTAATGATCAGCGGGAACCACCTACCATGTCTGCGCGCATTTAATGCTAATGGCGGCAATGGGAGCGGGGTGATATCTAAATGGCAAGATGATATTTGAAAACATTAGGTTATGTTTAGATATCAGGGTGACGTCATCCAGATATTCATTTATTATATCAGAAAGGCATCATGATGTCATCGTCATGTTATGCGAACATGATCATGTTTAGAAAATATCCTGCCGAGAGGTAAATGTGATGATGATGTCATCGTCATGTTTGTTTCTTTATTTATTGGACTTCGATGACATCATCAGGATATTGGCTTGGGTTGATATTTCGCGGTAGGAGGATATTAAGAAATATCGGGTTACATTTGGAAATATGACGCTCGCGAAATGTAAGGCTGTTTGACGGGTAAGGGTCATCATCACTTAAAGTTGACATCCAAATATTTGGACTATATGACTTATCAGGTGATAAACTTAGGTCAGGATGATCTTCGGTAACATGACTGAGGTTATAAAATATGATCCTCCTCCTGTGAATATCAGGTTTGACCAGAACTTTGACTGTTCACAACTCTCACATCCTGATGAATATCAGGGTGATGTGAAAGGCAAACCTGCATGGAATTTAATGCTCTTTCTAAATATGAGGTCACAAAAATGAAATATGAATTTTGACAAACTAACCTCATAATGATGACTTACCTCATCTTGATTCTATATGATGATGCACATGACTTACTTTTACCAAACTGCCAGAAAGCAGACAACACAAGCCAAGCCAAAAAGTTGGGTCCCTGTTTTGCCAAGTCAAAATAGGGCATGTTGTGTAACCACACAACAAGTCTTTCATTCTAGTGTAAATTTGCATTTAGATTCAAAATATTTGCATTTTTGCATAGAAAATTTCAACAAAAACTAGCATTTTTTATGCATTTTCATTAAATTTGCATTAGCATTTTGCATGGTCAACCTTGGAATTAATTTTCAAATCTGAGAAAATTTCATTTCCATCATAAATCAGACTTTGAAACATTCATATATCATTTTGTGTCAAGATCTAAAACCTAGGGCTTCAAAAACAACAATTTTCACTAAATTTAGCCTTATTGACTCTCTAAACTTGCACCATAGGCATGTTGTGAATGGTATTTTTACACTAATTGGTTTTTATTAGGGTAATTAATTTCTTACCCTCCTAAAAAACTTCACAACACCCTTTGATTGGCCTCTTACATTGAAAATTTGATGAAAAACTACACATTTTGACTATTTTTGCCCTAGGGTTTGACCTAGTTTGCATTCTAAATGTGTTGTGATCAATTTTATGGACTATGGTGACTGATACCATCACTTTTATTTTCTTCACCTCCTGAAATTCATTAAAACACCCATTTTTCTAGGTCTTGGAATTGAGAAACCGTGAAAAATAGCTTATTTTTGCTATATTTTCACTAGGGTTTTACCCTAAGTGGAACTAAAAGAATGTTGTGTTGGGTATTCTGACATTAAGTGGATACTATTTCTGATATAATTTACTTTCCATCATCATTTTCCTCACAACACCCTTGGTTATGCGCTTTTGTATTGAATTTTGGTGAAAAAAGTGCCTATTTTGACATATTTTCACTATATTTTGACTTGGGATTAGCTTGAAATCACATCAAGAGTGTGTTGAGAAGGATAATTTTCCTATTTTGGACTGATATCAGACATATAAATTTCTTCCCTTGACTTAAATCCTTACAACACCCTTTGGTTCATTCGTTTGCATTAGAAAAATACAAAATTTCAAGCATTTTTGGTTGTAAAACATATCATTCTCTTAAGGTTTGTCATCCTAGTTTGTGCATTGAATGTCGTGTGCTTTTGTAAAATATTTATGACCCATTGTACTAAAAGCAATATCCCTTTAAGAAGAAGTAAAAGGTTAATGGGATCTAGTGCTCTTGACAAAAACAATATCCCTACCTCTGACAATCCTTTGCATACCTTCTTTACAAAGGGAGAAACTCAAATTGTGCAAGATATGATATATCATCCAATGACTATGGAAGATCAAATATTTAATGATGTTGAGGATTCTATTGAGGTAGTAGTACATGTACCTATGGAATAAGTCAATAAACTTGATAAAGACCTTTTCAAATTTAAATAATATGTGCAAACTGAGAGAATAGATGAAGAGGCTTTACCCATGATGCACCAAGTAAGATAATTGATAAAAGAAGGACAAGATGGAATTAATGTAATTCATGGTTTAACACATATTGTGGAAACTAATGTAATGCGAGTGAGTGAATGTGCAAAAGTTATTAACAACATGCCATCATCGTTGCATACTCAAGTTTTGGCACCTATACTAACTACAAGAATATCAACCTTCACATCAATGATATTAACAACTGATGCAAATGTTTGTAGTAATGATACCACTGGTATTGGAGTATCTAATGGCACCAATTACAAACCTATGGGATTTGATTATCAGAACTTGGTCCATAATGTGACTGTTCCTATGAATAAATTGTTCTCAAGCTCCCATCACACATAGTTATTCCCAACCATCTTCCACCTACCAATATGTCCAATAACCATTGACCTATTCCCAACCTCCACTAGTCACATCTCAATATCAATCACCTCCTCACTTTGGTTCTAATTCATCTCAACAAACCACATCTCCAAATGATGCCATCCTAAACCAACTCTTACAAGGCATGAATGCTTTACAACAAAAAGTAACAAATCTGACAAACTCTTTGTAGCCTAGTCTACCAACATATCATGCCTGTAATCCTTTATCCTATGTAATCTTGAGAACCCCCATGCCTGGGATTTTGAGACTCCTCACTTTGAAAAATATGGTGGAAAAGGAGATCCCAATATTCATGTGGCAGCATTCATAGCTATGTGTAGTGATTTCTATTTTGAAGAGAATTTGTTGGAAAAACTTTTCCCGTGATCTCTCAAAGATACTGCATTAGAATGGCTTTTCTCTTTGCCTTTGAATTCAATACACTCCTTTTCGTAGTTGATTGATCAATTTTAACAACATTTTCAAGCAAATATCAGACCCCAAGTCACTCTTAATGACTTGGTTCAATGCAAATAAGGTCTGAAAGAGAAGTTGACTGAATTCATCAGTCAATACCAAGGGCTTTATGCATAGATTCAATATCAGATGAAAGATGAAGATGTTCAGAAGATATTTATTATAGATCTACAACATAATATTCATGATAAGATCCTCTTGATGAAGTATAACTCCTTTAAACATTTATGCACTGCCCTTCGTGATTATCAACTTTCATCTAGTTAGTATGAAAACCAAAAATCATCGGCTCAAGTTGGCCAATCCATGGGTGGATCGTCACAAAATAGATTTAAGAGGAACAATAATAACAGGAACTTCATCAAGATCAATAGACTAAATATGAACAACTTTTTGAATGTTTCAGCTATATCTAATCCAAAAAAAGCATCATGTCAACCAAGAAAGTTTACTCCGATATCAGAGTCCTATCATTCCATTATGAACCAAGCTGTGAGTAATAACATTATAAAGCTTCCCCCGATCAAGCCTATGGATCCTAGTAAACAAGGACCTTACTTTGATGCTAATGCCTTTTTTCATTATCATCGAATGCAAGGACATGACACTGAATGATGTATGCATCTTAAGCATGAAATTCAGGACCTTATTGATTCAAATATCATCCAAGTATTAGGTGTGAATGACAATGGAAACAAATTGGTTGCTCCACCAAATCAAAAATTACAAATCTCCACTAATCCTTTCCCTAAACATATTAAAAAGAATATGGTGGAACAATGTCTAGTGGAAGTAGATGAGGATGATTACTTAGACTATGATAGCATCATGGGAATGATTGAAGTGGATAAGAAACAAGTGGACAATCCACCTTGTCCACAAAGAAAGGGAATTTATGTTGAGGTTCCTCCTCCGTTATCTTTATATGAATTGTGAGATAATCAAATTATATCTAAAAAGCAAGAACAACAATTGATACAGACGAGTAAGATGGTACATGATGATTCCTGTCATTGTGCTAGAAAGATTCAACAACAAAAACTTGATAAAAATCAGAAAAGAGCTAGATGACTATCAAAAATTGGAGAAAATAGTGGTTCCACTCATCATAAGCAACAAAAAGTTATATTTACACAAGGAGTAACAAATCAAGAATCACACGATAATCAACAAAACTTTCATCAGAACCACTTAAACTTTGTACTCAACATGATCGAGTACCTCTCCAAGAGGTTTGCAAGTTCCCAAATTTGATACGAAGATCCTACAGGTAAGTATCTCTAACTCTTTATCTCTCTCATGATATGTTTCCCCCATGATGTGTTATGTGTTGTTTAGGCCTCCTAGGATGACCTCAAATTCTCCCGTAAGGTTCAGGATACCAAGAGACTGCCTCTATTGTGACCTTCTTCTATTTGTATCATCATTCTTCTATATTGGCTCTCTCTGATTTCATTGTTGTGTGTTGTGTCTTATGGACATAGCATCGCGGTTGGTGACCTAGGGGCACCCTCCTACATGACTATCCCTAAGACACTTGCTTCTCCTCTCTAATTTATTATTTCCCTTCCTCTAGTGTTTTCACCTAGTGGGCGGATGATGAAAAACATTTATACTGATGCGGACCTAGCATCCCTTTTGAGAGCAATCAAAAAATGGACTTAGTTCCTAATATGACGATGGGGTTGTATGTTTTATTCTACACTTGGCTAGTGGAAACACTCATGCTTTCCGCGTAGTGATGATTTTGACGGTGTTCTATCTCATTTACAAATCATAAACAATACTACTGCTCCATGCACTTTGTCTACCTTGAATCTTGCATACCTTAGATTTCATATGCATTGATGTTGTTGTTTATCATGATGTTATAGATAGTAACATGTTTCTTGTAGGGATGTGTTTGTGGGAATATTTGGTGATCGTGAAATACGTGTCACCTTTGGGGGGCATGGGATTTGCAAAATCTTGTGATCCCTTGTGTGTTTTCTTCCTACCTTAATGTGCTTGATATCGATACTTGATATCAACCACCCTAAGGTGGGGGCATATATAAGGTAAGATGTCTATTGTAGATGTTAGCTATGTGCTTGTCCTCAAGTGTAGTTTAAAGACTTTCTCTATGAGTGCATCCTACATCCTGAGTTTGTTTGCAATCAACCAATCATGTAAGCCCTTTGCGAAGGTAGGATATTGCTTATATCTTTTTTTATCTTAAGCCCTCTATGGAGGCAGGGATTGTGTATTTCTTGGAGCAGATTACATCATCCTGTCATTTTCAAAAGTCCTCTATGGAGGCAGGGAACAGTTCTATGACTAGCTCAACCCTTAAGCATGTTTTTAGTGATTGTTGTGGTGAAGCCCAATCATCGGTGTGTGCCTATAATGTGCCTAAGATGGTGTTGGACCCAGAAATAGGTACACTCCATCGCTTGTCTACCGTGTTTTCTCTATCTTCAAGTGTGTGTGTTTGGCATGCTTGTTTTGTGTGGCATGTTTGTTGCCCCATATGTAGTCTAAAGACTTGCATGATGAGTACATCCTACATTTTGGGAGGTTTTGCATGTCTTGCATGTGTGTTGATCCATATATACAATCTAAAGACTTGCTTGATGAGTGCATCCTTTATTATGGGAGGTTTGTTTACTTTCCAGTACTTGCATTTGCATTTCATATATATGAGAAAAAGAAAAGAAAAGAAATCATGCTTGTCTTCCATACATTAATGTGTTTTCTATACATTGACTGTCTACTCTGTGTTTTGTGTGATTGTAATTGTCTTCTTTGTGTTTTGCATGCCTGTTACTGTCTTCTATGTGATTGGCATGTCTTTTCCATGCTTGGCATGTTTGTTGTGTTTGTGACTGTACTTTAATGTATGTATTGGCCTCGTGTTTATACATACATTAAAGTGGGGGCTAAATGTAACATTGGAAAATGTCCCCTTGGGGGCTTTTTCCCTCATATGGTTTATCTCCCGGGTCTTTAGTGTGCATTTAGGACATCTTAATTAATATTTTGGCATCTTGATGGAATGAGACCTAGGTTTCATGGCAAAGTGGACCTAGGAGGACCCCTTGACCTTAACCCTACCAAAAATAAGGGGAGAGGACTTGGGTGCCCACGCCCTAGTCTTGCCCTATTTTGGGTTAGGCCCAAAATTTAAGTGTCAGTTTATGACCATTATTTGGTCCCTAGGTTGACACAACAAATTTTGATTTTCAAAATCTTGGTGAGAATGCTTGTAGTTGCATATAAAAGCATGATTAGGTATTCATTTAGAAACTAGATTATGACTAGCAAGCTATTGTGTTCTCAAGGTTATTCAAGGCTTTCATAGTGTTGCAAGAGAAAACTTGTTTTGTTTCTGTTTGTATTTGTAGATTTGAGCATTTATCTCCTTATGGAATGAAGAGCATCTTCCTCCCATGAGATCTTCACTACAATGTTATATCATTGTGCTTTCTATCATTATTTCATTTGGATTTGGCCTCTGCCTCACAAGGGCAAGCTCTCTCTATCTGACAAAGGTGTTTGGAAGACTTAAGTGTCCTTTCAAGGCTTGACTGAGGTTAGCTCCTAAACACCACAAACCCCAAACCAAGTTTTCATGATTGCAGGTTACAGGTTGATGAGCTAGACTGAGTGGATTTATAGAGGACCATATTGGAATGTCTGAAGTGTAGGAAAGGAAGAAAATCTACCCCCTGGACTAGGGTTCCCACTCCCTAGTCTCCAAAGTTCCCTGTCGGGAAAATCTTTGATACAAAAGATTCAGGTTGTAGATGTTGTTTCCAGATCCGAACAGAAAATAAGGCCTTGGACTTGGGCACCCACTCCTTTGTCTCTGACTTTTTCATCTCAGATCCCAAAATTAGGTACTCTGTAATTTGGTATTTTGCTTCCGTATGTAGTAACATTTTCCATAATTCATCAGTTTACTTCTATTTTAGTATAATTAGGGTTTTAATGGTTAATTGAGCATAGGAGAGAGAAAATCAACAATTAAACAAACTAAGCCAAGTTTCCCTACATCTCACAGTGACTCTAGGGTATGATAGTGCTTGCCACTCAACCCTAGGCCCTTGATTGTAAAGTGGAGAGGTGGATTTAAACACCAAAACACTAAAACATTAACAAATCCAATTATCCACTAAATAATAAAAAATCCAAATTTTACTCTAAACAACTGCAATTTGCCAACGAAACAGGAGATGCATTCAAATGGAATGGTAAATGGTAATTGCAAGGTGATCACATTCATCCCAACATCACCCACATAGTAAAAGGAAATTGATTATTAGGTCTGTATCATTAAAACCCTCTTTTGTCATTTGTGGTAAAATGAGGAGGTAAAATGGTTTTTATAGAGTTAACTGATATGATGATGCATGAAATAAACTAGGATGATAGGATTATCATCATTAATGCATGAGATCACTAAACCTGTGTTGCACATGACACATTAGCGTTTAGTATGCATGTTTTATTGCAGGATCTAATGGCAGTTAGAAAGAATCAGTCTGACACCAAGTTTTTAAAACTTATGTTCATCTAGCCAGAGGGAATAGCATTCAGATATGGGCAGATTAATGATATGTATCAAGGAAATACTAATCTTGATGCATGGACAAGAAGAATAGAGAAAGGAAGTGGGAACCCCTTGCTCATGAGTCTATACAGCTCAGGAATGTGGAATGCGGGTGGATTCCCATATGCAATGGAGGGCACCAAACTAGTGATAGAGTGTGCCCATAATTACAATTTACAGACCATAAAGGTAGAAAAGCATGGGAGAGTTTATGTAGGCTTTTCAACTATAGGCATCACTTGAGCCTTTAATCTACCTAAGGGACATGATGTGATTTGATTAAACTTGGGAAGGTTACAAAAGGAGTATAATAGCAAGCAAAAAGAGGCTAGAAGGATCATGTATCAATGGAGGTATAAGAAAAACACATATAAGGCCTCTACCAAATTACCTATATACATCTTCAAGTTTGATTTTGCTCCTAAATACTAGTACATGATAACTATGCTTAGCCAGATGACAAGGAGACCAAATGTAGGAGCCTTTGAGAATTGGATGTATGGTATCATCTGGATAGTGGAATGTTTAGATGACAAATCCCTATGGGTGAAGATCATAAGTGACAACCTAGATGAGGGAATGAGAAGGCTGGGATGGAAGATGAACATGTTCCATATGACTTCCTATGTAGTATATGCCTGTGCATTTAGAGGCACATTCAATGGATTGTCGACAGTAGTTAGGGTTGGAAATAATCCTAGGGATGTGAACATCTAGGATCATTACCCACAATTAAAAAGAAGAGAGTCTCTCCACCACTATAGAAGAGTGAATGATTCATTCTATATGCATCTAGTCAAAACCATGGAAGAGGACAGAGCAAAGAGATTGAGTGTGGAAGCTCAAGATGCTATATACAAACATGGGGCTTGGTTCATCTAATTCACCACATTTTCATACATAAGAATGGATTGTTTCACTAGGAAACCTCTCATGTTGCCAAGATATCCAAATGATAAGGTCATCCTCATGGAGTTTGCTAGATAGATAATGCCTTTAGTAGAGGCTTATATTGAACAGGGAAAGATACCAAATGTCTTGTTTCTAGTCATGATTGGCTGGTATATGTGCCCTGATAGAGAGACTGTTAAAGATGTAATTAGAGGACTGAACCTGATGCACTTGTATCCCTTCTCATTGGTCAGACCATATTATCCTTATGGTAGGATGTTGGCATTACATAAGAAGCCTATGCATCAAAAACACATTGAAGATTTCTGGGCTGGTTGCAATGATGATGTGGAAGTTAGAAGGAGAGGTTACCAAAGGTTTACCTTAAATCAAATATGCACCTTTGACTGTGTGCCAGTGCTTGCCCAACTACATGAAGATGATGGTAAGATCATGTCCCAAGAATATGAGGATAAAAGGTATACAATGATACCATATCAGCTCCTGAGTGGAGTCAGCTAGAGGAAACATCCTTGGACTAGATCACTAGGAAGGTAATGCAATTGACCAAGGAATGGGTAGAAAATGAGATCACCCAACTGAAGAATAAAGGGGTAGCCCTCACTATAGACAATAAAAGAAAGAGGCAGTAGCTATCAGATGAGGAGTATGATGATTTTCTCCAAGAAAAGAGGTAGTCAAATGGAGAGCTGCAACAAATCAAAAATAAGAAAGGAAGACAAGCAGATAGGGTGATGGTCATTCGACAACCCCAACCAAAAGGAGATGTAGCTTCTACATCAGCTACAACATCATCTTGTACACCTACAAAACAAAAGAAAACTATTACAAAGCCTACACTTGTTATTGTGGAGGAGGAAGAACCCTCAGATGATGATCTGTTGATCAAGAAGAAAAAGAAGAAACTCCAAGCCCCACCTCAAAAGAAACAGAAATCTGTTATGAGGGGAACTATGGATATAAAACCCATTCTATTGAGAGGAGTAGGTGGTGAAGGTATTTTAAAGAACTTGCAACATGAAGTTCCCATGCCTGATATTGTGAAATTCAAAACTAAGAAGGTAGAGGAATAGAGAACAGAAATGCATAGTGCAAGAAAAGAGCCACCTTTTCCACTAGATGATATAGTAGAATTATCTTATGATGATGTTGTGAATGAGATTTCTGCTCATCCCATGGAGACCTTGGTGGCAAACACAAAGATGACCCCTCATGGTACCCCTGTAGTTCAAAAAGAAGTCCATTAGGAGGAGGTTGAAATGGAGGAAATTGAAGAAGATAGTCCTGAAGAGGTGGTACAACAAATTGGAATGGCAAACTTATTCGATCAAGTCACAAGCACTACTGCAATAGACTTGGCTTATTAGGGTGATGAGGATCAGGGTAGATACAAAGGGTTACCTTTAGAACAAGAAAAGGTAGAAGTCAATATACACAAGGAGGGTGATGTGGAGATGCCTGATAAGAATAAATATCAGGATAATGCACCAACACTAGAAGAAAGAACAAATGAAAAGGAAATGGATAAAGTACAAAACCCTATAAAAGTAGATACCTCAAAAGGTTGAGAATAGAGTCCTCCACAAGGTGATGATCAACAAAAAGAAATAGAGAATATGAACAAGGGTGATCACCTGGATAATTGGATCATAATGTTCAATCTTCCCGTGAGGATCAAACACAGTAAAATATGCATGATCAAAATGTAAAGGTATCACAGGAAGCCCCTATGCAACAAGAGATCCCTCATGAGAAAATTCATGAGGATGAGCAAAGAAAACAAACTTCTCCATTGAAGGTAGAGCAGAATGTGGAATCTCAGGATGCTCACATTGAGCAAACTGATCAACAAGGACCCATTGGTGATATACCATATTGATTGCAGCAAGACGTAAACCCACTCCAGGATAGTGATGTGCCTGAGTTTGATGTTGCTGCATTATTTTCAATAGATATGATCAAACCTAAAAGGAAGGCTAGACCTACATCCACCATCAGGAGAGATCCTACCATAGGTAGGAGAATAGCTTAGGTAGCTCTGCCAATAACAGATAAAGTGAAAGGAGAGATAAACGTTAACGAGTTCCAAATAGCTAATGTTGATCTAGGTTTTGCTACTGAGGAGCAAGAGGGCCAAGAACCTAAAGAAATTATTGATTCTTTAATGAGAAGTGTAAAAAAGGAAAAGGACAAGAATAAAATGCGCAAGGAGCATATTGCCCAACTTCATACATGTATAAAAGAGTAATTGACCCAAATCATATGCCAGCTGACACAGCAACCCCCTTAACCATCATATCTTAAGAAGAGGTAACAAGGCTAGACATCATGAAGTATAAGGCTTAGGTGGTGGACAATTGGTTTATTCTTTTCATCTCTAAAGTAGAGAAGGTGATAAAGACCTCTCTTTTCAATTGGAATTTGTTCAGCACCTTGAGGAGTAAAGTAGATAAACTTCAAAAGAAGGGGGGGTAGAAATCCATCAAAGTAGAGAAACATCTGGATGCTCTAGTTGAGATGAAGTGTATAGATGTGAAGGTGCTCATATATAATCAAGTATTTGATAATAATGCTGTATAGTTATTTGACATATGGTATGAAAATATTGTTGCAAATATGTGCCTATGATGTGTTGTCATTGATGTCAACATATCTCTTTGTCAGAGATAGTGCAGTTTAGTAAAGTAGATTACTCCACATTAGATGAAGATCAGAGTCTATGGACTTAAGGGTTTTGTAGAGGATTGTTTGAAGTTGCTCCAGTTAAGATTTGAGAGGTCTACATGGAGGATTGGTGAATTTATGGTCATCTGAGTAGAACTAGGTTTTGTAGTTATTCAGAGGTAACAGAGTGACAAGAATGTGCTCCAAATTGCTCTGCAGTGGAATATCATGGTTTGCGGTTCTAGAGGCATGTTTGGGATGTTGATGTGTATTCTCAACTCAAGTGGTTTGTATTTTGAAGTGTTGGAAATATGTGCCTAATCGGTGTTGATATTGATGTCAACATATCCTTGTTGTCATTCATGCCAACCATACCTATTTAGAAGACCTGTATGTTGAGGATATTGAGAAAATTAGCCCCTCTAGAAGAGACAAGTGAGTTACATATCTCTTTGTAAAAGACAGTGAAGACAGTGCAGTTCAGTGAAGAAGATTGCTCCGCACTCCTAGTGAGATGTAGATTAGAGTCTATAGACCAAAGGGTTATGTAGAGGATAGTCTAAAGTTGCTCCAGTCAAGATTTGAGGGATCCACATGAAGAATTTGTGAAGTTATGGCCATCTAAGTAGTACTAGGTTTTGCAACTATTTAGATGTGATAGAGTGATAGGAATATTGTCTGGATTGATCTGCATTGAAATATTATGGTCTACGGATCTAGAGGTGTGTTTGGGATGTCAGTGTATATCCTCAACTCAATTGGTTCATAGTTTGGAGGTCCACAAACAATCCTTTTAGTATCACAGTCATGGTAGTTAGTGTTCTTGACATTCTGGATGAAGGTGCAAGTGTTTCGGATGATCTGAGGTGGTGCAGTTATTCCTATTGATTTCATTATGCATGTGGTGATCTCTAGACCGTGTGCCTACTATGTTGGTGGTCCACATTGAGGATTGAGCTAGTGTTTGAAGATTTGTCCTTGAGTGTTGCTGTTCTTTCTAGTCTTGGCCGGTCGGATGCTTTGTGAATGTTACAGATGATCTAAGAGAGGTTCTATGGAGCGTGGCATGTTGTTTGAGGAAGATTTGGATCCCAGCTATGTTTGGCTGATAGTATAGTGATTTGCATTAATTCAAATGTTTGTAGTTCCAACCTTGATGCTTATTCCAAGGTTGATGAAGCATATAAATACATGTGGTTGAGTTATGGAAGATCATCCTTGTGCGAAAATGATGAAATCCTAAGTAAGGAAGAAAGGCAGAGCAAAGAAGAGGAAGAGTAGAAAAGGAAGAGCAGAAAAGGCTGAAGAGCTAGTGAAGAAGTGTTTGGGGGTAGAGAAGTAGTATTATACGCTTCAATAGAACTAAACCTTGCATGAAGAAGATGTTATTTTCTAGTTCAGTCTTTCTATAATAAACATATAAATATTTATGTAGGTAGTGAGCCTCCTTGAGTGATGAGCTCTGGGCATTGTGCCCTGAAGGCTTGTGCCTTCCCCATTTTCTATTCTTTTAATAGAGAATAAATCTTATTGGTTAACCCCCACTATGGTTTTTCCCTTAACCAAGTTTCCACATAAAAATCCTATTGTTATAAGTGTTGATTTTGTTTCTGCTCATGTGTTGTTGATTCATGCTTTCATGGTCATATCATTCATCTATTATCAAGTGGTAAAGAAGTTTAATTACAGAAAAGGATAAAAGTTTTTGTGACCAGTGATTCACCCCACCTCTCAGTTGTCTGCCATAATTTCAACAATTGGTATCAGAGCTAGTTCCTCTAAAAGAAGCTTAACTACTTGAGGAGATTCAGGATGTCATCTTACAAGAAGGATAGTTTGAGATTTGATGGAACAAATTACTCTCTATAAAAGAGTCACATGTGCCATTTGCAATGCATGGGTGATGGTTATTGGTTTATAACTAAGGATGAGTATAAGCCTCTGGAGAAAGGTCCTTCAACTCCAAAGCAACTCAAAGATGCTGAAAACAACATTTGAGCTAAAGAAGCTTTCCTAAGTGCCCTTACTGATACATAAATGACAAATGTCTTGGAATTGAAAACTGCTCATGAAATCTAGAAGAAGTTGGAAACTCTATATGAAGGTGATGAACATGTCAAATGTGCTAAGTTGCAAATCTTGAAGGGTAGATATGAAAATTTGAGGATGAGTGAAGATGAAAACATTACTTCCTACATGCAGAAGGTGAATGAACTTGTGTGTGGCATCCGATGTGCTAGTGGAAAACAGGAAGAATCAGAGATTGTTGGCAAGGTACTCATATCTTTACCTGCTTCATACAAGCATAAAGTTACTGCTATTGAGGAGATCAAGACTATGACAACTATTACAAGGGATCAATTAGTTGGCAAGCTTTCAACTTTTGAAATGAGTGAGTTTGGTGATTCTCTTCCTAAATCTGAATCTACATTTAAGGCCAATGTTTTTGGAAAGAAAAGATTTGATCCAGGTAAAAGCTCTTCAAGAAGACTAACCAGATTTGAGAAGGCAAGGAAGGATCTTGAAGAAGCTGAATTAGAGATTGAAGAACTTGAAGCCCTTTTTGCCAAAAGACTACCAAGAGGATCTAATAAGTATGAAGGAAAGTTGCCTTTCAAATGTTTTTCTTGAAATGAGATTGGTCATTTTGCTTCAAGATGTTCAGAGAGGGTTTCAAATCCAAATCCTAACAAACCTAGGGTTCAGAAGAAATGCTACTATGTCCAAGAAGCTATTGAAGAACGAGTTAGTGATGATGAATCTAACAAGGGAAGTACCTCAGGAAATGAATGGGTGTTCATTTCCATCAAAGAAGAAGATTCGGTGCCTATTGAATATGCTTCCTGTGTGAATGTGGAGAAAGCCTTGGCTTCTTAGGTTAAAGAAAAGGATGAATGGGTAATTGACAGTAGATGCTCTCATCATATGACAGGTGATAAGAGTAAGTTTGTAAGTATGGAAAGGTATGATGGTGCAATTATGAAGTTTGGAGACAATTCAACTGGCAAAATCTGTGGCAGAGGATCCATCTTTATTAATGGTAAGAATAACACTAATGATGTTTTGTATGTAGAAGGGTTGAAGCATAATCTTCTCAGTGTTGGATAGTTGGTTGACAAGGGATTTGATCTCTGATTCAAGGATGGTAAATGTAGAATTTTGGAAAGCTCCAGATTTAGTCAGAAAAAGGCATCTTCATATCTCAGTCTAAGTATGTGAAAGAATTGTTGAAAAAGTTTGGAATGAAGGATTCAAAACCAGTGAGTACTCCTATGGTAACTGGATGCAAGTTGAGTAAAGATGATGATTCCCCTAAAGCAGCTTAGAAAAGGTATAGATCGATGATTGGAGGACTACTTTATATGACTCATACTAGACCTGATATTATGAATGTAGTTGGCCTTGTTGCTAGATTTCAAGCTGATCCTAGAGAATCTCATGTTGTAGAAGTCAAAAGAATTTTCAGATATCTGAAGGGAACATTTAGCTATGGCTTATGGTATCATAAGGGTGATGATTTCACTCTTCATGCATATACAGATGCTAATTGGGAAGGAGATGTGGATGACATAAAGAGTACTAGTGGAGGTGCATTCTTCTTGGGAAAGAGATTGGTTTCTTGGTTGAGCAAAAAGCTGGAGGCAATTTTTGTATCTACTAAAGAGGCGGAGTACATAGCAACAACAAGTAATTGTACTCAAGTTTTGTGGATGAATCAAATGTTGAAGGATATCAGGGTTGTGTTTGAAGAACCCATCATAATCTTTTGTGATAATTCAAGTGGAATAAACATTTCAAAGAATCTAGTGTTGCATTCAAAGACAAAGCACATATCCATCAAGTTTCACTTTTTGAGAGACAAGGTACATTAGAATGAAGTCAGATTAGAGTTTGTTTCATCAAAAGATCAGATTGTAGATATCTTTAGTAAGCCTCTACCTAAGGATACTTTTGAGAATCTCAGTGATGTTAGGGGTTATTACCCCTCCTGTTCAAAACTAAGATGCACTAATGTGGATTAGTCAAGTGGAACTCATAGTCATATCTTGTGATTTGGATTGATGTTAAGGGTATACTACTCAGGGGGAGTAGTCAGTATGTTATTTCTAGATTTTAGTTCAAAAATAAAAAGGAGGAAAGATGATTGCAAATATGTGCATTTTTCCATTGATTTCAAAGTGGGAGAGAAGTCATTTGAAAAGCATGGAAGTGAGTATTTGCTGGTGGAAGGGGGAGTAGTAAAGAAAATGGTTGCAAGTGTGATAAGAGAATGGGGAAGAAGATCTTGTCTTGATGGTTGAATCAAATTTTCACATCATATGTTGCCATCAATGACAAAGGGGGAGATTGTTGCAAATATGTGCCTAATCAATGTTGTTATTGATGTCAACATATCCTTGTTGTCATTGGTGTCAACTGTACCTGTTTAGAAGACCTGTATGTTGAGGATATTGAGAAAATTATCCCCTCTGGAAGAGACAAGTGAGTTACATATCTCTTTGTAAAAGATAGTGAAGACAGTGTAGTTTAGTGAAGAATATTGCTCCACATTCCTAGTGAGATGTAGATCAGAGTCTTGGACCAATGGGTTGTGTAGAAGATAGTCTGAATTTGCTCTAGTCAAGATTTGATGGATTCACATGAAGAATTTGTGAAGTTATGGAAATCTTAGTAGAACCAGGTTTTGCAGTTGTTCAGAGGTGACAAAGTGACAAAATATGGTCTGGATTGATCTGCATTGAAATATTATAGTTTGTGGATCTAGAGGTGTGTTTGAGATGTCAATATATAGCCTTAATTCAAGTGGTTCATGGTTTGGAGGTCTACAAGCAATCCTTTTAGTATGACAGTCATGGCAGTTGGTGTTCTTGAGGTTCTGGATGAAGGTGCAAGTGTTTTTGGTGATCTGAGGTGGTGCGGTTGTTCCTGTTGATTTCATTGTGCTTGTGGTGGTCTTTGGATCATGTACCTACTGTGTTGGTGTTCCACATTGAGGATTGAGCTTGTGGTTGAAGATTTGTCCTTGGGTGTTGTTCTTTCTAGTCTTGGCTGACCGGATGCTTTGTACATGTTGTGGATGATCTAAGAGAGGTTCTATGGAGCATAGTGTGTTGTTTGATGAAGATTTGGATCCCAGCTATGTTTGGCTGATAGTATAGTGATTTGCATTAAGTCAAATGTTTGTACTGCTAACCTTGATGTTTATTCCAAGGTTGATGAAGCATATAAATACATGTGGTTGAGTTGTGGAAGATCATCCTTGTGCAAAAATGACAAAATCCTAAGAAAGGAAGAAAGGCAAAGCAGAGAAGAAGAAGAGCAAAAAAGGAAGAGTAGAAAAGGATGAAGAGATAGCAAATAAATGTTTGGGGGTAGAGTAGTAGTATTGTGCACTTCAATGGAACCGAACCTTGCATGAAGAAGATGTTGTTTTCTAGTTCAATCTTTCTATAATAAACATATAAATATTTTTGTAGGAAGTGAGCCTCCTTGAGCAGTGAGCTTTGGGCAATGCGCCCTGAAGGCATGTGCCTTCCCCATTTTCTATTCTTTTAATAGAGAATAAATCTTGTGGGTTAACCCCCACCATGGTTTTTCCCTTAACCTAGTTTCCACATAAAAATCCTAGTGTTATGAGTGTTGATTTTGTTTTTGTTCATGTGCTATTGATTCATGCTTTCATGGTCATACCATTCATCTATTATTAAGTGGTAAGGAGGTTTAATTACATAAAAGGATAAAAGTTTTTGTGACAACTGATTCACCACCCCCCCTCTTAGTTGTCTATCCTAATTTCAACATGGAGGTCTGCAAGCAATCTTTCTAGTGTGATAGTAATGATAATTAGTGTTCTTGAGTTCTGGTATGAAGATGCAAGTGATTCTGGCAATTTGAGGTGGTGCGGTTATTCTTGTTGATTTCATAGTGCTGGTGGAGGTCTCTACATCATGTGCCTATTGTGTTGGTTGTCCACATTGAGGATTGAACTCGTAGTTCAAGATTTCTCTTTGGGTGTTGTTGTTCTTTCCAGTCTTGGTCGACTGGATGCTTGGTGCATGTTGCGGATGATCTTAGAGAAGTTCTATAGATTGTATCATATTGTTTGAGGAAGATTTGACTCCCAGCTATGTTTGGCCAATAGTGTAGTGGTCCACATGTAGTATTTTGTATTAAGTCAAGTGTTATTGTAATTACTTGTAATGCCTATCTTGGAGAATGTTCCAGATAGATGATTGTAAGGCTGACTTTGATGTTTATTAAAAAGTTGATGTCATGTATAAATAAGTGTAATGAAGTCATGTAAATGTATGGATGTGAGTGAAGATGCAGAGGTAATGAGGAAGTGTTTGGGGGCAAAGTAGAGGTGTTGTGAGCTTCAATGGAACTGAACCTTGGCATGGAAAAGATGTTTCTTAGTTCAACCTTTCAGTGTTAATCATGTGAATGTTTCTATAGGTAGTGAGCCTCCTTTGAGTAGTGAGCTCTAGGTAGTGCACCCAAAGGCAAGTGCATTCCCATTTTTCTATTCTTTTAATAGAGAATAAATCTTGTGGGTCAACCCCCACCATGATTTTTCCCTTAACCGCGTTTCCACATAAAAATCTTGGTGTTATATGTGTTGATTGTGTTTCTACTCATGTGATGTTGATTCATGCTTCATGGTTATATTGTTATTCTATTAAAAAGTTGTAAAGAATATTAAATGCAAAAAAAGTAAAGATTTGTGACAATTGATTCACCCCCCTCTCAATTATCTGCCCTAATTTCAACAATTGGTATTAGAGCCAATTCCTCTAAAAGAAGCTTGACCACTTGAGAAGATCTAGGATGTCAACATACAAGAAGGACAGTCTTAGATTTGATGGAACAAATTACTCTCTTTAGAAGAATCACATGGAGTGTCATTTGCAATGCATGGGTGATCCTTATTGGTTGATAACTAAGAATGAGTATACTCCTTCAATGAATGGCCCTACAACTCAAGATGAAATAAAAAATGTTGAAAACAACATTCAGGCTAAAGAAGCATTATTGAGTGCCCTGACTGATATAGAAATGACAAATGTTTTGGAGTTGTAAACTGCTCATGAAATCTAGAAGAAGTTGGAATCTTTCTCTGAAGGTGATGCATATGTCAAATGTGCTAAGCTACAGAGCCTGAAGGGTAGATACGAAAGTTTAAGGATGAGTGAAGATGAAAACATCACTTCCTACATGCAAAAGGTGAATGAACTTGTGTGCAGTATCAGGTGTGCTGGTGGAAAACTAGAAGAATCAGAGATTGTTGGCAAGGTGCTCAGATCCTTACTTGCTTCATAAAAGCATATAGTTTCTACAATTGAGGAGATCAGGACTCTGACAAATGTTACAAGGGATCAATTGGTTGGCAAGCTTTCAGTATTTGAAAGGAGTGAGTTTGGTTATTCTCTTCCTAAATCAAAATCCTCTTTTAAAGCTAGTGTTTTCAGAAAGCAAAAATTTGATCTAGGTGAAAGCTATTCAAGAAGGCTAACCAGATATGAGAAGGAAAGGAAGGAACTTGAAGAAGATGAATAAGAGCTTGATGAAATTGAAGACCTTATTGCCAAAAGATTACTAAGAGGATCTGGTAAGTATGAAGGAAAGTTTCCTTTCAAATGTTTTACTTGCAATAAGATTGGTCATTTTGTTTCAAGATGTCCAGAGAGGGTTTTAAAGCTAAATCCTAACAAACCTAGGGGTCAGAAGAAATGCTACTATGTCCAAGAAACTACTAATGAAAGAGTCACAGGTGATGAATCTAATATGGGAAGTACCTCTGGAAATGAATGGGTGTTCATTACTATCAAAGAAGAAAATTCGGTGCCTACTGAATCTGCTAGCTGTGTGAATGTGGAAAGTGTCTTAGCTACTTAGGTTGAAAAAAAGGATAAATGGGTGATTAACAGTGGATGTTCTCATCATATGAATGGTGATAAAAGTATGTTTGTATGTTTGGAAAGATACGAAGGTGGAATTGCAAAGTTTGGAGACAATTCATCTAGTAGAATCCATGGAAGAGGATCCATGTCTCTTGATGGTAAGAATAACACTAATTATGTTTTGTATGTAGAAGGATAGAAGCATAATCTTCTTAGTGTTGGATAGTTGGTTGATAAAGGGTATGATCTCTGATTCAAGGATGGAAAATGCAAAATTTTGGGAAGCTCTAGAATTGAGATTGCATCTAGTACATAGACTAGAGGTAATATCTTTCATTTAAGAGGTACAAGTAAAAGTTGTTTGATTGTTTAGTTTGATCAAAGTTGGTTATGGCATAGGAGAATGTGTCATGTAAAATTTGATAACATTGTCAAGATAAGTACTACTCAGGTTGTGAAATATCTTCCAAAGCTTGTGAAACTTGCTAACAACATGTGTAAGGAATCTCAGTTGGGCAAACAAAATAGAACTACATTCAAAAGTAAAGAACACTTTTCAAATGGATTGTTGGAACTTGTGCACACTGACTTGTGTGGTCCTACCAGAGTTAGGAGTTTGCAATGAGATAGATACTTCATGTTGTTGATTGATGATTACTCCTAGATGATGTGGGTCACTTTCTTGAGAGAGAAATCAGAGGCTCTTGATAGATTCAAAGTGTTCAAGGCTAGGGTGAAGAATGAGATTGGTGTGAAGATAAAGTGTCTGAGATCTAATAGAGGTGGAGAGTTTACCTCCAGTGAGTTTAATGCATTTTGTGAAAATCATGGAATAAGAAGATAGTTATCTACTCCTAGGACTCCTCGGCAGAATGGAGTTGTAGAGGAAAATGGTCCACATGTCTATTGGAGAGAGGCTATGAGTACTAATATCTACACTCTTAACTAGGTGCAGATCAAAGGTAATATTGGTAAAACACCTTATGAATTATGGTTTGATAATGCTCCTACTATGAATTACTTCAAAGTTTTTAGTAGTAAATGCTATATCAAAAGAGATGAAGATCTAGGCAAGTTTGATGCAAGATTTGATGAAGGAATATTTCTAGGTTATTCTAATCAAAGCAAGACATACTGATGCTTTAACAAGAGATTGCAAAGGATTGCTAAAAGTGCTAATGTTAATGTTGATGAAAGCAAGGAGAGACCTTCCAAGTATTGTTGATATGAATCAGATGATCAAAATGAAAGTCCAGACCAAGGAAAACAAGTTCAAACTCAAATTTAGATTGCTCCAGAGAATCCAGTGACTCAAGAAGCTAGTGCAAATGTTGAGGAACAAGTTCAAGAATCAGAAGCTCAAGAAAATCTCAAAACTCCCAGGTATGTAAGGTTAAATCATTCTAAAGATTAGATCATAGGAGACAAAATTAAAGGTGTTCAAACTAGAAGAAAAATTTCTAAAGATCAAGAGGAGTATTGTTTGATTTCAAAGATTAAACCAAAATCAGTTAATGAAGCTTGTAATGATGAAAATTGGGTAAAAGCAATGGAAGAAGAATTAATGCAAATTGAAAAGAATCATACTTGGGATCTTGTTCCTAACCCGAAAACAAAAATGTAATTGGAACTAAATGGGTCTTCCGGAATAAGTTGAACGAAGGTGGTGAAGTTGTGAGAAACAAAGCAAGATTGGTATGAAAATGATATTCTCAAGTAGAGGGAATTGATTTTGAAGAAACTTTTGCTCCAGTGGCAAGAATCAAAGTTGTCAAATTATTTCTTACCTTTGCTTCTTACAAAGATTTCAAAGCTTACTAGATGGATGTCAAGTCAGCATTCCTAAATGGAGAGTTGGAAGAAGTCTACATTCAACAATAGGAAGGATTCCAGTTGTCTGATAAAGGAGATATGGTCTACAGATTGAAGAAAGCATTGTATGGACTTAAACAAGCCCCAAGAGCCTGGTATGCAAGATTAGATAAGTATCTGGTAAAGATAGGTTTTAGCAAAGGCATAGTTGATAGTAATCTTTATTTCAAAATTGATCATGAACACATCTTGATTGTTGAGGTATTTGTTGATGATATCATCTTTGGTGGAAATGAGAGCACGTGTAAAAAAATTGCTGATCAAATGCAAAGTGAATTTGAGATGTTCATGCTTGGTGAAATGAATTTCTTCTTGGGTCTGCAAATCATTCAGTTAGAAAAGGGCATCTTCATATCTCATTCTAAGTATGTAAAAGAGTTGTTGAAATTTTTTGGATGGAGGATTCAAAACCAGTGAGTACCCCTATGATAACTGGATGCAAGTTGAGTAAAGATGATAATTCCCCTAAGGCAGATTAGAAAAGGTATAGATCAATCATTGGAGGACTGCTTTATCTGACTCATACAAGACCTGATATTATGAATTCAGTTGGCCTTGTTGCTAGATTTCAAGCTGATCCTAGAGAATCTCATGTTGTAGTAGTCAAAAGAATTTTCAGATATCTAAAGGGAACATCTAATTATGGCTTATGGTATCCTAAGGATGATGATTTTACTCTTCATTCATATACAGATGTTGATTGGATAGGAGATGTGGATTACAGGAAGAGTACTAGTGGTGGTGTATTTTTCTTGGGAGAGAAATTGGTTTCTTGGTTGGGAAAAAGGTAGGAGGCAATATCTCTATCTATTGCAGAGGCATAGTATATAGAAACAACAAGTAATTGTACTCAAGTTTTGTGGATGAAGCAAATGTTGAAGGATATTAGAGTTGTGTTTGAAGAGCCTATTATAGTCTTCTGTGATAATTCAAGTTTAATAAACATCTCAAAGAATCCAATGTTGCATTCAAAGACAAAGCACATATCCATTGAGTTTCACTTTTTGAGGGAGAAGGTAAATGAGAATGAAGTCAGATTGGAATTTGTTACTTCAAAGGATCAGATTGCAAATATCTTCACTAAGCCTCTACCTAAGGACACTTTTAAGTATCTCAAAGTGAAGCTAAGGGTTATTACCCCTCCTGCTCAGAACTAAGGTGCACTAGTGTGCATTAGTTCGGTGGAACTCACAGTCATATCTTATGATCTGAATTGGTGTTAAGGAGATGCTACTCAGGGGGAGTAGTCAGTATGTTAATTTTGGAGTTAAGTTTGGAAATAAAAAGGGGTAGAGATTATTGTAAAAATGTGCCCTTTTCCATTGATGTCAAAGGGGGAGAGAAGTCATGTGAAAAATTTAGAAGTAAGTAGTTGCTGGTGAAAGGGGGAGCAGTGAAAGAAAGTGGTTGTAGGTGTGACAAGAGAAAGGGGGAGAAGTCCTTGTCTTGATGGTTAAATTATTTTTTCACATCATATGTTTCCATCAATGACAAAGGGGGAGATTGTTGCAAATATGTGCCTATGATGTGTTATCATTTATGTCAACATATCTCTTTGTCAGAGACAATGGAGACAGTGCAGTTCAGTAAAGTAGATTGCTCTGCATTAGATGAAGATTAAAGTTTGTGGACTTATGGGTTGTGTAGAGGCTTGTTTGAATTTGCTCTAGTTAAGATTTGAGAGATCTGCATGGACGATTGGTGAAGTTATGGCCATCTGAGTAGAACTGGGTTTTGCAGTTGTTCAGAGGTAACAGAGTGATAGAAATGTGGTCCAAATTGCTCTGCAGGGGAATATCATGGTCTACAGTTCTAGAGGTATGTTTGGGATGTTGATGTGTATCCTCAACTCAAGTGGTTTGTGGTTTGGAGGCTCACTAGCAATCTTTCTAGTGTGATAGTCATGACAGTTAGTGTTCTTAAGTTCTGGTATGAAGATGCAATTGATTATGGTGATTTGGGGTGGTATAGTTGTTCTTGTTGATTTCATTGTGTTGGTGGAGCTCTCTGGATCATGTTCCTATTGTGTTGGTGGTCTGCATTGAAGATTAAACTCATAGTTGAAGATTTATCCTTGGGTGTTGTTCTTCTTTCTAGTCTTGGCCAACCAGATGCTTGGTGCATGTTGTAGATGATCTAAGAGAAGTTCTATGGAGCATGGTGTGTTGTTCGAGGAAGAATTGAGTCCCAGCTATGTTTGGCCAATAATGTAGTGGTCCGCATGTAGTAATTTGTATTAAGTCAAGTATTGTAATTGTAATTGCTTGTAATTCCTATCTTGGAGAATGTTCTAGATAGATGATTGTAAGGCCGAATTTGATGTTTAGTCCAAAGTTGATGTCATGTACAAATAAGTGTAATGAAGTTGTGTAAATGTGTGGATGCAAGAGAAGATACAGAGGTAGTGAGGAAGTGTTTGGGGATAGAGCAGAGGTGTTGTGAGCTTCAATGGAATTGAACCATGGCATGGAGAAGATGTTGTTTCTCAGTTCAACCTTTTAGTGTTAATCATGTGAATGTTTCTGTAGGTAGTGAGCCTCCTTTGAGTAGTGAGCTTTGGGCAGTACACTTGAAAGCAAGTGCCTTCCCATGTTTCTATTCTTTTAATAGAGAATAAAACTTGTGGGTTAACCCCCACCGTGGTGTTGCCCTTAACCGGGTTTCCGCGTAAAAATCCTGGTGTTATATGTGTTGATTGTATTTCTACTCGTGTTGTTGATTCATGCTTTCATGGTTATATCATTAATCTATTTATAAGTGGTAAAGAAGATTAAAAGCAAAAAAAAGTAAAGATTAATTCACCCCCCCTCTTAATTGTCTGTCCTAATTCCAACAGATATCAGGTTTGAGAGTGATGTCCTGAAGAGGTGTAACTCCAAGCTCAGGGATATCAGTGGTAAATTGCATAATCTGATGGATGAAGAGATAAATATCTTAGAAGCTCTAGAAAATAATGTAGAAGGGAAAATAGAAAATCAAGATTTTGATTTTGCAATTAAAGCCTTCTGGAGTAATTTCAAGTAGGCAACAGATGACCCTATCCACCACTTGACAGAGGACATAGTCAACAAGAATATGAGGATGAAGGCCAAAGTGGAAGCATATAATGAGACCCTAAACAATAGAAAAAGCAAATGGTCTACACTACAGACATAATTTCATTCCCAAGAACATGCTGTAGTAAAATCCATAGTTCAAGATGTGGGAGAGATTGAAAGGATAATACAAGCATATGAACCCATTAGAAAGACCATAATTATACATGTAGGAGAGGACCCTCATATGGATGATGAAGATGAGGAAGATAATGAATATGAAGATAATGAAGAAAATGAGGAAGATGAAGAAGAAGAAGAGTAAGTAAGGATGCATGACGATAGAGTCATATGCATAGTAAGACAAAGAATGACTGAATATCACCAGAGGGTTGCCAGCTGGCAACCTGTGCCACATTTTGATATCTATTGACCAAGTCAAAGAAGATGTGGACTATTGATCTAGATAGATGAATCCTAATCATTAGATCATTTGTAACTGCCTCCTCTCCTTGTCCTATAAAAGGAGACGGAGTGCACATTGTATTATTGTTCAAAACTTAATTGAAGTTTCTTAGGACTAATTTCAAAGCTAATTGTAGATGTACATGTCTTTTGCATATTTAATGAAAGTGAAGATCTAGATTACATACAATCATATACTCTGAGTAATCTGTAGATGAATTCTTGGCTTGTGCTTTGATTTTCTGCATCTCTTAGAGTGCAATTCATGTTGTACATGTTGTCTTCATCTCTTTTCCATTGAAGTTTGCATCAACCATACAAGCTGTGGAGCACCCTAGTGAACCTATGGTTTGATTCTCTTCCTTTCATGATAGTAGTTGGAGTGTATGTGGACCAATATCTGGAGTGTATGGTTTGATATTACCTTCTACTTTTTGCTTAACCAAGAAACCAATCTCTTTCCCAAAAAAAATGCACCACCACTAGTACTCTTCCTGCCATCCACATCTCTTACCCAATCAACATTTGTATATGCATGAAGAGTGAAATCAACATCCTTAGGATACCATAATCCATAATTAGATGTCCTTTCAAATATCTAAAAATTCTTTTGATTGCTACAACATGAGATTCTCTATGATCAACTTGAAATCTAGCCACAATGCCAACTGCATTCATAATATTAGGTCTAGTTTGAGTCATATAAAGTAGTCCTCCAATCATTGATCTATACCTTTTCTAATCTTCCTTAGGGGAATCATCATCATTAATCAACTTGCATCTAGTTACCATGGGAGTGCTCACTGGTTTTGAATCCTCCATTCCAAACTTTTTCAACAACTCCTTCACATACTTAGACTAGGATATGAAGATACCCTTTTCTGACTAAATGATTTGCAGACCTAAGAAGAAATTCATTTCACCAAACATGGACATCTCAAATTCACTTTGCATCTAATCAACAATTTTTTTACACATGCTCTCATTTCCACCAAAGATGATATCATTAACAAATACTTCAACAATTAAGATGTGTTCATGATCAATTTTGATATATAGATTACTATCAGCTGTGCCTTTGCTAAAACCTAATTTTAGCAGATACTTATCTAGTCTTGCATACTAGGCTCTTGGGGCTTGTTTAAGTCCATGCAATTCTTTCCTCAATCTATAGTCCTTATCTCCTTGATCAGGCAACTGGAATGCTTCCGGTTGCTCAATGTAGATCTCTTCTTCCAACTCTCCATTTTGGAATGCTGAGTTGACATCCATCTGGTAAACTTTGAAATGTCTGTAGGTAGCAAAGGCAAAAACTAATCTGATTGCTTTAATTCTTGTCATGGGAGCAAAACTTTCTTCAAAATCGATTCCCTCTACTTGAGAATATTCTTTGCACACCAATCTTGCTTTATTTCTGACAACTTCACCATCTTTATTCAATTTATTCTAGAAGACCCATTTGGTTCCTATTACATTTTTGTTTTTAGCTCTAGGAATAAGATCCCAAGTATGATTCTTTTCAATTTGCATTAGTTCTTCTTCTATTGCCTTTACCCAATTTTCATCATTACAAGCTTCATTCACTAATTTTTGTTCAAACCTTGAAATCAAATAGTACTCCTCTTTAACTTCAACAATTTTTCTTCTAGTTTGAACACCTTTATTTTTTTCTCCAATGATCTAATTTTTAGAATGATTCAACCTTACACACCTGGGAGTTTTGGGATTTTCTTGAACTTTTGATTCTTGGATTTGTTCCTCAATATTTGCACTAGCTTCTTGAGTCACTAGAATCTCCAGAGCAATCTGAATCTAAGTTTGATCTTGAACTTGCTTTTCATCATCTGATTCATATCCACAGGACTTGGAAGATCTCTCCATACCTTCATCAACCTTCACATTAGCACTTTCAGCAATCATTTTCAATCTCTTGTTAAAGCACCGGTATGCCTTGCTTTAGTTAGAATAACCAAAGAATATTCCTTCATCACATCTTGCATCAAACTTGCCTAGATCTTCATCTCTCTTGATATAGAATTTACTACCAAAAACTCTAAAGTATTTCATAGTAGGAGCATTACCAAACCAAAGTTCATAAGGTGTTTTACTAGTATTACCTTTGATCTGCACCCAGTTAGAAGTGTAGATAGCAATACTCATAGCCTCTCTCCAATAGATATGTGGGACATTTGTCTCTATCATCATGATTCTAGCAGCCTCTTGAATAGTCCGGTTCTTCCTTTCTACAACTCCATTTTGCTGAGGAGTCCTAGGAGCAGATAACTATCTTCTTGTTCTATGTTGTTCACAAAATGCATTAAACTCATCGGAGGTAAATTCTCCACCTCTATCAGATCTTAGACACTTTATCTTCACACCAATCTCATTCTCCACTCTATCCTTGAACACCTTGAATTTGTTAAGAGCCTCTGATTTCTCTCTCAAGAAAGTGACCCACATCATTCGGGAGTAGTCATCAGTCAACAACATAAAGTATCTGTCTCCTTGCAATCTCCTAACTCTAGCAAGACCACACAAATCAGTGTGCACAAATTCCAACAATCCACTTGAAAATTTTTCTTTACTTTTGAATGTAGCTCTTCTCTATTTTCCCAACTAATATTCCTTACACATGCTATTAGCAAGTTTCACAAGCTTTGGAAGATCTCTCACAGCCCGAGTAGTACTTATCTTGATAATGTTATCAAAGTTTACATGACACAATCTCCTATGCCATAACCAACACTGGTCAATCTAAGCAATCAAACAAATTTTACCAGTACTACTTAACTAAAATATATTACCTCTAGTATGTGTACTAGATGCAATTTTAGTTCTAGAGATTTCTAAGATTCTGCATTTTCCATCCTTGAATCGAAGATCATACCCTTTGTCAACCAACTGTCCAACACTAAGAAGATTATGCTTCAACCCTTCTACATAAAATACATCATTAGTGTTATTCTTACCATCAAAATGACAGATCCTTTGCCATGCATTCTACCAATTGAATTGTCTCCAAACTTCACAATTCCACCTTCATATCTTCCCAAACTTACAAATTTACTTTTATCACTAGTCATATGGTGAGAACATCCACTGTCAATCACCCATTCATCCTTTTCTTCAACCTAAATAGCTAAGGCACTTTCCACATTCACACAACTAGTAGATTCAGTAGGCACCGGATCTTCTTCTTTGATAGCAATAAACACCCAATCATTTCCAAAGGTACTTCCCATATCAGATTCATCATCCGTGACTCCTTCTTCAACAACTTCTTGTACATAGTAGCATTTCTTTTGAAACCTAGGTCTGTTAGGGTTTGGCTTTGAAACCCTCTCCGGACATCTTGAGGCAAAATGACTAATCTTATTGCAAGAAAAACATTTAAAAGGCAACTTTCCTTCATACTTGTTGGATCCTCTTGGTAATCTTTTGGCAATAAGGGCTAAGGTCTTCAATCTCTGTATCATCTTCTTCAAGTTCCTTCTTTGTTTTCTCATATCTGGTTAATCTTCTTGATGAGATTTCACCTAAATCAAATATTTACTTCCCAAAAAGACTAGCCTTAAAAGTAGATTCTAATTTAGGAAGCGAATCACCAAACTCACTCATTTCAAATGTTGAAAGATTAGAACGAACTGATCACTTGTAATAGTTGTCATAGTCATGATCTCCTCAATAGCAGCAACTCTATGCTTGTATGAAGCAGGTAAGGATCTGAGCACCTTTGCAACAATCTTTGATTCTTCTAATTTTCCTCCATCACACCTGATACTGCACACAAGTTCATTCACCTTCTACATGTAGGAAGTGTTGTTTTCATCCTCACTCATCCTCAAAATTTCGTATCTACTTTTTAGGCTCTGTAACATAGCACATTTGACATATGCATCACATTCATATAGAGTTTCCAACTTCTTCCAAATTTCATGAGCAATTTTCAATTCTAGGACATTTGTAATTTCTATATCAGTTAGGGCACTTAACAATGCTTCTTTAGCTAGAATGTTGTTTTCAGCATCTTTGAGTTCATCTAGAGTTGAAGGACTTTTCTTTGGGGGCTTATAGTCATCCTTTGTTATAAACCAATAAGCATCACCCATGCATTACAAATGGCACTCCATGCGACCCTTCCAAAGAGAGTAATTTGTTCCATCAAATCTCAGACTATCCTTCTTGTAAGTTGACATCCTGGATCTCCTCAAGCGGTCAAGCTTCTTTTAGAGGAACTGGCTCTAATACCAAGTGTTGAGATTAGGGCAGACAACTGAGAGCGGGGTGAATCAGTTGTCACAAATCTTTACTTCTACTGCAATAAATCTTCTTTTAAACTTATAAATAGATTAATGATACAACCATGAAAGTATGAACCAACAACACAAGAGTAGAAACACAATCAACACACATAATACCATGATTTTTACGTGGAAACCCGGTTAAGGTAAAAACCACGGTGGGGGTTAACCCACAATATTTATTCTCTATTAAAACAATAGAAAAATGGGAAGGCACTTGCCTTTGAGTGTACTACCCAGAGCTCACTACTCAAAAGAGGCTCACTACCTACAAAAACATTTATAAGTTTATCACAGAAAGATTAAACTTGGAAACAACATCTTCTTCATGCCAAGGTCAATTCCATTGAAGCGCACAACACCTTGGCTCTACCCTCACTCAATTCTTGGCTACATCCACATCTTCGCTCACCACCCACACATTTCCATGACTTAACAACACTTATTTATACAAGTCATCTACCTTGGAATGAACATTAAACTCAGCCAAATAATCATCTATCTGGAACATTCTCCAAGATAGGAATTACAAGCAATTACAATCACTAGACTTAAAATGCTACATGCAAACCACTACGCTATCGATCAAACATAACTGGAACTCAAATCTTCCTTGAACATCACGTCACAGTCCATAAAACTTCTCTTAGATTAACCACAACACTCACCATGTATCCAGTTGGCTAAGACTAAAAAGAACAGAAACACCCACGAAGAAAATCTTCATCTATGAGCTCAATCCTCAATGTGGACCACTGACACAACATGCACCCGATTCAGAGACCACCACAAGCACAATGAAATCATTAGGAACAACTACACCACCTCAAATCACCACAAGCACTTGCACCTTCATCTGGGAACTCAAGAACACCAACTATTATGATTGTCATACTACAAAGATTGCTTGAGAACCTCCAAACCACGAACCACTTTAGTTGAGGATACACACTGACATCCTAAACACCTCTAGATCCATGTTGATGATGATGTTACTCATATACAAACATGAAATAAAAGTTACACAACAACCTTTATTTATCTTGAAAGATACGATGAATTCAAACAATTCATGATCCCAAGTCTCCGTTGATTAGTTCATAATCGTTTGGTGTTACTCAGTGCTTGATGTGTGTTACTGTTAATCATTCAGGGGCCTTACATACTTTGATTGTTCCTACAAAGTTCTTCAATATTCCTCCAAATATCCTATTCTTTATAGCTGCTCTATGTAAACCTCCAACAATTCTACCTCTACACTATGAATTCACTCAAATAATGTGCCTACAGGTTGATATTTGCATGATTTCTATCATTATTTGCAATTCTTTACATGATATTTTCAACACTACATGCATTTAGCTCAAATATGCTAAGGATTTTCAATTATCTATGAGATGTCAGCATATTTCTCTGTTCTGCTCATTATTTATCATGATTTGCAATTATGGAAGTGATCCAATGAATTTAAGAAAATGAAATGACAAAGATAGGGTTTAAAGGATGAGATTCCCAAAATTACTTGACTAAGATCACTGATCCACATACATGTTCAGATATAGTAATGAAGAGAAGAAAACTAAAATCATACTTCACCAGGACATTCCACAAATCTGCATGATCCAGTGCAAATCTTCAAAGGAAAAGTTGACAACAACATGCAATAAAATGAAAGTGCTTCTATTAAACACAACATTCACCATTACATATCTAGAAATTAACTTGAAGATTATGTAAAGTTTACAATCAGGATGTAATCTGAAGCTTCATCTCCATTCAGTATTCTTTAGAACAAGTACATTTACAATGATCTGAAGAATGAACCTTGACATTTCAACAATTCAGTCCTCATTAGTCTTAGTAATCCAATCTCCTATCAGGTCTACAGTCTTTTGGTCAGATATATGATGATCGACCTCTCTTTGTTCCTACTTATTATGGCACCCCTACACCTTTTATAGAACAAGGTGAGGTAACCCCTACAAATGACCTACGGTCAGGATATATCTATTAAGATCAATAGTGGATATCTTTCCTTGACTTAGTCAACACCTTCCTTCATGGCACAGGCCGCCAGCTGGTAACCATCTGGACAATTCATTATGTTTTGAATGCCTTATGCATATGTCTTCGTGTTCTGCATCTTCATTCCTTCTTCATGCTACTGGTCTTCATGTTCCTCCTCTTCATTTTCTCCACTGTTGGCAAGACCACCGACGTCAGAGAAACTCTCTCCTTCTACCAATGTCTGAACTCACCCCAATGACAGTTAATTTCTTTACCTTTGGTGAGATCTCCATCATCGGCCAAGTCTCTTTCCTTTCTGCCGATGACTGATGAAACTTTACTTTACTTTCTCTTAACTGTGACAGCTTCTGCTTCAATAAACCTACACACCTGCTAACAACGTAAGTCGATAAAATGCACTTTAAAATTCACTTTTTAGTCTTGAACTTAACCTTTGCAATAAACATACAAGCATGTAAATATACAAAGAATTTTCTATATTTAATTTTCCTTTTCAAATATGGCTTGTACATTTCCCTTTGCATATCGGGCTTCATCGGTGTAAAACATTTAGTCGGTAAGACTAAACCATCGTGTGCCAATCACTTATATCTTCCCGACACAACCCTGTATCAGCGAGAGCACACTTGGTTGGGGTGACCCAAATAACTCACCCTGATTACTCCTATCTTCCTGATGTATCTTATATATCAAATTTAAACTTTTCTGAGTTTCACCTTGCACATTTTGCAAGGTATGCGTACCGCAATGTATATATCAAAACATACAATGACTTAACCTTAATTCATAATCCTTTCAGTTCTGGAATTGCATATATCATTGTATGTCATTGAAACATATACATATACAACATGATACATACAAGAAATTTTCTTTGTTTAATAATAATTTTGGTTCTAGCACATGCATATAGCTTTGTATATCTGTTTTGTATACAAGCTACATACAAACATAAGATGCATTTGGTGGATTTAACTGCACATTCATTATAACTTTGAACCTTATCAGGTCTGAGTATGTACATTAGTTAATATGAGGGATATTAACTAATGTGACTTTCTTTATTAATCAGGATATGATGATGATGTCATCATCATGGAGGGGCTTCATTAGAATGTGAAAGGATGATGTCATGGTCATACCGAAGGAAATTGGGAGGTTAAGAAATATGGCCCTATTATTGAGGAATAACACCCTCCAAATAAGATGACGTCACGGTCATGTCGAGTCCTTGTATATCAGGTCATGAATTTAACGTCACCATCATGTTAGCGAAGATGAGTCATATTAGAAAAGATGACGGATGTTAAAGAATAGATGACCTTCAGATGTCAAGCCGATTGATGATGTCACCATCATATTATTGAACAGGTGATCATTGGATACATACCTCCGTGAGGTAAAAGAAGAATGATGTCACCAGCAGGGTGATTTCCTTTGTGGAATAGGATAAGCTAACATCATCGTCATGTTCAGCAAAAATGAGTCATATTAACTAATGTGACTTCCATTGACGCAAGTACCCTGACGAGCTAATGATCCTCGGGTAGAAATTTGATGTGCACATACAAATATGAAGATAGTGGATTTTTAAGTAGGGTGATATTCATGAATATCAATCATATTAAGAAATATGATCCCGATGACTTAGAATGTTAGGTTTGACTAGACCTTGACCACACATAACCTCCTTATTTGGCCAAATTTTAGGGTGATGCAAAAGGAAAACCTACTTAGAATTTTACACTCTTTCACATGGTAGGCTTCCTGGGGAAAGATTCAAACTTTGAAATTTGGGTTCAGACTTCCAGATCAGAGATACACCTGACATTAGGCATATGCACACTGACTGATCCTATTTTTACCATTACCGCCTAGAGCACAAAAGCAAGGGAGCAAGCCAAAAAAGTTGGGTTCCTATTTTGCTAAGGAAAAATAGGGTGTGTTGTGTAACCACACAACAACTTGCCACCAAAGAAAACAACAAAATTCAAATAATTCAAGAGGTGAGGATAAGTTAAAAGATAGTGTTCCAACTCTTCAGCATGAGCATCCCAATCTTTTTTTAATGGTATCATGTTCATCAATATAACAATGATTTGATAAGGGATCAAGTGTGTACATGTGATTCATACACTCATCTTGAAAGTGAGTTGAATAAATCAGTGTCTGGTGTTAAGCTACATAGTTTGGTTCATCCCTCATAGCCAACCAGATAGAGCCTTGCTGCCAGTAGGCGTCCATAGCCCCGACAAGGTTATCATTGCAATTCCCCTAAGTAGAGCCCCACTGCCAATCAGGCGTCTATAGCCCTAGTAGAGTTACTTAGATGGCCTAATTTTCTCTTTAAATATTCAATATATTTCTCCCTTTTTTTTATTTGCATTTATAAGATGTCATCATGTAAGCACATTTTGCAAGGTGTGGTCACTTGCTACTTTAGGTTGGGAATTGCAATGGTAGCAAGGGCAACCTTTAGATTTTTCACGTAACACCTACACTGATATGTTCAACAAACCCAAGGCTATTAGGTGTGTCATTGTGGGCATCTCTTTGACTCAAGAAAAAGTAATGCTGATGAACAAGATACCACATACCTAATCAAGAATACCTATACTGACATGAGTTGCAACCTATGTAAGAACTTATATCCAACTCTTGAATTCTAACAATTTCAGCAGTGTTCTTAAGTAACAAGGTGCATCAATTTTGCCTGACCAAAACAAGGATTCAACAACAAAAAGCAAAAGAAAACACACAAAGAAAACTGTACAAACAACTAACTACAAAAAGGAAACAACATAAAACAAAACAAGAAAGCAAAGAAAAGAAACAAAACAACTGCTTTACCAAACTATACATAAGACACTACAAGGCAAATAAAACCCATGATAAGACCCAATGACACCTATATTTGCATACCTCCTTAGATTGTGCAGAAGCATCAGGGCACTAGTTATGGTTCTAATCCTAGCAAATTCATCTTTGTATTCTAAAAAATATTCTTGTATCCTAAATTCATTGTGTTTAACAAAATAATCTCTAATAATTAGTAACTGAGGAAGCTCATCATGTTCATGATTAATCCATATGCATGTTTGATTTTTCAAATTTCCATAATCAAAATAATAATCAACATTATTCATCATGGAAAGGAAAGATACAACTTGATGTATTTCTGGCTCTATAGGGCATGCTAGTTCATTAACAGCTGGTCTCTTGTTTGACTTTGCACTTTTGTTTCTTAGCTCAATGTCTGATCTCACTTTGAATTGAATAATGTATGGATCTTGAAGTATTATTTCTTCATCTTTATCCAGCTCTATCTCTTCATTCTAGATATTCAGTTTATCCTCAAGTTCAGGAAATGTCTCAATGTTCTCTTCAATTCTCTGCACATTAGCATCTAAATGAGTATCTTCATCATGATAATCTGATATATAGAAATTTATCATTTCTAAATCATTTAACTGTAAAGGTGAATTAACATTTGACTAATAGGAATACTCCCTTGTTTCATTTTCAAAACAATGCCAGATTGACATATGATCATGTACAACAACTCCAAATCTTTCTGCATCTTCAATTTTCATGAATTGTTCATTAAATACTTCACTTCTACCATCTAGTAAGGTATTTGGTTCCATTGTCCTACAACAATCTTGCACTTGATCATTCAATTCAAAGAAGTCAGCTGTGAAATTAGGATTTACTTTCTTTTCTATTACTCCATTTGTTGCTATAATAGGAACTTCATCAGTAGCATTGCTTTTAAATTGTTCCACCACCTATTTACACTTCTTTATCAACTCATCTCTATCAAAACTATTAAATTCAGATCTAGAAACATTATCCTAACAAGTATTTAATAATTCAATATATTTGTCTAGTGTATCAAGATCAATTTCATATTTATTTTCCCCCTCATCAAATCTTTCTTGTTGATTATCTGATGACTGAAAAAAAAGAGTAATTTCCTCTTTACAATTTTCAAAAGGTTCATACCTGCACTCTGCCTCACCCTTATTATAAAGTAGAGAACCCTAATTCTTACCATAAAATGACTCAAGGAAGAATGTTTCCTCATTTTGACTTTCTAGAATTGACTCAGCTATTGTATCTTCTAAACAACTCATGATTATGGGTGTTGCATCCTCTTGCTATTCTAGAATTCAAGTCTTCTCCAACATGACCAAGAAAGCTTCATAATCCCTTTCTAAATGCTCTTCGTCATGTAATCTGCACCAACTTTCAATCAAGACATCATCAGTGGATAAACCTAATATTTGACTACACTGTATATTTCTAGACAAATATAGTTCAAAACCTTTAGAGTGATCCACTTCAGTGTCTGGACTACTAATAACTTCTAGTGTTGTATCTGCTTGTTGTTCCAGAATTTCTTCATTTTCCTACTAGACTTCATCCCTGAACACATCTAAAAAGAATATTAGTCCTTTCAAATATAGATCCAACCTTGTAAGAAAAGTTAAACAATTAATTTCACTGTGCTCCACAGAATTGTGTATCCTACAACAACTGGATAAACCAAAGTTAGATAAACTTTGAGGATAAAGCTGCTTATTGAAAGTTTCCTGAAATAAAGTAATGCTAACTTGACAATTGCCTTCATATACATCCATTGAAATGAGACTCTATTTCAATTTTTAGGATTTTGAAATTTTAATGAGATCTATCATATCTCAGAATAAAACTTGAAAGCTCAGAAAATCAAATGAATCTTTGAAGCTTTAAGCTAGATCTTTACAAAGATGCAACCAAAACCTCTCAGATAAGAGATATTTGTAGACATTAGGCTCAAATGATGAAATATTTATGCAACATTTGTAGAAATTCATAGATTCTTTGTTCAACCCTCCTCCTAGCACCAATTTGTGTTGATGATGATGTTACTCATATACAAACATGAAATAAAAGTTACACAACAATCTTTATTTATCTTGAAAGATATGATGAATTCAAAGAATTCATGATCCCAAGTCTCTGTTGATTAGTTCATAATCATCTGATGTTACTCAGTGGTTGATGTGTGTTGCTATTAATCATTTAAGGGCCTTACATACTTCGATTGTTCCTACAAAGTTCTTCAATATTCCTCCAAATATCCTATTCTTTATAGTTGCTCTGCATAAACCTCCAACAATTCTACCTCTATACTATGAATTCACTCAAATAATGTACCTACAGGTTGATATTTGCATGATTTCTATCATTATTTACAATTCTTTGCATGATATTTTCAACACTACATGCATTTAGGTCAAATATGCTAAGGATTTTCAATTATCTATGAGATGTCAGCATATTTCTCTATTCTGCTTATTATTTATTATGATTTGCAGTTATGGAAGTGATCCAATGAATTTAAGAAAATGAAATGACAAAGATAGGGTTTAAAGGATGAGATTCCCAAAATTACTTGACTGAGATCACTGATCCACATACATGTTCTGATATAGTAATGAAGAGAAGAAAACTAAAATCATACTTCACCAGGACATTCCACAAATCTGTATGATCCAGTGCAAATCTTCAAAGGAAAAGTTGACAACAACATGCAATAAAATGAAAGTGCTTCTATTGAACATAACATTCACCATTACATATCCAGAAATTAACTTGAAGATTACGTAAAGTTTACAATCAAGATGTAATCTGAAGCTTCATCTCCATTCAGTATGCTTTAGAATAAGTACATTTACAATGATCTGAAGAAAGAACCTTGACATTTCAACAATTCAGTCCTCATTAGTCTCAGTAATTCGATCTCCTATCAGGTTTACAGTCTTTTGGTCAGATATATGATGATCAACCTCTCTTTGTTCTTGCTTATTATGGCACCCTTGCACCTTTTATAGAATAAGGTGAGGGAACCCCTACAAATGACCTACGGTTAGGATATATCTATTAAGATCAATAGTGGATATCTTTCCTTGACTTAGTCAACACCTTCCTTCATGGCACAGGCCGCCAGCTGGCAACCATCTGGATGATTCATTATCTTTTGAATGCCTTATGCATATGTCTTTGTGTTCTACATCTTCATTCCTTCTTCGTGCTACCAGTCTTCATGTTCCTCCTCTTCATTTTCTCCACTATCGACAAGACCACCGCCATTGGAGAAACTCTCTCTTCTTCTACCGATGCCCGAACTCACCCTGATGATAGTTAATTTCTTTACCTTCGGTGAGATCTCCATCGTCAGCCAAGTCTCTTTCCTTTCTGCTGATGCCCGATGAAACTTTACTTTACTTTCTCTTAACCATGACGGCTTCCGCATCAATAAACCTGTGCACCTGCCAACAATGTAAGTCGATAAAATGCACTTTAAAATTCACTTTTTAGTCTTGAACTTAACCTTTGCAATAAACATACAAGCATGTAAATATACAGAGAATTTTCTATATTTAATTTTCCTTTTTGAATCTGGCTTGTACATTTCTCTTTGCATATCAGGCTTCATCGGTGTAACACATTTAGTCAGCAAGACTAAACCATCGTCTGCCGATCATTTATATCTTCCCAATGCAACCTTGTATTGGCGAGAGCACACTTGGTCAGGGTGACCCAAATAACTCACCCCGATTACTCCTATCTTCCTGATGTATCTTCTATATTGGATTTAAACTTTTCTGAGTTCCGCCTTGCACATTTTGCAAGGTATGCATAGTGGAATGTATATATCGTAACATATAACAACTTAACCTTAATTCACAATCCTTTCGGTTTGAGCATTGCATATATCGTTGTATGTCACCGAAACATATACATATACAACACAATACATACAAGAAATTTTCATTTTTTAATAATAATTTCAGTTCTGGCACATGCATATAGCTTTGTATATTTGTTTTGTATGCAAGATACATACAAACATAAGATGCATCCGGCTGATTTAACTACGCATTCATTACAACTTTGAACCTTGTCGGGTCCAGGTATGCACATTAGCTAATATGAGGGATATTAACTAATGTGACTTTTTTTATTAATCATGATATGATGATGATGTCATCATCATGGATGGGCTTCATTAAAATGTGAAAGGATGACGTCATGGTCATACTGAAGGAAATTGGGAGGTTAAGAAATATGACCCTGATATTGAGGAATATCACCCTTTGAATAAGATGACGTCACGGTCATGTCGAGTCCTTGTATATCAGGTCATGAATTTAACGTCACCATCATGTTAGCGAAGATGAGTCATATTAGAAAAGATGATGGATGTTAAAGAATAGATGACCTTTAGATGTCAAGCCGAATGATGACATCACTGTCATATTATTGAATAGGGTGATCATTGGATACATACCTCCGCAAGGTAAAAGAAGAATGACGTCACCATTAGGGTGATTTCCTTTGTGGAATAGGATAAGTTGACATCATTGTCATGTTTAGTGAAGATGAGTCATATTAACTAATGTGACTTCCATTGACGTGAGTACCCTGACTGGCTGATGATCTTCGGGTAGAAATTTGATGTGCGCATACAAATATGCAGATAGTAGATTTTTAAGTAGGGTGATATTCATGAATATCAGTCATAGTAAGAAATATGACCCCGATGACTTAGAATGTCAAGTTTGACCAGACCTTAACCACACATAACCTCCTTATTGGGCCAAATTTCAGGGTGATGCAAAAGGCAAACCTACTTAGAATTTTACACTCTTTCACATGGTAGGCTTCTTGGGGAAAGATTCAAACTTTGAAATTTGGGTTCAGACTTCCAGATCACAGATACACCTGACATTAGGCATATGCATACTAACTGATGTTGTTTTTACCATTACCACCCAGAGCACAAAAGCAAGGGAGCAAGCTAGAAAATTTGGGTCCCTGTTTTGCTAAGGAAAAATGGGGCATGTTGTGTAACCACACAACAATCCACAAATCATAGTATTCCAATGTAGATCAATCTGGACCAAATTTTTGTCACTCTATCACCTCTAAACAACTACAAAACCCAGTTCTACTTAGATGGCCATAACTTCATTAATCCTTCATGTGGACCTCTCAAATCGTGACTAGTGCAACTTCAGACTATCCTCTACATAACCCTTTAGTCTGCTGACTCTGATCTTCATCTCACTTGGAATGCGAAGCAATCATCTTCATTAAACTACATTGTCTTTACTGTCTTTTACAAAGAGATATGTAACTCACTTGTCTCTTCTAGAGAGGCTAATTTTCTCAATATCCTCAACATACAAGTCTTCTAAACAAGTACAGTTGACACCAATGACAACAAGGATATGTTGACATCAATGACAACACTAATTAGGCACATATTTGTAACACAATGTAACATGTGTATATAGCTTGTAAATTTTGTAGATCCTTGTATAGTCGATTGTGTTCTATATTTTTGTCTAGTCTGTCCCAGAGTGCCTGGTTCTCACTGGAGCCTTGCATCTGCACATCCCCTAGTTGGAGCTAGTGGTGGTTCCCCCCTTAGGTTAGGGTTTTAGGTTTTAAAATTTCTAACTATTCAGTTTCGAAAGCCCTTTACCCCTTTTCTTTAGGTCATGTGCTTTCTTATTCTTGTGTTGACCATTTATTGCCAGTTGTCGATCTTTTAAGTCTTAACCTTAAGACTTGGTCCCTGTGAGTTGACCAGCCTCTTAACCTAGTCATTACTTGTTGCCATTGGTAAGTCTTAAAGTGTTATAAAATGAAAATTGCACAGTCGTAGAGCATGTCAGGATGATGTTGGTACTTAGTCGCAATACTGCGATAGGCTACCACCTATTTGTGTGACCTTTGCCTATGAAGTGTTCACCTCAACCAATTATCTTCTGCCACATGTCAACATATTGATGGTTTGCAAAGAAATCTTGGGATCCAATGGCTATACACCAGCGTAGGGGAATCTTTTCAGAAGGAATACTCACCACAAGATGGTGAGATGATGACACATGGTATCCACTAATTAAAAAGAAAATATAATAAAGGTGCATGGGTGCTATGTCACACCATCATGCAGTAGGTGTATGGTGGGCCCTCTTAGACTATGACACTACAAAAAGGTGACATGCATCCAGTCTTTGCTGAAGATGATTTGATGTGCAGGGAAGGTACAAATGATTTGGCTCACTTTCATTGGGTGGTGACTTATCAACCAAGATGACTAAGATTGTCAAATCTAGCCAGTGAATCAAGGCCGCGGATTTCATAAAGGTGACAAATGATCAATGGTCCAAATTCAAAAATAAAAACAAAGAAAATTTTTGAGTGACTGTGGCACACGTAGAGTTATGGTTTCTGTGACCTCCATTAATGTACAAGGTGGTACAAGAATTTGATGTTATAATAGAATAATTCAAGGTATTTCTTGTCATTCTTCAAGGAGCAATCACGTTCAGAGCCAGAGAATCATCAAAATGACCAAGGGGAAACAATTTTGCACCTCTACAATGTCAAAACTAGTAATTCATTATCTCTCCCCTACACTTAGTTTTCTATCTATAAGAATTTTCTGAGACATTTAGGGTAGTCGTTAATTGCATAAACCCTATGTTGCCTACATAAAATAGAAAATGAGTCAATCAGGTCAAGCTTCAACCTCAAAGTGTAGCTTGGATGAAGACATCATGATTCAGTGTCCTCGATCATCTAAGAGACCTTTGACAAATTTAGGAGAGGTTGGCAGAAATGATAAAATATATGACCTTTCTATAGATTGTCGAGATGCTAGGATCCCTGTGTTTTCTTGGAGTCTATTTGAGAATTGGCACAAATGAAGTGATTATAGTGCCCCAATCTACCATGCCTGGACCCTTGACTTAGCTAAATTAATATGCCCTAATGTCTTCATGAACACAAACTTGATGAGAGTTGTAGCAACTAGGTATGACCCTAAGACCATGTCTGTCTTGTCTGGAAATGGCAATGTTATTATTGGATTCACCGAGGCCTATATTGCTACTATCTTCAAGATTGATTCTACTGCTGGGATACCTATAGATTTGAATTCTTTTAGAGAAAAATACAAAACTCTTAGGTACGCATACAAATCTCATACATTGGCCAAGCACAGGTTAAAGGGGGTTGATGTAGCTTTGATCAAAATCCTTGACACAGAAGAGGAGACTCTCCGATGCAGCCTATTCATGGAATATTTTGTTAAAACCTATCATAGCTTGTGTCATGTGCTTAGAAGAGATGCATCAGATAGAATGTCGATGTCTCTAATGATGATGGCAGCATATATCCAAGATTATGGAGCCGAGAAGTCGTATGATTATGCAAGTTACTTGTCAAAAAAGATGCATGAACAAATGATGGCCATTAAGAACAATATGTACACTCTATGTCCCCATGTAAAATTCACTTGGTATTCATTAATGTGCCACATGATCTTATTTTCTCTGTCTAACCATTGGGGCAAAGAGTTGCATTTGAGAATGACTGATGCAGAAGGCAATGCCATGCTAGTTTAGATGTGGACCTACATGCTATACATGCATTTCAAATATGCTAGCTATGTCACTTTTGAGGAGCATTTTGTGAGGAAAGTATTGGGATTTTTGGAGCTAGCTATAGAAAGGATATCAAAGGAGATTAAGGATTTTTTGAGACCAATGGAGAGGACCCCCATATGAAGATCAATCACAATTGGGGAGATTGGTTTTTACATGAAAATACAACTTGTATTAGAATCTATCGGTGTGAAGCTCCACCCTATTCCTTACCAAAATTTGTGCCCAGAAGAATAGGATTTATGGAGATCTTTAGATAGCTGAATGAATTAGATAAGGAACATTTTAGAAAGCATAAGAAGGGATCCCTTATCCCAACATCTCTGAAGCTTCATGATTTTATTGCAATTGATAAGAGTGGCTTGGATGAAATTGGTTTCATGTTGCAATGTTATAGGTTGAGTATGGAGAAGATAAGAATCTTTGATCCTGAAGGTTTAATTCATGACACAAGGCATAAATTTAGTAGGCCTGCATATCCACACCATGTCTTGCTTGATGAGGATACTGCTAGAAATTGTGAATCAATGCAACAAGTGCTTTTCTTGATAAATAAGTGGAAATTGATAATGGATGTAGAGAAAAGGAAAAAGAATGCCAATTCTGCATATTAAGGGGCTTTCATTGAGATTCAAAACCCCATTGAAAGAATAAAAATGTTCTTTGCTAAAGGCAATGAATTGATTGCTAAGGCACTTGCTGGAGAAGAAAGATCGACATATCAGCCAAGCAGTTCAAGGGGCAAGTACATTATGAAAGGTTCCCCTGAAGCCCCTACCCCAAGGAGAGCAAAGATAATTGATCTTGAAGTAGAAAAATAAATGGAAGTTGTGAATCTGGAGGAGGAGGTGATAAAGGAACAAGACCCATAACCCTCACATCAATTGCATTCTCCTCTGAGGATAGCACCATATGCCTCCCCTAACAATAGGTTGGCAAGATCCACGATCAACAATGAGGTGGACACCGAAGATGTGAGGGAGGTGGTGTGCAATTAGTTTATCTCTAATGATGCATTCATTGCCACTCCAGGATTCAAATCCTTTGTGTTGAGAATGAAGAGTGAAGAATTTAAAAAAAATATAGAAGAAGAAAAAAGTGGTGCAAACCCTTCAGAATATGATGCTATCACAAGGAGGGTTTTGAGTGAAGTGAACAAGGACATTAGTGCCATCACTCCTGAGGAAGGGAGGGCACTTGTGAAGAGAAAAACATCATACTATTTCCACACTCGACGCTATCAGATGCTATTGCATTTGATACCATTATTAGGGATGATGTAGATGTAAGTGAAGAAAAGGTCAAGAGGGTATTGGAGGGTGCTACCTTTGACCCTAAATTTGATACCTAGGGTATCTGGGCATTAGTCCCAAATGGTAAGAAATGAAGGGTAGGTTTGGAGGAATTGGCTAGTAATGTGATCATCAAGAGGGTGGTAGACACCCCTGCTCCTCAGGTGGCCATCTTGAATGTACATACGACACATTTTGCAATGGCCAAATTTAGTGTTTATGAGAGTGAACCTCAATTGGAAGCTGGTCCATCTCAAATGCCTCCAATTATATAGATTGTAGATTCATTACTAGTGGACACACAACCCTTGCTCCAAGAAATAGAGGAACTAAAAGAAGAGAATAAGAAGTTGAAAGAAGTAGAAGGTAAAGTGGAGGGTGTAGCCACAAATTTAATCATGTATAGAATCAACAGGATATTGGCCAGGTTGGAGGAGACCCATAGGTCTTATTCTTTATTAAGGATAGCATGTGAAAAGCATGAATTAGACAAATAGAGATTATCAACTATGAAGACTAGATGGCTACCAAGGATTGGAAAAATTAGAGACTTTCTCAGGTGTTCAAGATATGATCTAGATGCTCCTCCTGAGATGTAGTTGGTAGCAAGCATGTTGGAAAATTTTAAGGAGGTGACTACTTATCAATTAAAATTGGATATAGTACTAAGGGATAAAATGCAAGTAGTTGAGATGCTGGACACAAAATGGTTACCTCACATTTTAGAAGCTAATGGGACAAGAAAGGACATGAACAAGTGGAAAAAGGAAATTATCGATAATGGTAATCAATTAATTCCATCTTGTTACGATAAGGGAGATCCAACTCTACATGTGTTAAGTTGGAAACTTGAGAGGATGCATGTGGTGGACATCACATTTGAATTATTTGGTAAAAGTGTCAAAAGTATCCTACATGCACAATATGTCAGCCACAATGGTAAGATAGCAGAAGTCATCTCATTTCCTTGGCTAGATGAGAGTACATACGGTATGTGGTAGGACAGATATGGACCTACAGAATGACAACTTGGCTACTATCATCCAACTACAACAATGCAGATCCCCAGGTAGGTCCTCGTGTTTCTCAAGGCCAACCACTTCTTCTTTTCTTTTTCCTCTTATGCAATTAATGTTTCCTCAGCACCTTTGGGTGCTTCTCTGTATTCATTAAATTTGAAAGACAATGTATTAATTGCTGAGGGTACACGTTCCTATTATATAATAGAACTGTATCACTCATTTTAGGTGGTTGAAGACTTGGAAAATTTTGGAAAAGTAATGAAAATACAGGCTTTTTGGGTTGCTCTATTTTCTACGCTGTAAGTTTATGAGTTATATGTTGGGTGTCTTATGCATAAAATTTATCAATTTCATGTTGTTTCTAAATGAGTACTGCTTTGTTGCATGTATTTGGTTATTTGTCTCTAAATTGTGTATGCTTTTCTTCTGAGTCTAAGTAGCTAGGGGTTATTCAAGGTTCTGGAACATGGGTTTTCTATGTTGAATGCTTAATATTCTACTTTTGTTCAAAGAACAAATTAAATGTTTTGGATTAAGCATTGGGAAAAATATGTTGCAATGAGGATATATATAAGTATGGATAATTGAATACTCAATCCTGGGAAGTATTTGTAAGGTAGATATAGAGAATCCCCTTGAAATCTTATTTTTATTATAAGTCTATGGTAAACATCCACATATATATGTCTAGTTGACTCCATTCCCTGAGATAGGCACCAATTTGTTTGTGTATTGAGATTATGATTCAAGGTCTTAGTCTTGCATCCAAACACAAAAAAATAAATTAAAATATCATTTACAAACCTATAGGATTTACAAGTAGTTTTAGGACCCAAAATCCTCTATATCACAATTGAACATAAGGCCCAAAGCTAGCCCCTTTGCACTTATCTTCTAGTTTTGGTCTTCATTAGAGAGGATTTATCTGCTTTATGTCAACATCTCAGTAAGTTTACAAAAATATTTCATAGATGTTGTATAGGGAATACCCCCCTAGGTTTTTCCACAGCCTAAAGAAGGAGAGGAGATATTTATAGTGTCTATATCATGTACTATTGGCCCCTGGCCCAAGAATCTTGTTGATGAGTGATGGCTACCTTATAAGGATAATTGGGAAACATCCATCTTGGGAAAAACCCAACAAGTTCTAAGGATGGAAGTTTGTTTTTTGATGAAGAAGGCTAGAAGTAAATTTAACTGAGTTAAGGTATTAATAGCTTAATGTGTTGATCAGTGCTAGTGATTGTTGTGTGGTTGCACAACACACCCCTTTTTGCCTTAGCAAACAGGGACCCAACTTTTTTCTTCTGCTTTTTCTTTATTTTCTTTCTTTGGGTGGCTTGGTAAAAATTAGTTAACATGCATGTGCCTCACAAGAGAATGCCAAATGTCAAAGTCAAAATCTTCTATCATAAACCTCAGTCTAGAAGAGTACAAAATTCTAAATAGTTTTTCCATTTGCATCACCCTAATATTCCTTAAGAATAAGGAGTTATACTTGGTCAAAATTTGGTCAAACTAGATATTTCCATAGGGTCACATTTATTAATAGAAGTCATATTTGCTAGATGACCCTGATATATGGAGATCACCTGATATCCACATGATACTCCAATATGTGAATGTCAAAGTTAAGTGTAATAGAATTCCTACCTGAAAAATACCCATGCATATTCTTGCAAGGTCATATTTCTAAATGTCCATCATATTTCTTAATATGACCCTTTGTAAATATGACCCTTTGTAAATATGACCATGAGATCATCTTTTTCTAACTTATAAAAGAACTTGATATGAAGATGAGGTCATTAGTATGCCCAACACCTGTAGGGTCATATTTTGAAGCATCCGTCATATTTCAAAATATGACAATGACGTCATCATAACCTGATACAAAGAAAATAGGATTCGATCATAATGCCATCATGACCCAGACCCAAAAGGGTCATATTTTGAAACATCCCAGATCTTAACTAATATGACAATGACGTCATTCTCTTGAATAATTTGAAAGACTTGTAAAATGCTAACATCATCATCACATTCTCAAATAGGGTGATATTTCATAATCTTAAATATCTGGATATTTCCAAATATCTCTCATATCGACCCTTATCACCTAAAAAATAGAGATTACCAGTGACCAATTCAATGATGCCATGTGATATATTCCCTCGATCAAATTAATGCAATGTGTTATCATGATTATTAACAAAGCTATGGTGAGCTAAATTTGGTCATTGGTCAACAGTTGACCATCCTTGTAATGACATCACCCTCATCTCCTTGATATCAGTCACATCTTCAAACATCCTCGATCTCCGTGAATATAACCCCTCCACATTAAATGCAGTCCCAACGATAGATTGAGCCCTCAAAATTTCAAATACAAGCCCGCCACTTGTCAGAATCCATGAACATCATTTGTCAATCAATGGACATAAACAAAAGACACTAAGATCACCCTAATTTGCTATGTTAAATAGTTAAAAGTGAAGATTTGGGGTTCATTCTAAATTACCATATGTTTAAACAAAGAATTACAGAGCTCCAGCGAGGATAACCCATCACTGCAACTTGCCAACGGAATGGGAGACACATTCAAATAGAATGGTAAATGGTAATTGCAAGGTGATCACGTTCTTCCCAACATCACCCACACAATAAAAGGAAATTGATTATCAAGTATGTATCATTAAAACCCTCTTTCATCATTTGTGGTAGAATTAGGAGGTAAAATGGTTTTTATAGAGTTAACTGATATGATGATGCATGAAATAAACTAGAATGATAGGATTATCATCATGAATGCATGAGATCACTAAACCTCTGCTATACATGACACATTAGGGTAACATATGCATGTTTTATTGTAGGATCTAAAGGTAATCAGAAAGAATTAGTCTGACACCAAGTTTTTGAAACCTATGTTCATCCAACCAGAGGGAATAACATTCAGATATGGGCGGATTAATGATGCATATCAAGGAAATATTGATCTTGATTCATGGACAAGAAGACTAGAGAAACAAAGTGGGAACCCCCTACTCATGAGAATATACAACTCAGGAATGTGGAAGGCAGATTCCCATATGCAATGGAGGCCACCAAACTAGTGATAGAGTGCGCCTGGAATTACAATATAGAGACCATAAAGGTAGAAAAGCATGGGAGAGTTTATTCAGACTTTTCAACTGTAGGCATCACCTCAACCTTTAATCTACCTAAGGGACATGATGTGATTTGATTAAACCTGGGAAGGATAGAAAAGGGGTATAATAGCAAGCAGAAAGAGGCCAAAAGGATCGTGTATCAATGGAGGTCTAAGAACAACACATATAAGGCCTCTGCCAAATTACCTGTATACCTCTTCAAGTTTGATTTTGCTCCTAAATACCAGTGCATGATAACTATGCTTAGCTAAATGATAGGGAGACCAAATGCAAGAGCCTTTGAGAATTAGATGTATGGTATCATCCGGATAGTGGAAAGTTCAAATGACAAACCCTTATGGGAAAAGATCATAAGTGACATCCTAGATGAGGGAATGAGAAGGCTGGGAGGGAAGATGAACATGTTCCATATGACTTCCTATGTAGCATATGTTTGTGCATTTAGAGGCACATTCAATGGATTGTAGACAATAGGTAGGGTTGGAAATAACCTTGGGGATGTGAACATCTGGGATCATTACCCACAATTGAAAAGAAGAGAATCCCTCCAACACTATAGAAAAGTGAATGATTCATTCTATATGCATCTGGTTAGGACCAGGGAAGAGGACAGAGCAAAGAGATTGAGTGTGGAAGCTCAAGCTTCTATATACAAAGATGGGGCTTGGTTCATCCAATTCCCCACATTTTCATACATAAGAATGAAGGGATTCGATGGAAAACCTCTCATGTTGCCAAGATATCCAAATGATAAGGTCATCCTCATGGAGTTTTCTAGATAGATATTGGCTTTAGTAGAGGCATATATTGAATAGGGAAAGATACCAAATGTATTATTTCCAATCATGATTGGCTGGTATATGTTCCCTGATAGAGAGATTGTTAAAGATGTAATTGAAGGAATGAACTTGATGCACTTGCAGACCTTCTGATTGGCTAGACCATATGATCCTTATGGTAGGATACTGGCATTACATAAGAAACCTATACATCAAAAACACATTGAAGATTTCTAGGCTAGTTGTGATGATGATGTGGAAATTAGGAGAGGTTACCAAAGGTTTACCTTAAATCAAATACACACCTTGGGCTGTATGCCAATGCCTGCTCAACTAAATGAAGATGATGGTAAGATCATGTCCCAAGAATATGAGGATAAAAAGGCATATAATGATACCATATCAGGTCTTGAGTGGAGTCAGCCAGAGGAAACCTCCTTGGACCAGATAACTAGGAAGGTCATGTAATTGACCAAGGAATGGGTAGAAAATGAGATTACCCAACTGAAGAATAAAGGGGTAGCCCTCATTGTGGACAATGAAAGAAAGAGGTAGGAGCTATCAGATGAGGAGTATGATGATTTTCTCCAAGAAAAGAGGTAGTCAAATGGAGAGCTGCAAGAAATCAAAAATAAGAAAGGAAGCCAAGCAACTGGGGTGATGGTCATTTGACAACCCCAACCAATAGGAGATGTAGCTTCTACATCAACTGCAACATCACCTTGTACACTTGCAAAAAAAAAGAAAATAATTGTAAAGCATGCACCTATTATTGTGGAGGAGGAGGAAGAACCCTCAGATGATGATCTATTGATCAAGAAGAAAAAGAAGAAAGTCCAAGCCCCACCTCAAAAGAAACAAAAATCTATTATGAGGGGAACTGTGGATATAAACCACATTCTATTGAGAGGAGAAGGTGGTGAAGGTATTTTAAAGAACTTGCAACATGAAGTTCCCATCCCTGATATTGTGGAATTCAAAACTAAGAAGGCAGAGGAACAAAGAATAGAAATGCATAGTGCAAGAAAAGAGCCACCTTTCTACTAGACGATACATTAGACTTATCTGATGATGATGTTGTCAATGAGATTTCTACTCATTCTATGGAGACCTTAGTGGAAAACATAAAGATGACCCCTCATGGTACCCCTGTAGTTCAAAAGGAAGTCCATCAGGAGGAGGTTGAAATGGAGGAAATTGAAGAAGATAGTCTTGAAGAGGTGGCACAACAAATTGGATTGGAAAACTTAGTCGATCAAGTCACAAGACCTACTGCAATAGACTTGGCTTATCAGGGTGATGAGGATTAGGGCAGAGACAAAGAGTGACCTCTAGAACTAGAAAAGATAGAAGTCAATATACACAAGGAGGGTGATGTGGAGATGTCTGATAAGAATAAAGATCATGATAATGCAACAACATTAGAAGAAAGAACAAATGAAAAGGAAATGGATAAAGTGAAAAACCCTGTAGAAGTAGATACATAAAAAGGTGGAGAATAGAGTCTTCCACAAGATGATGATCAACAAAAAGAAAAAAAAATATGAACAAGGGTGATCACCCAGATAAATTGGATCATAATGTTCAATCTTCCCATAAGGATCAAACACAACAAAATATGTGTGATCAAAATGTAAAGGTATCACAGGAAGCCCTTGCGCAATAGGAGATCCCTCATGAGAAAATTCATGAGGATGAATAGAGAAAAGAAACTTCTCCACTGTGGGTAGAGCAAAATGTGGAATCTTGAGATGCTCACATTAAGCAAACTAATCAACAAGGACCCATCAGTGATATACCATATTGGTTTCAGCAAGAGATAAGCCCACCCCGGGATAGTGATGTGTCTGAGTTTGATGTTGCTACATTATTTTCAACAGATATGATCAAGCCTAAAGGGAAGGCTAGACCTACATCCACCATCAGGAGAGATCCTACCACAAGTAGGAGAACAGCTCAGGTAGCTCTACCAATAGTAGATAAAGTGATAGGAGAGATAAACATTAATGAGTTCCAAATAGCTAATGTTGATCTAGGTTTTACTACTGAGGAGCAGGAGGGCTAAGAAGCCAAAGATATTATTGATTCCTTGATGAGAAGTGTAAAAAAGGAAAAGGACAAGAATAAAATGTATAAGGAGCATATTTCCCAATTGCATACATTTATAAAAGGGTTAATTGACCCAAATCATATGCCAGCTGACACAACAACCCCCTTAACCATCATATCTCAAGAAGAGGTAACAAGGTTGGACATCATGAAGCATAAGGCTCGGGTGATGGAAAATTGGTATATTCTTTTCATCTCTAAAGAAGAGAATGTGATAAAGACCTCTCTTTCCAATTGGAACTTGCTCAGCACCTTGAGGAGTAAAGTAGATAAACTTCAAAAGAAGGTGGGGCAAAAATCCATCAAAGTAGAGAAACATCTCAATGCTTTGGTTGAGATGAGGTACATAGACATGAAGGTGCTCAAATGTAATCAGGTATTTGATAATAATACTGCACAGTTATTAGGCATATGTTATGAAGATATTGTTGCAAATATGTGCCTATGATGTGTTGTCATTGATGTCAACATATCTCTTTGTTAGAGACAGTGGAGACAATGCAATTTAGTAAAGTAGATTGCTTCACATTAGATGAAGATCAGAGTCTACAGACTTAAGGGTTGTGTAGAGGATTGTTTGAAGTTGGTCCAGTTAAGATTTGAGAGGTCTGCATGGAGGATTGGTGAAGTTATGGCCATCTATGTAGAACTGGGTTTTGCAATTGTTTAGAGGTAACAGAGTGACAGGAATGTGGTCCAGATTGCTCTGCAGTGGAATATCATGATCTATGGTTCTAGAGGTATGTTTGGGATGTTGATGTGTATCCTCAACTCAAGTGGTTCATGGTTTGGAGTGTTGCAAATATGTGCCTAATCGGTGTTTTCATTGATGTCAACATATCCTTTTTGTCATTAGTGTCAACTTTAACTATTTAGAAGACTTGTATGTTTAGGATATTGAGAAAATTAGCCCCTCCGGAAGAGACAAGTGAGTTACATATCTCTTTGTAAAAGATAGTGAAGACAGTGCAGTTCAGTGAAAAAGATTGCTCCGCATTCCCAGTGAAATGTAGATTAGAGTCTATGGACCAAAGGGTTGCATAGAGGATAGTCTGAAGTTGCTCTAGTCAAGATTTGAGGGATCCGCATGAAGAATTTGTGAAGTTATTACCATCTGAGTAGAACCAGGTTTTGCAGTTGTTCATATGTGATAGAGTGACATAAATAAGGTTCGGATTGATCCGTATTGAAATATTATGGTCTGCAAATCCAAAGGTGTATTTGGGATGTCAGTGCGTATCCTCAACTCAAGTGGTTCATGGTTTGGAGGTATGCAAGCAATCCTTTTAGTATCATAGTCATGGAAGTTAGTGTTCTTGAGGTTTTGAATGAAGGTACAAGTGTTTCTGGTGGTCTGAGGTGGTGCGGTTGTTCCTGTTGATTTCATTGTGCTTGTGGTGGTCTTTGGATCATGTGCCTACTATGTTGGTTGTTTGCATTTTAGATTGAGCTAGTGGTTGAAGATTTGTCCTTGGGTGTTGCTATTCTTTCTAGTCTTGACTGACCAGATGCTTTGTGCATGTTGCAGATGATCTAAGCAAGGTTCTATGGAGAATGGCATGTTGTTTGAGGAAGATTTGGATCCCATCTATGTTTGGCCAATAGTATAGTGATTTGCATTAAGTCATATGTTTGCAATTCTGACCTTGATGTTTATTCCAAGGTTGAGGAAGCATATAAATATGTGTGGTTGAGTTGTGGAAGATCATCCTTGTGTGAAAATGACAAAATCCTAAGAAAGGAAGAAAGCCAGAGTAGAGAAGAGGAAGAGCATAAAAGGATGAAGAGATAGTGAAGAAGTGTTCGAGGGCAGAGTAGTAGTATTGTGTGCTTTAGTGGAACTAAACCTTGCATGAAGAAGATGATGTTTTTGATGGTGACAGGTTGTCATTGATGTCAAAAAGGTGTTGAGTTGATGATGCAGATACATGTTTAAAGAAGTTGCTTCATGTTTCATGCTTCATATGTAAAGGTTTGTTTTTTCATCTTAAGGAGTTGTTTGATTTCATTGTCTTAAGAGATCTCAATTCTTTGAAGGAGTTTGTTACTCATCAGGATGATGATAGTAACGTTGCTTACTGTCTTGCTTCAGTAAGTCTTCAGTGATAATCAAAAGTTCCTTCATTGATCTGTGTCAGATTCACAGGATTGGATGACATAAGTTTTCATGAGGATGGTTGCCATGGAGTCACATAGAACACCCACTTCATTTGGACAACATTTGTTTAATACAAAGTTTAATATTACTTGTAGAGTAAAGGCACAATATGCAGAAGAAGATGCAATTATTATTTGATAATATAGATCATGGCCAGTTTGGTATAATAAGATAAGATCATCATATCTGAAGGGCTCAGGATTTATTGAAGTCTAAAATCTTTTATTTTACATTTCATTCTCTCCCCATCACCTTTGAAATGTACTTTATGACTTAATTTTCTGTTGACCTGCAATATCAAGTCATCTCAATTAAAAATTACCTACTCAAGGGTCCTTAGTCATAAAATTGACCTACCCCTTCCCTTGCTTTATCATTGAGTTTAGTTTTTTTTTTAAATCAAATATAAATTTTAGTCTCCTCTTTTATGAATGCTTTTTGAAAAGCATTTCAACGTCATTTACAAAAAAAGTTTTTATAAGACTAATTTTAGTCTTTTGAAAAAGAACATTCTCTTAGAGTTTTTTAAGGAAATCTTTAATGAAAGTTTTTTTTAGAAGATTCTTTCTATTCGTGGCATTGCAAGCTGAAAATAAGGAGATTAATTTCTTTTATGGGCATCTTTTTAGTGGATGTTTAAAGGCTAATTTTAGCAAGATTACAAGGCAGTTTTTTTGGGATTTTTAAAGTTGCTTTTTAGAATATGTTTTTGGTGAGATTTTAAAGAGATTCTTTCTAGGAGATTTTATGCAATATTAATTGCATTATTTAAAAGAAAACTTTTTATTGTAATATTCTTTGGAGAGAATATGAACAAATGAATGAAGAGGAAAATGAAAAATCATTTCATTGTGATTTGATTTTTTTTAAGGACTAAATTGCAGATTTGAAGAGATAATTACTTGAATAGATTGAAGATATTTGCAAAGAGAAGGAGAATGAATTCTTGAAGGGATTAATGAAATGTTCTTGAAGACAAGAATATCAAGGGTTTTTGTAGAGGAGATTGAATATTTTTTTTAAAGAAAATTTTAAAGAGTTTTGTTTTGCAGGAAGATGAAGAAATTGTAGAAGAAGAAATATGAAGATGATTTTTTTGAGAGAGGAGAAAAATGTGAATGGAGTATGTTTGAAAAAAAATTTATGCAAGGAAGATAAATTGGATTGAAGATTTTTGAGATGAAATTTTTTATGAAAGGGAATATGAACAAATTGAAGGCTCCGAAAATATGAAAGTCATTTGTGTGAAGATTTGTTTGAGAGATATGATTTTATTTTTGAAAATTCTTTATGAACAAAAATGGTCTACAGAGAAATAAAATGATCTTATTTTTGCAGATGTAATGTAAAAAAAAGGGGGGGGGGGGGAAGAATGGGAATATGAAAGGATATTCAGAGTTCTATGTAATGGTTTTTGCAAATACATTGAGAGAGAGATTTTTGGTGTATGATCTAATATGTAGTGAAGATGTTTTTGTGAGATCATGTTTGTGCAGATATGAATAAAACAGATTATGAAGACACTATTGAACCATTCCAAGTATGAGACAATATGCAGTTGATTGTGCATCAGGTGAATTGAGACATTCAGATTGGATTGAAAAAAAGATATGCAAACCCAGAGAAGACAAGTTATGTAATGGTGCAAATCAGATTGAGTTGCAATCATTTCTTGCACATCTTGCAGTATGTTTTGATAATGGTGATTGTGTATGCTAGTGAGGCTTGTGGTCAGTGAGACCCTTCTATGCCAGTGAGGCTTGTAGGTTAGTGAGACCTTTCAGTTGTCAGTGAGACACATATATCAGCTAGTGAGGCCTTGTAAAGGAGTTTTTCAAAATTAAGCCAGTGAGGCAGTTCATGAGTGGTTTTTCTACCCCTAGAGGGTTTTCCACTCCTAATTCTTTGTGTTCTTATTTCGTAAATTGTGTATTGTTGATTGTCTTCCAAGTTCAAACATTCAATGTTTATTTCCTTGATGAAAAATATGACAATTGATTGTTTACATATTCTCTTAAATTTTGATAAGTATTAAATTGTCTAGATTTATACAAAACTAATTCACCCCCCCTCTCAGTGTTGTCTTGGACTCTACAGTTTTCTAGTTTAATCTTTCTATAATAAACATATAAATATTTCTGTAGGCAGTGAGCCTCCTTGAGCAGTGAGCTCTAGGTAGTGCACCTTGAAGGCATGTGCCTTCCCCATTTTCTATTCTTTTAACAGAGAATAAATCTTGTGGGTTAACCCCCACCATGGTTTTTCCTTTAACTAGGTTTCCACATAAAAATCCTGGTGTTATGAGTGTTGATTTTGTTTCTGCTCATGTGTTGTTGATTCATGCTTTCATGGTCATATCATTCATCTATTATTAAGTGGTAAAGAAGTTTAATTATAGCAGAGGATAAAAATTTTTGTGACAATTGATTCACTCCCCCTCTCAGTTGTCTACCTTAATTTCAACAATTGGTATTAGAGTTGGTTCTTCTAAAAGAAGCTTAACTGCTTGAGGAGATTCAGGATGTTGACTTACAAGAAGGATAATTTGAGATTTGATGGAATGAATTACTCTCTGTGGAAGAGTTGCATGGAGCGCCCTTTGCAATTCATGGGTGATGCTTATTGGTTGATAACTAAGGAGCGTATAAGCCTCCAGAGAAAGGTCCTTCAACTGTAGATCAACTCAAAGATGTTGAAAACAACATTTGAGCTAAAGAAGCTTTGTTGAGTGCCCTGACTTATACATAAATGACAAATGTCCTAGAATTGAAAATTGCTCATGAAATCTAGAAGAAGTTGGAAACTCTATATGAAGGTGATGAACATGTCAAATGTGCTAAGTTGCAAATCCTGAAGGGTAGATATGAAAATTTGAGGATGAGTGAAGATGAAAACATTACTTTCGACATGCAGAAGTTGAATGAACTTGTGTGTGGTATCTAGTGTGCTAGTGGAAAACTGGAAGAATCAAATATTGTTTGCAAGGTACTCATATCTTTACTTGCTTCATAAAAGCATAGAGTTGTTGCTATTCAGGAGATCAGGACTGTGACAACTATTACAAGGGATCAATTAGTTGGCAAGCTTTCAGCATTTAAAATGAGTGAGTTTGGTGATTCTCTTCCTAAATCTGAATTTGCATTTAAGGCCAGTGTTTTTGGAAAGCAAAGGGTTGATCTAGGTGAAAGCTCTTCAAAAAGACTAACCAGATTTGAGAATGCAAGGAAGGATCTTGAAGAAGATGAATTAGAGCTTGAAGAACTTGAAGCCCTTTTTGCCAAAAGACTACCAAGAGGATCTAGTAAGTATGAAGGAAAGTTGCCTTTCAAATAATTTTCTTACAATAAGATTGATCATTTTGCTTCAAGATGTCTAGAGAGGGTTTCAAAGCCAAACCCTAACAGACCTAGGGTTCAGAAGAAATGCTACTATATCCAAGAATCTACTGAAGGAGTCATTGATGATGAATCTAACAAGGGAAGTACCTCAAGAAATGAATGGGTGTTCATTGCCATCAAAGAAGAAGATTCGTTACCTGTTGAATCTGCTAGCTATGTGAATGTGGAGAAAGCCTTGGTTGGTCAGGTTGAAGAAAAGGATGAATGGGTAATTGACTGTGGATGCTCTCATCATATGACATGTGATAAAAGTAAGTTTGTATGGAAAGGTATGAAGGTGGAATTGTGAAGTTTGGAGACAATTCAGCTTGCAGAATTCATGGCAGAGGATCCATCTCTCTTGATGGTATGAATAACACTAATGATGTTTTATATGTAGAAGGGTTGAAGCATAATCTTCTCAGTGTTGGATAGTTGGTTGACAAGGGTATGATCTCCAATTCAAGGATGGTAAATACATAATTTTGGAAAGCTCTAGAATTGAGATTGCATCTGGTACATAGACTAGGGGTAACATCTTTCATTTAAGTGGTATTGGTAAAAGTTGTTTGATTGCTCAGATTGATCAGAGTTGGCTATGGCATAGGAGAATGTGTCATGTAAACTTTGACAACATTGTCAAGATAAGTGCTACTGAGGCTGTGAGAGATCTTCCAAATCTTGTGAAACCTACTAATAGCATGTGTAAGGAATGTTAGCTGTGCAAATGAAGTAGAACTACATTCAAGAGTAAAGAACAATCTTTAAGTGGATTGTTGGAACTTGTGCACACTGATTTGTGTGGTCCTGCTAGGGTTAGAAGTTTACAAGGAGACAGATACTTTATGTTCCTGATTGATGATCACTCTCGGATGATGTGGGTCAATTTCTTGAGAGAGAAATTAGAGGCTCTTGACAAATTCAAAGTTTTTAAGGCTAGGGTGGAGAATGAGATTGGTGTGAAGATAAAGTGTTTGATATTTGACAAAGGTGGAGAATTTACCTCTGGAGAGTTTAATGCATTTTGTGAAAAGTATGGAATAAGAAGACAATTATCTTCCTCTAGGACTCTTCAGCAGAATCGAGTTGTAGAAAGGAAGAACCAGACTATTCAAGAGGCTGTTAGAACCATGATGATTGAAGTAGCTATTCCACATGTCTATTGGAGAGAGGCTGTAAGCATTGTTGTCTACATACTTAAATGGGTGTAGATCAAAGGTAATTATGGTAAAACACTTTATGAAATATGGTTTGGTAATGCTCCTTCTGTGAAATATTTCAGAGCTTTTGGTAGTAAATGCTATATCAAAAGAGATGAAGATCTAGGCAAGTTTGATGCAAGATGTGATGAAGGAATATTTTTGGGTTATTCTAATCAAAGAAAGGCATAGCAGTGCTGTAATGTCCCCTTTTTAGCTGATGTTGTTTGCAGATGGTTTAGCCTATTCCTGACCCTCGTAGGCTAATGTACATGGTTAGGGGGTCTTCCTGAGGCAGTCACCTGGTCGATGGTTGGTTTATTGGATTTAGTTGGATTGGAAAAATAAGGGAGATAATAATTAAATTAATTATTTGTAAGGTTATTAAATAAATAAATATTATAAAGTGACCTTATATTTAATTAATTTAATAAAGTGACTTCAATAAATATTATTACATAAAGTCACTAAAATAAAATAATATTATTTTTCTAGAAGCTTCTTGAAGTGGGATTGAAAAAGTATAAAGGAAGGGGTAAGGCAAGCTTCCAGACATCTAATTATTGTCATTTACATTTCATGAGTTTTGTGGAGCCAAGGGTTTCTGCATATTTGGTCTTTGGGAACGAAAACTCCCATAGATTAGCATAACTAAGATGGTGAAATATCCTCCAAAGGGTTGCAAATTGGAAGGGATACTTCAGTCCTTTCATTTGTGCTTAAATCTGTAGTATTAACCAAGGGTTTGGAGGTATTAATTTGTATATTAGAAGTTTTTCTATTGGCTACTACAGTGCTGTGAATAGTGCCGCTACAATGACATGAACAGTACACTACAGTAATCACTACAATGTTTGCTACAGCAATGCTACAGTGTTTGCTACAGTGCCGTGAACAGTAGCGCTACAGTATAGGGCAGCTAGGAGAAGGTTTCAATTTGGGTTTAGAAGGGACTCCTTTCCTTGGTTGATGAGTAGGCTAGGTGCTACACTTGAAGAGGCATGATTTGGGCTTGAGAGGGATGTTTATGAGCTATTTTGAGGGCTGCCATTCCTTCATCTTCATCATCGATTCATAACAGCTTACATTTCCAGGTTCTTTCATGAGTTAGCATATTTATATCAGCATTGTTTCATAGTTGTCATTTGTTCTCAGATTTTAGGAGTTGTAAAGCCAAGAGTCTTGGCCATTCATATCAACATTGTATTAGACAATATATCTCAATTAAGGAGTGATAAGTTGTAGGCCATCTATTTGATGTAACGTGCATATTAATATCCTTCATGATTAGCATAATAGTATGCATGCCAAAAGTTTGTAAAAATACTATTTGGCTGTAGGTGCACATTCTTCATATAGAGTTCAAGTATTTGTTTTAGAAAGGTTAAAAAGAATTGTATTTTCACCTTAAACAATTGCCTAGACATTGTAGCTTTAATTTGCAAGCAATTTAACTTCAATTGAAACCATCCCAAGCAAGCAAGCAAACTAAAAAAAATACAGAGACAACAAATTATAAGGTGGTGTGCAAAGTGTTTGATGATATTCCTTGAGCCTCTAATCAGCAAATTGAGGTCCAAATTGTCAAGGGATATTACAGTGGTATCAAAGCAGTTTCCTGCCATCCTGTTGGGAAATTAGAAATTTGAGGTTGCATGTTAGTGATCAGCTTTTGCATGTCAGTCTTAATGGTTGCATGTGTGGTTTTTTTGAAAAAAAAATTCAATTCAATCAGCTAGTTAATCATGGTTACTTCAAGTAGCCAAAAGCAGTGGGACAAGAATATGGAGAAGCTCAAACAAAGTTTGAATAAGTTGGATGAAAACCAGAAGAGGATGAATGAATTATTTTCACACCATGCAAACATAGACAAAGCAGCTCGGTTTATGGCATCCATTTTTAAGGGGTCTACATCACAAAACAAAAAGGAGGAACAAGAGATCTCTACAGGTGAAGTATCTAGAAACCTCTACAACAAATTTTTAGTAGTTAGTGACCAGCATATAGCTAATCCTATGGAGAACAGAATGGACAAAGGTGACGAGCAGGAGATGCCTTCTTTTGGGTTACAGGTTTCATCTTCTCTTCAAGAGGATAGCAATGGTATGGATTCTTTTAATGATTCCTTTGGGGCTGATGTTAAATGCACTCATGAAAATCCAGAGGGAAAAGTAACAGGTGAAGTGTGGACCAGCAGTATTGAGATCAGGTCTATTTCAGGTGATCTTCACCTAGTTGATGTTACAGAAGGTAGAGAGGATGAAACAGTGGATCCTACAGGACAAGGGTGCACAAGTCTCCTAGTTGGTGACATGGAGGTTATGATTGGGGACTGTTTTGATAGTCCTAAGAGTGATCTTACCTCTCTGCATAAGGTTAGCAATTCATCATCCATTGAGTCTATTTTTTGGAGGGATGATGAAGAGTTAGGGTTGGGAACTACTACTGCTCTAGTTCCAAACCAGCATGAGGACACTTTAGAAGAATATTTTGATGAGAGGCAAGTTCTCCATTGGCAGCCCACAACTTCAACTAATGAATTTTCCTTGGTCCCTAAGTCTGATTTGGAGAACCAACTAAAGGTTGGTGAAGATAAGATTGTTACAGCACTGTCCCATTTTGATCATTCCCACAAGATGGTGGAAATTCATCTATGGAAGGTCCAATTAGAGGGGAGACATAGAGGTGTTGAAGAGGCTTCATCAATCTCTGATTTGCAAGCATTTAAGACAGCCATGGAGATTATGAAAAATAACTATTTAACTCTTCTTTCCGATAGAGATCACTTACTTGAATTGGGTGTCATATATTCAGATGCATTGAAGAGGAAAGAGGAAGAGGTTGATCAACTCACCACGGAGCTAGTGAAGACTAGAAAATCTTTGGAAGACTCTCAAATGGCTCTCCTTATGGTAGAAAATCAGATTGAGGAGTTGAATGTGGAGTTGAGTTTGGCTCATGCTTCACCAAAGAAATTAGAAAATCAGTCTTCTATTGCAGCCTCTTTGGATGGGCAAGAATCTTATGTTGTGCATGTGATTTAGGGACAAGGAAATGAAGGAAAAGAAGAGCAAGTGATGGGTGAAGACAAACCAGTTACATTAGAGTAGCTACATGAAGATAAGGTTTCTTGTGATGCTTTATTAGGTGAGTCTAGCATTGCTTCATCCTATCGTGGTAAAGAATCAAATGGTGCTTCCATGAATGTTATTCATATATACGAAAGTCTATTGAAGGTCCAAGATATTAAGGTGGATGTGAAAGTTGATCCTTTGCTTAGTGGAGCAGCCACTAGTGTTTTGAATACACGTGATGAAGGAGACATTTTACAATGGCATGATGTCATCACTGATTTGTTTGAGGATAGCAGCACTATGTCCCATCATTCTCATGAGATAGGAGCTTGTGATCATGAGAAAGCCAATGATATGATATCACACTTTGATGGCAGCCCTACACCATTTGGTAGACATGAAGATATCAAGGATAAGAGGACTGATTTTGTATATTTTGGCATCAAAGAGGTAAAGAAGTCCAAAAAGATTAATGAAGAATGGTTGCAAAAAGCCAAAGAGGCTAGATTAGTGGCTGCTAATGCAAGACAACATCTTCAAAAAGTGAAAGAAAAGATCAATCTCATCAACATAGCAAGACAAGAAAGGATAGATAACATTAGAAACTCTTTATTCAAATGAGGGATGAATATGAAAATACACTTGATTCCCCTAAGGTTAGTTCCATGTCAAGGGATACAAAGCAGGACTATGATGGTCAACTATTGACAGAGGTTGGTAATTTTTACCATGACTACATAGTGAGGAGAGTTCATCACCTTTATTTTAGTTCACATGCAGATGATTGGTTGATGTATCGATGTGGATTGATGGGGGGCTTATACCATCCATTGTGGGATGAAGAGTTGCTATCTACAGAAGATGGAACTAGAGCCTGCAAGTACCTGACTTAGTTGTGTATGAGGAATTACTTGCAGGGACAACAGTCAGTTATCCATCATGCTATTATGTATCCGACAAGGTTTACTACTTCTAGAGTCACAGAGATTTCACACAAATACATGGTTACAGGATGATTATGGGGGCAGTACATATGATGGCTTGGTTAGTCAGCACGTCCATAGGAATTGGGCAGACGATAGAGGTTGTGCTTTCATGCTTGCTAGGCAGTTGTATGGTGCACTCGTGAGGGAAGTGTCATGCCCACATTTTCCATGTGGTCACAACACACATCGCACGTGTCATAGCCACATTTGTTATGTGATTATGACATGAGATATGAAAAACTTTTCTCACACTGTCCTAAAAACCCCCTTCGCATGCGTACGCATGCTTGACGGTGTTCTCTCATGGCGAAACACTACACTCTTCGGTGGAATACAAGTACAATTGTGTGCAACCAGAAGCATACAGATCAACAAGAGGGTCTATACAACGCTGCTAACGTCATTGCAAGAGTGAGATTACCAAAGTTCTTAAATCAAACCCTCGGCAATTTTCGGTAGCATAATGCCTTACGGCGTTAGTGGGAATTACGCTGCACTCATTTACGCACGTGGTTCGCTGATAGAGTAACAACTTCCCACGACGCCTTGTTCTGACTAAACCGGCTAGTGATCTCCCTATTTAGTCATTTTTCAGCCAGGCACGGTTGTCTGTCTCCTCTCTTGTTTCCTGAAACATACTCCTCCTATGACTTAGCATTTTCAACAAGGCGGTTTGGTTGCTCTCTCTTCCCTTTTCACAAGTTCTTAATTTTGATTGTATCTTTATCGCCCTTACCTTAACTATTTCTCTGTTAATTTAGTGTGTTTATATTTCGGTCTCTCTCTCTCTTTCGTTTTCTATGCTTTCTTTATGTGCATCCTGACCTTTCTTCATGATTTACGTCAATTAGGGTTATCACTGCAGCTATTGTTGATATTAAACCTAATTTCAGGATGATCTAGGTCACAAAGGCTGGTTTACTATTTCGCTGGACTCGGTCTCCTAATCTTCCCCGATCTAGGTTCCTCCTCTTCGTATGTACTTATTAAACCTGTTCCTAAGCAGATTTAGCAGAAGGGTCCGTCAACTTAGTTCTCTTATCCCATTTGGGAAATGTCGCGCATTTTCTCCTCTGTGTTTTCCAATGTTAGTTTTTCTTCTTCGGACTCTCTTACAGGTTTACTTATGAGGTCGTTTGCTACAGTTGAGATTAAAATGGCCACATGGATTGTCAGTGGTGGCTTCTTAAGTTTATTTCCAGTGTTCTTTTGAACAAGGTGATATGTACTTTTCCTCTTCATTTTCTGGGTGATTGATATTACGTTGATAGTTGAAACTTCCGAGAAACTCTTTCTAGAGTATCACTGAATATTCCTTAACTCTCTTTTACATTATAATTTTATTTTCTCTTGTTTATAATTACTGTTGTTACTATTACTGTTGTTACTATTAATGACTATTAATACACTGATTGTGACTCGTATAACGTTGTAAATAGATGTAGGAGGCTCTCCACTTTATAAAACCCTGGTCATGGTAATATATCTTCTTTGGTTGTTGTGTTCAACACTTAATAACATCTACTGTGAAAATATAATTTGTTATAATTTTTTTTTCTCTATGTCCATGAGACATAGTTTATAACGATTTAAAACGAGGGCCCAATAACATGGTTCATAGATTTACTCCTATGTATATTATATATATATATATACATATATATATATATATATATCTATATATATAATATATATATATATTTTAATGTCTATGTATAGGACGAAATTGATTTACCACTATATATGTATATATCTCTATATAGAAATATATAGATAGATATATAATCATTTTATTATATATATAGCTATATACATAGACATATATAGTATATATATATGCCTATATATAGAGCTATAAAAATGTATTTATTTTCCAAAGAAACCAATCATATGTTAGGGCCAAAGCCCTAACATTTTTTTTTTGCTTTAGATTCCACAGCCGACGGCGGACAGGGTCGGCGGTGGCTGCAGAGCGGCGGGCCTGTGCAGGCCGCGGGAGGCATAAGGGGAAGGGGGGGATGTGGAGTGGGGCGGAGCCCCACCCACATCCCACGATGTGGGGTGTGGGTGGGGCTCCGCCCCACTCCACACCTCCAAGTATATATATATGGGCCTGCGGTGGGGATTTCTCCCCACCGCCCAAATCTAACCGCGACTGTGTTTTCTCCTGCGGCTTAAACTTTGACAGTCAAACTTATGTGCTATTCGTTGATTTCTATCAACAATAATATATTTATATATATATATATATATTCATGTATATATATATATACATATATATCTATTTTTATATTGATATATATCATTCAATCTCATAAAAATGATAATTACTTTCAATTTCTCTATTATTCTATAAAATAATAATTACTCAAAATGTGAAATATATATATATATATATATATTTATATAAAAATATTCTTATATGTATATATATAATTCCTAAATTTCTCAAATTCACTACTTTATGCATTTACTCCAAATCAACCTGTTATAAAGATAATGTCATAACAATTAGATATATATATCTATATATATATATATATATATATATCCCAATTTCACTTAATCGGTAGAAATGGTAAATAGCTATCCCCTTATTATAAGTATATATATTTCCATTTTCATAAATATTTAAGAATGCTTAAATGTACAAACAGAATATATATACATGCTAGAATTTAACAGAATCCACTAAATATGGAGAATAACTCAAACATTTAAAACTGTCTTTTCCATTTTAACATTGAACTATAAAAACTAACATTTCAACTAGTTAAGCAATTCCAAACTTTCAAATGTAAACAACTTGTATTAGATTGCAATAATAAACTTTTCCTTTCAGTAATACTTGAAACACAAAAATTGCTATTGAACAAAGTTTGCAAACATCAACTTAAAAATTTAAGCACATTCATATTACAGCTTCTCAATCATGAATACCACCACTTAACTTCCTAGATATGAACTTTCTTCTCCCAAACAGTACACAACTGATAACTATGACAACCAAATAAAAGTCCAATAATAACAAGATCAGGGAGGTGATTTTCTTCACTCCCAGAATATCATTAATTTACAACAATAACAAGAGAGGTGTTCTCTCTTCATCTCTATGAAATGAACCAGGCCTAATTCTCATGACAAAGAAGATGAATTGTTTCTTCATAAATAGCCAACCAGAAGCTCCAAGAGAAAACCTGCGTATCAAAGACAAACAAAGAAGAAAATACCACTCATCTAGCTCTCCTCCCTACCGTAGACCCGCAAGTGGGTCACCCCCGAGCTAGGGAGACCATACTCACACCTGGGTACTCAAACACTCCACTTCACAACAGAAACAACAACAATCCCAAAGCACACATACACCCGTGGGTAATTTACACAATACGGAAACTCAACTACAGTGAGTTTCATAAGGGGCAGGAGAGTGGACACACTCGACTCCAGAGTGTCACCCAGACAGATAAATGAACCAATATAAATTTCTCTTGGTCTCAACCAAGTGTGATCACAATTTTTAAGTAATCTATATAGGACTCTCAAGTCAAAAATACAGTCACAGATACATGCCCTCAAGGCTTTCAACATCCCAAAAGATGGAAACAGGTATGCACCCGAGGAGGATCTCTCCTCCTCTACCCCAAACTTGATGAGCATTTCTCCCAAGTGGGAGACGCTCTGTCAAACAACCCGACAAGAACCCCACAGAAAACAAAACTAAACACATATTTCACACACATTTCATACACATTTCAGTTCTACAAAAACAAAGGTAAAATTCAGACCAACCTTGCAAAGCCCTCCTGGAATGAAGTTGTTGCAGAGTCCACAGAGTTCACTTCCAACCTTAGCCACCAACTCCCTCTCCCTTCTCTATCTTCCAAACTAACTTCTCTATTTTTGGTAAGGCAAAAATGAAAGTTTTTCCCAAAATTCAACTAACTCCCTCTCATCCCAAAATTTGAAAATAAATAACCCAAATTCTCTTTCTTTTTATATTGAGAAATGGGGAAGTGACACTTGTCACCTCCTCACCCTTCCCCAAAACCACTATTCTGTCCTGGTGGCTTATGTCACTCTCCATTCCCAAGGGTACTCCTTATTCCTCTCATGTGACTCCACTTTCTCATGGGAGAAATAAAAAAAAAGAGTTAAATGGGAACAAGACAGGTGACCCATGCCTCTTTCTCCTTTATTCACATGGGTGTCCCCAGAGTACATGGGGGAATCTCACTAAAGAAGAGGTGACCTTCACTAATGGATGGCATCTCTTATCTAGGGGAATGTAGAGGGGATGGGTTGGGTGTTGGTACAACCCATCATGTCCCCTCCTACCTCCAATTTTCGCCACTTAACTTCAGAGGAAGGTTAAGTTGACTAGATGGAGGTTACTCAAGGGTTACCCATGCCAAATGGGCCCCTGGACCCATGGGGTATAACCCAGGGTCAACTTTAACCCATACAAGACACCCCTGGTCAAGGTAAGGCACAAGAAAAGGGCCTCATAATTTAAATAAAATAAGAAATTTCAAATTCAATCTCTTTACAACACTAATTATAAAAATAATGGTACATGAGGGTAACCTAACCCACTCGACCATACGAAAGACCACATTACATCATGACATCAAACACAAAGAGATCTTGGTTCCTCATGGAGCCAGATTAGCTTAACAGGGAATAACAAATAACAAGGTGTGGAATGATCTCCGAAATCTGTGGTTCGATTAGTAATCCCTGCACACTCAATTACAAGATCAGTAACCACATAAATTCATCATAGCCGAAGCAACTTAAATAAAACATGCATTCTCATGCCCTAGTACAATTTAACATAATTAAAATCATATTACAATTTTCCATCATCACCTAATTCATTTTTCTGAAAAGTAAACTTATCCAAACATCACCCAATTAGTTTTTCCGAAAACATAATAAAGTTAAATAGTCTGACAAATTCTGGGAACTGCTATCCCACAAATATGAAAGTAACAATAACAGTACTGTAAATAGTCATAACAACAGTAGTAAAAAGGGCGGTCCTCACAGGAAGAGGCATAGATATCCACTTCCATTGATGCTGAGAGGGATCAACCCTCCATAGTTTCATTGATTAGTGCAACTGGCTTTATGAGTTAGTGTCAGGAGCATTCTTCTTCTAGCTTTAGTAGTTGGAGTATTGTGGGGACACCAACATTTGCAGATGAGTTAGGAGATATTCATCTTTTCCGACATTTGTTTGGGTCCATAACCCACAGGTCTCAGTATTAGGGAGCAACCTCTTGGTAGATTAGTGATTCAGTTGCATACAGTATGGTGCAGCAGGTGCCACCAATTGTCATTGGTAGTGGATTGCTGATTCTATTTTGGGATCCTAGTGGTGACGTGTTTGATTCGTCACTTTATTTTGGTCCTGATGAGGTGTTCCACCACTCTTGGTGCGATGTCAGTGGTTTATGTAGAATGGTACAGTGGAAGTCAACAGGTGCGCTTTGTGACAGACTTCCAGTTTGGCACTAGGACCCAGGGATTGACATCAGAAGTGATATGTGTATTTTAGCTGCAGAATTGCATAGTTTACTGAGTTTTGGCAGGTTCTATGGCTGCAGTTGTTTTCGGTGAGACTCTAATGTAGTTCCTTACAGATTCATTTAGGATTCGAGCATTAGTTGTGAGATACTCTCCAGTATGTTGACGAATCCTTTGTGTGCATCAGGGTTTGAATCAGGGTTCACTGTTGAGTTTTGCAGCATGTATATGAGGGTGATTACTTGCAATTGCACTTTTGATCTTTATGTATATGATCTGTTTCAGACGCATAGCTGAGTTGCGTATATGCTAGATAGTGTGTATGACAGCTTAGCTTGCACAGTTATGGGAAGCAAACATTGTCGGTATTCAGAGTTGCTTCTACTTAATGCTTATGCTCTTGCGACATCTGGCGTTGGGGTTGATTTGATTCAGCAGGTTCAGTTAATTGTGCTAGTACTGGTGTTACAGGAGCTCTTTGGTGACAGCAGGGACATTACACAGATCCTCCCTTGGGATCCAGGTGGGGAGAATTATCTTTCTAGCCAAGATTGCTTGGGGACAAGCAATTTCAAGGAGGGTGGACTGTAATGTCCCCTTTTTAGTTGATGTTGTTTGTGGATGGTTTAGCCTATTCCTGACCCTCGTAGGCTAATGTACATGGTTAGGGGGTCTTCTTGAGGTAGTCACCTGGTCGATGGTTGGTTTCTTGGATTCAGTTGGATTGGAAAAATAAGGGAGATAATAATTAAATTAATTATTTGTAAGGTTATTAAATAAATAAATATTATAAAGTGACCTTATATTTAATTAATTTAATAAAATGACTTAAATAAATATTATTACATAAAGTCACTAAAATAAAATGATATTATTTTTCTAGAAGCTTCTTGAAGTGGGATTGAAAAAGTATAAAGGAAGGGGCAAGGCAAGCTTCCAGGCATCTGATTATTGTCATTTACATTTGATGAGTTTTGTAGAGCCAAGGGTTTCTACATATTTGGTCTTTGGGAACGAAAACTCCCATAGATTAGCATAACTAAGGTGGTGAAATATCCTCTGAAGGGTTGCAAATTGGAAGGGATACTTTAGTCCATTCATTTGTGCTTAAATCTGTAGTATTAACCAAGGGTTTGGAGGTATTAATTTGTATATCAAAAGTTTTTCTATTGGCTACTACAGTGCTATGAATAGTGCTGCTACAGTGACATGAACAGTACGCTACAGTAATTGCTACAGTGATCGCTACAGTGTCGTGAACAGTAGCGCTACAGTATAGGGCAGCTGGGAGAAGGTTTCAATTTCGGTTTGGAAGGGACTCCTTTCCTTGGTTGATGAGTAGGCTAGGTGCTACACTTGAAGAGGCATGATTTGGGCTTGAGAGGGATGTTTATGAGCTGTTTTGAGGGCTGCCATTCCTTCATCTTCATCATCGATTCATAGCAGCTTACATTTCTAGGTTTTTTCATAAGTTAGCATATTTATATCAGCATTGTTTCATATTTGTCATTTGTTCTCAGATTTTAGGAGTTGTAAAGCCAAGAGTCTTGGCCATTCATATCAGCATTGTATTAGAAAATATATCTCAATAAAGGAGTGATAAGTTGTAGGCCATCTATTTGATGTAATGTGCATATTAATATCCTTCATGATTAGCATAATAGTATGCATGCCAAGTGTTTGTAAAAATGTTATTTGGCTATAGGTGCACATTCTTCATATAGAGTTCAAGTATTTGTTTTAGAAAGGTTAAAAAGAATTGCATTTTCACCTTAAACCATTGCCTAGACATTGTAGCTTTAATTTGCAAGCAATTTAACTTCAATTGAAACCATTCCAAGCAAGCAAGCAAACTAAAAAAAATACAGAGACAACAAATTAAGAGGTGGTGTGCAAAGTGTTTGACGATATTCCTTGAGCCTCTAATCAGCAAATTGAGGTCCAAATTTTCAAGGGATATTACAAGTGCTTTAACAAGAGATTGAAAAAGATTGTTGAAAGTGGTAATGTCAAAGTTGATGAAAGTATGGAGAGACCTTCAAGGTTTTGTGGATATGAATTAGATGATCAAAATGAAAGTCCAAATAAAGGAAAGCAAGTTTAGTTTACTCTGAAGAATCCAGTGACTCAAAATTGGATGCAAATGTTAAGGAACGAGTTCAAGAATTAGAAATTGAAGAAAATCTCAAAACTCCTAGGTATTTAAGATTGAATCATTCTAAAAATCAGATCATAGGAGATAAAAATAAAGGTGTTCAAACTAGAAGAAGAATTGTTGAAGAATAAGAAGAGTATTGTCTGATTTCAAAGACTGAACCAAAATCAGTGAATGAAGCTTGTAATAATGAAAGTTGGGTTAAAGAAATGGAAGAAGAAATAATAAAAATTAAAAACAAATCATACTTAGGATCTTGTTCCTAGACCTGAAGACAAAAATGTAATTGGAACTAAATGGGTCTTTCGGAACAAATTGAATGAAGATGGTGAAGATGTGAGAAATAAAGCAAGATTGGTGTGGAAAGGATATTCTCAGGTAGAGGGAATTGATTTTGAAGAAACTTTTGCTCCAGTGGTAAGAATTGAAGCAGTCAGATTATTTCTTGCTTAGAAATATTTCAAAGTTTACCAGATGGATGTCTAATCAGCATTCCTGAATGGAGAGTTCGAAGAAGAAGTCTACATTAAGTAACTGGAAGGATTCTAGTTGTCTAATCAAGGAGATAAGGTCTATAGATTGAAGAAAGCATTGTATGGACTTAAACAAGCCCCAAGAGCCTGGTATGCAAGATTATATAAGTATCTGCTAAAGTTAGGTTTTAACAAAGGCACTGCTAACAGTAATCTTTATTTCAAAATTAATCATGAACACATCTTGATTGTTGAGGTATTTGTTAATGACATCATCTTTGGTTGAAATGAGAGTATGTGTAAAAAATTTGCTGATTAGATGCAAAGTGAATTTGAGATGTCCATGCTTGGTGAAATGAATTTCTTATTAAGTCTGCAAATCATTCAGTCAAAAAAAGGTATCTTCATATCTCAGTCTAAGTATGTGAAAGAATTATTGAAAATGTTTGGAATGGAGGATTCAAAACTAGTGAGTACTCCTATGGTAACTAAATGCAAGTTGAGTAAAGATGATGATTCCCCTAAGGAAGATCAGAAAAGGTATAGATCAATGATTAGAGGACTGCTTTATTTGACTCATACCAGACCTGATATTATGAATACATTTGGCCTTTTTCCTAGATTTCAAGTTGATCCTGGAGAATCTCATGTTGTAATAGTCAAAATATTTTTTAGATATCTAAAGGGAACATTTGACTATAGCTTATGGCATCTTAAGGGTCATGATTTCACTCTTCATGCATATATAGATGCTGATTGGATAGGAGATGTGGATGACAAGAAGAGTACTAGTGGAGGTACATTCTTCTTGGGAAAGAGATTGGTTTCTTGGTTGAGAAAAAGTAGGAGGCAATATCTCTGTCTACTGCAGAGGTAAAGTACATAGCAACAACAAGGATATCAAAGTTGTGTTTGAAGAACCTGTCACAATCTTCTATGATAATTCAAGTGCAATAAACATTTCAAAGAATCTGGTGTTGCATTCAAAGACAAAGCACATATCAATCAAGTTTCACTTTTTGAGAGTGAAGGTACATGAGAATGAAGTCAGATTAGAGTTTGTTTCATCAAAAGATCAAATTACATATATCTTCATTAAGCCTCTACCTAAGAATACTTTTGAGTATCTCAGAGTGATGCTAGGGGTTATTACCCCTCCTATTCAGAACTAAGGTGCACTAATGTGCATTAGTCTGGTGGAACTCACAGTCATATCTTGTGATCTGGATTGATGTTAAGGGGATACTACTTAGGAGGAGTAGTCAGTATGTTATTTTTGGAGTTCAGTTCAGAAACAAAAAGGAGGAAAGATGATTGCAAATATGTGCCCTTTGCCATTAATGTCAAAGGGGGAGAAAAGTCATGTGAAAAACTTGGAAGTAAGTAGTTGCTGGTGAAAGGGGGAGCAATAAAGAAAATGGTTACAGGTGTGATAAGAGAAAGGGATAGAATTTCTTGTCTTGATGGTTGAATCAATTTTTCACATCATATGTTGCCATCAATGACAAAGGGGGAGATTGTTCCAAATATGTGCCTAATCGGTGTTGTCATTAATGTGAACATATCCTTGTTGTTATTGGTGTCAATTGTACCTATTTAGAAGACCTGTATGTTGAGGATATTGATAAAATTAGCCCCTCCGGAAGAGACAAGTGAGTTACATATCTCTTTGTAAAATATAGTGAAGACAATGTAATTCAATGAAGAAGATTGCTCTGCATTCCTAGTGAGTTGTAGATTAGAGTCTGCAAACCAAAGGGTTGTGTAGAATAGTATGAAGTTACTACAGTCAAGATTTGAGGCATCTGCATAAATTAGGTTTTGCAGATGTTTAGAGGTGACAGAGTGATAAAAATATGGTTTGGATTGATCTTCATTGAAATATTATAGTCTACAGATCTAGAGGTGTGTTTGGGATGTTAGTGCATATCCTCAACTCAAGTGGTTCATGGTTTGGAGGTCCGCAAACAATCCTTTTAGTATGACACCCATGATAATTAGTGTTCTTGAGGTTTTGGATGAAGGTGCAAGTGTTTCTAGTGATCTGAGGTGATACAGTTGTTCCTATTGATTTCATTTTACTTGTGGTGGTCTTTGGATCATGTACCTACTATGTTGGTGGTCTGCATAGAGGATTGAGCTCATGGTTGAAGATTTGTCCTTGGGTGTTGCTGTTCTTTCCAGTCTTGGCTGACTGGATACTTTGTGCATGTTGTGGATGATCTAAGAGAGGTTTTATGGAGCATGGCATGTTGTTTGAGGAAGATTCAGATCCCAGCTATGTTTGGCCGACAGTATAGTGATTCACATTAAGTCAAATGTTTGTAGTGCCGACCTTGATGTTTATTCCAATGTTGATGAAGCATATAAATACGTGTGGTTGAGTTGTGGAAGATCATCCTTGTGTGAAAATGACAAAATCCTAAGAAAGGAAGAAAGGCAGAGCAGAGAAGAGGAAGAGAAGAAAAGGATGAAGAGAGAGCGAATAAGTGTTTGGGGGTAGAGAAGTAGTATTGTGCACTTCAATTAAACTATACCTTGCATGAAGAAGATGTTGTTTTCCAGTTCTATCTTTCTATAATAAACATATAAATATTTCTGTAGGTAGTGAGCATCTTTGAGTAGTGAGCTCTGGGCAGTGTGCCCCAAAGGCATGTGCCTTCCCCATTTTATATTCTTTTAACAAAGAATAAATCTTGTGGGTTAACCCCCATTGCAGTTTTTCCCTTAATTGGGTTTCCACATAAAAATCTTGGTGTTATGAGTGTTGATTTTGTTTCTACACATGTGTTTGTTGATTCATACTTTCAAGGTCATATCATTCATCTATTATTAAGTGGTAAATAAGTTTAATTACAGCAAAGGATAAAAGTTTTTGTGACAACTGATTCACCCCCCTCTCAATTGTCTTCCCTAATTTCAACATGGAGGTCCGCAAGCAATCTTTCTAGTGTGACAGTCATGACAATTAGTGTTCTTAAGTTCTTGTATGAAGATACAAGTGATTCTGGAGATTTGAGGTGGTGCAGTTGTTCTTGTTAATTTCATAGTGCTGGTGGAGGTCTCTGGATCATGTGCCTATTGTGTTGGTGGTCCGCATTGAGGATTGAACTCATAGTTGAAGATTTCTCCTTGGGTGTTGCTGCTCTTTCTAGTCTTGGCCAACTGGATTCTTGGTGTGTGTTACAGATGATCTAAGAGAAGTTCTATGGAGTGTATCATGTTGTTTGAGGAAGATTTGCCTCCCAGCTATGTTTGGCTGACAGTGTAGTGGTCCGCATGTAGTATTTTGTATTAAGTCAAGTCTTGTAATTGTAATTGCTTGTAATGCCTATCTTTGAGAATATTCCAGATAGATGATTGTAGGGTTGACTTTGATGTTTATTAAAAATTCAATGTCATGGATAAATAAGTGTAATGAAGTCATGTAAATGTGTGGATGTGAGTGAAGATGCGGAGGTAGCAAGGAAGTGTTTGGGGTAGAGCAGAGGTGTTGTGAGCTTCAATGGAACTGAACATTGGCATGGAGAAGATGTTGTTTCTTAGTTCAACCTTTCAGTGTTAATCATGTGAATGTTTCTATAGGCAGTAATCCTCCTTTGAGTAGTGAGCTCTATGCAATGCACCTAAAGGTAAGTGCCTTCCCATTTTTCTATTCTTTTAATAGAGAATAAATCTTGTGGGTCAACCCCACCGTGGTTGTTCCCTTAACTTCATTTCCACATAAAAATCATGGTGTTATATGTGTTGATTTTGTTTCTACTCATGTGTTGTTGATTCATACTTTCATGGTTATATCATTAATCTATTTATAAGTGGTAAAGAAGATTAAATGCAGAAAAAGTAAAGATTTGTGACAATTGATTCACCCCCCTCTCAGTTATCTACCCTAATTTCAACAATTGGTATTAGAGTTGATTCCTCTAAAAGAAGCTTGACCTCTTAAAGAGATCTAGGATGTCAACATACAAGAATGAGAGTCCATGATTTGATGGAAAAAATTACTGTCTTTGGAAGAATCGCATGGAGTGTCATTTGCAATGCATGGGTGATCCTTATTGGTTGATAACTAAGAATGAGTATACTCCTCCGAAGAATGGTCCTACAACTCCAGATGAAATCAAAGATGTTGAAAACAACATTCAGGCTACAGAAGCATTGTTGAGTGCCCTGATTGATATAAAAATGAAAAATGTTTTAGAGTTACAAACTGCTCATGAAATTTGGAATAAGTTGGAAACTCTGTATGAAGGTGATGCATATGTCAAATGTGCTAATCTATAGAGCCTGAAGGGTAGATGTGAAAGTTTAAGGATGAGTGAAGATGAAAACATCACTTCCTACATGCAAAAGGTGAATGAACCTATGTGCAGTATTAGGTGTGCTAGTGGAAAACTGGAAGAATCGGATATTGTTGGCAAGGTGCTCAGATCCTTACTTGCTTCGTAAAAGCACAGAGTTTCTACTATTAAGGAGATCAAGACTATGACAAATGCTACAATGGATCAATTGGTTGGCAAGATTTTAGTATTTGAAATGAGTGAATTTGGTGATTCATTTTCCTAAATCAAAATCTGCTTTTGAAGACAGTGTTTTCAGAAAGAAAAGATTTGATCCAGGTGAAAGCTCTTCAAGAAGGCTAACCAGATATGAGAAGACAAGGAAGGAACTTGAAGAAGATGAATCCGAGCTTGAAAAACATGAAGCACTTATTGCCAAAAGATTACCAAGAGGATCTGGTAAGTATGAAGGAAAGTTGCCTTTTAAATGTTTTACTTGCAATAAGATTGGTCATTTTGGTTCAAGATGTCCAGAGAGGGTTTCAAATCCAAACCCTAATAGACCTAGGGTTTAGAATAAATGCTACTATGTCCAAGAAACTACTAATGGAGTCACAGATGATGAATCTAATATGTGAAGTACCTCTAGAAATGAATGGGTGTCCATTGCTATCAAAGAAGAAGATCTGGTGCCTACTAAATCTGCTAGCTGTGTGAATGTGGAAAGTGTCTTAGCTAATGAAATTGAATAAAAGGATATATGGGTGATTGACAGTGGATGTTCTCATCATATGATTGGTGATAAAAGTAAGTTTGTATGTTTGGAAAGATATGAAAGTGGAATTGTGAAGTTTGGAGACAATTCAGCTGGTAGAATCTGTGGTAGAGGATCCATGTCTCTTAATGGTAAGAATAACTCTAATGATGTTTTGTATGTAGAAGGATTGAAGCATAATCTTCTTAGTGTTGGATAGTTGGTTGATAAAGGGTATGATCTCCAATTCAAAAATGCAAATTTTTGGGAAGCTTTGGAACTGATATTGCATCTGGTACATAGACTAGAGGTAATCTCTTTCATTTAAGAGGTATAGGTAAAAGTTGTTTGATTGCTCAGATTGATCAGAGTTGGTTATGACATAGGAGAATGTGTCATGTAAACTTTTATAACATTGTCAAGATAAGTACTACTCAGGCTGTGAGAGATCTTCCAAAGCTTGTCAAACCTGCTAACAACATGTGTAAGGAATGTAAGTTGGGAAAACAAAATAGAACTACATTCAAAAGTAAATAACAATTTTCAAGTGGATTGTTGGAACTTGTGCACACTGACTTGTGTGGTCCTACCAGAGTTAGGAGTTTGCAAGGAGATATATACTTTATGTTGCTGATTGATGATTACTCCTAGATGATGTGGGTCACTTTCTTTAGAGAGAAATTAGAGGCTCTTGACCGATTCAAAGTGTTCAAGGTTAGGGTGAAGAATGAGATTGGTGTGAAGATAAAGTGTTTAAGATCTAACAGAGGTGGAGAGTTTACCTCCAGTGAGTTTAATGCATTTTCTGAAAAGCATAGAATAAGAAGATAATTATCTGCTAGTATGACTCTTTGGTAGAATGAAGTTGTGGAAAGAAAGAACCAGACTATTCGAGAGGTTTCTAGAACCATGATGATGGAGGAAAATATTCCACATGTCTATTGGAGAGAGGCTGTGAGTAGTGCTATCTACACTCTTAACTGGGTGCAGATCAAAGGTAACACTAGTAAAACACCTTATGAACTATGGTTTGGTAATGCTCCTCCTGTGAAATAGTTCAGAGTTTTCAGTAGTAAATGGTATATCAAAAGACATGAAGATCTCACCAAGTTTGATGCAAGATGTGATGAAGGAATATTTCTAGGTTATTCTAATCAAAGCAAGGCACACTGTTGTTTTAACAAGAGATTCAAAAGGATTGTTGAAAGTGCCAATGTCAAGGTTGATGAAAGCAAGGAGAGACCTTCCATGTATTGTGCATATGAATCAGATGATCAAAATGAAAGTCCAGACCAAGGAAAGCAAGTTTAAGAATCAGAACCTCAAGAAAATACCAAAACTCACAGGTATGTAAGGTTAAATCATTCTGAAGATCAAATCATAGGAGACAAAAATAAGGATGTTCAAACTAGAACAAAAACTGGTGAAGATGAAGAGGAGTATTGTTTGATTTCAAAGATTGAACCAAAATCAGTGAATGAAGCTTGTAATGATGAAAATTGGGTAAAAGCAATGGAAGAAGAATTAATGCAAATTGAAAAGAATCATACTTGGGATCTTGTTCCTAGACCTGAAAAAAAAATGTAATTGGAACTAAATGGGTCTTCTGAAGTAAGTTGAATGAAGGTGGTGAAGTTGTGAGAAACAAAGCAAGATTGGTATGCAAATGATATTCTCACGTAGAGGGAATTGATTTTGAAGAAACTGTTGCTTTGGTGGAAAGAATCAAAGCAGTCAGATTATTTCTTGCCTTTGCTACTTACAAAGTTTTCAAAGTTTACTAGATGGATGTCAAGTTAGCATTCTTGAATGGAGAGTTGGAAGAAGAAGTCTACATTGAGAAACATGAAGGATTCCAGTTGTCTGATCAAGGAGATATGGTCTGTAGATTGAATAAAGTATTGTATGGACTTAAACAAACCCCAAGAAACTGGTATGCAAGATTAGATAAGTGTCTACTAAAGCTATGTTTTAGCAAAGGCACAGCTGACATTAACCTTTGTTTCAAAACTGATCATGAACACATCTTGATTGTTGAGGTATTTGTTGATGATATCATCTTTGGTGGAAATGAGAGCATGTGTAAAAAATTTTCTATTCAGATGCAAAGTGAATTTGAGATGTCCATGCTTGGTGAAATAAATTTCTTCTTGGGTCTAAAAACCATTCAGTCAGATAAGGGCATCTTCATATCTCAGTCTAAGTATGTAAAAGAGTTGTTGAAAAAGTTTTGAATGGAGGATTCAAACCCAGTGAGTACTCCTATGATAACCAGATGCAAATTGAGTAAAGATGATAATTCCCCTAAGGCAAATCAAAAAAGGTATAGATCAATGATTGGAGGACTACTTTTTTTGTCTCATACTAGACCTGATATTATGAATGCAGTTGGCCTTGGTGCTAGATTTCAAGCTGATCCTAAAGAATCTCATGTTGTAGTAGTCAAAAGAATTTTCATATATCTGAAGGGAACATCTGATTATGGCTTATGGTATCCTAAGGATGATGATTTTACTCTTCACGCATATACAGATGTTGATTGGGTAGGAGATGTGGATGACAGGAAGAGTATTAGTGGTGGTGTATTTTTCTTGGGAGAGAGATTGGTTTCTTGGTTGAGAAAAAAGTAGGAGGCAATATCTTTGTCTACTGCAGAGGCATAGTATATAGTAGCAACAAGTAATTGTACTCAAGTTTTGTGGGTGAGGCAAATGTTGAAGGATATTAGAGTTGTGTTTGAAGAGCCTGTTACAATCTTTTGTGATAATTCAAGTGAAATAAACATCTCAAAGAATCTAGTGTTGCATTCAAAGACAAAGCACATATCCATCAAGTTTCACTTTTTGAGGGAGAAGGTAAATGAGAATGAAGTCAGATTGTGATGCAGAGCTAAACACCTTAGCTTGCATTACCCTTTGTCTATCTCTCTTTACTTGCCTATTGGAAAGACTATGCACCATCGGTGCAACTCAAAACCCTTCCTCCGATCTATATCTCTCCCCAATGGTTCGACACTTGACCTTGTCTTTGGCAAGACAATACACTGTCAGCCTTCGCTCCACGCTTCACTCTGATGCACCGATCATACCGAAATGCATAACATTAACTTCACCTTTGGCAAGACTGCCTCTATCGGCACTGTCTTCATACCTTTCGCCGATACCCCGATAACTAACTCATCGATGACACTTAATCGTTTGTCACCCCAATACAATCCGATCGGTGAAACTTTAGACTGTCGGCTCAACACAACTTTATTCGGTCAATGGCTCTTGTCACTATGATGACCCTTTAGCACATACATAATATGACCTACTGTCTCCAGTTCTTTTCACCATTTCCATTGGTCACTCCTTGTATCTGACGCTTGCATGTTCTCAATGTACATTCACAATATACATTCTCAATGTGCATTCCAAAGATGCATTTGGTGGGACTGACCACTGACCTTCTTGTATACCGATACACTATCAGCCAAACTTCCAATATCAGAAGCTTTCAACTTTCTCACTCTGATGTCTCCAGTCTCCCCGATGTATAACCCAACCATCCACAACCGGTCATCTAAAGCATGATCTGGCCTATCACTAACAATCAAAGGTAAATCAATGCATCTACACAAGGTTTCTTTCTAAAAGACTTTTCAAACAGATCTTCATCGACTATCTGTGTTGGTCATACAAAACACCTTTGGCTTGGCTCAATGTATCTTCTCCATGTATCTAACTCAATGTATATCCACAACATACAACCACGACATACGATTGTGAGATACACACAAAATGGTCTTCACATACTTTCGCGATATACACAAAAATTGTATATCTGAGAGAACAATGCAGAATTTTGCCGATTTGATCCACTAAAACCTTGCAATTACACATATCTGTTTCTCCTACAAACATATAGAACTTTCATCCTACCAACCTAGCACATGAGGATGCTAGGATCTCTCAATGCATTCTGTATACGATCCTACAAACATGAAATTGAAAAATAGAAAACACAAAACGAAAGCACAAAATGATATGTATAGCCATTCCACTGATTTTGAAGAAATCTAACTGATGGAATGGGTTAAGAACCCATCTTGTCCACAAAACAACAAATCAATTGCATAGAGGAAAACCTAATGAAATCGAATGACAGAAAGATGCATGTTGTCACATGAAATTGCACCCTGCTTGAAAGGATTCCAAGCATTCCAATGACACAATGGGAATGATCTCAAAGTGTGGGACCTTGCTTAAAGAGATCAGACCTCCGGAGAAGGCCTTCCTTGCCTGATTATCACCCTAAAAATTACTAAATTTTGAGAGGAAAAGGGAGAGGGAAAGATTATTAAATGAAAAGATGAAAACAGGAAAACTGAAAGTAAAGGTGATGCACCGGATAGATTAAAAGAAACTTTTAGAGAACTGATAAAATGCACAACACAACCAAATACAACCAATAAACATACATAGATCAAATTGATTTTAACAGAGGTGAGGAGCAAGAGATGACTAGAAGGAATTAAACATTCACAACATATCATTCTTTGATCACGCAGGGTTAAAATAGCATGAAGAGGTACAATAACCAGCATGTATTTAATCAGAAGGCATATTTATAGTAGCTAAAAAGATCTATTTGGAAACAGAAAAGACTGAATGCCCAAAAAATTTCCAACCTTATTTACATCATAAGCCTCAGCTTATATAGCATTACAAACTAACCTAAGTCAGTTACAAAAAATTGCTCCAAGAGATGTACAGAAAATATCTCTTGAAGGGAAGTCCACCCGCAGGAGTTATGGTGTGGAAATATCTAGAACAGGGGTAGGTGGAAGATATTTTCAGTCTTCAATGCAAGCTACTTAATCATCGATCTGTACCCCTGAATTGGTAGAAGATATATGGGCATTGAATGTGAGCAGCTTCCATGTCTATCCTCGACAAATATCTGCATTTGCATCTACAAAATAGTCGCTGAAACGTCCAGTCACTGAAACATACAAATGCAGAACCAAAATTTGAAAGTGAGAAAACTCCCCTAAAAACCCTGCCAAATGAAAGAGGAGGCAAAAATAAGCATTTTTGCCTCTTGCAGCATGTCAAAATTCATGAAAATGGAGGAGATATAGGTGATCCAAGCTTCGGTCAACTGCTTATGTATATCGCTTTGCATCTGTGCTCGAATCGACATCTGAAACCTTCTCTGAAACTACCTTTGCATATGCTAAGTGCTCTATATATATCGAGCTGTGTTAAGCTGTCGGGATGACCTCCAGTTGAGCCACCGATGTACAAAGTCTTGCTGAAATGCCATGCATATGCTTTTGCACTTGGTGTTTAAAAAGCTTTGAAGTGTCTTTGCATGTTCAATTGTATATCACCTTGTATATACATTACAATGGTCACATACAAGAGTGGGCCCCCCATTGCATTTGTATCACCTTTTGCCTATATGCCCCTGCCACGTGTCATCACCTGATTGGTTGCTGGGCTGGTCTGAGAAGCATTATTGAAAAACTGTATCTTCTTATCAGTGGTTAGAATGACTATGAACTAAGTCACCGATGCATATTGGTCACACCAAAATCCCCTGTATGTTGGCTTTGTATATTACAATGTATATCAGCACATGTAAACACCTATATACATACAATACGGACTCTAGCACTTTATCTGCTGCATTTGATCTACAGTCAGATCCGCCTTATATCTTCACCATTGTATCTAACCTTTGTATATCACAATATACAAAGCAAAAATATACAAGGGAAACTGTAGACTCACTTATATTTGCAAACAACTTAGTTCGGCATATGCAAAAAAACTTTGTATATCCGATTATATATGAAAGCATACAATCGCAAACATACATACAATGCACGGACCTCAAAAGATCATTAACTATATTTGATTTTGCAACAGGTTCGGCTTGTATCACTTTTCTTTGTATCTTGGCATATACAATGCATTTATACATACAACTCGTGGACCCCAAAATGGCCATTAGCTGTATTTGATTTCCCAGTCGGGTCCACCTTGTATGTTTTCCCTTTGTATATTTCTTTGTATGTGATCGATATACATTCCCCTTATAGATACAAGCCACGGACTCAATGCTTGAATTTTCCAGAATTGACCTCTGGGTCAGGTCCGGCTTGTATGTCTTTCTTTGTATGTTCACCTTGTATATTGCAATATACAATCGCAAATATACAATTGGCGGACCCCACCTTGTATATGACCAATATACAAAAGCCTTTGTATATGCCCCATTGCATGTTTGGCTTGCATCTTTTGTTTGCATCTTCACATATACAATGCGACTTGTATAGAAGATACAAATGCCATTGTATACAAGGTGGACCCCATCCTTTGTATCTATTCCTTGTATATGCGCTTTGTATATTGCCGATTGTATGTAAGATACAACTGCCCCATATACAATCATCTTTGTATCAAAGCGGACCCCATGTTGCCTTGCATCTTTGGATGTACATCAGCGATATACATTTGCCTTATGCATATTTCAAATGTATATTCTCCTTGAATATCACAAATGTACATTTGACTTGCATCTTTTACCTTTGTATATCAGCATTGCATATGACCCTTGCATATCATGGACCCCACCATTTGTATGTTATCATTTGTATATTTAGCCTTGTATGTTTAAACATACAAACTCATCAGCCTATCGGTGGGACCAAGGAGTGAGACACCGATATGTCTTGTCTTGGTGATGACCCTACTTGTATATCTACCTTTGCATATCTCTTTGCATCGGTCCGTTGGGGAAAGTTTGAACTTAGCTGCCGATGAACATCCTCACGCTGATGAACCCCTTATACATTGACCCTCGCATATTTGTCAATATACATTTCACTTTGTATATGGCTCTTGTATGTATCCTTCATATGTGTGATTGTTCATACAAACATACAATGCATATACATGCAAGGAAACATATACAATTGCACATGCATATAAAAATGACTAAGTACAAAATTGAGAAATCTCTGCGATGGAAAATACTTGAAGCTAAAAGATTTCTGGGTTTTTCTGGGTTTTCTGCAAGGAATCATTGAGTGATTTTTTGGCAAGGCAGAACATGAGTATTTGAAGAATTTGAGCCTGATATGGTCACTTCTAAAGGATTTTCAAGGAAAATGCAAGGTGAAATATTTAACTCTGGGCAGAGGAAAATAGGTCAACATTTTGGCGAAATGTTGACCTATTTTCCTCTGCCCAGAGTTAAATATTTCACCTTGCATTTTCCTTGAAAATCCTTTAGAAGTGACCATATCAGGCTCAAATTCTTCAAATACTCATGTTCTGCCTTGCCAAAAAAATTACTTAATGATTCCTTGCAGAAAACCCAGAAAAACCCAGAAATCTTTTAGCTTCAAGTATTTTCCATCGAAGAGATTTCTCAATTTTGTACTTAGTCATTTTTACATGCATATGCAATTGTATATGTTTCCTTGTATGTATATGCATTGTATGTTTGTATGAACAATCACACATACGAAGGATACATACAAGAGCCATATACAAAGTCAAATGTATATCAGCAAATATGCGAGGGTTAATGTATAAGGGGTTCATCAGCGTGAGGATGTTCATTGGTAGCTAAGTTCAAACTTTCCCCGACAGATCGATGCAAAGAGACATGCAAAGGTAGATATACAAGCAGGATTGTCGCTGAGACAAGACATATTGGCATCTCACTCCTTGGTCCCGCCGATAGGCCAATGAGTTTGTATGTTTAAACATACAAGGCCGAATATACAAATGATAACATACAAATGGTGGGGTCCATGATATACAAGGGTCATATGCAACGCCGATATACAAAGGTAAAAGATGCAAGTCAAATGTACATTTGCAATATGCAAGGAGAAGATACATTGGAAATATGCATAAGGCAAATGTATATCACTAATGTACATGCAAAGATGCAAGGCAAGGTGGGGTCTGCTTTGATACAAAGATGATTGTATATTGGGCAGTTGTATCTTACATACAATCAACAATATACAAAGCGCATATACAAGGAATAGATACAAAGGATGGGGTCCACCTTGTATACAATGGCGTTTGTATCTTCTATACAAGTCACATTGTATATGCGAAGATGCAAACAAAAAATGCAAGCCAAACATGCAATGGGGCACATACAAAGGCTTTTGTATATCGGTCACATACAAGGTGGGGTCCGCCAATTGTATATTTGTGATTGTATATTGCGATATACAAGGCGAACATACAAAGAAAGACATACAGGCTAGACCCAACCCAGAGGTCAATTCTGGCAAATTCAAGTGTTGAGTCTGCGGCTTGTATGTATAAGGGGAATGTATATTGGTCACATACAAAGAAATATACAAAGGGAAAACTATCAAGGCAGACCCGACTGGGAAATCAAATACAGCTAATGGTCATTTCGGGGTCCGCGAGTTGTATGTATAAATGCATTGTATATGCCAAGATACAAAGAGAAGTGATACAAGCCAGACCTATTGCAAAATCAAATATGGTTAATGATCTTTTGAGGTCCCCGCATTGTATGTATGTTTGCGATTGTATGTTTTCATATACAATCGGATATACAAAGTTTTTTTGAATATGCCGAACTAAGTTGTTTGCAATATATAAGTGAGTCTACAGTTTCCCTTGTATATTTTTGCTTTGTATATTGTGATATACAAAGGTCAGTTACAACAGCGAAGATACAAGGTGAATTTGACTGTAGATCAAATGCAGCAGATAAACCGTTGGAGTCCTCATTGTATGTATATAGGCATTTGCATGTTCTGATATACATTTGAATATACAAAGCCAACATACAGGGGATTTCAGTGTGACCAATATGCATCAGTGACTTAGTTCATAGTCATTCTGACTGCCGATAAGAAGATACATTTTTTAGCGATGCTTCTTAGACCAACCCAACGACTAATCAGGTGATGACACATGGCAGGGGCATACAAGCAAAAGGTGATACAAATGCAAAGGGGGCCCCGCTCTTGTATGTGACCATTGTATTGTATATACAAGGTGATATACAATTGAACGTGTAAAGACACTTCAAAGCTTTTTAAATGCCGAGTGCAAAAGCATATGCATGGCATTTCGGCAGGACTTTGTACATCGATGGCTCGACTAGAGATCATCTCGATAGCTCGACACAACCTGATATAGACAGAGCACTTAGCATATGCAAAGGCAGTTTCAAAGAAGGTTTTAGATGCCGATTCAAGCATAGATGCAAAGCGATATATACAAGTAGTTGACCGAAGCTTTGACCGCCTGTATCTCCTCCATTTTCACAAATTTTGACATGCTGCAAGAGGCAAAAATGCTTATTTTTGCCTCCTCTTTCATTTGGCGAGGTTTTCAGGGGAGTCTTCTCACTTTCAAATTTTGGGTCTGCATTTGTATGTTTCAATGACTAGATGTTTCAATGACTATTTTGTAGATGCAAATGCAGATATTTGTCGAGGATAGACATGGAAGCTACTCGCATTCAATGCCCAGATATCTTCCACCAATTCAGGGGTGCAGATTGATGATTAAGTAGCTTGCATTGAAGATTGAAAATATCTTCCACCTGCCCCTGTTCCAAATATTTCCACACCATAACTCCTGTAGGTGGACGTCCCTTCAAGAGATATTTTTTGTACAACTCTTGGAGCGATTTCTGGTAACTGACTTAGGTCAGTTTGTAATGCTATATAAGACAAGGCTTACGATGTAAATAAGGTTGGAAATTGTTTGGGCATTCAGTCTTTTTTGTTTCCAAATAGAGCTTTTTAGCTACTGTAAATATGCCTTCTGATTAAATACATGCTAGTTATTGTACCTCTTCATGCTATTTTAACCCTATGTGATCAAAGAATGATATGTTGTGAATGTTTAATTCCTTCTAGTCATCTCTTGCTCCTTGCCTCTGTTAAAATCAATTTGATCTATGTACGTTTATTGGTTGTATTTGGTTGTGTTGTGCATTTTATCAGTTCTCTGAAAGTTTCTTTTAATCTGTCTACTGCATCACCTTTACTTTCAATTTTCCTGTTTTCATCTTTTCATTTAAAAAGCTTTCCCTCTCCCTTTTCCTCTCAAAATTTAGTAGTTTTTAGGGTAATAATAAGGCAAGGAAGCTGGCCTTCTTTGGAGGTCTGATCTCTAAGCAAGGTCGCACACTTCAAGATCAATCCCATTGTGTCATTGGAATGCTTGGAATCCTTTCAAGCAGGGTGTAATTTCATGTGACAACAATGCACAACACAGAATTTGTTTATTATACTTTTAGAAATGTGTGTACACAGATGCTCTGTTTCACAATTGCAATCACACTGATCTGATCTCTCACACACCACAACACTACTCTACTTCACTACTTGATTACATTCGATCTACTCTAGGGTATTTATCTACTTACCCTCAGTAGTACTGATCTGACTCCAAGCGGCTGGGAGATCACAACTGACTAACAACCTTTAACTATCAAACAACCTTGTGATTATAGATTTGCCAAGTGTCCTTGGAACATATAACATAAACCTAGTTACAAACTACAATGACATGCATTGGTCAAATAGACCTTATTACATGAATGGTCTTATAGGACCTTATTGGAAACAACAAAATGAACTATAAACAGTTAAATGCCTCATGGAGGCCACCTTGTATTAGGTGCTCCTGCACCAGATTGTAATTTGTTTCTTCAAAGGATCAGATTGTAGATATCTTCACTAAGCCTCTACCTAAGGACACTTTTGTGTATCTCAGAGTGAAGCTAGGGGTTATTACCCCTCCTTCTTAGAACTAAGGTGCACTAGTGTGAATCAATCTGGTGGAACTCACAGTCATATCTTGTGATCCGGATTGGTGTTAAGGAGATGCTACTTAGGGGGAGTAGTTAGTATGTTAATTCTAGAGTTAAGTTTGGAAACAAAAGGGGTAGAGATGATTGCAAAAATGTGCCCTTTTCCATTGATGTCAAAGGGGGAGAGTAGTAATGTGAAAAACTCAGAAGTAAGTAGTTGCTGGTGAAAGGGGGAGCAGTGAAAGAAAGTGGTTGTAGGTGTGACAAGAGAAAGGCAGAGAAGTCCTTGTCTTGATGGTTGAATCAGTTTTTCACATCATATGTTGCCATTAATGAAAAAGGGGGAGATTATTGCAAATGTGTGCCTATGATGTGTTGTCATTGATGTCAACATATCTCTTTGTTAGAGATAGTGGAGACAGTGCAGTTCAATAAAGTAGATTGCTCTGCATTAGATGAAGATCAAAATCTGCAGACTTATGGGTTGTGTAGAGGCTTGTTTGAAGTTGCTCCAGTTAAGATTTGAGAGGTCCACATGGAGGATTGCTAAAGGTATGGCCACCTGAGTATAACCAGGTTTTGAAGTTGTTTAGAGGTAACAGAGTGACAGGAATGTGATCTAGATTTTTTTGTAGTGGAATATCATGGTATGCAGTTCTAAAGGTATGTTTGGGATGTTGATCTGTATCTTCAACTTAAGTGGTTCATGGTTTGGAGGTCCACAAGCAATCTTTCTAGTGTGGCAGTCATGACAGTTGGTGTTCTTAAGTTTTGGTATTAAGATGCAAGTGATTCTAGTGATTTGAGGTGGTGCGGCTGTTCTTGTTGATTTTATTATACTGGTGGAGATCTCTAGATCATGTGCCTATTGTGTTGGTGGTCCACATTGAGGATTGAGCTCGTAGTTGAAGATTTCTCCTTGGGTGTTGCTGTTAATTCCTATCTTAGCTGACCAGATGCTTGGTGCAAGTTGCAGATGATCGAAGAGAATTTCTATGGAGCGTGGCATGTTGTTCAAGGAAGATTTGAGTCCCAGCTATGTTTGGATGACAATGTAGTGGTTCACATGTAGTATTTTTTATTTAGTCAAGTATTGTAATTGTAATTTCTTGTAATGCCTATCTTGGAGAATGTTCCAGATAGATGATTGTAAGGCCAACTTTGATGTTTATCCAAATTTGATGTCATGTACAAATAAGTGTAATGAAGTTGTGTAAATATGTGGATGTGAGAAAAGATGCAGAGGTAGTGAGGAAGTGTTTGGGGGCAGAGCAGAGGTGTTGTGAGCTTTAATGGAACTAAACCATGGCATGGAGAAGATGTTTCTCAGTTCAACCTTTCAATGTTAATCATGTGAATGTTTATATAGGCAGTGAGCCTCCTTTGAGTAGTGAGCTTTGGATAGTGTGCCCAAAGCCAAGTGCCTTCGTATTTTTCTATTCTTTTAACAGAGAATAAAACTTGTGAATTAACCCCCATCGTGGTTTTTCCATTAACTGGGTTTCAACGTAAAAATCTTGGTGTTATATGTGTTGATTTTGTTTCTACTCTTGTGTTGTTGATTCATGCTTTCATGGTTATATCATTAATTTGTTTATAAGTGGTAAAGAAGATTAAATACAAAAAAAGTAAAGATTAATTCACTCCCCCCTCAATTGTCTTCCCTAATTTCAATAGATATCAGGTTTGACAGTGATGTCCTGAAGAGGTGTAACTCCAAGCTCTGAGATATTAGTGTTAAATTGCATAATCTAATGGCTAAAGAGATAAATATCTTAGAAGCTCTGGAAAACAATGTAGAAAGGAAAATAGAAAATCAAGATTTTGATTTTGCAATTAAGGCCTTCTAGAGTAATTTCAAGCAGACAATAGATGACGCTATCCACAACTTGACAGAGGACATAGTCAACAAGGCTATGAGGATGAAGGCCAAAGTGGAAGCATATAATAAGACCCTAAACAATAGAAAAAGTAAATGGTCTGCACTACAGGCACAATTTCATTCCCAAGAACATGCTACAGTAAAAGACAAAGTTTAGAATGAGGGAGAGATTGAAAGGATAATACAGGCATATGAACCCATCAGGGAAACCATCATCATACATGTAGGAGAGGAACCTCATATGGATGACGAAGATGAGGAAGATAATAAAGATGAAGATAATGAAGAAAATGAAGAAGATGAAGAAGAAGAGTAAGTAAGGGTGCATGATGACAGAGTCATATGCATAGTAAGACAAAGAATGATCGAATATCACCAAAGGATTGCTAGCTAGCAACCTGTGCCACGTTTTGATATCTATTGATCTAGATAGAAAAATCCTAATCATTAGATCATTTGTAACTGCCTCCTCTCTTTGTCCTATAAAAGGAGATGGAGTGCACATTGTATTATTATTCAAAACTTAATTGAAGTTAGATTGCTGAAGTTTCTTAGGACTAATTTCAAAGTTGATTTTAGATGTGCATGTCTTTTTCATATTTAATGAAAGTGAAGATCTAGATTACATACAATCATATACTTTGAGTAATTTGTAGATGAATTCTTGGCTTGTGCTTTGATTTAATGTGTCCCTTGGAGTGCAATTCATGTTGTACATGTTGTCTTCATCTCTTTTTCCATTGAAGTTTGCATCAACCATACTTAGCTGTGGAGCACCCTGGTGAACCTATGGTTTGATTCTCTTCCTTTCATGACAGTATCTGGAGTGTATGTGGACCAATAGCTAAAGATTCATTCAATTTAAGTAAAGATTAGAAAGCATTTAACATAATTTGTTTAATTTCATCTAAATCACCATCATAATTGCAAATACACATATAATCCTAAGCAAATACATAGAAATATGTAGATATCCTTAAACAAATTTAATATTATTAGCATATTTGAGTTAGTTTTCATGTATAATTGAAAATATCATGCAAATGCTATAAATATAAACAATGATCATGCAAATATAAGCTTGTAGAGACACATTATTAGATAAAATCATAGTGCAGAAGTGAAGATTGATCAATGGCAGTAAATGTTTAGAAGAATTGATCAAACTTATAAATATCATCATCATTTGTTGAATACAGTAGAAATAACCTTGTTTGTGAAGAAATTTATGGGAAACAGGTGTAAGACTAGATGTTCAGACCTCAATTCTTTGTAGCAAAACAACGTAAGGCCCCTTGGATGGAAAACAACATATCACATCAACCTCTGAGTAATGTCATGTTGGCAATAGACACTACTAGGAATGATAAGTGTTGTTATTTATGGCAACTAAGTCTCTACTACACATCCGCATTGCATAATTTGCCCATACCAGAAATTAGATTCAAGATTTGTCTAAGTCCAGGAAGTCAAGAACAGACTGTGTGACAGGGTTCGGTATCTTAGTCTGAAACTTCCCAGGGGTAGATCAGAGTTCATTGTAGATCTAAGGGAGTTGTAAGCATTGTCAAGATAATCTAAATCCATATTTTTGGTCTTTGGTGATGAACGATTCAATAGTTATTAGCATCTGAGTATTGGGTTAACAGTTTGACAGAGTAGGTAGAAGAAGAACAGGCTGACCGTGTAATTGATCTTGGTTCCAGATGTATGGAAGTTGCTGGTTGGACAAGCTGTGATGATTAGTGATAGTAGCCAACCTAATTAATGATTTGTGAGTGCATGTTTTGGTTTGGGTTACAAGTGTACATGGATTTAGCTAACAGAACAAAATTTTCAATAAAGTTCTAAGTGTTCTTGAAGCCAACTAAAAAGTGGTTGAAGATCTAAATGCGGATATATATAGCTGATGGATTTGAATGATTTTTAGTGTGTGTGTGTGTGTGTGATGTGAGTATGGAATAAGTACGAAAAAGGTAGAGATCTAAGGTTCAGATGTTAGCAGAATAGTGAGTAGAGTAGAAGTGAAGATGAAGTGTATCAAGTCAGTATTTTGTGCTTAACCGAAACTGAATCCTTGCATTGATAGATGTTAATTATCAATTCAAATTCATTGTAATCTTCTTTCTGTAGGCAATGAGCCTTCTTTTTGAGCAGTGAGCTCTAAGTAGTGTGTCTGAATGCATGTGCATTCCCTTTGTAATACTTTTAACAAATTATAATCTTTGTGGGTTAACCCCCACTATGGTTTTTCCCTTAATCAGGTTTCCATGTCAAAAATCTTGGTGTCAATTGTGTTGTTTATGTTTTTGATTCATGCTTTAATGTTTATATCATTAATTTGGTTAGAAGTTGTAAAAGAAGATTAAAGGCTAAAAAGTTTAAATTATGTGACAACTAATTCACCCCCCCTCTCAGTTGTCAGGAGAAATTCCAACAATTGGTATCAGAGCCAAGTTTGTTAAATAGAGCCTAACAGCTTAAGGAAAGATCTTGGAAGAAGTTTCAATGGGTTCACTCAAAGATCAACTTCAGTTGGCTCTAGAAGATTTTCATCAGTCTAGAGAAGAAATAATTAATCTGAAAGATGAGCTCAAAGATGCTGATGATACCATTAAAATGTTAAAAGATAAATTAAAGAAGTCTATGGGAAAGACAAAGGAGCTACTTCTATAGTTATCGAGTTTAACTGAATAAAATGGAATAAATGAAGCTTTGGAAGAAAAGACAAAGGAATGTGAGAAGTTGTCAAAAGATCTCTCTCTTCAAAAACTTGAGATGGAATCTAGGGTAATGAGGCTAACCAAAGAAATTGAGCAAAGAAAGAAGACTGAAGAAGAATTGAGTCAAACTCTAAAGGGAAGAACTAACGAATGCTGCAAAATGGACAAGACAATTGGTCATCTCAAATCTAATTTGCAACAATGCAAATACAATGAAGAAGAACTTGAGAGGAAAATTATCATTCTTAGACATGACCTAGAAATTGCAAATGAATACAAGGAGAATTTCAAAATAAGCTTAGCTAAACTTGAAGCACTGCTTGAAGGACAGAAAAAGGCTAATGACAAGCATGGTCTTGGATATGAAAAAGGTGAAAGATTTGGATCCAGACAAAGAAGTTTTTAACAAAGGAATGGGAAAAATAGACCTAGAAAACCTCTGGTAAGATAGCCTAATGCTCAAAGATATCCATCATTCAATGGAAATTGTTTCAATTGTAATAAATTTGGTCATAAAGCTACTCAGTGCAGAAGCAAAGCAAATCAAAATAGTCTATCCTTCTTCGAACAATGCTTCAAGTGTAAAAGGTATGGTCATAGATCAAATGAATGCGGAGGTATAATAATAAATAACTCTAACAATAGAGGAAAAGGCAATTCTTTCAATGGATACTATTTTTCTTGCAATGGATTTGGACGCATGGCTAATTAGTGCAGATCAAGAGGGAATCAAGTATATAAGCAGAGAAATGTTGTGTGCTTTAATTGCAATAAATCTAGTCATATTGCAAGATTTTATAGAAGTAGGATTAATGAAAGAAGGGGTCCAGTAAACAAAAAACTGGATGAGTAGAGACAAGACAAAGGAAAAGAAAAAATTGATGTGAATGAGATCTAGAATGAAATGAGCAAGACATGGTTCAAGAAAACAATTGTGAGCAATAATATGTTGCAAGTATGGGCCTATTCGGTGTTGTCATTGATGTCAACATGCTCATGTTGCATTAATGAGAAGGATTAGATGAGCTGTGTGCTGAGGATATTGAGAAAATAAGTCTCAATCAGGAACAGTGAAGAACAGTGATGACAAGAAGGTAAAAGTCCTCAATAGGTTGAGGATCAGAGGATGCGGTCTAAAGGGTTTGTAGATATAAGTCTTGAGATGCTCCAATCAAGTTTTCAAACATCCACATGAAGATTTGAAGAAGTTATGGTCACTCAAGTAGAACCGGTTCCGGTAGGTGTTCAGAGGTGACAGAGTGCCACAGATAGGTCTAGTGAGATCCAGAATTTCATTATCCCGTTCTGCAGATTTGAGGGAGTGTTGAGGACATCCCTGTGAAGTATCAACTACATTGGTCCATGGGTTGAAGGTCCAGAAGAGCCTATTCATTTGTGACAGTGATGATAGACTGTGTTCTTGAAGCTCCGGATGAAGGAGAGAAGAATTCCAGTAGGATGATGAAGTGCAGATGTTCTTGGTGATTCAAGGAAGGTTATGATGATTGTTGGATCATGTCTAGTTCATGTTAGTGGTCCGTATTGAAGTTAGAGTTTATATTTGAAGAATAACCATGGATATTGGTGTTCTTCTTGAGACTGGTTGATCGGATGTATTACACGTATTGTGGATGTTCTTGTATGTGTTTACCGACTTAGATGATTGTTCCTAAGTCGATGCCTTGTATAAATAAGGGATTGTGAAGTCATTTTGAAGTGTGTATAGGGGTGATGAGTGGTGGTAGTGAAGAGAAGTGCGAAAGGTAGAGCAGAAGTATTGGGCTTAAATGGAACTGATTCAAGCATGCTAAAGATGCTATTGTGATACTTATTCCTTTGTAGACAATGTGTCTCTTGTAGGCAGTGAGCCTCTTGTGAGCAGTGTGCTTGGGCAGTGAGCCCTAATTGGCATGTGCCATTTTGTTCTTTCTATTCTTATAACAGAGAATACATTCTTGGGTTAATCACCCCGTGGTTTTTCCCTTAACCAGGTTTTCCATGTCAAAATCTTGGTGTCATATATGTTGATATGTTTCTGCTTTTGATTTGAATGCATTATGGTTCATGATTAATATTATGCTAATCACTAAAGAAGATTCAAGTGTTTAAAAAGAGAAAGTTTCGCACAACTAATTCATCCCCCCTCTCAGTTGTATGCCCTAAGCCTAACAATTGGTATCAGAGCTAAGTTCCTCTAAAAGGAGCTTAACTACTTGAGGAGATCTAGGATGTCATCATACAAGAAGGATAGTCTAAAGTTTGATTTAACCAACTTTTCTCTTTGGAAAGGTCGCATGAAATGTCACTTGCAGTGTATGGGAATGGTGTACTGGTCCATGGTCACAAAAGTGTATGTACCTCCACAGGGTGGTCCGACAACCCTAAATGAAATCACAGATGTTGAAAACAATTTGTAGACCAAAGAGGCTCTTCTAAGTGCATTAACTGACTCAGATCTCTCAAATGTTATTGACCTACCAATTGCCTATGAGATCTAGATTAAACTAGAACTTCTGCATGAAGGAGATGAGTATGTTAAATTTGCAAGGTTACAAAGTCTAAAAGGAAAATTTGAAAAACTGAAGATGAGAGATGATGAAAATATTACCACTTTTATGCCAAGAGTGAATGAGTTGGTTTGTGGAATTAGAAATTATGGTGGAGTCTTGGATGAAAATGAGATTGTTGGTAAGATTCTCATATCCCTTCCTGCCTCTTACAAAATCAAGGTTGTTGCCATTGATGAATTCAGAGCCCATACAACTATCACAAGAGACCAATTGGTTGGCAAACTGACTACTTTCGAAATGACTGAATTTAGAGATGATCCCCCAAAAACTGAATCTGCATTCAAAGCCAGTGCCTCTGTGAAAGGTAAACAAGGATTTGATCCAGGAGAGAACTCATCAAGGAAATTGTCATGGTATGGAAAAGCAAGAAAAGACCTAGAAGAAGAAGAAGTAGAAACTGCTCAACTTGAAGCCCTCATTGCAAAGAGACTACCAAGAGGATCCGATAAGTATGAAGGAAAATTGCCTTTTAAGTGTTTTAACTACAATAAGATTGGTCATTTTGCCTCAAAATGTCTGGAAAGATTTTCAAAGCCAAATCCTAATAGATCAAGGTTCCAAAAGAATTGTTACTATGTTCAGGAAGAAGATGATAATGAAGGAGTAACAGATGATGAATCAGAGACAGGAAACAAATCTGGAAGTGAATGGGTGTTTATTGCCATCAAGGAAGAAGAACCAATATCCTCTATATCTATCAATCATAAAGTTGTAGAAAGAGCTTTGGCTGCCCAAGTTGAAGAAAAGAATGATTTGGTCATGGACAGTGGTTGCTCTCACCACATGACAGGTGACAAGAATAAGTTCATAGATTTGGAAAGGTATGAAGGAGGAGTGGTGAAGTTTGGTGATAATTCTACTGGTAGAATCAGAGGAAGAGGAACTATTTCTTTTAATGGAAGAAACAAAACTGATAATGTACTGTATGTTGAAGGTTTGAAGCACAATCTTCTCAGTGTTGGACAGTTGGTGGACAAAGGCTATGATCTCTGATTTAAGGATGGAAAATGCAAAATCTTTGAAAGATCTAGAACAGAGATTGCATCCGGTACTCAAACTAAAGGTAATATCTTCCACTTGGTTGGTACTGGTAAAAGCTGCTTATTTGTTCAAGTTGATCAGAGTTGGTTATGGCATAGAAGGATGTGTCATGTGAATTTTGATAATATCATTAAGATAAGCAATACTCAGGCTATAAGAGATCTTCCAAAATTGGTGAAACCTACTAACATCTTGTGCAAGGAATGTCAGTTGGGTAAGATGAGCATAGTCACATTCAAAAGCAAGGAATTGTCTTCTATCGGACTATTGGACATAGTTCACACTGATCTTTGTAGTCTGACAAGAACCAGAAGTATTCAAGGTGATAGATACTTCATGCTGCTAATAGATGACTATTCCCGGATGATGTGGGTAACCTTTCTAAAGGAGAAATCATAAGCTCTTGAGAAATTCAAAATATTCAAGGCTATGGTAGAGAATGAAACAGGAATAAAGTTGAAATGTCTAAGGTCTGATAGAGGTGGAGAATTCAAATCCGGTGAGTTCATAGAATTCTGTGAGAAACATGGAATTAAGAGATAGTTCTTTGCTCTGAGGACTCCATAGTAGAATGGAGTAGTGGAGAGAAAGAACTGGACCATCTAGGAAGCATCTAGGACTATGATGATGGAAGCAAATGTTCCTCAGATCTATTGGAGAGAAGCTGTCAGCACTGTAGTCTATACTCTTAATTGAGTTCAAATAAGAAGCAATACCGGTAAGACCCCTTATGAACTCTGGTTTGGCATTACTCCTACTATAAGATATTTCAGAGTCTTTGGTAGCAAATGTCACATCAAAAGAGATGAAGATTTAGGCAAGTTTGATGCTAGAAGTGATGAAGGTATATTCTTGGGTTACTCTACTCAAAGAAAAACATACCGGTGTTATAACAAGAGACTAAGAAAGATGATAGAAAGTACAAATGTAAAGGTTGATGAGGGAAGAGAGAAACCCTCAAGGTTTTATGAATATGATGAAGATGATTAGAATGGTGTTCTAGTTCAAGGAGCTCAAACCTCTTCTGAAAATCAGATTCAAACTGATCTAGTAAATCAGGAAGAAGAGATAGGTCTGAGTGAGCCTGATCAAGAAGCAGAAGTGCAAGCAACTCCCAAAGTTCCAAGGTATGTAAGACTGAACCACTTTGAAGATCAAATCATAGGTGACAAAAGCAAAGGTGTGCAAACTAGAAGGAAAATTGCTCAAAATTTAGATGAATATTGTCTGATTTCAAAGATTAAACCTAAGACAATAAATGAAGCTTGCAATGATGAAAACTGGACCAAAGAAATGGAGGAAGAATTGATGCAAATTGAGAAAAATCACACTTGGGATCTTGTTCCCAGACCTAGAAACAAGAATGTGATTGGAACCAAATGGGTCTTCCGGAACAAACTAAATGAAGTTGGTGAAATAATCAGAAATAAAGCCAAATTGGTCTGCAAAGGCTACTCTCAAATAGAAGGAATTGATTTTGAAGAAACCTTTGCTCTGGTGGCAAGAATTGAAGCAGTCAGATTATTTCTTGCATTTGCTGCCTTCAAGGATTTCAAGGTGTATCAGATGGATGTCAAATCTGCTTTCTTGAATGGTGACTTAGAAGAAGTGTACATTGAACAACCAAATGGATTTCAGTTATCTGAGCATGGTGATATGGTCTGCAAATTAAAGAAGGCACTGTATGGACTAAAGCAAGCCCCAAGAGCATGGTATGAAAGAATGGATAAACATCTTTTGAAGATTGGTTTTAACAAAGGTACTACTAATAGTAACCTATATTTCAAAATTAATCATGAAAACATCTTAATTGTTGAAGTATTTGTTGATGATATCATCTTTGGAGGAAGAGATAGTATGTGTAAAACCTTTGCAAATCAAATGAAAAGTGAATTTTAGATGTCAATGCTCGATGAAATAAATTTCTTCTTGGGTCTGCAAATTACTCAGACAAAGAAAGGAATCTTTATTTCTCAAACCAAATATGTGAAGGAATTGTTGAGGAAATTTGGAATGGAAGATTCAAAGCCAATGAACACTCCCATGGCAACTAGATGTAAGTTGAGCAAAGATGATGACTCTCCTAAGGAATATCAGACAAAGTACAGATCAATGATTGGAGGATTATTGTATCTCACTCAAACTAGACCAGATATAATGCAGGTTGTTGGTCTTGTGGTGAGATTCCAAGCTGATCCCAGAGAATCTCATGTTATGGCAATTAAAAGGATTTTTAGGTACCTAAAAGGAACAGTTGAGTATGGTCTGTGGTATCCTAGAGATCATAATTTTTCTCTTCATGCATATACAGATGTAGATTGGGTAGGAGATGTGGATGATAGGAAGAGTACCAGTGGAGGAGCATTCTTTTTGGGAAAAAGATTGGTTTCTTGGCTAAGCAAGAAATAAGAGGCAATATCCCTGTCCAACTAAAGCAGAATACATTGCAGCAACAGGTAGTTGTACTCAAAATTTGTGGATGAAGCAGATGCTAAGAGATATTAAAGTAGAATATGAGGAGCCTATCACAATTTTCTGTGATAATTCAAGTGCAATAAATATTTCTAAGAATCTGGTGTTGCATTCTAAGACTAAGCATATATCTATCAAGTTTCACTTTCTGAGAGAGCAAGTGAACAAGGATGAAGTCAGATTGGAGTATGTGCCCTCCAAGGATCAGATTGCAGATATTTTTACTAAACCTCTTCCCAAGGACTCTTTTGAGTATCTCAAGGAGAAGTTAGGGGTTATTGCCCCTCCAGTGATGAACTAGGATGCACTGATGTGCATCAATCCGGTGGATATCATAGTCATATCTTGTGATTTGGATTGATGATAAGGGAGCTACTACTTAGGGGGAGCAGCTGGTATGTTATGAAGTAATAGTGTTGTAAGTATGAGCCCTTTGCCATTGATGTCAAAGGGGGAGAGAAGACATGTGAAAAACAAATGGTTTCTGATCAAAAGGGGAGTAATAAAGGAAGAGAAGACATGTGAATAGTTGTTGTTGTTAGGGAGAGTTATGATAGCAGGGAGAAGTTCTTGTTTTGATGGTTTTTCACATCATATGTTGGCATCAATGACAAAGGGGGAGATTGTTGCAAGTATGGGCCTATTTGGTGTTGTCATTGATGTCAACATACTCATGTTGCATTAATGAGAAGGATTAGATGAGCTATGTGTTGAGAATATTGAGAAAATAAGTCTCAATCAGGAACAGTGAAGAACAGTGATGACAAGAAGGTAAAAGTCCTCAATAGGTTGAGGATCAGAGGATGTGGTTTAAAGGGTTTGTAGATATAAGTCTTGAGATGCTCCAATCAAGTTTTTAGAGGTCCGCATGAAGATATGAAGAAGTTATGGTCGCTCAAGTAGAACCAGTTTCAGCAGGTGTTCAGAGGTGACAGAGTGCCACAGATAGGTCCGGTGAGATCCAGAATTTCATTATCCTATTTTGCGGATTTGAGGGAGTGTTGAGGATTTCCCTATGAAGTATCAACTAGATTGGTTCGTGGGTTGAAGGTTTGGAAGAGCCTATTCATTTGTGACACTTTTGACGGACTGTGTTCTTGAAGCTCCGGATGAAGGAGAGAAGAATTCCAGTAGGATGACGAAGTGCAGATGTTCTTGGTGATTCAAGGAAGGTTATGATGATCGTTGGATCATGTCCAGTTCATGTTAGTGGTTTGCATTGAAGTTAGAGTTTGCATTTGAACAATAACCATGGATATTGGTGTTCTTCTTGAGATTGGCCAACCGGATGTATTACACGTCTTGCAGATGTTCTTGTAGGTGTTTGCCGACTTAGATGATTGTTCCTAAGTTGATGCCTTGTATAAATAAGGGATTATGAAGTCATTTTGAAGTGTGTCTAGGGGTGATGAGTGTGTGGTAGCGAAGAGAAGTGTGAAAGGCAGAGCAGAAGTATTGGGCTTAAATGGAACTGATTCAAGCATGCTGAAGATGCTATTCTCTAGTTCATAAAGGTGATACTTATTCCTTTGTAGACAGTGTGTCTCTTGTAGGCAGTGAGCCTCTTGTGAGCAGTGTGCTCGAGAAGTGAGCCCTAATTGGCATGTGCCATTTTTTCTTTCTATTCTTCTAACAGAAAATACATTCTTGGGTTAATCACCCTGTGGTTTTTCCCTTAACCAAGTTTTCCATGTCAAAATCTTGGTGTCATATGTGTTGATATGTTTCTGCTTTTGATTTGAATGCATTATGGTTCATGATTAATATTATACTAATCACTAAAGAAGATTCAAGTGTTTAAAAAGAGAAATTTTCACACAACTGATTCACCGCCCCTCTCAGTTGTATGCCCTAAGTCTAACATAGTAATGAGTCCGCACTAAAATCCAGTGTTGATAATTCCTCCGGGAATTGAATTAGGAGCTCTAGCTCAGGGGGAGCTGCATTGAAAATCAAATTTCCCTAGCCAGTAAGTGGGTGCCTGGATATGGTACAATGAGAGAAGATATTTTGAATTATTTTAGAAACTTTGGAAGGATTTCTGGAAGAAAATATGTTGATATAAAAATTTGCAGAGTGATTCATTAAGAATTGTTCAAGAAACAAAGTAATCAGATGAAGTTAGGGCAACACATTTATTACAATTCCAAATTAGGTTTTGTGGAGGATAAAAGGTCACTTGGTCATGCATTTGAATCACTTTGCATTTGAAGGAAACAAGAAGAAGAGATTTTGAGATGCAAATCCAGAGATTAAAGCACGAAGAGCGAATTCAACCGGTAATTGATCAACCCTAACCCCGTAGAAGAAAAAGGTACTTCTCTGTAAAGCTTTGAATCTAAAATCTATTGAGATGGATACACCTCTAGTTGTTGATGTAACTGAAAGGCCTTGACCAATATTTAAGAAGCATCCATACAAGTCAGTTGAAGTTGAACCATTAGGTGCATTTTTTGGAGTTCCATATGGTGTATTGCATGTTGAGGTATTAGGGCATACATCCACTGTAACATTGATGAATTTGGAAATATGAAACTCTTGGATTTGTTTAACAACTACCTAAGGGATGATAGCTATAAATTGAAACCAAAATACAAAGCCCTAGAAAGAAAACATTTTCTGCAAGTCATTGATTTTCTGACATTTGATGAGAATGAATGGGTTTGATATATCTTGAGTCAGATACATGATGAGTTCATATGGCTATTGAAACCATTCAACATTTCAAAGGATGTTATCAAGATTATAACTGGGTTAAATTCAACTGGTGGATTACCCATGCTGAAAGCCATGAAAAACTAGATAGTGACTGATGCTACTGGTGCCAAGTTTGACAAAAGGGAAATGACCATCAATGATCTTATAGAACCGGATGTTAAATTTGCCTCCATGGTGATTGGGTATAAGATTTACCACTCCAGTAGGGAAAATTCTGTCTCCAGAACTGCAATATATGCAATCTATCAAATGTTGAAAGAAAATGATGATTATGACCTATGTGAGCTACTACAAAATCAGTTGATTGACAATCTAAGAAAAATAAAGAAAGATAAGAAAAATACCTTCAAGTATGGTTCCCTGATTATATGTTTGTTCTTCTATTTTATGAATGAAGTATCAGGAGTTCAAGGTGTGCATTAGACAAATGACAGACCAATTGCATGGCAAATAAGAGATCATTTACTTGGCCTTGGTGATTCCCAAGTTCAGAAGATAGCCATTTGGGGTTACTTCAAAAACTTTCAAAGTATGTTGCATGCAAGAGAGAGAATCTCTAAGTCAGTTGTGGAGAAATATGAGAATGAAATATGCTTTATGGTTGACACTGATCAGTGCCTAATGGAGGCAGTGGAACCTAGAACCATATGGATTATGCCAATGGTCTACGAGGTTGATGAGAAAGTTTTGGAAATGTATGCTCAACATATCCTAAGAAAATCAAAAGACACATCTGTGGAAAGGTTTGGAACATACAAGGAGCTAAGTCTAAAATTGTATGTGGAGCTCAAACAACTGAAGACCAAAAAGAAAGTGCAGAAGCAAGTTGAAAAGTATGTTGAGAGCATTGGAATAACCAAGGAAGTAGTGAAGAAAAATAGATAAAGAATTGAAAAAGATGAAAAGGAAAGGTAGGAAAAGAAATAGGAAGATGCCATCATCATATACTTGAATAAATTCAATAGAGCTCTACTGGAAAATTTACAAGAACTTCCTCAAAGTTTAAAGAAAACACTGGAGATGAGGAAGGAAGCAGCCAAAGCTAAAGATCTAAAATTTAGAGAATATGTCCTCTCCACTTTGTGTCCAGTAATGTCCCAAAAGGAAGTAGATAAAATACTTAAGAAAGTAAAAGATGATTTCAGAAGCAAAGTAAGGATGAACAAGATAATGCTTGGGAAAACTAAGGAAATTTTGAGGAAGGCCCTGGATATAGATAAATATTATGTTATCTCTGAGGAACAAGATGAGGAAGGTAACCCTACAGTTCTAGAACTAGAAACCTCAAAAGGAGAAACTAGAAAAGAAAATGATTACCAAGATAATACTCTAGATACTCTAGAGCAAACCTATGAGGAGACAAATGATGGAATTGATTCATCAATTCTAGATGTTGAAAAGGTAAACATCAGTAAGTAGCAAACCGAAGTTGATGACTCCTCTATTATAGAAGAAGAGAAAATAAACAAAGAAGACACAGAGATGGTGGAAAAAATTGTTGATGTAGGAGATACTCTAACTCCTCCTGACCAATCTGAAATAGAAGACAGTGTTAAGATTACTATTGCTACACAAAATCCTTCTGAACAAATTACAGATGGTAAGGACATAGGAAAGAATTCCCCTACAAATGGCACAAAATAAGGTAAGGAAGACAAGATAGAAGAAGATGGTGCAAATGTTAATACATCTAAACAAATTAGTCTTGATACCAACATTGATAAATCTCAAGGAAAGGAAGGTGGTTCAAGAATTATGGAAAGAGACACTGCAGATGCAGTAAAAGGTATCCTGAGTAAAGAAATGCTTGAGTTTGATGAACTAGAGTTGTTTCAAGGGCCTATCAATCTAGATGCTCTCTCTTCGGTTCAAGTAATGAAGAGAGCATCTTTCACTCATGCCAAGGCAAGAGAAAAAATGTTGAAATCTCACATTGAGGACAGTGAGCTACTAGACCTTGCAACTGGAGTATTGGAGAAGATAATATCAACCTTCTAGAAGAATCCATCTAACTCTTCCTCTAGACATCTGAAGAACCTTGTAAATTCAGTAAGTACACATTTTGAGTCTTTTGACAAGTCAACCGAAGTAAAGGTCCAAAAAGAATTTTTGGATAAGAGGTTTAGTGAACTAAAAGGCCTTATAGATAATGATAGAAAAACACTCGATATTGGTATAAAGATTATTGAAAATTCTCTTAAGGATGGTGGTGATGTATATAAGTTTTGTTTATCATGGCCTAAAATAGTAGAGGATATTGAGAAAAAGATGCTAGACCTATCTCAAAGTTTTGTTCTTTAAATAGTATCTTTGGTGAGTCAAGAATGTCAAGAAATTAGCCTAACAAATGAAATAAAGAAGATTATTAAAGAAAAGAAGAACATTATGGAAAGAATGGGTGAGCTCTAGGGACTAATTACCCCTATGTTGGAAACAATGTTTAATACTTTGTCAGAGGCCCAAAGTACTGTCTGGGCAAGTGATCCCTCAGATCTAAGGAAAGCAGAAGCATATGCATTTCTGCTAAGTGGACACATTTCAATTTTGGATGGTATGAAGAGAAGTTGGGCCACCAAATTTGTATAGTTAAAGAGTACTTTTGTAGATATCCTTAAATATATGTAAATATAACATATGGACTGTTTGTACATATGCGGCCTTCTATTTAGAATTTTTTTTCTTAATTAGTGATTGCAGGTCCCACCCTTTGCCATTGATGTCAAAGGAGGAGTGAAGAGTAGTGAAAAATGAGGAATCCAGCAAAGAGATAGCACCGAAAAGTAGTGTGAACAATAGTATGGAGCACAAGAAAAGGGGGAGTTATTCTGACACTTAGTCATTTTTCACTAAGTGTTGACATCAATGCCAAAGGGGGAGATTGTTGGAAAGAGACATTGCTAGGCATGATAAGTGTTGTCATTGATGGCAACTAAGTCTCTACTACACATCCGCATTGCATAATTTTTCCATACTAGAAATTAGATTGAAGATTTGTCTAAGTCCAGGAAGTCAAGAACAAAGTGTGTGACAAGGTCTGGTATCTTGGTCCGGATCTTCCTGGGGGTAGATCAAAGTTTGCTGTGGATCTAAGGGAGTCATAAGCATTGTCAGGATAATCTAAATCCATAGTTTTGGTCTCTAGTGATGAAGGATTCAATAGTTATTAGCATCTGAGTATCAGGTTAATAGTTTGATAGAGCAGGGAGAAGAAGAACAGACTGACCTTGTAATTGATCTTGGTTATAGATGTATGGAAGTTGTTGGTTAGACAAGTTGTGATGATCAGTGATAGTAGTTAACCTGATTAATGATTTGTGATTGCAATTTTTGGTCTACGTTACAAGTGTACATGGATTTAGCTGACAGAGTAGAATTTTCAATAAAGTTCTAAGTGTTCTTGAAGCTGATTGAAAAGTGGTTGAAGATCTAGATGCAGATATATATAGCTAATGGATTTGAATGATTTGTAGTGTGTGTGTGTGTGTGATGTGACTATGGAATAAGTGTGAAGAGGGTAGAGATCTAAGGTTCATATGTTAGCAGAATAGTGAGTAGAGCAGAAGTGAAGATGAAGTGCATCAAGTTAGTATTTTGTGCTTAACTAGAACTAGATCCCTGCATTGATAGATGCTAATTATTAGTTCAAATTCATTGTAATCTTCTTTCTGTAGGCAGTGACCCTACTGTAGGCAGTGAGCCTTCTTTTTTAGCAGTGAGCTCTGGGCAATGAGCCTGAATGCATGTACATTCCCTTTGTAATACTTTTAACAGAGTATAATCTTTGTGGGTTAACCCCCACTGTGGTTTTTCCCTTAACCAGGTTTCCACATCAAAAATCTTGGTCTAAAGTGTGTTGTTTATGTTTCTAATTCATGATTTAATGTTTATATCATTAATTTGATTAGAAGTTGTAAAAGGAGATTAAAGGCAAAAAAGTTTAAATTGTGTGACAAATGATTCACCCCCCTCTTAGTTGTTTAGACCAATTCCAACATGTTAGATGATCATGACCTGATCAACGCAAAATTGGAGACATCAATTTATCCTAAATTGATCGTACTTTTTATGATACAAAGGTTTGTTATGTGAACTTTTATTCATGTTGTTGTGACTAACAATCATAACCAACATAAATTGGTGCTATAAGGAGGGCCATGCATTCTCTTTCACTACTTGAATTGGTCAATTACATCCAATTCTTGAGTATTCTCAAGGTGATCTTGTCAAAGTTCATTAAATTTGCCTATGCTTTGGACATTCATGTAAAGATTCACTTGTTTCAGGTTGTTTTCAGTGTATTGATCATAAATATTTCAGCACAACACATAAATTCTTTGATCTTTACAATCATTTTCTTGAAGTCTTTAAATACTAACTTGTTGTTCAGGTTTTTCTATGAATTTCCTATAGAGACCTGACTATGTGGATGAATATCCTGATATCCATGTCCACAAGTTTAATTTTTTCTCATATTTGCATGTTTGATGCAAATATTGCATACATATCCAGTCATTACTGAGTCATGACCATAAATACCCATCTTGGAAGATCATTTCCTCTAACCTTTGCAAAGATTCAATCAAAGTATCCAATATTTTGTCATAATCTATTACAATCCTAGCTCACCAACCAAGTACCAAGTCTAGATCTAGTGGAATCTTTGAGGAATTGCCTATTTGTGGACTCAAACCTCGTACTATTGACATTCATCATACTCTTGAGTCAAGTGCATTAGTATCTTCATCAAGACATATTGTAACACCTCTAGTATCTCCATCTATACCTCAGACACCTCCAAAATCACCAATTATACCTAAAGTGCAGCAAGCACCAGTCACAATGTCATACTTTGATGTTGATTCAGCCTTGACCTTTATTGTATATCATCCCTTGCCTAAGAATCCTAATAAAATTTTCCCTAATTATCATCCCTATTAGGATGCAAATGATCATATCTGAACATTTAAGGAAGCATGCTTTAGAGCAAGGATTGAACATTATGATGTAGTGTGTAGATTGTTTCCATATTCCTTGGGAGAAGAAGCATATAATTGGTATATCAGCCTTGCTCAAGGTTCAATAGACTCATGGGCTACATTAGAAAAAGCTTTCAAGGATAGGTTCAAGGTACCTGTAGATCCTACAATGTCTTATCACCTTTTTTCTACAATCAAAAGAGTAGAAGGAGAACCTATCTCCAACTTCAATGCTAGATTCCAAAATATGTACTCCAAGTTGGTAACTCCATACAATGTAGGAGATGATCTAGCTAGATTGATATATTACTTAGCCTTAGATCCCCTAACCTCCATGTTCATAAGGAGAGCTCACACTGGTGTCACAACTCTGACAGGAGCTTTTGAAGAAGAAATAAAAATAAATCAACAATTAATTCCTACTACAACACCTAATTTAGCATATCTTGCATACCCACAATACCATGCTCAGCCATAGACTAATGGAGTCATGATGCTTCTTGTCATAATGCCTAGTCCATTATAGGTACCTCCCCTTAGTATCTTGCCTCCTCCAAATGGGAATGGTCAGATGATACAGTATCTAGGACATGTCCAAACACCTCAAGATGTAGGACAGAACAATAGTAATGGTACTTCTTTCTTTAAACCTCAACAAAAAAATGTAGTAGACAAAGCTTAGGAAGAGAAAGAAGATATCAAAGAGATAGCTACACAATTGAGCAAGTTACACACTTGAGAAGTCAAAATTTTTATTCCTAGTCAAACCAGAATAGAGGATATAACAATGATAGATCTAGATGTCCTAATAGGGCACACAACAATGATAGGAATTTTAACAACAATAATAGAAATAATAATGCTGCACCTAGGCAACCTAGGGTATGGAATACTAAGCCAAACAATGGTTCTTTGCCATCACCTTTAGACAATCAGCCCCCTAATGAACCAAAGAAGACTACTAGAGTTAATCTGGCAGATGCAGCACTTACAAACTGGTGTAGAATACACAACACTAATGCACATACTGAGCTAGATTGTTTTCAGTTCAAAATAGTAGCCACTATCTTTCAGGCCGAGGTGTCCAATACCATATGTGACCCTCCTTTCATTGAAGGGAATGAGATTGTACCCTACAGATATGATTCTGCCCTTATACTTGAGAGTTTTATAAATCAACCTCATCACTGAATGGCCTTAGCTCATGAAAATTACACATTAGCATGTGAAGAATCTACCCTGGCATTCAAGACAAATTATGTGTTTCCTTTTGAGGATGAAAATGAACCATCAATAGAACATGAAAAAGTTCATGCTTATCAGCAACAATATTAGGATAGGCATAATTATAATCTTAGAAGCAATCCTAATAGATTGCCTAGTCCCCTGACCACATCCTTGCCTCCCAATAACTTCAAAACACCTCCAGATCCAAAAGCAAGCAAAAATCCTTGTCCTCCCAAAGTTAATTCTCAGTATTTTGTACCTCTAAATACAGTGTTGAAAACTAGTAATCAGTCTCCAGAATCTGACAAGTTGGTCACATATTTAGCAGAGGAGATGAAGAGTGTTAAGATTAGCTTATCATTGTCAGAATTGATGAAAACTCTAACTATCAAGAAGGCTTTCATGAGATCCATAGATGAATCCACACCAAAAGATGATAATCATGTGCATAATCTAAGTTAGAGTTTGAACAAGGATCATGCAGCTAGAGAAAACAATGTAAAACACAAAGTTTCAGCCACTATTCAAACTACTGAGACCTCACATATGACTCTCTATAGAGACACGACTGAGTCGCCCCCATTCCTACTCCCATTGAGGATCTTTAGTAAAAACCTACACAATTGCCTAGTAGACTCAGGTGCATTCACCAATGTGATGTCCCTATCTATTTGGAATGCCTTAGGGTTACATCCAACCAAATCTCTCAAAAAGGTAACATAGTTAGATAAAACTGAAGTAAGTGTAGTGGGATAATTAACACATATACACATACAGCTAGCATCTAATCCAAGGATTCAATACTACATTGACATCCAAGTGGTAGATATCCCCGATAATTATGGAATGCTACTCAGTAGGGACTAGTCAAAGACAATTAATGGTTACATGTCTACTGATTTTAGTCACATGTGGTTACCATGGAAGGGGATTCCAAATCAGATTAGGATAGAAGCTAAACCTAGGATGAAACACATGATCACCGAGTATAACAAAACTAATGAGATATTGTACATAGATGTTGAACCAGGGGTTTATACCATCAGACCTCAAATGGTCAGGATAGAGGAAGTTCTCGTGTATCATACACACATCCATAAAAATGCTCATCATGATAATAGAGTAGTCATAGAACCTGATTATAGTTCAGCAGATGGTGATGGAGTAGATCATTTCAAAAACTTTTAATTATACTTGTCTGAATAAATGCAACATTGCCAAGCATTAAACATATCTAATTAGGATATTTTAATTGAAGGTCGGTGCAGGTTACATGATGAAGCACATTCAGAGAAAACTTTTCAGGCTTGCCTAGACATGGTGGAGTTAGATCAAGCTTATAGAGAAAGGGAATCATCTTCAACTAAGGTAAGTATTGCATTTAGTTATGATGATTTTGAATCTTGTTTGACATCTACAGATACATAAGAAAGGACACATCAGGGTGGAAGTTACACTCACAACCTAGAAGAGATCTTGATGTATGGTGAAGATACTTATAAAGATGAAAATAGCATCACCCCTAGAACTGACTATTTGATTGAATCAGATTATAATTTGTCGGATGAAGACAAGGAAAATAACTTGACAAAGTTTTAAGAATTTCTATCTAAACAAATTAAAAGGCTTCAAATTATAGGAGATTCCTCCACACCATGGTTTAATTGAAGGATGGTGTAGACTATATGAAGCACCACATTAAGAGACCACATGCTCATTATGCTTGCATATACTGAATAAGCAAGAACAACTTTATTTGAAGAATCAATTATCAAGTAATAAGGATATATCAAGAGATAGGAAGAAAGAGATTGAAGTACAATTAGATACTGATAGTGATGATAATGTAGATGTTAAAAATAGAGCAGTATCAGGTTCACATCGGTCACTTAAAATTATAAAGAATGAGTCACAAACACTAAAATGGATATCAGGTGGTGCAATTGCCAGAGCTAAAATGAAAAGAGAAGTCCTGATAAGCCATTAATAGAAGATAAACCATGGATCCTTAGGTTTGATGGATCTAGGTCAAAACAAGAAGTTGGGGTAGGGATAGATTTCTTTGACCTAGTAGGAAAGTCACATTTAGTAGCATATAGATTGTAATTCCCATGCACCAATAATGTGATAGAAGATGAAGCTTTGATTCATGGGTAGTTGTTTTCTCTTAAGAAAAAGGTTAAGATTCTGCATGTCCATGGAGACTCAGAATTGGTAGTAAGACAAGTGAGGAGTATCTATGGTTGCAATTACAAGAAGTTGTCTAATTACAGATGTAGGGTTTGGGACTTGATAGAAGAATTTGATACATTTAACATCACCCATGTTCCTAGAGAACAAAACCATAGAGAAGATGCCTTGGCACAAGATGCTAGCACCTTGGAGCCTTTGTCCATTTCTGGATTAAAGAGATTTTCAGTTGAACTGATATCAATGCCCTCCATACCAGACAATGTCACTAATCTTCAAGTGTTTGATGATGATCAACATATTTTATATTTCATAGAAAACAAAGATGTATTTGATGCACAAATCCTAGATGAAAGAAATTTAGAGGATCATATCTAGGAAGAAGAAGATATCATGGATTTACCAAGTAATAAGATTCCCAAAGGTATGATTGAATTAGAAAAGGCATTCGATCTACATAACAATCTAAAACAAAGAGATCTTCCCAAGACTGATGGAGGAGAATATTTACCAATCAATATAGGACAGAACGAAGATATAAGGAATGTCCTAATTGGTAAAGTTTGTACTCAAGAAGAAAAGGCAGGGATAACTCAAGCTTTGAAGGATTACATCCATGTTATCACTTGGACTTATGATGAGTTAAAGACATATGATACATTAATCATCACTCACACCATTTCATTGAAACCTGTTGGTAAACAGATTGGTCACTGCAAATATCACCTTGAAAATTAACTCTGTTCACCCAAAGCACGGTGACAAACTAACCAATAGTTGGAGAGATCGTGATAAAGCAATGATCTTCCTCTGTGTTTGAGAGGGTAGCTCCCTTGTATTATCAAAATAGGGGTTTTTATGGTATTTAACCAGAAATACCAAAGGTAAAGGAAAACTAAAGGAAAATGAAATATAGAAACCCTAGTGGTAGACACACGAATACCAACTGGGACTTCACAGATTTATGATTTATTACAAGGGGATTCCACCACAAAAGCTAGAAACTACGTTCCTAAACTTCTATGATGAATTTCACAAAACTATATGTTTTAAAACACAACATCGATGAAAGAAGGATAACGCATGGATCTCGACATACAAAGAGATAGTTTATCGACACATTCAAATCAGAATACCGAGAAGTGAATGTGTTTCTTTACATAAATTGCATGCTTTATATATGCTTCAAAAGATGACTAATGATTTCCACACAAACAAAAGAGATCACCAACTCGACATACGAAGAATTAGTGATAATAATTTAGAAGAACATTGGAACACATGAACCAAATGCACTCTTTATTATCTTTTTAAAATTATACAACTTCAAACATTCCTTTGTACAAAGTATGATCTCAAAAGTCTCTGAAAAGTTCCCCTGAAAACATCTCTTCTAAAAGTCCCCTTTACGTATGAAATAGCCTTGTATTTATAGGCTTCTCCCATTACCAACTTGTAACTACCTTATAACTACTTTTTCTAAGTACCTCCAAAATATTTTTGAAAATAAAAGCACACTTAAATTAAGTTAGTTAGACTTTTCTAAAAGTTTCAGAAAATAAAGTCTACTTTCTAACTTTTGGTTACAATAAGTGTCTTGAGTCACTTTTACAAAAAGAGAACCTAAAAACTTGTAACTTTGGAAGAAATACCAATTTATTGATCTTGTTGAGGTGTGCACCATGTCTCCTTCACTTAAACCACAATATAGCAACACCATAAGTAATAACTTCCTCGGGGTTTTATACTTCTTCATACTTTCTTTCCATTGAAGAAACTTCACAACAAATGTTGCATTTTTAGAATTTTATTCTCGGCATCCCTTATAATACTTCTCAACAAGCTTTGTGGATTAGTACATTATAGGTGATTTCATTAGGAACCAAAACAAATGTCCCCATCTTATCACATATCCTGAGAGTTTACATCATATTCATCATAAATCAGGTAAGCCTATTGTAGGTCATCCTCCCTACAAAATTATTGAATCTTTGATAGAACACTTCAATAGTATCATGGCCTTCATCTTGGAGATTATAAGTTTGAAGTTTGATTCCCAGACCAATACTATGCTTTCATGACCATACAAGTAAACCAAAACTCCTTAACCAACTTGCTTAATTTGATGCATGTCTTGTGTGAGTTGGTTTCCATTACAAAATCTAGCTTCCTTTAGTCCAATAACTTCAACATGCCTCAGAGATGGCGAAAAATCCTTTTTAATGGGTAATCAAGATCACCGTCATCTTCATTTAACAAACATTTCATTTGTTTCCTGGTTACCACTATCCATTGCATTTCATGAGATTACATCTCTTCGATGTATTCTATCAAAATGGCTGATGTGCTTTGTTTTGCTTCTACATTCAGAATGCATGTTTACCAGTGTATTTCCAACTATAATCTTTAACAAAAATCCTCCATCATTCATGACTCTCAGTCACCTTGCAGCATCTATCAAGTGATTCTTGTGCCATGCATGTATATCTACAAGAGCATTTTGACTGTAACAAACCGAGAGAAGATAATGGAAAAGGTCATGGATTTAGCTTTTACATCTGTCAGACATATTTACCTAAAAATTATGAAACCCCTTCAATGAATTTATCATCTTGCATTTGTTGCATTCCATGAGACCATTTCTTTGGGCCATTTGTTGAAGTGTTCACGAGCTTTATCTATGGTTACACATTTTGCATACATATCTAGTAATGCACTTGAAATTGCAACTTTTGACAAAAAAATTACTTTCAATTATATGTTGATAGATGTCGATATCCTGTTCTATTGCTCTCCATCGAGCATAGGCCAAGAGGATGCAGCTAGCATTGCAAATCTTGGCTTTTCACCTGCCAAGTGTATTTGTCTATAAGTCTTGAAAACTTTTCAACAAATCCATTTTGTGAATATCTTGCAACCATTACAAACATTGCGTAACATGAGATGACATTTCTTTGAGGTGTGTTGTCATATAGTTCATGTGTATTGTCTAATGCTTCCACATTTTGTATATATGTCTACTGAAGCATTACAACTACAATATCTATTAGAAATCTTCTTAAAACCTTCACTACAAACTCATTCTTTGAGTATTCCTGTGATCATTACATTTCTAAAGCTGCATTTCATCAAAAGGTTCACATGCTACACAAAGGCTATGGAATTTGGCTTTACACCAATGCTATCCATCATTCATTAAATTTCATGAGACCACATTTCTTTGAAGCAATACATTAAACAGTTCATGTGATTTGTTTATGATCCATGTTTTGCATACAGGTCTGCCAGGGTACTTTTGACTGTTACACCTTATAAAAATCTCCTTTGATTATGCTTTCATAGATGTTCATATGTTATTTCCAAGGCTGCAATTATTACAATTCATCAGATGACATCTCTTTGGGGCATTTTGTTAGAAAGTTCGTGATCTTTGTTTATGCATCCACAAATGCATTTTGAATACATGTTTGCTAGGGCAGTTGTATCTATAGAAAATACTCAAAACCTACTTTCAATCCTTCTTTGATGGATATCTTACACCTTAACTGCAAATCTCCCATTTTGGAACGAGTTGGGAGGATACTGGCAAAGGTTATGGAGATTGTTATTATGCCCACTAGATGTATTCTTTTTAACATATTCTTTTCTATGTATTCTCTACAACCATTGTATCAAATGTGATAATACTTCTTTGAGGCAATCGTCTAAGTTGATCATGTCCCTTGCATATGCTCATAGCAAAGTGCCTCTTAGCAAAATATCCTCACTATTCTTTAATGGATGTTCACAGTTCATTTCAAATCTTTTTCTTTGAGAGGATGGTGGCAAAGGTTGACAGAATTGGCTTTACAATAGCTAATTGCATGTCCTTGAGACACTTCAACAAATCTTTTTCATGCAATCTTTAGGTAGTTATGGTAACTACTTTCCATAACTACCAATTCAAAATTTATGACTTTTCCAAATCTCAAGTTGTATTAAGTTAGCGAAAAGTGAAAGTAGACCCCTACTTCTCAAAAAGTGAAAGTAGACATTCGCTTAGCCAAAATTAAAAGTTGACTCTAACTTAGCCAAAAGTGCAAGTTGACACAAACTTTACAACAAGTGCAAGTTGACACGAACTTAGCCAAAAGTGTAAGTTCACACAAACTTAGCCAAAATTGAAAGTAGACATCAATTTTCATCTTCTTCTAAGTACTCTCACGAATAATTGAGTTTGTAAAACTTGAAAGTAGCCGCTTTCTTTTTCTTTTTCATAAATAGATGAAAACTCCACCTTATCAAATGTAAATGTGCGAACTTTGCCAAACTCACAACTTGATTTTTAGTTATAAAATTGAGTTAGCCGATTTTAAAAGCTCCCTTGTAGTTAGCTATTTCCCAAGTTAGGATAACTTATATATTTATTTTTCCATTTACAAGTGATATCAACTTGTAAAAGTTCCTAAGTCACTCTGACTTAGTTAGACAAACTCACAAGTTGAAATAACTACCTCCTGCTTTGCAATAATCCTTTTTGAAGTTAGCCAAATCTACAAGTCACCTCCCACTTTCATTTTTTTAGAAGTTGTGGAAGACTTATGGTTTTGACTAACCTTCGCACAACTTGTGACAATTTCTAAGGAGCTCCTTTATAAACACTTTGGTGTGCTTTGAAAACTTGTCATAACTTGTGAAAAAGCATAACTTGTTGAAAATTATAACGTCATGAAAATTTATAACACTTGCTTGTCAAGCTTGTACATATGATGGAGAAGGAGAATTGGCATAACATTTGATAGAGATAATATTTTCTCATGAAATCTTTCCACTTTGTCCATAATAACATTATAAATCTCCTTGCCAAATGATTTTTCTCGAGGCCTTACAAAAACCATGATTTAATCATTTCCGCAAACTTCCTGCTGAAAAATTAAAGTTTTAAAATCTCGTAAGTCAAAAGGTGCATGAGCCTAAAAATTTGCCATAGTAGGTAGAATAACCAGAGAAACATCCATGTAAAATGATCTATTTTCAACCCTTGCAGATTTTGAAATTTAATTGTTTTCGTGATTTCACCGTATAGTTGAACTACTTCCAGGGCATTGGTTGAAACAAGAAAACAAATCTTCCTTCAAACTAGAAATCAACTTGACACTTCAGGAGAATTTGTGACTAGGGGTGACTCAACATAAGGATTTGATGCAAAAGTTTAAAATTTGGCAAGTTGAAAATGAGGCCAACAAAACCAGATACTAAGCCTTTCAAACAAAAGCAAAGGCCTATTAATGCCCTCTTGGAGCCTATCATCTTTTAAGAAGTTAAGAAGTTGTTGAATGCCGGGATCATATTTTCTATGAGACACTCAACATGGGTAGCCAATCTAGTCCCTGTAAGAAAGAAAAATGGAGATATACACCTATGTGTAGACTTTAGGAATCTGAACAGAGCTTCTAAGAAGGATAATTATCCTTTATATTCACTGAATGAAGTCTTACAGATAGTAAATGGAGCTCAATTGATGTCCTTCCTAGATGGTTTCTTAGGATATAATCAGGTGATGGTGGATAAAGTAGACATTCACCACAAAGTGGGGAATATTTGCTTATAGATGCATGCCTTTTGGCCTGGTTAATGTTGGAGCCACATTCCAGCATGCAATGGACCTAGCTTTTAGAGGCCTAGTTGGCAAATGCATAGTCATATATATGGATGACTTGACCATCTTTTCAAAGAAGAGAGGTGATCACATAGAAGACCTCAGAAAGGTGCTCAAGAAATGTGAGCATTATGGTATCTCACTCAATCTAAAGAAGTGCATATTTGGAGTAACCACATGTAAATTACTAAGTCATCTGATATCATAAAATGGAATCACCATTGATCCTGCTAAAGTAGAATCAATCATGAAGCTACAAATTTCTAGAAGTAAGAAAGAGCTTAAATCTTATTTTGGTAAGATAAACATTGTTAGGAAGTTCATCACCGGGTTTGTAGAGATTCTCAGGCCACTAAATGCAATGCTTAAGAAAGATGCCAAGATCAAATGGACACCTAAAGTGAAATTTGCCTTTGAGGACATTAAGAAAGCCATATCAGACACACCTGTCCTAATCAACCTAGATTACACAAGAGAATTTTACATTTACTCATTTTCTTCAGAACACGTGTGTGTAGTAGTCCTTGATGGTGATTGATTGTCATTGATGTCAAAATGGTGTTAAGTTGATCATGATGGAGTTGTTCATAAGTAAAGGGTTCATATAAGAAGATTTGGTGTTCATACTTCATGCCTTAAGAATGATCTCTGTCATCATTGAATCAGGTTCTTCATTCTCTCAAGGATATGTTTGTAGTTCTTGTAAGATCAGAATGCTTTGTTCAAGGTATGATGTGTGATAATGTTTTTGTTGGGAGATCAGTTTGGGGTTTATTCTAAGTGGAAGTTGGTAGTTTGAGTCTTGAACATTTGTCTTGTAAAGTGTACTTGGCAGTGTTAATGATTGGTGCTTGCTTATTCTACAGAAGTTGATACTTTTTAGAATGTGTTTGATGATGACATTGCATGTTGCTAATGCTTGTGAGAAAGGGTCATCATCATTTTGAAGAGATTGTTTATTCTTCATTGGAGAATATTATGTTGAAGAATGTTATGCTCCATGCTTCAGGGTGTTTTAGTGTTTTTGATTATGCTTTAATTAGGTTCATCATGCTTGTTGTATTGGTGAAGGTTTGGTATCTATCTAACATATGATGTTAAAGTGTTGTGACATTTAGATAGAGGATGATTGTTCTCTCATACTCAAGGTTGCATGATATAGTGTCAATGCTTCTACTTCATCAAATTATGGTTAGATTGAAGTTTGCATTTACAGTGATAATATCATTGTTATCATTGTGATCTTCTCAGTTTGCAATAATAGTGATCTTATTTATATCATTGGCATTGAAATAATTTTATCTCAAGGTCTATAAAAGCTAAGCGCTTTTTGTTTTAATATTGAAGTGACTTGTAGTCACAGGTTACAGTCACTTAAAGTGACTTGTTTAAGGGCATAACCACCATAGGGAAATGAGCCCTTTCAATTCCCTTTACCTTTTCCTCCTATTGAATGGCTTATCTATAAGCACCAAAAAGTAATTCAAATGCCTCGATGCTTTTTTTATGGAGAGCATGATTTTTTTGGAAAGCCAATGAATAAGCCATATGACTTTATTTAAAGAGGGGACCATGCTTAATGATCTAAAAGGCATCAATTTATTAAAGTTTTAAATGTCTTTTTTGAAGGATTGATAAAGTTAGAAATTTTTAATTTCCTATCATGGGATCGAATAATATGGAGATGATAAAGGATTTTTAAGGAGATTTTTTAGTGTTTTAAAAAAAGAAAATTTTCTTATGGAGATTTTCATTTTTTTTTTTAAAGAGGAAGTTATAAAGGTTTTTATTAGAAGAATTTTTTGTTTAAAGTTTATTTGCAACATAAGAAGACAAATTGGTGGAGATTTTTCTAATTCAATTATTCTTGAAGGATAGGAAGAGTGTTTCTGCAAATTGTAGAATATTGAAGATTTTTTAAGGAGAAGATGAAAAGATTGAAGAGTTTTTAAAGTTCATACAGAGAAAATAAAGTGGAATATGGAAAGATTTTTGTTTTCTCTTACACAGATGCAAGAAGAAATATATATGTTTTTATTATTTTGCAAGAGGAAAAAGAAAATCATTGAAGAAGAGAAATTTACAAGGAAGATGAAGATTGAAGAAGATAGTTTTGTTTTTAGAGAATGTGAAAGGATATTAAAATTGCATATTATGGTTTTATAGGTACATTGATAGTGAGTGTAAATTGAAGACATCTTTGAGAGGATATAGATGGTTTTATATGTATGAGATCATGTTTTGCAAGGGAAAATATAGAGAATGACAAGGTCATCAGATGTTTATTGAAGAGTGAAAATTGAGCTAAAGAGAGTTGATGTGAGGACCATAATGCAAAAATTATAATCTCCTTGTTGCAACATATTTTTAGATTGAACCTTGAAGACAATGATGGTGTATCAGGTGAATTATTATGCAAAGATAATCAGGTGAATGAATTGTGAATTGATTGAATAGAGATAATGAGACTAGTATGTAGATTGGTTTGAATGTGCTCAGAGATGATAGATCATGAATGGTGAAAATTAGATTGAGAAGCAATCATGTCTTGCACATTATTTTGATGAGGACAATTGAATTGGTCAGTGAGACCTTCCTATGCCAGTGAGGCTTGTGGTCAGTGAGACCTTCCTATGCCAATGAGGCTTGTGGTCAGTGAGACCTCTGTACATGTCAATGAGACATTTGTAAACTTGAAGCTTTTTATTTAAGCCAGTGAGGCAGTTTGAGTGGTTTTTCTACCCCTGGTGGGTTTTCCAGTTGGTATATCTTTGAGTTAAGCTTCTTGTGTTGTTTCTCTGCATTAATAATTGGTGTTTAACAAATTGATGATTGTGAAGTTAATATTTTATCTCAATTCAAAATAAAGTTCATCGACAATTTGTAAAAGGTGAGAAAATTGAATCATTATATTAACACTAATTTACCCCCCCTCTTAGTGTTAATTGTACTCCTATAGTCCTAACACATAAAAATGAAGCTAAAGAAGAAAAACCCATAGCTTCATGAGCTGCCCATTTAAAGATGCTGAACTTAGATATATGGATGTTGAAAGAGAAGCTCTTGCTTTAGTCAGAGCAGTGAAAAAGTTTTGACATTACATCTTAAGAAGTAGGATAATTGTTATAGTACTAGATGTGGTAGTGAAAATGTTTCTGATGTTGAGTGATCCTAGAGAGAAAAGAGCCAAGTAGATAATGGTTCTTCAAGAATATGGTATGGACATAACACCCATGAAATTGGTAAGAGGGAAAGCCTTGAGCCAGATGATTTTTGAGATTGACCTTAACATTGTGAGTCAGCAATATGTAGTGAACACCAAAGAGAATAAAGAATGGTATTCAGATATCAGACATATCCTGATCATAGGGAGATGCCCTTTAAAGGTTCAAGCTTCTCAAAGGAGAGCTCTAAAGATAAGATCACAAAAATACATGATCAAAGGAGGAATCCTCTTCAAGAGAAACTATGAGGGGATATACCTTAGGTGCCTAGATAGACTAGAAGCTGACAAAGTTTTAACTGAACTACATGATAAGTTTGGAACAACACATGGTTCTTATCTGGCTACTGTACATGCTATCCTGAGAGTAGGATCTTATTAGCCAACCATTTTCAAAGACACTATTGAGCACATCAAATGTTACCATACTTGTCAGGTCGCTACCAATAAAGAGAAACATGCTACCCAACCCTTGCATCCAGTGATGGAGATGTGTCTATTTGCTCAATGGGGCATCAATTTCATAGGTCCTATCAACCCTCCATCATCTTCAGGCCATAGGTATGTTTTGACAATCATTGATTATTGCACTAGGTGGACTGAAGTAGTCAATAGCAAGACATGCACTGCAGAGGATGTAATCAAATTCCTAGAGAACAACATAATAACTAGGTACGGATATCCATATGCTTTAGTATGTGATAATGGACCAGCTTTTGCATCATTAAGTTATCTAGTTGGGCTTTTGATTATAGAATCATTTTGAAACTTTCTTCAAATTATTACTCCCAAGGAAATGGCTTAGCAGAGTCAACAAACAAAAACTTATTGAATATCATAAAGAAATTGATAGAAAAGAATCCTAGGGAATGGAATACCCTACTTAAGTATGCCTTATGGGTAGATCGAACTAGAATGAAGGTTGCATTAGGAAACTCTCCTTATCAACTAGTAAATGGGGTGGATCCATCCTCCCTGTGAATCTAAAGATCCCCACATTGTAGTTTGCTCAAGAATATGTGGGTATAGATAGTAAACAAGAAGTTAGGTTGCTTTAACTTATCCACCTAGAAGAAAAAAGAGATAGCGCAATTGATTAGTTTGCTAAACATCAGGCTACTATTAAACATTGGTTTGATAAGAGAGCTAGAATAAAGTCTTTAGGATTTCAGATTTAGTCCTAGCATGGGACAAAGCACATGAAAAGAAAGGTGATCATGGAAAGTTTGTTAAGCTTTGGATTGGTCCTTTTCAGATTTTAGAGATCCTAAGAGACTGTACTTATAGACTTAAGACCCTAATAGGTGAGGATGTTCCATTACCAATTAATGGATAGTTCCTCAAGTATTACTTTCAATCTTAGAGAGAGTCATGTCAGGATGTTGTACCATAATGTGCATATTGTATAGTTTCTTGTATAGCTTTACTTTGTGTGTTTGCTTGTTTGCTTATTGTTGTTGAGTCCTTGTTTTGGTTATGCAAGATGATGCACCTTGCCACTTTAAGAAATCACTAGATTGTTAGAATTCAAGTGATGAGTACAAATTCAACATAGGTTGTGACTCACACTAGGAAGTACATATGATCAGGTCTATGAAGTCATGTTCATTAGTGATATTCCTTTTCTTGATCAAGGTGATCTTCACAATGACTTACCTAACAGCCTTGGGTTTGTTGAATACCTTAGTATAGGTGTTAAGTGAAAAATCCAAAGGGTCACCCTTGCTACCATTGTAATTCCCAACCTAAAACAAAAAATGATCACACCTTGCATGATGAGCTTACATGATGATATCTTACGAATAGAAAAAAAGAAAAGAGAAATATATTGAAAACACAAGTGAATAAAATTTAGGCCACCTAAGTAAATCTACCAGGGCTATGGACAGTAACAAGGCTCTATCTTGGTTGGCTATGAGGGATGAACCCAAACTATGTAGCTTAACACCAATTACTAGTGTCTTCAACTTACTTTCAAGATCAGGGTTATTAATCACATGCACACACTTGATTCCTTATCAGCATTGATATGCTTATGAACTTGACATCATTCAGAAAGATCATGATGTTCATGCTTAGGGAGAGTTAGAATACTATGTTTAAATATGTCCTCATCACTTGAATAGTTTGAATTTGGTGATTTTCTTTGGTGGCAAGTTGTGTGGCTACACAACATGCCCCATTTTGCCTTAGCAAAATAGGGATCCAACTTTTTGCTTCTTCTTGTTCTTTGTTTTCTTGCTTTGGGCGGCTTGGTAAAAATTAGTTAAGTATATCACTCATGCACATGCATGTGCCTCACAAGAGAAGGCCAAATGTCAAATTCAAAATCTACTATCATAAACCTCATAGTCTCGAAGAGCACAAAATTCTAAGTAGTTTTGCCTTTTGCATCACCCTGATATTCCTTAAGGATAAGGAGTTATACTTGGTCAAAGTTTAGACAAACTAGATATTTCCATAGGGTCACATTTGTTAACATCAGTCATATTCACTAGATGACCCTGATATATGAAGATCACCTGATATTTGCATGATACTCCAATATGTGAACGTCAAAGTTAAGTGTGATAGAATTCCTACCCGACAAATACCCATGCATATTCTTGCAGGGTCATATTTTTGAATGTCTATCATATTTCTTAATATCACCCTTCACAAATATGACCATGACATCATCTTGTTATGACTTGTAAAAGAACTTGATATGATGATGACGTCATCAGTATGCCTAACACCCATAGGGTTATATTTTCAAACATCTGTCATATTTCTCAATATGACAGTGACGTCATCCTAACCCGATACAAAGAAAATGGGATCTGATGATAATGCCATCATGACCCAGACCCAAGAGGGTCATATTTTGAAGAATCCCCAATCTTAACTAATATGATGATGATGTCATTCTCTCAAATAATTTGAAAGACTTGTAAAATGCTGACATCACTCACATTCTCACATAGGGTGATATTTCATAATCTTAAATATCTAGATATTTCCCAATATCTCTCATATCGACCCTTATCACCCAAGAAATAGAGATTACTAGTGACCAATTCAATGGTTCCATGTGGTACATCCCCCCGGTCATATTAATGCAGTGTGTTATCACGATTATTAAAAAAGGTATGGTGACCCGACTTTGGTTCTTGGTCAACAGTTGACCATTCTCATGATGACGTCACCCTCATCTCTTGGATATTAGTCATATTTTCAAACATCCTTGATCTCCATGAATATCACCCCTCCACATTAAATGCAATCCCAACGGTAGGTTGAGCCCTCAAAATTTCAAATACAAGCCTGCCACTTGTCAACATCCACAAACAATATGTGTCAATCAATGGACATAAACAGAAGACACCAAGTGCACCCTAATTCACTATGTTAAATGGTTAAAAGTAAAGATTTGGGGTTCATTTCAAATTACCATATGTTTAAACAAAGAATTACAGAGCTCCGACGGGGATAACCCATCACTACAACTTGCCAACGAAATGGGAGACGTATTTGAATGGAATGGTAAATGGTAACTGCAAGGTGATCATGTTCATCCCCACATTTCCCACACAATAAAAGGAAAATGATTATCATGTATGTATTGTTAAAACTCTCTTTTGTCATTTGTGGTAAAATGAGGAGGTAAAATGGTTTTTACACAGTTAACTGATATGATGATGCATGAAATAAACTAGAATGATAGGATTATCATCATGAATGCTTGAGATCACTAAACTTGTGCTGCACATGACACATTAGGGTAAGACATGAATGTTTTATTGTAGGATCTAATGGCAGTTAGAAAGAGTTGGTCTGACACCAAGTTTTTGAAACCTATGTTCATCCAGCCAGAGGGAATAGCATTCAGATATGAGTAGATTAATGATACACATCAAGGAAATATTGATCTTGATGCATGGACAAGAAGACTAGAGAAAGGAAGTGGGAACCCCGTGCTCATGAGTAGATATAGCTCAAGAATGTGGAATGCAAGTAGATTCCCATATGCAATGGAGGCCATTGAACTAGTGATAAAGTGTGCCCAGAATTACAATGCAAAGACAAGAAACGTAGAAAAGCATGGGAGAGTTTATGTAGACTTTTCAACTACAGGCATCACCTTAGCCTTTAATTTGCCTAAGGGACAGGATGTGATTTGATTAAACTTGGGAATCTTAGAAAATTAGTATAATAGCAAGCTGAAAGAGGCTAGAAGGGTCATGTATCAATGGAGGTCTCAGAACAACACATATAAGGGCTCTGCCAAATTAGCTATATACCTCTTCAAGTTTGATTGTGCTCCTAAATACCAGTACATGATAACTATGCTTAGCCAGATGACAGGTAGATCAAATGCCAGAACCTTTGAGAATTGGATGTATGGTATCATCTGGATAGTAGAATGTGTTGGAGTCAAGGACCACACTGAGAGGGGGGGTGAATCAGTGTTGTGTGAATTTTCAAATCTTTTTCAAACTTTAACTTGTAGAGCATAAAGGTGAGAAAGTTATCATTGAATTGTCAAACACATATGCACATAACTTTGTCAAACACATAAACAAAACTCATGAGTAAAACATACAATCATAGAGAGATGATCAATATGAATCAAGACACAAGAATTGCACGAGTGGAAAACCCTCCAGGGGTAGAAAAACCACTCTAGAACTGCCTCACTAGCTTAACTGATAAAACATGCCTCACTGGCTACAATACGTGTCTCACTGACAAATGTTAAGGTCTCACTGACCTGTAAGCCTCACTGGCATACTGTTTAGAAGCACCAGCTTCAAGGAGCACCAACCCCTAATATAGAACAAACTGAAAACAAGAATTTAGAGGGTTTCTCTGTTTCAATACAAAACATTTCTTCTCTCATGTGTCTGTCAAATGTCCATTCTATTCAAAATCAATCCTACAGTCAGATACACTCAACAACACTGCATTTCTCTGTATGTTTCATCTCTATCTCACAAGTCATATATCAATGCACCTGAAAAACATTTTTATACAAGTTGAATGTCTTTTCACCTTTCATCTTCTGTATGTTCCATTTCTGTCAAATAAAACACAACTGCCCTTTCACATTCTTCTAATTCACAAAACCCTTCAATCTGCAAATTTCTTCAACCAAATTTTCATTATCCTCTTTGTATAAAACCCTTCAATCTCTGCAAAAATAAAATCATATATGCATATATATTTTTTCTTCTCTGCAACATGATTGGCAAGATCATTGAAATTCCTTCTCCCTTAAAACTTTTTCAATATTCAACAACCTGCAAAATGACTCTTCATATCTTGCAAGAATAAAAGACAATGCAAATATATTTTCTCCTTGCATCATTGTTATCCTGTTCTTTTTGAAATTCTTCTCTCTGCAATTTTTCATAAAAATCTTTCTAAAAAAATGTTTTCTTCAAATTCTCTGCCCTCATCCTTTTCACAAAAAGATTATCACAAAAGAACTTTCCTCTTAATAATATTCATGAGGATAGAATAAAAAATTTCTTTTTAAAAATCTTCTAAAAAGAATTCTTATAAAAACATTTCTTTAAAAAATTCCATAATATCCTCAAAAATCCCCTTAAAAATATAATACTTTTAAGGTAATAAAAGGATGGAATAAAGTAAGCCACTGAATTAGGAGATTAGAAATAATTTCTAAAAAAATAATTCTCCTTATTTGGGCCCCTCTCTTCAAAAATTATTCCCTTCTCAAAACTTACTATCCAATAAAGCAAAACAATGCTTTGAATAATTTCATAAACCATAGTTTCCTTTTTAAATTCAAAGTCTTTTAATATTCATAATAATTGGCCTTTTGCCTTTTTGAGTAAAGCACATTTACTACAAATTCTCCATTAAAAGACATGAAAGAATCGGGCTGCTATGCATTCTATAAAACATGCTTTCCTAACACATAGATGCCTTTTGCTTTCCCTTTTTAATATCCATGCAATTTTTTAAATAAAAACGTTTCAAATATGAATTGAGCTCCAAAGAAGGCTTTAATAATTTGAGTTAAAAAACCTCCAAGGCATCAGGCCTACACTCTCACAAACCCGTGCCCTCTTAGACTTTTGGCAGTGGTAATCTTAAATTCAAACACATTGAAAGCCCACCAATTTGGAAGACTTGCTCTATCGGTAAAAAAGAGGAAAGGGGCTGGTTGCCCTATGGAATTTCATGACTTAAGTTTACAACTTAAGTTCTTTCACCTGCTTGACTAGTCATTTTCAAATTAGAACAAAAGCACCCCTTTTGTAATGACAAGTAAGTCAAGATTTTAGAATTTATTAAGAAACTTTGGGGTTACCAAAAAATATAAGCATAGATGTCTCAAAAGATAAATCATTCTTAACAAATATGATTAGATATCTTTGCAGCTGTGGCACACTAAAAATCATTGACATATTCCATAACACTGTGAATTTCTCAACATTGTACCAACCTAATCCTTCCTGTATCATAAAACCTTGTTGATAGATTTTGACAATAATCTTATATCATGAACCCATGCAAAGAATGAATAACACCAATCCATCTTGAAAACCTCTCTCAGATCAATGCACAACACCTTTTGTCATCAATATAGTATGAACACCAAACCAACATTATGCCAATGAAGCACTCCTTGAGAATGAGTTGATTCACTGATGTTCTTGTTTAACCTTCATGGAGATGAGTATGTATCACTAGATGAATCAAAACCATCATGATAAGATAAAGATCAATAAATATCATGCAAGGATCAATATATATCATGCAAGCTATTCCAACACTTCAACCAATACACCACATCATATTCAACCTATCAACAATGTCAACCTTGTCATGCTGCCACTATTCATATTACAAACAACTGTCATGAGATGATCACATCCGGAAATATTCTCTACAAGTACTACTGAACAAACAAGTCCTTCACTTTAGTTACACACTGAAGATCCACAGAAGACAAAATGAACATTATGATGCAAAACTCCTGATAGAACCTTGACCTATCAAATGCAAATTGAACCTAATTGAAAAACACATCTGAATTTACCTCAACCATATTAAGTTCATGATGAATGCCTCATTAACCATCTCCTCCTAATGTCCTGCAACAACTATGACAACTTTGCAACTTTGCAACATCAACTCAACACAATTTTGACATCAATGACAATCTATCACTATCAATCTCCCCCTTTGTCATTGATGGCAAAACCATCTTAAGCAATTTTTCATTCTCCCCCTTTTTGACATCTGATGACAAAGACTATTATCTCCCCCTGAGAAAAATCAGCAAGAGACTGGCAAAGTATGCCGATATCAATCAATTCTCATTTCTTGAATCACAAGCACTATTACTCACCTTATCATCCTTCATACCAACCAAGAATTGAAATACCACTTAAGGCACTGATTATTTTTGCAATTTTCTTTGAGCTCTTTCCATGTTCATCTGCATATTGAACAACCATAAAAACTTGAGAGCAACAAGACATCAAACAATCATGTAAGACATATCAAACCAAGCACCAAACCACTGTTACAAGCTGCCCATAGACTGCACTATACCACTTCTAATCACAACACAAATTTGTAGATGAAGATGCAACACTGAATCAATAAGATCATCTGATTACTTCCTTTAACAAACTCCTGAAACAACACTTTTTGACCTGAAATAACAAATCTCCAAGATTTCCCATGTGTTAAAGTTCACAAACAAATCACTGCTCAAAAATACCATTGGTAAATACTGACAAGAATAACCAACATAACTCAATTCAACTCAGCACTGATACACTTCTTGACTTAGTACTGAAGTAAACCATCCAATTACTGACATCAAACCAACCATGCTAAGAAAAATCATGTCACCATCAAACACCTTTTGACATCACAATCAACTTTTCTTGTATCAATGTAAGGACAACAAGCTCTCAGTAGAAAGTATTACACCAATGATCACTTCTAAATGACATTCATTCTACAAACAAGAATAAAGATGCACAAGATACCTTATACAACACACTGTCAAACCTGACATATACATAACTACATCCTGCAACCAACAAGAACTCCTGCCTCTTGACTTTGTCATTCAAACAACAACAAACAAACTGCATGAACAAATTCTTCCTGTAACAACACTTTGCACAAATCAAAAGCAGAGATAATTGCTATGAATTGAATTTTCATTTTCAGCCACCTTAGCCAACACATGCTAATTTTTGATAAGAACTTCTTGAGAGCATCTTAAGCTCTTTGCCCTGACAAGCAAGATCACACAGAACTGCAGCACCATAACAACTCAACCATTATCAGTAACAACATGCTATGAACAAAATATGAATAGGATCATTTATAAATCAAAACTCTCAACATTATCAAACTCTTTGTGTTTTGAACCCCTGACCATCCTTTTAACATCTTGTATGCATACTAAACTAAAGATCACCTGTATCATTGTCACATACTGAAAATCAATCAACATCATCATCAATAATTTCAAAGCATGGTAAGAATGATAGACAGACAAGATCATCATATCAAATGATCTTCTTCCTGAAACTTCTTGGGGTTAACTGATAGAACATTTGATACCTCCCCCTTACTTCATGCTATGTTATGCAATAGATGAAATGACTTGTGCAAGATGCACAAGCTTAGATTCTAACTTCTCTTTGCTTTCTTTCTGCTTCCAAATTTTCACAGGTGCTTTCTTTCTCCAAACCTTTTCTATTTCTTTCCTTATCAAATTAGATGATGCTTTTCTACAACTATGAGCTTTATGACCAACATAATTGCAATTATAATAAACTATGTTATAATCATAACCAAATGACTTATAGTACCTTTTTGACATCTCCTGAGCAATTATGTTATACTTCCTTACAGATTCATTCATTCTATTCATTTTGCAGTTCCTTTGAATGTGACCAGCATTGTTGCACTTGTAACATACAAGGTTAGTATTCCTTTTGCAATCAATTGCTTTATGCCCAAAATGATTACAAGTATAACAATGACCATTAAATGAATAGTTATACCTATACATGTAAGCTTGTCTTATAGATGCAGGTTTTCTGAAATTTCTTCTTTGATTGTGCACAAATTCATCTCTCATTTTCTGTTCAGCTTCACTCTTCTTTTTTTCTTTTGTGGCAACATGACTTAAATCAATTTTTCTTCTAGGAGTCTCTCTAGCTTTGGAACATTCCCCTTCTTCAGTACTCTTTTCAAACAGCAGATTCTTGTGCAACTTAGAGGAAGCCTTTTCTAACTCCTTTCTTAAAGAGACTATTTCTGATTCTAGTTTTAGATTCTCAATCCTTGTAACTTCAAGGTCAAATATTGAGACATCAGCTATCCTCTTAGCTTCTTCAATTTCTATCTTTAATCTATCAATTAGTTTGTCTGAATCATCAATATATGTCTTTAAACTTATAATTTGACATCTGGCCTCTTCAAAATCTGTAGATATAATTTCAAGTTCTGAAAGAGCATTGACTTTAGATTCTCTTTCTCGTTGCAACTACAAGTTTAGTTTATGATTCTCTCTCTTATACTTCTTGAGCTCACTCAGAGCATATATAAGCTCTCCTTCCATATCAATTTCACAATCTTCTTCATCATCATCACTTGTGATGTTGGCTTCTTCTAAATCAGATTGGGATTGAACTTCAACTCCTTCATTTGAAAGTCTCTTTTCATTGCTACTTTCTTCACACACCAGAATGTCCCCTTCTTTATCATTATCTTGATAAATTCTTTTCAATCTCCTCCACATATCCTCAGCTGTAACACAATCCATAACTTTACAAATAACATCATTAGACAGAGCAGGTAATATAGCCTTCTTTGCAATATCATTACATTCAAGATCTTCTTTGTTATTTGCCGAATTACAATTCTCAACTGACATTAAAACATCATACCCTAAGGAGGATAAATACACTTGCATTCTAACATACCAAACTGAGAAATTTGAACCATCAAACTGAGGAACATCTGAAACCTTTTCTTCTAAGATAATATCAGACTCAACATGGAGAGCATCTTTATCAACATCTAGATTTGATATGAATGATGTCTTTTGTGTTTTTTGACCAGAATTAATCTTAACATTTCTCATGTTCTTATTTCTCCTGCACTTAGCCATTGAACTCCACACACAGGACCTACCCAAGCTAATTAAGCTGTAAGAGGGAAACTGGCTCTGATACCAATTGTAGGAGTCAAGGACAACACTGAGAGGGGGGTGAATCAGTGTTGTGTGAATTTTCAAATCTTTTTCAAACTTTAACTTGTAGAGCATAAAGGTGAGAAAGTTATCATTGAATTGTCAAACATATATACACATAACTTTGTCAAACACATAAACAAAACTCATGAGTAAAACATAAAATCATAGAGAGATGATCAATATGAATCAAGACACAAGAATTGCAGGAGTGGAAAACCCTCCAGGGGTAGAAAAACCACTCCAGAACTGCCTCACTGGCTTAACTGATAAAACATGCCTCACTGGCTACAATACGTGTCTCATTGACAAATGTTAAGGTCTCACTGCCCTGTAAGCCTCACTGGCATACTGTTTAGAAGCACCAACTTCAAGGAGCACCAACCCCTAATATAGAACAAGCTGAAAACAAGAATTCAAAGGGTTTCTCTATTTCAATACAAAACATTTCTTCTCTCATGTGTCTGTCAAATGTCCATTCTGTTCAAAATCAATCCTACATTCGGATACACTCAACAACACTGCATTTCTCTGTATGTTTCATCTCTATCTCACAAGTCATATATCAATGCACCTGAAAAACATTTTTATACAAGTTGAATGTCTTTTCACCTTTCATCTTCTGTATGTTCCATTTCTATCAAATAAAACACAACTGCCCTTTCACATTCTTCTAATTCACAAAACCCTTCAATCTGCAAATTTCTTCAACCAAATTTTCATTATCCTCTTTGTACAAAACCCTTCAATCTCTGCAAAAATAAAATCATATATGCATATATATATATTTTCTTCTCTGCAACATGATTGGCAAGATCATTGAAATTCCTTCTCCCTTAAAACTTTTTCAATATTCAACAACCTGCAAAATGACTCTTCATATCCTACAAGAATAAAAGACAATGCAAATATATTTTCTCCTTGCATCATTGTTATCCTGTTCTTTTTGAAATTCTTCTCTCTGCAATTTTTCATAAAAATCTTTCTGAAAAAATGTTTTCTTCAAATTCTCTGCCTTCATCCTTTTCACAAAAAGATTATCACAAAAGAACTTTCCTCTTAATAATATTCATGAGGATAGAATAAAAAATTTCTTTTTAAAAATCTTCTAAAAAGAATTCTTATAAAAACATTTCTTTAAAAAATTCCATAATATCCTCAAAAATCCCCTTAAAAATCTTATACTTTTAAGGTAATAAAAGGATGGCATAAAGTAAGCCGCCGAATTAGGAGATTAGAAATAATTTCTAAAAAAATAATTCTCCTTATTTGGGCCCCTCTCTTCAAAAATTATTCCCTTCTCAAAACTTACTATCCAATAAAGCAAAACAATGCTTTGAATAATTTCATAAACCATAGTTTCCTCTTTAAATTCAAAGTCTTTTAATATTCATAATAATCGGCATTTTGCCTTTTTGAGTAAAGCACATTTACTACAAATTCTCCATTAAAAGACATGAAAGAATCAGGCTACTATGCATTCTATAAAACATGCTTTCCTAACACATAGATGCCTTTTGCTTTTCCTTTTTAATATCCATGCAATTTTTTAAATAAAAACATTTCAAATATGAATTGGGATCCAAAGAAGGCTTTAATAATTTGAGTTAAAAAACCTCCAAGGCATCGGGCCTACACTCCCACAAACCTGTGCCCTCTTAGACTTTTGGCGGTGGTAATCTTAAATTCAAACACATTGAAAGCCCGCCAATTTGGAAGACTTGCTCTATCGGTAAAAAGGAGGAAAGGGGCCGATTGCCCTATGGAATTTCATGACTTAAGTTTACAGCTTAAGTTCTTTCACCTGCTCGACCAGTCATTTTCAAATTAGAACAAAAGCACCCCTTTTGTAATGACAAGTAAATCAAGATTTTAGAATTTATTAAGAAACTTTGGGGTTACCAAAAAATATAAGCGTAGATGTCTCAAAAGATAAATCATTCTTAACAAATATGATTAGATATCTTTGCAGCTGTGGCACACTAAAAATCATTGACATATTCCATAACACTGTGAATTTCTCAACATTGTACCAACCTAATCCTTCCTGTATCATAAAACCTTGTTGATAGATTTTTGACAACAATCTTATATCATGAACCCATGCAAAGAATGAATAACACCAATCCATCTTGAAAACCTCTCTCAGATCAATGCACAACACCTTTTGTCATCAATATAGTATGAACACCAAACCAACATTATGCCAATGAAGCACTCCTTGAGAATGAGTTGATTTACTGATGTTCTTGTTTAACCTTCATGGAGATGAGTATGTATCACTAGATGAATCAAAACCATCCTGATAAGATAAAGATCAATAAATATCATGCAATGATCAATATATATCATGCAAGCTATTCCAACACTTCAACCAATACACCAAATCATATTCAACCTATCAACAATGTCAACCTTGTCATGCTGCCACTATTCATATTACAAACAACTATCGTGAGATGATCACATCTGGAAATATTCTCTACAAGTACTACTGAACAAACAAGTCCTTCACTTTAGTTACACACTGAAGATCCACAGAAGACAAAATGAACATTACGATGCAAAACTCCTGATAGAACCTTGACCTATCAAATGCAAATTGAACCTAATTGAAAAACACATCTGAATTTACCTCAACCATATTAAGTTCATGATGAATGCCACATTAACCATCTCCTCCTAATGTCCTGCAACAACTATGACAACTTTGGAACTTTGCAACATCAACTCTATTGGCAAGAGACACTATATGGATTCATGGTTGTTGTCATTTGTGGCAACAAAGGTCATCCCACATATCCGCAAGTCATAGTGTGTCTCTACCGAAAGTCAGAATGAAGATTATTGTGGTCCGGTGAACAAGAACAGAGCATGTGGCAAGGTCTGACAGACAGGTCCGGATCTCTCAGAGGAAGTATCTTGGTGTAGTGCGGATCTGGGGAAGTCAAGAGGACTACCTTGAGTGGTATATTCTAAGGATTTAGCCTCCGGTGATAGATGAGGTAAAAGTTATGAATACTTGAGTACCGGGTTCCTGAGTGACAGTGTGAATAGAGGAAAAACTGACTGATAGAACATCAGACTATTTTCCGGATGTGTTATTGATGATGGTAAAGATTGTGAAGGCATGAATCATGTTTGGCCAACATGATTAATGATTTCTATAAGTATATGCTTGATCCACATCACTTGCTATGTAAGGATTCAGCCGACAGAATAGAGTTTGTGAGAAGATAGAATGTTCCAGGTGCTGACTAGAAAGATAATGAAATCACTAGTGTGGATATATATATATAGGATGGATTTAGTTGTGAGGTGTGAAAAATGTGATGTGAAATGCAAATAAGAGGAGAGCAGAGCAGAAGTAGTAAGAAAGATCCGGTATGTGAAAGGAAAGTAGAATAAAGAGAAGAGGAAAGATGAAGTGCAGCAGATCAGTGTACTGAGCCTAACCGGAACTGAACTCCAGCATATGTGGATGCTTCCAATCAGTTCAAGTATTGTATAACATTCTTTTGTAGATAGTGTGTCTCCTTGTAGGTAGTGTGCCTCCTTTGTGAGCAGTGTGCTCGGGGTAGTGAGCCCTAATTGGCAAGTGCCATTTTGTAATTCCTTATTCTTCTAATAGAGAATAATCTTTGGGTTAATCACCTCGTGGTTTTCTCCCTTAACAGGGTTTCCACGTCAAAAATACTGTGTCATGTGTTTTTCATTTCATGGTAATGTTTGCTTGTTTGAATTAATGCTGCATTGATTAATAAGAAAGTTCAGAAAGAAGAAATAATTAGGATAACTGATTCACCCCCCTCTCAGTTATCAACAATTGGTATCAGAGCCAAGTTCCTCCTAATAGAGCCTAACAGCTTGAGGAAGATCTAGGAGTTCAAATGGATGCATATGGTTTAAGGGAGTGTTGTGTGCTTACACAACATTCCCCATTTTGACTTGACATAACAGGGACCCAACCTTTTGTTTGGCTTGGCTTGTGTTTGCTGCTTGCTGGCGGTCTCGTAAAAGTAAGTCATGCAGATCATCATGCATAGAGAGGCTGGGTAAGTCATCATCATGAGGTCAGTTTGTCAAAGTTCATATTTTATTCCAGTAACCTCATATCTAGAAAGAGCATCAAAATTCATGTAGGTTTGCCTTTTGCATCACCCTGATATTCACTGGGGCATGAAAGTTATGAATGGTCAAAGTTTGAGTCAAACCTGATAGTCACAGCAAGAGGATCATATTTCTTAACATCAGTCATATTACAGAAGGTCATCCTGATCTAATTTATCACCTGATAAATCATGCGGTCCAAATATCCGGACATCAATTTTAGGTGATAGTGACCTTTACCCGTCAACAGCCTTATGTATTTCACGAGGATCATATTTCTCAATGTAACCTGATATCCAAATATCCCCCTAGCCATTATCTTGATGATGTCATTCAAGTCCGATAAACAATGAAACAATCATGATGATGATGTAATCATCATATTTTCCTCTCGAGGAGGATGATCATGATCCTGCTCACATAATATGACGATGATGTCATAGTGCCATAACGCTGAACCAAGTCGATATCCTGATGACGTCATCATGATATTTCGACACTGGGTCATTTTAGTCCTGGGGATCATCATCTTGAAACATCACCCGACATTTCTACATCACCAGATCTTTCGATGTAGGTTTCCCCACTCAGAAGCAGATGATCATATTACACCAAGGGGATCATATTTGAACATCACCCGATATCCAAATATCACCCTGCCACAGAATATTACTCTGATCTGCTAACATGACGATGATGTCATAATGACATAGCGATAAATGAGGTCTTCCATCTGCTGACGTCCTACTGATTTTTTCCAGGGGGTCATTTTAGTTGCGGGGGTCATATTTCAGATCCTCCTAATTTCTTAGCATGACCATGACGTCAGCCTTTCATATTTTAACGAAGCCTGTCCATGATGATGACATCATCATCATATCCTGATCTATGAAGAGAGTCATATTAGTTAATATCCCTCATATTAGCTAATGTGCACACCCGGACCCGATAGTTTTATTCAATGGAATTTAGTGAACAGAAGCGCATGTATTGCATATGCATGATCTTATGCATGCGATAACTAAAAATGTAAGGCTTGCATATCATATGAAAGGTCACCATCACCCTTGGAATACAAAAAAGGCTATCAGAAGGTGAAACTATTTGCAAAATTTAGAGAAACTCAAAAAATTAGGAAATATTTGACCTTCCCTTTGGCAGGGTCATAACTCCTAGCCATGTTATCAGAATTTAAACTTTTTGGACTCATTGGAAAGATAAACTAGTTATCTAGTTTGAGTTGCCCAGTCACTTAGGCTTAATGCCAAGTTACTGAGAACGTGTTGAGCCCTAATTTCGCTCCGAAGGCCTCCGAAAATGCAATTTACTAAGATGTAGAAAATACAAAAAAATTACATTTTCGATATTTTTATCAAAAATCACTCAAATGACCCTGGCTAGACCCGATCAGATATTGAAACTATTTTAGGGCCTGACAGCATGTTTTCCAGTGAACGATAGTCACCCGGACCCTCTTGACCACCTATGGGCATTTAGTTGCGCAAATTTTCTCAGATGCTCAATATTCATAACCTGATATATATAGGTTTGCACATTCACAGCCTGATAAAATGTAAATGTTTATTTTCCTACTAGTTATTAAATGATGATGCTTAATTCTTGTCTGTTTGTTGCAGGATGTTGGAGCTGTATGAAGTGGCTGAAAATTGCCAACTGGCAGGCAACATGAACCGGAGCTGGGGATGATATTATCAAATATGTTGCATGCCAGCGGGAAGGTGGACTGAGTCAAAGATACCGAAATATTCTTTGCCAGCTGTGCATTTGCCAACTGGCAGGCACGTGCTGTTCATCGAGACCATTGGCTGTTCTTGGAGGATCCTGATCCTTGGATCATTGTAACTATTTTCTGGCCTTTGTTCTATAAAAGGACAGAACTTCTCTTCATTGCCATATGGGAATATCTGGCAAAATAAGGCCAATTACTGTAGAAAAAAATAGGAGATCAGATTACTGAGACTAATGAGGATTGAATTGTTGAAATGTCAAGGTTCTTTCTTCAGATCGTTGTAAATGTACTTATTCTAAAGCATACTGAATGGAGATGAAGCTTCAGATTACATCTTGACTGTAAATTTTATGTAATCTTCAAGTTGATTTCTAGATATGTAATGGTGAATGCTGTGTTCAAATAGAAGTGCTTTCATTTCATTGCATGTTGTTGTCAACTTTTCCTTTGAAGATTTGCACTAGATCATGCAGATTTGTGGAATGTCCTGGTGAAGTATGATTTCTAGTTTTCTTCTCTTCATTGCTGTATGGGAACATGTATGTGGATCAGTGATCTCAGTTAAGTAATTTTGGGAATCTTATTCTCTAACCCTTTTTCTCATTTTAATTTCATTAAAATCACTTCCATAACTGCAAATCATGATAAATAACAAGCAGAATAGAGAAATATGCTGACATCTTGTAGATAATTGAAATTCCTTAGCATATTTGAGCAAAGTGCATGTAGTGTTGAAAATATCATGCAAAGAATTGCAAATAATGGTAGAAATCATGCAAATATCAACCTGTAAGCACATTGTTTGACTAAATTCACAATGCAAAGGTAGAATTATTGGAGATTTATGCAGAGCAGACATATAGAGCAGGATATTTGGAGAAATAATGATGAACTTTGCAGAAATTATTGAAGAACGTAAGGCCCCTAAATGATTAACAGTAACACACATCAACCACTGAGTAACATCAGTAGATTATGAACTAATTAATGGAGACTTGGGATCATGAATTCTTTGAATTCATCGTATCTTTCAAGATGAATAAAGGTTGAGGTGTAACTTTTATTCTATGTTTGTTTATGACTAACATCATCATCAACAGGGAGCAACTCAAGACTGCTCTTGAGGATCTTGAATAGTCAAACTCTAAAGTCAATGAATTAAAGGAAAGACTCAAACACGCTGATGAATTCATGAGAGAACTAAAAGACAAATTAAGTCTCTCTATGAAAAAGAGAAAGGAGCTGCTCCAGCAATTAGCAAGACAAAGTGAAGAAAGTAATGCAAATGAAGAGCTGACTGAGAAAACCAAGTTATGTGAAAAGTTATCAAAAGAAGTCATTATGGTAAGACATGAAATGGAATCAGGAGTTATAAAGTTTACTCAAGAGATTGAAGAGAAAAGAAAAACTGAAGACAATCTAAGACAATCTCTCAAAGAGAAATTAGAAGATTGCCACCAGATGGATAGGATTATCAGACATCTTGAATCTGATCTTGAAGATGCTAAAGATAATGAAGAAAAACTTGAGGATCAAATTGTCTATCTCAAAAGGGATCTTCAAATAGCAAATGAATATAAAGAGAAATTCAAGATAAGTTCTACTCAACTTGAAGTTCTTCTTGGAAGTCAAAAGAGGGTAGATGACAAGTGTGGTTTGGGATATGAGAAAGGAGAAAGCTCCGGATCTGGTCAGAAGAATTTTAGATCAGAAAATCCAAGGAACGGGCCTAGAAGACCTCCGGTAAGACAGCCCAATGCTCAAAGATATCCATCCTTCAATGGATACTGCCACAGCTGCAATCACTTTGGTCACAAAGCTAATTAGTGTAGAAAAAGAATAAATCAGACTAATTCATCCTTCTCTGGATAGTGCTTTAACTGTAAAAGGTATGGACACAAGTCTCATGAATGCAGAAATATACAAATGAACAAATCATTCAATGGTAAATGTTTTACATGCAATAGAGTAGGTCATATGGCTAATCAATGCAGATCAAGAGGTTATCAGTCAAATATGCAAAGAAATGTTGTTTGCCAAATCTGTAATAGGTCTAGTCATAATGCAAAAGTCTGCAGAAGCAAGAATCAGGACAAAAGAGGCCCGGTACATAATCAGAATCAAGACAAGGGTAAACAAAAGATGAATGTGGATGAAGTTAGGAATGAGATGAACAAGATTTGGGTGAAGAAAAGTTTAGAGAATGTAGAGGTTGGATCCGCACCAGACTCTGGTGCTGATATTCCTTCTAGAAATTAAGAAATGAGCTCTGGCTCAGGGGGAGACACAAAGAAAACCCTATTCCCCCAGCCAATCAAGTGGTGCTAGATTTGGCACAAGATGCAGAGTAAAGGGTTTGTAGATATGAGTCTTGAGATGATCCAGCTAAGTTTTAAGAGGTCTGCATGAAGATGTGAAGAAGTTGTGATCGATCAAGTAGAACCTGTTCCAAGAGATGCTCTGGAATGACAGAGGATTACAAAAAAGGTCCGGAGAGTTTTGGAAGTGCATTGTCTTATTCTACGAATTGGACAGAGTGTTTGGGATGTCCTTGTGATATGTCATCTTGATTTGATCATGGTTGGAAGATCCGCATGATGTTCATAGATCAGGACTGATCTGGTTCTTCGAGTCATCCAAATAAGGCAAACCAGAATAATGTAGGTCGAGCATTTATTGCAATCAGATATTAGGGTTTGTGGAGCAATATAAGGGATTTCTCATTAATCACTTGTTCATTCTGCACTCAAGAAGAAATGAAAAGTGGAGCTCTGCAACAAAATTCATCAAGTTTATCAAAGATCACTCATAGAAGTTATTACATCCAGAAATCAATCAAACCAACTCCGTGTAACCAAAGGCGCATAAGGTATTTTCTATTTTCAATATCTCACTGCAAATCTTTTGAAAAATGGCTACTCTAAATATAGTTAAGATCTCTGATAGACCTTGCCCCACATTCAAGAAACATCCATACAAATCTTTGGAGGTAGATCCCCTAGGAGCCTTCTCTAGTGTTCCGCATGGTGTATTGCATACGGAGGACATTAGGGTTTACATACATGCTAATATTGAAGACTTTGGAGAATCAAAATTGATGGATATCTATCACAAACAGTTGATAGATGATTCCTTTGAGATTAAACCTTAGTTTAAAGCCATCCGGGATAAGCACTTTGCATAGTGCATTCATTTCCCCTGTTTTGAAGAAGATGAATGGGTCCGGTATGTACTGAGTAGAGTGCATAACAATTTCCTATGGTTGAACAAGCCTTTTAAGATCACCAAAGATGCAATTAGGGTTGTAACTAGTTTGTACTCATCCGGTGGAACACCTATCCTCAAGTCTGTCAAAAATCATATAGTTAGTGATGCAACTGGATCAAAATTTGATAAGAGAGCTATGACAATTGAAGACATCACTGAACTGGATGTCAAATTTGCATCTATGATAATTGGTTACAAGATTTATCACTCCAGTAGGGAAAATTCAGTACTGGGAACTACAATTTACACAGCTTATCAAATGCTAAAAGAGAATGTAGACTATGATTTGTGTGAGCTTCTTCTAAACCAACTTTTGGAAAATCTGCAGAAGATTAAGAAGGACAAGAAGAACTCCTTCAAGCATGGTAGTTTGATCCTTTGTCTATTCTTTTATTACATGAATGAGCTTCCCAGATCTAGTGGATGGATATGGCAGAATGACAGACCAGTTGCCATCCAAATCAGAGATTATTTGCATGGACTTGGAGATGCTAAAGCAAGAAATACAGCCCTGTGGGGATATTTCAAGAACTTTCAGAGCATGATGCAAGCAAGAGAAAGAATTCCCCAGTCTCTTATTGAGAAGTACAAAGACACAGTATGCTTTATGGTAGAAATAGATCAGTGCCTAATGGAGGTAGTAGAGCCAAGGACAGTCTGGATCATGCCCATGGGGTATGAGGTTGATGAACAGATTGTGGAAGTGCATGTTCAACACATGCTTAGTCAGCCCAAAGATCCAAAGGCAGAAAGGTTTGGAACCTTTGAGGAGCTAAGTGTGAAGATCCATGTGGAACTCAGAGAACCTGAGATAAAGAGGAAGGTGAGAAAAGAAGTAGAACATATTGGTCAAGGCCTAGGCATCCCAAAGGAGGCACTTGATTCCAACCAGGAAAAGAGGCAAAAGGCTAAGGAAGAGAAGAAAGAGGTAGAAAAGAAAAGCAAGAAAAGTACTCTGGTGGAAACCTCAACCCAGACCAGATCATCAAAAGGATCTACATCTGTCACAACCAAAAGCTCAAAAACATCAAAACCAGAAGGTTAGACATCCAGTAAAGGAGAGAAAAGGTCTAAAATAAAAGCCACAAGGGCTTATACAAGTCAGAAAGATGAAGAGGAAACCGAATCAGATGAGGGGGTAAAGGAAATAAAGATGCAGAAGAAGAAAGGATCCGGTAAACCCTCCACAGGCCAAGACAAGGAAGAAATGCCAGAGGAATTTGTTGAAAAGCCCACCCTGTCTCTAGAGAGTGTAATCAAATCAGTCACTGTGGATGGAAACCTTCAACCAATGGCCGAATTCTATGATGACTAAAATGAGGCTGACTAAAAGATCCTACAGGAAGCCACAATCAGGTATCTGAACATATACAATAAGCCTTTCATTGAGATTATATCTCTAATTCCTAAAAGGCTAGAAAAGGAGTTAGAAATAAGAAAGAACAATGCCCTGGCAAAAGATCTTGAGATCCGGGAGCAGATAGCTATTCAGCTATATCCTCAAATTGATCCCAAGACAATGAACATAATATTCAAAGACTGCAAAGATGAGTTTAGGAGTAAAGCAAGGATGAATCAACTCATGCTTGGTGAGACTAACAAGGTGGCCATGGATACAGAAGAGATCCTCCGGAAGGCCTTCAAAAGGTTTAATCTTCCTGTCGTAGAGGACTTGGATACTGATCCCTCATCCACAAGTGTTTCAGAAGAAACTTCTGAGAAAGCAACAGAAGAGATGGGCCCTGAACAAACCAACATTTCTCCTCCGGTTTCCCCTATAGTCTCCAGATCCAAAGAAGAAGAGAAATTACAGGAGAAAGAAGTAGCGGTAAAAGAAAAAGAAGTTGACAGTACCAATTTTGCAGAGAAAGAGAAGACTCCAACAGAGAAAACCACAACTAATAGTGGTAAGAATGTAGAAGGAGAGAAAACTCCAAAGGACAGCTCCAAGACTGCAGAAGAGAAGAAACATCTATCTCCAGCAAGAGACACTACACAAACTATCCAAAAAATTTTGAGCAAAGAAATAATAGAGATTGATGAACCGGAGCTTCTACAAGGTGCCTTCAATTTTGATTCCCTCTCTCTGGTACAGACAATGAAGATAGCTTCATTTGCAAATGCTAAGGCAAATGAAAAACTCCTAAAGTCTCATATGGAAGACTGTGAGTTGATAGAAGCTGCTTCCGGAGTGCTTGAAAAGATTATACCATTGGTCCAGAAAGATCCCACAGCCTCCTCTTCTGGTAATCTCAAAACCTTAGTCAGCAGTGTTGGTACACATTTTGATTCTCTAGAAAAATTAGCTGAAGAAAAGGTCCAGGAGGAGTTTTTGGATAAGAGATTCTCAGAGGTACTAGGATTAATCTCTAATGATAGGAGAAATATGAGTATTGGAATAAAGAGCTTAGAAAATGCTCTTAAGGATGGTGGTGACATTTACAAATTTTGTATCTCCTGGTCAAAAGCAACAGTAGAAATTGAGAAGAAAATAAAAGAGGAACAGGACAAACTACTAAGTTTGTCTCAAAGTTTTGATCCTCTCTCTTCCTCCATAGTAAATCAAGAATGTCAAACTATTGCAAGCACAAATGCAATAAAGCACTTTGAGAAGGAAAGGAAGAATATAATTAACCGAATGGAAGAACTTAGAAGGATTATTATCCCTAAGTTAGAGACCATGCATGAGGCCATAAGTGATTCTAAGACTACCGCCCAAACCAATGATCCGACAGATCTTAAGAGGGCATAAGCTTTTGCATTTTTGTTGAGTGGTCACATTTCAGTTTTGGATAGAATGAAGCAAAGTTGGGCTACAGAACTCATCCAATTGAAGACATCCTTTGTAGACATTCTTTAGTTTTTGTGAATATGTAATATACAGCCAAGTATAGTAAAATTCTTGAAAATTTTGGTGTGCGGACCCTACCCTTTGCCATTGATGTCAAAGGGGGAGTGAGGAATAGTGAAAAATGAGGAATCCAACTAAGGGGGAGCTCCAGAAAATGTATATAAAGACAGAGCATCAGCCAAGGGGGAGCATAGTGTAAACACTTAGTCATTTTTCACTAAGTGTTGCCATCAATGCCAAAGGGGGACATTGTTGGCAAGAGACACTATATGGATTCATGGTTGTTGTCATTGATGGTAACAAAGGTCATCCCACATATCCGCAAGTCATAGTGTGTCTCTATAGGAAGTCAGAATGAAGATTATTGTGGTCTGGTGAACAAGAACAGAGCATGTGGCAAGGTCCGACAGACAGGTCCGGATCTCTCAGAGGAAGTATCTTGGTGCAGTACGGATCTGGGGAAGTCAAGAGGACTACCTTGAGTGGTATATTCCAAGGATTTAGCCTTTGGTGATAGATGAGGTAAAAGTTATGAATACTTGAGTATTGTTGGTCATGATGTTAGTCACTCACAAACATAGAATAAAAGTTACACAACAACCTTTACTCATCTTGAAAGATACGATGAATTCAAAGAATTCATGATCCCAAGTCTCCGTTGATTAGGTCTTAATCTACTGACGTTACTCAGTGGTTGATGTGTGTTGCTGTTTTCCATTCAGGGGCCTTACGTGTTTCTGCACTGTTCATCATCATCATCTTCAAATATCCTGCTCTGGATGTTCGCTCTGCATAAGTCTCCAACAATTCTACCTCTGCACTGTAAATTTAGTCAAATAATGTGCATACAGGCTGATATTTGCATGATTTCTACCATTATTTATGATTCTTTGCATGATATTTTCAATACTACATGCATTTAACCAAATATGCTAAGGATCTTCAGTTACCTATGAGATTTCAGCATATTTCACTGTTTCTGCTTGTTATTTATCATGATTTGCAGTTATGGTGATGAATTAATGAAATTGAAAAAAGGAAAAGGGTTAGAGAGTGAGATTCCTAAAATTACTGGACTTAGATCACTGATTCACATACAAGCTCCCATACTTGCAATGAAAAGAAGGAAAACTAGAAATCATACTTCACCAGGACATTCCACAAATCCGCATGATCTAGTGCAAAGCTTCAAAGGAAAGTTGACAACAACATGTAATGAAATGAAAGCGCTTCCATTTGAACACAGCATTCACCAGTACATATCCAGAAATCAACAAGAAGATTACGTAAAATTTACAATCAGGATGTAATCTGGAACTTCAAATTCATTCAGTATGCTCAAGAACAGGTACATTTACAGTGATCTGAAGAAAGAACCTTGACATTTCAACAATTCTATCCTCATTAGTCTCAGTAATCCGATCTCCTAACTTATTCTACAGTAATTGACTCTTTGCGCCAGATGCGTCTGTGTATTCTAATGTATTCCCTCCCTTTTTTCTAATGATAAGCTCTGGCTCTTATATAGAACAACTGCCAGAAAACGGTTACAATGATCCAAGGATCAGGATCCTCTCACAACAAACAACGGTCCAGATGAAAAGCACATGCTTCGCCAGTTAGCAAATGTACAGCTGGCACAGAATATTCCAGCATCTTCAACTTGATTCGGTCTCCAGCTGGCGAACAGCATATTTGACAATATCCTCCTCATTTCTGGCCCATGTTGACTCCATGCGCAACTTTGTAATTATCAGCTTCAGCAGCATCATCATGATCTCAACGCTCAGCTTCAGCAGCATCATCATGATCTCAATATTCAGCCTCAGCAGCATCATGACCTCCTGCAAATAAACAAACAAACATTAATTTCATCATCATCATGTGGATAAACAGCAGGAAGTAAAACGTTTTATTAAACATACCTCCCAATGTGCGGCTACAGGCAAACAGGTCTTACCTGTGAAAATATGCACTAAATGCATAAACAGCATAAAAACAATCAGGTCAACCATCGTTGACCAAACATCAGGCAGTCGGCCCTTCAAATTTCTATCGCTTCATGCTTTTTGCCCATTCTCTTGTATATCTGGTTCGAAATATGATGATGATGATCTCAGATTATACAAAGAAAAAATCGCCTTTCAACCATCCTTAGAATCCGGCCTTGCATCATCATCATATTTGCATCGGCGTGACTACATATGATCAGGGTGACAATTTTACCTTAGGCCGACGGCAACAGTTATACCGACGCCAAAAATCATGATGATGACCAACTATATGCCTTCTGTCTGTCCGCAGGATATCACAAAATATGATGATCCTCCTTTCCTAATGCTCTGATGAAAAGCACATCAGGATGTTTTGTTCTTGCTCATTCGGGAAAGAAAGACAACGTCATCATCATCATGATGAAGACAAACAGGAGGACTTGGAAAATGATCCTGCCGCTGAGGAAAATCATGATGACGTCATCGTCATCATCAGGCTTGGATAAAATGCAAAGGGATGACGTCACCGTCATGTTTCGTTAAGATCAGGAGGTAAATGGAATATCGGGTTCCCTCTAAGGAAGATGATCAGGTCATGAAAGCAGTATGACCCTTTTTTCGGCCAAGGCAATCCGCTCGGAAGGTCAGGATGATGAACATCATCATCATCATATACGCACTGGGTGATCAAAAATATGATCCTGCCGAAAGTCCTGATAACGTCATCAGGATATCCGGGGCTTGTGTTAATCTTCGAAGATGACGTCATCGTCATCATCATATTGGCGAAATGGATCACGCCTTGGAAAATATCCTGCCGAAGGAGAAGGTGATGATGATGTCATCGTCATCATCATATTTGCAAAATGTTATACTTGTTGGCAGGATAATACTACGAACTGTCGGGAAAGACTAACAAGATCATGATGATCTTGTTCAACATGACTTAAGAAATGAAAATCACCCTCCGCTTCGAAAGATAAGGTGATCATCATGATCACGCAAAAGGAGGTCAGGAGGATATTAAGAAATGTCGGGTCTCGAAATATCATGATGATGTTGATCACCAAGACTGTCGTGCGCGCGCAAATTATGCAGATGACAGATTTCTCTAAGTAAGGTGATATTATAATATCAGCATGATATTATAATATCGGGTGATGTTGGAATATCATGATGATGCTCGCAATGTTTCTAAGGTTACTCGACGGGTAAAACACACTAGCACTTAAGATTGACGTCAGGATATTTCGGGACTGCATGATATTCACCGGGTGATAGAGTAAGATCATGATGATGACCTTTGGCGATACAAAAGACCGCCCGACGGGAAAGGATTAATACGACCTAAACTTGACGTCCGGATGTTTCGACCTCAGGATATTATCGGGGGGCTTTCCAAATATCATGATGATGATGTTCATATAGCAATTATCAGGTTTGACCAAAACTTTGACTGCTCACAACTCCCTCATATGGATGAATTTTCAAGTGATGCAAAAGGCAAACCTGCATGAAATTTCAAGCTCTTTCCAACCATGAAGTTATAGAAACAAAATATGAACTTTGACAAACTAACCTCATGATGATGACCTACCTCATCCTGACCTTCATGATGATGATGCACCTGACTTAATTTTTACCAAAACCGCCAGAAACAGACAACACAAGCCAAAACAAAAGCTGGGTCCCTATTTTGCCAAGTCAAAATGGGGCGTGTTGTGTAACCACACAACAACTTGCCACCAAAGAAAACAACAAAATTCAAATGATTCAAGTGATGCGATCATATTCATCTATAGTATTCTAATTCCTTCTAAATAAAATCATCATGATCTTTGAATGATAAAGTTTCATTATGGTGATAAAGCTAACAAAGGATCAGGTGTGTGCAGATGATTAATTATCCTCATCTTGAAAGCAAGTTGAAAACATAAGTAACTGGTGTTAAACTACATAGTTGGAGATCATCCCTCATAGCCAACCTGGATAGAGCCTTGCTGCCAGCAGGTGTCTATAACCCCGGCAAGGTTATCTATACAATCTCCCTAAGTAGAGCCCCACTGCCAGCAGGCGTCCATAGCCCCGGTAGAGTTACTTAGATGGCCTAATTTTATTTTGTTTCTGATTTTCCTTTAAAAATTTTAAATTTGATATCATCATGTCTGCTCATTTGTACAAGGTGTAGTCACTTGCAGCTTTAGGTTGGAGATTGTATTGGTAGCAAGGGAGTCCCTTTAGATTTTTCACTTAACACCTATACTCATATCTTCAACAAACCCAAGGCTGTTAGGTGTTTCATTGTGTTTGATTCACTTTGGACAAGAAAAAGTACCCTGATGAAAAGACATCATAAACCTGATCATGAGTATTTATCAGAATGAATTACAATCTATATCTAAATCTGATCTCATCACTTGAATCCTAACAATTTAGTTATTTTCTTAGGTGATGAAGTGCATCATCCTGACTTACCAGAACAAGGTCCCAACCAACAAAACAACAACAACAACAAGCAAACACTGTACAAACAACTATACAAATATACAATATGATACACAAGACTGCCATGAAGTCACTCAGGCCTGGAAATAATGTTTGAGGAACTGTCCATTAACTGGCAATAGGACATCCTCACCTGTCAGGTTCTTAAGCCTATAAGTGCTGTCTCCTAAAATTTCAGAAATCTGAAAGGGACCTATCCATAGTCTATCGAACTTACCATGATCACCTTTCCTTTCATGGGCTTTATCCCACATCAGGACTAAATCTGATATCCTGAAAGCTTTAATTCTGGCTCTCTTGTCAAACCAGCGTTTGACAACAGCCTGATGTTTTGCAAATTGGTCAATTGCTTGGCTTCGTTTTTCTTCCAGATGCATCAACTGAAGCAACCTGACTTCCTGTTTATTATCTATGCCTAGATAGTCTTGGGCAAACTGCAGAGTAGGAATTTTCAAGTTTACAGGGAGGATAGGATCTACCCCATATACTAGCTGGAAAGGTGAGTTTCCTAATGCAATTTTCATTCTAGTTCTGTCTACCCATAAGGCATACTTCAGAAATGAATTCCATTCCCTGGGATTTTTCTCTATCAATTTTCTTATGATACTCAGTAAATTCTTATTGGTGGATTCTGCTAATCCATTTCCCTGGGGATAGTAATTGGATGAGAACTTAAGTATAATCCCATGATCAAAAGCCCAACTTGACAATTTAGTGGAAATGAAGGCAGAACCATTATCACTTACCAATGCATAAGGAGTTCCATACCTGGTGACAATGTTGCTTTCCAGAAATTTAATGACATCATCAGCAGTACAAGTTTTGCTGCTGATAGCTTCAGTCCATCTGGTACAGTAATCAGTAATTGTTAGGACATACCTCTGGCCTGAAGAAGATGGAGGATTGATTGGTCCTATGAAATCCATGCCCCATTGTGCAAATGGGCGCTCCTCCATCACTGGCTGCAATGGTTGTGCAGCATACTTTTCTCTGTTGGCAGCAACCTGGCAAACATGACAACATTTAACATGATCAGCTGTGTCTTTAAAAATTGTAGGCCAGTAATATCCTGCTCTGAGGATTGCATGTGTTGTGGCCAACGCTGATCCGTGGGCAGTTCCAAACTTGTCATGTAACTCTGTCAAGACTTTATTAGCTTCTTGTTTCTCTAAACATCTCAGGTATATCCCTTCATAATTCTTTTTAAACAGGGCTCCTCCCTTCATCATATATTTCTGGGATCTCATCTTTAAGGCTCTTCTCTGTGAAGCCTGCATCCTCAAAGGACATCTTCCAGTGATCAGGATGTGCCTGATGTCTGAATACCATTCTTTATTGTCTTTCTCATCTATCACATACTGTTGACTGATGATGTTTGGATCAGTTTCAGATATCATCTGGCTCAGAGCCTGTCCTCTTACTAGCTTCATGGGTGTGATCTCCATGTCATATTCTTGTAGCACCATAATCCATTTGGCCCTTTTTTCACCAGGTTCACTCTGCATCAGCAGCATCTTTACTGCTGCATCTGGTACCACAGCAATCACTTTGCTCCTCAGTATATAATGTCTGAACTTTTTTACTGCTCTGACTAATGCAAGTGCCTGTCTTTCAACATCTACATATATCAACTCAGCATCCCTGAAAGGACAGCTCATGAAGGCAATTGGTTTCTCTTCTTTATCTTCATTTCTTTGAGTTAACACTGCTGCAGAAGTATGTTCTGAAGCAAATGAGTAGATGTAGAAATCTTTTGTATAATCTGGACTAATGAGGACAGGAGCATCTGAAATGGCCTTCTTTATATCTTCAAAAGCAGCTCTGGCTTCTGGTGTCCAGTCAATTTGTGCATCTTTTTTCAACATGGCATTCAGTGGTCTGACAATCTCAGCAAAGCCAGTGATGAACTTCCTCACAAAATTTATCTTACCAAAATAAGATTTAAGCTCCTTTTTGCTTCCTGGAAGTGGTAATTTCATAATAGATTCCACCCTGTCAGGATCAATGATAATCCCATCTTCTGTGATCAGGTGGCCTAGTAACTTTCCTGTTGTGACCCCGAATATGCACTTCTTGGGATTCAAAGATATTCCATATTCTTCACACTTCTTCAGCACACTTCTGAGGTCAGCAACATGATTTCCCCTTTCTTTGGAGAACACTGTCAGGTCATCCATGTAGATGACTATACATTTTCCTATTAAGCCTCTGAAGGCTATGTCCATTGCTCGCTGGAATGTAGCTCCAGCATTTATCAATCCAAACGGCATACGTCTATATGCAAATATCCCCCATTTTGTGGTGAAGGCAGTCTTTAATCTGTCAATTTTATCAACCATCACCTGGTTGTATCCTGAAAACCCATCCAAGAAGGACATCATCTTGGCTCCATTTACCATCTGCAGAACCTCATCCAAAGAGGGCAAAGGATAGTTATCCTTTTCTGATGCTCTGTTCAGGTTCCTAAAATCCACACACAATCTGATGTCCCCATTCTTCTTCCTGACTGGTACCAGATTTGCCACCCAAGTGGAGTGCCTTACAGGAAAAATTATCCAGGCATTTAACAATTTCTTAACCTCCTCAAGGATGATGGGCTCAAGCAGAGCATTGACTGGCCTCTGCTTCTGTCTGAAAGGTTTTGCATCTGGCTTGAGGGGTATAGTGTGAGTTATGACAGAAGTGTCATACGTCTTCAGCTCGTCATAAGTCCATGCAATTACATGTATATAATCCTTAAGGGCTTGAGTTATTCCATCTAACTCTTCAGGTGTACAAACCTTACCCAACAAGACATTCTTCTTGTCATCAGCTTGTCCAATATTCACCTGTGAATATTGACCTCCATCTGCCTTAGGCAGATCCTTATGTTTGAGCATATTATCCAGATCAAAGGCTCTTTCTAATTCAATCATACCTTTGGGAATTGTGTTGCCAGGCAACTCTAAAATCTCATCTTCTTCCCAGACATGATCTTCCATACCATTTTCATCTATGATCTGAGCTTCAAATACATCTCTGTTTGATATGAAGTCCAGGATGTGCTGATCATCATCAAACACTTGGAGATTGGTCACATTGTCAGGTACCGAAGGTACTGACACCAATTCTACTGCAAATCTCTTCAGACCAGATATAGACAGTGGTTCCAGCGTACTGGCGGCCTGAGCAAGTGCATCTGCCCTTTGGTTCTGTTCTCTTGGCACGTGAACGAGGTTGAAGGCATCAAAGTCTTCAATCAGGTCCCACACACAATGTCTGTAATTTGACAGCTTTCTGTAGTTACAAGAGTAAATTCCCCTTACTTGTCTTACAACTAGTTCTGAATCTCCAAAGACATGCAGGATCTTCACCTTCTTCTTATGTGCAAACAACAGTCCATGAATCAGAGCTTCATACTCCGTGACATTATTAGTGCAGGGGAACTGTAATCTGTAAGCTGCTAAATGGGATTTCCCTGATGGATCAGTAAGGTCAATCCCTACTCCAGAACCTTTCTTGGATTTGGATCCATCAAACCTTAGGATCCAAGGCTTATCTTCAGCGGGACATTTATTTGAACTTTCCTTTTTCTTTGCAGCTCTGGCTGCTGCTCCGCCTGATATCCACCTTAACTTAGGTGTGCCATCTTCAAGCATCTTCCTGTTTCCTTTATCTGATGAGCCTGATGGCTTTTCTGTTTTCTCTTCCATCCTAGCAGGAGGATGATGCTCAGCACATACAACTGCATGCTTCTTCAAAATGTGCAAGCACAGTGAGCAAGTGGTTTCTGAGTGAGGCGCCTGATGCAGCCTACACCAACTTTTGATTAAAACCTCCTGGGGAGATCTACACTGTTGTGTCATTTTTTCTATTTCTTTGACCAGAAATTCTTCGAACTTCGTCAGGTCACTGCCTTTATCCTCATCAGACAACTCGTAATCCGGTTCCATGAAGCAATCACTACCAGGAGTGATCTTTTCCTTTCTCGCATCATTTGTCTGATTGGACACCAGGATCTCTTCTATTTTTCGGATATGATCCTCATCAGGATCCGTCGACTCTTCTGTTCCTGCAGAAGACAAATAAAAATTAGTATCATCATCATCATCAGATGTAGCACTCACCTCGGAATATGATGATGATGCTTCACTATACGTCTGCTCCAGCATGATCATGTCTAAGCATGGTTCGCAAGTCTTTTCCGAGTGTGCTTCTCCATGCAATCTGCACCATCCGTCGATCAAAATATCATTAGCAGGTATATTTAATAATTGACAACGTTTTATCTGAGTAGATAAATGCATCTGAAAATCCCTGAAGCGATCTATTTCATTCTCATTATCAGGATCATTATTAAGTTCTACGACTGGCATATCCTCATGATAATCATCATCATGATGATGATGAACATCAAGCATCAGGACCTCTTCTATTTGGACAGTTTGCGGCCTGATGTGATAAACTCCAGGTTCTACGTTTACATACATGATCTCATTTGTTCTGTTATATTCCGTGATCATATGTTTCATCCTAGGCTCAGCATCAATCCTGATCTGATTAGGTATACCTTTCCATGGCAACCACATGTGACTGAAGTCTGTGGACATGTATCCGTTAAGCGTTTTAGACCAGTCCCGGCTAAGCAACATCCCATATGTATCAGGTATGTCAACTACCTGAATGTCAATGTAATACTGGATCCTAGGATCAGACGCTAGCTGCATGTGAATATGAGTGAGTTCTCCTACGACACTTACTTCTGTCTTGTCCAGTTGAGTGACCTTCTTTAATGATTTAGCAGGATGCAGTCCTAATGCGTTGCATATTGACAAAGGCATAACATTAGTTGAGGCTCCTGAATCAACTAAGCAGTTGTGCAAATTCTTACTGAACATTCTTATGGTGAGGAGAAACGGTGGTGATTCAGTTTTATCTCTGTACAAGGTCATGTGAGAGGTTTCAGCAGCTTGGACTGTGGCTGACACTTTGGGCTTGACAGTGCTATCTTTAGCAGTATGGTCTCTGCTATTGGATTGACTCGAAAGGTGATTATCCTCTTTAGAAGCAGGATCATCCAGCGACTTCATGAATGCCCTTTTGATGGTAGGAGTTTTCAATAACTCAGATAGGGACAGGCTGATCTTGATTTTCTTCATTTCATCAGCCAAATAGCTGACTAACTTGTCGGATTCATGAGGTGTACCTGCGACTTTTGTTACTGTGTTTTGAGGAGACAAGTACTGAGCATTCACCTTAGGGAACCCAGGGTTATTGCTAGCCTTAGGATTAGGAGGTGTGTTGAAGTTGTTTGGAGGTAGAGATGATGTCAATGGACCGGCAGGTCTGTTGGCATTACTCCTCAGGTTATAATTATGCTTACCAGGGTATTGCTGCTGGTATGCATGTACTTCCTCATGCTCTCTTGTAGGTTCATTTTCATCCTCAAAAGGGAAGACATAATTTGCTTCAAAGGTTAAGGCAGATTCTTCACAGGTCTAATTATAATCCTGATGAGGCTGATTAGTGTAGGTTTCCAGCACAAAAGCTGAGTCATATCCACAAGGAACTATTTCATTTCCTTCTGCCTGAGGTGGATTTCCAGAAGTATTAGACACTTCAGTCTGAAAGATGCTGGCAGCAATCCTAAACTGTGGACAATCTAATTCTGCATGTGCATTGGTGTTGTGAATCCTGCACCAATTGGTAAGGGCTACTTCAGCAAGATTGACTCTAGTAGTCTGTTTGGCTTCACCAGGAGGCTGATTGTCTAGGGGTGATGGTAATGAACCATTATTTGGCCTGGAGTTCCACACTCTGGGCTGCCTAGGAGGATTATTGTTATTTGCAGCACTACTGTTGAAGTTATTGTTGTATCCTCTGTCAGGGTAATTTGGTCTGTCATTGGAATAACTCCTATTCTGCCCTGACTGTGAATAAAACCCTTGGTTTCTCAAGTGTGTTACTTCTGTGGTGAGCTTTCTCAACTGAGCAGACATTTCTTTGATTTCCTCTTTCTCCTCTTGAGCTTTGGCCACTACATTTTCAGTCTGAGGCTGGAAAAAGGAAGATCCATGGTTATTGTGGGATAGGTCTGTACCCTGAGGTGTCTGAGTATGTGCAGGATATTGTGGCAATTGGCCATTTCCATTAGGAGGAGGCATGATACTCAATGGAGGTACTTGCAAAGGTGCAGGCATGATTGCTGAAGGCATCACTGCTCCATTTGGATATTGTGCAGGATATTGCGAAGGATAAGCTGCAGGATACTGTGCTGGATATTGTGACTGCATGCCAGGCAAAGTAGGGAATGCTATATTTGGAGTAGGAGCAGGTATCAGCTGTTGATTTACCTTGATAGCTTCTTGAAAAGCTCCTGTCAATGTGGTGATCGCAGGATGTGTTCTCCTGATGAACATGGCGGTTAATGGATCCAGGGCTGAATAATAAATACTTCTGGCAGCATCATCAGCCACCACATATGGGGTAACTAGCTTGGACAACATTTTCTGGAACCTAGCATTGAAATTTGCAATAGGTTCATGCTCCAATCTCTTAATTGTGGCAAATAGGTGGTAATTCATGGATGGATCAATAGGGACCTTGAATCTGTCAAGAAAGGCCTTCTCTAAGACAGCCCACGAACCTACAGAAGATTGACCAAGACTGATGAACCAATTATAGGCCTCTTCCCCTAAGGAAAAAGGGAATAATCTGCACACCACATCCTGATGCTCTATTCTGGCTCTGCAGCAAGCTTCTTTAAACGTCCTGATATGATCATCCGCATCCTGATAAGGATGGTATTTTGGACAAAGCTTGTCCGGATACTTTGGTAACTCATGATACGCAGTAAAGGTCAATGGTGATTCCGCTGCAAAGAACGACATTGCAACCTGAAGGGGCTGAACTGGTGGTGCAGTTGGCTGAGGTTGGACTAAAGGTATACCCTGAGGTTGAACAGGAGGTGTCACGGGTATACCGGAAGGTATTTGCAAACCAACAGGAGTTACAGGAGGAGGTCCTGGTGAAGCTCTGGACGTACTAGACTCTGGAGTATGGTGAACGTCTACAGTCCTAGGTCTAAAACCTCTGACAGTCAATTCTTCAAAAATTTCACTATGTCTAGACCTGGTATTTATCCTGTGAGCCAGGATTTCTCGATTTGGAGGCCAATTAGCTGAAACTTTGCAAATATTGGCTGGATTCCACCGGACGAGGTGATATTTACGGTCAACTTGCAAATCAGACTAAATATTTACGCGATATTTGCGAAGATACTGCAAATATGACAGGATATTGGGATATTTCGACCAGTAGCACCAGATCTCACGTGTCTAAGGCTCAAATCCTCAAAGCTTGAACAAATTTATGCATCTTTGGCCAATATTTAGTGAATTTAAAGAAATCTACTGTAAAGCTTGCAATATTTATGTGAAATTTGGAAATCTTTACACAGAATGTGCAAATACAACCTTGTCGCAGCAAATATTTACGCAATATGATGAAATTCACAAATGATCTGAAGTTACCTTACTCTGAGCGTCATCAAACCTGAAAGTACTGATGATGAACGTGATCTTCTATCCTTGGCCCTCCTTCTAGCGCCAATTTATGTTGGTCATGATGTTAGTCACTCACAAACATAGAATAAAAGTTACACAACAACCTTTACTCATCTTGAAAGATACGATGAATTCAAAGAATTCATGATCCCAAGTCTCCGTTGATTAGGTCTTAATCTACTGACGTTACTCAGTGGTTGATGTGTGTTGCTGTTTTCCATTCAGGGGCCTTACGTGTTTCTGCACTGTTCATCATCATCATCTTCAAATATCCTGCTCTGGATGTTCGCTCTGCATAAGTCTCCAACAATTCTACCTCTGCACTGTAAATTTAGTCAAATAATGTGCATACAGGCTGATATTTGCATGATTTCTACCATTATTTATGATTCTTTGCATGATATTTTCAATACTACATGCATTTAACCAAATATGCTAAGGATCTTCAGTTACCTACGAGATTTCAGCATATTTCACTGTTTCTGCTTGTTATTTATCATGATTTGCAGTTATGGTGATGAATTAATGAAATTGAAAAAAGGAAAAGGGTTAGAGAGTGAGATTCCTAAAATTACTGGACTTAGATCACTGATTCACATACAAGCTCCCATACTTGCAATGAAAAGAAGGAAAACTAGAAATCATACTTCACCAGGACATTCCACAAATCCGCATGATCTAGTGCAAAGCTTCAAAGGAAAGTTGACAACAACATGTAATGAAATGAAAGCGCTTCCAGTTGAACACAGCATTCACCAGTACATATCCAGAAATCAACAAGAAGATTACGTAAAATTTACAATCAGGATGTAATCTGGAACTTCAAATTCATTCAGTATGCTCAAGAACAGGTACATTTACAGTGATCTGAAGAAAGAACCTTGACATTTCAACAATTCTATCCTCATTAGTCTCAGTAATCCAATCTCCTAACTTATTCTACAGTAATTGACTCTTTGCGCCAGATGCGTCTGTGTATTCTAATGTATTCCCTCCCTTTTTTCTAATGATAAGCTCTGGCTCTTATATAGAACAACTGCCAGAAAACGGTTACAATGATCCAAGGATCAGGATCCTCTCACAACAAACAACAGTCCAGATGAAAAGCACATGCTTCGCCAGTTAGCAAATGTACAGCTGGCACAGAATATTCCAGCATCTTCAACTTGATTCGGTCTCCAGCTGGCGAACAGCATATTTGACAATATCCTCCTCATTTCTGGCCCATGTTGACTCCATGCGCAACTTTGTAATTATCAGCTTCAGCAGCATCATCATGATCTCAACGCTCAGCTTCAGCAGCATCATCATGATCTCAATATTCAGCCTCAGCAGCATCATGACCTCCTGCAAATAAACAAACAAACATTAATTTCATCATCATCATGTGGATAAACAGCAGGAAGTAAAACGTTTTATTAAACATACCTCCCAATGTGCGGCTACAGGCAAACAGGTCTTACCTGTGAAAATATGCACTAAATGCATAAACAGCATAAAAACAATCAGGTCAACCATCGTTGACCAAACATCAGGTAGTCGGCCCTTCAAATTTCTATCGCTTCATGCTTTTTGCCCATTCTCTTGTATATCTGGTTCGAAATATGATGATGATGATCTCAGATTATACAAAGAAAAAATCACCTTTCAACCATCCTTAGAATCCGGCCTTGCATCATCATCATATTTGCATCGGCGTGACTACATATGATCAGGGTGACAATTTTACCTTAGGCCGACGGCAACAGTTATACCGACGCCAAAAATCATGATGATGACCAACTATATGCCTTCTGTCTGTCCGCAGGATATCACAAAATATGATGATCCTCCTTTCCTAATGCTCTGATGAAAAGCACATCAGGATGTTTTGTTCTTGCTCATTCGGGAAAGAAAGACAACGTCATCATCATCATGATGAAGACAAACAGGAGGACTTGGAAAATGATCCTGCCGCTGAGGAAAATCATGATGACGTCATCGTCATCATCAGGCTTGGATAAAATGCAAAGGGATGACGTCACCGTCATGTTTCGTTAAGATCAGGAGGTAAATGGAATATCGGGTTCCCTCTAAGGAAGATGATCAGGTCATGAAAGCAGTATGACCCTTTTTTCGGCCAAGGCAATCCGCTCGGAAGGTCAGGATGATGAACATCATCATCATCATATACGCACTGGGTGATCAAAAATATGATCCTGCCGAAAGTCCTGATAACGTCATCAGGATATCCAGGGCTTGTGTTAATCTTTGAAGATGACATCATCGTCATCATCATATTGGCGAAATGGATCACGCCTTGGAAAATATCCTGCCGAAGGAGAAGGTGATGATGACGTCATCGTCATCATCATATTTGCAAAATGTTATACTTGTCGGCAGGATAATACTACGAATTGTCGGGAAAGACTAACAAGATCATGATGATCTTGTTCAACATGACTTAAGAAATGAAAATCACCCTCCGCTTCGAAAGATAAGGTGATCATCATGATCACGCAAAAGGAGGTCAGGAGGATATTAAGAAATGTCGGGTCTCGAAATATCATGATGATGTTGATCACCAAGACTGTCGTGCGCGCGCAAATTATGCAGATGACAGATTTCTCTAAGTAAGGTGATATTATAATATCAGCATGATATTATAATATCAGGTGATGTTGGAATATCATGATGATGCTCGCAATGTTTCTAAGGTTACTCGACGGGTAAAACACACTAGCACTTAAGATTGACGTCAGGATATTTCGGGACTGCATGATATTCACCGGGTGATAGAGTAAGATCATGATGATGACCTTTGGCGATACAAAAGACCGCCCGACGGGAAAGGATTAATACGACCTAAACTTGACGTCCGGATGTTTCGACCTCAGGATATTATCGGGGGGCTTTCCAAATATCATGATGATGATGTTCATATAGCAATTATCAGGTTTGACCAAAACTTTGACTGCTCACAACTCCCTCATATGGATGAATTTTCAAGTGATGCAAAAGGCAAACCTGCATGAAATTTCAAGCTCTTTCCAACCATGAAGTTATAGAAACAAAATATGAACTTTGACAAACTAACCTCATGATGATGACCTACCTCATCCTGACCTTCATGATGATGATGCACCTGACTTAATTTTTACCAAAACCGCCAGAAACAGACAACACAAGCCAAAACAAAAGCTGGGTCCCTGTTTTGCCAAGTCAAAATGGGGCGTGTTGTGTAACCACACAACAAGTATCGGGTTCCTGAGTGACAGTGTGAACAGAGGAAAAACTGACTGACAGAACATCAGACTATTTTCTGGATGTGTTACTGATGATGGTAAAGATTGTGAAGGCATGAATCATATTTGGCCAACATGATTAATGATTTCTATAAGTATATGCTTGATCCGCATCACTTGATATGTAAGGATTCAGCTGACAGAACAGAGTTTGTGAGAAGATAGAATGTTTCGGGTGCCGACTAGAAAGATAATGAAATCACTAGTGTTGATATATATATATAGGATGGATTTAGTTGTGAGGTGTGAAAAATGTGATGTGAAATGTGAATAAGAGGAGAGTAGAGCAGAAGCAGTAAGAAAGATCCGGTATGTGAAAGGAAAGCAGAATAAAGAGAAGAGGAAAGATGAAGTGCAGCAGATCAGTGTACTGAGCCTAACCGGAACTGAACTCCAACATATGTGGATGCTTCCAATCAATTCAAGTATTGTATAACATTCTTTTGTAGACAGTGTGTCTCCTTGTAGGCAGTGTGCCTCCTTTGTGAGCAGTGTGCTTGGGCAGTGAGCCCTAATTGGCAAGTGCCATTTTGTAATTCCTTATTCTTCTAACAGAGAATAATCTTTGGGTTAATCACCCCGTGGTTTTCTCCCTTAATAGGGTTTCCATGTCAAAAATATTGTGTCATGTGTTTTTCATTTCATGGTAATGTTTGTTTGTTTGAATTAATGCTGCATTGATTAATAAGAAAGTTCAGAAAGAAGAAATAATTAGGATAACTGATCCACCCCCCCTCTCAGTTATCAACAAATTCAACACACTTTTGACATCAATGACAATCTATCACTATCAGAATGTTCAGATGACAAACCCCTATGGGAAAAGATCATAAGTGATAGCCTAGATGAGGGAATGAGAAGGCTGGGAGGGAAGATGAACATGTTCCATATGACTTCCTATGTAGTATATGCCTATGCATTTAGAGGCACATTCAATGGATTGGAGATAGTAGGTAGGGTTGGATATAACCCTAGGGATGTGAACATCTGGGATCATTACCCACAATTAAAAAGAAGATAGTCTCTCCAACACTATAGAAGAGTGAATGATTCATTCTCTATGCATCTGGTCAGGACCATGGAAGAGGACAGAGCAAAGAGATTGAGTGTGGAAGCTCAAACTTCTATATACAAACATGGGGCTTGGTTCATCTAATTCCCCACATTTTCATACATAAGAATGGAGGGTTTCACTAGGCAACCTCTCATGTTGCCAAGATATCCAAATGATAAGGTCATCCTCATGGAGTTTGCTAGACAGATATTGCCTTCAGTAGAGGCTTATATTGAATAGGGAAAGATACCAAATGTCTTGTTTCCTATCATGATTGGTTGGTATATGTGCTCTAATAGGGAGAGTGTTAGTGTAATTGGAGGACTAAACCTGATGCACTTGCAGCCCTTCTCATTGGCCAAACCATATGATCCTTATGGTAGGATACTAGCATTACATAAGAAGCCTATGCATCAAAAAAACATTGAAGATTTCAGGGCTGATTGCGATGATGATGTGGAAGTTAGAAGGAGAGGTTACCAAAGGTTTACCTTAAATCAGATATGCACCTTGGAATGTATGCCGGTGCCTACCTAGCTATATGAAGATGATGGTAAGATGATATCCCAAGAATACGAGGACAAAAAGGTATACAATGATACCATATTAGCTCCTGAGTGGAGTCAGCCAGAGGAAACCTCCTTGGACTAGATAACTAGGAAGATCATGCAATTGACCAAGGAATGGGTAGGAAATGAGATCACCCAACCAAAGAATAAAGGGGTAGCCCTCACTGTGGACAATAAAAGAAAGAGGCAAGAGCTATCAGATGAGGAGTATGATGATTTTCTCTAAGAAAAGAGGTAGTCAAATGGAGAGCTACAGGAAATCAAAAATTAAGGAAGCCAAGTAGCTGGGGTGATGGTCATTCAACAACCCCAACCAAAAGGAGATGTAGCTTCTACATTAGCTACAACATCACCTTGTACACTTGCAAAACAAAAGATACTTGTTGCAAAGCCTGCACCTGTTATTGTGGAGGAGGAAGAATCCTTAAATGATGTGTTGTTAATCAAGAAGAAAAAGAAGAAAGTCCAAGCCCCACCTCAAAAGAAACATAAATCTATTATGAGGGGAACTGTGGATATAAACCCCATTCTATTGAGAGGAGCAGGTGATGAAGTGATGCAGAGAAAAAGGAAGAAAAACTCAGTCTCTCAATCTCATTCCTTCATAGACTGTTCTTAATGTGCAATTATGGCACTCATACTATAACCAACCAACACAAACTTGTTCAACACATAACCAACACATGGTCTCTGACCAAATAACTATGTTCTGTACTTGCAAGGATAGAGGACAGCAAATGACAGTTTGACTGCACTTTGATAGTGGAATCTCAAACTATATTTCACAACAATGGGTTATGACACCTATTCTTTCTTCATCTTGACATTGAGTCTTTGTAGACTACAAAACCAAAAACTTACTTCTTCCCTCAATCTCTACAAACTAATCACATGGAACACTTTTAAATGATATATGTGATAGGATAAGACCATACAAGGTCATTGAGAACTCAGACTTAACAACTTTGTTTTAGTGCCTTCATAATCTGCCCTTACAACTAGAAGCCCTTCACTCAGGACAATCAGTCCATAGCTTTGAATTCTAGCATAGAACACAAGGAGTAAATACACATTTAAATCCCTCTTTGAACCATTCTAAACATGTTTGAAAATCACATGTATTGTATTATAACAGAAACTCCCACATGGACTAGTACTCTGCCCCTTAACCCTGAGTAATGCATTCCTAACTGTCAACCCTGTGTCTTCTTGGTATTCTCCCAATATAGGGATCTTGCAACCTTTACCATGGATTAAAAACATTAAAAACATCTTATTTAATCCCTTCTAGGGTTTACAACCACTCACTAAAACAAAAGCTTGCCTCATACTTAGTCCTATCAGTGACAGTCATAACCAATCATAACAGGACTGATTTGTTCAATGGTGCTAACACTTTTCCTTTTATCAAATTTAACCTGAGGAACATTAAAGTATATCACTTACTATGCTTCCCAACTAATACCACCATAAAATAGGTTCAACCCATACTAAAGTCATCAAAAACACATAATTTCTACTCTTTTACTAGTCTTAAACAAGACAAAACAGTGCTAGGGCATGATAGAAATAGGACCCAACATCCTCCATAAACTCTGCAAACTTGGAATCAATGAAAATACACATTGAACTATCTTTTTCCTAGTTTTTATCTTATTCCATTAGGTGAATTAGGAGAAACACCATTTTAAATACTGATTGATTACCCTAAGACAGGGTTTTAACCACTTTCAGAGAAATCACAACAACTAACTCAAAATAGAACCAAAATTCATGGGACAAGAAGAAAATGGAAGGTGATTGAATGCACTACCATTTACAATCAATTAGACATCATTTCCCATCCATACCAGGCTGTACAACAACTAAAATAGCAAATTTTTGATGAAATAGACAGGAAACAATGGTTTTCTTTATTGAACTTTCATTTCTTCAATCACCCACGAATTCTTAAATGGATACAAGGCCTTTTAAAGTCATTACGACTTGTCCTTTCAGTTTCTAACTACCTCCAAATGAATGAAACTACTCTATGACCTTTCATCTTCCATATGTTGCATTGCAACTTTATAATTTTGCATCATTTACACAAATTTGAACTTAGACCTCTCTTAGTGACTTTAATAAAAGGAAAATGACTTAAATTATCTCATTACATTGTTAAATCATCAAATTTCAATCAAACTCCTATGGAAACATCAATTTGTGAAGGTGCTCCTGCACCATACAACCAACCAACAAAGATTTCCAAGTCCCTTGGAAATGTATCTACAAAACAAAACTATCTTTTCCTGCATCTCTGTCTGTCTGTTCATCTTCTTCAACTTTAGTCTTCCAATCTTCAGACTAATAGGAATGGTGACCAACCAACCAACAAATCAAACTACCATCTTCATAGAGCATCCTCAAGCTCCTTCTACTCCCATCAGTGGAGTACTCTTCAGGCTACAACCCCAAGTGCTTCTTCAGACAGGTATCCATCTCTCTACTACTTCACAACACCAACTCACCAAACCATTCATCTCACCCAACAATAGATCCTGGTGATGCAGCTGATGGTGACAGGTTGTCATTGATGTCAAAAGTATGTTTAGTTTATGATGTAAAGTTGCCATAGTTGTTACAGGACATCAGGAGGAGATAGTATGTTACAGGACATCATTGCACAGAGATGTGGACTTGGTTTGATGTAATGTAGTATTGATGATAAGATGGATTGATGTTATTCATTCTTTGGTGGTATCTATGTGATCTTTGGTTTATTTGGTGTGCAAATGGTATTGAATACAGTGACATTTGATCTTAGTTATGTTGAAGTATCTTTCAGATTGTTATGGGTGTTGGTTTATCATTGATCATAGGACTTGTTTGATCAGTAAGGTTGCAAAGATTCTTTCAAGATAGGAGCAATTCAAAGGTTGTGTCTTCATCAAGTTGTGGCTTCAAAAGATGGTTATGATGATCAGGTTCATGCTGTTTTATCATTCTTGTGATCTTAGATAGTAATGTTCAAATCTCCAAGAATGTATTAGTAATAATTAATTACAAGAGGTGTTGTGATCTCTTTGCATAAGAGGTGTTGTGATCTCATTGCATATGACAGGATTAATTCATTGGTCTATGCAGAATCATATCCTTTTGAGTCTAAGACACATATCTTCTCATCTACCCTATTTAAGGTTTGTGTTAAAAGGAGACTAAGGGGTCAAAATTCCTAAATGATGGTTATTAAAAGCCTTTATTTCCTATTATCCTATTTGTGCTCTTTTTACTCTATATACAGCTGACCTGTGTTCACAGGTCATTACATTTGTAGTTACCTGCTAGAGGGCTTCTTAAATATACAACCACCGGCCCCATTATATATCTTTACCTCTAGTTGCGGTTTCATCCTTATATGGGGAGTGGGCTTCTTAGTTTGAATTTTTGAAGATTATTAAAAGTGCCCCGAATATGAAGACTATTAAAAGAACCCCAAATATCTTATTCAAAGTCATCTAAAAATCTTTATAAAATTTGGAGCCCAAAAGCATCGGTTATTTAGTTCTTTTTAAAGCATTGAATATGCTTTATTTAATAGAAAGTTATGTTTTTCCAAAACCATCGAATGGAATTCAAAGGGTCTAGGCAACATGAAAACCGGCCCTCTCACCGATGACACAATTCTCATGTGATGGCAGCATAAAGCAAGCGGTGGTAAATAACAAGATTTTGTATTATAGAAAAGGCCAACGAATGATGTGTGAAACTGACCCTAAGGAGGAGGCCCGAGCGGGAAAATGAAGGATGGTTTTTTGTTTAAATTGTGCATAAGTATATTCAATGGTATTGAGTGACATGAACACCAAAGAAAAGTCAAAAAGGTGTTTGAATAAGCTATGTTCATAGCTTTGTCTAAATATTTGGAATTTTGTTTAAGGCCATTTCTAAATATTAATCGGCCTATATCCATATTTTTTAGAATTTTAAAAATGGTGAGTCTTTTTTAAAAGGCTATTGATTGGCTTTTGTAATGATAAGCATTTTCTAAATTAGAAATTGTTTTTTCTAATTTAACAACCCCAAGAGATGATATCAAGATTCTTTTTTGGAGAGTTTGTAAGGATCAAATGAAAGTTTTTTTTAATGATTTCTTTTGGAGATGACTAATGGTTTAATGGATTTAAATCCATTGAAGTTTTTGCAGAGACAAGAATGAGGGAAGATATGAAAGATGAATGGATTTCTTTGATGAAGAGAAAATAAATAGTGGAAATTATTCATGATGGCAAACTTAATATCTGGATCTATGATATCCTCAATTGTCATTGCTCTTTTATTAAATTTGGATCTGATAGCCTCACTCACAATTTGGTTCTTGACTGATTTGAGAGTAGGTAACCCACTGGATGAGTGCAATCCGGTCACCGCCCTGATGGCATCCCTTGTGATCTTAAATGGCCTCATTAACCCTATGAAGTTGTCATGCACTTGGCTCAGAATATACCAGACCCATTCATCTTCTACAAAATAGGGGAAATGAATGCACTATACAAAATGCTTGTCCCGAATGGCTTTGTATTGAGGTCTAAGTTCAAATGATTCATCTATTAGCTGCTTATGATATATATCCATCAACTTGGATTCCCTGAATTCCTCAATATTCACATGAATGTATGCCCTAACGTCTTCAACATGCAAAACCCCATGTGGAATGCTAGAGAATGTGCCTAAAGGATCTACTTCTAAAGATTTATAAGGGTGTTTCTTGAATTTGGGGCACGGCCTATCAGAGATTTTCACAACATTCAGAGTAGCCATCTTTCAACAGATTCAGAGAGAGATTTACAAGAGTGAAAAGTACCTTCTTACACTTCTAGGGTTCACGAAAGGAGCTGAAAAGATCGTTGGATGACTTGAATTCTGCGATTGATCCTTGAGAGAGATAAAGTGAACTTGTTTGCAGCGCTCTTCTTATCCTTTTCACTAATGCAAATGTGCAAATGACGAGAAAATGGACCCTTTTATCTCTGAGCAAACCCTAATTCTATTTTGCAATAAATGCACAACTTAAGTTATTATGGTTGCCTTATTTTCCTTATTTTGAGAGAGATCTTTCCAGATCACTGAGATGCACTTAGAATTATTCTTGGTGAAAATGACAATATATCTCCCTTTCTCCAATTATACCATCCAACCACATATCCAAATATTTCAATTTTAGATCATACCGGATCTAACTGTGAAAGTCCTACTTTTGCTGGATGACTGTCAAACTGGATTAATCTTGGATTATTAACCTTTTCAAACTTCTTGTAGATCTTTCAAACCTTCCATGCACCAATTTCAAGCACCAATTGATTGTCTAGGGGAATTTAATTTCCTTTAAGACTCCCCCTGAGCCAGAGCTCATCTATTCAATTTCTGGAAGGAATATCAGCACCAGATTCTGGTACAGATCTATCCCCAACATTTTTTGTAATTCTCTTCACCCAAATCTTGTTTATCTCCCTTTGAATTTCATCTACATTCACTTTTCCTTTTCCTTTGTCTTGGTTTTTATTATGATGCACTGGACCCCTTTTGTTTTGATTCTTACTTCTACAGAATTTGGCAATATGACCGGATCTATTGTAATTGAAGAAAACAACATTTCTTTGCACATTCGGCTGGTATCCTCTTGATCTACATTGATTAGCCATGTCCCATTCTATTGCATGCAAAGCATCTACCATTGAATGAATTGCTTATTTGCAAATTTCTACATTCATGAGATTTGTGACCATACCTTTTGCAGTTAAAACACTGTCTAGAGAAGGATGGAATAACCTGATTCATTCTTCTTCTACACTGATTTGCTTTATGACAAAAGTTATTGCAATTATGGTAGTATCCATTGAAGGATGGATATCTTTAAGCATTTGGTTGCCTTACCAGAGGTCTTCTAGGTCTGTTCCTTGGATTTCTTGCTCCAGATTTCTTCTGACCAGATCCAGAGCTTTCACCTTTCTCATACCCCAACCCTTGCTTGTCATCTACCCTCTTTTGGCTTGCAAGAAGAACTTCAAGTTGAGTAGAGATTATCTTGAATTTCTCTTTGTATTCATTTATTGTTTGAAGATCCCTTTTAAGAGTGTCAATCTGATTCTTAAGTTGTTCTTCATTGTCTCTAACTTCTTCAAGATTAGATTTTAGATGCCTGATTATTCTGTCCATTTTGTGGTAGTCTTCTGACTTCTCCTTGAGAGATTGTCTTAGATCATCTTCAGTCTTTCTTTTCTCTTCAATTTCTTGGGTGAATTTCATAACTCCTAATTCCATTTCATGTCTTACCATAATGACCTCTTTTGATAACTTTTCACATAACTTGGTTTTCTCCTTCAGATCTTCATTTGTATCATTGGCTTCACCTTGACTTCCCAATTGTTGAAGTAGTTCCTTTCTCTTTTTCATAGAGATACTCAGTTTCTCTTTTAGTTCATTTATGAAATAATCAGCCTATTTGAGTCTTTCCTTCAAGGTGTTGACTTCGGAGTGAGATTGCTTAAGATCATCTAGGGCAGATTGAAGTTGTTCCCTCATACCATAAATATCCATTGAGATTCCCAGATCTTCCTCAAGCTGTTAGGCTCTGTTTGGAGGAACTTGGCTCTGATACCAATTGTTGATAACTTAGAGGGGGGGTGAATCAGTTATCTTAATTATTTCAACTTTTTGATCTTCCTTAACGATTGGTGCAGCATTAAATCATATAAGCAAATAGAAATAACATCAATACACATGACACAATGATTTTGACATGGAAAACCCTGTTAAGGGAAAAACCACGGGGTGACTAACCCAAGATTGTATTCTCTGTTAAAAGAATAAGATAGTACAAAATGGCACTTGCCAATTAGGGCTCACTGCCTACAAGAGACTCACTATCTACAAAATATAAAGAAGGTAACAAGATACTTGAACTGATGAGAAGCATCCACACATGCTAAGGTTTAGTTCCGATTAGGCTCAATACACTGATCTATTGCACTTCATTCTTCCTCTTCTTTGGTGTTGCTGTCTAGTCACATACTGGACCTGTATTACTGCTTCCAAATAATTCTCTAGTTTTCTTTGCACTTCACAATATGCCACACACACCTTCTCATCGAAATCCATCTGGTATATATATCTGTACAAAGGATTTCAACATCTTTCTAGTTGGCATCCAGAATACTCAGTATTTTCTCAAACTCTGGTCTGTCAGCTAAATCCTTGCTTACCAAGTGATGCGTATCAAGGAGATGCTTATAGAAGTCATTAATCATGTCGGCCAATCATGAATGATACCTGAGGAAGCTTGATCACCATCAATATCTCATCCGGATTAAGGTCTGATGCTTTACCAGTCAGTTCTTCCTCTGTCTACTCTGCCAAATAGGGACCCAATGCTTAGGTGCTCATATCTCTTCACTCTTTCTTCATCAGAGGCTCATCAATCCCTAGAATCTATTAGTCAAGGTACTCCTCTTGACTTCCCCAAGTCCACATTTTACTAAGATACTTCCTTTGAGAGATCCAGACCTGATTGTCAGACATTGTTGCATGCTCTATTCTTGGTCACCGTACCAAAATACTCTTCACTCTGACTTTTGGTATAGACACACTGTGTCCTACGGATGTGTGGGATGGACTTTGTTGCCATCAATGACAACACTCATGAAGCCACAGTGTCTCTTGCCAAAACCCCAAACAACTAACTGTACCCCCGTCTATAATCAAAACCTGAAACTCTGGGGCTAGATATATAAAATAATTTAGATGAGTTGCCAACTTTTTGTTGATGAAATTATGAGTACTACCTGAGTCAATCAATGCTATTACTTTCTTCTTCTTTAAGAAACCCACTACTTTGAGAGTTTGTGGTGCACTGAAACTTGAGAGTGCATGACAAAAAATGATTAGTTGAGAATCATGTGATTCCTCACTTGACTCCCTATCCTCCTCTAATATGGGTTCCTCCTCTTCTTCCTCACTTGGACCTTCAATATAGAATAATTTCTTTTCACTACATTTATGTCCTCTACTATATTTGCTATCACAATTAAAACACCCCTTTTGCTCTTTTCTCCTCAATTTGCTATGGAGTCAACCTAGTAGTTTGAGGAAGAGAAGGTGTTGAATATCCTTTCTCTCTTGTCACATTATCCCCTTGCTTTCTAGGAATCAAATACTTCTCCTCTACCCTATGTGCCAAGATAAAAAACTCATTTGCCAAGTTAGGACTAAACATGCGTACCTCATGTTGAATGTGATACTTGAGACCATCCAAAAATAAATCATTCAAGTTCTCCTCTGTAATTGTATCCACTCTTAAGGATAGATTTTGAAATTTTTGAATATAATCCTTAACTGATCTTGTTTGTTGAAGTTTAGAAAGCAGGCTGAAGAAGTTGTCTGTCACACTATTGCTATATTGTTCTTGGAGTTCTATAAAAATTGACCACGAGATGGTGAGACCCTCTTTCCTCTGATGAGTACAAAGCCAATGATACCAAATGAATTGATATGGATCTAGATATAGGGAAGCCATCGTGACCTTTTGTCCATATGGGATTTGATGTACTTCAAAAAAATTCTCCATTTGGTTTATCCATGTTAGAGGATCCTTACCATCAAACTTGTGCATATCCACCTTTGGAAACAAATTCCTAGATCCCATAGGAATATTAAAATTTGTGTCATTATTAGCTGACTTAAAGGTTTCACCTTGGTTGCTTGAGAACTCCTTTCTTGGTTCATTCATATATGCGCTCAACATGCTTCGTATATCTGATATATCTCCTCTTAGGTCACACATATCCCTCTTAATTGAGGAAACCTCTTCCTTGACTTTACTTATTTCCTCATTGGGATTACTATCCTCTATTGTTTCCCCATCCTTATTAGAGGATTTCCCTGGTGTGGCAGCATTCTTTTTGCCTCTTGTTGTAGGCCCTATCATGATGGAAACCAATATTTTTGAAATAAATCACACAAATGAAATGTAAATTCTATGAAATTTTTATTTTATCTTACTAGGGCCAAGATACCACTTACCCAGAAAAAACTTCAAAACATTAGTAAATTTGCTGCCTTGAGAGTGAATTTTTTGGAAACCCTAATTTTGCAATAACTCACTTATTTTGCTTCAATTTTGTCCATGCTTTGGACTATAGGCTCCTCTATTATGTATTCAAAACCCCAATAGAAATTTTGTTCCAATTCGGCAATATGTGAGATATTTAGATCTAAAATAAATAATGTAGAAATCATAATTTTGCAATAATTCTCTCAAATATACTCCAATTCCTCTGAAATCTGGACTGTAGCTTTTTTAATATGGTCTTCAAAAACCCTTTAAAAATACTTAAAAAATTCAGTAAAATCTAAAAGTTATACTCTTCCCAAAATTGCCTCCAATGTTGAGAAAAAATCTTGCCTCTACGGTGCCAAGATCATGCTCTGATACCACTTGTAATGAAATAACTTGCACAAATGGAAGAAGATAATATGAAATATTCTACAAATAATTGATAATAGCTGAGAATAAAAGTCCACTTAGAGGGGGTAACCTCCAAATATCTCCAATGAGAACACACTTCACAATATGATGATGAAATAAGATTCACATCCTCCTATATATACCTAATTATGCTTAGGATGAATAGACATACCCCTATATAACACCTAGTCTAACCTATCTAACTAAATAATAATATAATAATGATAACATGACTTAATTAGGAGTTAAGATATCCACAAGATGACTATTCATAACCCTATGTACACCAATATTAAGGGTGTGGCAGATTATGATTGATGATTGGTGAAGGTTGGATGAAGGATGAAAGATGGAAATGGTGTATCACCTATGCCTAAGTTTGGGTACTTCCTTTGTATTTCATACTACCTACATACCCTATATCCATGGGATCAAGGCACTTAATGATAGAGATGATATGTAGTTCTTAGAATGTTTTATTGATGGTGATGATGAAAGTGGATGGATTGATTGAATTATGGATTGATGGGATTGGTTGGATGTTTGATGATATGTGATGTTGTTGATGGGATGTTAGGTGATGATGCTTTAAGTATCCACTCCAAAGACTAAGCGCAAGCAAGTGCCCCCAGTATGGGATAAATTTATTATGAACGGTGATGGATTAGATGACCTAGGTCTAGATGGATGATAGACAAAATGATACCTCAACTCAAACAATTTCCAAAACCATGATAGGAGTAAGCATGGGGATGGAAAAGAGAATGATCTTATTATGGATGGATAGATTGATTATGGTATAGGTGAAGTTTATTAGGGATGGATGGTATGGAAAATAAAAACTGAATAGATGGTAAGAGTTGGTTCTACACATAGTGCATGTTTGCCAAGTTTTCACTATGGTATTTATCCAAGGTGCTTTTTTACCAAGTTTTCACTAGAGGATGGGTTGTATATTTTTACTAATTTTTTTATGGGATATTACAAGGATCAAGAATAAAATCTCTTCAGATGAATGCTGTTGATGGGTTCATCCAAAGGAATACCTTTAGGTGTTGAGAGAGCATAAGCTCATGATCCATAGACCGTTGTGATCATAAAAGGTCCTAGCCAATTAGGTTCAAATTTGCCTTTCTTTTCATGATCCTATTGATTCTTCTGATTTTCTTTAAGGACAAGGTCTCCTACATAGAACCTTCCTTCTCTGATCATTTTGTTGTAGCTATGGTGAAGACAATTTTGATGAACTTGAAGATGATTGATGGTTGTGAGGCATCTTTGGTCTAGTATCTCTAGATCATTTAGTTTGAATATTATGTGTTCCTCATCAGAAATGATATGCTATAGTGACACTCTCAGTGATGGGATCTCAATCTCAACTGGTAAAATAGCTTTGGTACCATATACAAGATCATCGGGTGTAGCACCAGTGGGAGTTTTGACACTTGTTTAATAGGCCCACAAGGATGGATTAAGTTGTAGATGCCAATCATGACCAGCTTCATTAACTATCTTTTTAAGGATTTTGATAACGGTTTTGTTAGAAGCCTCAATTGATCATTACTCTAGGGATAGTAAGGTGTAGAAAACCTATGTTGGATATGGAATTTGTTGCATAACACATGGACTTCTTGGTTCTTAAAAGGATGTCCATTATCAGTAATAATGGCTTGTGGAACTCCATATCGGCAAATGATATAATGAAGGATAAATTTGGATATTTCTTTGCTAGTGATATAAGTCATTGGTATGGCTTCAACCCATTTTGTAAAATACTTTGTGGTAGTAATGATAAACTTGTGGCCATTGGATGAGGGTGGATGAATCTTTCCTATGAGGTTGAGTCCCCACTGTGAGAAAGGCCAAGGGGTAGTAACAAGTTGTAGCTCATGAGCTGGAGCATGTATCAAATCCCTGTGTTTTTGACATTGTAGACATTACTTAGCAAACTTTGGTGCATCTTGCTCAATGGTTGGCAAATAATATCTAGCTCTCAAGAGTTTCTTGGTAAGGCTAGGGCTGGTAGAATGCGAACCATAAACACCTTCATGTACCTCATGTAAGGCAACTTTAGCTTCTTTCGAGTCAAGACATCTAAGGAGGATACCATCGAGACTCTTGTGGTATAGGGTTTCTCCAAGGATGGTGTAAGGAGAGGCTTGGCAGATAAAGGTTTTGTGTTGTGTTTTGGATAGTTGGAATGGAAAGGTACCATTCAGGAGGTACTCGTATATATCCTTGTACCAAGAAGAATTGGGCCCAACAATTTTACATACAAGATCATATTGCAGAACTTCAAAAGCTGGGACCAAAAGTTGTTCAACTAAAAATTCACATCTGTGTGAGTTAGAAGGCATGTCTAGAAGAGAACCGATTATAGCCATGACATTCACTTTTTTATTGTTTATCCTAGAGATTTTCTCAAATGTGATCTTTGAAAAGTATTGTAACGTTAGGAAATGTCCCCTTGGGGGCTTTTCCCTCTTTAGGTTTAGCTCCTGGGTCTTTTACATGCATTTAGGACATCTTACTTCATAATTTGGCATCCCCATGGAATGAGCCCTAGGTAACATGAGAAATGGGACCTAGGAGGACCCCTTGAGTTTATCCCTACCCAAAATAGGGGGGAGGAATTGGGTGCCTGTGCCCTAGTGCTACTCTATTTTGAGGCAGTCCCAATTTTTGGGTGTCAGCTTGTGACCGTTATTTGAGTCCTATGCCGACACGGTAAGTTTAAATTATGAAAATCTTGGCGGGAGTGTTTGTAGTTGCATATAAAAGTATGTTTAGGCATTCAATTGTAAAATAGATGATTACTAGAAAGCTATTGTGTTCTCAAGGTGATTCAAGGCTATCAATGTGTTGCAAGAGCAGATTTGTGTGGTCTATGTGTTTGTGTTTGGAGATTTGAGCATCCATTTCATCATGGAATGAAGAGCATCTTCCTCCCATGATATCTTCACTACAAGGTGACATTATATTGTGTTTTCATCATTATTTCATTTGGATTTTTTCCTCTTCCTCCCTAGGCACACACTTTTTATCTGATAAAGGTGTTTAGAGACTTAAGTGTCCCCTAGGACTTGACTAAGGCAAGCCTCTAAACACCACAACCCCATCCCAAAGTTTTCATGGTTGCAGGTTATAGGTTGTGGAGCTAGACAAAGTGAAGTTTTAGGAAGGCATCTTGAAGTGTCAGAATTGTAGAATAGGAAGAAAAATAGCACCTTGGACTTGGGCACCCGCTCATTAGTCCTCCAACTTCTGTGACGGGAAAATCTCTAGAACAACAGGGAAGAGTTGTAGACTGATTTTCCAAATCCGAAAAAAAAGTAGGGCATTGGACTTGGGCACCCACTCTTTTGTCCCTGACTTTTCCACCTTGAAACCCTAAAAATAGGTATTTTATGATTTGATATTTTGCTTCCCTCTACAAGAGCTTTTTCTATTATTCTTTCATTTGCAATCGTATTTGTGAAATTAAGGTTTTAATGGTCAATTACGCTTAAGAGAAGGAAAATTGATAATTAAATATCCTAATCCAAGTTTCCCTACATTTCACAGTGATCTAGGGTATGATAGTGCATTGTCACTCGACCCTAGATCCTTGAATGTATAGGGTGAAAGGAGGATTCAAACATCTTACAACACTAAACTAAACAATCCCAATTTTACCCTAAAAATTTTGATGAACCTATGTTTTTGGAATTAATTGCAACTTTTTGAGTTTTTTTCTTCATATTTGGATTGATTTCATTCATACATATAGTTATTCATTTTATTGCATTGAGAAATTTTTTTAAAATTTTGAAAATTTTGAAAAATTAAAAAAAATTTGCATTGTTTGGGTTACTAAATTGCATCAATCCTTTCTAATTTTCCCTAATTAATGATTTTTTCATCATATATGATATAAAATACATAAAATTACAAAAAATAAATAGTTTGCATTGCATTTTCGTCATTAATTTGCTAGGCTTTTGTAGAAATTTCGACAATTTTCATATAACCTAGAAATTCCAAAATCTAGGGTTAGTAGGAAAAATCATCTTTCAGATTTTTATAATAATTTTAGAGGCTCATTAAAATTATAATTTGTTTTTATTCTTTCATTTTAGAGTAAATTTGTATTTAGATTTAAAATATTTGCATTTTTGCATAGAAAATTTCAACAAAAACTAGCAATTTTTATGCATTTTCATTAGATTTGCATTGGCATTTTGCATATTAAATATTGGAATTCATTTTAAGATCTTAGTATGTTTAATTTTCATCATTCATCATCCTTAAAAACATTCATATAGCATTTTGTGTCAAGATCTCAAAACCTAGGGCTTGAAAAACATTGATTTTCACTAGATTTGGCCTTATTAACTCTCTAAATTTGCACCATAGGCATGTTGTGAAGGGTAATTTTGAATTAATTGGCTATTATCAGGGTAATAATTTTCTTCCCCTCCTAAAAATATTCACAACACCTTTTTAACTGGCTCTTGTATTGAAAATTTGGTGAAAAACTACACATTTTTGCTATTTTTGCCCTAGGGTTTGGCCTAGTTTGCACTCCAAGTGTTTTGTGATAAATTTTATGGATTGAGGTGACTGATATCATTTCTTTTATTTTCTATAACTCCTAAAATTCATTACAACACCCCTTTTTCTAGGTCTTGGAGTTGAAAAACTGTGAAAAATAGCCTATTTTTGCTATATTTTCACTAGGGTTTGTCCTTAAGTGACACTAAAAGTGTGTTGTGACAAATATTTTGACATTAAGTGGCTGTTTTCACTTATATATTTTTCTATCCATCATAATTTTCCTCACAGCACCCTTTGTTATGCTCTTTTGCATTGAGTTTTGGTGACAAAAGTGCCTATTTTGACATATTTTCACTATATTTTGACTTGGCATTATCTTGGATTTGCATTGAGATTGGGTTGTGAAGGATATTATTACTTTTTTGGACTGATATTAGAAATATAATTTTCTTCCCTTGATAAAAAATCCTTATCACACCTTTTATTCTATTCATTTGCATTAAAAAGGTACAAAAAATCAAGTATCTTAGGCCATTTTTGCATATAACCTTGCACTTGTCTTTTGCATCAAATCTGAAAAGCTTTTAAATTCTAATTTTACATTGAAAACAATGCAATGGCACCTTCATGTCATTTTTCTATGGTATATTTGCATACATTTCTCAAAGATCTTGAATTTGACAAATTCCTAATCCTCATGAGTGAACATCCTTTGATATTAGAAGATTTAACCAAATTCATCTCTAAGAACACTCATGAGAAAGATGACAGTGAAAATCCTTTTTCAATCATAGAGTATAATGATGATGATGTACCTTCCTCTCATCCCATTGCTCTCCCTGGCTAGGATGTAGCATTAATGGATGAGAACAGGTCTCTCACATTAAATACTTTAGGGATGGATGTTGGGTGCAATCAAGAGGGAAATGGTGTTACTTTGATACTTATTAATAGACTTGGTAGCACTATTCCTAAGATGGTTGTGCGGGGGGAGCCTAATACACCTTCTTGCTTAAAGCTAGTGATTACGGTTCAAGGTGTTCAAATTGTGTTACAACAACCACACCACAATGTGATTGCTCACACATACAACACCCGTAATAACAAGAAAAGTAACCAACCACTGTATGTGCCTATCTCTCTTCCATGTTCTCAACCTATGCTCCCTCCACCATCTCATCTTGTAGGTCAAGAGTATGATCCTGTCCAATAACTTTACGCTACTCCAACTAAGATCTCTCTTTGCGATTTAATACAAACATCACCTACATACCATGGAATGCTCCAAGAAGCTTTGCAAAAGGTGATTATCCCACCTACTACTAAGCCTAATGATGTAGCAGCTGTATTGGTAGTATGCATGCGACAAAAATAGATATTATCTTTCAACCACATGAATTACTGTCAATTGATGTTCAAAACCAATATGATCCACTTATAATCTTTGTCACAATAAAAAAAATGTTGGTAAAATGAGTTATGATTGACAATGGATCATATCTTAATGTTTGTAGCATTGATCTACTACACAAAATCAAGGTTGACACATCATAATTCACACCAAATGGCATTAGCATTTGTGGCTTTTATAATGTTGGATGACAATTTGTGGGCACTATAACTCTACCTATACAAGTAGGATCTGTGCTTGTGCCTACCCTGATTCATGTCATGCCTTGTTCTTTATCTTACAACATGATTCTTGGTAGACCTTGGATTCATTCATTGGGGGTAGCCCCTTCCACTCTACATTGTTCAATCAAATTTATATTCAACAGTAAACTTCATACTATTCATGCTGATCTTGAACTAGATAATTGTTTACATATTAAAATGCAAAAACTAGTTTACAATCATATGAGTTTAAACAATTTACAAGATAATTCATCAATGCCTCTGGCCACGAATAATGTTGCGAAAGATTCTATACCATCGAATGCAATCTTTGGCGATGATTAGGGCTCATTAGATTTTAATCCTTGTAGTATAGGGGAGTATAAAATTAATAGCCTTGACCCATCAAAAGTAGCATCGATCTCACCTAAGTAGTCCTTTGAAGCATCTAAGAAACCTAAAGTCCCCTTGGTAGAAAATAAAAACAATACTCTCACTTATACCACAAACTACAACACCTATGAGGCTTCACCATCTTCTAAGGAAATGACATTCCTTTATGGTCGAGGATTTAAGATCCTTTATAACAATTGTGAATATGTAGGTAAGGGATGTGGTGTAAATCAATAGGGGATTTGAGTACCTATAGAATCCGCTTCAACACATTACTCAAGTGGCATTGGATATAGTCCTTTCAAATAAAAGAAAGCTTCCTGCCATCCTAAACTTAATGTTAATTCAACAAGATCAAAACAACATGACATATATGTATGTTCTTAACAATTGTACCCTAATAGGTAAGTATCTCTAACCCTTTATCTCTCTCATGATGTGCTTCACCCGTGATGTGTTATGTGTTGTTTAGGCCTCCTGGGATGACCCCTAATTCTCTTGTAAGGTCTAGGATACTAGGAGACTACCTCTATTGTGACCTTCTTCTATTTATATCATCATTCTTCTAAATTGCCTCTCTCTGATTTCATTGTTGTGTGTTGTGTCTTACAGACATAGAGTTGCGGTTGGTGACTTGGGGTCACCCTCCTATGTGACTGTCAATAAGACACTTGTTTCTCCTCTCTTATTTATTGTTTCCCTTCCTCTAGTGTTTCCATCTAGCGGGCGGATGGCGAAAAACATTTATACTGATGTGAACCTAGTGTCCCTTTCGAGAGCAATCAAAAAATGGACTTAGTTCCTAATATCATGATGGGGTTGTATATTTTATCCGACGCTTGGCTAGTGCAAGCACTCATGCTTTCTGCATAGTGAATTTGATGATGTTTCTATCTCATTTACAAACCTTAACAATACTATTGCTCTATGCACCTTTGTTTGCCTTTGAATCTAGCCTTGGTGGTACTCAATTTAGAGAGCTTCGTGGTATAGCCCCACGACTATCCTTGAAATCTGAATTCATCGTATAATATTGGCTCTTTGTGTGGTTAATCATATGCATTGATGTTGTTGACACTAACATGTTTCTTGCAGGGATGTGTTTGTGGGAATATTTGACAATCGTCACCTTTGAGGGGCATGGGTTTTGCAAAAGTCTGTGTTCCCTTGTGTGTTTTCTTCCTACCTTAACATGACCGGTATCGATGCATGATATCAACCGCCTTAAGGTGGGGGCATATATAAGGTAAGCTATCTATTGTAGATGTTAGCAATGTGTTTGTCCTCAGGTGTAAAGACCTATGCGATGAGTGCATCATGCATCCTAAGTTTGTTTTCAATCAATTAATCAATCATATAAGCCATGTTAGATTTAGGACAGACAACTGAGAGGGCTAGTGAATCAGTTGTCCAAAACTTTCTTGCAATTAATCACTTAAATCATTTTCTTAATTTAGCAACATAATAATAAATTAATCATGGAAACATAATGCAACAATTCATGAGCAGAAACACATTAACATATATGACACCAAGATTTTGAACATGGAAAACCTAGTTAAGGGAAAAACCATAGGGTGACTAACCCAAGATTGTATTATCTATTAAAAGAATAGAAAGAACAAAATGGCACATGCCAATTAGGGCTCACTGCTCACAAGAGGCCCACTGCCTACAGGAGACACACTGTCTACAGAATAATAAGGATTACATACTTGAATTGAAGAGTAGCATCTTCACCATGCTTGAGTCAATTCCATTTAAGCCCAATACTTCTTCTCTACCTTTTTCTCTGCTCCTTTCTACCACACTCTCATATCTACAAGATACTTTGAAATCACTTTACAACTCCTTATTTATACAAGACATTGACTTAGGAATAATCATCCAAGTCAGCATATATTACAGAGTAAATACATAAATACAACATGACTAATTTACAAAAAGACTTCACACAGATCAACACATTGTCGGCCACACAGATATGAGACTTCAATCTTCCTTCAGGAACACGCCATTCTTCACAGAACATCTTCAAGATCATCCACATGATGTGTAACTCATTCAGTCAGCTAGACTTAGGAAGAACATCATCATCCAGAAGTAATTCTTCAATTACGAGCTCAATCTTCAATGTGGACCACCAACACGAACTGGACACAATCCAAAGACCTCCACAAGCTTTCTTGAATCACCAAGAACATCCACACTTCTTATGCTTATTGAAATCACTCTCTCCTTCATCCAGAACCTCAAGAACATAGTCTATCATCACTGTCATAATGGAATAGATGATTGTAGACCTCTAGACCATGAACCAATTGAGTTGTCAATTCACATTGACTTCCTAAACACTCCACCAAATCCATAGAACAAGATATTGCATTTCTGGATCTCACCAGACCTAGTTGTGTCACTCTGTCACCTCTGAACATCTACCAAAACTAGTTTTACTTAAGTGGCCATAACTTCTTTAGATCTTCATGCAGACCTCTAAAATCTTTACTGGATCAACTTAAGACACATATCTACAAACCCTTTGATGTGCATCCTTTGATCTTCATCTTAGCTGGGATCTTGACCTCATTGTCTTCGCTGTTCTTCTCTGTTCCTAATAGGACTAATTTTCTCAATATCCTCAGCATACAACTCATCCAATCCTTATCATCAATGCAATAGGAGTATGTTGACATCAATGACAACACCAGTTAGGCCCATACTTGCAACAAGCCCTTTGCAAAGGTAGGATATCGAGCATATCTTTTTTATCTTAAGCCCTCTGTGGACATGGGGATGGTGTATTTATTAGAGCAGATTGCATCATCCTGTCATTTTCAAAAGTCCTCTATAGAGGCAGGGAGCGGTTCTGTGACTAACTAAACCCTTAAGCGTGTCTTCGATGATTGTTGTGGCGAAGTGCAATCATCGGTGTGTGCATATAATGTGCCTGAGATGGTGTTGGACCTAGAAATAGGTACACTCCATTGCTTGTTTGTCATGTTTTCTCCGTGTCTTCAAGTGTGTGTGTTTTGGCGTGCTTGTTTTGTGGGATGTGTTTATTGCCCCATATGCAGTATAAAGATCAGTGGCTTAGGGTTGCTTTTCCTACATTTTGGGAGGTTTTGCATGTCTTACGTGTTTGTTGCCACATATATACAAAGACCTATGTAATGAGTGCATCATGTATTATGGGAGGTTTGTTTACTTTCTAGTACTTGCATCTACATTTCATATATATGAGAAAAAGAAAAGAAAAGATATCATTTCTATCTTCCATGCATTAATGTGTCTTCTATGCATTTACTATCTTCTCCATGTTCTGCATGACTATAACTATCTTCTCTGTGTTTTGCATGCCTGTTACTGTCTTCTATGTGATTGGCATGTCTTCTCCATGCTTGGTGTGTTTTCTTTGTTTGTGACCTTACTTTAATGCATGTATTGGCCTTGTGTTTATGCATACATTAAAGTGGGGGCTAAATGTAACATTAGAAAATGTCCCCTTGGGGGCTTTTCCCTTTTTAGGTTTAGCTCATGGGTCTTTTGTATGCATTTATGACATCTTACTTCATAATTTGACATCCCGATGGAATGAGCCCTAGGTAACATGACAAATGGGACCTAGAAGGACCCCTTGAGTTTAACCCTACCCAAAATAGGGGGGAGGAATTGGGTGCCTACACCCTAGTCCTACCCTATTTTGGGGCAGTCCCAATTTTTGGGTGTCTCCTTGTGACCATTATTTGGGTCCTATGCCAACACGGTAAGTTTGAATTATGAAAATCTTGGCGGGAGTGTTTGTAGTTGCATATAAAATAATGTTTAGGCACTCGTTTGTAAACTAGATGATTACTAGCAAGCTATTGTGTTCTTAAGGTGATTCAAGGCTTTCATTGTGTTGCAAGAGTAGATTTGTGTGGTCTATGTGTTTGTGTTTGCAGATTTGAGCATCCATTTCATCATGGAATGAAGAGCATCTTCCTCCCATGATATCTTCACTACAAGGTGACATTATATTATATTTTCATCATTTTCCATTTGGATTTTTGCCTCTACCTCCCTAGGCATGCACTCTCTATCTGACAAAGGTGTTCAGAGACTTAAGTGTCCTCCGAGGCTTGAATGAGGTAAGCCTCTAAACACCACAACCCCCTCCCAAAGTTTTCATGGCTGCAGGTTATAGGTTGCAGAGCTAGACAAAGTGAAGTTGTAGGAAGGCATCTTGAAGTGTCAGAATTACATAACAGGAAGAAAAATAGCACCTTGGACTTGGGTGCCCATTCATTAGTCCTCCAACTTCCATGATGGGAAAATCTCTGGAACAATAGGGAAGAGTTGCAAATTGAGTTTCTAGATCTGGACAAAACGTAGGGCATTGGACTTGGGCACCTACTTTTTTGTCCCTAACTTTTCTGCCTCAGAACCCCAAAAACAAGTATTCTGTGATTTGATATTTTGCTTCCCTCTATAAGAGCTTTTTCTGTTATTCTTCTATTTACAGTCGTATTTGTGAAATTAGGGTTTTAATGGTCAATTAAGCATAAGATAAGGAAAATTGATAATTAAACATCCTAATTCAGGTTTCCCTACATCTCACAACAATCTAGGGTATGATAGTGCATTGCCACTCGACCCTAAATCCTTGAATGTATAGAGTGAAAGGAGGATTCAAAAATCTAACAACACTAAACTAAATAATCCAAATTTTACCCTAAATAAGTATTTCTTGAAATCATCTACCATCAACTTGTATGCGAGAAGCTTTCCATCTTTTGTTTGATATTCATCCAAGACTTGTTTGATAACCAACTGAGAATCTCCAAAGACTTGTAGTTGTGTGATAGCCCATTGTACAACCATGTGTAATCCAGTGATCAAGGCTTCATACTCAACAATGTTGTTAGTGCAAGGGAAGGTGATCCTGTATGACTTTGGTATATAATCTCCTTGAGGGGTAATAAATAATATTCTAGCTCCTGATCCATGTTGTGTATATGATCCATCAAAGTACAATTGCCAAACTACTAAAGGATATAGATTGAATAGATCTTCATTAGGAAACTCGGGATGGATAGGATGAATATCTATCATTGGTGCTTCTGCTAATTGTTCTATAATTACTTGTCCTTTTATGGCTTTTTGATCAACATACTCTATGTCAAACTCACTTAGAATCATTACACATTTTGCTAGCCTACCTCTGAGTACTACTTTAGACAGAAGGTACTTGAGTGGATCAAACTTAGATATGAGCTTTGTACCATGGTTCAACATATAGTGTCGCAATGTTTGGGAAGCAAACACTACAACTAAACATACTTTTTCCATGGTTGAATAATTAAGCTCGTAGTCAAAAAGAGTTATGCTAATGTAATAGATGGCTTGTTCTTTCCCCAAGTCATCATGTTGAGCTAAAAGAGCACCGAGAGCTACTGTTGTTGAAGAGATATATAGTAACAATGGTTGATCAGGTACATGAGGTACCAACATGGGAGGTGTAGCAAGATACTTTATTTGATGAAAAGCTTGTTGGCACTTATCATGTCATTTAAAAGGTTCCCCCTTCTGAAGTAGGTGTTAAAAATGATGACATTTATCTATTAGTTGTGAAATGAATCTATAGATAGATTGTAATCTACCTTGAAGACTATGAAGCTATTTCAAATTGGATGGTGGAGGCATTTTGACTATAGCTTTTACTTTGCCTAGATCAACTTCTATGCCTCGTCAAGATGCAATGTAACCCAACAACTTTCCTGATGGCACACTGAATACACATTTCTTGGGATTCAATCTCACTTGATACTTTTCTAATCTATCAAAGATCTTTTCTAGTACTTGTAGATTGCCTTCACTAGTTTTTGATTTTCCCAAAATATCATCAACATAGTCTTCCATTATGGTGCAAAAAAAATCATGGAAGATAACAGTCATGGCTTGTTGATATGTGGCTCCTACATTCTTAACACAAAAAGGCATTATGACCTAGTAGTAGGTACACCATGGACATATAAAGGAAGTCATGTGTTGATCTTCTTCTGCAATTCTAATTTGATTATAGCCAGAAAATTCATCCATTAAGGATAGCATTCCATGTCCTGTTGTGAGATCAATAATGGTATCTATGCTTGATAATGGAAAATCATCCTTAGGAAAAGCTTTGTTAAGGTCTTTAAGGTCGGCGTAGCAATGGATGTGGCCATCAAGTTTTGAGACTGGTACTAGATTTAAAACCCATTCAAGATAATCAATAGGCCTTATGAACTTAGCATCCAATAGTTTTTGAATTTTTGCTTTGACCAAAAGTGCTATTTGAGGATGCATTTTCCAAAGCTTTTGTCTAATAGGTTTTGCATTTGGAGATGCTGCTATATGATGTACAAAAAATGAGGGATCCAACATCGGCATATCTGCATAGGTCCACACAAAGTTGATTGATCTTTTCATGAAGCAGGTGCTGAAATCTATTCTTTCTTGCTCTGATAGTGATGCTGCTAGGAATGTGATATTGGGATTCTATGTTGTGCCTAGATTCATCTCTTGAGATTTCTCCACCAACAAGGGTGATTGTTCTTGGTACTTAGTGGTCAAAGGAAGGTCAAATACTTCATTATTAGGTGCCTCAGAGAGGTTTTCACCCTCACATAGATCCTTTATTTTTACTTTTTCAAGGTCAAGTGGCACCTTTCAGTTTTCACCTAGTGACCTATCTTTTTTTATTTTATTTATTTCACTTTTGTAAGTGAAGGATTTGACACTTCCACCAAAATATACTAATTGGGGTAGATCCATCATAAAGTCCACTTTGTGATCTCCCAATGGTATGCCTTGTCTTAAGCCCATGAATTCTACTATAGCTTTGTCATTTGGAAATGTGTCTAGAATAGATGCCCCCTATTGGTCCCAATCGACGAGGTGAGGGTATACGAGTTGAAGGGTAGATGATGATGGTTAAGAGGTAGATGAGGTAGATGAGAACATAAATATGGATGTGTCTTTGAATAGTTTAGTTATGTGGAAGGAAGAGTCATCAACAACATCCAGATCAGAGGTCTCTTATGTGGGAAAAGCTTTAGCTAACTTATCGAGAATACACTCAATGTCCTTGCAAGGTGTAAGCTCCTTACCATACCATAGACCTTGCTTATTAAGCTTCTTGGTCATAATAATAGGTTCAATAGGTTATTATCCATGTGGTCCTATACCTCCTTGTCATTTGTAGCTAATGTTCTTGATGATCTGAAATCCATTGTTGTAGCGTTCCACTTCTAAGGTGACTTGATCATTTTCATCAAAGAATATCCAAGAGTGGATGTCATCAGTATCTTCATCATCTACCAGTCCTAATTTGATTGACATGGTAGGAGGTTCTTTGATAGTATCTTTGAATGAGGTAGCTTTGGATATGGATGGCTGACCATAAGATTTAGGTGATAAGGGAAAAGTTCCTACACAACAAGATTTTTGTAGAGTATATTCACCAAGTCTTTTCTCCTTGTATTGGAAATTGATGTTAGGGAGAGATTTGCTAGAGAAAGGCTTCTTTAAATCAGATGGATCAACATAGGATGTGGATTGATGAGCTTCGGTATTGATAGGTATACAGTTAGGATTCTGATATTTGGCTTGAAAGGCTTGGGAAAACTCATGGATTAGGATCGGCGGGGATCGTGATTTCAACACCATTATAGGGAAATTTCAAGAATTGATGATATGTGGATGGAACAACTTTAATTACATGTATCTAGGGATAGCCAAGGATAATATTATATGGTAATTCAATATAAAGGAATTGGCAATGGGTATCAGTAGTAATAGGACCAACCTTGATAGGCAAATAAATAATTCCTTTAGATTCTCTCTCGGCATCATCATATGCCTTGATAGTTATGCTCTTGGTAGTGTTAATGTGATCCTCATAATACCTCAATAATTTTATAATATTTAGAGAACATATATTTAATCCATCTCCACCATCTACCAGTATTCCTTTGACTCAACATTGGTTTATGTAGACTTCGATATGGAGGGCATGGTTATGGGATGGGACGATGAAAGATCTTTGTGAAAAAATGTCAAGTGATAAGGTGATGTAATACTTGCTATCATAGTTTGGAATTGTGATGTATTAAGATCATTAGGTACAGATGACTCGTGTAAAGCTTTATCAAGGATGGCATTATGGGCAGGTGATATACGTAATAACTCAAAAATGGAAATATGAGTGGTGGTCTTACCAAGATGGTCGAGAATATTGTAGCTAGAGGTTGGGCATATGGTAGATGGTGCTCCTTGGATAGTAACATGACCTCAATGGGTGGTAATGGCACAATCAAGTTCTTTTCCCTGTATGGTAATGGTAGATATGTGAGATTGATCAATACAACCAATGGTAGATGAATCATAGGTATATTGGACATTCTTCCCTATATTTGAGGTACTTGCTTTGTCATGTAATGGAAGTGGATTCTTAAAAGCATCAAGGTCATAATTTGTGGTATGTTTCGGTGGATCAACGTTAATGGCTCCTTGATTGATGAGATTTTGAATCAAATGTCTTAGTTTCATGTAACCAGTTGTATTATGTCATTTTACTCTATGATAGTCATAGTATTCATTGTCTTTGTATCAATTAATTTTAAATTGTGGTTCTTCATTTAGTCAAGCCTTAGGTAGTGTGATCGTGCCTGATTGTATTAGCTTCTTGAGAACAATTTCAATGGGTTCTCCCAAAGGAGTGAATTGTTGTCTAGGTGCTTCATTCAGTTTTGGTTGATCTCTTGGAATAAAGGGTGTGTTTTTAGATGCTTCTTGGATATGGATGGGAGATTTCATGGTTTAAACATTCTTTGCATCAACAATGCCATCATTGACAACATTTTTGTTCTTGTTCCAAAAGGGAGATTTATCATTTGAGGATTGTGCATTGTCTTTGGTTTCCTTGAAAATCTTGATGACACCCTTGGCAATTAAAACTTTTCAATGTTGGTTCCTTTAGCTATGAGTTTGTCAAAAGTAGTGGCACTTTGCAATTGTAATTGAAATGATAGCTCAGGATGAAGATTTTGAATAAAGATATCACGTTGTTGTTTCTTGGGCATTTGCCATGAAAGTTCACTAGCCATGTTTCACCATCATTGGATGAATGATGAGAAGGTTTCCCAGTTGCATTGTTTGTTGTTGACAAGATCGTTCATGGATATCTCATGTTCTATGTTGAAAGAAAAGTGTGAGACAAAGTTTCTTGCAAGTTCTTTGAAAGACTTGATTCTCGAAGGTAGATGAGAAACCATTCCATATCTTGTCCCCCAATACTATGAGGAAATAGATGCAAAAGATATGTGTCATTGTACGCAACATCAAGGAAAGTGACATAGAATGTTCAAAGATGGTCATTTGGATCACCTTTTCCCTTGTATTTGTCAAATTGTGGTATCTCAACAGTGTGGAGGAAAAGGTATCATTTGAAGTGACATGTAAAAGGATATGGGCACACATAGTCAAAGGAAAATGTCTTCTTTGTTGTAACTGATTGAGTCATTTTTCAAAATTAGATGTAGATGATTGTTGTTGTTGCAAGAGATTTTGATGTCTTGGATGGAGCATATGATATATCAGATGTTGATTTGGGGGATATTATTGAGATGTGTTATACGGTGGGATGTAGGTCTTTTGGCCTTGGTTATCAAATGATGGGAAGGTATATGCATTTGGTGATGGATTAACATTGTAGGTTGATGCTGCATGTGAACAAATAGATGGATTGGTGTAGGACATATGTTTGTTTGAAGTCAGCAAAACTTGAGACACGAGAGGTGGAATGGCATATGAATTTGAATTTTGTCTTGAATGTGAACCAAAGGATGGATTGGTGTAGGACACATGTTGGTTGGAAGTGGGTGGAACTTGAGATGCAGGTGATGGATTGGATTGTTGCAGACCAAGTGAAAGGAGTTGATCAACATAAGATAAATTGGAATTGGTATTGGTTTATGATCCAAAAGGCTAGTTGATAAGTGTGGTGTTAGGATTGGATAGTATGTGTGATGGTTGGACTAGGTTCATAGATGATGTATTGGGATGGGAAGACACATTTGGTACTTTGGGTGGTTTAACATATGACACACTTGGAGTGGAGACTTGGAGTGCTTGTGACACTCATGGAGGAGGTATGTTCATGGAGGGAGATGGAATGGATTGCAACATGTAAAAATGTGGCACACTCAAATTAGAGACTTGTGAGGTGAGAATATAAGATGGTGTCAACAAAGACTCGATGGTTGTGGTAACATTTGGTTGACTTGGTTGCATAGATGTAGCGGATGGAGGTGGTGGATGAGTAGATTGGTTAGTCAAAGATGGTGTTTGGATATTGCATGTAGACGGTGTGGATTTAGTAGACATGGTGGAAATAGCCATAAGGGTTCCCTTAGCAACAATGGTATAAATGTTTGTATCTTGTTTGTGGATGGTGGATATGTCAAAGTCACTTGGCAATTTGGCTCAGCTTTTAGCTAATTGTAACATAAAATGATCAAGATTGGATAGCAAGAGCCTGTTGACATTTTGTAAAGTTTCAACATCTTCGAGCTCCTCGAGGTCATCTTGAGATTCCTCATAGGTGGGTTGAACAAAATTATATTGTGGCACTTGATTTGATGATGAGGGTCCAACGGTATAGCCTTCAGGCATAAAGACATTAGTAGGCATTCCAGTTGCAAATTTTGAGCATTGTTTGGATGATGTTTGTGATGATTGGACTAGTGTGACAAGATTGAGACTCTTGGGTTGATGGGTTATGCTTGATTGGTTGGATTGGTTTGATTGATTGATGATTTGGATTAGTCAAATTAGATTGATTGATTGCTTGGATTGTTGATAGGTTGATTGGATTAATTAGATTGATTATTGATTTTAGATTGATTTTGGATGATATTTTCTTCCTAAGAGATAGACTCATGAACTCAAGGGTAGATAAGGTTGGTTGTTGATGTTGATATGATCAAAAGCTAGATAGTAACCAAAGCCAAAGGATAATGTTGGTCTAAATTGATTGATTGATGTTGGATCATTGTTTTAGAGTTTCAAGAGGATGCAAGGCTCAAAAAGTCCAAAAGGATGATATGATCAAGCTGGGTGTTGGTTGTAGATGATTGGTAGATTGTTTGGAAGCTTATAACAGGCTCAAGATTGACTAGAAATGTGGTTTTTTGGACTGGATAAATGATAATAGGCTACAGTTTACCAAAGGTGATGTTGTTTAGACCAAAGGTAATTCACAATAGTTCAAATGCGACTAAGGATAATCCAAAGGTGACTATCTATGGATCAAAAGTGACTTTCTATTGTTCAAATGCAATTGGGTATGGCTTAAAGAGGATGCCTGATAATTCAAAGGTGCCTGTGTTATGGTCATAGATAAATTGAAGCTAACTAAAGGCAAGCTTTTGTGATTCAAAGGAAACTGACTGTGATTCAAAGGTGACTGGCTATTATTCACAGGTGATTTTTTATTGTAGTGAATTATTTTTGGTAGGTTTTTTTTGAAAGAGAATAAATAGCAAAAGACACACACATACAAGACACTCAAAAACATGTACAACCTAGGCTGGAAAGGATACTACTTACTAAATCCCTACTTGGATTTATCTAAGTACTGAGACAAAGTGGATAGCTAGAGCTATTGGTGACACTGGCTCCCCCTTACATAGCATAGACACATCAACTTATTTCACCCTTTAGATCATGTGAACCGAGGGAATTTCTATCTCTACAATGAATAGTACATGTAGGGCGGCTTCGAAGGTCCAACTTCTTGTGTCAACAAGTAAAGGGATTTTGGCCTCTAAAACTATTACAGGAAAATGTGGAGATAATATCAGTAATCAATAATAACCTAATAACTCAATAGAAATTGAAATAATCAAGATTCAAACACAAAGAATGATACCTTGCAAACCTTAGTGTTTCGTGGCTACCATTGTTCGCCTATCTCAAGTTGATCTTTTGTATGAATGAAGCCCTCAGAAGGTGCACTTCCTTTCTTTTTATATTCAAGATGACAATAGAGAATGGCTATGATAGTTCTTACAATGAAAAGGATCTTCAATACAAATGATAATGGTGATCACAAGCTATGGATATGGTTTGGTACCAAAGGCGCATTGTGATTCCTACAAAGTAAGTTTATAAAAGCTTGGATGATTGAAATGGAGGAATAGGGGTTGTACTTATAGAATTGTGAGAGAGAAGATCAATGGTTGAGGAAACTTGAGAGGATGTGCGTGAATAGGGAGAGGACAAGTGTCCAAGCTCTTTCATGTATCAAGGGAGTTAACATAATAGAATGAAGAGTTAACTGAGATGATTGATTAGTTAACAGAAAAGACCAACTAGTTAACTAATTTGATTTATGAGTAAATAATTTGACTAGAGGATAAATAGGACATGTGGGTGAGCGAACAATTAATTAAATATTAAAATATTTAATTGCATGTGCACATGAACTAATTGAATTATTTTTGGTGTTAATTCAATTTTAGAAGAAATAGATAACTTAAATAAATGTTTGGATTTATTTAAATATAGAGGATGGTTTTTAAATTTAGAAGAACTAATTAAATAATTGGACATTATTTAATTTAGAATGACTTTAGAAGAATTTTGGAAGTTTTAATTAAATAAATGATTTTATTTAATTTTGTGGAGGAATGTGAATCAAATAAATAAATTTATTTATTTATATATTGATAGAGGAATTAGAATAAAATAAATATCAAAAATATTTATTTAAACAAAGTCGTGTCATTTTTAGGTGTGTACATTTTGCCCCTCTTTGATGCAATGCAATTTATAGTGTTATTTCAAAGAATAAGAATTTCTGATAATGATACATGCCCCAGTTTGCCCATGGTATAGGTTTACTGACGGTAGGATGCTCCCTCAGGAGATTGGATGGGAAGAAAAAATTTGGAGGGTGTGAGACGGACAATCTCATGATGAGGAAGGTTGAACAATTAGGTTAGGGTGAAGAAAATGAGTTACAAATTGAAAAGATAGATGAGAAAGGGGATGGAGAATAGGCAAGGTCGCCACATAGCTAGTTAGGGTTTATAAATCTATATATAGAAGTAGGGTCCACAATCTTAGTCATTCGTACACTTGTCATTTGTTGAGAGATACTTGGAGGTTTACAAAGCGTAGGAGCTAGAGCAGTCAGTAGAGATATGGATCTTCCATATGAGGAGCATCATTTTGAGTGGGTTCAGTGATTTGGTAGAGTAGCAAAGATAGGACCCCTGGTATATATGTCAAAAAACTTAGGATAGGCACATTTATGAGTGTAATAAATGCTAGGTAAATTTACCTAAATGAATACATATGTGCTCTGAAACCATGCATGTATTGCATTTCAGTGCATCTAGGTCAAGTTGCTGTGCATATGTTTAGTATGTGCATCTATTCTATGTTACTGCACATTCATTAGGATCCTGCACATTTAAGTTGTGATACTATGCATATGTTAATTCGGTGCATGTGTGTCATAGAGTTGTGCATTTGTTACAAAGAGGCACTTTTAAGTTGTTTGGCTGTGCATGCGTTGTGAAACTGCACACTTGTTTTGATACTATGTAAATGCATCCTGGAATGGTGCATTTGCTTTGGATAGTCATTTACTTAGTAAAATTGACTTGAACGGCATCTTGACCAATGTGACAATCGATAAGCGATCTCTGAGATTGATTGAATCTAGACAAGAGATGATATGCTTGGTTTGATCAATTTGATATGTTAAGTGATGTTGGTAGGTTTGATAGTTGAGTAGGTTTGCATTGATAGGGTTTTGGTTGACACATTGCTTTGTTAAGTGCAGGAGGATATTTCTGGTACCCTCATGTCACGGGAGTAGTTCCATGTGACGATGTTGTGACAATACATGCTAACAAAGGTAGAGCGACTAGTGCTTGGTGCTCTTGGTTTGGAATACATGTGTTTCATGCTCGAGGTTCATGCGAACCTCGTTCTATCAACTACTTTGGTGGAGTGCATCCACAGTGAGGATGGGACTTTCCACCTCCCCACTAGTGAGATGACAGTTACCTTGGAGGACATCTATTGGATCCTACACCTTCTGATAGTAGGGGAGCAAGTTGCATATGACCCATAGTGCGACACTGATTTAGACAAGTATAGATGGGTGTTTGATGATCCCACCATAGCAGGTGCAGTTATCAGCTAGGACATGCATGACTACTATGACTACTTTCTAGGTATTGTGTCTAGTTTGATCGAGGGTGTTGTATGCTCTAATCATAGGTCTCATGTGTTCCCTATTGGCTTGGGATGGACTTTGGAGCGGATCTTGACTAAGGGCACCCGATTTACTTGGGGTGTCTGTGTTCTTTCTCATCTTTATCATGACATGCATCAGGTGGTGTATTGTGGAGCTGCTAGCTTGTCTATAGGTTTGTCATTGCTTCAGTTCTAGGCTTGGAAGCATATGGTCGTTACTCAGCCCATATGCACATTTCACCATTAGCCAGGAGAGCCATACTCTTATGTGTATGTGGGTGTACTTTCCCATCACAGGCTGGGGAAGTTGGAGTATTGGCATCATGCATTGGACAGCATGGACGCTGTGGTGTGGTGACCTTACATAGATTGTGAGGTCTAGGATGATGAGGTCAATGAGCTGCTCTATGTCTTTCAAACCTGGTGGTTGATTGGGTGGACTCCTCACATATTGGAGCGATAGATAGTCAGCCATGTTATGTAGTAGTTTGGTTGGGTTCGGGGTATGCCACAGGGGCAGGCCCTTTTTGTGAGGACTTGGGCATAGTGGAGGAGATGGGGACCGGTGGCTTCCTATGAGGAGGCTAGGATAGACTTTCTTTAGATTACTTATCAGGCATGGTTGATGAGGAGGGAGATAGTGGATGTAGGCATGACTCATAACTATGAGGACTAGTTCGTGGCACACTCGTTCCCTAGATACTCAGGACCGGGAGAGCTAGCCCCTTGCTTAGAGGAGGTGGAGTTAGAGGAGGAGGATGATAGAGGTAGGAGGAGGAGATGGGGGAGAAGGAGGAGAGGCCAAGGAGATGGAGGAGATGGTGGAGAAGGGGGCCAAGGAGATGGAGGAGACAATGATGGAGAAGATAGGAGGCTGAGACAATGACAGAGAGTGGGATAGGCCCCACCACAATAGGTTGCATAGTAGTAGGTGGCACAACAGTAGGTAGAGGTTCCACCTTAATAGGTGGTACAATAGGTGTAGGCAGCACCAACAGTGATTTCACAGGTGGCAGCCCCATAGGGACTACAGGTTTAGGTTCAGCCTACCCCACAACATCAGGGATAGGAGGGACGTAGTTGGCATGCTTTGAGGCCAGCTACAATAGGTTAGAGCTCAGTTGAGGGCCATAGAGGCCCAGGTATAGGGTGATGTAGGGGTGATCTCTAGTATCACTGTAGAGTGGGATGCAGCCTTAGCTAGAGTACAAGCCCTGACGATAGAGAGGGATGCGTCCATAGCCTCTTTGGGCACAAACGTAACGATGATTATGCTTGTGACATAGTTGACACAAGTATAGGTGTAGATGACACAATACATGCATAGTTGACATAGGCATTGGGAGAGCTAGCTAGGGCTCATGCACAGACCCAATATTACAAAGGTCTATATCATGGGGCAGTGCCAGTAGACTAGAGGGAACCTAGTTATAAGAGTTAGTCAGTGGTTGCGTCTGCACAAAGGGCAGGTGGTTAACACTCAGGAGCATCAGTTATGGGCCCATAGTAGTTTGGGTCAAGCCACGGTGGTGGAGGAGGGTATAGTGCTAGTAGCAGCATCCCTCAGTAGCAGGGCTAGTTGTGACTTGTGTATACATTTGTGTACTTGGACATACATTATTTTGGTGGCTCATGGATACCTAGATTATGTATATATGACTCTTATTTTGTGCTGCTACTAATATATGTAGCATTATTTTGATGTATGTATACACTTTTTATGATGTGACTCATGGATGACAGATTGATATTGTACACTTGGACATATTTATGTTTTTATGATTATATATGATGATGCAGCTTTATGATGTCCTACATGTATGTTGCTTATGTTATGATCATGGATGCATTTTACTTGTGATGTTTATATGTGATGCACATGTTTATGATTCTTTATATGCAGTTATGATGGCCTATATATATGATGTTTATGCGATGAACATGGATGCAGTTTACTTATGATGTTTACATGCTATGTTTTTTATATTTGTCTGATGGGATACTATGCATGCATCTATGTTATGATGACACAAATGTAAATGGATGATTTTAATGCACCTATATGTATGCACTTATGTGTTCATATTCTATGATGATCTAATGTAGACACTTGTGATTATAGCTATGTTTTTGTGAGTTTTTTGGTTAATGTGATGATATGTTGACTTATGTAGCTAGATGTATGCAAATGAGCTAACCAAGTTAATGATTATCTCACTTAATATGAAATGCAAACTAATGACACATGGATGACTTAATGAACTTATATGGATGCAGATGATCTAATCAACTTAATGACTATTTCACTTAATGTAAAATGATTATATGTTTTTGATATGTCTAAGTGTACTCAATCAATATAGAAGAGACTCGATGAAAGACACAAATCATATTAAATAGACTTTGATAGAAGAAGACTTGACTGAAGGATTCACAAGCCTTTTGTAAACACTGACACTGTGAACAAAATCTTTATTGATGGATGGTATATAGAATGCAATTTGATATGGATGGATGCAGAAATTTGTCATCTTGATATTGCAAGTATTTTGAAGTCCTTGTTTCATCATTGGGTGATTTTTTTTGGTTATTTTTTTTCTTTCAAATGTTGTAAGAAAATACAAGAATCTAGGTATAATTAAACCATGATGACCTGCGTATTACTTACATAAATTTTGATTTAGCAAGTTAATAAAAGCATCTAAGTATAATTGAACCAAGATGACCTAAGTATTGCTTGTGTATCAACAAAAAAGGATTGTACCTATTTCATGTTTAGACCTTTGATGTCCTCGATGATCATTGTGTTGATCATGTCGTTAGATAAGGGTTCACATTACTAAAGATAAATCCACAAGTAGAAAACAAAGAAAATAATCATGCCCTCATCATAGCATCTCTAGTTTTTAGACATCCTTGAGTAGCATAGAAAGACATGATAACAAAATTTAAGACTTTGTAACTTAACCTGCTCACAAACACAAAACATTCTTACATTAGATGTGTTTTCTTGCCGTAATTGAGATAAAATCATATTGAGTGTTTAGGTACTTGTTTCTTTTTCCTTGGATGGGTTGATGTTTTGTGTCAAAATTTCTATTTGGCAGCATGCTTTGTTGTACTTGCATGTCTAGTGAAAGGTATCACAATCCTTATTGGTGTCCTCTTCGAACATGTGGTACTGTAGAATCCAACTCTACAACTAGGTTGAGGACTTTCCCCCAGTCAGGTAAAGGATCAACTTATTATGGAAGAAAGACTATGAGACACTCATGGAAGACTCGATGGGATGGACCTTAAGGGACTGACCTAGTATCTTGGGGGCTCATTGATAAATGGCCTTGCCTACGTGATGACACAGAGGCAATGTAGTTTAGGGTGAACCCTATGGACCTAAGACCTAGGTGATGGTAGATTAGATGGACAAAGGGATGGGATGGATGGGGAAGGAGCCTCTGGGGCACATTGATACAAGATGGCCTTACCTACGTGAAAATGTAGAGGTAATGTAGTTTGGGTCAACTAGAAACTGGCAATGGATCCTATGATAAGATAACAATGTGGATGGGATACTAGATAAACCTTAGGTAATAAGGTGACAAAGTTGATAGAGTATCAATCCATGATAGGTTATCATTAGGTGGTTCTTTATTGTGAAATAGATATGATTCAGATGGTGGATAATAGTATGGAGAAAGGACGCAAGGTGATTGGTTTCCCAAAGATGGAGGAAGCAGTTCACATCGCAAAGAGTGCCTATTTGCCAGGTTTTCACTGCTTTGCTTTTATTGGAACATTTTTTTGTCTTTTCTCAATTTTTTTTATTTTTTTGATATTTTTCCCCCTTACATTGGGGTTCTCTTGGTATAAAACCAAAAAAGATGCATACTATTAATTGGGTCATCGAACAACTCACCTTCTGATGTAGCTAACTGGTACACATCTGATCCATAGGCAACAATGATTACATAAGGATCAAGCCAATTGAGTTCAAACTTACCTTTCTTCTCCCGGTCCTATTGATTTCAAGGATTTTCTTTGAGCACTAGATTACCAACATTAAACACCCTTGGACAGACTCTATGGTTATAGATTTATGACATTCTTTGTTGGTAGGATTTGAGATAGTTGAAAGCATTCTATCATTTCTCCTCCAATAGTTCTAACTCTGGCAATCTGGAAACCCTGTAGTCCTCATTAGTTATAAGACCTTTTAACAACACCCTCAAAGATGGTAACTTGACCTCAATGGGCAAAATGGCTTTAGAGACATAGACAAGGGTATATGGTGTGGCACCCGTGGGAGTGCATATGCTAGTTCATTAGGCCCACAGAGTAGGATTTAGTTGCATGTGCCAATCATGACTGATGTTGTTGACAGTTTTCTTAAGGATTTTCAAGATGGTTTTGTTGGATGCCTCTACCTGACCATTGCCTTGGGGGTAGTATGGGGTAGAGAAATGGTGTTGGATTTGGAATTTGTCATAGAGCTCTTGGACATCCTAGTTTTCAAAGGGTCTTCCATTATTCATAACTATGGATGAGGGAATTCCATATTGATAAATGAGGTAATTAAGGATGAAGGAGGGAATTTGTTTGCCTATGACATTGGTGAGAAGTATGATTTCAATCCACTTTGTAAAGATGAACTTGTGGCCGTTAGATGATGGAGGGTGGATTTTTCCCACAAGGTCGAGTCCCCACTGACAAAAGGGCCAAGGTGTTGTTAAAGGTCATAGTTCCTGAGCTGGCGCATGGATGAGGTTACCATGAATCTGTAACTGCTTGCATTTCTTGACAAAATGATATGAATCTATCTCCATGTTTGACCAATAATATCCTTAACACATGAGTTTCTTAGCTAAGTTAGGACCACTAGAGTGTGATTTGAAAATTCCTTCATGTACTTCTCATTAAGTGGTTTGATATTCATCACATTCAAGACATCAGAGTAAAGTATCATTCAGACCTCGGCAGTAGAGGCTAGCGGTGATAATGGTATAATGAGATGCTTGGCGGATAAAGGTTTAGCATTGGTTATTGGATAAGTCAGATGATAAGGTGTTATCCTTGAGGTAAGTGTAAATTTTACAATACAAGGGTGAATTAGATCAAACTAGGAGAAAAATGGATTGGGTTTCAGGGATATAAGTTGGTTTCATGATTGACTCCACCAAGAACTCAAAACGTGACTCATTCTCTGGTATCTCAAGAAGCGAGGCAATGGTTTCCATGGCATTTGCTGCTTTGTTCTCTATGCGAGGAATCTACTCAAAGGAGATTATCACAAAGTATCCTTTAAAATCATCTACCATACACTTGTATGGTATTAGCTTGTCATCTTTTGTCTAATAGTCATCATTCACTTGGTTGATCACTAGTTGCAAATCTCCATAGACATGTAGCTCTTTCACTTTCCACTCTATTGCCATCTTAAGATCAATGACTAAGGCCTCATACTTTGCTATGTTGTTTGTGCAAGGAAAAAATAGATGATAGGACTTAGGTATTGTGTCACCTTGAGGAGTGACCAATAAGATTCTTACCCCCAATCTATGGTTTGTATAAGAGCCATCAAAGTATAGCTTCCATGAATGTATTGTGATATTGAGAATTGATTCATCAAGAAACTTGAATGTCATTGGAGTGGTATCTTGTAATGGGGCCTCTGCCAACTGATATGTGATGATTTGACCTTTGATAGATTTTTTGTCCACATATTCTATGTCATACTCAGTAGCATTACCCATTTTCCTAGGTGGCCTGTGAGAGCTGCTTTGCTTAACAAGTACTTGAGTGGATCGATCTTTGTAATTAGCTTGATGGAATGTGCAACCATGTAATAGTGCAATTTTTGGGAAGCAAAAACCACAGTAAGACAAGATTTTTCAATTTGAGAATATTGTAGTTCATATCCCACCAATGTATGACTGATGGAGTAGATTGCCCTTACTTTGCCTTCATAGTGGGCTTGAAGAGCTATTGGTAGCATATATGTAAAGATATAGTGGCTTGCCTTGGATAGGTGGCATCAAGATAGGTGGATTCATGAGACACTCCTTCAATTTGTGAAATCCTTATTCACACTTCTCATCACATCGAAATGAAATGTTCTTATGTAAGTGAAAGGTTGACACTTGTCCGCCAGTTGTGAGATAAACCAATAGATTGCTTGTAATTTTCCCTATAAAGACCAAAGTTGGGTGATGTTCTCTAGTGGTGGCATTTCCATGATAGCTTTGGCCTTCACAAGATCGACCTCAATGCCATTTGCTAATACTATGAAACCCAAAAGTTTGCCAGAGGTGACTCCAAACACACACTTTTTTGAATTCAATTGGACCTTGAATTATTCTAGCCACTGAAAGATTTTCTCTACGACATCTAAGTGAGATTCCCTTGTAAGTGACTTGGCAAGGATATCATCCACATAGTCTTCCATAGTGATGTGCATCATGTCGTGGAAAATAGTTGTCATTGCACATTGGTATGTTGCTCCTACATTCTTCAACTCAAATGGCATGAAATTCCAACAGAAGGTTCCCCATGGACATGTAAATGTCGTCTTATGCTGATCTTCTAGTGCTATTCTGATTTGGTTGTATCTAGAGAAACCATCCATAAGAGAGAGCATAGTGTGTCCAGCTATTAAATCTACGATGATGTCAATGTTGGGCAATGCAAAATCATCTTTGTGATAGGCCTTGTTGAGATCTTAGAAGTCATTACACAATCTGACTCTTCCATCAGGTTTTGATACTAGTACAATGTTTGATACCCACTCAAGATAATCGATTGCTCTGATGAACCTGACATCTAGTAGCTTCTTTAGTTCCTCTTTTACTAGTAATTCCACGTGTGGATGCATTTTCCTGAGTTTTTGTTTAACAGATTTCACTCTAGGATCAAGTGGTAGATGATGCAGGATCAAGTCTGGATCTAACCCAGGCATGTCTTTATAGGACCAAGAAAACTTGCCCTGTTTCTTTTGAAGAAGGGTAAAAATTTTGTCTTTTCTAGTGGAGATAGAGACTTGGCAAAGTGAATGATCTTTGGTTCCTCTTTTGTGCCGATGTTAACAGATTTTGTAGGTTCTATCATAATCTATGACTTCTCCTAATACATGTCATTGGGGAGAGTGTCAAGCCTTCCATCGTCTGGCACCTCAGAGTGATTTTCACCATCAGATGTGTCCTTTATTTTTACTTTTTTGGGATCTGACACTACCACGGAGTAGTTTTCACCATCAGATCCATGTTTGATTTTTCTTTTTTTGCAATTGGAAGGCTTGGCACCCTCTCCAAAATAAGCCACGCTATTGAGTTCTATGGCAAAGCTAGCTTTATGATCTCCTATAGGTAGGTGGTCTCTTAGTTCCATGAAATCAATGTAGGCATCATCATTTTGGAACATGTCGAGTTGGGGGGTTCCTTGTAGATCCCAATCGATAAGCCCGGGATGTACCTGTTGCAAGTATGAGGTGAGCCATTGTTGTCATTGATGTCAACATACTCATACTGCATTGACAAGAAGGATTTGATAAGCTTTGTGCTGAGGATATTGAGAAAATTAGCCTCAGTCAGGAACAGTGAAGAACAGTGATGAGAAGAAGGTAAATATACTGTATAGGATGAGAACCGGAGGATACGGATTAAAGGGTTAGTAGATATGAGTCTTGAGATGCTACAGTTAAGATTTCAGAGGTCCGCATGAAGATCTGAAGGAGTTATGGCTGCCGGTATAGAACCGGGTCCGGCAAGTATCCGGAGGTGACAGAGGATCACAAAAAGGTCCGGTGAGGTCCGGAATTGTATTATCATAATCTGCGGATTGGAAGGAGTGTTTTAGATGTCCTTGTGATGTGTCATCCTGATTTGTGTGTGATTTGGAGGTCCGGATGTACCTCCTGCATTATGACAGTGGCGACAGACTGTGTTCTTGAAGTTCCGGATGAGGAAGACAAGAGATCCCAATAAGCAGAGGAAGTGCGGATGTATCCGGACATTCAGACAGACTTGTGAAGGCTCTTGAATCATGTTTAGGTTGTGTTGTTGGTCCGCATTGATGGTAGAGCTCGGAATTGAAGTTATTCTTCCGGATGAAGTTATTGCTCTGTTTAGCCGACCGGATGAGTTGTTCATCCTGCGAATGTTCTTGTGATAGCCGACCGGATGTGTTATTCATCTTGCGGATACTCCTATGGTTGTTTGCCGACTTAGATGCTTGTTCCTAAGTCGATGTCTTGTATAAATAATGATTTGTGAATTCATTTCAGAGTGTGGCATGTGGATGAGCATGGTGTAGCGAAGAAAGGTGCGAAAGGCAGAGCAGAGATTGTTGGGCTTAATTGGAACTGATCCGGACATGGTAGAGATGTCATTCTCCAGTTCAAGACTGTGATTTTTATCACTCTGTAGACAGTGTGTCTCCTTGTAGGCAGTGGGCCTCTTTGTGAGCAGTGTGCTCGGGCAGTGAGCCCTTATTGGCATGTGCCATTCATTTTTTTTTATTCTTCTAACAGAGAATAATTCTTGGGTTAATCACCCCGTGGTTTTTCCCTTAACCGGGTTTTCCACGTCAAAATCTTGGTGTTCAATGTGTTGATGCTTATCTACTCTTGTGTTTATGTATTGTGCTTCCATGAATGATTATTTGATATGCTGCTAACTAACAACAGAGAATAAAGTGTTTGAAATAGAACAAGTTCTATACAACTGATTCACCCCCCCCTCTCAGTTGTATGCCCTAGATCCAACAATTGGTATCAGAGCTGAGTTCCTCTGATAGGAGCTTAACCACTTGAGGTGATCCAGGATGTCGTCATACAAGAAGGATAGTCCGAAGTTCGATGGAACCAACTTCACTCTCTGGAAAGGTCGCATGAAGTGTCATTTGGAATGTATGGGAAAAGCATACTTGGCTATGATTTCAAAACCATATATACCCCCACAAGGTGGTCCGACAACTCCTGATGAAACCACAGAAGCTGAAAACAATCTGCGGACCAAGGAAGCTCTTCTAAGCGCATTGAATGACTCAGATCTCTCGAATGTCATTGACCTACCAACTGCATATGAGATCCTAACTAAACTGGAACTTCTGTATGAAGGAGATGAGTTTGTCAAAAGTGCAAGGTTGCAAAGTCTGAAAGGGAAATTTGAAAGATTGAAAATGAGAGATGATGAAAACATTACTACCTTTATGCCAAGAGTAAATGAGCTGGTATGTGGAATCAGAAATGCTGGTGGAACCCTAGATGAAAATGAGATTGTCTGCAAAATCCTAAGATCCCTTCCTGCTGCCTACAAAATCAAAGTTGCTGCCATTGATGAATTCAGAGCCCACACAACTGTCACAAGAGAACAATTGGCTGGCAAACTAGCTGCATTTGAAATGACCGAGTTTGGAGATGATCCACCCAAGACTGAGTCTGCTTTTAAAGCCAGTGCCTATGTGAAAGGCAAACAGAGATTTGATCCGGGTGAAAACTCATCAAGGAAAATGTCATGGTATGATCAAGCAAGAAGAGACATGGAAGAAGAAGAAGCAGAAACAGCTCAACTTGAAGCCCTCATTGCAAAGAGACTGCCAAGAGGATCCGGTAAGTATGAAGGAAAACTACCCTTTAAGTGTTTTAACTGCAATAAGATTGGTCATTTTGCCTCAAGATGTCCGGAGAGATCTGCAAGATCTAATACTCACAGACAAAGGTTTCAAAAGAATTGCTATTATGTTCATGAAGAAGATGACAATGAAGGAGTAACAGATGATGAATCAGATCCAGGAAGCAAATCCGGAAATGAGTGGGTGTTTATAGCCATCAAGGAAGAAGATTCCTTGCTCTCTGAATCTGTCAATCACAAAGTTGTTGAAAAAGCCTTGGCTGCTCAAGTGGAAGAAAAGGATGATTGGGTTATTGACAGTGGATGCTCTCACCATATGACTGGTGACAAGAATAAGTTCTTAGACTTGGAAAGATATGAAGGAGGAATGGTAAAGTTTGGTGACAATTCTGCTGGCAGAATCAGAGGTAGGGGAACTATTTCCTTTGATGGTAAAAGCAAAACAGGTAATGTACTATATGTTGAAGGATTGAAGCACAATCTTCTCAGTGTTGGTCAGTTAGTGGACAAAGGCTATGATCTCCGGTTCAAGAATGGAAAATGCAGAATCTTTACAAGCTCCGGAACTGAAATTGCATCCGGTACTCAGACAAGAGGTAACATCTTTCATCTGGTTGGTTCAAATAAAAGTTGTTTGTTTGTTCAAATTGATCAGAGTTGGTTATGGCATAGAAGAATGTGTCATGTAAATTTTGATAACATCATCAAAATAAGCAATACTCAGGCTGTGAGAGATCTTCCAAAGTTGATAAAACCTACAAACAGTGTGTGTAAAGAATGTCAGTTAGGCAAACAAAGCAGAGTCTCTTTTAAAAGCAAAGATCAGTCTTCTACCGGATTGTTGGAATTAGTACATACTGATCTATGTGGTCCGACAAGAATCAAGAGTCTGCAAGGTGATAGATATTTCATGTTGTTAATTGATGATCATTCCCGGATGATGTGGGTTACCTTTCTAAAAGAAAAATCAGAAGCTTTTGAGAAGTTCAAAATCTTCAAAGCTATGGTGGAGAATCAAACCGGATTGAAACTAAAGTGTCTAAGGTCTGATAGAGGTGGTGAATTTACATCTGGTGAATTCATTGACTTTTGTGAGAAACAAGGTATAAGGAGACAGTTGTCTGCTCCTAAGACTCCACAGCAGAATGGAGTAGTTGAGAGAAAAAACCGGACCATCCAGGAAGCTGCTAGGACAATGATGTTGGAAGCAAATGTTCCTCAAATGTTTTGGAAAGAAGCTATCAGCACTGCAGTCTACACTCTCAATCGAGTTCAAATCAGAAACAACACCGGTAAGACCCCCTATGAACTTTGGTTTGGCATCACTCCTACTGTGAAATATTTCAGGGTATTTGGTAGCAAGTGTTATATTAAAAGAGATGAAGATCTAGGAAAGTTTGATGCTAGAAGTGATGAAGGAATTTTCTTGGGCTACTCCACTCAAAGCAAAGCATATCGGTGTTACAATAAGAGATTGAGGAAGATGATAGAAAGTACCAATGTAAAGGTTGATGAAGGAATTGAGAAGCCTTCAAGATTTTATGAATTTGATGAAGATGACCAAGATAGTGTTCAAGGAACTCAATCCTCTCCGGTGAAACAGAGTCAGCCTGATCCGGTAAATCAGGAAGAAGAGTTAGGTTTAAATGAGCCTGATCAAGAAACAGCAGTACTGGATACTCCCAAAATTCCAAGGTATGTAAAACTGAATCACTCTGAAGATCAGATCATAGGTGACAGAAGCAAAGGTGTACAAACTAGAAGGAATATTGCTCAAGATCAGAATGAATGTTGTCTGATTTCAAAGATTGAACCTAAAACAATGAATGAAGCCTGCAATGATGAAAATTGGACCAAAGCGATGGAAGATGAACTGATGCAAATTGAGAAAAATCATACTTGGGATCTTGTTCCCAGACCTAGAGACAGGAATGTAATTGGAACCAAGTGGGTCTTCCGGAACAAACTAAATGAAGCTGGTGAAGTAATCAGAAACAAAGCTAGATTGGTCTGCAAAGGCTACTCTCAAATAGAAGGAATTGACTTTGAAGAGACTTTTGCTCCGGTAGCAAGAATTGAAGCAGTCAGATTACTTCTTGCATTTGCTGCCTTCAAAGATTTCAAGGTATATCAGATGGATGTCAAGTCTGCCTTCTTAAATGGTGATCTGGAAGAAGAAGTCTACATTGAACAACCGGATGGATTTCAATTGTCTGATAATAATGATATGGTCTGCAAGTTGAAGAAAGCTTTGTATGGATTGAAGCAAGCCCCAAGAGCATGGTATGAAAGGTTGGATAAGCATCTTGTGCAGATTGGATTCAACAAAGGTACTGCTGACAGCAACTTATATTTCAAAATTGATCATGAAAACATTCTGATTGTTGAAGTGTTTGTGGATGATATCATTTTTGGAGGAAGAGATAGTATGTGTAAAACTTTTGCAAATCAGATGAAAAGTGAGTTTGAAATGTCTATGCTTGGTGAAATGAATTTCTTCTTGGGTCTGCAAATTACTCAAACAAAAGAAGGAATCTTCATCTCTCAGACCAAATATGTGAAAGAATTGTTAAAAAAATTTGGTATGGAAGACTCAAAGCCTATGAACACACCTATGGCAACCGGATGTAAGTTAAGCAAAGATGATGATTCTCCAAAGGCAGATCAGACAAAGTATAGATCAATGATTGGTGGATTGTTGTATCTCACTCAAACTAGACCAGATATAATGCAAGCTGTTGGTCTTGTGGCAAGATTCCAGGCTGATCCTAGAGAATCTCATGTTATGGCAATCAAAAGAATTTTTAGATACTTGAAAGGGACAGTTGAGTATGGTCTATGGTATCCTAGAGATCCGGATTTTTCTCTTCATGCTTACACAGATGCAGATTGGGCAGGAGATGTGGATGACCGGAAAAGCACTAGTGGTGGAGCATTCTTTTTGGGGAAGAGATTGGTTTCTTGGCTAAGCAAGAAACAAGATGCAATATCTCTGTCTACAACAGAAGCAGAATACATTGCAGCAGCAGGTAGTTGTACTCAAATCTTATGGATGAAGCAGATGCTAAGAGACATCAAAGTTGAATATGAGGAGCCTATCACAATTTTCTGTGATAATTCAAGTGCAATTAATATTTCCAAGAATCCGGTATTGCATTCCAAGACTAAGCACATATCTATCAAATTTCACTTTTTAAGAGAACAAGTAAACAAGGAAGAAGTCAGATTGGAGTATGTTCCCTCCAAGGATCAGATTGCAGATATCTTTACAAAACCTCTTCCCAAGGACTCTTTTGAATATCTCCGCGAGAAGTTAGGGGTCATGGCCCCTCCGGTGATGAGCTAAGATGCACTGATGTGCATCAGTCCGGTGGCTATCACAGTCATATCTTGTGATCCGGACTAATGGGGAGCTGCAACTAAGGGGGAGCAGCTGGTATTATTCTGATGCATGAGAGTTGCAAGTATGAGCCCTTTGCCATTGATGTCAAAGGGGGAGAGAAGACATGTGAAAAACAAGTGGTTGATGATCAAAGGGGGAGCAGCAAAGGAAGACATGTGAAGAGTTGTTGTTGATAGGGGGAGCTGTGACAGAAAAGAGAAGTTCTTGTCTTGATGGTTTTTCACATCATATGTTGCCATCAATGACAAAGGGGGAGATTGTTGCAAGTATGAGGTGAGCCATTGTTGTCATTGATGTCAACATACTCATACTGCATTGACAAGAAGGATTTGATAAGCTTTGTGCTGAGGATATTGAGAAAATTAGCCTCAGTCAGGAACAGTGAAGAACAGTGATGAGAAGAAGGTAAATATACTGTATAGGATGAGAACCGGAGGATGCGGATTAAAGGGTTAGTAGATATGAGTCTTGAGATGCTACAGTTAAGATTTCAGAGGTCCGCATGAAGATCTGAAGGAGTTATGGCTGCCGGTATAGAACCGGGTCCGGCAAGTATCCGGAGGTGACAGAGGATCACAAAAAGGTCCGGTGAGGTCCGGAATTGTATTATCATAATCTGCGGATTGGAAGGAGTGTTTTAGATGTCCTTGTGATGTGTCATCCTGATTTGTGTGTGATTTGGAGGTCCGGATGTACCTCCTGCATTATGACAGTGGCGACAGACTGTGTTCTTGAAGTTTCGGATGAGGAAGACAAGAGATCCCAGTAAGCAGAGGAAGTGCGGATGTATCCGGACATTCAGACAGACTTGTGAAGGCTCTTGAATCATGTTTAGGTTGTGTTGTTGGTCCGCATTGATGGTAGAGCTCGGAATTGAAGTTATTCTTCCGGATGAAGTTATTGCTCTGTTTAGCCGACCGGATGAGTTGTTCATCCTGCGAATGTTCTTGTGATAGCCGACCGGATGTGTTATTCATCTTGCGGATACTCCTATGGTTGTTTGCCGACTTAGATGCTTGTTCCTAAGTCGATGTCTTGTATAAATAATGATTTGTGAATTCATTTCAGAGTGTGGCATGTGGATGAGCATGGTGTAGCGAAGAAAGGTGCGAAAGGCAGAGCAGAGATTGTTGGGCTTAATTGGAACTGATCCGGACATGGTAGAGATGTCATTCTCCAGTTCAAGACTGTGATTTTTATCACTCTGTAGACAGTGTGTCTCCTTGTAGGCAGTGGGCCTCTTTGTGAGCAGTGTGCTCGGGCAGTGAGCCCTTATTGGCATGTGCCATTCATTTTTTTTTATTCTTCTAACAGAGAATAATTCTTGGGTTAATCACCCCGTGGTTTTTCCCTTAACCGGGTTTTCCACGTCAAAATCTTGGTGTTCAATGTGTTTATGCTTATCTACTCTTGTGTTTATGTATTGTGCTTCCATGAATGATTATTTGATATGCTGCTAACTAACAACAGAGAATAAAGTGTTTGAAATAGAACAAGTTCTATACAACTGATTCACCCCCCCCTCTCAGTTGTATGCCCTAGATCCAACAGTACCAAGGGGAGGGAATCAATAGGTTGATCTAATTTAGTTGGTGTGATGGTAAGGATGGATGCATGATCAAGATTGGGAGTGGTAGGAACAAGGTCCATGATGGTACTTTCCCTGAGATTGTTTATCACATGAGAACTCTGACCTTCCTCATAAGTTGTACTCTCTGAAACGGGTGAATCACACTCTATTGGTCTAGACCTTAGCATTTGTCCAGAATTTTGACTTATCTATGGTATAGATGGAGTTAGGAATGTCTTTGAACAATTTTATTTGTCCTTTTGCGATCATAGCTTTTTCAATGAATAACCCCATCTCAATGACTTTTGTGAATGAGGTAGGGCATTGAATTTGAATTTGATAGCTTAGATTGGGATTGAGGTTATGGACAACCATTTCTGTCATTTGTTTCTTAGGGACATGGTATGAGCATTTGCTTTCTAGTTGTATCCACCTTTGTAAGAAAGTAGTGAAGGATTTGCCACTCTTTTGTTTTGAGTTGCAAAGGTCTAGCATGGGTACCTCATGTTCGATGTTGTACGAGAAATGTGTGACAAATTTGTTTACTAACTCGTCAAAGGTATAGATACTCGGGGGTAGTTGAGAGAACCATTCCATGGCTTTCCCTCCTAGCGATCTAGAGAAGAGTCTCATGAGGAAGGTTTCATTATGGGCCACCTCTAGACAGGCGGTGCTAAATTCTCGAATGTGGTCTCTAGGATCACCCTTTCCTCTATACTTGTCAAATTTTGGCACTTCAAATCTAAGGGGAAAGGGGATCATTTTCAAGCTCTTGTCAAAGGGATATGGTGAGATATCCTCCAATGAATAGTTTTTAGTGGATGTCCCTATTTGGAGGTTCATTATTTGTTGTTGTAGGGTTTGAACTTATTTGGTCAATGTGTCTAGAGGTGTGGTTGAGTCTATGGTCTTCTTGCCCTTGTCTTTGTCTGTATCTAGGGTTATTTCTTCATGTGTGTTGTGTTCATGGATTCTTTCTTCCTTGGTTTCCTACAAAGTTGTGATGTCAAAGTATTTGGGGAGCTTAACTCCTTGGTTTGCTAGTTGGAGGAATAATTTGTTAGGGTTTTGGTTAATAACTTTATCCATCATACATTAGAATTTTCAGTCTTGGAGGGAATCTTGTAAGTCTTCATGAGAGATCTCCTCATCACTGTCATGAGGGGAGGGGGCTATCTTGTTAGACATTTCAGCCATTTTAAGTTATTTTTTGTTTATGTGATCTAGTTACTACCATGCAAGGGGATTTGGAATGGGTTGGGGTGAATGTGGACATGTTGTCAAGATGTGTGTGTAGGTTGTAGTGAAGGGGATTCTTGTGGTGAGAAGGCTTGAACAAGGGTTTTCTTTAATCAATGGTGTCAAACAAGTTGGTCGATACAAAACGGTAGTCACAAATAAGGAAGGTGTGTTATCTAGTTATTTGATAGAGACTAGTTTTGCACCAAACACAATAGTGAAGTTTTGAGAGAGAAGGATGATAGATCCTGATAGTGGAGACTTACTAGGGATGTTTGAGTTTGATATGATCTAAAATTGCCTTGTTGTTACCTGGTTTGGATACTTTGATTCTATTTTCTCGAAGCTTTTGGGAAGTTTTTTGGATGAGGTGAGTGTTTGGAAAAGTGGGTATGTTGCGGAAATGAATGGGAGAAGTGATTGCAAGGTTTATCTGATCTTGGAAACTGAAACAAAGCTGAAATGGGTGCTCACAAAGGCAGATTTTTTTCTCTAAAAATGTATGAAATAGCTCACTATGATAGATGCATAGAAACAAATGCATAGGAACAGAGGGTAAATGCATAGTAGTAGAGAGTAAATGCATAGATCTGGTGAAATGTAGAAGCGCAGGAACAGAGTTTAAATGTGCAGTTTTGGTAAAATATGTATGCGTAGCATAACTGATCAAAAAGCATAGTAGAACTAAATGGATGCACAGCAAAGGATAGATGTGCAATAGGTTTGAACAAATGTGCAACAGGAATGAATATATGCACCACTCTATGTTTTTGGTTTTCTTTGGTTGAAAGTTGGTTTCTTTGATTTGATTTTTTAACTATGGCAAGAAAGACATAGCACACATGAATATTTTCATGATTTTTTTTTTTAGATTTTGACTTTTTTGACAAAAACAAGTACAAATCCTAGGATGGCAAGGGCAATATAAACCAAATTCTCACTTGGATTTCTCTAGCTATGATATTCAAAGCAGATAACTTAGGAACTTGGGACACGGGCTCCCCCTTACAAGTACACAAACTTCTCTGGTACACCAAGTTCCAGGTTCCCAAGGCTCACAAACCTTAGGATTTCCCTGTTATCTCTACTATTGAATCATAAGAATGTGAGTCATCTTAGGAAATGATAATCACTCTTTCTAGCATTAGTTTATAGGGGATTTTGGCTTTTAAAACAATGGATAAGTAGTAAGGGCAACTATTCAAGTGGTTATACGTGCGGCAGTGCTACTCTTCATTATGGAGTCTCCCAGCCTTCAAGGGTTGTGCCTTGTAGGGTTTTGGGGGAGGTTGGCTATCGGTATAACTAATCAGCACTCATTGGTTGAAGCTTTCACCTCAAACACAGTTTATTTATAGTGGATCAAAAGAGCTTGGCATTATCTCGTTACCACTTAAGGTCATTCCCACTTGGATGAAAGGATATCCAAGGGCAGGGCTCTCTAAAGGAAAAACATGTGAAATGATAATTTAGTGGTCACCCAGTTAAGCAGAGAGCATGGTCCTATTATCATTCCAAAATCATGATAAACAATGGTTCTTTTCCCCTAGTTAAAAATAAAAAGACTAAATGAGTTACTCTACTTGCGCACACACAAGATTTGTTAACTTTGAAAGAAGCAAATAGAAAGCAATAGTTCAATTTTAGATCCTCCTAGTTGGGACTATGTTTGAGTTGTTGGTGCAACAAGTTCAAATTATAGCCTTCCTATTTAGATCTAGATAAGATTTACATGAACAATCCAATTACTTTCCTTGCTCATTAGATCTATGACGTGAGTTAACAATGCAACTAAATGTCTAACCAGCCCCTAACCTGTAAATCAAATATGAGAATATTCTTGTGAAAGATGTTAGCATTAGAAAAATCACAAGAAATATATCAAGAACCCTATCAGAATAAATGTGCAGTTATAGAGGATATATGCGTAGATACAGAGCACAAATGCACAAAGATATATGCACATTTATAGAGAATAAAAGTGCCAAAATAGGAAATAAAAGCATAGGTCAAATATATGCATTGATTCTGAGAATAGATGCATTGATTCAATGAGTATATGCACTGATTGAATAAATGCATCGCTATAGAGAATAGATGCATGTTACCAGTGAACAGATGTGCAGAAACTTCCTGTGTATGGAACCTAATGCATAAAAACTCAATTTTGAGGTTAAATTAGGGGCAAGGCCCCATGGTGGGTGCCAAAAATGTTACAAGAAAATGTGGAGATAATACCAATAATCAATAATAACCCAATAACTCAATAGAAATTGAAATAATCAAGATTCAAACACAAAGAATGATACCTTGCAAACCTTAGTATTTTGTGGCTTCCATTTTTTGCCTATCTCAAATTGATCTTTCGTATGAATGAAGCCCTCAGATGGTGCACTTTCTTGCTTTTTTCTTCAAGATGATAATAGAGAATAGCTATGATAGTTCTTGCAATAAAGAGGATCTTCAATACAAATGATAATGGTAATCACAAGCTATGGATATGGTTTGGTGCCAAAGGCATGCTGTGATTCCTGTAGAGTAAGTTTATAAAAGCTTGGATGATTGAAATAAAGGAATAGGGGTTGTACTTATAGACTTGTGAGAGAGAAGATCAATGATATAGAATGAATAAGAAGATCAACGGTTGAGGAAACTTGAGAGGATGTGCACGAATAGGGAGAGGACAAGTGTCCAAACTCTTTCATACATCAAGGGAGTTCACATAATAGAATGAAGAGTTAACTAAGATGATTGATTAGTTAATAGAAAAGACCAACTAGTTAACTGATTTGATTTAAGAGTTAACTAATTTGACTGGAGGATAAATAGGACATGTGAGTGAGGGAACAATTGATTAAATATTAAAATATTTAATTGCATGTGCACATGGACTAATTGAATTATTTTTTGTGTTAATTCAATTTTAGAAGAAATAGATAACTTAAATAAATGTTTGGATTTATTTAAATATAGAGTATGGTTTTTAAATTTAGAAGAACTAATTAAATAATTAGACATTATTTAATTTAGAATGACTTTAGAAGAATTTTGGAAGTTTTAATTAAATAAATGATTTTATTTAATTTTGTGGAGGAATGTGAATCAAATAAATAAATTGATTTATTTATTTATTGATGGAGGAATTAGAATGAAATAAATATTAAAAATATTTATTTAGACAGAGTCATGTCATTTTTAGGTGTGTACAAAAACAAATGGTTTCTAGTGAATATTCGAGGGACTAGCACGTTACGTGTATCCAAGAAGCTACTTGAAGCATTAACTAATCCTACTAGGAGTCCCATATACGTAGGGTATGCATCCTTTCAAACTAGCACTATATGGTAAGCACTAATACTAGTTTGGACTTGGCTTTCACCTTATCCTATTTTATATAGCAAACCAAACAAAAGTACCACTTGAGGTCATTCCCTTGGGGTGAGTACCTCTTTTCCCACCAAGGCATACCTCTCAAAAGATAATAAGAAGTTCTCTTGCACCCAAGATCCATTTGATAGGCAAGGAGAGAGGATACTTTTGTTATTATCTTAGGGTTACAATCATGCACAATAAGAAAACAAAAAAGATTAAACAAACACAAAGTAAACAATGTTCTTTTTAATCACCAAAACCAAATGTTCCTAGAGTAGTAAAAAAAATATGATGAGTCTTTGATTGATCAATCCTACAACAGATTTGTTGGTAGTTTTAGATCCATCTTTCTTCGACAAACGATAAGATATTGCAGCAAGTGTTAGCTACCAAATGAATCAACTTGCAACAATATAAACCAAAGGTGAATGAGAAGTAATCAAATGTGACTGCAAATCAAATGAGATTATAATTTTACCAAATGTGAACACCTTCTATGCAAATGTAAGTCTCTACGGTACAAAGGCGATCGAGGACTGTGCAAATGCAAGTTACTATCAACCAAAGGTGCTCAAATATGTGAAATATGCAAAAAACTCAAGATCCATGGTTAGATAAATGATCAAAAGAAAAAAATGAAGGCTCTGATAACCCAAGAGGATGGATTACTTGAATTAGATCTTGTATTCTGCAACACAACACAAAAGATCCCACTATATGATATGATTAGGTCAAAGACAAATCTAACCCCAAAGAAGCTAGCTTGAGGATGACAAAAAAACTATTAGGGTTAGCAAATAAACCATCTTGCAACCCAAATCAAACACATAAAGAATGAAGAAAACCCTAGAAAACCCTGTAAAAGAGAAATATACCAATAAAACCATAGTTAACCAGAGGTGATTTCCTGCTGATCAAAGGTGATATCTATGAATCAAAGGTGACTAAAGATTGTGTAAGTGCAATTTTCCCCTGACCAACTATGATTTAGAGTCATGCAAAGCCGGTGATTTGCCAATCAAGTGTGATTCTCTGCGGATCAAATGTGCTATGCGCACCTAGACTTCGAAAACAAATTTCAAATGAAAAGATTAATCAAGGACGTGGGTCCCACCGGGCATGCCAAAATGTGGAGTAGGAAAAATTAGGTTAATAAGATCAAGCATTACAATCAAAACCCAATCCTACCACCTTCAAGAAATCTATTTAAATGACACAAAATGAAAGCAAATCAAGAGCAATGTCACCTATATTGTATGATTCCTTGGTTTGGAATGTGGATTACTTCTCAATAGTGAATAACCATAGTTGTCAAAACTACCATGATGATAGATTATGTGCTCAAAGTGCTCAATGGATGCTCAATAGCTGTGATATGCATAAGATGATAATATAGACACTATAATTGTTGGTGTGAACATGGTTATTACCTATCTGGTTTAACCTCTGTTGTGTGGATAACTCATATGTTCACATGTTAAGTTGACTTAGTGAGTCTACTAGATGTCTCTAGTTGTTTCTAGTTGTGTCTAGTTGTTACAAGGTGTTGATAGTTGTCTTATCCTATCTAGTTGGCATCCTATCCTCTAGTTGTCATATGTAATAGGAATGTGACACTTGGCACATGACTACAACATCCTAACTCTCAACCTTGGTCTATATAACCAAGGCCTCTCATTGTATCATATCAACTAATCTTGTATCAAGTCATTATCTTGTGTATAGAATATCATTCTATCATGTTGATCTTCTTTGAATCTTGTGATTAGCTCTTAGACATTTTGATCCTGGGATAGCTACCTCCTTAGCTAATCCTAACATGGTATCAGAGCAAGTTGATTGTCTAGAGTTAGTTCATTTTTAGAAGATCTTAGATAGTGTTTTTTCTTTCTTGAAACCAAGTATGCTCTTCTCTTGCATCCTTGGATGAACTGGAGAATCAAAAAGAGTCAAAGAAATAACAATTTTTAGGGCCTTTCTTGCTTGTGATTTGAAATTGCAGGTTTCTTTTGGTGCATTTTGGAGCAAATCTGACCTCACCATTGAGATCAGAAGGGTCAAATCTGTTGAGATCAACTGTAAACTTGATATACTTGAGTCACAGTCAAATCTGGGATTTTTTAAATCCCCTCTGCAGATTTTTTGTCCAAAAGGCAAAATTTTTTTAGCATAAGGCCATTCTACCCCCTACATTTTCTACAATCATTTGCTGTAAAACATAAAGATTCAACTATTTTTTGGGAGATTTGGTTCAGATCGGATCTTTGTAGACCATTTCTCTATTGTTCTTGGTCAACAATTTTTTGTGTGCAGGTTATTTTTGGCCTCCTTAGACCTGATTTGATCTAGACCCAGCGTAATCGACCTAGTTTCTGGTTGATCTTGCACTACTTTGCTATGTCATGCTCTAGATCTAGTATCAAAAAGGGCATCAATCTACAAGGTGAATCTGGTGGTCGATCTCTGTTCCATGAGATCCAGTTTTTTGTGACATCTCTTCTGCACATTGATCTCAGAGTGATTGAAGTTTTTTTAGCATCAAAAGTGAGTGGTTGTGGCATCCTCGGTAGTAGTCTTTGGCAATGACTATTTTTATTCCTATCGGTGGATTCCTTCAAAGATCTGACGACCCTTAAGATCTCTTGTAGCGGTCATATCTTAGTCGACGTCACAGTCGGTGGTTTCAAAGCCTTTGCACCTTAGTTGGCAGTTTAAGATCCGCCCTTGGCGGATCTATTAGTTAGCAATCTGTGGCCTTTACATTTCTAGGCAGCATCCTAAACCCCTTGGTAGGTGACTCACCACATGCCATAGTCGTCGACCAAACAACCTTCATCATCGACTGTAGTTTCAAGTTTCTTCTGCGATCTCCATTCATCCGGGCAGTCTTTGATCTGTTGTTTATTTGTGTTGGTAGTCGATATTTCTGGCATCGGCTTCAATAGGTAGTTTTTGCTTAGCACGCAGTCTCCATTCGAAGCAGCCTGTGAATGTTTTTTTAACTACCATCTTTGGTGGTTACCTTCATAGGCAACATCGACTAATATCTGTAGATCTGTAGCTTTGTTCTTATCGACCAAAGCTCATAGCCGGTGATCAATAATTTTTTTGGCTGACTTCAAAGTTTTTACTGGTAGACGGCATTGCTGTTAAATACTAATTTTTTGGATGACATTCTGGTAGTTGTGGGCACCCTCACCCATCATACATTTTTTTTAGTATTGGTATGAGCGGATCTCTGTTGTTAGCTGTCAAGATCCCGAATGAGCTATAGGGCCGACTCGTGAAATGTTCGGTGATAGTTGAAGTGTTTTGGAGTTCTTTTGGCTTCTAGGCTATTTTTCAACACCACTGGGATCTTCAAGGTCATTGTTTTTTGCTGTAGTAAGAGGCAGTCTTCATTCTCAGCTTGGCGGACTGTTGTAAGTCTTATTTGGCAAATCCAATAGTTTCTTCGTGCCTGGCGGTTTGTCTTTTGTCCGTAGACATTGACGTCTTTCCTCAGTAGCTTGTTTACCACGACAGGCTTTACATCCCGCAGACTTGTTTTGAAGGCATCAGGGTTTCTTTTTGAAGATTGGTCACCATTCTAGTGGTCATGAGTTTGAAGATAGATTGGTGATAGTCTTAGTGACAGCAGCTTTGTGCAAAATTTCACTGATCGCTCTTCAGATGTGCCTCTATTACAGATCTGTTTGCTGTTATGTCTCTGACACAAAGTCACCATGGTTACAGGAATCTTTACATTGGACTCTCAGTCCATTTTTTTATTGAAATCAACCAGCCCACTTGACGACCCCTCAGAGCCTCATTTAGTCTTTTTTTTGGCTCGATTGGCCTACTTTGTGTTTGGGATTTCATTTAGTGAAATTTGGCATAGAAAAGCCTGTGATCTTATCAGCTCCACAAGTGGACACTCAAATATTTGTAGTGAAAATCTACCTTTTTGGCTGATCAGTGGTCTCTTCCACATGAAAGCATGCTCCACAGTCCAAACTTTGAATTTGGGTTCTTTTCTCAACCAACATAGAGGAGAGTACTATTCTTTGTTTGTTCATTTGTCCAAGACAGAGGTTGAGGCCCGGTTTGGTAGGAGGCCATTACCCCCTCACAAACAAACTCATTTCTCACCTCTTTGCTTTCTAATTCTATTGACTGGTTGCACTTTGGATTTTATCACAAGCAAGTCAAGGTCGACCATTTTTTGCAAAGTTCGACAAGGAGGGGGATTTTTTTCTTTTTGCCACAACTTGCACCGAGGGAGTCAATTTTTCATGTTCTTATAGTCGTTGGAAAAGTGATTCCAAGTACTTCTCCATGGTGTAGGTGATTTTTCCCCAGATTGCTGTTTTTTTTTCAGAATTTGCCTCCAAACATCATTTTTGCTTGATTTTTTTTGACATTTTTTGACAAGGCATAAGTTTTGCCTACGATGTCGAAATTGAGCAAACTTTTTTTTGAAATTGATCAGAAAAATGCAAGGAATCTGATGGTATAGGTCATTTTTTGTTTTAGAAAGCCAATTTTCTTCAAAAATTTGTAAAATCACCGTATGTTATAAACGGTCGATTTTGGCTTCTACATTGACACCATTGTACTCAATCTTGTATTTCTTTCTAGGGGGGCATATTTTGCAGCATTATTTATTATGGGGGTTCATTATTTGTAGTTTGTTGTCATTTGTTTGAAGTTTTTAAGGCATGCATGGTCAATGTCTTCATTGTTCACCTCATGACATCAACTTATTCGTCCTTGTTTTAGACATTGCATGTATCCATTGAATGCACTTGTTGATTTGTAAATGCACTGAAATAAAGTGCCACATATTGTACTTGTAGTTTGGGGATCTTGCACATCATGTTGTGCCATTTTTGTACTCACACTACTTATAAAGTGCCATGGGGGGTTGTGTTAGTTCCTTGTTATTTGCCATCACAATCTTGTCTAGTGAGTGTCCCTCCACGACAACATTTTTAGCCTCATGCGAGTGTGCCTTGTTATTTGCACACCCTTTACTAAGTTGCAGGTACTCTTTTGTGCAACTTCTGATGTTACTTCTTCACCTTCTTGCACTACATTGTGACACACAGTTTCAATGGAGCTGCCATACCTCTCCCTTGTCAGCATTATGGGGAGGTATCATACTACATGTGCTAATGCTTCCTTGGTTTCACTTGGAGTGAACTATGTATCTAATTTTTGTTCCTATATACTAGGCAGATGCAGCGGCTAGTTACCCATGCATTTCGGTGAGATGGAATAGATACCATATAGACACTCTTGCATTCCAGCTTGTGGAGGCAACCTTCTATCTTATTTAGATGATCAGAATTCTTGAGACTATTGGCACCTGTATTTTCAACTATCAGATTGGTTGAGTAGTGTCATTGGGGTCACTCGTATAGATTGATGTGCCATTTGCATCTTTGACTATCAGATTGGTTGTCATTTGTGCAGATTTTTGTCTCTTTGATCCTGATCTTCATCCTTTTTTCAGTGAAGGTTTCTCAGCAGTGTAGCAGTTCTTCAATAGTTGTTTGCATCTTTTTTGTGCTTCGGTGGAGTTCTACATGTTCCTAATCTTTTGGGACATCCTTTGTGAAGGATTCTTAGTCCTTCTTTTATCTCCTATGGGGGGGATATCTTTTGTATCTTTGTGATGGAAGTAGTCCTTGGGGGGTCATTTTGAGTCCTCCTTCCTTTCTTCCTTCACTTTTCTCTCTTTGGAGAGGAGTTTTTTCCATGAGGTTTTCTCCTTTTCTCCGCTTGTGAGAGATCTTTTGTACATGGGTACCTAACATGGCCTTGTTGCCGGGACCCATCCTTTGCATGTTTGCATTTTTTTGTTTCTCCCTAAGTTGCACTTAAGGGGGGGTGTTGGTGTGAACATGGTTATTACCTATTTGGTTTAACCTTTGTTGTGTGGATAACTCATATGTTCACATGTTAAGTTGACTTAGTGAGTCTACTAGATGTCTCTAGTTGTTTCTAGTTGTCTTATCCTACACATGTGATCTAGTTGGCATCCTATCCTCTAGTTGTCATATGTAATAGGAATGTGACACTTGTCACATGACTACAACATCCTAACTATCAACCTTGGTCTATATAACCAAGGCCTCTCATTGTATCATATCAACTAATCTTGTATCAAGTCATTATCTTGTGTATAGAATATCATTCTATCATGTTGATCTTCTTTGATTCTTGTGATTAGCTCTTAGACATTTTGATCCTGGGATAGCTACCTCCTTAGCTAATCCTAACAATAATAATGGTGGTGGGTATGTAGAATGGAATGAGAGGGTGTATATATAGCTCTCAACCAAGATTGATCAATGGTGGAGAAAAGGAGATGGAATGGATGGTTGAGATAATTCAAAAGGTATGGATGAATGTGTACAATACATGTGTCCATGTGAAAAGATTTTATTCAATGATTGTAGTTGGTTTGTTGATAATGATAGGATTGATTTTCTTAAAATATGATGTTTTTCTATTTTAAGGGTTGGATCATGTGGATGATTGATTTTAGAACCAATTAAATTATTTTTGTATTTGATTTTTATCATTCCAAGGACAAGGCCAACTTGTACACATAAAAGAAAGTGATAAGAGAGGGAAACGATGAGATAAAAATAAATTGAACAAATAAATTCATTTAATTTATTTTTAAATGATAGAGGAAAAAGCTAAACTTAGAAAATTAGAAGAATAAACATAAATTAAATAAGGAAATTTATTTAATTTATGTAAATGATGAGAGGATAAATAAATAAAATATTGATTTTATTTATTTCAGAGGAATAATGGGATAATTAAATAATTAAAAATTATTTAATTATAGATAAAAAATAGATGAAATTAATTAAATAAATATAATTTATTTTATTAATGATGGAAGTAGATGATTTAGAAGAAAATAGATGATTGATACAAGTGTGCTAGACAAAATTGACATGTGCAGTGATAAAAAAAATGTATGAAATTAACAAATGATGTGAAGGGTCAATTTTGGGTGTCTGCAGGTTTTATGACCATTATTTGGGTCCTATGCTAACATCTCAAGTTTGGATTATGAAAATCTTAGCGAGAATCTTTACAGTTGCATATATAAGCATGTTTAGGTTTCATTTGCAAACTAGATGGAAATTAGATGAGCATTGTGAACTTGTGACTTTGATTCAAGGCATTCATTGTGTTGCAAAGTAGTACTTTGTTGTTGTTATTGTGTTGTATTTGTAGATTTGACTCCATCTTCTCATGGAAATGAAGAGCATCTCCCTTCCATGAGATTTACACATCAAGGTGATATCTATTGTGTTTTTTATCATTTATCATTTGGATTTTACTTCTATCCCGTTAGGATACACATTCTTATCTTACAATGGTGTTCAAAATACTTGAATGTGTCACCGAGGCTTAAACAAGGCAAGCCTCTAAACACCACAACCCCATCCCACACTCCTTTGTGATTGTAGGTTATAGGTACCGAGTTTTGCAAAGTGGAGTTGCAGAAAGGAGGTTGCAGACAACAAGGATTTAGGTTCTGAAAGAAAGAGGACAAAGGTGAACATTTTAGGACAAGGGTACTGGTTCTAGCGTCCTCTATTTTTTCTAGGGTAGAAATGGAAGATACAGTATAGATCAGTGTCGAAAGGAGATTTAGATTTTGTGATAAAAATTGTACCTTGGATAAGGGTGCTAGTGCTAGTGTCCTCAATAGTTTGTATTCCATATTTTGAAAAATAATGAGTTAATAATCTCTGTCCTTCACCTTGGTTTGAAAGGATTTCCTGTAATTCATTAATTTACTTACTATTGTGCTCATTTTGAGTTTTAAGAGTAATTGAGCATTAAATTGAGATATTGTGTAATATATCTAAGCTTTCACATCATTCCAAGAGGTACCTCAACCTGATAGGTGAATACTCCTACTTAGTGGAGATTCAACTTAGTTGATATGCCCTTGAATGTTTGGTAAGAAGGGAGGATTTTCCTTTGAAACTTAAAAAAAAAAAAAAACCCTTTTAACACCTAAGCAATTCCAAGTGGATATTGTGGAGGAGCTCATTTACAACCTTTAAGATGGCAAGAGCAAGGTGAGAGGTGTGAACATTCTTGTATCTACTTCAATCACCAACAACATCTCAGGCATTCTAGAAGAAGATGCAATGTTTTACCATATCAAAACTTTGTATTCTGATTTTATAAAAACTTTCTTAATTGATAATGAGCCAAAAATTCATACCCATGAAAGTAAAGGGGAAGTTAAGGGGATTTTCACAATCAACCTCCCTCAACTGTGGCAGTCCCTTGCCACTTGGTTGATGAAATATTTTACATGTAATGGTCAATTTTCCATTGTTTTAGGAAAACTCATGAAAATGCTTATTTTCCTAAGGCATAGTCAAAACAAGCCTGAGTATAGGATAAACTTGTCAAACTTTCTCTTTTCTGCAATCACCACACTAGCTAGTAGGCATCAACAATAAATATGACAACTTAAAGATCATGGAATTATCTTTCTTATTGTCAAAAATCATTTCATTTCCAAAAGAGGAGGTGAGGTTCAATGGAAGGCATTTTAGATGGTAGCCATATAGGAAAGAAAAAGGAGAAAATAGTCATAATAGGAGATCCATCCCCCACTCAAGAGGAAGAAGAGGGTAAGGTATTCCAGCCAACATACTCCCTAACTATAGGGGAAAGGAAGAAGGGAAAGAAGGTCTTGAGAGGATAGTCCTCTACACCAGAACAAAGTAAAGACAATATACCTATTAAGGAGTCCCTTCAGACCTCATAAATATCAAAAAGGAAGTTGACACTAGTTGATGAACCTACCCCAACATTGAGAAAGAAGAATGCAAAGGGTCCTCCCCAAGTTACAAAAGGTGAAGGTGAAAAGAAGCCAAAGGATGAGCTTGCAGAGACTCCAAGACCAAGAAAACATAAAAATTAGAAAGGAGAGTTGTTGATAAGTGAAGAATATCCTCCAATAATGAGAAGGGGCAAAAGAGGAAGGGTAGTTGAAGAAGGTACTCAGGAGGACCCTATTTCATAGACTTCCAGAGCACTTGAGGTTACAATGACCAAACCATAAACAATTTCCTCAGGATCATAAGAAGGTCAACAAGCTCCAAAGATGTAGGGAGAGTAGTCATAGCTAGTGCTCCAGAGATGTAAGCACCAGAGATAGAAGACCCAATTGGACTTAATTTTACTTGCTGAGGTCTTCATTGAACTTCAAGCATCAGCTACACCTGAGAGTCCTCTAGAACACCAAGATAAAAGGCCCCATGAGGATGAAGTTGGGCCATCACATGCCTCTAAATATGCTAATGAATAGATGGAAGTGATAGAGGGTGAAGCAGAACCAGGGGATGTAGAAGAAAGAGAGACAGAAATAGGAGTAGGATTTGAGGATGGGAGCTAGTCCCAAGCCTCAGACCACATGGATATTGAAGTCCCCAAAGAACAAGAATTACAAGATGAACTTAAAAATTTGAAAAGGATGGTTTGACGTAAAAACCTAATCATTATAGACATGAAGAAGATTATGCAAGAAAATGAGGCCACAAAAGATTAGGAAATCAGTGATGTAGAAAAAAATATAAACGAAAAATAAAAGGTCATCAAAGATAAATAAAAATAAATTTTGAAAAAGGATGTAGAGATGACACAAAAGGAAATGTAGATCTATAAGGCTACCAAAGCTAAAGACAACTGCATTATTCTAATGACAGTCTTGAAGGAGAAAGTTGGCAGTCAATCCTAGGAATTAACAACTTAGACTAATAACAAAATTGTTGACCAGGAAGAACTAATTAGGGAATTGAATGTCCCAATGCCTATAGTTGACCAAGGTACACAAACAAATATCCTAAGGACATTCTAGTTGAATATCCCTAGGGATTTACTAAATTGGGAAAGAAGATGTAATGAATTGGCTAGTACTACTGGAATGCTTCAGCTGCAAAGAGTAGTTTCTTCATTAAGTGCAAAAGTGAAAACATTAGAAGAAAAGCTAATTATAGTAGCTACCCTATCTTCAGATATACTCTCCTATAGGCCACCTAGTGGGAATTAAACCATGTTCCTTAGGGAAAGATTCCTTCAGAGGAAGCTCTCACTAAACATTTTTGATATTACCGAGTCAATAGAAAATGGACATAATTTCATGAGATGATACATACCTAGTAATGATGAGGATAAAAATTTCCTCTCTGAACTATTTTTACAGAATTACTTTTTAGCTAAACACAATACATTATTTATTAATCTATTTGTGAGGGAATGCTAGTTGAGGGTATTTATGTCTTTGATGAGGAACCATGAAATTTGGTTATAAAGGATGGAGGCACACTCATTGAATATGGAAAATACTGAAGTATTCCTCAGGCATGAAAGCCCCACCCTAAGGTGCTTTGAAACTCAATTCTTGGTATTTGTCTATATTCCTAAGTTGTTGCCCCTATATCAATGGAATTTGGAAGAATGTGTCATATAATTTGTCTTATTTGTGCACTCCTCATAGAACAAAATTTTGAAAACTCGCAGAAGAAGGTGGAACACCTTGTCTTTAGAGAAAAAAATGAGAGAGTTGGTATTCCCAACCAACCTTGAATGGTTTATTAGAAAGGTCAGGGTTATGACAAAGATAATAGATAAATACAAGCCATATGGTCCAAGTAGATGGAGGATGCCAAATTCCAAGAATGGTTGCACAAGATAGAAGAATTAAAGGCAATAATGATACTACTAGAACAAACTGTAGAACATTTGAAAGAATCTATAACATCACAAAAAGATTATATCAACTGAATAGGTCAAGGCTTCAAGATAATTGTTGGCTCTCAGATTTGTACCCTTGCTGTAGCTGTAAAACTTCAGCAATCTAGAGAAACATGGGAATGATCTCAAAGTGTGGGACCTTGTGAAATGAGATCAGACTTTGGAGAAGGCCGGCTTCCTTGACTAGTTATCACCTAAAACTACTAAATCTTTAGAGGAAAAGGGAGAAGGAAATGCTTTTTAATGAAAGATGAAAATAGGAAAACTTGAAAGTAAGGGTGATGCACCAGACTGATTAAAAGAAACTTTCATAGAACTGAGAAAATGCACAACATAATCAAATACAACAAGTAGACATACACAGATTCAAATGATTTTTTAGCAAAGGTGAGAAACAAGAAGGTTGAGAGGAACAAAATGTTCACAGACAACCATATGCAAGTTCACACCAAACTAGAAAATCAGTAAAAGAGGTAAAATAACCTGCATATGTTCAATAAGAAGGCAAGGTTACAGTGGTAGAAAGTTCTATTTGGAAACAAAAAAGCCTGAAAGATAAAAAAATTCCAACCCTCAATACATCTCTCGAATGCATATTGTAGACACCCTAAAATGACCGTGTCGTCAAATCACTGGCATTTCATAATCTGTCTAATCACTTGCATTTCCACATTAATTAAATAATCTAATTATTTAATTAATTTCATCAAATTCTTCTAAATCTCCTAAATTCAGCATTAATTAAATAAATCCTCTTTATTTAATTAATTAAATTAAATTCCTCTATATTCTTCCACAATTAAATAATTTCAATTATTTAATTAGATCATTATCCTCTTTCCAAAAATCATATCCACATTAATTAAATAAATCCATTATTTAATTAATTCAACAAATTCCCTCTTATCTACAATTAAATAATTCTTAAATTATTTAAGTAAATCAAAATTATTCTTCCAAAATCATGCACAACAATTAAATAAATTTATTTATTTAATTTGCTTTTCAAATCTTCTAAATTAAATAATTCCAATTATTTAATTATTTCTTCCAAAATATCTTCTCTAAATTTAAATAAATCAATTATTTATTTAAATTGCTTTTTCTTCTAATTTGAGTTATCTCTAATATAACTCAAGCTTTCTATATTTAATAAAGCAAAATATCTTCTTTTCTCATGCAAATCCCTTCTTCTTGTTTTAAATCATTTAACTGATTGCTTTATTCTTTTAATTGATTTATCTCTTCAGTTAACTCATTCTTCTATTCTTGATAACTCCTCTCATGCAAAAGAAAGCAAGACACATGTCTTCTTCTCATTCGTTGCACATTCCTCAACTTATCTCCTCCGTTGATTCTTCTAAATTATCTGGACCGTTGATTGATCTTCCTTGAAATCTATATAAACCCCCCTCATCTCCTTCATTTGGCCTCTCTCTTCGATCGTATTCTCAGGCATACTTAACAGAGCTTTGAGCATACACAATGCGTCGATTGAGCACTATCACGATCTTTTGACATTGATCTGTTGAGCACACTACTTGCTTGTTGCAGCTATGGCTTCGCAACTTCATTGAGCAATCCACATTCAATCCAAAGGAAACAATACAAATTTCGGTAAAAGTCTTTATTTCATTGATTATTTGTCATGGCTTTTATTTAAATTCATTTTCTTTATGTTATTGGGTTCTTTGATTTTATTTAGTTTAGTTTAATCAATTTTTCCATATACACATTCTGGCACGCCCGGTGGGACCCACTAATTCCTTTGTTTCTTTGAGAAATTTTGTTTTTTTGAAGTCACAGTACGGCATAGCGCAAACGACACCCCACAACGCTTCTGGAAAGACTTTTTGAGCGCTTCTGGAGGCACAGTTAGGCACTTTTGGAGGTTCTGCAGTGCTTTTGGCAGCGCAGCGCAGCGCTTTTGGCCTGATAGAATGGCGCTCCCGGCAGTATTCTACAACACTTTTGGCTAGATTAGGTTTCTGACTTTGTTCACTGTTTTATAGGATTTTCATGCCATCTATCTTATTACTTTGTATGACAAGCTATTGTATTTGTCAAACAAACCTGTTTTTCTTGTTGGACATCCTAAGCTGATTTATTCAGGAGTACCTTCAACTTTTTGTGTTAATCCTTGGTGTTGTTACAGCTTTTTGAGTTCTTTAAAGATTGCAGAACACAGATCTCTCAGCTATCATTTCTCAGATCAGTCAATCAATCATGGAATTTTACTTTAGATCTGATTATTTTGAAAAAGTTCCCCTCTTTGTGATCTAAGACATCGTGGCGCTTTTGGTAACACAGTTCCACGCTTCCAGATATTCTTCAGCGCGTCTGGTATTATTATAGTGCGCTTCTGGTCTGCATCACAACGCTTTGAAAACACAGTGAAGCACTTCCGGTTATTTTGCTACACCTCTGGTAATATTCTACAGCGCTTCTGGTCTACAATACAGTGCTCTTGGAATACAGTAAGTCACTTCTGGTAAGGTTATGCAGCACTTTTGGTTAAAGTTGATTTGTTTTTTGCTAACTTGTGAAATTTTGGTGGAACTAACTCACTTGTTGCAGCTTCTTATTATTCACACAGAGCCAATAGGTGTTTTCTTAATATGTTCATGCAGGACGAGCGTTGAAGACCTCTTTTTTTGATTTATCTCACTAAGTCTTTAGAAAAACATTGCGTGCTTAAAAGGATAATTGAACAAATCTTTTCTTGCAATCTAAGTCTTAGGAACATACTGCTTTTCTTAAGGGACAATGGACATGTATGAACAAACACCTCAATTTTCTAAAGGACAATGGACATGAATGCCAAACACTTCATTTCATAAGGGACAATTTACAACTACAATCGTGTGTGTGCATAGCTTAGTTGCACCTTATTTTTCTTATAACGGGACAATTGAACCTTTGTTTGACGTGCTTGCTTTTTACTTTTTTCTGTACTTCCTTTAGAAGGGCCTGCTTTTGGATTGCACTTCATCCAAAAGGGACGACCCTAAGCGGAGTTTTCCTTTGAACCGCTATATAAGAGGGATAAGGCGAAAGCCAAGTCCTAACTGACATCAGCCTTACCTTGTGGTGCCAAACTGAAAAGAGGTGAACTAGCTCTTTGTGGAAACGATTTTCACATTGAGCGAAGTGTTTGAAACTCTTAGTAGGATTGGTTAAAGCTTTTAGTAGCTTGTCGCATTGCTCGTAAGGTGTTGGTTCCTCAAAGTCACTAAGAACCATTTTAGATAGAGACTACCCGACCTACCTCCGAACATTGCGGTAATCATCAGTGCAAGGGAAATTGATTTAAACCCTTAAGATACTCACCATTGGCTCCCTTGAGAAGAGATAGTATTCCCTTGGACATAAAGCTCTTGTGACCTACTTGAGCTTTCCAAGGGGAGGGTGAGATATCCCTACCTATCGTCTCTCACAAAGATACTAAATATCTGACACCTTTATGGAATGATATTTTTATCGACGGAGTATTAAGCTATGAGTTGATCTACTACAATGAAACCTTGTCTCTAGAGATAAAAAGTGCTTGTTATTGATTGCAACTGTCTTAGACCTATGGAAACATTGGGCTTGTTTGGAGCCTTGAACATACACTATCTGTTGTGTCAATCCTTGTGCCTTTTTTGACCACTTGTTTGCTGTGTTTTCTCTTGCCAAACCAATCCAATCAGAAACAGAAAAAATTTTGCCTTTGAAAAACATCAGACACTACTTCAGCGCCCCTGGTATTATAGCAGCTCACCTTTGGTAGTACAGTAGATCACCTTTGGTATAGCAGTAACCCGCCTCTGGCAAAACTCTACTTCAGCGCCCTTGGTATAACAGTAGCTTGCTTTTGGTAACTATAGCTCGCCTTTGACATAGTAGTAACTCGCTATTGGTAGCTCAGTCCGTCACCTCTGGTCCACAGTAGCACGCTTTTGGTGGCACAGTCTTGCGCCTCTGGTCAAACAGTATAGCGCTTTTGGTCCAGTACTTTGTGCATCAGAGTTTGTCTGTTTCTTCAAAGCATCTCACAGATTCCTAGCATTACATTGTGCCTAAGTGTATCCCATGGTCACCACTAGGCTATAGCAAACCATGAAGTCTAGGCAAGTTGTCCCTAAGAAGCACAAGTCACCCCCTCGCACACCACAATCAGGTCGTCTCAACATTACTCCCAAGGTGACTCCTAGTACACCCGCGGCAAAACCAATCAGCTCTCCAAACATGCCGCACATAGATGAACCAAGCAATCCTCATGAGGATAGAACCCCTTTGATACATGTGCCTCAGTATACCACAGGCTTGCCTCCAGATTTTGTCCCACAAGGTTATATCGTAGATCAAACCCCATCTCAAGAAGAGCGACACTTTGAAATAGGTCAATCCTCTCAAGAAGATGGGCAAGATCTTGATGAATTTATACAAGATCCTAGAGCTATAGCTGCCTTTGATAAAATCCTTAGTGAGAACCAGGATCATTTCTTTCGCTTGCTTGCAAAGCAAGGTGCCAAGTTACCTCAAGATTTTGATGTGTCCACTCTCAAGGAGAGCACCAACACCCAGGGAACCATACAAGCGGTGCAAACCATGTCCACAGTGACTATGCCCTTACCTACACAAGGCTCGCAGTATGGGAATCCCCTTTTCCAAAATCCAACAGAGGAGAGGCCCATATCACTGCTTTTGACTCCTATGGAGATCTATCAAAACCAACAAGAAACTCTCCAACGTCAAGCAGAGTTAGCTAAGCAAGCCACCATAGCTCGATCGAATGTGCAACCACCTCCTAAAGTGTCCACCCCAAGTGCAAGTGGAATCTTGGTTACCCCATCACGCATAGGTTTCCCACCCAATTACAATCCGGGGAACACTTATGTAGCCATGCAACAAGGGTCTCAACAAATGCCACCTCCTATATCATCACACCTACATGTCTCTCAACCAATTAGAGTCACGCAGCCCCAACCACAACATTCTTCCACTCTCATACTCAAGCAACCCCAACCATCGCAAATCACTTCTACCTATGTTCCTCCACCACAACATTCTTCTACTCTTATCCTCAATCAACCCCAACCATCGCAAATCACTTCTACCTATGTTCCTCCTCCACAACGTTCATCCTCGCTCAACTTCTTTCACACATTGCCTAGCCACTTTCAACATTCCCAACATCAGGTTTCCCAAAGCTATGTGCAGCCATCACAACCTATTCAAACGCACTTTAGCTTTCCTCCCCCCAATACTTTTCTTCAACCATCGCAAAGCCAACATTCTTACCTAGCGCCACCTCCACCTTTGCCTAATCAAGGCCTCCAATTCCAACCCAATCTGAACCAATCGTACAATCCATATGTTCCCAATCAATCTTATGACCCTTATAATACCGGTGCGCATGGCTTACACTATAATCTTCCATATGGGCAACACCAACCACTCTTTGGACAACAGGAGATGTTACCAACCCCTCCCATGACTATGGAGCTAAAGATCGCAGAAGTTCAACAGCAGCTATCTGATCTTACGTTTGGCCACACCAAAAAGACCTTCTCTTTAGAGGAAGTGTGTCCTTATCCTTTTGATTCGTCGTTACCAATGATCCCTTTTCCTCAAAATTTCACTATTCCCAAGTTCGATAAGTACAAAGGAAAAGGTGACCCAAAAGACCATCTTAGGGAATTCTATCTTGCTTGCTTCGAGGTCTCTCACAACGACACATATCTTATGTGTCTTTTTCCTCGCAGTCTTGGAGGTCAAGCAATAGAATGGTTCTCACACTTACCTACGGGTATCAAGTCTTTCAACGAGCTAGCAGAGAAGTTTGCCACCCATTTTTCTTACAACGCAGAGCATGAGTTTTCCATGACGGACCTATGCAACAATAAATAGAAAAATGGGGAAACTTTCATTTCTTTCCTTCAACGATGGAGACAAATGGCTAGTAAATTCCCTTTCAAGATTCCGGAGAAACAACTTGTTAGCATATTCGTGTAGAACCTCAACCAAGAGTTAGGTTTTCATTTGCAAATTCTTAGTGCTACAACCTTTGATGAAATCACATACAAGGGTATCAACATTGAGAAGGCCCTCATTGCTAAGGGTGTGGTCAAAATCTTTAAGGAAATGAAAGATAGCACTTCTCATCAACAATCGAACGATAAACCCAAATATTGGAACAAGAACAAAAACATGGTCAATGATGGGGTGGTTGATACTAAGCATGTCCAAACGTTGCAAACACCACTGCAACTCTCCAAACCAAGTCAAGCTCCACCTCAACAATAGCAGCAACAAAGGCAGCCTTATCCCAACCAACAGCAACGACAACAAGAGCGGCCCCAACAGGATTATCCTCCGTGACATCAATTCACTCCCTTGGGAGTGCCCATCGAATCGGTCTTATAGCAAGCTTTGCAAAAAGGGCTCATCACCTTACCGGACGCTCCCCCATATGGAGAACTTGTCTACAAAACTGCACGTTACAGAGACAATGAGTATTGTGAGTTCCATAGGAGCAAAGGGCATAGAACTGCGTCTTGCATGAAGCTTAAGCACCTCATCCAAAACCTCATCGACGGTAATCAAATCACTTTTGAGGATGAATCACCAGCGCAACACACGAACAAGGATCTAGATATGTACAAGGAACCATTCCCTCATCATGGCCCACCTCCTCCTCAGGATAGAGGTAAAGGTATCAATCACGCTTCCACGTCTTTCGATTCCATTGTAGGTCATTTTGAAGAGAGTCGAGTGTCTACCCTCACCATCAAAGGCAAATCTATGGATTGTGCTATTACTACTCGTCGAGGTCATGTCACCATCCGTGCACCTACACCTAGGCTTCCGGTTCAGTCTGATTATAATCTTGTCGAACATCTAGGGAGAACACCAGCACAGATCTCTATTTTGGACCTTCTACGGTCATCACCTACACATAGAGTGGTGCTAGAGAAAGCCCTCCAAGAGTCTTCTGTTCCTAACAACATAGCAGTCGCAGATTTCCAAGCTATAGTGGGTAATATTGCTTCACCTTACAACATGGTCTTCTCTGAGAAAGACCTCCCCTCCCACGATCCTTGTCACAACGATGCCCTTCATATTGAAGTTCTCATCCATAAGCGCAAAATCAAACGTATACTCATAGATGGTGGTGCTGGTCTCAACATCTGTTCTTTAAAGTTACTAAAGCAATTGGGATACTCTGAGGATCACGTCAACACTGATCATAGTATTACAATCAAGGGGTATGATGATGCCAAATGCCATTCAGAAGGTGTTATTCTCTTGCCTATACAATTGGGCCCAGTCATGCTTGAAACTAGGTGCCAAGTTCTTGATATTGAGCTACCTTACAACATTATCCTAGGCCGCCCATGGATCCATGCAATGAAAGCTGTTCCCTCCACGTACCATCAGTCCCTCAAGTTCCCATACAATGGTACAGAGATCACCATCCCAAGAGATCCTAATCCTTTTGAATTTTGCCGTGTCTTGCAAGGAAGCTATAAGAATTGCAACCAAGTGCCTAAAAATGACAAAGCCCTTGAATCCCCTCTCTATGTTGATCCTGAAACTCTCACGTAAGCCTCTACAAGTGAATCTACACCCCTCCCCAAAATCACAGCTCGTGTCCGAGACATAGGCTTTGGCACTTATGATATCTCAGAATCTTGTTGTGTAGGGCAGATGCCTTTATCTCCAAAGTCTTACGGCCAACCACCCATTGCCAAAATTATCAAAAAAGCAGCTATTCCTCCCCCAACATTCCTAACCCAATTCCAACATGGACAGTTATTGGAAGAGGAAACTATTGAGGACATCTCTTCTTGGCTCTACAAGGAGAAAGAACCAGTCATGATACCAGTCAAGCAATATGGCAATGGCTTAAGGATAGTGAAAAACATGGGCTATAAAGGCAAAAGTGGCCTTGGGAAACAGAATCAAGGAACTATGGAGCCCATTGTAGTAACAAAGAAACTAGACAAGAAAGGATTAGGATTTGGTAAGAAGGTACCACGTGCCTCGGACATCGAGTATATCCTCGACGAGGTAGCTGACACTTTTCTCGCCGATACGACGTCTACAGAGGATATCATCGATGACTCTTTCCTCCACATGACCAATCTATTTGCAGAATCCTCCATTTTTACACTATCCTCCATATCCTTAACTTCCACCACCAGCACCCAGAATATCACACTTGTCTACCCTGAACTTATCGATTGGGACCAACAAGGGGCCCCCGTTATAGATGTATTTCAGAATGATGAAGCTCTATCAGAGTTCATGGGACTTCAGGAAGGTATCCCTCTAGGTGATCACAAAGCAGGTTTTGTAATGGAACTAGAGCCCACGGCTTATTTTGGTGAGAATGCCAAATCCTCCAGTTGCAAAAGTGCAAATAAAAAAAGATCTCTAGGTGAAAACCACATTGTGGCACCTCCTGATCATAAAATAGTAAAAATAAAGGACGTATCCAAAGGTGAAAACCCAACTGTGGCACCTGAAGATGGAGGATTTGACCTTCCCCTACCATCTAAGTATCAAGAGAAATCAGCTCTCCTAGTGGAAGATTCTACAGAGATCAACCTGGGCACAGAACAGAATCCAAAGACCACATTCCTAGCGGCATCATTATCTAACACAGAGCACAGAAATCTTAACAACTTCTTCTTGTAATGAACCATCAACTTTGCATGGACCTATGCAGATATGCCAGGGCTAGACCCTAAGCTGGTAGTTCATTATCTCACAGTTGATCCCAAGGTGAAACTAGTCAAGCAGAAGTTGAGAAAAATGCTTCCACAGATAGCTCTCTTGGTGAAGGTGGAAATACAAAAGCTGTTAGACACAAAGTTCATACGACCAATTGACTATTTAGATTGGGTCTCAAACATTGTACCTGTGTCTAAACCTAATGGGCGCATCCGCATGTGTAATGATTTCAGAGATCTCAACAAGGCATGTCCCAAAGACGACTTTCCACTTCCAAACATTGACATTATTGTGGACTTAACAGCAGGTCACGAGATGCTTTCTCTCATGGATGGATTCTCAGGCTACAATCAGATAAGGATTGCTGAAGAAGATCAACATAAAACAACCTTTACTTGTCCGTGGGGCAATTATTGTTGGTGTGTCATGCTGTTTGGTCTCAAGAATGCAGGAGCAACCTATCAGAGAGCAATGACAGTGATCTTCCATGATCTCTTTCATCACATCATGGAGGATTATGTGGATGATATATTGGCTAAATCTTCTAGGGCGGATCACATACAGGTTCTAGGACAGATATTCGACAGGCTAGAAAAATATCAGGTAAGACTCAATCCAAAGAAGTGTGTCTTCGGTGTCACATCAGGGAAGCTGTTGGGATACATTGTATCTCGTAGAGGCATCGAAGTAGATCCAGTGAAAGTAAAGGCTATAGTGGAGATGCCTCCACCAAAGAACCTTAAAGCATTAAGGAGCCTTCGAGGAAGGTTGCAGTCCATCAGGCATTTCATCTCATAGCTAGCAGATAAATGTCAACCCTTTCAACACTTGCTTCGAAAGGATGTTTCATTTCGATGGGACAACAAGTGTCAAGCAGCATTTGATCAACTTAAAGAGTATCTAGCTACAAACTCAGCCCTAGGGGCCCTGCTAACATAGAATGATGACACAGGAAAGGAGCATGCAATTTATTACATCAGTAGAACCTTGGTGGGATATGAGCTCAATTATTCACCAATGGAAAGGGCTTGTTTAGCAGTAGTGTTCGCCTCCCAAAAGTTGCAACATTACATGTTGAACCAACACACAAATCTGATAGCCAAGATTGATCCCTTGAAGTATCTACTAGCAAAAGTAGCTCTCATAGGCAGACTAGCTAAATGGGTCATGATCCTTAGTGAGTTCGACATTGAGTACACAGATCGTAAGGCAATCAAAGGACAAGCCCTCGTGGATCAACTAGCAGAAGCACCTATGAAAGATACACATCCTATGGTAGCAGACTTTCCTGATGAGAATCTCTTCACTCTTGCTACTTCCATAATGTGGAAGTTATACTTTGACGGTTCCTACACACAACATGGATCAGGAGCTGGCATCTTATTTGTTACACCTCAGAATGACTACATTCCAAAGTCATATCGGCTAGCATTCCCTTGCACCAACAACATAGCCGAGTATGAAGCACTCCTTATAGGTCTCAATACAGCAGTTCAATGGGATATCACAGAATTACAAGTATATGGAGACTCACAGTTAGTCATTCACCAAGTCACAGATGAATACCAAACAAAGGATGAAAAGTTGGTCCCCTACAAGCAACTAGTGGATGCTTATAAACCACACTTTTCTAGCATCACATTTGAGCAAATTCCAAGAGAGCATAACAACGCTGCAGATTCTATGGCTTCTATAGGGTCACTGATTGACATGCCTGCTAATACACAAAAGTGTGAATTCTTGATCGAGCAATTGTTGATACCAGCCGTCGATGTTCCTGTTACTGAAATCATCTGCGATCTTGTTGGTCCCAATTCCCCATGGTATGACGATATCTATGAGTACCTCAAGAACAATACCTTTCCCCCTGACCTATCATCCACCCAACGCAAAACCTTTATCCATCAATCCTCTCGTTACATCATTCTGGGTGATACACTATATCACCGGAGTCTCGATGGTATCCTCTTACGATGTCTTAACACGGAAGAAGCCGAAGCTACCTTGCGAGACATACACGAAGGTGTCTGTGGTGCACATTCTACCGGTCCTAATCTTGCTAAGAAGATACTCAGAACAGGTTATTACTGGCCTACATTAGAGCAAGATGCTGCACAGTTTGCTAAGAAGTGTCTACAATGCCAACAGCATGGAGATTTGATTCACGCACCAGCTCATGAATTACAACCTGTGACAACTCCATGGCCTTTTTCTCAATGGGGTCTCAACCTCGTAGGACAAATCCACCCTTCCTCCTCTAATGGCCACAAGTTTATCATTACCGCCACTGAGTATTTCACAAAGTGGGTGGAAACCATTCCTATGACCTATATCACCAGTAAGCAAATAGCCAAGTTTATTCTAAACTACCTCATATGCCGGTATGGTATTCCCCAAGCCATTGTCACTGATAATGGGAGACCATTCAAAAACCAAGATGTTCGTGCCTTATGCATACAATACAATATCCAACATCTAGATGAGCCACTTAATAGTGTCCATCTCAAGAAGTATTATGCCTAATCCTCAAAGTATTCCAAAAAAAAAAAATCCAAAAAAACAAAAAAAAATCCGTCCTCTGGTGAAAACCTGGCAAACAGGCGCTATGCGTAGAGTTAGCATCCATCATCTATCGAGTCCTATCCACTCCTTGTCCAGTTCGCAACGCGCCTCATCCATCCACCCATAATAAAACCATTGACTTTGTTTGCATTTCCATCTCCCTATCCAGTATAGCTTGGAAATTTGTCAAAGTCCCTCATCGTCATCCCATGTCTTGATCTGTGTCTACAGTTAACACTGTCTTGTCCTAGGTCAAGTCTTTCTGTGTCTTCTTCGGTAGTCACCCCTACAGTTTCCTCTACCAGAATGGGGGCAACTCTTTCCTTCGCTTCGGTCTAGGATAGGTTCCTTGTTCGTGGTTCGCAGCATACTTCGATCTTTTCTCATTTCCACAGGCAACACCCTTTAACGGACACATCGCTCCTACGATAAGGCTATTATCTTCTCAACACTTTTTCTACATCATCACCTGCACCACCAGAACTACATATCATCTCTTCTCAATCTTAAGGTACCTTGATCCCATGGATATGGGTATGTAGGCAGTCTGGAATACGAAGGATGTTTCTAGTACTCAGGTACATAAGATCACCTCTTCTCCGCTCTTTTCCCACATCATCACCTCCAACCAGAACTACATATGATCTCATTTCAATCTTAAGGTACCTTGATCCCATGGATATGGGTATGTAGGTAGTCTGGAATACGAAGGAAGTATCCAGTACTCAGGTACATAAGATCCCCTCCTTTCACCTTGACCCATTCATCACTCTATCCAGAACTACATATTTATCACGTTCATCTTCCATCGTAAGTGTGCCTTGATCCCGTGGATACAGGGTATGTAGGCAGTCTGGAATACGAAGGATGTATCCAGTACTCAGGCACACACGATCCATCATTCTCCACCCGTCCCAATCCATTAGCATTCCATCCTTCTAGTCTTCTATTTTTCCAAAATCCATTCACCTCGACTTGACTAACTCAAGCAACAAGCTAGCGCATCCTTTCCAAGCAATAGTCCTTTGCAAACCTGAAGCAAAGAAGCTTCCTTCCAGAGTCATCTACTATCCTGCATACCGATTGCCAACATCAGCTAAGTACCACTTAACCAAGCCCTAGATCAACAAGCTTGTCTGCTTCGAAGTGTTCCATTGTCGAGACCAACACACGCGTCTCCTGCAACATGTGGCATTTCCTACAAGTGAGACATTGTCTTTTTAGGTAGATAGCCCCCTTTAACAGACACAGATTTCCTATAATAAGGCCGTTATCTTTCCTATCCAATCTATCCTGAGCAACCTCTTTGGCAAGAAAATATGTTGGCTGTGTTTTTACTTGATAAGTCAGTCAATTTGTGTTATGGTTTATCTTTTGTTCCCTATTCCCATACCTATTCAAGACTACCTTGATTTATCTATAATCTTGGTATGTTGCGATGCAGTCAGGATTGGGGGCATAGTCATTGCTTTCTGTGTGCCGTGTTTGAGGAATGATCTCTAGTATCTTTATTAGCATTCTATTTATCTTGTGTATGTTATGTCCTAGCATCTTACATATTAATATTTCTTCTTGCATTCGCATGTATGGAAGTTTATTTTATGTTCAAGACTATGGCTTATTCACATATACCTACAAGGTTATATTATGTCTAAGAGGATCTAAGTTCAAACCGTTTGCTTGCAGAGTCAACGTCCACGCACTCGGATATTACTGCACCTTGGTCTTTTATACCTTGGTGGCGAACTATCCACGTGCTACATCAAACTAAGGATTGCTCTTTATATACAAATGCGAAGCCATTGCAACAAGCTCATTCATCCATTTCCACATCCTTTATATCACTTTCATTGCAGTAGTCGATCAACAGTCTCTGTCTCCATCTCCTCCTGTTCTCCTCTCTGGTGCATATCTGCAAAACCTACATGTTAGATATCACTAGTCATCACATCTATATCATCATATATCTCTATCATCATACATCTATAAGCATCATATAAGCCACATATGTCATCACATGAATCCATAATCATACATACATATCATCACATCCATGACATCAAGGAATGCATACACAAAAGCATGAACAACAGTGAGTTGAACAGATCATCATATATATATATCATGTAATGGCCATCATAATACAAAGTCTCTGTGTCTACATCAATAATACAAAAATGTGTATACATCCAAATATACACCAATATAGTACATCAAGGCTATCAAGAGCGCCCTCAAAATATACATCAGAATGCATGCAGGCATCTATCCAAAATGATGCAATATGATACAATACAAATGAATGTGCCCTAGTGGGTGGAGCTGCCCTCCCCCTGATGGTCCTCCTCCTCCCCTCGGCGGCAAAAGTGGCCCTCTAACTGAGGACGCCGACTGCCCTGTCCTCTGAGATCCTAAGGCCCCCGACCTGCTCCTGTCTCTATAACTCGATGCCTACTGAGCTGCCAGCACCGCACCCACATATAAGCCCTTGTAGTACTCCGCCTCTCTGCCAGCTGATACTAGCTCGCCCTGCACTCGGATGAGCTCGCTGTACAAGGTCCTCTGATTTGCACCCAGCACACGGTGTGCCTCCTCTCTCTCCCGCCTCACTCTGAATAGTGTGGCCTCTGCTGTCAAACACAGCTGTACCTCTGCATCTCTCTCTCTCCTAGCCTGCGCTAGCTCATCTGCGTCTGTTGCTGGTGCGGCTGGCGGCTGCACCTGTGCCTGTGCCTGTATCTAGGCCTGCAGCTGTCTGTATGCCTGCACCTGTGCCTGTAGCTGCACCTGTACCTGTGCTAGGGTTGTCTGTGCTGCTGTGGCTACCTGTGTCTATGGCTGGGCTGTGGCCTCTGCCTGCCTCGCATCAGCCCGCGCTGCATCCCTGTCTCTCCTAAGTCGTGCCATCTAGAGCTCTAAGCGAGTCCTCCGGGCTATCTCCTCCTGCAGCAGTCACTCTGCTCTCTGTAAGTCAGTCTCTACGACCGGGCCCACTGCCTCTGCCATCTCCACATCGGCCTGCTGGCCACTGCCCTCTCCACCTGCCTGCTGGCCCGCTACCTGCTGCCTAGCTGCCCTGGCTTGCTGCCTCATCCTGGCCTCTCCCCTAAGCACTAGCACCTCTCCCACTGCCCCTGCTACACCCGGTGTAGTCAATCTCATAGGCTTATGTGTCTGCCAGTACTGATCATACTTTGGCAGCGTCCCTAGGTCTGCTAGCCTAGAATCCCAATCCCATCTCACAGGGATAAGTCCCCGCACCTCTGTCAATGCTGTCGCCAATGGGATCTTGGCATCCCAGTCTCCTACCTCCCTCCGTGTCCTGGCATGAGTGGCCTCCCCCATTGGTAACCCCTGCGGCAACCCAAACTGCCTGAGAACTCGCTCGGGTAGGTATCTCTCTATCATATCTGTTCGTCTACCGAATAGATAGCGAGCCTATCTACAGTACATGAGCTGCTCATGCTCATCAGCCCACTCCTCGCATAGTAACTAGGGCCTCCATATGAATATGTCCATCTCATCTATCTGTCGCCTCCAGTAGCTCACAGACCCCATCCTCCGATGTGTCATCACCCCGTCATACAAAAATGCATATGGCTCACCCCTGTCTCGGTAGCGCTACGCCATGGGTCAGATGACTAGAATGTGCTCTGATGCCCACACCTGTAACAAAGTCACACCTGCTGAGAGGCTCCTCCCTCTCCTGTACACACAATGGTGCATGTCATGGTACAACTGTTCTAGCACGTAGGGTCCCCACGCATACTATCTGCCATGGGTGAATATCCCTGATAGCACTATCCCCCAGCCAACTGATAGTCCTCTCGATCTCCTATCTGGGCATAGGAAGCCGCCAATCAATGAAGCCATGATCCATCTGATCCTATCACAAAGTCTCGAGACGTCTGCCCATCGGATCTCCCCATCCTCTATCCATAGGTCGTCTGTGCAGAAGACCTCCTCCAAGCCTGCCTCGCCCCGTGTTGGGTCAAAGTCCACGATCTCTCCGTCTATTCAAATCTTCAGGATGTGGTATACATCCTCCAATGTCACTGTCACCTCCCCTGTCGGAAAGTGGAATGACGAGGTCTCACTGTGATACCTCTCCACGACTGCTGTCACTAGGGTGAGATTCACCCTAATATGTGTGTCAGGTGGGCCACATGCCATAGTCCCGCATGCTCTAGAAATGCATCCTCCTCCCATGTAAGCTAAACAACCTCGTGCGCTATCGCGTGATGCCGCTCTCGTGACATCAGTGGTGGCAAAATCCTCTGCATCCATAACCAATCACTTGTGAGTTTCTTTCCCAAATCCCTCAAAACCTATCTATATCTTCCCCAAACCCCCGACCATACCTTTTCCCTCCTAACAGCTAGGCTAAGTGTCCCTCTTCTAAGTCCCCCCATCCTATTGCACCCTAACTTTCTTTTCTGTCTAGCTAAAAGCGCTTTGTTCTATGCAACTGCACTATGTCTCCCTGCCAACGGCGCCACACTGTCGACGCACCTGCACTGCGTTTTGTCTGCCAACCGCGACTTGTTTCCCACACGCGCTTTAATCCCATACCAACCGCGCCTTTCTGCACTACCAGAAGCGACGCGTTTTGTTTACCTCCCGGCCAGTCGTGCTATCCTACCCAACCAAGCGCGCTATACCCCTCTACCACAAGTGCTGTGGCATTTCCCAACTGCGCTACAGTGCGAACACCTAACACCAAAAGTGATGTGGTTTTACCAAGTGCGCTGCAGGTGACTACCAGCTGCACTACAGCACGCCAAAAGCACTGCAATCCTCTACCAACCGCGCTGCGGCTTCCTAAAGTGCTTTTGCTTGACATGACTGACCCTGCCTAAACCTAACCCTAAATGACCCTAAACGACAACTAAAAAGGGGGTTTTCGATCACTTACCGCTGCCGGAGCTCTTGCTGGCCGCCTGTAGGTCTACACCAACTCTGCCCGATGACTGTGCACTGGAATCGGCATCTCTCCTCGCTGGCTACTCAACTCACTCCTCCTAGGTTGGATTTCTCTTCTCTCTAAATTTAGATTATCCAAGGGTGCAAATGAGGATTGTGGTCCCCATGGGACCTATTTATAGTGTCCCCCCCTTAGTTTTTCTTTCCCAGCCCTTCTTCTGCTTTTTCTTCTTCCCGGTTGCGTCCTCTTCTGGTCGAGCGCCAACACCTTTCCTCTGTCACTTCCCCGTCTTCCCGCTCGAGGGGGCATACATTGGGGCAACTACTTACATTGGGGCATTAAAAAAAAAAAAAACTCATTGTATCACATCTTCAACAATCGTTTTCTTTGATGCAACGCTACATGCTGCATTGCATCAAAGAGGGGCAAAATGTAGACACCCTAAAATGACCGTGTCGTCAAATCACTGGCATTTCATAATCTGTCTAATCACCTGCATTTCCACATTAATTAAATAATCTAATTATTTAATTAATTTCATCAAATTCTTCTAAATCTCCTAAATTCAGCATTAATTAAATAAATCCTCTTTATTTAATTAATTAAATTAAATTCCTCTATATTCTTCCACAATTAAATAATTTCAATTATTTAATTAGATCATTATCCTCTTTCCAAAAATCATATCCACATTAATTAAATAAATCCCATTATTTAATTAATTCAACAAATTCCCTCTTATCTACAATTAAATAATTCTTAAATTATTTAATTAAATCAAAATTATTCTTCCAAAATCATGCACAACAATTAAATAAATTTATTTATTTAATTTGCTTTTCAAATCTTCTAAATTAAATAATTCCAATTATTTAATTATTTCTTCCAAAATATCTTCTCTAAATTTAAATAAATCAATTATTTATTTAAATTGCTTTTTCTTCTAATTTGAGTTATCTCTAATATAACTCAAGCTTTCTATATTTAATAAAGAAAAATATCTTCTTTTCTCATGCAAATCCCTTCTTCTTGTTTTAAATCACTTAACTGATTGCTTTATTCTTTTAATTGATTTATTTCTTCAGTTAACTCATTCTTCTATTCTTGATAACTCCTCTCATGCAAAAGAAAGCAAGACACATGTCTTCTTCTCATTCGTTGCACATTCCTCAACTTATCTCCTCCGTTGATTCTTCTAAATTATCTGGACCGTTGATTGATCTTCCTTGAAATCTATATAAACCCCCCTCATCTCCTTCATTTGGCCTCTCTCTTCGATCGTATTCTCAGGCATACTTAACAGAGCTTTGAGCATACACAACGCGTCGATTGAGCACTATCACGATCTTTTGACATCGATCTCTTGAGCACACTACTTGCTTGTTGTAGCTATGGCTTCACAACTTCATTGAGCAATCCACATTCAATCCAAAGGAAACAATACAGATTTCGGTAAAAGTCTTTATTTCATTGATTATTTGTCATGGCTTTTATTTAAATTCATTTTCTTTATGTTATTGGGTTCTTTGATTTTATTTAGTTTAGATTTAATCAATTTTTCCATATACACACATATATAAAGCATTTCAAAAGGCCTAATTTGGTTACAAAAATTCACTCCATGACCTGCAACAGGAAAATATCTATGTCTACAGGGACGTCCAACTACAAGAAGATATGGTGTAAAAGATCTGGAACTGGGGTAGATGGAAGATATTTTGGGTAGTGAATGTGAGCAGCTCCATCGTCTATCTTCCTGCAGCAACGAATGCAACAAATATCTGCACCTTGCCCAAAAATGGTCATTGAAACATCTAGTCATCAAAACATGCAAATCTAGATCCAAAATTGAAAGTGAGAAATTTCTCCTCAAAAGCCTGCCAAATGAAAGAGGAGGCAAAAACAAGCATTTTTGCCTTTTGCAGCATGCAAAAATTTGCCAGGATGCGCAAGATATTCGCAGTCAAAGTTGCGGTCAACTGCCTGTGTATATCACTTTGCATATCTGCACTTGAATATGCCTTTGTACCCTTGCCTTGTATATCAATACAACTGCACCTTTCTTTCTCTTTGCATATTCAAATTATCTTGAATATACAAATGTATGTGCGCTTTGTATATGCTTTAAATCTCCCTTCACATATACCTTTGCCTTTGAATCGGCCTTTTGCATCTGCTGCCCTTGCCACATGGCACCACCTGATTTGCCGCCAACCTAAACTAAGAAGTATCGTTGATCAATCACATCCTCCTTATCCAGCGTCAAAAAGACCAGAAATAAGACGACCTATACATACTATCTCTCTGAAATCCCCTGTATGTTGGCCTTGTATAGTGCAATTGTATATCGCATATACAATCACATGTGTACATTTAAAATGGACCCCAACATTTTATCTGCCATACTTAATTTTGTAGTTGGGTCCACCTTGTATATCATTGTTGTATCTGACCTTTGTATACCGCATATACAATGCAACTTATACAAAGGAAAACTGCATACAAACCACTTGCATGCAAACATGCATTTCGGCACATACAAAAATCCTTTGTATATTTGATTGTAAATACAAACATACAATCACAAATATACATACAATGCGTGGACCTCAAAAGATCATCAACCATATTGAAACTTTGTAGCAGGTCCGGCTTGTATCACTTCTTCTTTGTATATCAGCATATACAATGCACCGATACATACAACTCGCGAACCCCAAAATGACCATCTGTTGCATTTGAATCCCCAGTCGGATCCGCCTTGTATGTCTCCCCTTTGTATATCTCCTTTGTATATCACCTTTGGATATCGCAATATACAATGTGTTCAATATACAAGCCGCAAACTTGAACTTTTTTATTTGCCAAAATTGACTTCTGGGTCAGGTCCAGCTTGCATATTGCATTTGTACCTTACCTTTGTATACCACATATACAAGGCGAAATTACAAGAAAAGCATGCAAGCTAAGCACTTATACATTGCAAACACTTTACTTCAACATATGCACGTAACCTTTGTATCTTGCTTTGTATATGACCTTTTGTATATTTGAACATACAACGCAAAATATTCAAAGGAAAACATGCATACAAACATGCATTTGAACTTGTACCTAATCCATTGTATGTGTGCTTGCATGTTTATTTTGTATGTGTGCTCGTTGGGCCCCAAGCTTTGTATCTCTTTTCTTTGTGTATTTTATTTGCATATCGCATATGGACTTTGCATACAAACCTCCTTGTATCTTCTCTTTGTAACTGGTGACATACGACCAGATATACATTCACCTTTTTTCATTCCACCCTTTGCACATTGACCCTTGCATATATGCCAATATACACTCTCCTTTGTCTATGGCCCTTGTATGTGCCATCGGCACATCGGAAAGAACTTGGAATTGGTTGCCGATGAGGCTTGTCTTAGCGATGACACCCTTGTATGTTTCCTTGTATGTGTGAACATACAATGGTGAATGTATGTCAGCAATGTACATTTTCTTTGCATCTTTTCCTTGCATATTTTCCTTGTATGTGCCAACATACAATAGCAAATGTATATGCAAATATACATTGAAAAATGCATACATAAATAGTAAGCATGAAACTGAGAAATCCCTGCGATAGAAATACTTAAAGCTAAAAGATTTCTGGGTTTTTGGCAAAGATTCTCAAGGTGAGATTTTTGGGATTTTTAGGCAAGGCAGAACATGAGTATTTGAAGGATTTAAGCCTTGCAGGGTCACTCTCTAAAGGATTTTTAAGGAAAATACAAGGTGAATTATTTAACTCTAGGCAGAGGAAAATAGGTCAACATTTTTGGCAACTTCTATGGGATGTTTGCCTGCTAAACATTAGATCAATGGCCTTAAGCATCCATTGGGCATGGAGTCATACAGAGACTAAAAATATACCTTTGACAAACCATTCTGACCTTAGTAACTCAGCATATCATCAATTAAGAACACTGGAAGATCAAAACCAAAACAAAACGCTAAAAGCAACTCCTCTAACTGTGCCAGTAGCACTTAGAGAAAAACAAAAAGGGTCTAAACTACTGTGCAACAACACTTATTGAAAGAAAGAAACCTAATCTACTGCTTTACAAGGTAAGTCAACCTCAAAACACCTCTTTAGGTGTATTCCATTGACTGGGATAGGCAAATTTTTTCCGTCCATATTTGATAACTGAAATGCATTGTGCTCTTTACATTTAGTAATGATAAATGGGCCACTCCACATGTTGTCAAACTTGGAGTGCTTTCCTGGCTTGTTTTTCAACTCATCCCATTTTAGTATCATATCACCCACTCTAAAAATTTTGGGAGTGGCTGATCTATCAAAAGTTATTTTTGTTTGAAGCTGATGATACTCCATAGCCTTCATAGCTTTATCTCTGATTTCTTCAAGCTCCATAGGTTGAGCATATTTGACAGCCATGGGGTCCTCTTCTTCAAACATCTCTAACTAATTCATGATATCAAGTGTTGGCAGCTCCACTGACACAAGCAATCTTGCCTCTTTTCCATACACTAGCACATATGGGGAATTTCCAATAGATCTTTTGGGAGTTATTCTATCTGCCCATAGAGCAAATTTCAGATTGGTGTGCTAGGCTCTCTGGTTATCCTCCATTGATCTCTTAATAATCCTTATCAGATTTTTATTTGTAGATTCAGCCAAACCATTACCCTGTGGGTAATAATTTGATGAAGTGTTCAAATAGATCCTGTTATTTACAGCCTAGTCAGTTATCTTCAATCCAACAAAGGCTAAAGCATTGTCTGAGATAATTGACTCAGGTACTCCAAATCTAGATACCAAATCACAATAAAAATTTAAAACAATATTTTCATTAGATTCCTTCAGAGCCATTGCCTCAGTCCACCTTGTGAAATAGTCTATTGCTGTAAGTATCCACCTGTGTCCTGCACTTGATGGTGGTTTAATGGGACCTATAAAATCAATGCCCCATCTCATGAAGGGCTGCTCTACCTGAATTGGCTACAGAGGTAAAGCTGGCAACCTCTCTTTGCCTTCAAAAATGGCACATTTACACATTTTCTAGCCCACACATGGGCATCCTTGAACAAGATGGGCCAGTAATATCTAGCTCTCATTATTTTCCAAGCAATAATCCTTGGGGTAAAATGCCTCCTACTGTTCCATCATGAAACTCATGCAGCACCTTGTCAGTCTGATCATTATCAATGCATCTTAACAACACACCATTAAAATATTTTCTAAAAAAGATGCCATTTATTAAAACATATGGAATAGACTGCAGTCTAAAATACCTTCTTTTGGTTCTATTTAAACATGCTAGACATTCACCAGTTTGCAAAAATTGAGTCATGTTATTAACCCAACTAGTGACTACTACTGTTGTATCATTCTAATGCTCCTCTTCAATGGTTAGAAGCACCTCTTCTTCCTTCTTTATTTCATCTTCAGACCCAGTAGCAATCTATTCACTGAGTCCTCTTCCTCTGATGAGCTTGGTTGTCTTGATATCTACATCATACTCCATGACTTTGGTAATCCAACCAGCCCTTTTCTCATTAACATCTTTACTTAATAGGAACTCTTTCATGCTAGGGTGAGCAACCATCAAATGTATCTTAATATTAGAAATAAGATATCTAAACTTCTTGAGGCTCCTTACCACTACAAGGACATGTTTTTCAACAAAGCTATACCTCTGCTCATACTCCTCCAGCCCCTGACTAAAAAAAGTGATTAGCTGTTCAAAACTGTCACTCTACTGTTGTACCAGAATCGCAAAGATTGTATCTAGACCACCATAAGCATACAAGACAAAATCTCTGGAGAAATCAAGATGTACCAAAGTTGGTGCAGTTGATAATGCCTCCTTTATGGACTCAAAACTAAGTTTGGCCTCTTTCATCCAACCGAAAGCTGTATTCTTCTTCAACATAGACGTCAAAGGCTTCAATAGATTTGCAATGTTAGGTATAAATATTCACAGAAAATTAATTCTGCCAATAAAACTTTGTGGTCCCCTCTTGTGACTGGGTAAAGGCAGCTCCAGAATATCTCTTACCCTTTCAACGTCAATGATAATTCCCTCCTTTGACACAACGTGCCCCAAAAGCTTGCCTTCATGCACAACGAAAATGCATTTCTTGGGATTGAGAGATATTCCAAACTCTTTGCATCTTTCAAATACTAGTCTCAGGTGGGATAAATGTTCAGCTGCATTCTTAGAAAAAATTGTGATGTCATCAAGGTACACCAACACCAATTTATACAACAAACCCTTAAAAGCCATATCCATAGCTCTCTGAAAAGTAGAGCCATCATTTGAGAGATTGAAAGGCATCCTTCTATAGGCCATGGTACCCCATTTGGTGGTGAAAGCAGTCTTGAACTGATCTTCCTCCTTGACTAACACCTAATTATAACTAGAAAATCTATCAAGCAAAGAAAATCTTTCTGAACCAGCCACCACTTGCAGAATTTGCTCCATTGAGGGCAATGGGTAGTGGTCCTTTAGGGAGGCTCTATTGAGGTCTCTAAAGTCAACACACAGCCTAATCTCTCCATTCTTTTTTCTCACAGGAACAAGATTGGAGACACAAGAAGTATGCTTGATTGGAAAAATGATTTTTCCCTCAATCAATTTGGTTAGTTCTTTAATCATTAGAGGCTCAAGCTTTGGATTTAAAGATTTTTGCTTCTGCCTCACAAGTGTTGCATTTGGCTCTAACTCTATAGTATGCTGGGAAATATGAGGGTCAAACCCTTTTAAATTTGAGTAATCCCAAGAAAACACATCTTCAAATTCTTGACAAAGAGCAATAAAAGCTCTCCTATCCTCAGGTGAACAGATTTTGCCAATTTTGAGAAGCTTACCTTTAGAAATCTCTAGCTCCTCATAATGTTCCTCTTTAACCTACATGCTAGTTTTATTCCTTTTTAACTAATCATTAGTACTAAAAATAGATTCCAAGGTTACCAATCCCTTGGGCAGCTTGTTTGTTCTCAACTGAACAATTTGATCATTGCCATATTGATGTTTGAGTTTATCCTGATTTATCACAGAAAACTCATCCTCTTCTAATAGGAACTGCATAATCTACTCATCACTCTCAAAAACCTACCAATGAATATTATTGTCATGGATAGAGGGCCTATTAACTATTTTCACGTGAGGCTGCACCTTTTCTCTTTGAATATCACTGGGGATGTCAAACTAGGCCCTAATTGCAGCTAACCTATCTGCATGATAGTTCTGATTTCTTGGAATAGAGATCAGATTGAAAGCATCAAACTCTTCAATCATGTCCCATACCCTATGTTTGTAGAATTTCAAAACATCATTCTTTGTAACATGCAGTCCTCTCACCTAATTTGCAATGAGTTCACTATCACCATATACCTGCAAACAACCAATCTTCCTCTTTCTTGCCCACTGCAGACCTTGAATCAACCCTTCATATTCAGCAGTGTTATTTGTACATGAAAAGGCAAAATGGAAAGAAGAATAATATCTGTCACCTTGTGGAGACACAAGCATTGCACCACCACCAGATCCATTCCTATTCCTAGAGCCATCAAAGTACATTTTCCATAGCTCATTTTGTTGTTTTGTCTATTGTTCTGCATCCTTTACCAGGCTTGGAATTGTTGTTTTAGGCTCATGTAGTATGTAAACCCCCATACCAATTTCTTGGATGTGCCCCTCAAGATCATCTACAACATTTGCCAAGGCCCACTCCTTTAATAGTACTTCTGGTATACTCTCAGCTTGTAATTCTTCAGCAGCAATAAGCTCAGGATCATCACAAATAATGCAATTTGCATTAACATCACTTGGTGTGTAAGGCTCTATGTGATACTAGGTAAGCAATTTAGACTTTAGGGTTACCTTTGTGCCATATCTGGTCTTGAAAAACATGTGGGACCAGTTTGAGGATAAATATCCTCCTATCTTGGCTGTGAACTCTCTTGACAAACACATGACAAAATAGGGAGGTAAATCTATGATGAACACTTCCTGGGAAATGGAAACATTTGGGCAAGTGTGCAAAGTGAGACCTAGATCTTTTATCACACCCACAGTATTAACAGTTGTGCCATCTAGTTGGAGTACACCTTTCTCCAAGGGTTGGTACTTCAGTCCTCATTGGTCTGCAATCTGTTTTGGCATCACAGAACTACTTGCACCACTATCTACCATATAGTTATGTACTAACTTGTCTCTAATTATTAATGACACATAAAATGGGAGTGGTTTAGCACTTTTGTTTGGCTGTTTGTTGTTGTCCTGGGATGAATTGGTAAGGATAGCCCTAGCTGGGTTAACAGTTGCATCATTGGCCACTTTTAAATCAGACAAGGCAGATTGCAACATGTCATTTTGACCTGGGATTGCTAAGGAATCCCACATAGACATTGTCACATTCATCTTCTTCATATTTTCAATGATATTGAAAGGTGGAGTGACATTTACCTTTTGTTGTGACTTTGTAGCAACAATGTCAGCCTGCAAATGAGGCATTTCCCTTGCTGTTGCTGAAGTATTTCTTTGCAAAATATGGGGAATGTGGGATGTAGAAGCATCATCATGTCCTTTTCCTTTGTTGCTTGATCTATCTCATAACCCCTCTTTTTGGCTCTTGTATTTGCTGTAACTGGGGCATCATTTCTATTTACACCATGGAATTCACCTTCCTACCAATTTATGAAGGTAGAATCACTCTGAGGTTGCTCCTATTGTTGCACAGCCCCCTCATTAGGTGTGTTTAGCTGTGAGACTGCAACATTCTACACCATCAGAGCCTAATTTATCACCCCATTTGAGCAAGTTGCCTAACTGTGTGGCTGATTGCATGGAAAACACCATTCATACTCTGTAGCAAGGTTATTTTGAACAGGGACAAGGTCCCTAACTGCATTAATAGGTGCCGGATTGTAAGGTTGAAAAGGCCTCTAGTTGACATTCTACCTGGGACCCTGATAATTGCTCTGATAAGGTGGCTTATTAGATTGATAAGGCTAATTTTGCCCTTGACAAGGCTGATTTTTCCCTTGGCTAGGTTGTTGATAAGGCTGTCTGTTCTAGGACTGCTACTTTTTGATGTTTACTAGCTCATTCCCAAAAGTTTGCAGGATGTTCTCTATTTTTAGTTGGCTGCTTTTAATCTCTCTTAACTCTTGTGATGAGCTAGGAGCAGCATTTTCAGAATTGGTAGTACTTGGCAATGCTGCAGTAGTAGGTAAAGGGGCAAAACATGGAATTGGCAAAGGCATTGAAGCTTGAATCTCAAGAAAAGGGGCACTGGTGGTCTAGGTGCTATTTTTCTGGCCTGAATCAAGTTGTTCTTTGCTCTAATAGCTATTTTGTATGCATCAGGTAGGCTTGTACCTCCCAATGACTGAATCATTACTAAAATATCACTATTTAGGGCTTTCAAAAAATACAAAAAAAACATATTCAGATGGAAGCCTTGCCATGGCAGGAATTCTGTCCCATGTCTTCTGGAATCTGAAGTTGAAATCCATCATTTGCTTCTGAGGAGCTCTCTTTATTGTAGTCATCTATTTAACCAATGATAGGTTATTTGATTTATCTTCAAATTGCTTGTTTAATTTATCACCTAGATCATCCCAAGTTCCTATGGTCTGCACTGGTAAACTCCTAAACCATTATAATACTTTTCCCTTGAAAGAGGCAGCCAGCAGCCTAATGGCTACATTCTCTTGGGTTACATGATGAACAACACATAGAGAAGCTACATCTCTAATGTGCTCAATTGGGGTAGTTTGATTCTCCCCTATAAAATAAGGTAGACTCTTCAAAGATGCCATGGGTATTGTTGGTGATTGTTTTGATGCAATCATAACAATAAGTTAAAATTCACATATAATGAACTGAAACTATACTTCAAAGATAAGAAGGAATCATTTAAGATTCAATTAATCTCAAGTCTACAATGGTATTGTTGGTCAAATTTAGTTGGTCAATGTGAAGCTGTAATGTTCAAGGGGCCTTATGTAGTTTAGAGTTTCTTTGTGGTTTACTGGACTAAGATTATGCAAAAGGTCATAGATATCAACAAGTATTTTGTTTATTTGCATACAAGTGTCACTGTGCTGCAAATTTTAGATGGTTTCTTGAATTATTGCAGCTTTCTCCTTTATACATTTATGAAAGCTGTCTACCTTAAACTCTGTTATGCATGATTCTTCAAATTTGAGACAACCTCCTTTAGATTTCTATGTTTTTAGCTAAATATTTTTGATAGGTTTGGAAAAGTTAGAAAGATCTAATCTACACCTCATTTACTCTACCAAAGGATCTAATTGTTCTGTTATGCACTATGTAAATCCTACAGTAATTTGATCAAATCCATAGTAAAAACCTTAAATGCAAGTTCTGAGCATTTTCACAAACATACATTTAAAATTGCAAGCTCTCAAAGAAAATATTTCAAAACACAAAGAAGAGCAAGAGAACACTCAGAAGATAGATGTAGAACTCCAGATTCTATTGTATTAGAAACAAATAGTCATACATGATTTACAATGTTGGAATGACTCTTAGTTTCATTGATCAAACTACAGAGAACTTACAAGCTTTACAGATACAGTAAGGAAGCCAGACATTCCACGCACACCTTACTGCAGACATAGGTGACCTCCTTCTTCTACTTCTAAACTAAAAGGTTCCTCTGTTCTAAATGTTACTTCTACAAATTCCTGCTGCTACAAATCTTTATGTAGCCCCTGTGTAAAGTATTACAGTGCAGAGAGGCACAATATAAAGACTTCTGATTGTCCTCACTACAGCAAAAACCTAACTAAACCCCTAGTTCAAACCCCTGGTTATAGCAGTGAATACAGGTGAACCAGTTCTTCAAAATATCTCTGAGCAGTGTCTAATTTGGGTGAAATATTGCCCCCTTCTGAGAAGCTCTGGCGGCTCAGCAATAACTTCTGTTTGTCTGTTGTAGTAATGTTCTCAGCTGCAACCATGTCCTCCATTTGAATGGCCTTGACTTCTTCACACTTGATCTTTATCTTCCTGCTCCTGAGATCGGATTTTCTTCCTCCATGATGTCACTGTGATCAATTTCCAGCTACTTCCTCAACTACAAGCCTGTAAAACAAGACAAGCAATAAGTACCATATTTATCAAATGAATAGCATGAAACTAAAATACCTGTTTAAATCAAGGTGACTGTGCAAAAAAAGTGGGAATCAGGTCCAAAACTCTCAAAACGCATTCAAGACTGCACACATGCTGCTCAAAACCATCAGGTCAACTATCGCTAACCAGAAAAATGCCACGGGCGCCAAAAAAAGTGTTTAAAATTCCACTGCTTCATTCTTTTCCCACCCATCGGCATGATAATCGCCATCGGCGTGTCCACAAAATTGCTTGGGCAATATTTGTTATTTGGCCGATGGCCTTTCTCGTTTTATTTCCTCCTTGTTTCCTTCTATCGGCGAGAGACCCTTTATCGGCGAGGACATGAATTCCCTAGCCGATGCCTTTCGTTACACCGATAGCCTTATCGGCTTGCATTTCTTTCTTATCGGCGAGAGATTTGCCATCGGTGAACTCCAAATCTTCTCCGCCAATCACAATTACTTTACCGATGCCTTTATATCTATGAGACTCCTTCCGATGATCCCCTCATTGATCGCCATCAGCATGAGATTGCCCATTGGCGAACTCCAAACTTCCCCTGCCGATGACACTACCTTGGCCGATGGGCTCTTATCGGCGTAAGTGTTGCCGATGTCAGTTGTTAGTTCTATCGGCGTGATACCATACCATCGGCGAGAGCAAAATCATCCCCACCGATCACCCTTGTTTCATCGATGCCTATTCGTTGGCATGACTCTTACCGACGAACCCTTCATTGACTGCCCCATCGGCGAGATCTCCTATATCGACGAAGGCCTTAAGTCCTGCTCCGATCACTATTGTTATGCCAATCTTGTTTTATTCAGTCAAGTCTTTTTTCATTTATCAGCGTAATCCTTACTTCGGCGTGACAAAAAACTTCTCCGCCAATCACTGTTGTTTGGCCGATGGCCTTTATCATTATGACCTCTACCGAAATAGCCTTAGCAGCTTGTTTTTCTTTCCATCGGGCTGACACACGATATCGGTGAAGCTAATTAAAACTTCACTGATCGCCATTCTCTAGCTGATACCCCTTGTTACCTTTGATCGGCGTAAGTCTCGCTGACAGCGCTCTTCCTATGTTCCATCGGTGTGAGACGGCCCATCGGCGTACTCCAAATGCCTTTCTCTGACCACAATGATTTCACTGATGCCTTTATATCAGTGAGATCATGCCGAGGACTTCCCTTCATCTATCGCTTATCAGTGAGAGCTTCTCTTTCGGCGTGATGAATTCAAACTCGGCCGATACTTGAAGGTTATGCTGATGACAATATCATCGGCGAGAGACCCTACTTCAGTGGAACACTTTCAAACACCGCCGACCGCATATGTTACGCCAATGACTTATATCATCCACAGTATCACCAAAGCTTTGAACCCGAACCATTGAACCCTTGAACGCGGTTCAATACAAAGGTTCAATTGGATGGTTCAAAGACACATCTCTACACAAGGACTTGCATTACAACTTGTTAGAAGAAAAAAACTTTGAACCTTGAACCATTGAACCAAAAAAGGTTGAAGCAGATGGTTCAACGCGGCGGTTCAACGCGGCTATACAAAACAACAATTTGCTTTTGAGACATTTTTGAACATGTTGAACCATTTGAACCCCGAACCATTCAACTTTTGAAAGAAAGGTTCAACGGGATGGTTCAACGCATAGGTTAAAACCTTAAAAAACTTTGCCAATGAATAAATAATGGCGATCAAAAAGGTAACAAAGTGCGCTGATGCACTTCCTGCCAAACAGTCAAATGTGAGATACAGAGTGGAACTCAGACAAAATATATTTAACCTGAAACCACCAAGTATGAATATTTCAAAATTTTAAACGAATGCCAACAAGGAAAAAAGCAAACAACTGACTGTTTATCATGCAAAACCTGATAGTACATTTTACCAAATTGATCATAACTTGCAAAATGTGATGAATTTTAAGATAGTTCAAAAGGCAAGCCTGGCTCATTTTTCACAAGGAATCCAACCACATCATGTAATGGTACTGAAAATGCAATTTTCTATATTTTTAAGAAGGTTTGCAAATTTGACTCCTCTTTTCCCTTTACCACCAAACAGAACAACACAAGCAGAAGCAAAAAGTAAAGCAACAGCAGGGGTCCTCATTTTGCTAAGGGGCAAAATGGGGCGTGTTGTGAACATCACAACAACTAGCAACCAAACAAAACAATTAAATTCAAAGTGTTCAAGAAAACTAGGTGAAATAAATTCATAACTTTCGACTATCCTTCTTGCAAATTACTATTCAGCTTGAGACTTAAGGTATTCAATAAGGGCACATGAATTTCCATTTTTAGTTTAATTGTGTGCACGTGATTAATTATCCTCATCTTGAAGATCAGTTGAACAAACCCATGACTAACATTAGCCTACGTAGGTGAGGATATTCCCTCATAGCCGACCGGATAGAGCCTTGCTGCCAGCGAGCGTTCATAACCCCGGCAAGGTTATCGTTACAATTCTCCTAAGTAGAGCCCCACTGCCAACTAGCGTCTATAGCCCCAGTAGAGTTACTTAGATGACTTAATCTAGATTTTCAGTATAATTCACTTTATTTATTTATTTTATTTTTTATTTTTTATTTTCCGATTTTGAAAGATTTCACAAGATATAGCAATTTGTAACTTTATGAAGCAAGGAGTGGACACTTGCTGAAATTAAGCTGAGAATTGTAATGGTAGCAAGGATGACCTCTGATTTTTCACCTAATATCTACACTGGTAAGTTCAACAAACCCAAGGATTTTAGGTGTGTCATCGTGAGAAACTTGCTTCGAATTCTCAATCACATTTATTGAATATGAAACTTCAGAAGATAACTAACTCTCTACATTCATGACAGTAACAAGTTATGCATAAATTGCAAATGATTAACTTGAACATCCCAAATTTTATATTGTTTTGAATGGTTGCTAGTTTTCTCCTTAATACTCTAAAGTAAAACAAAGATCCTTGCTGAGGAGACAACAAACAAACCAGACAAACAGGCTGTACAAAAGCAAAAAGCAGAAAAACTGTACAAACAATAAGAAACAAAAAATAGAAACAAACAGAAGATAAACTGTACAAATAGCCAACCCAAAAAAGAAAACAGCAAAAGAAGAACTATACATTACTTACAGCACTTTACACTAAAATGGACTGCCCTTTACCTCAGGCCTGGAAGTAGTGTTTCAAATGCTAGCCATTAACTGGTAATGGCACATCTTCTCTAGTCAAGGTCTTAAGTCTGAATGTGTTATCTCCTATTATTTCTGAGACTTGTAATGGACCCAGCCATAATTTATCGAATTTTCCATGGCTTCCTTTCTTTTCATGTGCTTTGTCCCAGCACAGCACTAAGTCTGATATCCTAAATATTTTGACTCTTGCCCTTTTATCAAACCACCTCTTGACAACCGCTTGGTGTTTGGCAAACTTCTCGATGGCTTGACCTCTTTTCTCATCTAGTTGTAGCATTTGCACTATTCTGGCTTCTCTATGGTTATCAAAGCCTAGATACTCATTGGCAAACTTCTAGGTTGGTATTCTCAGATTTACTGGAAGTATGGGATCAGTCCCATAAACTAAATGATAAGGTGTGCTACCTAAAGCTATTTTAAACTTGGTCCTATCTACCCATAATGCGTATCTTAACAGGGTATTCCACTCTCTAGGATTCCTTGCAATTAACCTCTTGATTATGTCTAATTAAATTGTGTTCGTTTGATTCAACCAGTCCATTACCTTGAGCTTAATAATTCAAAGAAAACCTTAAAATGATCCCGTATTCAAATGCCCATTTAGAAAACTTTAAAGAAGAGAAAGTAGGGCCATTATCACATACCAATGAATAAGGAGTTCCAAACCTGGTGATGATGTTTTCTTTAAGAAACTTGATAACTACCTCAGTTGTGGAAAATTTGCAGCAGGTGGCCTCAGTCCACCTTGTACAGTAGTCTGTTACCGTCAGTATAAATTTGTGTCTTGTAGAAGATGGGGGATTGATGACTCCAATAAAATCCAAGCCCCACTATGCAAACAGTCTTGATTCAATCACAGGTTGTAGTGGATTGGCCTGATTTCTCCCTTTGTCTACTGCAGTCTGATAGGTGTGGCAACTTCTGATGTGACTCTTAGTGTCTTTGAACATTGTGGGCCAGTAATAGCCTGCCCTCAGTATTTTGTGTGTTGTAGCTAAATGGGAACCATGGCCGGTTCCGTACTTGTCATGTAGTTTTGTCAACACTTTATCAGCTTCAACTCTGTTTATGCATCTCAGATAAATTCCATCATGGTTCTTCTTGAATAGAAGACCTCCTTGCACCATGTAATTTTGTGCTTTAATCTTCAAAGCTCTTCTCTAAAAAGCTTTCATCCTATCTGGGTACTTTCCAATTATCAAGAAGGTGCTTAAATTATCATACCAGCCTGGTGTGCTCTGGGAATTCAATACGTACTGTTGTTTTATTAAATTGGGATCCATATTTGCTATTGTCTGCACCAACACCTGCCCTCTGACCAGCTTCATGGGAATGATTTCTATGTCAAATTCTTGCAGCGTGGTGATCCACTTGGCTCTTTTTTCTCCAGGCTCATTCTGTATCAGCAACATCTTTACTGCTGCGTCTGGCACTATGGCTTTGATTTGGCTGCACAGAATGTAGTGTCTAAATTTTTTTACATCCTTTACTAATACAAATGCCTACCTCTCGATGTCTAGATACCTCAGTTGTGCATCCTTCAGAGGCGCGCTCATAAATGCTATGGGCCTCTCTTCATTATTTTCACCTTTCTGTGTCAAGGTAGCCGCGACTGAATGAGAAGATGCAAAGGAGTAGATGTAAAATGGGCTTGTGTAGTCTAGACTTGCCAATACAGGGGAATTAGAAATTGCCTAATTGATATCTTCAAACGCGGCTCTGGCCACTGGCATCCATTCCATCTGTGCATCCTTCTTCAACATGGCATTTAACGGCTGCACGATCTCTGCAAAACCTATTATAAACTTCTGAACAAAGTTAATTTTGCCAAAAAATGATTTCAACTCTTTCCTACTGTTTGGTATTTGCAAATTTTTTATGGATTCTATTCTATCCGGATCAATTGAAATTCCACCTTCAGAAATGACATGGCCTAATAATTTACCTTCAGTTACGCCAAATATACATTTCTTAGGATTAAGGGAAATCCCATACCTTTCACATCGCTTGAGTATTTTCCTGAGATCCTCAGGGTGAGTGGATGCATCCTTGGAATACACAGTTAAATCATCCATATACACAGCAATGCACTTACCTGATAATCCACAGAATGCAATGTCCATGGCTCTCTAAAAAGTAGCACCTGCATTGATCAGACCAAACAGCATTCTTCTGTATGCATAATTTCCCCATTTGCAAGTGAAGGTGGTTTTTAGTCTATCTTCTCTATCAATTAAGACCTGGTTATAACCTGAAAAACCATCTAAAAAAGACATCATCTTTGCCCCGTTTACTGCTTACAGCACTTCGTCTATCGGAGGCAGAGGATAATTATCCTTTTCAGATGCTTTGTTTAAATTTCTAAAGTCTACGCATAACCTGATGTCTCCGTTTTTCTTCCTTACTGGTACTAAGTTAGCTACCCAGACAGAATGTCTGACTGGGAAAATTATTCCAGCAGACAGCATTTTTTTAACTTCCTTAAAGATTAAAGGCTCTAGAATGGCATTCACAAGCCTTTGTTTCTACCTAAATGGTTTGACTTCTTTTCTTAAAGGTATTACGTGAGTTATGATGGACTCATCAAATGTTTTCAAGTCTTCATACATCCATGCTATGACATGTTTATATTCTTTCAGAATGTCTAAAACCTCCTTTCTAATTTTCTCAGACCAAGCTTTCCCAATTAGTACATTTTGTGGATTTTTCTCTGTTCCTAAGTTATGTAAATCACACTTACCCCCTTCTGTTTTGGGCAAGTCTTTCTGTCTCATTACTCCATCGAAGTCAAAGATATGTTCTAGTTCAATTACTCCTTTTGGTAAGAAGTTGCTCTTCAAGTTGATTATATCCTCTTTGTCCCATGTTACTTCAGGCCTTTCTTGCTCATCAATGATTTGAGCCTCGAATGCCTCATTACAAGTCAGAAAATCAATAATTTGCTGATCCCCTCCAAATACCTGAAAGTGTGTAACGTTGTCTGGTATACTAGGTACGTTAACTAGCTCAACAGCAAATCATCTCAATCCTGATAGTGCCAATGGTTCTAATGTACTAGCAGCAACTGCTAGCGCATCCGGCCTGTGGTTCAGCTCTCTAGGGATGTGCTCTATGTTAAAAGCATCAAATGAATCTATTAAACCCCATACTCTATGTCTGTAACTAATCATTTTCTTGTAATTACAGGCATATAGTTTCCTCACTTGTCTGACTACTAACTCAGAGTCTGAAAATACTCTGATTATTTTCACCCTTTTCTTGATGGCCATGACAAGTCCTAAAATTAGGGCCTCGTATTCAGCAATATTGTTAGTACAGGAGAATTGTAATCTATATGCTGCCAGATGTGATTTAGCTTGAGGATCTATGAGTTCAACACCTGCACCTGCGCCCTGTTTTGATTTGGAGCCATCACATTTTAACGTCCACATGCCACCTTTACTTTTCTGACCTTTTACCTTAGCATGCATTGTCTCTTTTATTGCCTGTGGGGTGTTGTCCTATTTATTCATGGGTTTTTCTATTTGGTTAACTTGCATATGTGTGTTTTTAGTTTGCAACTCAGGAAGACAACTACCCTTGTCCTTTATTTCTTTTCCTAAATCCAAAATCAAGGTACCCATATCATCTTGAACATATTTCTGTGTTGGATCAGGATTCTCATTTTCCTCTTGTAACTCTACCTTCCCTATGCATTTTTTGTATTCATATTCAATGATGTCTTTGCATATTTCACAACTCTCCTCAAAATGTTTCCTATCATGGACTCTACACCTGCTTTTATATAATTTACATTGGACTGGCAGATTGTGTTTAACGCACCCTTCCACCTCTTGTCTAACGGCATGACCAAATTTGCCTATTGCATTATTTTCTTCATCTGAAGAATTTCCATCAGACTCAATGAATAATGCTGTTCTATTGCTGAGACATTTTTTTCTAATGTTTAACATCATGATCTCTTCAATCTACACCCCATTGTTGGTAATTCTATACACACCAGGTTCCACAGCAGCATATAATATTTCATTAGTTTGATTATACTCTGTTATCATATGTTTCATTCTGGGCTCTGCCTCTATTCTGATCTGGTTTGGGACACCTCTCCAAGGTAGCCACATATGTGAAAAGTCAGTGGCCATATATCCGTTTAATGTCTTGGATCAATCCCTACTCAGCAACATTCCATAATTTACGGGTATATCCACTACTTGAATATCAATGATTTGGCTTACCCTAGGGTCTAAGGCTAATTGCATTTGAATGTTCATGAGTTCTCCTATCACGCTAACCTCAGTCTTATCTAATTGTGTCTAACCTCAATCTTATCTAATTGTGTGACAACCTTGGCAGATTTGGTGGGAGTCAGCCCGAGAGTCTCGCATATTCCTAAGGGCATTACGTTGGTTGAGGCACCAGAATCTACCATGCAATTGTGTATATTCTTCCCACACAATCTAACAGTTAACAAGAAAGGGGGAGTATCCCTCTTATCCGCATGTATTACTACATTTGTATTGGAAGGCTACTCAACTTTCTTATTTTTCTCTTTAGGCGGTGAATCTCTATTTGGAACAGTTGTATTAGTAGACACCTCATCTATCATGGATGTACCCAGAGATTTTATAAAAGCATTTCTGATCCCTGGGGTCTTCAATAATTCATTTAGAGGTATACTGACCTTGATTTTCTTTATTTCCTCTGACAAGTAACTCATTAATCTCGTTGTCTCTATTGTCTTAGTTTTACTTGTTTGATCCTTTTGTACTATTGTTCCATTATTTGTGTGCTGATTAGCCTTAAGTATGCCAGGATTGTTGCTAGCATTCTAATCTGGGGGTGTATTGAAGTTATTCGGAGGAACGGAAGTGGTAAAAGGTCCTCCTGACCTAGGGTTGTTCCTCAAATTGTAGGTATGGTTTTTATTTGTCTGTTGAAAGGCATGCACCTCTTCTGTTTCATTTAATATCTCGTTTTCAGATTCAAAGGGGAACTGAAAAGCATTTAACACAAAGGCTGATTCAGGATAAAGACTTTCAAAATAGTATGGTTCATCTTCTAGCAATTCATCCTCTTTCCCTTCTACAGTTGCAAAGGTAAACGTTTCTAAGACTAATGATGTGTCATATCCTGAGGGTACTACCTCATTACCCTTGGGAATGAGAAATTCAGAGGTAGGAGGCTGCACATCTATGTTAAAAATGTTGGCTGCTAAGTGGAACTGTGGACAGTCGTGCTCAGCATGGGCATTGGTATTGTGAAATCTGCACCAATTTTTGAGTGCTGTACTGGCCATTTGTATGCTAGCCGTTTGTTTTGCATCATGATTATCTATATTCTCAAAAGGAGAAGCTAGAGTACCATTGTTGGGCCCAGTGTTCCATGTCTTGGGTGGCCTAGGTTGATTTTGATTTCTGTTATTATTGCCCCAGGTCCTATTATCTATCACTGGCCCTCTATTTTGCATTGGTTGCCCCTGGTTGGGGCCTTGATGCTAATTATGGTTTTGGTTTTGATTGTATTGCTGATTTTGATTGAAACTATAGTTCTGATTTTGGCCTTGGTTGTGATTTTGATGTCGACTGTAGTTTTGGTTGCCTCTTCCATAGAGATTCTCATTTCTTAGTTGTGTCACTTTGGTGGTTAACCTTTTCAAATGTGCAGTGATCTCTTTGATTTCTTCCCTATCCTCTTGTGCTTTTGCCAAGGTTGTATCCCTAGGAGGTTGAAAGAAAGGATGACCATTATTTTGACTATTATTGGAAGTACTAGCCGTGTAAGGAGTTATAGCTTGGATTGGGGTAGGACTATACACAGGTGTGTAAGGAGGAACCAAATTTAATAGTGGAGTGTGATGCATAGGGGCTCCATTCCATGGTTGTGCCTGATTCTGCACCCCAAAATTTCCTCCATTAAGAAATGGACTATAAGTCGTATGCCTCATCTCTTCGTTCACTGAGGCTGCCTCTTTATAGGCTTTGGATATTGAATCTATGTCAGGTTTTCTTTTGACAAACATGGCAGTTAGAGGATCCAAGGTAGCATAGTACATAGCCAACAAAGGAGCATCATCTATGGTATAAGGGGCTACCAGCCTAGAATAGGCCTTTTGAAATCTATCATTGAAATTATCAATCAACTCTCCCTCACCTCGTTTTATAGCAGCCAATTTATGATACAAAGCGCAAGGGTCAATGGGTCCTCTAAATCTTGACAGAAATGCTTCTTCCATAAGTGACTAGGAAGAAATGTAACCATTGGGTAAGTTTACATACCAGCTAGAGGCTTGCTCATTAAAGGTGTAGGGAAACAATCTACACATAACATCCTCGTGCTCTAACATAGCCCTCAAACATGCTTCCTTAAATATTCTAATATGATCTTTTGGGTCCTGATGCAACTGGTATTTGGGACATATCTTCTCTAGATTTTTGGGCATCTCATGATAATCATTGAAAAATATGGGAGAATTGACATTGAAATAAGCCATTGTAGGTGTTTGAGCTTGACCTGAACTTGTAGGAATACCTGGATTGATCGATGGATTAGGATTTATAGGAGGATTGAGACCTCTAGGAGTGCCTGAACCAAGATTTAAAGATCTAAATAGTGATCTGTCAGGACTCACAATACTACGGATGTTAAAAGGTGACCCAGGAGGTGTTCCAGATGAACTTCTTGCTTGCGATATTTTTGGATTCCAAATTAAAGGTTTTTTACTTCGCCTTATATCAGGTAGTTGCACAAATATATCCTCTAAACCGGACTTAGACCTAGTCACTTTATTATTGTTATTAGCCAGTTTGAAACAAACTCTAACTCAGGAGGCCCTCCTTCTAGCGCCAAAAAATTGTTGGTGATTGTTTTGATGCAATCATAACAATAAGTTAAAATTCACATATAATGAACTGAAACTATACTTGAAAGATAAGAAGGAATCATTTAAGATTCAATTAATCCCAAGTCTACAATGGTACTGTTGGTCAAATTCAGTTGGTCAATGTGAAGTTGTAATGTTCAAGGGGCCTTACGTAGTTTAGAGTTTCTTTGTGGTTTACTGGACTAAGATTATGTAAAAGGTCATAGATATCAACAAGTATTTTGTTTATTTGCATACAAGTGTCACTGTGCTACAAATTTTAGATGGTTTCTTGAATTATTGTAGCTTTCTCCTTTATACATTTATGAAAGCTGTCTACCTTAAACTCTGTTATGCATGATTCTTCAAATTTGAGACAACTTCCTTTAGATTTCTACGTTTTCAGCTAAATATTTCAGATGGGTTTGGAAAAGTTAGAAAGATCTAATCTACACCTCATTTACTCTACCAAAGGATCTAATTGTTCTATTATGCACTATGTAAATCCTATAGTAATTTGATCAAATCCACAGTAAAAACCTTAAATGCAAGTTCTGAGTATTTTCACAAACATACATTTAAAATTGTAAGCTCTCAAAGAAAATATTTCAAAACATAAAGAAGAGTAGGAGAACACTCAGAAGATAGATGCAGAACTCCAGATTCTATTGTATTAGAAACAAACAGTCATACATGATTTACAATGTTGGAATGACTCTTAGTTTCATTGATCAAACTACAGAGAACTTACAAGCTTTACAGATACAGTAAGGAAGCCAAACATTCCATGTACACCTTACTGCAGACACAGGCAACCTCCTTCTTCTACTTCTAAACTAAAAGGTTCCTCTATTCTAAATGTTATTTCTACAAATTCTTGCTGCTACAAATCTCTATGTAGCCCCTGTGTAAAGTATTACAGTGCAGAGAGGCACAATATAAAGACTTCTGATTGTCCTCACTATAGAAAAAACCTAACTAAACCCCTGGTTACAGTAGTGAATATAGGTGAACCAGTTCTTCAAAATATCTCTGAGCAGTGTCTAATCTGGGTGAAATATTGCCCCCTTCTGAGAAGCTCTAGCGGCTCAGCAATAACTTCTATTTGTCTGTTGTAGTAATGTTCTAAGCTGCAACCATGTCCTCCATTTGAATGGCCTTGACTTCTTCACACTTGATCTTTATCTTCCTACTCCTGAGATCGGATTTTCTTCCTCCATGATGTCACTGTGATCAATTTCCAGCTACTTCCTCAACTGCAAGCCTGCAAAACAAGACAAGCAATAAGTACCATATTTATCAAATGAACAATAGGAAACTAAAATACCTATTTAAATCAAGGTGACTGTGCAAAAAAAGTGGGAATCGGGTCCAAAACTCTCAAAACGCATTCAAGACTACACACATGCTGCTCAAAACCATCGGGTCAACTATCGCTGACCAGAAAAATGCCACGAACACCAAAAAAAGTGTTTAAAATTCCATTGCTTCGTTCTTTTCCCGCCCATCGGAGTGATAATCGCCATCGGCGTGTCGAAAAAATCGCTTGGGCGATATTCGTTATTTGGCCAATGGCCTTTCTCATTTTATTTCCTCCTTGTTTCCTTCTATCAGTGAGAGACCCTTTATCAGCGAGGACATGAATTCCTTGGCCGATGCCTTTCGTTACACTGATAGGCTTATCGGCTTGCATTTCTTTCTTATCAACGAGAGATTCACCATCGGTGAACTCCAAATCTTCTTTGCCGATCACAATTACTTTACCGATGCCTTTATATTTGTGAGACTCCTTCCGATGATCCCCTCGTTGATTGCCATTGATGTGAGATCGCCCATCGGTGAACTCCAAACTTCCCCTGCCGATGACACTACCTTGGCCGATGGGCTCTTATCAGAGTAAGTGTTGCTGATGTTAGTTGTTAGTTCTATCGGCGTGATACCATACCATCGGCGAGAGCAAAATCATCCCCGCCGATCACCCTTGTTTCATCGATGCCTCTTCGTCAGCATGACTCTTACCGACGAACCCTTCATTGACCGTCCCATCGGCGAGATCTCCTATATCGGCAAAGGCCTTAAATCCTGCTCCGATCACTATTCTTATGCCGATCTCATTTTATTCGGTCAAGTCTTTTTTCATTTATCGGTGTAATCCTTACTTTGGCGTGACGAAAAACTTCTCCGCCGATCACTATTGTTTGGCCGATGGCCTTTATCGGCATGACCTCTATCGAAATAGCCTTAGCGGCTTGTTTTTCTTTCCATCGGGCTGACACACGATATCGGTGAAGCTAATTAAAACTTCATCGATCTCCATTCTCTAGCCGATACCCCTTGTTACCTTCGATTGGCGTAAGTCTTGCCGATAGCACTCTTCCTATGTTCCATCGGTGTGAGACGGCCCATCAGCGTACTCCAAATGCCTTGCTCCGACCACAATGATTTCACCAATGCCTTTATATCGGTGAGATCATGCCGAGGACTTCCCTTCATCTATCGCTTGTCGGCAAGAGCTTCTCTTTCGGCGTGATGAATTCAAACTCGACCGATACTTGAAGGTTATGCTGATGACAATATCATCAGTGAGAGACCCTACTTCGGTGGAACACTTTCAAACACCGCTGATCGCATATGTTACGTCGATGACTTCTATCGTCCACAGTCTCACCAAAGCTTTGAACCCGAACCATTGAACCCTTGAACGCGGTTCAATACAAAGGTTAAATCGGATGGTTCAGAGACACATCTCTATGCAAGGACTTGCATTACAACTTGTTAGAAGAAAAAAACTTTGAACCTTGAACCATTGAACCAAAAAAGGTTTAAGCGGATGGTTCAACGCGGCGGTTCAACATGGCTATACAAAACAACAATTTGCTTTTGAGACATTTTTGAACATGCCGAACCATTTGAACCCTGAACCATTGAACTTTTGAAAGAAAGGTTCAACGGGATGGTTCAATGCGCAGGTTCAAACCTTAAAAAACTTTGCCAATGAATAAATAATGGCAATCAAAAAGGTAACAAAGTGCGCTGATGCACTTCCTGCCAAACAATCAAATGTGAGATACAGAGTGGAACTCAGACAAAATATATTTAACCTAAGACCACCAAATACGAATATTTCAAAATTTTAAATGAATGCCAACAAGGAAAAAGGCAAACAACTGACTGTTTATCATGCAAAACCTGATAGTACATTTTACCAAATTGATCATAACTTGCAAAATATGATGAATTTTAAGACGGTTCAAAAGGCAACCCTGGCTCATTTTTCACAAGGAATCCAACCACATCATGCAATGGTACTGAAAATGCAATTTTCTATATTTTTAACAAGGTTTGCAAATTCAACTCCTCTTTTCCCTTTACCACCAAACAGAACAACACAAGTAGAAGCAAAAAGCAAAGCAACAGCAGGGGTCCTCATTTTGCTAAGGGGGAAAATGGGGTGTGTTGTGAACATCACAATAGGTATGTTGTCATGTACTATTAAGTTTAAAGGGCTGCCCCCATCAAAAGCTACAAATGGCTGATTTCTTGCCATTGGAATAGCTAGAGGTAGGTTTACTTGAGCTAGTACAGGAACTACAGGTGCAACTGGCCTGAAACTTGGTGGAGTTGATTGTATTCTTTTAGAAACTAGAGTCCTTACTACAACTTTACTCTGTCTTCTAAGTGGAAACAGTTGCAAGTAATCGAATGAAATTGAACTCCTAGTTTGAATCTTTCTCATAAAATACAACAATAGAACTAATCTGCTTGTCCTTCCTCAGTATGAGTGACCAGATATGCAAGTTTTAACCTCTTACAGGTCTAAAAATCACTAGTTGCACATCAAAACCAGCAATAAAATTGTAAAGTGTCCCACTGGGCATGCCAGAAATTGTTGGCTCTCAGATTTGCACCCTTGTTGCAGCTGTAAAACTTTAGCAATTTAGAGAAACATGGGAATGATCTCGAAGTATGGGACCTTGTGAAATGAGATCAGACCTCTAGAGAAGGCCAACTTCCTTAACTCATTATCACCTAAAACTACCAAATCTTTAGAGGAAAAGAGAGAAGGAACTGCTTTTTAATGAAAGATGAAAACAGGAAAACTTGAAAGTAAGGGTGATGCACCAGACTGATTAAAAGAAACTTTCATAGAACTGAGAAAATGCACAACATAATCAAATACAGCAACTAGACATACACAGAGTCAAATGATTTTTTAGTAGAGGTGAGAAACAAGAAGGTTGAGAGGAATAGAATGTTCACAGACAACCATATGCAAGTTCACACCAAACTAGAAAATTAGTAAAAGAGGTAAAATAACCTGCATATGTTCAATAAGAAGGCAAGATTACAGTGGCAAAAAGCTCTATTTGGAAATAGAAAAGACTGAAAGATAAAAAATTTCCAACCCTCAATACATCTCTCGAATGCATATATATAGCATTTCAAAAGGCCTAAGTCGGTTACAAAAATTTGCTCCATGAGCTGCAACAGGAAAATATCTATGTCTGAAGGGATGACCAATTGCAAGAAGTTATGGTGTAAAAGATCTGGAACTGGGGCAGATGGAAGATATTTTGGGCATTGAATGCGAGTAGCTCCATCGTCTATCTTCTTACAGCAATGAATGCAACAAATATCTGCACCCTGCCCAAAAATGGTCGCCGAAACATCTAGTCATCAAAACATGCAAATCCATATCCAGAATTGAAAGTGAGCAATTTCCCCTCAAAAGCTCGCCAAATGAAAGAGGAGGCAAAAACAAGCATTTTTGCCTTTTGCAACATGCAGAAATTTGCTAGGATGCGCAAGATATTCGCAGTCAAAGTTGTTGTCAACTACCTGTGTATATCACTTTGCATATCTATGCTTGAATATGCCTTTGTACCCTTGCCTTGTATATCAATACAACTACGCCTTTCTTTCTCTTTGCATATTCAAATTACCTTGAATATACAAATGTATGTGTGCTTTGTATATGCTTTAAATCTCCCTTCGCATATACCTTTGCCTTTGAATTAGCCTTTTGCATCTGCCGCCCCTGCCACATGGCACCACCTGATTCACCGCTGAGCTGAACTAAGAAGCATCGCTGATCAATTGCATCCTCCTTATCCGACGTCAGAAAGACCACAAATAAGATGACCAATACATACTATATCTCTGAAATCCCTTGTATTTTGGCCTTGTATAGTGCAATTGTATATCGCATATACAATCGCATGTGTACATACAAAATGGACCCCAACACTTTATCTACCATACTTAATTTTGCAGTTGGGTCCACCTTGTATATCACCATTGTATCTGACCTTTGTATACTGCATATACAATGCGACTTATACAAAGGAAACCTACATACAAAACACTTGCATGCAAACATGCATTTCGGCACATACAAAAATCTTTTGTATATTTGATTGTATATACAAACATACAATCACAAATATACATATAATGTGCGGACCTCAAAAGATCATCAACCATATTGAAACTTTGTAGTAGGTCCGACTTGTATCACTTCTTCTTTGTATATTGGCATATACAATGCACCTATACATACAACTCGCAGACCCCAAAATGACTATCCACTGCATTTGATTTCCCAGTCAGATCCACCTTGTATGTCTCCCCTTTGTATATCTCCTTTGGATATCGCAATATACAATGCACTCAATATACAAGCCACGGACCTAAACTTTTATATTTGCCAAAATTGACTTCTGGGTCGGGTCTGGCTTGCATATTGCCTTTGTACCTTACCTTTGTATACCACATATACAAGGTGAAATTACAAGCAAAACATGCAAGATGAGCACTTATACATTGTAAACACTTTACTTCGGCATATGCATGTAACCTTTGTATCTCGCTTTGTATATGACCTTTTGTATGTTTGAACATACAACACAAAATATTCAAAGGAAAACATGCATACAAACATGCATTTGAACTTGTACCTAATCCATTGTATGTGCACTTGTATATTTCTTTTGTATGTGCGCTCGGTGGGCCCCAGGCTTTGTATCTCATTGCTTTGTGTATTTTATTTGTATATCGCATATAGACATTGCATACAAACCTTCTTGTATCCTCTCTTTGTATCTGGCGACATACAACCCGATATACATTCACCTTTTTTCATTCCACCCTTTGCACATTGACCCTTGCATATATGCCAATATACATTCTCCTTTGTATACTGCCCTTGTATGTGCCATCGACACATTGGAAAGAACTTGGAATTGGTTGCCGATGAGGCTTGTCTTAGTGATGACACCCTTGTATGTTTCCTTGTATGTGCGAACATACAATGGAAAATGTATGTCAGTGATGCACATTTTCTTTGCATCTTTTCCTTGCATCTTTTCCTTGTATGTGCCAACATACAATAGTGAATGTATATGCAAATATACATTGAAAAATGCATACATAAATACTAAGCATGAAACTAAGAAATCCTTGCGATAGAAAATACTTGAAGCTAAAAGATTTATGGGTTTTTCTGGGTTTTTGGCAAAGATTCTCAAGGCATGGTTTTTGGGATTTTTGGGCAAGGGAGAACATGAGTATTTGAAGGATTTAAGCCTTGCAAGTTGACTCTCTAAAGGATTTTCAAGGAAAATACAAGGTGAATTATTTAACTCTGCGCAGAGAAAAATAGGTCAACAATAATGTAGGAGGACCTGCAAACCTTGAAGCTCAAGGGGAAATGATGAGTGTTAGGTAGTACTCATCAAAACATACTTTTATCTATCTCTTTCCTACCCTAAAAACTATTCCATCTGTTGGTTTGCACTTTAAAGACTACTAAAACCTTGTTTAGTTATGTTAAATTGAGATCTAACGTTGTAGTAATAGTTGTGGTTAAAAATTTTCATGTTTTAAGTTTGAGTTAACAAAAATATGCATAAATATCTCTTTTTGATAACAAGAACACATTCATTCTAGACAACAAGGTTTTTGAATATTCTAGAGAGGCTTTTGCCATCTCTAGAGTTGTGCAGAATGAATATTGCAAGGTCTCCAAAATTTTGTAGATGAAGTGTTGAAGGATCTCTAGAGCTATGTTCCATGGAGCTATGTAGGTATACTAACTGCATAGTCTCCGTAGCTATGTTCCATGGAGTTGTAGTAGTTATATTGTTGTAGACATCTCCAAAGTTGTTCTCTACAAAGCTATTTAGATAGACTATGCAGAATCTCTAGAGTAGTTTCAGGAGTATCTCTAGAGTTTTGCATGAAGGCACTGTTAGACTTAGGGCACACAACTAAGAGGGGGGGTGAATTAGTTATGCAAAACTTTCTTTCTATTAAACACTTAATTCCACTTTGCAATTTAGCAGCTTAACAATAAATCAATCATGGAAACATAATGCAACAAATCAAGAGCAGAAACACATTAACACATGAGACACAAAAATTTTGATGTGGAAAACCTGGTTAAGGGAAAAACCACGGGGTGATTAACCCAAGAATGTATTCTCTGTTAGAAGAATAGAAAGAACATATTGACACATGCCAATTAGGGCTCACTACCTAAGCACACTGCTCACAAGAGGCTCACTACCTACAAGAGACACACTGCCTACAAAGAAATAAGTATCACCTACTTGAACTAGAAAATAACATCTTCACCATGCTTGAATCAGTTCCATTAAGCTCAATACTTTTGCTTTGCCTTTCGCTCTCCTCCTCGCTACCACACACTTATCTCAACAAGGACACCTTTCAAATGACTTCGCAATCCCTTATTTATACAAGACATCAACTTAGGCATGATCATCTAATTCGGCAAACATCCACAATAACATCCACAAGATGTATAACTCATCCGGTCAGCCTATTTTAGGAAGAACACCATCATCTGGAAGTTGTTCTTCAAAAGTGAACTCCAACTTCAATGCAGACCACCAACATGAACTAGACATGATCCAAAGACCACCAGAAGCTTGCCTGAATCACCAAGAACATCCATACTTCATCTGCTTACTTAAATCCTTCTCTCCTTCATCTGGAACCTCAAGAACATAGTCTGTCATCACTATCACAAAGGAATAGATGCTTACGGACCTTCAAGCCATGAACCAATCTAGTTGACACTCCACAAAGACTTCCTCAGCACTCCCTCAAATCAGTAGAACATTATAAGGCAATTCTAAATCTCACCGGACCTATCTGTCTCACTATGTCACCACTAAACACCTGTCAGAACTGGTTTTACTTGAACAGCCACAACTTCTTCAAATCTTCATACAGACCTCTAAAATCTCTATTGGACTACCTTAAGACACATATCTACAAACCCTTTAAATCATATCCTCTAATCCTCATCCTATCATGGACTTTTACCTTACTATCTTCCCTGTTCTTCTATGTTCCCGATTGAGACTAATTTTCTCAATATCCTTAGCACACAGCTCATCCAATCCTTATCATTAATGCAACAGGAGTATGTTGACATCAATGAAAACACCGGTTAGGCCCATACTTGCAACAATCTCCCCCTTTGTCATTGATGGCAACATATGATGTGAAAAACTATTTTAACCATCAAGACAAGAACTTCTCCTCACTATCACAACTCCCCCTATCAACAACAACCATTTACATGTCTTCCCTCCCTTAACTACTCCCCCTTTGATCAGCAACCACTTGTTTTTCACATGTCTTCTCTCCCCCTTTGACATCAATGGCAAAAGGCACATACTTACAATTTTAACACTTCTGAATCATACCTACTGCTCCCCCTGAGTAGCAGCTCCCCATCATCAATCTGGATCACAAGATATGACTGTGATAACCACTGAACTAATGCACCTCAGTGCATCTTAGTTCATCACCGGAGGGGCAATGACCCCTAGCTTCTCCCTGAGATACTCAAAAGAATCCTTAGGTAGAGGTTTAGTAAAGATGTTTGCAATCTGATCCTTGGAAGGCACAAACTCCAATCTGAATTCATTCTTGTTCACTTGCTCTCTCAAAAAGTGAAACTTGATGGATATATGCTTAGTCTTTGAATGCAACACTGGATTCTTAAATATATTTATTGCACTTGAATTATCACAGAAGATTGTGATAGGTTCCTCATGCTCTACTTTAATATCTCTTACTTTGATATCTCTTAGCATCTGCTTCATCCACAAAACTTGAGTGCAACTACCTACTACTGCAATATATTCTACTTCAGTTGTAGACAGAGATATTGCCTATTGTTTCTTGCTTAGCCAAGAAACCAATCTCTTCCCCAAAAAGAATGATCCACCACTGGTACTCTTCTAGTCATCCACATCTCCTGCCCAATCTGCATCTGTATATGCATGGAGAGAGAAATCATGATCTCTAGGATACCACAAACCATACTCAACTGTCCCTCTTAGATATCTAAAAATCCTCTTGATTGCCATGACATGGGATTCTCTAGGATCAGCTTGGAATCTAGCAACAAGACCAATAGCTTGCATAATGTCTAGTCTAGTTTGAGTGAGATACAACAATCCTCCAATCATTGATCTATACTTTGTCTGGTCTGCCTTAGGAAAGTCATCATCTTTGTTCAACTTACATCCAGTTTCCATGCGAGTATTCATTGGCTTTGAATCCTCGATCCCAAATTTCTTCAACAATTCTTTCACATATTTGGTCTGAGAAATGAAGATTCCTTTCTTTGTTTGAGTGATTTGTAGACCCAAGAAGAAATTCATTTCACTAAGCATAGACACCTCAAACTCACTTTTCATTTGAAAAGTTTTACACATACTATCTCTTCCTCTAAAAATGATATCATCAACAAACACTTCAACAATCAAGATGTTTTCATGATCAATTTTGAAATATAAGTTACTGTCAGCAGTACCTTTGTTGAAACCAATCTTCAAAAGATGGTTGTCCAATCTTTCATACCAGGCTCTTGGGGCTTGCTTCAATCCATATAGTGCCTTCTTCAACTTGCAGACCATATCACCATGATCAGACAATTGAAATCCATCCGGTTGTTCTATATACACTTCTTCTTCCAAATCACTGTTTAGGAAGGCAGACTTGACATCCAACTGATATACCTTGAAATCCTTGAAGGCAACAAAGGCAAGAAATAATCTGACTACTTCAATTCTTCCCATCGGAGCAAAAGTTTCTTCAAAATCAATTCCTTCTATTTGAGAGTAGCCCTTGCAGACCAATGTGGCTTTGTTTTTGATTACTTCACTAACTTCATTTAGTTTGTTCCGGAAGACCCATTTGGTTCCAATCACATTCTTGTTTCTAGGTCTAGGATCAAGATCCCAAGTGTGATTTTTCTCTATTTGCACCATCTTTTCCTCCATTGCTTTAGTCCAATTTTCATCATTGCATGCTTCATTCATTGTCTTAGGTTCAATCTTTGAAATCAGACAATACTCTTCTCAATCTTGAGCAATTCTCCTTCTTGTTTGTACTCCTTTACTTTTATCACCTATGATCTGATCTTCAGAGTGGTTCAGTCTTACATACCTAGGAACTTTGGAAATTTCTTGCACTTCTGATTCTTGATCAAGCTCATTGAAAGTCATTTCTTCTTCCTGGTTTATTGGATTAGTTTGAATCTGACTAACAAATGAGGCTTGAGTTCCTTGAGTCAGAACACCATTCTGATCACCTTCATCATATTCATAAAACCTTGAAGGCTTCTCAATTCCTTCATCAACCTTCACATTTGTGCTTTCTATCATCTTTCTCAATCTTTTGTTATAACACCAGTATGCTTTGCTTTGAGTAGAGTAACCCAAGAATATTCCTTCATCACTTCTAGCATCAAACTTTCCTAGATCTTCATCTCTTTTAATGTAACATTTGCTACCAAAAACTCTGAAATATCTCATAGTAGGAGTGATGCCAAACCAAAGTTCATAAGGAGTCTTACCAGTATTGCTTCTAATTTGAACTTGATTGAGAGTATAGACTGCAGTACTGACAGCTTCTCTCCAATAGATGTGAGGTACATTTTCTTCCATCATCATGGTCCTAGAAGCTTCCTGGATGGTCCAGTTCTTTCTCTCCACCACTCCATTTTGTTGTGGAGTCCTAGGAGCAGACAACTGTCTCTTTATTCCATGTTTCTCACAGAACTCTAAGAATTCACCGGATGTGAATTCTCCACCTCTATCAGACATCAAACATTTCAATTTTAATCCAGTTTCATTCTCTACCATAGCCTTGAATATTTTGAATTTCTTAAATCTTCTAATTTCTCTTTCCGAAAAGTTACCCACATCATCCGGGAATAGTCATCAATTAGTAACATGAAGTATCTATCACCTTGCATACTCCTAATTCTTGCCAGACCACAAAGATTAGTATGAACTAAGTCCAATAATCTGGTAGAAGATAGTTCCTTACTCTTGAATGTGACTCTGCTCAGCTTACCCAACTAACATTCTTTGCACAAGCTATTAGTAGGTTTCACCAATTTTGGAAGATCTCTTACAGCCTGAGTATTGCTTATCTTGATGATATTATCAAAATTCATATGACACATTCTCCTATGCCATAACCAACTCTGATCAACTTGAACAAATAAACAACTTTTACCAGTACCAACCAAGTGGAATATATTACCTTTAGTTTGGGTACCGGATGCAATCTCTGTTCCAGATCTTTCAAAGATCTTGCATTTTCCATCTTTGAACTAGAGATTATAGCCTTTGTCCACCAACTATCCAACACTGAGAAGATTGTGCTTCAATCCTTCAACACATAGTACATTACCGGTTTTGTTTCTTCCATCAAAAGAAATAGTTCCTCTACCTCTGATTCTACCAGAAGAATTATCACCAAACTTTACTATTCCTCCTTCATACCTTTCCAAATCTATAAACTTATTTTTGTCACCTGTTATATGGTGAGAGCATCCACTATCAATGACCCAATCATCCTTTTCTTCAACATGGGTAGCCAGAGCTCTTTCTACAACTTTATGATTGACAGATTCAGAGGATATTGGTTCTTCTTCCTTGATGGCAATAAACACCCATTCATTTCCAGATTTGTTTCATGTCTCTGATTCATCATCTATTACTCCTTCATTGTCATCTTCTTCATGAACATAGTAACAATTCTTTTGGAACCTTGATCTGTTAGGATTTGGCCTTGAAAATCTTTCCGAACATCTTGAGGCAAAATGACCAATCTTATTGCAGTTAAAACACTTAAAAGGCAATTTCCCTTCATACTTACCAGATTCTGTTGGCAGTCTCTTTGCAATAAGGGCTTCAAGTTGAGTAGTTTCTACTTCTTCTTCTTCCAGGTCTTTTCTTTCTTTTTCATACCATGATAGTTTCCTTGAAGAGTTCTCTCCTAGATCAAACCTTTGTTTACCTTTTACAGAGGCACTGGCTTTGAATGCAGATTTAGTCTTGGGGGGATCATCTCCAAACTTGGTCATTTCAAATGCAGCCAATTTGCCAGCCAATTGATCTCTTGTGATAGTTGTATGGGCTCTGAATTCATCAATGGAAGCAACCTTGATTTTGTAAGAGGCAGGAAGGGATCTGAGAATTTTGCCAACAATCTCATTTTCATTCAAGACTCCACCTGCATTTCTAATTCCACAAACAAGCTCATTTACTCTTGGCATAAAGCTAGTAATATTTTCATCATCTCTCATCTTCAGGTTTTCAAATTTCCCTTTCAGACTCTATAACCTTGCACATTTAACATACTAGTCTCCTTCATGCAAAAGTTCCAGTTTTTTTCAAATCTCATAAGCAGTTGGTAGGTCAATAAAATTTTAGAGCTCTGAATCAGATAATGCGCTTAGAAGAGTTTCTATAGTCCGCAGATTGTTTTCAGCATTTGTGATTTCATTTGGAGCTTTTGGACCACCCTGTGGAGGTGTATACTATGTTGTAGCCATGGTCCAGTACACCTTTCCCATACATTGCAAGTGACATTTCATCCAACCTTTCCATAGACTAAAATTGGTTCCATCAAACTTTAGACTATCCTTCTTGTAGAACGACATCCTGGATCTCCTCAAGTGGGTAAGCTCCTTTTAAAGGAACTTGGCTCTGATACCAATTGTTAGACTTAGGGCACACAACTAAGAGGGCGGGTGAATTAGTTGTGCAAAACTTTCTTTCTATTAAACACTTAATTCCACTTTGCAATTCAGCAGCTTAACAATAAATCAATCATGGAAACATAATGCAACAAATCAAGAACAGAAACACATCAACATATGAGACACCAGGATTTTGACGTGGAAAACCCAGTTAAGGGAAAAACCATGGGATGATTAACCCAAGAATGTATTCTTTGTTAGAAGAATAGAAAGAACAAAATGGCACATGTCAATTAGGGCTCACTGCCCGAGCACACTACTCACAAGAGGCTTACTACCTACAAGAGACACACTGTCTACAAAGAAATAAGTATCACCTACTTGAACTAAAAAATAGCATCTTCACCATGCTTGAATCAGTTCCATTAAGCTCAATACTTCTACTCTACCTTTCTCTATCCTCCTCTCTACCACACACTTATCTCAATAAGGACACCTTTCAAATGACTTCGCAATCCCTTATTTATACAAGAAATCAACTTAGGCATGATCATCTAAGTCAGAAAACATCCACAATAACATTTGCAAGATGTATAATTCATTCGGTCAGCCTGTTTTAGGAAGAACACCATCATTTGGAAGTTGTTCTTCAAAAGGAACTCCAACTTCAATGTGGACCACCAACATGAACTAGACATGATCCAAAGACCACCACAAGCTTGCCTAAATCACCAAGAACATCCATACTTGATTTGCTTACTTAAATCCTTCTCTCCTTCATCCGGAACCTCAAGAACATAGTCTGTCATCACTGTCACAAAGGAATAGATGCTTGCAGACCTTCAAGCCATGAACCCAGCTAGTCGACACTCCACAAAGACTTCCTTAGCACTCCCTCAAATCTATGGAACATTATAATGCAATTCCAGATCTCACCAGACCTATCTATCTCACTCTGTCACCACTGAACACCTGCTGGAACCGGTTTTACTTAAACAGCCACAACTTCTTCAGATCTTCATGTGGACCTCTAAAATCTCTACTAGACTACCTTAAGACACATATCTACAAACCCTTTAAACTGCATCATCTAATCCTCGTCCTATTATGGACTTTTACCTTATTGTCTTCCCTGTTCTTCTCTATTTCTGATTAAGACTAATTTTCTTAATATCCTCAGCACATAGCTCATCCAATCCTTATCATTAATGCAACAGGAGTATGTTGACATCAATGACAACACCGATTAGGCCCATACTTGCAACATGCACCAATTTTTTTGGGAGAAGACTGCAGTAGTGGTTCAACTGAAGGACACTTGTTAACTATTTTTTGCATGGACTAAGAACTTTTGTTAAAAGACTGTTTAAAGTTATTTCCCTTTCTTTATTATTAGCCTTCATGAGCTAATTAAACTTAAGTTAAACTCTTGATTTAAGGGACACCTTTAGTGTCACTTTAAATCTCTTTAGTTTCCACATGATGCTCTTTTTTATTGGATAGTTGCAAATAGAGAATAAAGATCTTTATGTCTAATAGAGAACTAGGAGTGAAATAATAAGCTTTGGAGATATTTTATCAGAAGAATAACACCTGATATATATTGTATGGGAGCAATAGAATATATATAGAATAGTTTTCAGAAGGAATAAGATATACTTTGTTTTTAAGAATTTAGAATAAAAGGAAGATTGTTTTACATATGTGTGGTCTGAGGCATTGAATTAGTGTTTATTCTAGAGGTGCGTAGTAAGGGTTCACTCCCACCAAAGGAGAGAAGGCTAGTATTTACTTTTAGATTTACTATTTTATTGGATTCTTGAAATTGCTTAGTTTAGCCTCATTTCTGTGGTAATTTTACATCAGATTATTGTTTCATTCCATTTAGTATTTTTTTATTTAGTACATTCCAACAAATTGTACTTTCATATTCATAGATTAGATCTTTATTCAAACAAGTGGTTAAATGCATGATTTTGAATTGAGGATAAGTGCAAGAAGATGAGTATAGATTTCTTGGAAGCCTTCCATGGATGAAAAATGCCACTTGGAATGGGTACCTGTTTTGAAAATAATGGGTGCCCATTTAGGCTTGGGCACCTGAAGCAAAATGGGTACCCATTTTCAAAAAGTATTTATTTTTTTAAAACATGCATATGGCTAATTTGTTTGATTTTTTAGAAACGAGTACCCATTATTTTTAGAATGAGTACCCATTTATAACGGGCACTCGTTATGAATGGGAACCCATTTATAACAGGCACCTATTATGAACGCGAACCCATTTATAATAGGTACCCATTTCTAAAATTTTGAAATTGCAAACCCACCAATTTGAATTGGTTTTAGGCTTGTAAACCCAACCTTAGCTTTGGGCCTAGAACTAGGTGACCATGAAAATATCAAGACAAAAAACTAGTTTCACCACTATGGCTGATGACTTTTTATTAGAATCTTTTAATGAGATTAAAACCCATTGTAGATCTAAAAGTCTAGTTTTCAAATATATATTTTTTTATACTATTGGACATAATTTTCTATTTATTAATTATTGTTTAAACAAAGAGACTCATAGGGTAGGGGGCCTGGCTCAATTGGCAAGAGCTTCCTGTGGTAGGCAAGAGGTCACGAGGTCTAATCTTCCCCCTACCCAGATAATATTGTACAAGTTCATAGCTCTGGTCAAAAGTGTTTACCCACGTTGAATAGAAAAAACAAAGAGACTCATAAACTTGAAATAACCTACATTACTATTTTTTTAATAACTTTTTATTTTGAAAGTTTCTTGAAAAAAACTTGTCTAACCAATCTAGACATCATTCTCTACATGATAAAAAAATAGTGAATTGATTAGTTTAGCTTAAATTATGTTGGTCATACATGAGGGGTTTTAAAAAACACTAATTAGGGTCATTAAAAATTTGTTGGGATAAGGTGCCATTAACCTTGTAAATCCCAATATTGTATTTATTCCATTTATTAGTCATAATTTGTAATTACCCATAAGGGATGTACAAATTTCACCAGCAGTGGTAAAAATTATTTACTGTCCACGGTAATTATGGAGGTACTGCACGGTAAGTCTCAGAGTTACCAGCGGTAGTTATGGGATGTCATTTACTATGGTAAATGGTAATTGGTCCAAGTGGGGTGCACATGTAGAGGAATAATCTATTTTTAGTGTTATGATGCACGTCATAGATGTTGTAAGAGGGTGTAAGAGATTCTATGACAACTGTAATTTGTTATAAGAATCTATGACACTAGTAATAGCATATGACACATCATAAGATGCTGTAAGTGGCTATTTTTGGCCCCAAGTCATTCAAGCTTGCATGGGAACATTTTTCCAAGTATAGGATGCATGTATGACAGCATTTATGACCCCGTAAGAGCCAATTATTGGCCATGGACACCCAAGGTTACGTTGTTGACTCTTGACAAGTGTTATGGGCTTGTAAGAAGTCATTTAATGTCTTGAGGTTGTGTAAATTCTATAAAAACCATAGCATAGTAGATGAGATGCATATAACAGTTTACAGGTACCCAGGTTCTGCCAGAGTGAAGGTTGGAGGACAGAGGAAGTGAATGTATTTGTAATCTCCTTTTGTAAAGATAATACAACTTGGCCTCTTTTCTTGGTGGAGTTTTTTACCCGCAAGGGTTTTCTCCACATTATGTGCTTCATTCTACTTCTGGTATATTTATGTATTGTGGGTTTATGTTTTGTTACAATCTCCATTAATAACACACAGTTAAAGTTTGCTAAAATTTATCTCGAATCAGATTTCCATTCAAGTAGTGTTGCTTTCATTTCTAACATTTGGTATTAGAGCCTGGCTAGCTTTGACTCTTGGGTGGTAGTGTGGAAGCTGTAGCTGCAGTGGGAGATTTGGTTGCATTTGCTTTACAGATCTTGTGTTATTATTATGGCTACATCCACCGTTGCATCAACATATCGAATGGACATTGAGAAGTTCAATGGAATGGGGTATGAGTTGTGGAAGCTAAAAATGGAAGATTTGTTGGAAGAAAGAAACCAATGGTTGGCTGTCCAAAAAAAGAAGAAACCTGACGTGTCTCTCAAGATGAGTGGGATAGACTGGATAAGAAGGCACGGGGAACCATCCGATTATGTCTTTTAGACTCTGTCCTATTGAATGTCGCAAAGGAAGAGACTGCATACAAGTTGTGGAAATGGTTGGGTGAGATCTATCAAGCCAAGAGTATGGTAAATAAACTTTATTTAAAAAGAAAAGTGTTTTCCATGAAAATGAAAGAGGGTGAGTCAGTTCTAGAGCATTTAAATTCTTTTAATTTGTTGGTGAGTTAGCTTGATTCAGTAGATGTTGAGGTTAGTGAGGAAGATAAATGTATCTTACTTCTTTGTTCTTTACCCAAGTCTTGGGAGAATGTTATCATTGCTATCACTACTAACCTTGTGGATCCGAGGTTGGATGCTCTTGTTTCAATGCTACTGCCATAGGAATTGAGGAAGAAGAGTTCAAATAGTTCAGGGGATGCTCTCAGTGTTAGGGGAAGGTCTAAGGAAAAAGGACCTAAAGGAGATCAAAAAGGGGCTAAGGACAAGTCCAAGGGCCAGTCTAAGACTCCTGGTAAAATGAATAGAGTTAAGTGTTGGAACTGCGGTAAAAGGGGACATGTAAAGAAGGAGTGTAGAAATCCCAAGAAACAGTGGGAGAGTGCTTCAGATAAGTCCTCAAATGTAGGTGAAGAAGTTTTACTTTTTACATGTAATCTTGTTTCATATGATCACTAGTTGGTTGACTCAGGATGCTCATTTCATATGACCCCACATAAGGAATGGTTCTCCACATATGAAGAATATGATGGAGGTAATATCTACCTTGGTGACAAATCTACATATCTGATTGTTGGGAAAGGAAAGGTATTGTTGTGTTTCAGTGATGGGAGGATTAAAACCCTCCCTGGTGTTTTGCATGTTCCTAGATTAGCTAGAAATCTGATTTCAGTTTCGAAGTTGAATGATTTGGGAATGCATGTGACATTTGACAAGCATGGCTATAGATTGGTGAGAGGGAACTTGGTGGTAGTGAAAGAGAAGAGATTCAGGAACTTCTTTAAGCTTGAAGCCACTATAGTTTATAATGCCTCCTATGTATTTGAGGCCACTATTGAAAATACGTGTATGTTGTGGCACCGTAGATTGGGCCACACAAGCAATAATGTACTGAAAACTATTAAGAATAAAAATTTGTTGGATGGTTTCTCCTATTCTGATGAGCACTTTGATTTCTGTGAGCATTGTGTGTTTGGTAAACAAATAGAAAACCATTTCCTTCAGGAAGTAATAGAGAAAAAGAAAAGTTAGAAATTATTCATACGGATGTGTTTGGTCCTGTGGATAATGAATCTATTGGAAAATCTCATTATTTTGTCACCTTCATTGATGATGTATCCAGATTTACATGGATTTATTTTATGAAGCATAAATCTGAAGTTTTCACTAAGTTTAAGGAATTCAAAGTCTTAGTAGAAAACTGATCAGGTTTAAAGATAAAAATATTAAGACAATGGAGGGAATATTGCTCTAAGGAATTTGATGAGTTTTGCAAGCATGCAGGTATAATCAGACAAAAGACAACTCCGTATACACCACAGAAAAATGGTGTTGCAGAAAGGATGAACTAAACAATTATGGAAAGGGCCAGAAGTATGCTTAGTGATTCACAGTTGGATAAATGCTTTTGGGTAGAGGCTGTGTGTACTGCTTGCTACTTGATAAATAGATCTCCTTTTAAGGCTCTTGATTCGACACCTTATGAAGTGTGGATAGGTAAGAAACCTTTTGTTTCACATTTAAGGGTTTTTGGTTGTGAGGCTTTTGTTCATGTGCCTAAGGAAAAGCGATCTAAGTTGGATCCAAAGGCTTAAAAAAGTACATTCATTAGATATGGTGATAATGTCAAAGGTTATAAGCTTTGGAATCCACTAACCCGCAAGATTATCTTTTCTAGAGATATTATTTTTAGGGAACTTAGAGCTATTTCTAAACCTAAGCAGCTAAAAGAAAAAGATGAAAAGGTAAAGAGAGTGCACTTTGAGTTAGAGTAGCAAGATGCAAGTTAGGAAGAACATAATGATGGATTGGGGGGTGAAGAAGAAGAAGAAGATTCAAGTAGTTCTGATGAAGATGAATCTATTGTTACAGAAGAAGTTGGTGCAGATGATCATGCAACAAGTAGAGTCTCTTACTCCATCCTTGAGGAGATCCACAAGACAACGAAATCTAGTTGATAGGTATAGCCCACCAGATTTCCATTGTGTATATGATTTATTGAATACTAATGATGAACCTAGATCTTATAGGGAAGCTATTTCTGCAGATGATAGTGAGTCTTGGCAGCTAGCCATGCAAGAGGAGATGATGGCTTTGGACTCTAATAACACCTGGGATCTTGTTCATTTTCCCAAAGGAAGAAAGGCCATAGGTTGTAAGTGGGTCTTCAAGAAGAAGTTTGGAGAAGACGGGTCATTGGAGAAGTACAAGGCTAGACTGGTATCAAGGGCTACTCCCAGAGAGAGGGAGTTGATTTTGGTGAGATATTCTCTCTTGTTGCTAAATTGACTTCTATTAGATTTCTCTTATCCATTGCTGTAGCTTATGATTGGGAGATTGAGTAAATGGATGTTAAGACTGCATTCTTGCATGGAGATCTTGAAGAAGAAATTTATATGCAACAACCTATAGGTTTTGAGGTAAAAGGAAAAGAACATTGGGTTTGAAGGTTAAAGAGGTCTCTTTATGGTCTGAAACAATCCCCCGGAATGTGGTATCAAAAATTTGACTCATTTGTTTTGAAATTAGGTTTTGTTAGAAGCAAGGAGGATCATTATGTTTACATTCATTGTGTTAATGATTCTATACTAGTTATTGCTTTGTATGTTGATGACATGTTGTTTTTCAGCAATACTAAGGGTATGGTCAGTGAGCTTAAAACCCAACTTTCAGGTGCATTTGAGATGAAGGATCTTGGTGTTGCAAGGTATATTTTGGGAATGGAGATTAGGAGGGATAGAGTTAACAGAAAGATTTGGTTGTCACAAAGTAAGTATGTGAATACTATTTTGTAGAGGTTTAGTTTGCAGGACTGTAACCTAATTAGAGTTCCTTTACCCATTGGTACTAAGCTTTCATTAGATATGTGTCCAAAGACTGAGGATGATATTGAGGATATGTCTAATGTGCCATATGCTAGTGTTGTAGGAAGTTTAATGTATGCAATGGTTTGCACTAGACGAGATATTACCCAAGCAGTGCGAGTTTTGAGCAGATTTATGTCTAACCCTTGTAGATAGCATTGGAACTATGTGAAGAGGGTGTTTAAATATCTTGCAGGTACTCCTGATCATTGTTTGGTTTATTCTGGTACTGATAGTGTTGATAAATCTTTGGACATATAAGGTTTTGTTGATACAGATTGGGTAGGTGACTTAGATAGTCGAAGGTCCACTAGTCAGTGAGTTGGATGAGTAACAGGCAGCCCATAGTTGCTTTGTCCACCATAGAAGCAGAGTATATGGCTACAACTCATGTCTCTAAGGAGGTAGTTTGGTTGAGGAGATTGTGTACAGGTATTGGTTTTGATTGTAGGAATATTCAAATTGGCTATGATAGCTAGAGTGCTATTTGTTTGGCTAAGTATCCCATGTATCATGCTCGAACTAAGCATGTTGATGTTTAGTATCACTTTGTTCGAGAGTTGGTTACAAAAGGAGAGATTAAGTTGAAGAAGATAGACACTCAAGAGAATGTTGCAGATTCATTGACCAAGCCTGTGAACATAGAGAAGTTCGTGTGGTGTAGAGAAGCCATGGGCCTTGTTTCTAGTGCCTGACTATTTTTCATTTGATTTCCTATGGGTTGATTTACAATGTATAATATCAAGTGGGAGAATGTTGGGATAAGGTGCCATTAACCTTGTAAATCCCAATATTGTATTTATTCCATTTATTAGTTGTAATTTGTAATTACCCATAAGGGATGTACAAGTTTCACTGGCAGTGGTAAAAATTATTTACTGTCCACGGTAATTATGGATTTACTACACGATAAGTCTTGGAGTTACCAGCGGTAGTTACGGGATGTCATTTACTATGGTAAATGGTAATTGGTCAAAGTGGGGTGTACATGTGGAGGAATAAGCTATTTTTAGTGTTATGACGCACATCATAGATGCTATAAGAGGGCGTAAGAGATTCTATGACAACTGTAAGTTGTCATAAGAATCTATGACACTAATAACAGCATATGATGCGTCATAAGATGCTATAAGTGACTATTTTTGGCCCCAAGTCATTCAAGTTTGCATGGGAACATTTTTCCAAGTGTAGGATGCATGTATGACAACATTTATGACCCCATAAGAGCCTATTCTTGGCCATGGATGCCTAAGGTTGTGTTGTTGACTTTTGACAAGTGTTATGGGCTTGTAAGAAGTCATTTAATGTCTTGAGGTTGTGTAAATTCTATAAAAACCATAGCATAGTAGATGAGATGCATATAACAGTTTACAGGTACCCAAGTTTTGTCAGAGTGAAGGTTGGAGGACAGAGGAAGTGAATGTATTTGTAATCTCTTTTTGTGAAGATAATACAACTTGGCCTCTTTTTTTGGTGGATTTTTTTACCCGCAAGGGTTTTCTCCCTGTTAAACACTTGTGTTATGTGCTTCATTCTATTTCTGGTATATGTATGTATTGTGGGTTTATGTTTTGTTACAATCTCCATTAATAACACATAGTTAAAGTTTGCTGAAATTTATCTCGAATCAGATTTTTATTAAATTAGTGTTGCTTTCATTTCTAACAAAAATTAATAAAAAATATGATTAAAAAAATTACAAAAAAATATCCTGACCAAATTTCAACATCCTGTGCATCTTTCCACAAAAGGAATTAGAAAAATACCTTCATTTAGGTCAAATTATGTTGGCTGTACACATTCATGCTTTGGCAAAAAAACAAGGGACTTTTAAAAATCCACTTTTTTGTACATCCTATAAAAAACCAACTTTCTTCATATGGGTATTAGAAAAAAATACATATATGAAAACTAGAAACAAAATCCTACATTTCATATTTTTACATCCTCTTAATAATTTATGTGCAATTGCTTCAAATTTTCACTCCAAGTATGATAAATGTAAAAACAGGAAAAACACTTCCACTTTTTGGCCAAAAATTGTACTCATCTTCTTGCACTTACCCTTAATAAGTAGGTTTAGTTTTTAGAAGATAGTTTTGGGACTGCTGATTATCAGTTCCTACTATAGATAGCCATGGATACACTACCCTAGATTTGACAAATTAATGTAATTAAATGCAAGGTACAACGACTCTTGTTAATAGGCAATATCATAGAACATTAGTTCATAATGGGGTATTTAATATGATAAAAAAAGAGAGATATATCTAAGTATAAGGGTTGGTCTTGGTAATTATATTAATGTTTTATTCTAAGGTATTATGGGTAAGACAATAAAAGGGGTTGGGGGTTGAGTCTATGCCTAGATAGAAAATTCTTTAAAAATATTATTTTAAATTTATCTCTTTTTACTTTTTGCTTTCATAAGACCACAAAGAGGAACTGGGTATGCTAATGATGTAGGGATTACATACATACTTTTTTAGTCCTAAGTAGGTGAAATGATGAAGGTGTTGAAAATAAATGAGTTTGATTCAAAGAGAGATATTTTGTTGCAAGTAAGAGTAGTAAGTGTTGTCATTGATGTCAACACATAAGGTTAGCCTCTAAGGAAGTTATTTGGATAAATTTGAGCAAGTGTCTGAGAAGAATAGTGCAGTGTTTTGCTCTACATATCCTGTAGATTGAATATCTTTGTCTATGGTTTGGAAGTTATGTTAAGGGATGTCTATAGTTTCTATATTTCAAGTTTGAGCCTCCGGTGTGAAGATTTGAGTGAGTTCTGTTCACCAGAGTAAAAACTATTTTTCTAAATATTAAATGGTGACAGGGAGAATGTATTCTACTCCACAATTCTCTACATTTAAATTTTATAGTCTGTTGTTTAAGAATTAAGTTTGGGATGATGGTATGTATCTTTAGTTGAAATGGTTCATGATTTGGTGCTCCGTAAGCAATCTTTTTCTTTATGATAGTGGTTGACAGTAATGTTTAAGTGGTCTGGTTTGAAGAATCTTTTGGATAGAGTGTTTGGAGGTTGTGCAAAAGTTCTTGGTGATTGTAACATGTTTGTAAATGTCTCTAGATTGTGTTCCTTCTTTTTGATTGGTCCGCAAAGTATAATTCAAATCATGGTTGAAGCGTGTTCCTAAAGGTCTTAGTGTTAACACTGATTTTGGCTGACCTGGTTATTTTCACTACTTACAGTTATGCCTTGGAGATTGTGGAAGCATGTTGTTGTGTGGGAGATTACATTTGAGTCTTAGCTAAGGCATGGTGTGGTTCTCATTTATTCTTCTCCTTCCCAAATTTGCTTAGGTCTAGGCCTATTCTAATGTATGTGTGTTTGTTGACCTTGGAGATTCTTCCAATGGTTGATGATTGTAATGTCGACCTTCATGTACATTCCAAGGTTGATGAAATTATCAATGGAATCAAAGGTCTTGGAGGAACTATTGATGAAAATGAGGTAGTCCTAAATATTCTTAGGTTATTTCCTCTATTCTATAGTCACAAGGTGCCTACAAAAAACTTATGAGTGTGAACAAGATTACAAAGGATCAGTTGCTTAGAAAGTTTACTGCTTTTGAGATGAGAGAGTTTGGTGATGCTCTGCTAAAGACTGAGACTGCTTTCAAAGCCAGCACTTTAGAGAAGACATCAAGATCTAAGAAGTATGTTGTGGAACCAAATGATGACCTTGTTGATATTGAAGCTAACTTTGTGGATAGAATCTAGAGAGGTACTAGTAATTTCAAAGGCAAATTACCATTCAAATGCTTTACTTGTGGTAAGATTTGTCACTATGCATCTAGGTGTCTGGAGAGAATTGAAAAAGTCAAAAAGAAATTTGAAAGTAGACCTAGGATCATAAAGAAATGCTATTATGTTAGAGAAGATGATGATGATGATGGTGTAATGGATGATGAGTCTGATGATACTAGTGCAAATGAATGCTTGTTTATTGCTCTCAAGGAAGAACTTGTGTCTGCTAATCTTGTTACCTGTGTGAAGGAAGAAAAACTAGTGGAATAGAGTGCTTTGTCTATCTACCAGGTTGAGAAAGATAAGGATGAATGGATTATTGGCAATGGATGTTTGCATCACATGACCAATGATAAAAGTAAGTTTGTGAGTTTAGAAAATTATGATGGAGGACTGGTTAGGTTTGGAGATAATGCAACTAGTAACATTTGTGGAAGAGGATCTATTTCTTTTGATAGAAAGCACAATACAGATGATGTTCTATATGTGAAGGGTCTAAAGTATAATCTTTAAGTGTTGGTCAGATGTGTGACAAGTCTATGATCTAAGATTCAAGGATAATGGATGCAAGATCATGGAAAGCTCCAGAATAGTGATTGCTACTGGTAAGAAGACTAAAGGTAATGTTTATCATTTGAGAGGAACTGATCATTGTTGTTTGTTGGCTTGGACAAATGAGAGTTGGTTGTGGCATAGAAGGATGTGTCATATGAATTTTGACAACTTGGTAAAGATAAGTTTAGTGAAAGCTATGAGAGATTTGCCCAAGCTTGTGAAGGCTGCTAATACTATTTACAAGGAATGTCAATAGGGGAAATAGACAGGGAGAAGTTTCAAGAGTAAAGGACAATTTTCTAGTGGATTTCTTGAGCCGGTGCATACATATTTGTGTGATCCTACAAGGACAAGAAGTCTACAAGGAGGTAGGTACTTTATGTTGCTTATTGATGATTATTCTAGAATGACTTGGGTCACTTTTCTAAAAGATAAATTAGAAGCCCTAGACAAGTTCAAAGCTTTCAAGGCAATGGTTGAGAATGAGATAGATCTAAGGATCAAATGCTTAAGGTCTGATAGAGGATGTGAGTTCACATCAAATGAATTCAATATTTTCTATGAAGAACATGGGTAAAGAGAGTTGTTTGTTCCTAGGAATCCTCAATAGAATGGAGTGGTTGAAAGAAAGAACAAGATAGTTCAAGAGGCTACTAGGTCAATGATTAAGGAGGCAAATCTACCAAAAGTGTATTGGAGAGAATCTATACATACTGTTGTCTACATTCAAAATAGAGTTCAAGTAAAAGGTAATGGTACTAAAAATCCTTATGAATTGTGGTATGGAAGAGTTCATATAGTGAAATATTTTAAAGTTTTTGGAAGCAAATGTTATATCACAAGAGAAGAAGAGATAGGCAAGTTTGATGCTAGGTGTGATGAAGAAATCTTCCCTGGATACTCTACCAAGAGTATGGCCTATCAGTGCTACAATAAGAGATTAAGAAAGATCATTGAAAGTGATAATGTGAAGGTTGATGAAGACAGGGAAAGAATATCAGATCTGAATGGCTATAAATCAGATGAACCTATTGTTATAGTAACTAAAGGAAAAGTTGAATAGCAAGATAGTCAAGTTAAAGAAGAAAAGGATCTGGAAAGTGGTATTAAGACTCCCAGGTATGTAAGGATTAATCATTCTAAAGATTAGGTTATTGGTGACAAAAGCAAAGGGGTATTGACAAGGAAAAGAGTTGTAGAAGAATAGTTGAACTCCTATTTACTTTCAAAGATTGAACCTAAAACTATAAGTGAAGTCTACAAAGATGAAAATTGGGTAAAATCTATGAAAGGAGAGCTAATGCAGATAGAGAAAAAATAAACTTGGGAATTGGTCCCTAGACCTGCTGATGAGAATGTGATTGGAACTAAATGGGTTTTTAGAAACAAGATGAGTGAGAGTGGAGTAGTAAGGAACAAAGCAAGACTAGTATGTAAATGATATTCTTAGGTTGAAAGTATAGATTTTGAGGAGACCTATACTCCTGTGGCAAGGATTGAAGTAATAAGAATGTTTTTGGCATTTGTGGCACACAAATATTTCAAAGTGTACCAGATGGATGTAAAGTCTACATTCCTGAATGGAGAGATGGAAGAAGATGTTTACATTGAACAACTAGAAGAATTTCAGTCATCAAATCCAGGTGACATGGTGTGCAAATTGAAGAAATCCTTGTATGGGCTAAATAAAGCTCCTAAATCCTGGTATGTAAGGTTGGACAAGTATTTGTTACAATTAGGGTTCAATAAAGGTACTGGTGACAACAATCTCTATGTCAAAATTAATGATGATCAAATTCTGATTGTTGTAGTCTTTGTTGATGATATTATCTTTGGAGGCAATGAAGGTATGTGTAAGAAATTTGTAGAGGAAATGCAAAAGGAATTTGAAATGTCTATGTTCAATGAAATGAATTTCTTTCTAGGACTACAGATTACTTAATTAGAAAAAGAAATTTTCATTTCTTAGTCTAAGTATGTGAAAGAATTGTTGAAGAAGTTTGGAATGGAGGACTCTAAGCCATTATGTACTCCTATGGTAACTAGCTGCAAGCTAAGCAAGAATGATGAATCACCTATGACTGATCAGAAAAAGTATAGGTCTATTATTTAAGGACTACTTTATCTAACCTATACCAGATGAAGATATAATGCATGTAGTGTGTCTTGTGGCAAGATTTCAAGAAGATCTTAGAGAGTCACATTTGATGCAAGTTAAGAGGATCATGAGGTATTTAAAAGGCACATTAGACTATGGATTGTGGTATCCTAAAGAAATTGTTTTCACTCTTAGTTCTTATACAGATCTAGATTGGGCCAGAGATGATGACAGAAAAAGTACAAGTGGAGATGTTTTCTTCTTAGGTAACAGATTGGTTTCATGGTTGAGTAAGAAGTAAGATTCAATCTCTTTGTCTACTGCAGAAGCAAAATATATTGCTGTAGGATGTTGTTGTACTCAAGTGCTATGGATGAATCAGACATTGAAGGATATAATATTTGTGTAGGGAGAAGCAATTTCAATCTTTTGTGACAATACAAGTGCTATAAACATTTCTAAGAATCCATTGATGCACTCAAGAACAAAGCATATATCAATCAGGTATCACTTTCTAAGAAAAAAGGTAATAGATAATGAACTAAAGATGGAATATGTGTCCACAAAGGATCAGATTGCAAATATTTTCATAAAGCCTCTACCTAAGGATACTTTTGAGTATCTCAGGGAGAAGTTAGGGATTATTATCCCTCCTGCTCTTAACTAAGATGTATAAGAAATGCATCAATCCAATGGTATCCAAAGTCTCATTCTTTGATCTAGATTGATGTCTTGAAGGCTACCTCTTAGAGGGAGTAGGTAGATGTTGCTGATATTAGTTCCTAATTAAGAGAAGTATTACAGTGCGGCTAAAAGGGGGGAGTAGTACAATGGTAGTAAGATCTGATTTAAGATTTGATAACTAAAGAAGGTCTGGCACCCTTTGCCATTGATGTCAAAGGGGGAGAGAAGTTCATGTGAAAAACTTAAGGAGAGAGAAAGTTGCAGCCAGAGAAAGCATAAAGTAAGAGGGAGCAAAGAAGCAAAGCAAGTTTACTTGTCTTGATGGTTTTTCACATCATGTCTTGTCATTAATAACAAAGGGGGAGATTATTGCAAGTATGAGCAGTAAGTGTTGTCATTGATGTCAACACCTAACATCAGCCTCTAAGGAAGTTATTTGGATAAGTTTGAGTAAGTGTTTGAGAAGAATAGTGTAGTGTTTTGCTCCTCATATCCTATAGATTGAATATCTTTGTCTACAATTTGGAAGCTATGTTAAGGGATTCTATAGTTATTATATTTCAAGTTTGAGCCTCCAATGTAAATATTTGAGTGAGTTCTATTCACCAGAGTAAAAACTATTTTTTGAATATTAAATGGTGACAAGGAGAATGTATTTTGCTTCGCATTTCTCTGCATTTAAGTTTTATAGTTTGTGGTTCAGGAATTAATTTTGGGATGATGGTATGTGTCCTCAATTGAAATGGTTCATAATTTGGTATTTTGGAAGCCATCTTTTCTTTATGACAGTGGTTGACAGTAATGTTTAAGTGGTCCAGTTTGAATAATCTTTTGGATAGAGTGTTTGGAGGTTGTACAGAAGTTCTTGGTGATTGTAACATGCTTGTGGATGCATCTAGATCATGTTCCTACTTTTTGATTGGTCTGTAAAGTATAATCGAATCATGGTTGAAGCGTGTTCCTAAAGGTCTTAGTGTTAATACTGGTTTTAGCAGACCTAGTTGTTCTCACTACTTGTGGTTATACCTTGGAGATTGTGGAAGAGTGTTGATGCATGGTAGATTGCATTTGAGTCCCAGCTAAGGTGTACTGTGGTTTGCATTCATTCTTCTCCTTCACAAATCTATTTAGGTTTAGACCTATTCTAATGTATGTATGTATGCCGACCTTGGAGATTCTTCCAATGGTTGATGATTGTAATGCCGACCTTGATGTACATTCCAAGGTTGATGAATTGTATGAATACATGTAATGAAGTCATAAATAAGGCATGATGTAGTGAAGATGTGAAGATAACTATGTTTGTGTGAATAAGATAGAAAAGTAGAAGAATGAGTGCACTTCAATGGAACTGAACCTTGGCATGGTGTAAATTCTAAAATCTCAGTTCACCAACTTTTGGCAGTGAGCCTCTTTTTTTGCAGTGAGCCTTCCTGTAAAATTTGATATATCATTTATATTGTGAGCTAACACTCACCATGGTTTTTCCCTCATTGAGTTTTCCATGTAAAAATCAAGTGTCTCATGTGTCTCATGTGTGAATGTGCTTAAGTTTTTTATTTCATGCTTTCATGGTTAAATCATAATAATAGTGATCAAGTGATTGATGTGTTGATATTGATAAGGAGTTAAGTTTTTGTTATAACTGATTCACCCCCCCTCTCAGTTGTCTTGTGCATTTCAACAGATTTCACCTATGTACTCCTTGTAGGACAATATATACGGTAAATAGAAAATGACATAAGATGATCATATATATTAGATTAGTGTCACACTTGGTGATGGTAATAAATAAATCTTGTTCTTTTGTTACTATTTTTAAATATAATTTTTGTAGAGGTTAACAGATATGTCTTATTTAAAGGATTGAAACATGACAACACTAAATTTTAATTTTTTAATTTTGATGGGAAAATGTACAACATAGTTATATTTAAGGTTTCTTGTAGTTTACCCTATGCTCTAGTATTAATTTATTTTTTTCTATCAAAAAATCTAAAGGAAGTTAAAAATGACAACATATTCATATCAAATAGTAAGCCTTAATGTTTTTAGTTATATTTCCCACTATGGATCAATATCTTCTAACCAATTACACCAACACATTGGGGTGGGTGGGTTAATGCTAGAGGATACCTAATTTCATACCTTGAGTGTCCCAATCATTTTGGACTACAAGCATCTGACAAAGTTTCTTAAGAGACCTAAGAGCAAAAAAATGCCAATTTTTTATGGAGTAGTTCTCAAAATCCATGACACCTAGAAATATTCCATTCAGATCTATAGTTGGATGTGAGGTCCATCCACAATAAAACCATTTTGTTGTATCATTTGTTGGTTCCTGAATTGATTGTCAGTTAATTTAGCATTTTTCATGTAGGCACCTTCCCAAAAGATCCAAAAAAGTTCTAAGTTTTGGCACCTCCTCAGTGTTTTTCAGCGTCTACATCTTAGTTCTTGAGGAGGTGGTCTTCATGTTTTCTCCATTGGCATGAGTTTGTTTTTGTCTTAGTGATCATGATGGTAGCAGTCATATCTTCTTCCATCGCTGAGACTTTGCCTATCGATGGGGGAACTTATTGTCTTTCCGACGGTGTTGGTCATGCTGTTGGGGGTAAGTCAAGGCTCATCAGTGAGACTATTGTGATTGGCAGAAGAGCTTTTTGTTGCTCTGATGGTCTTTGTCTCGGCAACAAGGGGTGTGGAGCTGGTATTGGGGTGATGGGGAAGATTGTCTTGGCGACAGTAAGACCATCGGAGAGAGTTGGTCTATCGGCAAGGGAATTTTGGGCTAGCCCGATGGTCTATCTCTGGCCGATGAAGGGGTTGCGAAGGCTTCATCGATATGACTTTTGAGGTCAGCAGGAGATTTGTGGTGTGTGCCAATGGTAGAATTTTGGCCGATGGGCTTTGGGCGAAGGGTCACGTGTCGAGCATGGCAAAACGCTCGACACCTATTGGGCTTGCAGCTATGTTTTTAAAATGCTAAAGTGGTCTCCGCACCATGCATGTGGGACTATTTTTCTTGCATAATTTGAACCTGCGGTGAAGTGCCTTTTGGTGGCCACTTCCTTTTTGAATGCTGTGACAGTTTTCAAGTAGGTCACGGGTGGTTGAGCCATCAATGGCGACAGTGCAAGGGTATGGGCAATGGGACAGGTGATCAGGCTACCTGATTATGGATGAGGACTTCCAAATGGCAGCGTAGGGCTCGAGGTTTCTCCTGCCTGCTGCATTGATGATTTCTGAGTGCCATTCTTTCTAATGGATGTATCTGGCAAATTTTTGACTTCTGGCCATGTAATTAATTGCTAAACGTACACGGTTCTGTATAAAAGGTCTGATTGTGTTACTTTGTGGAGGTTGGATGTTTTTTGGGCCTTCTGCTCTGACTCTGAACATAAGGTGTTCACATTTTGAAAGGCATTTTTTGCTACAGACTCGGTCCTTAGTCTGGTGTACCAGTCTATCTTGTCTTGTAAATGATAATTTTCTCTATGATGACTTTCTATGCAGATTGATTGTAAGTGAAAAACACCTGGTGTGTGTATTATTTCTGATTGACTCTTGTATGTCATTTGTTTTCCTTTCAAACAAGGTTGTCAAGGGCTTCCAAGTTTTTTAGTATATGCGTACTGTGTGTCTGATTTATTGCATCTACTCAAGGAGTGGTTAAATAGGCTTTTGATCAGATACAAAGGAAAATAGATTGCATCATAGGATCTGTTAGGTATGATCATAAGTAATACTCTTTCTTGGACATGTTGCAGTTAGGCAGTAGCATTCTTCTCAGGTCCTCTGGATATGAATTAGTGTTGTCATGGGGAGACATTTACATTCTTAGATATGACTCTGCTGCCCAGATAAGGCACTAGTTTGGGAATCTGTCTGTTCAATGGGTCTAGGAAAGTCCCATAACTCCAAATATCAATTTAGACCATTTCATCCTTCCACCTGTTAGTTGTAGGATTAGGAGTAGGAAACCCCTGCATGCTCTCATTCTGAACCAGACACATATGTCCAAGAATGTTGCCAATCTTGTGATTTGTTACACAAATCTTGGTCCTTACATGAGAGTATTCTGCCTGTTGCTGTCAAGTTATATCCTTCTGTCATTGAGCTAGTCAAGGTCATACTTTTATCAAATAGGGACACCCACTTGGTGCGGCAGAACTAGAAGTGAAGGGGAGGAGCTCATGCAACCTCCTGCATTTAGTTGGTTGAATCTACCTATGCATTAGAACTGGCAAACCCTAATGCTGATTCAGAAGAACAACCAAGAAAATGGCAACTCTGCTGGGGAGTCTTTCATGTGAATGATGATGCTCTACTGGTGGAATGAACTAAAAAACATATTTGATTAGCTTTCAGTTGTTAAAAATTTTGTCCTCTCTAGAGAGGTGGCAACTCTGCAAAAAAGATCTGAATGCACATGAAAGATAGATGTGTGTGATGTGACAAAGCTGTTCGTATTTCTACATCTGGATGAGAAAAGGTACCTAGCTTCCTCCCCTTTATAGTTGTTGTTTACTGCATAAGTTAGATGCAAGGGAGAAGCCTTAGGTCTTAGGCAGACAAAGGATGTCTAAGAGTAAAATTTTTATGAATCCAAATATGTTTTATCCCATACTCAGTCAAGAAGGGGGTGAAATGTTGAATAAAAGAATAGAAGAGCGAAAAAATAGGTTGATATTCTTAGAGGCTAGGCAGGCCCAGTTAAAAAGCAGTAACCCTATTGTGTCTGCCGGTCAGAAGGCTAAACCTCTTCTCAGCCCTTTTGATCCTCAATTTGACCTTGAGATCATGGCATCATGTGAAGATAAAAGTGAAAATGAAAAGATATCAGTTGAGGATGCCAGTGAAAGGACTAATGAGGACTCCCATTACAAGGTTGAGGTGTCTGACCATGAAAACAATAATGAGGTTGTGGACAGCAATGAGCAACTTTTGGAATGGAGCTGTGGAGATAATTGTGAGTATTGTACTCAAGACAGAGAAGATATAAGCAAGCAGAGAAATAGTCCCATGTGTGACCCATTGCCTTCCTTTCAAACACATGGAGATCATGAAGAGCAGTCAGGGATTGAAACAAGTGCTAGTACAAAGCATGATTGTTCTTTGTTTGATGATTGTTTTGCTTATGACACACATGCTGATACTCCTCCACAGAGTGAATCCATTGGTGATGAAGACGCAAGTTCTGCTGCCCATGAACAAATGGCATATTATGATCAAGCTAATGTACCTGGGTCACCCATCTTTGACACATATGGTGATGAGGATCTATTTGAGTATGGTGAAGGTTTGAGCACTATTTTTGACTTGGATGCTGTTTCTCATCATGATGAAAGAGGAAACAACATACATCAGGTAGGTGACTGTAAAAATGTGCCTGATTTGAAAGAGATGCCAGAGCCTGATCTTTTCTAGTTTGATGCTGCTTTTGGTTGTGTGCATGATGTGCACAATTGTGAATTTGAAAGCTTCTCTTTTGGGCCAGCTGATGAAGAGATCCCTAATTTTCCTAGCTGTGTGGTGGACTTCGAGTGCTTTCAATTTTTAGTCCAGCTAGGAAATCATTTTGTAATGCATAGTGATGATAACTTGTGTTCTATACCATGTCAGTATGCATTGCTTGATACATTCTGCATCCATTTGTTGCCTGATGCTAAGGGTTGTTTGCATAAAGTTGACAGTGACAAATTGAGTCAGAAGGTTGAATCTACAAATGACCAGGTTTGTTTGTGGTTAGATCATGGTAGCATTCTCAGACTTGACCCAGTGCATGCAGATGAAAATAAGGTGTTTGACAAGGGGAAGTATTGGTTTTCCCTTTCTCGGTGGCCTTAGGCCATCAAGTTTGATTGGTGATGTAGATCATTGTAACTTCATGACTCTGTGCCCAGTGGATAGGGGATTGGTCTGCATCCCAGAGTTCTGTGGTTCTTGCCATGCCTGCAAGAGGCATGCATCCTCAGACAGAGCCACTGTTGGTGCCTGAATTGACTATCAGTTAATTTAGCAATTTTTCATGCAGGCACCTTCCCAAAAGATCCAAAAAAGTTCTAAGTTTTGGCACCTCCTCAGTGTTTTTCAGTGTCTACATCTTAGTTCTTGAGGAGGTGGTCTTCATGTTTTCTCCATTGGCATGAGTTTGTTTTTGTCTTAGCGATCATGATGGTAGTAGTCATATCTTCTTCCATCACTGAGACTTTGCCTATCGACGGGGGAGCTTATTGTCTTTCCGACGATGTTGGTCATGTTGCTGGGGGTAAGTCAAGGCTCATCGGTGAGACTATTGTGATCAGCAGAAGAGCTTTTTGTTGCTTTGATGGTCTTTGTCTCGGCGACAAGGGGTGTGGAGCTGGTATCGGGGTGACAGGGAAGATTGTCTTGGCGACAGCAAGACCATCGGAGAGAGTTGGTCTATCGGCAAGGGAATTTTGGGCTAGCCCGATGGTCTATCTCTAGCTAACAAACGGGTTGCGAAGGTTTCATCGGTATGACTTTTGAGGTCGGTAGGAGATTTATGGTGTGTACCGATGGTAGAATTTTGGCCGATGGGCTTTGGGCAAAGGGTCATGTGTCGAGCGCGGCAAAACACTCGACACCTATTGGGCTTGCAGCTATGTTTTTAAAATGCTAAAGTGGTCTCCACACTATGCATGTGGGACTATTTTTCTTGCATAATTTGAACCTGTGGTGAAGTGCCTTTTAGCGAGAACTTTCTTTTTGAACGCTGCGACTGTTTTCAAGTAGGCCGCGGGTGGTTGAGCCATCAATGGCGACAGTGCAAGGGTATGGGCAATGGGACAGGTGATCAAGCTACCTGATTATGGATGAGGACTTCTAGATGGTAGCGTAGGGCTCAAGGTTTCTACTTCCTGTTGCATTGATGATTTCTGAGCGCCATTCTTTCTAATGGATGTATCTAGTGAATTTTTGACTTCTGGCCATATAATTAATTGCTAAACGTACATGGTTCTGTATAAAAGGTCTGACTGTGTTACTTTGTGGAGGTTGGGTGTTTTTTGGGTCTTTTGCTCTGACTCTGAACATAAGGTGTTCACATTTTGAAAGGTATTTTTTTCTATAGACTCAGTCCTTAGTCTGGTGTACCAGTCTATCTTGTCTTGTAAATGATAATTTTCTCTATGATGACTTTCTATGCAGATTGATTTTAAGTGAAAAACACCTGGTGTGTGTATTATTTCTGATTGTCTCCTGTATGTCATTTGTTTTCCTTTCAAACAAGGTTGTCAAGGGCTTCCAAGTTTTTTAGTATATGCATACTGTGTGTCTGATTTATTGCATCTACTCAAGGAGTGGTTAAATAGGCTTTTGATCAGATACAAAGGAAAATAGATTACATCATAGGATCTGTTAAGTATGATCATAAGTAATACTCTTTCTTGGACATGTTGCTGTTAGGCAGTAGTATTCTTCTTAGGTCCTCTGGACATGAATTAGTGTTGTCATGGGGAGACATTTACATTCTTAGATATGACATTGCTGCCCAGATAAGGCACTGGTTTGGGAATCTGTCTATTCAATGGGTCTAGGAAAGTCCCATAACTCCAAATATCAATTCAGACCATTTCATCCTTCCACCTATTAGTTGTAGGATTAGGAGTAGGAAACCCCTGCATGCTCTCATCCCTAACCAGACACATATGTCCAAGAATGTTGCCAATCTTGTGATTTGTTACACAAATCTTGGTCCTTACATGAGAGTATTTTGCCTGTTGCTGTCAAGTTATATCCTTTTGTCATTGAGCTAGTCAAGGTCATACTTTTATTAAATAGGGACACCCCCCTTGGTGCGGTAGAACTAGAAGTGAAGGGGAGGAGCTCACGCAACCTCCTGTATTTAGTTAGTTGAATCTACCTGTGCATTAGAACTGGCAAACCCTAATGCTGATTCAGAAGAAAAACCAACATCATTAATATATCATTATTGCAAAATCCATCATTCACGTTCAACATAACCTTGCCAGGAGCCATATTTTTTGTTCTTCACCTCATGGGGCTGAACCGACTATGCCAAAAAGTCAAGATGGGTGGGTGAATTCTAGAGGATGTCTAATTTCATACCCTAATTTTCCCAATTGTTCCATACTATAGGCTTCTCACAAAGTCTCCTAAGAGACCTAAGAGTAGAAAACTGCCAATCTTTGATGTAGTGGTTCTCATAATTCATAGCACCAGGAAACATTACATTTAGGCCTACAACTAGATGTGGGGTCCATCCACAATAATATATCTTATTTTTTTCAACTTAGAATTGTTTGAATATGCCAAAAATGGATGCATTCTTACAAAATGTGTCATTTATGTTTAGCATAACCTTGTCAAGAGCCATATTTTTGTTATTCACCTCGTGGGGCCAAAAATATTGTGCCAACATATTGGGGTGGGTGGGTGATTTATAATGTCCCAATCATTTTGGACTATAGGCTTCCAACAAAGTCTCTTAACAGAGCTACGAGAAAAAAATTGCTAATCTTTGATGAAGTGGTTCTCAAAATCTATGGCACCTGAAAATGTTATGTTTTCCTCTCTTAGTTTTTTTCAACTAAAAACTATTTGATCATGCTAATAATGGATGCATTCTTGCAAAATGCATCATTTATGTTTACCATAACCTTACCAAGAGCCATAATTTTTGTTCATCAGCTTATGGGACCAAACCAACTATGCTAACATGTTGAGGTGGGTCAGTGAATGCTAGAGGAGGTCTTGTTGCAAACCCCAAGTGTCCTAATCATTCTAGACTACAAGCTTCTAGGAAAGACTCTCAAGAGACCTAAGAGAAAAAACTACCAATCTTTGACATGGTAGTTCTCAAAATCTGTGGCACCTAGGGAAGTTTCATTTAGATATATAGCTGGATGTTGGGTCCATCCATAATAACTTCTCTTGTCTTTTGTCAACTCAAAACCATTTGATTATTCCAACAATGGATGCATTCTTACAAAATGTGTCATTTACATTCAGCATAACCTTGCTAGAGGCCATATTTTGTTTTCCACCTCATGGGGCCAAACCAACTATGACAACACATCAAGGTTGATGGTTGAATAATAGAGAAGGTCTTTTTTGATACCCCAAGTGTCCTAATCATTCTAGACTATAGGATTCTAATAAAGTCCCTTAAGAGACCTAAGAGCAAAAGAATTCTAATATTTGATGGAGCTGTTCTTAGAATCTGACACCTAGAAATATTTTGTTTAGACCTACAACTAAACATGGGGTCCATCCATAATAACCTCTCTTAGTTTTTTTCAACTCAAAACCATTTGATTGTGCTAACAATGGATGCATTCTTGCAAAATGTGTCATTTGTGTTCTGCATAACCTTGCCAAGAGCCATATTTTTTCATATTTTCCCTTATGGAGTTGAATCAACTATGCCAACATGTTAGGGTGGGTGGTTTAATGCTATAGGAGGTCTCATTTTGTACCCCAAGTGTCCCAATCATTCTGGACTATAGGCTTCTAGCAAAGTCTCTTAAAAGACTAAGAGTAAAAAAATACCAATCTTTGCTAGAACAATTCTCATAATTCATAGCACCTAAAAAATATTTCATTTAGATCTACAAATGGATGTGGGGTCCACCCATAAAAACCTCTTATTTTTTATCAACTCAAAACCATTTGACTGTGCCAACAGTGGATGCATTCCTGCAAAATGCATTATTTACATTCAACATAACCTTGCCAAGAGCCATAATTTTTGTTCTTCACTCTATGGGGCCAAACTGACTACACCAACACATTGAGGTGGTAGCGTGAATGCTAGAGGAGGTCTCATTTCATACTCCATGTGTCCCAATCATTTTGGACTATAGGCTTCCAACAAATTCTCTTAAGAGACCTAAGAGAAAAAATGTACCAAACATTGATAGAGTAGTTCTTGGAGTCCATGGCACCTACAAATGTTTCATTCAGACTTACTAATACACACAGGTGTTGTGTGGTTGCACAACACACCCCATTTTGCCTCAACAAAATAGGGACCCAACTTTTTTCTTCTGCTTGTTCTTTGTTTTCTTTCTTTGGGCAATTTAGTAAAAGTTAGTTAAGTATATTACCTATTGCACATGCATGTGCCTCACAAGAGAAGGTCCAATGCCAAAACCAAAATTTTCCTTCATAAACCTCATAGTCTAGAAGAGCGCAAAATTCTAAGAAGGTTTGCCTTTTGTATCACCCTGATATTCCTTAAGGATAAAAAGTTATGCCTAGTCAAAGTTTGGTCAAACTAGATATTTCCATAGGGTCACATTTGTTAATATAAATCACATTCGCTAAATGACCTTGACATATGAAGATCACCCAACATCCACATAATACTTCAATATGCAAACATCAAAGTTAAGTGTGAAAGAATTCCTAACCGTCAAATACCTATGCATATTCCTAAAGGGTCATATTACTGAATATCCATCATATTTCATAATATCACACTTCACAAATATGACCATGACATCATCTTGTTCTGATTTATAAAAGAACTCAATATGACGATGATGTCATCAGTATGCCCGACACCCACAATGTCATATTTATAAATATCCGTCATATTTCTCAATATGATGATGACATCATTCTAACCTAATACAAAGAGAACATGATGAGATGATGATGTCATCATGACTTAGATCCAAGAGGGTCATATTTTAGAACATCCCTAATCTTAACTTATATGATGATAACATCATTCCCTCGAACAATTTGAAAGACTTATAAAATGCTGATGTCATCGCCACATTCTCAAATAGGGTGATATTTCATAGTGTTGAATATCTGGATATTTCCATATACCCCTCATATCAACCCTTGAGACCCAAGATTTGGAGATTTCTAGTGACCAATTAAATGATGCCATGTGGCACATCCACCTGATCATATTGATAAAATGCATTACCATGATTATTAGCAAAGGCATAGGGACCTGACTTTGGTCGTTGGTCAACAATTGACCATCCTCGTGATGATGTCACCCTCATCTTTCAAATATCATTCATATTTTCACATATCCCTGATCTCCATGAATATCTTCCTCGGCATTAAATACAATTCCAATGGTAGGTCTAGCCTTCAAATTTCAAATACATGCCCACCACTTGTCAACATCTACAAATATCATGTGTCGATCAATGGATTTGAACAAAAGGACATTAAGCACACCCTAATTCACTATGTTAAGTGGTGAAAAGTGAAGATTTGGTTTTATTTTGAATTTACCATATGTTTAAACAAATAACTACAGAACTCTAGAGATATTAAAACATCACTGCAACTTGCAAACGGAACGCGATACGCATTTGAATGGAATAGAAAATTGTAATTGCAACATGATCACGCTCATTTGGATATCACCTACATAGTAAAAGGGAAGTGATTATTAGGTATGTAATGATAAAACCCTCTTTTGTCATTTATGGTGAATGAAGAGGTAAAAATGGTTTTAACAGAGTTAATTGAGATGATGATGCATAAACTAAACTAGATGATAGAATTATCACCATGAAATGCATGTGATCACTAAACCACTACTACACATGACACGTTGGGGTAAGATATGCATGTTTCATTGCATGATCAAATGGAGGTCAGAAAGAACCAATCCAATACTAAATTTTTGAAACCTATGTATGTACAACCAGAGGGAATAGAATTCAGATATGGGCAAATTAATGATACACATCAAGGAAACACTGATCTTGATGTTTGGACAGTGAGACTAGAGAAAGGAAGTGGGAATCCTCTGCTCATGAGTATATATAGTTTAGGAATGTGGAATGCTCATAGATTTTTGTATGTAATGGAGGCCACTGAACTAGTGGTAGAATGTGCCCAAAATTACAACATGGATACTAGAAGGGTAGAGAAACATGGGAGAATTTATGCAGACTTTTCAACTATAGGTATCACCTCAGCCTTTAATTTACCTAAGGGACCTAATGTGGTTTGATTAAACCTGGGAAAACTAGAAAAAGAGTATAATAGAAAACAAAAAGAAGCTAGAAGGATCATGTATCAATGGAGGGCCAAGAATAGCACATATAAGGCCACTGCCAAATTACTTGTTCATCTCTTCAAGTTTGATTTTGCTCTAAAGTATAAGTACATGATGGTTATGCTCAGCCAGATGACAGGGTAACCAAATTCTAGAGCTTTCGAGAATTAGATGTATGGTATTATCACGATGGTAGAGTGTTCTAGTGACAAACCCCTATGGGGAAATATCATAAGTGATCTAGCCTAGATGAGGGAATGAGGAAGCTAGGAGGGAAAATTAACATGTTCCATATGACCTCTTACATAGTACATGCATGTGCATTTAGAGGAACATTCAATGGATTGCAAACAGTAGGTAGGGTTAGAAGTAACCCTAGAGATGTGAACATCTAGGACCATTACCCACAATTAAAAAGAAGAGAGTCTCTCCAACATTATTGGAGAGTGAATGACTTATTCTCCATGCATATTTTTAGGACCATGGAAGAGGATAGAGCAAAGAGATTGAGTGTGGAAGCTCAAGCTGCTATATACAAATATGGGGCTTGGTTCATCCAATTCCCCACATTTTCATACATAACAATGGAAGGTTTCACTAGGAAACCTCTCATGTTACCGAGATATCCAAATGACAAGGTCATCCTGATGGAGTTTGCTAGACTGATATTGCCTTCAGTAGAGGCTTATATTGAAAAAGGAAAGATACCAAATGTCTTGTTTCTAGTCATGATTGGCTAGTTTATGTGCCCTGATAGGGAGAGTGTTAAGGATGTAATTGGAGGATTGAACTTGATGCACTTGCAGCCCTTCTCACTAGCTAGGCCATATGATCCCTATGGTAGGATGCTGGCATTGCATAAGAAGCCTATATATCAAAAGCACAATGAAGATTTTTGGGCTGACTGTGATGATGAGGTAGAAGTTAGAAGGAGAGGTTAGGCTTACCTTAAATCAGGTACATACCTTGGATTGCATGTCAGTGTCTCCTCAGTTACATGAAGATGATGGTAAGATCATGTCCCAAGAATATGAGGACAACAAAGTATACAATCAGACCATATCAGCTCCCAAGTGGAGTTAGCCAGAAGAAACTTCCTTGGACCAGATAACTCAAAAGGTCATACAATTGACCAAGGAATGGGTAGAAAATGAGATCACCCAGCTGAAGAACAAAGGAGTTGCCCTCATTGTATATAATAAAAGAAAGAGGCAGGAATTATCAGATGAGGAATATGATGATTTCCTCCAGAAAAGAGGTAGTCAAATGGAGAAAGGCAACAAAGTAAAAATAAGAAAATAAGCCAAACAGATGGGGTGATGGTCATTTGACAACCCCAACCAAAGGAAAATGTATCTTCCACATCAACTGCAACATCACCCCATACACCTGCAAAATAAAAGAAAGTTGTTGTAAAGCCTACCCCTGTTATTGTAGAGGAGGAGGAAGAACCCTTAGATGATGATCTCTTGATCAAGAAGAAAAAGAAGAAAGTCGAGGCACCACCTCAAAAGAAACAAAAACCTATTATGAGGGGAACTGTGGATATAAATCCCATTCTATTGAGAGGAGAAGGTGGTGAAGATATTTTGAAGAACTTGGAACATGAAGTTCCCATCCCTAATATTATGCAATTCAAGACTGGGATGGTAGAGGAACAAATAAAAGAGATGCATAGTGCAAGAAAAGAGCCACCTTTTCCATTAGATGATACAGTGGACTTATCTGATGATGATGTAGTTAATGATGTTTCTGTTCATTCTATGGAGACCCTAGTGAGAAATACAAATATGACCCCTCATGGCACTCTTGTGGTTCAAAAGGAAGTTCATCAGGAGGAGGTTGAAGTGGAAGAAATTGAAGAAGATAACCCTGAAGTGCTAGCCCAACAAATTGGATTGACAAACTTGGTTGATCAAGTCACCAGACCTACAACAATAGACCTAACTTATCAGGGTGATGAGGATCAAAGTAATGACAAAGATTTACCTTTGATACAAGAAAAAGTAGAAATCAATGTACATATGGAGGATGATGAAGAGATGCATGATAAGAATGATGATCAGGATAATGAACTAGCACCTAAAAGAGGAACAAATGAAAAGGAAATGGATAAAGCCCAAGACCTTGGAGAAATATACACATCAAAAGATGGAGATTAGAGTCTTCAACAAGGTGATGACTAGCAAAAAGAAGCAGAAAATATGAATAAGGATGATCATTCAGATCAATTAGATTAGAATGTTCAATCTCCTCATGAGGATCAAGCGCAACAAGATACACAAGATCAAAATGTGAATGCATCACAAGAAACTCCTACACAAAAGGAGATCCCTCATGAGAAAATTTAGGAAGATGAACCAAGGAAAGAAACTTCTCCATCAATGGTAGAGCAGAATGTAGAATCTTAGGATGCTCACATTGAGCAAACTGACCAACAAGGACCCACCAGGGACATACCATATTAGTTGTAGAAAGAGATAAACCCACTTCAAGACATTGATGTGTCTGAGTTTGATGTTTCTACATTATTTTTAGTAGATATGATAAAGCCTAAGAGAAAGGCAAGACCTACATTTGCAATCAAGAGAGATCCTACTATAGGTAGGAGAATAGCTCAGGTAGCTTTTCCAATAGCAAATAAGGCAAAAGGAGAGATAAGTATTGATGAATTCCAGATAACTAATGTTGATCTAGGCTTTGCTACTGAGGAGCAAGAGAGCAAAGAGGCCAAAGATATTATTGACTCCTTGATGAAAAGTATAAAAAAGGAGGACATGTAATGTTAGAAAATGTCCCCTTGGGGGCTTTTCCCTCAAAAGGTTTAGCTCCCGAGTCCTTAGTGCGCATTTAGGACATCTTGCGTCATAATTCAACATCTTGATGGAATGAACCCTAGGTATCATGAAAAATGGGGCCTAGGGGGACCCCTTGAACCTAAACTTGCCCAAAATAGGGGGAGAACTTGGGTACCCATGCCCTAGTCCTGCCCTATTTTAGGTCAGGCCCAAATTTCTAGTGTCAGTTTATGACCGTTATTTGGTCCCTTAGCTAACACGGTAAGTTTGAATTTATGAAATCTTGGTGGGAATGTTTATAGTTGCATATAAAAGCATGTTTAGGCATTCATTTGTAAATTGGATGGCTATTGTGAACTTTATGCAGTCAACAAGTGATTCAATGCATTTATTGTGTAGCAAGAGTAGATTTGTGTTGTTTATGTGTTTATGTTTGTAGATTTGACCATCCATCTCCTCATGGAATGAAGAGCTTCTTCCTCCCATGAGATCTTTACTACAAGGTGATATCTATTGTGATTATTGAGCATTTATCATTTGGTTTTTTCCTCTGCCTCCCAAGGCATGGACTCTTTATTTGACAATGGTGTTTAGTATGCTTGAATGTCCCTCTGGGGCTTGACTGAGGCAAGCCTCTAAACCCCACAACCCCCTCCAAAAGTTTTCATGATTGCAGGTTACAGGTTGAAGTTGTAGACAAAGTGAAGTTGCAAGAGGGTACAACAGAGTGTCAGAATTGTAAATCAGTGAAGAAAAGGACACCCTAGACTTGGGTGCCCACTCATTAGTCCTCAAAGTTCCACAATGGGAAAATCTCTGGTACAACAAATACAGGTTGCAAACCTTGTTTCTAGATCTCAACAAAAAGTAGGGCCTTGGACTTTGGAGCCCGCTTTCTAGTCCCCAACTTTTCTGCCTTTGGACCCTGAAAATAGGTGCACAGTTATTTGGTATTTTACATCTTTTCATAGAAGCATTTTCTGTAATTCATCCGTTTACTGTCATATTTGCATAATTAGGGTTTTAAGGTACAATTGAGCATAAGAGAAAGAAATTGTCAATCTAATCATAAAAATCCAAGTTTCCCTACATCTCAATAGTGACCTAGGGTATGATAGTACATTGCAACTCGACCCTAGGTCCTTGAATATAAGGGTGAAAGGAGGATATACACCAAAACTACTAAAAACCAACTATCCAAAAATCACCCATTAGATTTTGGTGAACCTTGTTATTGGACTTGTTTGCACCTTGCTGAGTGTTGTGCTTCAGATTTTCATTGATTTCATTCATTCATATAGTCATTCATCTTATTGCATTGGAAAATTTACAAAAAAATGAAAAAATTGCATGCTAGGGTTTTGCATGTTGCATCAATTAATTTTAATTTCATCAAATTTTTTATTTTTTCATTAGATCTAATTTAAATTATAGAAAATTACAAAATTTCAATATCTTGCATTGCATTTTCATCATAAAATTGCTAGGGTTTTGTTGAAAATTGTGGATTTTGCATATAACCTAGTAATTCTAAAATATATGGTTTGTAGGTAAATTATTGTTTCATATTTTTATACTAATTTTGAAGACTCATTCAAATTTGCATTTATCTATAGTTTTTGATTTTGGAACAAATTTACATTTAGATTTTAAAAATTTGCATTTTTGCATAGAAAAATTCAACAAAAACTAGCATTTTCACTAATTTTTCACTAGATTTGCATTAACATTTTGCATGTTAGAGATTGGAAATCATTTTCAGTTTTGAGAACATTTAATTTTCATCATATATCAGCTTTCAAAACATTCATATAGCATTTAGTGTCAAGATCTTAAACCTAGGACTTCAAAAACAATGATTTTCACTAGATTTGGCCTTATCAACTTCATAAATTTGCACCATAGGTGTGTTGTGAAGGATATCTTTGCAGTAATTGGTTGTTATCAGGGTAATCATTTTCTTCCCCTCCTAAAAATCTTCACAACACCTTTTTATTGGGCTCTTGTAGTGAAAATTTGGTGAAAAATTGCACATTTTTTGTATTTTGACCCTAGGGTTTGGCATAGTTTGCACTCCAAGTGTTTTGTAAAAAATTTTATTTATTGAGGTGACTAATATCATTTCCATTATTTTTTTCACCTTCTAAAATTCTTTACAAAACCCATTTTCTAGGTCTTGGAATTGAAAAATCGTGAAAAATTACCTATTTTTGCTATATTTTCACTAGGGGTTGACCTTGAGTGGCACTAAAAGCATGTTGTTATGGAGATTTTGGCATTAATAGTATTTTATTACTAATATAATTTTTTTTACATCATAATTTTCCTCACAACACCCTTTGTCATGCTCTTTTGCATTGAGATTTGGTGAAAAATTGCATATTTTAGTGCATTTTCACTATATTTTGACTTGTCATCATCTTAGATTTGCATCAAGAGTGTGTTGTGAAGGATATTATTGCTGTATTGGATTGATATCAGATATATAATTTGTTTCCCCTAATCAAAATCTTTAGAACACCTTTTCTTTCACTTATTTGCTTTGAAAAAGTATAAAAAATCAAGCATTTAGGTCATTGTTGCATATACCTTTGCAGTTGTCTTTTACAAGCTTTCAAAATTTGATTTGGAACTAATTTGAGCATATACATATTGTTGCAAGTATGGGCCTAACCGGTGTTGTCATTGATGTCAACATACTCATGTTGCATTAATGAGAAGGATTAGATGAGCTGTGTGATGAGGATATTGAGAAAATAAGTCTTAATCAGGAACAGTGAAGAATAGTGATGACAAGAAGGTAAAAGTCCCCCATAGGTTGAGGATCAGAGAATATGGTTTAAAGGGTTTGTAGATATAAGTCTTGAGATGCTCCAGTCAAGATTTTAGAGGTCCACATAAAGATCTAAAGAAGTTATGGTCACTCAAGTAGAACCGGTTCTGGTAGGTGTTCAGAGGTGACAGAGGGTCACAGATAGGTCCGGTGAGATCCGGTATTTCATTATCCCATTCTGCAGATCTGAGGGAGTGTTGAGGATGTCCCTATGAAGTATCAACTAGATTAGTTCATGGGTTGAAGGTCTAGAAGTGCCTATTCATTTGTGACAGTGATGACAGATTGTGTTCTTGTAGCTCCAGATGAAGGAGAGAAGAATTCCAGTAGGATGATGAAGTGCAGATGTTTTTAGTGATTCAGGGAAGGTTATAATGATCATTGGATCATGTCCAATTAATGTTGGTGGTCTGTGTTGAAGTTAGAGTTTTCATTTGAAGAATAACCACAGATATTGGTGTTCTTCTTGAGACTGGCCGATCGGATGTATTACACGTCTTGTGGATGTTCTTATAGGTGTTTTCTGACTTAGATGATTGTTTCTAAGTCGATGCCTTGTATAAATAAGGGATTGTGAATTCATTTTGAAGTGTGTCTTGTGGTGATGAGTGTGTGGTAGCGAAGAGAAGTGTAAAAGGTAGAGCAGAAGTATTGGGCTTAAATGGAACTGATTCAAGCATGCTGAAGATGCTATTCTCCAGTTCATAAAGGTGATACTTATTCCTTTGTAGACAATGTGTCTCTTGTAGGCAGTGAGCCTCTTGTAAGCAGTGAGCCCTAATTGGCATGTGTCATTTTGTTCTTTCTATTCTTCTAACAGAGAATACATTCTTGGGTTAATCACCCTATGGTTTTTCCCTTAACCGGGTTTTCCACATCAAAATCTTGGTGTCATGTGTGTTGATATGTTTTTGCTTTTGATTTGAATGCATTATGGTTCATCATTAATATTATGCTAATCACAAAAGAAGATTCAAGTGTTTAAAAGGAGAAAGTTTCACACAACTGATTCACCCCCCCTCTCAGTTGTATGCCCTAAGTCTAACAACACATGGCCTCTAATCACAACAACAACAAAAGGTTCCCTCCTAGGCCTTGCATGAAAAGAAAGGTCCCTGAACCTGAAATTGTGTTTACACTTCATGATAGAACAATCGGAGACACTGACAGAACTCTCTACATCACTGTGAGAATAATGGGAAACCCCGTGGATGGAACCCCTATTGATCCTAATTGCATGACTAATGTTTCCATGGAAGTGTTCCTCTATTTACATAATTTGATGCAAGGATCTTATGACCCTTTGGACATGATGATTAAAACACATAAGGGAACCTTTATAAAACCTTTGGGTAAGATATCATTGTTGGTAACTATATTTGAAAAACATGTAGAACAATGGTTTGATGTTGTCCCCATTTCTGACCACTTTCGAATAAAACTGGGACACCCTTGGTTAAAGGAAATGAAAGTTGTCCCTTCAACAATTCATAATTGTCTAAAATTTCCTTTTGAGGGACATGTGATTACAATCTCCCAAAATAAATACACACCTTTGGTTGAAAAAAACATTACACAATGGATTACTTTTAGGAAGAAAATGAAGAGAAACCTAAACCATGAATAGATTTTAACTTCTTGGGTGATAGAAATTACAAAGCAAAACTATTACATCCAACAGCCAGACCCTCTATGCAAAAAATGAAAAAAGAAAAGCAACCTGCATTTGAAGAGAACCACAGACCAAAAGAACAAGGTCCCTATGCTGAGGTTCCTCCCCCATCATCCTTACAAGGATCGGGAGCTAATAGTCGACAACAAAATATGCCACCTAGACAAATGAAATTTGATCCTAGTGCTTCCTTTTCTAAATTGCAAAAACCTATGAAAGAGAAAGGCCCTATCTTACAAGAGATAAGTGGTAAAAGAAAGAGAAATAAAAAAGAAAGAGAAAGAAGAAGATGAAGACAAGCTTATGACATAAACCTTGCATCTCAACAAGAAAACATTTATCCAAACATTGAACAAAATAAAGATGACCCTAACAATGATGAGAATTGGGCTATTGTACCTTATGTCCCACTTTCCTCTAAAATCTAGGAGTGGGAGGATGATGATGATTTACTTGATGATGAGACTTAGAACAAAGACCCTACAGGTAGGTATTTTTAACCTTCTGTCTCTCTCATGATGTACTTCCCCTATGATGTGTTATGCATTGTTTAGGTCTCCTGGGATGACCCTTGATTTTCTTGTAAGGTCTGAGATACTAGGAGACCACTTCTGTTGTGACCTTCTTCTATTTGTATCATCATTCTTGTATATTTCCTCTCTCTCTCTCTCTAATTTCATTGTTGTGTGTTGTGTCTTATGGACATAACGTTGCGGCTGGTGACCTGGGGGCACCCTCCTATGTGATTGTCACTAAGACACTTGTTTCTCCTCTCATATTATTGTTTCCCTTCGTCTAGTGTTTCTATCTAGTAGGTGGGTGATGAAAAACATTTATACTAATGTGGACCTAGCATCCCTTTGGCAAGAAATCAAAAACTAGACTTAGTTCCTAATATGACGATGGGGTTGTATATCTTATCCGACACTTGGCTAGTGGAAGCACTCGTGCATTCCACGTAGTGATTTTGATGATGTTCTATCTCATTTACAAATCATAACAATACTGTTGCTCCATGCACTTTGTCTATCTTGAATCTTGCATGCCTCAAATTTCATAAGCATTGACGTTGTTTTTATGTGGACACTAACATGTTTCTTGCAGGGATGTGTTTGTGGGAACATTTGATGATTGTAAAGTACATGTCACCTCCTGGGGGCATGGGCTTTGTGAAAGTTGGTGTTCCCTTGTGTATTTTCTTCCTACCTTAACGTGCTTGATATCGATGCATGATATCAACCACCTTATGGTGGCGGTATATATAATGTAAGCTGTCTGTTCTAGATGCTAGTAAATTGTGTTTGAACAATCTTGAAAATTTGAAATCTATTTCGTATACCTCCTTTTCACCATAAGTCATCTCCATGATGTGGGTGGGGTTGTATACTTTTGAGCTCATACCTCCTTTTCACCATAAGGTGTCTCTGTGATGCAAGTTGGGTTGTATGCCATGCTTCCTTTTCACTATAAGGCGTCTCTGTGATGCGGGTGGGGTTACATTTTCAAAAAGTTCTCTATAGAGGCAGGGAGCGGTTCTGGGACTAACTCAACCCTTAAGTGTGTCTTTAGTGATTGTTGTGATGAAGCCCAATCATCGGTGTGTGCATGTAATGTGCCTGAGATGGTGTTGAACCTAGAAATAGGGACACTCCATCACTTGTCTGCCTTGTTTTCTCTGTGTCTTCAAAGTGTGTGTGTGTTTGGCATGCTTGCTTTGTTTGGTGTGTTTGTTGCCCCATATGTAGTCTAAAAACCTATGTGATGAGTGCATCCTACATTTTGGGAGGTTTTGAGTGTCTTGCGTGTGTGTTGCCCCATATACAGTGTAAAGACCTACGCGATTGAGTGCATCCTATATTATGGGAGGTTTGTTTATTTTCGTGTACTTGAATTTGCATTTCATATATATGAGAAAAGGAAAAGAAAAGAAATCATTCGTCTTCCATGCATTAATGTGTCTTCTATGCATTTACTATATTCTTCATGTTTTGTGTGACTATAACTGTCTTCTCTATGTTTTATTTGCTTGCCATTGTCTTCAATGTGCTTGGTGTGTCTTCTCTGTGTTTGGCGTGTTTGCTATGCTTGTTGACCGTACTTTAATGCATGTATTGGCCTCATGTTTATACATACATTAAAGTGGGGGCTAAATGTAATGTTAGAAAATGTTCCCTTGGGGGCTATTCCCTCAAAAGGTTTAGCTCCTAGGTCCTTAGTGTGCATTTAGGACATCTTACATCATAATTCAACATCCCTATGGAATGAACCCAGGGTATCATGACAAATGGGGCCTAGGGGGACCCATTGAACCTAACCCTACCCAAAGATAAGATCACAGAATTACATGATCAAAGGAGGAGTTCTCTTCAAGAGAAACTATGAGGGGATATACCTCAGGTGCCTGGATAGACTACAATTTGACAAAAATTTAACTGAACTACATGGCAAGTTTGGAACAGTACATAGTTCTTATCTGGCTACTGCACATGCTATCCTTAGAGCAGGATATTATTGGCCAACCATTTTCAAAGACACTACTGAGGACATCAAATATTTCCATACTTTTCAGGTCACTGCCAACAGAGAGAAATATGTTGCCTAACCCTTGCAGCCAGTGATGGAGATGCATCCATTTGCTCAATGGGGCATGGATTTCATAGGTCCTATCAACCCTCCATCATCTTTAGGCCATAGGTATGTTTTGACAATCACTAACTATTGCACCAGGTGGACTGAAGCAGTCAGCAACAAAACATGCACTGTGAAAGATGTAATACAATTCCTAGAGAACAACATAATAACTAGGTATGGAGTTCCATATGCTTTAGTGTCTAATAATGGACCGACTTTTGTATCATTAAGATAATCTAGTTGGTCTTTTTATTATGGAATCATTTTGAAATTTTCTTCAAATTATTATCCCCAAGGAAATGGCATAGAAGAGTCAACAAACAAAAAATTATTGAGTATCATAAAGAAACTTGTACAAAAGAATCATAGGGAATGGAATACCCTACTTAAGTATGCCTTGTGGGTAGACCGAACTGGAATGAGGGTTACATTAGGAAACTATCCTTACCAACTAGTATATGGGGTGGATCCTATCCTCCCTATGAATCTAAAAATCCCCACATTGTAGTTTACACAAGAATATCTGGGTATAGATAGTAAACAAGAAGTTAGGCTGCTTCAACTTATGCACCTAGAAGAAAAAAGAGATAGAGCGATTGATCAATTCGCTAAACATCAGGCTACTGTCAAACGTTGGTTTGATAAGAGAGCCAGAATAAAAGCCTTTAGGATTTCAAATTTAGTCCTAGCATGGGACAAAGCACATGAAAAGAAAGGTGATCATGGAAAGTTTGATAAGCTCTGGATCAGTCCTTTTTAGATTTTAGAAATCCTAGGAGACAGTACTTATAGACTTAAAACCCTAATAGGTGAGGATGTTCCATTGCTAGTTAAGGGACAGTTCCTTAAGCATTATTTTCAAGCTTAGAAAGGGTTATGTTAGGATGTTGTACCATAATGTGCATATTGTATAGTTTCTTGTATAGCTCTGCTTTTTGTGTTTGCTTGTTTGCTTGTTGTTGTTGAGTCCTTGTTTTGGTCATGCAAGATGATGCACCTTGCCACTTTAAGAAATCAACAAAAGATTGTTAGAATTCAAGTGATGAGTACAAATTCTTACACAGGTTGTGACTCACACTAAGAGATACCTTTGATCAGGTCTGTGATGTCCTATTCATCAGTGATATCTCTTCTCTTGATCAAGGAGATTTTTGCAATGACTCACCTAACAGCCTTGGGTTTGTTGAATACCTTAGTATAAGTGCTAAGTGAAAAATCTAAAGGGTCACCATTTCTACCATTGCAACTCCCAACCTAAAACAACAAGTGATCACACCTTGCATGATGATCTTACATGAGGATATCTTGTGAACATACAAAAAAAAAAGAGAGAAATATATTGAAAATCCAAGAGAATGAAATTTAAGCCATCTAAGTAACTCTGTCGAGGCTATGGACACCTGCTGGCAATGGGGCTCTACTTAGGGGAATTAAAAATATAACCTTATTGGGGCTATGGATACCTACTGGCAACAAGGTTCTATCAAGGTTGGATATGAGGGATGTGTTGGAACAATGCAAATAACTAAGAGTGGGGGGTGAATCAGTTATTTTATAACTTTTATCTTTCTTGCTTTCTTTTCTTATCTTAACATTTAGTGCTCTATCAAAACATGGAAGCAAAGACAATCATAAGAACTAAAAAATTAAATCAACACATAACACATGGATTTTTATGTGGAAACCCTATTAAGGGAAAAACCACGGGGTGACTAACCTAAAATTGTATTCTCTGTTAAAAGAATAAGGAGTACAAATTTGGCACTTGCCAATTACGGCTCACTACCCAAGCACACTGCTCACAAGAGGCACACTGCCTACAAGAGACTCACTGTCTATAGAACTTATAGAAGATAATCAAGTGTTTGAATTGATGAGAAGCATTTACAAATGCAAGAACTTAGTTCTAGTTAGGCACAATATATTGATTTGATGCACTTCATTCTTCCTTTGTTCAATGTTGTTTAGTCACATACCAGACTTGAATTGCTATTCTCACACTTATCCCTACTTTTATTTGCACCTTATTTCTTCACATACTCATCATACACACTTACATGCTGGAATCCATCTGGTATGTATATCCACATCAAGGATTTTCATCAACTTTCTAGTTGGCAACAAGAACACTCAAGATATTTGCAAGTTATTGATCTATCGGCTGAATCCATGCTTGATTTGTGATGTATATCAAAATTTTAAGCATAGAATTCATTAATCATGTCATCCAACAATGTATAATCCCACAAATTGCTTGATCAAGACCTTTTACACATCTGAATTGAAGTCTGATACTCTGACAGTCAGTTCTTCCTTTGTCTGCTCTGCTTGATTGGAACCTAACACTCAGATGCTCATATCTTTTTCATTCTTTATTACCGGAGGCTAAATCTCTAGAATACAATAGTCACGATACCCCTCTTGACTTGTCCAAGTCCGCAACTTACTGAGTTACACCATCCGAGAGATTTGGACCTAATTGTCGGACCTTGTTACATACTTTGTTCTTGTTCACCAGACCAAAACAATCTTCAATTTGACTTCCGGTATATGCATACTATGTACTGCGGATGTGTGGGATAGACTTTGCTGCTATCAATGTAAACACTTATGAAGCCACATAGTGTCTCTTGCCAATAGGATGAACCCAAATTATGTAGCTTAACACCAGTTAGTAGTGTCTTCAACTTATTTGCAAGATGAGGATTATTAATCACATGCACACACTTGATCCCTTATCAACATTGATATGCTTATGAACTTGACATTATTCAAAAATATTGTGATGTTTATGCTTAGGGAGAGTTAAAATACTATGTTTCAATGTGTCCTCATCACTTGAATAATTTGAATTTGGCTGTTTTCTTTGGTGGCAAGTTGTTTTGTGGTTGCACAACACACCCCATTTTACCTTAGCAAAATAGGGACTCAACATTTTGCTTCTACTTGTTCTCTATTTTCTTGCTTTGGGTGGTATGGTAAAAGTTAGTTAAGTATATTACCCATTGCACATGCATGTGCCTCACAAGAGAAGGTCCAATGCCAAAACCAAAATTTGCCTTCATAAAGCTCATAGTCCGGAAGAGTGCAAAATTCTAACTAGGTTTGACTTTTGTATCACCCTGATATTCCTTAAGGATAAAAGGTTATGCCTGGTTAAAGTTTGGTTAAACCAGATATTTCCATAGGGTCACATTCGTTAATATCAACCACATTCGCTAAATGACCTTGACATATCAAGATCACCCGATGTCTGCATAATACTTCAATATGCAAATCTCAAAGTTAAGTGTGAAAGAATTCCTACCCATCAAATACCTATGCATATTCTTGGAGGGTCATATTTTTGAATATCTGTCATATTTCATAATATCACCCTTCGCAAATATGACCATGATGTCATCTTGTTCTGATTTTTAAAAGAACTTGATATGACGATGATGTCATCAGTATGTCCAACACCTGTAGCATCATATTTCCAAATATCCATCATATTTCTCAATATGACGATGATGTCATCCTAACCCGATACAAAGAGAACACGATGAGATGATGATGTCATCATGACCCAGATCTATTTAGGGTAAAATTTAGATTGTTTAATGTTTTAGTGTTTAGATGTTTGAATCCTCCTTTCACCCTTTACATTCAAGGACCTTAGGGTCGAGTGGTAGCGCTCTATAATACTCTAGGTCATTGTGAGATGTATGAAAACTTGGATTAGGATGTTTAATTATCAATTTTCCTTCTCTTATGCTTAATTGACCATTAAAACCCTAATTTTGCAAATGCAACAGTAAATGGATGAATTACAGAAAAAGCTCTTACAGAGGGATGTAAAATGACAAATCATAGAGTACCTATTTTTGAGGTTTCGAGGCAGAAATGTTAGGGACACAGGAGTGGGTGCCCAAGTCCAATGTCCTACTTTTTGCTGAGATTTGGAAACTTAGTCTACAACTCATGTTTTTTGTTTTAGAGATTTTTTGATTCCAAAACTTCAAGGACTAATGAGTAGGTGCCCAAGTCCAGGGGCATATTTTCCTTTTGTTCTACAATTCTGACACTTCAAGATGTCTTCTTGCAACTTCACTTTTTCCAACTCCTCAACCTATAACATGCAACCATAAAAACTTTGGGAGGGGGTTGTGGTGTTTAGAGGCTTACCTCAATCAAGCCCCGAAGGACACTTAATTCTTCAAACACCTTTGTCAAATAGAGAGTGCGTGCCTAGGGAGGTAGAGGTAAAAACCAAATAAAATAATGATCACAAACACAATATTATGTCACCTTGTAGTGAAGATCTCATGGGAGGAAGATGCTCTTAATTCCATGAGGAAATGGATGCTCAAATCTACAAACACAAACACATAGACCATACAAATCTTCTCTTGCAACACAATGAAAGCCTTGAATCACCTTGAGAATGCATGAACATCACAATTGCCATTTAGTTTCTAAATGAATGCCTAAACATGCTTTTATATGCAACTACAAACACTCTTGCCAATATTTTCATAATTCAAACTTACTGTGTCGGCATAGGTCCCAAATAATGGTCACAAGATGACACCTAAAAATTGGGACTACCCCAAAATAGGGCAGGACTAGGGCGTGAGCGCCCAAGTTCTCCCCACTATTTTGGGAAGGGGTTATCTCAAGTAGTCTCCCTAGGTCCTATTTGTCCAGACACATAGGGGTTTTCACATTCGGGTGTTGAAATATGATGTAAAATGTCTTAAATGCACACAAGAGACTCGAGAGCTAAACCTAAAGAGGAAAAGCCCCCAAGGGGACATTTTCCAATGTTACATTTAGCCCCCACTTTAATGTATGTATAAACACAAGGCCAATACATGCATTAAAGTAAGGTCACAAACATAGTAAACACACCAAGCACAGAGAAGACATGCCAATCACATAGAAAATAGTAACAGACACGCAAAACACAGAGAAGATAGTTACAGTCACATAGAACATGAAGAAGACAACAAATGAATAGAAGACACATTAATGCATGGAAGACATGGATGATTCTTTTTCTTTTATTTTTCTCATATATATATGAAATGTAGATGCAAGTACTAGAAAGTAAACAAACCTCCCATAATGCAAGAAGCACTCATCGCACTAGTCTTTAGACTACATATATGGGGCAACACACATTCAAGACATGCAAAACCTCCCAAAATGTAGGAAGCACTCATTGTGCTAGTCTTTAGACTACATATTGGGCAACAAACATGCCAAACAAAGAAAGCACGCCAAACACACACACTTGAAGACACAGAGAAAACATGGCAGACAAGCGATGGAGTGTTCCTATTTCTAGGTCCAACACCATCTCAAGAACATTATAGGGACACACTGATGATTGGGCTTCTCCACAACAATCATTGAAGACACGCTTAAGGGTTCAGTTAGTCACAGAACTGCTCCCCGCCTCCGTAGAGGACTTTCAAAAATGATAGGATGATGCAATCTACTTTGAGAAATACACCATCCCTACCTCTACAGAGGGATTACTTGATTGATTGATTTATTTCAAACAAACTCAGGATGCAAGAAACACTCATCGCATTGGTCTTTAAGCTGCATCTGAGGACAAGCACATTGCTAACATCTACAACAGACAACTTATCTTATATGCCCCCATCTTAAGGTGGTTGATATCATGCATCGATGTCAAGTATGTTAAGGTAGGAAGAAAACACACAAGGGAACACAGACTCTCACAAATCCCATGCCTCCCAAAGGTGACATGTACTTTACGATCACTAAATGTTCCCATAAACACAGCCTTGCAAGAAACATGTTAGTGTCTACAAAATCATGATAAACAACAACATCAATGCATATGATTAACCACACAAAGAGCCAAGGTTATACAATGAATTTGGAGTTTGAGCATAATTGTGGGGCTATATCATGAAGCTCTCTGAATTGAGCACCACCGAGGCCAGATTCAAAGACAAACAAAGGTGCATAGAGAAACAGTATTGTTAAGGTTTGTAAATACGATAGAAACATCATCAAATTCACTACGCAAAAAACACAAGTGCTTCCACTAGCCAAGTGTCAGATAAGATATACAACCCCATCATCATTTTAGAAACTAAGTCCATTTTTTGATTGTTCTCAAAAGGGACACTAGGTCCACATCAATATAAATGTTTGTCATCATTCTCCCACTAGATGGAAACACTAGAGGAAGGGAAACAATAAATCAGAGAGGAGAAACAAGTGTTTTAGGGATAGTCACATAGGAGGGTGCTCCCAAGTAACCAACTGCAATGCTGTGTCCATAAGACACAACACACAATCATGAAATCAGAGAGAGAGGCAATATAGAAGAATGACGATACAAATAGAAGGTCACAACAAAGGCAGTCTCCTGGTATCCCAGACCTTATGAGAGAATCAGAGGTCATGCCAGGAGGCCTAAACAACACATAACACATCACGGGGGAAGCACATCACAAGAGAGATAAAGGGTTAGAGATACTTACCTATAGTGTATTTGTATTAGATTTTGGAACTTGCAAACCTCTTAGAGAGGTACTCGATCATGTTTAATGCAAAATTTGAGTGGTTCTTATGAAAGTCTTATTTATTATCATATGATGTTTGTTTCTCAAATTCTTGTTTAAATGAGACTTTTTGTTGCTTATGAGGGGGAGAACCACTATTATCTTTAACTGTTGACATTTGTCTAACTCTTTTCTAATTTTTATCAAGTTTTTGTTGTTGAATCTTTCTAGTATGGTAATGTGAATCATCATGTACCATCTTACTCATCTGTATCAGTCTTTGTTCTTGCTTTTCTGTTGCATTTTGATTATCTCCTGATCCATATAAGGATAACGGAGGAGGTACCTCGGCATAAATTCCATTTCTTCATGGATGAGGTGGATTATCAACTTATTTCTTATCTACTTCAATCATTCCCAGAATGTTATCATAGTCCAAGTAATCATCCTCGTCTACTTCCACTAAGCCCTATTCCAATATATTGGTTTCAGTATGCTTAGGGAAAGGATTAGTGAAGGTTTTTATGTTTTGATTCAGTAGAGCAACTGCCTTATTTCCATTATCATTCACACCCGATACCTAGATGACATTTGAATCAATAAGGTCATGTATTTCATGTTTAAGATGCATACATCATTCAGTGTCACGTCCTTGTGTTCGATGGTAATGACAAAAGGCATTAGCATTGAAGTAAGGTCCTTGTTTACTAGGATCAATAAGCTTGATCGGGGGAAGCTTTAGGATAATATTACTCATAACTTGGTTCATGATAGAATTATAAGATTTAGATATTGGAGTAAACTTTCATAGTTGATACGATGCTTTATTTGGATTAGTGATAGCTAAGACATTCAAAAAGTTGTTCATATTCAGGCCATTAATCTTGATGAAACTCATATTATTATTGTTCCTCTTAAAGTTGTTTTGTGATGATCCACCTATGGATTAACCAACTTGAGCCGATGAGTTTTGGTTTTCATACTAACTAGATGAAAGTTGATAATCATGAAGGGTGGTGCATAAATGTTGAAAGGAGTTATACCTCATCAAGAGGATCTTATCATGAATATTAGGTTGTAGATTTGTAATAAATATCTTTTGAACATCCTCATCTTTCATCTGATACTAAATCTATACATAAAGCCCTTGATACCGACTAATGAATTCAGTCAACTTTTCTTTCAAACCTTGTTTACATTTTCCTATTCTCGAGATTTTCCCATTGCAGAACTTCGAGGACTAATGTACAGGTGCCCAAGTCTAGGGGGTAGATTTTCCTTCTGTTCTACAATTCTAACACTTCAAGATGTCTTCCTGTAACTTCACTTTTTCCAGCTCCTCAATTTGTAACCTGTAACCATAAAAACTTTGGGAGGGGGTTGTGGTGTTTAGAGGCTTTCCTTAGTCAAGCCCTAAAGGAAACTTAAGTCTCCAAAAACCTTTGTCAGATAGAGAGTGTGTGCCTAGGAGGCAGAGGCAAAAACCAAATTAAATAGTGATCACAAACACAATATTATGTCACCTTGTAGTGAAGATCTCATGGGAGGAAGATGCTCTTCATTACATGAGGAAATGGATGCTCAAATCTACAAACATAAACACATAGACCACACAAATCTACTCTTTCAACACAATGAAAGCCTTGAATCACCTTGAGAATGCATGAACATCACAATTGCCATTTAGTTTCTAAATGAATGCCTAAACAAGCTTTTATATGCAACTACAAACACTCCTTCCAAGATTTTCATAATTCAAACTTATCGTGTCGGCATAGGACCCAAATAATGGCCACAAGATGACACCCAAAAATTGAGACTACCCCAAAATAGGGCAAGACTAGGGCGCGGGTGCCCAAGTCCTCCCCCCTATTTTGTGCAAGGGTTATCTCAAGTAGTCCCCCTAGGTCTTATTTGTCCAAACACTTAGGGGTTTTCTCATCAGGGTGTTGAAATATGATGTAAAATGTCCTAAATGCACATAAGTGACTTGGGAGCTAAACCTAAAGAGGGAAAATCCCCCAAGGGGACATTTTCTGATGTTACAGGATCCAAGAGGGTCATATTTTAGAACATCTCTGATCTTAACTAATATGACGATGATGTCATTCCCTTGAATAATTTGAAAGACTTATAAAATGCTGGCATCATCCTCACATTCTCAAATAGGGTGATATTTCATAGTGTTGAATATCTAGATATTTCCCTATATCCCTCATATCGACCCTTGAGACCTGAGATGTAGAGATTTCTAGTGACCAATTAAATGATGCCATGGGCACATCCACCTATTCATATTGATAAAATGTGTTACCACAATTATTAACAAAGGCATAGGGACCTGACATGGGTAGTTGGTCAATAGTTATCCATCCTCATGATGATGTCACCCTCATCTTTTGGATATCAGTCATATTTTCAAATATCCCTGATCTCCGTGAATATCACCCTTTGCATTAAATGCAATTCTAATGATAGGTCTAGCCTTCAAATTTCAAATACACACCCACCACTTGTCAACATCTACAAACATCATGTGTCGATCAATGGAATTGAACAAAAGGACATTACGTGCACCCTAATTCTCTATGTTAATCAGTTAAAAGTGAAGATTTGGGTTCATTTCAAATTTACCATATGTTTAAAAAAAGAATTACAAAGCTCTGGAGAGATTGAAACATCACTGCAACTTGTGAATGGAATGCGATACACATTTAAACAAAACAGAAAATGGTAATTGCAATGGGATTGTGCTCATCTCAATATCACCAACATAGTAAAAGGGAAGTGATTATCAGGTATGTAATGATAAAACCCTCTTTTTTCGTTTATGGTGAATGAAAAGTTAAAAATGGTTTTAATAGAGTTAATTGATATGATGATGCATAAAATAAACTAGAATGATAGAATTATCACCATGAAATGCATGTGATCACTAAACCACTGCTGCACATGACACATTAGGGTAAGATATGCATGTTTCATTATAGGATCCAATGGCAATCAGAAAGAATTGGTCCGATACCAAATTTTTGAAACCTATGTATGTATAGCCAGAGGGAATAGCATTTAGATTTGGGCAAATTAATGATACACATCAAGGAAACACTAATCTTGATGTATGGATAGTGAGACTAGAGAAAGGAGGTGGGAATCCTCTTCTCATGAGTATATGCAGTTTAGGAATGTGGAATGTTGCAGATTTCTGTATGCAATGGAGGCCACTGAACTAGTGGTAGAATGTGCCCAAAATTATAATGTGGATACCAGAAGGGTAGAGAAACATAGGAGAATTTATGTAGAATTTTCAACTATAGGTATCACCTCAGCCTTTAATCTGCCTAAGGGACCTAATGTGGTTAGATTAAACCTAGGAAAACTAGAAAAAGAGTATAATAGAAAATAGAAAGAAGCTAGAAGGATCATGTATCAATGGAGGGCCAAGAATAGCACATATACGGCCACCGCCAAATTACCTATTCATCTATTCAATTTTGATTTTGCTCTAGAGTATTAGTATATGATGGTTATGCTCAGCCGGATGACAGGGAAATCAAAAGTTGAAGCCTCCGAGAATTGGATGTATGGTATTATTAGGATGGTAGAGTATTCTGATGACAAACCCCTATGGGCAAAGATCATAAGTGATAGTCTAGATGAGGGAATGAGGAAGCTAGGAGGGAAAATTAACATGTTCCATATGATCTCCTATGTAGTATATGCTTGTGCATTTAGAGGAACATTCAATGGATTGAAAATAGTAGGTAGGGTCGGAAGTAACCCTAGAGATGTGAAAATCTGGCAGCCTTACCCACAATTAAAAAGAAGAGAGTCTCTCCAACATTATCAGAGAGTGAATGATTCATTCTCCACGCATATTGTTAGGACTATGGAAGAGGACAGAGCAAAGAGATTGAGTGTGGAAGTTCAAGCTGTAATATACAAACACGGGGCTTGGTTCTTCCAATTCCCCACATTTTCATACATAAGATAAAGTAAGTTCTCATGAAAATACAAAGAGTGCAATGGAGAAGTTTGTTGGAATAACCAGGAATGCAAAGCAACAAATAGCAACAAAACTACAAGGAAAGGTAAAATGCATTGTTTTTCATTTTGTTGATGGTTTGTCTAGAAAGACATATGGAGTAGAAAATCCATATTTTAATAAGAATATTGTGAGTTGTAAAATGTATGCGTTGATAGGGAAGGATGGTTTTGGATAGAAGGATAAGGAAACAAGGTCCACAACAGATGATATTGTTGGTGTCAAGAAGAGTGCAAGGATAGGTGATATTGAATGGTTGAGTGAGGGTGAGATGGAGCCCAAGTTTTGTAGGCATGTTGAAAGGAAGGAAATGTTTAGAAGACAACAAGAGTTGAATGAAAGTATGAAGTATGTGGAAGAAGAAAGACATGTATCATTTAATGTATTTGTTTCTTTTGCAGGTATGGAAGACAAAATGAGTACAAGAGAAAATGATATTGCAAATAATTTATGGGGCATGGTAGAGGAAGTATATAGAATGCTGAAGGCAGACTTGTTGAAGTTTGTGTTGAAGTTTGTGCATGCTTTTATTAGTGTCAACAGACTGATAGAATGTATGGAGAAGAGAAAGCTATATGAGAAATTGCAAGAGATATCAGGCCAAATGGATACATTGGAGAATTGTTATTCTCTTAATTCTATGGTGTTTGCAGGACATTCAAAGAAAGCCAAGGAAAGAGAGCATGAACCAGAGTCAAGTCAGAATGTAAAAAGTTCACACTTTGGTTGGCTAGTGGATTTGAAAAAGGATCGTGATCAAAGTGAGTTAGAGTCTAAGGATGGAGAAAATATTGTTTGTGTTTTCATTTCTAAAGATAACAATGATAATGGAGAGGAGAAGAAATCTACAATTGTAAAGGAGAATATGAGATTAGAGCAATGTTTAGTTTGAAAAAATATTTTGAAGAAGAGAGTGCAGACTTAGTGGAAGAGATTATGGCAGAAATAGGAAATGGTGAAGGTATGTTTGAGGCTATAGTAAAAGGACTAGAAGATGATGAGGAGGAAGACCAACTGGTTAAAGACACTATTTCTAAAGTAAAGATTGCTGAAATAAAGACTTATGAGGATGAAATTTTATTTTCATTTGAAATTGATGACTGTGGAGATGAGACAGAGTATGGAGATTTGTAGTAGATAAAGAAATCAGATAGCAGATCTATAAGAAGATAATGGAAAGAAAACAATTATAAATGAATAAACTTAGGAAGAGCAATTGTAATCATGAGACAAATTGGAAGAAGCGAAAGAAGAAGTTTTTATATAAGCATTTTATTACAGAACTCATGAAACTTTTTCAGTGGGGGGGTTTGATGCAAGGGCATCATGCCTTTTTCTAATTTTGGTTTATTTTTCTTTCTGATGTTTTGGTTTGGTGATAAGTAGGGTCTTGTTTTTCTACATTTTGGTGTGCTTGGAAGATCCTATCGCTTTGCTCTTGAACCTCCTATCACCCAAGCAACAGAAACTTGCTTATTTGGGCCTATTTTTCTACCAACCATCTCTCTAGGAAAAAATTAGTCTATTTTTAGATAGATCATACATTAGTTGGTGGTCATGGATAGCTGGAGAAAAGCCTGTTATTTCTGCAATTCATAAAATGCCTCCAGTCATGCTTGAGAAAATAGAAACAATAGTTATTGCTTAACCATGATCAACCATTTTTTGTTAGCAACTACCAATTGCATGAAGTTGTGGAGTGAGCAGTTTCTCTTAATGTAGATTCCCTTCTAATTTTGGGTAGCAACAGTTTCTTTAAGCCTGCATACTTGGTGCGACAGATTCCTTCATCTAATGCAGTCGCATTCGATGGCAGTTTTCTTTTCCTATTTTTATGCAATGGCAGCGATGGTCATATTCCTCTCTGAGTGTTCACAACAGAAGAAAAGGATGGCTGATAGTAATATAAAGGCCGATGTGAATGTAGAGTGGGAGGGGAGTGAGCAAGAAGGTCAATGAAAGAAGGAGAGCATTCACTCTAAAACTTAGAGGAAGCTGATAGAAATATCAAGCCAAGGCTCTACTATTTAGAGATAGAGGTTGATGACTCAGAGGAGAGCCTTTGGATAGAAGATAGATTTCATTTTTTTTATATGTTTAAATTCAGACCTTGCATGGTCATCTGCATAGGCTAAATGGTATCCATGTAATGTTGATTTTTGTTATCAATATAAACTTTGAAGTCTATTGCCTATAAGGATATTCTGTTGTGATTCAAACCTCCTGTCATTCTAGATTTAAATTTCCTGTCATTCTTGTATTTTAAGTTCCTATCATTTTCTGCATATCTCTTGTATATGATTTCTACAAGTTGGGTTTGTTAACTGTGACTACATAGGTAGTCATTAAAAAGATTTAGAGCATGTGCATGTGTCATTGGAAACCATGTCATGGTGCATGAGATCTCCAATCTTGTGCTATCAATCTCCTATTGATGAAGATAAGCTCAATCAACAAGCTCCTCCTACTGCAAGTTATACTCCTATGCTCTTTCAATCTCATCTATCCTTCTTTGGAAGTCTAAAACAACATCTCTAAGACTATTAATCTCCATGTTGTCAATATCTTGGAATGTCAATGGGCTTGGAGGGTAACCGTGTTGATTGGGAGAAAAATAGGCTTCTTGACGATGATTATAAGCATGAGATAGCTTCCAAGAGCATTGAGTAGGGGTGGGAGGGAGGAAAACACTATGGGAAAGTTCATATCTTGATATAGCAGGTTATTTGGGATAAAACTAGAAGCATTTTTAGTTTGATATAGATGATAGGGAGGCATAAAGACTACATATTGACAAAGTGGAGGGGAAGGAACATATATTCCCTAAAAGTTTGACATAATAGAGCCTTTAAAAGGCTAGAAATCATGGAAATACTTAGAAACAAGAGAAAACATATCTACCCCTTGAGAACTAGGTACAAACCATAAGAGTTTTTAGGTGATAAAAAAACTCCAAAAGTAAGGAAAAGATCAAGAATATCACCTACATCCCAATCCTTGATAATCATTAAGAACTTGGACTTCTTAAACTAGTAGATTTGATATTGGAGTCACTATGGTGTTAAGAAGCCACCCTGAATGGTAAGATGCACTAAAGAGCACACCAAAATCTTCAAGGGATGATGTAAGGGTCATCAAACCGGTCACACTGGGTGTGCCAAAAATTATTGTCACATGAAGTTACAACCTTGTTTGAACCTAGTTTAAACATTCCAATGACACAATGAGAATGACCTCAAGGTCAGGGACCTTGTTGTTTGAGGTCAAACCTCTAAAAAAGGCTAATTCCTCTCCAAGCCTAAAGCTTAGACAAGTAAACTACAACTAAACCTACTCTAATGCTCACCACGAGAAAGGGAAGAAGGAGAATCTAGAAAATGAAAGGTGATGCACTAGATCTAGTTGAAGAACATTTGTATTAGCTATAAATGCATAGAATAATCTCAAACAGATGATGAACATACACAACTCATGGGGACCTTAATAGAGGTAGAGAAATAGAGTTGAAACCACAAGGAATTAATCATTCAAAATATAGAAAATCAAACTCCCAACACTACATAGTGCAAAAGAATATGAGAAGACACAAATCAATTATTTATAATGATCAAAGAGGCAAAATACAACAAATAGAGAGTCTTGGGCTGACAACAAAATGGATCTATGACCAACAAATATTACATCTTGAGAATATGCATATATAGAACAATATCACTATTATAACTTAGATGTGAATTGGAGTAGTCAATATGTTTGTAGGTCACCCATGCCTATTGGATAAAATCAACATGGACTGTATCAGAAAAACATGTAGATTTGGAGTTTTCTCTCATACTCTGTTATAAAAATTTAGTAATGAGGAGGAAATAGTAGCCCTAGGGCATGAAAAGTTCATCAACCATGCCATTGGGCTCTAGAATGAGCATTAGTGGTAGCCTAAAGGGTAGTTGGAGTATCTTATCATGAGCTAATGAGATAATGAGCTGGGAGGGAAAACCATCAAGCCCCAACTAATCAAGCTTACAAAAAACATTCCTTCTTTTGATCAGGAGTAGAAGAATCCCCACAACTTTGATGAAATACAAAAGGAAGGTTGAAACTATCCAGTTTCGATAATTAGACCATCACCAAAAGTCCCTCCAATTTTGAATAGGAATGAGATTCCCCTCAAACTCTGAATTCTGAAGAGAACAAGGTAAACCCATTGGGCTTCAAAAATTTAGGCCTATACTAAGCTACTTTACATTTCTAAACTAGGATAAACAATAGGTCATGAAGTATCAAGTCTAAAGAAACTTAGGTGAAGCAAACTTGTTGAGTTTCAGAGGTTAGGCCTCTACCAAATACCATTCACTTGAGGAAGAGAAACAAGTGACTTCTCAAACTTTGAAGTCTTAAGAAATACAAAGGCAAAGCAAACATGTCAGGATTTGAAGGCCGGGCATTTGTTGGATAGCCTTCCACTTGAAGCATGAGGAAGTCACACTACTTGATTATGTGATCATGAAGGAGTCAGGGAAATATGAAATGTCAAGAATCAAGGATCAAGGACATCATTGAATGCATGCTATAGAGGCAAAGAAAAATTAAATAATCTGACACCATGATTTTGAAGGACTTAGAAGAAATGAGTAATGTTAAGATTAGAGAATCAGGCAGGCATCAAAACTCATGCCTACAGCCAAAGGAAAATGGGAATACTTGACACCACGATCCCAAAAGACTTAGACAAATGAGTAACAAACCAAGGTGGAGTTTGGAGCTGATAAGGATGGCATGCTTGTAAGAATGACCCCAAAATTTTGAAAAGTCAAGAAAGACATAGAACCTAAGGAAAAAGCAAAAAACTTCTCAGACTAGATTTTATGGATTTTGAGTTAACAGTTACAACTCTCAAAGTGAGTTTGTGAGTTTGTTGAGAGTCCTTCAACAAGTGTGAGTGCTAGATAGAGGGATGTAGAAATTTCCTCCACTAAGGGGATAGTGGGTTAGAGGAGTCTAGGGAATCCACATTGTATAATCTTGTTGGGTAGTGAGGAAATAATGCACGAGTTGTGAGAAAAATCCATGAGTATATGTGTATCCCTATGCAAGCCAATAAGATACCAAAAAACAAGAGCATAAAAGATTTTAGTAGTAAACATTGTAGGGAAGTTTGAGGTTATTTTGGAAGCCCTGAGGGAGATAACAGAAAAATTGGAAGCCTTGGAGAGATGCTAAAGGAGAGTTCCTATGCATGCACAAGTTTTTTTAATGAATGAGATAAATGAGGAGTAGAAACAACAAAAAGGAACTTGACTCAAAAAGAAGAAGAAGAGGGTTGCTTTAAGACGTAATAAGCAGGTGAAGTTTTCATCTAAGTCATTTTCTCCCCATAGAAGACCTTGTGGATAGTAATGTAAAGGAGACAAGAATCCTCATGGATGAGGGTAAGGAAAAGATTCCAACCCAAAAGAAAGAAGCAGTTGATGTTGAATAGGCATGAAGGAGCCAACTAAGGAGGTTACTATTATCACATATAAATGCACCCTGCTTGGAGATAGTCCAAGAATTCTAATGACACAATGGGAATGATCTCAAAGTGTGGGACCTTGCAATATTGAGATTAGACCTCTAGAGAAGGTTGGTTCCTCTTTCTAAGCTTAAGACTTAGAGAAAACTATGAAACCCTAATGCTAAACTTGCCAGGGGAAAATGGATAGAAGGAATACAAAAAAGAAAAGGTGATGCACCAGAGTTATAAGGTGTATTAGCTGAACTAAATCAAAACAACAATGATCTCACTCCCTAAAAGGAACTCACACAGACTTAAAACTTTGACAGAGGCTTCGAGTAGAAGACTATAACCTATGAAGGAGCCATTCTACTCACAAAATAGATTACAGCATCAAATGAAACATCGAGACAAAGTGTAAGAGAGGTGAAATATTAGAGATATATTGATCATGAAGGTCAAATGACCATTACAAAGACTAAATAACATGTTACATAGAAATAAACATAGAATAATCACATACATTCATAGTTGAATGATGAAGTACAGACATCAAAGGCTTGAGAACAAGCAAAATACATCAAATCTAGATGTTCTATAGGTGCATTACAAGGTCTAAATGTAACAAAGAGATTTGCCCAACATAACAACTCAGAAAGAAACTAACAACCCAAAATACATCTTTGAAACATACATATATAGCTTTTATAATCGCAGTGTAGCAACTATGGATGTGGAATGAGAAGTCAATAAGAAAGAACCATTGCGCATGTTGCAATAAATCCGTCTAGTGTCCTTGGAGTGCACCCATATGGCTCTACCCATGAAATCCGCTACAACAAGAGGTCCACCCATGTTGTGAATACATAAATTGAATGCAAATGAGGAATAATAGCATGGGGGATAAGAAATCCATTTCCCACATGAAATCAAGCTCTAAATATGCATTAATGTTGACCAAGAGGGTCGCTAAGAAGTCTTGTCACATTCTACATAGTGGAAAATGGCCCTAGAAGTAAAAAGGTTGACCTCTAACATATCAGACTTTGAAGCTTTGGCCTTTCAGCTTATCACCTTCATAATTTGGAAGAGGAAGGAGAGAAACCTTGACTCTACTAGTGTGTACCTTGGAATACTAATATCAGCAGAGTTCAGACATCAAGTCTTCTAGCCTTCACCTTCACAGAGAATGGAGAAGACAAGAAGTCTGAACCTTGCAAGAATTTGGACTTAGCTACATTTTGAAAGCTTCGGTGGAGTTTAGGCCTCGGGCCTTCCACCTTTTTGATGACATGACTACCATGTGGTAGCATTCCGCAATTTCGCAAATAGGTGAGGGGCCACCAAAAGAGCTCAGCGGAATAAGATCATGCCACGTGTCCATCGGGAGTTAAGGTTTAGGATTTTCACCTTTCACCTTCCAAAAGGAAAGGAAGGGGGAAGAGTAAAAGGCTGAACTTTAACACAAAAATACTTAGCTACTTGTATAAAGGAAAGGGTCAGAGTTTGGCCCTTGGGTCTTCTGGTCTTCTCCTTCCAAAGAAAGGAAGGGAGAAGAGGGAAGGTCCGAACTCTGACCTCCAAAAAACATCAAATACTTAGGTGACTTTGAAGGCAAAAGAACGAAGTTTAGAGATGATAAGGATGGAACACTAAAGATCAAAACTCTGAACTCTAAAACTTTGATAATATTGAAAACACAAGGCAAACTCAAGATTTTTGGGACTTAGTCAATTTGGGTAGTTTTTTGTTGCATTCCAAAGGGTGAAAACAATAGGGTTTCATGGATCCTATACTATTTAGCCAAGGAGGAAAAATAGGATAACATTTTGGTGCCTATGCAAGGGTGTTTGCCTTCCTAAACACTAGGATACAGAGGCCTATCCATCCATTGGGCACAGAGTCAAAGGGCCAGCAATAAGAACAAGGTTGGTCAATATAAATTGAGCATGCCTCTGGGAACAAAACAATCAAACCAAGAATGCATTCTTCTAATGATAATGCAGTAGAGTGCAAGGGCACTTATTGAAATGAAACCTAAAATAGAAATAAAACTAACCTACACCTAAACTAACCAGCTAGAAATGACCTTAAAAAAAGCCATTAACTAGTTTTTCAAAATAACTACCTTTCTCAACAATTTACAATGTTTTACATGCTTTTGGGCAGTTAACAGGAGGTGGGGGAGGGATCGGCATACAAAAAATTGACAAAACACTTCCCCCAGAAAGAGGACAAACTCACTTACCCACTTGAACTGATTGTTGATACAACTACCTAGAAGTGGATAAATGGGTTGATCCGACTTATTTTGATGTTCAACTTCATGCACATGAGTGAGCATGATGAAAGGCGACTCTTCATGATATGTCCCTAGTTGGGCCAAATTCCATATAGGGCATCCCCTTGAAATGACATGCCTCTACTTTGATTCTAGCTTTTGATGCTACTGGTCTGAATGCTCTAATCCTTTTATGTCAATTGGAGGAATGACTGCCTCCTCAATCTACTGAAACGGCTCAGGGTTTACCTTATCTAGAGGCATTGATTTACTATCTAGGTTTGAGCAGAAAACATCAAGATCATCCAAGAAATGAACCTCCTCCAAGTCCTGTACACTCTTCATTATAGGACTACTCATATGTTCTTCTTCATGGGCTAGAATTCACTATTTTTCTTAGCCTCAACCTGCAACAATCCTCCATCATTTTCATTGCTCCTATGCTATTGTGTATCCATTGTCACCTACATGTCTTCTTTATTTTCAATGTAACCAGGCAGTTCATGAAATAGGGTAGCATCATCAACTTGCCAATTCAAAAACACACATTCAGCCTACATTTGCCTTTGTCCCACCATAGCCCACTAGATCCAATCTATTGTTTTAGGACTATTGATGGATTGCATGGATGGATCCACTCATAACCTTGAGTTGGGTTGTTCTAAATTGGAACATGCATGCCTATGTACTTGTAACAGTTGATTTTATGGAGTTCAAGGACCTAACATGGCTCAGTTGATTTTGTCTTTGATCAAGTTCCCATGACAAAGTTGCTTGCTAAATGGATAGGGCTGATTAGGAGCTTGGTATGGCATATTAGCTGTAGGAATTAGTGTCATAATTGGATGAAAGATTGGGGCTTCTAGAAATAATGGCATTGGAGGCCTGGGGCAATCTTTCCAGCCAGAATTAGAAAGTTTTTTGCACTAATATCTACCTCATAGGCATCAAACAACACATCCCCTCCTAGAGACTGGATCATGAAAACAATATCACTATTCAGGGATCTCAAAAAATACAAGAAGACAACATTAGGGGAAGGCCTCACTAATGATGGAATTCTATACCAAGTTTTTTAAAATCTAAAATTAAAATCCACCATGAATTCATAGGGAGGTCTTTTAATAGTGGCTAGTTACTCTATCAGGGACAAATGAGCACTGTTATCTTCAAAACGTTGACAGAGCCTATCTCCTAACTCATTCGATTAATGAATTGAATTTGTAGGTAACCCCTTGTATCACTAGAGAGATTTTCCTTTCAAGGAAGAAGCAAGGAGCCTTACTGTGACATTGTCTTGGGTAACATTGTGAATAAAGCATACAGTGACAATGTCTTGGATGTGCTCCATGAGTGTGGTGGAAGCCCTCTCAACCTTGCACAATATGATGACATCCCAATTTCAGCTCTAAAGGCTATTACCTTTTTAACTAGTGAAATGGATGTGTTAACTAATGCCTATGAGGTAGTTATTAGGTAAGAAAATTGCCTAATTATGGCTAGAAAGATTGCCCCTAGGCTTCCAATGCCATTATTTCAAGAAGCCCCAATCTTTCATCCAATTATGGCACTAATTCCTACAGCTAATGTGTCATACCAAGCTACTAATTAGACCTATCCACTTAGTGGGCAACTTTGTTAGGGGAACAATCAAAGACAAAATCAACTGAGCCATGTTAGGTCCCTAAACTCCATAAACTTAGCTACTACAAGTACATTAGGTGTGCTTGTTCCAATTTAGAACAACCCAACTCAAGGTTATGAGTGGCAACATCCTTTCAATCCATTAGTAGTCCCAAAACAATAGATTAGATCTAGTCAGTGGGCTATGGTGGGACAAAGGCAAATGTAGACTAAATGTGTGTTTTTGAATCAACAAGTGGATGATGCTACCATGTTTCATGAACTATCTGGTTACATTGAAAATGAAGAAGACATGCAGGTGACAATGGATACATAATAGCATAGGAGTAGTGAAAATGATGGAGGATTGTTTCAAGTTGAGGCCAAGCAAAATAGTGAAATTCTAGCCCATGAAGAAGAACATATGAGTAGTCCTATATTGAAGAGTGTAGAGGACTTGGAGGAGGCTCATTTATGGGATGAACTTGATGTTTTCTGCTTAAACATGGATAGTAAATTAGTGCCTCTAAATGAGGTAAACACTGAGCCATTTCAACAAATTGAGGAGGCATTCATTCCTTCAATTGACATACAAGGATCAGAGCATTCAGACTAGTAGTATCTAGAGCTAGAATCAGAGTAGAGGCATGTCATTTCAAGGGGATGCCCTATAATGCATTTGGCCCAAATGGGGACATATCATGAAGATTCACCTTATGTCATGATCACTCCTGAGCATGAAGTTGAACATCAAAATAAGTGAGATCAACCCATTTATCCATTTCTAGGCAGTTGCATCAACAATCAGTTCAAGTGGGTAAGTGAGTTCATTCTCTTTATGGGGGAAGTGTTTTGTCAATTTGTTGTATGCCCATCCCTCCCCCACCTCCTATTAACTATCCACAAGCATGTAATACATTGTAAATTGTTGAGAAAGGGTAGTTATTTTGAAAAACCAATTAATGGCTTTGTTTAAGGTTAGTTTATGTGTAGGTTAGTTTTATTTCTATTTTAGGTTTCCTTTCGATAAGTGCCCTTGCACTCTACTACATTCTCATTGGGAGAATGCATGCTTGGTTTATTTGTTTTGTTCCTAGAGGCATGCTCAATCTATATTGACCAACCTTGTTCTTATTGCTAGGTGTTTGACTCTGTGCCCAATGGATGGATAGGCCTCTAGATCCTAGTGTTTAGGTAGGCAAACACTCCTACATAGTCACCAAAATGTTATCCTATTTTGCCCCCTTGGCCAAATAGTCTAGGATCCATGAAACCCTATTGTTTTCACCCTATGGGATGTAATTCAAAACTACCCAAATTGACTAAGTCTCAAAAATCTTGAGTTTGCTTTGTGTTTTCAATATTGTCAGAGTTTCAGAGTTTAGATTTATGATCTTCAACATTCCATCCTTATCATCTATGAACTCTGCTCCTTTGCCTTCAAAGTTGCCTAAGTATTCAATGTTTTTCAGAGGTTGGAGTTCAAACCTTCCCTCTTTTCCCTTCATTTCTTTGGAAGGAGAAGGCTAGAAGACTGGAGGGCTGAACTCTAAACCTTTCCTTTGTAAAAGTGGCTAAGTGTTTTTGCATCAGAGTTTGACCTTTTCCCCTTCCCTCTTCCTTTCCTTTTGGAAGCTGGAAGGTGAAAATCCCAAACCTTGACTCCCGATGGACACATGGCATGATCTTGTAGCATTCTGTCATTCTGCCAAGTTCTTTTGGTGGCCCCTCACTTGTTTGTGGAACCATGGAATGTTGCCACATGGTACTAACATCATCAAAAAGGTGGAAGGCCTATTGACCTATTTTTCCTCTAGCAGGAGTCAAAATAATTCAAGCAGGATCAGTCAGTATGCATATCCCCATGAAAGCCATATTTGTAATCCGGAGGTCTCAACCCAAATTTCAAAAGGGTCTGAATCTTGCCTGAGGAAGCTTACCATGTGAAAGAGCTTGAAAAAATAGGCAAGCTTGCTTTTTACATCACCTTGATATTCGCTAAAAAGAGGAAGTTATGTGGGGTCATCATCTGGTCAAGCCCTGATGTTCTAATATCGGGTCATATTTCTAATATCAGGTGATATTTTGAACATCAGGTGATATTTCTAAATATCATCCTATCCCAAATATCATGATGATGCCGTCAAGGCCCGAAGGGGGTCATATTTGTTGGATTTAAGGCATACAACTGAGAGGGGGGGTGAATCAGTTGTATAAAACTTCTTGTTCTTTCAAACACTTGATTCTTCGTTGTTAGTTAACAGCATATCAATTAATCATCCATGAAAGCATAATACATAAACACAAGAGCAGATAAACATCAACACATTGAACACCAAGATTTTGACGTGGAAAACCTAGTTAAGGGAAAAACCACGGGGTGATTAACCCAAGGATTATTCTCTGTTAGAAGAATAAAAAAAGGATGGCACTTGCCAATTAGGGCTCACTGCCCGAGCACACTACTCACAAAGAGGCCCACTACCTACAAGGAGACACACTGTCTACAAAGTGATAAGAATCACAATCTTGAACTGGAGAATGACATCTCTACCATGTCCGGATCAGTTCCATTTAAGCCCAAAAACCTCTGCTCTGCCTTTCGCACTTCTCTTCGCTATGCCACACTCATCCACACAATCCACACTTGCGAAATGAACTCACAAACCTTTATTTATACAAGACATCAACTTAGGAACAATCATCTAAGTCGGCAATCAACCATAAGAATATCTGCAAGATGAATAACACATCTGGTCGGCCACCATAAGAACATTCGCAGGATGAACAACTCATCCGGTCAGCTAAACAGAGCAAGCACTTCATCCGGAAGAATATCTTCAATTCCGGGATCTACTATCAATGTGGACCAACAACACAACCTCAACATGATCCAAGAACCTTCACAAGCCTGCCTGAATGACCAGGTACATCCGCATTTCCTTTACTTACTGAAATCTCTTATCCTCCTTATCCGGAACTTCAAGAACACTGTCTGTCGCCACTGTCATAATGCAAGAGGTACTTCCGGACCTCCAAATCATACACAACTCAAGATGGCACATCACAAGGACATCCCAAAGACTCCTTCCAATCCACAGATTAGGATTATATAGTTCCGGACCTCACCAGACCTTTTTGTGATCCTCTGTCACCTCTGAATACTTGTCGGAACCGGTTCTACACCGACAGCCACAACTCCTTCAGATCTTCATGCAGACCTCTGAAATCTTAACTGAAGCATCTCAAGACTCATATCTACAAACCCTTTAATCCGCATCCTTCGGTTCGCATCCTATACAGTACATTTGCCTTCTTCTCATCACTGTTCTTTACTGTTCCTGACTGAGGCTAATTTTCTCAATATCCTCAGCACACTGCTCATTGAATCCTTCTTGTCAAAGCAATATGAGTATGTTGACATCAATGACAACACTGGTTTACCTCATACTTGCAACAATATTTTCTTAGCATCAGTTAGCATTTGAAGATCATCCTGATGTTCGACATGAAGGTGACATCATCAGGATGTTTGCGGACATGATCATCTGGATCATCGGCGAGACATATGAGGTCGGTAGAGCAGGAGGAGCTTCCTCCAATGCATCAGTTTACGTTGAAGAGGTTGAATATCATCATCAGGTTTCTTCAGGATGAGGATGATATTTCCAAATATCAGGTACCTTACAAATATCGCTCTTACTTCTGAATATCACCCTACTCTAATGTGCTGATGATGTCACCTAGATATGAGGAAGTATGTTGTATAAATGTGCTCAGGAGGATCTTTCCTCTATGACATGCTGCTAATGTCATCCTAACTTTCAAACATCAGGGTGATATTTTATATCATGTTACTTCCGTCAGGAGGATATTTCACAGTAGGAGGATATTTCATTGCCGACGGAACATGATGAGGAGGAGGATGATGATGAGGCTCATGATGATGCCGTCGGGAGAAAAATCACCAACATTATATATGCTCATGGCTTAGCTTATGAAGTGATGGAGGCATCTCCTCTAGGTGCATGTGGGATAATCAATTCCCGCAGAAATTTGAAAATATCAGGATGATGACCTTTTGGCAGGAATTCTTCAGGAGGGTTCTCACTTCTAGTTTTGGATCTGGATCTGCATGTCGGTTGAGTGGACCTTTTTAGCGGCAACTTTTTGAGTTGGTGAGGATATTCTTTGCATTCAATGCTGCACAAGAGGGCACAGCTCGCATTAATGGCCCAAAATATCCCGCCACCTCTTCATCTCTAGTCTTTTCTCCGCTGCCTGATTGTCAAGAACTGTCAGAAGCAGCTACTCGCATTCAAGGCTAGGTTATCCTCTGCCATTTTGAGGATCAGATCGATGACACATCTGTTTACATTAAAGACTCAGAAATATCTTCCATCTGCCCCAGTTCCAGATTTTGACGCCATTACTCCTATCAGCTGGATGTCCTTTCAAGGATTTTGTAACCGACCTCAGCTCTCTGAGCGGATTTTGTAACTGACCTAGGTTAGTTTTTGAAATGCTATATAAGCTAAGGCTTATGATGTAAAAAAGGGTTGGAAAGTTTTTGGAGCATCCTGTCCTCCCTATTTCCAAACAGAACTTTTCAGGCTGTAACCTTGCCTTTCATTAGATATATGAAAGCTATTATGCCTTTTGCTGATTTCTCTATCTCTGTGTGAATCTGCATATGGTTGTCTGTGAATATCTCTTGTTCCTCTCAATCATCTTGCTCCTTACCTCTGTTAGAATCATCTATTCTATGTATATTTGCTTGCTGTATCTGGTTGTGCTATGCATGCTTCAGTTTTGCAAAGGTTCTTTAAATCTGTCTAGTGCATCACCCTTTCATGTTTTAAGTGTTGTTGCTTTATCTTTCATCTCAGTACATTTCTTCCCATTTTCACCCCAAAAATATAGTAGTTTTAGGTGATAACTAGACAAGGAAGCCGGCCTTCTCCGAAGGTTTGATCTCATTTAGCAAAGTCCCACACTTAGAGATCAATCCCATTGTGTCATTGGAATGCTTGGAGTCCCATTCAAGTAAGGTGCAATTTCATGTGACAACAAGGCCCAAGGGCTGAACTCTGTTGAAGCTTTCAAAATGCAGCCAAGTCCAAATTCTTGCAGGGCTTAGACTTCTTCTCTTATCCTTTCTCTGTGAAGGCAAAGGCCGAAAGACCCAAAGTCTGAATTCTATCGATTTAAATATTCAAAGGTATACACTAGTAGAGTCAAGGTTTCTCTCCTTCCTCTTCTAGGTTGTGAAGGTGATAAGGCAAAAGGCCTGAGCTCTGATGTCTAATATGTTAGATCTCAAACTTTTTACCTCTGGGGCCATTTTCCACTGTGAAAAATGCGACGAGACTACTCAATGATCCTCCTTGTCACCATTAATGGATCTTCAGAGGCCAATTTCATGTGGGAAATGGATTTCTCATCCCCCCATGCTATTATTCCTCATTTTCATTCAATTTATGTACTCACAACATGGACGGACCTCCTATTGCAATGGATTTCATGGGTAAAGCCATGTGGGCACACTCCAAGGACACTAGACAAATTTATTGTGGCATGGGTGATGGTTCTTTCTTCTTGACTTATCATTCCACATCCATAGCTGCTATAGTGCGATTGTAAAAGCTATATATGCATGTATCACAAATGTATTTTGGGTTGGTTGGTTATTGTTCTGGGTTGTTATGTTGCCGGATAATTTTTTGTTCCAGGTCTTATAATGCGATTGCAAGAACTAGTAGAATTTGACACAGTGTGCCTGCAGCTAGGCCTTTGATGTCTTCTATTTTGGTTCACTAATGGATGTAATGGTTATTTGACCTCTATGATCAATATAAAATAAATTTTTCCTCCCTCATTGTTCTTACACTATTTATTTGATATATATAAGTTGTGTATTGTGGATAAAATGGTCCCTTTCATACTTTCATCTTTTTGCCCTAACCTCTGCTTGAATTCCTTTGAGTCTATGTGATTCCCCTTCATCATTTGAGATCATTACTATGTTATGTTAGTGCAATCCAACACAGTAAATATTGGTGCATCACCATTCCCCTTTTTATTTCCCTCTCTCCCTTTTCCTTGATGATCATTAGTGTAGGTTTAGTTTATTTCTCTGAGCCTTAAGCTTAGAAAGAGGAACTAGCCTTCTCTAGAGGTATGATCTCATCTGCAAGGTCCCACACTTTGAGATCATTTCCATTGTGTCATTAGAATACTTGGACTGTCTCCAAGTAGGGTGTAATTTTATGTGATAACAGGTACAACTAGAAACCCTATTTTGGATAGCACATTTGTGTTTGTAGGTCTAGAGGATAATGAAAATAGGGAAGAACAAATCTTCATGAAAGAGGAGGCTACAAAATATACATGCTAAGAGGAAGGTATGGAGGTGCTAGCATGTGCACTAGATGTTAGAGAGATATTAGGCCAAGAAGAGTAGAAGAGTCATTACTTACATGAACTTATAATCCTCATCATCAAAACATGTTCTCGCAAACTATGGAATTCTTCCTTTATATTTCCCTTTCGGAAAAATTACCTCACTGCAAACTCTTTTAGCATCCGCAGTGGTTTGTGAACTAATAAGTTAACTGAAATAGAATTAAGATTATCCTTTGAAGATTTTATTCTTTCGGCAAATTCACCCATATACAAACTAAAGACACTTTTGGTAAATCAACAAATATTTGAACCTACGAACTCTTTTTCAATATTTTTCCTAGTTTGAGAACTTGAAACTTCGCTGAAACAAACACCTTTTGTCTTCTAAAGGAGTTCAAGAACTAAGAATTTTACCGAAAGAGTAATGTTTTTAGAAAATTGGTAATCCATGAAACTCTCAAACCCTTTTTGGTGAAACTTTGACTTAGTGAACTGAAGTCTTCACCGAAATACTCCATATGAATATTTTGACAAGCTTTTTGATGAATTGGTAAAAGATCAAACTCATGAACTTAGTTTCAATAGATCTTCTAGTTTGCTAATTTGCATTATTGCCAAAAAGTAAAACTTCTTCCTTTGCAAAGCTTCTGTAATGCCCCTCCATTCTCACTGTGGATGTGTAATTTAATGATTATCAGCTAAGTTGACTCAGAAATGGGGGAAGATCTGGGGAAGAAGGAGAGGGAGTTGCAAGATCCAAAACTAGAGAGAATATAGTTGGCTTTTCATCGTATATTTAACAATTCTTCTTTTAAGAGGTAATTATTATTCTCATGACCTTGATCAAGTAGATTATTTATCTCTCTCATTAGTAATACTAGAGGAAGCAATACATTATGATTGCTTAATCTCATTTTGATTTTTATACTCTATTGTTACATGATCTTATGTCTTTGTTCACTTTCTATTAGTGAGAGAGGTGATTTATGTATCTTCCTAATCATGATTGAGTAGAAGTTTTATTTTGAAAATATAAAATCTTAATTGGATGGATTACTCAGTTATCTTGCAATTTTCTTTTATGCATAATTTTCCTGTCAATAAGATAAATTGTCATAGGAAAGCCAAATCTTTTATACCATATGTCTATAGGAGTTTTCCCATCCTGTACTTCTATCAAACCTATCTTTTAGTTTTCATATGTTTGAAGAATGTCCTTCTACGTGCCCTGCATTCTACCTGGGTCACGATTTAATACTATCAAAGATTTTGTATCCAATATATTCCATGATATATCTAATCTTGAAGACTATAAATTCTTGGAGAAACTACCAACTGTTACATCTATTACTGTCAGATCTTTTTCCACAAAAAATCAATCTATTTTGAGAAAGCCGACGTTAACTCCTGCCATACGTTATTAATAAATTAGTAATTATATTCCTAGGATGAAGAAAGTGGAAGGGGGGATGGATGCCTGGCAGTTGCAACTTCAACATCTAATACAAATTCCCCTTCAAAAATGCTTTATTGGTTGTCCTTCGCCTTAATAGAGAAGGCCACAATTTGTCTCAGCCAAAGGAGAGCATACTATGATAAAGTTTAGGATGTCCTCCTGATAGTCATGCCGACCAGAAGGTTAGTAAGGCAATTTAACATCTCTATCTATATTTAAAGAAATCATCTTTATTGTATACATCCTGGTACAACATGAATCATTACTAGATATCTCTACCAGTAACTAAATTCCATATCAAGAAACGGAAGATTTACGGTTGCTGTTAATGGGGTGCTACACCACCTTCTATTGCTGATGTGTTTAACCTTCAATGGAGACTATTATTATGTCATGTATATGGCTTCTTATGACACCATTCTTTGTGCTAGTATGGCCCTGCAGTGTCATGTCCTTATTAATCTTGAGTTTATTCTTTTGCTGCTTGTGCAGCAGCCCTAGTATCTCTACCTAGGCAACCAAGCGTAAAAGTAACCTCCTAGTGCTATTTTGTTCTTTCATGCACATGGCTCTTTATTGCAGATTAGTTTGTGTATAGAGGAGGGGTAAATGTATGCTTCAGCACCATGTGTGCATTATAAGGAGACCCTATTCTATTGAAAAAATAGAGTATTAGAAATGAAACAGAGTGCAGCAAAATATAAAGAAAAAACTTGAATCAAGTATTGAGCAGCAACTTGCACAAAAAATAGATAATGTTCATTAATTACAATGGCAGCCTTGTTGCTATATTTATTACATTCATGGAAATCTCTAAAAAATCTTAGAATGGCTAAGAGAAGTGTCGAAAGGGAAAAATCTAGATGTTTCTATTTAGAGGTGGAAGTTTCCATATTCTGGAACTTTCCATAAAGAAATAAACATTATGTCCAACACCCCCCCATAATGTTTATTTGGAGAAGATAATTACAAAAGATCACTATATAGTAACTTCCTTAAGATTTAACAAGTCTCTAAATTTGATAAATTTCACTTCAGGTAGTGCTTTTGTAAATATGTCAGCAATTTGATTTTCTGTTCCACAGAATTTTAGCTCCACCACTTGATCTTCTATCAGATCATGAACAAAATGATGATGCACTTCTATATGCTTTGATCTAGCATGATAAATTGGATTTTTTGCTAGCTTGATAGTACTCTGATTATCACAGAAAATAGTAGTTGGACAAACTTGTGGATGTTGAGTTTCTTCAAGTAGTCTTCTAAGCCATAATGCTTCTTGAGATGCCTTTGATGAACCAACATATTCAACTTCTGTAGATGATAGTGATACTGTTGCTTGTTTCTTGCTGCTCCAAGAAATTGGTCCTGACCCAAGATGAAACATGTACCCTGAAGTTGATTTTCTATCATCAATATCACCTGCATAATCAGAATCTGTATATCCAACTAATGTTGGCTCTCCTCCATATTGGTACTCAATTCCAAGGTGATAAGTGCCTTTAATAAATTTTAATATTCTCTTAGCTGCTTTCCAATGCTCAATGTGTGGATCTGACATGTACCTGGATACAATACCAACTACATATGCAATGTCTGGTCTAGTTATGGTGAGATACAAAAGACTCCCAACTAATTGTCTATATAATTTTCCATCCACCTTCTTTTGAGTAGAATTAGCACTCAACTTTAAGCCTACTTCACATGGTGTATTAGATGCTTTACAGTCAGTCATATTAAACTTTTTCAAGACATCAAGAGCATATTTGGTTTGAGACAACATGATTCTTCCTTCTTCTTGCCATACTTGCATACCCAGAAAATAGTGCATCAACCCTAAATCAGTTATTTCAAAAGCTTGTTTGAGTTGATCCTTAATTATTTCAATATTATGTGTGTGATCCCCTGTAATAATCAAGTCATCCACATACAATACAATAATAACAACTTTACCATCACTATGTTTTACATACACATCTGGATCAACTTTACTTCTTTTAAATCCTGCATTTATAAAGTACTCATTTATTTTGGAGTACCATGCCCTTGGTGCTTGCTTAAGACCATATAATGATTTTTTTAATCTACACACTAGATGTTCTTCACCACTTTTAACAAATCCAGGTGGTTGTTGCATGTAAATTTCTTCTTGAAGATCACCATGTAGAAAGGCACTTTTTACATCCATTTGATAAATTTTCTAGCCAAATTTTGCAGCTAGAGCAACTATTGTACGAATTGAACTCATTTTAGCGACTGGAGCAAAGGTTTTAGTATAATCAATACCTTTTGTTTGTGAGAAGCCTTTAGCCACAAGTCTTGCTTTATATTTTTCAATAGCTCCATCTGATGTGAACTTTACTTTGTAGGTCCACTTGCAGCCAACCACACTTTTACCTTTTGGAAGAGTTGTCAATTCCCAAGTTCCATTTTTCATCAAAGAATTGTATTCATCTTGCATTGCTTCTTACCATTCTTCTTTCCCTTTTGCTTCCTCATATGTACTTGGAGTGTCAACTTGCATCACCTTAGTCATAAGAGCATAGTTAGCAAACATATTTCTAGGGCATTCTTGGTATATTTCTTGAATGATTCTAGTCTTCTGTGTGTCGTCATCATCACTTTCACTTGATGTTTCAATTTGTGTTCCTTCTCCTCCTACAGAAGATTGCACACCTTGATTTTGAGCATTAGTATAAGTAGACTTATCTTCTTCAATCAATATTGGAAAGTAAGATAATGTAGGAGAATGTTCACTTTCAATATCTTCATCAAACCATACATTCCTTTTGATATAAATTTCATTTGTTTTAGGATTATATAACCTATATCCTTTTGATTCCTCACTATACCCAACCATTATGCACTTTTCACTCTTTCTTTCTAACTTGAAAAAAGTAAGATAATGTAGGAGAATGTTCACTTTCAATATCTTCATCAAACCATACATTCCTTTTGATATAAATTTCATTTGTTTTAGGATTATATAACCTATATCCTTTTGATTCCTCACTATACCCAACCATTATGCACTTTTCACTCTTTCTTTCTAACTTGCTCCTTTTTTCATCAGGGATGTGGGCATATGCATTACATCCAAAGACTCTAAAATGAGATACTGTAGGCTTCCTACCACTCCATGCCTCTTCTGGTGTTATATTCAAAACTACCTTAGTAGGTGTTCTATTCAAAATGTAAACTGCAGTACAAATTGCTTCAGCCCAGAATTTAACTTCCATATTTCTAAAGTGAAGCATGCACCTAGCCATTTCTATTATAGTTCTATTCTTCCTTTCTGCAACTCTATTTTGTTGGGGTGAGTAGGAGACTGTTGATTCCTTCTTTATACCATGTTATTTACAAAAATCTAAAAAAACTTTGTTCATATATTCCATACCTCTATCTGTTCTTATTATCTTCAGAGATCTTCCACTTTGATTTTCAGCCAATGCCTTAAACTCTTTAAACTTATCAAACACTTCATCCTTCTTTTTTAAAAAATAAACCCAAATTCTTCTAGTATAGTCATCAATAAAGGTGAGGGCATACCTTGATCTTGCAAGAGATGGTGTTCTGAAAGGACCCATTACATCACTATTAACCAAATGTAAAGGAGTCTTTGCTCTCCATGATTTACCTTGTGGGAAACTTTCCACATGTTGCTTTCCCATAGCACATCCTTCACACACCTTGTGACTTGATGAGATTTTTGGAAGCCCATGCACCATATATATTTTCTCCATAAGCTTGAGGCTTTGATAATTGACATGTCCCATATGCTCATGCCATAACCTGCTCATATCATTATATTTGGCAATAGCACACATATTCTCATTTCCACATTTAGAAGTAAATTCTTGAAACCTATATAATCCATTCTCCATTTTACCAATTGCAGTCACTTTGTAGTTATTACTCACATCCTTGATCAAACATTTGTCATTGTAGAATTCTATTTTATACCCCTGATTTGCAATTTGAGATACAGAAAGAAGATTTATCTTCAATTCTGGAACTAACTTCACATTTTTGAACACACCATTATCTACTTTAACATTTCTAGTTCCTTTAACTTCCAAAGCACTATTATTCCCCAAATATATTTTCTCTGGATTGTTATCATTTCTTAGTGATGCAAATTGTTCTTTATTATAACACATATGCTGTGTGGCCCCAGAATCAATAACCCAGTCATCTTTATAAGAATCATTTGCTTTAAGTGCAATACAGAGAGCATTACTTTTAGAATCAAAATTTTTTGTAAACTTATTTGTCTTCCTTTCTGTATCTTTGATCCTCTTATAGCATTCATTTGCTTTATGACCCAACTTACCACAGTAATTACATTTCCATTTGCTTCTATTATAATCCTTGGCTGGAGTATACCTATTGTCATACTTCCAATTTTTCTCTCTTGAATGATTTTCTTGTGTACTTCTGTAATTTTGTTTCCCTCTTATTATGAAAGCTTCATCATTAAATGACTCCCTTTCTTTGATTTGACGTTTTTCTTCTTGCACTAATTTAGCACATAACTCTTCATATTTTATGCTCTTTAATTTATCAGCAGTATCTAGCCCTCTTATAAATGATTGATAAGATCTTGGGAGACTTTGTAAAACTATTTGCACAAAATCTTTTTCACCTATATCCTTTCCAAGAGAAGCAAGTTCATTTCTCTTTTCCTTTAATTTACTTAGATGAGGGACTAACTCTTGTGAATTTGATAATTTCATGTTGTATAGTTCTGCAGTGAGGGTTAGAATCCATACATCACCTGAATTTTCATATGTAGTTTTCAAAATATCCCACACTTTAACTCCACTTCTTTCATTGCGAACTTCTGGAAAAACTTCTTCTGAAAGTGTAAGCTTGATCAGTGCTGCTGCCCTCTTATCTCTTTTATCCCAATCTTCTTGATCTTTTCCACTGTTTGCTGGTCTTTTTTCACTACCATTAACAATTTCAAAGCAATTTTGAAGCGTTAGAAAAATCTCCATACGAGACACCCAGTCATAATAATTTTTGCCATTTAATTTAATTGTAGGTAAAGGAATACCAATTGAATCCATTGTATCAAATTCCCTCTTTTTAAGATGAGAATTAAAATTAGAAATCTCTCACCAATTTCTGCTGATTTGATTCTTCTCTTTGCTGGAATTTTTTTTTTTCTTCACCACAAACAATGGTGATCAGCCTCCAATCACACAACCTGCATAATGCATAGCCAACACTACAAAAACCATAGATTACAGCCCCAAGATTTGAGAGGGCTCTGATACCATATTGAAAAAATAGAGTATTAGAAATGAAACAGAGTGCAGCAAAATATAAAGAAAAAACTTGAATCAAGTATTGAGCAGCAACTTGCACAGAAAATAGATAATGTTCATTAATTACAATGGCAGCCTTGCTGCTATATTTATTACATTCATGGAAATCTCTAGAAAATCTTAGAATGGCTAAGAGAAGTGTCGAAAGGGAAAAATCTAGATGTTTCTATTTAGAGGTGGAAGTTTCCATATTCTGGAACTTTCCATAAAGAAATAAACATTATGTCCAACATATTCTTTCTCAAGTCATATTTCAGCAATGTCCATAACCTCCTGGGATCTTCTATACTGCACTAATCAACAATATACTATGTGGCTATGAATCTCCTCTTTCCTTGCTGCAGATGTCTTCTTACCTCATTTAAATCTTCTATTACTGATTTAGCATGGGTGGGTATGATCACATTGTCAACTATTCCTTCCTAAGGTTGATTTGTGCCATAGATGCAGAAATGTGCCAGTGTGATTAGGTTCATAACCTAACTCTTGAAGTTTTGGCACATAGTAGTCATCGTTAGATTTTGAAAACCACCACAGCAATTCTATCTCAAATACCATTTTCATTATGGGTAGACCGAGTTTGAAGAATACAAGCTCCTCTCCTGTTGACTTGCGCAAGCACTTCATCTATTTTAATAATCCTTCATCAAATCTATTTTGTGCATATCTTGCAATCACTACAGTCTTTAAGACATTTTATCAAACACTTCACTTGTTTGTGTATTAATATTATACATGCTTATGGACCAAGATACTTTCCACTACCACTTTTGAAAAAATAAACCCCCTTCCGTTATGCTTCCAAGGATGTCCTCTCATTATTATAGACCAAGTTTATATTTTAGTTTTTTGTTATTTACCAACGTCAACAATCTCCACTATGTTGTCTCTAGGTAATGTTTTATGCCGTTGGTTCACATTCTACACAACAATTTCTGTCACACCAATCTTGGCAAATTAACAAGTAAATTGACTCTACTCCTACCTCAATTGACTTCTTCTCAGCAATATCTTCTTCCGCAGAGTTTTAATTTGCTTATGGTAATTTCTACCTTGCAGAGTAACTAGGCAATGACTTACCTCCTTCGAAGTATGGTAGTAATTATGTTACTGTCTTATCATCTAGCTGTAGCTCCTTCCCTCTTGTTTGATTTTCAGCCATAGGCTTGTTTTTATTTTTCCATACACTCCGTATATCTTCAAGCCGATTTGTTTTGTCATGATTAGACCTTTCCTTATATAAAATGGTAATTGCTATACTTATAACTCATAAGAAATTGCCATAATTTGACAAAACATTTCCTCATAATATTATGACTAAGATTGCTATATAATAATATTAAGAATATTCTACATATGTTTAGTGGTAACAACTTTACATTGGCATGATAACTATCACTATCCATTTACGTCTTGAATCTTCCTTTTAATAGCTGAGTAGCAATTTTTTTAGAGGCTTTGAATTAAGTTTAAGACTTGAATTCTATTAGAAGGAATCCCTTAATCTTTATAGATGGCGGCCAGATAGGTGAGAGAAATATATTTTGTTGTAATGCATGGAAACTATTAATCAAGTTTATGTGAATATTAACTTTACGTAAGTTTCTTAAGGAATGCTATATATTTACACTCTTGATGGTTGTTTAAAACCTGAGCATTTGCTTACAAGTATATCTTGTTTACGTAATTTTTAAGTCAAACAATGGACTAAGTTTATAATGTATTGTTAAAAAAAATGGAGTGGGTATTGTAATCCTTCTTTATTGCAAATAAGATATATTGTAGGTAAGAAGATTATATGAATCTAGTGAATTTTGACTTTATCAAAAATAGTAGTTAAGGGAAGGTGTGGATTCTTTACGTTAATAAATATTGGATAGGTATGTTTGATCCCAACCATGATGGATTCTTTGGGATAAATAGCAAACAAATTGGAAATTAAAGGTTTTAATGTTGAAATTCTTAGATTTAGAGATTCAATGATTCTTGTTGATTTATGCTTAGTGATCATTATGCTATTATAATGTTCAAAATATTAGTTGTATTGTTCTAATCATATACATTTTCGTTTAAGTCCATATGATACAAAATGAACCCTTTTATCTCTATTATGACTATTACCTAGTTTACGTGATTTTTAACAATCTTTGGTTAATTATAGTTTAGATTTGATGATTTATTTATGCATGCACAATGTTGTTTCCTACTTCCTTCTATGATATTATTTTTAACCAGTATTGTGAGTGTTCTTGAGTAGTAGGTACAGATTCTCTTAGACTACTTAGTATTAGAAACAGTGTTAAATATTTTTACAAATTTTTATATGAGAAGCACTATAAGATTTAATTATCTAGGTTATTAGATTTTGAGTAGTGAACCCTTATTATATTTTAAGTAGTGAACCCTAAATTATACTAAGGAGTTGGAATCAGTGGTAATTCATTTAAATTGTGTAATAAAAGTTGGTTATGAAAGTATGTTTTGAAATATGTACGAATGAGATGATGTCAATATCATAAGAATAATATCATAAAAACTTTGATTTAAATGAAACCATCTGATGGTTGCAAGTTCAAGTCCTAAACTACGAAGTCTTTGCACTATGCGTACATAGGAAAGGCCATCATGAGCCCCCAAGACATTAGGTCGGCCCCTTAGGGCCTTAGGTTGCCACTTCATGGAATTGATTTTTGTGTAACTAATAATCATGCAGGAATAATGTTTCTTTAGATGTGCATTATGAGACCTTTAGCCATGCAGGACTCATAAGCTAAGGAAGCACCTTCCCAATTGGCATATGGATGATCATCTGGTATTAGGGTAAATGGGTGTACATAAGTATAATTTAAATTTGATATATTGTATCTAACATTTCAATTACGATGAATGTGATACACTCTGTTATGTAATCTAAGCTTTACTAAGTTAAGATTTGTAAATTGTATCTATTACACAATTAATTTCATTATTGTTACCTATTAATATTTTCAGAGATAAGCATTACAAAAAGTGTGTGTGTGTGTGTGTATGTTCAATTGATGCATTTAGACTTAGAAGAAACCATGGTTATTTTGATCGTGTTCATTTGTAGTAATGAGTTTTTGTATATGGTTGAATATTGCTTAATTTCAATAATGCAGTCATGTTATCCCTAGAGATGTTAGTTAACATGCTGAATCAGACTATGTTATAGTTTGTTAATATTATTTCTATTTTTTTTAAAAAAACTGCCTTTTTATTCCTTTAGTTGACTTATCTTTAGGGTTGCATGGTGGGGCATTACATTTGGTATCAAAGCCATGTTTCAGCACTGGGATCTCTGGTTAATGTGGCTGCCCACATAATTCTTCTTATGCATGTGATAGGAACCCTTGTGTTGGAGACCATACTTTAATCTAAACACCTAGCTTGATGTATTTGATAGATGATGATGATATTGACATTCAGTGTCGTAGAAGAGTAGAGTGAAAGAAATTTAGAAAAGGGAAGTGGATAGTAAGAAATGTTATGATTTTGAATCACATTGGTTATGGAAGTAAATTCATTTATGATAGTAATGGAATTGTGTATGTAAGTGTAAATCTTTCCCTGTAAATGTGAGAAACCAGTGATTGTGCATTGGTTGAGTGTTGTGCATATCCCGTACTTGCTTTGTGTACCTATGGGATGGTGATACCAGGTACCCATCCATGGGGAATATGTCTATTTTAGGTGTGGAATTAACCATACTATTATGTGTGTTTGTATGTTTTTCACCTGATTGAGGGCCAACCCTTGTGTGGTTGAAAATATATATATAAAGGAGTAGCCAAAAGTTAGATTCATAGATTCTATTCTTTGGTGCTCTAGTCCCTCAGTCTGTGAAGGGGTAGTAATAGCCACAAAGTTCTTTGGGTGGAATGTACAGTGTACACTTATGACAGCGCAGAGTGGTCCCTCGCTCAACCGAACCTAAGGAAATGTACTCACTACTTCTCCTTATGATGGATCAGGGTACTTGATCCATATGTGTTAGCCTAATTGCCATAGTTCTTGAGCATCTAGATGGTATTCCTTGGATGATCATTTACCTTGTCTTCATGAAAGGTGTGATATGCCACATAAGTTGTCAGTTGGGGGCCAGGGTCTAGGACCTACATGGACAACCCAACTGGAACTATGTGATGACATGAGTTGTCACTTGGGGGCCGGGGTCTAGGACCTACATGGATAACCCAAGTGAGACCATGTGCCCCATGTATATTTTGAGGTCCAGCATGTGGCGGGAGATTTGTTACCCATGTTGAGACACATTTCATATTTGCACATATTCTGACATGATGCAATAGGTATGATGCCACACCCCACTGATGTTCCAAAATAGTGTTGGTGATGATGTCATGTTGCTGATGGTAGCGAGCTGCGCTCGAGGACACGATGCCACATGCTTAGACACGTGAAGGTGCACTATGAGATTGTGTTATAGCCTACTTGTGTGATGAGTGTAATGGGGCCTCACACACTTGTAGAGGGATACTCATGTTTGCTTTCAATAGTGTTGGGTCAGTTAGCATATGAGTAGGTCCTAGCCATGTATACCTCTGGCTATGGCAAGTACTTATGTGTGCCTTTTCCACAAGGTGTCGCTATGTGGGGTGTGTTTTGTGCATGCCTACTGCGGAGCCACAAACACATTGCCATATGGCATATGGCCAGTACGTGCCTTCTCTAGCTGGCATATGACCATGCCATGCTAAGACATGATGCGGGATGTGGCTAAGGTGCATGTTCCATGTGGACAGCCAAGGAGTGTGTGGGCCACTTGGTTAGTCCATGCCACATGATGACGTGATGCAGGGTGTAGCTGAGGAGTACACTCTGAGCCATGTGGATGGCGTGCTTACTCTGCACCACATCAGGGCTACTACTATAGCTTGATGTTGTTCCCTCCTTCCTTGTTTGGTGGCTAGTATCTAGTCATACAGTGTTTTACAGTGCTATTTCAAAGATTGTGGATATTCCTTATGGTTATTGATGATTTTCTATTGATTGTGAAGGTGAACACTTTGTTTCTATTTAATTGTGATAGTTTTGTTATCACCCAGATTTGCACCCTTGCGTATAGTTGTGAAACCTCGGCAATCTAGAGTAACATGGGAATGATCTCTAAGTGTGGGACTTTGCTAAATGAGATCAGACCTCTGGAGAAGGTCGGCTTCCTTAACTAGTTATCACCTAAAACTACTGAATCTTAAGAGGAAAAGAGAGAAGGAATTCTTTAAAGTGAAGGATGAAACAAAAGCTTGAAAACAAAGGGTGATTCACCAAGTTTAATAAAAGAACCCTCACAATACTGAGGAAATGCACAAGCATAACCAAATATAACAAACAAACATACACAGATTCAATTGATCCTAGCAAAGGTGAGAAACCAGATGATTGAGAGGAACAGAGACATTCACAAACAACCATATGTAGATTCACACAGGACTAGAAATTAGTCCAAAGAGGTAAAATAACTTGAGTGTATTCAGTGGGAAGGCACAGTTACAATATAGAAGGCTATGTTTGGAAACAGAAACCCTGAATGCTAAAAATTTTCCAACCCTATTTACATCATATGAATGCATATATATAGCATTCCAAACTAACCTAGGTCGGTTACAAAAATGTGCTCTAAGAGCTGTCTTAGAAAATATCTACATTTAGTGACTGTCTAGCCACATGAATTATGGTGCTAAATATCTGGCATTGGGTAGATAAAAGATATTTTAAGTCTTCAATGCAAGTTGATGCATCATCGATCCTCAGCAATGCATACCTTAAAATATCTAAAACATGACGGTGGAGAAATATCTTTTACCATCAATGTGAGCAGCTTCTATTACCTGCAAAAATAAATGCAAAAAATATCTGCATCCTGCCCCAAAAAGTCGCTGAAACATCCACTGCTCAAAACATGCGACTCTAGATCTAAAATTGAAAAGTGATAAAAACTCCTGAAAACCTTGCCAAATGAAAGAGGGGACAAAAATATGCATCTTTGTCTCTTACAGCATGTCAAAATTTGCCAGGACGAAGGAGATACAGGTGGTCAAAGTTTTGGTCAACCACCTGTATATATCGCTTTGCATCTGTGTATATATCGCTTGAATTTGCCGCTTGAATCAGCATCCAAAACCTTCTCTGCAACTCCTTTGTATATGCGTGGTGCCTTGTATATCAGACTTGAATTTGCCCTTTGAATTTTGAAATTGTATATGCATACAATTTCCCTTTGTATATGCGAGCCCCACCATTTGTATGTTAACTTGCATGTATGTCTACCGCCACATGGCACTGCCTAACTCGTTACTGAGCTGGTTTAAGGAGCATCACTGAAAACTGTATCTTCCCTTTGCATATTGCAATATACAAGCACAATTGTACATGCAAGCCGCGGACTTCAAATTTTTATGAAAGAGCCTGAAAAGACATTGAAATCTAGCTTGTATACTTCCTTTGTCTATTTTCTTGTATATCACAATATACAAGTGCCAAATATACAAGCCATGGACCCCAAAACTTTATCAATTGCTTTGACTGCTGGGTCGGATCCAGCTTGTATCACTTTCTTTGTATATTTCCCTACATGTTTAAATATACAAAACACTTATACATATACAAGGTGGACCCGAGACCTGAAATGTTGAATTTGATCTTCAATTCAAGTCCACCTTGCATACAACCCTTGTATCTCTGACTTGTATATCGTAATATACAATCGGCCATATATAAGGCAGACCCCAAGACTTTATAAAACAAGTTAAAAATGTAATCAGGTCTGGCTTGTATGTAAACCTTTGTATATCGGCTTTGTATGTGCAAACATACAAGAGAAATATACATTCTACTGTTCATGCTCACTTATATCTTCTAACATACAATCGGCCTTGTATGTGCACAGGCCCCACCTCTTATACATTCGGCCTTGTATCTTTTCATTGCATGTGCAAACATACAACATAATATGCATTTGAAACCCGATATGCATTCAGAAATGCATAAAACTCACCTTTTTCATCATTTTCTAAGGCTGATAGAGATTTGCAAGCCTGCCAAATGTACATTTGAACTATATGTTGACCAAAACCTTGACCATGAATAATTTCTTTATTTGGCCGAATTTCAGGGTGATGTAAAAAGAAAACCTGCCTATTTTTTCAAGCTCTTTCCAATGATAAGGTTTTTTTTAGGCAAGGCTTCTTAAGAAATTTGGCACTTTAAGCTTTATAGGAATATTTTCCAAAGGATTTTTAAGGAAAAGTATCAGGTGAACTGTTTAGCTCTGGACAGGGGAAATGGGTCAACAATTTGGCAACTTCTATGGGATGCTTGCCTACTAAACAAATGGGACCACTGGCCTTAAGTATCCATTGGGTATGGGGTCAAGTCAAAAACATGCTAGAAAGTTGAAAGCTACCCCCAAAACACAAAAAAGGGGAGAGGCCTGCATTCTCCTAATGACAATGCAGCCTTCACAGAAGCACTTAGGGAAAACAAAAATCTAAACTAAGGTGTAGTAGCACTTATTGAAAGCATAGAGACCTAATCTACTGATTTACAAAGCACGCATACCTCAAAACACCTCTTCATGTGTATCCCATTGACCAGGATAGGCAAATTTTGTCCATTCATGCTTGATAACTAAAATGCATTGTGCTCCTTGCATTCAGCAATGAGAAATGGGCCACTCCACATGCTATCGAACTTGGAATGCTTTCCTGGTCTGCTTTTCAATTCATCCCATTTGAGCACCATATCACCCATTCTAAAATTTCTGGGGTTGGCCTTTCTATCAAAATTTCTTTTTGTTTGAAGCTGATGATACTCCATAGTCTTCATGGCTTTATCTCTGCTCTCTTCAAGCTCCATCAGTTAAGCATATCTGACAACCATGGGCTTCAAACATTTCCATCTGATTCATAATGTCTAGTGCTGGTAGCTCCATAGATATAGGTAATCTTGCCTCTTTTCCATACACTAGAAGATATGGAGAGTTCCCCATAGACCTTTTAGGAGTTATTCTATCTGCCCCTAGGGCAAATTTTAGGTTAGTGTGCCAGGTCCTCTGGTTATCTTCCATTGATTTTTTAATAATCTTTATGAGATTTTTATTTGTAGATTCAGCCAAACCATTACCCTGTGGGTAATAATTTGATGAAGTACTCAAATAGATCCCATTCTTAACAGCCCAATTAGTTATTTTCAATCCTACAAAGGCCAAAGCATTGTCTAAGATGATAGACTCGAGCACTCCAAATCAGGAAACCAAATCATGATAAAAATTTAAAACAACATTCTCATTAGATTCCTTCAGAGCCACTACTTCAGTCCACCTTGTGAAATAGTCTATAGCTATAAGAATCCACCTATGGCCTACACTTGATGGTGGGCTAATAGGACCTATAAAATCAATGCCCCATCTCATAAAGGGCTGCTCTACCTGAATTGGCTACAGAGGTAAAGCTGGCAGCCTTTCTTTGCCTACAAAAATGACACACTTTATACATTTTTTGCCCCATGCATGGGCATCCTTAAATAAGTTAGGCCAATAATAGCTAGCTCTCATTACTTTCCATGCATTAGTCCTTGGGACAAAATGGCCCCCTACGGTTCCATCATGCAACTCATGAAGCACTTTATTAGTCTGATCATAATCAATGCATCTTAGCAATACACCATTAAAATCTTTCTGGAAAAGGATGCCATTGATTAGAATGTATGGGATAGACTATAGTCTAAAATATCTTCTTTTGGTCCTGTTTACACCTGTTGGACATTCACCAATTTGCAAAAATTTAGTCATGTCATTGACCCAACTGGTGTCTACTGCTGTTGTATCATTCTGATGCTCTTCTTCAATAGTCAGAAGCACCTCTTCTTATTTTGCTATTTCATTCTCTGAACTGGTAGCGAGTTGTTCACTGAGTCCTCTGCCTCTGACAAGCTTGGTTATCTTGATCTCCACGTCATATTCTATGACTTTGGTTACCCAACCAGCCCTTTTCTAACTAACATCTTTACTCAACAGGAACTCCTTCACACTGGGATGAGCAACCATCAGATGTATCTTATTATTTGAAACAAGATGCCAAAATTTCTTGAGGCTTCTTATCACTACAAGGACATGTTTTTTGATAAAGCTATACCGCTGCTCATACTCCTCCATCCTTTGACTGAAGAAAGCGATTGGTTGCTCAAAACCCTCATTCTGCTGCTGTACCAAAATTGCAGAGATGGTATCTAGACTGCCATAAGTCTATAAAATAAAATCTTTGGAGAAATCAGGTTTACTAGAGTTGGCACAGCTGCTAATGCTTCTTTTATGGATTCAAAGCTGAGTTTAGCCTCTTTCGTCCAACTGAAAACTGTATTCTTCTTTAACATGAACATCAAAGGCTTCAAGAGATTTGCAATATCAGTGATGAATCTTTGCAGAAAATTAATTCTACCAATAAAACTTTGTAGTCCCCTTTTGTGATTGGGTAAAGGTAGCTCCAGAATAGCCCTTACCCTTTCAGGATCAATGGTAATGCCTTCCTTTGATACAACGTACCCTTAAAGCTTGCCTTCATGCACAGCGAATATGCACTTCCTGGGATTGAGAGAGATCCTGAATTCCTTGCATCTTTCAAATACTAACCTCAGATGGGATAAATGCTCCACTGCATTCTTAGAGAAAACCGTGACATCATCCAGGTACACCAGCACTAATTTATACATTAAACCCTTAAAGGCCATATCCATGGCTCTCTGAAAAGTAGAGACAGCATTTGAGATGTCAAAAGGCATCCTTTTGTAGGCCATGGTGCCCCACTTGGTGGTGAAAGTAGTCTTGAACTGATCCCCCTCCTTGACTAACACCTAATTGTAACTAGAAAAACCATCAAGCAAGGAGAATCTTTGAGAGCTAGCCACTACCTACAGAATTTGCTCCATTGAAGGCAATGGGTAGTGGTCTTTTAAGGAGGCTCTATTGAGGTCTCTGAAGTCGACACATAGCCTAATCTCTCCATTCTTTTTTCTCACGGGGACAAGGTTGGAGACCCAAGAAGTATGCTTGATTGGAAAAATGATTTCCCTTCAATTAATTTAGTCATTTCTTTAATCATGAGGGGCTCTAACTTGGGATTTAGAGGCCTTTGCTTCTACCTTACAGGTCTAGTATCTGGTTCTAATTCAATAGTGTACTAGGCAATCTGAGGGTCGAACCCTTTCAGGTCTGAATAATCCCAAGCAAACACATCCTCAAATTCTTGACAGAGAGCAATAAAAGCTCTTCTATCCTCAGCTGAGCAGATTTTACCAATTTTAAGAAGATTACCTTTAAAAATTTCTAGCTCCTTGTAATGCGCTTCTTTAACCTGCATGCTAATCTTGCTTTTCTTCAGTTGATCATCTATACTAAAAATAGATTCCAAGGTTACCAATCCCTTGGGCAACTTGTTTGTTCTCAACTGAACAAAATGATCATTGCCATACTGTTGTTTGAGTTTATCCTGATTGATCACAGAAAATTTATCTTCTTCTAACAAGAAACACAAAATCTGTTCATCACTTTCGAAAACTTGCCAATGAATATTATTGTCAGGGATAGAAGGCCTGTCAACTATTTTGACACGAGGCTGCACCTTTTCTCATTGAATATCACTAGGGATATCAAACTGAGCTCCAATTGTAGCTAACCTATCAGCATGAGAGTTATGGCTTCTTGGAATAGAGATCAGGTTGAAAGCATCAAATTCTTCAATCATGTCCCACACCCTATGTTTGTAGCATTTCAGAACATCATTTTTTGTAAGGTGCAATCCTCTCACTTGATTGACAATGAGCTCACTGTCCCCATACACTTGTAAACATCCTATTTTCCTATTTCTTGCCCACTGCAAGCCTTGGATTAATCCTTCATATTCAGTAGTGTTGTTTGTACATACAAAGGTAAAATGGAAAGAAGAAAAATATTTTTCACCTTGTGGTGATACCAGCATTGCACCACCACCAGATCCATTCTTGTTCCTAGAGACATCAAAATACATTTTCCACACCCCATCTTACTACTCTATCTGCTATTCTGAACCTTTCACAAGATTTGGAATCATTGTTTCAGACTCATGAAGTATATAGATCCCCATACCAGTTTCTTGGATGTGTCCCTCAGGATCATCTACAACATTTTTTGAGGACCACTCCCTTAAGAGTACCTCTGGTATGCTTTTAGCTTGTAGTTCTTGAGCAACAACTAATTCAGGGTCATCAGAAATAATGCAATTTGCATTAACAACACTTGGTGTGTAGGGCTCTATGTGATGATTTGAAAGTAACTCAGATTTTAAAGTTACTTTGGTCCCATATCTGGTCCTGAAAAACATGTGGGACCAGTCTGAGGATAAATATCCTCCTATCTTGGCTGTAAATTCTCTTGATAAGCACATGGCAAAATAAGGAGGCAAATCTATGATGAACACCTCCTATGAAATGGAAACATTGGGACAGGTATGTAGAGTGAGACCTAGGTCTTTTATTACACCCACAGTATTAACAGCTGTGCCATCTAATTGGAGTACACCCTTCTCAAAAGGCTAGTATTTGAGTCCTAATTGGTCTGCAATCTGTTTAGGCATCACAAAACTGCTTGCACCACTGTCCACCATACAGTTGTGTACTAATTTGTCTCCAATTATCAAAGATACATAAAATGGGAGATGTTTAGCACTTTTATTGGGTTATTTACTATTATCCTCAGATGAATTGGTAAGGACAGCCCTATTTGGGTCAATAGTTGTATCTTTAGACACTTTCGGATCAGATAAGGCAGATTGCAATATGTCCTTTTGGCCTGGTATGGCTAAGGAATCCCACATGGACATTGTTACATTCATCTTCTTCATATTTTCAATAATATTGAAGGGTGGAATGGCACTTACCTTCTGATTTGATTTTGTAGCAGCAACCTCTGCTTGTAAAAGAGGCATCTCCCTTGCTGCTGCTGGGTTAATTCTTTGTAGAATATGGGGAATATGTGATGTAGAAGCACTAGCATGTCCTTTCTCTTTATTTGCTGCTTGGTCTACCTCATAACCCCTCTTCTTTGCTCTTGTATTTGCTGCAATTGAGGTGTTATCATTGTTTATGCCACATAATTCACCTTCTTGCCAATTTATGAAAGTAGAATCTCCTTGAGGCTGTTCTTGTTGTTGCATGGCTCTATCATTAGGTGTATTTAACTATGGGACTGCAACATTTTGTACCATTAAATCCTGATTTATGACTCCATTTGAACATGCTGCTTGACTGTGTAGCTAATTACATGGATAGCACCATTCATACTCAGCTGCAAGAATGTTCTGATTAGGAACAAGGTCCCTTACTACATTAATAGGTGCTAGATTATAAGGCTAAAGAGGCCTTTGATTTACATTCTATTTGGCACATTGGTAGTTACTTTGATATGGAGGCCTATTAGCTTGATAAGGCTAATTTTGGCCTTGATATGGCTGTTGATTTTGCCCTTGAGGTTGTGACTGGTAAGATTGTCTCCTCTAGGATTGTTGTTTTTTAATGCTTACTAGCTCATTGCCAAAAGTTTGCAAAATATTTTCTATTTTCTGTTGGTTATTTTTAATATCCTTTAATTCTTGTGATGAGCTAGAAGTAGCAGCTTTAGAGTTGGCAGTACTTGGTAGTGCTACAGTAATAGGTAAAGGAGAGAAATATGGAATTGGTAAAGGCATGGAAGATTGAATTTTAGGGAAGATGGGCATGGGTGGCCTAGGTGCTATTTTTTTGGCCCAAATCAGATTATTCTCTACCCTAATAGCCATTTCATATGCAGCAGGCAAACTAGTACCTCCTAATGATTGAATCATTACTGAAATATCATTGTCCAAGGCTTTCAAAAAATACAAGAATGCATATTCAGCTGGAGGCCTTACCATGGCAGCAATTTTGTCCCATGTCTTCTGGAATTTGAAGTTAAAGTCCATCATTTGCTCCTAAGGAGCTCTCTTTATGGTGGTCATCTGTTCAACCAGTGACAAGTTGTCTGATTTATCCTGAAATTGCTTATTTAACTTATCACCTAGATCATCCCAGGTTGTAATGGTCTGCACTGGTAGGCTCCTAAACCATTGTAATGCTTTTCCCTTGAAAAAAGTAGCTAGTAGCCTGATGGCTACATTTTATTGGGTGATGTGATGCACTCAACATAGAGAAGCCACATCTCTGATGTGCTCAATAGGGGTAGTTTGGACCATAGCAAGGACTACAGGTGCAACTGGCCTGAAACTTAGAGGAGTTGACTATATCCTTTTAGAAGTTGAGGTTCTTACTATAGCTCTACTCTACCTTCTAGGTGAAGATAGCTATAAATATTCAAATGAGCTCAAACTCCTGGTTTGAATCTTTTTCATAAAACATGTATTAATAGGACTGGCCTGCTTGTTCTTCCTCAGTGTGAGTCACCAGATATGCAAAATTTAACCTCTAAAGGTCTGTAATCACTGGCTGCACATCAAAACTAGCAATAGTGATTATTATCTTGATTATGTTTTGACTCTAGTCCCACTGGGCGTGCCAAAGTTGTTACCACCCAGATTTGCACTCTTGTGTACAGTTGTGAAACCTTAGCAATCTGGAGTAACATGGGAATGATCTCTAAGTGTGAGACTTTACTAAATGAGATCAGACCTCTGGAGAAGGCTGGCTTCCTTAACTGGTTATCAGCTAAAACTACTGAATCTTAAGAGGAAACAAGAGAAGGAATGCTTTAAAGTGAAGGACGAAACAAAAGCTTGAAAACAAAGGGTGATTCACCAAGTTTAATAAAAGAACCCTCACAATACTGAGGAAATGCACAAGCATAACCAAATATAACAAGCAAACATACATAGATTCAATTGATCCTAGCAAAGGTGAGAAACCATATGATTGAGAGGAATAGAGAAATTCACAAACAACCATATGCAGATTCACACAGGACTAGAAATTAGTCCAAAGAGGCAAAATAACTTGAGTATATTCAATAGGAAGGCACAGTTACAGTATAGAAGGCTCTATTTGGAAACAAAAAGCCTGAATGCTAAAAATTTTCCAACCCTATTTACATCATATGAATGCATATATATAGCATTCCAAACTAACCTAGGTCAGTTACAAAAATGTGCTCTAAGAGCTGTCTCAAAATATATCTACATTTAGTGACTGTCCAGTCGTAGGAATTATGGTGCCAAATATCTGGCACTGGGTAGATAAAAGATATTTTAAGTCTTCAATGCAAGCTGATGCATCATCGATCCTCAGCAATGCATACCTTAAAATATCTGAAATAGGATGGTGGAGAAATATCTTTTACCATCAATGCGAGCAGCTTCTATTACCTACAGAAATAAATGCAAAAAATATCTACATCCTGCCCCAAAAAGTCACTGAAACATTCACCACTCAAAACATGCGACTCTAGATCTGAAATTGAAAAGTGATAAAAACTCTTGCAAACCTTGCCAAATGAAAGAGGGGACAAAATTATGCATCTTTGTCTCTTACAGCATGTCAAAATTCACCAGGACGGAGGAGATATAGGTGGTCAAAGTTTTGATCAACTGCCTGTATATATCGCTTTGCATCTTTGTATATATTGCTTGAATTTGCCACCTGAATCGACATCGAAAACCTTCTCTGCAACTCCTTTGTATATGCGTGGTGCCTTGTATATCGGACTTGAATTTGCCCTTTGAATTTCACAATTGTATATGCATACAATTTCCCTTTGTATATGCGGGCCCCACCATTTGTACGTTAACTTGCATGTATGTCTGCCACCACATGGCACCGCCTGATTCGTTGCTGAGCTAGTTCAAGGAGCATTGCTAAAAACTGTATCTACCCTTTGCATATTGCAATATACAAGCACAATTGTACATGCAAGCCACAGACTTCAATTTTTTTATGAAAGAGCCTGAAAAGACATTAAAATCTAGCTTGTATACTTCCTTTGTCTGTTTTCTTGTATATCGCAATATACAAGCCACGGACCTCAAAACTTTATCAACTGCTTTGACTGCTGGGTCAGATCCGGCTTGTATCACTTTCTTTGTATATTTCTCTGCATGTTCAAATATACAAAACACTTATACATATACAAGGTGGACCTAAGACCTGAAATGCTGAATTTGATCTTCGATTCAAGTCCACCTTGCATACAACCCCTGTATCTCTAACTTGTATATTGCAATATACAATCACCCATATACAAGGTGGACCCCAAGACTTTATAAAACAAGTTAAAAATGCAATCAGGTCCGATTTGTATGTAAACCTTTGTTTATCAGCTTTGTATGTGCAAACATACAAGCGAAATATACATTCTACTGTTCATGCTCACTTGTATCTTCTAACATACAATCGGCCTTGTATGTGCACAGGCCTCACCTCTTATACGTTCGGCCTTGTATCTTTTCGTTGCATGTGCAAACATATAACATAATATGCATTTGAAACCTGATATGCATTCAGAAATGCATAAAACTCACCTTTTTCATCATTTTCTAAGGCCGATAGAGATTTGCAAGCCCGCCAAATGTACATTTGAACTGTATGTTGACCAAAACTTTGACCATGAATAATTTATTTATTTGGCCGAATTTCAGGGTGATGTAAAAAGCAAACCTACCTATTTTTTCAAGCTCTTTCAAATGGTAAGGTTTTTTTTAGGCAAGGCTTTTTAGGAAATTTGGCACTTTAAGCTTTATAGGAATATTTTCCAAAGGCTTTTCAAGGAAAAGTACCAGGTGAACTGTTTAGCTCTGGACAGGGGAAAATGGGTCAATAGGTTTAGCCACACTTTGTGATCCTATTTGTAGTAATCCTTGTGGTTACATTTGATTTAGTGTTGAAATTGTGCATATTTCTTGCTATATTGTTGAAATTGAATTTTTATTTAATCTTTCTTTATGACTTGGGTGGATAAACTAGTTTATCTTTAATGTTTTCAATGTCGACCATGTGTCGTATTGTGTTTCCTCTCCAAGGGCGTATGAGGCGGACTTGGTGAGTCTATATGAGGAAGCAGATGCGGGGAACCTTGAGGATAGGGGTATGTGACATTGTTATATAGATAGGACCTGATGCAGAGGTAAAACGCAACGGGAGCTTACTAACGGAAAGAGGAACCAGTAATACAAACAGCATGAATAAAATCCCTATCGGCTCAGCATCATCATCATATTTCCTACAAACACCAACAGCATCATCATATTTCGGACGAGCGGAATTATCCTCCTGCTGACTACTGTTCACCTCCTCCGCATGTCGCCTATCATCATCATCATGATACTCAACGAGCGCAAACGTCCTCCTGTTGCACTGTTCATCGGGCGCCAAACTCTATCGGCATCATCATGATATGCAACACCACCTTCGTCAGCAGGATATCAAATATCCGGTTGCTCCAAATATCCTGATGACGACAACTTCAGCACCTTCCCTTCGATGCCCCGATAGCCGACTATACAAACAACAGCATCATGATATGATTTATCCGGTTCGATTGAAACATCCTGATGATGTTAACCCAACTTTCTGTCGAGGACCCGCGCTGACACCTAAACACTTAGCGACAACAGGATAAACTTGCATAGGGTGATATCTCAATATCCTGATGACAATGACGTCATATCCTGATGACGATGATGTCACACAATATCCTGATGACCTTTTCAACACTTAGTCAAAAAAACTAAACTTTCACTCCCACATCTGCTAGCGATATGCAGATGATGGGCATACCCGAGAGATGATCCTGACAACGATATATACACTGAGTATATATCCGACCTAGAACATCCTGATGCAATTGCAACATGCAAACTTCAACAGTTTCATGACCCGATCCTGATGGCGATGTATTCGCAGATGACGATGCGATTTGCTCCGACTGGGAACGCACATGCAGACTCTTGTATATCCGTCCGCTGCATGCAAACACTCAGAACCGCACAATTTCACAAAGACAATATGATGATCGGGCCGGATCACCTTCAAACCAAAACTTAACAGCTTATCTTTCTAGACCTAGCACATGAGGATGCTGGCTGATTCACAGCATGCTACCAATCGATCTCTTGAACAGTGCAATGCATAAACAGAAAACACAAATGCAAACTAAGCTATAATACAGGACCATTCCACCGATTCGCAGGATCAACCGGTGGAAGGGTTGAAAGTATCCATTAACTTGTAAACAGAATGGAAATCAAAACAGATACAGCTGATAAACCAGATAATGCAACTTGATGAGATCTTATTCAAATGAAACTCAAATGTCCTGTTTTCTACAATACTGTCAAACAACAGTGCTTCTCAATCTCTGGACTGTTCTCCTGAACCTCAACACAACACCATAACATAACACAACTAACATAACATCTATCAATATATGCTAAACCCTAACAGATCGAAGGTATATATAGCAATATCCTGCGAGTACTACCGACTCACTTCCCAACAGTTGGGAGCTTCCAAGCGGCTGGGAGAAGGACAACTCAGACTACCTGATCACGATCTCTAACTGCTAGGCTGAACTAATACATAGCATCGGTCCAATGGACCTTATTACATGATGAAGTCAAACATACTAAAAATAGACTAATGTCCTGTCATCATGTGGACAATTAACCTATATCCTGATCATATACGGCTGCTCCTGCACCATACTCCCCAGAAGAAGAAATCTCAAGTCCACTTGAGATGAGAGTATCAAGGTTTGCACCATGTGTCCAGATCTACTCTTCAGTCATCCATACGGCTTCAGAAATGGGTTTGCCCTTCCAAGAGACTAGATACTCCAAGTATTGTTTGTTCCTGGTCTGTTTGACCACTCGGGTGTCCAAAACCTGCTGTAACTGTGGAGGATCATGCTGGGGAATGTCATCAGCAACTGTATCCTGTAGGAGATCCTGATCTGCATCTGGATTAGCCTTGTATGGAGTTAAATCACATACATTGAATATAGGAGATAAACCAAGATCAGGTGGGAGTTGGATCTCATAAGCATTATGTCCATGCTTGTGCAAAATCTGACATGGTCCAACTTTCTTTTGCATGAGCTTAGTATACTTTCCCTTAGGAAGTCTGTCTTTCTTCAAGTGAACCCATACCAAATCTCCAACATCAAATTGAACATCCTTCTTCTTTTTATCAGCATATTCCTTATACTTTAAGGTGGTTTGCTGGAGTTGGGTCTTGACCTAATCATGAACCTCTTTTATGGCTTCAGCAAAAGCTTCTCCTTCTGCACTAACAGGGGCTACTGGAGGTAGATCTCTCAGTTCCAAAATTCCTCTGGGATGCATACCATAGACTATCTGAAAAGGTGATTTCCCTGTGCTTCTATTGACAGTATCATTATATGAAAACTCAGCTTGAGCTAGAATATTATCCCACTTCTCTCCATGCTGTTTTGTCAAGCATCTAAGTAAATTCCCTAAGGAACGGTTCACTACTTCAGTCTGTCCATCTGTTTGAGGATGATATGCAGAGGAAAAAGACAAATTGGTTCCAAGTTTTCTCCAAAGAGTTCTCCAGAAGTGACCAATAAACTTCACATCCCTGTCTGACACTATGCTCAATGGCAATCCATGGATTCTGACAATCTCCCTGAAGAATAAATCTGCAATGTATGAAGCATCAGCAGTGGTTTTGCATGGCAAGAAATGTGCCATTTTACTGAATCTATCCACTACAACAAAAACACTGTCAAATCCTTTCCTTGTCCTTGGTAAACCCAAGACAAAATCCATACTTATGCTTTCCCATGGTCTGGAAGGAATGGGTAAGGGCTGATATAAACCTGCATTAGTTGACCTGCCTTTAGCTTTTTGACATATCACACATGTCTCTACAAATTTTCTGACATCTGATTGCAACTTAGGCCAAAAGTAATGCCTTCTGACCAGATCAAGAGTCTTATCTAGACCAAAATGACCTGCCATAACTCCACAATGTTTCTCCTTGATGATATTTAATCTCATAGAACACCTTGGGATACATAACTGTCCACCCTTGAACAACAATCCATCCTGAATCAAAAATTCAGAGAACTCAGCATGGTATTTCTCCCCAAAAGAAGTACATACCTGATATATCTCTCCAAAATCTTCATCAGACTCATACATGGTCTTTACTGAATCAATGCCAACACTCTCTAACTGAATCTGATTGACTGTGAGAACTCTCCTGCTCAAAGCATCTGCAACTTTGTTCTTGACCCCTTTCTTATGCTTCAATGTAAAAGTGAAAGCCTGTAAGGTTTCTACCCATTTCATATGTCTGTGGTTCAGCTTTTCCTGGCTGTTAATGAAAATCAGAGCCTGATTATCTGTGAATACTATGAATTCCTTTGGCATCAGGTAATGCCTCCATTTCTTGAGGGACTGAACTAAAGCATACATTTCCAGATCATATGAGGAATACCTTTTCTTAGCATCATTGAGCTTCTCACTGAAAAATGCAATAGGTCTACCTTCTTGGCTGAGTACTGCTCCAATAGCCATGTGACTGGCATCACATTCTACCTGAAAGATTTTGTTAAAGTCTGGAAGTGCCAGGACTGGCTGCTGTGCCACCTTCTTCTTCAATGTTTCAAAAGAATCATCTGCTCCTTGAGTCCAAACAAATCTGCACTTCTGTCCTCCTTTAATGGTATCAAGCATGGGTGCACAAATATGACTAAACCCTCTTATAAACTTCCTGTAGAAGGTTGCTAACCCATGGAAACTTCTGACATCATTCATAGTCTGTGGAGTTGGCCAAGAAAATATGGCACTTACCTTCTCCTTATCCATCTGTAACTTTCCTTGTGAAATGACAAAACCCAAATATGTGATCTCCTTTTGCATGAACAAGCACTTGTCTAAATTTATCATCAGCTGCTCTTCATGTAACCTCTTAAGAACCAAATCTATATGTCTGAGATGTTCTTCTTTTGTGCTACTGAAAATCAGAATGTCATCTAGATATACTATGACAAACTTACCAATGAATTCTTTCAGAACCTCATTCATCAACCTCATAAAAGTACTAGGTGCATTAGATAAACCAAAAGGCATAACCTTCCATTCATATAACCCTTCATTTGTTTTGAATGCTGTTTTCCATTCATCTCCTAGTCTAATCCTGATCTGATGGTATCCACTCTTCAAATCTATTTTTGTAAAGTACTTAGCACTTCCCAAACAATCAAGTAAATCCTCTATTCTAGGGATTGGAAACCTATACCTGATTGTGATCTTGTTAATAGCTCTGGAATCTGTGCAAAGCCTCCAAGTACCTTCCTTCTTTGGTGCTAGTACAGCTGGTACTGCACATGGACTCAAACTCTTCCCAATCAGACCTGAATCCAACAATTCTTCAATCTGTCTGGCTACTTCTGCATTCTGTTCTGGAGTAAGCTTATAGGCTGCTTTGTTTGGAAGTGTTGACCCTGGAATTAAGTCTATGCAGTGACTGATATCTCTGACAGGTGGTAGGGATCTGGGCATTCCTTCTGAGATGATACCTTTGTACTTATCCAATAGCTCTTGGACAGCTGGGTCTATGAACCTTGGCTTTTTCTCTTTCTTGACTTCTTGCTGCTGTTCTTTATTCACACTCATACATGGGATTAGGGCATATGCAACTGCACCTTCTGCTGCTACTTCTTTCATGAACTGTTTTCCTTCCATCAGCATTACCTTCACCTCTTTTCCTTTAGTTTTCTCCTCTTTCTCCTTCAATGGGAATAACATTATATCCGTACCATCTTTAGTGATTTTATAGGTGTTTCTAACACCATCATGCTGTGCCTTCAAATCATACTGCCATGGTCTACCAAATAAAAGGTTGCAAGCATCCATCTTGGTAATGTCAAACAACAACTTATCCTTATATGCACCAATCTGAAATTCTACCCAAGCCTGCTCTTCTACAGTTGTCTGCTGACCTTGGGTAAGCCATGAGACTTTATATGGGGATGGGTGAGGCAATCTCCTAAGCTTAAGCTTTGTCACCATTTCTTAAGACACAAAATTTTCAGTAGAACCAGAATCAATCAAAACTTTACATGCCTTACCTCCTGCTTTGCAAATAGTTCTGAAAAGAGACTTTCTTTGCGGGGCTTCTTTGTCAGGTACCTTCATGGTAGTTACTGTTCTTCTCATCATTAGAGATTCTCCACTTTCTGGGTATCCATAATTATCAGGAGCATTCACACTCTGAAAAGAAGTAGAGCCTGTCACACTTTGATTATCAGGTTCTTGGATCAGATTTGTTCTCCTTTCTCCTATTGAGCTTGTGGCCTTGTCTGGACATCTGCTGGCTATATGGCCTTCTTTATTACAGTTATAACATCTGATGGATCCTCTACCCTGGGATCTTCCTCTGAAAGGTCTTCTACCTCTGAAGTTTCCTTGCTGACTGTAATTCTCTCTCTGATTCTGACTATTGTTGCCCTTACTATTGTCATGACTGGATTCTCCTTGATATCCCTGTCCATGTCCTCTGCCTCTAAAAGGACCTCTTCCACCTCTTTGTTGTCTTCCTCTTCCTCTATTGTTTTGTTCTTGTTTTCTCTTTAACTTCTCTTCCACTTTCAATGCCAACTGAAAACTTTTCTGCACTGTATCTGGATTATGTAGACTTAGATCTTCCTGAATATTAAACCTCAATCCATTAAGGTATCTGGCTACCTTCTCTTCTTCACTTTCCTTTACCTTTGTCTTCATGCAAAGTTTCATGAACTCCTCTGTATATGAACTGACATCTAGCTCCTTTTGCTTCAGGTTCTGCTTCCTTTTGTGTAATTGGATACTGTAATCCAATGGGACATAAGCTTCCTTTACTAATGCCATCATCTTCTTCCATGTGGCAACTCTACATTTTCCTTCCTGTACTCTATCATCTTGAACAAAATTCCACCATGTCAAGGTAGCTTCTTTCATCTTTGACTGTGCTATCTTCACTCTCTGTTGTTCTGGTATCTCCTCTGTTACAAAGAAATTGTTCAAGGAATCTATCCACTCCATCACTGAATCAGGATCCATCTTTCCTGTAAACACTGGCAAATCCAGTTTCACATCCATGGTTCTCCTCTCCATGGCCTTGAGGGCGTTCAACAGTGGTCTCTGGTCTGCAGGAACGACCTCCTCGCTCCAATTAGGGATCTCTTCTTCTTCCCTATCTTCTTCTCTACTAGAACCTACTCTGCTCCTCAACTTTGCTAACTCATCTTTCAATTCCTGATTCTGAGCCTTCACGGCCTTGCTTTCTGCAATCTGTTTCTTCACCAGAACTGCCAACTCAGCATTGGTCATCCTTGCCGGAACCTCTGATGTTCCTTCTTCATCTGACATCCTGCTTATCTTTTCTAGAAGATCCTAACCTTTGGTCTGATACCACTATGATGCAGAGGTAAAACACAACGGGAGCTTACTAACGGAAAGAGGAGCCAGTAATACAAACAGCATGAATAAAATCCCTATCGGCTCAGCATCATCATCATATTTCCTACAAACACCAACAGCATCATCATATTTTGGACGAGCAGAATTATCCTCCTGCCGACTACTGTTCACCTCCTCCGCCTGTCGCCTATCATCATCATCATGATACTCAACGAGCGCAAACATCCTCCTGTTGCACTGTTCATCGGGCGCCAAACTCTATCGGCATCATCATGATATGTAACACCACCTTCGTCAGCAGGATATCAAATATCCGGTTGCTCCAAATATCCTGATGATGACAACTTCAGCACCTTCCCTTCGATGCCCCGATAGCCGACTATACAAACAACAGCATCATGATATGATTTATCCGGTTCGATTGAAACATCCTGATGATGTTAACCCAACTTTCTCTCGAGGACCTGCGCCGACACCTAAACACTTAGCGACAACAGGATAAACTTGCATAGGGTGATATCTCAATATCCTGATGACGATGACGTCATATCCTGATGACGATGACGTCACACAATATCCTGATGACCTTTTCAACACTTAGTCAAAAAAACTGAACTTTCACTCCCGCATCTGCTAGCGATATGCGGATGATGGGCATACCCGAGAGATGATCCTGACGATGATATATACACTGAGTATATATCTGACCTAGAACATCCTGATGCAATTGCAACATGCAAACTTCAACAGTTTCATGACCCGATCCTGATGGCGATGTATTCGCAGATGACGATGCGATTTGCTCCGACTGGGAACGCACATGCAGACTCCTGTATATCCGTCCGCTGCATGCAAACACTCAGAACCGCACAATTTCACAAAGACAATATGATGATCGGGCTGGATCACCTTCAAACCAAAACTTAACAGCTTATCTTTCTAGACCTAGCACATGAGGATGCTAGGCTGATTCACAGCATGCTACCAATCGATCTCTTGAACAGTGCAATGCATAAACAGAAAACACAAATGCAAACTAAGCTATAATACAAGACCATTCCACCGATTCACAGGATCAACCGGTGGAAGGGTTGAAAGTATCCATTAACTTGTAAACAGAATGGAAATCAAAACAGATACAGCTGATAAACCAGATAATGCAACTTGATGAGATCTTATTCAAATGAAACTCAAATGTCCTGTTTTCTACAATACTGTCAAACAACAGTGCTTCTCAATCTCTGGACTGTTCTCCTGAACCTCAACACAACACCATAACATAACACAACTAACATAACATCTATCAATATATGCTAAACCCTAACAAATCGAAGGTATATATAGCAATATCCTGTGAGTACTACCGACTCACTTCCCAGCGGCTGGGAGCTTCCAAGCGGCTGGGAGAAGGACAGCTCAGACTACCTGATCACGATCTCTAATTGCTAGGCTGAACTAATACATAGCATCGGTCCAATGGACCTTATTACATGATGAAGTCAAACATACTAAAAATAGACTAATGTCCTGTCATCATGTGGACAATTAACCTATATCCTGATCATATACGGCTGCTCCTGCACCAGGACCCACTACCCACCTATATGTGATGACTATCTCTTGGAGGCTAGCCACCTTATATAACAAGGGAGAGGTCATTATGGCTTGTTTGGATGGTCTCACCCTATTAGTGGGACCTAACACTAATTAGTCACTGAGTGTGAGGTATGGATTATGTGAGATGGATTTTGGCTCTTGGCTCATGGATTAGTATGCTACTTTCTGGTATCTAGACGGACCCTTGTGTAGCCTTGTGATGTGATTTTTGGTAAAGTGAATTTCTGTGTATGTGAATTACGAGAATTGTACTTATGAAATAATAAATTGTGTTTGGATTTGGTATGGTACAATAATGATAGTGAAATATCTTGTTTATAAATGATAGTTAATTATTGGAGAATGTGCGTTTTACGTGTAAAATATGTTGATATGTTGCATCCTGACCCATTGATTTCTTAACAGCAAAATGGAAGAGGAATTGCAATGCTGATGTATTGGAAAATTGAATACTTTATATGTGTATGATATGGGAATTTCTACTAATGTTTCCTTTGTCCTGAAGAAATTGACTGGGTGTCAATACTAACTGGTAAGAATTTTGAATGGTTTATGGAATCATTTTAAAATGCAAGTTTTGATTGCGTTACTATTGTGACATTAAAGAAGATTATATAAGTTCATATTTTAATGAGATAAATCCTTTCTATAAGTAAAACTAGTGTATATTATTTGATGTAATGACTCAACTTGTATGTTGGTAACAGAAAATTGCAGTATTAATGTGTTATGTTTCCACCTTAGTTTTGACTTCCAGGAGTAAGTCAATTTAGGGGGGAGGAAGTAATGCCCCTCCATTCTCACTGTGGATGTGTAATTTAGTGATTATCAGCTAAGTTGACTCAGAGCGGGGGAAGATCTAGGGAAGAAGGAGAGGGAGTTGCAAGATCCAAATCTAGAGAGAATATAGTTGGCTTTTCATCGTATATTTATAAATTCTTCTTTTAAGAGGTAATTATTATTCTCATGACCTTGATCAAGTAGATTATTTATCTCTCTCACTAGTAATACTAGAGGAAGCAATACATTATGATTACTTAATCTCATTTTGATTTTTATACTCTATTGTTACATGATCTTATGTCTTTGTTCACTTTCTATTAGTGCGAGAGATGATATATGTATCTTCCTAACCATGATTGAGTAGAAGTTTTATTTTGAAAATATAAAATTTTAGTTGGATGGATTACTCAGTTATCTTGCAATTTTCTTTTATGCATAATTTTCCTGTTAGTAAGATAAATTGTCATAGGAAAGACAAATCTTTTATACCATATGTCTATAGGAGTTTTCCCATCCTATACTTCTGTCAAACTTGTCTTTTAGTTTCCATATGTTTGATGAATGTCCTTCTAAATGCCCTACATTCTAGCTGGGTCATGATTTAATACTATCAAAGATTTCGTATCCAATATATTCCATGATATATCTAATCTTGAAGACTATAAACTCTTGGAGAAATTGCCAACTGTTACATCTATTACTGTCATATCTTTTTCCACAAAAAATTAATCTATTTTGAGACAACCAACATTAACTCCTGCCATATGTTATTAATAAATCAGTAATTATATTCCTAGGATGAAGAGAGTGGAAGGGGGTGTTAGGTCTCAAAAATGCAGGTTGCTAATCATAAGAGGATGCTAGGCTCTATGATTAGATTGGCAACATTTCTGAACTAACTTGATGAAATCAACCTTTTGGGTTTGATGATTTCCTACACTTTAGGTCCTGCTACACCTAGGTGGGTAAACCTTGGAAATTAAAGCAGATCGAATGCAACTATTTTGACTAAGTAAATGGATTTACCTATAGTGGCAAATGGTGTAGAATAGATGAGAGTTTACTAACTAATTCTAAATTTTGATAAATGGTTGGTATAAATTGTGTAAGCAATATCAAGGTGAATTATTATGCTAATAAAAGGATTTTGAATGGTGTATTGGAGTAAGACCAGTGCCTCGTTGGGTAAACAGAGTCAAATGGGAGACTAAGACTAGTGGCTTATAGTGGGCAGTAACTCTAACTGTTTGGCACAATATTTTAGTTTATAACTTGTATAAATGTGCAAGGAGATGACTAACAAACTCTTCTTAATAATCCAACCAATATAATCAGATTTCTTTTTATTCACCAGAAGGTAATTTAATCCTTTCTTGAAGGAACCAATTGAATGAAATATGCAAGAATAACAGATAATATTAACTTGGAGATAGAATGGCAATCCTAATTATATGGTTCTTCTTAGTAATCCAAACTAACACTTCTTGGTTACTGTGATTGATCAGAAGGATTTTTAATGCCTCTAATGGAAACCAATTAATTCAATCACATAGATGCAGCAAATGTGTACTGACAAATTAAATATATACTTGATATATTAATCTGAATAACAAGGAAATATAGAATTGGAGACAACCACACAATTGAGTAACTTTAACAAACAATTGATGCCAGAATAAAACCACAAGATCATAGAACTCCAATTTACTCCTTCAATAATAAACTTGCAACATGGTCTTTTCAAAACATTGTAAACTTTATGTATTTTATCCTACTGATGATGATGATTCAGCATCAAGTGTTTGAACTTATGTAGAAATGCTTGTGAAGAGACATAACTCTCCAAGAAGTCTTTTGGGAATTGACAAGATTAACATAACAACCATAAAACAACAATGCTTAGGCCCTACAATTATAACTAAGCAATATGGTCTAAGTACTCCGGCGGTTACAATTCTTCAAATCTGCAATAGTCTTTCCTTCCTGCACGCCCATTGGCTGGGGCAAAATATATGTATCACAACTCCTTCCGTTAAGGGACATACACATGGCAAGACCTGCATACTTGAAATTTGAAACATACTATGATAGATGGCAATGTCCACAGCAAAATGAGAAACTCCTTTGTCTCTCAGGAATGAATAGGAAAATGACACTTGTCGCATTCCGTAGCCTTCAGAAACATCTACGTGCCTTCTTCCGCAAAGCCCTCAAAACTGTGTCTTTGTGCTCGGGTGAACTCCGTTGTTGACAATTGTCGCAACTCGGATCAATTTAGAAACAAACATATTAATAATGGGATCCACAGCTTCAGTGTTCACTAACTTCAAAGGAGAAAACTAGGACAAGTGGCATCTTCCGTGTCAATACGAGAAACTCCTTTATCTCTTAGAAGTCAACAAGAAAATGACACTTGTTGCATTCTGCAACCTTCAGAACTATCTACGTGTCTTCCTCTACAAAGCCCTCAAAACTATGTCTATATGCTTGGGTGGCCTCTGCCTATGACATCTGTTGTAGTCCGGATCATTTATAATATGAAACACATTAAAAATGGGACCCACAACCTTTATCTCATATTAGCTTCAACGGGAGGAAATTGGGACAGATGGCACCTTTCGCGTGCCTAAAAGCTAGCACGTGGCATCCTCTACATATTTCTTGAAACTTATTAAGCTTTTGAAAACTTCCTATGGAAGCTGACACTTGGCAAAAGATGCATCAGTTTAGAAACTTTAAGTTCTCGTTGAAAAGGGATTTAACCAAAATAATTTTATCTCCACGTCCACCACGTGGCGTTCTCTGCGCCTTTGAAACTAAACATCACTGTGGCCCACCATCCATCTTTTACTTAGCATCCATATGATATGGAAACAACACATGGCAAACTCCGCAACAAAACAAAGAGACACGTGGCAAACTCTGCAGCAAAACTGAAACTTGAGAGATTGCCTCCGCATGCCATACATGGCGACCTCCGTAGCAAAGCAAAAACTCATAACATATTGAAACTAACTACTACATGGTGAGCTCCACACAAAAGTTAATATTTTAAACAAATACCATGGCTTTAACGGTGGCTTGACACTTGGTGGCTTCCACAGAGAGTATTAGAAACCCGTGCAACAATATCTTGAAACAGACACAAAAACATAAAAGACTCGCAGACTCGGCAGGACTGAAACAAAATGTAGAGTTTTGACACTCTACAGGTAGAATATTTTTTGGTTTCATTAGACATGATTTGTTATAAAGACAGGAAAATTTTAAATTTTCCTATCCCAACAGTGGCTCTGTCTCGGATGTATACTCCTTGTGAGTATAACAAGAATTCAGATCTCTTGGGGAAGTAGACCATATGCTTTATTTATTTGGGATGATGGTTTTATGAGAATGGGAAGTGGAGGCGAACATGATGGGGAATTGGGATGATCCTATACTACTGTACATGGAATTTTTTTTTTATAGAGATTCTTAGGACTATCCATGTACTGGCAGATCCTAATCTCTTTTGATTTTCCTAGACTACTGTGCATGGAATAGAAGTATTTTGAGAATTACTTAAGGTTTGTCCATGCACTTCCAACACTCAATCCTCTTCATACATGATTATGAAAAGAAAGGCTTCATATATTGCCCATGCACAGGTAGTTCCTGCTCTTCTCCAAACATGTTTTGTAAATAGTAAGAGTCATCACCTCTTTGCCAATTATAACAAAAGGAACTAGCCATAAAGCTTCAAACTTTCCATGTTTTCCTTTCTCTTGGCACCTAGCATTCCACATCAGTACTAAGTCATCTATCTCAAACTTCCTGTCTTTGGCCTTTTTGTCAAAATGGTATTTCACTTGTGATTGCAACTTGACATTTTTCCTTTGGGCTAGTCTCCTTGTTTCATCAAGTTTTGCAAGCTATTCTAGACTTTCCTCCATTGGTTCAGGAATGCTTAAGTCTTCCTAAAGAACAAACTTGTAAACTGGTAGTAGATTTTCTAATGGTATTCTTGCTTGTGTTCCATATACTAGTTCAAAAGGAGATCTTCCAATTGCTCTTTTGACAGTAATCCTATCACCCCATACCGCCATTCTTAACTTTGAATCCCATGCTTTCTTGTTTCCATCCAACACTCTTTTTATAATTTTTAGAAGCCTTTTGTTGCTAGATTCTGCCTGTCTATTTGCTTGTGGATGATAAGGGGCAGCATAGGACACAATGATGCCATGTGTACTACAATTTTTTTTGAATTGGAGCCTCCACTTGCATGGGTTTTAAGGGAAATGCTCCCTGATATTTCAACTTTCCTAAAAATTTCTGACATGCTTCACATTTCCTAGTGTAATGATATGAATCATTAAAAACTTTAGGCCAATAGTATCCAACCCTTAGGATCTTGTGGGTTGTAGTCTTTGCCAAAAAATGACCTCCACACATGCCTTCATGTAACTCTTTCATGATATGTTTTGATTGATGCTCATCTAGGCATAATGGTAGAATTTCATCTCTATTCTTCCAATAAAGATCTCCATCAATAAATACATATTTTGAGGCCTATAATTTGAGTGTCCTTTTGTTATCATCATACCCCTTATGACATTTCATGTGCTTTAGATAATATATAATGTCAATGTACCATGGAGTATGCTTAATGCTAGAACTTGTATTATCAACATTATTAGCACTACATATCTGAGTAGCCTCGAGATTACTTTCAGCCATCAACCTAGCAAGATCCTATCCTCTCACTAGTTTAGTGATCTGGATTTCAATATTGAACTTCTGAATTCTATTGATCCATCTGCATCTTCTACTTGTGACTTCCGTTTGGACCAATACATCTTTAACTGCAGCATTAGGTACATATGCTTTGATTTCAGCTCCTACCAAGTATGGCCTAAAAGTTTTAACTGCCTTCACCAATGCATATGCCTATTTCTCAACAGTGTCATATTTCAATTCTACATTTTGGAGAGATTTGCTGAAAAATGAGATGGGTTGTTCATGTCCTTCATTATTTTTTTGCAATAGTACCACTGCAACTGTATGATAAGAGGCAAATGAGAATAGTTGGAATGGTTTACTGAAATCAGGGGATATTAGGACAGGGGCTTCTTTGATTATATTTTTAATAGTAGCAAATGCATCCACTGTTTCTGTGGTCCACTTCACTTCTAAATTTTTCTTCAACATTCTAGATATGGGACTAATAATTTCTGCAAAGTTTGATATGAACCTCCTGACAAAGTTAATTTGGCCAAAAAATGACTGTATAGCTTTCACATTTTTAGGGATAGGGACTTGGTCAATTGCTTTCACTCTCTCAGGATCTATTTTTACCCCATCTTTTGAAACTATGTGACCAAGCAACTTCCCCTTTGTCATTGTGAATTGGCATTTCTTAGGATTCAATAAGATCCCATATTCTAGGGATTTAATAAATATTTTCTCTAAATGTGCACAATGATCCTCAACGCTTTTGGAATATGCTATCAAGTCATCTTGATATACTATCATGATTTTATTAATCAATTCAGCAAAGGCCACATCCATTGCTCTTTGGAATGTTGCTCCAGCATTAGTGATTCTGAATGGCATCCTTAAATATACATATGTTCCCCATGGAGTGGTGAATGTACTCTTAAATTGCTCTGATTCTTTGACTTTCACCTGATTGTAACCTGAGAAGCCATCCATCATTGACAACAATTCACATCTAGTAACCTTTCATAATATTGCTTCCATATTGGGGAGGGGATAGTTATCCTTAAGAGAAGATTTGTTTAAATTCCTGAAGTCCACACATAATCTAATATCACCATTCTTTTTCCTGACAGGCACCAAATTAGAAACCCAAGAAAAATGTTTGATGGGTTTAATGATAGCTCCATCCCTTAATTTTGTAATTTCTTCTAGCATCTTAGGAGCTAATGTAGGATTGATAGGCCTCTATTTTTGCCTAAATGGTTTAGCATCTAGCTTTACTGGTATTTCATGCTGAAACAAATCCTCTATATATGATTTTAAATCATCATATGACCAGGAAAATACATGCCTATACTTCCTAAGTAAGTTGATGATCCTGCTCCTGATTTTGGGGTTAAGATTCTTTCTAATATATACATTCTTTGGGGCTGCCTATGTCCCCAAATTTATCTCTTCAAGATCATTTTACACCACTGGTGTGTCTTTCATTTTAAATCTATCATGTCCATCAAATGTTTTTTCCAATGCTATAAGTCCCTTAGGTATTTTATTTGTTTTCAACTGAACTATCTCTTGACCAAAAAGGGTTTCCTTCCCATCATGTTCTTCTACAAATGCATTAAAATCGATCTCTTGACTTTCATAATGATCAGCACAATGCAGGAAGTTGATTATATCAGCATCATTATCAAACACTTGCCAGTTATGTATATTATCTGGGATGTTGGGTCTGGTTTTGAATTCAACCTCTGTAATGCCTCCTAATGTGATATCATCCCTTTTTAATGCAATGTTCACTAGAAAATCAGCCATAATGTTTTTTGACCTATCAATCTAGTTGATTAAAAAGGCATCGAATAACTCAATATCATCCCATACTGCGTTCCTGTACTATTTCAACCTCTTGTTTTTTGACAGGTATTTCTCTCTCACTTGGGAAGTAACCAATTCAGAATCACCATATACAGCTAACTATTTTATTTTATGCTTTGTGGTTATATTCAAACCAATGAGCAAAGCCTCGTACTCTACCACATTGTTTATGCATTCAAATGTTAATAGAAAAGAGTATTTGAAAATTTTACCTCTTGGTGAAATAAATACTACTCTAGCACCATTTCCCATTTTGTTGCATGTACCATCAAAATACATCTTCCATACATCATTTTCTTCCTTCTTAGATTCAATATGTATTGGATCAGCATTCTGCAATTTTGGCTGATTTTTCTCAACCTTAAAGGCTCCCAAATCTATATCACAGAAGAAATTTATTTGATGTTGATCCAAGTGTTCTTTAATATTTCCATACCTTGGCTCCCTACATAGCTTGATTTCTTTACCTCCCACTGGTATTGTGGCATATGATAAGTCCAATTGGACATTCCCTCCTGCCATGGCAGTCCATTGTCTCGATAGAAGCATTCCATAATATGGTGGGATGTCAACCATAGTAATATCAATGTTATAAGTTGCTTTAGGGTATGAGGCAAGTTTTATCTCCACATCCCTCATAATACCAATGACTGGGATGGATTTGTTATCCATTCCATAACACCTACCAAATGTAGTGTCAACCCACATTCCTAGTTCTTTCATAACTGCTATTGGCATGATGTTCATGGCAGCACCTGAATCAATCATGCAGTTCCTCACTATCCTATTTTTAATCAATAATGTACTGTAGAAAGGGTTCACCTATGAGGGATTCTTTGTCAATGTATCACCTAGGTATATCTTAGGCATTTGGAATGTTTCTTGATGAACATTGTTTGTTCTATTTTTAGATCCTTTATGTTTTTGACTTGGTATGTCTGAAATCAGTTTAACTACTGTATTACTGTATTTGTCTATCTTCATCATTTCTAAAAGTGGAACTGATATTTTTACCTGAGATATTGCATGAGCAATGTCAAAAGAATGGGCCATAGTCTAAGCATTCTTTTCTATCTTTATATTTTCTTTTTCTTGATTTTGTGATTTTTCTTTCATTTTATTCTTACCACCTTTTTCTAGTTCTTTAAATGATGACTTTGCATTATTCTTTTTGTAATTGCAATCTTTTATAAATACACTCCCAGATGTTCCCTGTTCAACGTTCACTATCCAGTTCCTTAAGTTATAGGCATTTTTAGCTTGAGCTATTGCAGTTGAGCTATTGTAGCTATTGTAAGAGCCTCTCTTTCATTTTCAGTGGGCTTTCTCCATTGATTATATGGTTGATTGTTATCATAAGTAGGTTCCTCATAACCATCCTCCTGATCTGAGAACACTTCTTGTTCTCCCATATTGATATGATGTCTCTGGTTTCCCACATCATATTCATATTCATCTTCCTCTATAGAAGAATAGTCTTTAGTCTACAAATATGGTGTATCTTGCATCATGTTTATAGTGTGGTTATCTCTGTTATAATTGTATAACATTTCTTCTTGTTGTATTGTTGTAGCTACCTCATAATATTCAGGTGAATGTGGTAAATTGTACACTAGACACCAAGGTTTATCTTCTACCATATGTGCCATATTTCTTTTTAGAGGGTTAGGGGTATCCTTGCCATAATGTTGCTTTCTGCTATTATCAATGGGTCTCCCATCTTTCCAATTTGTATTATATGGCAATCATGCAACCTGGGCCTTTCATGCCTATGCTAACCTTCTTGTTTAGTCTACTAAACATTTGGGTTCTAAGGATTTCTAGGGTTATTCCTCTTGCTAACCATACCTGCAGCTTTCCTATTGTTCTCAATAGTTAATGCCACTTTTTGTGCTTCAGCTAGGGTCGTAGGGCACCGATTTCTAAGTTCGTACCTTGTCTTGGGATCAAATGCTTTCATATAGATGCTCAATGCTACTAGATCAAATAGTTTGGATTCCTATGGTACTTTGTTGTATAATTTGGAAATTTTCATATTGAAGTCATATACTGATTCATTCTAGTATTTGTGGATTCTTATCAATTCATGCAATGCAAACTTAGGGGCATATTGATTGCTATACTGTTCCTTGAATTGATCGTGGAAATTAGTTATTGAACTGATTAAAGCATCAGGTAAACTGTTGAACTAGTCTCTTGCATATTCAGTCAGGGACATCATGAATAACCTCATTCTAACATCTTCATAGTTCATACCAATATCTTGTGTGAAAGCATTGAAGGATCTGATGTGATCTTCCACTGATATTGCACTATTCCTAGTAAATTTGGGAGATATATTCATCCAATTACTATCCATAGGATATGGATACAACTAATATCCAGTTAGGTCAAATTGGCTACATGTGTTTGTGAGATTTTGAGGTGGAAAATTCATGGGTGGTGGATTAGGATAGTAATTACATCCACTTGGAGGCTGATGATAGACATATTGCTACTGTGGGTTTATGTGGGGATTTATGTAAGGATTTTGTGGTCTATAATATTGTTGGCCAAGGGGTGGGTAAGGATTAGCCATTTGTTGATGGGTGTTGTGCATGGGAGGTGGTCTAGGAATTTTAGGAATGGTATTTTGATGACTTTTGCATGCTTGTGAATTTGAAGCACCACCTATATTTTGGTGTAGATTCCTTGAAGTGCTTCCCCTATGTGGAGGTACATATTTTGGGGGAGCTATTTTAGCCCTACTCTTTATCTGTTGGATCTCTTGTTGCAACAACCTCTTAGTTTCCTCTATCTTGATCATTTCAAGTTCTTCCTGGAGCCTAAGTAGATCCTGCTGTGCTTGATTCATACCTCAAGAACTCTTTGGGCTACCATTTATTTCTTGAGTTGAGAATCCATGTTTTACCCCTTCTCCTTGCTGTAATGACATTTTAAAATCATATTCAGCTTGTATTTGCTTCATTTCCCTCTTGGCCCATGCTTCACACTCAAGTTGTTCTTGAGGACTTGGTTTGTATTTTGCCAATATGTCATCATTTACCCCATTGAGATTTTCATTTGAATCATGTAGAGGTGTAAACTTATTGTGAATTGCAATAGTTTGTTCTACATTATCCTCTTGAGCTTCCTGGTTATTATCCTAGTGAGAATAATTTGAAGCTCCATTTCTTTTGGAGATGTTTCTAATTGGTGGAGATGATTGCAATTTCTTGCCTTCCATCTTAGATCTCCTACCATCAATTTGGTATTAATTATCTGTTGTAACAGTTTTTTAGAGTCACCACCTATTTTAAATAGGAAATAGTTTGTAAATTATCTTTCTGGATTCCTTTTTAGCAGAGTTACCAAGTTAAAGTTTTTGAAATGACTCTATAGAAGGAATGGTTTGTTACTAATGTCCTTTATTTGTCCCCAGTAGAGTCACCAATTTGTTAAGGTAGACTTGGATGTGGAGTGCAAATTTCATAATTATGAATCTATGTTTGAAGACCTAATTTGAAAGTTTTAATGACTCTATAAGGCGAGATGGCCCACTACCAGATTTTCTCAAGTTGTCCCCAGTAGAGTAGCCAATTTTTTATGTCTCAAAAATGTAGGTTGCTAATCCTAAGAGGATGCCAGGCTCTATGCTTAGATTGGCAACATTTTTGAACTAACTTGACGAAATCAACCTTTTGGGTTTGACAATTTCCTACACTTTAGGTCCTGCTACACCTAGGTTGGTAAACCTTGGAAATTAAAGCAGATTGAATGCAACTATTTTGACTAAGTAAATGGATCTAACTACAGTGGGAAATGGTGTAGAATAGATGAGAGCTTACTAACTAATTCTAAATTTTGATAAATGGTTGGTATAAATTGTATAAGCAATATCAAGGTGAATGATTATGCTAATAAAAGGATTTTGAATGATGTATTGGAATAAGACCAGTGCCTTGTTGGGTAAACAGAGTTAAATGGAAGACTAAGACTAGTGGCTTATAGTGGGCAGTAACTCTAACTATTTGGCACAATATTTTAGTTTATAACTTGTATAAACGTGCAAGGAGATGACTGACAAACTCTTCTTAATAATCCAACCAATATAATCAGATTTCTTGTTATTCACCAGAAGGTAATTTAATCCTTTCTTGAAGGAACCAATTGAATGAAATACGCAAGAATAACATATAATATTAACTTGGAGATAGAATGGCAATCCTAACTATATGGTTCTTCTTAGTAATCCAAACTAACACTTCCAAGTTACTGTGATTGATTAGAAGGTTTTTTAATTCCTCTAATGGAAACCAATTAATTCAATCACACAGATGCAACAAATGTGTACTGACAAATTAAATATATACTTGATATATTAATCTGAATAACAAGGAAATATAGCACTAGAGACAACCACACAATTGAGTAACTTTAACAAGCAATTGATGCCAGAATAAAACCACAAGATCATAGAACTCCAATTTACTCCTTCAATAATAAACTTGCAACATGGTCTTTTGAAAACATTGTAAACTTTATGTATTTTATCCTACTGATGATGATGATTTAGTATCAAGTGTTCAAACTTATATAGAAATGCTTGTGAAGACACATAACTCTCCAAGAAGTCTTTTGGGAATTGACAAGATTAACATAACAACCATAAAACAACAATGCTTAGGCCCTACAAGTATAACTGAGCCATATTGTCTAAGTACTCCGGTGGTTACGATTCTTCAAATCTGCAATAGTCTTTCCTTCCTACATGCCCATTGGCTAGGGCAAAATATATGTGGGTAAGTGCAAAAAGATGGGGGGCTAAAAAGTGGCCAAATGGTTTAAAAAAAAAATACATAACGTGAGCGCGTTATAATGCACTCACATTATGGTTTGGTAACGATGAGCCTAAGGCTTGTCAAAACCAAACCATAACATGAGCGCGTTATGAAGTACTATAAATTAAAAAAATGGTTTGCATCTCATTTTATTTCTTTTTCTCCACAACTCCTGTGGTCTGCAAACCCTAGAAAGTGCGCTCGCATTTTGGATTCCTCAATTCAACACAAAAATCTTATCGATTCATCGCCAAAATGTCGCCACGACGTCGAGCATGCCAAAGGAGTGAGTTTATTTGTTTTTTTATTTGAATTTGTTTCTAAATAGGTAGGTTTGAGTTGATTTTTGATGTATATTTTGTTAATTGTCAGGAAATGTTAATGCACCTCCTCCTCCTCCTCAAAATCCACAAAATCCTGAGGAGGAAATACCTGCAGAACAACAACCTCCTCCATCCATTTCTCGACATGCCCTTGGAACACAAGAAAATATAATGGGGCAAATTGAAAACAACAAAAAGGAAATTGAAGATATAATTGCAAGGTTGAAAGATCTTTCCACTTCAACCTTGCATAGGTCCATGTTTGCAGAATCTCTTGAGTCTATGTTATCAAATGTAGATTCAATTAGCAAGCAAATAACTAGTTGGACGGATAAGAAGAGAGAGTTTAGAGATTACTATGCAGACAAGTTGTCATACCAAGATGTGAAAAAATTACAAATTACAAAATTAGACTTGTGTTCGATTTTCACAAACCCATAAACAAATCAACCTCCACCCATTACATGCAAGAGGTTCCTTATCCATTGGTGCAACAACCCAGTGATAAGGGACAATTTTGGGTAGAGGTGGTGAATGGTTTTTGACCATCCTTCATGCAATAATAATGAGGTCCCGCAATACTTTTTGAGGAAACTCTACTGCGAGTTTGTCCTTAATAAAGTGCCAAACTATTTTGATATGCAGGACTTCTAGGGTAGAGGTGGGGGGTCAGCACAAGATAGACCAGGGGTACATCTTGACCCATAGTGGGTAGTGAGACAAGTAATCAGTAGACTAGCCCATGAGCATGTTTCTATCCCTTCCATTGTGAAGGAGAGTGTTGAGGTCGATGCACTACAGTCCATTAGTGCCTTGACCCAGAGCATCATAGAGCATGCCAGTCCTGCAACACAGAGTGGGTTGGGAGATAGTGCGAGGAGTAGGGTCCCACCCCATGCTTGTCAGGCTTGCGGGTCAGCCTGTGGTTATGACCCCATGGATAGTCAGGACACAGGTGTACAAGCTACATCTGCAGCTGATCAGATGGTGATGACAGATACCCTCCTGAGTGAGACTTTCAGCCTTGATACTCAGGTAAATATTAGCAAGTTTATTGATTTTAATTTATTAAATTTCATTTTTGAAATGCAAGATTAACTAATTTAAATTGATGATTTTAATGAAATATCAGGGTCATAGCATCAATGCAGTTTTCAATGGTTCTCCACCTGCATTTTACACTAGATCATCTATTGTTGGGGTATGTAACTAGTAAACAATTATAAATATTACATGTGAATAGCATCGTTATATGAATGGTATTCTAATATCTAATTTTGGATGTTGAATAGGTTAATAATGTAGATTTCATGGCAACACCTGCCAGTGGTGGTGGACTTCAAAGCTTTACGGAGGTAATAAAATAAATAGTTTAATAAATGAATTGTACTTACTAGATTTTTGTATGTGACTTGTGTGCTTTATTGTGTATTTCTAGATGATGCAGGCTACAGAGACACCTCCCCATGTTCATAGGGCAATGGAGTAGGGTGTGGCCTCTGCGATTCATAGTTCCATGGCATTGACAGGGGTATGAGGTAGATTAGTAAATTTCAATTTACATTCATTGTTATAGTTGTCTATTTTTGAAAAATCAAAAGATTATTGATTTGAAGTTTAATTTCTATCTGGATGGTTTCTATAGGACATGACATCACTAGGGCCTATTCCTGCTACTGAGGCAAGTGAGGAGATAGATTTTATGTTAGCGATAAGTGATTATTTTGTTAAATGTTTCATTTTTTATAGCATGTAATCTATATATTAATGTCTATACTTTTTATTGTAACAGCTAAAGATGCAAGAAGAACTAAATAGGAGGAGTAGCCCTTGGGTTCGTAGTAGACCACCCACATGCGCATCTCCATCCCCTAGAAGATCAAAGGCTGCCTGTGATCTATTCTCTTCACCAGCTAGAGGGGAATGACTTTTTATTGTGTTCCATTGTTGTATGCCTATATGGCATTTGTGGACATATATTTTTTATTGTATATAGTTGACATTGTATGCCTATATGGCATTCTTGTAAGCCTATATGGCTATTTTGTATATATGTTATACTTATATCGACAGATATTGATGTATGCCTATATGGATATTTGGTTAATACAAATCTTTTTTATTGATGGCATCCATACTTGCATTATAAATCCACATTTGAATGGATATTTGTAGATGGCTACTTCAAATATTTAAAGTCCAATTGTATTACATAGGATGTTTGTTGATCCAATAAGCAAGCTATTGTTATTCAAGTATCACCTAAACCTCATTTTGGAACTAAAAGATAAAAGTTGTATTTAAAAAAAAAAATGAATCATCAGGTTGAACAGAAAATATTAATATTCTTTATGAGTAGCATAGAATGTCAACTATATGCAATACAAAAAAATGAATCATCATGTTATTCTTTATGTTTGAGATCCTGAAAATGACTAAGTCTAGTAGCCTGATATCCTAAAACACTAGGATGAATATCCAAGTCATTAGGATGATTGCGCCTTGAGAAAAAGTCATTAAGATGAGGGCCTAAAGGAGACTTTCTTAAACATTCAAACATTGAGCAATAAGCATGAAGGGTTAAGGTGCAATTTGTAACTCATAAAGCCTCAAAAGGGTGCCCAACTTAGAGAGAGCATTCATTTAAGACAAGGCGCCCATTGACACCTGTTCCACCATAAAAGTGCGCCTAAGGTGGAAGGAGAACAAACCTCCAGTAAGTGAAGTGCACCTATTGTCTAAACCACTTAATTATGGCACCCTAGCATGAGGAGGAGTATATAAGTCAATAGGAAATGGCACCTAGAATGCAAATGAAGGACTAAGTGGCCTTTTCAATAAGCATCAATTCACTTTGAGCTTTCAATAAATACATCAAATTGAGCCCCATAAGCCTAGGCACCCTTTGCCTTCAAAAGAACCTTGTATCAACGTTAAGAGTTGGTTGTATCGGCGTATTGGTAGACCTTGGTTAGGCTTTGCCGATAGTGGTCTGTCTTGCCGACGAGTGTGGTTCGAAGTCAAAGACATCAGTGTATCAGAAGATAATCCCATTGGCGCATCGGAAGAGCAGTTGAGAGATTTGCCAATGAAGGGCATCACACTAACAGTTTGAATCCATCAGTGTATCAGCCCAATGAGATTAGAGTTCACCAATGTTTGGAGTCTCACCAACGGGTGTGGTCCGAAGGTTGTCATTGGTGAGATCGATGTTTCGGCAGAAGAGTTTTTGAGTGTGCCGATGGTATTAAGTCCTACTAATAGGCGAGGGACTTAGAGTCTCGTATCAGAGTGACAAAGACATTAGTGTGAAAGGATATAAAGTCACTGATAGTGGTCTTTCTGACCGATAAGAGTCAATGATGGGATGTTTGTCAGAAGTGAAGTCAAATGGAGTCATGGTGGCATCAACCTATCGGACAAAGAAATTTTAAACTCACTGATGGTATGTTGTCTCACCAATAGTGAGTTCAAAGGTTCAAAAGTTGATAATTCTATGCTTCCACTGTGTGCTCTACATCAGACAATCATCCCTACTATAGTCTAGCATTCTCTAGTTGTGTTCTCCCCTTTATTGTTGTGAACGCCTCTAGAAGTAATGTTGAGTTACTTGTGATGTCCTTATTGACTGGTGTTGTTTTGGATTCATGTGTAGTCCTTGTTCCTTATAGTCTATTGTCTACCTGATTGTTTGTTGTAACTTATTGAACCACTATAATTTTGAATATTTAGATTTAGAGGGCATTAGACACCAAAACTTCTTGACCTTTAATAACCCAACCTAGAATCAATAGATTTTTGTCCATCCCAACTATTCTAGTCAAGACAAAGCATGTTGATTCTCATTCAATCCAAAGTTCATTAACAGGATTATCTTATCATAATATTTAGGGAAATGACCACCTAGATGGACAATGATGTGAGCTATCTATAAAGAAACTTGCAAGAAGTATAGGAGGCATGAGAATCCCTCCATGTTATTTATCAAGTTGAATGATCTATGACACATCATGTATCATTAGAAAATATTCTTGAAGAAAAAGCAAGTGAAAATACTCAAAACAACCCATAACAAGGTGGAGAAGTTTAAAGGATGGAGGTTGCAACACTTTCCAACCTCATAGCCACACTAGTCCAATGGATTAGGATAATACTATCAAGCATCCACATAATAGTAGATAATCTTATCAAAAGTCACAGAGAAATTTCTAAGGACCAAAGTGTTATCCCTATGACTTGACACATACTGCTTGTTTCATAAAACAAAGGGACATGATGTAAATATTGTTGTTATATGGAGCCTAATCAGACTCAGAGGTTAAATTTACCCAACTTTTATCAGCGTGGTTTCTCCCCAAATATTTTCCTACTAGTTTTGGCGCCTTGAAGTCTAAGTGCATGAAAATTGAAGTCTAAGTGTTTTTCTTCAGGATCTGGGCGCTTGTTGAAGGTTATAGTTGCCAAGAAGAGCGCCTAGCAAGAGGAAGTCTTTTAGAGTCTCTAAAACACATCAAACACTTGACTAACAACAAGATAACTTTTTCCCAAGTTAGGCCCTTCAAGAGGGAAGTTAAAACATGAATAAGCACCAACTTGTCTAGGCGCAAACTCAAGCTTGTTGAGGATACACATGGCACCCAACATTCCTTGGTGATTTCACAAACTTCAAATGCTCAGAACTATTCAAGAAATGCCCAATGCCCCTTCTTGATGATAGGCACCAAAGTGAGGGTGGAATTGTGCCTTGATGGCATTAGGCACTATCTAGAGTATGCTACTCCATGGAAATGCACCTTCTTGCTTAGAGTAATTGGACTAGTTCCTTAGAGTTTCAAAAACATTCTAGCTCCTTGAAAACTCCTCCTACATGCTTGGGTGCCATTTGAAGGTCCTGGAACCATGATGTAGCGCCTTATTGCTTTAGGTGCCCATTCATGATTGTGCAACTTGAGATTGGCACCTAGAGTGAATAGGCTTTCATCCTAATTTAATACACTGCCTCCTCCTGACGATTTTTGGGGCAGCAGAAAACCTTTCACCATGGGCAAATGTCTCAGAGATATAAAAAACTGAGAGAGGTTATTGTAGAGGCACTCTACATGATCACGTTACCTTAGATAGAATGTTTCTAAGTGACACGGTTTTCAAGTAACATCTTGTCAAAGATCACTACCTTTTTGCACTTTGGACTCTTCAGGGATATCGTCGGTACAATGTAGCTCAGACTGTTTCGACATGTTTGGGTGAAAAATAGGACCATTCCTAGCATAAATGTACCCATCTAGATGCATAGGAACAGTTAGTTTGGTCACATCAGGAGCAGGACGAAAGTTACACCCCTTTGTAACTTTACATTGCCTCCTTCTGACAATTTTTGGGGTAGTAGAAAACCTTTCACCACAGGTAAATATCTCAAAGATATAAAAAAATGAGAGAGGTTATTGTAGAAGCACTCTACGTGATCACGTTGCCTTAGACAGAATGTTTCTAAGTGACACAATTTTTGAGTAACATCTCATCAAAGATTGCTACCTTTTTGCACTTTGGACTCTTTAGGGATATCATGGGTACAGTGTAGCTCGAATTGTTTCGACATGTTTGGGTGAAAAACAGGACCATGCCTAGCATAAATGTACCCATCCGGATGCGTTGGAATAGTCAATTTGGTCGCATCAATAGTAGGATGAAAGTTACACCCCTTTGTAACTTTACACTGCCTCCTGACGATTTTTGGGGTAGCAGAAAACCTTTCACCACGGGCAAATATCTTAGAGATATAAAAAATTGAGAGAGGATATTGTAGAGGCACTCTATGTGATCATGTTACCTCAGACAAAATGTTTCTAAGTGACACGGTTTTCGAGTAACATCTCATCAAAGATTGCTACCTTTTTGCACTTTGGACTCTTTAGGGATATTGTGGGTACAATGTAGCTCGAACTGTTTCGACATGTTTGGGTGAAAAATAGGACCATGCCTAGTGTAAATGTACCCATCTGAATGCGTTGGAATAGTCAGTTTGGTCGCATTAGGAGCATGATGAAAGTTACACCCCTTTGTAAATTTACACTACCTCCTTCTGACAATTTTTGGGGCAGCAGAAAACCTTTCACCACAGGCAAACGCCTTAGAGATATAAACAATCGAGAGAGGTTATTGTAGAGACACTCTACATGATCACATTGCCTCAGATGGAATGTTTCTAAGTGACATGGTTTTTGAGTAACATCTCATCAAAGATTTCTGCCTTTTTGCACTTTGGACTCTTCAGGGATATCGTCGGTACAATGTAGCTCGGACTGTTTTGACATGTTTGGGTGAAAAATAGGACCATGCCTAGTGTAAATGTACCCATCCAGACGTGTTGGAATAGTCAGTTTGGTCACATCACGAGTAGGACACCAAAAATGCAAAAGTTGCTTTGTGCAACTTGACAACATTGACACTTTTTTGCAACATGACTCAAAGACTCAAACTAACCCCAAATTACTCAAAGTGACTTAAAATCACCTTGATTTTGGTGCCCAATGTACATTATAGAGGTTGAGGCAATCCTTATTATTCAAACATCTTAGATGAGCGCATAGGAAAGGAAAAAGCTCTAAGTTTCATCATCATGAGCACCTAATATCAAGAGACTTTAATGGCTCTGTAGACACCCAAATTTGTCCCAACTTTGTCCATGTCTAGCAACACCTTGTTAAATCATTAAGCCAATTAATTAAATAACTTTTATTTATTTAATTAAAATCCCATTCTCATCCTACTTAGCCAATTAATTAAATAAATTTTATTTATTTAATTAATTTCCACATCATATCTTATCCCATTTTATTCATTTATCCTATTAATTAAATAAATTTTATTTATTTAATTAATTAATATCCAACTCATATCCCAACTAATTCAAATATTTTTTTTGAATTAACTACTCACCTTTCATCACATTCCAACACTTGTCCAGTCAATCATGTGTTGTAAGACAACTTTCATTCATATCCTTCACATGCACAACTAATGGAACCTAAATTTAGTATCTTTCAATCCTAGCCATTCACACAGCCTCTGAATCTCCACCATCAATTGATCTTGGTTGAGCCCTATATAAACACCCTCTCATTCCATATGAGAGGATCTAGCAATCATATAGCACCTACATTATCATCCTGAGCATTTGATCATCCAATTGAGCTTTTATCTTCCATCATGGCAGCTTTTAGCTTTGCAATTGTTCATTGTTGAAGAAGTAGTCCACATCTCACAAACAAGGAATCACACGGTCTAGGTGATGTTATGCTTGAATCGCATTGTTCTTTGATTTCATTTAGATTAGATTCCTTGATGATGGTAGGGTTAGGGTTTCATGACTATGTCTGATCTGCTAAACCTGACTTTCACCTATCACATTTTGGCACACCCGGTGGGACTCACGTCCTTGATTAACCTCTCTTGTTGGAGTTGTTTTTATGAAGTTTAGATCTCGTGGAGCGCTAATCTTTCATTTTTGCAAGCTTTTGTAGCAAAAATTTATATTTTTCTAACCCTAGTTTACAATGATTTGGCTAAATATGTATGTAGATGATCTCTTAGCCCAAATCTAACCTCACCATTGTGTTTGGGAGGCCGTTTCCATAAATTTTGAGTACAAATTTGCCTAAATTTGATGAAAAATGGAGCATTTGGTGAAGAAAACAACAACCGGTCTGCAGAAATCTGCCTCTGGTAATTCAGGTCGCCTCTGATCAAACAGCAGTCGCCTGGGCTAAATCAGCTCACCTTTGATCAAAGACTGGTCACTTATGGTCAAATTTGGCTCACTTTTAAACAAACAGTATGTAGCTTTTGGTAAAATTTAGGTCGCTTTTGATCAAAAACTGCTCGCTTATGGTAAAATTTAGCTCGCTTTTGATCAAAAACTGCTCGCTTATGGTAAAATATAGCTCGCTTTTGAACAAAAACGGATCGCTTACGGTAAAATTCAGTTCGCTTTTGAACAAAAATAGATCGCATCTGGTAAAATTGGTCGTATATGGTTAATATTTGCAATCTCTCACCTGAAACTTTCCAGATCACTTTTGCGCTAACAGTAATCGCTTTTGCTCATATTTTGCTCACTTTTATCTAAATAATAATCACTTTTGTCTTTAACCTAATCGCTTTTGGTCTGACAGTAATCACGTTCTGCAGAACTAGGGTTTCTGTCTCATCTTTCATTTTGCAGATACAGGTCGCTTGTAGGCCAAAATTGGTTGCTTTGGGATTTTATGTATCGCTCATAAGCGTACAACGTTCGCATCTGGTGTTTTCTGAGTCGCATTTGATCTACAAGGAGTCGCCTATGGTAAAACATGAGATCACTTCTGGACACGCAGTGATCGTCTCTACTATCTTTCGCATCGCTTACAAGCCTACAGGCGTCGCATCTAGGTGTTTTCTAAGTCTCATTTGATCTACAAGGGCTCGCCTGTGGTAAAATAACAGTTGCTTCGGATCAACAGTAAATCGCATCTGGCAATTGTAACTTGCTTCTGGTTGCTGTCATTGTGCATCTTGGTATTTCTATCATAACTTTCACATACGAAGGTGAAATCATACAAACGAGGACTCGCTGGAAAGCTGAGAGGATGAATTACACTATGGAGCAAGTTTTATCAAGTGACTACCATTTTTCAACATTTTTTTTATCAGTCAAAGTTCAGTTTCATTGCAAACATCATTTGAGCATAACTTGAGTAATTTTGATCATTTTTTAGCGAAACTTTTTTTTAAATTGCTTAGAATCTCCTGAACTTTCTATTTATGCAATCTATTTTTCTGTATCAGATCATTTTCATCAGAATTTTTAGATTTCATCTTTTTCATGTAATCATCTTTTTTGCAAGTTTACTTGTTTCTTTTTGGAATTGGTGACTTGTAGGAGCATCTAAGGAGCTGAAGCAACATTGGCATCAACATCTATAGCAAATTGGAAAGTGATTGTATCAAGTGCACTCATTCTAATCTTTCATCTCTTAATCTTGATTGATCACACATTTGGACTTTGGGATTAAAACGAACATTGTTTGCTATCACACCATTGAAAAAATTGGGCTAAAATGAACCATTGTTTTTCATCACATTTGGATTTGGGTCTAAAATGAATGAGTGCTTGCATTGTCTTCCACACATTGAATTTCTAAGGTTAATGAACCCCATGCGAGTGTGACCAAGTAAATGTGTATGCTCTCTCCTCGTGTCCCAACATGAACTTGGAGATCAAAAACATTTACTTGTGTTGCTTTTGTTTAGCCTTAGAGAGGCCTGCCTTGGTATCCACCACAAGGGAACGACCTCAAGCGGTACTTTCATCTAGTCCGCTATAAAAATTAGAGGATAAGGTGAAAGCCAAGTCTAACCGATATTAGCGCTCACCATACAGTGCTAACTCGAAAGGAGGTGTACCTTTGTGTATATTAAAACTCCTAGTAGGGTTAGTTAAAGTCTTAAGTGGCTTGCTGGATGCTCGTGGGGTGCCGGTCCCCTGGATTTTCACTAGAACCTCCTTGTGATAGTGGCCTTGCCTTAACTAGGACTTGTTGAATTGTCTTCATGTGCTTGCTTAACCATCATCACATTCTTTCAAACTAACAACTTGCTTATGTGTCTTGCGTGAGTGATTCATGTGTGTATATGCATAATCATTTGTTTGAACATTGCCAAATCAAGCTATGAACACCAAACACATAAAGAAATCAATCTAAACACATCATCTAAACATTCCACATCATCATCCAAATCCCTAAGCAAGCACTTGTTAAAAAGACTTAAGACAAACACTTGGTGACAACATGTCTATGCTAGAAGACCCAACAATCAAATTCCAAAGATTCCTCCAAAATATTTATCAAGGAGCACAACCTCTAAACCAAGATGCCATTGAAATATTACAATTCTTCATTCAAGAAGCTCAACCCCATGCAAGCCAATCACCGCAACTACAACACTCCATAGCCCAAGTCCAACACCTTTTAGCCACTAGTCAAGCTTGACAAGTACAACAATCCTTAGCCACTCCATACCAACCTAATCCACCTCATAGCCACATGTCATATCCATCCACTTCATATCAACTTAATCCACCTATCCACCAAGTCAATACCACATCAACCTATGAACATCCACCTCAAGCTTATCCAATCCCTCATACCACCATTCCAATGCACTACCAAGCCCATCCACAAAACCATCAAGTGATATTACAAGAACAACATCCAAGCCCCAATAGCCCTTTGTACATAAATCAAGCAAGTCCAAGTACACCTTTTCAACAAGACCACCAAGCACCATTGATAGATCTAAATCCACATTTCCAACAAGAATCATATCCAAATCCCAATGGCCCCTTGTACATAAATCAAATGAGTCCAAGTTATCCTATGCAAGACTTAATTACCTTTGACAAGGGAGATACCAATCTAGAGTGGCCTCCACCATCCAATCACATGCAAACACATGAGCCAACAAGTCCTATCCCAACACCACCATGTGATCCCAATCCATTGATCCCTTTACCTTCCAAACCACCAAGCCCTTCATTACCTTCCTCACCATGTCCTTCTAATCATTCACCAAAGGATGCGGCTGAGAGAGTTTTACAAAGGATGCTTGAAGCAAAACTCATTGAACTTCCTAAAGTCAAGCCATGTGAAGAAAGTCCATATGATGAACATGATTATTGTGCATACCATAGGACCAAAGGCCATAATACAAATCAATGCCCAATATTTGTCTCAATTGTTTACAAGGTGTACGCACCTATAATGGGAAATCGTGCCACATCATCCCCATCCTATGTGTCACCCCCATCTAGTCCAAATCTTAATCCATCCAATCCAATTAGCTCTCAACCTAATCCTCATCCTCATCCTAATCCTAATCCAACACCATCTACCATTATCATCCATCCATTATATTTCCCATCCACCCATACACTTGCAAAGGATGTGATCCATTGGCTACTAGATAGGAATAAACTACTCCCATGTCAAACACCAATTCATGAGCCTACCAATGAACTTCCAAAGGTCATGTCCAATCCTATAATCTCATCATGTGGTTCACATATCCTTGAGCCTCTTCAAGAGCCTTCCATTAACATACCTAGCCCTTTAAGCCCATCATGTGACCTACAAGCCAACAAGTCTATTCAAGAGTCTCCAACCACAAGCCTAAGTCAAGAGCCATCATGCCTTCATGTTGATAACTATCAATAGCCATCATGCCTTCATGTTGATAACTATCAAGAGCCTATCAAGTCCACTCAAGAACCTTCCACTTCCATCCAAAGTCAAGAGGTATGTCAAGAGCATAATCTTAAACATGTGGAAATATTGAACCTTAATCTTAATCAAGATCAAAGCACCTCTAAGTTCCACCTATCCATGACCTACTTATGGGTTGCCCTCAAGCTATTAGCCATCACCATGATGTCATTCATGAGCAAATTTATCCCTTTTATAGCCCACTTAATTCTATTTTTGCTCATAGTTATGATCAAGGTTCTAGCTAAGATCATGAAAACCATGATGATCCATTTGGCAAAACATTATCTATCTCATGATCAAGATGATATCTATGATGAAGAACTATTAAAAAGTACCTTGATCCTATCCATAATCCCATAACCATCCATGAGCAAGATATCCAAATTGCTCCTAGTCATCCTCCATCTAGCCCTATCCATAATGAGCAAACATCCACTTGTCATAATGAGACATGTGCCTCTCAAGAACACATAAGCATAGAAGATCAAACAAATAACTTGGATCTTAGTGAACACAATGCTAATGATCCTCCTTCCACATCTACCATCGATCCCATTTCAAGTCCACCATCATGTCCTAGTAGTCTTACCACCTTCTTCCATGAATGTTCTTCCTTAGGACAACAACAACCATTGTCCTCCATTTCATCTTCTCCATCCAATAAAGAACTCAAGTCTAGTTCCCAAAACACATCTAGTCCCATAGTCAATCACATCCTCCAAAACATGAACTACAAAGGTAAAGGCCTAGGTCTTTATGAACAAGGTATTTTGGAGCCAAACCATGTCAAAGTTCCACCATGCTCATATGGCCTTGGAGACACACCCCAAGGTAAACACGACAAAGATGTTGGTAATTCCTCCATCCATCCTAAGTCCACCACTTTCCATCACACCCCCCATCATCTATGTAAAACATATGTAGCCATTCCAACTCCATCATCCTATAAATTTCAAAAGCATGTGACCATACACCTTCTGCCATCCACCTTGCCTCCACTTTTACCAACTCCAAATATCCCTCCATCCACCTTGCCGCCATTGCTTCCAACACCTAACATACATATCATTCATAAGTATCCTTACATCCCTAATCATGGCCAACAAAAGCACACATCATTTAAGCATAAAGCTTCCAATCATTCCATCCCCTCCACCCACCCCATGGGATTCAAAAGCAAAAATTTGGATGCCTCTACCTATAAAGCTAAAAGTCCTACCAAAAATCCAAAGGACTATCATGCCTTAGGGCACAAAGATGAAAAATCAATGCAAGGAACCAAAGCAAAGCAATCCAAAAAGCTATCCAAGCCCATACCTCCAAAAGCAAAGCCCAAAAGCAAAATGGTTTGGGTTCCTAAGCAAACAACTAGCAAAGCGAATGAGGCATCCTCATCCACATCTAAGCAACCATCCAAACCCTTACTTCCACAAGCAAAGCCCAAAAGCAAAATGGTTTGGGTTCCTAAGCAAATAGCTAGCAAAATGAATGAGGCATCCTCATCTACATCTCAAGAATCACAATCACCTATATCCATCCAAGAGCCTATTTCCTTCCAAAACTTCCATTCCTTTCAAAACTCCCACAAGAAAAATAAAAGCACTAAAAATACTAAATCTATGTGGGTTCCTAAATCACTTCATCAACCATCTCCTAAGCAAACATCTCCATTGCTTCCTGCACCACCATCTCATCAAAAGCTTCAATGTTTATCACGGTGTGTGCAACAATTGGTCATGGTTCCCCTCCATTCCAAAACATTCCCACATAACTACATCTCCCCATCTTCCATCCATTATCCTACATATCTTCCTCATGCTATCCCTATGGTCCATGCTTTGGCATAAACTTTCCATCCATCTTCATTCCATAAGCCTATATAAATCCACACCATAAGCCACTAGCCTACCCTTCCATGATCCACATCATAATCTACTATCCACCTAATCCATCTCCAATCGACACAATCCCTTATCAACATCTATGAGCACACTTGACATGGTCCATGCGAAGATAGCATCCATCTCTAACGGGACAATATCACCTCTTATAGCACTAGCCAATTGAGTCCCTCCTATCCATTACCATGGTGAAAACCTAGCAAACAGGTGCCATGTGTAATTGTCATCCCATCTAAAAAAGCAAAAAAGAAAAGAAAAATAAAAAAAAGTAAAGAGAAATCCCTTCATCCAATGGTGAAAACCTGGTAAATAGGCGCCTTGGATAAGTACCATGATGAAAACCTAGCAAACAGGCGTCATGTGTATGTTGATCTTCTATGTCACTTACACTTGGGGGCACATTGTCTCATCCATCCTATCCATTTCCAAACTATCTATCCCATTATATCATGTCCTACCATTACCATACCATCATACCATCCTTAGCCATTACATCCATATACCTATCTTATTGAACCCATTCATCCACCCTTCCTCCTTTTGATCTGGAAGAGAGACATAGGGGCAAAATGTTGAAACATGTTTGGATATTTCTTGACATACCTTCTTTCCAAACCAAGTCCTATCCATTAACCATTCATCCATCCCATTCAAACCAATCCATCATGTCATCCCATTTTTATGATCCTTATCATGTAAAATCCATCATGTGTCATGCAACAAATCCTAAGCATTACCACCTATAATGGGGCAAGTTCTTCCTATGCGACATAGCCTTTGGAGATCACATCCTAGCTCCCTTATGATCCATCCACTATGACATATCCTTATCATGAGCTTTCCATCTTATAGCTTATCCCCATCTGTTTATCATGAGCTTTCCACTATGGCCTATCCCCTTATTTATCCATCCCACTCTCATGATCTTGCCGTCACATCTACTATGAGCCCATCCTTTCATCCATCCTTTGCACCTAGACTTGGTTTTCTCCTTTGTCATTGGTATCTAGCACAAAGGCTACTCCAATTGTAAATCCATTGACATCCCAAAACATTCAAAAATCCAAAAAAATCAAAATATCCCAAAAAATCTAAAAAAATCAAAATATGTCGAAAAATCCAAAAAATCAAATATCCAATGAAAAATCCAAGCAATAAGATCAAACCAATCACATCATCCAAAATAATCCACTCCATCAACATCAATCAATAACATTCATTCATCTAATCCATCCATCACTTCTTCCAATCATATCAATCAAATCAATCTAAGCAATGATCTCAAAATCCAAGTAACACTAATCCATATCAAGCAAGCCAATCAATCATGGAACATTATCCAATCAAATCAACAAGTTTTGATCCTAATCTTGTCATAAACTAAATCAATCATCATCAATCATCATTAATGGGATATAGCATTCCCACATCCTTGTGTTGATCTAGGGATATAGCTTTCCCCGCAATGACAACACTATCTATCATCATCAAACAAACAATCAATTATTAGTTTATGACTTGACAAGGGCAATACCTTGTTTATTTTACATCTTTTGAGCACACTAAGAACACTTGCTTATGCTTAGATTGAGTGGACACTCCAATCATCACACCATCATTATCATCATTCAAAACAAATCCAATCAATCATCAATAATCAATCCAACAATAGCAAACATCACAATGAAAGCAGATCAAGCCAACTATCAAAACAAATCCTATCAATCATCAGCATCAACACCAAAGCACATCAAGCCAACCATCAAAACAAATCCAATCACTTCAGCAAATCAAAAGCAGCTCAATCTACCACAAATCATCCATCCTTCATCAAATCAATCTAATCAGTATTTCATCATCTTCCAACCATTCCAAACAAAGATCCAAATGAAAGCCCATCCTTAATCCACACCAATCAATCAAGCCAAGTTATCCAAATACAATCAATGGTCTTGATCCTAGCCTTGTTGTAAGCCAAATCAATCAGCCAATCAGCCAACCAACTCAGCAAACAACCTTGTGTTGATCTAGGGATATAGCTTTCCTCACAATGACAACACTCTCAACTATCATCAACAAAATAATTAGCAATTAATCATTGGTTTACAGCTTGACAGGGGCAATACCTTGTTTGTCTTTGAATCATTTGTGCATGCTTGCTTGCTTGTGTGTGTTATCATTTTATCTTGCATTTGCGAGATGATCTTATTCTCTTCCTATGCGTATTGATATCTTGTACATGTTGGGATTAACATCTTACTGTTGCAAGTATGTGGTAAACCAGTGTTGTCATTGATGTCAACATACTCATATTGTTTTGACAAGAAGGATTCAATGAGCAGTGTGCTGAGGATATTGAGAAAATTAGCCTCAGTCAGAACAGTAAAGAACAGTGATGAGAAGAAGGCAAATGTACTGTATAGGATGCGAACCGGAGGATGCAGATTAAAGGGTTTGTAGATATGAGTCTTGAGATGCTTCAGTTAAGATTTCTGAGGTCCGCATGAAGATCTGAAGGAGTTGTGGCTGTCGGTGTAGAATCAGTTTCGGCAAGTATTCAGAGGTGACAGAGGATCACAAAAAGGTCTGGTGAGGTCTGAAACTGTATAATCCTAATCTGCGGATTGGAAGGAGTCTTTGGGATGTCCTTGTGATGTGCCATCTCAAGTTGTGTATGATTTGGAGGTCCAGAAGTACCTCTTGCACTATGACAGTAGCGACAGACAGTGTTCTTGAAGTTCCGGATAAGGAGGATAAGAGATTTCAGTAAGTAAAGGAAATGCGGATGTACCTAGTCATTCAGGCAGGCTTGTGAAGGTTCTTGGATCATGTTGAGGTTGTGTTATTGGTCCGCATTGACAGTAGAGCCCGAAATTGAAGATATTCTTCCAGATGAAGTTTTTGCTCTATTTAGCCGACCGGATGAGTTGTTCATCCTGCGAATGTTCTTATGGTGGCCGACCGGATGTGTTATTCATCTTGCGGATATTCTTATGGTTGATTGCCGACTTAGATGATTGTTCCTAAGTCGATGTCTTGTATAAATAAAGGTTTGTGAGTTCATTTTGAAGTGTGACTTGTGCGGAAAAAGGTGGAGTAGCGAAGAGAAGTGCAGAAGGCAGAGCAGATGTTTCTGGGCTTAATGGAACTGATCCAGACATGGTAAAGATGTCATTCTCTAGTTCAAGACTGTGATTCTTATCACTTTGTAGACAGTGTGTCTCCTTGTAGGCAGTGGGCCTCTTTGTGAGCAGTGTGCTCAGGCAGTGAGCCCTAATTGGCAAGTGCCATTTTGTAATTCCTTATTCTTCTAACAGAGAATAATCTTTGGGTTAATCACCCCGTGGTTTTTTCCCTTAACTGGGTTTCCACGTCAAAAATACTGTGTCATGTGTTTCTTATTTCATGATAATGTTTGTTTGTTTAATTCAATGCTGCTTTGATTAATAAGAAAGATCAAAAAAAGAAACAATTAGGATAACTGATTCACCCCCCCTCTCAGTTATCAACAATTGGTATCAGAGCAAGGTTCCTCTGAAAGAAGCTTAACCGCTTGAGGAGATCTAGGATGTCGTCATACAAAAAGGATAGTCTGAAGTTCGATGGAACCAATTTTACTCTCTGGAAGGGTCGCATGAAATGTCACCTGGAATGTATGGGAAAAGCATACTTGGCCATGGTTTCAAAACCATATGTACCTCCACAAGGTGGTCCGACAACTCTGAATGAAATCATAGAAGCTGAAAACAATCTGCGGACCAAGGAAGCTCTTCTAAGCACATTGAATGACTCAGATCTCTCAAATGTTATTGACCTACCAACTGCATATGAGATCCTAACTAAACTGGAACTTCTGTATGAAGGAGATGAGTTTGTCAAAAGTGCAAGGTTGCAAAGTCTGAAAGGGAAATTCAAAAGATTAAAGATGAGAGATGATGAAAACATCACTACTTTTATGCCAAGAGTGAATGAACTAGTGTGTGGAATTAGAAATGCTGGTGGAACTCTGGATGAAAATGAGATCGTTTGTAAAATCCTTAGATCCCTTCCTACTGCCTACAAAATCAAGGTTGCTGCAATTGATGAATTCAGAGCCCACACAACTGTCACAAGAGAACAATTGGCTGGCAAGCTAGCTGCATTTGAAATGACCGAGTTTGGAGATGATCTTCCCAAGACTGAATCTGCTTTCAAAGCCAGTGCCTATGTGAAAGGCAAACAGAGAATTGATCTGGGAGAAAACTCTTCAAGGAAGATGACATGGTATGATCAAGCAAGAAGAGACATGGTAGAAGAAGAAGCAGAAATAGCTCAACTTGAAGCCCTCATTGCAAAAAGACTACCAAGAGGATCCGGTAAGTATGAAGGAAAACTACCCTTTAAGTGCTTCAACTGTAATAAGATTGGTCATTTTGCTTCAAGATGTCCGGAAAGATCTGCAAGGTCTAATTCTAACAGACAAAGGTTTCAAAAGAACTGCTATTATGTTCATGAAGAAGATGACAATGAAGGAGTAACAGATGATGAATCAGAACTAGGAAGCAAATCCGGAAATGAGTGGGTGTTTATTGCCATCAAGGAAGAAGATTCAATACTCTCTGAATCTGTCAATCACAAAGTTGTGGAAAAAGCTTTGGCTGCTCAAGTGGAAGAAAAGGATGATTGGGTTATTGATAGTGGATGTTCTCACCATATGACTGGTGACAAGAATAAGTTCTTGAATTTGGAAAGGTATGAAGGAGGAATGGTAAAGTTTGGTGACAATTCTGCTAGCAGAATCAGAGGCAGGGGAACTATTTCCTTTGATGGAAAGAGCAAAACAGGTAATCTACTATATGTTGAAGGATTGAAGCACAATCTTCTCAGTGTTGGTCAGTTAGTAGACAAAGGCTATGATCTTCAGTTTAAGAATGGAAAATGCAGAATCTTTACAAGCTCCGGAACTGAAATTGCATCCGGTACTCAGACAAAAGGTAATATATTTCATCTGGTTGGTTCAAATAAAAGTTGTTTGTTTGTTCAAATTGATCAGAGTTGGTTATGGCATAGAAGAATGTGTCATGTAAATTTTGATAACATCATCAAGATAAGCAATACTCAGGTTGTAAGAGATCTTCCAAAATTGATGAAACCTACAAATAGTTTGTGCAAAGAATGTCAGCTAGGTAAACAGAGCAGAGTCTCTTTCAAAAGCAAAGATCAGTCTTCTACCGGATTGTTGGAATTAGTACATACTGATCTCTGTGGTCCGACAAGAATCAAGAGTCTGCAAGGTGATAGATATTTCATGTTGTTAATTGATGATCATTCCCGGATGATGTGGGTTACCTTTCTAAAAGAAAAATCAAAAGCATTTGAGAAGTTCAAAATCTTCAAAGCTTTGGTAGAGAATCAAACCGGATTGAAACTAAAGTGTCTAAGGTCTGATAGAGGTGGTGAATTTACATCTGGAGAGTTCATTGACTATTGTGAGAAGCAGGGTATAAGGAGACAATTGTCTGCTCCTAGGACTCCACAGCAGAATGGAGTAGTTGAAAGAAAGAACCGGACCATCCAGGAAGCTGCCAGGACAATGATGTTGGAAGCAAATGTTCCTCAGATGTTTTGGAAAGAAGCTATCAGCACTGCAGTCTACACTCTAAATCGAGTTCAAATCAGAAACAATACCGGTAAGACCCCCTACGAACTCTGGTTTGGCATCACTCCCACTGTGAAATATTTCAGAGTATTTGGTAGCAAGTGTTATATCAAAAGAGATGAAGATCTAGGAAAGTTTGATGCTAGAAGTGATGAAGGAATTTTCTTGGGTTACTCCACTCAAAGCAAAGCATACCGGTGTTACAATAAGAGACTGAGGAAGATGATAGAAAGCACTAATGTGAAAGTTGATGAAGGAATTGAGAAGCCCTCAAGATTTTATGAATTTGATGAAGATGACCAAGATAGTGTTCAAGGAACTCAATCCTCTCCGGTAAGACAGAGTCAGCCTGATCCGGTAAATCAGGAAGAAGAGATAGGTTTGAATGAGCCTGATCAAGAAGCAGCAGTGCAGGATACTCCCAAAATTCCAAGGTATGTAACACTAAACCACTCTGAAGATCAGATCATAGGTGACAGAAGCAAAGGTGTGCAAACTAGAAGGAATGTTGCTCAAAATCAGGATGAATGTTGTCTGATTTCAAAGATTGAACCTAAAACAGTAAATGAAGCCTGCAATGATGAAAACTGGACTAAAGCAATGAAAGATGAATTAATGCAAATTGAGAAAAATCATACTTGGGATCTTGTTCCCAGACCTAGAGACAGGAATGTGATTGGAACCAAATGGGTCTTCCGGAACAAATTAAATGAAGCTGGTAAAGTAATCAGAAACAAAGCTAGATTGGTCTGCAAAGGCTACTCCCAAATAGAAGGAATTGATTATGAAGAGACCTTTCCTCCCGTGGCAAGAATTGAAGCAGTCAGATTATTTCTTGCATTTGCTGCCTTCAAAGACTTCAAGGTATATCAGATGGATGTCAAGTCTGCCTTCCTAAATGGTGATCTAGAAGAAGAAGTTTACATTGAACAACCGGATGGATTTCAATTATCTGACAATGATGATATGGTCTGTAAGTTAAAGAAAGCATTGTATGGATTAAAACAAGCTCCAAGAGCATGGCATGAAAGGTTGGATAAGCATCTTGTGCAGATTGGATTCAGCAAAGGTACTGCTGACAGTAACTTATATTTCAAAATTGATCATGAAAACATTTTGATTGTTGAAGTGTTTGTAGATGATATCATTTTTGGAGGAAGAGATAGTATGTGTAAAACTTTTGCAAATCAGATGAAATGTGAGTTTGAAATGTCTATGCTTGGTGAAATGAATTTCTTCTTGGGTCTGCAAATTACTCAAACAAAGAAAGGAATCTTCATTTCTCAGACCAAATATGTGAAAGAACTGTTAAGGAAATTTGGTATGGAAGATTCAAAACCAATGAACACTCACATGGCAACTGGATGTAAGTTGAGCAAAGATGATGACTCCCCAAAGGTAGATCAGACAATGTATAGATCAATGATTGGTGGATTATTGTATCTCACTCAGACCAGACCAGATATAATGCAGGCTGTTGGTCTTGTGGCAAGATTCCAGGCTGATCCTAGAGAATCTCATGTTATGGCAATCAAAAGAATTTTTAGGTACTTGAAAGGAACAGTTGAGTATGGTCTATGGTACCCTAGAGATCCAGATTTCTCTCTTCATGCTTACACAAATGCAGATTGGGCAGGAGATGTAGATGATCGAAAGAGCACCAGTGGTGGAGCATTCTTTTTGGGGAAGAGATTGGTTTCTTGGCTAAGCAAGAAACAAGATGCAATATCTCTGTCTACAACTGAAGCAGAATACATTGCAGCAGCAAGTAGTTGCACTCAAATCCTATGGATGAAGCAGATGCTAAGAGATATTAAAATTGAATATGCGGAGCCTATCACAATTTTCTGTGATAATTCAAGTGCAATTAATATTTCCAAGAATCCGATATTACACTCTAAGACTAAGCACATATCTATCAAGTTTCATTTCTTGAGAGAACAAGTGAACAAGGAAGAAGTCAGGTTGGAGTATGTTCCCTCCAAGGATCAGATTGCAGATATCTTTACTAAACCTCTTCCCAAGGACTCTTTTGAATATCTCCGGGAGACGTTAGGGGTCATGGCCCCTCCGGTGATAAACTAGGATGCACTGATGTGCATCAGTCCGGTGGATATCATAGTCATATCTTGTGATCCGGATTGATGATGGGGAGCTGCTACTAAGGGCGAGTAGCTGGTATGATTCTGATGTGTTAAAATTGCAAGTATGAGCCCTTTGCCATTGATGTCAAAGGGGGAGAGAAGACATGTGAAAAACAAGTAGCTGATGATCAAAAGGGGAGCAGTAAATGAGGAGAAGACATGTTGCTGATAGGGGGAGAAGTGATAGAAAGGAGAAGTTTCTTGTCTTGATGGTTTTTCACATCATATGTTGCCATCAATGACAAAGGGGGAGATTGTTGCAAGTATGAGGTAAACCAGTGTTGTCATTGATGTCAACATACTCATATTGTTTTGACAAGAAGGATTCAATGAGCAGTGTGCTGAGGATATTGAGAAAATTAGCCTTAGTCAGAACAGTAAAGAACAGTGATGAGAAGAAGGCAAATGTACTGTATAGGATGCGAACTGGAGGATGCGGATTAAAGGATTTGTAGATATGAGTCTTGAGATGCTTCAGTTAAGATTTTCAAGGTCCGCATAAAGATCTGAAGGAGTTGTGGCTGTCGGTGTAGAATCGGTTCCGGTAAGTATTCAGAGGTGACAGAGGATCACAAAAAGGTCTGGTGAGGTCTGAAACTGTATAATCCTAATCTACGGATTGGAAGGAGTCTTTGGGATGTCCTTGTGATGTGCCATCTCAAGTTGTGTATGATTTGGAGGTCTGGAAGTACCTCTTGCACTATGACAGTAGCGACAAACAGTGTTCTTGAAGTTTCGGATAAGGAGGATAAGAGATTTCAGTAAGTAAAGGAAATGCAGACGTACCTGGTCATTCAGGCAGGCTTGTGAAGGTTCTTGGATCATGTTGAGGTTGTATTATTGGTCTGCATTGACAGTAGAGCCTGGAATTGAAGATATTCTTCCGGATGAATTTTTTGCTCTGTTTAGCTGACCGGATGAGTTGTTCATCCTGCGAATGTTCTTATGGTGGCCGACTGGATGTGTTATTCATCTTGCAGATATTCTTATGGTTGATTGCCAATTTAGATGATTGTTCCTAAGTCGATGTCTTGTATAAATAAAGGTTTGTGAGTTCATTTTGAAGTGTGACTTGTGCGGAAAAAGGTGGAGTAGCGAAGAGAAGTGCAGAAGGCAGAGCAAATGTTTCTGGGCTTAATGGAACTGATCTGGACATGGTAAAGATGTCATTCTCCAGTTCAAGACTGTGATTCTTATCACTTTGTAGATAGTGTGTCTCCTTGTAGGCAGTGGGCCTCTTTGTGAGCAGTGTGCTCGGGCAGTGAGCCCTAATTGGCAAGTGCCATTTTGTAATTCCTTATTCTTCTAACAGAGAATAATCTTTGGGTTAATCACCCCGTTTTTTTTAATTCCTAATGTTTGTTTGTTTAATTCAATGCTGCTTTGATTAATAAGAAAGATCAAAAGAAGAAACAATTAGGATAACTGATTCACCCCCCCTCTCAGTTATCAACACTTACATATCAATTTCTCTAGCATCTGAGAAGCTAAACAGTCTCTTATGCATTTGAGACTATTCTATGTTAAGACTAACTCCATATGGAGATAAGCTCAAACCATTTCTTGTAGTGTCAAATTCCAACGCTAGCTGTTATTCATATCTTGTGCATGGTGGCTCAAAATCTTGACCTCATGTGTTTAGACATGATTGTAACACGCTAGTTGCGCATTGGATATCTCAACACCTTGGTCTCTTATACCCTGGTGCATAACATCCATATGCTATATCAAACATAAGGACTGCATTTATTTTCATTCTAAGCAATTACTTGAAAGCTGCCCCTCATCATCCTATCTATTCATTCTATCTCTTCATTCCATCATCTGCTCATTCTTATTTTCTTCCACCCAACCCCCATTTTCTTTGTGCCTGCCTTCTTTTTAGCCTTCTTCTTCTATTGTGAGGCAACCCAGCCCTTCTTGGTTAGTCTGGCTTACCTCTCGAGGGGGCATCACCTGCCAGTTACACTGGGGCATAACTTGTTTATCGAACACATATCATATCTTCTTTGACACAACGCTCTATCGAACATTGTATCAAAGAGGGGCAAAATGTAGACACCCAAATTTGTCCCAACTTTGTCCATGTCTAGCAACACCTTGTTAAATCATTAAGCCAATTAATTAAATAACTTTTATTTATTTAATTAAAATCCCATTCTCATCCTACTTAGCCAATTAATTAAATAAATTTTATTTATTTAATTAATTTCCACATCATATCTTATCCCATTTTATTCATTTATCCTATTAATTAAATAAATTTTATTTATTTAATTAATATCCAACTCATATCCCAACTAATTCAAATATTCTATTTGAATTAACTACTCACCTTTCATCACATTCCAACACTTGTCCAGTCAATCATGTGTTGTAAGACAATTTTCATTCATATCCTTCACATGCACAACTAGTGGAACCTAAATTTAGTATCTTTCAATCCTAGCCATTTACACAGCCTCTGAATCTCCATTGTCAATTGATCTTGGCTGAGCCCTATATAAACACCCTCTCATTCCATATGAGAGGATCCAACAATCATATAGCACCTACATTATCATCCTGAGCATTTGATCATCCAATTGAGCTTTTATCTTCCATCATGGCAGCTTTCAGCTTTGCAATTGTTCATTGTTGAAGAAGTAGTCCAAATCTCACAAACAAGGAATCGCACGGTCTAGGTGATGTTATGCTTGAATTGCATTGTTCTTTGATTTCATTTAGGTTAGATTCTTTGATGATGGTAGGGTTAGGGTTTCATGACTATGTCTGATCTGCTAAACCTGACTTTCACCTATCACAGGCTCAAACTTTAGCATGGAGTCCTAAGGTGCATTTCATGTCTCCTTTCATCCATTTTGGTGCCCTTATGTAGATTTTTCAACTTGATTTGGTGCCCTGTATGTGAAGGAAGATCTAAAGGCATGAAAGTGGATGTTGTTTTGCAAGAGTTTGGATCATCAAAATTGAAAGAAATAAGTCTATTAAGCTTGGGCGCCCTTGGTCTTCTTTTCATTCTTTATGTGCACCTTGGGAGAATGGTATATAGGTCATCATCATGATTGGGTACCCTGGATCCAGAGTGTTGGAGAGATCATCAAATGGTGTCTAGAGGAAGTAGGGTGAGTTATGAGTTTGGTCGCATCAGGAACAGGACACCAAAAATGCATAACATGATGATGCAAAAATATGTATATGTGCATACAAATTAATGTGCATACTTACAACTCAATGTAACATGACTTTACAAAATCAATGTGAATACTTACAAATTAATCCAATGAACCATCTAGGTCTGCTCTACTCTTTATTGTGTCAAGTATTGCTTGATGGTCAGACTCACACACCTTCCACAAGATTTTGTTCAAAGGTCTACCCCGATACTTTATCAAATGAACATTGCATGCCACGACAAGGTTTGAGTAATGAAGAATCTTCCGATGCATGTCAAAGTCTTGAAATAGCCAAATATTAACACTCTTATGTGGGTACCTTCTAAGCCATGTTCCAGTAATAACCACTGAGCCTATAGGGTATTCGATGTTTTCTCCATTCGTAACTGGGGCCTCCAATTTCTTTTTGGCCTCAAAACAATGACATAAGTAATAATTTGTTTCCTCTTCATTATCTTCATTTGCAATAACTGCATATGCGTGCCCTACATTGATATGTGTAGCAAATTAGATGAAATTAGTCAACATTACAAAAACACTACAAAGTAAGATGACATTACCTGGTTGAACTAGATGAAATTAGATGCATATACATGCCCTATATTACCTGGTTGAACTAAATCTAATATGTGGTCAAAGTCAACTGACGATTCCATCTGTGCTAGTTCCAGTGCCATTGGGGGTCGATATGTGTCAAGTGGGCTAAGATAAATTAACTGCCATTCGTCAACCCACTCCTTTGACTCGCACTCATCCTAGACTTGAATTGTACAGGAAGAACAAAAGCATGACATCTTTCATGTATGGATACTCCATGAACCTGCAATTGAGCTTCTGAAAGAGTGCATCTCATTTGATCCTATCAGTGTACAATAGTCCTCATATGGTGTAATGTTAGTATCATCTATCAACTAAAAAAATCTATGAACTAAAGACTTACCTTCATTACCTGGACCCATGGAAGCATTACACCACTCAACAATCAATTTTGCATCTATCAACTTTGCATTGTCTTTATACTTTAACTCTTCTCGTGCTATGGCTCTTTTGATACATGCTCCTACACCATCATGCTCCCCCTTTCCATATCCGGCCTCATAAAAATTCCACATATGCTGAATACCTGTAAAATTATGCCTCCTACTTAGCCAATAGAAATTCTATGAGTTCTTGAATTGTGACACATAGTTATCCAACCATATGATATGCTGACTGAATGATATGCCCCTTCTAGCCAAATCATTGTAGAACACCTGAAAGCAACCTTGCACGAACTCCATAGAATGCGTGTGATCATCACTAATATAGAAATTATACTCCCTTATGATCTTCCTGTCATCCTCTGTACTATCATTCGCATGAATGAATGCGATGTCCACAAATATAGAAACCTATGTGGAGTTGTAATATTGTGATTGCACCTCATGTTGTGGCTGTAGACTGTAGTTCTCTACAAAGTTGACGATTGAAACAATGCTACCAACAGGAAATGTGTCCTTGCATAACTTGAATTGCAAGTCCAACCATCGAGCTCTATGGGCATGTCTTGCATACTCATACACTATGCTGTCACGAAATATAGGCATAAACTAATACACTAGAATCTTTTCAATAACCAATTCACACCTCTTTGCTTCTTTACCATCTTTTGTATTGTATGCCACTGTTTTACACTTGCCAAACTCTACTAGTTCATTTCCAACTGCATGTGTTCTTTCCATATGTTCACATATTGGCAAATGTTGCAAGCCACCGCAACGATGACATGTGCCATCCAAGCATAAATTCTTGTAGAATATTTGACCTTCCTCTCTTTCACATAAAATTCTTGATATGAAGTCTTTTGAAGATGTTGGTGGGGCACATATGGTATAACCCTACAAATTATTGTTAGTAGGCATATCTAAACATATAGACCTATAAGGATCAAAATGGTTAGAAAATTCAATATGTAATCTACAACAACAAGTAGTGCATGTGTGATTTATCTTAACATAGAAAGGTTTTAGCATTTCAAAATATCTTTGACAAATTTTAATTTGAGGATACTTCTTTAGAAATTTACCATAAAACTATGTTTGAGTCTCATCCAAAAAATGCTTTGGATGTGACTCGCGGTTCTGACTACCAATTCTCCTTCTTACCACATCCCTTTGATTCAGAGATACCCTTGTGTAATTCTTCCAAAAGTCTTCAATTAGTGATCTCAATGCTTCAACAATTGGTTTATCTTTCCGTGGTTGTCTCCCCGAGAATGCCCATAATTCATTGGCATTAGTGTCTTCAATTCTTTGGTGTCTTCTAATGGCTCTTGATAAAGTTTTCCTATTAATTCTCAATTGTTGACTCGTCTTTCTAATGAGATGAGCTTTCCTTGTTTGACTACTTACTATAGTCGATGTAATCACACACCGTGTTGCATTACTATCTTTTGTGCATGAGGTGTTACCCACACTCTCATACGCACTCATTAGATTCTTAACAATAGATTTTTCACTTGAAGCCTCTGATGTTCTCAACCCAAGAATCTTCATGATAGACCTATACTTTATACTTCGCATCATTTCAACAAATAGTTGACATCTTGCAGTCTCATTTAACTTTTCAAAGAACAATCTCCAAATCTTATTACCATATCTTCTACAAGTGCATTTTGGAATCTTACCTTCCATTAGCTGCAAAATATTCTCATCAATATCAATCAAATACTTTGGCTTTCTATGCAAAATTCTAGGTGGTGTTAAGTTAGGTAAATTCATCTCAACATTAGGAATTTCATCAATATTTAAATGAGATGGGTTAGATGGCATACCTTCGATCGAAGATGGAATAGATGACATACCTTGAGGTTGAGGTGGAAATGATGGTGTACCTCCTTCATCACATGTGAGTGATGATGTACTCTCAACTTGAGATGCGGTAGATGGTGTCCCTACATGTTGACTTGCGGTAGAGGATGTGTCTCCAACTATGGTATTCAAATCTCTCGTACCACGAAGTTTTTGCATTCATTCTCTTTGTGCCACCAATACCATATCTCTCTGTGATGGTTGTGGTTCCTCTTCAATTGGTATGTCTTCATTTATCGTGTCTAATTTCCTCTTCTCATGAAGTTCCCTCATAGCCACTGCTTTATTTGCATTCTTAGCTTCTATCTCTTCCTGTGTTGGTTTAATTCTTGATCGTTTCCTTGGCATGATGGAGAATTTGTCTGTAGCATGATAAAGAGACCAATATTAGTTCCTAAGAAATGAATACAAGATAATAGTGGGATTGTATTTTTATTATGTTGTAAGGATTTATTCTTGTATAGTTTGACATCATGGTATGTTAAGGTCTGTTTATTACACATAATTATTAAAGAGCCCAAGTGTAGAAAATATACATGGCATCATGTGAGATTGCTTTCTTGATTGGGAATGTGTCTATTTTAAACATGTATGATAAAGCATGATAAAGTAATTCAATCCGAAATAAGGAAAATGTAAAGAACATGCATGTAAAAACTTGACATACCTAAAAAACAAAGATTCGAATGGAGAGAGTACCTAATTATGTAGTGTTTTTTTCTTCTTGCATCAAACTCCTCAACAATTTGAGTTTTTCACCACTTGCTTCCTTTTCAATGTTAAATTGAATAACACTCAAATATAATTACTAACAACAATACTATTAACCAATCTATAATGTTAAATTCCTAAAATTGAATCACAATTAACATTGCAACACTACAAAAATTGAAATTTGAATAGATATATATCAAACTTGGTGTGAAAACTATGTTATTTCCTCCTTCTCAAGTTGGAAAAGTAGAAAAGGTGGTGGAAAGATCATGCAAAGGTGGTACAATGTGTCAAATGTGCATGTGAACTTCCCAATAGCATGTAAGCACTTCTTTTTTGTCAGAGCACATGCAGAATTAGTAAGAAAATAGAGCATGTGGGCCTAGATCATGGGGGTCAACACTTTTTTACCATTTCAATAGCAAGACAAAACACGAGCTCATTATAACGTGCTCACGTTTTGTCCTGCTATAGATTGATCACATCTCTTTCCAAACCTTCCCCTTCAGACTTGAATGACCACAAGGTTTTTGAGGGAGAACTTTTCCTATTTCCTGCAAGAGCTTGCCAGATGCTTCGCCATATGATAGGCATAACAATGAAGGGGTAAGCCCTCATAATCAAGTTCTTGATAGAAAATGCCCATCGAGGAAGAAAGACAGATCTTCTTTGGAAGCAGAAGTTCTAGTTTGTGACAAATCCTTATCCAAGCATAAATAGCAGGGGTTCTGTCAAGCAATTTCCAATCCACTTCCACAAAGTCTCCTAAAGACTTCCTGATTGATTCCAAAACATCCACACCCCAAAACTAGAGAGGTAATCAATATAATCAAACCCATAAATCTAAATTTGACGAAATAAACCCTCAACACTATACCTTAAACCCTAATCCCTCAACCCTAAACCTTATCCCTAAACTCTAATCCCTCAACCCTCAACCCTAATCCATCATCCCTTAACTCTAATCCCTCATCCCTAAACCCTAAATGCTATCCCTATTCCTAAACCACTCTAATCAGACTCGATACTATACCTTAAACCCTAATCCCTCTACCCTCGACACTCTTATTTAACCCTAATCCCTTGACCATTAACCCTATCCCTCAACCTCAACCCTCAAGCCTCAACCCTCAACCCTCAACTCTCAACATTAAACCCTAATTCATCAACCCTAAACCCTAATCCATCAAACCTAAACCCTATCCCTAAACCATCAACCCTCAACGATATACCCTAAACCCACCAACCCTATCCCTAATCCTTATACCCTCCACACTCTACTTTAAGCCTAATCCCTTGACCCTCAACCCTATCCCTAAACCCTTGACCCTCGAACCTCAACCCTTAACCCTCAACGTCAAACCCTAATCCCTCAACCCATAACTCTAATCCCTCGACCCTCAACCCTATCCTTAAACCCTAAACCCTCAACCCTTCATTCTAATCCCTCAACCCTAAACCTGATCCCTAAACCCTCAACACTATACCTTAAACCCTAATCCCTCAACCCTCAACCCTAAACCTTATCCCTAAACCCTAATTGGTCATCCCTCAACTCTAATCCCTCATCCCTAAACCCTAAATGCTATCCCTATTCCTAAACCCTCAACATACTCGATACTATACCTTAAACACTAATCCCTTATCCCTAAACCCTCCAACCCTATCCCTAATCCTTATACCCTCCACAGTCTACTTTAACCCTAATCCCTCAACCCTTAACCCTATCCTTAACCCTTGACCCTTGAACCTCAACCCTCATCCCTCAATGTCAAACCCTAATCCCTTAACCCTTAACTCTAATCCCTTGACCCTCAACCCTATCCCTAAACCCTAAACCCTAAACCCTCAACCCTCAACATCAAATCCTAATCCCTCAACCCTTCACTCTAATCCCTCAACCCTAAACCTGATCCCTAAACCCTCAACACTAGACCTAAAACCCTAATCCCTCAACCCTCAACCCTAAACCTTATCCCTAAACCATAATCCCTCAACCCTCAACCCTAATCCGTCATCCCTCAACTCTAATCCCTCGTCCCTAAACCCTAAATGCTATCCCTATTCCTAAACCCTCAACAGACTCGATACTATACCTTAAACCCTAATCCCTTATCCCTAAACCCTCCAACCCTATCCCTAATCCTTATACCCTCCACACTCTACTTTAACCCTAATCCCTCGACCCTCAACCCTATCCCTAAACCCTTGACCCTCGAACCTCAACCCTCAACCTTCAATGTCAAACTCTAATCCCTCAACCCTTAACTCTAATCCCTCGATCCTCAACCCTATCTCTAAACCCTAAACCCTAAACCCTCAACGTCAAATCCTAATCCCTCAACCCTTCACTCTAATCCCTCATCCCTAAACCCTAATCCCTCAACTCTAATCCCTCATCCCTAAACCCTAAATGCTATCCCTATTCCTAGACCCTCAACGAGCTTGATACTATACTTTAAACCCTAATCCCTCTACTCTCGACACTCTTATTTAACCCTAATCCCTTGACCATTAACCCTATCCCTCAACCTCAACCCTCAACCCTCAACCCTCAACTCTCAACATTAAGCCCTAATTCATCAACCCTAAACCCTAATCCCTCAAACCTAAACCCTATCCCTAAACCATCAACTATTAACACTATACCTTAAACCCTAATCCCTATTCCTCAACCCTTAAGCCTTAAAACTTAAACCCTATCCCTACACCCTCAACACTTGACACTATATCTTAAGCCTTAAACCCTCATCCCTAAAGCCTCAACCCTCAATCCTTAAACCTTCAACCCTAAACCCTATCCCTAATCCCTCTACCCTCAACACTCTAGCCCTAACCTCAACATTAAATGCTAATCTGTCAACACAACCCTAATCCATCAACCCTAAACCCTATCCCTAAACCCTCAACCCTCAACACTATACCTTAAACCCTAATCCCTCAACCCTCAACCCTAAACCTTATCCCTAAACCCTAATCCCTCAACCCTCAACCCTAATCCATCATCCCTCAACTCTAATCCCTCATCCCTAAACCCTAAATGCTATCCCTATTCCTAAACCCTCAACAAAATCGATACTATACCTTAAACCCTAATCCCTTATTCCTAAACCCTCCAACCCTATCCCTAATCCTTATACCCTCCACACTCTACTTTAACCCTAATCCCTCACAACCCTATCCCTAAACCCTTGACCCTCGACCCTCAACCCTTAACCCTCAATGTCAAACCCTAATCCCTCAACCCTTAACTCTGATCCCTTGACCCTCAACCCTATCCCTAAACCCTCAACCCTCAACATCAAATCCTAATCCCTCAACCCTTCACTCTAATCCCTCAACCCTAAACCCTATCCCTAAACCCTCAACACTATATCTTAAACCCTAATCCCTCAACCCTAACCCTAAACCTTATCCCTAAACCCTAATCCCTCATCCCTAATTTGTCATCCTTCATCCCTTAACTCTAATCCCTCATCCCTAAACCCTAAATGCTATCCCTATTCCTAGACCCTAAACGGGCTCAATACTATACCTTAAACCCTAATCCCTTATCCCTAAACCCTAATCCCTCGACTCTCAACCCTCTCCCAAAACCTATAACCCTCGAACCTCAATGTACTTAACCCTCAACATCAAACCCTAATCCCTCAACCCTTAACTCTAATCCCTCGACCCTTAACCCTTAATACTTGAACCCTAAAACCTATCCCTACACGCTCGACACTCAACACTATATCTTAAACCCTAATCCCTTAACCCTCATCCCTAAAGCCTCAACCCTAAATCATTAAACCTTCAACCCTAAACCCTATCCTTAATCCGTCTACCCTCTACACTCTACCTTAAACCCAATCCCTCGACCCTTAACCCTAAATGCTATCCCTAAATCCTCAACCCTAAACCCTAATCCCTAATCCCTCTACCCTCAACACTCTACCTTAAACCTAATCCCTCGACCCTTAACCCTAAATGCTATCCCTAAAGCCTCAACCCTAAACCCTAATCCCTCAAGGTCCTAAACTCTAATCCCTTATACCTAAACTCTAAATCCTATCCCTAAACGCTTAACCCTCAACCTTAAACCTTAATCACTCAATCCTTATCCACCCCTCTTCTCCCCTATCTGGCTCACTCCCATCTCTACCCTCCTCTGCCCTCGACACTATACATACATACATATAGGCATACATAGATACATACATACATACATATTGGCGTACATAGATACATACATACATACATATAGGCGTACATAGATACATACATACATACATATAGGCATACATAGATACATACATACATACATATAGGCATACATACATACATACATACATATAGGCATACATACATACATACATACATGATTAATAGCCTTGAACATAAAAAAACATTAAGGGGAACATAACACGAGCGCGTTATAACGCACTTGCGTTATGTCAAACATGACACAACAGACTTGCAGAAAAGGAAAAACGCAAAGCAAAACATAATGCGAGTGCGTTATGTCTTGCTTTGGGAATCCCAAGCCTTGGGCTTGGGATTTGCTTTGGATTTCCAACCCAAAGGCTTGGAGTGCCTTTTGAATAGTCACAGATGTGTTTTTCCAGATTCTTCAATATTTCACATAATTTTGTTCGTGCTAACCCTCAGATTTGCACGTGTTTCAACATCGAACAAATCAAACACCTGGGTAATGTTAGGCTTTCTCTTAGCTATTTAACGATATGATTTTTTTCACATTTTAACAATGTTAAACCTTTCATCTTTAATTTCTTGTGTTTGTGTGTCTGTTTTTGGGCAAAAACCACTGTTTGGTCTTTTTTCATTGTAAATTAACTATTCATTGAAATTTCAAAAAAATTACATATTTAGAAACTAGACTCCATTCTACAAATATTAAAAAAAGAAAAAAATGATTTTCAATTAGTTTTCAAAATTTATAGGGGTAGCACGGCCAAAATTCTATTTTTTAGGATGTGTCCACTTTGAAAATTAGTAAAAATCAAATATTCATCAAAAAATTATTAGAAAAATTGGGCATAAACTACATTCTATTAGCTAATTTCTCACCAAAGTGATTTTAAAAATACCAAAAAAAAGTTGACCTTTTGAGGGAGCCACAAAACATGCTATGTTATGTTTTTTTTGACAGAAACAACACCAATTTTTGTGGCTCCCTCTTTTGAACCCCTTAATCTATGTCATTTTAAAAAAAATAGTAGTTTAGAAAGTAGACGTAGAGCACTACGAACATTGTTTTGGTTGCATCTCCAAATTTTGAGTGTAACTATGCTCAATTTCTCATCCAAGGCCAGTATTTCCTAATTTTAGAAAAAAAGTGGCCACTTAAGACCCCTTTTTGGCCCCCCATCTTCTTACACTTACCCATGTATCACAACTCCTTCCATTAAGGGACAGACACATGGCGAGACCCACATACTTAAAATTTGAAACATACTGTGACAGATGGCAGCGTCTGTAGCAAAATGAGAAACTCCTTTGTCTCTTAGGAATGAATAGGAAAATGACACTCGTCGCAATCTGCAGCCTTCAAAAACATCTACATGTCTTCTTTCGCAAAGCCCTCAAAACTATGTCTTTGTGCTCGGATGAACTCTGTTGTTGACTATGGGACCCACAGCTTCAGCATTCACTAACTTCAAAGGAGAAAACTGGGATAGGTGGCATCTTCCATGTTAATACAAGAAACTCCTTTATCTATCAGAAGTTAGTAGGAAAATGACACTTGTCACATTTTGTAGCCTTCAAAACTATCTACATGTCTTCCTCTGCAAAGCCCTCAAAACTGTGTCTTTATGCTTGGGTGGCCTCTGCCTATGACATCTGTCGCAGTCTACATCATTTATAATATGAAACACATTAAAAATGGGACCAACAACCTTTATCTCATATTAGCTTCAACAGGAGAAAATTGGGACAGATGGCACATTCTGCGCACCTAAACACTAAGACGTGGTGTCCTCCGCATATTGCTTGAAACTTATTAAACTTTTGAAAAATTCCTACGGAAGCTGACACTTGGTGAAAGCCACATCACTTTAGAAACTTTAAGTTCTCGCTAAAAAGGGACTTAACCAAAATAATTTTATCTCTGTGTCCACCACGTGGCATTCTTTGTGCCTTTGAAACTGAACATCATTGTGGACCACCATCCATCTTTTACTTAGCATCCATATGATATAGAAAACAACATGTGGCAAACTCTGTAGCAAAACAAAGAGACACGTGGCAAACTTCGTAGCAAAACTGAAACTTGAGAGACTGCCTCTGCATGCCACACATGGTGACCTCTGTAGCAAAGCAAAAACTTATAACATATTGAAACTAACTGCTATGTGGCGAGCTCCATGCAAAAGTTAATATTTGAAACAAATACCACAGCTTTAACTGTGGCTTGACACTTGGTAGCTTCTGTAGAGAATATTAGAAACCCGCGCAACAATATCTTGAAACATACACAAAAATAGAAAAGACTCGCAAAATCGGCGTGACTGAAACAAAATGTAGAGTTTTGACACTCTATAGGAAGAATATTTTTTGGTTTGGTTAGACATGATTTGGTATAAAGATGGGAAAATTTTTATTTTTTCCTATCCCAACAGGGGGGATGGCTGCCTGGCACTTGCAACTTCAACATCCGATATGAATTCCCCTTCGAAAATGCTTTATTGGCTATCCTTCACCTCCACAAAAAATGTCACAATTTGTTTTAGCTAAAGGAGAACATACTATGATAAAGTTTAGGATGTCCTCCTGATAGTCACACCCACCAGAAGGTTAGTAAGGCGATTTAACATCTCTATCTATATTTCAAGAAATCATCTTTATTGTATACGTCCTGGCACAACATGAATCATTACTAGATATCTCTACCAGTAACTAAATTCTATATCAAGAAATAGAAGATTTACGACTGCCATTAATGGGGCGCTACACCACCTTCTATTGCTGATGTGTTTAACCTTCAATCAAGACTATTATTATGTTGTGTATATGGCTTCTTATTACACCATTCTTTGTGCTAGTATGCCCCTACAATGTCATGTCCTTATTATTCTTGAGTTTATTCTTTTGTTTCTTGTGCAACAACCCTAGTATCTCTACCCAGGCAACCAAGCGTAAAAGTAACTGGTGTAGGGGTACCCCTTCAACAACCTTCAACAGGATCAATATGCAAAATATTTCAATAGGATAAATATGCATTAGAAATTTACAGGATAAACAAGGTTTTAATAAGGATTAGACATTTCATGTTGTAGAGTAGCATTTATATTGCTAAGTCAAATGTGACATTTTATGTTGGCATTTCTTGTTTGTAAACATCAAAATTTACATTTTAGACATATTGCGTGTTGTCAAGGGTTAAACAAGGTGTCTTGTCATTAGGAGTTTTGTTGTCTTATACAAAATAGATGTCATGAGATTAATTAGGGTTTCTGCTAATAATCTTGGTTAAATCAAAATCCTGCAAACAGAGGAAGGGGTTAACAAAAATGGGGAGAGATGGTCGAGAAAAGGGGCCTTTTCACTTTTTCTATCTGAAACTATTCAAATGTAAGAAGCTAGAACCATTGTATTTTTAATTTTAGTTATTCTGTTGCCATGATGCAAGGTTAAATCCATTCCACTGGTGGATTTCTATGAAATCAGTGGAATGGACTTGTAAAATGGTTTTCCCATTTTTCGTTCATTCTTTTGGTAGATAAACATGGAAATGTAGAAATTGCAGAATCCATCTTAGAGAAGGGCATCAGCAGGAAAATTCAAATATACATTTGAAGTATTTACACAGATTGTATGTCTGAGATAGTCTATGAATATATCGCACCTGCTGCAAGCCTCATTTTGTGTATGCACAGTGGAAAGTGGTATGTATGAAAAGTCTTGTTTAGTCAAGTTTGTGTTATTCAGCGAATATACATTTCCTGTATACATCGCAACTGTATGAAGGTATTTTTTTTGTGTATATCATTGTTGTATCTGGGTACCACCTTGTGTATGTTGTCAGACAAATTATGTATGTAAGAGTCATCAGGTGGACGAAATTGTGTTGAGTCGACAGTATACAGACTCACCGATTGAGTTGTATCGGGGTGACAACTGAAGGTGTCACCGATGGATAGTTCATCGGCACATTGGCAGAGGGAGAGTCACTGTGGCCGATTGTGAATGTCTCACTGATAGAGGGAGTCTGAGGATTGAGTGGTCGGGAAGAGATGAACCATCAGAGAGTGAGTAGAAGGTTTCATCAATAGAGGTAGTCTTGCTGAGGGAGAAGTTGGTGTTAGGTATATTAGTATGAGATGCCCATCGGTGTAAGAAGTAGGGAGTCTGAGTGATAGTGTTAACATATTGGCGTAAGGAGGTGTATCGGCGGAGTGGCTTAAAGTTAGACTGACGGTGGAGGTTTGGCTGATGAAGGAGTTGGCATAAAGGGTTTCGAAGTGACATCAGCAGAGGGAATGAAGTCTTTGTCGATAGTTATATGTCTTGGTGATAAGGAGTTTGGTGTCGGTGCGAAGTGGAGCATCGAGGAGACCTTCCGTGGCTAGACCGACATTGTAAGTGTTGGCAATAAGCAACTTAGTTGATAGAGGTGACCAGTAGCGAAGGTAACGGGAACCTGTTCAGCAGGTTAGGGTTTGCATGTTTCAGTGTGACCTCAGTCATCAGAGCAAGTCAGTGTGGAAAGCCCGATAGGCACATAAATGAAATACTCATCGGGCTGAGATGGGTATCGAGGTGACAGTTTTTGAAGATGTCGATGGTTATAGTCTGATTGATGGGATATGTCGGTAAGACATTTTTGACAACTCTTGCCGATGATAATAAAATCATCAAGTTCCACCATTAGTGCATGTTTCTGGCTCTGGCTCTACATCAAAGCAGTATTAGAGCTTGAGGAGTGTTCTTTGGGAAGAAGAAGAAGACAAGATGTTAGAAGAAGAAGGATCAGAAACGTACCCAACAAAGATGACCAACGTTGAGTTGATGGCTTTAGTAAGAAAGAACATGGTAGAGAGTAGAGCTGATAGAGCTCAGAATCAGGCATTGAAAGAAGAACTAGAGAAGTTCAGGGACAGAGTGGAGAAAGGGGAAGAAAACTCTGGTGAATGAGAAGATGGGGATGAAGGGGAGACCCCAAAGTAGGAAGAGATAGAGGTTCTTGCAGACCAGAGACCCTTACTCAATGCCCTCAAGTCCATAAAAAGAAGGACCATGGATATAAAAATAGACTTGCTAGTGTTTGCAAGAAAAATGGAACTTGATTCGGTGATGGAGTGGATAGACTCCTTGAATAATTTCTTTGAGACCGAGGAAATACCAGACCACCAAAGAGTGAAGATGGCTCAGTCCAAACTGAAAGGGGCTGCACTGACTTGGTGGAATTTCATCCAAGATGATAGGGTGAAAGAGGGAAAGAGAAGAGCTGCAACATGGAAGAGAATGATGGCTTTAGTGAAGGAAGCCTATGTTCCATTGGATTATAATATCCAATTACATAAGAGGAAACAAAATTTGAAGCAGAAGGAGCTAGATGTCAGCTCATACACAGAAGAGTTCGTGAAACTGTGTGTAAAAACAAAGGTAAAGGAAGGTGAAGAAGAAAAGGTAGCAAGATACCTCAATGGATTGAGGTTTAATATCCAAGAAGACATAAGTATGCATAACCTAGAGACAATTCAAAAGTGCTATCAATTAGTACTCAAAGTGGAAGACAAATTAAAAAGAAGGCATGAGCAGAACAATAGAGGTAGAGGGAGACAGCAGAGAGGAGGAAGAAGTCCTTTTAGAGGCAAAGGATTTGGATACCAAAGTGAATCCAACCAAGAGAACAGCAGAGGAGATAGCAGTCAATATCAAGGGGGAAGTTACAATCAAAGAGGAAATTTTAGGGGCAGAAGACCACCATTTAGAGGGAAATCTCAGGGTAGAGGACCTATCAGATGTTACAATTGCAATCAAGAAGGCCATATAGCCAGCAGATGTCCAGCAAAGACAACAAGTTCAATAGGAGAAAAGAGGATCAATCTGATCCAAGAATCTGATTGTCAAAGTGTAGCAAGCTCAAGCACTAATCAAAGTGTGAATGCTCCTGACAGTTATGGGTATCCTAAGAATGGAGAATCTTTGATGGTTAGGAGAGCAATGACCACCATGAAGGTGCCTGGAAAAGAACCTCCACAAAGGAAGTCTCTCTTCAGAACTACTGGCAAGGCAGGAGGAAAGGTATGTAAAGTTCTGATTGACTCTGGATCTACTAAAAATTTTGTGTCTTTTGAAATGGTAGAAAAACTTAAGCTTAGAAGACTACCACATCCTTGCCCATACAAGATCTCATGGCTCCAACAAGGTTAGCAAATAGTTATAGAAGAACAGGCTTGGGTAGAATTTCAGATTGGCCCATACAAGGATATGTTATTGTTTGACATTGCCAAGATGGATGCTTGCCATCTCCTATTTGGAAGACCATGGCAGTATGACTTGAAAGCATACCATGATGGAGTTAGAAACACCTATTCAATTACCAAGAATGGTAAGGTGATAGAATTACTTCCATTAATGGAGAAGGAGGTGGAGTCAAAAGGAAAAGAAGTCAAAGTGATGATGGTAGAAGGAAAACAATTCATGAAGGGGATAGGAGAAGAAGGAGCAGTTACATATGCTCTAATCCCTTGCCTAAAGGTAAACAAAGAATAGTAGCAATAAGTCAAGGGAGAGAAGAGACAAAAATTCATAGACCCAGCTGTCCAAGAGCTATTGGACAAGTACAAAGGCATTATCTCTGATGGAATGCCAAGTTCCCTACCACCTATTAGGGACATTAGCCATTGTATAGATCTGATCCTATGATCTACACTTCCAAACAAAGTAGCATATAAGCTCACTCCAGATCAGAATATCGAGGTAGCAAAGCAAATTGAAGAGTTGTTGGAGATAGGCCTAATTGGCAAAAGTCTAAGTCCATGTGCAGTACTAGTTGTACTAGCACCAAAGAAGGAAGGCAATTGGAGACTTTGCACTGATTCAAGGGTGATCAACAAGATAACCATTAGGTATAGGTTTCCAATCCCTAGGATAGAAGATTTACTTGATTGTTTAGGAGGTGCTAAATATTTCTCAAAAATGAATTTGAAGAGTGGCTATCATCAAATTAGGATTAGACCTGGTGATGAGTGGAAAACTACATTTAAGACTAATGAGGGGTTATATGAGTGGAAGGTCATGCCTTTTGGTTTGTCCAACGCCCCTAGTACCTTTATGAGGCTGATGAATGAGGTCTTGAGGGAATTCATAGGAAAATTTGTCATAGTATATCTAGATGACATCCTAATTTTTAGTAATATGAGGGAAGAGCACCTCATCCATATAGACTTGGCTCTCAAAAGGTTATATAAAGAGAAGCTAATGATCAATTTAGCAAAGTGTCTGTTTATGTAGGAAGAGATCATCTACTTGGGATTTGTTATCTCACATAACAAACTGAAAATGAATCAAGAGAAGGTAAGTGCCATATTGTCTTGGCCAACTCCCAAAACCTTGAATGATGTTCAAAGTTTCCATTGGTTAGCAACCTTTTATAGGAAGTTTATAAAGTCATTTAGTCATATTTGTGCACCCATGCTTGACACTATAAAGGGAGGATAGAAGTACAAGTTTACATGGACAAAGGAGGTAGATAATTCCTCTGAAACATTGAAGAAGAAGGTGGTAGAGCAGCCCATTCTTGCATTTCCTGACTTTAGCAAGATTTTTCAAGTAGAATGTGATGCAAGTCATATTGCAATTGAAACGGTACTCAACTAAGAATGTAGGCCTATTGCATTCTTTAGTGAGAAATTAAATGATGCCAAGAAGAGATACTCATCCTATGATTTGGAGATGTATGCTCTAGTCTAGTCACTTAAGAAATGGAGGCATTACTTGATGCCAAAAGAATTCATAGTGTTTACAGATAATCAGGCCCTTAGTTTCATAAATAGTCAAGAAAAGATGAACCATAGACATATGAAGTGGGTGGAAACTTTACAAGCTTTCACTTTCATGCTTAAGCACAAGAAAGGGGTTAAGAACAAAGTGGCAGATGCTTTGAGCAGGAGAGTTCTGACCATCAATCAGATCCAATTGGAGAGTGTTGGGATTGATTCTTTGAAGACAATGTATGATGATGATGAAGACTTTGGCGAGATCTACAAGGTATGTACTTCTTTTGGAGACAAATATCATGTTGAGTTCACTGAATTGCTGATCCAAGATGGATTACTTTTCAAAGGTGGACAACTATGTATTCCAAGATGTTCTATGAGACTGGATATTATTCAGGAGAATCATTGTGGGGCTATGGCAGGACATTTTGGTCTAGATAAGACTCTTGATCTTGTGAAGAGACATTACTATTGGCCTAAGCTACAATCAGATGTGAGAAGATTTGTGGAAGCATGTGTAATATGTTAGAAAGCCAAAGGAAGATCCACAAATGCAGGTTTGTATCAGCCATTACCCATTCCTTCTAGGCCATGGGAGAGCATAAGCATGGATTTTGTACTAGGTTTGCCTAGGACAAGGAAAGGATATGATAGTGTTTTTGTGGTAGTAGACAGATTTAGTAAAATGGCACATTTCTTGCCATGTAAAACCACTTGTGATGCTTCGTATTTTGCAGACCTATTTTTCAAGGAAATAGTGAGAATCCATGGATTGCCATTGAGCATAGTCTCAGACAGAGATGTAAAATTTATTGGCCATTTTTGGAGGACTCTTTGGAAGAAGCTTGGAACCAATTTGTCCTCCTCATCAGCCTACCATCCTCAAACAGATGGGCAGACTGAAGTTGTTAATCATTCATTGGGAAATCTGTTAAGGTGTTTAACAAGGTAGCATGGAGAGAAGTGGGATAATATCCTACCCCAAATAGAATTCTCCTATCACCTTTTTAGATAGTGTATGGAATTCATCCAAGGGGTACCTAGAACTAAGAGATCTAGCTATAGGAGAGCCTATTAGTGTAGATGCAGTAGATTTTGCTTCAGCCATCAAAGAAATACATGATCAAGTGAAGAACCAGCTTCAACAAACTACATTGCAGTACAAAACCTATGCTAACAAAAAGAAAAGAGATTTACAGTTTGCAATTGGAGATTTGGTGTGGGTAAATCTGAAGAAGGAGAGACTCCCCAAAGGTAAGTATACTAAGCTCATGTAGAGGAAGATTGGACCATGCTAGATTTTAAAGAAGTGTGGGCAGAATGCTTATGAGATCCAACTTCCTCCTGATCTTGGATTGTCACCCATTTTCAATGTATGTGATTTGACTCCATACAAGCCAAATGCAGATATAGAATAGGAACCATTGCAGGATGCAACAGATGATGATATTCCTAAGCATGATCCACCAAAATTGAAGAAGATATTAGAATCAAGAGTGACAAAGAAGACAAGGGACAAAGAGTACATGGAGTACTTGGTAGCTTGACACGGATAACCTGTTTCAGAGGCAATCTAGATGACTGAAGATCAAATTACAAAATCTGATACCGATTTTCAAACTTTGATCTCAAAAGGGGCTTGAGATCTCTTCTCCGGGGAGTATGGTGTAGGGGCACCCCTTCAATAGCCTTCAACAGGATCAATATGCACAATAATTCAATAGGATAAATATGCATTAGATATTTATAGGATAAACAAGGTTTTAATAAGGATTAGACATTTCATGTTGTAGAGTAGCATTTATATTGCTAAGTCAAATGTGACATTTTATGTTGGCATTTCCTATTTGTAAACATCAGAATTTACATTTTAGACATATTGGGTGTTGTGAAGGGTTAAACAAGGTGTCTTGTCATTAGGAGTTTTGTTGTCTTATACAAAATAGATGTCATGAGATTAATTAAGGTTTCTGCTAATAATCTTGGTTAAATCAAAACCCCACAAACAAAGGAAGGGGTTAACAAAAACAGGGAGAGATGGTTGAGAAAAGGGGCCTTTTCACTTTTTCTGTCTGAAACTATTCAAATGTAAGAAATTGGAACAAAAGAATAGAAAATTCAGCAAATTATATTCTGTAAATTTTGAATCCTATGTGAAATCTTGGTGAACTGAATTGTTCTGTTTATTATCTGTATAGAACCATTGTATTTTTAATTTTAGTTATTCTGTTGCCATGATGCAAGGTTAAATCCATTCCACTGGTGGATTTTTGTGAAATCAGTGGAATGGACTTGTAAAATAGTTTTCCCATTTTTCGTTCATTCTTTTGTTAGATAAACATGGAAATGTAGAAATTGCAAAATCCGTCTTAGAGAAGGGCATCAGTGGGAAAATTCAAATATACATTTAAAGTATTTACATGGATTGTATGTCTGAGATAGTCTATGAATATATCGCACCTGCTGCGAGCCTCATTCTATGTATGCACAGTGGAAAGTGGTATGTATGAAAAGTCTTGTTTAGTCAAGTTTGTGTTATTTGGCAAATATACATTTCCTGTATATATCACAACTGTATGAAGGTATTTTTTTTGTGTATATCATTGTTGTATCTGGGTACCACCTTGTGTATGTCGTCAGACAAATTGTGTATGTAAGAGCCATCAGGTGGACGAAATTGTGTTGAGTCGACAGTATACAGTCTCACTGATTGAGTTGTATCAGGGTGACAGCTGAAGGTGTCACTGATGGATAGTTCATCAGCACATCGGCGGAGGGAGATTCACTGTGGTTGATTGTGAATGTCTCATCGATAGAGGGAGTCTGAGGATTGAGTGGTCGGGAAGAGATGAACCATCAGAGAGTGAGTAGAAGGTTTCACCAATAGAGGTAGTCTTGCTAAAGGAGAAGTTGGTGTTAGGTATATCGGTATGAGATGCCCATCAGTGTAAGAAGTAGGGAGTCTGAGCGATAGTGTTAACATATCGGCGTAAGGAGGTGTATCAGCGGAGTGGCTTAAAGTTGGACCGATGGTGGAGGTCTGGTTGATGAAGGAGTTGGCGTAAAGGGTTTCAGAGTGACAAGTGACATCGGCAGAGGGAATGAAGTCTTCGCCGATAGTTATATGTCTTGGTGATAAGGAGTTTGGCATCGGCGTGAAGTGGAGCATCAGGGAGACCTTCCGCGACTAGACCGACATTATAAGTATTGCCGTTAAGTAATGTAGTCGATAGAGGTGACCAGTAGTGGAGGTAACAAGAACCTGTTCAGTAGGTTAGGGTTTGCATGTTTCGGTGTGACCTCAGTCATTAGAGCAAGTCATTGTGGAGAGCTTGATAGGCACTATCTTGCTTATAGGCACATAAATGAAATACTCATCAGGGTGAGATGGGTATCAGGGTGACAGTTTTTGAAGATGCTGATGGTTATAGTCTGATCGATGGGATATGTCAGTAAGACATTTGAACAACTCTTACCAATGATAATAAAATCATCAAGTTCCACCATTAGTGCACATTTCTGGCTGTGGCTCTTTTGTGTTAGTTGGGGAGTTGATTTGATGATTATGAAAGTGTTATGTAGCATGATTGGATGGATTTAGGTTTGATCTAAGATGTAAAGTGGTTTTCCTACATTCCTTTATGCTATGGAATGTTTACGTCCAAACCTAATTAAAGTATTGTGTGCTTGCTGATCTTGGAGAATATTTTAAGGATTAAAGACTATGTTGCTGACCTTGGAGATTGATCTCAAGGTTGATGGTAATATAAATAAGTGTCAGGAGTTTGTGTGTGTGTGCAAGGTGGGAGGGATATGATGAATATGGTGAAAAGCTAATCAAGGGAGTAAGAACTTTCATGTGTTAGGCAATTGGATGCAGTGAGTAGAAAAGGTGCCTACTATCTTTTGGTATAGATGCGAAGGTGACGTTTGTTGTGCTTCATTGGAACTGAACCCATGCATGTGTCAAATGCAATTATATCAGTTCATCCTTGGTAGTGAACCTTTTTCTTCTTTCTTCTTCTTCTAGACAGTGAGTCCTTGGTAGTGAGCCTTTTTCTTTTGTGGGCAGTGAGCCTCTTGTAATTCAGTGTTGCTACTACTCTATATTATGAGTTAATCCTCATCATGTTTTTTTCCCTTTTAGGTTTTTCCATGTAAAAATCTAGTGTTCTCTTGTGTATGGTGTTGATGTGTTTAAGTTTCTATTATCTACATTTCATGTTTAATCTCCATAATAGATTAAGGGTTCAAGTGAACTGATGTGAATGTGATTAAGTCTATGAAGATTTGAAATTTTTGATACAACTAATTTACCCCCTATGTGAATTCAACAATTAGTATCATAGCAAGATTACTTTGAAGAAATCTTAACAAATTGAGGTAGACCCAGGATGGCATACAAGGACTTGGTTGATATTGTTACAAATGACTCTAAAGGATGCGTGGAAGAAAGTACTCTGGAGGTAAGTCTTGATAATGAAGATACTCCTCACAACATACAAGATAAGAACTATTGGGTTATTGACAATAGTTTCTCAAATCATATGATTGGTGATAAAAAGCAAGTTTGTTAAATTTGAGAAACACGATGGAGGAGTAGTCATTTGTCATGCCCACATTTCCCATGTGGTCACGACATGCATCACATGTGTCATGTCCACATTTGTCATGTAGTCATGACATGAAATATCAAAAAAATTTCTACGCTTGTCTAGAAATGCCATCGCACGTGTAAGTGTGCTTGGTGGCATTACGCTTAAGGCGTAAACATGACAGTTGAATGTGGGGTAATGCGTTCACATGCACATACCAATCGCAATGAAGGCCAATAAGAGGGTCGATGCAATGCAGTTAATGTCGCCAATAGGGTTAGGATCAACGATTGAAACCCTAAGTTAACCTATGAAGGGATTTTGACGTAAGTCAAAATCAATATCCAAAAATCAAGTGCATGAGAGGATATGATATAATACAAAAATCAAATGACAATACTTGGCAAAAAATAATATTATATTCCCAAACAAGGTTAAACTTCACTAACCTAGCTAAAACCTAAATTCTGAAAAAATCTGGTAGCATAACGCCTCACGGACATAATTAGGGTTTATTGCACTAAAACTAATTTGATTGAAGCTTTAAAGGTTTGCTGTTAAATTACTTACGTCTCACTAGTTGAATAGGTAGATCAGATGAATAAGTTAATTGAACATTTTTCAACAAAGTTTGATCAATTTGTTCTCCTTCACATTTTCTATAATTTAAAAGATTTTTCAACAAAGCTCGATCAATTTGTTCTTCTTCATGTTTTCTATCAATCAAAGTTGTCTCTACATTATTTACATTATTCCTAATTTTTTGGTAGATCAGATATCAGAAACAAGTTTTACTAACTTCGTTTAAATAGTTTACTAGGTTTCTGAGTTAGATTTAAAACAACGTCTAATTTAATTTCATTAATTAAATTGCCCCAAAATGATTAAAATCAATTTTAAAAATTAATTATTAACGATGTAATTTAAGTCGTCCTTGTCGAGTTAGGTTTGAAGACTAGGGTTAAAATAAATACATCTCAATAATTAATTTGTGTAATATTTAAATAAAACCAATAAATCTTTTTCTTCAAAAATTAAATTAAAAATCAATAAAATATAAATCCTTCTAATCATGATCTAATCTATTTATTTATATTCCACTAACAAATAAAAATAACGTTTCACAAATATAATAAAGTTTACCCATTAAATATAATCACAATAACCCATTCAAAAAAAAGATTTTTTAAAGAAAATTGAGGAAAATAATTAAGAGAATGGGAAAAGAAATAAGGGCCATTTTAAAATACAAAGCCCTAAAAATCCTCTCTAATAAAAAAATAATTTCCTTATGGGCAAAAGCCCTAACCCTATTCTTGAAACTCATTTCCTTTTTCTCCTCTTTGTTTTCTCTCCTTTTTTTCTTTCTCTCATTTTTTTGTTTTGGTTGTGTTGCAGGTTGTAATGGATGCCATATATGAAATGCATATGATGGCATACAATATATATATATATATATATATATATATATATATATATATATATATATATATATATATATATATATATATATTTGTTAAAATGCTAAATCCCTAATTTTTTTCTTGTGGTAGGTCTGTGGGACTGTGGTGGACGAACGACGGATCTCATGGAGGCTGCACTGTTTAAGGGCATAGATAATGGTGAGGGGGCTGTGGAGTGGAGGTACTGTGGCAATGGAGAAAGGGGACTGGCAGTCGTTGAAGGAGGGGTTGTGTTGGGAGAGGGGTCGTGGACAGCGTGGAGGCTAAGGGGAGCGCGCAAGGGTTACACAGCAGCGAGGGGTGTGGGGAGGGGGTGGAGGACCCACCCACATCCCACTGTGTGGGGTGTGGGTGGGGGCTCCACCCCCTCCCCACACCTTAATATAAAAAGAAATGATTGGGGGGGTACGAACCCCCCCACCACAAATGTTGTTTTTTTTAAACATAAAAAGAACTGTAGAGTGGTTCGAAAAACACAGTCCGTCCATTCTTTGTTTTCTTCATAGAATTTTTTTTATTGATATATATATACAACAATAAAAGAAAAAATAGTTTATTTAATATTAAAATATAACAATATATATGTGTGTGTGTGTGTGTGTGTACTATTTTATATATAATGTAGCCTCTATTTTTTTTTTGACAAATAATAAAATCAATTTATTTTTAAATACATATAAAAATACATTCATCCAAAATACACATTATATATATATATATATATATATATATATATATATATATTCAACTATAATCTTCCTTCTAATCACTTACAAATTTTCTTTTTAAACAATAAGCAAAGATATATATATATATATATATATATATATATATATATATATATATATATATATCATTTTTTTTTATAAGGCAAAGAACTCATTTTTCTAACAAAATATATTCATTGTATTATTAATATATATATATATATATTAAAGAAAAAAACAAATACACTTAAGTAAATACTTATAATACATGACATCAACTAATTTTCTCTTTCAAAAGAACAATATACAAATTTCATATTTTGTCTCAATAATAAAACCATAACTTTTCTATTTGATATTTTAAAATAAACATACAAATGAAATAGCATTGAAACCAAATCTTTTTCCCTTCAACATTTTTTTGAGTGATAAGCATTAAAATCAACAAATTTTAAATTTCTATTCCAAATGTAAATAACTTACACACAATACAAAAAAATATACTTTTACAACAAGAGAGAGAACAATGTTCTCCTCTTTGAAAACTAACAAATGAAGCAACTCCTAAATTGGCAAAGCTCTCTCTCAAGAGATAAAAAGAAATAGGATATCAACTCCAAGAACAATGGTGTTTTCTCCAACTTCACAAACTTAGCTCCAATGAACCTGCAATATCACAAGAAGGGGAAAGAAGCCACAACAACTTGCTCTCCTCCCTACCATAGACCCGCTAGTGGGTCTCCCCCGAGCTAGGGAGGTCATCCACACACTTGGGAACTCATTCCACATCACAACAAGGCATTCAACAAACAAACACAAATTTACTCCCATGGTTAACACAACACAAGAACTCATTCAGGATGAGTTCAATGGGGTAGGGGAGTGGACAACACTCAACTCAAAAGTGCCACTCCTACAAATATCCCAATACAAATACATCTCAAGGCCTCAAGCCAACACTTTTAAACATAATTTTCACAAAGCTTCGATTTGGCTCTCAAGCCATTTCACATATTGCACAGATTCTCATATTGCCCTCAAGGTTACAACACCACAAAAATCAAGGAAATGACCCCGAGGAGGTTCACTCCTCCCCCACCCCACACTTGTTGAGCATCTTCTCCCAAGTGGGAGAGGCTCTTACAACAGCCTTACAATTTTTCCCCACAACAACAAATAAAAACTCAAAATAGAACTCACACATAGCATCACACAAGCAAATAAAAATGCATAAGGGAAGGCCTTAGCCTTGAACCATACCTTAAAAAGGCCAATTTGGTCTATGGTTGATGTAGAGCTCCTCCAAATCCTTCTCCAAAATAAGCCACAAAAATCTCTAACTTTTCCCCAAAGTATAATTCAAAATAATAAAATTTGCCAAAAATTTAACAACCCATACCCTTCTCCAAGTGGGATTAAAATAAGTTCTTCCCATGAGCCTTGAGGAATGGGTAGGTGACACATGTCACCTCCTCACTCCTCCTCCCAACTACAAGAAAGACCCATGTAATGGGTAGTGACACATGTCATTCACCCATCCCCAAGTCGCTCCTTACCCTCCACTTGTCCTCTCTAAAATATATGGGAGAGAAAAGTGGAGTTTAAGAGGGAATGGGTGCCACATGTGCCCCATTCCTCTCCTCCTAAGAGGGACCACACAACCTCAAGGTACCCTCACCAATTGTGAGAGGGACTTGGAGTAAAGTCCTCCATAATTGAGGGGTCTTGGAGACATCCCCAACCTAGGGAAGAGGTAAAGATGAGGTTGAGTGTTTGACTCACTCATCTTCTCCCTCCCATGCCTCCAATTTCGTCACTTTACTTTAGGGTGAAGTTAAAGTGACCAAATGGAGGTTTACCCAGGGTTACACAAGCCAAAAAAGTCCCTAGACCCAAGGGGTACAACCCAGGATCAAGTTTAGCCCATTTTGAGCACCAAGGGTTGAATTAAAGAACATGAAAAGGGGTCTCAAAAATTTATAACTTAAAAAATAAAATTCAAAAGACAATATTCTTACAACACTAATTAGAATTCAAAATAAAGGAGGGGTAGACTTAGCCCGACTAACAACATGCAATCAACATTATAGAATTTCATCATGCACATAGTTGATCTTGGTTCCTCGTGGAACTAGATCAGCTTCACAAGGGAAAACAATATCATGTGTGGGATGATCTCCAATTTCTGTGGCTTGTTAGAAATACCTGCACACTCAAATGAAAAGTTAATTCCATATATATATAATAGCTTAAGCAAATTGAAACATACACTCGCAGGAAGTCACATAACAATTTAGATTCTAAATTCTGCATTTCAAACATCCATTCCCAAGATTGAATCACATAACAAATTTCTAACTAACATCACCCGATTACTTCTCCCATAACATCATAATATAAACCATATGTCTAACATCATCAGTAAAGCAATATCTAGGTCTAAACACATTGTAAACATACTAAGCATAACAAATCCACATATAGCATAAAGTCTAATAGTCTAAAAATTTGGGATCAACAGTCCCACAAGTCTAAATGTATCACCAATAGTAAAATAAATAGTCAAATGTAAGGGGATGAAAAAGTAGGCCTCGCATCCTCCCCCCTAAGACTATACTTCCTCCTGGAAGTTGTCAAAGAGGTGAGGATAAAGGGTCCTCAATCTCGCTACATCCTCCCATGTCGACACGACCTCATCATACATGTCTGACTAGACCCAAACCTGGTCTAGCTCTTGACCTCAAAGGCCCAGTGTCTGATGAGCCAATATGCGAATTGGCTCCAAAGCCAACTAACTGTCTGCCTCTACCTGAAGAGCACTCCAATCCAATACATGAGATAAATCAGATATGTAACACCATAAAACTGAAACATGAAAAACATCATGGATACGCGATATGCTAGGTGGCAACGCTAGACGATAGGCTGCAAGTCCTATCCACTCCAATATTTCAAAAGGTATTACAAAATGAGGTGCAATCTTAGAGCCCTTTCCATAACAGATTGGACTCTTGTGTGGTCACACTCTCAAGAATACTCTGTCCCCAACTGAGAAGCTCCGATCTACTCTCTTAGCATCAACATACTTCTTCTGTCAATCTTGTGCCTCTTGAAGTCTCCGCCTAATCATCAACACCTGCTGCTCCATATCCTAAACCAACTCTGGCCCTATCATAACCTTGTCCTCAATATGGTCCCAAATCAAAGGTGTCCTGCAAGGTCTGCCGTACAAGACCTGAAAAGGAGGCATACAAGCTATGATGCCCATTGTTGTAGGCAAACGCAACTAGATACAGATACTCCTACCATCTACTCTGATGATCCATGACATACATGTGGAGCATATCCTCAAGAACCTAATTAACTCTCTCTGTCTGTCCATCAGTCTCAGGATGATAAGCAGAACTAAAGTTGAGCTGTGTGCCCAACGCCTGCTGTAAGGCTCTCCAAAAGGTTGAAGTGAATATTGAATCTCTATCAGAAATGATATGGTGAGGTACCCCATGTAATCTAACAATCTAATCCAAGAATACTCTCACGACAGATGGTGCATTGTACGTCATGCATAAAGGTGAGAAATGTGCCACCTTGGTCAACTTGTCAACCATCACCATGATGGCATCATGGCGAGATGATGACATAGGAAGACCAATAATAAAATCCATACAAATGGTGTCCCATTTCCACTCAGGTATCTCATGAGGGTATAAAAGACCTGCTAGATGTTGATGCTTAGCCTTGACCCTTTGGCACTGAAGACAACAAGCAACGTATTTTGCAATATCTTGCCTCATACCTACCTAATGGTATAACTATCGCAAGTCAGCATGCATCTTCTTCACCCTTGGGTGTGCTACATAAGGTTCTCTATGAGCCTCTGAAAGAACCATTGCATGAAGATCACCTACATAGGGTACATAGATGTGTTGTCGATGTCTAAGCAAACCATATGACTCAAGGGAATATCCTGCAAATCTGCCCTTAAGGGCCCTTTATTGTTGTATCTCTTGTTGCACCTCAAGAAACAACTCGTTCTCAAGCAGATGCTGTATGATGCGCTCTCTCAAGTCCACACTCAAGATCAAGGTCAGGATCTCATGGCACCTCTAAATTAAGGCATCAGTGACCACATTCTCCTTCCCTTTGATGTAGTGGACATCAAAGTCATACTCACATAAAAACTCCATCCAACGCCGCTGGCAGGCGTTCAAATTTAGCTGTGTGAAAATGTACTGCAAACTATGGTGATCTGAATGGAGCTCAAAGCAACGACCCAAAAGAAAGTGTCTCCAATGAACAAGAACATGTACCACTGCTGCGAGCTCTAAATCGTGAGAAGGGTAGTTCAGCTCATGTCTCTTGAGCTTATGCGACTCATACGTAATCGCTCTACCACCCTGCATAAGCACGACTCCAAAACCCTCAAGTGATGCATATGTGTAAACTACAAAATCCTCCACAGGATCTAGAACTGCTAAGATGAGAGCGCTGATAAGATGCTCCTTAAGGACCCCAAAGGCCCTCTCGCAGTGCTCGGTCCTATTGATGATAATTTTTACATATTCATAACAAAAGTTAAAATTCCCAAAAATGAACCTAATTGTCTTGAAAGATATGAAGAAATCACTTAAGATTCCTTAATCCCAAGTTTCTGTATGGTTAGGTCTTGATCTTGTGGACAATTTAGTAGGTTGATGTGAAGCTATAATATGCAAGGGGCCTTACTTGACTTAAGGTGATCTATGACTCACTGGACTAGAATTATACAAATTATTACAAATATCAATAAATTATCCATCTCTTTGCATAAATTTGTTACTGGATCATAAAGCTTTGTATGATTTATAGTAAAACAAGCTTTTCTCTTCCAATTATTATGAAAATTTGTCAAATATTAAACCAATTGTTCATGCTTCTTACAAATATCAGATAATTTCCTTTAAATTTCTGCATTTAAGCTAAGTATTTGAAAGGTTTTGGGAAAAGTTAGAGAAATTCAAATTGAACATCATTCTACTACAGGATCTAAATGCTCTATTATGTACATTGTAAGAAGTACAACAACTTGATCAAATTGACAGACTAAACCTTTAAACGCGGGCCCTAAGTATTTTCATGAACACACATTCAAGATTGCAAGCTTTTGAAGAGATAATATTTCAAATACAAGTAAGAGCCAGAAAACACTCTAAAATAGACATAGAATTCCAGATGTATTTGTATTCAACATATACAGTCACATATGATTTACAATGTGTGAATGACTCTTTGTTTCATTAATCAACTTACAGAAAACTTACAAAACATCTTACAGATACAATAAGGAAGCTAGATGCTCCACGCATTCCTTAATGCAAACATAGGCGACCTCCTTTAAACTAAAAAATACTCTTCTACTCAAAATGTTCAAACAACTTCAATTGCTAGCTATCTCCTAAAATCCCTATGTAATTAATGTAAAAGTAGAAAAGTTCCTTATATAGATTTTGAAACTTCCCATTGCTATGGCTACAAACTTTATCTATGGTCAAGATCCCTCCATTATTGATCAGTGGTGCACATTCATCTCTAACCGTCTGTCAAAATATCTAAATGGCATCTTTTCCTTCTCAAAGGATGCTATTGGAATCTTTTCAAAAATAAGATTCCCCTTTTCTTTGACTTATGCCCGCTGATACTCTTTACTTGACTTTTCCCAAAACTGTTGCTCCCTTTACCTTTTCTACTCCTTTAAGTATGATTTGAAGTTACTGATTATACCTTCTACAAAGGTGCAGTCCCCTCCTAGACTCTTTTTCCATATATATTCTTGTAGTGCAACTCCCTCTTTTAGTTTCTTTTCTCTATTTTCTAATCCCTTGCTCTTCTTCTTATATTTCTTCATTTTAGCACTTTCTTCCATTAATGAATCCATCATTTGTTTTCTCATATATCCTTCAGGATTTCCATGCATGGTGTAAAAATGGCATTAAACTCTTATAAAGCCCTTTCCAATTCATATGCTAGTATGTCCATGCATTCATGCTCTAAGAGTTTTTCTACTATCTTCTTATGCATTCTAATCATATCATTTTCTTTTTCTTCTAAATCCTGAGCAATTGTTATACATTTTTTGAGATTGTCTTCCTCAAATTTGAGTTCTAGTCTCACTTGTGGCACTTGATTTACCATTGAAGCAATAATTACTCCATTGATCAACTCTTCTGCTCATTCTTCAATTTCTGTCAACTATTCCAGTTCAGACCTGCATTCTTCCTTTCTAAATTGGCAATTATGTATAAGTATATTGCATTTGATCTTTTATCTTGCAACCACTTCCCAACTTTTCACCACCTATTTTATTACTTGCTCCCCTTCTTGTATAAAATCTTTGAATCATTCATCAAAAATACTGGCCTTAAGCCTTTTATTTTCCATGTCCTTTATTTCATCCCTGGACACAACTGCTATCTCCTTAGGCAATTCAGGCATTGTTGTATTAGGATTAAATATCCCTTTAACAAATTACTGTAATTGGACAATGTGACCTTTCAAATATTCTTGCTTATCTTTATCTCTTCTCACCATTTCTGCTATCACCTGGTGCATGTCCTCCCACTCAGTTATGTGTTGCTCTTGTGTAGTATGCCCAATGTCAAAATTTAATATTTTGTATTCATCCAAGGTTATTTCACCTTTACTCTTCTCCTTCTGAGGTATGGCTAGATTCAACATCCTAGATCCATCTGGACCTCTTTGTATGGCTGACTTTGTTCTAGCCTTTCTTCTTTCCTTCCTTGGTGTGGTATCACCTAATAAGCTTTTAATGTCAATTGGGACCAATTGTACCTCCTTCTTTTCCTTTCTTATCTCTCCTCCTAGCCAGGCATGAATTTCCTTTGTGCCTTCTACAGTTTTAATTTCATCAATTACCTCTTCAGGAGGTCTCTCTGTTTCTACTTTTCCTTGTTGCTATTGCTTTGGTTGTTGTTGTTCTTATTCTAGTCGTTGTTGCTATTGTCCTGGTTGTTGTTGCTGTTGAGGTGGTTGTTCTTGCATTATGGGATCATTTTGCTGTTTGGACTCACCCTCATTTTCTTCTTCCTCAAATTGTGTGTCCCCTCTAGCCTCATTCTCTTCTTTAGGATCTTCTCCTTTCAATGATTCTTCTTCCTTGTCTTCTTCCTTATGTGTTTGTTCCATATTGAACCTGTTTATATCTTCTATTTTTTCTTCAGTTTTACCTTCCTCAACATTTTCTATATGTGCTTCATCTTTAGGCATCTTGATCACATCTTCTATAATTTCATCCTCTCTATACTTGTTTTGTATGTATAGGTGAACTTACCCTTGTATCATCCTTTTTTATTTCCTTTTCTTGTTCTTACATGTTTTCTGTGTTCTTCTCCTCTTCACTCTATTCACCATACATATTTAGAATATTCAGTACATTTACCCCTAAGGTGCCAGCTTCTGTTTTATCTTTTGTTTGGGTAGGCTTTTTTGTGGTTGTTTCCTCAGGTGCACTTTCTTTTTTAGCCGCTTCAATTTTATGTGCCTCTTCTTGCACATCCTTAATGATTTTAGGTGACAGTAGGGTACCAAATGGATCTACTATACCTAATTCCTCTTGTACCCTTTCCTCTTCATATTCTGGGCCTTGTTCAATTTCCATTTGGGCCTGAGTGCTTTGTTCTTCTTCTTCACTTAGGAATTCACTAGATTCCTCTTCTATTTCAATTTCTTTCCTAGCATACATTCCTCTTTCCTCACTTTCACTACTGTCAATGTGGATAGTCTCAGTGGTCTATTTGGCTTTATGTTCTTTTGACTCTTGTAGCATTTCCCTAGCCAACTCTATCTTCAATTGAACATATGCTTGTCTCTTTTTTGTGGAAGTGGATGCACTAGGTATATTACTCAACCTTTCACCTACTTATTGTGCTCCAATTACCTCACTTGTTTTAGAAGTCTCACATTTTCACAAGCTTATTGGTATTGCCCTTCTAACTTGCTGCCCTATTTCTTCCTTGAAAGTATGTACCTCTTCTGCACTAATCTCATGGCTTAGTGACTTTGCATCTATAAATGTATCTGATGACACTTCTACTATTATTCCCAATGCATAGGGATCCATTAGAGTAGCATTCTTATCTTTTTCAACAATCTTAGCCTCTACAACTCTTCTTTTCTTCTCATAAAAGCATTAAGGATCCTCACTAGGTTCTCTTACTCTTTTTCTCCCTTTCTTCGGATATGTGACCTCTCTCCCTTCAGCTTTGAGTTCCTCAATCTTGTCTTTTAACCATGTCTTTGAAAACAAAATAATAGGTTTGGACAATACGTCTAGAGATTTGTTCCATGGTTGTGATCAGTCAGGCTCTATAATAGGAGCAAGCCTGGCCTTTGTATAACTATGATGCAATAGTTTATAATCCTCTTGAACTTCCAGGGGAACATATATGTCACCCATGGATTTCATTTGCTCAATTGTTAATCTTTTGTGAGCCCTTTTCCTCACCTCCTTATCATTTTTGCAATCAAACCAAAAATCTTCAATATGTATCTGATGCTTATACTTTTTATCAACTGTATTTTGGATCCTATAGAAAGGATCAAACCTTCGGGCCAAATCAAAATCTTCAAACCCATAGTACCTTATCTCCTACTCTGAATATCCAGCAACCTCTTCACTATAGCAGGAGTACCTACCAATAGCCCAAGGCAACTTAAGATTACCTCTACTAAACTTCCTCTTGTACATTTTAAAGGAATTCAAATTCTACCTTGAAAACTCCAACACAATCAGCATATCAGAAGGATAACGAGGTAGCATAAAGGGTTTTCCTTCAAATCCTTCAATCCTAGTATAAGTAAAATGTTCAAATTGAATGAACCAAGAACTATGCAATCCAATTGCATCCTCTGCATTTTTAGAAAATCTTTTATAAGGCTCCTCTCTCAAAATTCTCACCATGTAAGTATAAAACACATCATTGACCAACGCATACTTCTTCATTCCATTATCTTCCTACAGGTCAGGGTAATGCTCATATACTAACTTCTTACTAGGACCATTCCCTAAGTGTCCCACTCTTTCTATTCCATGTATGTATGGTCTAATCTCTACTACACATGAATATAACAAGTATGAAGATAAATAAAAGGGCATCATCTTTTGTTTTCTCGACATTGCTTGTTTCCATATAGCTGTACTTATTGCTTTGGCCCAGTGAATCTTTCCTTGCTCTTTTCCTCCTTCTCTTATGAGCTCAATAATAGTAAATATCCATGGCTCACATTTGGTGCCATCTCTTAGTCCAACCAATCTACTCAGCATTGTGATCATCAAATAGATTTCTTCCTTAAAGTATATTCTCATCAGGTTCTTGTGCACTCTTGCTATAAGCTTGGGTTTGTTTTCTGGGCTGTACCAACTGTAGAATATTTTACCTCTACACTCCCTTTCATTTGTATGAAAATCTTCATTATATTGATCTATATCAATATCTCTCATTTTATCATTGATTTCCAAACCAAATGTCCTCATAATCCCCTCTGTGGATAAATCAGCAATAAGTCTGTCATAGAACATAATCTTCCTGGTAGCTGGATCATATGGCTATATGCAGCCCAAACACAAATCTCTGGCCTCCATAGCCAATGGAAAACCTGCTACCCTGTATAATCCACTCTACCATATACATTTCATATCTAGTGAAGCATCTACAACAATGATTTTCTGTAAAACATCCTCTGCATCATAGTTTCCTATATTGGTATCCGTTCCCACTCCACTCATACTGATTAGTGACAGATATCCTCTATGCAAGGGCAATTCTTGTTTTTCTATCTCCTTTCACAGTTTCCTCTCCTTTTTCACCTCGGCCCCTGTATCTACCTTTTTCTGCTTCGGGGCCATCCTATAGAAAATGCATCTTTTAACTTTTCGTTTTACCTTTCCCCTAGGGTTTTACTATGAGTTTCCATTTTTTACCATTTTAACCCCACCCAGATTGTCCTTTCTATTTTGACTTTCACATTTGTTAAGCCCTACCTAGTTAATTAATAGTTAAAATAGTAATTTACCAAATGCCTACGTTTTATAATGAAATTACTAAAATTAACATGCATTTTTCCAACTGAACTATAACGACATTTTGAGATAAATACCTATATATCTTGACCACTCAACTCATCGTTAACTTACTTTACCATTTTGCTTCTGTCCAGCTGCTATAACTCTGTCACCTTGATGAATTTCATTCAATTTCTATAGCAATTCTCTTTTTCTACAATTTTTATGTCATGCCCACATTTCCCATGTAGTCACAACATGCAACACATATGTCATGTCCACATTTGTCATGTGGTCATGACATGAAATATCAAAAAAATTCCATGCTTCCCTAGAACCCCCTTGCACACGTAAGTGTGCTTGGTGGCATACACTTAAGGCCTAAACAAAATAGTTGTCAACGGGGTAATACGCACATGTGCGCATACCAATCGCAAGAAGGCCAACAAGGGGGTCATCGTGACGTGGTTAACGTTGCTATTAGGGTTAAAGTTACTAACCTACTAAACCCTAAATTCTGGGAAATTCTAGCAGCATAACGCCTCACAGGCATGGGTAGGGTTTATTGTACTAAAATGAAATTTGATCAAGAGGTTTACTGATTAGGATTAATAAATTTCTTACAATACACTAATTGTATTAGTAATACAGTTGATTAAGTTAATTGAACATTTTTCAATAAAGTCCAATCATTTGTTCTCCTTCACGTTTTCTAAATTATGAAACATTTTTCAACAAAGTCCTATCATTTGTTCTCCTTCACGTTTTCTAAATTATGAAACATTTTTCAACAAAGTCCTATCATTTGTTCTCCTTCACATTTTCTAAATTATGAAACATTTTTCAACAAAGTCCGATCATTTGTTGTCCTTTAACATAAAACATCTATCTAACATCACCCAATTAGTTTTCCTATAATAAAAACATCTATCTAACATCACCCAATTAGTTTTCCTTTAACATAATAAAGTCTAATAGTTCAAGAATCCAGGATCAACAGTCCCACAAGTCTAAAAGTATCCGCAACAGTGTGGTAATTAGTCAAATGAATAGGAATGAAAAGGGTAGGCCTCACATCCTCCCCCCTAAGACTGTACTTCCTCTTGGAAGTTGTCAAAGAGGTGAGGATAAAGAGTCCTCAATCTCACTACATCCTCCCATGTCATAGTGACCTCGTCGTACATGTCCCACTAGACCCTAACTTGGTCCAGCTCTCGACCTCAAAGGCCTAGCGTCCAATGAGCCAATATGCAAATTGGCTCTAAAGCTAGCTGACCGTCTGCCTCTACCTGAAGAGCACTCCAATCCAATATGTGAGATAAGTCAGAGATGTAACATCATAAAACTAAAACATGAAAGACATCATGGATACGTGATAGGCTAAAAAGGTCCTACAAACTAAGGTGTGAGCTTAGAGCCCTTTCCTTAACAGATTGGACTCTTGTGCGGTCGCACTCTAAAAAACACTCTGTCACCCAGTGAGAAGCTCTGATCAGTTCTTAGCATCGACATACTTCTTCTGTCTATACTGTGCCTCTTGAAGTCTCTATCTAATCAGTGTGACCTACTACTCCATATCCTGAACTATCTCTGGACCAATGGCAACCCTGTCCTCTATCCAATCCCAACTCAATGGTGTTCTGCATAGTCTGCCGTATAAAGCCTGAAAAGGAGGCATACCCAATGAGATGTGATGCCCATTATTTTAGGAAAACACAACTAGATACGGATACTCCTCCCATCTAGACTGATGGTCCATAACATACATATGAAGCATGTCTTCCAACACCTAATTAACTCTCTTTGTTTGTCCGTTGGTCTTAGGATGGTAAGTTGAACTGAAGTTGAGCTGTACCCAACACCTACTGCAAGGCTCTCCAAAAAGCTGAGATGAAAACTGAGTCTCTATTAGAAATGATGCGGCGAGGTATTCCATGAAGTCTGACAATCTGATCTAAAAATACCCTCGCCACAGATGGTGCATTGTACATTGTGTGTACATGTGAGAAATGCGCCACCTTGTTTAACTTGTCAACCATCACCATGATGGTATCATGGCGACATGATGACATAGGTAGACTAATAATAAAATCCATGGAAATGGTGTCCCATTTCCACTCAGGTATCTCATTAGGGTACAACAATCTTGCTGGATACTGATGCTCGACCTTGACCATCTGGCACTCAAGGCAATGAGTAACATATTCCGCAATGTCTTGTCTTATTCTAGCCCAATGGTATAATTGTCGCAAATCAACATGCATCTTCTTCATTCCTAGGTGTGTTACATAAGGTGCTCTATGAGCCTATGAAAGAATCACTGCACGTAGATCACCTGCACTAGGTACATAGATGCGCTACCGATGTCTAAGTAAACCATCAGGTTCAAGGGAATATCCTATGAATTTGCCTTTAAGGGCCCTCTGATTTTGAATTTCCTACTGTACCTCAAGAAACCACTCGTCCTCAGGCAGCTGCTATAGGATATGCTCTCTCAAGTCCACCCTCAATGTCAAGGTCAGGATCTCGTGGCACCTTTGACTCAAGGCATTATCGACCATGTTCTCCTTCCCTTTGATGTAGTGGACATCAAAGTCATACTCGTACAAGAACTCCATCCAACACTGCTAGCAAGTGTTCAAATTTGGCTATGTGAAAATGTACTGCAAGCTATGATGATCCGAATGAAGCTCAAAGCGTCGACATAAAAGGAAGTGTCTCCAATGAACAAGGGCATGTACAACTACTGTGAGCTCTAAATCATGAGTAGGGTAATTCATCTTGTGTGTCTTGAGCTTACATGACTTGTATGCAATTGCCCTACCACCATGCATGAGCATGGCTCCCAAACCCTCAAGTGAAGCATCTGTGTAGACAACAAAATCCTCTGAAGGGTCTGGAACTGCTAAAATGGGAGAGCTGATAAGACGCTCCTTGAGGACCCCAAAGGCCCTCTCACACTACTCGGTCCAAGTGAAACTCTTCCCTTTCTGCTGAAGGGAAGTGATGGGATGCGCTAATCTAGAAAATCCCTCAATGAATCTTTGGTAATAACCAGCTAATCCCATAAAGCTCCTAACCTCTATCACACTGGTGGATGCTGGCTAGTACTAGATTACTATGATCTTTGATGGATCTATGGAGATGCCATCACCTGATAAGATGTGCCCCAAATACTGCACCTCTATCTTGAAGAAGGCACACTTTTCCATGTTGCCATAAAGTTGTTGCTCTCGTAAGCACTGCAACACTTGACGCAAATGACCCACATGCTCCTCCTCGGTCTGTGAATAGATCAAAATATCATCATGGAAAATGATCATGAACCGATCTAAGTAAGTACAGAACACCCCATTCATGAGACTCATGAACGCTGTAGGGGCATTCGTCAAATCGAAGGGTGCCCTGTGCACTCATAATGTCCATATCTGGTTCGAAAAGAAGTCTTGTGAATATCTGCCTCTGTGATGTGCAATTGGTGATACATAGATTTTAGATCATTTTTTTAGAACACTCTGGCTCCCTGCATCTAATCAAAGAGGTCATCAATCATAGGCAAAGGATAACGGTTCTTCACCGTCACCTTGTTCAACTATCTATAATCCATGCATAATCGAAGAGACCCATCCTTCTTCTTCATGAAGATAACCGGTGCACCCCAAGGTGAAACGCTAGGTCAAATGTGCCCCTTCTCAAGTAACTTTTCTAACTGCAGTTTGAGCTCTGTGAGCTCATGTGTAGTCATCCTATAGGGTGCACGAGACACTGGCTCAATACCTGCCACTAGATCAATGTGGAAATCTACCTCTCTATGTGGAGGCATACCTGGTAATTCTGATGGAAACACATCGGCAAAATCTCTCAGGATAGGGTGATCATCTAAAGAAGCCTCAGGCTCATCCTCTGATCTATCACTGACCATGATAGAAAACATCTAACATCCTTTCCGCATGCAGCGCTTAAGCTACTGAGCGGAAATCATATGGACTTCTGTGGGCTTCTGAATGCCCACTATCTCAACTGATGCACCATGGTCATCTAAGCAACTAATCATCCTTCTACTACAATCTAGCTTGGCTCTATGAGCTGCAAGCCAATCCATACCCAAAACTACATCGTAGGATCCTAGTGGCATAACTCTAAGGTCACATGACGTAGCGAAGGAACCCAAGGAGATCTCGCAATCTCTGACCAAGGTATCTACTGACATCTTGGCCCCAGAGGCCAACTCAACTTCCCACTTAATGTCCTGCCTAGAAGCCACCAGCCTGCAACGTTCCACTAATGATGAAGACAGAAAAGAATCAGTAGCTCCAGAGTCAAAGAGAATAGAGATGGGGACATCCCCAATCATACATGTTGTCTTAATAACTGAGGCCTAGAAGTCAGCCTGGCAGTTGTCAGCCTGGCAGTTGTCAACTGCTGCAAACATGCGGTGGGACTTGCCCACATCTCTAACAGTCTACTCAGACCCTCCTGAACGGGGCTGTCCCCCTGCTGTGAAACCCTGTGGACACTCTTTGGCCAAATGCCCTACCCCACCACATACATAACATGGGCCCCTAGCTAGTAACTACCCTGATTGAGTCCTACCTGACTGCTGCTACCCAGTTTGTCCTGTGGACCCCTGTGATCCTCTATAAGACTGCTGAGACCTTGTGGGTCCCGCAAATGATCCCTGTTGTCTCTGATCCTTATGTGGGCCCTGCTACTACTAACCACAGTTCTGTCCTCCCTCAGCCTTCTACTAGGGTCTGGACCTCTACTGATGCTACTGCTATGGAGGCCTAGGAGGTAATGATGAAGAATTGAATCCTCCTCTTTGGTGTGGATTGTGGTCTTCAAAAGTTTTGTTGCTACTAGTAATTTTGGTCCTAAAACTACAAGCATGAATTCTGCCCTCGTCCTTGAATTTCCTCTGCAATATAAGCCTTTTCGATAGCCTCACTCATAGTCTGGGGGTCTTCCATACGCACTGGTCCTGCTATCCTATGATTCAGACCTCTGATGAATTTGTGCACTAGGATTTTCTTGTCGTGGAGATACTCTGCATAACGAGAAAGCTCAATAAATTGGCTCTCATACTAAGCAACTGTGAGTCCTCTCTATTGTAAGTCATGGAACTCATCTATTTGGTGCTGTCTATAATGATCTGACAAGTAACGTGCATTAAAGCACTCTATGAATATGTCCCATGTAAGTGTATCTAAGGATAACCGACGCTTGCACTCCTTAGTGCGCCACCAGGTAGCTGATGTATCTCTCAGAAGGTGTACTGCCACTCATGCTTTCATGTTGCTCCCATAAGGTCGCAACGCGAAGCACCTATCTAAACTGATGAGCCAAGTCTTAGCCTCAGCTCCCTCTATAGCTCTTGCGAAGGTAGGTGGATTAAGCCTAAGTAGGTCTTTAATGGGGTCTCCTCTGTCTCTAAGTCCTATAACCAGCTCATCCATACTATACTCATAAGGTCCATGATGTACCTATTCTACCCTCACAGTCTCATCTCATCTCTGGTATCGTGGAGGACTCCTACTCTGTGCTCAATATGCTAACCCTACCTCCTCCACTGTAGTATCAAGTATCTCTACAAAAGGCTCCATATGTGGCACTTCTTGTTGATTGTCGCGGGGCTCTATACGTGGCTCAGCTCATGACTCAGCATGCGGTTCCTCACGTGGCTCCTCTTGTAGAACATCGTGAGTCTCATCACGTGGCTCTAGTATAGCTGGCGGTAGCCTCTCTAACTAGCATGTAGTGTTTGTAAAATCTAAGGACCTATGTCAAGTACCAGCGGTGCTTGTGGTACTGGCGAATCTGCTATAGCTGCGGGTGCCTATCCCTCTACAGAGGAATCACTGTGTACCTCAATGGACACTATGTTGCGCAATCGTACTAATTGAACATGTCGGGGAGGCATCCTACAAAACAAGGTAGGCACTAATTAATCAAAGTTGCAGAATAAATAACGTGCCCAAATACGCCTAGTGTTTAAACTTGGGCTCTGATACCAAATGTCATGTCCACACGTGTCATGTCCACATTTGTCATGTGGTCATGACATGAAATATCAAAAAAATTTCCACCCTTCCCTAGAAACCCCCTCACACGAGTAAACGTTCTCGGTGGCGTATGCTTAAGGCATAAACAAAACGGTTGTCAATGGGGTAATATGCAAACGTGCACATACCAATCGCAAGAAGGCTATGACGCGGTTAATGTCGCTATTAGGGTTAAACTTACTAACCTACTAAACCCTAAATTATGAGAAATTCCAATAGCATAACACCTCATGGGCATGGGTAGGGTTTATTGTACTAAAACAAAATTTGATCAAGAGGTTTACTGATTAGGATCAATAAATTTCTTACAACAAACTAATTGTATTAGTAATATAGTTGATTAAGTTAATTGACCATTTTTCAACAAAGTCTGATCATTTGTTCTCCTTCACATTTTCTAAAATTTAATATTAATTTGTTCTCCTTCACATTTTCTAAATTATGAAACATTTTTCAACAAAGTTCAATCATTTGTTCTCCTTCAAATTTTCTGAAATTTAATGTTAATTTTTTCTCCTTCACGTTTTCTAAATTATGAAACATTTTTCAACAAAGTCCGATCATTTGTTCTCCTTTAACATAAACCATCTATTTAACATCACCCAATTAGTTTTCCTATAATACAAACATCTATCTAACATCACCCAATTTGTTTTCTGTTAGTACAAGCATCTATCTAACATCACCCAATTAGTTTTCCTTTAACATAATAAAGTCTAATAGTTCAGGAATCTGGGATCAATATGATGGTATCAGTTTGTCATAGATGTCAAAAAGGTATTGCAGGATCTTGGGTTGATCTTAGTAAACATCTAAAGGTCACTAATCAGGAGCTTGGTAAATGTGAATGCTTGGTTATCAAGGTTGGAACAATGATGATCTTTGTTTGAAGTGATCTATCAGTTGAACAGAATAAGTGTTGTCAGTTGAGTTGGCTTGATTAGTATATATCTTTCATATATATGTGGCAGGAATCAAGTTGTTTGATGGTCAGTGCATTTATGTTATTATGTTTCTTCTTGGTCATTTCTTCACACAAGATGTTGAGTTGATGCAAGATTGTTGGACCCAGTTGATAATGATCATCATCCATGATTGAGGAGAATTCGGATGAGTTAAATTTATCTCATTAGTTTGACACATAAGGAAACAGGTAGAGGAGAGGACATGTATATTCACTATATTGCTTCTTCAAATCAAATTAGGAGTATAATGCTTCCATAATTATCTTGTGCTCACAAAGTTGATTATGATCAAAGATTTCATAATTCATATAAGAACATATGTTTGTTGTTTTGATGACAAGATGGTATTGCTTCATGGTTGAGTCAGGGGATGCAAATGGTTTATGAAAGCATGAGGTGTTTATATAACCATGATCATTGAGCAAATGGATGTCAAAGGATGTAAATTACATACTCTACTAGATTTTTGTATCATGTGCAGAAAGATCATCAGTAAAAAAGATATAATCTTGGAGGAACAAATTTCCTAAAATCCTAAGTATCATTGTGGTGCTCTAAATCCTAAGTTCATTTTTTACACCCATCATAAACCAAGGTTACTTTTGTTTTAATTTATTGTTGACCTGTGAGAACAAGTTATTCCATTTAAGTCACCTGCTAGAGGGGTCATATGTCATAGTATATGACCGGCCCTCTCCTTGTTTGAACAATATCCTCGGTATCTCCCATGGGCGGCAAACACATTTCAAATGTCTTCGGTGTATGCAATGTTGTGAAAGCCGAATTTGTTGGAGGAGATAGAGCAATGTTTACATTGCATTGTTTATGAAAAGCCGAAGTTTATAAAGTATTTTTTGAGCATCGAATTATTTGTGGAGAGCATTGTTTGAAACAAAACATTGAAAATGCTTTTAATAAATGAAGAGCCCGATATGAAGGCAGCCCGAATTTCTTTATTTAATGGAATTTCTTTATTTATAAAATGCATTGAATTTCTTTTGGAGTTTGAAAAGGAAATTGTGTTAGATTTTAAGAAGATTTTTTTGTGGATTTTCTTTCTAATTTTTCACTTGTGGATTGGACTTAAAGGAGGAGATTTTCAAGGAGTTGGTGGATTTTTTAAAAAAGGCAATTTTTTTAAAAAATCCATTCTAGTTTCTTTCACATACAAATTGAAGAATTTAGCGAAATTTTTTTATGAAGATTTTTTTTCAGAAAAAAGAAGATGAAAGGCTTTCATTGACAAAATTGATTTTTTGTCTAGCAAGAAAATCAAGGATTTTATTTTTTATGAAAAATTGCAGAGAGATTTTTTTTAGAATTGGAGATTAAAAAGAAGATAAAGAGTTTGATTGCAAGGAGAAGAATTTGAGGAGATTTTTTTTAAAAAGCAACTATTTTGGCACAAAAAGTTTTTTATGAAGAAGATTTGTCTTATGAAAATATGGATCAGAGATTGAAGATTTATTTATTGTTTTATTTGCAATCAGAGATTATTTTTGCAGATGGATTATTGTGGGAAGCTTCAAATTGGAGAGTCATTTTTATTTTTTGTTTCATGCAAGAATATCAAAGAGAAGACAAAATATGAAAAGTCTTTTGATGCAGGTGAATGGATTACAAGATTGGTTTATTGCAGAGCAAGAGGAAGATGAATGGTCATCTGATATTTATTGAGCTTACAGGTGCTTTAAGAAGGGTGTTGAAGTGCAGAGAAATAAATGATTATGAAGATAAATTCATGAAAATACTTTTAAAAAGAAAACACAGAAGAATGTGTGGGTATGAGCTAATTTGTAGTGAGATATGTCTTCCTGATCAGGTAAATTAAATAATTCAAGGATAGAATATCAGAGGATTGGAATGATGGAATGTATGTTGTAGATGAGTTGATTTGAATGGTGCAAATCAGATTGAGCAGCAATCATTTCTTGCACATGAGATTTAGAGTTCTGATTGATTGAGAAATGCCAGTGAGGCACAACAGTATACCAGTGAGGCTTGTAGGTCGGTAAGACCATTTGTCAGTGAGACACAGCCAGTGAGGCTTGTAAAGATATTTTTCAAGGTTAAGCCAGTGAGGCAGTTTTGGAGTGGTTTTTATACCCCAGGAGGGTTTTCCACTCGTGCATATCTTGTGTTATGATTCATATTGATCTTCCTTGTGTGTGTTTAATTTACTTATGAAGTTTTATTCTCTTTCTGCATTCACAGTCATGTGCATATGTATTTGACAAATCAAAGGTATCATTCATTCCTTGTGCTCAGAAAGTTAAAGTTTGAAAAAGATTAAAAAATTCACACAACACTGATTCACCCCCCCTCTCAGAGTTGTCCTTAACTCCTACACAATAGTCCCACAAGTCTACAAGTATCAGCAACAATATGGTAATTAGTCAAATGAATGGGAATCAAAAGGGTAGGCCTCACATTTTAACTCTTAGCAATGTAAATCTGAAAGTAAATGCATTTAAATTTACCCTAATGCCTTTGAATTTAACCCTTTCTAAGTGTTAGCTTGGCATTAATTAAAACAATTAATGCGCCAAAAGCTTCAACCTTCTATTTCAATGTTTGCGTTTTAAACTTTCTATCCGTTAGTTCATTTCTACATACATACCATTTCCTTGTATGTTCCTTTGTATGTTATTCTTTGCATGTTCCCATAGTATGTTTCTATTAGACCTCTTTTTAACATACAAACACATATGTAAGAAATCAAAACTAAAGTTCATTCCCTTTTCCCTTTTGTCCGTACATGTATCCTTGCTTTGTATATCGCCTTTTGTATGTTATCTTGTATAAGCGCATATACAAACAACCTATAACCCTCTCTTTACCCTTTATCTCTCACGATGCCTTTTATTTCATTGTATCTTGAATATGTATCTCGAATTTGTAATATAAGGCGGAAGGATCCACTGGTCCTCTAAACCTAGACAAAAATACCTCTTCTATAAGTGCCCAAGAAGAAATGTAACCATTAGGCAAGTTAACATACCAGTTAGAAGCCTACTCATTAAAGGTGTAAGGAGACAACCTACACACAACATCTTCATATTCTAACCTGGCTCTAAAGCACACCTCCTTGAATATCCTAATGTGATCCTCTGGATCTTGATGCAATTGATACTTAGGACATATCTTTTCAAGACTTTTTGGCATCTCATGATAATCATTAAATGTTATAGGAGAATTGACATTAAAGTAAGCCATTGTAGGTACTTATGCCTGACCTAGACCTCTGGGAATAATTGGATTTCTAGGTGGACTAAGATTTCTGGGAGGACTGAGATCTCTAGGAGGACTTATACCAAGATTCAAAGATTTGAATGAAGAACTATCAAGACTCACAATGTTATGGATGTTAAAAGGTGAACCAGGAGGCATTCCAGATGAGCCTCCTACATGTGATATTCTTGGATTCCAAATTAAAGGACCTCTACTTTGCCTTTTATTAGGTAATTGCACAAATATATCCTTCGAACTAGATCTAGACCTAGTCACCCTACCACTGTTATGAGCCAGCTTTACATAAATCCTACCTCAACTCCAATCAGGCCCTCCTTCTAGCCCCAAAAACTGTTGATGATTGTTTTTACACATTCATAACAAAACTTAAAATTTACAAAAATGAACCTAACTATCTTGAAAGATATGAAGAAATCACTTAAGATTCCTTAATCCCAAGTTGCTGTGTGGTTAGGACTTGACCTTGTGGACAATTCAGTAGGTTGATGTGAAGCTATAATATGCAAGGGGCCTTACTTGACTTAAGATGATCTATGACTCACTGGATTCAAATTATGCAAATTGTTACAAATATCAACAAATTATCCATCTCTTTGCATAAATTTGTTACTGGATCATAAGGCTTTGTATGATTTATAGTAAAACAAGCTTTTCTCTTCCAATTATTATGAAAATTTGTCAAATATTAAACCAATTGTTCATGCTTCTTACAAATACTAGACAATTTCCTTAAAATTTCTGCGTTTAAGCTAAGTATTTGAAAGGTTTTGGAAAAAGTTAGAGAAATTCAAATTGAACATCATTCTACTATAGGATCTAAATGCTCTTTTATGTACATTGTAAGAAGTACATCAACTTGATCAAATCGACAGACTAAACCTTTAAACACGGGCCCTGAGTATTTTCATGAACACACATTCAAGATTGCAAGCTTTTGAAGAGATAATATTTCGAATACAAGTAAGAGTAAGAAAACACTCTAAAATAGATGCAGAATTATAGATGTATTTGTATTCAACATATACAGTCACATATGATTTACAATGTATGAATGACTCTTTGTTTCATTAATCAACTTACAGATACAGTAAGGAAGCTAGATGCTCCACACATTCCTTAATGTAGACATAGGCGACCTCCTTTAAACTAAAAAATGCTCTTCTACTAAAAATATTCAAACAACTTCAATTGTCAACTATCTCGTAAAATCCCTGTGTAATTAATGTACAAGTAGCAAAATTCCTTATATAGATTTTGAAACTTCCCATTGCTATGGCTACAAACTTCATCTACGGTCGAGATCCCTCCATTATTGATCAATGGTGTACATTCATCTCTAACCGTCTGTCAAAATATCTAAATGGCATCTATTCCGTCTCAAAGGATGCTATTGGAATCTTTTCAAAACTAAGATTCCCCTTTTCTTTGACTTCTGCCTGCTGATACTCTTTAATTGACTTTTCCCAAAACTATTTCTCCCTTTACCTTTTCTACTCCTTTAAGTATGATTTGAAGCTACTGATTACACCTTCTACAAAGGTGTGGTCCCCTCCTAGACTCTTTGTCCATATATATTTCCTGTAGTGCAACTCCCTCTTTTAATTTTTTTCTCCATTTTTTGATCCCTCGCTCTTCTTATATTTCTTCATTTTAGCATTTTCTTCAATTAATGAATCCATCATCTGTTTTCTCATATATGCTTTAGGATTTTCCATGCATGATGTAAAAATGGTATTAAACTCTGTTAAGGCCCTTTCCAATTCATATGCTGGTATGTCCATGCATTCATCCTCTAAGAGTTTTTCTACTATCTTCTTATACATTCCAATCATATCATTTGCTTTTTCTTCTAAATCCTGAGCAACTGTTATACATTTTCTGAGATTGTCTTCCTCAAATTTGAGTTCTAGTCTCACCTGTGGCACTTGATTTGCCATTGAAGTAGTAATTACTCCTTCATTGATCAACTCTTCTTCTCTTTCTTCAATTTCTGTCAACTGTTCCAATTTAGACCTACATTCTTCCTTTCTGAATTGACAATTATGTATAAGTATACTGCATTTGCTCTTTTCTCTTGCAACCATTTCCCAACTTTTTATTGCCTATTTTATTACTTGCTCCCCTTCTTGTATAAAATCTTTGAACCATTCATCAAAAATACTAGCCTTAAGCCTTTTATTTTCCATGTCCTTTATTTCATCCCTGGATACAACTACTATCTCCTTAGGCAATTCAGGCATTGTTGTATTAGGATCAAATATCCCTTTAATAAATTGTTTTAATTGGACAATGTGTCCTTTCAAATATTCTTGCTTATCTTTATCTCTTCTTAGCATTTCTGTTGTCACCTGGTACATGTCCTCCCACTCAATTATGTGTTGCTCCTGTGTAGTATGCCCTAAGTCAAAATTTAATATTTTGTATTCATCCAAGGTTATTTCACCTTTACTCTTCTCCTTTTGATTTATGGCTAGATTCAACATCCTAGATCCATTAGGACCTCTTTGTATGGCTGACATTGTTCTAGCCTTTCTTCTTTCCTAGATCCATTAGGACCTCTTTGTATGGCTGACATTGTTCTAGCCTTTCTTCTTTCCTTCCTTGGTGTGGTATCACCTAATAAGCTTTTAATGTCAATTGGTACCAATTGTACCTCCTTCTTTTCCTTTCTTATCTCTCCTTCTAGCCAGGTATAAATTTCCTTTGTGCCTCCTGCAGTTTTAATTTCATCAATTACCTCTTCATGAGGTCTCTCTGTTTCTACTTCTCCTTGTTGCTATTGTTTCTTTGGTTGTTGTTGATCTTGTTCTTGTTGTTGTTGTTGTCTTGGTTGTTGTTGCTATTAAGGTGGCTGTTCTTGCATTATGGGATCATTTAACTATTTGCACCCACCCTCATTTTCTTCTCCTTCAATTTTAGTGTCCCTTCCAACCTCATCTTCTTCTTCAGGACCTTCTCCTTTCAATGATTCTTCTTCCTTGTCTTCTTCCTTATGTGTTTGTTCCACATTTACCATGTTTATATCTTCTATTTTTTCTTCAGTTTTACCTTCCTTAACATTTTCTATATGTGCTTCCTCTTTAGGCCTCTTGATCACATCTTTTGTAATTTCATCCTCTTTCTATACTTGTTCTGTATGTATAGGTGAAATTACCCTTGTATCATCATTTTTTATTTCCTTTTCTTGTTCTTGCATGCTTTTTGTGTTCTTCTCCTCCTTGCTCTATTCACCATACATATTCAGAATATTCAATACATCTACCCTTGAGGTGCCAGCTTCTGTTTTATCTTTTGTTTGGGCAGGCCTTTTGTGGTTGTTTCCTCATGTGCACTCTCTTTTTCAGCCTCTTCAATTTTATGTGCCTCTTCTTGCATATCCTTAATGATTTCGAGTGACACTAGGGTACTAAATGTATCTACTGTACCTAATTCCTCCTGTACCCTTTCCTCTTCATATTCCAAGCCTTGGTCAATTTCCATTCAGCCTGAGTGCTTTGTTCTTCTTCTTCACTTAGGAATTCACTAGATTCCTCTTCTATTTCAATTTCTTTCCCAGCATACATTCCTCTTTCCTCACTTTCACTACTGTTAATGTGGATAGTCTCAGTGGTCTGTTTGGCTTCATGTGCTTTTGACTCTTGTAGCATTTCCCCAGCCAACTCTGTCTTCACTTGAACATATGCTTGTCTCTTTTCTGTGGAAGTGGACGCACTAGTTATATTACTCAACCTTTCACCTACTTGTTGTCCTCGAATTACCTTACTTATTTTAGAAGTTTCACCTTTTGACAAACTTATTGGTATTGCCCTTCTAACTTGCTGCCTTGTTACTTCCTTCGAAGTCTGTGCCTGTTCTGCACTAATCTCATGGCTCAATGACTTTGCATCTACAAATGTATTTGATGACACTGCTACTGTTTCTCCCAATGTATAGGGATCCATCAGAGTAGCATTCTTATCTTTTTCAACAATTTTAGTCTCTACAACTCTTCTTTTCTTCTCATAAAAGCATTGAAGATCCTCACTGGGTTCTCTTAGTCTTTTTCTCCCTTTCTTCTGATATGTGACCTCTCTCTCTTCAGCTTTGATTTCCTCAATCCTGTCTTTTAACCATGTCTTTGAAAACAAAATTATAGGTTTGGACAATATGTCCAGAGATTTGTTCCAAGGTTGTGACTTGTTAGGCTTTGTAATAGGAGCAAGCCTGGCCCCTGCATATCTGTGATGCAATAGTTTATCATCCTCTTGAACTTTTGGGGGAACGTATATGTCACCCATGGATTTCATTTGCTCAATTGTTAATCTTTTGTGAGCCCTTTTCCTCACCTCCTTATCATTTTTGCAATCAGACCAAAAATCTTCAATATGTATATGATGCTTATACTTTTTATCAACTATATTTTGGATCCTATGGAAAGGATCAAACCTTTGGGCTAAATCAAATTCTTCAAACCCATATTACCTTAACTCCTACTCTAAATATTCAACAACCTCTTCACTATAGCAGGAGTACCTACCAATAGCCCAAGGCAACTTAAGATTACCTCTACTAAACTTCCTCTTGTACATTTTAAAGGTATTCAAATTCTGCCATGAAAACTCCAACACAATCAGCATATCAGAAGGATAACGAGGTAGCATAAAGGGTTTTCTTTCAAATCCTTCAGTCCTGATATAAGTAAAATGTTCAAATTGAATGAACCAAGAACTATGCAATCCAATTGCATCCTCTACATTTTTAGACAATCTTCTATCAGGCTTCTCTCTCAAAATTCTCACCATGTAAGTATAAAACACATCATTGACCAAAGCATACTTCTTCATTCCATTGTCTTCCTGTAGGTCAGGGTAATGCTCATATACTAACTTTTGACTAGGACCATTCCCTAAGTGTTCCACCCTTTCTATTCCATATATGTATGGTCTAATCTCTACTGCACATGAATATAACAAGTATGAAGATAAATAAAATCGCATCATCTTTTGTTTTCTCAGCATGGCATGTTTCCATATAGCTGTACTTATTGCTTTGGCCCAATGAATCTATCCTTGCTCTTTTCCTCCTCTTATGAACTCAATAATAGTAAACATCCATGGCTCACATTTTGTTACATCTCTTAGTCCAACCAATCTACTCAACATTGTGATCGTCAAATAGATTTCTTCCTTGAAGTATATTCTTATCAGGTTCTTGTGCACTCTGGCTATAGCCTTGGGTTTATTTTCTAGGCTATACCAACTATAGAATATTTTACCTCTGCACTCCCTTTCATTTGTATGAAAATCTTCATTATATTGATCTATATCAATATCTCTTATTTCCTCATTGATTTCCAAACCAAATGTCCTCGCAATCCCCTCTGTGGATAAATCAGTAATAAGTTTGTCATAGAACATAATCTTCCTGGTAGGTGGATCATATAGGTATAAGCAGTCGAAACATAAATCTCTGGCCCCCATAGCCAATGGAAAACCTTTCACCCTATATAATCCACTCTCCCATATACATTTCATATCTGGTGAAGCATCTGCAGTAGTGATTTTCTGTAAAACATCTTCTGCATCATAGTTTCCTATATTGGTATCCATTCCCACTTCACTCGTAGTGATTAGTGACCGATATCCTCTTTGCAAGGGCAATTCTTCTTTTTCTATCTCCTTTCGTGGTTTCCTCTCCTTTTTCACCTCACCCCGTATATCTACCTTTTTTTTGCTTCGGGGCCATCCTGTAGAAAATGCATTTTTAACTTTTTGTTTTACCTTTCCCCTAGGGTTTTACTATGAGTTTCCATTTTTAACCATTTTAACCCCACCCAGTTTGTCGTTTCTATTTTGACTTTCACATTTGTTAAGCCCTACCCAGTTAATTAATAGTTAAAATAGTAATTTACCAAATGCCTACGTTTTGTAATTAAATTACTGAAATTAACATACATTTTTCCAACTGAACTGTAACAATGTTTTGAGATAAATACCTGTATATCTTGACCACTCAACTTGTCGTTGACTTACTTTACTATTTTGCTTCTGTCTAGCTATTGTAACTCTATTGCCTTGATGAATTTCATTTAATTTCTGTAGCAATTCTCTTTTTCTACAGTTTTTAACTCTTAGCAATGTAAATCTGAAAGCAAATGCATTTAAATTTACCCTAACGCCTTTGAATTTAACCCTTTCTAAGTGTTAGTTCGGCATTAATTACAACAATTAATGCACCAAAAGCTTCAACCTTCTATTTCAGTGTTTGTGTTTTAAACTTTCTATCTGTTAGTTCATTTCTGCATACATACTATTTCCTTGTATGTTCCTTTGTATGTTATTCTTTGCATGTTCCCTTTGTATGTTTCTATTATACCTCTTTTTAACATACAAACACATATGTAAGAAATCAAAAATAAAGTTCCTTCCCTTTTCCCTTTTGTCCGTACATGTATCCTTGCTTTGTATATCACCCTTTGTGTGTTATCTTGTATAAGCGCATATACAAACAACCTATACAAACCCTCTCTTTACCCTTTATCTCTCGCGATGCCTTTTATTTCTTTGTATCTCATTTATGTATATCATAAACATACAAGTGCTTCAAACATACAAAGACTTTTATGTATTTATCTTCCTTTTTGCATCCGACTTGTATCTCTTATTTGTATCTTTTCTTTATTTAACGGCTTGTATATCGAGGATGTACATTGTTATTATACAAGCCCTATGCGAACGGTGGGATCCACTTTACTTTTCACTTGTATTTCCATGCTACAACCATAATTATATCAATCTCTTAGATACAAGGCCGGATACATACAAACTCATTTGTATCTTTCTTTCAGACCTTTCATCTTTATAAACCTCAATATATAACCTTTCAGATCCAACATGTATATAAAGTGAAATGCATTTTTCAATATACATTAAGTCTTGATGCATCATTTATACCAAACTTTAACTTCCTTTGAGTTTCGCGTTGTATGTATACCGAAATGTATGTTTCCAAAGCATACACATACAAAGCACAAAACATACCTCGATAAAACCACATTTCATATTCTTCTCAGTTCTGTGATATGCACATACTATTGTATATCACCTTGTATGTTTCTTCTAGCCCAAACATACAAAACCCGATATACATCTGACAAACTTAACCGATTATTCATTTTAGCTTCTGAATTTTGTCAGGTCCAACTTGTATGTAAAGATAAAGTGTTAGAAAAATACATACAAGTATAATGATGTAATAAACCTGCTAACTCTTTTATGCAACTCATACAATGACCTGACATACAAATGACTTTGTATATGCAACATAAAAACCCTCCCATAGTGCATTTTACCAAAAACACACATATCTTACAAAATATTGGGAATTTTAAAATGGTTCAAAAAGCAACCCTTACTCATTTTTGACAATGAATTCACCTCTATTCTACTCTGGTACTCAATGCTATTTTTCTTCATTTTCAACAAGGTTTGTAACATTCACTTCCTTTTCCCTTTAACCACCACAAACCCACACACAAGAAAAAAATGTAGCCACTACAGGGGTCCTCATTTTCCTAAGAAGTAAAATGGGGCATGTTGTGAGCATCACAACAACTAGCAACCAAACAAAACAATTAAATTAAAACCATTAAAGAAAACTACATGAAATGAATTCATAATTTCCAACAATCTTTTATGTAAATCATTATTTAACTTGAGGCATAATGTATTCAATAAGGTGCATGAATTTTCCCATTCAGTTTAAATGGGTGCACGTGATTAATAATCCTCATCTTAAAAATTGGTTGAACAAACTAATGACTGATATTAACCTACATAGTTGATGTCATTCCCTCATAGCCAACTGGATAGAGCCTTGCTACTAGCAGGCATCTATAGCCCCAATAAGGTTATCGTTACAATTCTCCTAAGTAGAGCCCCACTGCCAACAAGCGTCTATAGCCCTGGTAGAGTTACTTAGATGGATTAATCTAGATTTTTAGTAAAATCTACTTTATTTATTTATGATTTTTATATTTTGGGTGAAACAGAGACTTCATAAGTTATTCCATTTGTAACTTCATGATACAAGGAATGATCACTTGTTGAAATTAAGCTGAGAATTGTAATGGTAGCAAGGGTGACCTCTGATTTTTCACCTAACATCTACACTGGTATGTTAAAAAAAACCCAAGTATTTTAGGTGTGTCATTGTGAGAAACTTTCCTTGGATACTCAACTCACAGTTGTTAAATACAAAATCTCCCAAACCAAACCACTTTCTACATTCTTGACAGTTACAACAAGTTATTAATAAATTTCAAATAATTAACCTAAATGTTTTGAGTTTTCTATTGTTTTTAGTGGTTGTTAATATACTCCTATATACTTTACACTAAAACAAACATCTCTACCAAAACACAACACAAACCAACACAACCACACAAAATGAAACAAAACAAAAACAAAACATAAACAAAACTGTACATTATTTACACTATGATACACAACAAACCAACTACTTTCACCTCAAGCCTGAAAGTAATGTTTCAAATGTTGTCCATTAACAAGTAATGGTACATCTTCCCTAATCAAGGTCTTGAGCCTGAATGTATTGTCTCCTATTATTTCTGCAACCGGTAATGGACCTAACCATAATTTGTCAAATTTTCCATGACTTCCTTTCTTTTCATGTGCTTTATCGCAACACAATACTAGATCTGATATTCTAAATGTTTTAACTCTTGCTCTTTTGTCAAACCATCTTTTGACCACTTCTTGATGTTTGGCAAATTTCTCGATTGCTTGATCTCTTTTCTCATCCAATTGTAACATTTGGATTATCCTAGCTTCTCTGTGATCATCAAATCCTAAATACTCACTAGAAAACTTCCAGACAGGTATTCATAAATTCATTGGAAGTATGGGATCAGTCCAATAAACTAGGTGATAAGGTGCATTACCTAAGGTCGACTTAACCTTAGTCCTATCTACCCACAGTGCATATTTTAACAATGTATTCCATTCTCTAGGCTTCTTTTCAATTAGATTCTTGATTATAACCAATAAAATCTTGTTTGTGGACTCAGCTAACCCATTCCCCTGAGGATAATAATTTGAATAAAATTTTAAAACTATCCCATATTCAAATGCCCATTTAGAAAATTTTAGAGAAGAAAATGCAGGGCCATTATCACATACCAACGAATATGGAGCTCCAAACCTTGTTATGATATTCTCTTCAAGAAATTTGATAACCACCTCAGTAGTAGAAAATTTGCAACATGTGGCTTCAGTCCACCTTGTACAATAGTTAATTACTGTCAATATAAACTTATGTCCTACAGATGATGGAGGATTTATAACTCCAATGAAATCTAAGCCCCACTGTTCGAATGGCCTAGACTCAATAATTGGCTGTAATGGATTAGCCTGATTCCTTCCTTTGTCTACTGTAATTTGACAAGTGTGACAACTTTGAATATGACTCTCTGTATCTTTAAACATTGTCGGCCAATAGTATCCCACTCTTAGTATCTTATGTGTAGTAGCGAAGTGAGAACCATGGGTAGTTCCATACTTATCATGCAACTCTGTTAATACTTTATCTGCTTCAACTATGTTCAAACATCTTAAATATATACCCTTGTGGTTCTTCTTGAATAGAAGACCTCCTTATACCATGTACTTTTGTTCTTTAATCTTTAAAGCTCTCCTCTGAGAAGACTTCATCTTACTTGGATATTTACTTGATATCGAAAAAGTATTCAAATCATCATACCAGCCTAATGGCTCATTAGTATTCAACACATACTGCTATTTTACTAAATTTGGATCTATGTTTGCTATGGTCTGTACTAATGCTTGTCCTCTAACCAACTTCATTGGAAAAATCTCCATATCAAACTCTTGCAGTATTGTAATCCATTTAGCTCTTTTCTCTCCTTGCTGATTCTGCATCAACAACATCTTCACTGCTATATTTGGTACTATAGCCTTAACTTGACTGCATAAGATGTAATGTCTAAACTTTTTAACCACCCTTACTAGTGCAAATGTCTATCTTTCTATATCAAGATATTTCAGTTGTGCATCTTTCAGAGGTGCACTCATAAAAGCTATGGGTTTTTCTTCATTATCCTCTCCTTTTTGTGTCAAGGTAGCTACAACTGAATGTGTAGATGCAAAAGAATATATGTAAAATGGCTTAGTATAATTTGGACTTGCCAACACAAGAGCATCAGAAATAGCTTCTTTAATATCTTCAAATGTAGCTTTGACTACTGGTGTCCATTCTATCTTTGCATCCTTCTTCAACATGGCATTTAATGGCTGCACAATCTTTGCAAATCCTATAATAAACTACCTGACAAAGTTAATCTTACCAAAAAAGGACTTTAATTCCTTCTTACTATTAGGTAATTGCAATTTTCTTATTCCTTCTACACTATCGGGATCAATGGATATCCCATTTTCAGAAATGACATGTCCTAACAATTTTCCTTCAGTTACACCAAATGAACACTTCTTTGGGTTAAGAGAAATTTCATACCTTTCACATATTTTAAGTACTTTTCTCAAATCTTCAACATGACTGGATGCATCAGTAGAGTAAATAGTTAAATCATCCATATAAATCACAATGCATTTACCTAACAATCCACGAAATGCAATGTCCATGGCTTGCTAAAAAGTGGCACCTGCATTGATTAGACCAAAAGGCATTCTCCTATATGCATAATTACCCCATTTGGAAGTAAAAGTAGTCTCCAATCTATCCTCTTTATCCACTAAGACTTGGTTATATCCTGAGAATCCATCTAAGAAAGACATCATCTTAGCCCCATTTACTGCTTGTAGTACTTCATCTATTGGAGGCAAGGGATAATTATCTTTTTCAGAGGCTTTGTTCAAATTTCTAAAGTCTACACATAACCTAATGTCTCTAGTTTTCTTTCTTATAGGTACTAAATTAGCTACCCAAGTTGAATGTCTTACTGAGAAAATTATCCTGGCAGATAGCAATTTTTTCACTTCTTCAAAGATTAAAGGCTCTAAAATAACATTCACAGGCATTTGTTTCTGCCTAAATGGTTTAATATCTGGTTTCAAGGGTATTACATGAGTTATGATGGATGTATCATATGTCCTCAAATCTTCATATGTCCACGCTATGACATGTTTGTATTCTTTTAGAACATCCACAATTTTTTTTCTTAACTTTTTAGAGCAAGCCTTTTCAATCAATACATTTTGTGGACTTTGCCTCCTTCACTTTTGGGTAAATCTTTCTATCTTATTACTCCATCAAAATCAAAGATCTTTTCCAATTCAATTACTCCCTTAGGTAAGAAATTGCTTTTTAAGTTTATTTTGTCTTCTTCATCCCAAGACACATTAGGCCTTTCCTGTTCATCAATGATTTGAGCTTCAAACACCTCATTACAAGTTAGGAAATCCACAATTTGCTGATCCCTTTCAAATACCTAAAAATGAGTAACATTATCTCGTATACTAGGAACATTTACTAATTCAACAGCAAATCATTTTAAACTTGACAATGTTAAGGGTTCCAAATTGCTAGCAGCAACTACAAATGCATCTGGTCTATGATTCAACTCTCTAGAGATATGCTCTATGTTAAAGGCATCAAATGAATCAATCAAATCCCACACCCTATGCCTATAACAAACCATCTTTTTATAATTACATTCGTACAACTTTCTTACTTGTCTGACCACTAACTCAGAATCTGAGAACACTTTGATCATTTTCACTCTTTTCTTAATAACCATAACCAGTCCATAAATCAAAGCTTCATATTCTGCTACATTATTAGTACAAGAAAATTGTAGCCTATATGCTACTAAAAATGACTTACCATTGGGATCTATAAGTTCCACACCTGCACCTACACCTTGTTTAGATTTAGACCCATCACACTTCAGTGTACACATGCCTTCTTTATTCTTTTAACCTTTTATTTTAGCATGTTTTGCCTTCTCTTTTACATGTGAGATACTATCATGCTTCCTCTTGGGGAACTCACTTTGATCTACTTGCACATTTTTACTTTCAGTTTGTAAATCAAAATGATAGACACTCTTGTCTTTTGTTTCTTTTTCTAAATCTATATCCATATTGTCCTGAAAGCATGTCTCAGGTTGATTAGGATTAACCTTTACTTCTTGCAGTTCTATCCTGTTTGTGCACTTTATATATTGATATTCTATAATGTCTCTGCACATTCCACAATTCTCTTTAGAATGAGGCTTATTATGGACTCTACACATGCCTTTACATAACTTGCACTGAACTAGAATCTTTTGTTCAATGTACTTTTTCATTTCCTATCTAATGATCTGACCAAAACTATTTATTACACTGTCTTCTTCATCAGAAGAATTTCCATCAGACTCAATGAATATTACTGTTTCTTTAGTGACAGGTTCTTCTTTAAAATTTAGCATCAGGATTTCTTCAATTTGTACTCCTCTATTAGTGATTCTATAAACACCAGGTTCAATAGAAGCATATAATATCTCATTAGTCTTGTTGTATTTTGTAATCATGTGTTTCATTCTAGGTTCAGCTTCTATCCTGGTTTGATTTGGGACACCTCTCTGAGGTAACCACATATGTGAAAAATCAGTGGCCATATATCCATTCAATGTTTTGGACTAGTCTCTACTCAACAACATCCCATAATTCACAGGTACATCTACTACTTGAATGTCAATAAACTGACTCACCTTAGGATCTGAGGCTAACTGCATTTGAATATGCATTAATTCTCCAATCACATTAACCTCAGTTTTATCCAACTACATAACAACCTTTGCAAATTTGGTAGGAGTCAGCCCTAAAGTTTTGCATATCCCTAAAGGCATTACATTAGCCGATGCACCAGAATCTACCGTGCAATTATGTATGTTCTTTCCAAGCATCCTAATGGTTAACAAGAAAGGAGGGGCTTCCCTCTTATCTGCATACATGACCACATTAGTGTTGGAAGGCTGTTCAGTTCTCTTACTCTTTTCCTTGGGCCGGGAATCCTTATTTGGAACATTCATATCAGCAGAGACCTCACTTGTCATAGATGTATCCAAGGATTTTATGAAAGAATTTTTTACCCCTGGACTTTTCAATAATTCACATAAAGGTATACTGACCTTAATTTTCTTTATCTCTTCAGACAAGTAACTCATTAACCTCATTGTTTCTACTGTCTCTGTTTTCCCTATTTGAACATTTGATGCTACTCTTCCATGATTCACATGATGATTGGACTTTAGTAAAGCCGAATTATTACTAGCATTTTGATCTGGGGGATTATTTAAATTGTTAGGAGGAGTGGAAGTAGTGAAAGGACCTCCTGGCCTAGTGTTATTTCTCAAATTGTAGGTATGATTTTTGTTTGACTGTTGAAAGGCCTGTACCTCCTCTATTTCATATAACACCTCATTTTTAGTTTTAAAGGGAAACTAAAAAGTATTCAATACTAAGGTTGATTTAGGATATAGGTTCTCACAAAAATAAGGTTCTTCTTCTAACAATTGATCCTCCTCCTCCCTAGTTGCAAATGTAAAAGTCTCTAAGACTAAAGCAGTCTCATATCCTGAGGGCACTATTTCATTACCTTTAGGAATGAGGAACTTAGAGGTGGGAGCCTATACATCTACATTGAAAATACTTGCTGCCTAATGAAACTGAGGGCAATCTAATTCAGCATGGGCACTTGTATTATGAATTATGCACTGATTATTTAATGCTAGGTTAGCCATTTGAATTCTAGCTGTTTGTTTTGTCTCCTGATTATCCAAATTTTCAAATGGAGAAGCTAGAGTGCCATTATTTGGCCCTGTGTTCCATGTCCTAGGTGGCCTTGGCTGATTCTAATTTCTATTGTTATTACCCCAGGCTTTGTTATCTACAACAAGTCCTCTATTTTGCATTACTTGTCCTTGATTATGATTTTGACTCTGACTATAATTTTGACCCTGATTGGAACCCTGTCCCTAGTTGTAATTTTGATTATGATTCTGGTTATGGTTCTGACTATATCCTTGATTATTTCTACCATAGAAATTTTTATTTCTCAGTTGTGTCATTTCAATAGTCAATCTTCTCAACTGTGCAGTAATTTCTTTAATTTCTTCCCTATCCTCTTGTGCCTTTGCCACAAATGTATCCTGAGGAGGCTAGAAGAAAGATTGACCATTACTATGATTGTTATTGGTACTATTACTAGTATAAGGGACTATAGCCTGGGCTTGGGCAGGATTATACATAGGCGTGTATGTAGGGACTAGATTTAATAATGGAGTATGATGTATAGGGGCTCCATTCCATGATTGTGTTTGACTTTGTATCCCAGGATTTCCTCCATTAAGAAATGGATTATAAGTTGTTTGTCTCATTTCCTGGTTTACTTAGGCTGCTTCTTTATAAGCTTTGGATATTGTATCTATATCAACCTTTCCTTTGACAAACATAGCAGTTAATGGATCTAAGGCAACATAATACATGGCTAATAATGCATCACCAGTCATTGTGTAAGGAGCTACTAACCTAAAATAAGCCTTTTGAAACCTATCATTGAAATTGTCAATTAGCTCTCTTTCATCTCTCTTAATTGTAGCCAATTTATGATATAAGGTGCAAGGATTCACTGGTCCTCTAGACCTAGACAAAAATACCTCTTCCATAAGTGTCCAAAAAGAAATGTAACCATTAGGCAAGTTACCATACCAGTTAGAATCCTGCTCATTAAAGGTGTAAGGAAACAACTTACACACAACATCTTCATATTCTAACCTAGCTCTAAAGCACGCCTCCTTGAATATCCTAATGTGATACTCTAGATCTTGATGCAATTGATACTTAGGACATATATTTTCATGATTTTTTGGCATCACATGATAATTATTAAATGTTATAGGAGAATTGACATTAAAGTAAGCTATTGCAGGTACTTGTGCCTGACCTGGACCTCTGGAAATACCTAGATTTATAGGTGGACTAGGACTTCTAGGAGGACTGGGATCTCTAGGAGGACTTATACCAAGATTCAAAGATCTGAATGAAGAACTATCAGGACTCACAATGTTATGGATGTTAAAAGGTGAACTAAGAAGTGTTCCAGATGAGCCTCCTACAAGTGATATTCTAGGATTCTAAATTAAAGGACCTCTACTTTGCCTTTTATCAGGTAATTGCACAAATATATCCTCTAAACTAGATCTGGACGTAGTCACCCTACTACTGTTATGAGCTAGTTTTACTTAAAGCCTACCTCAACTCCAATCAAGCCCTCCTTCTAGTGCCAAAAACTGTTGATGATTGTTTTTACACATTCATAACAAAAGTTAAAATTCACAAAAATGGACCTAACTATCTTGAAAGATATGAAGAACTCACTTAAGATTCCTTAATCCCAAGTTTCTGTATGGTCAGGTCTTGAACTTGTGGAAAATTTAGTAGGTTGATGTGAAGCAGTAATAGGCAAGGGGCCTTACTTGACTTAAGATTATCTATGACTTACTAGACTCGAATTATGTAAATTGTTACAAATATCAACAAATTATCCATCTCTTTGCATAAATTTGTTACTGGATCATAAAGCTTTGTATGATTTATAGTAAAATAAGCTTTTCTCTTCCAATTATTATGAAAATTTGTCAAATATTAAACCAATTGTTCATGCTTCTTACAAATATCAGACAATTTCCTTTAAATTTCTGCATTTAAGCTTAAGTATTTGAAAGGTTTTGGGAAAAGTTAGAGAAATTCAAATTGAACATCATTCTACTACAAGATCTAAATGCTCTATTATGTATGTTGTAAGAAGTACAGCAACTTGATCAAATCGATAGACTAAACCTTTAAATGCAGGCCCTGAGTATCTTCATGAACAAACATTTAAGATTGCAAGCTTTTGAAGAGATAATATTTTGAATACAAGTAAGAGCCAGAAAACACTCTGAAATAGACACAGAATTCTAGATGTATTTGTATTCAACATATACAGTCACATATGATTTACAATGTATGAATGACTCTTTGTTTCATTAATCAACCTACAGAAAACTTACAAAATGTCTTACAGATACAGTAAGGAAGCTAGATGCTCCACGCATTCCTTAATGCAGACATAGGAGACCTCTTTTAAACTAAAAAATGCTCTTCTACTCAAAATGTTCAAACAACTTCGATTGCCAGCTATCTCCTAAAATCCCTATGTAATTAATGTACAAGTAGCAAAGTTCCTTATATAGATTTTGAAACTTCCCATTGCTACGGCTACAAACTTCATCTACGGTCGAGATCCCTCCATTATTGATCAATGGTGCACATTCATCTCGAACTGTCTGTCAAAATATCTAAATGGCATCTTTTCCCTCTCAAAGGATGCTATTGGAATCTTTTCAAAAATAAGATTCCCCTTTTCTTTGACTTCTACCCACTGATACTCTTTACTTGACTTTTCCCAAAACTGTTGCTCCCTTTACCTTTTCTACTCCTTTAAGTATGATTTGAAGTTAGTGATTACACCTTCTACAAAGGTGTAGTCCCCTCCTGGACTCTTTGTCCATATATATTCTTGTAGTGCAACTCCCTCTTTTAATTTCTTTTCTCTGTTTTCTGATCCCTCACTTGTCTTCTTATATTTCTTCATTTTAGCACTTTCTTCCATTAATGAATCCACCATCTGTTTGCTCATATATGCTTTAGGATTTTCCATGCATGGTGTAAAAATGGCATTAAACTCTATTAAGGCCCTTTGCAATTCATATGCTAGTATGTCCATGCATTCATGCTCTAAGATTTTTTCTACTATCTTCTTATGCATTCTAATCATATCATTTGCTTTTTCTTCTAAATCCTCATAAATTATTATACATTTTCTGAGATTGTCTTCCTCAAATTTGAGTTCTAGTCTCACCTGTGGCACTTGATTTGCCATTGAAGCAATAATTACTCCATCATTGATCAACTCTTCTGCTCTTCAATTTTTGTCAATTGTTCCAGTTCAAACCTGCATTCTTCCTTTCTAAATTAGCAATTATGTATAAGTATACTGCATTTGTTCTTTTCTCTTGCAACCACTTCCCAACTTTTCACCACCTATTTTATTACTTGCTGCTCTTCTTGTATAAAATCTTTGAACCATTCATCAAAAATAATAGCCTTAAACCTTTTATTTTCCACGTCCTTTATTTCATCCCTGGACACAACTGCTATCTCCTTAGGCAATTCAGGCATTGTTTTATTAGGATCAAATATCCCTTTAATAAATTGGTATAATTGGACAATGTGTCCTTTCAAATATTCTTGCTTATATTTATCTCTTCTCAGCATTTCCACTATCACCTGGTGCATGTCCTCCCAATCAGTTATGTGTTGCTCCCATGTAGTATGCCCCAAGTCTAAATTTAATATTTTGTATTCATCCAAGGTTATTTCACCTTTACTCTTCTCCTTCTGAGGTATGGCCAGATTCAACATCCTAGATCCATCTGGACCTCTTTGTATGGCTGACATTGTTCTAGCCTTTCTTCTTTCCTTCCTTGGTGTGGTATCACCTAATAAGATTTTAATTTCAATTGGTACCAATTGTACCTCCTTCTTTTCCTTTCTTATCTCTCCTCCTATCCAGCCATGAATTTTCTTTGTGCCTTCTGCAGTTCTAATTTCATCAATTACCTCTTCATGAGGTCTCTCTATTTCTACTTCTCCTTGTTGCTACTGTTGCTCTGGTTATTGTTGTTCTTGTTCTGGTTGTTGTTGCTATTGTCTTGGTTGTTTTTGTTGAGGTGGTTGTTCTTGCATTATGGGATCATTTTACTGTTTGGACTCACCCTCATTTTCTTCTTCCTTAATTTATGTGTCCCCTCCAGCCTCATCTTCTTATTCAAGACCTTCTCCTTTTAATGATTCTTCTTCCTTGTCTTCTTCCTTATGTGTTTGTTCCACATTTACCTTGTTTATATCTTCTATTTTTTCTTCAGTTTTACCTTCCTCAACATTTTCTATATATGCTTCCTATTTAGGCCTCTTGATCACATCTTCTATAATTTCATCCTCTTTCTGTACTTGTTCTGTATGTATAGGTGAACTTACCCTTGTATCATCCTTTTTTATTTCCTTTTCTTGTTCTTGAATGCTTTCTGTGTTCTGCTCCTCTTCGTTTTGTTCACTATACATATTTAGAATATTCAGTACATCTACCCCTGAGGTACGAGCTTTTGTTTTATCTTTTGTTTGGGTAGGCTTTTTTGTGGTTTTTTCCTCAGGTGCACTTTCTTTTTCAGCCTCTTCAATTTTATGTGCCTCTTCTTGCACATCCTTAATGATTTTGGGTGACACTAGGGTACCAAATGGATCTACTATACCTAATTCCTCTTTTACACTTTCCTCTTCATATTCTTGGCCTTGTTCAATTTCCATTTTGGCTTGAGTGCTTTGTTCTTCTTCTTCACTTAGGAATTCACTAGATTCCTCTTCTATTTTAATTTCTTTCCCAGCATACATTCCTCTTTCCTCACTTTCACTACTATCAATGTGGACAGTCGCAGTGGTCTATTTGGCTTTATGTGTTTTTGACTCTTGCAGCATTTCCCCAGCCAACTCTGTCTTCACTTGAACATATGCTTGTCTCTTTTCTGTGGAAGTGGATGTACTAGGTATATTACTCAACCTTTCACCTACTAGTTGTGCTCCAATTACCTCACTTGTTTTAGAAGTCTCACCTTTTGACAAGCTTATTGGTATTGCCCTTGTAACTTGCTACCCTATTACTTCGTTTGAAGTCTATGCCTCTTCTGCACTAATCTCATGGCTCAGAGACTTTGCATCTACAAATGTATTTGATGACACTACTACTGTTATTCCCAATGCATAGGGATCCATTAGAGTAGCATTCTTATCTTTTTCAACAATCTTAGCCTCTACAACTCTTCTTTTCTTCTCATAAAAGCATTGAAGATCCTCACTACGTTCTCTTACTCTTTTTCTCCCTTTCTTCAGCTATGTAGCCTCTCTCCCTTCAGCTTTAAGTTCCTCAATCCTGTCTTTTAACCATGTCTTTGAAAACAAAATAATACTTTTGGACAATACGTCCAGAGATTTTTTCCAAGATTGTGACCAGTCAGGCTCTATAATAGAAGCAAGCCTGGCCTCTGCATATCTGTGATGTAGTAGTTTATCATCCTCTTGAACTTCTGGGGGAACATATATGTCACCCATGGATTTCATTTGCTTAATTGTTAATCTTTTGTGAGCCCTTCTCCTCACCTCCTTATCATTTTTGCAATTGGACCAAAAATCTTCAATATGTATCTGATGCTTATACTTTTTATCAATTGTATTTTGGATCCTATGGAAAGGATCAAACCTTCGGGCCAAATCAAATTCTTCAAACCCATAGTACCTTAACTCCTGCTCTGAATATCCAGCAACCTCTTCACTATAGCAGGAGTACCTACCAATTGCCCAAGGCAACTTAAGATTACCTCTACTAAACTTCCTCTTGTACATTTTAAAGGCATTCAAATTCTACCTTGAAAACTCCAACACAATCAGCATATCAGAAGGATAACAGGGTAGCATAAAGGGTTTTCCTTCAAATCCTTTAGTCTTGTTATAAGTAAAATGTTCAAATTGAATGAACCAAGAACTATGCAATCCAATTGCATCCTCTGCATTTTTAGACAATCTTTTATAAGGCTCCTCTCTCAAAATTCTCACCATGTAAGTATAAAACACATCATTGACCAAAGCATACTTCTTCATTCCCTTGTCTTCTTTGCAGGTCAGGGTAATACTCATATACTAACTTGTGACCAGGACCATTCCCTAAGTGTCCCACCCTTTCTATTCCATGTATGTATGGTCTAATCTCTACTGCACATGAATATAACAAGTATGAATAAAAATATAAGGGCATCATCTTTTGTTTTCTCAGCATGGCTTGTTTCCATATAGCTGTACTTATTGCTTTGGCCCAATGAATTTGTCCTTGCTATTTTCCTCCTCTTATGAACTCAATAACAATAAACATCCATGGCTCACATTTGGTGCCATCTCTTTGTCCAACCAATCTACTCAACATTGTGATCATCAAATAGATTTCTTCCTTGAAGTATATTCTCATTAGGTTCTTGTGCACTCTAGCTATAGGCTTGGGTTTGTTTTGTGGGCTGTACTAACTATAGAATATTTTACCTCTGCACTCCCTTTCATTTGTATGAAAATCTTCATTATATTGATCTATATCAATATCTCTCATTTTCTCATTGATTTCCAAACTAAATGTCATCGCAATCCCCTCTGTGGATAAATCAGCAATAAGTCTATCATAGAACATAATCTTCTTGGTAATTGGATCATATAGGTATATGCAGTCCAAACATAAATCTCTGGCCTCCATAGCCAATGGAAAACCTACAGCCTTGTATAATCCACTCTCCCATATACATTTCATATCAGGTGAAGCATTTGCAGTAGTGATTTTCTGTAAAACATCCACTGCATCATAGTTTCCTATATTGGTATCTGTTCCTACTCCACTCACACTTATTAGTGATGGATATCCTGTGTAAGGGAAATTCTTCTTTTTCTATCTCCTTTTGTGGTTTCCTCTCCTTTTTCACCTCGCTCCCTGTATCTACCTTTTTATGCTTTGGGGCCATCCTATAGAAAATGCATCTTTTAACTTTTTCATTTTACCTTCCCCTAGGGTTTTACTATGAGTTTCCATTTTTTACCATTTTAACCCTACCCAGTTTGTCCTTTCTATTTTGACTTTCACATTTGTTCAGCCCTACCCAGTTAATTAACAGTTAAAATAGTAATTTACCAAATGCCTACATTTTATAATGAAATTACTAAAATTAACATGCATTTTTCCAACTAAACTGTAACAGTGTTTTGAGATAAATACCTATATATCTTGACCACTCAACTCATCATTGACTTACTTTACCATTTTGCTTCTGTCCAGCTACTATAACTCTGTCACCTTGATGAATTTCATTCAATTTCTGTAGCAATTCTCTTTCTCTACAATTTTTAACTCTTAGCAATGTAAATCTAAAAGCAAATGCATTTAAATTTACCCTAACGCCTTTGAATTTAACCCTTTCTAAGTGTTAGCTGGGCATTAATTACAACAATTAATGCACCAAAAGCTTCAACCTTCTATTTCAGTGTTTGCATTTTAAACTTTCTATCATTTAGTTCATTTCTGCATACATATAGTTTCCTTGTATGTTATTCTTTGCATGTTCCCATTGTATGTTTCTATTATACCTCTTTTTAACATACAAACACATATGTAAGAAATCAAAACTAAAGTTCCTTCCCTTTTCCCTTTTGTTCGTACATGTATCCTTTCTTTGTATATCACCTTTTGTATGTTATCTTGTATAAGCACATATACAAACAACCTATTTAAACCCTCTCTTTACCCTTTATCTCTCGCGATGCCTTTTATTTCTTTGTATCTCAAATATGTATATCATAAACATACAAGTGCTCCAAACATACAAAGACTTTTATGTATTTAACTTCCTTTTCACATCCAGTTTGTATCTCTTATTTGTATCTTTTCTTTGTTTAATGGCTTGTATATCGAGGATATACATTATTATTATACAAGCTTGACGTGAATGGTGGGACCCAATCTAACATGCATATAAAGTGAAATGCATTTTTCAATATACATTAAGTCCCGATGCATCATTTATACCAAACTTTAACTTCCTTTGAGTTCCGCGTTGTATGTATACCGAAATGTATGTATCCAAAGCATACACATACAAAGAACAAAACATACCTCGATAAAACCACATTTCATATTCTTTTTAGTTCTGCAATATGCATATACTATTGTATATCACCTTGTATGTTTCTTCTTGCCCAAACATACAAAACGTGATATACATCCAACGAACTTAACCGATTATTCATTTTAGCTTCTGAATTTTGTCAGGTCTAACTTGTATGTAAAGATAAAGTGTTAGCAAAATGCATACAAGTATAATGATGTAATAAACCTGATAACTCTTTTATACGACTCATACAATGACCTGACATACAAACGACTTTGTATATGCAACATACAAACCCTCCCATAGTGCATTTTACAAAAAACACACATATCTTGCAAAATATTGGGAATTTTAAAATGGTTCAAAAAGAAACCCTTACTCATTTTTTACAATGAATTCACCTCTATTCTACTCTAGTACTCAATGCTATTTTTTTTCATTTTCAACAAGGTTTGTAACATTCACTTCCTTTTCCCTTTTACCACCAAGTAGACCCACACACAAGCAAAAAATGTAACCAAAGTAGGGGTCCTCATTTTGCTAAGAAGTAAAATGGGGCATGTTGTGAGCATCACAATAGGTCCAAGTGAAACTCTTCCCTTTCCATTGAAGGGAAGTGATAGGATACACTATCTTGGAAAAGCCCTCTACAAATCTGTGGTAGTAACCAGCTAATCCCATGAAACTCCTGACCTCTGTCACACTGGTGGGTGCTGGCCAATCTTGGATAGCTCTGATCTTTGATGGATCTACAAAGATGCCATCACCTAATAGGTTGTGTCCCAAGTACTATACCTCTATCTTTAAGAAGGCACACTTCACCAGGTTGCCATAAAGCTACTACTCTCGCAAGTACTGCGAAACCTGACGTAAATGGTCCACATGCTCCTCCTCGATTCACGAATAGATCAAAATATCATCGAGAAAGATGATCATGAACCAATCCAAGTAATTGTAGAACACCCCATTCATAAGACTCATGAACACTATAGGGGCGTTCGTCAAACTGAAGGGTACCACTGTGAACTCATAGTGGCCATATCTAGTTTGAAAAGCAGTCTTATGCATATCTACCTCTGTGATGCGCAATTAGTGATACCTAGATTTCAGATCAATTATTGAGAACACTCTGGCTCCCTACACTGGTCAGAAAGGTCATCAATCCTAGGTAGAGGATAATGGTTCTTTACTGTAACCTTGTTTAACTGCCTATAATCCATGCACAAGCAAAGAGACCCATCCTTCTTCTTCACAAAGATAACCGGTGCACCCCATGGTGAAATGCTAGGTCAGATGTGCCCCTTCTCAAGTAACTCTGCTAACTATAGTTTGAGCTTCGTGAGCTCATGTGTAGTCATCCTATAGGGTGTATGGGACACTGGCTCTACACCTGGCACTAGATCGATGTGGAAATCTACCTCTCTGTGTGGAGGCATACCTGGTAATTTTGGTGGAAACACGTCGGCAAACTCTCTCAAGGTAGGGTGATCATCTAATGAAGCCTTAGGCTCATCCTCTAATCTATCACTAACTATGATAGTGAACATCTGAGATCCCTTCCGCATGCAGTGCTTAAGCTGCTGAGTGGATATCATACGGACTGATGTGGGCTTTTGAATGCCCTCTATCTCAACCAATGCACCATGATCATCTAAGCAGCTAATCACCCTTCGGCAACAATCCAGCTTGGCTCTATGAGCCGCAAGCCAGTCCATAGCCAAAACCACATCGTAGGATCCTAATGACATAACTCTAAGGTCACAAGATGTAGTGAAGGAACCCAACAAAATCTCACAATCCCAAACCAAGGTATCTATTGACATCCTGGCCCTAGAGGCCAACTCAACCTCCCACCTAATGTCCTGTGTAGAAGCCACTAGCCTGCAACATTCCACTAATGATGTAGATAGAAAAGAATCAGTAGCTCTAGAGTAAAAAAGATAGAGATGGGGGCACCCCCAATCATACCTGATAGTCAGCCTGGCAGTTATCAACCACTGTGAACATGCGGTGGGACTTGCCCACATCTCCTATAGTTTGCTCTGACCCTCCTAAACAGGGCTATCCCCCTGCTATGAAACCCCGTGGACACTCTCTGTCCAAATGTCCTACCCCACCACAAACATAACATGGGCCCCTAGCCTGTAATTGCCCTGACCGAGTCCTACCTGACTACTACTGCCCAGTCTGTCCTGTGGACCCTTGTGAACCTCTATATGACTATTGTGACCTCATGGGTCCCACAGATGATCTCTACGCGGGCCATACTGCTGCCAACTACGATTTTGTCCTCCCTGTGCCCTCTACTAGGGTCTAGACCTCTACTAATGTTGCTGCTATTGCTTGGAGGCCTAGGAGGTAAAGATGAAGAACTAAATCCTCCTCTCTATGGTGTTGGTGGTGGTCTATGAAAGTTCTACTACTGCTGATGATTACGGTCCTAAAACTGCAGGTGTGAATTCTACCCTCATCCCTGAATCTCCTCTGTAATATAAGCCTTCTTGGCAACCTCACTCATAGTTTGGGGGTCTACCATATGCACTGGTCCTGCTATTCCCTAATTCAAACCTCTGATGAATTTGTGCACCAAAAATTTCTCATCATGGAGATACTCTGTGTAATGTGAAAACTTAATAAATTGGCTCTCATACTGTGCAACCGTGAGTCCTCTCTACTGCAAGTCATGGAACTCATCTATCTGGTGCTGCCTATAATGGTCTGACAAGTAACGCGCATTAAAGTGCTCTATGAATGTGTCCCATGTGAGTGTGTCTAATGATAACTAGTGCTTGCACTCCTCAGTGTACCACCAAGTAGCTGCTGCATCTCTCAAGAGGTGTACTGCCATGCATGATTTCATGTTGCTCCCATATGGTCACAACGAAAAGCATCTATCTAGACTGATGAGCCAACCCTCACCCTCAGCTCCCTCTATAGCTCCTGCGAAGGTAGGTGGATTAAGCCTAAGTAGGTCTCTGATGGGATCTCCTCTATCTCTGTCCTATGACTGACTCATCTATACCATACTTATAAGATCCATGATGTACTTGCTCAACCCTCACAATCCCATCTCATCTCACATGTCACAAAGGACTCCTACTCCATGCTCTGTAAGCTGACCCTACCTCCTCCACAGTAGTATCTGGTATCTCTACAAAAGGTTCCACATGTGGCACCTCTCGCGGATCGACACGGGGCTCTACACGTGGCTCAGCTCACGACTTAGGACATGGCTCCTCACGTGGCTACTCTCATGGATCAACACGAGGCTCGTCACGTGGTGCTGGTATAACTGGTGGTAGCCTCTCTAACATGGCCTATAATGTTTGTAAAATCTGAGGTCCTATTTCAAGTACTGGTTGTGCCTGTGGTACTGCCTGATCTGCTAAGGCTGCTGGTATTTGTCCCTCTCCAGAGGAATCACTATGCACCTCAATGGACGTAGTGTTACATGATCGCACTCACTGAATATGTCAAGGAGGCATCCTATAAAACAAGGTAGACACTAATTAAATCAAAGTTGTGGAATAAGTAACGTGCCCAAATAAGCCAAGTGTTTAAACTTGCACTCTGATACCAAATGTCATGCCCACATTTCCCATGCAGTCACAACACGCATCACACATGTCATATCCACATTTATCATGTGGTCATGACATGAAATATCAAAAAAAATTCCATGCTTCCCTAGAAACCCCCTCGCACGTGTAAGGTACAAACATGGCAGTTGAATGCAGGGTAATGCGTTCACGTGCGCATACCAATTACAATGAAGGCCAACAAGGGGGTCGATACGGCGTGGTTAACATCGCCAATAGGGTTAGGATCAATGATTGAAACCCTAAGTTAACCTATGAAGGAATTTTGACGTAAGTCAAAATCAATAGCCAAAAATCAAGTGCATAAGAGGATATGATATAATACAAAAATCAAATGATGATACTCAGTAGAAAATAATATTATATTCCCAAATAAGGTTAAACTTCACTAACCTAGCTAAACCCTAAATTCTTGAAAAATTTGATAGCATAACGCCTCACAGGCATGATTAGGGTTTATTGCACTAAAACTAATTTGAACGAAGGTTTAAAGGTTTGGTGTTAAATTACTTACATCTCACTAGTTGAATAGGTAGATCAAATGAATAAGTTAATTGAACATTTTTCAACAAAGTCCAATCAATTTGTTCTCCTTCACATTTTCTATAATTTAAAATATTTTTCAACAAAGCTCGATCAATTTGTTCTTCACGTTTTCTATCAATTAGAGTTATCTCTGCATTATTTACATTATTCCTAATTTCTTGGTAGATTAGATCTTGAAAATAGGTTTTACTAACTTCGTTTAAATAGTTTACTAGGTTTCCGAGTTGGATTTAAAATAACGTCTAATTTAATTCCATTAATTAAATTGCCTCAAAATGATTAAAATGAATATTAAAAATTAATTAATAGCGATGTAATTTAAATCATCCTCATCGAGTTAGGTTTGAAGACCAGGGTTAAAATAAATACATCTCAATAATTAATTTGTGTAATATTTAAATAAAACCAATAAATCTTTTTCTTCAAAAATTAAATTAAAAATTAATAAAATATAAATCCTTCTAATTGTGATCTAATCTATTTATTTACATTCCACTAACAAATAAAAATAACATTTCACAAATATAATAAAGTCTACCCATTAAATATAATCACAATAACCCATTCAAAAAAATAATTTTTAAAGCAAATGGAGGAAAATAATAAAGAGAATGGGAAAAGAAATAAGGGCCATTTTAAAATACAAAGCCCTAAAAATCCTCTCTATTAAAAAATTAATTTCCTTATGGGCAAAAGCCCTAACCCTATTCTTGAAACTCATTTCCTTTTTATCCTCTTTATTTTCTCTCCTTCCATGTTTTTTTTCTTTCTCATTTTTTTGTTTTGGTGTGTTGCAGGTTGTAATGGATGCCATATATGAAATGCATATGATGGCATATATATATATATATATATATATATATATATATATATATATATATATATATATATATATATTGTGTTTATATATATAATATATGCTTTGAATTTTTTTAAATATATATATATATGTTTTTTTGTTAAAATGCTAAATCCCTAATTTTTTTCTTGTGGCAGGTCTATGGGATTGTGGTGGAGGAATGACAGATCTCATGGAGGCCACAGTGTTTAAGGGCGTAGATAATGGTGAGGGGGCCATGGAGTGGAGGTGTCGTGGTAGTGGAGAAAGGGGACCGGCAGCCGTTGAAGGAGGGACTGTGTTGGGAGAGGGGCCGCAGATAGTGCGTAGGCTAAGGGGAGCGAGCAGGGGTTACATAGTAGCGGGGGGTGTGGGGAGGGGGCGGAGCCCCTGCCCACACCCCACAAGGTTGAACTGAGATAACCACATCTACTCCATGCCAAGGTTTAGTTCCATTGAGCACAAAAACACCTCTACTCTGCTCTGCTGCCTTACTTCAATTTATCTTCACATCTTCACACTTGGATACTTTTTCATGACTCAATTACAAGTATTTATACACTACATCAACCTAGGAATGATCATCAAGGTCAGCATTACAATCATCAACCATTGGAACAATCTCCAAGGTCGGCATTACAAACATACATAAAATAGGTCTTGACCTAATATAAAATTATGCTAAGGAAATGTATTAAAGATGTTGAAGGAGGGACTGTGTTGGGAGAGGGGCCGTAGACAGTGCGGAGGCTAAGGGGAGCGAGTAGGCGTTACACAGTAGCGGGGGGTGTGGGGAGGGGGCAGAGCCCCCGCCCACACCCTACATAGTGGGGTGTGGGCGAGGGCTCTGCCCCCTCCCCACACCCTAATATAAAAAGAAATAGTGAGGGGGGTACGAACTCCCCCACCACAAATGTTTTTTTTTAAACATAAAAAAAACTGCAGAGTGGTTCAAAAAACACAGTCCGTCCATTCTCTATTTTCTTCACAACAATTTTTTTTATAATATATATATACACACAGCAACACTATCAATAAAACAAAAAAAAAATAGTTTATTTAATATTAAAAAATAACAATATATATATATATATATATAATGTAGCCTCTATTTTTTTTTGACAAATAATAAAATCAATTTATTTTTAAATACATATAAAAATATGTTCATCCAAAATACACACACACACACATATATAAAGGTTTGAGGATGATGTGAAGAAGGAAGTCTGCAATTTCGCGGGGAGCAAATTGGACAAACCTCGTAGGTTATGGAGCAAGCAAACAAATTGAGCTCGACCTTTCCAAGGAAGCGGAGCAAGATTTGGATAAGCTTCGCAAATTCTCAATAATTGGGAAAATGATGGGGAAGAATTTTGCAAGGAAGACTATCATAGACTGGATTCTAGAGAATTGGAAATGGCTAGACTCCATAAAATTCCTTCCCAAGGGCTTTCTTTCGGTTCTTTTCCAAAGCCAGGAAGAACAGGATCTCATTTTGTCTTTCAGCCAATGGGAGATCGAGGGCTCCCCTCTTTTTCTTCAAGAATGGAGTCCGTTGTTTGATCCCTGCAAGGCAAACCCCTACTCATCTCCCAGATGGATCTATTTATACAACCTCCTGCTCGAATGCTGGTCCAAGTCATGCCTGAAGAAAATCAGTAAGTCGTTTTGTATGCTAATTGAATTAGATGAGGAAATCCTAAAGGGAGACTCCTATCTCTACGTAAGATTGAAGGTGGAGGCAATTAATTTCCAAATTCCATAAAGATCACCATGAGTCAAGGTGTGTGTATAGTCAATATCGAGTAGGAGGATGCTAAATTTTTTTATCTTAACTGCGGTCAAAGAGATCACTCTACGACTGGATGCCCTAGGGAAGTCCAGTGGGCTTGGAAAGAAAAGCAACGAATTCAACCCCTTGATTTGGATGATCGTATCCTTATGAAACCTATTTTGGAGGCTTCTCCTTCTATGCCTCCCTTGGAAGATGCTTCCCCTAAGTGTGGTCCTTCATCTGACTCCATCTCAAGGGTTCCCAAAACTGCCCAAGATCTACCAAAAATAGCAAAGGAGGTGATACCTCAGGTCGCTACCAGGATTGACCAAGGATCGGCAAATGCTGAGGATTTCAAAGAGGAGGGAAATGAGTCTGAATGGATAGAGTGTGAATCCATGGGTGAGGTTGAATTTAGGGAAGGCGAGGTAAGATTCATCAGCCAAGAAGGGGTTAAAATTTTGAAACCTAATCTTAGTCTCAAAAAAGGGAAGAAGGGCAGAAAAACAAATAAAATTCAAAGGGAGGAGGAGGTTTCCAAAGGTGGGCAAGCCACCTTGAATAATTTGATAAATAGTACCAAGGGAGGGGCTGCCTCCCTTGGGAACCAATGAAGATTTTTAGCTGGAATGTCAAGGGCCTCAATGCCCCTAACAAATGACACTTGTTGAAGCGTCACCTTCAAGTGGTGGATGCTGACATAGTTATCATCCAAGAGAACAAATTGTCAACAAAGGAGGGAGAAAACTTCTACAATCTCTGTAAAGGATGGGAAGGTGTCTCTAGACCATCCTTAGGTGTCTCTGGAGGACTTTGTGCACTTTAGAAAAGCAGGACTACAGATATCAAGATCTTGGCTGAATCAGACAATTGGATGGCTATGACTATAGAAGATACACAAACTCACCTATATTTCTTACTTTGGAATGTTTATGGGCCGACTAAAACACAAGAGAAGCTGAAAGTGTGGAACTCAATTTTAGAGGTAATCCAACACCATAAAAATGACCTATTGATCCTAGGGGGGACTTCAACATGATCCTGTCGAATACTGAGAAAAAGGGTGGGTCGTGTCAAGTCAGTCAATGTTAGGAAGATTTCAAACACTTTGTGGAAGACTCTGACCTTTTAGATATTGTCCCTAAAAATGGAGAATTAACCTAGACCAATAGGCATAAGGGTTTTACCAATATAGCAGAAAGATTAGATAGGTTCTTATTTTTAGAAAATTGGGCTGAGCTTCCTATTACAATTGATTTGCATATTCTTCCAATCTCTAGGTCCGACCACTTTCCAATTTTGGTCACTATAAGAGAAGACAGGCCGTCAGCTAAAAGTTTGTTCAAGTTTGAAAAGATGTGGCTAAGAGATAGCTCCCTCAGGGATCTAATAAAACAGTGGTGGTCAAATACAAAGGTTCAGAAAGGGTCAAAAATGTTTATTATTGCAAAGAAACTGAAAGCAATCAAGGAACACTTGAAAGTGTGGAATGAAGGAACCTTTAAAAATATCTTCAGAGAAAAAGAACAGATTGAGGCTAAAATGGAATTGTTAAATCAAGAGGTTCTTAGCAATGGCATGTCCAACTTTGAATTCGAAAGGGAGCAAGAGCTCATGAAGATCCATCAGGAACTCCTTGCCAGAGAAGAAATTTTTTGGAGATCCAAGTCAAGGGAAACCTGGCTGGCTGAAGGCAACTTGAATACCAAGTTCTTTCACAACTCTGTGAAACAAAGGCACAGCCACAACTAAATCTCTATGCTACGATCTAAAAGTGGCATAGAGGTTTCAGATGAAGGGCTTATCCAAAAGGAAGTAGTTACTTACTTCTACAATCTTCTGGCCTTCAAGAAAGCCTTTGATGTACACAACCGACAATTCTTTTTGGAACTCATCCTAGAACTAATCAACAGGGAACAAAATGAATTTCTTTTGGGGCCCTTCACTAAGGAGGAGGTGAAGGCTGTGGTCTTCCAGATGGCACCTGATAAATCCCCTGGGCTAGACGGATTCCTGGCTAGGTTCTTCCAAGAATTTTGGGACCTTTTAGAAAATGACATCTGGAAGGTGGTTGAAGATTTGAGGAAATCTAGGAAGATGATCAAGGATATCAACAACACATTCATTGCCCTCATTCCTAGAAAAGTAGAATTGGCATTCCTAAAAGACTTTTGGCCTATATCCCTCTGCAACACCATCTATAAAGTGGTTTCGAAAGAAATGGCTAGCAGGTTGAAAGACATTCTCCCGTGCATCATCTTCAAGGAGCAAAGCGGTTTCATGCTAGGTAGGAATATAATTGATAGTATCATCTTGGCTCATGAGATTTTACATTCCATTACTTCGTCAAATCAAAGTTGCATGACCCTGAAATTAGACATAAGCAAGGCTTATGATCGTGTCAATTGGAGATTTCTAATGAAGATCATGGAGAAATTTGGGTTTGACAAAAGTTGGATTGAATGGACCTACCAGTGCATATCTTCAGTTCGTTACTCTATTCTAGTCAATGGCTCCCCGTGTGGGTTCTTTGAACCCACACGGGGACTCAGGCAAGGTGATCCCCTATCACCTTTTCTCTTCATCATTATTGCAAAAGCCCTGGGCAGGAGCATTCAACACCTGGAAGCCTCTAGAAGATGGAATGGTGTTAGAGTTGCAGATGGCTTCCCCCTCGTCACTCACCAGTAGTTTGCTGATGATACACTTCTCTTCACCTCTTCTCAAACAAACTCAGCTATTGAAATCTCCTCACTTTTATAGCTTTATGAGGAATCTTCAGGACATGAAATCAATCAATAAAAGTCAAGTATCTTTTTCTTTAACATGGGCATTAGAGTGCAAAAGTAGATTTTGTCCATCCTCAAGTTCAGAAAGGCAGAAATCCCAAGCAAATATATTGGAGTTCTTCTATTCAAAGGTGCTATCTGCACCTCTTTCTGGGATGACACCATCCAAAAATGTAGCTCTAAGGCATCCTCTTGGCAAAGGAAATGGCTCACGCTCCTAGGCAAAATCTAGATGATTAAAGCAGTCATGATAGTGATCCCTATTTTCCAGATGAGCTGCAATCAGGTGACTAAGAAATCCTGCACCTCGTTGGAAGGAATTTTCAAGAAATTTCTCTGGGAAGGAGCCAATGATACCAAGAGGATTCACCTTATTGGTTGGCAAGTCGCTTGCAAAAGTAAAGGGGATGGAGGCACAGGGATTCGTAGTATGGAAAAACAAAATATAGCCCTGGGAGCTAAACTAATTTAGATGATGTTCAGAGACACAACAACGAGGTGGTGTCAAATTCTAAGGAAAAAATACCTTGACTCAGACGATCCTCTCCATATCTTAATGATGCCCAATCCCCCAAGAGGTTCGCATATTTGGAATTTTATGGAATAGTGCAGATGGCTCATAATGGACCACATCTCTTGGTCTATCCACAATAGCTCCTGTGACAATTTTTGGGAAGACTCCCTAAAAGGTTTGCCTCCACTGGCAGAGTTCACAGGATTGTAGGATCACTGGAGAGATATATCCTCAGCTCATGGCAAAAAGGCTTTGTCCTATATTAAAGACTCAGATTGGAATTAGGAGTTGATTGCATCTTTCCAACTGAGCACTGAGGCAATGCAAGAACTAAAAGAGGCTCTCAAAGCCAGAAGAATCATTCCCTCAGGCAAACAAGATGAAATCTTTTGGACAGGTCCAAAGTTGGGGCATTGCAAAGTTAATTTTGGTTATGCTTTGCAGAATCCATAGATGAAGAGTGATTGGCCTTTCTTCCTTTATTGGAGCAAATGGACACTTCCAAAAGCTAGGGATTTTGTGTGGACAGCCATTCACAAGCGGATCCTGACAAGTGATAGGATCCGATCCCTAGGGATTGAAGGTCCTTCGAGGTGTGTGTTGTGTGGAAGAGCTGAAGAAACAATCGATCATCTTTTGCTTACCTACCCATTTGCGTCCAATTGTTAGGACTAGCTAAGGCAGAAGCTAGGTTGGACCAATGCCCTCCCTAATAGAATTGAGGATCTTTTCAAAGGATGGCCCAAAGGACAGAAATAAACCTGGAAAGGCTTGTGGGTGGTAAGTCCCTCCCTTCTGATTTGGCATATATGGCATGAAAGGAATAGTAGAATTTTTCTAGACAAAGAGTCAAGTCTGGATTTTATCCTGAGGAAGCTTGAGATAGGCATTAGTGATTTAGTCAATGTAAGGTTGGCTAGCTCTTCCTTGATACCATTCATAGGTTGGGATGGGGAAATGATGAAAAGCTGGCCAGCCCTGTGCTTCCACCCCAAAGTTTCCATCCTAAAGCAGCTGAGGAGAGAAAATAAGGAAGGGCTCTCACAAAGTGGACTATCCCACCAAAGGGGAGGCTAAAACTTAATTTTGATGGAGCAACCAAAAGTAACCTGGGGCCATCGGGTATGGGAGTCATTATTAGAAATGAGGATGGTAAAGTGGTTGTGGGAATGTCCAAAAGGCTTCTGGAGGGGATTAATAACAAAGCAGAATTCGAAGCACTGCTCCTTGGGCTACGCCTATGTAAGGACTTCAAACTCATGGACATTGACATCGAAGGGGATTCCCTCATTTGCATTAATGCCATAAAATCCAAGAAAATCCACAACTAGAAACTAAAATACATTACAGATGCTATTTGGAAAATCCTACCTGAGCTAGGGAATTTCTCCCTCAGTCACATCTATCGGGAAGGCAATATGACGGTAGACTTTCTGGTGAATTTGGCATGTGAATAGGTTGAGGACACCATCCTTGTAGAACACATGTGAACCTTAGCCAAGCCTCCCTTTGCGCTAGTTGTAGGCCATGATGGGGTGTCGGATTACTTCAGATGATTCTTTGATCACTCTTGGAACTTGCAGATTTAGCAAATCTCTTTGTGACAGTAAGGTGGTACCTCTTTTGTCCTCAAAATGGCCTCTAAAAGGACTTCAAGTATTACTCTTGCTCCCACACTATGAAGGAGATGAACTATGTGTGCATATGTTAGCGTGATGAAGAGAAGTCTTCTTAAGGGTCTGTCGAAGAAGGGGAAGGTGAAGGGGAGGCCCAGGAGAATTGAGGTCCCAAGAGGAGCCACCGTAGGAGACAAAGCTTGAGCATATTAAACGTCTATTTGTGGCCAACTCTGATCATATTGCAGAAGCCATCCTCAATGTAATTGGAGGCACCAACATCCCGGAGGAACACATCCATGACAGCTACCTTTACGAAGAGTTCCTGGCCACCTACATTCTTGTCTTAGGAAGGAAGGCCCATGGGAAAACATTGGCCAATGCCTATGTGAAAGAAGATTTGAGGGAGACTGCCATGGCCGTGATCACAACCTTCGACAAACATCCATCCAATGGCCTCATTGGGGGAGTCTTCAACGCAGCTGATGTTAATATGAAAGTCGATTCACCAACGATTTCCGCAGAAACCTTAGCACTCTTCTGGCAAGGTATCAACCATAATAACATGGAAACCTTTGATTTCTACTTGCACAACTATGGTGATCTCTTATCCCCTGGCCAAATTGAGAGGGCCTCGGAGTTGACAAAAGGTCTTAGAGTGCTTTGGCATAATTAGCTTCATGGCTCAGGTAACTTACTTGGTTGTTTTCCTTCCTCCAAGTGCTATGGCACAAGCAGTTGTTTCTCTTAGTCTCCAACCTATATGTTTTCCATGCTGCTTAGCTCAAGTAGGCTTTTGATTTTGGATTTAATATAATGGGAGCTACCCCCTATGGTAGTACTTATTCAACAATATATATATATATATATATATATATATATATATATATATTCAACTATAATCTTCCTTCTAATCACTTACAAATTTTCTTTTTAAACTTATAAGGCAAGGAACTCATTTTTCTAACAAAATATATTCATTGTATTATTAATATTTATTTATTTTTATTTTTTTAAAGAAAAGAAACAAATGCTCTTAAGTAAATACTTATAATACATGACATCAACTAATTTTCTCTTTCAAAAGAACAATATACAAATTTCATATTTTTTCTCAATAATAAAACCACAACTTTCCTATTTGATATTTTAAAATAAACATACAAATAAAATAGCATTGAAACCAAATCTTTTTCCCTTCAATAAATTTTTTAATGATAATCATTAAAATCAACAAATTTTAAATTTCTATTTGAAATGTAAATAGCTTACACACAATACAAAAAAATATACTTTTACAACATGAGAGAGAACAATGTTCTCCTCTTTGAAAACTAACAAATGAAGCAACTCCTAAATTGGCCAAGCTCTCTCTCAAGAGCTAAAAAGAAATAGGATATCAACTCCAAGAACAATGGTGTTTTCTCCAACTTCACAAACTTAGCTCCAATGAACCTGCAATATCACAAGAAGGGGAAAGAAGCCACAACAACTTGCTCTCCTCCCTAACATAGACCCGCTAGTAGGTCTCCCCCGAGCTAGGGAGGTCATCCACACACTTGGGAGCTTATTCCACATCACAACAAGGCATTCAACAAACAAAATCAAATTTACTCCCGTGGTTAACACAACACAAGAACTTATTTAGGATGAGTTCAATGAGGTAGGGGAGTGGACAACACTCAACTCTAGAGTGCCACTCCTACAAATATCCCAATACAAATACCTCTCAAGGCCTCAAGCCAACACTTTTAAAAACAATTTTCACAAAGCTTCCATTTGGCTCTCAAGCCATTTCACATATTGAATAGATTCTCATATTTCCCTCAAGGCTACAACACCACAAAAATCAAGGAAATGACCCCGAGGAGGTTCACTCCTCCCCTACCCCACACTTGTTAAGCATCTTCTCCCAAGTGGGAGAGGCTCTTACAACACCCTTACAATTTTTCCCCACAACAACAAATAAAAACTCAAAATAGAACTCACACATAGCATCACACAAGCAAATAAAAATGATAAGGGAAGGCCTTAGCCTTGAACCCTACCTTAAAAAGCCCAATTTGGTAGATGGTTTCTGTAGAGCTCCTCCAAATCCTTCTCCAAAATAAGCCACAAAACTCTATCTAACTTTTCCCCAAAGTAAAATTCAAAACAATAAGATTTGCCAAAAATTCAACCCATACCCTTCTCCAAGTGGGATTAAAATAAGCTCTTCGCATGAGCCTTGAGGAATGGGGAGGTGACACATGTCACCTCCTCACTCCTTCCAACTACAAGGAAGACCCATGGAATGGGTGGTGACACATGTCATTCACCCATCCCCACGTGTCTCCTTGCCCTCCACTTGTCCTCTCTAAAACATGTGGGAGAGAAAAGTGGAGTTTAAGAGGGAATGGGTGCCACATGTGCCCCATTCCTTTCCTCCTAAGAGGGACCACACAACCCCAAGGTACCTTCACCAATTGTGAGAGAGACTTGGAGTAAAGTCCTCCACAATGGAGGGGTCTTGGAGATATCCCCAACCTAGGGAAGAGGTAAGGATGAGGTTGAGTGTTTGACTCACTCATCCTCTCCCTCCCATGCCTCCAATTTCGTCACTTTACTTCAGGGTGAAGTTAAAGTGACCAAATGGAGGTTTACCCAGGGTTACACAAGCCAAAAAGGTCCCTAGACCCAAGGGGTACAACCCAGGGTCAAGTTTAGCCCATTTTGAGCACCAAGGGTTGAATTAAAGCACATGAAAAGGGGTCTCAAATATTTATAACTTAACAAATAAAATTCAAAAGACAATATTCTTACAACACTAATTAGAATTCAAAATAAAGGAGGGGTAGACATAGCCTGACTAACAACATGCAATCAACATTACAGAATTTCATCATGCATAGAGTTGATCTTGGTTCCTCGTGGAACTAGATCAGCTTCACAATGGAAAACAACATCATGTGTGGGATGATCTCCAATTTCTATGGCTTGTTAGAAATACCTACGCACTCAAATGAAAAGTTAATTCCACATATATATAATAGCTAAAGAAAATTGAAACATACACTCACATAAAATATCACAAGTTCATATAAGCATAAAGGAAGTCACATAACAATTTAGATTCTAAATTCTACATTTCAAACATCCATTCCCAAGATTGAATCACATTAAAAATTTCTAACTAACATCACCCGATTAGTTTTCCCATAACATCATAATATAAACCATATGTCTAACATCATTAGTAAAGCAATATCCAGGTCTAAACACATCGTAAACATACTAAGGATAACAAATCCACATATCACATAAAGTCTAATAGTCCATAAATTCGGGATCAATAGTCCCACAAGTCTAAATGTATCCTCAACAGTAAAATAAATAGTCAAATGTAAGGGGATGAACAAGTAGGCCTCACATCATTTTTGGTGATGATTGTACTGCTGAAATATGTGGAAGAGGCTCAATCAGTCTTGATGGAAAGCATATTATTGATGATGTAACTCTTTTTGTCAAAAGCTTAAAGTAAAATCTCTTGAGTGTTGGACAATTATGTAGCAAAGGATATAGTCTTATGTTTCAGGATGATGGCTTTGAGATCAGAAAGAAATCTAGAACTATGATAGCTATTGGAAAAAGGACAAATGGAAATATTTGTCATCTCAAAGAAAGTAATGGTTATTATTTTATGACTCAAATCAATGAAAGTTGGATATGACATAGAAGGATGTGTCACATTAATTTTGATAGTCTAGTGAAGATAAGTTCAGGGCAAGCTATGAGAGACCTACCAAAGATCATCAAACTTGCTAATGTTTTCTGCAAGGAATGTCAAGATGGAAAGCAAGTGATGAGAAGTTTTGAAGTCAAAGAATAATCCTCTACCAGACTGTTGGAATTGGTGCATATAGATCTCTATGGTCCTACCAAAGTAAGGAGTTCTCAAGGTGACACGTATTTTATGTTATTTATTGATGATTTATCAAGAATGACATGGGTCACTTTTCTTATAGAAAAATTAGAAGCCCTAGATGAGTTTAAAGCATTTAAATCAATGGTTGAAAATGAAATGGATATGAAGATCAAATTTTTGAGGTCTAACAGAGGTGGAGAATTTACTTCTAATGGGTTTAACATCTTTTGTGAGAATCATGGGATAATGAGGCATTTATCTGGTCCTAGGACTCCTCAATAGAATGGAGTAGGTGAGAGGAAAAACATGACTGTTCAAGAAGCTATAAGGACAATGATAAAAGAAGCAAGCCTACCAAAAGTCTACTAGAGAGAAGCAATTCTTTCTTCTATCTATATACAGAACAAAGTATGAGTGAAATTAAATGATATAAAGACTCCCTATGAGATATGGTATGGGGGTAAGTGAGAGAAGATGGGGGGCCAAAAAGGGGTCTTAAGTGGCCACTTTTTTTTTGAAATAAGGAAATGCTAGCCTTGGATGAGAAATTGAGCATAGTTACACTCAAAATTTGGAGATGCAACCAAAACAATGTTCGTAGTGCTCCAAGTCTACTTTCTAAACTACTAATTTTTAAAAAAAATGTATAGATTAAGGGGTTCAAAAGAAGGGAACCATAGAAATTGGTGTTGTTTCTATCAAAAAACATAACATAGCATGTTTTGTGGCTCCCTCAAAAGGTTAACTTTTTTTTTGGTATTTTTAAAATCACTTCAGTGAGAAATTAGTTGACAACATGTAGTTTATGCCCAATTTTTCTGATAAATTTTTTATGAATATTTGATTTTTTACTAGTTTTCAAAGTGGACACATCCTAAAAAATAGAATTTTGGCCGTGCTACCCCTATAAATTTTGAAAACTAATTGAAAATCATTTTTTTCAATATGTGTAGAATGGAGTCTAGTTTCTAAATATGTAATTGTTTTGAAATTTCAATGAATGGTTAATTTACAATGAAAAAAAGACCAAACAGTGGTTTTTGCCCAAAAACGGACACACAAACAAAAGAAATTAAAGATGAAAGGATTAACATTGTCAAAATATGAAAAAAATTACATCTTTAAATAGCTAAGAGAAAGCCTAACATTATCCAGGTGTTTGATTTGTTTGACCTTGAAAGATGTGCAAATCTGAGGGTTAGCATGAACAAAATTATGTGAAATCTTGTAGAATTTGTAAAACATGTTTGTCCAAGCCTTTGGGTTGGAAATCCAAAGCAAATCCCAAGACTAAGGCTTGGGATTCCCAAAGCACAATATAATGCAAGTGTGTTATAACACGAGCATGTTATAACGTGAGTGCGTTGTAACACGAGTGGATTATATTGTGCTTATTTCCTTTTTTACATGTTTGCCGGTGTTTTCCCATTTTGACATAATGTGAATGCATTATAATGCATGAGTTATGTTCAAGTTTCATAAGTATATTTCATGGATGTTTATATGTATGCTTGTAGGTATGTATGCATGTACATGTATGCATGCTTGTATGTATGTACATGTATGCATGCTTCTATGTATGTACATGTAGGCATTATTTTATGTATGTACATGTATGTATGCATGTATGTTTGTATGTATGCATGTATGTATGTATGTAAGTGTTTTGGGTTTAGGGTATATAAGGACCTGAGCCTATATAGTTTTGAGGGTTGAGGGATTAGGGCTTAAGTAATAGGTAGAGGGTAGAGGGTAGAGATTAGAGGGTTGAGGGTTACAGTTGAGGGTTAATATTCAGGTTGTTGAGTGTATAAGATTAAGTGTGTAAGGTGCAAGGATTAGGGTTTAGGATATTGGGTTTAAGGTTTATGATATGGATTGAGGGTATATAAGGTATAGGGTGACTTGGGTTGAGAGAACGTATGGTTTAGGTTTAATTTAAGTATAGGGTTGAGGCACAATATTTGATGTTTAGGATATAAGGGTGAGGTTATATGGTCTAGGGATGAGGGTTTGTGGGTGTAGGCTTCAGGGTTTAAGGTATAGGGTTGATGATTAAGGGATTAGGGCATAAGTATAAGGTTGAGGGTATAGGGTTGAGGGTTTAAGGTTTAAGGGTTAAGGGTTGAGGGACAGGGTTTAAGGTTTAGGGGTAAGGGATTAGGGTTTAAGGTATAGTGTCTTGGGTTGAGAATTTAGGAATAGGGATAGCATTTAGGGTTTAGGGATGAGGGATTAGGGTTGAGTATTGAGGGTTGAGGGATTAAGGTTTTAGGTATAGTGATGAGGGTTAAGTGTTTAGGGATAGGGTTTAGGGTTTAGGGTTGAGGGATTAGGGTTTAGAGTTGAGGGATTAGGGTTAAACGAATAGTATTGAGGGTTGAGGGTTTAGGGATAGGGTTTAGGGTTGAGGGATTAGGGTTTAGGGTTGATGGATTAGGGTTTAAGGAATAGTGTTGAGGGTTTAGGTATTAGGAATAGGGTTTAGGGATAGGGTTGATGGTTAAGGGATTAGGGTTAAAGTAGAGTGTTGAGGGTAGAGAGATTAGGGATAGGGTTTAGGGTTGAAGGTTTAATGATTGAGGGTTGAGGCTTTAGGACAAAGGGTTAAGGGATTGGGGTTTAAGATATAGTGTTGAGCACCGAGGGTTTAGGGATAGGTCTTAGGGTTTAAGTTTTAAGGGGTAAGGGTTGAGGGATAGGGTTTAGGGTTTAGGGATAAGGGATTAGGGTTTAAGGTATAGTGTTAAGGGTTGAGGGTTTAGGAATAGGGATAGCATTTAGGGTTTCAGGATGAGGGATTAGGGTTGAGGGTTGAGGGATTAGGGTTTAAGTTATAGTGTCGAGGGTTGAGGGTTTAGTGATAGGGTTTAGGGTTGAGGGTTGAGGGATTAGGTTTTAGGGTTAATGGATTAGGGTTGAAGGTATAGAGTTGAGGGTTTAGGGATAAGGTTTAGTGTTGAGGGATTAGGGTTTAGGGTTTATGGATTAGGGTTTAATGTTGAGAGTTGAGGGTTGAGGATTTAGGGATAGGGTTGATGGTTAAGGGATTAGGGATAGGGTTTAGAGTTGAAGGTTTAAGGATTGAGGGTTGAGGCTTTAGGGACGAGAGTTTAAGGATTAATATATTGTGTCGAGTGTTGAGGGTGTAGGGATAGGGTTTAAGTTTTAAGGGTTGAGGATTGAGGGATAGGGATTAGGGTTTAAGGTATAGTGTTGAGGGTTGAGGGTTTAGAGATAGGGTTTATGTTTAAGGGATTAGGGTTTAGGGTTGACGGATTAGGGTTTAATGTTGAGAGTTGAGGGTTGAGGGTTGAGGTTTGAGGGTTGAGGGTTGAGGGTTTAGGGATAGGGCTCCTTAGCTTATGAATACCAACATTGATATAGATAAAAGATGCCCTTCTTCTAATAAAGTATGTAGTTCAAGTCAACCAATGGGCAGCAAGTTGTTGAATGAATCAGTTTAATGGGCATGCCTCCTTAAAAGTTATGCTTGGAGACTTTACACAAGAACTGGTAACACTATACATTATTTTTCATTCTTTTATTTCCTGTACACTGTTAAGAACTTGTAAAATCTAATTATGTAATGTTTTTATGGCAGCGCATTCCTCCTGCATTTGTTTCATAGTTTATAGACAACACAGATGAACATATAGTGTTGCAAGACCTAGGTGGGCATGAGTGGGATGTACAATTAGGGGGTACCATAATAAACTAGAATTTAGGCAGGGTTGGGAAAATTTTGTGAATCATCATGGGCTAGAGATTAGAGATTTTGTTGTGTTCAAGTACATATCCAAGTCATATTTTAAGGTTAAGATATTTGAAAGAATAGGGTGTGTGAAAAATATCAATGCTCTTCAGGTTATGAATACCAACATTGATACAGATAAAAGATGCCCTTCTTCTAATAGAGTATGCAGTTCAAGTCAACTAATGGGCTGCAAGTTGTTGATTGAATTGGTTTCTGATGAAGAAAACGATGATGTTGTTGAAGCAATGGAAGAAAATCAAGATTGTAAGTCTAATTTAATTTATTTCAACTTTCAAAATAGGCATTTGAATTGTAGCTTTACTAAGAGGATTGGTATAACAAAAACTTTATTCTGTTACATGCCTTTCTTTGAAGAACCCTAGACATTATGGACCCTATCATCTAGAAAACCACATGACAGTGAACTCTGCGCCACCTTTTAAATCAGATAAACCTTTTTATTCAATGAAAATGAAGTCATGGAATGTAAACTGACCATGCATACTAGTAAGATCAAATTCTTTGCCTTCTATTCTTATTACTCTTACTTTATTAAGAGAAGAGTGTAAAAAAGAATGGGTTTAATTGTAAGCTAACATAAGGCAAAGCAGTTTTGTTATTACCTTTTTCTGAGGGATCTCTAATAGTCTAATATAATGTAGTCTTCTCTAATATGAACATGTCTACATTTGTGTGAATGCTAAGCTTTAATAGTAGAGCATTAAATCTAAAGTAGAGTTGCTTTAGGGATAGGGTTGATGGTCAAGGGTAGAGGGATTAGGGATAGGGTTTAGGGTTGAAGGTTTGCCAATTGAGGGTTGAGGGTTTAGGGCTCAGGGTTAAGCGATTGGGGGTTAAGATATAGTGTTGATTGTCAAGGGTTTAGGGATAGGTTTTAGGGTTTAAGTTTTAGGGGTTAAGGGTTGAGGGATAGGGTTTAGGGATAAGGGATTAGGGTTTAAGGTATAGTGTTGAGGGTTGAGGGTTTAGGAATAGGGATAGAGTTTAGGGTAGAGGCATTAGGGATAGGGTTTAGGGTTGCAGGTTTAAAGATTGAGGGTTGAGGCTTTAGGGCTAAGGGTTAAGGGATTATGGTTCAACGTATAGTGTCAAGGGTAGAAGGCTCATGGATAGGGTTTAGGGTTTACAGATTGGTAGAGAGGTGAGGGGAAAGATACAACAAAATGAGAGACGCTTTAGGGATAGGGTTTAGGGTTGAGGGATTAGGGTTAAGGGTTGAGGGATTAGGGTTTGACATTGAGGGTTGAGGGTTGAGGGTTTATGGAGAGGATCAAGGGTCAAGGGATTAGGGTTAAAGTAGAGTGTCAAGGGTCTAGGGATTAGGGATAGGGTTGTGTTGTGTGGTTACACAACATGCCCCATTTTGACTTGACAAAACAAGGACCTAACTTTTTTGCTACTTTGGCTTGTGTTGTTTTTCTGCTTTTCGGCGGTCTGGTAAAAGTAAGTCATACAGATAACCCTACAAGAAGTGGATATAGGTCACCATGATGAGATCAATTTGTCAAAGTTAGTATTTCATATCATTAACCTCATTGTTAGAAAGAGCATAGAATTCCATGTAGGTTTGCCTTTTGGATCACCATGAAATTCCTTAAGAGGAGAAAGTTATAACAAGTCAAAGTCTTGGTCAAACCTAATATTCCTGGGGGGGTCATATTTCTAAACATCCGTCACCTTGTGTAAGATCACCCCGATGCCAGTTTATCACCCGATAATCACTTGGTCCTAAAACTCTGGATGTCAATTTTATGTGATGGTGGTATTTACTTGTCAAAAAACTTCATATATTTTACGGGGGTCATATTTTTGAATATCACCTGATCTTACAAATATCACCCTATCGCAAAATATCACCCTACTGCTGATATGAAGATGATGTCATCCAACCCCAATGAACAAAGAAAATCACCCTGATGGTGACGTCATCATCCTTTTACCTCGCGCAGGTATATTTCCAACGATCACCCCATCCAATAACATGACGATGATGTCATGGTACTACAACGATTAAACTATGTCATCAACTTTATGACATCATCTAGATCTTTTCAAGAGGGGTCATTTTAGTTGTGGAGGTCACATTTCAAACATCCCCTGATATTAAATTCATGACCCGATTATACATATGGGTAACCTTTGACCTCATCACCCAATCCTTTGCATTAGTTTGCTGCTCAAAGGGAAGGTCATATTACACAGAGGGGGTCATATTTTGATATCACCCAATCTTCTGAAGATCACCCCCCTCCTATTGCTTTGTAATATTTAATGCACATAAATGGAGTAGGTGGATTCCCACTGTTTGCAAATACGATACGAACACCTGGCAACATCTATGGAGTTCATGCAGAAGATCAATGGTTTTAATTGATTTACCCTAGTTTTGCCCTAATCTTCCTTACGGATAAGGTTAAAAGTAAGTTTCCAAGGTCATTTTCATTTACCTTGCGATAAAAACAAGAATTTAAAGAGCAAAGAGTCAAACCGTCATACAAGCTACCTGTAAACAGACATACAACTTGTAGCATAATGGAACAGGTGATCATCATCATTGGAGCCCCTTTTTTCATAATCATTAGCCTAATCCAGGAGATAAGTGTTATCAGGTAAGTAAATAAAAAAAACCCTCCTGTTGTCATTTTCTGCATATCTAGGAAGTATGGTTTTTCCAGTAGTTTGATTCTGTAAGTATGCATATCATGAAGAGTTAATGAATATAAAATGCATGATTTCGTAAACGTATAATGTTGTATGAATGTATATGAGTATCAAATGGTAAAACTAGTCGTGTTTTTGCAAGAATCCATGGCAGACCTTAGGAAGAACAGGTCTGAGTCTGAATTTCTTAAGCCTATGTTTGCTCAACCTGAGGGAGTGTGGTTCAATTATGGTGTTATCAGAGATACTCATTAGGGAAATATAGAGTTAGCGGTGTGGTCATCCCGACTAGATCATAACGAAGAAAATGACCTCCTGGAGGCAGTATATGTATCAGGATTGTGGAATGTAGCTAGATTCCCCTATGCTATGGAAACCCCTAAGCTGGTTGTAGAATGTGCCAAAAATAATAACCCTCAAACCAGGTTGGTTGAGAAACATGGAAGGGTCTATGCCGACTTTTCAGTGAAGGGCATCACAACTACTTTTAACTTGCCAGTTGGAAAGAAGGTAGTCAATGTGGACCTGCACAAGCCAGAGACAAAATATGAGAATAATAAAAAGAATGCAAGGAAGAGGATATACTAGTGGAGGTCTAAGAATAGCACTTACATTGCCTTTGCCAAGTTGCTAGTATACCTCTACAAGTTTGATTTTGATGATGAATATCAGTATATGATTGCCCTGCTCAACAGGGTAACATGCCAGCCTTATGCTGGAAACTTCAAGAATTGGATGTTTGGAATCATCCAGATGATCCTTTACACAGATAGTAAGCCATCATGGGCCAAGATCATCAGTGATGCTTTGGATGACCAGATGAGGACCCTGGGAGGTCAAGAATGTGCATTTTACATGATTTCATATGTTGTATATTCATGTGCTTACAAAGGAACATTTGATGCACTGACTATAGTAGGTAAAATTGGTGGTGGTACAAATGATGCCCATATATGGGATCACTATCCTTAGTTAGAAAGAAAGGACTATCTCCTTAACTACAAATTGGTGAATGACGCATTTTCTATGCATCTGGTTAGAACAATGGAGGAGGATAGAACTAAAAGATTGAGCATGGAAGCTCAAGAACTAGTATACAGAGATGGTGCTTGATTCATCTAGTTCGCCACTTTTTCATACATCAGGATAGAAGGATTTGAGGATCAGCCTCATATGCTACCCAGGTACCCCATAGATACGGTAGTCCTGATGGAATTTTTGAGACATATATCTACCATATTGGATTGATACAAAGCAAACAAGAAAATACCTCTAGTATTATTTCCAATAACTATGGGTTGGTACATGTGCCCTGATTCAGAGAGCATAAAGAAGGACATAGGAAGTTTGAACCTGATGTACCTGCAGCCATTTCCATTGGCCAGATCATATGATCGCTATGGTAGAATGCAGAAAATAATGGGGTAGCCCATACATCAGAAATACTTAGAAGATTTATGGACTGATTGTGAGGATGAGGCTGAAGTAAGAAGAAGGAAATATAAGAGGGTCACCCTAAATCAGATAAGGACATTTGACTATATCCCAATGCCTACATAGTTAAGGAAAGATGATGGTAGGACCATGTCAAATGAATATGAAGATAAAAAAGTGTATAATGATACCATCTCAGCCCCCGACCTAACACAACCTAAGGACCCTTATTAGATCAATTTATAGGTGGGGTGCTGCAGTTAACCCAATCATGGGTAAATGAATAGATAAATACACTAAAGAAGAGAGGTGTAGCCATCACAATGGATAAAAAGAGGAAAAGGCAGGAGATTCCTGATGAGGAATATGATGACTTTCTTGCTGAGAAAAGAAAATCTAACGGAGAAAGATTGCCTCCCTAGAAACAAATGAAAGGACCCCACAGAGGAAGGAAGACTGATAATGAACCTAAGGGGGTGATAGTTGAAAGAATTGATATACCAGCTAAAAGTGCATCTGCATCAGGACATGCATTAGCTTCATCTGTACAGCCTTTGATGGATAAACCAAGAACAAAAAGAATCTTGAGGCTAGTTGAAGATACTACTGAAGTATAGGATAAAGGCCAAGCCTCACAACAGAATGTGGAAGAGGATATCCATCTTGAAGAGGAGACGCTAAATAAAGAGCCTATAGGTGATGACCCTATGGTGGTCACCAAGAAGAGGAGGGCACCCCTAGTGGTATCAACACCTAAAAAATAGAGAACACATATGAGGGGTGAGATCAGGAAAAAACCTATAGTATTAAGAGGAGCTGGCAATGAAGTGTTTAGAAAAGAAATAAAACATGATGTGCCATTTTTGACTATCATCCAGTTCAAGACTAAAAAAGTTGAGGAGCAAACAAAAGAAACCTCCAGGGCAAGTTAGGGTGGTCCATTCTAATTGGAAGAAACCATAGACTTATCAGATGATGAGGTGGTGCAGAACATCGCTTCTCAGCAGATGGAAACCTTTGCTTCTAGTAGCTGTATGACCCCACATGGGACCCCATTAGTACAGATGGTGGTATTAGAAGAGTTAAGCAAATGGAGCTAACAAAGAAAGAAAATAGTCCAGAAAGGGCAACCCAACAAATCGGCCTTGATAAGTTAGTAGATGAGGTAACTAGCCCTGCAATGATAGATCTAACATACAGGGAGGATGTAAATCCTAAAGATAAAGTAGGTACACCTAATATCACAGAGAATATTGAAGAAGCCAAGCAAGCAGAAATAAAGAACAACGCTCTAGATATGGGTCAGCAACAACAAGAAATACCAGCTGACCCCAAGATTGTTGAGGTCCAACAAAAGGGCAGAGATGATAAAGATACATCATGTGATGATATCACCCAGACTCAAGATACATCATGTAATGATGACCTTAAGACCTAGGAGGTCAATACATCAGGTGCAAAATAGAATATAATCCAAGATCAGGTGATGTACCAGGCCCAAATACATAGACTTCCATGGATACTGATATGCCTCAAGGTGAGGAAAATGATAAGGTGGATGAAATGCAAAAGGAAGGAGGGTAGGATCAAGTCCAGGATCATCGTGTGGATATCCCACAGGATCCTCCCTTACAAAAGGAGATCCCTCAAGAAGAAGAAATGCAACAAGATCCCCCTCATAAGGAAGAAATTAGAAAATCACCCTCTCCACCGAGAACAGAGACAGATACTGGAGATCAGGGTGGACATGATGGTGATGATAGACAACAAGGATCCGAAGATCAAGTACCTTAGTGGCTTGAGAAAGAAATAGGTACAAAATAAGGATTTGAGATTCAGGAATTTGATGTTTCTACCTTGTTTACAGAGACAATCATGAAGCCCAAGAGGAAAGCCAAGTTAACCTCAGCTATCAGAAGAGATTCTGCTATAGGTAAAAGGACTACTCAAGTAGCACTTCCCACTGTTGAAAAAAAGAAGGGTAATATCACCCTAGAAGAATTCCAAATCACCACAGTTGATTTAGGTTTTGCTAATGAAGACCAAGAAGGTCAAGAGGACAAGGATATAATTGATTCTTTAACCCAAAGGGTAAAGAAAGAAAAGGAGAAGAATAAGCAGCATAAAGAGCACATTGCCTAGCTGCATGCATACATAAAAGGGTTGATTAACCTTGATAGCACATCAATTGATCAGGTAGTCCCATTGACTGTCATCTCTCAAGAGGAGGTTAATAAGCTAGACCTTATGAAGCATGAGTCAGTGGTCATGAGGAAATGGATGTTATCAACACTCACAGGAGCTGAGGAAGTGGTGAGAACCTCTTTGCAAAGGTGGAATTCTTTGAGCACCTCGAAGAAGAAAGTTGATAAAATGCAAAATGAGACCGAAAAGAGGTCATTCCTACTAGAAAAGGCCTTAGGTTCTCTAAGTTAAATAAAGAGGATTAATCCTCAAGTCCTAATAAATAATCAGTTGTTGAATAATAACACTGCCATGCTAGGGGATGTTTGGTATGAGGACATTAGGTTTGAATGCGATATACTTAAGAAGTGTAGTTGTAAGCTAAGAGATATCAGTGTAAAACTACACAGCATGATGTCCTATGAGGCAGAAGTCCTGGAAGCCCTAGAGGAAAAGTAGAAGGGAAAATTGAAAACCAAGACACAAACTTTGCCACAAAAGCTTTACATGATAACTTTCAGCTGATGGTTGATGATCCTCTCACCCACCTGACAGAAGAAGTAATGAATAAGATCATGAGGATCAAAGTCAGAGTGGAGAATTATAATGAAACATTGAATAATAGGAAAGGTGAGTTAGAGGCCCTCAGGGATAAATTTAAAGCCCACAAGCATGCCATTACTAAAGCCAAAACTTAGGATGGCGGGGAGATTGATAAAATAGTGCAAGCTTATGAAAATATTAGGACCATAATGAAGGTCCATATATAGGGTGATATTCATCAAGGTGATGATGATACTGGAAGTGATGAAGAGCATGATCCTAATGATGAAGAAGAAGAACCTGAAGAGTAAATGAAGATGCGCTATGAAGGGAAGCATATTCATCCAGTACTTAGAGGAAAATAAGTAACCTAGATGGTTGCCAACTGGCAACCTGGGCCACGAGAGATAGTTGACTAAGTCAAGGAAGGAATATCTATCATTGATTTTAATTGATAAATATTGACCATAGGTCATTTGTAACTGCTCCATCACCTTATTCTATAAAAGGTGTAGGGGTGCCTTATTTTGAAGATTCAGAAGCTTAATTGAAATTTGATTCCTAAAATATCATGACTTATTTCAAAGTTGTTATAAACATACATGTTTTTGCATACATAATGAATGAGAAGACCATTTTGATTACAAATCATTGTAAATCCTAAGTAATCTATGTTTGAATTCTTGATACATGCTTTGATTAGCTGCATCCCTTAGAGTGCTTATCAGTCTGCATGTGTTGTCTTCATTCCTTATCCTTTGAAGTGGCATCATCTGTATCTAGCTATGGAACATCCTGGTGAAAATATGGTTTGATTTCTTCTCTTCATGACTGTATCAAGTGTGTATGTGGTTCAATAGCTAAAGATTCACCAAAATTTGAAGTATTCTTTTTAAAACTTCTTTCAATTTCATAACATTTCACCATCACAATTGCAAATAACAGAAGATTAGAAGCAAATAACATAAAATATGCTAACATCTCATAGATAATTCAAAATACATAGCATATTTAGAGTTAAAGCATGTTAAATTGACAAACATCATGCAAAGATTCAAATATAGACACATTATTTGAAGAAATATACTGTGTAGAATAACCTTTTTGTGTAGCATCTTTACAGGAAACTAAATTTACTGATCAACAAACATAATGCCCCTGAATGATTAACAACAACACACATCAACCACTGAGTAATGTCAGTAGATTATGAACTAATCCATGGAGACTTGTGATCATGAATTCTTTGAATCCATCGTATCTTTCAAGATAAATAAAGATTGTTGTGTAACTTTTATTCTATGTTTGTTTATGACTAACATCATGATCAACATAAATTGGTGCTAGAAGGAGGACCTCAAGCTCATCATCAGTAGGTTTTGTCTGATTTGATGATGTAGATAGTAAGGTAATGTTCAAACTGTTGGATCTAGGGCATACAACTGAGAGGGGGGGTTGAATCAGTTGTATAAAAACTTGCTCTTACTTCAAACACTTGATTCTTCTTTGTTAACAGCATATCAATTAATCATCCATGAAAGCATAATGCATAAACACAAGAGCAGATAAACATCAACACATTGAACACCAAGATTTTGACATGGAAAACCCGGTTAATAGAAAAACCACAAGGTGATTAACCCAAGGATTATTCTCTATTAGAAGAATAAGAAAAATGAATGGCACATGCCAATTAGGGCTCACTGCCCAAGCACACTGCTCACAAAGAGGCACACTGCCTACAAGGAGACACACTATCTACAAAGTGATAAGAATCACAATCTTGAACTGGAGAATGACATCTCTACCATGTCTAGATCAGTTCCATTTAAGCCCAAAAACCCTTGCTCTACCTTTTGCACTTCTCTTCGCTATGCCACACTCATCCACACAATCCCCCATTCAAAATGAGTTCTCAAACACTTATTTATACAAGACATCGACTTAGGAACAATCATCTCAGTCGACAAACATCACAATAACATTCGCAAGGTGTGTAGAACATCCGGTCGGCTTGTTACAGGAAGAACACCAACAACTGGTATCCATAACATCAAATCCAACTCTAACTTCAATGCGGACCACCAACATGAACTAGATATGATCCAATGATCATCATAACCTTCCCTGAATCATCAAAAACATCCACACTTCATCAGCTTACCGGAATTCTTCTCTTCATCATTTGATACTTCAAGAACACAGTCTATCGCCACTGTTACAATGCAAAAGGTACTTCCAAACCTCAAAATCATACACAACTCAAGATGACACATCAGAAGGACATCCCAAACACTCCTTCCAATCTGCAAATTAGGATAATACAATTCTGGACCTCACCGGACATTTCTGTGATCCTCTATCACCTCTGAACACTTGTCAGAACTGGTTCCACACAGACAGCCACAACTTCTTCAGGTCTTCATGCAGACCTCTAAAATCTTAGCTGAAGTATCTCAAGACTCATATCTACAAACCCTTTAATCTACATCCTCTAGTTCTCAACCTATACAGTACATTCACCTTCTTCTCATCACTATTCTTCACTATTCTGGATGGAGACTGATTTCCTCAATAACAACAGCACAGAACTCATCCAAACCTTCTTACCAATGCAATATGAGTAAGTTGACATCAATGACAACACTGGTTCACCTCATACTTGCAACAGTCTCCCCCTTTGTCATTGATGGCAACATATGATGTGAAAAACCACCAAGACAAGAACTTCTCCTTTCTATCACAGCTCCCCCTATCAACAACTTTTCACATGTCTTCTCTTCCTTTACTGCTCCCCCTTTGATCATCAACCACTTGTTTTTCACATGTCTTCTCTCCCCCTTTGACATCAATGGCAAAGGGCTTATACTTGCAATTCTAATACATCAGAATCATACCAGCTGCTCCCCCTTAGTAGCAGTTCCCCATCATCAATCTGGATCACAAGATATGACTGTGATATCCACCAGACTGATGCACATCAGTGCATCCTAGTGCATCACCAGAGGGGCCATGACCCCTAACTTCTCCTAGAGATATTCGAAAGAGTCCTTGGGAAGAGGTTTAGTAAAGATATCTACAATCTGATCCTTAGAGGGAACATACTCCAATCTGACTTCTTCCTTGTTCACTTGTTCTCTCAAAAAGTGAAACTTGATAGATATGTGCTTAGTCTTAGAATGCAATACCAGATTCTTAGAAATATTAATTGCACTTGAATTATCACAGAAAATTGTGATAGGCTCCTCATATTCAACTTTAATATCTCTTAGCATCTACTTCATCCATAAGATTTGAGTGCAACTACCTGCTGCTGCAATGTATTTTGCTTCAGTTGTAGATAGAGATATTGCATCTTGTTTCTTGCTTAGCCAAGAAATGAATCTCTTCCCCAAAAAGAATGCTCCACCACTGGTGCTCTTCTATTCATCCATATCTCCTGCCCAATCTGCATCTGTGTATGCATGAAGAGAGAAATCTAGATCTCTAGGGTACCATAGACCATACTCAACTGTTCCTTTCAAGTACCTAAAAATTCTTTTGATTGCCATAACATGAGATTCTCTAAGATCAGCCTGGAATCTTGCCACAAGACCAACAGCCTGCATTATATCTGGTCTAGTCTAAGTGAGATACAACAATCCACCAATCATTGATCTATACTTTGTCTGATCTACCTTTGGAGATTCATTATCTTTGTTCAACTTACATCCAGTTGCCATAGGAGTGTTCATTGGCTTTGAATCTTCCATACCAAATTTTCTCAACAATTCTTTCACATATTTGGTCTGAGAAATGAAGATCCCTTTCTTTGTTTGAGTAATTTGTAGACCCAAGAAGAAATTCATTTCACCAAGCATAGACATTTCAAACTCACTTTTCATCTGATTTGCAAAAGTTTTGCACATACTATCTCTTCCTCCAAAAATGATATCATCCACAAACACTTCAACAATCAAAATGTTTTCATGATCAATTTTGAAATATAAGTTACTGTTAGCAGTGCCTTTGTTGAATCCAATCTGCATAAGATGCTTATCCAACCTTTCATACCATGCTCTTGGGGCTTGCTTCAATCCATATAATGCTTTCTTCAACTTGCATACCATATCATCATTATCAGACAATTGAAATCCATCCAGTTGTTCAATGTAAACTTCTTCTAGATCACCATTTAGGAAGGTAGACTTGACATCCATCTAATATACTTTGAAGTCTTTGAAGGCAGCAAATGCAAGAAATAATCTGACTACTTCAATTCTTGCCACAGGAGCAAAGGTCTCTTCAAAATCAATTCCTTCTATTTGAGAGTAGCCTTTGTAGACCAATCTAGCTTTGTTTCTGATTACTTCACCAGCTTCATTCAGTTTTTTCTGGAAGACCCATTTGGTTCCAATCACATTCTTGTCTCTAGGTCTGGGAACAAGATCCCAAGTACGATTTTTCTCAATTTGCATCAATTCTTCCTCCATTGCTTTGGTCCAGTTTTCATCATTGCAGGCTTCATTTACTGTCTTAGGTTCAATCTTTAAAATCAGACAGTATTCATTTGAATCTTGAGCAATTCTTCTTCTTGTTTGTACCCCTTTACTTTTGTCACCTATGATCTGATCTTCAGAGTGATTTAGAGTTACATACCTTGGAACTTTGGGAGTTTCTTGCACTACTAATTCTTGATCAGGCTCATTCAGACAAACTTCTTCTTCCTAATTTACCGGATCAGTCTGGATCTAAATTTCAGAGGAGGAAGGAGCTTCTTGCACCAGAGGATCATTCTGATCATCTTCATCACATTCATAGAACCTTGAGGGATTCTCAATTCCTTCATCAAATTTCACATTAGTACTTTCTGTCATCTTCCTCAGTCTCTTATTGTAACACTGGTATGCTTTGCTTTGAGTGGAGTAACCCAAGAAAATTTCTTCATCACTTCTGGCATCAAACTTTCCTAGATCTTCATCTCTTTTAATATAACACTTGCTGCCAAATACTCTAAAATATCTCACAGTAGGAGTGATGCCAAACCAAAGTTCATAGGGGGTCTTACCGGTATTGTTTCTGATTTGAACTCGATTGAGAGTGTAGACTGCAGTGCTGATAGCTTCTTTTCAAAACATCTGAGGAATATTTGCTTCCAACGTCATTGTCCTGGCAGCTTCCTAAATGGTCTGGTTCTTTCTCTCAACTACTCCATTCTGCTGTGGAGTCCTAGGAGCAGACAACTGTCTCTTTATACCCTGCTTCTCACAAAAGTCAATGAACTCACCGGATGTAAATTCACCACCTCTATTAGACCTTAGACATTTTAGTTTCAATTCGGTTTGATTCTCTACCATAGCTTTGAAGATTTTGAACTTCTCAAGGGCTTCTGATTTCTCTTTTAGGAAGGTAACCCACATCATCCGAGAATGATCATCAATTAGCAACATGAAATATCTATCACCTTGCAGACACTTGATTCTTGTCGGACCACAGAGATCAGTATGTACTAATTCCAACAATCTGGTAGAGGACTGATCTTTGCTTTTGAAAGAGGCTCTGCTCTATTTACCTAGCTAACATTTTTTGCAGAAACTATTTGTAGGTTTCACCAATTTTGGAAGATCTTACAGCCTGAATATTGCTTATCTTGATGATGTTATCAAAATTTACATGACACATTCTTCAATGCCATAACCAACTCTGATCAACTTGAACAAATAGACAACTTTTATTTGAACCAACCAGATGAAAGATATTACCTTTTGTTTGAGCACCGGATGCAATTTCAGTTTCAGAGCTTGTAAAGATTCTGTATTTTCCATTCTTGAACCAGAGATCATAGCCTTTGTCCACTAACTGACCAACACTAAGAAGATTGTGCTTCAATCCTTCAACATATAGTATATTACCCATTTTGCTCTTTCCATCAAAGGAAATAGTCCCCCTACCTCTGATTCTGCCAGCAGAATTGTCACTAAACTTTACCATTCCTCCTTCATACCTTTCCAAATCTAAGAACTTATTCTTGTCACCAGTCATATGATGAGAGCATCCACTGTCAATAACCCAATCATCCTTTTCTTCCACTTGAGTAGCCAAAGCTCTTTCCACAACCTTGTGATTGACAGATTCAGAGGATATTGAATCTTCTTCCTTGATGGCAATAAACACCCATTCATTTCTAGATTTGCTTCTTAGTTCTGATTCATCATCTGTTACTCCTTCATTGTCATTTTTTTCATGAACATAATAGCAGTTCTTTTGAAACCTTTGTCTGTTAGTATTAGACCTTGCATATCTTTCTGGACATCTTGAAGCAAAATGACCAATCTTATTGCAGTTGAAACACTTAAAGGGTAGTTTTCCTTCATACTTACTAGATCCTCTTGGTAGTCTCTTTGCAATGAGGGCTTCAAGTTGAGCTATTTCTACTTCCTCTTCTTCTATGTCTCTTCTTGCTTGATCATACCATGACATCTTCCTTGAAGAGTTTTCTCCTGGATCAAATCTCTATTTGCCTTTCACATAGGCACTGGCTTTGAAAGCAGATTCAGTCTTGGGAGGATCATCTCCAAACTCGGTCATTTCAAATGCAGCTAGTTTGCCAGCCAATTGTTCTCTTGTGACAGTTGTGTGGGCTCTGAATTCATCAATGACAGCAACCTTGATTTTGTAGGCAGCAGGAAGGGATCTGAGAATTTTGCAAACAATGTCATTTTCATCTAGAGTTCCACCAGCATTTCTAATTCCACAAACCAGCTCATTCACTCTTGGCATAAAGGTAGTGATGTTTTCATCTTCTCTCATCTTCAATCTTTCAAATTTCTTTTTTAGACTTTGCAACCTTGCACCCTTGACAAACTCATCTCCTTCATACAAAAGTTCCAGTTTAGTCAAGATCTCATATGCAGTTGGTAGGTCGATAACATTTGAGAGATTTGAGTCATTCAATGCGCTTAAAAGAGCTTCCTTGGTCTGCAAATTGTTTTCAGCATCTGTGATTTCATTCAGAGTTGTCGGACCACCCTGTGGAGGTACATATGGTTTTGAGACCATGGCCAAGTATACTTTTCCCATACACTCCAAGTGACATTTCATGCGACCTTTCCAGAGAGTGAAGTTGGTTCCATCAAACTTCAGACTATCCTTCTTGTATGATGACATCCTAGATCTCCTCAAGCGGTTAAGCTTCTTTCAGAGGAACTTGGCTCTGATACCAATTGTTGGATCTAGGGCATACAACTGAGAGGGGGGGTGAATCAGTTGTATAAAAACTTGCTCTTACTTAAAACACTTGATTCTTCTTTGTTAACAACATATCAATTAATCATCCATGAAAGCATAATGCATAAACACAAGAGCAAATAAACATCAACACATTGAACACCAAGATTTTGACGTGGAAAACCCGGTTAAGGGAAAAACCACGGGGTGATTAACCCAAGGATTATTCTCTATTAGAAGAATAAGAAAAATGAATGACACATGCCAATTAGGGCTCACTACCCGAGCACACTGCTCACAAAGAGGCACACTGCCTACAAGGAGACACACTATCTACAAAGTGATAAGAATCACAATCTTGAACTAGAGAATGACATCTCTACCATGTCTGGATCAGTTCCATTTAAGCCCAAAAACCCTTGCTCTACCTTTCGCACTTCTCTTCGCTATGCCACACTCATCCACACAATCCCCCATTCAAAATGAGTTCTCAAACATTATTTATACAAGACATCGACTTAGGAACAATCATCTAAGTCGGCAAACATCACAATAACATTCGCAAGGCGTGTAGAACATCCGGTCGGCCTGTTACAGGAAGAACACCAACAACTAGTAGCCATAACATCAAATCCAACTCTAACTTCAATGCGGACCGCCAACACGAACTAGATATGATCCAATGATCATCATAACCTTCCCTGAATCATCAAAAACATCTGCACTTCATTAGCTTACTGAAATTCTTCTCTTCATCATTTGGTACTTCAAGAACATAGTCTATTGCCATTGTTACAATGCAAAAGGTACTTCCAGACTTCAAAATCATACACAACTTGAGATGACACATCACAAGGACATCCCAAACACTCCTTCCAATCTGCAGATTAGGATAATACAATTCCAGACCTCACCGGACCTTTCTGTGATCCTCTGTCACCTCTGAACACTTGCCGGAACTGGTTCCACACAGACAGCCACAACTTCTTCAGATCTTCATGCGGACCTCTGAAATCTTAGCTGAAGCATCTCAAGACTCATATCTACAAACCCTTTAATCTGCATCCTCTGGTTCTCAACCTATATAGTACATTCGCCTTCTTCTCATCACTGTTCTTCACTATTCCAGATGGAGACTAATTTCCTCAATAACAACAGCACACAACTCATCCAAATCTTCTTACCAATGTAATATGAGTAAGTTGACATCAATGACAACACTGGTTCACCTCATACTTGCAACACAAACACCCCTAAATTTTGAGTCATACACAAAGATTTGCTATTTTAAGCTTGTGCACACTAATCGTTTGTGAAGATTTCAAAACTGATCATAAATATTGCAAGCTTTGTGGTAGATCACCATGAATTTGCAAAGATAAGCTCGATTTCAGGTAAATTTGTTAAAGCTTTGAGGTAATCTACTTTAGAAACCTGATATCTGGTTGCAAGTGTCACCAAGCATGAATATCACCTCATATTTGCAATGTTTCTGCAAATATTATGTAAATATCTAGTCAGTCTCACTTTCTGACCATAAATATAGCCTTTGCTGGTAAGTTTCAACTAATCTTTATAGTAAACTAGCTAATTTTCCTTAAATTGGAGAAATCCTAGCTCTCAGGCTAAATACCAAGTCCCGATCCAACAAACTCTTTGAAGAATTACCTATAAAAGGATTTAGACCTAGAACTATAGACATTCATCACACTCCTAGTTCTAGTGCATCAGGAGCATCACTAGAACGTCCTCCTGTAACTCCTATTGGATTACAAATACCTATAGGATCACCTATCACACCTCAGGTCCAACCTCAACCAGTCATACCTTAGGTTCAACCTCCACCAGTTGTAATGTCGTTCTTTGTAGCAGAATCACCTTTGACTTTCAATACATATCATTCTTTGCCAAAAAATCCTGATAAAATTTGTCCCAAGTATCATCCATATCAGGATGCTGATTAGAACTTTCAAGGAAGCCTGTTGTAGGGTTAGAATTGAGCATCAAGACGTTGTATGCAGGTTATTTCCATTTTCCTTAGGGGAAGAAGCTTATAACTGGTATATTAGTCTTGGTTAGGGTTTAGTCAGTTCATGGGCTATCCTGGAGAAAGCCTTCATAGATAGGTTGAAAATACTTATAGATCCTTCAATGAACTATCATTTATTTGCCACAATCAAATGATTTGAAGGAGAACCTATTGCTAACTTCAACGCTAGGTTCTAGAAAATGCTATCTAAGTTAGTTTCCCCTTATGTTGTAGTAGATGAAGCTGCTATGAGCATATATTATTCAGCTCTAGATCCTTTTTTTGGCAAGAGACACTATATGGATCCATGATTGTTGTCATTGATGGCAACAAAGTTCATCCCACACATCTGTAGGACATGGTGTGTCTCTACCGGAAGTCAAAGTGAAGAATGTTGTGGTTCGGTAAACAAGAACAGAGCATGTGGCAAGGTCCGATAGATAGGTCCAGATCTCTTAGAGGAAGCATCTTGGTGAAGTGCGGATTTGGGGAAGTAAATAGTACTACCTTGAGTGATAGATTCCAAGGTTTTAGTCTCTAGTGATAGATGAGGTAAAATATATGAATACTTGAGTACCGGGTTCCTGAGAAACAGTGTGAACAGAGAAAGAACTAACTGACAGAACATCAGACTACTTTCCAGATGTGTTACTGATGGTGGTAAAGGTTATGAAGGCATGAATCATGTTTGGCCGACATGATTAATGATTTCTACAAGCATATACTTGATCCGCATTACTTGATGTGTAAGGATTCAGCTGACAGAACAGAGTTTGTGAGAAGATTGACTGTTCCGAGTGCCAACTAGAAAGATAATGAAATCACTTGTGCTGATATATATATATATAGGATGGATTTAGTTGTAAGAAGTGTTGTGGTGATATGTGATATGCGAAGAAAAGTAGAGCAGAGCAGAAGCAGTAAGGAAGGTCCGGTATGTGAAAGGAAAGTAGCATAAGAGAAGAGGAAAGATGAAGTGCAGCAGATCAGTGTACTGAGCCTAACCGGAACTGAACTCTAGCATATGTGGATGCTTCCAATCAGTTCAAGTATTGTATAACATTCTTTTGTAGACAGTGTGTTTCCTTGTAGGTAGTGTGCCTCCTTTGTGAGCAGTGTGCTCGGGCAGTGAGCCCTAATTGGCAAGTGCCAGTTTGTATTTCCTTATTCTTCTAACAGAGAATAATCTTTGGGTTAATCACCCCGTGGTTTTCTCCCTTAACAGGGTTTCCACGTCAAAAATACTGTGTCATGTGTTTTTCCATTTCATGATAATGTTTGCTTATTTGAATTAATGATGCATTGATTAAAAAGAAAGTTCAAATAGAAGAAATAATTAGGATAACTGATTCACCCCCCTCTTAGTTATCAACACCTTTAACTTCCATGTTTATCAGGAGAGCACATCCTGGTGTCACAACTTTGACACAGGATTTCCAAGAAGCTATCAAAGTCAGTCAACAGCTAGTTCCTGCTCTAAAACCAAACATTGCATTTCCCACACTTCCTAGTTATCCAGGATATCCTGCCCAACAACAACCTAATGGAGCTATGATGCCAGCACCATTACAGATACCTCCACTTAGTATCATGCCACCTCCAAATGAAAATGGCTAGATGTTACAATATCCTAGACAAATACAAGTACCTCAGGTTGCAGATCAGTCCAACAAGGATCTTTCTTTTTCAAGCCCCAAACAGAGAATGTAGTGGCCAAGGTTCAGGAAGAGGAAGAGGAAATTAAGGAAATATCAGCACAGTTAAGAAAACTTACTACTAAGATTACTCATCTGAGGAGTCAAAATTTCTATTCTCAACCAAATCAGAATAGAGGTTATGCTAATCACAGACCTAATTATCCTGATAGGGGATACAACAATAACTACAATAACAATAATGGCAACAACAATCCTCCTAGATAGCCTAGAGTGTGGAACACTAGGCCAAACAATGGTTCTTTGCCATCACCCCTAGACAATCAGCCTCCTGGTGAACCTAAACTGACTACTAGAGTCAACCTTGTAGAGGCAACCCTTACAAATTGGTGTAGTATACATAATAGCAATGCTCATGCAGAGCTAGATTGTCCACAATTGTAGATTGCTGCCAGTATATTCTAGACTGAAGTGTCTAATACTTTAGGACATCACCTCATGTAGAAGGAAACAAACTTGTTCCTTGTGGATATGATTCTGCCTTAGTGCTAGAAAGTTACATGCAACATCCTTATCAGCAGACAGTGCCTGCTCACCAAGATTACACCCTGGCATGTGAGGAATCAGCCATGGCCTTTGAGTCTAACTATGTTTTTCCCTTCGAGGATGAAAATGAGCCCTCAAATGAACATGAGGAGGTACATGCTTATTAACAATAGTATCAATGTAAGCATAATTACAACTTGAGAAATCATGCCAATAGACTTGCTGGTCAACCTTTGACCACATCCTTGCCTCTAAACAATTTCAACACTCCACCTGATCCCAAGGCAAGTAATAACCCTAGATTTCCCAAGATTAATGCTCAATACTTAGCATCACCAAACACAGCACCAAAAGCTATGAATCTGCCTCATGAATCTAATAAGTTAGTCACTTATCTGGCAGATGAAATGAAAAAGGTTAAAATTAGCCTGTCATTGTCAGAATTGCTTAAAACCCCTGCTATCAAGAAAGCATTTATGAAATCACTAGATGATCCTGCTCCAAGAGAGGATATTCACCCCTCAGGTCAGTCTAGTAGTAAAGATCATGCTGCTAGGGACACTAATGTCAAACATAAAGTGCCAGCTACTGTTCAAGCTGCAGAAACCTCCCACATGACCTTATATAGAGATGAGAGTGAGTCACCTCCTTTCCTCCTTACCATAAGGATGTTCAGTAAAAATGTGCACAACTGTTTAGTAGACTCGAGAGCATCTACCAATGTAATGCCCATGTCCATATGCAATGCTTTAGGATTGCATCCTACTGAAAGAAAGTAACACAATTGGACAAAATAGAAGTGAGTGTGGTAGGAGAACTAACTCACATTCACATGCAACTAGCATCTGATACCAAAATCTAGTACTATATTGATATTCAGGTAGTTGATATACCTGATACATAGGGGATGTTACTCAGCAGGGACTAGTCAAAAACCCTTAATGGATACATGTCTATAGATTTCAGTCATATGTGGTTGCCCTGGAAAGGAATACCAAATCAAATAAGAATAGATGCTGACCCTCGCATGAAACACATGATCACCGAATATAATAAAACCAATGAGATCATGTATGTGGATGTTGAACCTAGAGTTTACTCCATTAGACCCCGGACTGTCAGGATAGAAGAGATCCTGATGTATGATGTTCATCATCATGATGATGACCCTTAGGATGACAAAGTAGTTGTAGAATCTGATTATAATCCTGAGAATGAAAATGAGGTAGATCATTTCAAGAATTTCGAGATGCACTTATCTAAATAGGTGAAACGATGTCAATTATTAAAAATACCTATTCATGATATTCTAATTGATGGATGGTGTAGGTTGCATAATGAAGCACATTCTAAGAAGACTTGTGATACATACATAGATATGATGGAGCTAGAACAAGTGTGCAGTGAAGAATCAACATCTTCATCATCATCCACAGTAAGTTCTACAGACAATGATAGCGACACTGATTTTTGTTTATCTTTTGCAGGAATAGGAGAATCCACATATCAAGATGAAGGTCATATTCGGATAACAGAAGAGATCCTGGTATGTAACAAGAGTAATGCTAGAAGAAACAAGAAAATCACCCCAGGGAGTGATTGTTTAGTAGAGTTAGATTATGAGTTATCTGATGAAGACAAAGGCAACAATCTGTCTAAATTTGAAGAGTTTTTATTAAAAGAGATTCAGAAGATGACACAGCAGTAGAGATCTCCACAGGATGTCTTGATTGAAGGCTGGTGCAGGTTACATGAAGCACCTCATTCAGAAACTGCTTGTTCATTGTGTCTGCATATTTTGAAAAGGCAGATGTTGCCTAGTCTAGAAGATTCTCCTTTTGATGATAGAGAGAAAGAAGAAACCTTAGCTTCACATAAGACAGAAAAGGTGAAGTCTGAGAAAGATGAGATACCAAAATTAAAATGGATATCGAATGGTGTAGCTACTAGAGTTGCAAAGAAAAGGGAAGGCTCAAATAAGCCTTTGACTAAAAATAAGCCATGGATCCTTAGATTTGATGGATCCAAGTCAAAACAAGGAGCTGGAGTAGGGATAGATCTTGTTGATCCATCTAGAAAATCCTACTTAGCAGCATACAGACTACAATTCCCATGCACCAATAATGTGACAGAGTATGAAGCTCTAATTCATGGGGTATTGTTTGCACTTAAAAAGAAAGTGAAAATTCTGCATGTCTATGGAGACTTAGAATTAGTTGTGAGACAGGTAAGAGGAATTTACTCTTGCAATTACAAAAAACTATCTAATTACAGACACAGGGTGTGGGATCTGATTGAAGATTTTGATGCGTTCAATATCACCCATGTACCCAAAGAACAAAATCATAAGGTAGATGCCTTAGCCTAGGCTGCCAGCACTTTGGAACCACTGTCTATTTCTAGTCTAAAAAGATTTTTAGTAGAATTGGTATTAGTACCTTCTGTGCCTGACAATGTAACCAACCTCCAAGTATTTGATGATGATCAACATATTTTAGATTTCATTTCCAACAAGGATATATTGGATGCACATATCATAGATGAGAAGAGTGTAGAAGATCATATCTGGGAAGAAGAAGAAATCTTAGAGTTTCCTAGCAATAAGATTCCTAAGGGAATGATAGAGTTAGAAAGGGCATTTGACCTAGATAATATGTTAAAACAAAAGGATCTTCCAAAAGTTGATGGAGGACAATATTCACAAGTTAACATAGGACCTGGTGATGAAAAAAGAAACATCCTAATTGGCAAAGTTTGTACAGAGGAAGAGTTGGAAGGAATAACCCAAGCTCTCAAGGATTACATCCATGTCATTGCTTGGACTTATGATGAGCTGAAAACCTATGACACATTAGTCATCACTCACACCATACCCCTCAAGCCAGATGCCAAGCCCTTTAGACAGAAGTAAAGACCTGTCAATGCTTTGTTGGAACCCATTATTTTTGAAGAGTTTAAGAAACTGCTCAATGCCAGGATCATATTCCCTATGAGGCACTCCACCTAGGTGGCTAACCTGGTCCCAGTAAGAAAAAAGAATGGTGACATCAGATTATGTGTAGACTTCTGGAACTTGAACAGAGCTTTTGAGAAGGATAATTATCTTTTACCCTCTCTGGATGAGGTCCTACAAATTGTGAACGGTGCTAAGATGATGTCCTTTCTGGATGGTTTTTCAGGCTATAACTAGGTGATGGTGGACAAAATAAATAGACTAAAAATTGCATTCACCACAAAGTGGGGGATATTCGCTTACAGGCGCATGCCGTTTGGGCTAATAAATGCTAGAGCAACATTCCAATGAGCAATGGACATAGCCTTCAGAGGCTTAATTGGAAAATGCATAGTCATATACATGGATGACTTAACAGTGTTCTCTAAAGATAGAGGAAACCATGTAGAAGATCTCAAAAATGTGCTTAAAAAATGTGAACAATATGGGATATCCCTGAACCCCAAGAAATGCATATTTGGGGTAACCACAAGAAAATTACTAGGCCACCTGATAACTGAAAATGGGATTATCATTGACCCTGACAGAGTGGATTTCATCATGAAAATACAGTTTCCTAGAAGTAAAAAGGAGCTCAAATCTTACTTTGGTAAGATTAATTTTGTAAGGAAATTTATCACTAGCTTTGTAGAAATTGTTAGACCCTTGAATGCCATGCTCAAGAAGGATGCTAAAATTGAGTGGACACCAGAAGCTAGAGCAACTTTTGAAGATATAAAAAAAGCTATATCTGATGCTCCAGTTCTGATTAGTCTAGATTACACCAAGGACTTTTATATTTACTCATTTGCTTTAGAACATACTTCTGTAGCAGTGTTGACACAAAGAAATGAAGAAAAAGAAGAAAAGCCTATAGCCTTCATGAGCTGCCCTTTCAGAGATGCATAACTAAGATACATGGATGTTGAAAGGCAGGCACTTGCTCTAGTTTGAGTAGTAAAGAAGTTCAGGCATTATATCCTGAGAAGTAAAGTGATTGTTGTAGTACCTGATGCAGCAGTAAAGATGCTCTTAATGCAGAGTGAACCAGGTGAGAAAAGGGATAATGGATCACTCCCCTACAAGAATATGACATGGACATCACACCTATGAAGTTAGTAAGAGGACAAGCATTGAGCCAGTTGATATCAGAGATTGATCCAAATATCATGAGTCAGCAGTATGTTATTAATGCAAAGGACAATGGAGAATGGCACTCAGACATTAGGTACATCTTGATTACTGGAAGATGTCCTTCAAGACTACAGGCCTCACAAAGGAGAGCCCTAAAAATAAGGTCACAGAAATACATGATGAAAGAGGGAGTCCTTTTCAAGAAAAATTATGAAGGGATATACCTAAGGTGCTATCAGAATTACATGACAAGTTCAGAACTACACATGGGTCATCCTTGGCCACCACTCACGCTATCCTCAGGGCAGGGTACTACTGGCCCATGATTTTTAAGGATACTGCTGAGAACATTAAATGTTGTTGTATACACCTAAAAATGACATGACTCTACTTTAATAAATATTTTTAATATTTATTTCATCCTCACATTCCTCTATCATAAATAAATAAGTTTATTTATTTATTTGATTCATCTCCTCTCATTTAATTAAATAAATTAGACTTATTTAATTAATTAAATTCATCTACATCAACTTCATTCTTCTAAATAATTAAATAATTTTAAATTATTTAATTAAAATCTTTTATTCTTCCAAATTTAAATAAAATGCAATTTTATTTAAATAAAATCTAAAATCTCTAAAAAATAAAATATATTTTTATATTTTATTTATTCCTCTCAATTATCTGCAAAATAATTAAATAAATTCATTTATTTAATTATGCTTTCTTATCTTCTCAAAAATCTTTCTTATCTTCTAAAAATAAATTCTTCTTGTCATGCAAAAGCAAAAGCAGTTTTAAAGCATCTTTAAAGCAAACTTGCTCTTAAATTAGAAAAATATATTCTAATTTAAAGAAAATAAAACTCATCCTCATCAAGAAAGAAATTAACTCAACAAAGCCTCTTTTTGAATGACACATATCCTTCTTCTACTGGCACGTTCCTCAACAATCCTCCTCCGTTGATCTTCTTATTTCTTCTCAACCATTGATATTCTCTCACCCAACTCTATAAATATAACCCTCTTCTTCTTCATTTCATCCATCCATCATTTGAGCAAATGTATGCTGCAGAAACACAAGCACACCTTTGGCACAACCATCTCCATAATACTTCATATCCTCCATCAATAGTGTGTTGAAGCTCATCTTCAATCACACAAAGTATCCTAGCCATTCTATTCTTGTCATCTTCAACAAGCAAGGGAGCATATGCTTTTGAGGGCTTCATTATTATCAAGATCAAGAACAGATATGTGAGCAATGGAAGACGAAAGGTAAAGAGTTTGTAAGTATCACACTTTGTTGTTTTTAAATCTCCTTTTTCCTTCACATTCTATTGATGTTTGGGTTTTTGTTATTCAATTGATTTATCCCATTTTTACCCTTACAACTATCATATATGTCAGGTTGCTGCTAATAGAGAAAGGTATGCTATTCAACCATTGCTGCTAGTGATGGAGATGCGCCCATTTTCTCAATGGGGAATGGACTTCATAGGACCAATTAATCCTCCATCATCTTCAGGCCACAAGTATGTCTTAACTATTACTAATTACTATACCAGGTGGACTGAAGCTGTTAGTAGCAAGACATGTAATGCAGAAGATGTCATCATATTTTTGGAAAGTAATATAGTCACTAGGTATGGAGTTCCCTACACATTGGTATGTGACAACGGGTCTGCCTTTGCTTCAACAAGACTGTCAAGTTGGGCTTTTGACTATGGGATCATACTGAAATTCTCCTCAAACTACTATCCCCAAGGGAATGGATTAGTAGAATCCACCAATAAAAATTTATTGAATATCATAAAAAAGTTAATAGAAAAGAACACAAGGGAATGAAACACCCTACTGAAATATGCCTTGTGGGTAGATAGAACCAAGAATAAGGCTGCATTAGGAAACTCACCTTTTCACTTAGTATACAGGGTGGATCCCATCCTCCCTATTAACTTAAAGATTCCTACACTGCAGTTTGCACAAGAGTACCTAGGCATAGACAATAAACAAGAAGTCAAGTTGCTTCAATTGATGCACCTAGAAGAGAAAAGAAGTCAGGCAATTGATCAATTTGCCAAACATCAAGCTGTTGTCAAACGCTGGTTTGACAAAAGAGTTAGGGTTAAGGCCTTCAGAATCTTAGATTTAGTCTTGATGTGGGACAAAGCACATGAGAGGAAGGGAGATCATGGTAAGTTTGATAAACTCTAGATAGGTCCCTTCCAAATTTTAAAAATTTTAGGAGACAACACTTATAGGCTTAAAACCTTGATAGGTGAGGATGTTCCATTACCAATTAATGGATAGTTCCTTAAACATTATTTCCAAGCCTAAGTTAGCTTCATGACAATCATGTGTATCATAGTGTGTATATTTGTATACTTGTTTGTACAATTTTGGTTTTGTTTTTTTTGCTTGCTTGTTGAGTTTTGTTTTGGTTAGTCAAGATGATGTAGCTCATCACCTTAGAAAATAACTAAATTGTTAAGATGCAAGTGATGTGAACAAATTCATATATAGGTTATGACTCATTTTGAGAAGTACTAGTGATCAAGTCTGTGATATCTTTTCATCAGGGTGCCTTTTCTTGACCAAAGTGATTCTTTCACAATGACTCACCTAACAGCCTTGGGTTTGTTGAACACACAAGTATAGGTGTTAAGTGAAAAAACTAAAGTGACTCCCTTGCTATCAATGCAATCTCCAACCTAAATAATAAAGTGACCATACCTTGCACACTAAGCTTGCATGATGACATCAGATATATGGAGTATAAAATATTGAAAATTAAAAAAAAAATTAATAAAACTAGGCCATCCAAGTAACTCTACCGGGGCTATAGACGCCTGCTAGCAGTGGAGCTCTACTTAGGGGGATTGCATAGATAACATTGTCGGGGCTATGGACACCTACTGGTAGCAAGGTTCTATCTAGGTTAGCTATGAGGGATGCTCCCAAACCATGTAGCTTAACATTAGTTACTCATGTTTTCAACTTGCCTTCAAGATGCGGATAATTAATCATATGCACACACCTGATCCTTTGTTAGCATTGTTGCCATGATGAAAACTTTGTCATTCAGAAAGATAATGAGTGCTTATGCTTAGAAAGAGTTACAATACTATGTTAGAATATGATCACATCACTTGAATCATTGGAATTTGGTTATGTTCTTTGGTGGCAAGTTGTTGTGTGGTTACACAACATGCCCCATTTTGACTTGACAAAACAAGGACCCAACTTTTTTGCTGCTTTGGCTTGTGTTGTTTTTCTACTCTTCGGTGGTCTGGTAAAAGTAAGTCATGTAGATAACCCTGCAAGAAGTGGGATGAGATCAGTTTGTCAAAGTTAGTATTTCATATCATTAACCTCATTGTTAGAAAGAGCATAAAATTCCATACAAGTTTGCCTTTTGGATCACCATGAAATTCCTTAAGAGAAGAAAGTTATAACAAGTCAAAGTCTTGGTCAAACTTGATATTCCTAGGGGGTCATATTTCTAAACATCAGTCACCTTGTGTAAGATCACCCCGATGCCAGTTTATCACCCGATAATCACTTGGTCCCGAAACTCTGGACGTCAATTTTATGTGATGGTGGTATTTACCTGTCAAACAACTTCATATATTTTGTTGGGGTCATATTTTTGAATATCACCTGATCTTACAAATATCACCCTATCGCAAAATATCACCCCAGTGCCGATATGATGATGATGTCATCCAAACCCAATAAACAAAGAAAATCACCTTGACAGTGACGTCGTCATCCTTTTACCTCGCATAGGTATATTTCTAACGATCACCCCATCCAATAACATGTTGATGATGTCATGGTACTATAATGATAAAACCATGTCATCGACCTAATGACATCATCCAGATCTTTTCAAGGGGGGTCATTTTAGTTGCAAAGGTCACATTTCAAACATCCCCTGATATTAATTCATGACCTGATTATACATATGGGTAACCTTTGACCTCATCACCCGATCCTTTGCATCAATTTGCCACTCAAAGGCGGAAGGTCATATTACACAGAGGGGGTCATATTTTGATATCACCTAATCTTCTAAAGATCACCCCCTTCCTATTGCTTCGTAACATTTAATGGACATAAATGGAGTAGGTGGATTCCCGCTGACTGTGAATACGATATGAACACCTGGCAAACATCTATGGATTTTGTGCAAAAGATCAATGGTTTTAATTGATTTAACCTAGTTTTGCCCTAATCTGCCATATGAATAAGGTTAAAAGTAAGTTTCCAAGGTCATTTTCATTTACCTTATGATAGAAACAAGAATTTAAAGAGCAGAGAGTCAAACACTCATACAAGCTACCTGTAAACAGACATACAACTTGCAGCATAACGGAATGGGTGATCATCATCATTGGAGCCCCTTTTTTCATAATCATCAGCCTAATCTAAGAGATAAGTATTATCAGGTAAGTAATTAAAAAAAAACCCTCCTATTGTCATTTTCTACATATCCAGGTATGGTTTTTCCAGTAGTTTGATTCTGTAAGTATGCATATCATGAAGAGTTAATGAATATAAAATGCATGATGTCGTAAACATATAATGTTGTATGAATGCATATGATTATCAAATGGTAAGACCTGTCATGTTCATTATAGGAATCCATGGTAGACCTCGGGAAGAATAGGTCTGAGTATGAATTTCTTAAGCCTATGTTTGCTCAACCTGATGGAGTGCGGTTCAAGTATGTTGTTATCAGAGATACTCATTAGGCAGATACAGAGTTAGGGGCGTGGTCATCCCGACTAGATCATAATGAAGAAAATGACCTCCTAGAGGCAGTATATGTATCAGGATTGTGGAATGCAGCTAGATTCCCCTATGCTATGGAAACCCCTAAGCTGGTTGTGGAATGTGCTAGAAATTAAAACCCTCAAACCAAGCTGGTTGAGAAACATGGAAGGGTCTATGCCGACTTTTCAGTGAAGGGCATCACAACTACTTTTAACTTGCTAGTTGGAAAGAAGGTAGTCAGTGTGGACCTACATAAGTTGGAGATAGAATATGAGAATAATAAAAAGAATGAAAGGAAGAGGATATACCAGTGGAGGTCTAAGAATAGCACTTACACTGCCTCTGCCAAGTTGCTAGTATACCTCTACAAGTTTGATTTTGATGATGAATATCAGTATATGATTACCCTACTCAACAAGGTAACAGGCCAGCCTCATGCTGGAAACTTCAAGAATTGGATGTTTGGAATCATCTAGATGATCCTTAACACAAATAGTAAGCCATCATGGGCCAAGATCATTGATGATGCTTTGGATGACCAGATGAGGACCCTGGGAGGTCAAGAATGTACATTTTACATGACTTCATATGTTGTATATTCATGTACTTACAAAGGAACATTTGATGCACTAACTATAGTAGGTAAAATTGGTGGTGGTACAGATGATGCCCATATATGGGATCACTATCCTCAGTTAGAAAGAAAGAACTATCTCCTTAACTACAAATTGGTGAATGATGCATTTTCTATGCATCTGGTTAGAACAATGGAGGAGGACAGAACTAAAAGATTGAGCATGGAAGCTCAAGAACTAGTATACAGACATGGCACCTGGTTCATCTAGTTTGCCACTTTTTCATACATCAGGATAGAAGGATTTGAGGATCAGCCTCATATGCTACCTAGGTACCCCACAGATGCGGCAGTCCTGATGGAATTTTTGAGACAAATATCTACCATACTAAATTCATACAAAGTAAACAAGAAAATACCTCCAGTATTATTTCCAATAACTATGGGTTGGTACATGTGCCTTGATTCAGAGAGCATAAAGAAGGACATAGGAGGTTTGAACTTGATGTGCCTGCAGCCATTTCCATTGGCCAGATCATATGATCCCTATGGTAGAATGTAGAAAATAATGGGGTAGCCCATACATCAGAAACACTTAGAAGATTTTTGGATTGATTGTGAGGATGAGGTTGAAGTAAGAAGAAGGAAATATCAGAGGCTCACCCTAAATTAGATAAGGACATTTGACTGTATCCTAGTGCCTGCCTAGTTAAGGAAAGATGATGGCAGGACCATGTCAAATGAATATGAAGATAAAAAAGTGTACAATGATACCATCTCAGCCCCTGACCTAACACAACCTGAGGACCTTTCATTAGATCAGTTTACAGGTGGGGTGCTGCAGTTAACCCAATCATGGGAAAATGAACAGATAAATACACTAAAAAAGAGAGGTGTAGCCATCATAGTGGATAACAAGAGGAAAAGGTAGGAGATTCCTGATGAGGAATATGATGAATTTCTTGCTGAGAAAAGAAAATCTAATGGAGAAAGATTTCCTCCCTAGAAACAAATGAAAGGACCACCTAGAGGAAGGAAGACTAATAATGAACCTAAGGGGGTGATAATTGAAAGAATTGATAGACTAGCTAAAAGTGCATCTGTATCAGGATAGGCATCAGCCTCATCTGCACAACCTTTGATGGATAAACCAATAAGAAAAAGAATCTTGAGGTCGGCTGAAGATACTACAGAAGTACATGATAAAGGCCAAGCCTCACAACAGAATGTGGAAGAGGATATCCCTCTTGAAGAGGTGCCACTAAATAAAGAGCCTGCAAGTGATGACCCTATGGTGGTCACCAGGAAGAGGAGGGCGCCCCCAGTGGTATCAACACCTAAAAAACAAAGAACACATATGAGGGGTGAGATCAGGACATAACCTATAGTATTAAGAGGAGCTGGCAGTGAAGTATTTAGAAAAGAAATGCAATATGATGTGCCACTTCTGACTATCATCCAGTTCAGACTGAAAAAGCTGAGGAACAAGCAAAAGAAACCTCCAAGGCAGGTTAGGGTGGTCCATTCTCATTGGAAGAAACTGTAGACTTATCAGATGATGAGGTGGTGTAGAACGCCACTTCTTAGCAGATGGAAACCTTTTCTTCTAGTACCCATATGACCCCACATGGGACCCCATCAGCACAGATAGTGGTATTAGAAGAGTTAAAGCAAATGGAGCAAACAAAGAAAGAAAATAGTCCAGAAAGGGTAGCCCAACAAATTGGGCTTAATAAGTTAGTAGATCAGGTAACCAGCCCTTTAGTGATAGATCTAACATATAGGGAGGATGTAAATCTTGAAGATAAAGCAGGTACACCTAATATCATAGAGAATATTGAAGAAGCCAAGAAGGCAGAAATAGAGAGCAACGCTCTAGATACGGGTCAGCAACAACAAGAAATACCAACTGAGCCCAAGATCGTTGAGGTCCAACAAAAGGGTGGAGATGATAAAGATACATCATGTGATGATATCACTCAGACTCAAGATACATCAGGTCATGATGACCTTAAGACCCAGGAGGTCAATACATCAGGTGAGAAATAGAATATAATCCAAGATCAGGGTGATGTACCAGGCCTAAATACATAGACTTCCATAGAAACTGATATGCCTCAAGGTAGGAACATGATAAGGTGGATGAAATGCAAAAGGAGGGAGGGTAGGATCAAGTCCAGGATCATCATGCGGATATCCCATAGGATCCTCCCCTACAGAAGGAGATCCCTTAAGAAGAAGAAATGCAACAAGATCCCCCTCATGAGGAACATCATGAGGAAGAAATCAGAAAATCACCCTCTCCACTGAGAACAGAGACAGATACTAGAGATCAGAGTGGACATGATGGTGATGATAAACAACAAGGAATAGGAGATCAAGTACCTTAGTGGCTTGAGAAAGAAATAGGTATAGAACAAGGACTTGAGATTCCAGAATTTGATCTTTCTACCTTTTTTGCAGAAACAATCATGAAGCCCAAGAGGAAAGCTAGGTTAACCTCAGCTATTAGAAGAGATCCTGCTACAGGCAGAAGGACTACTCAGGTAGCGCTTCCCACTGTTGAAAAAGAGAAGGGTAAGATCACCCTAGAAGAATTCCAAATCACCACACTTGATTTGGGTTTTGTTAATGAAGACCAAGAAGGTCAAGAGGGGAAGGATATAATTGATTCTTTAACCCAAAGGGTAAAGAAAGAAAAGGAGAAGAATAAGCAGCATAAAGAGCACATTGCCCAGCTGCATGCATACATAAACGGGTTGATTAACTCTGATAGCACATCAATTGATCAGGCAGTCCCATTGACTATCATCTCTCAAGAGGAGGTTAATAAGCTAGACCTTATGAAGCATGAGTCAGTGGTCATGAGGAAATGGATGTTATCAGCACTCACAGGAGCTGAGGAAGTAGTGAGAGCCTCTTTGCAAAGGTGGAATTCTTTGAGCACCTCAAAGAAGAAAGTTGATAAAATGCAAAATGAGACCGGAAAGAGGTCATTCCAGCTAGAAAAGGCCTTAGGTACTCTAAGTGAAATAAAGAGGATTAATCCTTAGGTCCTAATAATTAATCAGGTGTTGAATAATAACACTGCCATGCTAGTGGATGTTTGGTATGAGGACATCAAGTTTGAATGCGATATACTGAAGAAGTGCAGTCATAAGCTGGAAATATCAGTGTAAAACTGTACAGTATGATGTCCTATGAGGCAAAATTCCTAGAAGCCCTAGAGGGAAAAGTAGAAGGGAAAATTGAAAACCAAGATGCAGACTTTTCCATAAAAGCTCTGCATGATAACTTTTAGCCGATGGCTGATGATCCTCTCACCCACCTGACAGAAGAAGCAATGAATAAGATCATGAGGATCAAAGTCAGAGTGGAGAATTATAATGAAACATTGAATAATAGGAAAGGTAAGTTAGAGGCCCTCAGGGATAAATTTAAAGCCAACAAGCATGCCATTACTAAAGCCAAAACTCAGGATGGCGGGGAGATTGATAAAATAGTGTAACTTATGAAAATATCAGGATGATAATGAAGGTCCATATACAGGGTGATATTCATCAAGGTGATGATGATACTAGAAGTGATGAAGAGCATGATCTTGATGATGAAGAAGAAGAACCTGAAGAGTAAATGAAGGGAAGCATATGCATCTGGTACTTCATGGAAAATAAGTAACCCCAATGGTTGCTAGCTGGCAACCTATGTCACAAGAGATAGTTGACTAAGTCAAGGAAGGAATATCTACCATTGATTTTAATTGATAAATCTTGACCGTAGGTCATTTGTAACCGCTCCCTCACCTTATTCTATAAAAGGTGTAGGGGTGCCTTATTTTGAAGATTCAGAAGCTTAGTTGAAATTTGATTTATGAAATATCAGGACCGATTTCAAAGTTGTTGTAAACATACATGTTTTTGCATACTTAATGAATGAGAAGACCATTTTGATTACAAATCATTGTAAATCCTAAGTAATCTATGTTTGAATTCTTGATACATGCTTTGATTAGTTGCATCCCTTAGAGTGCTTATCAGTCTGCATGTGTTGTCTTTATTCCTTATCCTTTGAAGTTTGCATTATCTATATTTGGCTGTGGAACATCCTTGTGAAAATATGGTTTGATTTCGTCTCTTCATGACTGTATCAAGTGTGTATGTTGTTCAATAGCTAAAGATTCACCAAAATTTGAAGTATTCTTTTTAAAATTTCTTTCAAGTTCATAACATTTCACCATCACAATTGCAAATAAAAAAGATTAGAAGCAAATAATCTAAAATATGCTGATATCTCATAGATAATTGGAAATACATAGCATATTTAGAGTTAAAGCATGTTAAATTGATAAACATCATGCAAAGATTCAAATACAGACACATTATTTTAAGAAATATACTATGTAGAATAACCTTTTTATGTAGCATCTTTACAGGAAATAGAATTTACTGATTAACAGCAACACACATCAAGCACTGAGTAACGTCAGTAGATTATGAACTAATCCATGGAGATTTGGGATCATGAATTCTTTGAATCCATCGTATCTTTCAAGATGAATAAAGGTTGTTGTGTAACTTTTATTCTATGCTTGTTTATGACTAACATCATGATCAACAGGTTGGAGGGTTTAGGGATAAGGGATTAGGGTTTAAGGTATAGTATCAAGCCCATTGAGGGTTTAGGAATAGGGATAGCTTTTAGAGTTTAGGGATGAGGGATTAGGGTTGAGGGTTGAGGGACTAGGGTTGAGGGATTAGGTTTTAGGGATAGGGTTTAGGGTTTAGGGTTGAGGGATTAGGGTTTAAGGTATAGTGTTGAGGGTTTAGGGATAGGGTTTAGGGTTGAGGGATTAGAGTTAAGGGTTGAGGGATTAGGGTTTGACATTGAGGGTTGAGGGTTGAGGGTTTAGGGATAGGGTTGAGGGTTGAGAGATTAGGGTTAGAGTAGAGTGTCAAGGATATAGGGATTAAGGATAGGCTTTAGGGTTGAAGGTTTAAGGATTGAGGGTTGAGGCTTTAGGGCTAAGGGTTAAGGGATTAGGGTTTAGTGATAAGGTGTAGGGTTTAGTGATAGGGTGTAGGGTTTAGGGATTGGGTGTAGGGTTTAGGGTTGAGATATTAGGGTTTATGGTTGAGGGAATAGGGTTTAAGGTAAAGTATTGAGGGTTTAGGGATAGGGTTTAGGATTTAATTTTTAAGGGTTGGGGGTTGAGGCTTTAGGGTTTAGGATTAAGTGAGACCGAGATGGCTAAGGATGGATGGAGAGATAGACAAGGAGTAACTGAGATACATAGAGAGGGGAGAGGTAGAGAGGTGAGGGGGAGAGATAAGTGAGATATAGAGAGGTAGATAGAACATGAGCTAATGGAACTAGAGGTGAGATATTGCAAAGGTGCTATCAAAGGTGAGATAGGCACAAATATTTATGAATCAATCTATAGTAGGACAAAACACGAGCACATTATAATGTGAGCACGTTATAACGTGCTCATGTTTTGTCCTGCTATAGAAATGGTAAAAAGGCCTAGACCCCCATGATCCAGGCCCACATGCTCTATTTTCATGTTGATTATGCACGTGTTCTGACAAAAAAAATGTGTTTTCATGCTGTTGGGAAGTTCACATGCACATTTTACACATTCTACTACCTTTGCATGAACTTTCCACCACCTTTTTTGCTTTTCCAACTTTAGAAGGAGGAAATAACATAGTTTTCACATCAAATTTGATATATATTTATTCAAGTTTCAATTTTTGTAGTGTTGCAATGTTAATTGTGATTTGATTTTAGGAATTGAACATTATAGATTGGTTAATAGTATTGTTGTTACTAATTATATTTGAGTGTTATTCAATTTACCATTGAAAAGGAAACAAGTGGTGAAAAACTCAAATTGTCGAGGAGTTTGATGCAAGAAGAAAAAAACACTACATAATTTGGTACTCTCTCCATTTGAATCTCTGTTTTTTAGGTATCTCAAGTCTTTACATGCATGTTCTTTACATTTTCCTTAATTCTATTTGAATGACTTTATCATGCTTTATCATACATGTTTATATCACTTGTATCCATTATGCATAATAAAAGACTATGTATACATATCTTGTGTTTATATAATAGACTATGTTTTAAATTAGTTCATGGTATGCATAATAAAAGATATCTCAAAGGTAAACATTAATTAAAATAGACACATTCCCAATCAAGAAAGTAGCCTACAATCTCACATTATGCCATGTATATTTTCTACACTTGGGCTCTTTAATAATTATGTGTAATAAATAGACCTTAACATACCATGATGTCAAACTATGCAAGAATAAATCCTTACAACATAATAAAAATACAATCTCAGTATTGTCTTATCATATTAACAAGTTAAAATACAAATGAAAAGGTGCCAAGATCATACAAGTTGCAAAAATCATTAGACAAAGGTAGTGTGAAGTCACAAAAATCATTAAAATACAAATGAATCAGTTTTTTATATCTTTCAGGTGTTTGCTCATGGTGAAAGGTTTTCTGCTACCCCAAAAATTGTTAGAAGGAGGCAGTGTAAAGTTGTAAAGGGGTGTAACTTTCATCCTACTCCTGATGCGACCAAACTGATTGTTCCAATGCGTCCGGATGGGTATGTTTAGGCTAGGCATGGTCTTGTTTTTCACCCAAACATGCTGAAACAGTCTGGGCTACATTATATTGATGATATCCCTGAAGAGTCCAAACTGCAAAAATGCAGAAATCTTTGACAAGATGTTACTCAAAAACTGTATCACTTAGAGACATTTTGTCTAAGGAAACACAATCATGTAGGGTCCCTCTATAATAACCTCTCTCACTTTTTTATATCTTTGAGGCATTTGCCCATGGTGAAAGGTTTTCTGCTGCCCTAAAAATCATCAGAAGGAGGCAATGTAAAGTTGCAAAGGGCTGTAACTTTCATCTTGCTCCTGATGTGACCAAACAGCCTATTCCAACATGTCTGGATGTGTGCATTTAGGTTAGGCATGGTTCTATTTTACACCCAAACATGCCAAAATAGTTCAAGCTACATTGTATCGATGATATCCCTAAAGAGTCCAAAGTATAAAAAGGAAGCAATCTTTGACGAGATGTTACTCAAAAATCGTGTGAATTAGAGACATTTTGTCTAAGGAAACACAATCACATAGGGTCCCTCTACGATAACCTCCCTCGGTTTTTTATATCTTTGAGGCATTTTCCCATGGTGAAAGGTTTTCTGCTACCCCAAAAATTGCTAGAACGAGGTAGTGTAAAGTTGCAAAGGGGTGTAACTTTCATCCTACTCCTGATGTGACCAAACTGACTATTCCAACATGTCTAGATGGGTACGTTGAGGCTAGGCATGGTCTTGTTTTTCACCCAAACATGCCAAAACAGTCTAAACTACAATGTACAGACGATATCCCTGAAGAGTCTAAAGTGCAGAAAGGCAAAAATCTTTGACGAGATGTTACTCAAAAACCATGTCACTTAGATACATTTTATCTAACGTAATGCAATCATGTAGGTTCCATCTATAATAACGTCTCTTAGTTTTTAATATATTTGAGGTGTCTGCTTGTGGTGAAAGGTTTTCTGCTGCCCCAAAAATCAATAGGAGGTAGTGTAAAGTTGCAAAGTGGTGTAACTATCATCCTGCTCCTGATGCAACCAAACTAACTATTCCAATGCATTTGAATGGGTACATTTAGGCTAGGCATGGTCCTTTTTTTCACCCAAACATGCCGAAACAGTCTGAGCTACATTATATCGATGATATCCCTGAAGAGTCCAAAGTGCAAAAAAGTAGAAATATTTGACGAGATGTTACTCTAAAATTGTGTCACTTAGAGACATTTCGTTTGAGGAAACGTGATCACATAGGGTCCCTCTACAATAACCTCTCTCTATTTTTTATATCTCTGAGGCATTTGCCCGTGGTGAAAGGTTTTCTGCTACCCCAAAAATCGTCAGAAGTGTTGGTGCCTGAATTGACTGTGAATTTCTAAGCAATTTTCATGCAGGCACCATCCCAAAATATCCAAAAAGTTCTAAGTTTTGGTACCCCTTTAGTGTTTCTTAGCATCTGCATCTCAGTTCTTGAGGAAGGGACCATCATGTTTTCTCCATCGGCATGAGTTTCTTTTTGTGTCTTCGAACTTCCGGTTTGAACTTGAACCCTTTGCTCAACGGTTCAAGGTTCAATAGTTTGATTCTTTGAGTTTCTTGGCCGCCGGTCAAGTGTTTTGTCGATGGGAGTATTTTTGGTGTTTGAACCTCGCCATTCAACCATCAGGTTGAACCAGTTCATCGGTTCAATGGGTTCGAGGGGTTGCTTTTATGTTGCCGGCTCAGTTGGTATTAGCGTCGAACTTCTCAGTTGAACCTCTCTTTTGAACCATCGGGTTGAACCGGTTCAAGGTTCAATGGTTCAAAGTTTTTTGTTTTTGGTCTTATCAGAGTGATCAACTTCATCGGCGAAAGATTTCTTGAGTGCTCCGATTGTTTTGGTCTGGCTGATGGATGTCCATCGGTGTGTGTTTGGTCATCGGTGAAGTAATTTTTTGGGCCGCCGATGTAAGGTGTTTGGCCGATGAGGTGTCATCGGCATGTGTCTCGCCAAGGGATGTGTGTATCGGGGTGATCGTTGTTATCGGCAGGCTTCATTTGTGTTTGGCCGATATGGATGGTCTAGCCGATGAGAGCTTGGAAGGTGTGTGTGGTCATCGACATGTGTCTGGCCGACCAAAGGGCAAATTCTAGCTTGTGGATGCATCGGCATGATGATAGGTATCAGCATAGGTTTGAGATGCTATTCCAACGGTGTAAGTCACACCAATGGAGGTGGCAAGCTGATGTGTTATCGGCAGGAGTTGTTATATCGACAGAGAGGTTTCTTGCTAGACTGACGGTGTTGGTCTGGGTGATGGGATTTTGGTGAACGCTTGTGCGTCGAGCGCGACAAAAGGCGCTAGACATTTGTTATACATGTGGCTATGTTTTTAAACTGCTGAAGTGGTCTCCGCACCTTGCACGTGGGATTAATCTGCCTGCGTATTTTGAACCTTCAGTAAAATGTGTTTTGGCGGGAAGTTCTTTTTTGAGTGTGCGACTATTTTCTCGGTGGCTGTGGGTGGTTGAGCCATAAATCACAACTGTAGCAAGGGTATGGATGATGGTACAAGTGATTAAATTGCCTGATTGTGAGTCAAGACTTCCAGATGGCGGCGCAAGGCTCGAGGCCTCCCTTGTCTGCTACATTGATGACTTTTGAGCGCCATTCTTTCTGATGGATGTATCTGGTAGATTTTTGACTTTTGGCTATGTAATTAATGCTGAGTACGCTTCCCTCTGGCTATTTTTAAGCAGGAAGTGTTACTCATTTTAGAGGTTGGATGTTTTCCAGGCTTTCGGCTCTAACTCTGAACATAAGGTGTTCACATTTTGAAAGGCATTTTTTACTACAGACTCGGTCCTTAGTCTGGTGTACTAGTCTATTTTGGCTTGTAAATGATGATTTTCTCTATGATGACTTTCTATGCAGATTGATTTTAAATGAAAAACACCTATGTGTGTATTGTTTCTGATTGTCTCCTATATGTCATCTGTTTTCCTTTCAAACAAGGTTGTCAAGGGCTTCTAAGTTTTTCAGTATATGCATACTATGTGTCTGATTTATTGCATCTGCTCAAGGAGTGGTTAAATAGGCTTTTGATTAGATACAAAGCAAAGTAGATTGCATCATAGGATCTGTTAAATATGATCATTAGTAATACTCTTTCTTGGACATGTTGTTGTTAGGCAGTAGCATTCTTCTCAGGTCCGGTGGATATGAATTAGTGTTGTCATGGGGAGACATTTACACTCTTAGATATGACTCTGCTGCCCAAATAAGGCACTGGTTTGGGAATCTATCTATTCAATGGGTCTAGGAAAGTCACATAACTCCAAACACCAATTCAAACCATTTCATCCTTCCACCTGTTAGTTGTAGGATTAGGAGTAGGAAACCCCTGCATGCTCTCATCCCTAACCAGACACATATGTCCAAGAATGTTGTCAATCTTGTGATTTGTTACACAAATCTTGGTCCATACATGAGAGTATTCTGCCTGTTGCTGTCAAGTTAAATCCTTCTGTCATTGAGCTACTCAAGGTCATACTTTTATCAAATAGGGACACCCCCCTTGGTGTGGTAGAACCAGAAGTGAAGGGGAGGAGCTCATGCAACCTCCTATATTTAGTTGGCTAAATCTGCCTGTACATTAGAACTGGCAAACCCTAATGTTGATTTAGAAGAAAAACCAACAAAAATGGTGACTCTGCAAAAAGATCTGAATGCACATGAAAGATAGATGTATGTGATGTGACAAAGATGTACATATTTCTGCATCTGAATGAGAAAAGGTACCTAACTCCTTCTCCTTTATAATTGTTGTTTTATTGCATAGGTTAGATGCTAGGGGAGGCTATAGGTCTTAGGAATGTAAAGGATGTCTGAAAATAGAAATTTCATGAATCCAAACATGTATACACCCATACTCAGTGAAAAGGGGAGTGATTTGTTGGATAAAAGAATAGAAGAGATGAAAAATAGGTTGATATTCTTAGAGGCTAGGCAGGCCCAATTAAATCATGATAACCTTGTTGTGTCTGCCAGTCAGAAAGCTAAACTTCTAGTCAGCCCTTTTGATCCTTTGTATGACCAACTGGATTTGTCATGGGTTGATTATAAAGTAGAAAATATGCCAGCTAGGATATACCATCAGATGCCTAGATTTAGTTGTCATAGTGTGTGTGATGGGAATGCACATATCCAAAATTTTCATGAGTTCATGGGAAAACATTCATTTAGAGATGAGGATATGTGGATGAGGTTTTTTGTTAGGCCCCTTGATGCAAAAGCAAAAGACTGGTATTTAAGCTTTCCAAAGAGATTTTTTACCTGTTGGGATGAGCTTGCTGACTATTTCAAAGAAGAATTTGCAAAAGAACCGGCTGATCTTGTTGCAGAATTGACGAAAATCAGAAAACAAGATGAAGAGCCATGTGTTGATTTCAGTCATAGGTTTGCAGTAGCCCTTTCACAGATCCCAGAAGTCTTCAGACCCGATAGTTTAGCCTGTGTTGGCATATTCTTTAAGGCATTTGAGGAGGGCTCTAGTGCATTACTGAGGGATTCCAAGGTGACAAGTATGCAGATGGCATACAAGTTCATATAAAACATAGAAAAAATTAGAAATGAGCATCTACTAAAATCCCTATCTCCAGGCCTTAGTGTGAGAAATGATTGTGAAGCTGCAAATGACCAAATAATTAAGGCATCATGTGCAGATAAAAGTGAAAATGAAAAGATATTAGTTGAGGATGCCAGTGAAAGGACTAATGAGGACTCCCATTAAAAGGTTGAGGTGTCTGACCATGAAAACAATAATGAGGCTGTGGACAGTAATGAGCAACTTTTAGAATGGAGCTGTGGAGACAATTGTGAGTATTGTACTCAGGACATAGAAGATATAAGCAAACAAAGAAACAGTCCCATGTGTGACCCATTGCCTTCCTTTCAAACACATGGAGATCATGAAGAGCAGTCAAAGATTGAAATAAGTGCTAGTGCAGAGCATGGTTGTTTTTTATTTGATGACTATTTTGCTTATGACACACAGGCTGATACTCCTCCACAAAGGGAATCCATTGGTGATGAAGATACATGCTCTGCTGCCCATGAACAAATGGCATACTATGATCAAGCTGATGTACTTGGATCACCCATCTTTGACACATATGATGATGAGGATCTATTTGAGTATGGTGAAGGTTTAGACACTATTTTTGACTTGGATTCTATTTCTCATCCTAATGAAAGAGGAAACAACATACATTAGGTAAGTGATTGTGAAAATGTGCCTGATTTGAAAGAGGTGCCAGAGCCTGATCTTTTCCAGTTTGGTGCCGCTATTGGTTGTGTGCATGATGTGCACAATTGTGAATTTGAAAGCTTTTCTTTTGAGAGGCCAACATATGAAATGAGATCTGATTTTCCTAGTTGTGTGGTGGACTCTGAGTGTTTCCTATTTTTAGTCCAGCTAGGAGATCATTTTGCAATGCATACTGCTGATGCAGATGATGACAAGTGTTACATACCATTTGAGTATGCATTGCCTGATACTTTCTGTATCCACTTGTTGCCTGATGGTGAGGGTCGCTTGCATAGGGTTGACAGTGACAAAATAAATTAGAAGGTTGAATATGCAAGTGACCAGGTTTGTTTGTGCTTAGATCATGGCATCATTCTCGGGCTTGACCTAGTGCATGCAGATGAAAACAAGGTGTTTGATAAGGGGAAATATTGGTTTGTCTTTTCTTGGTGGCCTTAGGCCATCAAGTGCTTTTGGTGATGCAGATCATTGTAACTTCATGACTCTATGCCCAATGGATAGGGGACTAGTCTGCATCCCAGAGATCTGGGGTTCTCGCTGCAGTCTTGCACCTACATGTCCCCAATCAGAGCCACTGTTGGTGCCTGAATTGACTGTCAAGTTTTGAGCAATTTTCATGCAGGCACCATCCCAAAATATCTAAAAAGTTCTATGTTTTGGCACCCCTTCAGTGTTTTTCAGCATCTGCATCTCAGTTCTTGAGGAAGGGACCATCATGTTTTCTCCATCGGCATGAGTTTGTTTTTGTGTCTTCGAACTTCCAGTTTGAACTTGAACCCTTTTCTCAATGGTTCAAGGTTCAATAGTTTGATGCTTCAAGTTTCTTGGCCTCCAGTCAAGTGTCTTGCTGATGGGAGTATTTTTGGTGTTTGAACCTCGCCATTGAACCATCGGGTTGAACAAGTTCATCGGTTCAATGGGTTCGCAGGGTTTCTTTTATGTTGCTAGCTGAGTTGGTATCGACGTCGAACTTCTCGGTTGAACCTCTCTTTTGAACCATCAGGTTGAACCGGTTCAAGGTTCAATGGTTCAAAGTTTTTTGTTTTTGGTCTTATTAGAGTGATTAGCTTCATCGGTGAAAGATTTCTTGAGTGCTCCGATTGTTTTGGTCTGGCCGATGGATGTCCATCGGCGAAGCAATTTTTTGGGCCACCGATGTAAGGTGTTTGGCCAATGAGGTGTCATCGGCATGTGTCTTGCCAAGGGATGTGTGTATCGGAGTGATTGATGTTATCGGCAGGCTTCATTTCTGTTTGGCCGATATGGATGGTCTGGCTGACGAGAGCTTGGAAGGTGTGTGTGGTCATCGGCATGTGTCTAGCCAACCAATGGGCAAAGTCTAGCTTGTTGATGCATCGGCATGATGATAGGTATTAGCATAGGTTTGAGATGTTGTTCTGACGGTGTAAGTCACACTGACAGAGGTGGCAAGCTGATGTGTTATCGGTAGGAGTTGTTATATTGGCAGAGGGGTTTCTTGCTAGATCAACGGTGTTGGTCTGGGCAATGGGCTTTTGGTGAAGGCTTGTGCCTCGAGCGTGGCAAAAGGTGCTCGACATTTGTTATACATGCGGCTATGTTTTTAAACTACTAAAGTGGTCTCCGCACCGTGCATGTGGGATTAATCTACCTGCATATTTTGAACCTTCAGTAAAACACGTTTTGGCGGAAAGTTCTTTTTTGAGTGTTGTGACTATTTTCTCGGTGGCTGCGGGTGGTTGAGCCATAAATCGCAACTGTAGTAAGGGTATGGGTGATGGTACAAGTGATTAAACTACCTGATTGTGAATGAAGACTTCCAGATGGTGGTGCAAGGCTTGAGGCCTCCCTTGTCTGCTGCATTGATGACTTTTGAGCACCATTCTTTCTGATGGATGTATCTGGTGGATTTTTGACTTCTGGCTATGTAATTAATGCTGAGTACGCTTCCCTCTGGCTATTTTTAAGTAGGAAGTGTTACTCATTTTAGAGGTTGGATTGTTTTTGGGCTTTCAGCTCTGACTCTAAACATAAGGTGTTCACATTTCGAAAGGCATTTTTTGCTACAGACTCAGTCCTTAGTCTGGTGTACTAGTCTATTTTGGCTTGTAAATGATGATTTTCTCTATGATGACTTTCTATGCAGATTGATTTTAAATGAAAAACACCTATGCGTGTATTGTTTCTAATTGTCTCCTGTATGTCATCTGTTTTCCTTTCAAACAAGGTTGTCAAGGGCTTCTAAGTTTTTCAGTATATGCATTCTGTGTGTCTGATTTATTGCGTCTGCTCAAAGATTGGTTAAATAGGCTTTTGATCAGATACAAAGGAAAGTAGATTGCATCATAGGATCTATTAAGTATGATCATTAGTAATACTCTTTCTTGGACATGTTGCTGTTAGGCAGTAGCACTCTTCTCTGGATATGAGTTAGTGTTGTCATGGGGAGAAATTTACACTTTTAGATATGACTCTGCTACCCAGATAAGGCACTGGTTTGGGAATCTGTCTGTTTAATGGGTCTAGGAAAGTCCTATAACTCCAAACACCAATTCCAACCATTTCATCCTTCCACCTGTTAGTTGTAGGATTAGGAGTAGGAAACCCCTGCATGCTCTCATCCCTAACTAGACACATATGTCCAAGATTGTTGCCAATCTTGTGATTTGTTACACAAATCTTGGTCCATACATGAGAGTATTCTGCCTATTGCTGTCAAGTTAAATCCTTCTGTCATTGAGCTAGTCAAGGTCATACTTTTATCAAATAGGGACACCCCCTTGGTGTGGCAGAACCAGAAGTGAAGGGGAGGAGCTCACACAACCTCCTATATTTAGTTGCCTAAATCTGCCTGTGCATTAGAACTAGCAAACCCTAATGCTGATTTAGAAGAAAAACCAACAAAAATGGTGACTCTGCAAAAAGATCTAAATGCACATGAAAGATAGATGTATGTGATGTGACAAAGATGTACATATTTCTACATCTGAATGAGAAAAGGTACCTAACTCCTTCTCCTTTATAATTGTTGTTTTATTGCATAGGTTAGATGCTAGGGGAGGCTATAGGTCTTAGGAATGCAAAGGATGTCTGAAAATAGAAATTTCATGAATCCAAACATGTATACACCCATACTCAGTGAAAAGGGGAGTGATTTGTTGGATAAAAGAATAGAAGAGATGAAAAATAGGTTGATATTCTTAGAGGCTAGGCAGGCCCAATTAAATCATGATAACCTTGTTGTGTCTGCCAGTTAGAAAGCTAAATTTCTGGTCAGCCCTTTTGATCCTTTGCATGACCAACTGGATTTGTCATGGGTTGATTATAAAGTAGAAAATATGCCTGCTAGGATATACCGTCAGATGCCTAGATTTAGTGGTCATAGTGTGTGTGATGGGAATGCACATATCCAAAATTTTCATGAGTTCATGAGAAAACATTCATTTAGAGATGAGGATATGTGGATGAGGTTTTTTGTTCGGTCCCTTGATGCAAAAGCAAAAGACTGGTATTTGAGCTTTCCAAAGAGATTTTTTGCCTATTGGGATGAGCTTGCTGACTGTTTCAAAGAAGAATTTGCAAAAGAACCAGCTGATCTTGTTGTAAAATGGATGAAAATCAAAAAACAAGATGAAGAGCCATGTGTTGATTTCAGTCATAGGTTTGTAGTAGCCCTTTTACAGATCCCAGAAGTCTTCAGACCTGATATTTCAGCCTGTGTTGGCATATTCGTTGAGGCTTTTGAGGAGGGCTCTAGTGCATTACTGAGGGATTTCAAGGTGACAAGTATGTAGATGGCATACAAGTTCGTAGAATACATAGAAAAAATCAGAAATGAGCATCTGCTGAAATCCCTATCTCCAGGCCTCGGTGTGAGAAATGATTGTGAAGCTGCAAATGGCTAAATAATTAAGGCATCATGTGCAGATAAAAGTGAAAATGAAAAGATATCAGTTGAGGATGCCAGTGAAAGGACTAATGAGGACTCCCATTACAAGGTTGAGGTGTCTGACCATGAAAACAATAATGAGGTTGTGGACAGCAATGAGCAACTTTTGGAATGGAGCTGTGGAGACAATTGTGAGTATTGTACTCAGGACATAGAAGATATAAGAAAATAGAGAAACAGTCCCATGTGTGACCCATTGCCTTCCTTTCAAACACATGGAGATCATGAAGAGTAGTCAGAGATTGAAATAAGTGCTAGTACAGAGCATGGTTGTTTTTTATTTGATGACTGTTTTGCTTATGACACACAAGCTGATACTCCTCCACAAAGGGAATCCATTGGTGATGAAGATACATGCTCTGCTGCCCATGAACAAATGGCATACTATGATCAAGCTGATGTCCCTGGATCACCCATATTTGACACATATGATGATGAGGATCTATTTGAGTATGGTGAAGGTTTAGACACTATTTTTGACTTGGATTCTGTTTCTCATCCTGATGAAAGAGGAAACAACATACATCAGGTAAGTGACTGTGAAAATGTGCCTGATTTGAAAGAGGTGCCAGAGCGTGATCTTTTCCAATTTGGTGCCGCTATTGGTTGTGTGCATGATGTGCACAATTGTGAATTTGAAAGCTTTTCTTTTGAGAGGCCAGCATATGAAATGAGCTCTGATTTTCCTAGTTGTGTGGTTGACTCTGAGTGTTTCCTATTTTCAGTCCAGCTAGGAGATCATTTTGCAATGCATACTGCTAATGTAGATGATGACAAGTGTTACATACCATTTGAGTATGCATTGCCTGATACTTTCTGCATCCACTTATTGCCTGATGCTGAGGGTCGCTTGCATAGGGTTGACAGTGACAAAATAAATCAGAAGGTTGAATATGTAAGTGACCAGGTTTGTTTGTGGTCAAATCATGGCATCATTCTCAGGCTTGACCCAGTGCATGCAGATGAAAACAAGGTGTTTGATAAGGGGAAATATTGGTTTTCCTTTTCTTGGTGGCCTTAGGCCATCAAGTGCTTTTGGTGATGCAGATCATTGTAACTTCATGACTCTGTGCCCAATGGATAGGGGATTGGTCTACATGCTAGAGATCTGGGGTTCTCGCTACAGTCTTGCACCTGCACATCCCCAATCAGAGCCACTGTTGGTGCCTGAATTGATTGTCAATTTCTAAGCAATTTTCATGCAGGCACCATCCCAAAATATCCAAAAAGTTCTATGTTTTGGCACCCCTTTAGTGTTTTTCAGCATTTGCATCTCAGTTCTTGAGGAAGGGACCATCATGTTTTCTCCATCGGCATGAGTTTGTTTTTGTGTTTTCAAACTTCCGGTTTGAACTTGAACCCTTTGCTCAACGGTTCAAGGTTCTATAGTTTGATGCTTCGAGTTTCTTGGCCGCCGGTCAAGTGTTTTGCTGATGGGAGTATTTTTGGTGTTTGAACCTTGCCATTGAACCATCGGGTTGAACCAGTTCATCGGTTCAATCGGTTTGCGGGGTTGCTTTTATGTTGCTGGCTGAGTTGGTATTGGCATTGAACTTCTCGGTTGACCCTCTCTTTTGAACCATCGGGTTGAACTGGTTCAAGGTTCAATGGTTCAAAGTTTTTTTTTTTGGTCTTATCAGAGTGATCAGCTTCATCGGCAAAAGATTTCTTGAGTGCTCCGATTGTTTTGGTCTAGCCGATGGATGTCCATCGGTGTGTGTTTGGTCATCAGCGAAGCAATTTTTTGGGCTGCCGATGTAAGGTGTTTGGCCGATGAGGTGTCATCGGCATGTGTCTCGCCGAGGGATGTGTGTATCAGGGTGATCATTGTTATCGGCAGGCTTCATTTGTGTTTGGTTGATATGGATGGTCTGGCCGACGAGAGCTTGGAAGGTGTGTGTGGTCATCAGCATGTGTCTGGCCGACCAAGGGGCAAAGTCTAGCTTGTTGATGCATCAGCATGATGACAGGTATCGGCATAGGTTTGAGATGCTGTTTTGATGGTGTAAGTCACACCGACAGAGGTGGCAAACTGATGTGTCATCGGCAGGAGTTGTTATATCGGCAGAGATGTTTCTTGCTAGACCGATGGTGTTGGTCTGGGTGATGGGCTTTTGGCGAAGGCTTGTGCGTCAAGCACGGCAAAAGGCACTCGACATTTGTTATACATGTGGCTATGTTTTTAAACTGCTAAAGTGGTCTCCGCACTGTGCATGTGGGGTTAATCTGCCTGCATATTTTAAACCTTCAGTAAAATGCATTTTGGTGAAAAGTTCTTTTTTGAGTGTTGCGACTATTTTCTCGGTGGCTACGGGTGGTTGAGCCATAAATCACAACTGTAGCAAGGGTATGGGCGATGGTACAAGTGATTAAACTGCCTGATTGTGAATGAAGACTTCCAGATGGCGGCGCAAGGCTCGAGGCCTCCCTTGTCTGCTGCATTGATGACTTTTGAGCGCCATTCTTTCTGATGGATGTATCTGGCATATTTTTGACTTCTGGCTATGTAATTAATGCTGAGTACGCTTCCCTTTGGCTGTTTTTAAGCAGGAAGTGTTACTCATTTTAGAGGTTGGATGTTTTTTGGGCTTTCAGCTCTGACTCTAAACATAAGGTGTTCACATTTTGAAAGGCATTTTTTGCTACAGACTCGGTCCTTAGTCTGGTGTACTAGTCTATTTTGGCTTGTAAATGATGATTTTCTCTATGATGACTTTCTATGCAGATTGATTTTAAATGAAAAACACCTATGTGTGTATTGTTTCTAATTATCTCCTGTATGTCATCTATTTTCCTTTCAAACAAGGTTGTCAAGGGCTTCTAAGTTTTTCAGTATATGCATACTGTGTGTCTGATTTATTGCGTCTGCTCAAGGAGTGGTTAAATGGGATTTTGATCAGATACAAAGGAAAGTAGATTGCATCATAAGATCTGTTAAGTATGATCATTAGTAATACTCTTTCTTGGACATGTTATTGTTAGGCAGTAGCATTCTTCTCAGGTCCTCTGGATATGAATTAGTGTTGTCATGGGGAGACATTTACACTCTTATATATGACTCTGCTGCCCAGATAAGGCACTGGTTTGGGAATCTGTCTGTTCAATGGGTCTAGGAAAGTTCCATAACTCCAAACACCAATTCAAACCATTTCATCCTTCCACCTGTTAGTTGTAGGATTAGGAGTAGGAAACCCCTGCATGCTCTCATCCCTAACCAGACACATATGTCCAAGAATGTTGCCAATCTTGTGATTTGTTACACAAATCTTGGTCCATACATGAGAGTATTCTGCCTGTTGCTGTCAAGTTAAATCCTTCTGTCATTGAGCTAGTCAAGGTCATACTTTTATCAAATAGGGACACCCCCCTTGGTGTGGCAGAACCAGAAGTGAAGGGGAGGAGCTCACACAGCCTCCTGTATTTAGTTGGCTGAATCTGCCTATGCATTAGAACTGGCAAACCCTAATGCTGATTCAGAAGAAAAACCAACAAAAATGGTGACTCTGCAAAAAGATCTGAATGCACATGAAAGATAGATGTATGTGATGTGACAAAGATGTACATATTTCTGCATCTGAATGAGAAAAGGTACCTAACTCCTCCTTTATAATTATTGTTTTATTGCATAGGTTAGATGCCAGTGGAGGCTATAGGTCTTAGGAATGCAAAGGATGTTTGAAAATAGAAATTTCATGAATCCAAACATGTATACACCCATACTCAGTGAGAAGGGGAGTGATTTGTTGGATAAAAGAATAGAAGAGATGAAAAATAGGTTGATATTCTTAGACGCTAGGCAGGCCCAATTAAATCATGATAACCTTGTTGTGTCTGCCAGTCAAAAAGCTAAACTTCTGGTCAGCCCTTTTGATCCTTTGTATGAACAACTGGATTTGTCATGGGTTGATTATAAAGTAGAAAATATGCCTGCTAGGATATTCTGTCAGATGCCTAGATTTAGTGGTCACAGTGTGTGTGATGGGAATGCACATATCCAAAATTTTCATGAGTTCATTGGAAAACATTCATTCAGAGATGAGGATATGTGGATGAGGTTTTTTGTTCGGTCCCTTGATGCAAAAGCAAAAGACTGGTATTTGAGCTTTCCAAAGAGATTTTTTGCCTGTTGGGATGAGCTTGCTGACTGTTTCAAAGAAGAATTTGCAAAAGAACCAGCTGATCTTGTTGCAAAATGGATGAAAATCAGAAAAGAAGATGAAGAGCCATGTGTTGATTTCAGTCATAGGTTTGTAGTAGCCCTTTCACAGATCCCAGAAGTCTTCAGACCTGATATTTCAGCCTATGTTGGCATATTCTTTGAGGCTTTTGAGGAGGGCTCTAGTGCATTACTGAGGGATTTCAAGGTGACAAGTATGCAGATGGCATACAAGTTCATAGAAAACATAGAAAAAATTAGAAATGAGCATCTACTGAAATCCCTATCTCCAGGCCTCGGTGTGAGAAATGATTGTGAAGCTGCAAATGACCAAATAATTAAGGCATCATGTGCAGATAAAAGTGAAAATGAAAAGATATCAATTAAGGATGCCAATGAAAGGACTAATGAGGACTCCTATTACAAGGTTGAGGTGTCTGACCATGAAAACAATAATGAGGTTGTGGACAGCAATGAACAACTTTTGGAATGGAGCTGTGGAGACAATTGTGAGTATTGTAATCAGGACAGAGAAGATATAAGCAAACAGAGAAACAGTCCCATGTGTGACCCATTGCCTTCCTTTCAAACACATGGAGATCATGAAGAGCAGTCAGAGATTGAAATAAGTGCTAGTGCAGAGCGTGGTTGTTTTTTATTTAATGACTATTTTGCTTATGACACACAGGCTGATACTCCTCCACAAAGGGAATCAATTGGTGATGAAAATACATGCTCTGCTGCCCATGAACAAATGGCATACTATGATCAAGCTGATGTACCTGGATCACCCATCTTTGACACATATGATGATGAGGATCTATTTGAGTATGGTGAAGGTTTAGACACTTTTTTTGACTTGGATTCTGTTTCTCATTTTGATGAAAGAGGAAACAACATACATCAGGTAAGTGACTATGAAAATGTGCCTGATTTGAAAGAGGTGCCAGAGCCTGATCTTTTCCAGTTTGGTGCCGCTACTGGTTGTGTACATGATGTGCACAATTGTGAATTTGAAAGCTTTTCTTTTGAGAGGCTAGCATATGAAATGAGCTTTGATTTTCGTAGTTGTGTAGTGGACTCTGAGTGTTTCCTATTTTTAGTCCAGCTAGGAGATCATTTTGCAATGCATACTGCTAATGCAGATGATGACAAGTGTTACATACCATTTGAGTATGCATTGCCTGATATTTTTTGCATCCACTTGTTGCCTGATGCTGAGGGTCGCTTGCATAGGTTTGACAGTGACAAAATAAATTAGAAGGTTGAATATGCAAGTGACCAAGTTTGTTTGTGGTCAGATCATGGCATCATTCTCAGGCTTGACCCAGTGCATGCAGATGAAAACAAGGTGTTTGATAAGGGGAAATATTGGTTTTCTTTTTCTTGGTGGCCTTAGGCCATCAAGTGCTTTTGGTGATGTAGATCATTGTAACTTCATGACTCTGTGCCCAATGGATAGGGGACTGGTCTGCATCCCAGAGATCTGGGGTTCTCGCTGTAGTCTTGCACCTGCACGTCCCCAATCAGAGCCACTGTTGGTGCCTAAATTAACTATCAATTTCTGAGCAATTTTCATGTAGGTACCATCCCAAATATCTAAAAAGTTCTAAATTTTGGCACCCCTTCAGTGTTTTTCAGCATCTACATCTCAGTTCTTAAGGAAGGGACCATCATGTTTTCTCCATCGGCATGAGTTTGTTTTTGTGTCTTCGAACTTCCGGTTTGAACTTGAACCCTTTGCTCAACGGTTCAAGGTTCAATAGTTCGATGCTTCAAGTTTCTTGGCTGCAGGTCAAGTGTTTTGCTGATGGGAGTATTTTTTGTGTTTGAACCTCGCCATTGAACCATCGGGTTGAACCAGTTCATCGGTTCAATGGGTTCGCAAGGTTGCTTTTATGTTGCCGGCTCAGTTGGTATCAGCGTCGAACTTCTCGGTTGAACCTCTCTTTTGAACCATCGGGTTGAACCTGTTCAAGGTTCAATGGTTCAAAGTTTTTTGTTTTTTGTCTTATAGGAGTGATCGGCTTCATCGGCAAAAGATTTCTTGAGTGCTTCGATTGTTTTGGTCTGGCCGATGGATGTCCATCGGTGTGTGTTTGGTCATCGGCGAAGCAATTTTTTGGGCCACTGATATAAGGTGTTTGGCCGATGAGGTGTCATCGGCATGTGTCTCACCGAGGGATGTGTGTATCGGGGTGATCATTTTTATTGATAGGCTTCATTTGTGTTTGGCCGATATGGATGGTCTGGCCGACAAGAGCTTGGAAGGTGTGTGTGGTCATCGGCATGTGTCTAGCCGACCAAGGGGAAAAGTCTAGCTTGTTGATGCATCGGCATGATGACAGGTATCGGCATAGGTTTGAGATGCTGTTCCGACGGTGTAAGTCACACTGACGGAGGTGGCAAGCCGATGTGTTATCGACAGGAGTTGTTATATCGACAGAGGGGTTTCTTGCTAGACCGAAGGTGTTGGTCTGGGCGATGGGCTTTTGGTGAACGCTTGTGCATTGAGCGCGGCAAAAGGCGCTCGACATTTGTTATACATGCGGCTATGTTTTTAAACTGCTAAAGTGGTCTCTGCACCATGCATGTGGGATTAATCTGCCTGCATATTTTGAACCTTCAGTAAAACACGTTTTGGTGGAAAGTTCTTTTTTGAGTGCTGTGACTATTTTCTCGGTGGCTGCGGGTGGTTGAGCCATAAATCGCAACTGTAGCAAGGGTATGGGCGATGGTACAAGTGATTAAACTGCCTGATTGTGAATGAAGACTTCCAGATGGTGGCGCAAGACTCAAGGCCTCCCTTGTCTGCTGCATTGATGACTTTTAAGCGCCATTCTTTTTGATGGATGTATCTGGCAGATTTTTGACTTCTGGCTATGTAATTAATGCTGAGTACGCTTCCCTCTGGCTATTTTTAAGCAGGAAGTGTTACTCATTTTAGAGGTTGGATGTTTTTTGGGCTTTCAGCTCTGACTCTGAACATAAGGTGTTCACATTTTGAAAGGCATTTTTTGCTACAGACACAGTCCTTAGTCTGGTGTACTAGTCTATTTTGGCTTGTAAATGATGATTTTCTCTATGATGACTTTCTATGCAGATTGATTTTAAATGAAAAACACCTGTGTGTGTATTGTTTCTGATTGTCTCCTGTATGTCATCTATTTTCCATTCAAACAAGGTTGTCAAGGGCTTCTAAGTTTTTCAGTATATGCATACTGTGAGTCTGGTTTATTGCATCTACTCAAGGAGTGGTTAAATAGGCTTTTGATCAGATACAAAGGAAAGTAGATTGCATCATAGGATCTGTTAAGTATGATCATTAGTAATACTCTTTCTTGGACATGTTGCTGTTAGGCAGTAGCATTCTTCTGAGGTCCTCTGGATATGAATTAGTGTTGTCATGGGGAGACATTTACACTCTTAGATATGACTCTGCTACCCAGATAAGGCACTGGTTTGGGAATCTGTCTGTTCAATCAGTCTAGGAAAGTCCCATAACTCCAAACACCAATTCAAACCATTTCATCCTTCCACCTGTTAGTTGTAGGATTAGGAGTAGGAAACCCCTGCATGCTCTCATCCCTAACCAGACACATATGTCCAAGAATGTTGCCAATCTTGTGATTTGTTACACAAATCTTGGTCCATACATGAGAGTATTCTGTCTGTTGCTGTCAAGTTAAATCCTTCTGTCATTGAGCTAGTCAAGGTCATACTTTTATCAAATAGGGACACCCCCTTTGGTGTGGTAGAACCAGAAGTGAAGGGGAGTAGCTCATGTAACCTCCTGTATTTAGTTGGCTGAATCTACCTGTGCATTAGAACTGGCAAACCCTAATGATGATTTAGAAGAAAAACCAACAAGAAGGAGGCAGTGTAAAGTTGAAAAGGGGTGTAACTTTTGTTCTTCTCCTCATGTGGCCAAAATGATAATTCCAATGCATCTGGATGGGTACATTTAGGCTAGGTATGGTCCTGTTTTGCACCCAAACATGTTGAAACAGTCTAAGCTACATTGTACCAGTGATATCCCTGAAGAGTCCAAAGTGCAAAAAGGTAGCAATCTTTGATGAGCTATTACTCAGAAACCATGTCACATAGAGACATTTTGTCTAAGGAAAAACAATCATGTAGGGTCCCTCTACAATAAACTATCTCAGTTTTTTATATCTCTGAGGCATTTACTCATGGTGAAATGTTTTCTTCTACCCCAAAAATTGTCAAAAGGAGGCAGTGTAAAGTTACAAAGGGGAGTAACTTTTGTTCTTCTCCTCATGTGGCCAAACTGATAGTTCCAATGCATCTGGATGGGTACGTTTAGGCTAGGCATGGTCTTGTTTTACACCCAAACATGCGAATATAGTCTAAGCTACAAACACTAACTAGTCTTCAATCTTCAAACACTACAAATACCATGATATCTTGCATAAAGCTATCTTTTAGCCTTTTATAAAGGCATGCCCATCAAATTCAACTGGAGAGAGATGACTATTTGTATTCCAAATTCCTTTTAAATACTAACCTTCCAATCCTTTTCCCACCCTCATATCAATTAAATATGACATTTGATTATGATTTGGCACTCGGGCTTATGAGAGTTTACCTGAGAGGCTGGTTGAGTTAGGTTGAAGGGCCGATGATCTAATAAATTAAAGACCCTTTAGTAGGTTGACTTAAGTGATATTAACCTATGATTATAAGTCAATATTAAATTAAAACAAAAGTGCACTTTACACATGACAGGTAATTGAGGGTTTTAAAGTCTTAAAAAAAGTAGATTCTTTTTAGGGTTTAATGCCCAATATGCAAACCCTAACTATCAATAAGAAAGAATTGAACATTCTAACTTTCATCTAGAGATATCTAGGACATTTCAGAGACCTCAAGGACATCAGAAGAAAGACATTAGAGTATGACACTTATCATAGGCTTAGGGTTCTAAAACATGAACAACTTCACATTTGAATCAAACTCATGACTCCCCTTGATAAATATAACTCTCCTTGATGATGACATTGAATTATGATTATGAAAGCTTGTGTCTTCTCTGACTTCTTATTGCATGATCAAAACCACATCCACCATGAACTTGAACTTTGCATTATATCAACCTTCCAAGATAGACCTTATCATGAAAACCATATTCACAACAAAACCTTGCATGAAAAAAACCACATCCACCATGAACATGAACCTTACATCATATGAACCATGTTTTTCTTATGCAACATCAACATGAACTGAGAGACCACCATATTCACAACATCATGCACCTCATGACCATCACCTACCTTGAATCACTGTATCACCTTATCAACATCATGACATCAACCTTGACATCAATGACAAACAACCTTGATCCTTTGACTTCAATGACAACCTTAAACCTTGATTGTTGATTACTTATGGAAGCCTATAGCCCCAATGTTATGTTGCATACTAAAATTAGGTAAGACTCAATGTACTCTCATAACCTCGCCTTATATGCAAGATGAATTACATTTAATAACCACAATGGTCTAAGCATATGATTTTGACTATCTTATTCAAAATAACAAACATACTCTTTGCATCCCAATATGGTATAATAACAAGAAATTAAGAAATATTTTCAATTGAGAAACTCATAAAGAATATGGATCAACATACTCATTTGAACATTTTCAATTGAGCAACTCATAAAGAATATGAATATTTTTTATTCAACATGATGATTCATTTTTATTTTAAATACAACTTTTATCTTTTAGTTCTAGAATGAGGTTTAGGTGATACTTGAAAAACAATAGTTGGCCTATTGGATCAACATACATCCTATGTAATACAATTGGACTTTAAATATTTGAAGTAACCATCTACAAATATCCATTGAAACATGGATTTATAATGCAAATATGGACGCCATCAATAAAAAAGATTTGTATTAACCAAATATCCATATAGGCATACATCAATACATGTTGATATAAGTATAACATATATACAAAATAGCCATATAGGCATACATTGTCTCCTATATGAAATACAAAATATATATCCTCAAATGCCATATAGGCATACAACAAAGGACCCCAATAAGCATTCATTCCATTCTGTTCGGTGAAGGGAATAGATCATGAGCAGCCCTTGATCTTCGGGAGGATGGAGACATGTATGAGGGTGGTCTAATATGAACCTGAGGGCTGCTCCTCCTATTTAGTTATTCATGGATTTGTAGTTGTTACAATAAAAGTATAGACATTAATATATAGAAATTACATTTTATAAAAAATGAAATATTTAACAAAATAATCACTTACTACTACCATATAATCTACCTCCTCATTTGCCTTATCAGTAGGATTAGGATGTGGTTATGTCATATCCTATAGAAACCATCCAGATGGAAATTAAACTTCAAATCAAAAATCATTTGATGTTTCAAAAATAAACAACTATAACAATGAATGTAAATTGAAATTTACTAATCTACCTCATACCCCTGTCAATGGCATGGAGCTATGAATCGTAGTGGACACACCATGCTCCATTGCCTTATGAAATTTGGGAGGTGTCTTCGTAGCCTGCATCATCTGAAAATAAAACAACATTATTCAATTATGAAACTAGAATAGTGATGCAAGTCATGGTTCCTAACATACACACATGTTCACCTAAACATGGAAGTACACACAATAAAGTACACTATGATATTCATTATCAACAATGCATCACTATTAAACAACTAGACACATAATACACATAATCACATTGAAGATTTTGCTCTCTTGGTGATATAATATAGCTCTTTCTTATAGATCTAGGGATGGAAGAAATTGAGCCAATAGGATTGACATAAGTTTGTAGGGGAAAGGGTTAGTGTAGATTTGAAGATTTTGGTTAGGGGTGACTTGTTGCCCCCATAATTAATACCTAAAACCTAGATGATATTCGAGTCAATCATATGTTATATAAGATGTCATAGGCTGATGCCCCTCTATAGTGTCATGTCTTGGGGTATAATTGGTGGTAATTGGATGAGATTATTAGAGAGAATTTGTTGAAGAATAGTTTTGAGGGGATCAACAAGCTTTGGTATACATGTATGGAAAATGTGGTAGCATAGACAAGGCAGTGAGCTATTTGAAAAGATGACTCAAAGACAAGTGGTCTCATGGTGATGTCCTGTCCTTGTCTATGTATCTGCTTCTCATGGCATTCCATGAGAGCACATTTCTTTGAGCCATTTTTTCAAATTTAACTATATTATAATTGAAATTTTTTCATCTATCAACATCTATCTATTAGTTATGCAATGTTTAATAATGCTTTGAGTTTGAAAGATGTGCAATGCATTGTAATCAATGATAGGAATATAAAATACAAAAATCTAATAAATATAATTCATTAATTAAACTATTTATTTTATTACCTCAGTGAAGCTTTGAACTACACCACCACTAGCAGGTGTTGCCATGAAATCTCCAAGATTAACCTATTCAACATCCAAAATTAGATATTAGAATACCATTCATATAACAATGCTATTCACATATAATATTTATAATTGTTTACTAGTTTCATACCCCGGCAGTAGATGTCATAGTGTAAAATGCAGCTGGAGTACTGATGATAACTACATCAATGCTATGACCCTAAAATTTTGTCAAAATCATCAAACTAAATTAGTTAATCTTGCATTTCAAAAATAAAATTTAATAAATTAAATTCATTAAAATTGCTAATATTTACTTGAGTATCAAGGTCAAAAGTCTCACTCAGGAGGATATCTGTCATCACCATCTGCTCAGCTATAGATGTAGCATGTGCACCTGCGTCCTGACTATCCATGGGGTCATAACCACATGGTAACCCGCAAGTCTGACAAGTATGGGGTGGAACCCTACTCCTCACACTATCTCCTAACCCATGTTGTGATGTTGGACTGACATGCTCTATGATGCTCTGGGTCAAGGCACTAATGGATAGAAGTGTCTCGACCTCAACACTCTCCTTCACAATGGAAGGGATAAACACATGCTCATGGGCTGGTCTGTTGATTACTCATCTCACTAGCTATTGTGGGTCAACACGTGCCCCTAGTCTATCTTGTGTTGACCCCCCACCTCTACCTTGAAACTCTCGCATATCAAAATAGTTTGGCACTCTATTGAGGACCAACTCGCAGTAGAGTTTCCTCAAAAAGTATTGTCAGACCTCATTATTGTTGCATGGAGGATGGTCAAAAACCATCCACCATCTTTAACCAGAATTGTCCCTTATCACTTAGTTGTTGAACTAATGGATAGGGAACCTCTTGCATGCTATGGGTGGAGGTTGATTTGTTTGTGGGTTTGTGAAAATGGAACACAAGTCCAATTTTGTAATTTGTAACTTTTTCACATCTTCATATGATAGCTTGTCTATATAATACTCTTTAAACTCTCTCCTCTTATTTGACCAACTAGATATTTGCTTGCTAATTGAATCTACATTTGAAAACATAGATTCAAGAGATTGAGCAAGCATGGACCTATGCAAGGTTGAAGTTGAAGGATCTTTCAACCTTGCAATTATGTCTTCAATTTCTTTTTTTTTTTTTTCAATTTGCCCCATTAGATTTTCTTGTGTTCCAAGGGCATGTTGAGGAATGGATGGAGGGGTTTGTTGTTTGAGTTGTTCTTCAATAGGTATTTTCTGTTTAGGATTTTATGGATTTTGAGGAGGAGGAGGATGAGGTGCATTAACATTTCCTAAAAATTAAGAAAATTTACATCAAAAATCAACTCAAACCTACCTATTTCAAAACAAATTTAGACAAATAAATAAATAAAACTCACTCCTTTGGCTTGCTCGACATCATGGCGGTATTTTGGTGATGAATCAGCAAGATTTTGGTGTCAAATTGGGTCTTCAAAAATGTGAGTGCACTCCTTAGGGTTTGTAAGCCTCGGGTGTAGAGAGAATAAAATAAATCAAATGAGTAGAAATGCTCCTTTTTATATATATAATTAAACATAACGTGCTCGGGTTATAACATGAGCGCATTATGGTTTGGTTTTGCCGAGCCTTAGGCTTGTCATTACCAAACCATAACATGAGTGCATTATAACATGCTCACATTATGTCTTAATTTTTTTTAAAAAAATGTTGGCCACTTTTTGGCCCCCCAACTTTTTATACTTACCCATGGAAGAATTCTAACTATTAAATATTTCAATATTTTTGGAAGCAAATGTTATATCAGGGGAGATGAAGATCTAGGGGAGCTTGATGTAAGATGTGATGAAGGAATTTTCCTTGGGTACTCTAACAAGAGGCTAAGAATGATTGCTGAGAGTACAAATGTGAAGGTTGATGAAGAAATATAGAAGATTTCAAAGGCAAATGATTGTGAATCAGATAACTCTTCTTTCGATGATGAAGAAGAAAAAGATAAAGAAAAGGAAGAGCACATTGAAGAGGAAGAAGCTCCAGTGAAGAATCTTGAAACTCCCAAGTACGTATAGAAGCATCACATTAAAGACTAGATCACTGGTGATAAGAGCAAAGATGTATTGAAAAGAGGGAAAGTTGTTGAAGAACAAGTAAATATGTGTTTAATTTCTAAAGTAGAACCTAAAACAGTGGTTGAGGCATGCAAGGATGAGCATTGGATCAAGGTAATAGAAGAAGAAATTCCTACTATTGAATTTTTAGAATATGAATGCATGTATACTAATAGTGACGAACTCAAGATTGCTCTTGAAGACCTACAGAGAACTGAAGAAGAAATCATAGATTTGAAGGAGAATGTCAAAGAAGCAAATGAATGTATCAGAAATTTGAGAGAGCAAGTAAAGAAGTTCAAATGAAGGCATAAGGAGGTCAGTGAACAATTGAGGTTAGCAAATGAATCCATGATTGGTCTAAAAGTACAAGTTGAAGAAAAGGTAAGAACTGAGGAATGTCTGAATTTAATGGTGAAAGGCAAATTTGAAGAATTACAAGGCTAGAGAAAGAAGTTGTGAAACTAAAATTAGATCTGGAGAAGGCAAAGAACTATGAAGAAACATTCAAGATAAGTTCTACAAGGCTTGATGAGATAATTGCAAGTCAGAAATATCCCAATGATAAAGAAGGCTTAGGTTTTAAAAAAGGTGAAAGTTCAAAATTAGGTCAAGCATCAAAAGCTGAAGACAAGAAGAACAAAGACAAGCAGCTCTAGAATTAGAATAAAAGAGCTAGAAGACCACTAGCCAAACAACCTAATGCTCAAAGGTACCCATCCTTCAATGGTTATTGTCATGCTTACAATAAATTTGGACATAAGGCTACACCTAATGAATCAAAATGTTCCATCCTTTTTTGGTTAATGCTTCACATGGAAGAAAGTTGGCCATAAAGCTAATGAGTGCATAAATCAAAGAATGAATGACTATAACAATGACAAAATGATTCAATCCTTTAATGGTAACTGTTATATATGCAATAGATTTGGGCACAAAGCTACTCAATGCAGATCCAGAATGAATGGAAGGAACAATGGTTAGAGGAATGTTGTGTGCTACAATTGTAGTAAGTTTGGACATATTTCAAAGTTCTGCAGAAGCAAAAGCATGAAGAAGGATATTCTGATAGAGAAGAAAAAACCAATACAAAAAATTGAACTGACAAAGATTAAGGAGGCAAGTAAGATCTAGATTAAGAAGGATGTAACAAAGGCTAAGAATGCATCAGAACTAGCTTCTGGTGCAAATGTTTCCTTTAGAAACTGAGTTGGAGGCTACCTCTTAGAGGGAGTAGGTAGTGGTGATGATGATTGTTATAGTAAGGGGGAGTAAAAGTTGGTACAATTTGATGTGTATTCCTAAGGAGTAGAATTCAGAGTATTTGAGAAAATTGTAAGTATGTGCAGTATCATAATTAGGGGGAGAAATATTGAGAAAGATGTGTCACCCTGTACCATTGATGTCAAAGGGGGAGAGAGTTCATGTGAAAAACAAAAGGAGAGAAAGAGAGTAAGATGTATAAAAGGAAGGCGGAGAGCAAGATTGGTGCAGATTTGTGTCATGACAGTTTTTCATATCATATGTTTCCATCAATGATAAAGGGGGAGAATGTTGCAAGTATGTGCTAATCAGTGTTGTCATTGATGTCAACATGTTTGTGTTGTCATTGGTGTCAACTGTATCTTCTAATGTTGCTGTTTGATTCAGCTATTGTGTTAAAGTGATTTGACTTCCTTGTAGAGGAGCTGATGATTTAGTAGATTGATCCTGTGGTTGGGTTTCCAAGTGCTTACAAGAAAATTTGACTAATACTAGAAACAATGTATTGAAGGAGTCTTTTGGCTTACATAATACTACTTGAGTTTTTCTTTGCATTTCTTCTATGTTGGAGATCCATGTGTGTGGTTTGGATATATTGTCAAGAAGTGTGTGAAGTTGTTAAATCTAGAATTTGGTGCTTCAAATTGTTGTGCAATGAAAATTATGTTCATTGGTCTAAGATTAGTATTTGACAATGTTACTAAATTGTGCACATGCATCTAGGAGAAAGTATTTTACTCTGCATTTCTCTATAAAATGGTTTTAGGTGTTGAAGTTCTAGATATGTGTTTATGAGGTCCTTATCTATCTTCATTCCAAAGGGTTTGTGATTTAGTGCTCTAAAAAGAAAGTTCTAGTGTTGCAGAGTTCTACAGTGTTGTTTGTAAGTAGTCTGTGAATTGTCTTCAAGTGAAATTTGTTGTGGTTAAGTTTTTCTATTTTCAAGTGACTTAAATTTGTTCATGGATGTTTCCAAAATGTGTTAAATCTTTGTGCATGTCTGGAAGTTATGGTTGCGATCGTGAAAGTGTATGATGAAGAATTTCTTATGTGTACACTAATTGGCCAACCTTGAATGTTTACATTAGTTGGTGAGTTGATTTGATGATTATGAGAGTGTTGTGTAGTGTTCTTGTATGGATTTAGGTCTGAGCTAAGATGTAAAGTGGTTTGCCTACATTCCTTTGTTCCATGGAATGTTTAGGTCTAGACCTAATTCAAATATTGTGTGCTTGTCGATCTTCGAGAATATTTCAAGGATTGAAGACTATGTTGCCAACCTTGGAGATTGATCTCAAGGTTGATGGTAGTATAAATAAGTGTCAGAAGTTCTTGTGTGTATGTGGAGTGTGAGGGATATGATGAATATGGTGAAAAGTTGATCAGGGAAGTAAGAACTTTCATGTGCTAGGCAATTGGATGTAGTGAGCAGAAAAGATGCCTACTATCTTTCCCAATATAGATGCAAAGGTGACGTTTATTGTGCTTCATTGAACTGAACCCATGCATGTTTTCGATGTAATTACATTAGTTCATCCTTGGAAGTGAGCCTTTTTCTTCTTTCTTCTTCTTCTGGACAATGAGACCTTATGAGTGACCCTATTTATTTTGTAGGAAGTGAGCCCTTTGGCAGTGAGCCTCTTGTAATTCGGTGTTGCTTCTACTCTATATTGTGATTTAATCCTCACCATGTTTTTTCCCTTTTAGGGTTTTTCATGTAAAAATATGGTGTTCTCTTGTGTATGGTGTTGATGTGTTTAAGTTTCTATTATCTGCATTTCATGTTTAATCTTCATAACAGATTAAGGGTTTAAATGAACTAATGTGAATATGATTAAGTCTATGAGGATTTGAAATTTTTGATACAACTGATTCACTGCCCCTCTTAATTGTCTTATAAATTCAATAACAACAGTAATAATTATGATAATAGAAAGAATAATTCCTATAAGAGGCCTCATTGTAACTATTGTGATAAAGATGGTCATTGGCCTAACACTTGGTACAAGAAGCAAAATTCTACTAACAATAAAAAACCTATTAGGAAAAATTATCAACAAAATCATAAGCCTAGTAATAATAATGCCAATCAATCTAGGTGTGATTTTACTTGTGCTTCAAATACTTCAAAACCCCTTGAATGGATTATTGATTCAGGTGTATCTCAAAATGTTACTTCTCATAAAGAGATATTTGAATCAATGCAACCTGACAACACTAATATTTCTCTTCAACTTGTTAATAATCATAGTTGTAAAGTTGAAGCAATTGGAGATGTGAATGTTCCTAATGGTAAGTTACATGATGTTTTGTATGTTCCTAAATTGACAAAAAAATGCTTTCAATAGTTAAGCTTTGTCAAAATTATAAGATAAAAGTTTATAAATATATGTGCTATGTGGTTGATCCAAATCAAAATGATAAATTTATTGTTAATGCTAAATTAGACAATGATAATTTGTTCAAGTTCTATGAGTTTACTACTTTTAAATACTCCTTACTATCTACCATATATTTTAGTGTTTGGTAGGAAATACTTGGTCATATCAATGATGACAATATTGCCTTGATGCAAAAATATAATATGGTAGAAGGATTGCCTAGTATTGTTCCATTTACAATTGTACGTACAGGATGCATGAGCAGTAAGATGCATAGGGATCCCTTTCTTAAAGGCCAAGCATAGAGGGCAAATCATAAGTGGCACCTTGTCCATAGCAACCTTTGGGACCCTTGGAAAATGAATCCATCCAAGGATCAAGGTATACACTTACTTTTGTTGATGATTATTCAAGAAGAACATGGATCTATTTTCTTAAAAACAAGGATCAAGTTCTTGATCTACTTTTGTTGATTTTCATAAATTTGCTGAAAGACAATATGGTTTTGAACATAAAATGCTTAGGACTAATAATGGTATTGAATATGTGAATAATGTTTTTAATGGTTATTCAAAGTCCTTTAGTGTTAAACATGACCTAACCATTCCTTATACACCTCAAAAAATGGTGTACTGGAAAGGAAGCATAGAAGTATTGTTGAAATGACTAGATGTATGTTACATGTTAAAAACATGTCTTATAAATTTTAGGCTAAAGCTATGTTTTGTGCTACTTATATTATTAATAGAACTCCAACCAAAGCCTTAAAGGATATAACTCTTAAGGAGGCTTGGTCTAGTAGGAAACCTAATCCTAAGCACTTAAGAATATTTGGCTCTGCTTTTGCCCATAAACCTAAACAAAAAAGGCAAAAATTAGATTCTAAATCTTCTTCTCAAAATTTTGTTGGGTATGATGAGAAATATATAGCTTATAGATTTTATAATCCTCTTACTAATAATTTTAAAGTTGCTAGAGATGTATGTATTTTTAAAAAGGGAGTTCACGATTGTTCTAAAGTTGTTAACAATGAATCTTCTCAAAACAATGTTCTTGTTATTGAGGACAATCCTCTTTCTTTGCATACTTCTTTGAATCCTTCTAATACTTCTCTTAGTCAAAGTTATAGTGAACATGATGAATATTTTCATGATGATTCTTCCTCAAGTGATGATACTCCTACATCTAAATGTATGCCTAAATGGTTTAAAAATTATGTTCAAGAAAGTGATGATATCTTAACTAGAATGGATAAATCTAAGGCTAGAAAAGCAAACTATTGCAATTATGATTTAACGTCTAAAATTATGGATATTAATGATCCACAAAGTTATGATCAAGATAAACATCAATCTTGTTGGGAAAAGTCTATGCAAGATGAATATAATACTTTGACTTCAAATCAAACTTGGGATCTTGTACCTTTATCTCATGGAGGTGATCCCAATGATGGGAGATATAATTGTGGTTATTGTTTCTTTGTTGGATTAGGTGCAATATCATGGAATAGTAAGAAGCAACAATCCACTTCTCTTGGCTCTACCGAATCTAAATAGAAAGGTTGTACTAATGCATCTAAAGCAGCACTATGGTTAAGAAGATTTCTTGAAGAATATGGTCTACCTCAAAAGGATCCTACTCCTTTGTATTATGATAATCAAAGTGTCATTTCCTTAGCAAAGAATCAAGATTTTCCTGCAAGAACCAAGAATATTGCTCTTCAACATCACTTCATTAGAGAGAAAATTAAAGACAAACAAATTACTCTTTTGTATTGAAAGGGTGAAGATCAAGTTGCAGATATTCTTACTAAACCCCTTTGTAAAGAAAAATTTATTCATCATTGTGAAAATCTAAGCTTGCATCCCATTGATGGATTTGATGTAATCTCCCCAAGTAAAGTTTAAGGGGGGGGGGGGGGTTTAGAGATTAATCTTTACTTTGTGAAGATTATTTATTTAGCAGCAATGGAGTCTGTGAGGTTGCAGGGATAGGTACAATAGTTACTATCATAGGTAGTGTGGCTGCAAGGACAATTAGCACAGGCATAGGGTGATGGACAAATTGCTCAGCTACAGGCCTAGGTATTATAGTTGTAGGGATAGGCACAAAAGTACTAGCACCTGAGCATGATCAAGCACACCAAGCACTAGGGCCAGGGATGGATGACATGCTTAGATCAGTGTAGCAATAGGTCTATGAGGTCAGGTGGGAGGTCCAACACTACCGTACACTGTATGAGTGCCTGGTCCCTACGAGATAGAGAGAGATTCCATAGTCGATCATGGCCTTTAGAGTCGAGGAGGACTGGATAGTCAGAGAAGTTAGTGCAACAAACATTACATGGATATGTAGTGTAGCTGTAAGGACATCTAGCACAAGCACAAGATAATGGGTGGATTGCATAGCTACAGGCCCAGGTATTGCAATTGTAGGGATAGGTGTAGTGGTACTAGGAGTGATTAGGAAAACTAGGTACTAGGGTCAAGGTTGACTAACATGCTAAGATTAGTGCAGTAGTAGGTCTATGAGGCTGGAAGGGAGGCCCAACACTACTAGATGCTATATGAGTGCTTGGTGCTTGCAAGATAGAGCGAGCTTCTGGAGCCGATTAGGGGCTGAAGGCTCGAGGAGGACTGGCCAGTTAGGGGGTTAGTGCAATAACCTTTACAAGCATAGGAACCAGTACCTAGATAGGCAAGATAGTTCTACCTAGGGTTTGTAGACTTTAATTTTTTATTGTATATATGTATTTTGATGATTCATCAATACCTTTGTATCATTATCATTTCTTGATGTATATATGATATGAGACTTGCATGATGATATGGACTGTGTTTATGTGTTTTATTTATGTTTATGGATTATGATATGGTCTATGTATGTTATGATTCATGATGTATGATATGAATGTATATGCAGGATATGGATTATGTATGTATGCATATTTATATGGATGCATGACTATGGTTCATTGACATGTAGGATGATATGATTTGATGTGTAGATTATGGATATACAATATGATTGATGATGTGTCTGATACAGAGTTTCCGTGATCTATTGGTCTTTGATTTATTGTTGATGTGATGATTTATTTATATTGATGTATGATGGTATGTATGTATGTGATGGTGATTTATGATGTGGATTATATGTATGGTGAGTTATATATGATTTGGATGATGTAGGTTATGGATGTGATGGATTTATGACATGTGTAGATGTATGGATTAGGATGTGATGATGATTTTGATGTTGCATATGTATGGATTATTATGATGTGGATGTATGGATTATGACATGGATTATGTTGATGTTGTGGGTGTATGCATGTAATGGGATGAAATATATTTAGATTAATAAAAATATATTATGGATGCTAATGAAATGGATATATTTAGACTGATAAACATATATTATGGATGCAACTAATAATGAAATGATAACATACTAATGATAATAATGATAATTGTAATGATAATGACAATGGACAATGAATAATGTTAGTAGATAATGACAATAGTGATAAAGGTAATAATGATAATGGATAATGAATAATGGTAATAATGATAATGGATAATGATAATGACAATGGATAATGGATAATGATAATGACAATAGTGATATTGGATAATGACAATAATGATTAATGGATAATGATAATGGTAATGGTGATAATGGATTAAGATGATGTTTAGGGTAAAATTTGGATTTGTTTATGTTTAGTGTTTAGATGTTTGAATCTTCCTTTCACCCTTTACATTCAAGGACCTAGGGTCGAGTGGCAATGCACTAACATACCCTAGGTCGCTATGAAATGTAGGGAAACTTGGATTAGGATGTTTAATTATCAATTTTCCTTCTCTTATGCTTAATTGACCATTAAAACCCTAATTTTGCAAATATGACAGTAAATGGATGAATTACAACAAAAGTTCTTGTAAAGAGATGTAAAATGCCAAATCACAGAGTACCTATTTTTAGGGTTCTGAGGTGGAAAAGTTAGGGACATGTTGATCATGATGTTAGTCATTCACAAACATAGAATAAAAGTTACACAACAACCTTTACTCATCTTGAAAGATACGATGAATTCAAAGAATTCATGATCCCAAGTCTCCGTTGATTAGGTCTTAATCTACTGACGTTACTCAGTGGTTGATGTGTGTTGCTGTTTTCCATTCAGGGGCCTTACGTGTTTCTGCAAAGTTCATCATCATTATCTTCAAATATCCTGCTCTAGATGTTTGCTCTGCATAAGTCTCCAACAATTCTACCTCTGCACTGTAAATTTAGTCAAATAATGTGCCTACAGGCTGATATTTGCATGATTTCTACCATTATTTATGATTCTTGGCATGATATTTCCAATACTACATGCATTTAACTCAAATATGTTAATGATTTTCAGTTACCTATGGGATTTCAGCATATTTCTCTGTTTCTGCTTGTTATTTATCATGATTTGCAGTTATGGTGATGAATTTATGAAATTGAAAAAAGGAAAAGGGTTAAGAAATGAGATTCCCAAAACTACTTGACTTAGATCACTGATTCACATACAAGCTCCCATACATGCAATGAAAAGAAGGAAAACTAGAAATCATACTTCACCAGGACATTCCACAAATCCACATGATCTAGTGCAAATCTTCGAAGGAAAAGTTGACAACAACATGTAATGAAATGAAAGCGCTTCCAATTGAACACAGCATTCACCAGTACATATCCAGAAATCAACAGAAAGATTACGTAAAATTTACAATTAGGATGTAATCTGGAACTTCATATCCATTCAGTATGCTCAAGAACAGGTACATTTACAGTGATCTGAAGAAAGAACCTTGACATTTCAACAATTCTATCCTCATTAGTCTCAGTAATCCGATCTCTTAATTGATTCTATAGTAATTGACTTTTTGCGCCAGATGCGTCTGTGTATTCTAATGTATTCCTCCCTATTTGATGACAAGCTCTGGCTCTTATATAGAACAACTGCCAAAAAATGGTTACAATGATCCAAGGATCAAGATCCTCTCATAACAAACAACGGTCCAGATGAAAAGCACATGCTTCGTCAGTTGGCAAATGCACAGCTGGCACAGAATATTCTAGCATCTTCAACTTGATTCAGTCTCCAGCTGGCGAACAACATATTTGACAATATCCTCCTCATTTCTGGCTCATGTTGCCTCCATGCGCAACTTTGTAATGCTCAGCTTCAGCAGCAGCATCATGACTTCAATGCTCAGCTTCAGCAGCAGCATCATGACTTCCTGCAAATAAACAGACAAACATTAAGTTCATCATCATGTGGATAAACAACAGGGAGTAAACATTTTATTAAACATACCTCCCAATGTGCAGCTACAGGCAATCAGGCTTTACCTGTGGAAAATATGCACTAAATGCATAAACAGCATAAAACAACCAGGTCAACCCTTGTTGACCAAAATCAGGCAGTCGGGCTTTTAAATTTCTATCGTTTCAAATTTTCCCGCCCATTTCCATGTGTATCGGGTTCAAATATGATCATGCATGTCAAAATACACAAGGAAATAACCGCTCTTAACAAATTACTTCACATCTGGCTTTGCACGCTCTGTTTGTATGCTTCGGGTCATCATCATATTAGCATCGGTGTGACCACATATGATCAGGGTGACAAATTTAGACTCGGTCGACGGCAACAGTTATACCTACGCCAAAAATCATGATGATGCCCAACTCTATGTCTTGTATCTAGCCGCAGGATATCATGAACTATGATGCTCCTCCTTTCCGAATGCTCTGATGAAAAGCACATCAGGATGTTTCGTTTCTGCATATTGGGGAAAGAAAGACATCATCATCATCATCATCATGAAGACAAACAGGAGGTTTAGAATATGATCCTGCTGCTGAGGAAAGGAATATGATGGTGACGTCATCGTCATATTCGGGCCTCATTAAAATGCAAAGGATGACGTCACCGTCATGTTTCGTTAAGATCAGGGGATAAATGCAAAATCGGGTCACCTCAGGAAGATGATCAGGTGGTGCATGTAAAATGACCCCTTTTCGGCCAAGGTAAACTGCTCGGAAGATCAGGATGATGATGATGATCATCATCATCATATCCGTACTAGGTGATTTAAAATATGATCCTGATGAAGGTCCAGGTGACGTCATCAGGATATCCGGGGCCTTTGTTAATCTTCGAACATGACGTCATCGTCATCATCATATGGCGAACAGGATCATGCCTTGGAAAATATCCTGCCGAAGGAGAAAGGTGATGGTGACGTCATCCTGATATTTACTTCTTTGTTTATCAGGTCGGGATGACGTCATCAGGATATTTGCAAAAGGTTATACTTCTCGGCAGGAGGATATTGCGAAATGTCGGGTAAACAAACAAGATCATGATGATCTTGTCAACATGACTTAGGAGTGAAATATCGCCCTCCGTTTTTTGAAAGATAAGGTGATCATCATGATCACGCAAAAGGAGATCAGGAGAATATTACGAAATGTGATCCTGCCCTGAAATATCATGATGATGATGATCATCAGGACTTTGACGTGCGCGTGCAAATTATGCAGATGGTGGGTTTCTTAAGTAGGGTGATGATGATCATCATGATGCTCGCGATGTGCCCAAGGTTGCTTGACGGGTAAAACACACTATTACTTAAGATTGACGTCTGGATGTTTCGGGACTGCATGATTTTTTATCAGGTGATAGAGTAAGATCATGATGATGACCCTTTGCGATACAAAAAGACCGCTCGACGGGAAAAGCTGACTACGACTTAAACTTGACATCCAAATATTTCGACCTCAGGATACTATCGGGGGGCTTTTCAAATATCATGATGATGATGTTCATACAGCAATTACCAGGTTTGACAAAAACTTTGACTGTGCATAACTCCCTCATATGGATGAATTTTCGACTGATGTAAAAGGCAAACCTGCATGGAATTTCAAGCTCTTTCTAACCATGAAGTCATAGAAACAAAATATGAACTTTGACAAACTAACCTCATGATGATGACCTACCTCATCCTGACCTTCATGATGATGATGCCCCTGACCTATTTTTACCAAACCGCCAGAAAGCAGACAACACAAACCAGAACAAAAGTTGGGTCCCTGTTTTGCCAAGTCAAAATGGGGCGTGTTGTGTAACCACACAACAACTTGCCACCAAAGAAAATAAACAAATTCCAATGATTCAAGTGATGTGATCACATTTATCTATAGTGTTCTAATTCTGTCTAAGTAAAATCATCATGATCTTTGAATGATAAAATTTCATTATGGTGATAAAGCTAACAAAGGATCAGGTGTGTGCATATGATTAATTATCCTCATCTTGAAAGTAAGTTGAAAACATAAGTAACTGGTGTTAAACTACATAGTTGGAGATCATCCCTCATAGCCAACCTGGATAGAGCCTTGCTGCCAGCAGGCATCTATAGCCCCGGCAAGGATATCTATACAATCTCCCTAAGTAGGGCTCCACTGCCAGCAGGCATCCATAGCCCCGGTAGAGTTACTTAGATGGCCTAATTTTATTTCGTTTCTGATTTTCCTTTAAAAATTTAAATTTGATATCATCATGTCAGCTCATTTGTACAAGGTGTAGTCACTTGCAGCTTTAGGTTGGAGATTGTATTGGTAGCAAGGGAGTCCCTTTAGATTTTTCATTTAACACCTATACTCATATCTTCAACAAACCCAAGGCTGTTAGGTGTTTCATTGTGTTTGATTCACTTTGGACAAGAAAAAGTACCCTGATGAAAAGACATCATAAACCTGATCATGAACATTTCTTAGAATGAATCATAACCTATATTTAAACGTGATCTCATCACTTGAATCCTAACAATTTAAATATTTTCTTAAGGTGATGAAGTGCATCATCCTGACTTACCAGAACAAGGTCCCAACCAACAAAACAACAACAACAACAAGCAAACTGCACAAACAACTATACAAATATACAATATGATACATGAGACTGTCACGAAGTCACTCAGGCCTGGAAATAATGTTTGAGGAATTGTCCATTGACTGGCAACGGGACATCCTCACCTGTCAGGTTCTTAAGCCTATAAGTGCTGTCTCCTAAAATTTCAGAAATCTGAAAGGGACCTATCCATAGTCTATCAAACTTACCATGATCACCTTTCCTTTCATGGGCTTTATCCCACATCAGGACTAAATCTGATATCCTGAAAGCTTTAATTCTGGCTCTCTTGTCAAACCAGTGTTTGACAACAGCCTGATGTTTTGCAAATTGGTCAATCGCTTGACTTCGTTTTTCTTCCAGATGCATCAACTGAAGCAACCTGACTTCCTGTTTATTATCTATGCCTAGATAGTCTTGGGCAAACTGCAGAGTAGGAATTTTCAAGTTTACAGGGAGGATGGGATCTACCCCATATACTAGCTGGAAGGGTGAGTTTCCCAATGCAATTTTCATTCTAGTTCTGTCTACCCATAAGGCATATTTCAGAAATGAGTTCCATTCCCTGGGATTTTTCTCTATCAATTTTCTTATGATACTCAGTAAATTCTTATTGGTGGATTCTGCTAATCCATTTCCCTGGGGATAGTAATTGGATGAGAACTTAAGTATGATCCCATGATCAAAAGCCCAACTTGACAATTTAGTGGAAATGAAGGCAGAACCATTATCACTTACCAATGCATAAGGAATTCCATACCTGGTGACAATGTTGCTTTCCAGAAATTTAATGACATCATCAGCAGTACAAGTTTTGCTGCTGATAGCCTCAGTCCATCTGGTACAATAATCAGTAATTGTTAGGACATACCTCTGGCCTGAAGAAGACGGAGGATTGATCGGTCCTATGAAATCCATGCCCCACTGTGCAAATGGGCGCTCTTCCATCACTGGCTGCAATGGTTGTGCAGCATATTTTTCTCTGTTGGCAGCAACCTGGCAAACATGACAACATTTAACATGATCAGCTGTGTCTTTAAAAATTGTAGGCCAGTAATATCCTGCTCTGAGGATTGCATGTGTTGTGGCCAACGCTGATCCGTGGGCAGTTCCAAACTTGTCATGTAACTCTGTCAAAACTTTATTGGCTTCTGGTTTCTCTAAGCATCTCAGGTATATCCCTTCATAATTCTTTTTAAACAGGGCTCCTCCCTTCATCATATACTTCTGGGATCTTATCTTTAAGGCTCTTCTCTGTGAGGCTTGCATTCCTGAAGGACATCTTCCCATGATCAGGATGTGCCTGATGTCTGAATACCATTCTTTATTGTCTTTCTCATCTATCACATACTGTTGACTGATGATGTTTGGATCAGTTTCAGATATCATCTGGCTCAGAGCTTGTCCTCTTACCAGCTTCATTGGTATGATCTCCATGTCATATTCTTGTAATACAGTAATCCATTTGGCCCTTTTTTCACCAGGTTCACTCTGCATCAGCAGCATCTTTACTGCTGCATCTGGTACCACAGCAATCACTTTGCTTCTCAGTATATAATGTCTGAACTTTTTTACTGCTCTGACTAATGCAAGTGCCTGTCTTTCAACATCTACATATCTCAACTCAGCATCCCTGAAAGGACAGGTCATGAAAGCGATTGGTTTCTCTTCTTTATCTTCATTTCTTTGAGTTAACACTGCTGCAGAAGTATGTTCTGAAGCAAATGAGTAGATGTAGAAATCTTTTGTATAATCTGGACTAATGAGGACAGGAGCATCCGAAATGGCCTTCTTTATATCTTCAAAGGCAGCTCTGGCTTCTGGTGTCCAGTCAATTTGTGCATCTTTTTTCAACATGGCATTCAGTGGTCTGACAATCTCAGCAAAGCCGGTGATGAACTTCCTCACAAAATTTATCTTACCAAAATAAGATTTAAGTTCCTTTTTGCTTCCTGGAAGTGGTAACTTCATAATGGATTCCACCCTGTCAGGATCAATGATAATCCCATCTTCTGTGATCAGGTGGCCTAGTAACTTTCCTGTTGTGACCCTGAATATGCACTTCTTGGGATTCAAAGATATTCCATATTCTTCACATTTCTTCAGTACACTTCTGAGGTCAGCAACATGATCTCCTCTTTCCTTGGAGAATACTGTCAGGTCATCCATGTAGATGACTATACATTTTCCTACTAAGCCTCTGAAGGCTATGTCCATTGCTCGCTGGAATGTAGCTCCAGCATTTATCAGTCCAAATGGCATACGTCTATATGCAAATATCCCCCACTTTGTGGTGAAGGCAGTTTTTAATCTGTCAGTTTTATCAACCATCACTTGGTTGTATCCTGAAAAACCATCCAAGAAGGACATCATCTTGGCTCCATTTACCATCTGCAGAACTTCATCCAAAGAGGGCAAAGGATAATTATCCTTTTCTGATGCTCTGTTCAGGTTCCTGAAATCTACACACAATCTGATGTCTCCATTCTTCTTTCTGACTGGCACCAGATTTGCCACCCAAGTGGAGTGCCTTACAGGAAATATTATCCGGGCATTTAACAATTTCTTGACCTCTTCAAGGATGATGGGCTCAAGCAGAGCATTGACTGGCCTCTGCTTCTATCTGAAAGGTTTTGCATCTGGCTTGAGAGGTATAGTATGAGTTATGACAGAAGTGTCATACGTCTTCAGCTCGTCATAAGTCCATGCAATTACATGTATATAATCCTTAAGGGCCTGAGTTATTCCTTCTAACTCTTCAGGTGTACAAACCTTACCCAAGAAGACATTTCTCTTGTCATCAGCTTGTCCAATATTGACCTGTGAATATTGACCTCCATCTGCCTTAGGCAGATCCTTATGTTTAAGCATATTATCCAGATCAAAGGCTCTTTCTAATTCAATCATACCTTTGGGAATTGTGTTGCTAGGCAACTCTAATATCTCATCTTCTTCCCAGACATGATCTTCCATACCATTTTCATCTATGATCTGAGCTTCAAATACGTCTCTATTTGATATGAAGTCCAGGATGTGCTGATCATCATCAAACACTTGGAGATTAGTCACATTGTCAGGTACCGAAGGTACTGACACCAATTCTACTGAAAATCTCTTCAGACCAGATATAGACAGCGGTTCCAGCGTACTGGCGGCCTGAGCAAGTGCATCTGCCCTTTGGTTCTGTTCTCTTGGCACGTGAACGATGTTGAAGGCATCAAAGTCTTCAATCAGGTCCCACACACGATGTCTGTAATTTGACAGCTTTCTGTAGTTACAAGAGTAAATTCCTCTTACTTGTCTCACAACTAGTTCTGAATCTCCAAAGACATGCAGGATCTTCACCTTCTTCTTATGGGCAAACAACAGTCCATGAATCAGAGCTTCATACTCTGTGACATTATTAGTGCAGGGGAACTGTAATCTGTAAGCTGCTAAATAGGATTTTCCTGATGGATCAATAAGGTCAATTCCTACCCCAGCACCTTGCTTAGATTTGGATCCATCAAACCTCAGGATCCAAGGCTTATCTTCAGCAGGACATTTGCTTGAGCTTTCTTTTTTCTTTGCAGCTCTGGCTGCTGCTCCGCCTGATATCCACTTTAACTTAGGGGTGTCATCTTCAAGTTTCTTCTTTCCTTTATATGATGAGCCTGATGGCTTTTCTGTTTTCTCTTCCATCCTAGCAGGAGGATGATGTTCAGCACATACAGCTGCATGCTTCTTCAAAATGTGTAAGCACAGTGAGCAAGTTGTTTCTGAGTGAGGCGCCTCATGCAGCCTACACCAACCTTTAATTAAAACCTCCTGGGGAGATCTACACTGTTGTGTCATTTTTTTTATTTCTTTAACCAGAAATTCTTTGAACTTCGTCAGGTCACTGCCTTTATCCTCATCAGACAAATCGTAATTTGGTTCCATGTAGCAATCACTACCAGGAGTGATCTTGTCCTTTCTCGCATCATTCGTCTGATTAGACACCAGGATCTCTTCTATTTTTCGGATATGATCCTCATCAGGATCCGTCGACTCTTCCGTTCCTGCAGAAGACAAATAAAAATTAGTATCATCATCATCATCAGATGTAGTACTCACCTCGGAATATGATGATGATGCTTCACTATACGTCTGTTCCAGTATTATCATGTCTAAGCATGGTTCACAAGTCTTTTCTGAGTGTGCTTCGCCATGTAATCTGCACCATCCGTCAATCAAAATATCATTAGCAGGTATATTTAATAATTGACAATGTTTTATCTGAGTAGATAAATGCATCTCAAAATCCCTGAAGCGATCTATTTCATTCTCATTATCAGGATCATTATTAAGTTCTACAACTGGCATATCCTCATGATAATCATCGTCATGATGATGATGAACATCAAGCATCAGGATCTCTTCTACTTTGACAGTTTGCGGCCTGATGTGATAAACTCCAGGTTCTACGTTTACATACATGATCTCATTTGTTCTGTTATATTCCGTGATCATATGTTTCATCCTAGGCTCAGCATCAATCCTGATCTGATTAGGTATACCTTTCCATGGCAACCACATGTGACTGAAGTCTGTGGACATGTATCCGTTAAGCATTTTAGACCAGTCTCGGCTAAGCAACATCCTGTATGTATCAGGTATGTCAACTACCTGAATGTCAATGTAATACTGGATCCTAGGATCAGACGCTAGCTACATGTGAATGTGAGTGAGTTCTCCTACGACACTTACTTCTGTCTTATCCAGTTGAGTGACCTTCTTTAAGGATTTAGCAGGATGTAGTCCTAATGCGTTGCATATTGACAAAGGCATAACATTAGTTGAGGCTCCTGAATCAACTAAACAGTTGTGCAAATTCTTACTGAACATTCTTATGGTGAGGAGAAACGGAGGTGATTCAGTTTTATCTCTGTACAAGGTCATGTGAGATGTTTTAGCAGCTTGGACTGTGGCTGACACTTTGGGCTTGACAGTATTATCTTTAGCAGTATGGTCTCTGCTATTGGATTGACTCGAAAGGTGATTATCCTCTTTAGGAGCAGGATCATCTAGCAACTTCATGAATGCCCTTTTGATGGCAGGAGTTTTCAGTAACTCAGATAGGGACAGGCTGATCTTGATTTTCTTCATTTCATCAGCCAAGTAACTGACTAACTTATCAGACCCATGAGGTGCATTTGCGACTTTTGTTACTGTGTTTTGAGGAGACAAGTATTGAGCATTCACCTTAGGGAACCCAGGGTTATTTCTAGCCTTAGGATCAGGAGGTGTGTTGAAGTTGTTTGGAGGTAGAGATGATGTCAATGGACCGGCAGGTCTGTTGGCACTACTCCTCAGGTTATAATTGTGCTTACCAGGGTATTGCTGCTGGTATGCATGTACTTCCTCATGCTCTCTTGTAGGTTCATTTTCATCCTCAAAAGGGAAGACATAGTTTGCTTCAAAGGTTAAGGCAGATTCTTCACAGGTCTGATTATGATCCTGATGAGGCTGATTAGTGTATGTTTCCAGCACAAAAGTTGAGTCATATCCACAAGGAACTATTTCATTTCCTTCTGCCTGAGGTGGATTCCCAGAAGTATTAGACACTTCAGTCTGAAAGATGCTGGCAGCAATCCTAAATTGTGGACAATCTAATTCTGCATGTGCATTGGTATTGTGAATCTTGCACCAATTGGTAAGGGCTGCTTCAGCAAGATTGACTCTAGTAGTCTGTTTGGTTTCACCAGGAGGCTGATTGTCTAGGGGTGATGGTAATGAACCATTATTTGGCCTGGAGTTCCACACTCTGGGCTGCCTAGGAGGATTATTGTTATTTGCAGCACTACTGTTGAAGTTATTGTTGTATCCTCTGTTAGGGTAATTTGGTCTGTCATTGGAATAACTCCTATTCTGACCTGACTGTGAATAAAACCCTTGATTTCTCAAGTGTGTTACTTCTGTGGTGAGTTTCCTCAACTGAGCAGAAATTTCTTTGATTTCCTCTTTCTCCTCTTGAGCTTTGGCCACTACATTTTCAGTCTGAGGCTGGAAAAAGGAAGATCCATGGTTATTGTGGGATAGGTCTGTACCCTGAGGTGTCTGAGCATGTGCAGGATATTGTGGCAATTGGCCATTTCCATTAGGAGGAGGCATGATACTCAATGGAGGTATTTGCAAAGGTGCAGGCATGATTGCTGGGGGCATCACTGATCCATTTGGATATTGTGCAGGATATTGTGAAGGATAAGCTGCAGGATACTGTGCTGGATATTGTGATTGCATGCTAGGCAAAGCAGGGAATGCTATATTTGGAGTAGGAGCAGGTATCAGCTGTTGATTTACCTTGATAGCTTCTTGAAAAGCTCCTGTCAAGGTGGTGATCTCAGGATGTGTTCTCCTGATGAACATGGAGGTTAATGGATCCAGGGCTGAATAATAAATACTCCTAGCAGCAGCATCAGCCACCACATATGGGGTAACTAGCTTGGACAACATTTTCTGGAACCTAGCATTGAAATTTGCAATAGGTTCATGCTCAAATCTCTTAATTGTGGCAAACATGTGGTAATTCATGGATGGATCAATAGGGACCTTGAATCTGTCAAGAAAGGCCTTCTCTAAGACAGCCCACGAACCGACAGAAGATTGACCAAGACTGATGAACCAATTATAAGCCTCTTCCCCTAAGGAGAAAGGGAATAATCTGCACACCACGTCCTGATGTTCTATTCTGGCTCTGCAGCAACCTTCTTTAAACGTCCTGATATGATCATCCGCATCCTGATAAGGATGGTATTTTGGACAAAGTTTGTCCGGATACTTTGGTAACTCATGATACGCAGTAAAGGTCAATGGTGATTCTGCTGCAAAGAAAGACATTGCAACCTGAGGGGGCTGAACTGGTGGTGCAGTTGGCTGAGGTTGGACTAAAGGTATACCCTGAGGTTGAACAGGAGGTGTCACGGGTATACCGGAAGGTATTTGCAAACCAACAGGAGTTACGGGAGGAGGTCCCGGTGAAGTTCTGGACGCACTAGACTCTGGAGTATGGTGAACGTCTACAGTCCTAGGTCTAAAACCTCTAACAGGTAATTCTTCAAAAATTTCACTATGTCTAGACCTGGTATTTATCCTGTGAGCCAGGATTTCTCGATTTGGAGCCCAATTAGCTGAAACTTTGCAAATATTGGCTGGATTCCACCGGACAAGGTGATATTTGCGGTCAAATTGCAAATCAGACTGAATATTTACGTAATATTTGCGAAGACACTGCAAATATGACAGGATATTGGGATATTCTGACTGGTAGCACAAGATCTCACGTGTTTAAGGCTCAAATTCTCAAAGCTTGAACAAATTTATGCATCTTTGGCTAATATTTAGTGAATTTAAAGAAATCTACTGTAAAGCTTGCAATATTTATGTGAAATCAGGAAATCTTTACATAGAATGTGCATATACAAACTTGTCGCAGCAAATATTTACGCAATATGATGAAATTCACAGACGATCTGAGGTTACCTTACTCTAAGCGTCATCAAACCTGAAAGTACTGATGATGAACGTGATCTTCTGGACTGGCCCTCCTTCTAGCGCCAATTTATGTTGATCATGATGTTACTCATTCACAAACATAGAATAAAAGTTACACAACAACCTTTACTCATCTTGAAAGATACGATGAATTCAAAGAATTCATGATCCCAAGTCTCCGTTGATTAGGTCTTAATCTACTGACGTTACTCAGTGGTTGATGTGTGTTGCTGTTTTCCATTCAGGGGCCTTACGTGTTTCTGCAAAGTTCATCATCATTATCTTCAAATATCCTGCTCTGGATGTTTGCTCTGCATAAGTCTCCAACAATTCTACCTCTGCACTGTAAATTTAGTCAAATAATGTGCCTACAGGCTGATATTTGCATGATTTCTACCATTATTTATGATTCTTGGCATGATATTTCCAATACTACATGCATTTAACTCAAATATGCTAATGATTTTCAGTTACCTACGGGATTTCAGCATATTTCTCTGTTTCTGCTTGTTATTTATCATGATTTGCAGTTATGGTGATGAATTTATGAAATTGAAAAAAGGAAAAGGGTTAAGAAATGAGATTCCCAAAACTACTTGACTTAGATCACTGATTCACATACAAGCTCCCATACATGCAATGAAAAGAAGGAAAACTAGAAATCATACTTCACCAGGACATTCCACAAATCCGCATGATCTAGTGCAAATCTTCGAAGGAAAAGTTGACAACAACATGTAATGAAATGAAAGCGCTTCCAATTGAACACAGCATTCACCAGTACATATCCAGAAATCAACAGAAAGATTATGTGAAATTTACAATTAGGATGTAATCTGGAACTTCATATCCATTCAGTATGCTCAAGAACAGGTACATTTACAGTGATCTGAAGAAAGAACCTTGACATTTCAACAATTCTATCCTCATTAGTCTCAGTAATCCGATCTCTTAATTGATTCTATAGTAATTGACTTTTTGCGCCAGATGCGTCTGTGTATTCTAATGTATTCCTCCCTATTTGATGACAAGCTCTGGCTCTTATATAGAACAACTGCCAAAAAATGGTTACAACGATCCAAGGATCAAGATCCTCTCATAACAAACAACGGTCCAGATGAAAAGCACATGCTTCGTCAGTTGGCAAATGCACAGCTGGCACAGAATATTCCAGCATCTTCAACTTGATTCAGTCTCCAGCTGGTGAACAGCATATTTGACAATATCCTCCTCATTTCTGGCTCATGTTGCCTCCATGCGCAACTTTGTAATGCTCAGCTTCAGCAGCAGCATCATGACTTCAATGCTCAGCTTCAGCAGCAGCATCATGACTTCCTGCAAATAAACAGACAAACATTAAGTTCATCATCATGTGGATAAACAACAGGGAGTAAACATTTTATTAAACATACCTCCCAATGTGCAGCTACAGGCAATCAGGCTTTACCTGTGGAAAATATGCACTAAATGCATAAACAGCATAAAACAACCAGGTCAACCCTTGTTGACCAAAATTAGGTAGTCGGGCTTTTAAATTTCTATCGTTTCAAATTTTCCCGCCCATTTCCATGTGTATCGGGTTCAAATATGATCATGCATGTCAAAATACACAAGGAAATAACTGCTCTTAACAAATTACTTCACATCTGGCTTTGTACGCTCTGTTTGTATGCTTCGGGTCATCATCATATTAGCATCGGTGTGACCACATATGATCAGGGTGACAAATTTAGACTCGGCCGACGGCAACAGTTATACCTACGCCAAAAATCATGATGATGCCCAACTCTATGTCTTGTATCTAGCCGTAGGATATCATGAACTATGATGCTCCTCCTTTCCGAATGCTCTGATGAAAAGCACATCAGGATGTTTCGTTTTTGCATATTGGGGAAAGAAAGACATCATCATCATCATCATCATGAAGACAAACAGGAGGTTTAGAATATGATCCTGCTGCTGAGGAAAGGAATATGATGGTGACGTCATCGTCATATTCGGGCCTCATTAAAATGCAAAGGATGACGTCACCGTCATGTTTCGTTAAGATCAGGGGATAAATGCAAAATCGGGTCACCTCAGGAAGATGATCAGGTGGTGCATGTAAAATGACCCCTTTTCGGCCAAGGTAAACTGCTCGGAAGATCAGGATGATGATGATCATCATCATCATCATATCCGCACTAGGTGATTTAAAATATGATCCTGCTGAAGGTCCAGGTGACGTCATCAGGATATCCGGGGCCTTTGTTAATCTTCGAACATGACGTCATCGTCATCATCATATGGCGAACAGGATCATGCCTTGGAAAATATCTTGCCGAAGGAGAAAGGTGATGGTGACGTCATCCTGATATTTACTTCTTCGTTTATCAGGTCGGGATGACGTCATCAGGATATTTGCAAAAGGTTATACTTCTCGGTAGGAGGATATTGCGAAATGTCGGGTAAACAAACAAGATCATGATGATCTTGTCAACATGACTTAGGAGTGAAATATCGCCCTCCGTTTTTCGAAAGATAAGGTGATCATCATGATCACGCAAAAGGAGATCAAGAGAATATTACGAAATGTGATCCTGCCCTGAAATATCATGATGATGATGATCATCAAGACTTTGACGTGCGCGCGCAAATTATGCAGATGGTGGGTTTCTTAAGTAGGGTGATGATGATCATCATGATGCTCGCGATGTGCCCAAGGTTGCTTGATGGGTAAAACACACTATTACTTAAGATTGACGTCCAGATGTTTTGGGACTGCATGATTTTTTATCAGGTGATAGAGTAAGATCATGATGATGACCCTTCGCGATACAAAAAGACCGCTCGACGGGAAAAGCTGACTATGACTTAAACTTGACGTCCGGATATTTCAACCTCAGGATACTATCGGGGGGCTTTTCAAATATCATGATGATGATGTTCATATAGCAATTACCAGGTTTGACAAAAACTTTGACTGTGCATAACTCCTTCATATGGATGAATTTTTGACTGATGTAAAAGGCAAACCTGCATGGAATTTCAAGCTCTTTCTAACCATGAAGTCATAGAAACAAAATATGAACTTTGACAAACTAACCTCATGATGATGACCTACCTCATCCTGACCTTCATGATGATGATGCCCCTGACCTATTTTTACCAAACCGCCAGAAAGCAGACAACACAAACCAGAACAAAAGTTGGGTCCCTGTTTTGCCAAGTCAAAATGGGGCGTGTTGTGTAACCACACAACAGGACACAGGAGCGGGCACCCAAGTCCAAGGCTCTAATTTTTGTCGAGATCTAGAAACTCAGTCTGCAACCTATGTTTTTTGTTTCACAGATTTTCCTATTGCGAAACTTTGAGGATTAATGAGGGGTCGGCCAAGTCTAGGGGGCATATTTTCCTTCTATTCTTCAATTCTGACACTTCAATACATCTTCCTGCAACTTCACGTTGTCTAGCTCCTCAACCTATAACTTGCAACCATAAAAACTTTGGGAGGGGGTTGTGGTGTTTAGAGGCTTGCCTCAGTCAAGCCCTAGAGGACACTTAAGTCTCTGAACACCTTTATCAGATAGAGAGTGCATGCTTAGGAAGGCAGAGGAAAAAAACAAATGAAATAATGATCACAAACACAATATAATGTCACCCTGCAGTGAAGATCTCATGGGAGGATGATTATCTTCATTCCACGAGGAAATGGATGCTCAAATATGAAAACACAAACACATAGACGACACCAATCTGCTCTTGCAACATAATGAAAGCCTTGAATCACCTTGAGAATGCATAAACATAGCAATTGCCATCTAGTTTCTAAATGAATGCCTAAACATGATTTTATATGCAACTACAAACACTCTTGCCAAGAATTTTCTAATTCAAACTTACTGTGTCAGCATAGGATCCAAATAACGATCACAAGATGACACCCAAAAATTAGGACTGCCCCAAAATAGGATAGGACTAGGGTGTGGGCACCCAAGTCCTCCCCTCCTATTTAGGACAAGGGTCATCTCAAGTAGTCCTCCAAGGTCCTATTTGTCAAGACACTTAGGGGTTTTCTCATCGGGGTGTTGAAATATGATGTAAAATGCCCTAAATGCACACAAGCGACCTGGGAGCTAAACCTAAAGAGGGAAAAGCCCCCAAGGGGAAATTTTTTGACATTACATTTAGCCCCCACTTTAATGTATGTATAAATGCAAGGCCAATACATGCAATAAAGTACAGTTGCAAACAAAGCAAACACACCAAGCATGGAGAAGACACGCCAATCACATAGAAAATAGTAACAGACACGCAAAACATGAAGAAGATAGTTACATTCACACAGAAGATGGAGAAGACAATAAATGCATGGAAGACACATTAATGCATGGAAGACAGGCATGATTTATTTTCCTTTATTTTTCTCATATATATGAAATGCAGATGTAAGTACTGGAAAGTAAACAAAACTCCCATAATGCAGGAAGCACTCATCGCACTGGTCTTTAGACTGCATAAATGGGGCAACACACATGCAAGACACACAAAACCTCCTGAAATGCAAGAAACACTCATCGTGCTAGTCTTTAGACTACATATGGGGAAACAAACATGCCAAACAAAGAAAGCACGCCAACCACACACACTTGAAGACACGGAGAAAACACGATAGGCAAGAGATGGTGTGTACCTATTTCTAGGTCCAACACCATCTTAGGCACATTATAGGCACACACTAATGATTGGGATTCACCAAAACAATCACCGAAGATATGCCTAAGGGTTGAGTTAGTCACATAACCACTCCCCGCCTCCGCAGAGAACTTTTGAAAATGATAGGATAATGCAATGTACTCTAAGAAATGCACCATCCCCACCTCCACAGAGGGCTTAATAAAAGGGATATGCTCGATATCCCACCTCCATAGAGGGCTTACATAATTGATTGATTGATTGATTGATTGCAAACAAAATAAGGGTGCAGGAAGCATTCATCTCGTTGGTCTTTAAACTGCACCTGAGGACAAGCACATAGCTAACATCTACAACAGATAGCTTACCTTATATATGCTGCCACCTTAAGGTGGTTGATATCATGCATAAATATCAAGCATGTTAAGGTAGGAAGAAAATACACAAGGGAACACAGGCTCTCGCAAAGCCCATGCCCCCTGGAGGTGACATGTACTTTACGATCGTCAAATGTTCCAACAAACACATCCCTGCAAGAAACATGTTAGTGTCTACAACATCATGATAAAAAACAAGATCAATGCATATGATTAACCACACAAAGAGCCAAGGTTATACTATGAATTTAGAGTTTGAGGATACCCGTGGGGCTATATCACAAAGCTCTCTAAATCGAGCACCACAGAGGCCAAATTCAAAGACAAACAAAGGTACACAGAGCTGTAGAATTGTTAAAGTTTGTAAATACGATAGAAACATCATCAGATTCACTATGTAGAAAGTACGAGTGCTTCCACTAACCAAGATTTGGATACAATATACAACCCCATCATCATATTAGGAACTAAATCCAATTTTTTGATTGCTCTCGAAAGGGACACTTGGTCCACATTAGTATAAATGTTTGTTGTCATCCGCCTACTAGATAGAAACAATAGAGGAAGGGAAACAATAAATAAGAGAGGAAAAACAAGTGTCTTAGGGATAGTCACGTAGGAGGGTACCCCCAAGTTACCAACCGCAATGCTATGTCTGTAAGACACAACACACAACAATGAAATCAGAGAGAGGCAATATAGAAGAATGATGATACAAATAGAAGGTCACAACAAAGGCGATCTCCTGGTATCCTAAACCTTACAAGAGAATCAAGGGTCATCCTAGGAGGCCTAAACAACACATAACACATTACAGGGGAAGCACATCACAAGAGAGATAAAGGGTTAGAGATACTTACCTATAGGGTCTCCCGGGCTAAGTTTCATCATCAAGTAAATCATCATCATCCTCCCACTCCCTAATGTTAGAGGAAAGTGGGACATAAGGTACCATATCCCAATTCATGTCTTGGTCATCATGTTGTTCATTGTTATGGTCATCTTTGTTTGGTTGAATGTTAGGATCAATGTTTTCTTGTTGAGAGGCAAGGTTTATGGCATAAACTTATCTTCTTCTTCTTATTTCTCTTGCTTTTCTATTTCATTTTCTTTTACCACTTATCTTTTGTAAGATATGGCTTTTCTCTTTCATAGGTTTGTGTAATTTAGAAGATGAAGCACTAGGATCAATCCTCATTGGTCGTAGTGGAATATTTTGTTGTTGAAAATGACCTCCCAATCCTTGTAAGGATTTCGGGGGAGGAACCTCAGCATAGGGACCTTGTCCTTTTGGTTGAAGGCTCTCTTCACATGTGGGTTGTTTATCTTTTGTCAGTTCTTGTATAGAAGGACCAGGCATTGGGTGTAAAAGTTTTACTTTGTAGTTTCTATAGTTCAAAAAGGTAAAGTCTATTCATAGCTCTAGTTCTTGTTCAGATTTATCCCAAAAGTAATCCAATGTAAAGTGCTTTTGTCCACTTAAAGGCCTGTATGTATTTCGATGAATGATATGCACTTGTCTGCTCAAAGGAAATTTTACACATTTATAGATAGTTGAAGGGATGACTTTCATATCCTTTAACCAAGGGATTCCAAGTTTGATTTCAAAGGTATCAAAATCAAGGGTAACATCAAACCATTGTTAAACATGTTTCTCAATTACAGTTACCAACAATGATATTTTACCCAAAGGTTTTTCAAAGGTTCCCTTATGTGTCTTGATCATTATATTCAAAGGGTCATAAGAACCTTGCATTAATTGATGTGAAAAGAGGAACTCTTCAGTGGAAACATTAGTCATGTAATTATGATCAATAAGAGTTCCATCCATAGGGTTTCCCATTATTTTCACAATTATAAAAAGAGGCCCTTCAGAGTCTCTGATTATTCTATCATGAGGTGTAAACACAATTTCAATTTTAGGGGCCTTTGTTTGCATGTAATGTCTAGGAGGGAACCCATTGTTGTTGTTGTGATTAGAGGCCATGTTTATATGTTTAAATTAGTACCAAATCAGATTTTGAAACTTTGTAAAAGACAAGTGCAAAACTATTTGCAAAAAATAGCCTAAAATGCTTGATTTTTTGGTACTTTTTCGATGCAAATGAATGAAACAAAAGGATTTTGATCAAGGGTGGAAAATTATGTGTCTGATATCAGTCAAAAACAGCAATAATATCCTTCACAACATACTCTTGATGCAAATTTAAGATGACGATAAGTCAAAATATAGTGAAAATATGTCAAAATGTGTGATTTTTTTCACCAAATCTCGATTGAAAGGAGCATGACAAAGGGTGTTGTGAGGAAAATGATGATGGATAGAAACTTATATCACTAATAACAGCCACGTAATTATAATATATCCATCACAACATGCTTTTAGTGCCACTTAAGGTCAAACCCTAGTGAAAATATAGCAAAAATAGGTTATTTTTCATGGTTTTTCAATTCCAAGACCAAGAAAAAGGGGTGTTGTAATGAATTTAGGGAGGTATAGAAAATAAGACCAATTATATCAGTCACCTCAATCAATTAAATTTGTCACAACACACTTGGAGTGCAAACTAGGCAAAACCCTAGGGCAAAAACAACAAAAATGTGCGGTTTTTCACCAAATTTTCAATACAAGAGCCCGATAAAAAGGTGTTGTGAATATTTTTAGGAGGAGAAGATAATTTTTACCCTAATAAAAAACAATTAGTACAAAAATACCCTTCACAGCATGCCTGTGGTACAAATTTAGAGAGTTGATAAGGCCAAATCTAGTGAAAATCGATGTTTTTCAAGCCCTAGGTTTGATGTCTTGAAAGAAAATGCTATATGATTGATTTGAAGTCTGATTTATGATGAAAATGAAATAATCTAAAATCTGAAACTGAATTCCAAGCTTTAATATGAAAAATGCAAGCGCAAATCTAATGAAAATGCATGAAAATTGCTAGTTTTTTTGTTGAAATTTTCTATGCAAAAATGCAAATATTTAAATCTAAATAAAAATTTACACTAAAATGAAAGAATACAGCCTAATTATAATTTTAATGAGCCTCTAAAATCAGTAGAAAAATATGAAAGAAGGTTTTTTCTACTAACCCTAGATTTTGGAATTACTAGGTTATATGAAAATTGTCAAAATTTCTACAAAACCCTAGCAATTAAATGATGAAAATGCAATTCAAGCTATTGAATTTTTGTATTTTTATGTATTTTATATCAGATCTAATGCAAAAAAAAATAATTAGGTAAATTTAGAAAGAATTGATGCAAATTAGTAAGCCTAACAATGCAATTTTTTTTAAATTTTTTAATTTTTTTGAAATTTTCTCAATGTAATAAGATGAATGACTATATGAATGAATGAAATCAACCCAAATCTGAAGACAAACACTCATAAATTTGTAATTAAGTCCAAAAACATGGGTTCACCAAAATGTTTAGGATAAAATTTGGATTGTTTAATGTTTTAGTTGTTAGATGTTTGAATCCTCCTTTCACCCTTTACATTCAAGGACCTAGGGTCAAGTGGCAATGTACTATCATATGCTAGGTCACTGTGAGATGTAGGGAAACTTGGATTAGGATGTTTAATTATCAATTTTCCTTCTCTTATTCTTAATTAACCATTAAAACCCTAATTTTGCAAATGTGAGAGTAAACAGATGAATTACAGAAAAAGCTTTTGCAGAGAGATGTAAAAAGCCAAATCGCAGACTACCTATTTTTAGGGTTCCGAGATAGAAAATTTAGGGACACAGGAGTGAGTACCCAAGTCCAAGGCCCTACTTTTTTTTGAGATCTAGAAACTTAGTCTGCAACCTATGTTTACTGTTCCAAAGATTTTCTTGTTGCAAAACTTTGAGGACTAATGAGCGAGTGCCCAAGTCTAGGGGGTAGATTTTTCTTCTATTCTACAATTTTGACACTCAACCTGTAACCTATAACCTACAACCATGAAAGATTTAGGAGGGGGTTGTGGTGTTTAGAGGCTTTCCTCAATCAAGTCCCGAAGGACACATAAGTCTCCGAACACCTTTGTCACATAGAGAGTGCATGCCTAGGGAGGCAGAGGCAAAACACAAATGAAATAATAATCACAAAGATAATATAATGTCACCTTGTAGTGAAGATCTTATAGGAGGAATATGCTCTTCACTCCATGAGGAAATGGAAGCTCAAATCTACAAACACAAATACATAGACAACACCAATTTGTGCTTTCAACACAATGAAAGCCTTGAATCACCTTGAGAATGTATAAACATAACAATTGCCATCTAGTTTCTAAATCAATGCCTCAACATACTTTTATATGCAACTACAAACACTCCCACCAAGAATTTTGTAATTGAAACTTACTGTGTCGGCATAGGACCCAAATAACAGTCACAAGACAACACCCAAAAATTGGGGCTACCCCAAAATAGGACAAGACTAGGGCGCAGGCACCCAAGTCCTCCCCTCCTATTTTGGGTAGGGGTAATCTTGAGTAGTCCCTCTAGGTCCTATTTGTCCAGACACTTAGGGGTTTTCTCATTGGGGTGTTGAAATATGATGTAAAATGTCCTAAATGCACATAAGAGACTCAGGAGCTAAACCTAAAGAGGGAAAAGCCCCCAAGGGGACATTTTTTGATGTTATAGATGATAAAAATATAATGGTAAGAAATGATAATGATAATGATAAGAAAAATGTAATAATGATATGGACAAGGGTGTGGATGATGAGGCCTAAATGGGGTTGCTATGGTAGGGAATACATATAGGTGATAGAAGGTTGGGTTGGTATTGATTTTGTTGATCATTATACATAGGTCTTAAAAATGGTTGTAAGGGATAGTGTAGGTGGGTAGAGGAATGGTAGAGAAGAATGTGTGCACATAGGATAATGTGGGTAGAGGGGGTATCAATATGTAATGACAAGATCTTCTTGATGAATCTTGGAACAAATGGAGAGGATGGGATGTGGGGAGGAGTATAAATGTGGGTATTGATAAAGGATGGGGGTTTGAATGTATTACAAATATTATGTAAATTATGAGCACTTATGTTGATATAGCATGAGATGTTATGCACCAGGGTATGAGGAACCAAGGTGACATTATATCCCATGGATAGGACTGAACACAGAAAACAAAGGATGATCTTACTCATGCCCAAAATAATACAACCTTGTATAACATGTGAGGAAGAAAACTTAGAGAATAAGTCCTGATAGCATATAAGTGTGATCTTCAGAGAGCTTAATCCTTCTTTTGTTGTCTTGTAGCTAGAGGAAGAAGAGAAGAAAGAGGATGTGGTTCATCTTCCTTCCACCCTTGATAAAGTTGAACCAAAAACATCTGTTGGACCTAATGATGAGGAGAGCTCTAATAGCTCTGAAACTTTAGATGAAGATGAAGAACCTCCAACTCAAATTTTTAGAAGGTACATGTGGATAAGGTGACATACTGATAGGTATAGTCATTCATCACATGATTCCAATTGTATTTTTGCATTGATTTCTAACATTGATTTGAATGAGTGATGCAAATTCCTAGAAAGAGGCCATGGAAGAAGAGATGGCTTCCTAGGAGAAAAAAATACTTGTGATCTAGTGCCCTTGCTTGATGGATGTAAAATTGTTGGATGCAAAGGGGTGTTCAAGAATAAATTTGGTTCAGAGTTGAAAAGTTTAAGGCAAGGTTGGTCGCAAACAGTTACCCTTTGGTTGAGGGAATAGATTATGGTGAGATTTTCTCTCCTGTTACAAAGCTGATATCTATCAGATTCTTGTTATCACTTGCTACAACATATGATTTAGAAGTTGAACATATGGATGTTAAGACAACTTTCCTTCATGGTGACTTGGAGGAAGAAATCTATATGTCAGCCAAAGCACTACGTGGTAAAAGGTAAATAAAATCTAGTTTGTAAGTTAAAAAAGTCTTTGTATGGTAAAAATTTGATGGCTTTGTGTTGAGTTTTAGATTTCTAAGATCAAAATCTGATCATTGTGTTTACTTTAAGATGGATAATGATTGCATTCTCATTATTGCATTATATGTTGATGATATGTAGTTTATTAGGAATGGTAAGAACTTGATTTCTAATTTGAAGTCTCAGTTGTCAGCATAGTTTGAGATGAAAGATTTAGGGGTAGATAGGTACATATTGGGAATGGAAATTAGAAGAGAGAGATCTAACATAAAACTATGGTTAGGCTAGAATAAGTATGTGAACACCATGTTGGAGAGATTCAACATGGTGGCTTGTAGATTGTTGACTGTTCCTATTATGATGGGGACAAAGTTATCTATTATAGATTGACTAAAGTCTCCTTCTAAAATGGCTGATGTGAGCATAGTTTCTTATACTAGTGCAGTTGGTAGCATGAAGTATGCTATGGTCTGTACAAGCCCATACATTGCCTAGGAAATGGGAGTCCTTAGCCAATTTATGGCTAATTTCTTGGACAGGTACATTGGGATGTAGTGAAGAGAGTGTTTAGATAATTGCGGGGTACATCTAAGTATTCCTTATGTTTGTTACAAATATGTGCCTAAGTGGTGTTGTCATTGATGTCAACATATCCTTGTTGCCATTGGTGTCAACTGTATCCTATTTTGTTTCCTGTTTTAGAAGACTGGAATGTTGAGGATATTGAGAAAATTGATGAGGATTAGAGTATGCAGACCATATGGCTGAATAGAGGATTGTCTGAAGAAGCTCCAGTTAAGATTTGAAGGGTTCACATGAAGATTTGAAGAAGCTATGGCTATCTAAGTAGAACTAGTTTCGTAGTATTCAGAAGAGATAGAGTGATAGGAAAGAGGTCTAGATTGTTCCATATATGTAAAATGATGATTTACGGATCTAGAGGCATGTTTGGGAAGTCAGTGTGTATCATCCATTCAAGTGGTTAATGTTTTGGAGGTCCACAAGCAATCTTTCAAGTGTGATAGTCATAACAGATAGTGTTCTTAAGGTTCCAGATGAAGATGCAGGTGATTCTGATGATTTGGAGGAGTGCAAATGTTTTTGTTGAATTGAATGTGCTTGTGGTGATCTCTGGATCATGTGGCTGCTATGTTAGAGGTCTACATTGAAGTTTGATCTTGTTATTGAAGATCTCTCTCTTGGTGTTGATGTTCTTCCCACTCTTGGCTGACTGAATGATTCAAGCATGTTGCGGATGATCTAAGATGAGTCATATGACGAGTGGCGTATTGATCAAGGAATATTTGGATCACAGTTATGTTTGGCCGGTAGCATAGTGATTTGCATTAAGTCAGATGTTTGTAATGCCGACCTTGATGTTTATTCCAAGGTTGATGAAGGATATAAAGGCATGAAGATGAGTTGCGAAAAAGTATCCTTGTGCAAAAATGTTCAAATCCTAAGAAAGGTTCAGAAATAAAGAAGAGAAAAGGAGAAGCAAAAGAACAAGGACTACCAAGGATGAAGAGACATTAGAGAAGTGTTTGGGGATAGAGAAAAAGTTAATTAAGCTTTCAATGGGACTGAACTAGGCATGAAGAAGATGTTATTTATCAATTCATGATTTCTATATCCAGCATAAATTTCTGTAGGTAGCGAGCCTCTTGTAGGTAATGAGCCTCTTTGAGCAATGAGCTATGGGTAGTGAGCCCTAAGGCAAGTGCCTTTTCATTTCATTTAAGTACTTTTAATAGGGTATAAATCTTATGGGTTAACCCCCATCGTGGTTTTTCCCTTAACTAGGTTTCCACATAAAAATCTTGGTGTTATGTGTGTTCAAAGTGTTTCTGCTCATGTATTGTTGATTCATGCTTCAATGTTTACATCATTAATCTGATTGCAAATTGATAAAGAAGGTTGAAAGAAGAAAAAGTTAAATTTGTGAGACAACTGATTCACCCCACTCTTAGCTGTCCAGACTAATCCCAACAATGTTATCATGGTTATCCTAAAAGGGATTGGAATTCACTTTGTATTCAATGATTTGAGGATTTAGATTGGGTAGGTGACATTAACAATAGGAGATCCACTGGTGCTTATGTGTTCACTATGTTCGATGGTGCTATTAGTTGGATGAGTAGGCAGAAACCTATGGTGGCTTTATCAACTACTAAAGTAGAGTACATTGTAGAAACTCATTCTTGTAAAGAAGCCATTTAGCTTAAAAGATTGTGTCCTGATGTTGGGTTTGATGCAGGGAAGATTACCATTTGTTGTGACAATTGGAGTGTCATATGTTTAGCTAAGAATCCTACTTTCCATGTGAGGACAAATCATATTGATGTCCAAAACTATTTTGTTCATGATATGGTAGAGGATGAGAAGGTGAATTTGGAGAAAGATGACACTTTGACGAATGTTACAGATGCCTTGACAAAACCTATGAGCATGGAGAAGTTTAGATGGTGTTCAAAGACTATGGTCTTCCTGGCACCTAGCAATTAAATCCTACCATTCTAAATTGGCTCTTGAAAGGTATTCAACAAGTGGGAGAATGTTGGGAATTAAGGTTTCTCAACCTTTGCAAGTTCCTAATAGTGTATTTATTTATTTTTACCTACTATTGTAATTTTCTATGTAAATCTTATTTTGTCACTTTCTAGGAGTTGGCACGGTGATGTGTCATCCTACATCGAAGGTGACTAAATGTATTTTTTTCCTCGTATGAGTAGGTAGGCATCCTATTGGGACCTAAAAAAACTAGTTTGCAAACTTGTATTATTTTTCCCCAAACCCATCAAAAATCCTACTTTGTGCCTTTGTTGTCTTAACCCATCATTTATACCTGATCTAAGGTAATTTCCATGGGTTCCCTTCATGAAAATTGTAAGTAAAAATCCCTCTGGGTCCTTGTGTTTTCCTTCCTTTAAAAATTCTCTAAGTGTTAGTCTTTGTCAATGAATCAGCTATTTTGCAAATCGTTGATTTCTCCTACTAGGGTCCTTGGGTTTGTCTTTTGGCTAGTTTGCTGATAGAAGAAGAAAAAGAAGGGAATGAATAAATTCAAAGTCTTTATTGGTGAATTGGTTGGTTCACGAACTACTAATTTTACCGACTAAGGTTTGCAAGTTCATGGTTTTGCTAATTTACTGACAAAGCAGCAAAAGGATGAGGAAGAAGGTTGAAATATAGAAAAAGAAAGAGGTCAAGCCTTTGGTGGCAAAGTTTTTGGTTCATGAACCGTTGGGTTCATTGATGATAAGTTTTGCCAATGAAGACTTTACCAATGGCCCAGGTCAGTGACAAAGGGTGAAGGAAAAGTCTCTAAGGAAACAAAAGAAAGGTGAAGTCTTGGTCAGTGGAACCTTTGGCTCATGAACTCTTAAGTTTAGGAAAGCCTTTGTCAAAAGGATTGATGCTTTGTAAACTGCAAGGTTCACTAACAAGGTAATTTTCCAACAAAGGGAGAGAAAGGGAAAATGAGACAAAAGAAAAAGAGAAGGTCAAAGAGGCAAAGTCATTATCAGAGTTCTAAGGAAGAGTTCATGAACCATAAGGTTCACCAATGGGGTGAAAATCTGATGAAGCAAAGAACATAGAAAGAAGGAAAAGTCAAGTCTTTATTGGTGAAAGTGTTGGTTCACGAACCATTAGGTTTTTTGAGAACTAGGTTTGCCACAGGAGAAATTTGTTGACAAAGGGAGATAGGAGCAAAGAGAAATAAAATAAAACAAGGATAAGGTTCCTCGTGCAGAGGATTTGCTGATAGTGAAGATGAAAAGAAGAAGGTAGAGAAAAGAAATGATAATGAAGTCACAAACCTTCATGTTCATTGATTTCATAGTTTGTTGATAAGGCAAAAAGGATGATAGCAATGCGAAAATGCCAAAGTAACTTCAAAAGACACACTTTCAAAGTGTTGTAAAAGCTTCTTCTTGACGTGATTTTTTGGAGTGGCCTAGAATCATGTTTTCACATCATGTCATCATTACAGGATAAGGCATAGGGATAACAATGCCTAGAAATTAATGTTGCTGGCGAAAGTTAGATACATGTGGTTGACACCATGAAAACCTTCAATGCACGAGTACACAAAGGAGGGACAAAGTGGATGAAACAATTATTATAGGTACTAAGAAACAAATTTAGCCTTCCCTCATTAATGTGCTATGTACCCATGGCATGCATGCAATCTCCTTTTGTTAGTTTTCAGACATGCTAGGGTATGATCCACACTACTAATCATATAGGTTTTCTGATAGGGCCATGGGCCATATTTAATGTAGCATGGATGTACTTGTTGACTCAGTTTCAATGCCTAGGGTTGCATAGTGATGGAAAAATCAATACACACATATGCAAAAGATGTTTCAAAGGTTGGTCATTGAGCAAATTGTTTAGTGAGGAAATCCTAAGGGAGATTTTAGGGCATCAAGTAGAAGATAATGTTTGAACATGGAATGGTGGGATACGTCCAATAAAAGGGAGGAAAGGTTTCATTGAATATTCTCATATCATGGTATGTCTCCAAGGTGGTTTGTAATGATTCATGGGGATATTGAATCACATTTTTTATTCTCTTTTGCCACATTTGATGGCATGAATGTAAAAAAAGTCAAATAATGTGTGACAACATTTAAATCATCCAAACCTTTTTGTATCCGATCTTTCTTTTGTTATGTATGGATTGTTGTAGTTTTATTTGGGATAAATAATTATGTCCATTATATGAAATATATTTCAGATTTTTATGTTTACAACTCATGATTCTGTTGATATTTTACTAGGTGTTGTTTCTTTCATTTGTTGTTTATGAATTATGTCCATATTGGGGATGGATCAATCACTATTTCAATTGAAGCCTGGTCCTGCTAGTTGTAGGAGTAGTTCAGTAGATTTAGTTTAGGGTTTTGCATGTTGTGCATCATTTAGTACAATAATGAGGGATGAATTTGAAGTAATGTAAGACTATTTTAATCATTGGTGAATCATTTGCATGTATGCATGCAATGCATATCTTGTGTATGAGAAGTTAAGTGGAGTCATCTTAAGGAATGTGATGTAGTTATATTTGGGTTCAAATGCATAGTGCAGTAATAAGCTTAATTAGAGCACTATGCAACTAGTTTGTCTTGACCTAGTGACAACTTTGGGGGTAAAGTGTATAGTGGGTGTGGTTGTGTTTATTTGTTTGTGTTCTATTTCATGCCTCTAGGAATTTCCATCCTATGTATAGCTGAGCCTGAAGTGTAGAGGAGCATACCCACTCCTGTTAGTTGGCCAAAATCATCCTTAAACTATTGATAAAGCTCTTTCAATCACCTCAACAACACCCATGGACTTGGTGATTGTGAAATATTTTAGGGTTTTGGATTGCAGTTATTTTGGGAACCAACATTTTAGTGCCATTGTCAAGGATGATACTGTTGGGTTAAAATCATTTGAAGACTTTGTTGGTGAGTTGAACCCAGAATTAGTTTGTGGTTGAAAGGAAGCAAGGTGTGCAAAAACTGCTTCCTACATGTTGGTCATGATGTTAGTCATTCACAAACATAGAATAAAAGTTACACAACAACCTTTACTCATCTTGAAAGATACAATGAATTCAGAGAACTCATGATCCCAAGTCTCCGTTGATTAGGTCTTAATCTACTGACGTTACTCAGTGGTTGATGTGTGTTGCTGTTTTCCATTCAGGGGCCTTACGTATTTCTGCAAAGTTCATCATTATTCCTCCAAATATCCTGCTCTGTATGTCTGCCCTGCATAAATCTCCAATAATTCTACCTCTACACTGTGAATTTAGTCAAATAATGTGCTTACAGACTGATATTTGCATGATTTCTACCATTATTTGTAATTATTTGCATGATATTTTCAATACTACATGCATTTAACTCAAATATGCTAATGATTTTCAGTTACCTACGGGATTTCAGCATATTTCTCTGTTCTGCTTGTTATTTATCATGACTTGCAGTTATGGTGATGAATTTATGAAATTAAAATAAAAAAAGGGTTAAAGAATGAGATTCCCAAAACTACTTGACTGAGATCACTGATCCACATACAAGCTCCCATACATGCAATGAAAAGAAGGAAACTAGAATCATACTTCACCAGGACATTCCACAAATCCGCATGATCTAGTGCAAATCTTCAAAGGAAAAGTTGACAACAACATGTAATGAAAAGAAAGCGCTTCCAGTTGAACACAGCATTCACCAGTACATATCCAGAAATCAACATGAAGATTACGTAAAATTTACAATCAGGATGTAATCTGAAACTTCATATCCATTCAGTATGCTCAAGAACAGGTACATTTACAGTGATCTGAAGAAAGAACCTTGACATTTCAACAATTCTATCCTCATTAGTCTCAGTAATCCGATCTCTTAATTGATTCTATAGTAATTGGCCTTAATGTGCCAGATGTTCCAATGTATCTCCTTCCTATTGGCCTTATTGCCGGATATATCTATCTATCTCCTCTCTATTGTTAACAAGCTCTGGCTCTTATATAGAGCAAATGCCAGAAAATAGTTACAATGATCCAAGGATCAGGATCCTCTCATAATAATCAACGGTCCAGATGAAAAGCACATGCTTCACCAGTTGGCAAATGTACAGCTGGCACAGAATATTCCAGCATCTTTGATTTGATTCGGTCTCCAGCTGGCAAACAACATATTTGACAATATCCTCCTCACTTCTGGTTCATGTTGCCTTCGTGTGCACCTTTGTAATTATCAGCTTCAGCATCTCCGGGACTTCCTGCAATAAATAGACAAACATTAAGTTCATCATCATGTGGATAAACAATAGGAATTTAAACATTTTATTAAACATGCCTCAAAATGTGCAGCTACAGGCAATCGGGCTTCAAATCAATGAAAATTATGCACTAAATGCCTAAACAGTGTTAAAACACTCTCGGGTCAACCATCGTTGACTGGAAAATGCAATCGGGTCTTCAAATTTCCATCGCTTCATTTTCCCACCCATTTTCTTGTATATCAGGCTCCAAATATGATCATGTATCTCAAAATATACAAGGAAATAACTACTTTTCAATTTATTTCAAATCCAGCTCTGTATATTTCGGCATGTGTATCGGGTTCACATCATATTCGTATCGGTGTGACCACATATGATCGGGGTGACAAAATTAGACTTGGCCGATGGTAAAACATACACCGACGCCAGAAATCATGATGATGTCCACCCATCGGGAAGACAACAACTATCGGCGAGAAAAATCCAGACTTGGCCGATAGACAAACGTTGGGCCGATGGGGAAACTTAAAACTTTCGTCTGCATGATATTTTGGAAATATGATGCTCCCCCTTCCGAATGTCCAGATGATGTCATCAGGATATTTCGCTTCTGTATATTGGGGAAAAGAATGACATCATCATCGTCATCATGTCGAAGGAAAATAGGAGGATATGAAATATGATCCTGCTGCTGAGGAATGGAATATGATGGTGACATCATCGTCATATTCGGGCTTCATTAAAATGCAAAAGATGACGTCACCATCATGTTTAGTTAAGATCAGGGGATAAATGTAATATCAGGTCACCTAATGAACATGATCAGGTGGTGAATGAAATATGACCCCTTTGCGGCCAAGGTAACCCTCTCGAAAGATCAGGATGATGATGATCATCAGGATATTTGGGGCTTTTGTTAAACTTAGAACATGACGTCATCATCATATTCGTGAACTGGATCATGCTTTGGAAAATATCCTGCTGAAGGAGAAATGTGATGATGATGTCATCCTGATATTTGCTTCTTCGTTTATCAGATCGGGATGACGTCATCAGGATATTTGCAAAAGGTCATATTTCTCGGCAGGAGGACATTACGAAATATCAGGTAAACAAGATCATGATGATCTTGACAACATGACAGGATAAAAATATGATGATCACTTGCGATTATCAGGTTTGACCAAAACTTTGACTGTGCATAACTCCCTCATATGGATGAATTTTCAGGTGATGTAAAAGGGAAACCTGCATGGAATTTCAAGCTCTTTCTAAATATGAGGTCATAGAAACAAAATATGAACTTTGACAAACTAACCTCATGATGATGACCAACTTCATCGAATATCATGATGATGATGCACCTGACTCATTTTTACCAAACCGCCAGAAAACAGACAACACAAGCCAAGCCAAAAGTTGGGTCCCTGTTTTGCCAAGTTAAAATGGGGCGTGTTGTGTAACCACACAACACTACACTAATCTAATGAGGAGAGACGTGTGCAAATTCTTTTTAACCTTTACAATTACAGTGTTATAACCCAACAACAGAGATATTGCAGCAATACACATACACATAGTATGTAGAAAGAAGAGAGAGAGAGAGACAAGATATAACGTGGGGAAAACCATTTCAGGAGAAAAATCCCACACTCCAAAACCTGCACAATGTATTATCAAAACAAGGAATGTTTACAACACACTTGCAATGCAAGTCTTTATAGGAGTCTTTGACACTTGTATCTGGAGATATTCTAGTAGCATAACAGTACCCGTCAATCACAATATGCATCTCCCCTCCAAGCACCTGTTTAAATAGAGTTTACAAGGCAAAATAGGAACCTTCTAGAGATGGGCGTCCAACTTGGCCTCATGGCCCAAAACCCATGCCTAAGGACACTTGTCCATCATTATAACATGGATTTTACACTTGTCATATCACCCCATCCCAATGTGGGTGCCTAGTCCCAAGATAGGCTATGACAAATGCTCTTACACACCTTACATCTGTCATAGAATGTGTCAAACTAACAACACTTACAACTGTAAGAGAATCTATCATACACTGACTAAAAATAGCATATTCTTCTTATAACATGTCATAACCTCCCTTGGGTACCCAAATATGCCTTCCTCAAAGATGCTCTTCGATACATGTCCTCACCTATCATAAGATCTTCTATTTACGACTCTTAACTGTCATAGAATCTGTCATAGGAATCTATCATAACCGTTACACATCATAATTCTTTACACACTACTCAAGATGCCAACACATGGCTAAAAACCTCTACCACAATATGGGATGTCTATATCCATAGGGAATGGGTTGACCATCCTAGTCACCTTACAAGTGGAGTGACAACTCATCGTGCCACTTCACACTAAATGACAAAACAAGATGTGTAACTTAATTACATCATAGGCTAATAAAATAAATACATTAGAAATAATAAATAGAAGGAATTACCAAGGTTGAGACACCTTAATTCCCAATAGTGGCCTTGAAGATTAGTCACACTACAAGGAATTCCTCTTTGGAAGAGGTGGAGACTTTTCTGTCAGAACAAAAGTTTGTTACTGTTGCCCCTTGGTTGCTGTTGGTGATTTGAATGCTCCATCTCAATGTTGAGTAGCTGGTGAAATAAAGGTACATGGCTTATTTTCTTCCTACCTTTGAATATTGTTATTCCTATCATGTTGAAGCAACAAATTTGTATGCCTCTATTTTCTTCTATGCATTATAGAATGTTTTAGCCATGGCCAATTGCTATGAACATAGATACCCTAGGGATGCTCCTTCCTATGCATCGTCCTATATTGTTCAGACCCTAGGAACTATATTGGAGTGGATTACCATGACCATTCTAGTAGTGCATTTTTGAGTCATGGCTCTGCATGTTATATAAACCTAGACCTATATGCGCCAATGCAAAATCAAAATGACTTAGCGATGCAACAATGTGAAAGTGATAAGACCAAACAGTTGTTAGAGTCATTATTACAGCAAGAAGAAGAAATGGAAAATCATTTTAAGCTGCTAAAGTCTAGGATGTAGTACAATGCATTTCCTAGTGTCCCAAGAAATCAAATTTCTTAGTTCCTTGCTCCTCCCTTAGGTCCAGTATACAATCATCTAGACCTCTCATGGGTTGACTACAAAACATGAGGCATGCCAATAGCTAGTTGTCCAAGTTTGATGGGTACAATATTTGGGAAGGGGACACACATGTTGATGTATTATTAGAATTCATGGAAGAACATCAATTTAAGGACAAGGATATGTATGTATGTGTTTTTTGGTTAGGTCATTACACGAAAAGGAAAGAGAATGTTTTCAAAGTTTTATTGGGTAGTATTTTTCCTCATGGAATGAACTTGTGGCAACATTTGAAAATGAATTTGACAAAGGTCCTGACCCTAAGTACTAATATTGTCATAGAGCTAGAAAAAATTAAAAGACAAGAGGGTAAATGCGCAAAGATGAGTCCACTTAAGGTGGAAGTTTTAGAGTTGAAAAAAATTCTGAAATCAGGTAAACAAAAATGGGATCCCATTTCTAGAAAATGGGATCCCGTTATGAATTAGGATCCCAAGCCTAAAATCTAGGATGAGATCCTATTATGTTACAGGATCCTGAACCTAGCACCAAAAAATGGGATCCTGTTTATGAAAAGTATTAAATTTTAAAAAAATTGCATGTGATCTCATTTTCTCCAGCCACAGTGTGAAATCTAAAACGAGATTCTAAGTTTACCCCTTCATTTCCTGCTGCCAAAAACCTAGGTGAGTGGATTTTTCCACTTTTTTTAATTTTTCCTCAGGTCTATAGTTTGTTTTCATTTTTTTTGTGTTTTTTTCTTTTTATTACAGTAAAATACAATCAAAATTTTAAAATGGTTGTAGCTAGGGTTTCAATGAGAGTTGAATAGCTGTATTTAGACATTTTACCTGTAAAATACAATTAAAATTTTCAAAACCCTATATCATATGAAAGGAGAGATTTTGAACAAACTATCAAAATTTAATTTAAATTTGAGAGTTGAATAGCTGTATTTAGACATTTTACCTATAAAATACAATTGAAAATTTGAAACTATATCATATAAAAGGAGAGATTTTGAACGAACTATCAAAATTTAATTTAAATTTGACAGTTGAATAGCTGTATTTAGACATTTTACCTATAAAATACAATTGAAAATTTGAAACTGTATCATATGAAAGGAGAGATTTTGAACAAACTGTCAAAACTTATATAGCATTGCAATGATATATATATTTGGTTTTTATAAAATTTACTTATACTAATGTATGTAATAGTATTTTAAAGGCACTATTGAATAGATAATTGTCATAAAAAATTGCAGCCATAGCTATATTTAGACATTTTAGCTCTAAAATACAATTGAAATTTTGAAACGACGATATCATATGAAAGGAGAGATTTTGAACAAACTGTCAAAATTTATATAGCATTGAGATGATATATATATATATTTGGTTTTTATAAAATTTACATATACTAATGTATGTCATTGTATTTTAAAGGCATTATTGAATAGATAACTGTCATGTAAAAAAATTACAACAAGCCATAATCAAACCTTTATCACTTCCTTCATAATCAAAGCTTTATCAATCCATCTCCATGGTTTCCCAAATCTAAATCAGAAAATAAAGGCTCTTGGAATTTTGTAGCAATAATGTCTAAGGCTGTAAATTAGGTATCTAATAGAAAATTCCATCGCATTTCAACTTTGGGACCTCTTTCCCTTCATTTTTGATCAGTTTTTGCTTCAAATGTGTACTTGTACAACTCAAAATCATGATGTTTCCATGGATGGAACAACAACATATCTCCATTCCATCAACTAATATCTTTCTCTAGCTATCATCCCTATAATAACAAGTTAAACAAAGCATCAAATTCTTCATTTTTTTAATCACAAATCATTAGAATATATTCATCTTCATACACAGAGTAGTCCTAGGCAACTAGTAATCAATCCTATCTCCATTATCAAATTTGGTTACCATAGGCAACTTCACCAAATTTAGGATTTCATCATGTTGCCATGCATAAGAGATTCACCTCAAGGTAGTTTTCGAAGTCTAGTTATAGTCTTGCAGATGTTCATTATGATTCTAGGGTGGTATGATAGTCCATTGGTTTCTATGACATCATGATAGCATAGATGCATCTAAGCATTCACCCTTCATGGATATATTAATAGTAAAATAGAGTTTTAAATTGTGTAGTGCCCCTCCGTTCTCACCTTGGATGTATAGGTGAATGGGTCAAGGCACATGAAGGTGAAGGTAAAATAACAGGAATATTCAAGGTAAGGTAAACAATTGATGTTGTACAATATAGGTAGATGCTTCATCCATGTGTGGTTTCATATGAAAGATAATGTGTTTTATTGATAACCTCTATTGTGGCACTGATGATGCAGGCTTGGATATTGTTTTGCATTCCAATGTTTAAGATGTCGATCTTACTACAATTGTTATATATAGAATGGATCTCATGTGACTGATTCTGTTAGATTTATTTGTTATGATGGTACTTCTGACACTTATGATTTTATGCACTTGTATGTTAAGTGAAGGGTTCTGTTCAGATTAAGAGATAGATTTGATTTGGTTATGAATGAGCTAATCTAGATTGATATGACGTGGAAGGGATGATGTTGCATCACTCACTTGTGAGCACCCTGCGATGTTGCGATTCCTTTTTCCACCTAGTGCTAGCTTATATGCATCTATACATGCTTGACCATGACATTTGTTGCAGGATACAGGCACCAGGCATCGACTCCACCTGAATTAATAGGTCTGAGCGTGCCTTGAACCCAATGGATATGTTGTTTCAGAGATAACTTAAGGTCCCACATCCCAAGTCATTATCCATGATCAGGATGCATGACATGTCTAGTCAACTTGTCAGTTCTGTTATTATGTCGGTCTTGCAATTGATTTATATTTGATGGAGCTTGTTGGCTAAGTGTATTTTGGCCTGATTTGAGAACATGTTTGATTTGGTTTTTGACGGTTGTCCCGCTCAGTGGGCTAGGTTGTATGCCCAGATCTCATTAGATAGTCATACTATTATTTGATCCACTATGATATTTAACAGGGTTACATCATATTATCATTATTATTATTAATATTTGATAAGATTTAAAATGGTAACTGATAATTACCTAGTTCAAGATACTTAAAGGAAGCAAGTATGGCAGTCAAAACACTTAAAGTTCACCATTCCTGCAAAATTCTATGTTGTGGTACACCTGGTCAACCATAGGATTGACATTAGCAGTAGCTTGCTTCTCCTGATCTTCCTTGGGATTTGTATTGGGGACTTGAAGAAGTGAAAATTGCCAAATGATGAGTAACTTGGTCTCCAATTACTTATGCATATTTAATTGAGAAAAGAGTCTGATGCCATACTAGTCAATGTGGTTAGCCCTAGATTATTTAAGATAATGCAGACTGGTCAAGTTCAGCAGATAGGCTGGGCAAATTAAGTAGGTAGGTAAGAGTCAAGACTTCAAATTTTGAAACTTATAAATTTCTTTATTTATGATAATCCAAATGCCAAATTTTAATAATTTACGGCATTTATAAGTGATTTTGGAAATTAGGCTGTGAGATCAATGGAATCAAGTAATTATCATACTAAACTATATTTCTTTCAATGTATATGCTGAAAATAAAAGGGTTCAATGGTATACTAGAGTATCTTTTATGGTATAATTGATTTCCATTAGTTGAATTTGCTTTTTCATGAATCTTGCCTCTATTTTGCCTAGCTGGGTTTTCAAATTTGAAAAAAAAATCTTTGATGGAAAGGCAAGTGTCGAGCCTCTCAAGCAAAGATTCACATATCTTCTCTAGAGATGTTTGGTGTAGTTTTAGTCTATGAGAGATGTGCCTCATAGACTCACCGATGTGTTTGTAGGAAAATACCCAACCTATTATTTTTGTCTCTAAACTAAATAAAAAGTTGAAGGCCAGCATATAAATGTCTAGCAAGTTGTGCAATGTCTTTTTGCATGTCTTCCCTTCAGGGCTACTAATGGTTGTAGTTGTAGAGATCTAGTGTCTCTAAATGATATTCCATAGTTCATTTCCATATAGAATCTTGATAATATATTTGTAATCAAGAATTTACCAAGTTTAGGGGTCCACGATTCCAATAATGCCTTCATATTTAGGTTGAATGTGCTGATTCCAAAAGGTAGTTTGCATGCGCTTCTTGCTATTGCATTTAACTCAAAAGAAGGGCCTGTAGAGCCCTGGGAAGCGAGCCAGCATGGGCCTCCTAATACAGGACAAAATGGTTGACAACTTCCTCAAAAGGAGCGAAGACCTAAGGGGGTGCCCATAGCCTTGTCAGGTACAGCAGAACGTGTGGAAATTGATAGAAGATTGTCAATTACATCCTTGACAACTTTTAGCCAGTCGATACTTTTTAGAATAATTTCATTCAATCATGTTGAAGAGGGAGTTTGTTCAGATTCCTGTTAGAATGTGAGGATTGTGGAGGCAAACGTTGTGTTCATAAGGGAGTGAGACATGGTGGAAAGGTGCAGAGCTCATACAAATTGGAGTGGCGAGGAGAACAAGATGTTTGAGATGGCACTGGCTATCTATGATAAGGACACCCCCAATCGCTGGCAGAATGTGGCTTCTATGGTAGGAGGAGGGAAGAGCCTTGATGAAGTCAAAAAAACATTATGAGATTTTGTTGGAGGATTTGAGTTGTATAGAGGATGGGAAAGTGCCCTTGCCAAACTATGCATTTGATGACAAAGTAAAGGGTGTAATTCAAGTCGATGGGGAACATGAGGAAGGAAAAGGAAAGGCCTCTCCATGTCAAGACATCCATTGGACAGATGATGAACAGAGGTAATTATTATTTGGCCTTTCTCTCTCTAGATTTGTGTGTTAGATGGTTCTTGCTTCCTTCATGCTATTTCAAATTGGGAAGGTTTAAGAGAGAGAAAAAGTATTTAAGGAAGAAAAACTCTACCTTTGAATCTAATTGTATGAATCATGGTCAAGCCCAAATATGATTGCCCTTTGAGGCTGAATGAGTTTTTAATTGTGGGACGATGATTACTGGAGGTTTTTCTATCTAACTAGTGGTTAAGATCCAAATTCTGTACTCACTGCACATGGAGGCATAGTTATAATGTCGAATGCCCAAATACTTTCGAGTTGAGGTGACTCTCTGGAAAAATGGATGAAGTCCACACTTTTAGAGTCATTTCCAAGTTCAACAATTTAAGGTTTCCTGTGACTAACCTTTCACCCTTACTTTGATGCATACTTCAGCCAAGACATGTGGGGATCTTTTCATGATTAATTCTGTCAAGCTATGACAAGCTTATGCCACGAAAGATTAGGGAAATTGCTTACCTCCTTGTGGGAAGTAATACTCTGTCAGATTTCACCGTAACCCAAAATGGTTGTATAACACCAAGTGAAGGGCACCCTTGCCCTGTTAAAAAACTCCCACTCTGGCGCACTCTGGAGGATTTAGGCGCAGGTCGTGGGTTTGGACTTTACCCCCTACTAGTTGCATCTGTTCGAAAGTTTCTAAGTACTTTTCAACGACTCCATTTCAAATATATCCTGCAATCGTGGCATTCTATGAGACCATATTTCTTAAGGATTCCACATTTTGCATGCTTGTCCACCAGGGCACTTGCAACTGCCACATCTGACAAAAATTCCCCTCGTGTTATGCTTGATGAATGTATCGCTATCTTCATTTTTACTGGAGATCTGATACGGTGCACCTTTTATAATGCAAGCCAATTTTTTAGATTGTTTTGCTTAGCATCACTGATAATCTCCACAAGATCATTGTCTCGTGACCATCTTGAAAATAAATATTGTTGCACTAGGACATTCAGCACATACTCAAGATCTTAACAACTCTAGTAGTTTTTCCATGGGGCATGTTTAACAAACCAAATGTGATTGCCACCATGGTGGCAGCGAAATAATTCTTTTCCCATTTCTCCATAGTATTAAGTAAATATCTTGAATCTGGGAAACACCTTGCTACCTTCATCTTCCAAGCCAATTTCTCCAACTATGCATAGATCTCCTTCATCTATGGATCTGTTCTATCTACTACACAAAAGCATGTACCATTTTACGCCCTTAAACCCAAGTTTCTCACTTACAGAGTGCTCTACCAAATCATTTCCTTGTCACTACAAAACACCTTCTATCATTCTCTAGTACCATGGTAGATCCAATATCTCTATTGTTGATTTGTTTATTATCCATTTCACTCATGAGGTTAAATGGCTAGGAAGGTAAGACGAAGGGTCACAAATTTTGATACCAATCTTCTATACAAAACCTCATTTAAATGAACACACAAAAACAAAGAGTAATTGAAGTGATATATTTAATGCTCTAGTACCATTGATTCAAAGCACCGTGGTAATTCAATTTCAGAGGACAACACACTAAAATGTGGTTTTAAGGTGTTATAGGCAAAAATGGTTTAGATAAAGAAGGAGAACAATAATAGTCAGAATGTCATGACAAAGTGGGAGAAAATCAATAGGACACCATGCTAGAATTGTAATGCAAGATCGTATATAGTCAGAACCTGCAGTTTCTGTACAATGATCCAAAGGTCAAATGTGTATAGACCAAAACTAGACTAACTAGAAGCCTATTCAAAGAATAGTTGTCATACACTAATATACAAGTGTGGAAGATGAAAAGACAACTTTAAATGAAGTTTTAAAGATAATTTATTAGATTATTTAGATTGAATTAATGAAATTGACTTAATAGATCAAATGATTTATTGATCCTTGTATGTATATATATAAAAAAAAAGATATAGGATTAAGAAATAAATCAATATAGGTAGTATCGATATATTTGTTAATGTGAATAGATGAAAGACGATATGGTGATAAATTATGATGATTTTGGTCCGTATGCTTATTATGGGATGAAAAATATATGCTATTCAATAATCTATGGTATTTATATTATTATCATTATTATTATTATTTCAAGATGAGAAAGATGATTAGTTAAATGTCTAAATTTTATAATAATATTATTATTTATTATTATTATTATTTTTTGAGATAATTGCAATTCCTTCGTTGGATTGGTTAAGTCATCAAATAAGTTAATTAGGGTAATGAGCTATACATACGTATATGCCTTGTATTAGATTGTCGTTTAAAGACAATTGTAAATCAAATATTATAGTTAAGTGATTTTATTGAATTAAATTATTGAAATTTATCTGATTTGACCATTTGATTTATCTATAGTTTGAAAGGAACACAATAAAGAATATTAGTAGATATTTACCCAATTTACATTATAGGCATTATAGTTTTATACTTATACATTTCGATATATAATTATATCTATATCCTTGTATTTTTAATTCTATGACAATAGTAAGGAGGCCTCAAACTGGATAACCAAAGTCTATGCCTTGGAAATTAAATTATTCTTGTATAACAAGAAGAAGTATTTTTGTATTGTGTTTATATCTCTTAGAATGTAACTAAATATAGTTTTAGCAAGTAATCCTATTTAGTTATTTAAATGTGCAAGTTATGTTGGAATTTGATAACGTTAATTTATTTAAATGACATTATTAACTGCAATATTATATAGTCAATTAGTGTTTAAAATAACCTAAATTATTTATAAGATGGGTTGTTGTTGATGAGTACAATTTTGTTTGCTTAATGAAGTCCACATCCATGGATCCCTTTTGGTATAATAAATTATGTTGTTGTTTATATCTTCTTGTTACAAGGAATAGTAGAATAATTGAAGTGAATGTTGTATTGATTCATGGGCATCTTATGAGTATGGTACTATTTTGAAGACCCATGGTTAGTATGTCGTTTTATATATAGCACTTAGAGTATGTTTATTGGATTGGTCTAATTGAAGGAGTTGTGCATTTAAGAGTAAATGTTAATGTGGGATTGTGGTGTTTCAGTGGTGTCTAGTGAAAGTTTATTCCAGAGGCTAGTAGGGGTAGTTGTGGATTTGATCCTTGTATTATTGCATTCTAGTTAAGGGATGAGCATGTTTTGGTTTTATGTGATGTTGACTTCTCTCTGCTTATGGTTTATATGATTTTAACGACTGTGTAAGAGGGACAATGCCTTGCTCTGTATATCTAGTCATGTTTTTAGATATCTTGAGATCATAATGTTATAAGAAGCCTTGTAGTCTCTAGTTATGTATGGACTAAATGACAATTGAATAATAAATGCACTTCATGTGATTGTATTGTTATCCAACTAGTCGTACCAGTCTTGTATCCAGTTTTGTGGTAAGATATGGAACAGGGTGACATGGAAATCTCAGAGTTGTAATGAATATGTGTTATTATGGGCAATGGTCTAGGAGTCCTGCCCTTATAATTATGTTATGGAGGGTTAATGATTTGTATTTTTATACAAGGATAGTTGTTATGCAAGATGGTCAATGCCTTGCATGGTTCTGTATCCTCGTTGTTGTGATGTCTTGCTATGCTTGTTGTGTAGGGTTTCCTAGTTGTAGGTAAGGGAGTGGCTTCCAATGTGGGGGCCGGTGCCAAGTGGCTAGCCAGGGTAACCCACTGGGAGTTGGTAATTCAGTGATAACATAATAAAATACCTAGGGGATTGGGTAGTTTTCACACTAAGAAGATAATAAGATGTTTTGTTCCTTACTCATGCCTGTAGTGCTAGTTCAAACTAAGGATGAGGGGAGAAGGCCGGGATTGGTAGATTTACTTCCTTGTCATCACGAAAGGAAGGTGGATTCCTGCATGCGTCATCCTATGGGGCCGGTGTCTAGAGAGAGACTGCTAGGGTAACCATAGATGGGGGCCAGTGTCTAGAGAGAAACTGGCTGGGTAACCCATGTTAGGACCATGCGATGACACTCTCCTTACTATAGCCTAGAATTCCCTAGTTGTACTCTGCCCAATTGTTAAGTGTTGCCTCTGGAAGTACTGTTGTGTTGTTAGTGATATTGACTTGTGCAGTTGGAAGTCATGTGCCATCCTTGTTCTATAGTCCTCTATCTACCTAACTATCCATTGTTGTGGGACCTTATGTTATCTCCTAGCTTAGAGGGGTGGGCCTCAGGGTTCCACATGGTTGGGTGGTAAGAGCTATCCATTGGTCCTTTTCAAAGATACGGTTTGAGTTCCGCGCAGAGGTGTTCCAGATCTAGTTCACTCTCCTCCTTCAGAGTTGTATGCTCTCTTATGTATTCTTTTGTAAACTGGCATGATCGGTCTTATAATCTTGCATTCATGTAATCTTGTACTGAGACTCTGTAATTAATCTATTCTGTTACAGTAAAAGTTATTTGTATCTATTTTAGCAGTGTAATAGTTATTGCTTCTGTAGTTTAATTTTCTGTCATTAATGTAGTTATGTTACCCTAGAGTTGTTAGAAGAGTAATTTTGTGTATACAGTGTAATATGATATGTTTGGTTACCACTTGCACTATCTTGCTTTAAAAAAAAAATTATATTTGTAACTTTTGCACTTTTAGTCTAGCACTCTAGGGTTGCATGACGGGGCATTACAAATTGCTCGTAAGGTTTGGGACAATCATAGTGATCAATAGTCTATGTGATTTCTCATTTTACATTCATGACTGCCTTCCACCTTGTGATAGTATCCTAACCTTCTTACCTCATCATCTATCTTAAAAGTGAAATATTTAATCATTACCACATGGTTATGTCTCTTTAATTATGAGGATAATGCAATTGAATCTCTAGAGGAGTCTTACATATTAACAACAATTTCATTGTCCATTTGTAACATCATGTGAATGTGACAGTCTTCACATGTTTCCTTGATGGACTTTTGATAACAAGGGAAGATGACAATCTTATGATCAATGACTAATCCTAGAGAAATCATGATGTAACAACCCAACTGAACTCCTCATGACAAGTTTGTTATTAGTTTAAGGCTATCGTAAAGTTCCATAACAATCTAGGAATTTAATAACAATTAACAATCCTTAATGGTCATGACAACATTATACAAGATACTAAAGTTCATGCTAAGATGATGATTTCCTCTTTCCTATCAAATGGTAAGGATCAACACAATTGTTTCTATCATATCATGATTGAAATAGGACCGATCAAGCAACCTAGTATTGTACATGGTGCGTAAATGATAATCTTCTTATGGTTTTCTTGGTATGTATAATGAAACCCACTTAGTTAGGGTTTGATGGATTGCCCTCTAGGCAATCAAATCCTTGTCTCTCAAAACTCCATTTAGATTAGGATCATGACATTCAATTATAAATCCACACTCTAAGAAATGGATTCTTACAAATGAGTTTTGATTCACTCAAATCTTCACATACTCAAACACACATCCAACTTATGAATTCATGATTGATCCAATGCTCAAACCAATGCAAGCATGACTATTGTATTTGTTGACCAAGCTTATTGATAGTCATAAAGTTAGAGAAATTTATCCAAAACCATTACAAATTATTTCTAGCTTTGCCATAGGAAATGTTGGATCTTCTAGAATGAGACTTAACATCAAACCAATAGCCAAATCCATAGAAAAATTAACAAAATTTAAACCTTAGACCTAACATATGATGACAAACCTTGACAATAAATTCATTATGGTAGTCCTAATAGCCCTACTACTATATTCTAACTACTGTGATAATACAATTCTTGGCTAATGATATCTCTCTGAGTTCTTTAGAGGCATCTTTTGATATGACAGTCCTTCATATTGACAAAACCTTGATACTAAACACCCTATGTTCAAACACCATAATGATAGTCCTAGATAACAAAATAAATTATAGGACAGTCCTATTGAGAGGGTTGTGACAAGATGAATGAGAGGATAACTCATAAGCATAACATTACCTTGATAATATATGTATGCAAATCTTTTTTTACAAACCTGCAGATAGTCTTGAAACAAAGATACCCTTTATGCCCATGATTGTTCATATAGTCTTATTGATCTTTCTTGTCTCCCCCACTACTTACTCATGATCCATGTAGCCTTTGAAATTTATTTTAGCACTGGTAATATAATCTGTATGTTTGACTTTCTACAAACTTAGACAATGGTAACAATCTCTCTATAATTATTATGGAAAACAATATCATGACATCTATACCTTCAAGAAAATGGCACCTTTAAACCACTTTTTCACTCTACAATCCCATCAAATCTTGGTGCCAAAGTTTTATTTGGGGTTTTCAGGACTTGTTTGAGGGTCTATAAAAGTTTAAAGGCAGTTTAGGGAGTTTGGGGACCTTTTGCAAGGATTTGTGAGATCCTACACCAGTAACAAAATAATAACCTCTCCCAAAGCCTTTATAATACATTGTGACCACATTTTAGACTTTATACATGAAGGTATACAATGAAATAATCTTGAAGGTTATCAAATGGGAAAATGGAAACTAGGACCACCTTAGGAGTTATTAACTATAAGACTAAACATTTAATTCAACTTCTAAGGCCAATATCTATCTTTCTTATAATAAATGTATGCCCTCAACTGGACTCAAACCATCAAGATATACACACCTAAAATCAATTGTCTAAAAGTCCAAAGGTCACTAAGCTTATTATCACGAGAAGATAAACAATTTTCAAGATGACCTTATCAACAAAGAGTATCAAGACATAATTAGGACTCATACCATGGGATGAAACAAACCAGACCACCAAGAATTTTCCTAAGATAAGAAACAAGTGAGACAATCTAAAATATAGAGTTGTTAGAAAGGGTAAGCTCCCATAACAAGCCAAATGGTTCATTGAGTTACAACTAGAAGACAAGGCTCCACACCTATTTCTTAGACTGAATACATTCATGACTATTGCTTTATTACATTTACTATTTAGTTCTATATCTTTCTTTGTATTTGCATTTTACATCTCACAAGCTACGACACATGCCTACAACTTCATCTAGATCCTCATCTAAATAGTTTTCCACCAAGAATCAAAATTTAGGTCCCGAATGAAAATCCCAACTTCAATTTGAAAATTAAACATAGTTCACTATAATAGCTCTTACATTTTGAAATTTGTATGTGCATGTAACTGTACATTTAATTTAAATATTTCAAGTGTAATTTATTGAAACATGTATAATTTATCTAGTTTATTTATAATTTATAATTTTTCAACATGTATATCTTTATTTGTAATTGTCATGCCCACATTTTCCATGTGGTCACAACACACATCGCACGTGTCATAGCCACATCTGTTATGTGATTATGACACGAGATATGAAAAACTTTTCTCACACTGTCCTAAAAAACCCCTTCGCATGCGTACGCATGCTCGACGGTGTTCTCTCATGGCGAAACACTACACTCTTCGGCGGAATAAAAGTACAATTGCGTGCAACCAGAAGCATACAGATCAACAAGAGGGTCTATACAACGCTGCTAACGTCATTGCAAGAGTGAGATTACCAAAGTTCTTAAATCGAACCCTCGGCAATTTTCGGTAGCATAATGCCTTACGGCGTTAGTGGGAATTACGCTGCACTCATTTACGCACGTGGTTCGCTGATAGAGTAACAACTTCCCATGACGCCTTGTTCCGACTAAACCGGCTAGTGATCTCCCTATTTAGTCATTTTTCAGCCAGGCACGGTTGTCTGTCTCCTCTCTTGTTTCCTGAAACATACTCCTCCTATGACTTAGCATTTTCAACAAGGCGGTTTGGTTGCTCTCTCTTCCCTTTTCACAAGTTCTTAATTTTGATTGTATCTTTATCGCCCTTACCTTAACTATTTCTCTGTTAATTTAGTGTGTTTATATTTTGGTCTCTCTCTCTCTTTCGTTTTCTATACTTTCTTTATGTGCATCTTGACCTTTCTTCATGATTTACGTCAATCAGGGTTATCACTGCAGCTATTGTTGATATTAAACCTAATTTCAGGATGATCTAGGTCACAAAGGCTGGTTTACTATTTCGCTGGACTCGGTCTCCTAATCTTCCCCGATCTAGGTTCCTCCTCTTTGTATGTACTTATTAAACCTGTTCCTAAGCAGATTTAGCAGAAGGGTCCGTCAACTTAGTTCTCTTATCCCATTTGGGAAATGTCGCGCATTTTCTCCTCTGTGTTTTCCAATGTTAGTTTTTCTTCTTCGGACTCTCTTACAGGTTTACTTATGAGGTCGTTTGCTACAGTTGAGATTAAAATGGCCACATGGATTGTCAGTGGTGGCTTCTTAAGTTTATTTCCAGTGTTCTTTTGAACAAGGTGATCTGTACTTTTCCTCTTCATTTTCCAGGTGATTGATATTACGTTGATAGTTGAAACTTCCGAGAAACTCTTTCCAGAGTATCACTGAATATTCCTTAACTCTCTTTTACATTATAATTTTATTTTCTCTTGTTTATAATTACTGTTGTTACTATTACTGTTGTTACTATTAATGACTATTAATACACTGATTGTGACTCGTATAACGTTGTAAATAGATGTAGGAGGCTCTCCACTTTATAAAACCCTGGTCATGGTGATATATCTTCTTTGGTTGTTGTGTTCAACACTTAATAACATCTACTGTGAAAATATAATTTGTTATAATTTTTTTTTTTCTCTATGTCCATGAGACATAGTTTATAACGATTTAAAACGAGGGCCCAATAACATGGTTCATAGATTTACTCCTATGTATATTATATATATATATATATCTATATATAATATATATATATATATATATATATATATATATATATATTTTAATGTCTATGTATAGGACGAAATTGATTTACCACTAGATATGTATATATCTCTATATAGAAATATATAGATAGATATATAATCATTTTATTATATATATAGCTATATACATAGACATATATAGTATATATATATGCCTATATATAGAGCTATAAAAATGTATTTATTTTCCAAAGAAACCAATCATATGTTAGGGCCAAAGCCCTAACATTTTTTTTTTTTTTTTTTGCTTTAGATTCCACAGCCGACGGCGGCCATGGGCGGCGGTGGCCGCAGTGACAGAGAAGCAGGGTCGGCGGTGGCCGCAGAGCGGCGGACAGGGTCGGCGGTGGCCGCAGAGCGGCGGGCCTGTGCAGGCCGCGGGAGGCATAAGGGGAAGGGGGGGATGTGGAGTGGGGCGGAGCCCCACCCACATCCCACGATGTGGGGTGTGGGTGGGGCTCCGCCCCACTCCACACCTCCAAGTATATATATATGGGCCTGCGGTGGGGATTTCTCCCCACCGCCCAAATCTAACCGCGACTGTGTTTTCTCCCGCGGCTTAAACTTTGACAGTCAAACTTATGTGCTATTCGTTGATTTCTATCAACAATAATATATATATATATCAATGATAATATATTTATATATATATATATATATTTCATATATATATATATACATATATATCTATTTTTTATATTGATATATATCATTCAATCTCATAAAAATGATAATTACTTTCAATTTCTCTATTATTCTATAAAATGATAATTACTCAAAATGTGAAATATATATATATATATATATATATATTTATATAAAAATATTCTTATATGTATATACATAATTCCTAAATTTCTCAAATTCACTACTTTATGCATTTACTCCAAATCAACCTGTTATAAAGATAATGTCAAACAATTAGATATGTTTATATATATATATATATATATATATATATATATATATATATCCCAATTTCACTTAATCGGTAGAAATGGTAAATAGCTATCCCCTTATTATAAGTATATATATTTCCATTTTCATAAATATTTAAGAATGCTTAAATGTACAAACAGAATATATATACATGCTAGAATTTAACAGAATCCACTAAATATGGAGAATAACTCAAACATTTAAAACTGTCTTTTCCATTTTAACATTGAACTATAAAAACTAACATTTCAACTAGTTAAGCAATTCCAAACTTTCAAATGTAAACAACTCGTATTAGATTGCAATAATGAACTTTTCCTTTCAGTAATACTTGAAACACAAAAATTGCTATTGAACAAAGTTTGCAAACATCAACTTAAAAATTTAAGCACATTCATATTACAGCTTCTCAATCATGAATACCACCACTTAACTTCCCAGATATGAACTTTCTTCTCCCAAACAGTACACAACTGATAACTATGACAACCAAATAAAAGTCCAATAATAACAAGATCAGGGAGGTGATTTTCTTCACTCCCAGAATATCATTAATTTACAACAATAACAAGAGAGGTGTTCTCTCTTCATCTCTATGAAATGAACCAGGCCTAATTCTCATGACAAAGAAGATGAATTGTTTCTTCATAAATAGCCAACCAGAAGCTCCAAGAGAAAACCTGCGTATCAAAGACAAACAAAGAAGAAAATACCACTCATCTAGCTCTCCTCCCTACCGTAGACCCGCAAGTGGGTCACCCCCGAGCTAGGGAGACCATACTCACACCTGGGTACTCAAACACTCCACTTCACAACAGAAACAACAACAATCCCAAAGCACACATACACCCGTGGGTAATTTACACAATACGGAAACTCAACTACAGTGAGTTTCATAAGGGGCAGGAGAGTGGACACACTCGACTCTAGAGTGTCACCCAGACAGATAAATGAACTAATATAAATTTCTCTTGGTCTCAACCAAGTGTGATCACAATTTTTAAGTAATCTGTATAGGACTCTCAAGTCAAAAATACAGTCACAGATACATGCCCTCAAGGCTTTCAACATCCCAAAAGATGGAAACAGGTATGCACCCGAGGAGGATCTCTCCTCCCCTACCCCAAACTTGATGAGCATTTCTCCCAAGTGGGAGACGCTCTGTCAAACAACCCGACAAGAACCCCACAGAAAACAAAACTAAACACATATTTCACACACATTTCATACACATTTCAGTTCAACAAAAACAAAGGTAAAATTTAGACCAACCTTGCAAAGCCCTCCTGGAATGAAGTTGTTGCAGAGTCCACAGAGTTCACTTCCAACCTTAGCCACCAACTCCCTCTCCCTTCTCTATCTTCCAAACTAACTTCTCTATTTTTGGTAAGGCAAAAATGAAAGTTTTTCCCAAAATTCAACTAACTCCCTCTCATCCCAAAATTTGAAAATAAATAACCCAAATTCTCTTTCTTTTTAATTTTGAGAAATGGGGAAGTGACACTTGTCACCTCCTCACCCTTCCCCAAAACCACTATTCTGTCCTGGTGGCTTATGTCACTCTCCATTCCCAAGGGTACTCCTTATTCCTCTCATGTGACTCCACTTTCTCATGGGAGAAATAAAAAAAAAGAGTTAAATGGGAACAAGACAGGTGACCCATGCCTCTTTCTCCTTTATTCACATGGGTGTCCCCAGAGTACATGGGGGAATCTCACTAAAGAAGAGGTGACCTTCACTAATGGATGGCATCTCTTATCTAGGGGAATGTAGAGGGGATGGGTTGGGTGTTGGTACAACCCATCATGTCCCCTCCTACCTCCAATTTTCGCCACTTAACTTCAGGGGAAGGTTAAGTTGACTAGATGGAGGTTACTCAAGGGTTACCCATGCCAAATGGGCCCCTGGACCCATGGGGTATAACCCAGGGTCAACTTTAACCCATACAAGACACCCCTGGTCAAGGTAAGGCACAAGAAAAGGGCCTCATAATTTAAATAAAATAAGAAATTTCAAATTCAATCTCTTTACAACACTAATTATAAAAATAATGGTACATGAGGGTAACCTAACCCACTCGACCATACGAAAGACCACATTACATCATGACATCAAACACAAAGAGATCTTGGTTCCTCGTGGAGCCAGATCGGCTTAACAGGGAATAACAAATAACAAGGTGTGGAATGATCTCCGAAATCTGTGGTTTGATTAGTAATCCCTGCACACTCAATTACAAGATCAGTAACCACATAAATTCATCATAGCCGAAGCAACTTAAATAAAACATGCATTCTCATGCCCTAGTACAATTTAACATAATTAAAATCATATTACAATTTTCCATCATCACCTAATTCATTTTTCTGAAAAGTAAACTTATCCAAACATCACCCAATTAGTTTTTCCGAAAACATAATAAAGTTAAATAGTCTGACAAATTCCGGGAACTGCTATCCCACAAATATGAAAGTAACAATAACAGTACTGTAAATAGTCATAACAACAGTAGTAAAAAGGGCGGTCCTCACAGTAATATATATATATATATATATATATATATATATATATATATATATATATATATATATATATATATATGAAAATTAATTATGTATTCAAGATTGTATGTTTATATGTATATATGTAGGTTCATAGTTTTTATATATATCATCATAGATAATATTCACTTTTATCCTAAGGACTTCTTAAATGCACAAGATGAACAGGAACCATCTCCACCCCCACCCCCACCTCCACCCCCACCTCCACCGCACCTAGAACCCCACCTGGAACTGACTAGGCTCACTTGCAAGCCATAATTAATGAAAATGTGGATTCCATACAAGAAAAATTGAATTCCATTCATAGTGAACAAATCATGCCACCTCACGTCGTAAGTTTTACATATTTGATGCAAAACATTGTAGATTCTATGAGGTCTATTGACTTAGACTTCGATAGTTTCCAAAAATGGAGAGAGAAGAGGCACTAATTTTATGCTAATGGCCTCTCCTATAAGGAGATTTTGGATCTTAAAATCACAAAAGGTCATTCAGCACAATATTTTAGACACCCCATCACAAACGAACCTATTCTTGCAAATAAGAAAAGAATATCAATTAGGTGGTGTAGACATGAAGGAATGTCTATCAATTTTTGGGACAGGTGTTGGATGGTGTTTGATTATCCACCTCATGCTAATTGTGAGGTTCCTTTATATTTTTTGAGAAAATTATATGTAGAGTTTATTATGAATCAGAAACCCAACTATTTTGATTTTAGATTATTCTACGGTACTGGTGGCAGCATGCCACAATAGAGGTTGGGGGCGTGGGTTGATCCCTAATGACCCGTGCCTATTCAACCTCTTATTGACCCTCCTATTATTGCCATTCATGTGCTCTTCTAGCATCATACGGTGGTATCCACACTAGGCACATTGAGTGCACTTTTAGGTAGCCTAGATGAGTAGACTTCTATGATGGTAGCTCAAGTTAGAGATTGGTGGAGGAGTTGATGGTGGAAGTGGTCCTAGTACCACTCCACATGTGTCGATTCCTCATCCATGTATGAGTTGCAATCAGTAGTGTTATGGACCTTATTAGGTAGATGCACCCACTTTAGCTACATATGCATCATCTAATAATATGGGTGAATCATTTGTTGATTATCTATTTGCTGAGGATCATCCCATTGATCATTTGACACAAGTATATATAGGTTACACACATGTTGAATTTATAACAATTTTAAGCACGTGTTTTTAATGAACATATAAATCAATTAAATTGTAATATTTTAACAATCAAATTGTTTGGTGTAGTTGATGGCAATAGGGACCATTGATCGATTTAATTTTTCCTCGACACCTATTCATCTCGAGCACCCATTTGGGGTATTTTGAATAATTTATATTTTTAATAATTTTATTTACTTGATTTTAATTTGTAATTCAGTATTGAACATGTATATTAAATATTAATGCTAGTTCAGGGTTCTTCCACATTGAATCCTCCATCTGAGGGTGTCTTGAGCACTCCTCCATCATTGGGCATCTCACATGACACTTTTGTATTTATATTGTTTTAAAAACTATATATATACTTTGATTTTTCTATTTTGAATTATCTATATCTAAAAACCTGCATGTACTATTTAATATATATTAAAAATATATGTCTATGTAGGTTGACACGACAATGAGGATGGACATTGCAGCACACTTGGAGGATCCAAGTTTATATCAGGAGTTGACTGCATTTCAGGTTGTTGAAAAACATATCTATGTCTATGTGCAATATGTAGGTCTTTTAAATAGATTAAAACAAAAATTGGGTACCTACACAAGTGAATATATATATATTTTAACCTAATTTATACACGTGCTAAGTTATAAATGACCATGTAGGAGCTTGTCAGTGACACGTTTTATCCTATTCATGCCATTCCTTCTACAACACATGTAGAGTAGTAGGACAGAGGAGATGGGCAGCCTAATATGGTATAATTTAAAATTTAGATTATATTTAAAGTCAATTAAAATATACATTGTGAACTTAAAGTAAATTTCAATAGAATATATATGTTGACATGTATTAAAAATTCTTTTTCTTTTATAGCTTGAGACATGTCATGTAGCTAAGCCTATAGAGATAGGTCTGAGAACGGAGGATGCACAACAACCTCTTATAATATAATAATTTAAATATGATAATTTATAAATTAAATTAAATTAAATCATATTTAAAATCGTCTTACATTTAATTTCAACTTTCTTTCTCTTGTACATGTGCATTGATTCAGAGCATGTAGAGACAGGTCCATGTGCACTAGAGCATGCCTCTCAGCCTTAGACGGTAATTTAATTTTATGATAAATTATAAATTAAATTGTCATTAAATCATTTTTAATCATCTTACATCTGATTTCATCTAAATCTTTCTCTTCTATAGAGTGATTCGGGTCATCTGAGTAGTTCACATGGTGTGAAGAGGTCCCTTGATTACAAAGACAATATGAGTTAGGTTATTTCATGGGCTATATTTGACTATTTCATGGACTACATATATACTGTTTCTCATGGACTTTATATATATTGTTTCATGGACTTTATATTTTGAACACGGGTTGTATTGTCATGGACTTTATATATTGTTTCATCCAAACTTTATTTCATTTTAGTATTTTATGGTTTAGATACAAGATTTTAATTTATTTTAGTATTTTATGTCCATAAACATTTAAGTGAAATAGAAATGACACTCGATATCTTATTCAATATCATTTTTATATTTAAATATATATAGAAATTGGGGTTCTAATAAAAAATAACAAAAACTAATTAGTTTTTATTGTGAGAAAATAATTTAACATCTTCTTATAATTGTCTATATCTACTTAGCTTCCAATGCCCTTTATAAATGGAATTTTAGATAGTAAGGTTTTCACAAAGTGGTTTCAGGTATTCCATAGTAATATGTCTCATCAAGGTTATGGAAAATTTTTTACTTCATTTATTATTGTTGGCAATTCTTAGATATCATGCCTTTAGAAATTAAATAATGAACATTATCAAAATTTTGTATTAATGGAACCCTAACTAATGTATAGATAAAAAGAGAAGTTGGCTTTTATCTTAATATCATGTTGTTTTGGTTGTGGAAATGTACCACATTTTTGATATTAAATAAGTAATGGTCAATATGAAAGACTTCCACTATTTTAACTAGTAATGTGTTTTATTTGTAAAAGTTCTTTATAATGGGAAAAGATAGAGAGAAAGTAAGTTCCTCCAAGAGGATATGTTTTTTTGATTGAATCATTCAATATAATAACAATGTTAATAGGTGTCATATATGAACTAATGAAAGGAGTTACTTCACTTTCTTGATTCTTGCCATATATTTCTTGGAGGATTATGCCACATGTTTGAAGGATATCTACACATATATTTCACTCTTACACCTTCATTAATTTTATCATTCTCTTGGAAGTAGAACTCCATAATGAAGGAGTTGCATTCTTGAGATTCTTCTTGAATAGCTAGTTATGGTGCCATATTTGGAGGAGATATCAGAAAAATTGAAAGAACATTTTTAATAGATTCACAAACATTTTACTAGAATGCAAGCTAGTCTTGGAATGTAATTTTATAATGCTAGTGTGAGAGAAAAAATATTCTCCAATGATCTAATAATGTTTGACAATGTATTAAGCACACAAAAGAATTTAAGATCAATATTATAACAATATAATATAAATAAACTATGCGAATGTGTAATTAAGGTAAAGGATGTTGATAAATAATAAGGATGTACATAGTATAGTAAGAGAAACAAATAGTGACTAAATGCTCAATTTTGAGCTTATACAAAGTTACAAGTCTATTTGAATCTTTTCAAACATAAGGATAGTAGTTCATAAACCTCTAGAGTATTGAAAATATGGTGAAATAACATGGTTTGGACCTTAGTAATTTGACAATTGCATGCATAGTGAATGTCAATCATCTATGTGGTTGTAGCAATGTGATTTAATGGTTTTCAAGCTTGCTTAGGGCTGCCCAATTGCAAGGAGATTGGTGTCAGAGCCTTATAAGTTTGCAAGAAAGGTGACACATTCATCAACAATGGTTTAGAGACCACTAATACTAGAAGGGAAATGAAAAGGAAATTATTTTGAGACCATAGAGTGTCTAATTTGGAAGAAAGATGTTGGAAATTAGAGATTCTAGCCAATCAAGGGAAGAACATATTCTCTTATGTAATGTACAAATGGAGCCTAGAGGCTTTCTAGGATTTAGATGAAATAAATAAAAGACAAAAGACAAAAACAATAGAGCACACAAAAACAAAAAATATAATAGACTATAATTTAAACACTTGAAATACCTCTAAAACTAACAATTTTCTTTCAGCAAACAAAGACACAAAAAATGTTAGTTACAAGAAGGCAAGTGTGGTAGCAGATATGCACTCTAAATTGGGAAGGTTAAATGATCTAAATGTTTTTTTTTTAAATATAGTCAAGAGCAATAGTTGGTTTTAGCAAACGAATGGTCTTGCAACCACTATGGTGATCATAAGACCATGGTGACATAGCTGAAATGATCGTAGTAATGATGAAAATTGCCATGAAAGTTTCATTGAAGTAGGAAAAATGAAGGATTTCAGAGCACAAGAAAACCACAAAAGGATACCCTAAGGCATTGATGGTTTCAAAATATAATAATATAAGTTGTAGTATTTTTTATTTTTGATAGGTATGTGAGGGGAAAGGGGACCACTCTCCCATTGTATAAAAAAGTCAAAAAATGTTCATCCAAATCTTGTCTATGTTACTTTATATGTCATAATATGATGTCTTAAGGGGTCCTAATAGGACTTCTTAAGGGGGTCAAAGAATTAAAACTACATGTCTCATGTTGGATCACAATTGATAGAATTAAGTATTCTGGATAAGTTAGGGTGACTTGACATCATAACAAATGATATAATTAAGTAGTAGAAATTAGGATGACTCATCATTTAACAATCACAAAAGTTATACAAATATAATATTAATGTTAATATAATTTATGTGTAATAAGATGTCTTAAGGGGTCCTAATAGGACGTCCTAAGGGGATTAGAGAATTCAAACTACATGCCTCATATTTAATCCCAATTGATGTAATTTAGGATGACTCAGCATAACAATAAGATGTCTTAATTTATGTCATAATGGGATGTATTAAGGGGTCCTAATACGATGTCTTAAGGGGATGTCTTAAGTTCTCAAATTTTGGTGAAGTTGCCCAAAGCAACCAAATTTAACAATAATACAATCAAATTTAAAGTAAATATAAAGTAGAAAAACATGTGTATTTAACAAACAAAAAATATAGAATAATAATTATGATATATAAAAGTGTAGAGTATAATTGTGTACATACACATGTATACCAATTTGTGTACAAAATGTGCAATAATGTAATTGTATATGTACATATATGCCAACTCATTTGAAATAATGTTTACAAAATGTGGCTATGCCATCTCAAGAAAATTTAAAAATTGTGGGGAATGTAGTAGGTCTTCATGCTACCTGATATAAAAATAATACAAGTAATATCAATATATCATCAAAACATGTATTTTAATTTATATAAAACTATCTATATACACAACTTGTACCTATATTTACAATTGCCTCACACATGTACATATAGGTTTAATCCGCATCCTCTCAGGTTTTTGTTTCAAAGTATGTGATGAATTTGTGATGATGGCCTAAGGATATAAAAGGACAATTTAAATCAATTTCAACTAATAACACACAAGAAATATCAAAACATGTATTTAATGTATTTAAAAGAATAATATAAAACTATTTAACTATATTTACCTATATTTATTTATTCCATTGTACCATCTCCATCCTCTCTTTTTTCCAATGCATCGATGATTATCCCATGCTCTTCCATAGAAATTGTCCATAGCTCTTTATTTGCAGGTTTTCCATGATACCTCTCCAATTTTATATTTGTTGCCAACACCAAATGTGAGTAGTGTATAATCTTCTTATGTGTTTCATAATCTTTGAATGCAGGAAAACCATTCTTCCTTATTAGGTATTTTCATAGCCAAGTGCCAACAACCACCACCGAACCTAGTGGATAATGATAGCCATCATCAAAGAAATTCTCAAAATTTGCTTAAGGGGATCATCGAACCTATTGGATAAGGAAAGCCATCATCATCTTCTCGAGGTGCTGTTAACTTATGTTTAGTCTCCACACAATGAGCCAACCAATATTCTATTTCCTCTTCATTCTCCTCAGGTGCAACAATAGCATAGACATGTCCTGCAAACAAATTATGATTCAATAACTTGCACAAGTCCATAAAATTTAACCAATCTACATACATGCATTCATATGTACACATATAAATAAATAAAAGCACTATAAAATAGTAATGAAGTAAAATAAAATAAAATAATTTGAATGAAATTACCTTCTTGTACAAGTTTTGAAACACGGTCTTAATCATCTAGTGCAAATAGTTGATCATTATCTTCAATTGTTATTTCATATTGATTGTGTTTTTGTGCAGGTGTCAACAGTCTTTTCTTCCACTCTTCAACCCATTTTATATTCTCACATGCTTCCCAATCTCTTGAAATACAAAACTAACAAAAAATACAAGCTCCCTTGTCTAGATAGTCCATGTACTTGCATTCAAACTCCTAAATGAATTCTATTTAGTAGATCCATTGATTGTCTCACAATCAAGTCTAGGTAGAATGTTCTCTTCTTCAACCAACCAAAAGTATCAGTGAACTGTAGAGTACTCACTTGATCCAGGTGTACATAATCTTGTATTTACAATCCCATGTGCATCTTTAAATTTTATGGGATCCTCAACTTTCAATTGTTGTCTTATAAGAATTCTTTTAACACATGCACCGGCTCCATCATATTCTCCTTCACCATGTCCAGATTCAAAAAAATTACACATATGTTGGACATTATGTTCCTTGTGAACCCTACTTGACCAATAGAATGAGAATTCTTGAACTGCCCCATACAATTATCTAACCATATAAGATGTTCTATCATATAGATTCCTCTTTCTCTTAAATTTGTATAAAATATATTGAAACAATCTTGAACAAACTTTGACGAGTGTAACCGGTTGTCACTCAAATAAAAATGATACTCCCTCAAAACTTTTCTATCATCACATGTGCTATCATCTACATGTCTATAAACAATATGAACAAACATAGCCACCTGCATTGAATTGTAATGTTGTGATTGGATTTCCTCTTGCAGAGCTAGAGTATAGTTTTCCACAAAATCAACCACTGATAGTATAGTACCAACTAGAAATGTGTTTCTACATGCATGAAACTGTCCATCAAGCCATCAAGCTTGTTGAGAGTGCTTGACATATTTTGGTACAATCTTACTCTTAAATTCTGATATGAATGCATGTACACTAACCTTTCCTATAATTAAATCACAATGCTTTCCAATTTTTCCATCTTTTCAAAAATATTCAACATTCATAAATCTTTTAACATCCACTAATTGTTGTCCAAAATTATTTTCAACACTTTCATGCATACAAACTCTTAAGAAAGAAAGATTTCCACAACTTGTGCATTGTACAACAACACATGAACTTAAATAAAATAATTTCCCATTAGATCTTTCACAAAACAAACTTGATATAAACTCCTTTATTGTTTCAGGTGGCATATTAATATCTCATTCTTGTATAATCATGTTAGTATGTAAAGTTGTAACATCAAAAAATGTCCCCTTGGGGGCTTTTCCCTCATAAGGTTTAGCTCCCAAGTCTTTAGTGTGCATTTAGGACATATTACATCATATTTCAACACCCTGATGAGAAAACCCCTAAGTGTCTTGGCAAATAGGACCTAGGGGGACCACTTAAAATAACCCTCACCCAAAATAGCGGGGGAGGACTTGGGTGCCTGCGCCCTAATCCTGCTCTATTTTGGGGTAATCCCAATTTTTGGGTGTCGGCTTGTGACCGTTATTTGGGTCCTATGTTGACACGGTAAGTTTGAATTACAAAATTCTTAGCGAGAGTGTTTGTAGTTGCATATAAAAGCATGTTTAGGCATTCATTTAGAAACTAGATGGCAATTGTTATGTTTTATGCACTCCCAAAGTGATTCAAGGCTTTCATTGTGTTGCAAGAGTAGATTGGTGTTGTCTATGTGTTTGTGTTTGTAGATTTGAGCATCCATTGCCTCATGGAATGAAGAGCTTCTTCCTCTCATGAGATCTTCACTACAAGGTGACATTTATTGTGTTTGTGATCATTGTTCATTTGGTTTTTACCATTGCCTCATGAGGGCACACACTCTCTATTTGACAAAGGTGTTTGGAAGACTTAAGTGTCCTTTTGGGGTTTGATTGAGGTAAGCTCCTAAACACCACAACCCCCTCACAAAGTTTTCATGATTGCAAGTTACAGGTTGATGATGCAGATAGAGTAAAGTTGTAGGAGGGCATGTTGGAGTGTTAGAATTTCTGAACAACAGAAAAAAGAGCACCCTGGACTTGGACGCCTGCTCATTAGTCCTCAAAGTTTTGTGATGGAAAAACCTTCAGTGCAGTAGGAACAGGTTGCAGATCTTGTCCACATATCTCAACAAAAAGTAGGGCATTGGACTTGAGCATCCACTCTTTTATCCCCAACTTTTCTGCCTCAAAACCCTAAAAATAGGTGCACTATGATTTGTCATTTTACATCTTTTTGCAGAAGCATTTTTTGTTATTTGTCTATTTATTGCCGTATTTACATAATTAGGGTTTTGATGGATAATTGAGCCTAAGAGAAGGAAAATTGATAATCAAAAACCCTAATCCAAGTTTCCCTACAATTGTAAGTGACCAAGGACCTGATAGTGCTCTACCACTCAATCTGAAGGTCCTTGAATGTAATGGGTGAAAGGAGGATTCAAACACTAAACTAAACAATCCAAATTTTATCCTTTATATTTTGGTGAACCCATGTTTTTATTGAATTTGGCACCTTCCTAATTGTTTTGCTTCATATTTACATTGATTCCTTTCATTCATTTCATCATTCATCTTATTGCATTGGAAAAATTACAAAAAAAAGTGAAAATTTTGAAAAAATTTAAAAAAATTGCATTCTAGGGTTTGAATTTTGACATAGTTTAATTGCATCTAATTAAATTTATGATTTTTTCATTACATCTGAAATTTATTTTCATTTAATTCATAATTTTTATATTGCATTTGAAAATTTACAAAAAAAATTGAAAATTTGGAAAAATTTGAAAAAAATTGGCATTTTTAGCTTGCATTTTGATTTAATTTAAATTAATTGTCACTTTAATTCAAATTTTTGTATTAGATTTTAAATTCATTCATTTATTTAATTTTCATCTCATTGCATTTGAAAATTAACAAAAAATTTGAAAATTTTGAAAAAATTTGGCATTTTTACTTGCATTTGATTTAATTTGAATTCATTTTCACTTTATTTCAAATTTTTGCATTAGATTTGAAATTTATTTATTTATTTAATTTTCATCTCATTGCATTTGAAAATTTGAAAATTTAAAAAATTATTTTTTTTGACACTTTTGGCTCAATTTTGAAATAATTTGAATTCATTTTCATTTAATTTAATTTAATTTCTGATTTTTAAATTAGATCTGACCTAAATTACAAAAAAATATTTTCATCATTTTTAAGCACATTTGAAAATTTACAAAAAAAAAAATTTGAAAATTTTGGAAAATTTTAAAAAGTTGGCATTTTTGGCTTGATTTTCAGATAATTTGAATTAATTTTCATTTAATTTAATTTAATTTCTAATATTTTCACTAGATCTGATTTAAATTACATAAATTCATCATTATTTAATCATTTTCATTTTTCATATTAAAATTGCTAGGGTTTGTTGGAAATTTCAAAAATTTCTTATAATCTACTAATTCCAAAAGCTAGGGTTTGTAGTCAAAATCTTGTTTTAGATTTTACTACTCATCTTAGACACTCATTCAAATCTAATTTTGCATATAGTGTCACATATTAGTGTGTTTTTACATTCATATTTCAAAAATTTGCGTTTACACATATTCAATTTCAACAAAAAACTAGCAATTTTCATTGATTTTCACAAGGTTTTGACTTATCATCAACCTAGATTTACATCAAAAGTGTGTTGTGAAGGATTTTATTGCTATATTGAACTAAAAGTAGACTTATCATTTTCTGCCCTTAATAAAAATCCTTACAACACCTTTTCTTTCATATATTTGCATTGAAAAAGTATAAAAAATCAAGCATTTTAGGTGATTTTTGCATATAGTTTTGCTCTTAATTTAAAAAAAAAAACTTTAAAAATCTGACTTTGCATCTCATTATGGATTCTTCATATTATTCATCTCTGAAATCTTTGCATGAGTATATCCTAGATTTTAAAAATTTCTCTAATTTCACTAATGAGAATCCTCATGTTCTAGAGCACATAGCTTCTGCAAGTGGTATTGATGCTTCTATATGTTCTATATATGAGCTGCAATTACTTTGTTATACAAATGATTTTAATAGCTTCACACTATTCATTGGAGCATATCCTTTGATATTAGATGATTTAACTAAATTCATCTCTAGGAATACTCATGAGAAAGATGAGAGTGAAAAACCTTTTTCTGCCATAGAGTATGATGATGATGATGTACCTTCCTCTCATCCCACTTCTCTCCCTAGCCAAGATGTAGCATTAGTGGATGAGAAAAAGTCTCTCACATTAAATCCTTTGGGGATGGATAATGGGTGCAATCAAAAGGGAAATAATGTTAATTCAATAATCATTAATAGACTTTGTAGAAATATTCCTAAAATGATTGTCTAAGGGGCACTTAGTGCACCCTCTTGCTTAAAACCAGTGATTACTATCCAAGGTGCTCAACAACCACCTAGACCTCCCAATTACATTTATGATTATGCAAAACAAATTGCTCAACCAAGTCAAGGTGTTCAAAATGTGTTACAACCCATAATGTGATTGCTCACACATACAACACCCATAATGTGATTGCTCACGCATACAACACCCATAATAACAAGAAGAGTAAGCAAGCACCGCATGTGCCTATCTCTCTTCCATGTTCTCAACCTATGCTCCCTCCACCACCTCATCTTACTAATAAAAGTGGTCAAGAGTATGATCTTGTCAAACAGCTCTACGCTACTCTAGCTAAGATCTCTCTTTGGGATTTAATACAAGCATTGCCTACATACCATGGAATGCTCCAAGAAGCTTTGCAAAAGGTGATTGTCCCACCTACTACTAAGCCTAATGATGTAGTAGCCATATTGGATAGTATGCATGGGAAAAAAATGGATATACTCTTTCAACCACATGAATTACTATCAATTGAAGTTCAAAACCAATATGATCCCCTTGTAATCTTGGTCGCAATAAATAAAACATTAGTAAAATGAGTTATGATCAACAATGGATTGGCTCTTAATGTTTATAGCATTGACCTGCTACACTAAATTAAAGCTGACACATCACAAATCAAACTAGACAGCATTAGCATTCGTGGCTTTGATAATGTTGGATGACAAACCGTGGGCACTATAAATCTACCTATATAGGTAGGATCTGTGATTGTGCCTACCTTGATTGATGTCATGCCTTGTTCTTTATCTCACAACATGATTCTTGGTAGACCCTGGATCCATGCATTGGGGGTAGTTCCTATTGGTTTTAGGACAGACAATTGAGAGGGGGGTGAATCAGTTGTCACCAAAATTTCTATTCTTTAATTTCTTGAAGCCTTCTTATATTTCAATAGCATATAATGATTCAATAATGGAAGCATAATGCAATAACTTAAGAGCAAAAACACATTCAACACATAAGACACCAAGATTTTAACATGGAAAATAGGGTTAAGGGAAAAACCACGAGGTGACTAACCCAAGATTGTATTCTCTATTAAAAGAATAAGAAGAACAAGATTTGGCACTTGCCAATTAAGGCTCACTGCCTAAGCACACTGCGCACAAGAGGCCCACTACCTACAAGAGACACACTATCTACAGAATAATATAAATATTACATACTTGAACTGGAGATTAGCATCTTCACCATGCTTGAGACAGTTCCATTTAAGCTTAACACTTCTGCTCTGCTTTTCACTCCTCTCCTCTCTATCACTTTCTCATCATTTTTGATATCTTTTTAAATGTCTTCATAAATCTTATTTATACATGACATCGACTTTTGGATGATCATCAAAGTTGGCACAACACACACTTTATTTCATTACAGAGCAATTACAAAAATATAACTTGACTTATTACAAAAAATTCATGTGCATCACTACCCTATTGGACACACATATCTGGGACTTCAATCTTCTTCAAGGAACATGCCTTGCTTCATAAAACATCTTCAAGATAATCTACAACATGTGTAAAATATCCGGTCAGCCAAGACTAGGAAGAACACCATCATTAAGAGGTAAATCTTCAATTACGAGCTCTATCTTTAATGCAGACCACCAACACAAATTGGACATTATCGAGAGACCCCCACAAGCTTCTCTGAATCACCAAGAACATCCACACCACTTCTGTTTACTGAAATCATTCGCATCTTCATCTGAAACCTTAAGAACACAACTAGTCATCATTGTCACATAAGAATAATTGCTTGTGGACCTCTAGACCACAAACCAATTGAGTTGTCAATTCACATTGGCTTCCCAAACATGCCACTAGATCCATAGAACAAGATATTGCATTTTCGGATTTCACCGGACCTATTTGTGTCACTTTGTCACCTCTGAACAACTGCTAGAACTAGTTTTACTCATATGGCCATAACTTCTCTAAATCTACATGCGGGTCTCTAAAATCTTTACAGGAGCACCTTCAGACACATATCTACAAACCCTTTGATGTGCATAGTCTGATCTTCAACTGACTAGAATCTTCACTTCATAGAACTTTACTGTCTTTAATGTTCTTCTCTGTTTCTGATAGGGCTAATTTTCTCAATATCCTTAGCACACAACTCATCCAATCCTTGACATCAATGCAATAGGTGTAATGTCCCCTTCTAGCAAGCCAAAATTTTTGCACCCTTGCAAACAATTTCAACTTACCAAAAGAGAACATTAGTATTCCATTTTTCATTTCCTTTTAATCTTGATGATAATCATAAACATAACCATATACTATTTGCCATTTCATAAATTCATTTTTCCATACATCATGATTCTTCTCGGGTGAGATAATCCTTAGGCCTCTTATTAACCTCACCTTCCACCTTGTGAGAGAAGATTCATTAGGTAGGTGATGTCATCTCAATCCTATGGGTCCATTAATATTATTCCTTAGTTCATCAACTAAGGCCTATAATTCCTTAGTTCGTCAACTAAGGCCCATTCCTTCGATACTTAAATCGAAGGTCCATAGTAATATCCTTGATTCATCAATCAAGGCCCATAATATCCTTGATTCTTCAATCAAGGCCCATTCCCATGGAATGATCAATACCTACCATAACTATCTACCCCACCTTCTTAGCATTAGGTGGTTAATTAGGAAGTCTCGTATCTACCCTTAGGAATTCATGCCTTTATTATTCTTTAGGTTTTACCCTAGAGCCTTCTCCTTAGGTTTTACCCTAAGGCCTTAATTAATCTTCATCTATACATATACATACTTGTTATCTCTCATACGTCATTTATTAACAACTTATGAATTCAAATCATACAAGATACATATTTAAAATATAAATTTCAGACATAAATGTATATATCACATATATCAATTTCTACTTAATAACCTTATTATTTATATCTTTCAAGTTATAAATTGAACAAGTAATTATAAATTCTTATAAATCATAAATTGAATAAGTAAATATAAATAATTACTTACCTGGGATTCCTTACCTATGCTGTGGTAATATAGTCTTTATTGTATTGCTGTTATAAAATGCAGATCTAAATATATGTATTTATCCCATACTCTTTTTATATTTTCTCCCCATGATCCTTTTCCTTGGCTGCCCTCGTGTCTTCCTTGTGATATTTTCTTGTTGTGTCTTTGATGAATTCAAATGATGTTTCTTCTTTATTACCTTTATTGAATTCACAGCTATTTATTTATTTCTTTTTATTACTTCATTCTTTCAGTGATCCTTTACTTCTATCTCACAACCTTTATTTATTTCCCTTTCAAGGGATATGTTCGAAGAGGTATGTCTCTTATTATTTTTATTACTTTATATTAATTCCCTTTTGTGGTAAAACTTGTTCTAACCATACGTAACTCCCTTATCATAAGAGGATAGGTTAAAAGATGTTTATTATTATTTATTTACCTTATTTGTATTTATATTATATCATTATAATAAATGATATATTATTTATATTCATATTACAATATAAGATAATAATAATAATAATATTGGTATTTATATTATTAGATATATTTATAATATATTATTTATTAATGTGCTGCACTTATAAATATCTTCCTTCGACCTCCCCTTAATCTTATTAAAGTACATTATTTATATAATATATATAGTATAAATAAATACTTTTGTTATTAAGTACGGGAGCTTTTTTATTTTATTTTATTTCCAAGCATATAATATGGCAGGATAATGTTTGTCTTATTAGACTTTTATTTTTATATGATTTTATTTTGAATTTAACCTTTTGTTTAACCGTATTACTTTGTCTTATTCCAAATTACTTTACTTTCTAACTTTAATAGGTCAGACTCTTCATAATATTTATTTTTATATATAATAATATATCTTATTAATTACTCACATAAATATTTTATTAAAATATTTATATTTATAATATATCTAGTTAATTAACATATAAATATATATATTTCATATATTTTATAATATTTAAATTATATTAAATTAATAATATTATTTATTAAATAATACATATTAATAATATATTTTAAATAAATATATTATATATTTAGTTTATATAAGGCTAACTTATTATTTAAATAAACAATTCAATTATAAATCATTATAGGGACATGACAACCCTCCCCACTCAAGATTGCTTGTCCTCAAGCAATTATAATTAGGTATCCTAAAGTAATATTTAATAACATTATATTTTATTAGGTTTCCTTATATAAAATAAGGTTTCACTCATCAATGATATAAAATAACCTCTAGAAAATGTAACAAATTAATATAGCTAATAAACTATAGTGCTCTAAATAATATAGGGGCCTAAAATAATAATTTATAAATTTGGGTTTACCCTTTTAAATTTTCAGCACTAAATTTCCATAAAGGAATTTCTATTTATTTAATTATCAAATATATTTTAATGACTACTAATATTATTTTAATGCCATGATTAACCAATAGCATCAAATGAATAGTTCAAACCAAATAACCAAATGTCAAACATACCTGACACAACCAAAGTTAAAACGGAGGGGCACTACATCGTCCCCCCCTAAAACTTGACTTACTCCTGGAAGTCGTAGCTAAGGTGGAAACATTACAAGTTAGTAACAACATTAAAGCTGATTCATTTCATACAATAATACACACTAAAATATAAACTTATATACTCCATTTCAAAAATAATCTACACAATCAAAGCTTGCAATTTCAAAAGTGGTTTCATAATGCATAAACCACTCCCAATCCTTACAAGTTAGCATCGACACCCAACTAGTTTCTTTAGAACAAGGAAAACATTACACTTTTTTATTCCTAACTTGTAAAAATTATCATATCATAAACATATGAAACATTCTATTTCAAATACACCACCATTGTAATTTCTCTACCAATCTGCTGTTAAGCAAACCATAGGTCAGACTGTTACATTTTCACAAAATATCAACATATTCATACACCTAAAACACACCTTTTTCACTAAATCTCATAGCATCTTCAACAAGGTCATGAATTTCTTTCACCTTTTGAAGCATGGAAACACACTTTATCATTTCATAAATCCATTTTTCATGATTTACCATATATTCTTCACATACACACAAATTAACATTACCGGGATTCACATCACAAGGCTACACAAGGGTTCATCTGGATACCGGAAACAACATACTAATCCATGATACATAATCCATGAGCCAAGAGCCAAAATCCATCTCACCTAATCCATACCTCACACTTAGTGGTTTGTTGGTGTTAGGCCACACACACATGGTGAGACCATCCAAACAGGACCACAATGACCTATCTCTTGTTGTATAAGGTAGTTATCCTCCAAGAGATAGTCATCACACATAGATGGGTAGTGGGTCCTAGCTATGTAACAGCCTCACATACCCCCATCCTCAAGGTTCCCTGCGTTTGCTTCCTCATATACACTCATCAAGTATGCCTCATACGTCCTTGGAGAGGAATCACAATATGACACATGGCTGACATCGAAAACAATAAGGAAAAACTAGTTTAGCCACCAATGTCATAAAGAAAGATCAAATAAAAATTTAATTTCAAAAATAAAGAAAGAAATGTGCACAATTTCAACACTAAATCAAATGTAACCACGATGGCTACATGCAAATAAGATCACAAGGTGTGGCTAAACCATCACAATTAAATATAAACAAAGTGTTAGCCTTCACAATCAATAGAAAATCATCAACAACCATAAAGAAAGTCCACAATCTTCAAAATTGCACTGTACAACACTGTGTGACTAGATACTAGCCACCAAACGAGGAAGGAGGGAACAACGTCATGCTATAGTAGTAGCCCTCATGTGGTGTGGAATGAGCATGCCATCCACATGGCGACCAAGTGGTCTGTACACTCCTTGGCTGCCCACATGGAACGTGCACCTCGGCCACATCTCACATCGCATCTCAGCATGACATGGTCATACGCCAGCTGGAGAAGTCATGTACTAGCCGTATATCGCATGGTAGTGTGTATGTGGCTTCGCGGAAGTAGGCACGCGCAGAACACACCCCGCATAGCAATACCTCGTGGAAAAGGCACACACAGGTACTCACCAAAGCCAAAGGTATACATGGCTAGGACCTACCCATATGCGAACCAACCCAACACTGTCGAAAGCAAACATGGGTATCCCTCTACAAGTGTGTGAGGCCCCATTACGCTCATCACACAAGTAGGCTATGACACAATCTCATAGTACACCTTCACTTGGCTATGCACGTGGCATTGTGTCCTCGAGCCCAGCTCGCTACCATCAACAACACGGCATCATCACCAACACTGTGTTGAAATATCAGTGGGGTGCGGCATCGTACCTATTGCATCATGTCAGAACATGTACAGATATAGAATCTATCTCAACATGGGTAACAAATCTCCCTCCACATGCTGGACCTCAAATATACATGGGGCACATGGTCTCACTTGGGTTATCCATGCAGGTCCTAGACCCTGGCCCCCAAATGATGACTCATGTCATCGCATAGTTCCAGTTGGGTTGTCCTTGCAGGTCCTAGACCCCAACCCCCAACTGACAACTCATGTGGCATATCATACCTTTCGTCAAGACAAGGTAAATGATCCTCTAAGAAATACCATCCAGATGCTCAGAAACTGTGGGGATTAGGCTAACACATATGAATCATGTACCCTGATCCATCATAAGGGAAAGTAGTGAGTACGTTTCCTCAGGTTTGGTCGAGTGAGGGACTGCTCTGCGTCGTCATAAGCATACGCTGTACACTCTGCCCAAGGAACTTTGTGGCTGCTACTACCCCTTCACAGATTGAGGGACTAGTGAACTAAAAGAAGAGAATCTATGAATCTAACTTTTGGCTACTCTTTTATATATATATTTTCAACCACGCAAAGGTTGGCCCTCAATCAGGTAACAAACATACAAACACACATAATGGTATGGTTGATTCCACACCTAAAATACACATTTCCCCATGGATGGGTACCCAATATCACCATCTCAAGGGCACACAAAGCAAGTATGGGGTATTCGCAACACTCAACCATTTATAGTTACTGGTTTCACACTTTTACATGGAAAGATTACTTTTATATACACAATTCCATTACTACCAATATGATTCCTATTCGCAAAATCATAACATTACTTGTTATCCACTTCTCTATTCCAGTTTCCTTCCACTCTACTTTTTTGCATATCACATGATGCTAAATCTCAATCTCATGATCATCTATCCAATACATCTAGGTGTATAGATCAAGTATAGTATCCTACTCAGGAGTTTCCTACCACTTGCATAAAAAGTACTACTATAGCTAAACATGGGTGACAACATTAATCTAGAGGTCACAATGCTGAAACTTGGCTCTGATACCAAATGTAATGTCCCCTTCTAGCAAGCCAAAATTTTCGCACCCTTGCAAACAATTTCAACTTACCAAAAGAGAACATTAGTATTCCATTTTTCATTTCCTTTTAATCTTGATATTAATCATAAACATAACCATATACTATTTGCCATTTCATAAATTCATTTTTCCATACATCATGATTCTTCTCGAGTGAGATAATCCTTAGGCCTCTTATTAACCTCACCTTCCACCTTGTGAGAGAAGATTCGTTAGGTAGGTGATGTCATCTCAATCCTATGGGTCCATTAATATTATTCCTTAGTTTGTCAACCAATGCCCATAATTCCTTAGTTCATCAACTAAGGCCTATAATTCCTTAGTTCGTCAACTAAGGCCCATTCCTTCGATACTTAAATCGAAGGTCCATAGTAATATCCTTGATTCATCAATTAAGACCCATAATATCCTTGATTCGTCAATCAAGGCCCATTTCCATGGAATGATCAATACCTACCATAACTATCTACCCCACCTTCTTAGCGCTAGGTGGTTAATTAGGAAGTCTCGTATCTACCCTTAGGAATTCATGCCTTTATTATTCTTTAGGTTTTACCCTAGAGCCTTCTCCTTAGGTTTTACCCTAAGGCCTTAATTAATCTTCTTCTATACATATACATACTTGTTATCTCTCATACATCATTTATTAACAACTTATGAATTCAAATCATACAAGATACATATTTAAAATATAAATTTTAGACATAAATGTATATATCACATATATCAATTTCGACTTAATAACATTATTATTTATATCTTTCAAGTTATAAATTGAACAAGTAATTATAAATTCTTACAAATCATAAATTGAATAAGTAAATATAAATACTTACTTACCTGCTTTACCTGGAATTCCTTACCTATGCTACGGTAATATAGTCTTTATTGTATTGCTGTTATAAAATGCAGATCTAAATATATGTATTTATCCCATACTCTTTTTATATTTTCTCCCCATGATCCTTTTCCTTGGCTGCCCTTGTGTCTTCCTTGTGATATTTTCTTGTTGTGTCTTTGATGAATTCAAATGATGTTTCTTCTTTATTACCTTTATTGAATTCACAGTTGTTTATTTATTTCTTTTTATTACTTCATTCTTTTGATGATCCTTTCCTTGTATCTCACAACCTTTATTTATTTCCCTTTCAAGGGATATGTTCGAAGAGGTATGTCTCTTATTATTTTTATTACTTTATATTAATTCTCTTTTGTGGTAAAACTAGTTCTAACCATACGTAACTCCCTTATCATAAGAGGATAGGTTAAAAGATGTTTATTATTATTTATTTACCTTATTTGTATTTATATTATTAGATATATTTATAATAGATTATTTATTAATGTGCTACACTTATAAATATCTTCCTTCGACCTCCCCTTAATCTTATTAAAGTACATTATTTATATAATATATATAGTATAAATAAATACTTTTGTTATTAAGTATGGGAGCTCTTTTATTTTATTTTATTTCCAAGCATATAATATGGTGGGATAATGTTTGTCTTATTAGACTTTTATTTTTATATGATTTTATTTTGAATTTAACCTTTTGTTTAACTGTATTACTGTCTTATTCCAAATTACTTTACTTTCTAACTTTAATAGGTCAGACTCTTCATAATATTTATTTTTATATATAATAATATATCTTATTAATTACTCACATAAATATTATATTAAAATATTTATATTTATAATATATTTAGTTAATTAACATATAAATATATATATTTCATATATTTTATAATATTTAAATTATATTAAATTAATAATATTATTTATTAAATAATATATTTTAAATAAATATATTATATATTTAGTTTATATAAGCCTAACTTATTATTTAAATAAAGAATTCAATTATAAATCATTATAGGGACATGACAACCCTCCCCACTCAAGATTGCTTGTCCTCAAGCAATTATAATTAGGTATCCTAAAGTAATATTTAATAACATTATATTTTATTAGGTTTCCTTATATAAAATACGGTTTCACTCACCAATAATATAAAATAACCTCTAGAAATGTAACAATTTAATATAGCTAATAAACTATAGTGCTATAAATAATATAGGGGCCTAAAATAATAATTTATAAATTTGGGTTTACCCTTTTAAATTTTTAGCACTAAATTTGCATAAAGGCATTTCTATTTATTTGATTATCAAAAATATTTTAATGACTACTAATATTATTTAATGCCATGATTAACCAATAGCATCAAATGAACAATTCAAACCAAATAACCAAATGTCAAACATACCTACATAACTAAAGTGAAAACGGAGGGGCACTACAATAGGAGTATGTTGACATCAATGGCAACACCAGTTAGGCCGATACTTGCAACAATCTCCCCCTTTGTCATTGATGGCAACATATGTGTATACGCCTAAAAATGACAAGACTCGATCTAAATAAATATTCTTAATATTTATTCGCTTCTAATTCTTCTATCAATAAATAAATAAACAAATTTATTTATTTTATTCATATTATTCTAAATTAATTAAATATCAAAATATTTAATTACCTCTTCTAAAGTCAAAATTAAATAAAATCTTTTATTTAATTAAATTTTTCCAAACAATTAAATAATTCTTAATTATTTAAGTCAATTCTTCTTCCAAATTTGAATAAATCAAATCAAATTTATTTAAATCCTGTCTATCTCTAAAAATAAAATACAATCAAATATTTTATTTATTCTTCCAAATCATGCACAACAATTAAATAAATTTATTTATTTAATTTACTTTCTTATCTTCTAATTCCTCAAATATCTTCCAAATCTTCTAAAAATAAGTCTTCTTCTTCATGCACACAAAATTAAATAATTTATTATTTAATTTCTCTCAAATCATGCAAAAGCAAATCTCAAGTTGAGTTAACTAACTCAATCAACCTTGTTTTTATCAATTTCTCTTAAATTAGAAAAAAAGCATTGTAATTTATGAAAAGCATGTCTTATCTTTAGAAAAGAAAGTAGTTAACTCAAATGAAACAACTTTTGGGTGACACATGTCTTCTTCTTATTCACGCATGTTCCTCAACTATTTTATACCGTTGATCTTCTCATTCTTTCCATACCATTGATCTCTTCTCTTCTGAGTCTATAAATTGAACCTCCTTCCTCCATTTCATTCATCCAAGCTTTTAGTATTGTTACTCTATCAGAATTACAGTGCGCCTTTGGCACCAATTCCTTCATTGCTTGCGATCACACTTGTTACTACACCATATCGTTATCATTGTTGTAAAGCTCATCTTCATGGTGAAACTATCATAGTCATTCCCATTTGAATATCTTGGAATCATAGCAAGGAAGTGTACCTTCTGAGGGCCATATTCATAGACAAGATCATTTGTGATAGGCAATCAATGGAAGCTAAGAATTAAAGGAGGTTTGCTTTGTATTGTTTATTGTTTGATTGAATCTCTTCTGTTCATTATTTCATTGAGTTTTGGGTATCATTGATATTATTATATTAATTGTTCATGTTTACTCCATTTTTCCCTTAACATTTTTGGTGCCCATCGTGGGGCCTAGCCCTGATTTTTAATCCAAAATTAAGTTTTTTGTGTTTTAGAAATCCGTACATAGGAGGAAACCGCACATTTGAGACATCCTAACACGCATTTATTGTCTATTCTGATGCATACATTATTTCGGCGCATACAGACCCTGTTCTGGCACATCTATCCTCTAATACAACACATCTGTCAGTTCGGCACATTTATACTATTTTCCTATGCTTTTGACCTCTGTCTTAGCCCATATCTACTGCGGTGCTTCTGAGCTTTGTTTCTGCGCATTCAATCTCTAAAGATGCACATCTAATCTAGGTAGTGATTTTTAGGGTTTCCTTGATGTTTTCACTAATGCTAATGTCTTTTTACAAGAACACTCTTGATCTGTTTGCAGACTAGGTACTGGTTTAGAATCATATAGTTGCACTTGTTAAACTCACACTTTAATTTCTAATGGGAAAGTAAATGGATGCTCATGTAAATCTCACATAGTCTTAACTAGGAATGTGGTAATTGAATCATTGCTATATTGCTATCCTTCAAAGTTAACAACTCATTGCTATCTAGGTAAAACTAGACCATTGCTATCTTGTTATCACTTCAAAGTTAACAAAACATTGCTATCTGGGTAAAATTAAACACATCATTGCTATCTGGGTAAAAATTGAACCATTGTTATCTTGTTATCACTTTAAAGTTAACAAATTTCTATGCTTGCCCAAGTAGATACCTCATCTAGTTTTTTCTAATTTTAACTAGGGGAAAAGAACCACTATCTTCTGTGTTTTGGGAATGATAACAGGCCTATGCTCTCCCCTATCTTGGGTGACCAAAATGCTAGACATATCATTTTTGCATGTATTTTTCCTTTAGAGAGGCTTGTTCTTGGATACCATTCATCCAAGTAGGAACGACCCTAAGTGGTAATAGGCTAGACGCCAAGCCCTACCAATCCACTATAAATAAATTATATTTGGAGCGAAAGCTTCAAACAATGAGCGCAGTTGTGTTATACCGACAACCAACCTCCCCCAAAACCCTCCAAGGTGCAACCCTTGCAGGCTGGGAGACTCCATAACAGAGAGTAGTGTTGCCGCATGTATAACCACTCAAATAGTTGCCTTTATTAAACACCTTTGTCTTAGTGGGCAAAAACCCCTATAATCTGGTGCAGGGAAGGGTGATTATCACCTCCCAAAGATGCTTCACTAGAGATAGTGAGAATTTAGTTTTATACTGTCCTTTAAAACCTAGAATTGTACTTTCTTTCTTTTAGTCCAAAAAAGGGTCACAAAATCACAAAAAAATAAAAAACCATGAAAAACATTCTTTGTGTTTGCTGTGTCTTCTTGCCATAACTAAAAGAAAATCAGATCAAAAAGACCTTCTTGCAGCCAAAGATATCAAAAACATAAAAAAAATTGCCAAAAATTTGTAAAAAACTGAAAACGCCAGAGCTATGCATTTGTTGTATGAAACTGTGCATTTATACCAACTTGCTGCGCATCTGTACTAACTTATTGCACTTTTAACACCTGTTGCTATGTGTCTGAAGTTTTCCAGTATTGCACATCTATATCAATGTCTCGTGCATATACTAGTTTATGTTGCTCATATGTTCCGGTGCATGTGTGACAGTGAGTACTTCCACAGTCTTTGAGAGGAAAATTTTACCTTTTTTAGGTACCCATTTTAGTCTTGTTTAGGATTCTAAGATCAGATTTCACCTTGTAGTTTCTCTTTTCATCCATTCCATAGCATACCCTCTCTTTCGTCAGTCATCTTGTCCACCTTCCACTAGGTCCTCCTAAGCAAAGTTAAAGTATCCCATATCAGATTAGCATAGGTCCCTTTTTCGGATCATTTTAGATTCAAGTACCCTAGTAAGTTATAGAGCTTCGCTAGTGGTCTTGGTGTACGACTAGTCCCTACACAGTAAGACAGGTATCTGTTGATAACTGAGAGGGGGGATGAATCAGTTATCTTAATTATTTCAACTTCTGATCTTCCTTAACAATTAATGCAGCATCAAATTATACTTATAAACATAACCATGAAATAGAAATAACACCAATGCACATGACACAATGATTTTGATGTGGAAAATCCTCTTAGGGGAAAAACCACAGGGTGACTAACCCAAGATTGTATTCTCTGTTAAAAGAATAAGATGATACAAAATGGCACTTGCCAATTAGGGCTCACTGCCTGAGCACACTACTCACAAGAGGCTCACTACCTCCAAGAGACTCACTGTCTATAAGATACAAATGAAGTAACAAGATATTTGAACTGATGAGAAGCATCCACATATGCTGAGGTTTAGTTCCGGTTAGGCTCAATACACTGATCTACTATACTTCATTCTTCCTCTTCTTTGGTGCTGCTATCCTGTCACATACCGGACCTGTATTACTGCTGTTACTCTACTCCTCTACTTTTCTTTGCACTTCACCACTCACCACACATACCTTCACATCCAAATCCATTTGGTATATATATTCGCACCAATGATTTCAACACCGTTCTAGTCGGCATCCGGAATAGTCAATGTTTTCCCAAACTCTAATCTATCGGCTGAATCCTTACTTATCAAGTGATGCGTATCAAAGAGATACTTATAGAAGTCGTCAATCATGTTGGCCAATTATGAATGATACCTTAAGAAACTTGATTACCATCAATAACTCATCCAGATTAAGGTCTGATGCTCTGTCGGTCAGTTCTTCCTTTGTCAACTCTGGCAAACAGGAACTCAACACTTAGGTGCTCATATCCCTTTACTCTTTCATCACCAGAGGCTCAATCTCTAGAATGTATCAGTCAATATATATCTCTTGACTTCCCCAAGTCCATACTTTACTAAGATACTTCCTTTGAGAGATCCGGACCTGACTGTCAGACCTTGCCACATGCTCTGTTCTTGCTTACTAGACCACAACACTCTTCAATCTGACTTCTGGTATAGACACACCATGTCCTACGGATGGGTGGGATGAACTTTGTTGCCATCAATGACAACAATTATGAAGCTATACTGTGTCTCTTACCAACAATCTCTCCCTTTGGTATTGATGGCAACACTTAGTGAAAAATGACTAAGTGTCACACTATACTCCCCCTTGGCTGATGCTCTGTTCTAATGTACACTTTACCGGAGCTCCCCTTTAGCTGGATTCCATATTTTTCACTGTGCCTCACTCCCCCTTTGACATCAATGGCAAAGGGTAGGGTCCGCACACCAAAATTTTCAAAAACAATCTATACTTGGCCGCATAAACATATATATACATGTTTTACTTACATATATTGAATTATATCTGCAAAAGTGGTTTTCAACTGTACCTCTTCTATCGTCCAACTCTTCTACATCCTGTCCAAAATTGAGATGTGACCACTCAACATGAATGCAAAAGCTTCTGCCCTTTTTAGATCTGTCAGATCACTGGTCCAGGTTGTTGTATAAACATCAGTTAGGGCCTCATGCATGGCCTCTAACTTAGGGATAATGATCCCTCTAAGTTCACTTAACCTATTTATTCTATTTTTCTTCTCCTTCTCAAGCTTCTTTATTTCATTTGTGACTGCAATGGTCTGACATTCTTGATTTACAATGGAAGAGGAGAGAGGATCAAAACTTTGAGATAAACTTAACAGTTTATCCTCTTGCTCTTTTGCTTTCTTCTCAATATCCTTGGTCACTTTAGGCCAGGATAAACAAAATTTATAGATATCTCCACCATCTTTAAGAGCATTTTCTAAGCTCTTTATTCCAATATCCATAACTCTCCTATCATTTTTTTATTAGACCTTGTACTTCAAAGAGTCTCTTTTCCAAAACTCCTTCCAGACCTTTTCTTCTGCTAACTTTTCTAAGGAATCAAAATGTGAATGAACAAAATTTACAAGAGACTTTAGATTACCAGATGTGGAGGCTGAAGGATCCTTTTGGAAGGATGGCATGATTTTCTCCAATACACCAGATGCAGTTTCTATGAGCTTGCAGTCTTCCATGTGAGACTTCAGAAGTTTTTTTTTTGCCTTTGCTGAAGTAAAGGATGCTAGCTTCATGGTTTGAACTGGGGAGAGGGAGTCAAAATTGAATCATCCTTGAAGAAGTTCCAATTCATCAAATTCCATCATCTCTTTGGCTAAGAAATCTTTGACTGCTTCTACTGTGTCTCTTGCCGGTGACAGGGTTTTCTCCCCTTTTGCAGCCTTAGCACTATCATCTGAGGTTTTCTCTATTTGACCTTTTTCTTTTTCTTGTACTTCTTCTCCTTGACTAGTTCTTTCCTTTATTCTTTCTTCTCCTTTAGATTTGGAGTGTGCAGGGGTAACCAGAGGAGAGATGTTTGCTTCTTTATGGAATTCCTCTTCCGGAGCAGAGGAATCCAGGTCCTTATCTTTTTTTTCACCTGTCTCCTTTTCCTCTTCTGTTATAGTCTCAGTAGATTCTTCTTTGTTATCCATGGTTGAGAGATCATCACCTAAGTCCTCTATAACAGGAATGTTGAATCTTTTATAGGCATTTTGGAGGATTTCTTTTGTTTCTTTTGCCACTTTATCAGTTTCTCCAAGCATAAGCTGATTCATTCTAGCCTTACTCCAGAATGCATCCATGCAATCTTTGAAGATCATATCCATTTGTTTCAGAGTGATTGAAGGATAGAGCAGAATAGCTATCTGTTCTCTAATCTCTAAGTCCTTAGCCTTGGCATTTTCCTTTCTCATTTCAAGTTTCTTCTCTAAACTTTTGGGAATTAGAGAGATAATTTCAATATATGCTTTGTTGTATATGTTCAAGTATTTAACTGTGGCTTCCTCCAAGATCTTTTTATTTGCATCATTATATGCATCATAGAATTCTATTATTGGTTGCAGATTCCCATCCACAGTAACTACTTTGACTACATCATCTAAGGATAGAGTAGGCTTTTCAACAAACTTTTCTATCTCTTCTTCCTTGTTAGGATCGGTAGATGATTCACCAGATGTCTTCTTTTTCTTCTTCATTTTTTTTACTTCCTCATCTGATTTTGTCTCTTCATCATCTTTAAGGCTTGTGTATGATCTTGTATCCTTTGTCTTTGTTCTCTTTTCTCCTTTATCAGATGATTTTGCTTCCAGTTTTGATGCCTTTGAGCTCTTGGCAGTGGCAGATGCAAAGCTCTTAGAGGATCTAGTCCGAGAGGAGGCTTCTACTGGAGCACTTTCTTTTTTTGCCTCTTCCTTTTCTTTTTCTACCCTTTCCATCTTTTCTCTATTTGCATCAAGTGCCTCTTTTGATATGCCATACCTTTTGGCAACATTCTCTACTTTTCTCACTTTTCTCTTCATCTCCGGTTCTCTTAGTTCCACATGAATCTTTACACTCAATTCTTCAAAGGTTCCAAACCTTTCTGCCTTGGGATCCTTGGGCTGACTTAGCATGTGCTGAACATGTAGCTCTACAATTTTCTCATCGACTTCATACCCCATTGGCATGATCCATATTATTCTTGGTTCCACTGCCTCCATTAGACATTGATCAATTTCTACCATAAAGCATATTGTATTCTTATACTTTTCAACTAGCGATTGAGGAATTCTCTCTGGCTTGCATCATGTTCTAAAAGTTCTTAAAGTACCCCCAGAGTGATGTATTCTATGCATTGGCATCGCCAATTCCATGCAGATAGTCTCTGATTTGTATTGCTACTGGTCTGTCATTTTGCCATATCCACCCATTAGATCTAGGTAGCTCATTCATGTAGTAGAAGAATAGATAGAGTAACAGGCCACCATATTTGAAGGAATTCTTCTTATCCTTCTTTATCTTCTGCAGGTTCTCCAAAAGTTGGTTTAGAAGGAGCTCACAAAGGTCATAGTCAGCATCCTTTCTTACCATTTCATAAGTAGTGTAGATTGCAGTTTTGGGTACTGAATTTTCCCTGCTAGAGTGATATATCTTGTAACCGATGATCATGGAGGCAAACTTGATATCCAGATCAGTGATATCTTCTATTGTCATTGCACTCTTGTCAAACCTTGAACCGGTAGCCTCACTCATAGTTTGATTCTTGACAGATTTGAGAACAGGTAACCCTCCAGATGTGTACAAACTGGTTACTACTTTAATAGCATCTTTTGTGATATTGAATGGTCTATTCAGCCACATGAAGTTGTCATGCACTCTAGTCAAAACATACCAGACCCACTCATCTTCAACAAAATAAGGGAAATGAATACACTGCCCAAAATGTTTTTCCTGGATGGCCTTATATTGGGGTTTAAGGTCAAGTGATTCATTTATCAGTTCCTTGTGGTAGATATCCCTCAACTTGAATTCTTGGAATTCTTCAATGTTTGCGTGAATGTAAACCTAAATATCTTCTACATGTAGAACTCCATGCGAAACACTAGAAAATGCCCCTAGGGGATCTACTTCCAGGGATATGTAGGGATGTTTCTTGAATTTGGGGCGAGGCCTATCAGTGATCTTCACAATATTTGGAGTAGCCATTTTTCAAAAGATTTACAGAGAGATATCAAATAATGGAAAATACCTTTTACGCTTCTAGGGTTCACAGAGTGAGCCAGATTGACTTGCTGGATGAATTGACTTCAATGGTTGATCTTTGAGAATTTGAAACAATTTGTTGTAGAGATCCTTTTCTTTTCTTCTCGAATGCAAATGTACAAATGACGTGCGAATGAACCCTTTTATTTCTAAGAAAACCCTAATTCCACATTGTAATAAATATGCAACTTAAGTTATTTCGGTTGCCTTGTTCTCCTTGTTCTAAGAAAGATCTTTTCTAGATCACTGAGATATACTTAGAGTTATTCTTGGTAGTTGATGACAATCTATCCTCCTTTCCCCAAACATTTGATCTATCTGCAGATCAAGATACCTCAAATTTGGATCATACCAGATCTAACTGTGAAAATCCTGTTCTTACCAGATAACTGTTAAACTGAATTAATCTCAGATGATTAACCTCTTCAAATTCATTGCGGATCTTTTATATCTTCCCCAAAGGTTATTTAGATGTTTCTTTGAGAGTCCTTTTAGTCCACAACCTTCCATGTGCCAATTTTAGGCACCAATTGACTAGTTGGGGGAAAATATTTTCTTTTGTGACTCCCCCTGAGCTAGAGCTCATCTATTTAGTTTCTGGAAAGAATATCAGCACCAGGTTCTATTGCGGATCCATCCTCAACATTATTTATACTTCTCTTCACCCAAATCTTGTTCATCTCCCTTTGAATTTCATTCGCATTCACCTTTCCTTTTCCTTTGTCTTGGTTTTGGTTATGATGCACCAGACCCTTTTTGTCCTGATTCTTACTTCTGCAGAATTTGGCAATATGACCGGATCTATTGCAATTGTAGCAAACAACATTTCTTTGCATATTTGATTGATATCCCCTTGATCTACACTGATTAGCCATATGTGCCATTCTATTGCATGCAAAGCATCTACCATTGAATGAATTATTCATTTGCCTATTTCTACACTCAAGAGATTTGTGACCATACCTTTTGCAGTTAAAACACTGTTCAGAGAAGGATGAATTGGTCTGACTCATTCTTCTTCTGCATTGATTTGCTTTATGACCAAAGTTATTGCAGTTGTGGCCATATCCATTGAAAGATGGATATTTTTGAGCATTTGGTTGTCTTACTGGAGGTCTTCTAGGTCTGTTTCTTAGATTTTCTATTCTGGAGTTCTTTTGACCAGATCCAGAGCTTTCACCTTTCTCATACCCCAAGCCTTTCTTGTCATCAAACCTCTTTTGGCTAGCAATAAGAACTTCAAGTTGAGCAGAACTTATCTTGAATTTCTCTTTGTATTCATTTGTTGTTTGAACATCCCTTTTAAGAGTGTCAATCTGATTCTCAAGTTGTTCTTCATTGTCTCTAGCTTCTTCAAGATCAGATTCTAGATGCCTGATTATTCTATCCATTTTGTGGCAGTCTTCTAACTTCTCCTTGAGAGATTGTCTTAGATCATCTTCAATTTCTTGGGTGAATTTCATAACTCCTGATTCCATTTCATGTCTTACCATAATGACCCCTTTTGATAACGTTTCACATAACTTGGTTTTCTCCTTCAGATCTTCATTTGTATCATTTGTTTCACCTTGACTTGCCAATTGCTGAAGTAGTTCCTTTCTCTTTTTCATAAAGATACTTAGTTTCTCTTTTAGCTCATTTATGAATTCATCAACCTGTTTGAGTCTTTCCTTCAAGTTGTTGACTTCGGAGTGAGATTTCTCAAGATCATCTAGGGAAGACTAAAGTTGTTCCCTCATACCATACACATCCATTGAGATTCCTAGATCTTCCTCAAGCTGTTAGGCTCTGTTTGGAGGAAATTGGCTCTGATACCAATTGTTGATAATTGAGAGGGGGGTGAATCATTTATCTTAATTATTTCAACTTTCTGATCTTTCTTAACAATTAATGCAACATCAAATTATATTTGCAAACATAACCATGAAATAGAAATAACACCAATGCACATGACATAATGATTTTGACATGGAAAACCCTATTAGGGGAAAAACCACAGGGTGACTAACCCAAGATTTTATTCTTTGTTAAAAGAGTAAGGTGATACAAAATGGCACTTGCCAATTAGGGCTCACTGCCTGAGTACACTGCTCACAAGAGGCTCATTGCCTACAAGAGACTCACTGTCTACAAGATACAAATAAAGTAACAAGATACTTGAACTGATGAGAAGTATCCACATATGCTGAGGTTTAGTTCTGGTTAGGCTCAATACACTGATCTATTGCACTTCATTCTTCCTCTTCTTTGGTGCTGCTATCCTGTCACACACCAGACCTGTATTACTACTGTTACTCTGCTCCTCTACTTTTCTTTGCACTTCACCACTCACCACACATACCTTCACATCCAAATCCATCTGGTATATATATCCACACCAATGATTTCAACACCTTTCTAGTCAGCATCCGAAATAGTCAATGTTTTCCCAAACTTTGATCTGTCAGCTGAATCCTTACTTATCAAGTGATGTGTATCAAAGAGATGCTCTAGAAGTCATCAATCATGTCGGCCAATCATGAATGATACCTTAAGAAACTGGATTACCATCAATAACTCATTCAGATTAAGGTCTGATGCTCTGTCGGTCAGTTCTTCCTTTGTCAACTCTACCAAATAGGAACTCAACACTTAGGTGCTCATATCTATTTACTCTTTCATCACCAGAGGCTCAATCTCTAGAATGTATCATTTAAGGTACATCTCTTGACTTCCCCAAGTCTGCACTTTACTAAGATACTTCCTCTAAGAGATCCGGACCTGACTGTCAAACCTTGCCACATGCTCGGTTCTTGCTTACTAGACCACAACACTCTTCAATCTGACTTTTGGTATAGACACACCATGTCCTATGAATGGGTGGGATGAACTTTGTTGCCATCAATGACAACACTTATGAAGCTATACTATGTCTCTTGCCAATAGTATCGAGTACCCTTACTAGTGGTTATCATCTTGTATTGGCCATCTTACTTGGAATCATTGATCGAGAGAGTCCCTTGTCAAAATCTTGTCATAAATATCCTATTCTCAGTAGTCTCCATTGGCATCTTGCTAAATTCTCTAGTTTCATCCCACCACATCCCACGTCACCTTGCATGGTTCTTACTAGATCTCAATACCAAAAGCAACTTGAAATGGCCAGATCATCTAACCGTATTGTCACCCCTCATGATAGTGATGAGGAAATCTCTCATGAAGATTGTCAAGGACACCAGCAAGATCAAAAATTCCAATGCTTGCTTGAGAAAGTGCTCCATGAGGACCCTCACAAGTATTTTATTTGTCTTGCAAATCTTGGACTTAAGCTCCTCGTTGATTTCGATCTAAGCAAACTCAAAGAGACTGTTGAGGACAATCATGAACACCACATTGGGGAGGACAAAGGAAAGAAAGTCATGGACCCAAACACACCTATGGAAGAAATGAGGAAACAAATCGAGGTTCTAATGCAACAAATGATGGATCTCAAGATGGGTACAAACACTAAAACATACTCCTTGGAAGATATTGCATCGTACCCCTTTAATAAAAGTTTGAACATGGTACCATTCCCCTTTCGATTTGAAGTTCCTAAGTTTGACAAGTACAAAGGAAAAGGGGACCCTAGAGATCACATTAGGGATTTCAATGCCACATGCATTTAAGTAGCTCACAATGAGACTTTCTTAATGAGACTATTCCCTAGATCACTAGATAGTCAAGCCATGGAGTGGTTCTCAAGACTCCACCAAGTATCAAAACTTTTGATGAGTTAGTCAACAAATTCATCACACAGTTCTCATACAATATTGAACACGAAGTCTCCATGCTTGACCTATGCAATACCAAGCAAAAGAATGGCAAATCATTCACCTCCTTCCTACAAAGGTGGAGACAACTAACCAAATGCTCATATGATGTACCTGAGAAGTAATTAATGGAGATGTTTGTCCACAACCTCAACTCCGATCTAAGCTACCAAGTCCAAATCCAATGCCCTACTTCATTTTTGAAGGTCATTGAAGTGGAATTGTTCATTGAGAAAGCTATGATTACCAAGGGGCAAATCAAGTTATACGAGGACACACCTACCTCCAACTACATGACCGACAAATCAAAGTTTGGACTAAAAATAAAAATGTCGTCAATGATGGAGCAGTTGATGCCAAAGTGGTGACTCCCAAACAACAACCAATATTCACTCTCAAAGGAGAGGCAAGCAATGCTACACCCAACAAAACATTCTCTTGGGAGCCAAGACCATGGTTCAACTCAAATCCAAGGCAAAAGTTCACACTACTGGGTGAGTCTCAAGAATTTGCATTAAGGAAGCTATTGGCCAACAATGAAATCACTCTATCGTCAACAAGCAATTATGAACCTCAAATAAAACCTCACTATAGGAAAGACACTAACTTTTGTGAGTATCATAGAAGAAGAGGACATACAACCAACAATTGTATCCATCTCAAACATGTTATTCAAGACATATTTGATCAAAATCAAGGAGGTTCTCAACAACATACTTCTAATGAGATGCATGTGGCTTACAAAGATCCACTTCTCAATCATGACATGTAATATAACAACAACAACTACTACAATAGGCAAAATTAGAATAATGGGAATAGTAATGCCAATTACGCAAGTGCACCATTCAATTATACCATCAATTCCATATCAGAGCACATGTCCCACAAATCAATGTGCTTACATCTAACCAACAATCAGGACCCAACAAAACTGATTGCAACATCATCACCCACAGTGGTAAGGTCACATTGAATACTCTCTCTCCAAGATCATCACCTTCTCAATCCAACTCCCATCAGTATAGTGTCATAGACCAACTATGGAAGACTCCTGCCCACATTTCTATCTTAGAATTGTTGCATCTATCTCCTTCCTACAAGGAGATTCTCGATAAAGCCTTGGTGGAAACAACTGTACCCACTAACTTGGCCCAAGAGAAGTTTCAAACCATGGTAGGAAATCTCACTTCCTCTAGTACCATATCATTTACCGAACAAGATGACCTCTCAGTGTCTCAGCCTCATAACACCCCCTTACATATTGTCACCTTCATCCATAAGCACTGCATCAAGAGGGTTCTGATTGATGGGGGAGCCAGTTTAAATATTTGCATGCTCAAGCTAGTCCTTACATTGGAGTTCTCTACAAATGCAGTTGATCCAAGGAAGAAGATTACTATCAAAGCCTATGATGAAGAGGAGAGAAGTACAAAAGGAACTATGGTATTACCCATACAAGTGGGACCGGTGATAAAAGATGTTGTGTACCAAGTCCTAGATAGGGAGCTAGCCTATAATATTCTCCTAGGTAGACCATGGATTCATGCCATGAAAGTTGTGCCTTCTACCTATCACCAATGCATAAAATTCCCTCATAATAGCAAGCAAGTCACCATCCAAGGTGATCTTGACCCCTTTCAGCATTGCAACTCTATCCTCTCAAAACTTGATTGCATCATACCCAACAATAGATCATCTACATCCCCTATCCCATAGCATGATTCTACCTCCAAAGCTTCCTCATCCAAGCCCAAAGAGCAGAAAATTACCATCAAAGAAACAGTAGGGGAATACTCCATCGAGCACAGCCTCAACTTAGCCAAATTGCCTCTATCTCCTAGATCCTTTGGGTGACCCAAGCATTTTCCAAAGCCATCTGCTCCTCCTACACCTCCTACAGCTCCCTTTGGAAAATGGGGGACCCTATTAGATGAATAGAGGAAAGAGATGTCTTACAATGGCTCTACACAGAAGAAGAAGACAGCACACAATAAGAACCACCTAAGCTCCCAACAGAAATCTATGGATGAGGTGAGTCTATCCTACACAGAATGGGTTATGAAGGACAAGGCCCCATTGGCCTAAGAAAAGAAGGAATTATAGAACCCATTCAACCCTCTTCGTCCTCATTGGCTAGAACTACAAAAGGTGTAGGATATAAGGATAAGGGCAAATCTAAAGCAAATGCTTGTCTTGTGGAAATGATCCATACCCTTCAAGAAGACAGTGACACAGATTCCAATGAGTATGAGTGGGATGAGCTGACAGAGCATTTCTATGAAGACAAAGAGGTTGACACCATTCAAACTTATAGCCCCTACTGTGAGGGACAAACGCTATTGCCTATCCCTAACAATATGATTTTCAAGGAAGGTTTGAGTTCTATCACAATAAACAATTTGGAGGAAAGTACCATCCTGAACACTCTCCCTACCAATACTCCTAGCATATCCATTCAAACTAATTAGATCTATCCTCTGACTCCCTCCCCCTTGTGCATCATGAGCTTATTGACTGGGATCTACAAGGAACCCTGCAACTAGATATGTTTAAAAATGATGATGCCTATATTGACTACATGGAACTTAGGGACCACCTACCTAAAGGAGATCATAAGGCTAGATTCGTCATTGAACTTAATACTGTGGCTTATTTTGGAGAGGGTGCCAAGCCTTCTAGTTGCAAAAATATCAAAATAAAAACTGGATTTGATGGTGAAAACTACTCCACGACAATGTCAGATCCCAAAATAGTAAAAAGAAAAGATGCGTCTGATGGTGAAAACCCAACAGCAGCACCTAAACTTGTATTGTTTCCTTTGGATTGAATGTGGATTGCTCAATGTAGTTGCAAAGCCATAGCTGCAACAAGCAAGTAGTGTGCTCAAGAGATCAATGTCAAAAGATCGTTATAGTGCTCAATCGACGCGTTGTGTATGCTCGAAGCTCTGTTAAGTATGCCTGAGAATACGATCGAAGAGAGAGAGAGGTAATGAAGGAGATGAGGGGGGTTTATATAGATTTCAAGGAAGATCAATCAACGGTCCAGATAATTCAGAAGAATCAACGGAGGAGATGAGTTGAGGAATGTGCAACGAATGAGAAGAAGACATGTGTCTTGCTTGCTTTTGCATGAGAGGAGTTATCAAGAATAGAAGAATGAGTTAACTGAAGAGATAAATCAATTAAAAGAATAAAGCAATCAGTTAAGTGATTTAAAACAAGAAGAAGAGATTTGCATGAGAATAGAAGATTTTTTGCTTTATTAAATATAGAAATATTTAATTGATGAGCAAGAAAGCTTGATTTATTTTAAAGATAACTCAAATTAGAAGAAAAAGCAATTTAAATAAATAATTGATTTATTTAAATTTAGAGAAGATATTTTGGAAGAAATAATTAAATAATTAGAATTATTTAATTTAGAAGATTTAAAAGCAAATTAAATAAATAAATTTATTTAATTGTTGTGCATGATTTTGGGAGGAATGATTTTTGATTTAATTAAATAATTTAAGAATTATTTAATTTTAGACAAGAGGGAATTTGTTGAATTAATTAAATAATTAGATTTATTTAATTAATGTGGATTTGATTTTTGGAAAGAGGATAATGATCAAATTAAATAATTAAAATTATTTAATTATGGAAGAATATAGAGGAATTTAATTTAATTAATTAAATAAAGAGGATTTATTTAATTAATGTTGAATTTAGGAGATTTAGAAGAATTTGATGATAATTAATTAAATAATTAGATTATTTAATTAACGTTGAAATGCAGGTGATTAGGAAGAAATGACGAAATGCAAGTAGCATGACAAGTTGGTCATTTTAGGGTGTCTACATTTTGCCCCTCTTTGATGCAATGCAGCATGTAGCGTTGCGTCAAAGAAAATGATTGTTGAAGATGTAATACAATTTTTTGATGCCCCAGTGTAGGTAGTTGCCCCAGCATATGCCCCCTCGAGCGGGAAGACGGGGAAGAGGTAGAAGAACTGTGTTGATGCTCGACTAGAAGATTTGTTGGAGATAGGCGAGGTTGAATAGAAGAAAGTGGAGATAGAAAAGAACATAAGAGAAAGACTGTTGATTGATCTTTGCTGGAAAACTATATAAGGCCATGGAAAAATGGATGGTGTAAATGGATGAGCTTGTTGCAATGGTTTCACATTTGTTTATAAAGAGCAATCCTTATTTTTGATATAGCACGTGGATAGTTTGCCACCAAGGTATAAAAGACCAAGGTGCAGTAATATCCGAGTGCGTGGACGTTGACTCTGCAAGCAAACGGTTTGAACCTAGATCCCCTTAGACATAATATAACCTTGTTGGAACATGTGAATAAGCCATAGTCTTGAACATAAAATAAACTTCAATACATGTAAATGCAAGAAGAATTATTAATATGTAAGATGCTAGGTCGTAACACACACAAGATAAATAGAATGTTAAGAAAGATACTAAAGATCATTCCTCAAACACAGCACACGAAAAGCAATGACTATGCCCCAAATCCGTACTGCATCGCAACATACCAAGATTATGGATAAATCAAGGTAGTCTTGAATAGGTATTGGAAAAGGAACAAAAGATAAACCATAACACAAATTGACTGACTTACAAAGTAAACATACAGCCAACATATTCTCTTGCCAAAGAGGTTGCTCAGGATAGATTGGATAGGAAAGATAACAACCTTATCGTAGGAACTCTGTGTCCGTTAAAGGGGGCTATCTACCTAAAAAGACAATATCTCGCTGCAGGAAATGCCACATGTCGTAGGAGACGCGTGTGTTGGTCTCGACAATGGAACACTTCGCAGAAGACAAGCTTGTGGATCTAGGGCTTGGTTAAGCGGTACTTAGCTGATGTTGGCAATCGGTATGCAGGACAGTAGACGACTCTGGAAGTAGGCCTCTTTGCTTCAAGTTTGTTAAGGACTTTTGCTTTGAAAGGATGCGCTAGCTTGCTGCTTGAGTTAGTCAAGTCGAGGCGAATGGATTTTGAAAAATGGAAGACTAGAAGGATGACAGTGCTAATGGATTGAGACGGGTGGAGAATGATGGATCGTGTGTGCCTGAGTACTGGATACATCCTTCGTATTCCAGACTGCTTACATACCCTGTATCCACGGGATCAAGGCACACTTACGATGGAAGATGAACGTGATAAATATGTAGTTCTGGATAGAGTGATGAATGGGTCAAGGTGAAAGGAGGGGGTCTTATGTACCTGAGTACTGGATACTTCCTTCGTATTCCAGACTGCCTACATACCCATATCCATGGGATCAAGGTACCTTAAGATTGAGAAGAGATAATATGTAGTTCTGGGTAGTGTGATGATGTGGGAAGAAGAGCGGAGAAGAGGTGATCTTATGTACCTGAGTACTGGAAACGTCCTTCGTATTCCAGACTGCCTACATACCCATATCCATGGGATCAAGGTACCTTAAGACTGAGAAGAGATAATATGTAGTTCTGGTGGAGGTGATGATGTAGAACAAGTGTTGAGAAGATAACCACCTTATCGCAGGAGCGAAGTGTCCGTTAAAGGGTGTTACCTGTGGAAATGAGACAAGATTGAAGTATGCGCTGCGAACCACGAACAAGGAACCAATCCTAGACCGACACTAAGGAAAGAGTTGCCCCCATTCTGGTAGAGGAAACTGTAGGGGTGACCGCCGAAGAAGACACAGAAAGACTTGACCTAGGATCAGACAGTGTTAACTGTAGACACAGATCAAGCCGTGGGATGACGATGATGGACATTGACAAATTTCCAAGCTATACTAGATAGGGAGATGGAAATGCAAACAAAGTCAATGGTTTTATTACGGATGGATGGATGAATCAGGTTGCGAACTGGACAAGGAGTGGACAGGACTCGATAGACGATGGATGCTGACTCTACGCATAGTGCCTGTTTGCCAGGTTTTCACTATGGTACTTATCCAAGGCGCCTGTTTGCCAGGTTTTCACCAGAGGATGGATGTTTTTTTATTTTTGATTTTTGTATTTTTTTGATTTTTTTGACTTTTTTTGACTTCTTTTTATTTTATTTTTTTATTTTTTGTGGGAATACTCTGAGGATCAGGCATAGAACTTCTTGAGATGGACACTGTTAAGTGGCTCATCTAGAGGAATGCCGTCAGGTGTAGCTAAAGTATAAGCTCCCGAGCCATATGCTGCTGTGACAATGAAGGGACCTAACCAGTTAGGCTCAAACTTTCCCTTCTTCTCTCGATCTGCTTGATTTCTCTGATTCTCCTTAAGTACAAGATCACCAACTTGAAACCGTCTTTCTTTGATCTTTTTGTTGTAATTACGCCGGAGGCGGTTTTGATAGACATGGAGATGATTAAGTGCGGCAAGGCGCCTCTCATCTAGTAGTTCAAGCTCAGCTAATCTGGAAGTGCGATACTCATCTCCGCCGATCAGGTCCTGCATGGATACTCTGAGGGATGGGATCTCGACCTCTATAGGTAGGATGGCTTCAGAGCCAAAGACCAAGGCATATGGTGTGGCACCAGTTGGTGTTTTGATACTAGTGCGGTAGGCCCATAAGGCGGGATTGAGTTGCAAGTGCCAATCACGACCAGCTTCATTGACTGTTTTCTTGAGGATTTTGAGAATGGTTTTATTGGAAGCCTCAGCTTGGCCGTTACTCTGCGGATAGTAGGGAGTTGAAAAGCGATGTTGGATATTGTATTGTATGCATAAGGCACGGACATCTTGGTTCTTGAATGGTCTCCCATTATCAGTGACAATGGCTTGGGGAATACCATACCGGCATATGAGGTAGTTTAGGATAAACTTGGCTATTTGTTTACCGGTGATATAGGTCATAGGAATGGCTTCCACCCACTTCGTGAAATACTCAGTAGCGGTAATGATAAACTTGTGGCCATTTGAGCAGGAAGGGTGAATTTGTCCTACGAGGTCGAGACCCCATTGAGAAAAAGGCCATGGAGTTGTCACAGGTTGTAACTCATGAGCTGGTGCATGAATCAAATCTCCATGTTGCTGACATTGTAGACACTTCTTAGCAAACTGTGCAGCATCTTGCTCTATTGTAGGCCAATAATAACCTGTTTTGAGTATCTTCTTAGCAAGATTAGGACCGGTAGAATGTGCACCACAGACACCTTCATGTATGTCTCATAAGGTAGCTTCGGCTTCTTCCACGTTAAGACATCGTAAGAGGATACCATCGAGACTCCGGTGATATAGTGTATCACCCAGAATGATGTAACGAGAGGATCGACGGATAAAGGTTTTGCGTTGGGTGGATGATAGGTCAGGGGGAAAGGTATTGTTCTTGAGGTATTCATAGATATCTTCGTACCATGGGGAATTGGGACCAACAAGTTCGCAGATGATTTCAGTAACAGGAACATCGACGGCTGGTATCAACAATTGCTCGATCAAGAATTCACACTTCTGTGTATTTGCAGGCATATCAATCAGTGACCCTACAGAAGCCATAGAATCCGTAGCTTTATTATGCTCTCTTGGAATTTGCTCAAATGTGATGCTAGAAAAATGTGGTTTGTAGGCATCCACTAGTTGTTTGTAGGGGACCAACTTTTCATCCTTTGTTTGGTATTCATCTGTGACTTGGCGAATGACTAGCTGTGAGTCTCCATATACTTGTAATTCTGTGATGTCCCATTGAACTGCTGTATTGAGACCTATAAGGAGTGCTTCATACTCGGCTATGTTGTTGGTGCAAGGGAATGCAAGCCGATATGACTTTGGAATGTAGTCATTCTGAGGTGTAACAAATAAGATGCCAGCTCCTGAGCCATGCTGTGTGTAAGAACCGTCAAAGTACAACTTCCACATTATGGAGTTAGCAAGAGTGAAGAGATTCTCATCAGGAAAGTCTGCGACCATAGGATGTGTATCTTTCATAGGTGCTTCTGCTAGTTGATCCGCGAGGGCTTGTCCTTTGATTGCCTTACGATCTGTGTACTCAATGTCGAACTCGCTAAGGATCATGACCCACTTAGCTAGTCTGCCTATGAGAGCTGCTTTTGCTAATAGATATTTCAAGGGATCAATCTTGGCTATCAGATTTGTGTGTTGGTTCAGCATGTAATGCCGCAACTTTTGGGAGGCAAACACTACTGCTAAACAAGCCCTTTCCATGGGTGAATAATTGAGCTCATATCCCACCAAGGTTCTACTGATATAGTAAATTGCGTGCTCTCTGCCTGAGTCATCATTTTGTGCTAGAAGGGCCCCTAGGGCTGACTTTGTAGTGGAGATGTATAAGATCAATGGTTTGTCCGCAACTGGTGGAACCAATACAGGAGGTGTAGCTAGATACTCTTTAAGTTGGTCAAATGCTGCCTGACACTTGTTGTCCCATCGAAACGAGACATCCTTTCGGAGCAAGTGTTGAAAGGGTTGACATTTATCTGCTAGCTGTGATATAAAATGCCTGATGGACTGTAACCTTCCTTGGAGGTTCCTTAATGCTTTAAGGTTCTTTGGTGGAGGCATCTCCACTATAGCCTTTACTTTTGCTGGATCTACTTCGATGCCCCTACGAGATACTATGTATCCCAACAGCTTCCCTGATGTGACACCGAAGTCACACTTCTTAGGATTAAGTCTTACTTGGTATTTTTCAAGCCTGTCGAAGATCTGTCCTAGGACCTGTATATGTTCTGCTCTAGAAGATTTAGCCAATATATCATCCACATAGTCTTCCATGATGTGATGGAATAGATCGTGGAAGATCACTGTCATAGCTCGCTGATAGGTTGCTCCTGCATTCTTGAGACCAAACGGCATGACGCACCAACAATAATTGCCCCAAGGACAAGTAAAGGTTGTTTTATGTTGGTCTTCTTCAGCTATCCTTATCTGATTATAACCCGAGAATCCGTCCATAAGAGAAAGCATCTCGTGACCTGCTGTCAAGTCCACTATAATGTCAATGTTTGGTAGTGGAAAGTCGTCTTTAGGACATGCCTTATTGAGATCTCTGAAATCATTACACATGCGGATGCGCCCATTAGGTTTAGACACAGGTACAATGTTTGAGACCCAATCTGAATAGTCGATAGGTCGTATGAACTTTGCGTCTAATAGCTTTTGTACTTCCACCTTCACCAAGAGAGCTATCTGTGGGTGCATTTTTCTCAATTTCTGCTTGACTGGTTTCACCTTGGGATCAACTGTGAGATAATGAACTACCAGCTTAGGGTCTAGCCCTGGCATATCTGCATAGGTCCATGCAAAGTTGATGGTTCGTTGCAAGAAGAAGTTGTTAAGATTTCTGTGCTCTGTATCAGATAATGATGCCGCTAGGAATGTTGTCTTTGGATTTTGTTCTGTACCTAGGTTGATCTCTGTAGAATCTTCCACTAGGAGAGCAGATTTCTCTTGATACTTAGAAGGTAAGGGAAGGTCAAATCCTCCATCCTCAGGTGCCACAGTTGGGTTTTCACCTTTGGATACGTCCTTTATTTTTACTATTTTATGATCAGGAGGTGCCACAGTGTGGTTTTCACCTAGAGATCTTTCTTTATTTGCACTTTTGCGACTGGAGGATTTGGCATTCTCACCAAAATAAGCTGTGGGCTCAAGTTCCATTACAAAACCTGCCTTGTGATCGCCAAGAGGAATACCTTCCTGAAGTCCCATGAACTCAGCTAAAGCTTCGTCATTCTGAAATACATCTATAACGGGGGCCCCTTGTTGGTCCCAATCGATAAGTTCAGGGTAGACAAGCGTGACATTCTGGGTGCTGGTGGTGGAAGTTAAGGATACGGAGGATAGTGTAAAAATGGAGGATTCTGTGAATAGATTGGTCATGTGGAGGGAAGAGTCATCGGTGATATCCTCTGTAGATGTCGAATCGGCGGGAAACTTGTCAGCTACCTCGTCGAGGATATACTCGATGTCCGAGGCGCGTGGTACCTTCTTACCAAATCCTAATCCTTTCCTGTCTAGCTTCTTTGTTACCACAATGGGCTCCATAGTGCCTTGATTCTATTTCCCAAGGCCACCTTTGCCTTTATAGCCCATGTTTTTCACTATCCTTAAGCCATTGCCATACTGCTTGACTGGTATCGTGACTGGTTCTTTCTCCTTGTAGAGCCAAGAAGAGATGTCCTCAATAGTTTCCTCTTCCAATAACCGTCCATGTTGGAATTGGGTTAGGAATGGTGGGGGAGGAATATTTGCTTTTTTGGTAACTTTAGCAATGGGTGGTTTGCCGTAAGATTTTGGAGATAAAGGCATCCGCCCTACACAACAAGATTCAGAGATATCATAAGTGCCAAAGCCTATATCCCGAAAGCGAGTTGTGATTTTGGGGAGGGGTGTAGGTTCACTTGTAGAGGCTTGCGTGAGAGTTTCAGGGTCAACATAGAGAGGGGACTCAAGGGCTTTGTCATTTTTAGGCACTTGGTTGTAATTCTTATAGCTTCCTTGCAAGACACGACAAAATTCAAAAGGATTAGGATCTCCTGGGATGGTGATCTCCGTACCATTGTATGGGAACTTTAGGGACTGATGGTACGTGGAGGGAACAGCTTTCATTGCATGGATCCATGGGCGGCCTAGAATAATGTTGTAAGGCAGCTCGACATCAAGGACTTGACACCTGGTTTCAAGCATAACGGGGCCCAGCTGTATAGGCAAGTGAATAACACCTTCTGAACGGCGTTCTGCATCATCATACCCCTTGATTGTAATACTATGATCAGTCTTGACGTGATCCTCAGAGTATCCCAATTGCTTTAGTAACTTTAAAGAACAGATGTTGAGACCAGCACCACCATCTATGAGGATGCGTTTGATTTTGCGCTTATGGATGAGCACTTCAATATGGAGGGCATCGTTGTGACAAGGATCATGGGAGGGAAGGTCTTTCTCAGAGAAGACCACATTGTAAGGCGAAGCAATATTACCCACTATAGCTTGGAAATCTGCGACTGCTATGTTGTTAGGAACGGAGGACTCTTGGAGGGCCTTTTCTAGCACTACTCGATGTGCAGGTGATGACCGTAGAAGGTCCAAAATAGAGATCTGCGCTGGTGTTCTCCCTAGATGTTCGACAAGATTATAATCAGACTGAACCGGAAGCTTAGGTGTAGGTGCACGAATGGTGACATGACCTTGACGAGTAGTAACAGCACAATCCGTAGATTTGCCTTTAATGGTGAGGGTAGACACTCGACTCTCTTCAAAATGACCTACAATGGAATCGAAGGACGTGGAAGTGTGATTGATACCTTTACCTCTATCCTGAGGAGGAGGTGGACCATGATGAGGGAATGGTTCCTTGTACATATCGAGATCCTTGTTCGTGTGTTGCACTGGTGATTCATTCTCAAAGGTGATTTGATTACCGTCGATGAGGTTTTGGATGAGGTGCTTAAGCTTCATGCAAGATGCAGTTCGATGACCTTTGCTCCTATGGAACTCACAATACTCATTGTCTCTGTAACGTGCAGTTTTGTAGATAGGTTCTCCATAAGGAGGAGCATCAGGTAAGGTTATGAGCCTTTTCTGCAAAGCTTGCTGTAAGACCGATTCGATGGGCACTCCCAAGGGAGTGAATTGACGTCGCGGAGGGTAGTCTTGTTGGGGCCGCTCTTGTTGTCGTTGCTGATTTTGATAAGGCTGCCTTTGTTGCTGCTGTTGTTGAGGTGGAGCTTGACTTGGTTTGGAGAGTTGCAGTGGTGTTTGCAACGTTTGGACATGCTTAGTATCGACCACTCCATCATTGACCACGTTTTTGTTCTTGTTCCAATATTTGGGTTTATCGTTCGATTGTTGATGAGAAGAGCTATCTTTCGTCTCCTTAAAGATTTTGACCACACCCTTAGCGATGAGGGCCTTCTCAATGTTGATACCCTTGTATGTGATTTCATCGAAGGTTGTAGCACTAAGAATTTGCAAATGGAAACCTAACTCTTGGTTGAGGTTCTGTACAAATATGCTAACAAGCTGTTTCTCTGGAATCTTGAAAGGGAATTTACTAGCCATTTGTCTCCATCGTTGGAGGAAAGAAATGAAACTCTCACCATTTTTCTGTTTATTGTTGCATAGGTCCGTCATGGAAATCTCATGCTCTGCGTTATAAGAAAAATGGGTGGCAAACTTCTCTGCTAGCTCGTTGAAAGACTTGATACCTGTGGGTAAGTGTGAGAACCATTCTATTGCTTGTCCTCCAAGACTGCGAGGAAAGAGATGCATAAGATATGTGTCATTGTGAGAGACCTCAAAGCAAGCAAGATAGAATTCCCTAAGATGGTCTTTTGGGTCACCTTTTCCTTTGTACTTATCGAACTTTGGAATAGTGAAATTTTGAGGAAAAGGGATCATTGGTAATGACCGATCAAAAGGATAAGGGCACACTTCCTCCAAAGAGAAGGTCTTTTTGGTGTGGCCAAACGTAAGATCAGATAGCTGTTGTTGCACCTCCGCAATCTTTAGTTCCATAGTCGTGGGAGGGGTTGGTAACATCTCCTGTTGTCCAAAAAGTGGTTGGTGTTGCCCATATGGAAGATTATAATGTGAGCCATGCGCAGTGGTATTGTAAGGGTCGTAAGATTGATTGGGATTGTATGGATTGTATGATTGGTTCAGATTGGGTTGGAATTGGGGGTTTTGATTAGGCAGAGGTGGAGGTGGCGCTAGGTAAGAATGTTGGCTCTGCGATGGTTGAAGAAACGTATTGGGGGGAGGAAAGCTAAAGTGCGTTTGATTAGGTTGTGAAGGTGGCACATAGCTTTGGGAAACCTGATGTTGGGAATGTTGCGAGTGGCTAGGTAATGTATGAAAGAAGTTGAGCGTGGATGAACATTGTGGAGGAGGAACATAGGTAGAAGTGTTTTGCGACGGTGGGGGTTGATTGAAGATGAGAGTAGAAGAATGTTGTGGTTGGGGCTGCGTGACTCCAATTGGTTGAGAGACATGCAGGTGTGATGATATAGGAGGTGGCATATGTTGAGACCCTTGTTGCATGGCTACATACGTGTTCCCCAGATTGTAATTGGGTGGGAAACCTACGCGTGATGGGGTAACCAAGATTCCACTTGCACTTGGGGTGGACACTGTAGGAGGTGGTTGCACATTTGATCGAGCTAAGGTGGCTTGCTTAGCTAACTCTGCTTGACGTTGGAGAGTTTCTTGTTGGTTTTGATAGATCTCCATAGGAGTCAAAAGTGGTGATATGGGCCTCTCCCCTATTGGATTTTGAAAAAGGGGATTCCTATACTGCGAACCTTGAGTAGGTAAGGGCGTAGTTGCCGTGGACATGGTTTGCACTGCTTGTATGGTTTCTTGGGTCTTGGTGCTCTCCTTGAGAGTGGACACATCAAAATCTGGAGGTAACTTGGTACCTTGCTTTGCAAGCAAGCGAAAGAAATGATCCTGGTTCTCACTAAGGATTTTATCAAAGGCAGCTATAGCTCTAGGATCTTGTATAAATTCATCAAGATCTTGCCCATCTTCTTGAGAGGATTGACCTATTTCAAAGTGTCGCTCTTTTTGAGATGGGGTTTGATCTACGATATAACCTTGTGGGACAAAATCCGGAGGCAAGCCTGTAGTATACTGCGGTGTATTTAGCAAAGGGGTTCTATCCTCATGAGGGTTGCTTGGTTCATCTATGTGCGGCATGTTTGGAGAGCCAATTGGTCTTGCCGCGGGTGTACTAGGAGTCACTTTGGGAGTAACGTTGAGACGACCTGATTGTGGTGTGCGAGGGGGTGACTTGTGCTTCTTAGGGATAACTTGCCTAGACTTCATAGTTTGCTGTAGCCTAGTGGTGACCATGGGATATGCCTAGGACACAATGTAATGCTGGGAATCTGTGAGATGCTTTGAAGAAACGGACAAACTCTGATGCACAAAGTACTGGACCAAAAGCGCTATACTGTTTGACCAGAGGCGCAGGACTGTGCTACCAAAAGCGTGCTACTGTGGGCCAGAGGCGACGGACTGAGCTGCCAATAGCGAGTTACTGCTATGCCAAAGGCGAGCTACAGTGACCAAAAGCGAGCTACTGTTATACCAAGGGCGCTGAAGTAGAGTTTTACTAGAGGCGGGTTACTGCTTGACCAAAGGCGATCTACTGTATTTCCAAAGGCGAGCTGCTGTAATACCAGGGGCGCTGAAGTAGTGTCGGATGTTTTTCAAAGGCAAGATTTTTCTGTTTCTGATTGGATTGGTTTGGCAAGAGAAAACACAGCAAACAAGTGGTCAAAAAAGGCATAAGGACTGACACAACAGATAGTGTATGTTCAAGGCTCCAAACAAGCCCAATGTTTCCACAGGTCAAATACAGTTGCAATCAATAACAAGCACTTTTTATCCCTAGAGACAAGGTTTCATTGCAGTAGATCAGCTCACAGCTTAATACTCCGTCGATAAAAATATCATTCCATAAAGGTGTCAGATATTTAGTATCTTTGCGAGAGACGATAGGTAGGGATATCTCACCCTCCCCTTGGAAAGCTCAAGTAGGTCACAAGAGTTTTATGTCCAAGGGAATACTATCTCTTCTCAAGGGAGCCAATGGTGAGTATCTTAAGGGTTTAAATCGATTTCCCTTGCACTGATGATTACCGCAATGTTCAGAGGTAGGTCGGGTAGTCTCTATCTAAATTGGTTCTTAGTGACTTTGAGGGACCAACGCCTTACGAGCAATGCGACAAGCTACTAAAAGCTTTAACCAATCCTACTAAGAGTTTCAAACACTTCGCTCAATGTGAAAATCGTTTCCACAAAGGGCTAGTACACCTCTTTTCAGTTTGGCATCACAAGGTAAGGCTGACGTCGGTTAGGACTTGGCTTTCGCCTTATCCCTTTTATATAGCGGTTCAAAGGAAAACTCCGCTTAGGGTCGTCCCTTTTGGATGAAACGCAATCCAAAAGCAGGCCCTTCTAAAGGAAGTACAAAAAATGTAAAATCAAGCACATCACACAAAGGTTCAATTGTCCCGTTATAAGAAAAATAAGGTGCAACTAAGCTATGCACACACACGATTGTAGTTGTAAATTGTCCCTTATGAAATGAAGTGTTTGGCATTCATGTCCATTGTCCTTTAGAAAATTGAGGTGTTTGTTCATACATGTCCATTGTCCCTTAAGAAAAGCAGTATGTTCCTAAGACTTAGATTGCAAGAAAATATTTGTTCAATTATCCTTTTAAGCATGCAATGTGTTTCTAAGACTTAGTGAGATAAATCAAAAGAGGTCTTCAATGCTCGTCCTGCATGAACATATTAGAAAAACTCCTTTTGGCTCTGTGTGAGTAATAAGAAGCTGCAACAAGTGATATTAGGTCCACACAAACTCAAAAGTTAGCAAGTGCTTGAAGTCAGAGATTGAGAATAGGCCAATGAGTGGTCTTAAAAAATAGATCTTAGAAAATATTTGAAAAAATATTACCACTGTGTAGAGGACAGAAAAATACCAACTTTCAAAAAAAACATCACTTGAATCCGAGTCCGTTTGTGAAAGTTATGAAGCTTGAAAAGTCAAAAAACTGTGACGAGACAAAGACAGCAGTGAGAAAATCAATTTTCTGAAAAATTAGAGAATCTTGAGAAAAAACCAATTTCACCACGATGTAGATCACGAAATTCTAAACTATTTAAAAAAAAAAAGCACTGAAATACGTGTCCGTATGACCAAGATAATGAGGTTTGAAAATCGCCTATTCATTTAAAAAGCTCATTGAAGAGGGGTCTGTCTTAGCCCCCTGTGACTGGCTCCTGGTCACTGATGTGACCTGCTGCTGGGCTGAAGGTGCTTTATTTTTTTTCAAAAAATAAAAAGAAAAAAGAAAAAAGATTCTCTTTACTTTGTTTTACTTTTTAAAAGAAATAAAAACTAAAAACACTTCATTTTTTATTTGTTTTTTTTGTTTTTGTTTTTGCTTTTTTATTTTTGGATTTTTTTTGCTTTTTCTTTTTGCCTCTTTTTTTTTTTTTTTTTTTTTTGAAAAAAGAAATTTTTTTTTTTTTTTTTTTTTACCGTACCTCACAGTGATTGTATGGCCTCGGGTTGCGTGCTAGAGGTGAAAAAATTTTACCTTCACCGAAATAGGTCAAATTTTATATTTTTCTTCGTCCCTCGACTCTTCCGAACACAACCGTGACCTCCATTTTTGCCCAGCAAGCTTCCTTTAATTTTATTTTTTTTTCGAATCTCTCCAAAAAAAGAGTTAAAAAACCTGTGAAATCAAACTAAAAATTCCACAAATTTGATATTAAATCAGGACCAATGGGTCCCACCGGGCGTGCCAGAATGTGTATATGGAAAAATGGATTAAATCTAAACTAAATAAAACCAAAGAACCTCAATAACATAAAGGAAACGAATCTAAGTAAAAGCCATAAATCACAAATCAAAGATAAATGAAAGCTCTTACCAAAACTTGTATTGTTTCCTTTGGATTGAATGTGGATTGCTCAATGTAGTTGCAAAGCCATAGTTGCAACAAGCAAGTAGTGTGCTCAAGAGATCAATGTCAAAAGATCGTTATAGTGCTCAATCGACGCGTTGTGTATGCTCGAAGCTCTGTTAAGTATGCCTGAGAATACGATCGAAGAGAGAGAGAGGTAATGAAGGAGATGAGGGGGGTTTATATAGATTTCAAGGAAGATCAATCAACGGTCCAGATAATTCAGAAGAATCAACGGAGGAGATGAGTTGAGGAATGTGCAACGAATGAGAAGAAGACATGTGTCTTGCTTGCTTTTGCATGAGAGGAGTTATCAAGAATAGAAGAATGAGTTAACTGAAGAGATAAATCAATTAAAAGAATAAAGCAATCAGTTAAGTGATTTAAAATAAGAAGAAGAGATTTGCATGAGAATAGAAGATTTTTTGCTTTATTAAATATAGAAATATTTAATTGATGAGCAAGAAAGCTTGATTTATTTTAAAGATAACTCAAATTAGAAGAAAAAGCAATTTAAATAAATAATTGATTTATTTAAATTTAGAGAAGATATTTTGGAAGAAATAATTAAATAATTAGAATTATTTAATTTAGAAGATTTAAAAGCAAATTAAATAAATAAATTTATTTAATTGTTGTGCATGATTTTGGGAGGAATGATTTTTGATTTAATTAAATAATTTAAGAATTATTTAATTTTAGACAAGAGGGAATTTGTTGAATTAATTAAATAATTAGATTTATTTAATTAATGTGGATTTGATTTTTGGAAAGAGGATAATGATCAAATTAAATAATTAAAATTATTTAATTATGGAAGAATATAGAGGAATTTAATTTAATTAATTAAATAAAGAGGATTTATTTAATTAATGTTGAATTTAGGAGATTTAGAAGAATTTGATGATAATTAATTAAATAATTAGATTATTTAATTAACGTTGAAATGCAGGTGATTAGGAAGAAATGACGAAATGCAAGTAGCATGACAAGTTGGTCATTTTAGGGTGTCTACAGAAGGCTTGAAACTCTCCCCAATGACATGCACCAGGAGAAGTCTCAGATTGTTGTGGAACCTACAGAACCTGTTAACATTGGAATAGATGAACAACCTAAGATCATTCACTTTACTAAGTCTCTAACCCCACTAGAAAAGACTAAGTTTGTACCATTCTTCAAGAAAAAGCATGTCAATTTTTCCTAGTCATACGTAGATATGGCAGGGTTAGATCTAGATTTGATTCTACATCATCTTCCAATAGATCTAGGAGTGAAACTAGTGAAACAGAAGCTTAGAAAGATGCATCCACACATTGTACTGCGAGTAAAAGAGGAACTCAAGAAACTACTGGATGTAGGGTTCATCAGATCTCTAGATTATCTAGAATGGGTCTCCAACATAGTACTAGTATCCAAACTTGATGGTCGAGTCAGATTATGTAGTGATTTTAGAGATATAAACAGAGCTTTTGGCAAGGATGATTATCTGTTGCCAAATATAGATATCATAGTCGACTTAACAGCAGGGCATACCATCTTATCTCTCATGGATGGCTTCTCAGGATAGAATCAGATCAGGAGCACCAAAAGACCAGCATAAGACAACTTTTACTTGTCCATGGGGCACTTTCTGCTAGAATGTTGTGCCATTTAGGCTAAAGAATGCAAGAGCCACATATCAATGTGCTATGACCACTATATTCCATGATATGATGCACATCACCATGGAAGACTATGTAGATGATATCCTTGCAAAGTCACTCACAGGAGAATCACACCTGGATGTATTAGAGAAAGTCTTTTAGAGACTAGAACAATTCAAAGTTAGGTTGAACCCAAAGAAATGTGTGTTTGGAGTCACCTTAGGCAAGCTCTTAGGTTTTATTGTATCAGCAAATGGAATAGAGATGGACCCTGCCAAAGTCAAGGCCATCATGGAAATGCCACAACCCAAGAATATTACTCAACTATGGTCTCTACAGGGCAAGCTACAAGAAATCCATAGGTTCATATCACAACTGGCAGATAAGTGCCAACCTTTTAGTCATCTCCTACATAAGAACATTCCATTTAGGTGGGATGAGAAATGTGAAGAAGCATTCAACAAACTGAAAGAGTATCTTATGAATCCACCTATTCTCATGCCTCCTATCCAAGGGAAGCCATTGTTACTATACATATCTGCTACACCAACAGCTCTTGGGGCCCTTCTAGCACAACAAGATTATGAAGGTAAAGAAAGAGCCATCTACTACATCAGTCACACATTGGTGGGCTATGAGTTGCAATACTCTTAGATAGAAAGATCATGCCTTGTAGTAGTTTTTGCTTCCTAAAAAATTTGACATTATATGATAGCACATCTAGTCAAACTTATTGCAAAAATAGATCCACTGAAGTACCTACTAAGCAAAGCAGCTCTAATAGGTCACCTAGCCACGTGGGTAATGCTCCTAAGTGAATACAACATTAAGTATGTAGAAAGAAAGGCTATCAAGGGGCAATTCATTGCAGATTAGTTAGCAGATGCACCACTACAGGACACCACACCAATACAATTTGAGTTTCTAGATGAATCCTTATTCAATATATCAACACATTCCTGGAAACTCTACTTTGATGGGTCCTACACAATCCATGGATTAGGGGCAGGAATCTTATTTGTAACTCCTCATGGCGACACCATACCAAAGTCTTACTGTCTGTTATTCCCATGCACCAACAACATAGCAGATTATGAAGCCTTGGTCGTTGGCCTCAAAATGGCAATAGAGTGGAAAATCAAAGAGCTACATGTCTATGGTGATTCTCAACTAGTGATCAATTAGGTCAATGATGATTACCAAACCAAAGATGAGAAGCTTGTCCCATACAAACGGATGGTCGAAGACTTTAAGGAATACTTTGTGATCATCTCTTTTGAGTAGATACCTCGCATTGAAAATAATGCAACAGATGCCATGGCAACCATTGCCTCTCTCCTCGAAATCCTAGAGAATGAGTCACGGTATGAGTTCTTAGTGGAATCAATTTAGCAACCAGCTTATGATCTTGCTGAAACCCACTCCATATGCCTATTAGTTGGATCTGATTCACCTTGGTATGGTAAGGTTTACACTTACCTCAAGGACAACACCCTCCCACCTAACTTATCTTCAAACCAATAATGAACCTTTATATGCCAAACCTCTCATTATACCATTATTGTCGACACCCTATACCGACATGGTCTAGATGGTACTTTACTCCATTGTTTAGAAAGAGAAGAATCCCAAACCACCTTACAAGACATACATGAAGGGATCTGCGGAACACACTCTAGATGTCCTTCCTTAGGTAAGAAACTCATGTGTTTGGGTTATTATTGGCCAAACATGGAAACATATTCATATCAGTTTGTGAAGAAGTACAAGTAGTGCTAGATACATGGGAACCTGATACATGCACCATCTCAAGAGCTGAGACCTTTAACGACACATTGGCCCTTTTGTCAATGGGGACTCAACCTTGTGGACAAAATCCACCCGTCCTCATCTAACAGCCACAAATTCATAATAACTACCACTGAGTACTTTACCAAGTGGATTGAAGCCATCCCCCTCACCACCATCACAGGTAAACAAATCTCCTCATTCATCCTTAATTACCTCATCTGTAGATACATAATTCCCTCATCCATTATCACAGATAATGGAAGACCCTTCAAAAACTAGGATGTCCAAGAACTCTGTGATCGATTCAAAATCCAACACTATTTCTCCACACCCTATTACCCCCAAGGCAATGGCCAAGCAGAAGCATCCAACAAGACCATCTTGAAACTCCTTAAGAAGATAGTCAACGATACTGCCCGTGATTGGCACATCCAACTCAATCCTGCTCTGTGGGCTTATTGAACTAGTATACGCACTCCCATAGGTGCTACCCCTTATGCCCTTGTCTATGGATCAGAAGCTATCCTCCCCATCGAGGTCAAGTTAACATCTCTCAAGGTGTCATTAAAAGGTCTCATAACTGATGAAGAGTACAGAGTTTCCAGATTACAAGAGCTAGAGTTGCTAGAGGAAAGGAGACAAAAAGCATTCAATCATCTCAAAGCATATCAGAAAATGATGTCACAAAGCTACAACCATAGAGTCTACACAAGAATATTTAAATTTAGAGATCTAGTACCTAAAGAGAACCCCCGCAATCAACAAGATGGGGAAAAGAAAGGCAAATTTGAACCCAATTGGCTTAGGCCTTATGTGATTGTAGCTGCTTATGGATCAAGGGCATATCAGTTAGCAACATCAAAAGGTGAGTTGTTTGATGACCCAATCAACAACATGCATCTTCTCTGATTCTATACCTAAGAGAACCCCAATGTAAGGGGGCAGAAAAGTACAAAAAAATAAAAAAATTAGAAAAATACAAAAAAAATGTCCTTTGGTGAAAACCTAGAAAACAGGCTCCTTGGATAGGTATCATGATGAAAACTTGGCAAATAGGTGTCATGCATACTTTTTAGCTTTCATACAAATAAAAGCAAGTGGTGAAAACCTAGTAAGCAGGCGTTACTTGTGATAAACTACTTCCTCCATTGTTGGGAAACCAATCACCTAGTGTCCATTCTTCCTTCACTCATGTCCCATTTGATCCATATCTGTTCCATAATAAAAATACCTAGCGATAACCTTGTTGGTTTTTCCCAAACTGGATGCTTACTCCCAGATTTCCCTACAAGGTAGCCATCAATGATCAACAGGATCTCTGGGCCAGGGGCCAACAGTGTAGGAGATAGACTCTATATTTTATCTCCTCTTCTTCTTCAGGCTCTGCAAAACCTAGGGGGGTTTTCCCTACTCAACATCCATAAGGATATGCATACTAAGGCTGGGATGCTGACAGAAAGCAGATAAGTCCTCCTATAAGTAGACCAAAACTAAAAGATAAGAGCAAAGGGGCTAACTTTGGGCCTATTTGCAGTTGTAGATAGAGGACTTGGATCCTAAACTAATTCTACTGTCCTAATGGTTGTTTTAGAATTTGATTTTGATTTTATGTTTGGATGCAAAGCTGGACATGGTATATAACACAAACACAAAGCTAGATCGGTGCTTGTCCAGGGCCTGGAGTTAGTAGACATACACCTCTGAATGATATGCATGAACAACTAAAACTAGATTTTAGGGGGACACATATGATACCTGCCTTACAGATATCTCCCAATACAAAGTGTTAAGCTATCTATACTTATGGTATCCCTACTGCAGCATACCCTTCCCAATGTTCAATCTAAAAATAGTTTAATCTACCACTTGAGAAGAAGTTAAAAGATCAGACATTCAACACAGGAATTCTATGTCCTAGAGTCTCAAACATTCCTTAAATATCTAGACTCAGAAGAAAGATACATGCAATACTGGAGACAGAATTAAAAAAATACATGCCAACATAGCATTTCTCATATAAAATTAACCATGAAATTAGTGGATTCATGCAAAAACATACAACAAGAGATACATAGACTCACAAGTTTTGCTGCACAGAGCAACCAAATCAGCTGTATTACATTACAGAGCCAAATGTTCAACTTTCAACAACTAAAAAATGGTAACACAATCTACTTATAACAGCCAGATAGTGTACCATAAGCAATTAATTACATGGCAAAAATATCAAAATTTGCCAGACCACAAAGGAATGGCGTTCAGAAGATATTAATGCAGCAGACAAAGAGGGGCCTCAAGCCATGTGCCATTATCTGGAGTCTTCATGCCAAAAAATTAGGTACAAGACTGCTCAGCACTTCGCCCACGCCTCAGCACAGTTCCCATTGATGGCTCAACCACCCGCGGCCTCTTGAAAACTAACGCAGCGTTCAAAAAGAACTTCCTGCTAAAATGCGCTTTACTGAAGTTTCAAATGTGCAGGAAGAATAGTCCCACATGCAAGGTGAGGAGATCACATCAGTAGTTCATAAACATGGTCACACACATGATAGGTGTCGAGCGTTTTGCCACGCTCGACACACAACCCTTCGCCAAATACCCATTGCTGTGACACAAACCATCGGCCTACTCCATAATTCTCCTGCCGACCTTACTAGTCTCACCAATACAAAACTACATACTCCACCTCTGCAAGCCTCCATCGGCCAGACCACTACCATTGGAGCATCTAGAAAACCTCTGACCGACTAATCAAGTCTCACCGATGCCTACTTCACATTTCCCATCATCGGCCAGACCAGAACTATCAGACTAGCACGAAACTTCCTCACCGATATAACAACTCCTGCCGATGAACTATGGCTTCATCCCTCCATCGGCTAAACACACACTAATGAAAGCTCATCGGCCAAACATTACCCCATCGGCGGACCCTCCAACTGCTAGCCCGATCTCAATAGTCTCGCCGATCGCCAAAGTCTACTCCCCTGTCAGCCAGACTGAACACAAGGTCATCCCAATGGAATTCCCCATCGGGGTGACTCCCTTCTATCGGCGGACCACAAAACACACTGGCCGATGATATAAGTCTAGTCGATGGCCAAATCCTTAACCCCACCTTCTTTGGCAAGACATACGCCGATGAAGCCTCATCGGCCAAACATCACACTGTCGATTCAACGTAATTCACCCTTGCCGATGGCGTAAGTCACCCCGATGGCTCATCACCACCATCAACTCAGTCACCAAAACGCTCACAAACTCATGCTGATGGAGAGGAAAGCCTAGGGTTTAAATGAAGAAACCCTCAAACATGAAAAATCAACATCCAGGCCAAATTGAGCACCAACAAACCTATCATGGCTTGATACTCTACCTCTTTTTTGCCTTGTCAACCAAGGTCTTATCCAGCATCCTATGCACAGTGTCAGCCTTACATAGTGTTTGTCATCAATATCCATATGGTCTAGGTCCATGAACTACGTTGTCTCTTTATTGTCACGTAGGCAAGGCCATTATTCAAATACACCCTCAAGGCCCCACTATCCCATCTGTCACATGTCTAGTCCTTCTATTTATCTGAGTCCACACCACTTTCTATCACCTAGGTCTTGGGTCCATTAGGGTTTACCCTGAACTACGTTGCCTCTGCATCGTCACGTAGTTAAGGCCATTTAGCAATGAGCCCCCGAGGCAGTAGGTCAATTCCTTAGGGTCCATCTCACCAATAAGGATTGTGAAATCTTTCACCAGGCAAGCAAGCACAATCAAAACCTACTTTTTAAGAAAAAATATTGATGCAAAACATCAACCTATCCAAGGCAAAGCAAACAAGCACCTAAAGCACTCAAACTGATTCTATCCAAATTATGGCAAGAAAAAAACACATCTAAACACACAAATGTTTTGTGGTTGTGATCAAGGTTAGGTTACAACATCTTGATTTTTGTATCATGTCTTTTTATACTACTTGAGGATGCCAAAAGCTAGAGATGCTATGATGGGGGCATGATTATTTTCTTTGTTTGTTGTTTATGGATTAAACTTTAGTAATGTGACGCTTTGTCTAAAGACATGATCGGCAAAAGATCACCGAGGACTTCAAAGGTCTAACATGAATGGGGGTAGTCCTTGTCTATTGATACGCAAGAAATACTCAGGTCATCTCAGTTAAATTATACCTCAATGTTTGTATTAACTTGCTAAAGCAAAATCCATGTAAGAGATACTCAGGTCATCTTAGTTCAATTATACCTAGATGCTTGTATTAACTTACAACATTTGAAAAAAGTACCGAAAAAATTGCTCAATGATGAAATAAGCACTTCAAAATACTTATATCATCAAGATGTCAAGAGCAAAGTATCCATCATACATCCATTATACATCCATACATCCATATCCCATGCAATAAAAGATCCAAACAATGCAAACTATCAATACAAATTGAAACTTGTGAGTCTTTCTATCGAGTCATTCTTTCAATCAATCTTCTATCTACCATTATGTCATTTTTGTGTCGATATAGTACATTTGGACATCACAAAAACATAGCATACAGTTGTATATCATATCACATGAGATAGTCATTTACATGATTACATTAGTTGCATACATAATAAGTGCATCGGGTCATTCATATACATTTTTACAATCATCACATAGTGTCAACAGAAAAAATCAAAAACATAGATAAGTGCATCACATAAACTACATAATCATATAGATACCATTTGCATTTACACATTAGAGGCATATCAAGTAAAACATCTAAGTATGCATTAGGTCACATAGCATCATAAGCATCTAAGTCTTCATTAGATAAGATCACATAGCATCATATAAAAATCTAAAATTACATTAGATAAACATGAAATAGCATCATATAAAAGTTTGCATTATATAAACATCATATAGACATAGTCAAAATATGCATCACATGAGTACCATCATACAATAGAAATGCACCCAGAGCATAGAATGAACAAACTACATATATATAGCATCAATAGATGCATCATCATATAAATATCATGAACATGTCCAAGTGTACAATATCAAAAGGTACATCTCTGAGTCAATGTCATATACAGTGTATACATCTCAAAGATAATGATACATGTCTCAAAATGCAAAAGTGATACATGTACATGTCTGGCTATCTGAGCCATCAAAAGGGTATGTACGTAGGGGCCAAAATCTATGCAAGTGTCTGCTAACCCTGCTGCTGTGAATTGGTACTCCTAGCAGTGTCCTCTGTCTCCCCTCCTCTGCCAACCCCAAACTACTGTGGGTCCATCATAGAGGCTCCCGACCCTGATCCACCTGCTCTTTGTGAGGCCATGGACTGGCTCCTATAGCTCAGAGCCCTTTGATCAACTAGAACAACATCATGGTATAATCCCTGGTAGTACTATATCTGAGCCTACACTTTGGCAAGCTCACCCTATACCTGTGCTAACTGCCCCTACACCTGTGCCAACTGTGCCTGAGCTTGGGCAAGTTGTTCCTGTGCCTACTGAACCTGTCCAACCAGAAAGGTGCTAGTGCCATTTGTCCCAAGGGCTACAACTGTTGTGTCTCTCTCTACTCAAATAGCTCGTATCCTTGCCTCTGCCATATCTCGCTCTATAGTGAGCCCCGAGATAACACCTGCATCTTTCTCCAACCGAGTCTCAACCATCCTAAGTTGTGCCTGCAGCTGTCGAACTTGTCCTCTTAGCATGGTAATGGTTCTCCCCTGGACATCTCGCTATGTTGGATCCTGGGAGGCCTGTGCCTATCCGTACCCTTGTGGCTGAGGTACCTGTTGCTGCAGCACCTACCATGGTGGCAACATCTATCCTTGCTGTGCAACTTGTGGCTGCACTACTTGTTGAGCATGGGCGGATCCCTCCCTAGGTCTCCTCCTCTACCTAAGTCTAACTCTATCTTCCCCATCTCCATCATCTCCTCTGCCTCCTCCACCATCTCCCCCACTTCCACCATCTCCCCTATCTCCACCATCTCCCCCATCTCTCTGTCCTCCTCTCCTCCTCCTCCTCCTCTTGCCAACCTGGTGCTCATAATCTGAATCTACCTCATCTATGTGAGGAACCAAATCTCCAGGCCCAGAGTATCTTAGAAATGGATGCTCTGTGAACCACTCCTCATAGTCATGTGTCATCCTTGCATCTGAAATCTCTCTCCTTATTGGCCAGACAATATAGGGAATCTGTCAAAACTCTGCCACTACCTCCTCGTAGGATGCCACTGGGCCCCATCTAAATGTCTCTGCATGTGTCCATGCAAACAGAGCCTACCCCTGTGGCATACCTTGTCTCCTCCCAAACTATCTCTGAACCCTGCTAACAATATATCTCTCCAAGATGAACCATGTTCTACCTATAAGCCACCAATTATGATAGTAGTATGGCAGCTCGTCCACCTCATCATCCCAAGGCTCACAGTCTAGATATGGTTGCCAGATGACCACATCTACCCCATCCAGTGCATGCTTCCAGTACTCTAGCTTCCCCATTTTATGCTGGGAAATCACTCTTGCATATCCATAGCTATAAGGCTCTCCCCTCTGTCTTTGAAACACACATATATTAGTCTAGTAATGGTGATATGCTCCCACAACCAAAACTATAATAGTGAGACACTTGCTAATAAAATAGCACCCTTATGGTATACCACCTAATGCATATTGTGGTATAGGTGTGCTAAAACACAGACACCCCAAGCATAGCGAGTGCCATCTGAGATCATCCTCTCCATAATCTATCCCCATCCAATTGAGAACCCATGCGATCTCCTATCGGGGCATACAACACCTTCGATCAATCTTGCAACTATCCCAGGGAAATAATCATAGTAATCATGTATATCCTACCAGGAGATAACCTGATAGTCTAGCTCAGGGTCATCAAATACCCACCTGCACTCTGTGAGTCATGCATCTCGCTGTGGATCATACTCCATGAGCTCTCCCTGAATGGGCAAGTGAAATATCCTATATACATCCTCTAGAGTCACCGTCATCTCACTAGTCAGGAAGTGAAAGGTCCCATCCTCACTATGAAACCTCTCCACTACTGCAATCAGTAAGCCATGGTTTGCTTAAACCTCAAGTATAAAGCACACATAATCCAATCCCATCACGCTGAGCACCTCTTGATCTATCTCTGTCAACATGTGGTGTTGCAACATCGGCATGGGAAACTGCTCCCTCGAGATTAGTGTATCTCGTATGTCCTACAAGAACGCAAAGCAAGGCGTCAACCTAAAGCTACAAGTACCATGCTCAACATATCTATAGAATCATATCAACTAACTTAACATATCAAATTGATCAAAACAACACACTACATCTCTTGACTAGATTCCTGCAATCTCAGAGATAGCTTATCGATTGACGCATCAAACAGGATGCCAATCAAGTCAATTTTGTTAAGTAAAACTGACTATCATATGCATATGTGCTAGAATAGAAGGTACATGCACCATTTCTCAGCAAATGTACCACTTCTGTCATATGCGCTATAGTATTTCATAAATGTGCCATCCCATACTATATATGCACCACCCAAGTGCATGCATTAACTCACACCTTGCATGTGCTGCCAAATAATACATGTACCAACCTTCCTCATACATGTGTAGCTTTCATGCATGTGTAGCTTCATATCCTACATGTGCTACAAAATCACAGATGTGCAGTTCCGCATGTTAGATGTGCCGAACTGCGATCTTGCGCATTTGTTTTGTCTAATTTTACCTAGCATTTAATGCACTCAAAATTGACCCTAGGTGAAGTTTTTCAAGATACATACTGGGGGTCCTACCTTTGCTAGCTGGTTGAATCATTAGACTCGCTCAAAGCGGAGCTCCTCATGAGGAATATCCATCCTAGTGCTGACTGCTCTCTGCTCTGTGCTCTCCTAATTTCTCAAAGACAATCCAACAAAAGCCAAGGGTGCAAATGACTTGTCTTGTGGACCTAGCTCCTATATATAGCATGCAAACCCTAAACTGGCTATGTGGTGACTATGACTACTTCCCACACTTGTTTCTTCCCATTTTCTTCTTGTTTCTCCAAAATGTGTCCTATTTTCTTCAATCCTAACCAAGTTTTCCCTTCGTCTTCGTGAGATTGTCCATCTCACGCCTTCTGCCTTCTTCCTGTCCAATCTCCCAAGGGGGCATCCTATCGTCATAACCTATACCATGGGTAAATTGGGGCATGCATCATTATCAGAAAAATTTATTCTTTGAAACAACATGATAAAACACATTGCATCAAAGAGGGGCAAAATGTATATGCCTAAAAATGACATGACTCAATCTAAATAAATATTCTTAATATGTATTCCCTTCTAATTCTTCTATCAATAAATAAATAAACAATTTTATTTATTTTATTCATATTCTTCTAAATTAATTAAATATTGAAATATTTAATTACCTCTTCTAAAGTCAAAATTAAATAAAATCTTTTATTAATTAAATTCTTCCAAACAATTAAATAATTCTTAATTATTTAATTAAGTCAATTCTTCTTCCAAATTTGAATAAATCAAATCAAATTTATTTAACTCCTCTCTATCTCTAAAAATAAAATACAATCAAATATTTTATTTATTCTTCCAAATCATACACAACAATTAAATAAATTTATTTATTTAATTTTCTTTGTTATCTTCTAATTCCTCAAATATCTTCCAAATCTTCTGAAAATAAGTCTTCTTCTTCATGCACACAAAATTAAATAATTTATTATTTAATTTCTTTCAAATCATGCAAAAACAAATCTCAAGTTGAGTTAACTGACTCAATCAACCTTGTTTTTATCAATTTCTCTTAAATTAGAAAAAAATCTTTCTAATTTATGAAAAACATGTCTTATCTTGAGAAAAGAAAGTAGTTAACTCAAAATAAATAGCTTTTGGGTGACACATGTCTTCTTCTTATTTGCGCACATTCCTCAACTATTTTATATCATTGATCTTCTCATTCTTTCCATATTGTTGATCTCTTCTCTTCTTAATCTATAAATTGAACCCTCTTCCTCCATTTCATTCATCCAAGCTTTTAGTATTGTTACTCTGTAGGAATTATAGCGTGCCTTTGGCACCAATTGTTTCATTGCTTGCGATCACACTCGTTACTACACCATATCATTATCATTGTTGTGAAGCTCATCTTCCTGGTGAAACTATCATAGCCATTCCCATTTCAACATCTTGGAATAATAGCAAGGAAGTGCACCTTCTGAGGGCCATATTCATAGACAAGATCATTTATGATAGGTGATCAATGGAAGCTGAGAATTAAAGGAGGTTTGCTTTGTATTGTTCATTGTTTGATTAAATCTCTTTTGTTCATTTTCATTGAGTTTTGGGTATCATTGATATTATTATATTGATTATTTATGTTTACTCCAATTTTCCCTTAACAATATGATGTGAAAAACTATGTTGACCATCAAGACAAGAACTTCTCCTCACTGGCTCCTCCTAAAAACATCAATCATTCACATATCTTTTATTTATTCATTTCTCCCCCTTTGATCAACAATCCCTTTTGTTTTTCACATGTCTTCTCTCCCCCTTTGACATCAATGGCAAAGGGCACATACTTGCATCAATACTTCAGTATCATATAGACTACTCCCCCTAAGTAGAAACTTCCTATCATCAATCTGGACCACAAGATATGACTGTGATATCCACGGGACTAATGCACATCAGTGCACCTTAATTCAAAACTAGAGGGGTAATAACCCTTAGCTTCTCCCTGAGATACTCAAAAGAGTCCTTAGGTGGAGGTTTAGTAAAAATATCTGCAATCTGATCCTTTGAGGGCACAAACTCCAATTTGACTTCATTCTTGTTCACCTACTCTCTCAAAAAGTGAAACTTAATGGATATATGTTTTGTCTTTGAATGCAAAACCCAATTTTTTGAAATATTTATTGCACTTGAGTTATGACATAAGATTGTGATAGGTTCTTCATACTCCACTCTGATGTCTCTTAGCATTTGCTTCATCCACAATACTTGAGTTCAACTACCTACTGCTACAATATACTCTGCTTCTGTAGTGGATAGAGATATTACCTCTTGTTTCTTGCTCAACTAAGAAACCAATCTTTTCCCCAGAAAGAATGCACCACCACTGGTACTCTTCCAGTCATCCACATCTCCTGTCCAATCAGCATCTATATATGCATGAAAAGAGAAATCATGATCCCTAGGATACCATAAACCATACTCAACTGTTCCCTTCAAATATCTGAGAATTCTTTTGATTTCCATGACATGAGACTCTCGAGGATCAACTTGGAATCTGGCAACAAGACCAACAACATTCATAATGTTAGGTCTAGTTTGAGTAAGGTATAGTAGTCCTCCAATCATTGACCTATACTTTTTCTGATCATCCTTAGGAGATTCATCATCTTTGCTCAGTTTACGCCTGATTGCCATGGGAGTATTCATTGGCTTTGAATCTTCCATCCCAAATTTCTTCAACAATTCTTTCACATATTTGGTATGAGATATGAAGATTCCTTTCTTTGTTTGAGTGATTTATAGACCCAAGAAGAAATTCATTTCCCCAAACATAGACATCTCAAATTCACTTTTCATTTGATTTGAAAAAAGTCTTGCACATACTATCTTTTCCTTCAAAAATAATATCATGAACAAATACTTCAACAATCAAGATATTTTCATGATCAATCTTGAAGTACAAGTTACTGTCAGTAGTACCTTTGTTGAAACCAATCTTCAAAAGATGTTTATCTAATCTTTCATACTAGGCTCTTGGGGCTTGTTTGAGTCCATACAATATTTTCTTCAACTTGCAGACCATATCACCATGATCAGACAATTGGAATCCATCTAGTTGCTCAATGTATACCTCTTCTTCCAAATCACCATTCAGGAAATCAGACTTGACATCCATCTGATATACTTTGAAATCCTTGAAGGCAGCAAAAACAAGAAATAATCTGACTGCTTCAATTCTTGCCACCAAAGAAAAAGTTTCTTCAAAGTCAACTCCTTCTACTTGAGAATAACCGTTATAGACCAATCTAACTTTGTTTCTGACTACTTCACCATCTTCATTCAGTTTATTCTAGAAGACCCACTTAGTCCCAATCACATTTTTGTCTTTAGGTCTTGGAACAAGATCCCAAGTATGATTTTTTTCAATCTGCATCAACTCTTCCTCCATTGCTTTAGCCCAACTTTCATCATTACATGCTTCACTTACTATTTTTGGTTCAACCATTGAAATCAGACAATACTTCACTAAATATTGAGCAATCTTTCTTCTTGTTTGTAACACATTTGCTTCTATCTCCTATGATTTGGTCTTTAGAGTGATTCAATCTTACATACCTGGGAGTTTTGGAAATTTCTTGCACTTCTATTTCTTGGATAGGTTCATTCAAACTTATCTCTTCTTCCTATATTTCAAGATTCTCCGGATCAGTCTGAATCTGAACTATAGTTGGGGCTTGTTCTTCTTGGACCAAAACATCATTCTGATCATTTGCTTCATACTCATAAAATGTTGAGGGATTTTCAATGCCTTCATCAACCTTCACATTTGTGCTTTCTACAATCTTTCTCAATCTCTTGTTATAACACAAGTATGCTTTGCTATGAGTAGAATAACCCAAGAATATTCCTTCATCGCTTCTAGCATCAAATTTGCCAAGGTCTTCATCTCTTTTGATATAATATTTACTACCAAAAACTCTAAAATACTTCATAGTAGGAGTGATGCCAAACAAAAGTTCATAACGAGTCTTACTAGTATTACTTCTTATTTGTACTCGATTAAGAGTATAGACAGTAGTGCTTACAACTTCTCTCTAGTAGATCTGAGGGACATTTGCTTCCATCATCATGGTTCTAGATGCTTCGTGGATGGTCTGATTCTTTCTCTCCACTACTCCATTCTGCTGTGGAGTCCTTGGAGTAGATAACTATCTCTTTATCCCATATTTCTCATAGCATTCTATGAACACTTTGGAAGTGAACTCACCACCTCTATCAGACTTGAGAGATTTTATGTTTAACCTAGTTTCATTTTCTACCATAGCCTTGAATATTTTGAACTTCTCAAGTGCTTCATATTTCTCTTTTAAGAAAGTCACCCACATCATCTGGGAGTGGTCATCAATCAGTAACATGAAATATCTATCACCTTGCAGACTCTTGATTCTTGCTGGTCCACATAGATCAGTGTGTATCAAGTCCAACAATCCAGTAGAAGATTGTTTCTTACTTTTAAATGTGACTCTATTCTACTTACCCAATTGACATTCTTTACACAAATTGTTAGTAGGTTTCACCAGTCTTGGAAGATCTCTTATAGTCTGAGTGCTACTTATCTTGATGATATTATCAAAATTTACATGACACATTCTCCTATGCCACAACCAACTTTGATCAATTTGAACAAGTAAACAACTTTTTCCAGTACTAATGAAGTGGAAGATGTTACCTTTTGTTTGAGTACCGGATGCAATCTTAGTTCCTAAGCTTTCAAAGATCTTGCATTTTCCATTTTTGAACCGGAGATCATAACCTTTGTCTACCAACTACCCAACACTAAGAAGATTACACTTTAGACCTTCAACATATAAAACATCACTAGTTTTGTTTTTCCATCAAAAGAAATGGTTCCTCTGCCCTTGATTCTGCCAACAAAATTATCTCCAAATTTTACAACTCCACCTTCATATCTTTCCAGGTTTATGAACTTATTCTTATTGGCAGTCATATGGTGAGAGCATCCACTGTCAATGACCCATTCATCCTTTTCTTCAACCTGAGCCCTTTCTATCTTAAGATGGTAGGTTCAATAGGCATTGGATCTTCTTCCTTGATGGCAATAAACACCCAGTCACTTCTAGACTTGGTTCCTATCTTAGATTCATCATCTGTTACTCCTTCATCATCATCTTCTTGAACATAGTAACACTTCTTTTGAAATCTTGAGCTATTAGGGTTAGGTATTAAAAATCTTTTCAGACATCTTTAGGCAAAATGACCAATCTTGTTGCAATTAAAACATTTGAAAGGCAATTTTCCTTCATACTTACTAGATCCTCTTGACAGTCTTTTTGCAATAAGGGCTTCATGTTGAGCATCTTCTATCTCATCTTCTTCTAGATCTTTTCTTTCTTTTTCATACCATGATAATTTCTTTGAGGAACTCTCTCCTGGATCATATCTTTGTTTACCTTTTTAGAGGCACTATCTTTGAATGCAAACTTAATCTTGGGAAGAGCATCTCCAAACTTAGCCAATTCAAATGCAGCTAACTTCCCAACCAATTGATCCCTAGTAATTTTTGATAAAGATCTAAATTCCTCAATAGTAGTAACCTTGTGTTTGTAAGCAGGAGATAAGGATCTAAGAACTTTGGTAACAATATCATCTTCATCCAAAGTTCCACTAGCACATCTAATGCCACAAACAAGCTCATTTACTTTTGGTATAAATATAGTGATATTCTCATCTTCATTCATCTTCAAGTTTTTGAATTTTCCTTTCAGACTTTGTAGCTTGGCACATTTAACATATTTGTCTCCATGCACAATTTCCAACTTTGACCAAATTTCATATGTAGTTTTTAAATCCATAACATTTGTCAACTCTGTATCAGATAAGGCACTTAGTAAGGCTTCTTTAGCTCGAAGATTACCTTCAGTATCTCTAATTTCATCTAGAGTTGTTAGACCATTCTTTGGAGGAATATACTCTTTTATAGTCAAGTTCCAATATTGAATTCCCATACATTGCAAGTGAGATTCCATGCAGCTTTTCCAAAGAGTGTAGTTCATTCCATCAAACCTCAGACTATCCTTCTTGTAGGAAGACATCCTAGATCTCCTCAAGTGGTTAAGCTCCTTTTAGAGGAACTTAGCTCTGATACCAATTGTTGGTTTTAGGACAGACAACTGAGAGGGGGGTGAATCAGTTGTCACCAAAATTTATGTTCTTTAAATTCTTGAAGCCTTCTTATATTTCAACAGCATAATAATGATTCAATCATGGAAGCATAATGAAATAACTTAAGAGTAGAAACACATTCAACACATAAGACACCAAGATTTTAACATGGAAAACTAGGTTAAGGGAAAAACCACGGGGTGACTAACCCAAGATTGTATTCTTTGTTAAAAGAAGAAAGAAGAACAAGATTTGACACTTGCCAATTAGGGCTCACTGCCTGAGCACACTGCTCACAAGAGGCCCACTGCCTACAAGAGACACACTGTCTACAAAATAACATAAATATTACATACTTGAATTGGAGATTAGCATCTTCACCATGCTTGAGACAGTTCCATTTAAGCTCAACACTTCTGCTATGCTTTTTGCTCCTCTCCTCTCTATCACTTTCTCATCATTTTTGATATCTTTTTAAATGTCTTCACAAATCTTATTTATACATGACATCAACTTTGGGATGATCATCAAAGTCAGCACAACACATACTTTATTTCATTACAGAGCAATTACAAAAATATAACTTGACTTATTACAAAAACTTCATGTGTGTCACTACCCTATTGGCCATGCATATCTGGGACTTCAATCTTCTTTGAGGAACACAGCTTGCTTCATAAAACATCTTCAAGATCATCTGCAACATGTGTAAAACATCTAGTTAGCCAAGACTAGGAAGAACACCATCACTAAGAGGTAAATCTTCAATTACGAGCTCTATCTTCAATGCAGACTGTAACACAAACTGGACATTATCTAGAGACCCCCACAAGCTTGCTTGAATCACCAAGAACATCCACACCACTTCTTCTTACTAAAATCATTTGCATCTTCATCTGAAGCCTTAAGGACACAGCTAGTCATCACTGTCACATAAGAATAATTACTTGCAGACTTCCAGACCATGAACCAATTGAGTTGTTAATTCACATTGGCTTCCCAAACATGCAACAAGATCTGTAGAAAAAGATATTGCATTTTTAGATCTCATCGGACCTATTTGGTTCACTCTGTCACCTCTGAATAGCTACCAAAACTAGTTTTACTCATATGGCCATAACTTCTCCAAATCTACATGCAGATCTCTAAAATCTTTACAAGAGCACCTTTAGACACATATCTACAAACACTTTGATGTGCATACTCTGATCTTCAACTGATTGGAATCTTCACTTCATAGAACTTCATTGTCTTTACTGTTCTTCTCTATTTCTGATAGAGCTAATTTTCTCAATATCCTCAGCACACAGCTCATCCAATCCTTGACATCAATGCAACAGGAGTTTGTTGACATCAATGACAATATTGGTTAGGCCCATACTTGCAACAATTCCTTCAAATTTACATCATTCAATTAAATTTATAGTCAATGGTAAACATCATACTATTCACACTGATCTTGAACCAAATAACTGTTTACATATTAAAATTCAAAAACTAGTTTACAATCATATGAGCTTGAATAATTTGTGAGGTGATCTATCATGCGTCTTCCCATAGATAATGTTATACAAGACTCTAGAAATTCACTCTTTGGTGATGACTGGGGGCCATTAGATTTTAATCCTTGTAGTATGGGGGAATATAAAGTTAACAACCTTGACAAGTCAAAGGTAGCATCAATCTCAGTTAAGCACTCTTTTGAAACACCTAAGAAACCTAAAGTCCCCTTGGTCAAAAATAAAAATAGTACTCTCACTTATACCACAAATTATGAGACCTATGAGGCTTCACCATCATCTAAGGAAATGACATCCCTTTATGGTCGAGGATTTAAAATCCTTTATAACAATTGTGAATATGTAGGTAAGGGATGTGGTGTAAATCAACAAGGGATTCGAGTACATATAGAATCTACTTCAACACATTACTTAAGTGGCATTGGATATAATCCTTTAAAGAAAATAAAGCTTCCCATCATCCTGAACTTAATGTTAATTCAACAAGATCAAAACAACATGACAGATATGTATGTTCTTAACAATGGTACCCTAACCGGTAAGTATCTCTAACCCTTCACCTCTCTCATGATGTGCTTCATTCGTGATGTGTTATGTGTTGTTTAGACCTCTTGGGATGACCCTTGATTCTCTTGTAAGGTCCAGGAGACCACCTCTGTTGTGACCTTCTTCTATTTGTATCATCATTCTTCTATATTGACTCTCTCTCTGATTTCATCATTGTGTGTTGTGTCTTATAGACATAGCATTGTGGTTGGTGACTTGGGGGCACCCTCCTATGTCACTATCCCTAAGACACTTGTTTCTCCTCTCTTATTTATTGTTTCCCTTCCTCTAGTGTTTCTATCTAGCAGGCAGATGATGAAAAACATTTACACTAATGCAAACCTAATGTCCCTTTCGAGAGAAATAAAAATTGGAATTAGTTCCTAATATGATGATGGGGTTGTATTAAATTATCTTGGCTAGTAGAAGCACTCTGTGCTTTCTGCGTAGTGATTTTGATGGTGTTCTATCTCATTTACAAACCTTAACAATACTACTACTCTGTGCACCTTTGTTTGTCTTCGAATCTAGTCTTGGTGGTACTCGATTCAGAGAGCTTCATGATATAGCCCCACAGTTATCCTCAAACTCTGAATTCATTGTATAACCTTGGCTCTTTATGTGGTTAATCATATGCATTGATGTTGTTGTTTATCATGATTATGTAGACACTAAAATGTTTCTTGCAAGAATGTGTTTGTGGGAACATTTGGTGATTGTAAAGTACATGTCACCTCCAGGGGGCATGGGCTTTACGAGAGCTTGTGCTCCCTTGTGTGTTTTCTCCCTACCTTAATGTGCTTGATATTGATACCTGATATCAACCACCTTAAGGTGGGGGCATATATAAGGTAAGTTATCTATTCTAGATGCTAGTAAAGTGTGTTTGAATAATCTTGAAATTTGTTTTGTATACCTCCTTTTCATCATAAGGCATCTCTATGATGCGGGATGGTTTGTATATTTTTGAGTTCATACCTCATTTTCACCATAAGGCATCTTCATGATGTGTGTGCGGTTGTATGCCATGCTTCCTTTTCACTATAAGGCATCTCCATGATGTGGGTGGGGTTGCATTTTCAAAAAGTCCTCTACAGAGGTGGGGAGCAGTTCTGTGACTAACTTAACCATTAAGCGTGTCTTTAGAGATTATTGTGGTGAATCCCAATCATCGGTGTGTGCCTGTAATGTTCCTAAGATGGTGTTGGACCTAGAAATCAAAACACTCCATTGTTTATCTGCCTTGTTTTCTCTGTGTCTTCAAAGTGTGTGTTTTGGCATTTTTTCTTTGTTTGGCATGTTTGTTTCCCCATATGTAGTCTAAAGACTTGTGTGATGGGTGCATCTTGCATTTTGGGAGGTTTGGTGTATCTTGCATGTGTGTTGCCCCATATATGCTATACATCTTGCATTATGGGAGGTTTGTTTACTTTCCTGTACTGGCACTTGCATTTCATATATATGAGAAAAAGAAAAGAAAAGAAATCATCTCTATCTTCCATGCTTTAATGTGTCTTCTATGCATTTACTATATTCTCCATGTTTTGCGTGACTATAATTGTCTTCTCTATGTTTTGCATGCCTGTCATTGCCTTCAGTGTGTCTAATGTGTCTTCTTCATGCTTGGTGTGTTTGTTGTGTTTGTTGACCATACTTTAATGCATGTATTGGCCTCATGTTTATACATACATTAAAGTGGGGGCTAAATGTAACATCAAAAAATGTCCCCTTGTGGGCTTTTCCCTCATAAGGTTTAGCTCCCAGGTCTTTAGTGTGCATTTAGGACATATTAGATCTGTTTAGTGGAAAATTGGATTTGTTAATATTTTAGTGTTTTGATGATTAAATCCTCCTCTCCACTATACATTTAAGGATCTAGGGTCGAGTGGCGAGCACTATCATACCCTAAATCATTTACAAATGTAGGGAAACTTGGATTAGGGAATTTAATTATCAATTTTCCTTCTCTTATGCTCAATTTACCATTAAAACTCTAATTATGCAAATAAGGAAACAAATTGATGAATAACGGGAAAACCTCTTGCAGACAGGAGTAAAATACCAAATCATAGAGTACCTATTTTTTGGGTTCTGAAGCGAAATAGTCAGGGACATTACAGCGAGCACTCTAGTCCAAGGTACTAGTTTCTTCACAGGATCCAGACCTCCTTATGACATTGATCAACATTGTAACTTTTGTTTTTAGAAATTCATCTGTAGATGACACTAGAGCAAGCACCCAAGTTTTGGAAATGCTCTGGTGTCCTGCAACTCTTTAGATCCTAAATCCTTGATGCCTGCTAGTCCTTCATGCAACTCCACTTTTCCCAAATGTGACACCTGCAACCTGCAATCACAAGACTTGGTTTGGAGGTTGTGGTGTTTAGAGGCTTGCCTCAATCAAGCCCCAGAGGACACTTAAGTCTCCAAACACTGTTGTCAGATAAAGAGTGCATTCCCTTGTGAGGCAGAGGCAAAAACCAAAGGAATTGATAATGAAAATACAATATAATGTCACCTTATAGTGAAGATATCATGGGAGGAAGATGCTCTTAATTCCATGATGAAATGGATGCTCAAATCTGCAAATTCAAACACACAAACCACACAAGTCTACTCTTGCAACACAATGAAAGCCTTGAATCACATTGAGAACACTTGAACATCACAATTTCCATCTAATTAAAATCTCCTATTTACAAATGAATGAATAAGCATGCTTATATATGCAACTACAAACACTCTTGCCAAAATTTTCATAATTCAAACTTACCGTGTCGGCAAAGGGACCTAATAACGGTCACAAAATGACACTCAAAAATTAGGGCTACCCCAAAATAAGGCAGGACTAGGGCGCGGGCGCCCAAGTCCTCCCCCCTATTTTGGGCAGGGTACAACTCAAGGGGTCCTCCTAGGTCCAATTTGCCATGGAACATAGGTCTCATTCCATCAGGATGCCAAAATATGAACTAAGATGTCCTCAATGCATACTAAAGACGTGGGAGCTAAACCTTATGAGGGAAAATTCCCCAAGGGGACATTTTATGACGTTACATTTAGCCCCCACTTTAATGTATGTATAAATGCGAGGCCAATTCATGCATTAAAGTAAGGTCACAGACACAACAAACACATCAAGCATGGAGAAGACACACCAATCACATAGAAGACAATACCATGCACGCAAAACATGGAGAAGATAATTACAATCACATAAAACATGGAGAAGACAGTCAATGCATAGAAGACACATTAATGCATGGAAGACAGAAATGATATATTTTTCTTTTCTTTTTATCATATATATGAAATGCAGATGCAAATACTAGAAAGTAAACAAACCTCCCATAATATAGGATGCACTCATCGCGCACATCTTTAGACTACATATATGGGGTAACACACACACAAGACACACAAAACCTCCCAAAATGTAGGATGCACTCATCAAGCAAGTCTTTAGACTACATATGGGGCAACAAACACCCCACATAAAATAAGTACACCAAAACACACACTTGAAGACATGGAGAAAATGCGATAGACAAGTGATGGTGTGTTCCCTATTTCTAGGCCCAACACCATCCTAGGCACATTATAGGTACACACTGACGATTGGGATTCACCACAACAATCACCGTAAACACACTTAAGGGTTTATTTAGTCATAGAACCACTCTCTGCCTCTGCAAAGGACTTTTGAAAATGACAAGATGATGCAATCGACTCTGAGAAATACACCATCCTTGTCTCCATAGAGGGCTTAAGATAAAAAGGATATATGCGATATCCTACCTCCATAGAGGGCTTAAATGATTGATTGATTTATTGCAAACAAACTCAGGATGCATGATGCACTCATCGAGCAAGTCTTTAGACTACACATGAGGACAAGCACATAGCTAACATCTACAATAGACAACTTACCTTATATATGCCCCCTTCTTAAGGTGGTTGATATCAGGTATGAATATCAAGCATGTTAAGGTAGGAAGAAAACACACAAGGGAACACTGACTTTCGCAAAGACCATGCCCCCAGAGGTGACATGTATTTTACGATCGCCAAATATTCCCACAAACACATCCCTGTAAGAAACATGTTAGTGTCTACAACATCATGATAAACAACAACATCAATGCATATGATTAACCACACAAAGAGCTAAGGTTATGCACTGAATTCGGAGTTCGAGGATAACCGTAGGAATATATCATGAAGCTCTCTGAATCAAGTACCACCAAGGCCAAATTCAAAGACAAACAAAGGTACATAGAGTAGACGTATTGTTAAGGTTTGTAAATGTGACAAAAATGTCATGAAATTCACTACACAGAAAGCACGAGTGCTTCCACTAGCCAAGCATCGGATAAAATATACAACCCCATCGTCATATTAGGAACTAAATCCATTTTTTGATTTCTCTTGAAAGGGACACTAGGTTCGCATCAGTATAAATGTTTTTCATCATTTGCCTGCTAGGTGGAAACACTAGAGGAAGGGAAACAATAAATAAGAGAGGAGAAACAAGTGTCTTAGGGATAGTCATGTAGGAGGATGCCCCTAGGTCACCAACCATGACGCTATGTCTACAAGACACAACACACAACAATGAAATTAGAGAGAGGCAATTTAGAAGAATGATGATACAAATAGAAGGAGGTCACAACAGAGGTGGTCTCCTAGTATCTTGAACCTTACAAGAGAATCTGAGGTCATCCTAGGAGGCCTAAACAACATATAACAGATCATGGCGGAAGCACATAACAATAGAAATAAAAGGTTAGAGATACTTACTTGTAAGGCCCTTGTCGGGCTAGAGATTGTCTATAAGCAAATCATCATCGTCATCTTCCCACTCCCTAATGTTGGAGGATAGTGAGACATATGGTACCATAGACAAATTCATATCTTGTTTATCATGAGGATCATTGTTGTTTGTTTGAATGTTGGGATCAATGTTTTCTTGTTGAGAGGCTAGGTTTATGGCATATTCTTGTCTTCTTTTTCTTCTTTCTCTTTCTTTTCTATTTCTCTTTCTTCGACCGCTTATCTCTTATAAGATAGGGCCTTTCTCTTTCATAAGTTTTTGTAAATGAGAAGATGAAGCACCGAGATCAAGCCTCATTTGTCACGATGGAACTTTTTGTTGTTGACAATGACCTCCCGATCCTTGTAAGGATTTTAGGGGAGAAACCTCAGCATAGGGACCTTGTCCTTTTGGTCTAAAGTTCCCTTCATGTGTGGGTTATTTGTCTTTTGTCATTTCTTCTATAGAATTACTAGGTATTTTTGTTTTATCCCAAAAGTAATTCAATTTGTAATGTGTTTTCTAAACCAGAGGTTTATACTTGTTGCGAGGGATGGTGATTATACAGCCATCCAGAGGGAATTTTAGACAATGGTGTATTGTTGAAAGGATAGCTTTCATTTCTTTTAGCCAAGGGTGTCCCAATTTAATATGAAAGAGGTCAGAAACAGGGACAACATCAAACCATTGTTCAATATGTTTTCCTAATAGTTTTACTAACAATGATATCTTACCCAAAGGCTTGATAAAGGTTCCCTTATGTGTCTTTATCATCATGCTCGAGAGGTCATAGGAACCTTGCATTAGTTGATGTGAAAATAGGAACTCCTTAGCAGTAACATTAGTCATGCAATTAGGATCAATAAGAGTTCCATCCATAGGGTTTCCCATTATTTTCACAGTGATGTAAAGAGGTCCTTCCTTGTCTCCAGTTGTTCTATCATGCAGTGTAAAGACAATTTCAGGTTCAGGTGCTTTTCTTTTCATGTGGGGTCTAGAAGGGAACCTATTGTTGTTATTGTGATTAGATTCCATGTTTATATGCTTAAATCATATTTTAAAGATTTACCAAAAGTATAGCGAAGATTAGTGCAAATCGATATACCCCAAAATAGTCTCAAATGCTTGAGTTTTTATATTGTTTCCAATGAAAATGAATGAAATAAAGGGTTTTGTAAGGATTTCAGTCAAGGGAAGCAAGTTATATGTCTGATATTAGTCTAAAATAGAAAAATTATCCTTCTCAACACAATCTTGATGTGATTTCAAGTTGATGCCAAGTCAAAATATAGTGAAAATATGTCAAAATAGGCACTTTTTTCACAAAAACTTAATGCAAGAGAGCATAACAAAGGGTGTTGTGAGTAAAATGATGATGGAAATAAAATAATATCAGTAGTAACAGCCTCTTAGTGCCAAAGTATCCAACACAACACACTTTTAGTGCAAACTAGGTCAAACCCTAGTGAAAATATAACAAAAATAAGTTATTTTTCACGGTTTTTCAATTCCAAGACCTAGAAAAAGGGGTGCTGTAATAAATTTCAGGAGGTATAGAAAATAATATCAATAATATCAATCACCTCAATCCATAAAATTGATCACGACATGCTTGGAGTGCAAACTAGGTCAAAACCTAGGGCAAAAATAGTTAAAATGTGTAGTTTTTCACTAAATTTTCACTACAAGAGCCTGTTAAAAGGGTGTTGTAAAGATTTTTATGAGGGGAATAAAATTATTACCCTAATAACAGCACAATAATTCTAAAATACATTTCACAACACACCTACGTGCAAGTTTATAAAGTCTATAAGGCCAAATTTAGTGAAAATCATTGTTTTTGAAGCCCTAGGTTTGAGATCTTGGGACAAAATGCTATGAGAATGTTTTGAGGTCTAATTAATTATGTAAATTAAATAATCTTAGATCTGAAAATTATTTTCAAGCTTAAACATGCAAAATGCCCATGCAAATTTAATGAAAATGCATCAAAATTGCTAGTTTTTGTTGAATTTTTCTATGTAAAAATGCAAATATTTTAAATCTAAATGCAAATTTACACTAAAATGAAAGACTACAGAAAAATTTTAATTTGAATGAGCCTCTAAAATTAGTAGAAAAATCTGAGAAAAGATTTTTCCTACTAACCCTAGATTTTGGAGTTACTAGGTTATATAAAATTGTCAAAATTTCTACAAAAACCTAGCAAATTAATGATGAAAATGCAAAGCAAAATTTCTAAATTTTTGGATTTTTATATAGTTTATATCAGATATAATGTAAAATTCATGAATTACAAAGATTTAGGAAGAATTAATGCAATTTAGTAAGCCCAACAATGCAATTTTTTTGAATTTTCCAAAATTTTCAATTTTTTTGAATTTTTTGCAATGCAATAAAATGAATGACTATATGAATGAATGAAATTAATCCAAATCTGAAGACACACACTCAAAAAGTTGCAATTTAAGTCCAAAAACATGGGTTCACCAAAATATTTAAGGGAAAATTGGATTTGTTAATGTTTTAGTGTTTTGATGTTTAAATCCTCCTCTCCACTATACATTCAAGGATCTAGGATCGAGTCGCGAGCACTATCATATCCTAGGTCACTTACAAATGTAGGGAAACTTGGATTAGGGAATTTAATTATCAATTTTCCTTCTCTTATTCTTAATTGACCATTAAAACCCTAATTATGCAAATATAGCAACAAAATGATGAATAACGAAAAAAGCTCTTGCACATAGGAGTAAAATACCAAATCACAAAGTACCTATTTTCAGAGTTCTAAGGTGGAACAATTAGGGACACTAGAGTGGGTGCCCTAGTCCAAGGTACCATTTTCTTTGTGGGATCTAGACCTCTTTCCAACACTGATCAGCCCTGTAACTTCTATTTCATCTACGGAGGACACTAGAGAGAGTTCCCAAGTCCTAGAAATGCTCCGGCATCTGGCAACTCTTCAGATCCTAAATCCTTGATGCCTGCTAGTCCTTCCTGCAACTCCACTTTTTCCAAATGTGACACTTGTAACCTACAATCACAAGACCTAGTTTGGGGGTTGTGGTGTTTAGAGGCTTGCCTCTATCAAGCCCTAGAGGACACTTAAGTCTTTGAACACTGTTGTCAGATAAAGAGTGCATGCCCTTATGAGGTAGAGGCAAAAACTAAAGGAATTGATAATGAAAACACAATATAATGTCACCTTGTAGTGAAGATATCATGGGAGGAAGATGCTCTTCATTTCATGATGAAATGGATGCTCAAATCTACAAATTCAAACACACAAACCACACAAGTCTACTCTTGAAACACAATGAAAGCCTTGAATCACGTTGAGAACACTTGAACATCACAATTACAATCTAATTGAAATCTCCCATTTACAAATGAATGCCTAAGCATGCTTATATATATGCAACTACAAACACTCCTGCCAAGATTTTTGTAATTCAAACTTATTGTGTTGGCAAAGGGACCTAATAATGGTCACAAACCGATACCCAAAAATTAGGGCTACCCTAAAATAGGGTAGGACTAGGGCATAGGTGCCCAAGTCCTCCCCCTATTTTGGGTAGGGTACAGCTCAAGGGGTCCTCTTAGATCTAATTTACCATGGAACCTAGGTCTCATTCCATTGGGATGCCAAAATATGAACTAAGATGTCCTAAATGCGTACTAAAGACCAGTGAGCCAAACCTTATGAGGGAAAAGCCCCCAAGCAGACATTTTCTGACATTACAACATCATATTTCAACACCTTGATTAGAAAACCCCTAAGTGTCTTGGTAAAAAGGACCTAGGGGGACCACTTAAGATAACCCTATCTAAAATAGGGGGAGGACTTGGGCACCCGTGCCCTAGTCCTACCCTAGTTTGGGGCAGTCACAATTTTTGGGTGTCAGCTTGTGACTGTTATTTGGGTCCTATGCCGACACGTTAAGTTTGAATTATGAAATTATTGGTAGGAGTGTTTGTAGTTGCATATAAAAGCATGTTTAGGCATTCATTTAGAAACTAGATAACAATTGTTATATTTTATGCACTTTCAAGGTGATTCAAGGCTTTCATTATGTTGCAAGAGTAGATTGGTGTTGTCTATGTGTTTGTGTTTGTAGATTTGAGCATCCATTGCCTCATGGAATGAAGAGCTTCTTCCTCTCATTAGATCTTCACTACAAGGTGACATTTATTGTGTTTGTGATCATTGTTCATTTGATTTTTGCATCTGCCTCATAAGGGCACACACTCTCTATCTAATAAAGGTGTTTGGAAGACTTAAGTGTCCTTTTGGGGCTTGACTGAGGCAAGCTCCTAAACACCACAACTGCCTCCCAAAGTTTTCATGAATGCAAGTTACAAGTTGATGATGTAAACAAAGTGAAGTTGCAGGAGGGCATGTTGGAGTGTCAAAATTTTAGAACAACAGGAAAAAGAGCACCTTGGACTTGGGTGCCCTCTCATTAGTCATTGAAGTTTCATGATGGAAAAACCTTCAGTGCATCAGGAACAGGTTATAGATCTTGTCTGCAGATCCTGACAAAAATTAGGGCACTGGACTTGGTTGCCTGATCTTTTGTCCTTGACTTTTCTGCCTCAGAACCTTGAAAATAGGTGCACTGTGATTTGTCATTTTACATCTTTGTGCAAAAGCATTTTCCATTATTTGTTTGTTTATTGCCATATTTACATAATTAAGGTTTTGATGGATAATTGAGCCTAAGAGAAGAAAAATTGATAATTAAATACCCTAATCCAAGTTTCCCTACATTTGTAAGTGACCAAGGACCTGATAGTTCTCTGCCACTCAATCCAAAGGTCCTTGAATGTAAAGGGTGAAAGGAGGATTCAAACAATAAACTAAACAATCCAAATTTTATCCTTTACAAAAGTGCAACGTATACATTGAAACATATCATAATAATAATGAAACTAAACATGTCTTTTACAACAACAAGATATTCATTTCTTATTAATCTTTACATACCATGGTTTACATTTTTCAAAGATCTTTGACTTATTCTAGTATTACCAAGTAACACTAATTCACCACAAATTTTTTTATAAAATTTAGTTTGCATTGTATCTATTAGTTGTTTTGGATAAGGATTGCAAACTTTGGACCCCACTCTTAATTTTAAAACATCTCTAGCATTAGATGATACCCTAGTATTATCATGCCAATACTTTTTGATCAAAGATTTGATTTCAACATTCAGTTTCATGTTAGATCTCGGGAGTTGACCACTAAAACTCCAACATTGGTTGATTGGATCATTTTCTATACTTTCTCTTCTTTTTGTCACTCTTAGCAATGTTTTAGGATGTATTTTTAGAATTCCACTAATATTGCTTACCATTCTTCTATTCAAACTATAGCAATTGTTATAGCTCATCTTGCTGCATTCTTATCTTTAGATCGACTATTCTTTCCAATAGACTCAATGACACTAGAAACAGTAGACATAACATGTTTTAGTGATTGATCTTTTCTTCTTGGTTTCACAAAAATTCCTAACATTTTCATTACTTTTCTCATTTTCCACATTCTCATTAATTGCATCATTAGTTGACATTGAAATGATAGTTTTTTATGATAAAAAAATTCTTTGTATAATGTATTGGCATGTGTTCTTATTTGTCTCCAAGAAATCTTATCAAGAAGATTATCCAAAACATCTCTTTCAATTTTAAAAAAAAAATCATCATTTTCAACATCACATCCTAGATTTTCATTTTCATTTTCAACAACAAAATGGTTTTCATTTTCATTTTCAACAAAAAGGTTTTCATTATTATTTTCAACAACAAAACGATTTTTATTTTCATTTTCATTTTCAACAACATTTTGTCTCAAATCTTGATCTCTATGAATATTATTGATCTCAGCATTGTTATATCCATCTTCTTTTAAATCTCCTATCAACATCGTTTCCATTTCATTCGAAGTTGGATTTGAAGACATACCAGGAGTAGTTTGTATAATCATATTAGTTTCCACATTCACCTCTTGCAAATTTACATTGTCTACATCCATGGTCTCCTCAATGTTTTTATCTTCAATAGTTGTGGAATTAGATGCTTCAACATTATTTATTGATTGAATATTTATTCTTCTATCTCTTTGTTTTTTGCCTCCTCTCTTTTTGCTTCAATTTTTTTAGGGGTCAATAGATTCCTATCTTTCCTCTTATTATGAGTTTGTGATCCCATGATTAAAAAAATTCCGATGTATGTACAAATGAATGTCAAAAAATTGAAATCCTTCCTTCTTTGTTCAGGTCCTTAAAACAAGTAGAAATTCAACAAAATTTCATTCAAATAGTGTCCCAATGATGCCTCCTTTCAAAATTCAGAAAAAATGCCAAGTTGATGAACCTGCAGAAGACAAATATTGGTAGAGAATGTTGCATACGTCACTGTCGGCCATACAGAACAAGTTGTAGGGCTGACAGTGGAATTACTATTAAAAAATGGTACAATATTAAACAAGATCCCATTCTATAAAACATGATCTCATTTAATAAATGTGATCCTATAACAAATGGGATCCCATTTAATAAACGGAATCCCATTTACTAAACGAGATCCCATTTTTAAAATTTTGAATTTCAGGCTCAGCTTTTTCTTTGTTACCCAGTTCGAAAAAAGGGTTGGGGACCCAAACCTAGCCTTTGGACCTAGTTTGACCAACAAGCTAGAGGTCCTATCAATGTCACAACAAAATAATGAGTTTGGGCATATGTTTGAAAACTTTTTTTGCTGAATTTTTTGACAAAATTAAAACCCATTATAGATGAGATAGTGTAGATTCCAAATATGTAATTTTTTTTACAATTGGATTATTTTTTCTATTTTTCAATTAATTTATGATGAAATAGGTTCATAAACTTGAATTATCAAAGTTTTTTAGTATTTTAATAACTTTTTATTAAAATATTTTTTTGCAAAAACAATTGTACGAAAATATAGTTTAGATAATTCTTTTCAATTTAAAAATAAAATTCAAAAAATGATAAGTTTAGGTCATCTTATGTGTGACGTACACGGCAATTTTTTAAAACACCAAATTTGGCCAATAAAAAATTTTATAAAAAAATATTCAATAAAAAATACAAAAAATATGGAAAATGTGCTTCAATGAGTTGCAAATCTTTTCTCAAAAGGATTTAGAAAAATATGATTATTTAGGTCAAAATATGGATGACGTACACGTGCATGGTATAGTAAAAAAAAACTTTTAAATAGTGGTTTTTAGAAATGCCTATTGAAAATCAATTTGTATCATCTAGGTATTAAAAGAACTACATATTTGGAAACTAGACTCCGAGTACTACATTTCATATTCCTGACTTTTTTCAAGACTCCACCTTTAAGTGCTTCAAATTTTTAGGTCAAAGGTGACAAATTCTAAAAATTAGGGAAAACACTTCCACTTTTTCGCCAAAAAGTGTACTCAACTTCTTGTACACACCCAAGAAGGAGAGTCAAGCAAGGATTTTGGTCATAGATTTTTTTTTCTCTTTCCTATATTCTAAATAATTTTAGACCTAGCACTCCCGCTTGCACTAATATGTTTTTCAAAGCATATGAAACTAGACTGAGTTATGCGAGGGAAGATTTCAAAATAACAAGTATGCAACAAACATATTTGTCCCTGGACTCCATGGAGAAGATAAGAGATGACTACATAAAGGGTTTGTTGTCCATAAGTGCATGTGAACATACTAGTAATGAACATGTTGATCTGAACAACAACAACGTAGATACAAACAATCAGGTGAATGCAACATCAGATGATGATGATTGTGTAGTCAAGAGGGAAGATAGTGAATATGGTGCATCATATGACAATGATGTAGATGATGGAAGTACTATATGCACATACCTTTGGTTGGACAAATCATCAGTTGAAAATGATAATGACAAAGCTAATGGTGACTTCTAATCTAATGTTGAGGTATGTGGTTCAATGAACAATGAGGATGTTGTGTACATCGATGAAAAGTCAGTAGGATCAACTCATGAGGTTGATCATGTTGAGTGTACATAAGAAAATGAATTAGATTCTGAGAAAGGCATTTTTTTGATGTTTGATGTATTACCCTCCTATTTTCATGTTGTATGTTATGAAGCAATTGATATTTTCTTACATGAGGTTGATGTAGAGGTGATTGCACATGATGATAACCAATCAAAGATAGTTATTGGTGCAGCTATGGAGTTTTAGTGTGATGAGTTTGCCCTGGATTGTGAAGATGGTGATCATGTGGATGCATATGAGAACCTATTTGTGTGGTGCAAGGTATGTTATGTTTCTCATGTAGAGTGTGCTTCATCTAAGCCACAAGAAAATAGAATAAGAATGAATGTGGAAGAAGAAGTGTGTTAGCAATATGTTTGCAATAGTGAGTGTGACACAGTAAAGTGTGAAGATAGACTTGAAACAAAGAGACAATTTGAAGAACATGGTTATTCACTTGAGGTGTCTCACGATCTTGATTTGTGTGCTGATGGTTTGAATTGCAGCTTGAGTCATGCTTATGATTCACAAGTTGGAGATTGTAGAAATTACACATATGAAAGTTTTATTCAAGAGCTTGGTGGAGTTGCAAATGAATATGAATGTTTCCACTTTGATGTGGGATGTTTACCAACTCATGAATGTGTTGGTTCTACAATAGAGGTTGAGTCCTGTGTATGGGACATTTATGTGAATGAGTAGCGAGGCATGTGTATGCCTGAATTTCAATAGATGGAAGCCCAACTTGAAAGTATACTTGAGTTGGAATCTTTCTAGTTTTCTCTACAAGATGGAGTGTCTTCTCTTGTGGATCAGTAGTGCATTTAGGCACAATTTTCCTTTCCATATAAATTGGAGGTGCTTCCCTTTTCCATCGATTTTCATGAAGAGGTTAGTAGGTATGATAAGTTGGCAATTGATAATGAAGGTTTGCCTTCATTTATTTATTTTGTTTTTGACCTGGTTCTTGATTTTGCAACCCTTACTACTGGGAACAAGCATGATATGGATTAGAATAGGTAAAGTACCTATTTTTTATGGTTTCCTTGCAACAACATTTTCATTGGTAGAGCTTGCCTTAGCTCCACAAGAGTATGTTGAACATTGATACATGGAGATGGTAGTTTTTCATTGTTGTGGCTGGGTGAGAAGTGCAAATTTAGTTTGAGGGTGATTATCTCCTTCATTCAGCTTGTCTTTGATAGAGGCATGTAGTTTCAATCACCTGGTGCATGTTTGACCTACGTGTTAAAATTTTGAATGCAGTCAACTCTCCTCTTATTCCTTGATGCTTATGACTATATGTTGTCTTGTATATACAACCTTGTTGTAAATACATCTTTCATTGTTCCCTTGTTCATTTTTATTTTTTCGTCTACTCAGAGATAGCTAGTTCTCATTGTGCCATTGTTTTCCACATGTCCCCAACCAGAGCCACTTTTGGGACCTGAAAAAACTAGTTCCCACACTTGCATTACTTTCCCCTAAACCCATCAAAGATCCTACTTTGTTCCTTTGTTGTCTTAACCCATCATTTATACCCAATCCAAGATAACTTTTGTGGGTTCCCTTCATGAAAATTCTAAGTAAAAACCCCCCAGGTCTTTGTGTTTTCCTTCCTTTGAAAATTTTCTGCTAGTCTTTGTCGGTGAATTGACTAGTTCATGAACTACCGATTTCGCTGACTGGGGTCTTTAGGTTTGCCTTTTGGCCGTTTTGTCAATGGAAGAATAAAAAGAATGAAAGGATGAAATTTGAAGTCTTTATTGGCAAATTGGTAGGTTCACAAACTACTGATTTTGTCTACTAAGATTCACAGGTTCATGGTTTTGTCAATTTGCCGACAAATCAACAAAAGGATAATGACGAAGTTTGAAATAAAGAGAAAGAAAGAGGTCAAGTCTTTGGAAGGAAAGTTCTTGGTTTGCAAACTATTGGGTTTGCTAATGGGAATTTTCACCGACGAAGACTTCACAGATGGCCTAGGTCAGCAACAAAGGCCAAAGGAAAAGTCTCTAAGGAAACAAAAAACAAGGTGAACTCTTGGTTAGCAAGACCTTTGGTTTGCGAACTCTTGAGTTCACTGAAAAAAGGTTTGCCAAGAAGGATTTTCTAGGACAAAGGAAGAAAGAGATAAATACAAACCTTTGTTGGAAGGATAGATGGTTTGTGAACTGCAAGGTTCACTAACAAGGTAATTTTTTGATAAAGGGAGAGAAAGGACAAAAGAGACAAAAGAAAAAGACAAGGATGAAGAGGGAAAGTCTTCATAAAAGAAAGGAAGAGTCCAGGAACCGTAAGGTTTGTTGATGGTAAATTTTGCCGATGAAGCGAAGAAGATAGATAGAAGAAGGAAAAGATAAGTCTTTGTCAATAAAAATGTTGGTTCACAAACTGTTAGGTTTGTTGACAACCAAGTTCACCATGGGAGAAAGTTGACAACAAAGGGAGATAGGAGAAAAGAGAAACAAAATAAAACAATGATAAGGTTCATCATGGGGAGGACTTGCCAATAGTCAAGATGAAAAGAAGAAGGCGGAGAAAATAAATTATAACTGTAATGTACAAAAAGAGGGATTTTCAATTCAATGTAAGGTGTGGTTAAATCCTCCTTTCACTACATACATTCAAGGACATTAAACTGAGTTGAACCATTTTGTAAGATGACTCAACTATCAAGTTCACTGTCACTTCCAATGATAAGGAAATTTTGAATTTTTTGATTATTTGTTAAACCCTAGATCAATAAATAGGCAAAACCATAGTTCTACAGTAAATAGGGCATAACTTTCAAACTATGATAGATATAGACAAAACAAAAGAAGCACTGGGATTAGTAAACATAGGAGAACTTAATTCTAGAAGTAGAGGTGTTGAAGGACATTGGTTATTGTACCCTTGTCCTTGGAGTGAAAATCTGCCAACAGTCAAAACTGAGAAAATGCTCTAGAGAGTTCCTAGATGATGTTTCTAAACCCTTATTTGTTGGGAGGCCAACTAGAGGACACTTGTGAGGGTGCCCAAGTCTAGGGTACTACTTTTTCATTAGATCTAGATTCCTTATGCTTTGTACTACCCTCCTGTAACTCCTCTCTACAAGATTCGAGACCTGTGACTTGCAATCACAAGAGAGGGGTTGGGGGTTGTGGCGTTTAGGAGCTTGCCTCAGTCAAGCCTAGGAATGAAATTCAAGCCTTCCAACACTATTTTTAGATAGAGAGTGCGTGTCCTTGGTGGACAAAGGAAAAATCAATGATAAAATAGATTGATGAAAGAACAAATGGATATCACCTTGATGGTAAAACCCTCATGGAAGGATGAATCTCTTTCATGCCATTAGGAGATGGATTGATGAAGGAAAATCTACAAAAAATAAACACAATAACAACACAATTCTTCTCTACAATACAATGAAAATCTTGAATATTTTTAGCATAAGATCACAAGTTCACATTATCCATCAAGTTTGAAAATGAAGTCCTAAACATGCTTATATATGCATTCCCACTTTAAATTTCATAATACAAACTTAAGATGTCAGCATGGGACCTAACTAATGGTCACATAACCGACATTTAAATTTATGACCTGCCTAAAATAGGGTAGGACTAGGGCATGAGCGCCCAAGTCCTTAGGTTCTATTTTAGGGCAAGGTCAAGCCCATAGATGACTCTCGAGCACCATTTGACATGGGTTTCAAGCCATTGTTCATCGAGAGTTAAAATGAACATGCATGATTACACCAAAAAGACCCAGAAGCTAAACTTAGGAGGGGAAAGGTCCCAGGGAGAAATTTTTCCAATGTAACAATCATGAAGTTCCTAAACCTTCAGGTTCACTGATTTCACAGTTTGCCGATAAGGCAAAGAGACCAAAAATAATTCCCAGTCGCTAAATTAACTTCAAAATATAGAAAGATTCTCAATGAAGTAAATATTTTGGGCTGCCTAGAATCATGCTTTCACATCAAGTCATTATAGTTTAGAGGGATAATAGTTCCCAGAAATTAAATTTTTTGGCCAAAGTTAGATACAGGTTGTTGACACAGTAAAAATACTCAATGCGCTAGTATATAAAGGAGGGAAAAGGTGGATGAAATAATTATTGCAGGTACTAAGAAATAGATTTAGCCTTCCCTTATTGATGTGCTAGATACCCATGGTGTGTGGGCAATCATGTTTTGATAGTTTTCAGACATGCCAAGGTATGATCCACACTTCGAATCACACAAATTTTATGACAAGGCCATGGGTCATATTTAATGTAATATGGATGTACTTTTTGAATCAGTTTCAATGCCTAGGGCTACACAGTGAATGAAAAAAGGTATATATACATATGCAAAAGATGTTTTAAAGGTTGTTCTCTAAACAAATTGTCTGGTGAGGAAAGCCTAAGGGAGATTTTAGGGCATCAAGCAGAGGATAATGTCTAAATAGGAAATGGTGGGATATGTCTAGTAAAAGGGAGGAAAGGCTTCATTGAATATTCTCATATCATTGTATGTCTCCAAGCTACATTGTAATGATTCAAGGGGATATTGAATCATAGTTTTATATTCTCCTTTGCCACATTTGCAGGCATGAATGTAACAAAAGTCAGATAATGTGCGACAAAATTTAAATCATGTAAACCTTTTTTTATGGATCTTTCTTCTATTATGTATGTATTGTTGTAGTTGTATTTGGGATAAATAAGTATGTCCATCACATGAAATATATTTTAGAGTTGTATGTTTCCAACTCATGATTCTATTCATATTTTGCTGGGTGTGTTTCTTTTATTTGATATTTATGACTTAGTTGCCCAATGGAGTAGGCACCTATCCATATTGGAGATGGATCAATCACTATTTCAATTGAACCCTTGTCCTACTAGTTGTAGGAGTATGAGTAGATTTAGTTTAGGGTTCTACATGTACTACTCATGATTTAGTGTAATAACCAAGGATAAATCTGAAGTAATGCAAAATTGTTTTAATCATTGGTGAATCATGTACATGTATACTTGCACTATGTATCTTATGTATGAGAAGTTAAGTGGAGTTATCTTAAGGAATGTGATGTAGTTATATTTGGGTGCAAATGCATAGTGTGGTAATCAACTTAATCAAAGGCATGTACAACTAGTTTGTCTTGACCTAGTGACAACTTTGGGGGTCAATTATACAGTGGGTATGGCTATCTTTCTTTGTTTGTGATCTATTTCATGTCTCTAGGAATATCCCTCCTAGGTCTAGTAGAGCCTAAAGTGTAGAGGAGCATACCCATTCCTATGAGTTGGCCAAAATCACCCTTAACCTATTGATAAGCCTATTTCAATCACCTCAATGACACCCCTAGCCTTGGTGACTGCAAAATATTTTAGGGTTTTGGGTTGTAGTTATTTTGGGAACTGTTGATGATGATGTTAATCATACACCAAACATACAATAAAAGTTACACAACAACGTTTATTCATCTTGAAAGATACGATGAATTCAAAGAATTTATGATCCCAAGTCTCCGTTGATTAGGTCTTAATCTTCTGACGTTACTCAGTGGTTGATGTGTGTTGCTGTTTCCATTCAGGGGCCTTACGTACTTCAGTTATTTCTGCAAAGTTCATCAATATTTCTCCAAATATCCTGCTCTATATATCTGCTCTGCATAAATCTTTAATAATTTTACCTCTGCACTATGAATTTGCTCAAATAATGTGCCTACAGGTTGATATTTGCATGATTTCTACCATTATTTGCAATTCTTTGCATGATATTTTCAATATTACATGCATTTAGCTCAAATAGGCTAGTAATATTCAGTTATCTATGAGATGTCAACATATTTCTCTATTTCTGCTTATTATTTATCATGATCTGCAGTTATGGAAGTGATTTATGAAATTAAAATAAAGAAGAGAGTTAAAGAATGAGATTCCCAAAACTACTTGACTGAGATCACTAATCCACATACAAGCTCCCATACATGCAATGAAAAAGAAGGAAACTATAATCATACTTCACCAGGACATTCCACAAATCTGCATGATCTAGTACAAATCTTCAAAGGAAAAGTTGACAACAACATGCAATGAAATGAAAGCGCTTCTAGTTGAACACATCATTCACCAGTACATATCTAGAAATCAACATGAAGATTACGTAAAATTTACAATCAGGATGTAATCTGAAACTTCATATCCATTCAGTATGCTCAAGAACAGGTACATTTACAATGATCTAAAGAAAGAACCTTGACATTTCAACAATTTAGTCTTCATTAGTCTCAGCAATTTGATCTCCTATTTGATTCTACAGTAATAGGCCTTATTTTTTTTACCAGATATTCCCATGTATATGCTTTATGACAAGTTCTGGCCCATATATAGAACAAATGCTAGAAAATAGTTACAATAATCCAATGATCATGATCCTCTCATAACAATCAACAGTCCAGATGAAAAGCACATGCTTTGAAAGACTGGCAATTATAGATCTCGCACAGAATATTCTAGCGTCTTTAACTTGATTCGGTCTCTAGCTGGCAAATAGCATATTTGACAATATCCTCCTTGCTTCTGGTTCATGTTGTCTCCATGTGCAACTTTGTAATGTTTAGCTATAGCTCCAACAGCTTCGAGATTCCTGTAATAAACATACCAGAATTAAGCACAACATCACTTAGAACATAGCATGAAGATAAAATTTACATTAAAATCAGGCTAAATGTGCAAACACATGCAATCAGGTTTCAAATCTATGAAAACCATGTACCAAATGCATACACAGCACCAAAACAAGCGAATCAACCATTGTTGACTAGAAAAATGCATTCTGGTGATCTAAATTTCTATCACTTTGCATTCCCACCCATTTTCATTTTGCATATCGGGCTCCAAATATGATCATGTAGGTGCAAAAAACATTCAAGGAATTAACCATTCTTAACTATTCTTTCGTGTCCATGGTTTGCATATCTGTTTGCATCTTGTTCTTATATATCGGTGTGACCAAGCGTTCGGCATGACTATACAAACCTCCACCAATGCCAAAAGTCAGGCTGATGGCCCTATTTCTGTTGGCGAAATACATGAGATCAGGGAGAAAAGACAAGAAAAGGCCAACAGTTTAATGTTATACTGATGCCTTTCCCATCGGGGTGACAACACCCATCGGAATGAAAATATAAGACACTGCTGATGGTTAAAACTACGCCGATGAATAGCTATATTGGAGAGACTACTCCCATCAGGGAGAAAATATAAAGCATGTCTGATAGCGAAAGCTAGGCTGATGGACCTTTCCATCGGGGAGACAACCTCAGTCGGTGAGAGAACACAAAGCTCCGCCGATGGAAAATGTTGGGCTGATGGACACTTTCATCGGGGAGAGAAATGAGATCGGCGGGAAAAAAAGAAGCTTGGCCGACGGTGAATGCTATACCGATGACCCCATTGGCGAAACACATAAGATCGGCAGGATAAAATGAAGCATGGCTGATATCACAAGTCAGGCTGAAGACCACCCTCGTCGGCGAAAGACACACCATCAGGAAGAAAAATAAAGACTCAGCCGATGGACAAAGTCACATCGATGAGCCTTCATCGGGCAGACCATATATATCTGTGAGATAATACCAAATTCCACCGATGGCGAAATACATGCTGATGAAATTTCATCGGGGTGACAACACCCATCAGAATGAAAATTCAAAGCATGGCCGATAGCACAATCTTAGGCTGATGGACTCTACTTTAAAACCTTTTATCTTGCCCGATGTACAAAATATAAGATGTCCACTTGTATGCTTATGTAATGTATATCGACATTATATATAAGAAACATACAATAGTTTTTCATCCTTAATAAACTTTTTGGGTTTGAAGTGCATGCATGCATATTATCAATCTACAGGATATTAAGAAATATGATCTTCCTCATCGAATATCATGATGACATCACCATCACACCCCGGGCTTCATAAAAAAATGCAAAAGATGACGTCACTATCACATTGGTAAGATCAGGGGATAAATGTAATATCGGGTCACATTAGGAATATGATCCTCCTCATCAAATATCATGATGACGTCACCATCATATTAATTCTTCGTAGCATGAGGATGAGTTGATGTCAGTGTCATATTAGCACTAGGGCGATATTTGTAACATAGGGTCATATTTAAGATCAGGTGATAAATGTCATATGACTCTGGCAACTAAAGTAACCCTCCCTCGAAAGATCAGGATGATGATGATCATCATCGTGGACAAATTTCATTAACATGCTACAGGATGACCTCATGATCATATCAAAGGAGATCAGGAGGATATAGGATGACATCACCATCATATTAGCGAATATTAGCAAATATGAACCCCCTGAATATGCAAATGTTTTGACAGGAAGATGACCCTCTGATAGGACTTTGACGTGCGCATACAAATATGCAGATGGTAGATTTTCTAAGCAGGGAGATATAATAATATCAGGATGATATTATAATATCGGGTGATATTATAATATCATGATGACCGTTGTTTGGAATATGACCTTCTCAAAAATCATATTTGACTAGACCTTTGACATATCATAACTTTCTCATATGGACGAATTTTCAGGTGATATAAAAGGCAAACCTGCCTAGAATTTCAAGCTCTTTCACATGGTAAGCTCTCTGAGGACAGATTCAGACTTTCAAAATTGAGCTTAGACTTCAAGATTACAAATATACCTGACATTAGGCATATTCATACTGACTGATACTGTTTTACCATTACCACCCAGAGCACAAAAGTAAGGGAACAAGCCAGCAAAGTTGGCTCCCTATTTTGATAATGCAAAATGGGGCGTGTTGTGTGACCACACAACAACTTGCCACCAAAGAAAACAACAAAATTCAAATAATTCAAAAGGTGAGGATAAATTAAAACATAAATTTCCAACTCCTATTAAGCATGAGCATCCTAATCCTTTCTAACTGGTATCGTGTTCATCAATGTAACAATGAATTGATAAGGGATCAATTGTGTGCACGTGATTCATTTACTCATCTTGAAAGTCAGTTGAATAAATCAGTGACTGGTGTTAAGCTACATAGTTTGGTTCATCCATCATAGCCAACCGGATAGAGCCTTGCTGCCAGCAAGCATCCATAGACCTGGCAAGGTTATCATTGCAATTCCCCTAAGTAGAGCCCCACTGCCAGCAAGCGTCTATAGCCCCGGTAGAGTTACTTAGATGACTTAATCTAGATTTTTAGAAAATCCATTTTATTATTTTATTTATTTTATATTTTAAATTTAATTTCTTCAGATATAATGGTTCTAGCCTCATGATACAAGGAATGGTCACTTGTTGAAATTAAGTTGAGAATTACAATGGTAGCAAGGGCAACCTTTAGATTTTTCACTTAACCCCCTACACTAATATGTTCAACAGACCCAAGGCTATTAGGTGTATCATTGTGAGGATTACCTTGACTTAAGAAAGGTAGTACTGATGAATATGATACCACAGACCTGATCAAGAATACCTACACTAATATGAGTTGCAACTTATGTAAAAACTTATATCCAACTTTTGAATTCTAACAATTTCTGCAGTGTTCTTAAGTAACATGGTGCACCGGCTTGCCCAACCAAAACAAAAGCTCAACAATGCAAAACAAAAAAAACAAACACACAAAGCAAAGAAAACAAGAAAGCAAAACAAGCAGACTGTACAAACAACTAATCTACAAAACTATATACAAACCACTACTAGGCAAACAAAAACCAGAAAAAGACCCAAAGACACCTGTATTTGCATATTTCTTTTGATTGTGCAGGAGCATTAGGGTATTAGTTATGGTTCTCAACCTAGCAAATTTATCTTTATATTCTGAAAAATATTCTGATACTCTAAATTCACTGTATTCAACAAAATAACTCTTGATGATCAGCAACTGAGGAAGCTCATCATGTTCATGATTAATCCATGTGCATGTCTTATCTCTTAGATTTCCATAATCAAAACAATAATCAACATAATTTACTATGGAAAGGAGAAATACAACCTGGTGTATCTCTGATTTTGTTGGACATGCTTGTTTGTTGACAGTTGATCTTCCATTTAATTCTATATTTGCATTGCTTGGCTCAGTGTCTGGTCTCTCTTCAAATTGAAGGATGTGTGACTCTTGATGTATTAATTTTTCATCTTTATCCATATTTGTTCCTTGATTCTGGATGTTCATTTTATCCTTCAGTTCAGGAAACTTCTCAATATTCTCTTCAATTTCCTGCACATCAAAATCTAAATAAGTATCTTTATTATCACAACCTGAAATGCAGAAATTTATCATTTTTAAATCATTTGACTGTAAAAGAGAAATAACTTTCACTTGATAAGAACACTCCCCTGTTTCATTTTCAAAATATTTCTGGAGTGATGTCTGATCATGCACAACAACCCCAAAGTCTTATGTATCTTCATCTTTCAGGAATTGTTCATTAAATAATTCACATCTTCTATCTAGTAGATTGCCTGGTTTCATTAACCTGCAACATTCCTGCATTTGATCATTCAATTCAAAGAAGTCAGGTAATAAATCAACATTTATTTTCTTTTCTATGACTCCCTGAGTTACCATCATAGGAACTTCATCAGCAACAGTGCCTTTGGATTCCTCCATTGTCTGTTTATATTTCTCTTTACCATAGAAAGACTCCAAGAAAGATGTTTCATCTTCTTTATCAAAAGTATTAGGATCAAAATCAAATATATTATCCTGATGAGTGGTTTCTTCTCTAGAATTTTCACAAGATTCATACCTGCATACTTGTTGGTCATGATGTTGGTCATTCACAAACATAGAATAAAAGTTACACAACAACCTTTACTCATCTTGAAAGATACAGTGAATTCAAAGAATTCATGATCCCAAGTCTCCGGCGATTAGGTCTTAATCTACTGACGTTACTCAGTGGTTGATGTGTGTTGCTGTTTTCCATTCAGGGGTCTTACGTATTTCTGCAAAGTTCATCATTATTCTTCCAAATATCCTGCTCTGTATGTCTGCCCTGCATAAATCTCCAACAATTCTACCTCTGCACTTCTGGATTTACTCAAATAATGTGCCTACAGGCTGATATTTGCATGATTTCTACCATTATTTATGATTCTTTGCATGATATTTTCAATACTACATGCATTTAACTCAAATATGCTAATGATTTTAAGTTACCTACGGGATTTCAGCATATTTCTCTGTTTCTGCTTATTATTTGTCATGATTTGCAGTTATGGTGATGAATTTATGAAACTAAAAAAAGGAAAGGGTTAAAGAATGAGATTCCCAAAACTACCTGACTTAGATCACTGATCCACATACAAGCTCCCATACATGCAATGAAAAGAAGGAAACTAGAATCATACTTCACCAGGACATTCCACAAATCCGCATGATCTAGTGCAAATCTTCAAAGGAAAAGTTGACAACAACATGTAATGAAATGAAAGCGCTTCCAGTTGAACACAGCATTCACCAGTACATATCCAGAAATCAATAGGAAGATTAAGTAAAATTTACAATCAGGATGTAATCTGAAACTTCATATCCATTCAGTATGCTCAAGAACAGGTACATTTACAGTGATCTGAAGAAAGAACCTTGACATTTCAACAATTCTATCCTCATTAGTCTCAGTAATCCGATCTCCTAATTGATTCTACAGTAATTGGCCTTCTTGCCAGATATTCCTATGTCTATCAATCTATAATGTATATCTCCCTTTTCTTTTGACAAGCTCTGGCCTTTATATAGATCAAATGCCAGAAAACGGTTACAGTGATCCAAGGATCAGGATCCTCTCATAACAAACAACGGTCCAGATGAAAAGCACATGCTTCGCTAGTTGGCAAATGTACAGCTTGGCACAGAATATTCCAGCATCTTCAACTTGATTCGGTCTCCAGCTGGCAAACAGCATATTTGACAATATCCTCCTCACTTCTGGTTCATGTTGCCTCCATGTGCAACTTTGTAATGCTCAGCTTCAGCAGCAGCTCTAACAGCATCATGACTTCAATGCTCAGCTTCAGCAGCATCATCATGACTTCCTGCAAGTAAACAGACAAACATTAAGTTCATCATCATGTGGATAAACAACAGGAAGTAAAACGTTTTATTAAACAAGCCCCCAAAAATGTGCAGCTACAGGCAATCGGGCTCCAAATCGGTGGGAAATTATGTACTAAATGCATAAACAGCATAAAACAACCAGGTCAACCATCGTTGACCAAAATCAGGCAGTCGGGCTTTTAAATTTCTATCGCTTCATGTTTTCCCGCCCATTTCCATGTGTATCGGGTTCAAATATGATCATGTACATCGCAAAATATACAAGGAATCAATCGCATTTCATAATTTACTTCAAATCCGGCTCTGCATGCTCTGTTTGTATGTTTCGGGTCATCATCATCATATTCGCATCGGTGTGACCACATATGATCAGGGTGACAATATTAGACTTGGCCGATGGCAACAGTTATACCGACGCCAAAAATCATGAGGATGACCAACCCTATGCCTTCTATCTAGCCGCAGGATATCATGAAATATGATGCTCCTCTCCTTTCCGAATGCTCTGATGAAAAGCACATCAGGATGTTTCGCTTCTGCATATTGGGGAAAGAAAGACATCATCATCATCATCATGATGAAGACAAACAGGAGGATTTGGAATATGATCCTGCTGCTGAGGAAAGGAAAATGATGGTGACGTCATCGTCACATTCGGGCTTCATTAAAATGCAAAAGATGACGTCACCGTCATGTTTCATTAAGATCAGGGGATAAATGTAATATCGGGTCACCCAAGGAAGATGATCGGGATGATGAATGCAGTATGACCCCTTCGCGGCCAAAGTAACCCGCTCAAAAGATTAGGATGATGATGATCATCATCATCATATCCGCACTAGGTGATTTAAAATATGATCCTGCTGAATGTCCAGATGACGTCATCAGGATATCTGGGGCTTTTGTTAATCTTCGAACATGACGTCATCGTCATCATCATATTGGTGAATAGGATCATGCCTTAGAAAATATCCTGCCGAAGGAGAAAGGTGATGGTGACGTCATCCTGATATTTGCTTCTTTGTTTATCAGGTCGGGATGACGTCATCAGGATATTTGCAAAAGGTTATACTTCTTGGCAGGAGGATATTGTGAAATGTCGGGTAGACAAACAAGATCATGATGATCTTGACATCATGACTTAGGAATGAAACATCCTCTCCCTTTGAAAGATAAGGTGATCATCATGATCACGCAAAAGGAGATCAGGAGGATATTACGAAATGTGATCCTGCCTTGAAAGATCATGATGATGATGATCACCAGGACTTTGACGTGCGCGTGCAAATTATGCAGATGGTGGGTTTCTTAAGTAGGGTGATATTATAATATCAGCATGATATTATAATATCGGGTGATGTTAGAATATCATGATGCTCGCGATGTTTCCAAGGTCGCTTGACGGGTAAAACACACTATTACTTAAGATTGATGTTTGGATGTTTCGGGACTGCATGATTTTTATATCGGGTGATAGACCAAGATCATGATGATGACCTTTCGCGATACAAAAGACCGCTCGACGGGGACAACCTACTACGACTTAAAGTTGACGTCCGGATATTTCAACCTCAGGATATTATCATGGGCGTTTCAAATATGATGATGATGTTCATCATCATCAATTATCAGGTTTGACCAAAACTTTGACTGTGCATAACTCCCTCATATGGACGAATTTTCAAGTGATGTAAAAGGCAAACCTGCATGGAATTTCAAGCTCTTTCTAACCATGAGGTCATAGTAACAAAATATGAACTTTGACAAACTGACCTCATGATGATGACCAACCTCATCAAATATCATGATGATGATGCACCTGACTTATTTTTACCAAACCGCCAGAAAACAGACAACACAAGCCAAGCCAAAAAGTTGGGTCCCTGTTTTGACAAGTTAAAATGGGGCGTGTTGTGTAACCACACAACAACTTGCCACCAAAGAAAACAACAAAATTCAAATAATTCAAGTGATATGATCATATTCATCTATAGTATTCTAATTCTTTCTAAGTAAAATTATCATGATCTTTGAATGATAAAGTTTCATCAAGGTAACAGTGCTAACAAAGGATCATGTGTGTGCATATGATTAATTATCCTCATCTTGAAAGCAAGTTGAAAATATAAGTAACTGGTGTTAAACTACATAGTTGGAGATCATCCCTCATAGCCAACCGGGATAGAGCCTTGCTGCCAGCAGGCGTCCATAGCCCCGACAAGGTTATCTATACAATCTCCCTAAGTAGAGCCCCACTGCCAGCAGGCATCTATAGCCCCGGTAGAGTTACTTAGATGGCCTAAGTTTATTGTTTGTATATTTTTTTATTTATATATCTGATATCATCATGTCAGCTCATTTGTACAAGGTATGGTCACTTGCAGCTTTAGGTTGGAGATTGTATTGGTAGCAAGGGAGTCCCTTTAGATTTTTCACTTAACACCTATACTCATATCTTCAACAAGCCCAAGGCTGTTAGGTGTTTCATTGTGTTTGATTCACTTTGGACAAGAAAAGGCACCTGATGAAAAGATATTATAAAACCTGATCATGAGTATTTATCAGAATGAATTACAATCTATATCTAAATCTGATCTCATCACTTGAATCCTAACAATTTAGTTATTTTCTTAGGTGATGAACTGCATCATCTTGACTTACCAAAACAAAACTCAACCAAAACAACACAAAACAGAAGAAACACTATACAAACAACTAACCTACAAAAAGGAAACAACAGGAACAGAACAAGAAAGCAAAACAAGCAGACTGTACAAACAACTAACCTAAAAAATTATATACAAACCACTACTAGGCAAACAAAAACTAGAAAACGACCCAAATACACCTGTATTTGCATACTTCTTTTGATTGTGCAGGAGCATTAGAGTATGAGTTATGGTTCTCAACCTAGCAAATTTATCTTTATATTCTGAAAAATATTCTGATATTCTAAATTCATTGTATTCAACAGAATAACTCTTAATGATCAGCAACTGAGGAAGCTCATCATGTTCATGATTAATCCATATGCATGTCTTATCTCCTGAATTTCCATAATCAAAATAATATTCAACATCATTTACTGTGGAAAGGAGAAATACAACCTGGTGTATTTCTGATTCTGTTGGACATGCTTCTTCATTGGCAATTGGTCCTCCATTTGTCATTATATTTTCACTGCTTGGCTCAGTGCCTGCTCTCACTTCAAATTGAAGGATGTATGACTCTTGATGTATTAATTCTTCATCTTTATCCAACTTTATCCCTTCATTCTGGATGTTCAGTTTATCCTCCAGTTCAGGAAACTTCTCAGTATTTTCTTCAATTTCCTGCACATCAGCATCTAAATAAGTATTTTTATTATCATAACCTGATATACAGAAATTTATCATTTCTAAATCATTTGACTGTAAAGGAGAAACAACTTTCACTTGATAAGGACACTCCCCTGTTTCATTCTCAAAATATTTCTGGAGTGACGCTTGATTATGCACAACTCCAAAGTCTTCTACATCTTCATCTTTCAGAATTGTTCATTAAATAATTCACATTTTCTATCTATTAGAGGATCTGGTTCCATTAACCTGCAACCTTCTTGCATTTGATCATTCAATTCAAAGAAGTCAGGTAGTAAATCAGCATTTATTTTCTTCTCTATGACTCCCTGAGTTACTATCATAGGAACTTCATCATCAGCAGTGAATTTAAATTGTTCTACTATTTGTTTACACTTCTCTTTACCATAGAATGACTCCAGGAAAGATGTTTCATCTTCTTTATCAAAAGTATTAGGATCAGAATCAAACATATTATCCTGATGAGTGGTTTCTTCTCTAAAATTTTCACAAGATTCATACCTGCATACTGACTGATCCTTACTTGTATTAGGAAGTAGAGAACTCCTATCAATCTCACCATAAAATGAATCCAGGAAAGATGTTTCCTCTTTTTTACCTTCTGGAACTGATTCAGCTATTGTATTTTCTAAAATCTTTTTCAACATGATCAGGCAGGGGTAGCAATCTCTCTCTGAATGCTCTTCATCATGTAATCTGCACCAGCTTTCAATCAAGACATCATCAATGGGAAAACCTAATATTTGACTACACTGTATATTTCTAGACAAGTATAATTCAAAATCTTCAGAACGGTCCACTTCATTGCTTGGACAATTAATAACTTCTGGTGCTGCATTTGCTTGTTGCTCCAGAATTTCTTCATTTTCCTGGCAGACTTCTTCATTTTCCTGGCAAATTTCTTCATTTTCCTGCCAAATTTCGGCCCTGAACACATCCAAAAAGAATATTAATCCTTTCAAGTATAAATCCAACCTTGTAAGGAAAGTTAAACAATTAATTTCACTGTGTTCTGCAGTCTGGTGTATCCTGCAACAGGTAGATAAACCAAAGTTAGACAAACTATGAGGGTAAAGCTGCCTACTCAAAGTTTCTTGAAATAAAGGAATGTTAATTTGACAATTATTTTCATATACATCCATCAAAATGAGAGTCTATTTTTCAATTTTTTAGTATTTTGAAATTTTAAGGAGATCTATCATATCTCAGAATAACACTTGAAAGTTTAGAAAATCAAACTAATCTTTGATGCTTTGGGCTAGATCTTTGCAAAGGTGCAACCAAAACATCTCAGATAAGAGATATTTGCAGACATTTAACTCAAATGCTGAAATATTTATGCAATATTTGTAGAAATCTAGAAATTCATAGCTCAGGCCCTCCTTCTCAAAAATTTATGTTGCATTAGAAGCGAGGGACCTGCAGATACTTATGATGAGCGTGATCTTCCGGACTTTGCCCTCCTTCTGTTGATGATGCTAAGAAACAACTCTGCCCTCCTTCTAGCGCCAATTTATGTTGGTCATGATGTTGGTCATTCACAAACATAGAATAAAAGTTACACAACAACCTTTACTCATCTTGAAAGATACAGTGAATTCAAAGAATTCATGATCCCAAGTCTCCGGCGATTAGGTCTTAATCTACTGACGTTACTCAGTGGTTGATGTGTGTTGCTGTTTTCCATTCAGGGGTCTTACGTATTTCTGCAAAGTTCATCATTATTCTTCCAAATATCCTGCTCTGTATGTCTGCCCTGCATAAATCTCCAACAATTCTACCTCTGCACTTCTGGATTTACTCAAATAATGTGCCTACAGGCTGATATTTGCATGATTTCTACCATTATTTATGATTCTTTGCATGATATTTTCAATACTACATGCATTTAACTCAAATATGCTAATGATTTTAAGTTACCTACGGGATTTCAGCATATTTCTCTGTTTCTGCTTATTATTTGTCATGATTTGCAGTTATGGTGATGAATTTATGAAACTAAAAAAAGGAAAGGGTTAAAGAATGAGATTCCCAAAACTACCTGACTTAGATCACTGATCCACATACAAGCTCCCATACATGCAATGAAAAGAAGGAAACTAGAATCATACTTCACCAGGACATTCCACAAATCCGCATGATCTAGTGCAAATCTTCAAAGGAAAAGTTGACAACAACATGTAATGAAATGAAAGCGCTTCCAGTTGAACACAGCATTCACCAGTACATATCCAGAAATCAATAGGAAGATTACGTAAAATTTACAATCAGGATGTAATCTGAAACTTCATATCCATTCAGTATGCTCAAGAACAGGTACATTTACAGTGATCTGAAGAAAGAACCTTGACATTTCAACAATTCTATCCTCATTAGTCTCAGTAATCCGATCTCCTAATTGATTCTACAGTAATTGGCCTTCTTGCCAGATATTCCTATGTCTATCAATCTATAATGTATATCTCCCTTTTCTTTTGACAAGCTCTGGCCTTTATATAGATCAAATGCCAGAAAACGGTTACAGTGATCCAAGGATCAGGATCCTCTCATAACAAACAACGGTCCAGATGAAAAGCACATGCTTCGCTAGTTGGCAAATGTACAGCTTGGCACAGAATATTCCAGCATCTTCAACTTGATTCGGTCTCCAGCTGGCAAACAGCATATTTGACAATATCCTCCTCACTTCTGGTTCATGTTGCCTCCATGTGCAACTTTGTAATGCTCAGCTTCAGCAGCAGCTCTAACAGCATCATGACTTCAATGCTCAGCTTCAGCAGCATCATCATGACTTCCTGCAAGTAAACAGACAAACATTAAGTTCATCATCATGTGGATAAACAACAGGAAGTAAAACGTTTTATTAAACAAGCCCCCAAAAATGTGCAGCTACAGGCAATCGGGCTCCAAATCGGTGGGAAATTATGCACTAAATGCATAAACAGCATAAAACAACCAGGTCAACCATCGTTGACCAAAATCAGGCAGTCGGGCTTTTAAATTTCTATCGCTTCATGTTTTCCCGCCCATTTCCATGTGTATCGGGTTCAAATATGATCATGTACATTGCAAAATATACAAGGAATCAATCGCATTTCATAATTTACTTCAAATCTGGCTCTGCATGCTCTGTTTGTATGTTTCGAGTCATCATCATCATATTCGCATCGGTGTGACCACATATGATCAGGGTGACAATATTAGACTTGGCCGATGGCAACAGTTATACCGATGCCAAAAATCATGAGGATGACCAACCCTATGCCTTCTATCTAGCCGTAGGATATCATGAAATATGATGCTCCTCTCCTTTCCGAATGCTCTGATGAAAAGCACATCAGGATGTTTCGCTTCTGCATATTGGGGAAAGAAAGACATCATCATCATCATCATCATGAAGACAAACAGGAGGATTTGGAATATGATCCTGCCGCTGAGGAAAGGAAAATGATGGTGACGTCATCGTCACATTCGGGCTTCATTAAAATGCAAAAGATGACGTCACCGTCATGTTTCGTTAAGATCAGGGGATAAATGTAATATCGGGTCACCCAAGGAAGATGATCGGGATGATGAATGCAGTATGACCCCTTCGCGGCCAAAGTAACCCGCTCGAAAGATTAGGATGATGATGATGATCATCATCATATCCGCACTAGGTGATTTAAAATATGATCCTGCTGAATGTCCAGATGACGTCATCAGGATATCCGGGGCTTTTGTTAATCTTCGAACATGACGTCATCGTCATCATCATATTGGCGAACAGGATCATGCCTTGGAAAATATCCTGCCGAAGGAGAAAGGTGATGGTGACGTCATCCTGATATTTGCTTCTTCGTTTATCAGGTCGGGATGATGTCATCAGGATATTTGCAAAAGGTTATACTTCTTGGCAGGAGGATATTGCGAAATGTCGGGTAGACAAACAAGATCATGATGATCTTGACATCATGACTTAGGAATGAAACATCCTCTCCCTTTGAAAGATAAGGTGATCATCATGATCACGCAAAAGGAGATCAAGAGGATATTACGAAATGTGATCCTGCCTTGAAAGATCATGACGATGATGATCACCAGGACTTTGACGTGCGCGTGCAAATTATGCAGATGGTGGGTTTCTTAAGTAGGGTGATATTATAATATCAGCATGATATTATAATATCGGGTGATGTTAGAATATCACGATGCTCGCGATGTTTCCAAGGTCGCTTGACGGGTAAAACACACTATTACTTAAGATTGATGTCCGGATGTTTCGGGACTGCATGATTTTTATATCGGGTGATAGACCAAGATCATGATGATGACCTTTCGCGATACAAAAGACCGCTCGACGGGGACAACCTACTACGACTTAAAGTTGACGTCCGGATATTTCGACCTCAGGATATTATCATGGGCGTTTCAAATATGATGATGATGTTCATCATCATCAATTATCAGGTTTGACCAAAACTTTGACTGTGCATAACTCCCTCATATGGACGAATTTTCAAGTGATGTAAAAGGCAAACCTGCATGGAATTTCAAGCTCTTTCTAACCATGAGGTCATAGTAACAAAATATGAACTTTGACAAACTGACCTCATGATGATGACCAACCTCATCAAATATCATGATGATGATGCACCTGACTTATTTTTACCAAACCGCCAGAAAACAGACAACACAAGCCAAGCCAAAAAGTTGGGTCCCTGTTTTGACAAGTTAAAATGGGGTGTGTTGTGTAACCACACAACAATACTGACTGATCCTTATTTGTATTAGGAAGTAGAGAATTCCTATCAATCTGACCATAAAATGAATCAAGGAAAGATGTTTACTTTTTTTTTACCTTCTGGAACTGATTCAGCCACTATATTTTCTAGAATCTTTTTCAACATGACCAAGCAAGGGTAGCAATCTTTCTCTGAATGCTCTTTATCATGTAATCTGCACCAACTTTCAATCAGGACATCATCATTGGATAAACCCAATAATTGACCACACTGTATATTTCTAGACAAGTATAATTCAAAATCTTCAGAACGATCCCTTTTAGTGTCTGGACAACTAATAACTTCTGGTGCTGTCTCTACTTGTTGTTCCAGAATTTCCTCATTTCGCTGGTCCAGAACTTCTTCATTTTCCTAGCAAATTTCAGCCCTGAACATATCAAGAAAGAATATTAATCCTTTCAAGTATAAATCCAACCTTGTAAGGAAAGTTAAACAATTAATTTCACTGTGCTCTACAGTCTGGTGTATCCTGCAACAGGTAGATAAACCAAAGTTAGACAAACTGTGAGGGTAAAGCTGCCTATTCAGAGTTTCCTAAAATAAAGGAATGTTAACGTGACAATTATTTTCATATGCATCCATCAAAATGAAACTCTGCTTTCCAATTTTTAAGATCTTCAAATTTTAACCAGGTCTACCATATCTCAGAATAAAACTTGAAAGTTTAGAAAATCAAACTAATCTTTGAGGTTTTGAGCTAGATCTTTGCAAAGGTGCAACCGAAACCTCTCAGATAAGAGATATTTGCAGCCATTTAACTCAAATGCCGAAATATTTATGCAATATTTGTAGAAATCTAGAAATTCACAGCTCAGCCCTCCTTCTGGTGCCAATTTATGTTGATGATGATGTTAGTCATACACCAAACCTAGAATAAAAGTTACACAACAACCTTTATTCATCTTGAAAGATACGATGAATTCAAAGAATTTATGATCCCAAGTCTCCGTTGATTAGGTCTTAATCTTCTGACGTTACTTAGTGGTTGATGTGTGTTGCTGTTTCCATTCAGGGGCCTTATGTACTTCAATTATTTATGCAAAGTTCATCAGTATTTCTCCAAATATCCTACTCTATTTATCTGCTCTGCATAAATCTTTAATAATTTTACCTCTGCACTATGAATTTGCTCAAATAATGTGCCTACAGGTTGATATTTGCATGATTTCTACCATTATTTGCAATTCTTTGCATGAAATTTTCAATATTACATGCATTTAACTCAAATATGCTAGTAATATTCAGTTATCTACGAGATGTCAGCATATTTCTCTGTTTCTGCTTATTATTTATCATGATCTGCAGTTATGGAAGTGATTTATGAAATTAAAATAAAGAAGAGAGTTAAAGAATGAGATTCCCAAAACTACTTGACTGAGATCACTGATCCACATACAAGCTCCCATACATGCAATGAAAAAGAAGGAAACTATAATCATACTTCACCAGGACATTCCACAAATCTGCATGATCTAGTGCAAATCTTCAAAGGAAAAGTTGACAACAACATGGAATGAAATGAAAGCGCTTCTAGTTGAACACAGCATTCACCAGTACATATCTAGAAATCAACATGAAGATTAGATAAAATTTACAATCAGGATGTAATCTGAAACTTCATATCCATTCAATATGTTCAAGAACAGGTACATTTACAGTGATCTGAAGAAAGAACCTTGACATTTCAACAATTTAGTCTTCATTAGTCTCAGCAATTCGATCTCCTATTTGATTCTACAGTAATAGGCCTTATTTTTTTCCAGATATTCCCATGTATATGCTTTATGACAAGTTCTGGCCCATATATAGAACAAATGCCAGAAAATAGTTACAATAATCCAATGATCATGATCCTCTCATAACAATCAATGGTCCAGATGAAAAGTACATGCTTTGCCAGACTGACAATTATACAGCTGGCACAGAATATTCCAGCGTCTTTAACTTGATTCAGTCTCCAGCTAGCGAATAGCATATTTGACAATATCATCCTTACTTCTGGTTCATGTTGCCTCCATGTGCAACTTTGCAATGTTCAGCTACAGCTCCAACAGCTTCGAGATTCCTACAATAAACATACCAAAATTAAGCACAGTATCACTTAAAACATAGCATGAAGATAAAATTTACATTAAAATCAGGCTAAATGTGCAAACACATGCAATCAGGTTTCAAATCTGTGAAAACCATGTACCAAATGCATACACAGTGCCAAAACAAGCGAGTCAACCATTATTGACTAGAAAAATGCATTCTGGTGATCTAAATTTCTATCGCTTTGCATTCCCACCCATTTTCATTTTGCATATTGGGCTCCAAATATGATCATGCAGGTGCAAAAAACATTCAAGGAATTAACCATTCTTAACTATTCTTTCACGTCTGTGATTTGCATATCCGTTTGCATCTTGTTCTTATATATCAGTGTGACCAAGTGTTCGGCGTGACTATACAAACCTCCACCAATGCCAAAAGTCAGGCTGATGGCCCTATTTCCGTTGGCGAAATACATGAGATCGGGGAGAAAAGACAAGACAAGGCTGACAGTTTAATAGTATACTGATGCCTTTCCCATTGGGGTGACAACACCCATCGGAATGAAAATATAAGACACTGCTGATGGTTAAACTATGCTGATGAATAGCTATATCAGAGAGACCACTCCCATCAGGGAGAAAATATAAAGCATGTCCGATAGCGAAAGCTAGGCCGATGGACCTTTCCATCGGGGAGACAACCTCAGTCGGCAAGAGAACACAAAGCTCCACCGATGGAAAATGTTGGGCTGATGGACACTTTCATCAGGGAGAGACATGAGATCGGTGGGAAAAAATGAATCTTGGCTGACGGCGAATGCTATACTGATGATCCCATCAACGAAACACATATGATCGGCGGGATAAAATGAAGCATGGCTGATATCACAAGTCAAGTCGAAGACCACCCTCGTCAGTGAAAGACACACCATCGGGAAGAAAAATAAAGACTCGGCCAATGGACAAAGTCACATCGATGAGCCTTCATCGGGCAGACCATATATATCGGTGAGATAATACCAAACTCCACCGATAGTGAAATACATGCCGATGAACTTTCATCAGGGTGACAACACCCATCAGAATGAAAATTCAAAGCATGGTCGATAGCACAATCTTAGGCTGATGGACTCTACTTTAAAACCTTTTATATTGCCCGATGTACAAAATATAATATGTCCACTTGTATGCTTATGTAATGTATATTGACATTGTATATAAGAAACATACAACAGTTTTTCATCCTTAATAAACTTTTCGGGTCCGAAGTGCATGCATATTATCAATCTACAGGATATTAAAAAATATAATCTTCCTCATCGAATATCATGATGACATCACCATCACACCCCGGGCTTCATAAAAAAATGCAAAAGATGACGCCACCGTCATGTTGGTAAGATTAGGGGATAAATGTAATATCGGGTCACATTAGGAATATGATCCTCCTCATCGAATATCATGATGACGTAACCATCATATTAATTCTTCGTAGCATGAGGATGAGTTGATGTCAGTGTCATATTAATGCTAGGGTGATATTTGTAACATAGGGTCATATTTAAGATCAGGTGATAAATGTAATATGACTCTGGCGACTAAAGTAACCCTCCCTCGAAAGATCAGGATGATGATCATCATCATCGTGGACAAATTTCATTAACATGCTACAAGATGACCTCATGATCATATCAAAGGAGATCATGAGGATATAGGATGACATCACCATCATATTAGCGAATATCAGCAAATATGACCCCCCCTGAATATGCAAATGTTTTGACAGGAAGATGACCCTCTGATGGGACTTTGACATGTGCATACAAATATACAGATGGTAGATTTTCTAAGTAGGGAGCTATAATAATATCAGGATGATATTATAATATCAGGTGATATTATAATATCAGGTGATATTATAATATCATGATGACCGTTGTTTGGAATATGACCTTCTCAAAAATCATATTTGACTAGACCTTTAACATATCATAACTTTCTCATATGGACAAATTTTTAGGTGATATAAAAGGCAAACCTGCCTAGAATTTCAAGCTCTTTCACATGGTAAGCTCTCTGAGGATAGATTTAGACTTTCAAAATTGAGCTCAGACTTCAAGATTACAAATATACTTGACATTAGGCATATGCATACTGACTGATACTGTTTTACCATTACCGCCCAGAGTACAAAAGCAAGGGAACAAGCTAGCAAAGTTGGGTCCCTGTTTTGATAATGCAAAATGGGGTGTATCGTGTAACCGCACAACATGAACCAACACATCCCATGTTGTCTTGGCATAGTTTTTCCATGTGTCGGCACCTTGTGGTCATGTACCATGAGTTATGATAGATTTTATGACATGTAAGAGTTGAAATGATAGGTGTGACAAGTTGTTAGTATGTGGTGATTGATCATGTTGTAGGATTGCAAGTACATGCAGCAGGTAAATTTTGGTGACTTTGTCAACCACGGTTTCCCCCAAATTAATTAACGGGGGATTGCATGGGGTGGAGCTCAGGGAGACCAGGGGTGGATCCCACATTAGGGGTCTGGGGGCAATGCCCTTATTAGGGATTGCTAGGGGTAGTGTCCTCAGTTGGGGACTAAGAGGTAGTGCCCCTGAAGCAAAAAAAATGCCATATATTTAATAAACACATCAATAGTTAGTTTATTATTGGTCGACATGGAAAAATTGTCATTGGATAATTGCCAAAGAGGCTTGATAAATAAGCAGTTGAAAAATGTGAAAGGTCATGGGATATGAATGAGAATTGACATTTGTGTACTCTTGGAAGAGCTTGCACTGTAAGTGTGTTGTAATCATATTTTTATTTGATAATATATTATGTAGGTTTTGGAGTGTGGAGTTATTTACCTAAAAGGGTTTTCCCCATGTATATCTTGTGTTGTGAGCATGGTACTTATTTTTGATGTGTTATTACCTTTCTGTTAAAGTGCATCTAATAACCTATAACTAGGAAAGATTAAGATTTGCATAATTGTTCCCATTAGATCATTATAGGAAGTTGTTTCCACATACCTTGCTTCCTTTCAAATCCACCCATGTTTCAACCACTTAGAAATATCTCCAATATAAATACTTGTTGGGTTCATGATTTGTATTATCTTCACTGTACTCTACTCTCTATCAAATGAACACCTTCATCTTCAAATCATCTAATATCTTATGTGGACTATGGCTATACCAAACTTGGCCATGCAAATGACTAAATGTGCATTACATTTCCTTTTAAAAACAAACTTCAAATAGTTTTTTTAAAATTTATTTTTTATCATCTACAAAATGTCACGACACTATTCAACCTCCCTTTGTTTATGCTTCCACATTTTACTTATCAACATGCCTTTGTTTTATGCTTCCATATTTATGTCTTCTCTATGCTACAATAATAATATTCCATGAGACTAGTCAAACACTTAGCAAGCTTCCACCAAACTCTCATGCTTTTTAGACATTCCAATTCTTTGAATGCTTGTACCTATATAGGGGGTTTACATCTTATGGAAGAACAGGCCATAAATTTCATCATGAGAAAATAAAGTCTTTCCTCTCCAAATTAGACTCAAGTCAATATGCTCTCTTACACATGCAGTTAGTCTTCCACTATGCATGCCTCTCTTTGGAATGAAACTACACCTTACATGGCTAGAAATTAAATGTCTATTCTATAGAACTATAACTCCACACTTTCTTCCATGGTGGTATGGAACTACAACTCCATGCTTGCTTCCATGGTGATAACTGCTTTGATATCTACAATATTTAATGCTTATGCAAATCAACTACACTATTCTCTATGACTGGAAATTGTTTTGATACCAAAATAAAAAGATAAATACTCAATTGATTTATTTGATGTACTAATTTATTAAACAATGTAATATTATGAAATCACTAGTAGAATTTGGCAAATAAATGACTATGTGATGAAGTCAAGGTAGGAGGGTCTAGTGAGGGATTGTCCAGACTCGTAGCCTAATTAACTAACACCATGATCATAATGGATATGCAATGAAAGCTAAAAACTATCAATAGAAAGATAACTGATATTCATGAACACATAACATAAGATGTATCGTGGGAAAACCCTAATAGGGAAAAACCTAGCCTTCAAAGCTCATTCTTCTAATATTATGATCTCAAAACATATTGCAGATGCCTCTCGGGATTTACAAACACTAGGTCGTAGCCTAGGGTTACCAAAAATTCATATAACAACATTATTTCATGATTTCCTTCACCAGCTTCTCGATTCTTTGCTCGACAACTTATTCTGTTCTCTTCTCTGCTCTTTGTTTCCCCTTTTGGATCAAAACACTTATCTTCTTGCTTCATATCTTTGCATACTTGATCATTTCATCACTGGTGCTTTGTAACAAATCATTATCCTTCATTTATATCCTCTACAAGCCTTCAAATCATTACCAAGTTAGCCTAATTGCAACGACTAGTATGAAATGTGTGCACATAGATAGGTCAGACCTAAACATATATATTTTCTCCACAAGCCAATTAGACTTCACTAAACACTGTTGGCTCTACTTTTTGAGAATAGGTAAAAAAAGGTAATCTTCTGATAGCGATATCTTTCTAGAATCGAACCCAAATGATCTAAATTTTTGATATGTTGTAGATGACTATGTCTAGATGCTAATTCTAACTCTGTAGCCTCTGATATGCAGAAGTGGTCAAATGTGGTATTCTCCAAGGTTGCTCTCTCAGTACTCTGCAACTTCATTGTCAATTGTTTCAATTGTTCTGAATGCTTCTAGATGCTCCTGCATCAGACTCTCAGGGTTAATTGAAAAGTAAGCCTCTTCACTTAAAATGGTCTATATTATGTCAAATTTAATGTGATACCTTAGGGTATGTTTGATGGTCTATTTTCAGGTACTTGTAACTGCCTCAAGATTGGTAGTCTGTTCAAGTCCACCCTTCAAAACTGCCTCATGTTCTAGTTCAACATTCTACTTGCAAGCCTTGCACTGCCTCAATGGTCAGTAGTCTGAGCAAGTCTTCTCTACAAGTTGCCTCAAGTTCTCCATCTTGTCAAGGTCTAGGTTTGGCGGTCTACTTGTAAGCCTTGCACTACCTCAATGATCGAGGTATGAGTATATCTTCTCCACAAGATGCCTCAATTTCTCCATCTTATCAAGGTCTAGGTTCGATAGTCTACTTGCAAACCTTGCACTGTCTCAATGATCGACGGTCTTCTCTACAAGTGGCCTCAAGATCAATATCTGCTTCAATCAATTAGGAGTCAATCAATACCTATATGCATCCTTTAGAATAATAAATCCACTTGTTGATACATTCTTGAATTCTTCTCTACAACTCTGTCTATGTCTAGGTTCCTATCACAATTTCCTCTGCACTCATCAAAATCTCACAGTTTCCTCTCTGCATACACTTTCCTTTTACTCATCTCTATTTCTTTATCCATGTTTACTTCATTCTAGTATACCATCTTTCTCCTCTAGTAGAATATCATGTCATTCCCCCTTTCTTTTCCACATGAACTTCTCTTTTCTATTATGTTTCACACTTGTTCACACAAACTTTCTCTTGCACTACTTCCTCTAATGATTAGTCTATAACATAATTCTTCTTAAGATCAATGCTTCACCTTCTTCTAGTTTCTCTATCAAATCTGATGACTCAAAAGGTTCCTCTTCCTCTACATAAACTATCTCTATATCAACAAGCTCTTCTTCTTTTGCATAAACAATCTCTATATTATGTACTGCTTCTCCTTCATTAGCTTTGCTAGTAATAGGTTCTTGTTGATATTGACTGCTTGATTCTTTCCTTCTCCAAACTTGAAAATAGGTTCTTCTTAATGGTCTTCTATCAAATCCTCTTTCATCTCTTCTGTATCCTTTATTGTGATAAGAATTATGACTCATGTCATTTCTTCCTCTGTAGTTTGAATTACCATTCTCATAAGGTCTTCTTTCTCTACATTTTGATCCATATCTTCTTTTCTCTCCAACATATGAATACTTCCATCCATACAACCTTCTAAACATATAAGTAACATGTTTCTATTTTACTCCATCAATCCATCTATAATCCATGTCTACATACAATCAGTCATAAGCTTTCTCCTCCAACACATCTTTTCAAAATGATTCCTCAATCCACAAAACTTAAAAGGATGTAGATCCCAACATAATTCCTTCTCATGTCCATGTATATTACAATGTACACAATACATAACTCTTCTTCCCTCATTTGATTTATTTGAATTTGTAACATCATCCTTACATCTATCATATCTAAGGCCTTCACTTCTTGATCTTATTACTGGTTCAATAGGTTTTGTAATTCCTTGTTGACGCTTTCCCAATCCTTTTCCTTCATATCCCATTCTCTACATGATTTTGAAACTAATTCCATTACCAACAACTGTAGGTTCAGTTACTTTGTCACCTTCAATCTCACTATCTAAAGAAGCTTCTGCATCATCACTAAAATCATTAGTATCACAAGGAACATCATAAAATTTAGGCTTAGATCTCAAACTTTCATTCTCTTTTTTGCATTCTACTAGTGACTACTCCAACTGATTAACTTGCTCCTTCAATCTTGATATTTCACTTTTCTATAGACTATTTTCCTTTCTTCAATTCTTCCAAATTATCTTCTAGATCTTTGTTCCTCTTTTCCACTTTTCCAAGAAACTTAAATCCTTCTTCCAATTCCTCAAATCTCTTTTCAACATCCTCAAACAATTTCAACTCTACCTCTAAATCTTCATTCCTCCTCTTTACATTTTTCAATTCTTCTTTAAGAGCATCATATTTGTCTTCTCCTAATTCTTTTATCATCTTCAACAATTCTGAATTATACTTCCTGATTTCACACAAGTCTTCTTCCAAAACATCTCTTTTGCCTATTAGGTTTTTATTTTCTTTCTTCATCCTTTTTCCAATATTCCTCATTTAAACAAATTGGATAAACAACTTAATTTGAAAAGCTTACCCAAATCCTTCTTGCCTTGATCTTCTCCAATGATGATAATTGTTACTTCTGGGGTTTCACACTTCTTTCAACACTTTCTTCCTTCCCAACAGATTCGTAACCAACCCAACAAATTCACAACCAACTCTGATACCACTTGATGCAGTCAAGGTAGGAGGGTCCAGTGAGGGACTGTCCAGGCTTGTAGCCTAATTAACTAACACCATGATCATAATGGATATGCAACAGAAGCCAACAACTATCAATAGAAAGATAACAAATATTCATGAACACATAACACAAGATGTATCCTAGGAAAACCCTAATAGGGAAAAACCTAGAGTTCAAATCACATTCTTCTTATATTACGATCTCAAAACATATTACAGATGCCTCTCAGGATTTACAGACACTAGGCCACAACTTAGGGTTATAAAACATTCATATAACAACATTATTTCATGATTTCCTTCACTAGCTTCTCGATTCTCTACTCTACAACTTATTCTATTCTCTGCTCTGCTCTCTACTTCTCCTTTTGGATCAAAACACTTATCTTCTTGCTTTAGATTTTCACATACTTGATCATTTCATCACCAATGCTTTGTAACAAATCATTATCCTTCATTTATATCCTCTGCAAGCCTTCAAATCATTGCCAAGTCAGCCTAATTGCAATGGCTAGTATGAAATGTATGTACACAGATAGGTCAGACCTAAACATAAGGTATTGCTCCATTAGTGCATAGAACTTTGTGCAAATCTCCATGAAGGTTGGACAAGTCCTAAACTTCCTTCAATAATGTTCCTTAAGGCTCCGCAAGTCACAGATTTGCTCCGCAAGCCAATTAGACTTCACTGAACACTGTCGGCTCTGCTCTGTGAGAATAGGTAAAAAAATAGGTAATCTTCTAATAGCGATATCTTTCCGAAATCAAACCCAAATGATCTAAATTTTGGATATATTGTAGATTACTATGTATAGATGCTAATTCTAGCTTTGCAGCCTCTAATGCAAATGTGGTAAAATGTAGTATTCTCCAAGATTGCCCTCTTGGTACTCTACAACTTCACTGTCAACTGTCTCAGTTGTTTTGAATGCTTCCGATTGCTCTTGCATAACTATGTGACTAAAACGTTTAGTCACAACAACTAAAAATGACTAAATTCTACTAATTTTTTACAACTCAGCTATAAATGAGTAAATAAATGACTAATTTGTTCGTTGACTAAAAAATTATTTGGTCACACAAATAAAAATGACTAAATAGTTAGTCATTTATTTAGTCACAATCCATTTGAATAAATCATTTAAGGAATCAAGAATCAATAGCCCACAAAAATACTCTAAAATGTTCATCAAAATCTTATTTTCAGGCATAGCCCACCAAAATGGAGTTTTCATTTTAATAAACATACTCTAAAACCTTGAACGAAACCTTATTTTTAGGCGTAGCCTGCCAAAATGGAGAAGTGTTTTAGTAAAGAATGACAGAGAATGGTAAGGAGATGTGTGTGATAGGAGGCATAGGATTCATTGCTTCTTATCTCTTTCCTACTCTGCTCAACAAGGGTTACATTGTTCGCGCTACTATTTGTAATCCAGGTATTTAATTGACATATATTTGCATAATTTCAAATTCCTTCAGATGCTTTTGAAGTATCGATGTATCCTATATAGGGTTTAGAATGATTTATTTTACTTTTAAAAAATAAATAAATGATATATTCTTTTGTGATTAGATAATGTGGAGATTTCCTAAATCTGCCCCAACTCACTATCCTCTTTGGCATTGTATTGATTAATCCAACTGCTAGGGTTTTACATGTGACATCTTTAATGTCTTCATGAAAGTGTCTTTTAAATATATCTGTCTTTTCTTTAATTTTTATCATGGTAACCTAATAAATCTAGAGCATTTTTTCTTTCAGAGTCAATCTTGGTGTTGGAAATTGATGATGAAGTTCCTGGATAAATATTCCAAGGAAGTTATTATCTATTTCAACAAATCTTCTAAAGCATAGTCACTAGGAAACTTCAATTCTGCCCCTGTACCTCTACCTATAGCTTTGGATTCTTATATTTAAATGGGATATAACTTGTACCATTTTTCATATATTCTTGTATCCTATTTTAAAATGACACCCATGTCTCCATATGCCATATTTCCATATGAATGGCTATAATATTTGGATAAATAACTAAACTACCATGTGTTACTGATAAAACTAGTGGCCATATATAATGTCAAACTGAGACAAATAGAGAAATGGCTCTCAGTAATACAATTCAATAATAGTATAGCCACAGGTCTGAGAAATCAAATAATTATGGCCACACATTATTGCCTTGGAAGGAAAATACAGACCAAGAAATTAGTAGATGCTCTGATAGACTGATACCACTTGGTATGCTCCTAGGGCATTTTGATATAACCCTTAGTAGGTAAATATAAATGACTATAGTACTTTGGGTGTAGGTAGATTGGGGTAGTATGCTTACTTCTATACTTGTAAAAAAGGTTGACATTTGGATATAAAGTTACAACATATATGGTGAATGTTAACACATTGGCACCTAACTTTTAATTAGAGGGTTCTATAATAAGACAACTAAGGAATGTGGGAACTTCCTGAAGTGTTGTAGTCTAGAAAAGTGTCAATTTGAATAACCATGTGATTATTTTTTGTGCAGAAAGATGGTCCTAGGGCACCAGGAGGTCAATCATGGACAATAGATTGGCTTAAATTTGATAATTCTTATTTCAAGGTATAGAGTAGAGCTGAATTGAACCTCATGTACTAGAATTTACCTTGATCATGAATCAGAAAAAGTTTTTTTCTTGATTTTGTGAAGGACATAAAAGACAGGAGGGACCTAGATCTTCTGGTATTGCTGACTGGTCCACTGTTCCTTTTGAAGATCCTAGATTCAAGGTGATTCTTTAACTAGTTGTACTTTAGAGTCCCCATGGACCTCCTCTAGTCATTTTTGGTGGTTAATAAAATTTCCTTCTTTCTTTCTAGTTCTTGAAGCTCAAAAAGAATACTCCATTTTAACCTTCCCTTATTTTTGCAAAATTGGGCATTTTAAAATCCATCTCGAACTCCAACAAAGCTTGATGTGAACTTATGCAAGTTTAAAGAAGCTAGAGAATATTGATGAAATATGTCAAAAGGATCAATCTTTCCATTGATATAACATACTAATAATGCTAAGGCAATACCTTAAGTCTTGTAAAAAATCTTTTTCTCCTTTTTAAAAAAATTGAGAAACATTTTACCAGACAATTCAACTCAGTGAAGGATATATGCATCTGAAATAAAGTTTTAGAGGATGGCTATAGTTGATTTCCTTTCAATAATAAGGAAAGTGTTGATTGGATTTAAATTTTTTTTTTAGGTATATGCTGAGAAACATGCAGTTGATTGGGACACATTTTTTAAGGACTATGCAGAGGCTCGTGCAAAACTTAGTAACCTTGGTGCCAAGTTTGATCCTCTTGATGTAAAGTAACTTAAATCGTAAACACTCTCTACTTGTCATATTCATTTTTTATTTTTTTGTTGTTTCATGATGTTCATGTGATAAGCTTAATTTTATGATAATATTTATTAGGGGGATCAGAAATGATAAATTCACATATCATGGTATTAGTTAAGGTTTGAAAATATTATTTTAAAAGTTGTCTTAAAAAGTCTCTTATGCATGATGCTGAAAGAAATAGAACCTCCAAAACAATTAGGAAAAAAAAGTTCTGCTATGGTTTCTTGATATTTTATGTATCATAATTCACACGTGCTTTACATGTTTTGATAAAATGGCTATGTATGGTCATTTTGTTAGTTGACATCTTTAACATTGCAATTTTCCTACTATGTGCACACTTAAGTTACTTTGGGTGTAGGTGGATCAGTAAAGATGGCTTTAGTATGCATATATGTTCATATATAATAGGGAGGGGATACATCTCCAAGCTCATGAGGGCTATTACAAGCAAATGGCATGACAATCAAATTGCTATGGATTGTGATGGAATTCCATCACCATGAGACAAGGCTGTGAACTATTCAAAAAAATGCCTCAAATAAATGTGGTCTCAATGTGCTTGTCATAGCATTCCATCACCATGAGACCACATTTCTTTGAGGCATTTTTTCAAATAGTTCACTGCCTTGTCTATGCTCCTACCATGTTGTCATTGGAATATGCATGCTCCTTCCATTATTATTTGTTCAACACTTGTCTTGAATGTCCCTTTTAGATAGTACTACCCTTCTACAAGGATGTCTTTTGTGACAATACTATAACAGCCTTTGTGACTGTCCTCAACACTATTTTCATTAGGACGAAACTATATGTTTTGAATAAAATTTTCACCTTCCAATGTGCCTTTCTTATCATTGTGATCTCTCCTTTGGTGCTACTGTCGCTTGAAGATTACTATCCTCTATATCATGAAACTTCTAATAGTGCATTGTCATTGTGGTTTGGTCATGCATTCTACTCTTTAAAAGTTCCCTATTGTCATGAATTATTCTTACCCTGGGTCATAAGTACTTCCATCAACATTGTTCTTCATGAAGACTCTAACAATGCCTTAGAACTATCATCTATTGAGTTTTGAATTTATTTTTTTATGACTCTCTTGTGGATTGTGATTAAGCCCCTTGTCATTGTCATATGAATGGCTACTATCACTTGTGATTATCGCAGTCCATCTTATTTAACTCTATCCTTGTTGATCATGAATTGTCTACTAACAACTCACTATCTTGTGTGTCTTTAAAGTTAATCACACTTAGCTCATACTGAGGTATTTTATTTAGTGCTCATTTTCATATCCTAATGGACTCATGATCTTTGATAAGACCTATAGGTGTGATTATATAAATGCACCATAAGGACTATCCTCCAGGTCCATACTATGTATTTGGTTGAATATTCTCTTATAGACTATCATCTTTACCATCTAACTGTATTCTTAAGGATTATCCCACTTCATGTAAACCTCTCTTTCACATGATCACCACCTTCAAATTGACTATGGTAGCTCCTTGAGATATTGTCCATGCACTCCTTAATACACTTGTAGGTTGTCCTCTTTTGAAACTTTGTGGGATAGAAATATTTATTAGTTTACCATAATACTTTGAAGATAATGAACCCTTGAAAAGATTTATGATGTTTTAAAAGCCTTGTTGACTGCTTAGTTACTTGTCTTTATGTTTATTTTAAAGTCCAGCATACTACCCTATCATAGTTATTATTAATTTCAATTCCCCCTTCATGGTTATGCCATGTACTATCATTGTTTATTTGAATATGTAATGCCTACCCATGAAATTATTAGAAAATAACAATAAATATTTAAAATTATTAAGGATTAATGATCTAACAAATGATAATTTACTATATATGAATAATAAAACTTCAAATTCATTATGAAGAAATTTCATGATACAAATGCTTCTTATACAATTATTCACATTTACAATGAATGTCATAAGAACATCTTTCCATAAGGTGGAAACATTTTCTTGGCTTCAGCATTCATGTTCAATTATCAGATATGAATTTGCACACTAAATGTAAACATTAGTTCCACAACCTCAATCAACAATCATATTAGATAGCAATATACGAGCCTAAAGGCCCTAATAGGCTAACCTAATGTATCGAGGGCTCATGATGGCCTTGCCTATGTACTCATAGCGTAGAGACTTCATAGTTCAAGACATTGAACTTATAATCACAAGATGGTACCAAAACAAATCTAAACCTATAAGATGATTCAACATCTTCTCAATATTAGATACACATTCACATTACAATCCATACTTGAGGACATAAGAATATTAAGGTTTACCTTCTCATTCTCATAAAAATTCACAAAACATCTTTTCAAACAAGTATACAAGTTACTACTATGCTTAACCAATCATGCAAGAATAATATTAGATCTTCTTTTCAATGCAAAGAATACTTATTTCTCCAAGCTAATACAATAACCCATAGTATAAGCTTTTGGGTACAAGTAAGAAAAGATTAGAAAATATATATTTCTTTCTCTATAATCCTGAGTAATTCAATCTTATCACCTTATTTATTACTATTCCTAAATATATTAGCATGACTAAATAGTCTCGTTGATAGTTTGATAGTAAAAAGGAGACTACTTCTTGCCTAACGTCAATACCGTAATGAACTTATTAATTAAACAAATGAAACACATTACTAAATCATATCTAATAGATTTGATTCTCTATCTATAACATTAGTCTAAAAGATAAAGTCTTTATTTTATTTTATTTTCAATGAAAGGATTTCCATGAGAGAATAAAGAGCCAAATTAAATCATAATAGTTATCTACTCAATAAAGTTAGATACAATGGTTAAATTTAAGCCTATCATAACATGAACCCAAATAAATCTCAAAGTAATAAAAGTGAGCATAATCTAAAACATCATTTATGAATCCAATGGATTTGTTCTAGATTTCACATAATTTCTCTTGAAAGTTTCCACACTAGAATGTCTCATATTTATACTTAACAATAACTTAAGACTATTAAGTATCAAAGAAAATTTTAAAACTAAAGAGTTACTATTTTCAAAACAAAATTCATTTTTTTCATTATCATAAAATTTTGATAACTAAAAGAATATGTCTATGACCATAAGATTAGTGTATCATTACTAACACAAAGGATATATCTAACTAACAAAAGTAACTTCAAACTTACTCATTAACTCCATAATAGAAACATTATACTCTTCCTAAACATTACACCAGATTAATCTATACACCATTATCCAAGAGATGTTAGTAACTACATATCAATAAAAAGACAAGCATCTTATATTTGAATACCATGATTCCATACTTTTCTAAACCAATTTTCTCTTCCAAGTATTATGCAATTATCTATTAGTAAACTATTGCATTCATCCAAAGTGTAAGATAATTTCACATACTTATCTATTAGTAAACTATTGCATTCATCCAAAGTGTAAGATAATTTCACATACTTATATAAATAAACAATTACATAAATAAATTCACGTTCTTTCTATATCTATAATTGTCTTTAATTTTATTTTTTTTTGTTCGGTAAGTGTGAGGGTGAGGATATTTAGGCTGGCCCACTCCAGTGGAGGTCACAAGGCGGACCTCCTCCCCATCCACATATCCTCTTATTCAAACATATTCAACTTAGAAGACACATAGACCACATGTTACTCATGGGATTCAAACTTGGATCTCCATCGTGAGAACCATATGGCCTTGTCATTTAGGTACAACCCCTTTCACATAATTGTCTTTAATTTTAATCACAAAATAATTTATAATTTATAATTTCATAACTAAGACATAATTACTTTCTATGTACAAAATATTTTCAAACTAAAACATAACTCATTCCCTTCTAATATCACCTTTCACATCAAATTAAAACAAGATAATAAGTTTAATTCTAAGAACATTTATTTTCTAACTCAGAAAAGTAAACAAATATTCAAATCTTATTTCTAAACTATTTGTTTAGTTTATTATATTAATTCTAATCCTAACCTAGCTATGTAATAAAATATTCTTAACCACATCATATTAAAAGAATGAAGATTTAACATATAAAAGATACTTCTAAACAAAATTGTCGAATTAAAATTCTCTAATTAAATATGTATTAATTACTCTTACTATAATTCAATACCAATTATTTCTAAATATAATAAGATTCTAAACAAATCATTAAAGATTTAGTTTCTAAATAAGAAACATAAACCAATTTTTAAAACTAAAAAATGCTTATCATTTCTTTCCTTCTTATCATTTTGTTTAAAAATTAGAAAGTATACAAGTGATGATTTCTTAAAAAAATTCAATAAAAAAAACATATAATTGTACTAAATTAATTCTAATGAGAAGATTTAAATCTATATTCTAGTTTTCTATTCTATTCCCTTTCCATAGTAAAAACTATTTAAAAACTTGTCTACATATTATATTCCTCTTACTGATTATGTTTTAAGATCTACATAAAATAAAGATATAAAAAAAAAATCTTTAAAAACTTTCCTATTCCTCTAACTAAGGTGTACAACCATTATGGAAGATTCGATTAAACTTAAAGAAATTAAGTAAGCTTTCTAAAATTTTAATGATCACTTAAGAATTATGCTCATTAACAAGTCGTACTCCCTCCTAAGAGGAGTTTTCAAGAATAAAACCTAAAATCTATAATAAATTTTTTCATATCAAGAGTAACTAAGTTGTACAACCATTATGGAAGATTCCATTAAACTTAAAGAAATTAAGGAAGCTTTCTAAAATATGAATAATCACTTAAGAATTATGCCCATTAACAGACCCTCCTAAGAGGAGTTTTCAAGAATAGAATGTAAAATCTATAATGAATTTTATCATATATATATATATATATATATATATATAAGATTGACATGAAACCATGGCTAGCATATGTGGCTAGGTACATTGCATTACCAACAAAATATATGAGAACTACATACATTATAACTTCTAAGAGATGTCAATTATAATAATTACACACTTCTAGTGGATGCAAAATAAATACTTATATGGCCATGATATGCTACAACATTACTATTACAAAATCCAATACTTATATGGCTATGTAATGCCACAACAAAATGATTGCAAACATGTACTTCTATGTCTATAAAATCCCACAGCAAATCGATTGCAACATATACTTATACCGCTATGAAAGCCATAAAAATACAGTGAAAATTTAGTTACTAACATAGTCATATTAGGAATTGCCAATACATCCAAATATTTATATAGCCATGAACTAATACAAATCTGAATCAAATACTTATTCAACCATGAGTAATACATATGCTATTGAAAATATTTTATGATAATTATCCATGCAATTCAAAGATCTATATGGCTTTAATGTCATTGTCATTTAGATGTACATCTAAGTATATGTATATATGGTGTCACTATATTACAATTACCCATTAATTAAATTTAGTCAAGAATTATACATGGCTTCCATGGATGCCAAGTAAGCATTTCGAAATGAAATTGCAATGATGACTTCAAATTTACAAATGCAACTACTTTAAAACTTCTAAACGTAAAATGAAACTATTAAAGATAAAGCCCCCAATTTACACAACTTAAATCCAATCTAAACACCTTTGGGAAATTGAAACTAATGCATTTTATAAATTACTTCAATTTGAGACCCAGGGGAGAAATAACATTCAATCATAGAATTCAATTCAATAAGAAACACCAAAATAGGGAATTATATAGAATAGCTTGGGAGATTATTGGAGCCCACTATTTATTTTTATTACTATTTTTTATTTCATAGAGAGAATTAAATTGATAGATGAAGTAAAGGAATGATAACCCAAATTATACAGTTTACATGTCATGCAAATTACTCAATACTTTGGCATTCCAAATTCCTTCAAGCAAAAGACAATCTACGAAATGATCAATAAACATACATCTGATGAAATTTGTATGGAGATAATTAATTCTTAGTAGTCCCAAATCTATAATTTCTTCAAAACTATATCATAAATCAATTCTCCAAAACCCAGAACAGAAATCTCCCTCCCATCAAGCTTCCCATCCACAATTCTTCTATACCTACATAGTCAATCTTTCTAAGAATTTGAAAACATAAAGAATAGAAAAGATCATACCTAACAAATCATCTAAATGCAAACATGTGGATGTAATATATGTGCTTCTCAGAAACCACAAGTGATCAATTTTATTCATTGTCATATCAATATATTTTCTCCAATGCACCCCCCCTCACTACATACATTTCTTGATCTTTTAAAATTGAACACAACTCTTTGTCTTCCAAGAGAGAGTGACTCCTCCCTATAACTCCTTTTCTTGTAAAATAAAAAAATGTTAAAATAACTCTAAAACACAATTTACCTTTTGAATAAATAAGTATTCAACCAAAAGTTGTCAAACTATGGACTTAACAAAATAACTAATTTAATTCATTTAACTAAACACTAAACTCTAATAAAATATATTTAGTCAAAGCATTTGAATGTCACTATCCTTCTTTTGTAACATCTCCTAAAATTAACCCTACTGATTTGAAATTGAAAGCAAATATTAAAATAATATAACTAATTAATTATTGTTCAATAAAATATCATATTTAAATATATAGGTTTTAGATATGCCTTACATTCTTCCCCCTAATAATGGACTTCCTCCTAGAGGAGGAATGAATTTCCTTAACTTCAGCACATCCAACAAAAGTTAAATTTCATCAAAAGATTTTATAAAGTCGACTAGTTATTCTTTTTTGCTATTATGCAATAGTACAAAATGTGATACCTACATCACCAAATGAGGAAAATATAAAGAAATCTAGATTCAGTCACCACCCAACCATAGGATCAAGTAGGTCGAATCCACCCCTGAGCATAAAATAAATCTTCTTTACTCATTAACAATATTCAACCATTGGAATTCTATAACATCATCATTACTTATTAATCAAATTCATTGCAACATATTCTTGTTGGAATTAGGGCTGACAATAGAGAGGGGGGGTGAATCAGTTGTCTTAAAACTTTAATACTTGCTACAGTTAATTCTTCTTTACCACTTCTTAACAGATTAATGATATAAGAAAGAATCAATAACACATGAGCAGAAACACAAATAACACACTTGACACCAAGATTTTTAACATGGAAACCTGGTTAAGGGAAAAACCATGGTGGGGGTTAACCAACAAAGATTATACTCTATTAAAAGTATTACCAAAAGGGAAGGCACATGCCTTCAAGCTCATTTCTCAAAAGAGGCTCACTGCCTACAAGAATAATTACAAAAGAATTACAGATTATTTGAACTAGTGAGTAGCATCTGCCAATGCAAGAATTCAGTTCTGGTTAAGCATAGAATACTGATTTTACACACTTCATCTTCACTCTGCCCTGTTTACTATCCTTCCGTAGTCAAGACCTTAGATATTTTCTCTTTCATACTTTAATCTACCTTTTTCTCACTTACTCCATCATCACATCATTTTTCCCCCTCAAAACACTTGAATCCATTGGCTATATATATCTGCCTTAAGAAATTCAATCACCTTTTTGTCGGCATTATGAAGAACTTAACAAACAATACAATTACTCTGTTCTGTCAACTGAATCCATACAAAATATTGATGCGTACATAAAATAACACTTGCAGGTCACCATACATGTCATTCACTAACATTATATCCCATACATAACTCACCAAAACACTTCTACTAGATTCGCACAAGGATCTAACACAAGTCAGCCTATTCTTTACTAAACTATTTTGTCATATTAGGACCCGGTACTCAGATGCTCATAACTTTTAATCTATTTGTCATCAGAGGATAAAATCTTGGATTTAGATTGTCTTGACATTCCTATACACTTCCTTAGATTCACAACACATGATGATTAACTAGAGAGATCCACTGACCAAAATACTGAACTCCGTCATAGACCCTATTCATGTCTATCTGGACTAGACAAATCTTGGAACTGACTTCTGGTATGATTTGATACTGCACTGTGGATGTGTGGAATGGACTTAGTTGCCATCAATGATAGCACATGACATGCCTTGCAGTGACTCTTACCAACAATCTCCCCCTTTGGCATTGATGGCAACACTTAGTAAAAAATGACTAAGTGTCATGACTAACTCCCCCTACTGAGTACACTTATATATTCTTCCACTGCTCCCCTTTGATGGATTCTTCATTTTCTTTCATTTTTCACTATCTCTCACTCCCCCTTTGACATCAATGGCAAAGGGTGGGATCCGCAAACCAAAATCTACATAGGAAATATATATACAAGGCCACATAAGTACAAATAATCCATGTATTATATTTACAAAAACTTGAGAATATCTGCAAAACTATTTTTCAGCTACACAAATTTAGAGGCCCAACTTCTTTTCATGCCATCCAAAATTAAGATGTGTCCACTTAGCAGGAATGCCTATGTTTCTGCCTTCTTTAGATCTGAAGGATCACTTGTCCGGACTGCAACTTGAGCTTCTGATAAAGTAGTAAACATTGTTTCTAACTTGGGGCCAATCAATCCCCAGAGCTCACACATTCTCTCCACAATATTGCTCTTTTCTTTAACAATCTGCTTTATTTCATCAGTCAAGCTGATTGTTTGACACTCCCGACTTATCAGAGAAACTGTTAGAGGATCAAAATTTTGAGATAGATTCAACAATCTTTGTTCCCACTCCATTATCTTCTTCTCAATATCCTCAATAACTGTGGACTGAGATAGACAAAATTTGTATACATCACCTCCATCATTAAGAGCATTTTGAATACTCTTTATACTGATATCAAGTATCTTTCTATCATTCCCTATTAGGTCCTATAGCTCACTAAATCTCTTATCCAAAAATTCACTCTAAATTTTAATCTCTGCTAACTTCTCAAAGGACTCAATGTGTGTACTTACAGAATTTACAAGGCTCTTCAGATTTCTAGAGGGAGAGTTAGATGGATTCTTCTGGAAAGTTGGCATTATCTTCTCCAATGTACCAGGTGCAAGGCCTAACAGCTCACTGTTATCTATGTGAGATTTCAATATCTTTTCTCTTGCCTTGGCTTGTGTAAAAGATGTTATCTTCATCATTTGGACTAGAGGGAGAGTATCCAGGTTGATTGGTCCTTGAATCAGTTCTGGTTCATCAAAATCTAGCATCTCTTTACTCAGGAAACTCTTCACTACATTTGCAGTGTCTCTTGCCACAATTTCTGGACCACCTTCCTTTCCTTGAGTTTTCTCAGTGTTAGTATCAGGACTATTTTGTTTGGGTGCATCAACATTTGCACCATCTTCTTCTCCTTTATCTTCCTTACCCTTGACCTTTTCTACTTCTTTGCCCTTAGCTTTTTCTAATTCATGCTGTATATTCTTCAATGAATTATTTTCAATTTGATCATCTAATTCAATATTCATCACTGTGTCTCCTTTGGATTGATCCAGAGGAGTTTAAATACCTCCTGCATCATTAGATTCATCTATCTTCTTTTCATCTTCCGTAGTTTGCTTCTTATTGGTCTTCAATTCTTCAACATCTAGAATTGAGGAGTCAATTTCATCAACAATCTCTTCCTCAACAATAGGAAGATTGTGTCTTTTCAATGTATTCAGGAGAATATCCTGAGTATCTTTGACTAACTCATCTGTTTCACCAAGCATGAGTTTATTCATTATTTTCTTGCTCCTAAATTCATCCTTCACTTCCTTGAATAGCATGTTCATCTGATCTGGAGTAATCTGAGGTCACAAATTTATCAACACATGCTCCCTAATTTCAATGTCTTTACCTTTTGTATTTTCTTTTCTTAACTCCAAAATATCGGCTATACTTCTTGGAATTTCAGAAGTTATTTCAATCAAAGCCTTATTGTAGATGCTCAAATATTTGACAGTTGCTTCCTCTAGGACCCTCTTATCAGTATCACTATAATAATCAAAGAATCAAGTCATTGGCCTTAAATTCCCATCTATAGTGACTGATTTGATGATGTCATCCATAGAGAGAGTAGGCTTTTTAACAAATATTTCAGTCTTTTGCCTCATGTTTCCCATTTTGCTTCCGGAGGGTTTTTCCTTAGTTACCTTGGCTATATTTGTACCTAAGGCCTTCAACTCTTTGATCTCAATGTCAGAATCAGTTTCTTCTTCATCATTTTCCATGCTTTTATATGTTTGAGTGGCCTTAGTTTTCACTCTTTTCCCTTCTTTTCTAGATGATTTTCCTTCCAATTTCTTAGGATTTGCAAGTTTTGGGGAAACAGGGGTAGTAATAGAGCTTCTCGTAGTCCTTGATGTGGAAGAGGATTCTACTAGAGCACTTCCTTGTTTCTTATCCTACTTCTCCTTCTTTTCCTTTTTAGTTCTTTCCCTGAATTGACTCACAACTTGCTTTGTGAGGCCTAGATTCTTAGCCAACTACTCAACTTCTTTTCTTTCCTTTTGGTTTCAGGTTTTCTAAGCTCGTCATGTAGTTTCAGGCTTAGCTCCTCATATGTCCCAAATATTTCAACTGTTGTGTCCTTTGGCTTGCTCAAAAGGTGTTGAGCATACATATTCAAATTTTTCTCATCTACTTCATACCCCATAGGCATGATCCAAATAGTTCTAGGTTCTACTACTTCCATTAAGCATTGATCACTATCCACCATGAAACATATTTCATTCTTGTACTTCTCAACAATTGATTTAGAGATTCTTTCCCTTGAATGCATCATACTCTGAAAGTTCTTGAAGTATCCCTAGATTGCAGTTTTCTATTCTTTATAGTCACCAATGTTGTATAGGTGATCTCTGATATTAATAGCAACTGGCTCATCATTAGTCCAGTGCACACCTTTTAGTCTAGGTATTTCATTCATAAAGTAGAAGAACAAACATAGAACCAATGTACCATATTTAAACGTATTTTTATTATCTTTCTTGATTTTGTTCAAGTTCTCAATTAGTTGGTTCTATAATAATTCACACAAATCATAATATGCATTTTCCTTTAACATTTTGTATGTAGCATATATGGATGTTCTGGAAATAGACTTCTCCCTGCTAGAATGATAAATTTTGTATCCAATTACCATTGAAGCAAACTTGACATCCAGATCAATAATATCATTGATAGTCATTACCCTTTTGTTGAATTTGGCACCAGTTGCATCAATTATAGTCTGGTTCTTTACAGATTTTAGCATGGTTAAACCACTGGCTGAATTCAACCTAGTCACAATCCTATTAGCATTCTTTGTAATTTTGAATGTTTTCAACAACCACAAAAACTCATCATGCATTTGGCTTAAAACATACCGGACCCACTCATCTTCATCGAATGTTGGAAACCCCATAATCTAAATGAAATATTTATCATGAAGTGCCTTATACTCGGGTTTAAGGTCATGATTTTCATCCCTAAGATGACTCTCAAACAAATCTGCATACCTTGAGTCCCTAAATTCATCTATGTTTGCATAAATATAAACCCTAATATCTTCAACATGCAGCATACCATATGGAACACTTGAAAATGCACCTAATGGGCTGACTTCTACTGATTTGTGTGGATGCTTTTTAAATTTGGGTTGAGGCCTTTTAGTAATGTCAACAACCAAAGGTGTAGCCAATGCAAAAGATTGCAGGTTCAATGATTCATAGATAAATACCTTTTTCACGAAATTAGGGTTGGTGGATAAATTCACTGGTCGCACTTCAAATCCTTGAAATTTCTACTTAGACACTATTCTTCTTGCTCTCTTCGACTGCAAATTGATTCAAATGAAGAGTGAATGACCTTTTTTATACTCTGCAAAACCTAATTTTCCTTTGTAATAAATGCTCTTCCCTAACACATCCAGTTACACTATTTCTACATGTAGTCAATCCTCAATTTCTCTACAGTTAGTCACATTTGCTTCTTTTCTTTCAAAAGTTTCTTCAATAGCTATGTAACAAGCTACTTAAGCTTCATTAATTGTGCCAGATTCAAGAACCTACTTACTAGCTGGGGGAATTTGATCTTCATTGCAGCTCCCCTTGAGCCAAAGCTCCTAATTTAATTCCCAAAGGAATTGTCAGTACTGGATTCCAGTGCAGACCCATTGTCAACGTTCATTTCACTTTTCTTTACCCATGTTTTATTCATCTCATTTTGGATCTTATTTACATCATTTTTTCCCTTGCCTTTGTCTTGTTTCTACTCATCTAGTTTTTTGTTTACCGGATCTCTTCTTTCATTGTTCCTACTCCAAAATCTTGCAATATGACCAAATCAGTTACAATTGAAGCACACAACATTTCTATGCCCATTTGATTGATTTCCTCTTGTTTTGTACTGATTAGCTATATGTCCAAGTCTATTGCATGCAAATCATTTGTCATTGAAAGAATTGCCATTTTCTCTTTTGTCAAAGTCATTCATAATCATACTTCTACAATCATTGGATCTGTGACCATACCTTTTACACTTGAAGCATTGACCGGAGAAGGATGGACCACGTTGATTTCTTTTTCACTGAGTAGCTCTATGACTAAATTTGTTACAATTGAAACAATTTCCATTGAATGATGGATATCTTTAAACATTAGGCTATCTTACCAGAGGTCTTCTAAGTCTATTTCTCCTATTCCTTGGTTGAAAATTTCTTTGTCCAAATCTAGAGTTTTCACCTTTCTCATATCCAAGACCATGCTTGTCATCAGCCTTCTTCTGACTTTCAAGAAGTGTTTCATGTTTAGCTGAGCTTATCTTGAACTTCTCTTTGTATTCATTTGTAACTTCTAGGTCATGTCTGAGAATGACAATTTGTCTTTCAAATTCTCTCTCATTATCTTTGATTTCTTGTAGTTTAGACTCTAGATGGCCAGCTATTCCATCCAATCTACAACATTCTTTAGTTCTTTCTTTTAAAATTTGATTAAGATCTTCTTTAGTTTTCTTCCTATCCTCAATTTCCTTGGTTAGCCTCATCACCCTGGATTCCATCTCATGTTTTAGGACAACAACTTATTTAGCTAACTTCTCACATTCCATTGTCTTCTCTTTCAGGGCCTTATCCTTGTTATTTTCTTCATTATGATTTCCTAGTTGAAGAAGTTGCTTCTTCCTCTTTTCATTGGATTTGCTTAATTTTTCTTTTAAAGCCTTAATGAAGTCTTCAACATCTTTAAGGTTCTCTTGTAGTTCTTTGACTTCTACTCTAGATTGATCAAGATCTTCTAAAGAAAGTTTAAGTTGTTCCTAGAGTTTGTATTCATCCATTTTATTTCCTTCTCAGGTCTTCCTCAAGCTGTTAAACTTTTTCAAAGGAACCTTACTCTGATACCAATTGTTGGAATTAGGGCTGACAACTGAGAGAGGGGGTGAATCAATTGTCTTAAAAATTTAATACTTGCTGCAGTTAATTCTTCTTTACCACTTCTTAATAGATTAATGATATAAGCAAGAATCAATAACACATGAGCAGAAACACAAATAATGCACTTGACACCAAGATTTATAAAGTGGAAACCTGGTTAAGGGAAAAACTATAGTGGGGGTTAACCCACAAAGATTATACTCTATTAAAAGTATTACAAAAGGGGACACATGCCTTTGGGCTCACTGCCCAGAGCTCACTACTCAAAAGAGGCTCATTGCCTACAAGAATGATTACAAAATAATTACAGATTGTTTGAACTAATGAGTAGCATCTGCCAATGCAAGAATTCAGTTCTGGTTGAGCACAGAATACTGATTTTACACACTTCATCTTCACTTTGCCCTATTTACTATCGTTCCATAGTCTGGACCTTATATATTTTCTCTTTCATAATTTAATATGCCTTTTTCACACTTACTCCATCATCGTATCATTCTTCCCCCTCAAAACACTTGAATCCAATGGCTATATATATATATATATATTACACAAATATTAATGTGTACCAGAAATAACACTTGCAGGTCACCATACATGTCGGCCACTAACATTATATCCCATACACAACTCACCAAAACATTTATACTAGATCCATACAAGGATCTAACACAAGTCAGCCTATTGTTTACTGAAATGTTATGTCATATTAGGACCCAGTACTCAGATGCTCATAACTTTTAATCCCTTTGTCACCAAAGGCTGAATTATTGGATTTAGATTGTACTGACATTCCTATAAACTCCCTCAGATTCACAACACACAATGATTAACTGAAGAGATCTGCTGACCAAAATACTGAACTTCGCCATATACCCTATTCCTGTCTATCCAGACTAGACAAATCTTGGAACTAACTTCTAGTATGATTTGATACTACACTGTGAATGTGTGGAATGGACATAGTTGCCATCAATGACAACACATGACATGCTTTGCAGTGTCTCTTGCCAACAATTCTTTCATAACTACTCTTAACATTTAAACATCACATATATCAATTCTATACATAATACATCAAGTATACTTCCAATGAGGATGATTAGTGCCAAATTGAACCATAGTGCCACAAAATAGATCTTACAATTACACAATAAAAATTCCCCAGGCCATCTACTCCCCTATACAACCTGCTAGAGTAAGCTACACAATTCACTTTACTCCACACAAACCAACAACAACAAATACTAATAAAGCCTCCAAATTAAGAAATTTTCACTAAGTAAAATTTTTGAATAAAATCAATAAATAAAACAAATTAAATATAAGAAAACAACAACTCAAATCAAAATCAAAACCCTTAATAAAATAGTCCTCAAAGGACAATTTTCAAGTTCAAAACAACCAAATATCTTAAAGAAACTTTAAAATTGTTGGCTCAAAACAACAAGGAAGAAAAATAACAAAATAAAGTTTTCAAAAATTTTCATAAGAATTTACATCACAACTCACCACGTGACTTCAAATGAGCCACCTAAGGGGAGGAGGGGAATGTGGTGGTCTCAAACCACATGGAGCTCCAACATATACCATGAATGAAATTTTTGCAATCGTGAACATTCAACAATTATGAATAATCACAGTTTAGAAAACTCCCTTTTTCACAATGTAGCTCCCTTAACACAATAGTAGCTCCCATATATCATGTGTAGCTCCCATATCACACAACTCATACAACACCATTTCATCAACCAAACCTCCATCACAACACCAACACCAACACCATAAATAGCCCCAAAGGGCATAGGTCCCTATAGCTCCCTTATCATAACTCCCAATTCACGACCAACCACAACATCAACACCATGAATAGCCCCAAAGGGCATAAGTCCCTATAGCTCCCTAACTGTAGCTCCCAAATCACAACCAACCACAACACCAACACCAACACAATGAATATCCCCAACAGGCATAAGTCCCTATAGCTACCTAATTGTAGCTCCCAAATCACAACCAACCACAACACCAACACCAACACTATGAATATCCCCAAAGGGCATAAGTCCCTATAGCTCCCTAATTGTAGCTCCCAAATCACAACAAACCACAAAACCAACACCAACACCATCAATAGCCCCAAAGCACATAAGTCCCTGTAGCTCCCTAACTGTAGCTCATATAACACCAATAGCCACAACACCATCACCATACACACAAGTTTGTTAGTTTCATCACAAAATAAGGTGAAAAATATACATGCTTGATAGAAATCACTAATTATCATTACAAAAACTTATTATTCCAAGAATACATCCATGAGCACATGTATATATGTTGAAAATGATTTGCTAGATATTCATTCCATATAGTTAATCAATCAAAATTTTACCTCCACTTACCATGGTGAGATAAAAAAATAGGTTTACGTTACTAACACTTTTACCCCAAAGCTCCCAAGTGTTGCAACCTGGTGCTCTAATACCTATGTAATGCCTACCAATAAAATTATCAGAAAATAACAATAAATAATTAAAATTAGTAAGGATTAATGATGACAGATGATAATTTACTATATATGAATAATAAAACATCAAATTCATTATGAAGAAATTTCATGATACAAATGCTTCTTATACAATTATTCACATTTACAATAAATGTCATAAGAACATCTTTTTGCAAGGTGGAAACACTTTCTTAGCTTCAGTATTCTTGCTTAGTTACTAGATATGAATCTGCACACTAAATGTAAACATTAGTTCCACAACCTCAATCAATAATCATATCAAAAAGCAATATACAAGCCTAAAGGCCCTAAGGGGCCAACCTAATGTCTCAGGGGATTATGATGGCCTTGCCTATGTATGCATAGCATAGAGAATTTGTAGTTCGGGACATTGAACTTACAATCACAAGATGGTACCGAAACAAATCTAAACCTCTAAGATGATATCGACATCTTCTCAATATTAGATACACATTCACATTACAATCCACACTTGAGAATAGAAGAATATTAAGGTTTACTTTCTCATTCTCATAAAACTTCACAAAACATCTTTTCAAACTAGTATACAAGTTACTACTATGCTTAACTAATCATGCAAGACTAACATTAGATCTTTTTTCAATGTAAACAATACTTATTTCTCCAAGATAATATAGTAACCAAACATAGTATAAGCTTTAAGGAACAAGCATGAAAATATTAGAAAATATATATTTCTTTCTCGACAATCCTGAATAATTCAATCTTGTTGCACCTTATTTATTAATATTCCTAAATATATTAGCATGAATAAATAGTCTCATTGATAGTTTGATAATAAAAAGGACACTACTTCTTACCTAATGTCAATACCATAATGAAATTATTAATTAAACAAATGAAACACATTACTAAATCATGTCTAATAGATTTGATTCTCTATCTATAACATTAGTCTAAAAGATAAAGTCTTTATTTTATTTTTTTTCAATGAAAGGATTTCCATGAGAGAATAAAGAGCCAAATTTATTCATAATAGTTATCCACTCAATAAGTTAGATACAATGGTTAAATTTAAGCCTATCATAACGGGAACCCAAATAAATCTCAAAGTAATAAAAGAGAGCATAATCTAAAGCATCATTTATGAATCTAATGGATTCGTTCTAGATTTCACATAATTTCACTTGAAAATTTTCACATTTGAATGTCTCATATTTATACTTAACAATAACTTAAGACTATTAAATATCCAAGAAAATTTTAAAACTAAAGAGCTACTATTTTCAAAACAAAATACATTTTCTTCATTATCATGAAATTTTGATAACTAAAAGAATATGTCTATGACCATAAGATTAGTGTATGATTACTAATAGAAAGGATATATCTAACAAAAGTAACTTTAAACTTACTCATTAACTCCATAATAGAAACATTATACTCTTCCTAAATATTGCACCGGATTAAACTATACACCATTATCCAAGAGAAATTAGTAACTACATATCAGTAAAAATACAATCATCTTATATTTGAATACCATGATTCCGTACTTTTCTAAACCAATTTTCTCTTCCAAGTATTATGCAATTATCTATTAGTAAACTATTGCATTCATCTAGAGTATAAGATAATTTCACATATTTATATAAATAAACAATTACATAAATAAATTTACATTCTTTTTATATCTATAATAGTCTTTGATTTTAATCACAAAATAATTTCAAATTTATAATTTTATAACTAAGACATAATTACGTTTTATGTACAAAATATTTTCAAATTAAAACATAACTCACTCCCTTCTAATATCAGCTTTTACATCAAATTAAAACAAGATAATACTTAATTCTAAGATCATTTATTTTCTGATCTATTTTCTAACTAGAAAAGTAAACAAATATTCAAATCTTATTTCTAAACTTTCTGTGTAGTTTATTATATTAATTCTAATCCTAACTTGGCTATGTGATAAAATATTCTTAACCACATCATATTAAAAGAATGAAGATTTAACATATAAAAGATACTTCTAAACAAAATTATCAAATTAAAATTCTCTAATTAAATATGTATTAATTACTCTTACTAAATAATTCAATACCAATTATTTCTAAATATAATAAGATTCTAAACAAATCATTAAAGATTTAGTTTCTAAGTAAGAAACATAAACCAATTTCTAAAACTAAAAAATGCTTATCATTTTGTTTAAAAATTAGAAGGTATACAAGTGAGGATTTCCTAAAAAAAATTCAATAAAAAAAGCTTATATAATTATAATAGATTAATTCTAATGAGAAGATTTGAATTGCCATAGTAAAAACTATTTATAAACTTGTGTACATACATACTTCTAAACAAAATTATCAAATTAAAATTCTCTAATCAAATATGTATTAATTACTCTTACTAAATAAGTCAATACCAATTATTTATAAATATAATAAGATTCTAAACAAATCATTAAAGATTTAGTTTCTAAATAAGAAACATAAACCAATTTCTAAAACTAAAAAATGCTTATCATTTTGTTAAAAAATTAGAAGGTATACAAGTGAGGATTTCGTAAAAAAAATTCAATAAAAAAAGCTTATATAATTATAATAGATTAATTCTAATGAGAAGATTTAAATTGCCATAGTAAAAACTATTTATAAACTTGTGTACATACATGTTGAGAGATATCTTCTCAAGGTTTCAGTGCTCTTTGCATTTTTCATGGATTTTGTGATTTTTTCCAAATTTTTTTCCTTCAATTTTTTTTGTTTTTTATTTTTATTTTTTTCCAATTTCGATTTTGGATTTTTTTTTGTTGTGATTGTAAATGCCTCTTGGCATAATTATATTCCTCTTACTAATTATGATTTTGGATGTTTTATGCTACTTTGCTGGTTCTCATTCCTAAAAAGGAAGATGCTAATAGGCTTGAATTCTTTAGACCTATTGCGCTCTGTAATGTGGTGTACAAGATTATTACGAAATTGATTGCTGAGAGGCTTAAATAGTGCTTGCCCGTTGAAATTTCTGAGGTGCAAGGAGGCTTTGTGGCAGGCCGGCAAATTCTGGATGGGGTGGTTGTAGCCTCTGAGGTCATTCATTCAATCGCGACTTCTTCGGAACGGTCTATGTTCATCAAGTTGGATATAGCCAAAGCTTACGACAGAGTTAAATGGAGTTTTCTTTAGAAGATTATGTTGGACTTTGGTTTTTCTTCAGATTGGGTGAGTTGGACTCTGAGTTGTGTGACTTCCTCCTCCTTTTCGGTTATTGTGAATGGTGAACCCTTAGAGCCTTTTGGTGCTACTAGGGGCCTTCGTCAGGGGGACCTGCTCTCTCCTTATCTGTTTATCATTATGGTAAAGGGGCTGAGTCACTTTCTTAAATGTAAGGTCTCCCAAGGCTTGATTCATGGCTGGCAGTGGGGCTTGGTTCCGCCAACGATTTCCCATCTCCAGTTTGTGGATGATACTTCTCTTATGGGGTTGGCTCGTATTCGAGAAGCTAAATCTTTTAGGCAAGCTTTGGATATCTACCTTGCTGCTTCGGGTCAAAAAGTCAATGAGCAAAAGTCTTCTATTCTCTTTTTTAATACACCTCAAGCTATCCAACGGCGGATTGCAGCTATTTTGCAGTTTCAAATTGGGTCTCTTCCCTTTGTCTATTTGGGTATTCCTCTGGCTGTTGGGCGTCAGCCTAGGTCCTCCTGGTAGATGTTGCTTGACAAGCTGAGGTGGAAGGTAACTCATTGGACTCATCAATGGTTATCTACAGCTGCTAGAGTGACTCTTCTCAAGTCAGTTATCCAGGCCCTTCCTATCTACAGATGCTTTGTTCAAGTGGCCCCTATGTATTTCCTTAGGGCTTTTGATGCCCTCTCTCGTCAATTCCTTTGGAGTGGTAACTTACTATCTACTAAGTGGAGCCTTGTTAAGTAGGATTTTGTGTGTAGACCAAAGCAGAAGGGTGGTCTTGGTTTACGCTCTGCTATTTTGAATGGGCAAGTTCTTGCTACTAAGCTTTACTGGAGATGGTGTACCAATCAACATCAGTTATGGGCCCATATTCTCACCCATAAGTATCTTAGGGGTGTTGCTTCTTGTGAAGTCCCTCGCTATCCTCTAGAGGGGAGTGGTTCTATGATTTGGCACACTTTGAAAGCTAGGGCTCAATTGATTACGTGTGCGCTTTTGTGGATCTGTCATTCAGGGTCATAGACTCTTTTTTGGTTAGATTCTTGGGATGGCCACCCACCTATTCTCTCTTCTCTTCCTCACCTCCAGTCACTTTTTGAGGTTTTTACTGCGGCTGGCTGGAATACCGTTGATCATTATAAATTTGCACAATATTGTGGTGTGAGCTTGCTCATCTTTTGGCTTCCCATGCTTGTAATTCTTTGAAGGGACCCGATGTCTTGGCTTGGGATGGTCCTGATTTATCTACGAAGTACTTTGTGTCTGCTGGTTATAAGCAGCTTGGTAGGCAGTTATTTGGGGCTATTGAGGTCCCTTGGTGGAAGCATGTCTGGCACAAGTTGTCATGGCCCAAATGCAATTTTTTCTTGTGGCTTGTTGCTCATAACCGGTGCCTTACTTGGGATAATTTGTGTAAGTGTGGTTTCCAAGGCCCTTCTATGTGTGTTTTGTGTCATAACTATGAGGAGAGTGTCTCTCATCTCTTCTTCCAATGTTCCTATGCTAGGGAGATTTGGCATTTTTGGTGGAGGGTGTGGAATATGCCTTGTTGGCATGTCTCCTCCCTGGCTGAGTTTGTGGATCGGTGGGGCAAGGCCCCTGTTTCTACTTCCTTTCTTTAGGTTGCTTAGGCTATTGGCCCCTCCTTTATTATGTGGAACCTTTGGTTGGAGCAGAATCATCAAATTTTTTAGGAGGTGATGTTGGTGGCTTCTTGCTTGTGGTGGAAAATTCTACATTCTTTGGGGGAAACTGTTGCAGCTAAGTGTGATCTTACGACATCAGTGGACCCTTGTGATATTGATTGTTGTCACCGTCTTCATCTTCCACCTCTGCAATGTCAGCTCATGTGCAACAAATGTAGACATCCTACCCTGAAGGTGAATAGGGAGACGAGATGGTCTCCTCCACCTCAGGGTACTCTAAAAATCAACATGGATGGCTCTTCTCGTGGAAACCCTGGTCATGCTAGAATTGGTGGTGTTGGTCGGGATAGCTTTGGAGAAGTTCAGTTTATCTTCTCTGTTTATAAGGGTCTTCATACTAATAATCTTATGGAGGCTCAGGCTATTTTAATGGTTGTGGAGCATGGAAGTCAATTGGGGTGGCGAAGGATCATATGTGAGTCTGATTCCCAGGTTGTGGTGAACTTGTTGAATAGGAGGCAGTTAGATAATGTCAGTTGGCATTTGGCTTTGATTGTTGGCCAGATTCTTAACCTCTGTGCTTCATTGGAGTATGTTACTTTTACTCATATTCCTAGAGAATGGAATAGTGTTGCTGATTGTTTGGCTAAATGGGCTTCTGAACATATTCATGATTGCAATTTGATGGACCGCGGCTGTATAACCCCGGATCTGTCTCAACATCTGGCTCACTTAGTGGAGCTTGATAGGGCTTTGTAATTTTATTGCTTTGTTCTTCTTCTTGTTTTAATAAATTTTAACCCCTCCTTTATGTTAAGATATACTGAGGCCGATTATTTTACCACCCTTATTTTGATTGTTATGCATTTCAGTTGATGACATTATCAGACTTTTAGTGACTATGGTTTCATTATGTAGACTTGATTTTTATCTCCTAATTATGATAGGACATTGATTAGACTTATGTGATTTGATTTGATCAGATTTGGTGCTATTTTGTGATTCGACATATGAGATATATATGTGATGATGTTTTGTGATAAGATTTTAGTTATTTATGTGATGTGGACTATTTGACATGAGAATGAAAAATGCAGTTTAATTTAGAATTATGTATTGGTGATTATTGTTGAATTCAATTGCGTATATTTAATTCCAGTTGCTTCGGCTATGATTTTTCATGATATGATTGACACTTGATCGAGATGTGTAGGTTTTACATTCCCTAGCCACGAGAAATTGGAGGTAGAATTCACACTATGTTATCCCCTATGAAACCGATCCATTCCCAAGAGGGATAAGGATCACGTTTGAATTTGAATGTTGATTTAAGTGCTTGATTTAATTTTATGATTTTGGCCTTAGTACCCTTTGTTTAAGATTAATTAATAATTAGTGTTGTATAAACTTTACTTGATTTACACCAGTTGGTATTTATTTATTTTGTTGAGGCCATTTAAAAGTGGATTTTTAACCCCCTTTATGAACCCTAGTGTCCCAAAAGTTACCCTAGGTGGTTACCCATGAGTCTAGGGTCAACTTGGACTATCTAACCCTAGAATTAACTCACTTTTGGTCACTCTAAACTATGGTTTAGTCAAAGTGACGAAAAGTTGAAATAAGGGAAGGTGGGAGATGAGTCATGCCTTGGGAAAGATTCATCTCCCTTCCCAAAGTTTGGGAACCCTTTCCCAAGGAAGACTTGAGAGGTCTCCAAGACTCCCAATTGTGTGGGAGCTTCCTCCAAGACTCTCACACACGTGTGAGAGCATCTTGGAGGGAGATGGCTCTTTGAGAGAATAAGAAGATGCCATATGGCATCCCTTATCCTCTTGGAGGGTTGAGTGGGAGTGCCACCTCACCACTTGTCCTCTCACACGTGTGTGAGAGCACAAGTGGATAAGGTGAGGATTGAGATGGAATGAGAGGATGACACTTGTCATCCTCACACTTCCTCTCCCTTGCAAGTGGCATTGAAGGAGGAAGGAGAAGGTGACAATTGTCACCTTCTCATTCCTAAAGGCCAAATTGATGGCCTATAATATCTCCTCTTGTTGAGAATTGTGGGGTTCTTGCAATTTTAATTTTTTTTCTTGTTATTTTAGAGAGTTAGAGGAATTTCTTGAAGATTGGAAGGTTTGGGAAGGCTTGGAGCTCTTCACCAAATGTGCTTCCATTATAGGGCTTTGAAGGTAAGCCTCTTAAACTTGTTTTCTCACCTTTGCTTTAAATGTATGGTGTTTTAGTTTTTGGTTGTTTTGTTGTTGCATTGTTTTTGTTGGGATGGGAGTATGGTGAGAGCAACCTCCAATGGAGGTAATGCTCAACTTGTTTGGGTAGGGGAAAGGAACCTCCTTGAGGTCACTTCCACATATTGTATTTATGCCTTGAGGGATTTTATTTGTTGAGAAGATGATTGAATGGAAAGAGTGCCATGGAGATTATTCGTAATTTTTGTGGAGAGTGGTATTTTTTTAGAGATTTTGGCTTGAGGCCATGAGCTTGATATTTATCATTTGGGAGCCCTTTGAAGTTGAGGGGTCCATTCCCTACCCTCATCAAACTCATTTTTATGAGTTGAATTTTGTGTTAAACCTATGGGTTGTTTTGTGTTGTTGTGTTTGACATTTTTGTTGTGGTTTGTTTCACCTGTGTGAATCCGTACTGATGCAGGAACTTCCGGAGGTCATAACTTTTGACTTGGATGTGGGTTTTCTACAAAATTTTATAGGTGGATGCATTATGAGGTGGCTAGTGGTTTCCCAACCCACCCTAGTCGGTTGGACCTAGTCTTGGCACTTTTTCGAGGCTTGAAACTTTCATCTTGGCCCTCAAAATGGCAAATTAGTGTTTTTTTCTAGTTTTTTAAAAAGTTGCTTTTTTTAATAACTCGAAACTCATGTTTCAAAGTTACGATGTTAGTTGGTTTTTCGTCCTACCTTAGCTTTATGAGTTTTTTGGGAAAAATTTGGATTCTCAAGATATGATTGTAAAATTACCTAAAATGCAAAAATCTAACAATTGTCAAAATCTGCCAAAAAAGGTAATTTTTTGTTTTTCTTTTGTTTTCTTAGATATAAGAGAGTTTTCTCTCATTGTAGCGGCAGAGTTGATGAATAGAAGTTTTGTTATGTTTTAGCTTCCAAATCTTTGTCTCTCATGTTTAATGGCACAATTCTGTTGAGTGTATGTTGTGTGCTACATCATTTGGTATTAGAGCAGGAAGATGGCTGGGAGAGGAAGAGGAAGAGGTGGTCTTGCCCAGATGCATAGAAAAATGTAAAATCTATAAAGGCAAATAGCAAAACTTACAACACAGATGGAAAATGAAAGACTGGGTAGAGGAGGAGACAAATCTGATGAAGAGATAGGTTAAGGAGGTGCAAATCGAGATACAGAACATGAAGAAGAAGAATTAGAAGGCATGAGTTTTGAAGAGAGGATGCTCAGGGCCTTAGAAGAAAAAAATGAAGGGATCAAGGTAGATGTTTCAGATTATGCAAGTAGTCTTAAACAAGAGGAGTTGATAGACTGGTTGAATGGCATGAGAAATTTTTTTGAATGGAAATCCATGACAGAGGAGAAGAAGGTAAAATTCGCATGCACCAAATTAAAGGGTCATGCAATGATTTGGTGGGATCATCTTCAAAAGGAATGAACAAGGAAAGGCAGGGATAAGATCAGGACATGGAATAAAATGGAGAAGAAGTTGAGAGAAAAAATTTTGCCCATAGATTATGTGCAAACCTTTTTCGTAGGTTTCAAAATTTAAAGCAGAACCTCTCTTCTGTGCAAGATTATACAAATGAGTTTTATACACTATCTATACATATAGAGCATCAAGAAACTGATGAACAGATGGCTGCTAGATATGTGAATAGCCTAAAATTTTCTATTCAAGATGAATTGAGCACGCATCGACTCAACAATATGGAAGAGGCTTGCCAATTGGCTCTAAAGGTTGAAGAAAAACAAAACAGACAGTACCATCAGAGGAATAGAGGAGGAAGAATGGGTACATCAACCCCATTTCGAGGAGGTTCAAATTATGGCAGGGGAGAGTCATCCCATGGTTTGGAAAAAAAAGTAGACACTCGACAAGATCCTTCGAATCAAGAACGCGGAAGGGGATTTCAAAGAGGTAGAGGTTATGGTAGCGGTAGAGGATGGGAAAACCAGAGAAGGCCTTTCACTTGTTTCAGATGTGGAGAAGAAGGTCATAGGGCATTTGAATGCTCAAATTATAACATGCAAGAAAGAAATCAAGGAGGACAACCTAGGGTGGACATGATTCAAATGCAGCATGAAGTGGAAGGGATAGAACTGGAGGTTCCACCAGATGTGGGAGAAAGTCTCATGATGAGAAGAGCAATGGTGATTCTAGAGAAGGAGAAAATACAAGCCAAAAGTTTTGATGGTTCATGGCTTCGAACCAATATCTTCAGAACTAGATGCACTTTGGGTGGCAAGGTATGTCAAGTCATTGTTGATGGAGGTAGTTGTGAAAATATGGTTTCTAAAGAAATGGTAGAAAAATTGAATTTACACTATGAAAAACATCCTCATCCGTATCGCATTGCATGGTTTAAAAATGGAAATGAAGTCACTGTTGATAAAAGATGCCTAATTAAGTTTAGCATAGGGAAGATTTATCAGGATGAGATATGGTGTGATGTTGTCCCAATGGATGCATGTCATGTGTTATTGGGAAGGCCATGGCAGTATGATAGAAAAGTTATGCATGATGGAGAGAAAAACACATACACCTTTTGGAAAGATGGCGCTAAGGTGATTTATTGCCTCTCAAGGATGAAGGAAAAGGTGAGACCATGTTGTCTGAAAGAGATCTTGTTAAAGAAATGAAGGTGACAGGGTGTTGCTATGCATTAGTAGTGAAGAAAGGTGAAGAGGAAGACATTTCAGTTCCCCCAGAAGTAGCCAAGCTATTGAAAGAATTTGTTGATGTTTTACCTAATGAATTGCCTAATGGTCTACTGCCAAAGAGAGATATTCAGCATCATATTGTTTTGATTCCAAGAGCAACTCTACCCAACCAAGCAGCTTATAGGATGAATCCAACACAACATGCAGAGATGAATAAGCAAGTAACAGAACTCATAAGTAAAGGTGTGGTGAGAGAGAGCATGAGCCCATGTGCTATACCTGCATTGTTAACCCCAAAAAAAGATGGAACATGGAGGATGTGCACTGATAGCAGAGCAATTAATAAGATTACCATTAAGTATTGGTTTCCTATACCTCGTATGGAGGACATGATGGATGTCCTTGCAGGGGCTAAATATTTCAGCAAGATTGACCTACGAAGTGGCTACCACCAAATCCGGATTCGAGAAGGGGATGAGTGGAAGACAGCCTTTAAGACTGGAGATAGATTATATGAGTGGATGGTTATGCCATTCAAGTTTTCAAATGCACCTAGCACATTTATGAGATTGATGAACACTATACTACGCCCTTACATTGGTAAGTTTGTGGTAGTTTATTTTGATGATATTTTAGTATTTAGTAACAGCAAAGAAGAGCACCTACAACACTTGAGGATCATCTTTGGTGTGTTAAGGAAGGAGGGGCTCTATGCCAATTTGAAAAAGTGTAGGTTCATGCAGGACAGTTTGGTTTTTTTAGGCTTTGTCATTTGTAAAGATGGTGTCAGAATGGATCCAGAAAGGTCAGGGCAATTCTAGAATGGCCTAGTCCAAGTAGCATCACAACGGTAAAAATTTTTCATGGCTTGGCAACTTTCTATCGAAAGTTCATTTGAAATTTCAGTAGTACTATAGCTCCTATAACAGATTGCACCAAAGGGAGGGAGTTTGTATGGACCAAGGATGCTGAGGAGAGCTCTAAGTACTTGAAGAAAAAGGTAACAGAAGCACCTATACTTGCATTGCCAAATTTTGATAAGGTATTTGAAATAGAATGTGATGCTTCCCACGTGGGAATAGGTGTTGTGCTTAGCCAAGCTGGCAAACCTATAGTTTTCTTTAGTGAAAAGCTGAATGTAGTGAGAAAGAATTATTCTACTTATGATTTGGAATTTTATGCAATTGTTCAAGCATTGAGGCATTAGAGACATTATCTAGTTCCCCAAGAGTTTGTATTGTTTACAGATCATATTGCACTGAGATACTTGAACACACAGAAAAAGTTGAATAGTAGGCATGCCAAGTGGGTCTCTTTCTTGCAGGGTTACAACTTTGTGTTGAAGCATAAGTTTGGAAAACAAAATCAGGTTACAGATGCATTAAGTAAGCATGTTACACTTTTGACCACAATGGAAACTAAGGTGATTGGTTTTGATGCCATCAAAAATTTGTATGAGTCTGATGATGACTTTTGGAAGATTGTAGAACAATTGAAGGCACTAGTATCTGGTAACTTGGATCACTTTCAGGGTGAATATTTTATGCAAGATGGGTATTTATTTAAAGGAAAACAATTATGCATACCAGCTGGCTCTATGAGGGAAAACATTATCAGAGAATTTCATAGTAGTGGGTTGGCTGGACATTTTGGTAAGGACAAGACAATAGCCTTGATAGAAGATAAATATTATTGGCCAAAGATGAAAAGGGATATAACTAAGTATGTAACAAGGTGTAGAATCTGCCAAGTGGCTAAGGGACATTCATAGTTCATATAGGGTTGTATATGCCCTTACCAGTACCAGCTGCATCATGGACATATTTGAGCATGGACTTTGTGTTGGGACCTCCACATACTCAACGAGGTAATGACTCAATTTTTGTAGTTGTTGATAGATTCTCCAAGATGGTTCATTTTATTGCCTGTAAGAAAACTAATGATGCAACGAGGGTCGCAAAGTTATTTTTTTCAGAAGTTGTTCAACTACATGGTGTTCCAAAGACTATTACCTTTGATAGGGATATCAAATTCCTCAGTCATTTCTGAAGGACTTTATGGAAGAAGATGGGGACCAAGTTACAGTTTAGTAGTGCCTATCATCCTCAAATAGATGGGCAAATAGAGGTAGTCAATCAGAGTCTGGGAAATTTGTTGCGGTGTATTGTTGGAGAAAAGCCAAAACAATGGCATTTGGCATTACCCCAGGCCGAATTTGCCTAAATAGTTCTGTTAATAGATCAACAGGAAAGTCCCCTTTCTAGATTGTGTATGGCAGGGATCCTCAGGGTGTTCTAGATTTGGTATAGCTACCAATGAAAGATAGGGTCAATGATGATGGGGAAGCATTTGCAGAACACCTTCAACAGTTGCAGAAAGAAGTGAGACAAAAGTTGCAGGACAATAATGAGAGGTACAAGAATTCAGTGGATACTAGTAGGTGACATCAAACATTCAGTGAAGGTGACTTAGTGATGCTATATTTGAGAAAAGAGTGGTTTCCTACTGGAACATATCACAAGTTGAAGTACAGGAAAATTGGTCCTTACAGAATTACAAAGAAGATCAATGATAATGCATATGAGGTTAGTTTACCAGATGATCTCGATATTTCTCCTGTGTTTAATATTTGTGATTTGTATGCATTCCATGGTGAGGATGATGCTGAAGATAGTCAACCAGAGGTGGCATGGCACAATCACATTCCCCATAAGAAGAAGGAAAAGATCGCACAGGTTCTTGATAAGAACACTATCTACACTCGGTAAGGGCGTTACAACAAGTATTTAGTACAGTGGGAAGGATTGCCACCAATAGATAGCATGTGGATTATAGAGTGGGAAGTGCAGAGGTTAGATCTAGTCAAATTGTAGTAGTTTGAAGACACTCACTTGTAGGAGCTACGTTCTTTTCAACCAGAGGAGAATGATGCAGGGACTTCCAAAGGTCATAACTTTTGACTCAGATGTGGGTTTTCTACGAAATTTTACAGGTGGATGCATTATGAGGTGGCCAATGGTTTCCCAATCCACCCTAATCAGTTGGACATCATCTTGGCACTTTTTTGGGGCTTGAAACTTTCATCTTAGCCCTCAAAATGGCAAATTAGTGTTTTTTTCTAGTTTTTTAAAAAGTTGCTTTTTTTAATAAATCGAAACTCATGTTTTGAAGTTAGGATGTTAGTTGGTTTTTTGTCCTACCTTAGCTTTATGAATTTTTTGGGAAAAAATTGGATTCTCAAGATATGATTGTAAAATTACCTAAAATGGCAAAAATCTAACAATTATCGAAATCTGCCAAAAAAGGTAATTTTTTTTTTGTTTTCTTAGATATAAGAGAGTTTTCTCTCATTGTAGTGGCAAAGTTGATGAATAGAAGTTTTTTTATGTTTCAGCTTCCAAATCTTTGTCTCTCATGTTTAATGGCACAATTCTGTTGAGTGTATGTTGTGTGCTACATCACCTACCTCCCTAGCTCGGGGGTGACCCACTTGCAGGTCTACGGTAGGGAGGAGAGCTTTTTGAAGTGGCTAGTTTTGTTGTTCTTGTTGTTGTGTTTACTTGCAGGTTTTGAGTGGAGAAATGAAGTGGATGAGAGCTCCTCTTTGTGTGGCTTTGCAGTGTTTGATGGTTGTTAGAGCCATGGCCATTGTGGCCTTATTGTGTTGTATTGTTGTAAGAAGCTGCTAAGTTACATGCCATGGAGTTGGCTGTGATTTTTAATGAAATGTAAACTTCCTATTTTATTTTAATTAAAGCTATCTATTCCCTTATTTGTGAAGTTGGCAATGCGTTGAGAAATGGATGTGAAAATAGATATAAACAAATTTCTGTCATTATCCTTGGAAAAAAAAAATGCATGAGTTGTTTTAATTTTCTATCACATTCTTTTCAAAGAGATATATATGTGTGAATGTTGTTGAATAAAGTTCATTTTATTCCATGAAAGAAAGAGAAATTATATTTACATTTCTGCCATTATACTCTTTAAGTATGAAATACATTTTAGTTGTAGGATAATTTTTATTGCAAAAAAAAAGGGGAGAGAAGTTTAAATTAACTTTCTATTGTTGCATAGAGGTTCAAAGAGTTAATTTCTGTCAAAATTACTTGAAATGATTTGTTAATATGTTTCTGTTAATTTTTTTTACATACTGTGTATATGTTGTTTTACAAAAAAAGGAAATACAGAAGTAGAATTTGATGTATATATATTATATATACACTAATATATATAAATATACATACATACATACATATATGTGTGTGTGTGTGTGTGTGTGTGCATATAGTATATATACATAAGTAAGCATTAGTAGAGGAATGTTATTTTTCTATTTTTATTTTAGTTACAAATGGATGGTATAGAGTTGTGAATATATATATATATATATATATATATATATATATATATATATATATATATATATATATATATATATATATATATATATATATATATATATATATATATACAGAGGATTTCATGACTGGTTGGGCTGCATATAATATAGTTTTGAGTTTTATTAAAACAAAAAAAAGAAACAAAAGAAAAAAAATAAAAAATAAAAAAACTAAAGGGCTGTGGGCGGTGGTTCTGCCCACAGTATTTTCTGCTAAGTGAAAGAGTGTGGGGGAGGAGGCTTAGCCTCCACCCACACCCGCAGGTGTGGGTGGAGGCTAAGCCTCCTCTCCCACAACCCCCCTCTAACCCCGCACTCCCGACTGTGCAAGCTTCGTCGTCGGAGACCACGACCCCGCCACCCGCAGCGGCTCACACACCTTCCACCCCTGCCCTCACAGTGTTGTAACCCTCAGCTGTGCCCCAAATGGCCACCGCCATGCCACCACTCCACCTCCACCGATATGTCTGCTATCGCCGTCGACCGTGCAGTCTTTGAATCGGCACAATTTAAACCCCTTCATAAATAGTGATTCATAAATAGTGAAAGACAATAAATATATGTTATGCTGTCAAAAAAAAGGGGGTGACTTAGAAATTTAACCATAAACTCTATTTTGTAAACCTCCAGGCATCTTCCATGGCCTCCATGGTTGTCCATGAAACCCTAACCTACAAGATGGATAGCAAAAAAAAAAAAAGAAAGAAATGAAAATAGAGAAAGAACAAAATAAGAGATTAGGGCTTGAGAAAGAATAGAAAAGAGGAAATTAGGTCAACTTGCTATTAGAAAATAATTTTAAATTTATTAGGGCTTTTGTCATTTTGTTTGTGAGGTTTTTATTTTATTCTTTATTCTAAACCTCCATTTTCTTTTATTGTTTTAATTTATCTTTTGAGACCTCTTTAAGTGAATTATAATCTTGAATGGGTTACCTATTGCTATTTGAATTTTGGTCACATGAATTGAATTTAAATTTTTGGTGAAAATTATTTTATGTTACTAAGGAGAATTTTTCCCTTGAGTTTATTTTACCTTAGCGGAATTTTTCTTTCAATCTTGTTGATTGTTCAATTTTTTATTATTATTTTACGGGGAGAGTTAATTAAACTCTCCTCCTCCCTCTTTTACATTTTTTTTGAGTTAGCTATTAAATATAATTGTCGAAATTGTATTTAATAATGGACTCGATTTTCTCCTTGGAGATTATTTGGCATCTCATCATTTATTATTATTATTTTATTTTAATTTTGAAATTTTATTCCTTTATGCCAGTTTGATTTATTCGACCTTGGCAGAATATTTACTTTGATATTTTATCTCATTTTTGAATCATCTTGAGATTTGTTCTTAAGTTTTAAATTAATTTTATTCTTTATAATTTTATTTAATTCCTTATGGGTGATTTATTTTAAATTTTATTTTACGTTTATCGAAAACATGTTATGCTGCCAGAATTTTGCTAGATTTCTAGGGTTTATTTTATGCAGTGTTTTATTTATTTATTTATTTTTCCATCACTACACTTTAATCAATTCTCAATCTAAGTTAAATTAGGGTTCGAAGCTGGCAAAATCATCTTCACCTAGGAAACTTAGGGTTTAGATTAAAACCAGTCTAACCCTAGAAGCGACACCCTACATGTCACATACCCCCTAGACAACTATCACCATCATAGTTATATTGACATGTTTACACCTTAGGCGTATTGCCACCGAGCACGCAGACGTGTGCGAGGGTGTTCCTAGGGATAGGTAGAAAAGTTTTTCGTAGCTCATGTCATGACCACATGGCAAATGTGGACATGACACGTGTGTTGTGTGTTGTGACCACATGGGAAATGCGGGCATGAAATTTGGTATCAGAGCCTAAGTTTAAACATTGGGCTTGTTTTGGGCACATTATTACTTCCATAGTTTTGATTAATTTGTGGTTACTTCATTTTTGTAGGATGCCTCCCCGACGAGTTCAGTGAGCACAGTCCCGCCGCACTCCACCCGCTGAGGTGCACACTAACTCTTTGGCTGAGGGACTAGGTCAGCCAGTCCCACAGGCACAGCTAGACCTACTAGTACCACAGGCACCACTGGCCCTACCAGATATTGGGCCATAGATATTACATGCTTTATAGGTAGTTTTGGATAGGATTCCACCGGCTGTAGTTGAGCTATGCATAGAGCCACATGTCGAGCCCCATGAGGATCCGCGAGAGGAGCCACGTGTGGAGCCATGAGCTGAGTCCCGTGTCGAGCCACATGTGGAGCCCCGTGTAGAGCTGTGAGGGGCACCACGTGTGGAGCCTTATGTAGAGTTTCCAGAGATAGAGGAGGTTGGTTCAGCTGACAGGGCCCATAGCAGGAGCCCTTGACATCATGCTAGGCATGAGGAGGTAGTACGAGTAGAGCACTTTGGTCACAGGCCTTATGACTACTACATGGATGAGCCTATCAAGAGACATAGAGATAGAGGAGATCCCATTAGGGACATATTGAGGCTAAACCCACCTACATTCGTCGGGACCACAGAGGGAGCTGAGGCAGAGGCCTGGCTTATTAGCTTAGACAGATGCTTCGTGTTGCATCCTTATAAGGGTAACATGAAGGCTCGTGTGGCAGTATACTTGTTGCGAGATGCAGTAGCTACCTGGTGGTGCACTGAGGAGTGCAAGCATCACCTTTCCTTAGACACCCTCACATGGGAGACCTTCATTGAACACTTCAATATGTGCTACTTATCAGACCATTATAGATAGCGTCGCATAGATGAGTTCTATGACCTCCAATAGAGGGGACTTATAGTGGCACAGTATGAGGGCAGGTTTACAGAGTTATCCAGATATGCAAAGTATCTCCATGATGAGAAACTCCTAGTGCATAAGTTTATCAGAGGACTGAATCACAGTATAGCAGGGCCTGTTCATATGGCAGACCCCCAGACTTTGAGTGATGTTGCCGAGAAGGCATATATCACTAAGGAGATTCAGGGACAAGGGCAGAGTTCACGCCCTTAGTTTTTCATAGACCATCATAGCCTCCTCATAGAGAAGAATTCAGTTCCGCACCCTTACCTCCTAGGCCCCCACAGCAGCAACAGTAGAGAGCTAGGACATAGCAGAGGTCACATGGGGGACATAATAAAGGTTGGCAACAGCAGGGCCTGAGTAGAGATTAAAGGCAGCAGGGACCACCTGTGGGACCTGCGCGGTTGCAGTAGTCTTATAGGGGCTCACAGGGGTCTACTGGTAGATCAGGTCAGCAGTAGTCGAGTAGGACTCAGACTAGATAGGTATAGGCTAGAGGCCCTTGTTATGTTTATGGTGGAACTGGGTACCTAGTTAGAGAGTGTCCATTGGGTTTTACAGTAGGAGGGCAACCTCACGCAGGAGGATCTAAGCAGACTATTGGTGATGTGGGTAGATCCCACCATATGTTCTCGGTAGTTGATAACTGCCAGGATGATTTTTAGGCATCAGTGATCAAGACGTCAAGTATGATTGGGGGTAACCCCATTTCTATTCTCTTTGATTCTGGTGCTACTGATTCATTCATATCTCCATCGTTAGTGGAGCGTTGTAGGCTGGTGGCCTCTAGGCAGGGTGATAGGTGGGTAGTTGAGTTGGCCTTAGGGGCCAAACTGATAGTAGATGCCTTAGTCCATGATTGTGAGATTGCTTTGGGACCCTTTACCACAGTATACGACCTTAGAGTCATGACATTAGGATCCTATGATGTAGTGTTGGGCATGGATTGGCTTGCGGCTCATCGAGCCAAGCTAGATTGTTGCCGAAAGGTGATTAGCTATTTAGACGATCATGGCACATCAGTTGAGATTATGGGCATGCAAAAGCCCACAATAGTGCATATGATATCCATTCAGTAGCTTAAGCACTGCATGCGAAAGGGATGCCAAATTTTTTGCCATCATAGTGAGCAATATATCACATGATGAGCCTGAGGCATCTTTGGATGATCATCCCATCCTTAGAGAGTTTGCTGATGTGTTTCCAGTAGAGTTACTAGGGATGCCACCCTGACATGAGGTAGACTTTCACATAGACTTAGTGTTGGGTGCCGAGCTAGTATCTCATGCACCCTACAGGATGACCACACATGAGCTCACAGAGTTCAAGTTACAGTTGGAGGACTTGCTCAAGAAGGGGCACATCCGACTGAGTGTTTCACCTTGGCGCGCTCCTGTCATCTTCATGAAGAAAGATGGGTCTCTTCGATTGTGCATAGACTACAGGTAGTTGAATAAGGTGATGGTGAAGAACTGTTATCCTCTGCCCAGGATTGATGATCTTTTTTATTAGATGCAGGGAGCCAGGGTGTTCTCTAAGATAGACCTGAAGTCTGGCTATCATCAGCTACATATCTCAGAGGCTGATATCCATAAGACCACCTTCTGGACTTGTTATGGCCACTCTGAGTTCACAGTGGTTCCCTTTGGCTTGACGAATGCCCTTGCAGTGTTCATGAGTCTCATGAATGGGGTGTTTCGTACCTATTTAGATCAGTTCGTGATCATTTTCCTCGATGACATTTTGATCTACTCACAGACCGAGGAGGAGCATGAGGAGCACCTTCGTCAGGTTCTACAGTGTTTGAGGGAGCAAAATCTTTATGGGAACTTGGGGAAGTGTGTATTTTTTAGGACAGAGGTTTAGTATCTGGGGCATATCCTATCTGGCGATGGAATCTCAGTAGATCCATCAAAGATCAGGGCTATCAGGGATTGGCTGGCACCCACTAGTGTGACAGAGGTTAGGAGTTTTATGGGGTTAGCTAGTTATTACTGTCGCTTCGTTGAGGGTTTTTCTCAGATAGTGCACCCCATCACTTCCCTTCAGTGGAAAGGGAAGAGCTTTTTTTGGACTAAATAGTGTGAGAGGGCCTTCAGGGTCCTCAAGGAGTGTCTTACTAGCACTCCTATTTTAGTGGTTCCTGATCCTGTAGTAGATTTTATGGTTTGCATAGATGCATCACTTGAGGGATTGGGAGCTGTACTTGTGCAGGGTAGTAGAGCAATCGCGTATGAGTCACGAAAGCTCAAGACCCATGAGCTAAACTACACCACGCACGACTTGGAGTTAGCAGCAGTGGTTCACACTCTAGTTTGTTGGAGGCATTTCTTATTGGGTCGTCATTTTGAGCTCCATTTAGATCATCACAGCCTTGAGTATATCTTTACACAGCCGAATCTGAATGCCTGTTAGCAGCGTTGGATGGAGTTCCTTTATGAGTATGACTTTGATGTCCACTACATCAAAGGGAAGGAGAATGTGGTTGCTGACGCATTAAGTCAGAGGCACCATGAGCTCTTGACCTTGACTCTAAGTGTGGACTTGAGAGGTCACATTATTCAGCATCTGCCAGAGGATGAGTGGTTTCTTGAGGTGCAACAGGAGATTAGTTCACAGAGGGCCCTTGTGGGCAAGTATGTAGGGTATTCACTTGAGGTAGATGGATTACTTCATCATTGAGAGCGCATCTATGTACCCCGCACAGGTGACCTACATACTGTAGTGTTATCAGAGGCTCACAGAGCACCATATGTAGCACATCTGGGGGTGAAGAAGATGCATGCCGATCTACGACAACTGTACCATTGGGCGAGTATGAGACGTCACATAGCAGAGTTTGTTGCTCGATGCCTTGAGTGCTAGAGGGTCAAGGCCAAACATCAACATCCAGTGGGTCTTCTTTACCCACATGATATACCTGAGTGGAAATGGGACACCATTTCCATGGATTTTATTGTCAGTCTTCCTATGTCTTCGCGTCGCCATGATGCCATCATGGTGACAGTCGACAAGTTGACCAAGGTGGCACATTTCTCACCTGTACGCATGACGTACAATGCACCAGTAGTGGTGAGAGTATTCTTAGATGATATTGTGAGATTACATGGAGTACCTCGCCACATTATTTGAGACAGAGATTCTGTATTCACTTTAGCATTCTAGAGAGCCTTGCAGCAGGCATTGGGCACACAGCTCAACTTTAGCTCCGCTTATCATCTCGAGACAGATGGACAGACAGAGTGGGTGAATCAGGTGTTGGAGGACATGCTTTAGATGTATGTTATGGACCATTAGTCTAGATGGGAGGAGTATATGTATCTGGTTGAGTTTGCCTACAATAATGGGCATCACAACTCATTTGGTATGCCTCCCTTTCAGGCTTTATACGGCAGACCATGCAGGACACCATTGAGTTGGGATCAGATAGAGGACAGAGTTGCCATTGGTCTAGAGTTAGTACAGGATATGGAGCAGTAGGTCACACTGATTAGGTAGAGATTACAGGAGGCATAGGATAGATAGAAGAAGTATGCCGATGCTAAGAGGACTGATCGGAGCTTCTCAGTGGGTGACAAGGTATTCCTTAGAGTGTAGCCACATACGAGTCCAATCTATTATGGAAGGGGCTCTAAGCTTGCACCATGGTTTGTAGGACCCTTTGAGATTTTAGAGCAGATAGGACCAGTTGCCTATTGTCTAGCGTTGCCACCTAACCTATCACGTATCCACAATGTCTTTAATATTTCTATTTTGAGGTGATATATATCTTATTTATCTCACGTGTTGGACTGGAGTGCTCTATAGGTAGAGGCAGACAGGCAATTGGCTTTGGAGCCAATTCACATATTGGCTCGTCAGACACTGGGCCTTCAAGGTCGAGAGCTGGACTAGGTTAGGGTCCAATGGGATCGTTATGATGAGGTCACAGTGACTTGGGAGGATGTAGCTAGTTTGAGGGCACTCTATCCTCACCTTTTTTATGACTTCTAGGAGGAAGTTTAGTCTTAGGTGGGGAGGATGTGAGGCTGATTATTTTACCTCCCTTATTTTGATAGTTATGCATTTCAGTTGATGACATTATTAGACTTTTAGTGACTATGGTTTCATTATGCAGACTTGATTTTTATCTCTTGATTATGATAGGACATTGATTAGACTTATGTGATTCGATTTGATCAGATTTGGTGCTATTTTGTGATTTGACATATGAGATATATATGTGATGATGTTTTGTGATGAAATTTTAGTTATTTATGTGATGTGGACTATTTGACATGAGATTGAAAAATGCAGTTTAATTTAGAATTATGTATTGGTGATTATTGTTGAATTCGATTGCGTGAATTTAATTCCTGTTGTTTTAGCTATGATTTTTTATGATATGATTCACACTTGATCGAGATGTGCAGGTTTTACATTCCCTAGCCACCGGAAATTAGAGATAGAATTCACACTATGTTATTCCCTATGAAACTGATCCATTCCCAAGAGGGATAAGGATCACGTTTGAATTTGAATGTTGATTTAAGTGCTTGATTTAATTTTATTATTTTTGCCTTAGTACCCTTTGTTTAAGATTAATTAATTATTAGTGTTGTATAAACTTTACTTAATTTACACCAGTTGGTATTTATTTATTTTGTTGAGGCCATTTAAAAGTGGATTTTTAACCCCCTTTATGAACCCTAGTGTCCCAAAAGTTACCCTAGGTGGTTACCCATGAGTCTAGGGTCAACTTGGACTATCTAACCCTAGAATTAACTCACTTTTGGTCACTCTAAACTATGGTTTAGTCAAAGTGACGAAAAGTTGAAATAAGGGAAGGTGGGAGATGAGTCATGCCTTGGGAAAGACTCATCTCCCTTCCAAAAGTTTGGGAACCCTTTCCCAAGGAAGACTTGGGAGGTCTCCAAGACTCCCAAGTGTGTGGGAGCTTCCTCCAAGACTCTCACACATGTGTGAGAGTATCTTGGAGGGAGATGGCTCTTTGAGAGAATAAGAAGATGCCATATCACATCCCTTATCCTCTTGGAGGGTTGAGTGGGAGTGCCACCTCACCACTTGTCCTCTCACACGTGTGAGAGCACAAGTGGATAAGGTGAGGATTGAGATGGAATGAGAGGATGACACTTGTCATCCTCACACTCCCTCTCCCTTGCAAGTGGCATTGGAGGAGGAAGGAGAAGGTGACAAGTGTCACCTTCTTATTCCTCAAGGCCAAATTGATGGCCTATAATATCTCCTCTTGTTGAGGAGTGTGGGGTTCTTGCAATTTTAATTTTTTTCTTATTATTTTGGAGGAGTTTGGGAGAGTTAGAGGAATTTGTTAAAGATTGGAAGGTTTGGGAAGGCTTGGAGCTTTTCACCAAACATGCTTCCATTATAAGACTTTGAAGGTAAGCCTCTTAAACTTGTTTTCTCACCCTTGCTTTAAATGTATGGTGTTTTAGTTTTTAGTTGTTTTGTTGTTGCATTGTTTTTGTTGGGATGGGAGTATGGTGAGAGCACCTCCAATGGAGGTAATGCTCAACTTGTTTGGGTAGGGGAAAGGAACCTCCTTGAGGTCACTCCCACATATTGTATTTATGCCTTGAGGGCTTTTATTTGTTGAGGAGATTATTGAATGGGAAGAGTGCCATGGAGATTATTTGTGATTTTTGTGGAGAGTGGTGCTTTTTTAGAGATTTTGGCTTGAGGCCATGAGTTTGATATTTATCATTTGGGAGCCCTTTGAAGTTGAGGGGTCCATTCCCTACCCTCATCAAACTCATTTTTATGAGTTGAGTTTTGTGTTAAACCTATGGGTTGTTTTGTGTTGTTGTGTTTGACATTTTTGTTGTGGTTTGTTTCACCTGTGTGAATCCCTACCTCCCTAGCTTGGGGGTGACCCACTTGCGGGTCTACGGTAGGGAGGAGAGCTTTTTGAAGTGACTGGTTTTGTTGTTCTTGTTGTTGTGTTTACTTGCAGGTTTTGAGTAGAGAAATGAAGTGGGTGAGAGCTCCTCTTTGTGTGGATTTGCAATGTTTTAATGGTTGTTAGAGCCATGGCCATTGTGGCTTTATTGTATTGTATTGTTGTAAGAAGCTGCTAAGTTACTTGCCATGGAGTTGGCTGTGATTTTTAATGAAATGTAAACTTTCTGTTTTATTTTAATTAAAGCTATCTTTTCCCTTATTTGTCAAGTTGGCAATGTGTTGAGAAATGGATGTGCAAATAGATATAAACAAATTTCTGTCATTATCCTTTAAAAAAAAAATATGCATGAGTTGTTTTAATTTTCTATCACATTCTTTTCAAAGAGAGATGTGTGTGTGTGTGTGTGTGTGTGTGTGTGTGTGTGTGTGTGTGTGTGTTACTGAATAAACTTTATTTTATTCCGTGAAAGAAAGAGAAATTATATTTACATTTCTACCATTATACTCTTTAAGTATGAAATACATTTTAGTTGTAGGATAATTTTTATTGCAAAAAAAAAAGGGGAGAGAAGTTTAAATTAACTTTTTGTTGTTGCATAGAGGTTCAAAGAGTTAATTTCTATCAAAATTGCTTGAAATGATTTGTTAATATGTTGTTCTTAATTTTTTTAACATACTGTGTATATGCTATTTAAAAAAAAGGAACTACAAAAGTAGAATTTGATGTATATATACTATATATACACTTATGGATATATATATATAAATATACATATATATATATGTGCATATAGTATATATACATAAGTAAGCATTAGTAGAGGAATGTTATTTTTCTGTTTTTATTTTAGTTACAAATGGATGGTATAGAGTTGTGAATATATATATATATATATATATATATATATATATATACATAGGATTTCATGACTGGTTGGGCTGCATATAATATAGTTTTGAGTTTTATTAAAGCAAAAAAAAGAAACAAAAGAAAAAAAATAAAAAATAAAAAAACTAAAGGACTGTGGGCGGCAGCACCGCCCACAGTATTTTCTACTGAGTGAAAGGGTGTGGGGGACGAGTCTTAGCCTCCTCCCCCACACCCCCCCTCTAACCCCATACTCCCCACCGTGCAAGCTTCACCGTCGGAGACCACAACCCCGCCAGTCGCAGCGGCTCACACACCTTCCACCCCTGCCCTCACAGTGTTGTAACCCTCAGCTGTGCCCCAAACGGCTGCCGCCATGCCACCACTCCACCTCCACTAGTATGTCCGCCGCTGCCGTCGACCCTACAGTCTTTAAACTAGCACAATTTAAACCCCTTCATAAATAGTGAAAGACAACAAATATATGTTATGCTGTAAAAAAAAAGGGGGTGACTTAGAAATTTAACCATAAACTCCATTTTGTAAACCTCCGGGCATCTTTCATGGCCTCCATGGTTGTCCATGAAACCCTAACCTGCAAGATGGATAGCAAAACAAAAAAGAAGAAGAAATGAAAATAGAGAAAGAACAAAATAAGAGATTAGGACTTGAGAAAGAATAGAAAAGAGGAAATTAGGTCAACTTGCTATTAGAAAACAATTTTAAATTTATTAGGGCTTTTCTCATTTTGTTTGTGAGGTTTTTATTTTATTCTTTATTCTAAACCTCCATTTTCTTTTATTGTTTTAATTTATCTTTTGAGACCTCTTTAAGTGAATTCTAATCTTGAATGGGTTACCTATTGCTATTTGAATTTTGGTCTCGTGAATTAAATTTAAATTTTTGGAGAAAATTATTTTATGTTACTAAGGAGAATTTTTTGCTTGAGTTTATTTTACCTTAGTGGGATTTTTCTTTCGATCTTGTTGATTGTTCGATTTTATTATTATTATTTTACGGGGAGAGTTAATTAAACTCTCCTCCTCCCTCTTTTACTTTTTTTTTTAGTTAGCTATTAAATATAATTGTCAAAATTATATTTAATAATGAACTCAATTTTCTCCTTGGAGATTATTTGGCGTCTCATCATTTATTATTATTATTTTATTTTAATTTCAAAATTTTATTCCTTTATGCCAGTTCGATTTATTTGACCTTGGCAGAATATTTACTTTGATATTTTATCTCATTTTTGAATCATCTTGAGATTTGTTCTTAAGTTTTAAATTAATTTTATTCTTTATAATTTTATTTAATTCCTTATGGGTGATTTATATTAAATTTTATTTTGCGTTTATCGAAAACGTGTTATGCTGCCGAAATTTTGCTAGATTTCTAGGGTTTATTTTATGCGGTGTTTTATTTATTTATTATTATTTTTCCATCACTACATTTTAATCACATGCCACCTTGCCATATTATTTAATCAAATGCCACCTAGGAAACTTAGGGTTCAGATTAAAATTAGTCTAACCCTAGAAGCGACACCCTACGTGTCACATACCCCCTAGATGGCTATCATCATCGCGGTTATATTGACATGTTTACACCTTAGGCGTATTGCCACCGAGAACGCAGACGCATGTGAGGGGGTTCCTAGGGATAGGTAGAAAAGTTTTTCGTAGATCATGTCATGACCACATGGCAAATGTGGACATGACACATGTGTTGTGTGTTGTGACCACATGGGAAATTCGAGCATGACATATACAGGAAAATAAACATATCAAAAAAAAAAGTTTCTTTAAAAACTTTCCTATTCCTCTAACTAAGGTGTACGACCATTATGGAAGATCCCATTAAACTTAAAGAAATTAAGGAAACTTTCTAAAATTTTAATGATCACTTAAGAATTATGGCCACCCTCCTAAGAGGAGTTTTCAAGAATAAAATCTAAAATCTATAATGAATTTTATCATATCAAGCATGCATGAATAAAAGATATACTTAGCCATTATATGAATGATATATATACACTTAAGATTGATATGAAACCATGGCTAGCATATATGGCTAGATACATTGCATTACCAACAAAATATATGAGAACTAGAAACATTATAACTTCTAAGAGATATCAATTATAATAATTACACACTTCTAATATATAGTGGATGCAAAATAAATACTTATATGGCCATGATATGCTACAATATTACTATTACAAAATCCAATACTTATATGGCTATGTAATGCCACAACAACATGATTGTGAACATATACTTCTATGTCTATAAAATGCCACAGCAAATCGATTGCAACATATACTTATACCGCTATGAAAGCAATAAAAATATAGTGAAAATTTAGTTACTAACATAGTCATAGGAATTACCAATACATCCAAATATTTATACATCCATGAGCTAATAGAAATCCGAATCAAATACTTATTTAACCATGAGTAATACATATGTTGTTGAAAATATTTTACGATAATTATCTATGCAATTCAAAGATGTACACGACTTCAATGCCATTGTCATTCAGATGCACATCTAAGTATATGTATAAACGGTGTCACTATATTATAATTGCCCATTAATTAAATTTACTTAAGAATTATACATGGCTTCCATGGATGCCAATCATGCATTTCCAAATGAAATTGCAATGATGACTTCATATTTGCAGATGCAACTACTTTAAATCTTCTAAATGTAAACTAACACTATTAAAGATAAAACCCTCAATTTACACAACTTAAGTCCAATCTCAACACCTTTGGGAAATGAAAACTAATGCATTTTATAAATTACTTCAATTTCAGACCTAGGGGAGAAATAACATTCAATCATAGAATTCAATTCAACAAGAGATGCCAAAATAGGGAATTATATAGAATGGCTCCTCCAAAGATCATTAGAGCCCACTATTTATTTTATTTCATAGAGAGGATTAAATGGATAGATGAAGTAAAGGAATGATAACCCAAATTATACAATTTGTAGAGAAACTATAATAAATCTAATCTCACAGACATGCAAATTACTCAATATTTTGGCATTCCTCATTCCTTCAAGCAAAATACAATCGATGAAATGATCAATAAACACACCTGTGATGAACTTTTTATGGAGATAATTAATTATTAGCAGCCCCAAATCTATAATTTCTTCAAACCTGTATCGTAAATCAATTCTCTAAACCCCAGAACAAAAATCTCCCTCCCATCAAGCTTCCCATCCACAATTCTTCTAGACTTGCACGATCAATCTTTCCAAGAATTTGAAAACATAAAGAATAGCAAAGATCATACCTGAAAAATCATCTAAATGCAAACGTGTTGATGTAATATATGTGCTTCTCAAAAACCCCAAGCAATCAATTTTATTCACTATCATATCAATATATTTTCTCCAATGTAACTCCCCTCACTACATACATTTCTTGATCTTTTAAAATTGAACACATGACTCTTTGTCTTCCAAGAGAGAATGACTCCTCGTCTGCAATCTTGTAACTCATTTTCATGTAAAATATAAATATTTTAAAATAACTCTAAAACACAATTTATCTTTTGAATAAATAAGTATTCTACCAAAAGTGGTCAAGCTATGGAGTTAACAAAATAACTAATTTAAATCAATTAACTAAACACTATACTCTAATCAAATATATTTAATCAAAGAATTTGAATGTCACTATCCTTCTTTTGTAACATCTCCTAAAATTAACCCTACTAATTTGAAACTAAAAGAAAATATTAAAATAATATAACTAATTAATTATTTTTCAATAACATATCATATATGCCGATGATGGCATGGTTCGGTGGTTAAGTCGCTCAGGATGTAGTGGCGGCCACCAGAGTTCAAACCCCCGCTGGGCCAATGAGCTCGCAAGGCTTTACGCCTTCGCTGGGCCAATGAGCTCGCGGGTTTGAAGTGTTCTTCCTAGGGGATGAGGTCCCCCAGTTGTGGCCTCACTGGTTCATTGCTCCAGGCAAAAGCATTCGCGTGGAGCCGGAGGGCGTGTCGCACCAGCGTCGCCGGTCACGTTAAAAAGTTTACTAGGCGCATTTTTAAAAAAATAAAAATAAAATAACATATCATATTTAAATATATAGGTTTCAGATATGCCTTACATAATAGCCATGACTATGATCTCCTTTTGGGAATCTATAGGAGAGTGTCATGCCTTACTTTGAAGTCCATTTCCTTAAATCTTTGCTCTCTACTCATTGCTCCTATCCTAGGTCTTGGGGTCTCCTTTTTCTCTTTTCCCACTACATAGCTTGAAGTCTTGTATGTTGATGTGCCATAGACTCCTTCCAATTTGAGCAGTAGGCTCCATTTTGTGAGAATGAATGGTCAATAAAGAGTCAAAGTTTGATACTACTCCCATTGACCCCAAAAATATTTTCCTATGGGTTTTGATTCTCTTAGATGTTCCTTCAAAGAAGGAACATCATCATCATCATGAATCAAAGTAGCCCATGCCTTCAAATCCTCTAAATTGAAACTTTATGGAATGGTCCCACAATTGCATTAACTCTATCCTTTTATTATAATGAATATCATCTTTTACATTGGCTTTTCACATTACGATTTTGATCACTTGATCACATATTCACATTAAATCATGTCTATTAACTGTCCTTTGTAAATATTTCTTCATTATTTCTCACTTTCACTCTTTACCTCTTAACACCATGGCCATAATAATTTTTATTGCTCTTAGATAGAGGCTACTGTCACTATCATCACTATCTCTTATTGTTTTGAAGACTTTCTCTCTATTATTCATGCTTGATAGTCATCTATACCTTCATCTTAGCCTTCAACCTTCTACAAACATCTCTTCCCTCCTACATAGGTTGAAGAGTTGTCATAAGAAGCACCTTTAGTAATGTTTCCTTTGCATTCTCCATGGACTATCATGCTTGTGAGGAATTGTCATGAATTTTAGACATTAATTTTAGGTTTATATGTTGGATTGAAACTATTCAATCTCATGATATCCTACACATTATTTTTCATTGTATTGTATATGAACATCTTTGTGTGTCTTTTATCATGTGTCCTTTAGGTTCTTTTCTAAGCATCCCATACTCTTTTTGTACCCACCTTTTCTATTATTTTTTTTTATTATTCCCTACTTATATGACTATGATATCTACCTTTAACATGCATCTACACCATCATCTAGGGCTTCTTGGGTTGGATTCAGGAAAATCAATTTAGGAGGTGACGAAATAATAATAACAAAACAACATAGACTCCTTCATGAATATAACTGAATATGATGACTAAAACAAGAACATATATCATAAATGAATGCCCTAAAAACCATTGAATCTCATCTACCACTTACATATATCATATGTTGTAGTTACAAGTGCCATGCTAGACATACATGAAAATGTGGATGCATAGACAAGGCAAGAGAATTGTTTCAAAAAATTCCTCAAAGAAATATGATATCATGGATACCCACTCTCTCGCAAGCACTTCAAGTCATGCTTGCGATTATGTGGCACTTTCCTGCATCACCGCAGGTGTGACTTGAAGTGCTTGTGGGAGAGCAGGTATCAAAATTTTAATATCCAAAAATATATAAAATGTGTAATCCCACAAAAGCCACGAACATGGGGAATAACTAGAGAACAATAACTGCGAAGTGGGATGTTCATATGTTTTTTCTCTTGCCTAGAAAAATATGTAAAACTAAAGATAGCCATTGCCATTATTGTTTCACTCTATCACCCTAGACTATCCCAATACAGTCTATTTATTTAATGCCATACGTTCTTTGGTAGTCATGCAATTAAAAAATCAAAAGAAACAAATTGTAATGCCCCACCAAGGAACCCAGAGGATAACACAACTAAGCTTACAAAAAGGACAAATAATTTTTTTTAAAATGAAAGAAATAACAAAAGTCATATATTTATTCATAACATTTAAATTAAGATTTATCCTCTAGGGTTCCACGGCTACATTAATAACAAACTAAAACAAGATTTAAACAACATTATGAATTAACTAACAACCATAGTTCATTCTAAGTCTAATTGCACCAGATGAATAAACACATACAATTCCATATTATATCATCATATAAGTAATCATTAAGGTCATGTATAATGGATTACAAGTACTTATACAATTCCCTTTAGATGAGGGTACATCATTACATTGCTTACAATATCACTTTCCTGATTACATTGGAGTACATACATCAAAATAATAGTACATGATTCAACTAATATACAAAACTAGAATATGAACATAAGTATCTATCTCCTTAGTTAGAAACAAGATCTAAAACCTGATATAAGAGGTACATCCTTCTCACACATGAACAATAGCAATAGAAACCAATGGAGATAAAAGCACAACCACCCGACCATGTGGAACCCTAAGGTCCACCCCCCATGCTAGGAGAAAACAATAAGGTCCCATTAAGCAAACAACCAAGAAAAAAATAGGCTAACAGGTGCAAGGACTACACATGACTCAAATACAACATTGGTCAACAAAGACATCACAAGCAACTTAAACATCACTTACACACTTAACTGTACTTCGAGAGGCAATCACACCATCGATGGAAGAAATACAACTAGGGAGTACTAGACTGCATTAGGGAGGAGTGTCATCACATAGCTTGTCATGGGTTGTCCTGGTACGTCTTCCTAGGCCCCGACCCCCATCCTGGGTTGTCTTGGTAGCCTCTCCCGACCCCCAGTCCCCATACAAACTCATGCGGGACCAACATACCTTTCATGAAGACAAGGCAGTTGATCTTGCTATTCCAAGCCTTCTTATCTCATTTCAAGCCTAAACAAACACTTGAGCCATGAGTGAGGCATACTTTATCTTGATTAATGTGAATTCTACCCTTTCCCCCTAACTAATAATTAAGGTTATCACTGGGTTAAGAAACCCTCCAATGGGTTGTCCTGGACACCTCTTTGGGTTTTGGCCCCCATTGAGAGCCACTCCCCTTACTTGCAACTAGTAAATCCTATACAAGGCAAGGCCTTAACCATCTTGCACGATTATCATTAACTCGTAAATTTGTAAACAAAGCAAGGCATTACTCATCTAGCACATTTATCACAACCACATAAAATAGAACAAGGCATTATTCTTCTTGCATAGTCAACATAATCACATGAATAGGTACACTAAGCAAGGCATAAACCATCTTGCACATGTATCATACCAACATGAATAGGAGGCAATATTTGAAGAATGTATTTCATTCAACTCACATGATGCACACATAGCCAACCCCCACACAATCACACCCTCCTAGGCCTCTAGAAACTATTTCCCCAAATGACACAAACACTTGACACCATTAAAACACAATGATCACACATAAAATTTAGTTTCCAATGCACATCATAAACCAAGATCCCACAAATACAACATATGATCTGATGCACTAATAACAGGTCTTAAAGAATGCAACATTAATTCTAATCATGGTCAATCATCCAACAAACATAAAGTGAATCTATCTCAACAATGCAAAACAATATTATTCTAACTACTAGTAGCATTTACTAATATGATCAATTGATATAAGTCCCATAAGTAACAATATTTAATCCATTCCTATGCTATTGGCAATAGCTAATATTAAGAGTCTTACTCAGACTAATTGCAAGGTTAACATTTAGTAGTTGAAAGTCATGGACTATTATCAATGACTCATCATTGAATGATTTCTAATTAAAATCCAAAATTGATACTTCTACCTTAAATTAAAACTAGGTTAATTCTATTCCCTTCAAACACAATAAGTCTCAAAATTTGTCATCCAATTTAATTTCTTCTCCTTCTACCATAATCTAATTTTCAGATAAAAGATATAACTTGATAAACATTATGTTATTTCTAATGCATTTAAGAGAATATAATTCAATTCCAACATAAACATTTCATAATCATTACCCCATGTATGATTTCCAAAATCTTTTAAGTTATGTTTCTATTATTAAATCCAGATTAGACTATATTGCTAATTTCAAATCATAAGAAAAGAACTTAAAAATAAGAATCAATCTTTAGATAACAAAATATCATGTTCAAAGGAACTAAATTAAACCACTAAGAAAGAAACATAATAATATGATCGATTAAGATATGCAAGAACATATACTATATCAGAAAGAATATAAATATAGAATGTTTTGATAATGATAAGAGATTCTAAAAAGGAAGTACTCTAATAGACATGTATGCAAAAGTTAGAGCACAGAAAAAGTGCATTAACTATTCAGCAAATTGCCTCAAAGAGATGTCAAATTATGGAATGCAATGATTAAAGGATATGTATAGAATGGATTTGTAGATTTAATAACAACAAAGATGACATAGGAATGTCTATCACTAATTGATACATATCTCTGAATTGACAAACTAGGTACTACTAATTTTTGGATATGATTTTCATAGATAGGAGCTGAATCTTATATAAAAATTTTAGAGAAACCTAGTTGAAAAATATAGAGCTATTGGTGACGCAACTAACTGTTTTAATAGAGATGAAATAGGTGAGAGGTAGACAATCACAAAATATTCATATCTCCAAAATGACAAACTAGATAATACTGATTTTAGGAGATAATTGAGATAACTTGGTTGTACACCATATATGCAAATTGTAGAGAAACCTAGTTTGTAAAAATAAAGTTATGGCTAACACAAAAGACTGCTAAAATAGAGACAAAATGGGAGAGATAGACAGTCATAATATATTCATATCTCGAAAATAGAAAACTGGGTAAGGATGATTTTTGGATATGATTTAGATAACTAGGTCTTACACCATATATGAAAATTCTAGAGGAACTTAATTTTCACAAATAAAGTTATGGCTAATGCAACAGACTGCTAAAATAGAGACGAAATGGGAGAGAGGTAGACAGTCAAGAAATATTCATATCTCCAAAATGACAAACTAGGTAAGGCTGATTTTTGCATATGATTGCGATAATGAGGTTGTACACCATATATAAAAATCCTAGAGGAACCAAGTTTGTAAAATTAAAGTTATGGCTAATGCAATAGACTGCTAAAATAGAGATGAAATGGGTGAGAGATAGACAATCACAAATAATTCATATCTCAAAAATGACAAACTGGGTAAGGCTGATTTTTGGATATGATTGGGATAACTAGGTCGTGCACCATATAAAAGAATCCTAGTGGAACCCAGTTCATTAAACTAAAGTTATGGGTAATGTAATAGATTACTAAAATAGAGACAAAATGGGTGAGAGATAGACAATCACAAATTATTCCTATCTCAAAAATGGCAAACTGGGTAAGGCTAATTTCTGGATATGATTTAGATAACTAGGTCATGCACCATATACAAAAATTCTAGATGATCTAGTTTGTAAAAATAAAGTTATGGCTAACACAATAGATTAGGTTCAAAATATGTAGAAGAGAATTCACAGAAAAAATATAAAGCTTGCATATTACAAATTCATTTTACTAAATCTAATGCAACAATAAATCAGTTTCATATCTATGCCCATACCTGGAATATTACTTCTATCACATCTTCAAAAAATTTCCCAGCTTGTATTCATTTTCCCCAAAGTCTTTTCTTCTGGAAGCTATGGTTTATGGTGCGAAAAGAAAAATGAAAACTTCCTGAGAGAGAGAGACAGAGAGAGAGATAATGAAAACATTGTTAAACTTAGGGCATACAACTGAGAGGGGGGGTGAATCAGTTGGATGAAACTTTCTCTTTTTAAACACTTGAATCTTCTTTAGTGATTAGCATAATATTAATCATGAACCATAATGCATTCAAATCAAAAGCAAAAACATATCAACACACATGACACCAAGATTTTGACATGGAAAACCCAGTTAAGGAAAAAACCACGGGGTGATTAACCCAAGAATGTATTCTCTATTAGAAGAATAGAAAGAAAAAAATGGCACATGCCAATTAGGGCTCACTACCCAAGCACACTGCTCACAAGAGGCTCACTACCTACAAGAGACACACTGTCTACAAAGGAATAAGTATCACCTTTATGAATTGGAGAATAGCATCTTCAGCATGCTTGAATCAGTTCCATTTAAGCCCAATACTTCTGCTCTGCCTTTCACACTTCTCTTCGCTACCACACACTCATCACCGCAAAGAAACACTTCAAAATGAATTCACAATCCCTTATTTATACAAGGCATCGACTTAGGAACAATCATCTAAGTTGGCAAACACATACAAGATCATCTGCAAGACGTGTAATACATCCGGTCAGCCAGTCTCAAGAAGAACACTAATATCCATGGTTATTCTTCAAATGCAAACTCTAACTTCAATGCGGACCACCAATATTAACTGGACATGATTCAATGATCATCATAAGCTTCCCTAACTCAACAAAAACATCCGCACTTCATCATCCTACTAGAATTCTTCTCTCCTTCATTCAGAGCTACAAGAACACAGTTTGTCATCATTGTCACAAATGAATAGGCACTTCTAGACATTCAAACCACAAAATAATCTAGTTGATACTTCACAGGGATGTCCTCAACACTCCCTTAGATCCGCAGAATGGGATAATGAAATACCGGATCTCACCAGACCTTTCTGTGGCCCTCTGTCACCTCTGAACACCTGTCGGAACTGGTTCTACTTGAGCGACCATAACTTCTTCAGATCTTCATGTGGACCTCTGAAATCTTGATTGGAGCATCTCAAGACTTATATCTATAAACCCTTTAAACCACATCATCTGATCCTTAACCTATTGAGGACTTTTGCCTTCTTGTCATCATTGTTCTTCACTGTTCCTGATTGAGAATTATTCTCTCAATATCCTCAGCACACAACTTATCTAATCCTTCTCATTAATGCAACATGAGTATGTTGACATCAATGACAACACCGGTTAGGCCCATACTTGCAACAATCTCCCCCTTTGTCATTGATGGCAACATATGATGTGAAAAACCATCAAGACAAGAACTTCTCCTTGCTGTTACAACTCCCCCTAACAGCAACAACTATTCACATGTCTTCTCTTCCTTTATTGCTCCCCCTTTGATCAGCAACCACTTATTTTTCACATGTCTTCTCTCCCCTTTTGACATCAATGGCAAAGGGCTCATACTTGTAACTTCACTACTTCATAACATACTAGTTGCTCCCCCTGAGTAGCAGCTCCCTTATCATCAATCCAGATCACAAGATATGACTATGAAATCCACCAGATTGATGCACATCAGTGCATCCTAGTTCATCACCAGAGGGGCAATAACCCCTAACTTCTCCCTGAGATACTCAAAAGAGTCCTTGGGAAGAGGTTTAGTAAAAATATCTGCAAGCTAATCCTTGGAGGGCACATACTTCAATCTGACTTCACCCTTGTTCACTTGCTCTCTCAGAAAGTGAAACTTGATAGATATATACTTAGTCTTTGAATGCAACACTAGATTCTTAGAAATATTTATTGCACTTGAATTATCACAGAAAATTGTGATAGGCTTCTCATATTCTACTTGAATATCTCTTAGCATATGCTTCATCCACAAAAGTTGAGTGCAACTTCCTGCTGTTGCAATGTATTCTGCTTCAGTTGTAGATAGGGATATTGCCTCTTGTTTCTTGCTTAGCCAAGAAACCAACCTTTTTCCCAAAAAGAATGCTCTTGGGGCTTGCTTTAGACCATACAATGCCTTCTTCAATTTGCAGACCATATCACCATGCTCAGATAACTAAAATCCATCTAGTTGTTCAATGTACACTTCTTCTAAGTCACCATTCAGGAAAGCAAATTTGACATCCATCTGATACACCTTGAAATCCTTGAAGTCAGCAAATGCAAGAAATAATCTGACTTCTTCAATTCTTGCCACCGGAGCAAAGGTTTCTTCAAAATCAATTCCTTCTATTTGAGAGTGGCCTTTGCAGACCAATCTAGCTTTATTTCTAATTACTTCACCAACTTCATTTAGTTTGTTCTAGAAGACCCATTTGGTTCCAATCACATTCTTGTTTCTAGGTCTGGGAACAAGATCCCAAGTGTGATTTTTCTCAATTTTTATCAACTCTTCCTCCATTGCTTTGGTCCAATTTTCATCATTGTAGGCTTCATTTATTGTCTTAGGTTCAATCTTTGGAATCAGACAATATTCATCTGAATTTTGAGCAATTTTCCTTCTAGTTTGCACACCTTTGCTTTTGTCACCTATGATCTAATCTTCAAAGTGGTTCAATCTTACATACCTTGGAACTTCGGGAGTTTCTTACACTTTTGCTTCTTGATTAGGCTCATTCAGACCTATCTCTTCTTCCTAATTTACCAGATTAGTTTGAATCTATATTTCAAGAAAGGATTGAGCTCCTTGAACCAGAACACCATTCTGATCATCTTCATCATACTCATAAAACCTTAAGGATTTCTTTATTCCCTCATCAACCTTCACATTTGTACTTTCTATCATCTTTATTAGTCTCTTGTTATAACATTGGTATGCTTTTCTTTGAGTAGAGTAACCCAAGAATATTCCTTCATCACTTCTAGCATCAAACTTGCCTAAATCTTCATCTCTTTTGATGTAACACTTGTGTTGTTCTCAAAATCAGCTACGCTCGTTTTTTGTAGACAACCCCCACAAAACTTGTCTGTTTCGTGAATCTACACTCTAAGCTTGCAAATCGAGACAAGACTCGCTTGACCTCGCGCGAAGTCATTTGACATTTTAGACTAGTTTATGACATCCCTTTGAATCAGTTTCTCGATATACGTGAAGACCGTTCAAGTTGTAAATTAGTAAAAATGTCAATTTGGGTCATTTTTAAGAGTTAGTGAAATTTGAAGTCTTGATATGCAAGAGCGGCAAAAATTGCCGCTCTTGCATATTTTTTTTGACTTATTTTTCTTATACAAGCAATAGTGGCATTTTTTACTACTTTTGCATATGCTTTTTATTTTACATGTAGAGGCGGCAGATTTTACCACCATTACATGCATTTTTTTGTTTAACATGTGAAGTTGGTGATTTTTGCTGTCTTTACATGTTTTTCTTCTTTTGTGCATGGTTGGCAAATTTTGCCGCCGTTACTTGTTTTTCGAGTTTGTGCACTAGTGGCCAAAACTTCCGCTCAAGCAAGATCCTTCGAAATCTTGGACGCCGAGTGCCATTAATGGCCACTCGTGCCATTCATTAAAACTTGTTTTCAAGTCGTTAAATACATCTTTTTGTTCATTATTTTTATTGTTTCATTCCTCCTAGCTCTCTTCAGACCCCTCGCATCACTTGATCACGCCGTTTGACATTTAATCAAATTTTGAATTCATCATCACGGTTGGGTTTGTCACCGGCGCTACGGGTAAGTAATTTTCTTTATTGTTTTCTTATTAAAGTTTTCTGTCTCTTGTTAGAATGATCAGAACTTTGCTCTGAGAGGAGTGTTTTGTCTGCGTAATGGGTCAAAATGAAAACATTAAAGTTTTCATGTCATTTTTCTGTCGAGTCCTTCCCCAAAACCCTAATTTTGTTTTAAAACTCCTTTGGTTGCTATTGACTGGTGTGTCTTGTCATCATTTTCATCTTGAAAAGTAATCAAACCCCCATATACATAGTCAGCGAAATTCACCGAAGGTGCATGACTTCTAAGATTTTTGTATGGTGTATGGGCGGTAGATTTCGCCGCCCTTACATGAGGACCTATTTCATACCCCATGCGATAGTAGGCATTTTCACCACTTAAAACCTTTAGTGTTGATACAACCTTTGAAGAGATGTATCAATAGCTAGTTTTGCCGCTTAGACCCTTAAACCTTTGCGACTTCCAATGTGCAAAGTCAGCATTGTTTGCCGCTTGGACAGATGCTATTGGTGCTCCGAACCAACCCTGCATGCCATGTCGGTCATTTTTTCCAGCCTAACATTGTGAGGACTCAATCCCTTCCCATATGCATCGTCAGCAAAATTCGCCGCAGGTGCCTGAGTTCATGGATTTTTGTACTATGTATGGGCGGAAGATTTCACTGCCCTTACATGAAGATCTTCCAGTTCTTAACACATGCGGAAGCGACACTTTTTGCCATGTTAACATCAAAGCTATGCCCTTGTTACCTGCATTAGTGGCAAAATCCGCTGCTCATGCCAATCCAAATTCTCCCCATATGCAGTGGCGGCAAAATTTGCCACCAATGCACATATAATAAAAACCTTCATATGCAAGGGCAGCAAATTTTGCCGCCCATGCAAAAACCATCCTAAATTTTCCTAACTCTGGGAAACTTTCAGTTTTGATTTTTTGAGCCCGCTTCTCCTCTAATTTTTGGCCAGCTCACACTATAGCCCTTTTTCAAGCGCATTCCCATAGTCGTGATCATCAACATGCAATTTTCCCAGATTGCCAATATTTTCCCTAATTGCATGATCATGACTTTTTGCTGTAGTTTCTTCTATGGAGCTTCGTTCTACATCAACTTCTTCTTGGTGAAAGCTCATCCAAATGACTGAGTTGTCCCCGAAGAAATCAAAAGTGATGAAGTACAAATATCAAGGTGTTTTCCCAATCACCTCAGTCCATTCTAATGTTGAGGACATTAGAGATATGGAGATTGGCCATGTGGATATGGCTGAGTTTGTAGAGAGAACCAAGTCAAGCAACCCCAGTGCTATGATGAAGAAGATAGTTGAAAGTAATATTCATCTAGTGTCATCCTTCCCAGTGGTGGCTCACAATATAGAATTTGTTCTTTAATATGCCCATTTCTATAATAAAGATATTAGAGCTATTGTGAATGCCAGTGGTAATGTGATAATCAGGTTGAATCCTAAGTTCATTGACAAGGTGTTTATGTGTCCTCCTGCATCAGAGCTATTGAAGCTTGACTTTGTTAAAGCTCAAAAGGAATATGACGAGAATCCAGACAAAGCAAAGAAAGTGATCAACAACAAATGGTTGAAGACTGCAAGGTTAAGTTTGTCAAGGTGGCCACATAGTTTCCCTCAAAGTGATTTTGTAGAGGAAGTTGGTGACCTAATTACTCTCCTCAACAGGATAAGAGGTTTGTCTTCCTCTTCACAGTTTCATGAATGGATGTATCCTCTCATTAAGGTCATACTCCAGGGCAAGGAAGTTATTTTCTAGGGAGAACAAATCAGTAACACTTTGCATGAGTAGCTAATGAAGGTATCCACTACCTCCAAGTTCTACATGACTTCCTATTTGGTATACATTGCAGCCTCCATGAGGATTTTTCTAGGATTATCATCAGAAGGGGATAGGAGAGTAGTCCCAGTATACCAATATTATTCTCAGGTGACATTGAAAGGTTCAATCCATCATTTTAGAAGAGTGAATGATGCATTCTTTTCTATATTCTTATGTCTTTTTGATCCCCAACTGGAACAAAGAAAAATTTCAAATGAGGCATAGACAGTGGTAAATGACTTCAGTTGTATGTTTTTGCAATTCCCATCTTTTTCATACTTGAGGGTTGGCTTTTTCCAAGGTTACCCTTATATGCTTCCAAGATTCCCTTTAGATAAACTGGTCTTGATGGAGTTGTGTAGACAAATGATTGTCGTGCATAATAAATAGATGGAACTCAAGAAGCTTGGTTTCAGATTCCCAGTGGAAATCAGCAGATATTTAGTAATGACTGCCGCAAAGGCAAGGGCCATGGAGACAGAGATGCAATTGGTCACCATGAAGCAATTCAAAAGGAGACCAAAGTTTGACTATAGGGGCGTAAAGGATAAAATCAGACAGAAAACTCAATTTCATGAACCCATGGTAGAAGATGTCTGGGTAGATTTGAGGATAGAGGAAGATATCAGGAAGTTAGACTATAGCAGGTTGTCCCTGAAACAGATTGAATAGCTGGGACTTACTAATATTCCAGAGGATCTTGTGGATGATGGGGAATTGGTTGATGCCAGATATGATGCAGAACAGATTGCTAGTACTCCTCTCCCTCCAATCCAATGGTCACAAAAGGAGTTGACTTCACTGAGGAAGAGATTTGAGCCCATATTGGCTAACACCAATAACTGGCTGGCAGATAAAGGAATTACTCTGAAAGAATTCCTCACTGGATCAGAAACTGAAGTTCAAGAGCAAATTGGTAAAAAGGTGGAAAATAGAACGAAGAATAAGAGTGATGTTCCCTCATCCTCTAAAACACACAAGCCTAAGATCAGATTTGTGACAAAGAAATCAAAAGCTGCGGAGGAAGAACCTAAGATAAAAGATATGGAAGTTGAGGAGCCAGCTACTGAAGAGCCATCCATAGAAGAGATGGATGTTGAAGATAGGAATTCAGATCAACAAGATGAGGAGGCTTTGTCTCCACAGGAAAATACACAACAAGAAATAGGAGTATCATCCCCATTGCTTAATATACCTGTTGCAGCTCCTGTGTCTGTTTCTCCTATTAATATTCCCTCTTTTGAATCTCCCTCTCCTCCTAAATAATTTTTGATAATTCCCAAAACACTTTTGAAAATGTTCTCCGCTCTTCTAAGTCAATTCCTAGTTTGTCTTCTTCATCTTTTGATATTGGGGATACATCCATTTTTTATCATTTTGTGATGAATACTGAACAAGTCTCTAGTGCAAATGTAACAGGTGCAGTTTTGACTAAAACCCCACCTATTGTTTCTACTACCAGTACAAGCACAGTTCCAGGAACACTAGTAGTAGGAATGGATCCTAATGTGAGTACTTCTCTGCTTCCACCTTGGTTATCATCTTACACACCAAAGAGGAAAAAGCAAGTCATCTCCCTAGATGACTTTGATTTCACTAAGTTGGTACCTGCAAAGCCTAAGGCCCCGAAGAAACTGAAGATTCTTTCCAGGGTATTTGAAGACAAGGGACACAAATTTCTGGAGATAGCAAAACCTCCACAGGGTGCAATTGTTGAAAATTTTGATATGAATGACTACTCTATTTCTAGAGTTAAATTGGGCAAAATAACCCATGAAAGCGCTAAAAATGATATGCAGTCTGCCATGGACATCCTAATCCAGAAGTTTGATAGGGAAAAGGAAATGAAGGATCACTACAAGGCAATGGTAGAATAGCTAACTACGGTGGTAAGGAAGATCACTTTGAATTCAGAAGTTGTTACTCCAGAAGCTGTATCTGTAGAAGACCCCGTCATTCTGAAAGCAGAAAAGACACACTTCAAAGGAAAAGTACTTGAAGAGTACTTAGACAGGATGCAGGCGCAAGGAGTCTATTTGCTCACGGATGCATTTGAGAGGATAGATAAAATGAGGAAAGTAAGGGCAGAACTTAATGATCTCATTAATGCTATCTCTCAAGATATTGAACACACAGAGGATACTCATGATAAATGGGTAGAAATGAGGAAGCTAAAAATAAGTACCCTAATATCAATTGACACTATTTCTAACAGGGATTCATATACAGAAACAAAGGAGGCTTTGATGTACAGGAGTAGTATGCTAAGAAATTTGATCAAGGACCTTGAAGCCGCAAAGGAAATTAGTGAAGAAAATGATGTCAACCTTTTGCATAAGTTGGAGGAGTTACCTTGTAAGTTGGTATCATAGGATAACCAATTTCTTTCAGTAGAAGAAATGGCTTAGGAATTTGAAGACATGTTCCAGAAAGAATTCAAAGATAAAGCATTTTCAATGACTTCTGTGGACAGTATTTTAGACAACCAGTTAACTTTGGATAATCTGAAAACCAGGTTAACTGGTCATGCAAAATCAATCACTATAGTGAGGGATGCCATAGTGAGAGCCAAGATGATCTTCAGGAACGCATTCAACCCAGATAGCATTGAGATGCAAGCGGCTTTCACTATGTATGATCACCACATGAGAAAAAGTGGCGACACAAGTTGAAGTAGTCATTTTTCCCTTAGTTTATTTTCTATTTTTCTTATGTACTTTCAAAACAATTTTGGACATTTTTACATGTACATTTTTCATATGTAATTACATGTAAAAATATAGGAAGTCCCAAGTCAATAAGGACTCCTATTTTTGAATAAGTCAAAGTAGTTGTAGTTTTCCTAAATTTTCTCAAGGCCTCTCCCTATAAATAAAGATGGCCTCTTTTGTAAATATTATCTTTTGTCTATTACAAGAATACTCTGGCGAATTGAAAAGCAAATCAAGACTTTGTGCTTTTTGTGAAAATCAATTATCAAATATTTATCAATATAAGAAAGCAAGTTCAATTCCAATCTTTGTCTTGGGATTATTTGTGTTGTGATAGTATTGTTCTTACGTCTTGCTATCATAATCTTCTTTGGTAATAATTAAAGTGTGGAGTTTGTTTCAAGTGATTGAAGAGCGCTTTTAATTTGATTCTGATAGACTTTGTGTTATCAAATCATTTGTAAGGATTATGTTCATGTTTGTGAGAATACAATAGTTTGGAGACTTTGCACTGCAGTTGTTATATTTGATTTACTTTTATCATCTTGAAGGGGAGTGAAGACTTTGTGCTGCATTCAACTTCAAATAGTTCTATTTGCAATTAGTAAGTGAGGTAACAGAAAACTTTGTGTTTCTGTGATTTTGTGATAATTTATAAGTCCTTTATCAAGAGTTTGAAATATAAACATCTATTCTAAAAAAAGAGAATGAGATGAGATGGAACCAACACAAACATAGTTTTTAGTGTACATAAATTTCATAAGTTGTTTGGTTAGCAAAAGTCAAGTAATTAGAGGGAACCTCCCCTTGCTGAGAGGAGAGACTTTGTCTCATCATAGTTGTGGTTGATATACCCATTTTGCCGTTAGTGAGTTAACCACAAAATATTCACCCAACAACTTGCTACAAAAGACTCTGAAATATCTTACAGTGGGAGTAATGCCAACCAGATTTCATAAGGGGTCTTACTGGTATTACTTCTGATTTGAACTCAATTAAGAGTATAGACTGTAGTACTGACAGCTCCAATAGATCTGAGGAACATTTGCTTCCATCATCATAGTCCTAGATGCTTCCTGGACGGTCTGGTTCTTTCTCTCCACTACTCCATTCTGCTGTGGAGTCCTTGGAGCAGACAACTGTCTCTTAATTCCATGTTTCTCATAGAATTGTATGAACTCACCGGATGTGAATTCTCCATCTCTATCAGACCTCAGACATTTCAACTTTATTCCTGTTTCATTCTCTACCATAGCCTTGAATATTTTAAATTTCTCAAGAGCTTCTGATTTCTCCTTTAGAAAGGTTACCCACATCATCTGGGAATAGTCATCTATTAGCAGCATGAAGTATCTATCACCTTGAATACTTCTGGTTCTTGCCAGACCACAAAGATCAGTGTGAACTAAATCCAAGAGTTTGGTAGAAGACAGTTTCTTGCTTTTGAATGTGTCTCTGCTCATCTTACCCAACTGACATTCCTTGCATAAGCTGTTAGTAGGTTTCACCAATTTTGGAAGATCTCTTACAGCCTGAATATTGCTTATCTTGATGATATTATCAAAATTCACATGACACATCCTTCTATGCCATAACCAACTCTGATCAACTTGAACAAATAAGCAGCTTTTACCAATACCAACCAAGTGGAAGATATTACCTTTAGTTTGAGTACCGGATGCAATCTCTGTTCTAGATCTTTCAAAGATTTTGCATTTTCCATCCTTGAATCAGAGATCATAGCCTTTGTCCACTAACTATCCAACACTAAGAAGATTGTGCTTCAAACCTTCAACATATAATACATTACCAATTTTGTTTCTTCCATTAAAATAAATAGTTCCTCTTCCTCTAATTCTACTAGTAGAATTATCACCAAACTTCACCACTCCTCCTTCATACCTTTCCAAATCTATGAACTTATTCTTGTCACATGTCATGTGGTGAGAACAACCACTGTCAATGACCCAATCATTCTTTTCTTCAACTTGGGCAGCCAGAGCTCTTTCTACAACTTTATGATTGATAGATACAGAGGGTATTGGTTCTTCTTCCTTGATGGCAATAAACACCCATTCACTTCTGAATTTGCTTCCTATCTCTGATTCATCATCTGTTACTCCTTCATTATCATCTTCTTCATGAACATAGTAACAATTCTTTTGGAACCTTTATCTGTTAGGATTTGGCTTTGAAAATCTTTCTGGACATTTTGAGGCAAAATGACCAATCTTATTGTAGTTAAAACACTTAAAAGGCAATTTTCCTTCATACTTATCAGATCCTCTTGGCAGTCTCTTTGCAATGAGGGCTTCAAGTTGAGTAGTTTCTACTTCTTCTTCTTCCAGGTCTTTTCTTGCTTTTCCATACCATGACAAATTCCTTGATGAGTTCTCTCCCGGATCAAATCCTTGTTTACCTTTCACAGAGGCACTGGCTTTGAATGCAGATTTAGTTTTGGGGTGATCATCTCCAAATTCGGTCATTTCAAAAGCAGCCAGTTTGCCAGCCAATTGGTCTCTTGTGACAGTTTTATGAGCTCTGAATTCATCAATGGCAGCAACCTTGATTTTGTAAGAGGTAGGAAGGAATCTGAGAATCTTACCAACAATCTCATTTTCATCCAAGACTCCACCAGAATTTATGATTCCACAAACTAGCTCATTCACTCTTGGCATAAAAGTGGTAATATTTTCATCATCTCTCATCTTCAGTTTTTCAAATTTCCCTTTAAAACTCTGTAACCTTGCACATTTAACATACTCATCTCCTTCATGCAAAAGTTCTAGTTTAATCTAGATCTCATAGGCAGTTGGTAGGTCAATAACATTTGAGAGCTCTAAGTCAGTTAATGTGCTTAGAAGAGCCTCTTTGGTCAACAAATTATTTTTAGCATCTGTGATTTCATTCAGGGTTGTCGGACCACCCTGTGGAGGAGCATACGCTTTTGTGACCATGGACCAGTATGCCTTTTCCATACACTACAAGTGACATTTCAGACGACCTTTCCAAAAAGAAAAGTTGGTTCCATCAAACTTCAGACTATCCTTCTTGTATGATGACATCCTAGATCTCCTCAAGTGGTTAAGCTCCTTTTAGAGGAACCTAGCTCTAATACCAATTGTTAAAGTTAGGGCATACAACTGAGAGGGGGGGTGAATCAGTTGGATGAAACTTTCTTTTTTTAAACACTTGAATCTTCTTTAGTGATTAGCATAATATTAATCATGAACCATAATGCATTCAAATCAAAAGCAAAAATATATCAACACACATGACACCAAGATTTTGACATGGAAAACCTGGTTAAGGGAAAAACCACGGAGTGATTAACCCAAGCATGTATTCTCTATTAGAAGAATAGAAAGAACAAAATGGCACATGCCAATTAGGGCTCACTGCCCGAGCACACTGCTCACAAGAGGCTCACTGCCTACAAGAGACACATTGTCTACAAAGGAATAAGTATCACCTTTATGAACTAGAGAATAGCATCTTCAGCATGCTTGAATCAGTTCCATTTAAGCCCAATATTTATGCTTTGCCTTTCACACTTCTCTTCGCTACCACACTCTCATCACTGCAAAGACACACTTCAAAATAAATTCACAATCCCTTATTTATACAAGGCATCAACTTAGGAACAATCATCTAAGTTAGCAAACACCTACAAGATCATCCGCAAGATGTGTAATACATCCGGTCAACTAGTCTCAAGAAGAACACCAATATCCGTGGTTATTCTTCAAATGCAAACTCTAACTTCAATGTGGACCACCAACATTAACTGGACATGATTCAACAATCATCATAACCTTCCCTGACTCACCAAAAACATCTGCACTTCATCATCCTACTGGAATTCTTCTCTCCTTCACCTGGAGCTACAAGAACTTAGTCTGTCATCACTGTCACAAATGAATAGGCACTTCTAGATGTTCAACCCATGAACTAATCTAGTTGATACTTCACAAGGATGTCCTCAACACTCCCTCAAATCTACAAAATAGGTTAATGAAATACCGGATCTCACCGGACATTTCTGTGGCCCTCTGTCACCTCTGAACACCTGTCGGAACCGGTTCTACTTGAGTGACCATAACTTCTTCAGATCTTCATGCGGACCTTTGAAATCTTGACTGGAGCATCTCAAGACTTATATCTACAAACCTTTTAAACTGCATCCTCTGATCCTCAACCTATTAAGGACTTTTGCCTTCTTGTCATCATTGTTCTTCACTGTTCCTGATTGAGAATTATTCTCTCAATATCCTCAACACACAACTTATCTAATCCTTCTCATTAATGCAACATGAGTATGTTGACATCAATGACAACACCGGTTAGGCCCATACTTGCAACAATCTCCCCCTTTGTCATTGATGGCAACATATGATGTGAAAAACCATCAAGACAAGAACTTCTCCTTGCTGTTACAACTCCCCCTAACAGCAACAACTATTCACATGTCTTCTCTTCCTTTATTGCTCCCCCTTTGATCAGCAACCACTTATTTTTCGCATGTCTTCTCTCCCCTTTTGACATCAATGGCAAAGGGCTCATACTTGTAACTTCACTACTTCATAACATACTAGCTGCTCCCCCTGAGTAGTAGCTCCCTTATCATCAATCTGGATCACAAGATATGACTGTGATATCCACCGGATTGATGCACATTAGTGCATCCTAGTTCATCACTAGAGGGGCAATAACCCCTAACTTCTCCCTGAGATACTCAAAAGAGTCCTTGGGAAGAGGTTTAGTAAAAATATCTGCAAGCTGATCCTTGGAGGGTACATACTTCAATCTGACTTCACCCTTGTTCACTTGCTCTCTCAGAAAGTGAAACTTGATAGATATATGCTTAGTCTTTGAATGCAACACCAGATTCTTAGAAATATTTATTGCACTTGAATTATCATAGAAAATTGTGATAGGCTCCTCATATTCTACTTGAATATCTCTTAGCATTTGCTTCATCCACAAAAGTTGAGTGCAACCTCCTACTGCTGCAATGTATTCTGCTTCAATTGTAGACAGGGATATTGCCTCTTGTTTCTTGCTTAGCCAAGAAACCAACCTTTTTCCCAAAAAGAATGCTACTCCACTTGTACTCTTCCTATCATCCACATCTCCTGGCCAATCTGCATCTGTATATGCATGAAGAGAAAAATTATGATCTCTAGGATACCATAGACCATACTCAACTATTCCTTTTAAGTACCTAAAAATTCTTTTGATTGCCATGACATGAGATTCTCTGGGATTAGCCTGGAATCTCGCCACAAGACCAACAACCTAAATTATATCTGGTCTAGTTTGAGTGAGATACAATAATCCTCTAATCAACAATCTGTACTTTGTCTGGTCTATCTTAGGAGAGTCATCATTTTTGCTCAACTTACATCCAACTGTCATGGGAGTGTTCATTGGCTTTGAATCTTCCATTCCAAATTTCCTCAATAATTCTTTCACATATTTGGTCTGAGAGATAAAGATTCCTTTCTTTGCCTGAGTAATTTGCAGACCCAAGAAGAAATTCATTTCACTGAGCATTGACATTTCAAAAACACTTTTCATTTGATTTGCAAAGGTTTTACACACTGTCTCTTCCTCCAAAGATGATATTATCAACAAATATTTCAACAATCAACTATTTTCATGATCAATTTTGAAATATAGGTTACTATCGGCAGTACCTTTGTTGAAACTAATCTTCAAAAGATGTTTGTCCAGCCTTTCATACCATGCTCTTGGGGCTTGCTTTAGACCATACAGTGCCTTCTTTAATCTGTAGACCATATCACCATGCTTAGATAACTGAAATCCATCTGGTTGTTCAATGTACACTTCTTCTTCTAAGTCACCATTCAGGAAAGTAGATTTGACATCCATCTGATACACTTTGAAATCTTTGTAGGTAGAAAATGCAAGAAATAGTCTGACTGCTTCAATTCTTGCCACCAGAGCAAAGGTTTCCTCAAAATCAATCCCTTCTATTTGAGAGTAGCCTTCGCAGACTAATCTGGCTTTATTTCTGATTACTTCACCAACTTCATTTAGTTTGTTCTAGAAGACCCATTTGGTTCCAATCACATTCTTATTTCTTGGTCTAGAAACAAGATCACAAGTGTGATTTTTCTCAATTTGCATCAACTCTTCCTCCATTGTTTTGGTCCAACTTTCATCATTGTAGGCTTCATTTATTGTCATAGGTTCAATCTTTGAAATCAGACAACATTCATCTAAATTTTGAGCAATTTTCCTTCTAGTTTGCACACCTTTACTTTTGTCACCTATGATTTGATCTTCAGAGTGGTTTAGTCTTACATACCTTGGAACTTTGGGAGTTTCTTGCACTTCTACTTCTTGATCAGGCTCATTCAGACCTATCTCTTCTTCGTGATTTACCAGATCAGTCTGAATTTGACTTTCAGGAGAGGATTGAGCTCCTTGAACCAGAACACCATTCTGATCATCTTCATCATACTCATAAAACCTTGAAGGTTTCTCTATTCCCTCATCAACCTTCACATTTGTACTTTCTATCATCTTTCTTAGTCTCTTGTTATAACACCGGTATGCTTTGCTTTGAGTAGAGTAACCCAAGAATATTCCTTCATCACTTCTAGCATCAAACTTGCCTAAGTCTTCATCTCTTTTGATGTAACACTTGCTACCAAAGACTCTGAAATATCTTACAATGGCAGTAATGCCAAACCAGAGTTCATAAGGGGTCTTACCAGTACTGCTTCTGATTTGAACTTGATTAAGAGTATAGACTGCAGTGCTGACAACTTCTCTCCAATAGATCTAAGGAACATTTGCTTCCATCATCATAGTCATAGATGCTTCCTGGATGGTCCGGTTCTTCCTCTCCACTACTCCATTCTGTTGTGGAGTCCTCAGAGCAGACAACTGTCTCTTAATTCCATGTTTCTCACAGAATTCTATGAACTCACTGGATGTGAATTCTCCACCTCTATCAGACCTCAGACATTTCAACTTTATTCCTATTTCATTCCCTACCATAGCATTGAATATTTTGAATTTCTCAAGAGCTTCTGATTTCTCCTTTAGAAAGGTTACCCACATCATCTGGGAATAGTCATCTATTAGCAGCATGAAGTATCTATCACCTTGAATACTTCTGGTTCTTGCCGGACCACAAAGATCAGTGTGAACTGAGTCCAATAGTCTGGTAGAGGACAATTCCTTGCTTTTGAATGTGACTTTGCTCATCTTACCCAACTGACATTCCTTGCATAAGCTGTTAGTAGGTTTCACCAATTTTAGAAGATCTCTTACAACCTGAGTATTGCTTATCTTGATGATATTATCAAAATTCATATGACACATCCTTCTATGCCATAACCAACTCTGATCAACTTGAACAAATAAGCAGCTTTTACCAGTACCAACCAAGTGGAAGATATTACCTTTAGTTTGAGTACCAGATGCAATCTCTGTTCCAGATCTTTCAAAGATTTTGCATTTTCTATCCTTGAATTAGAGATCATAGACTTTGTCCACCAACTATCCAACACTGAGAAGATTGTGCTTCAAACCTTCAACATACAGTACATTACTAGTTTTGTTTCTTCCATTAAAAGAAATAGTTCCTCTTCCTCTGATTCTACCAGCAGAATAATCACCAAACTTCACCACTCCTCCTTCATACCTTTCCAAATCTATGAACTTATTCTTGTCACCTATCATATGGTGAGAGCAACCACTATCAATGACCCAATCATTCTTTTCTTCAACTTGGGCAGCCAAAGCTCTTTCTACAACTTTTTGATTGATAGATACAGAGGATATTGGTTCTTCTTTCTTCATGGCAATAAACACCCATTCACTTCCAAATTTGTTTCCTGTCTCTGATTCATCATCTGTTACTCCTTCATTATCATCTTCTTCATGAAAATAGTAACAATTCTTTTGGAACCTTGATCTATTAGGATTTGGCTTTGAAAATCTTTCTGGAAATTTTGAGGCAAAATGACCAATCTTATTGCAGTTAAAATACTTTAAAGGCAATTTTCCTTCATACTTGCCAGATCCTCTTGGCAGTCTCTTTGCAATGAGGGCTTCAAGTTGAGCAGTTTCTACTTCTTCTTCTTCCAAGTCTTTTCTTTCTTTTCCATACCATGACAAATTCCTTGATGATTTCTCTCCCGGATCAAATTCTTGTTTACCTTTCACAGAGGCACTGGCTTTGAATGTAGATTCAATTTTGGGGGGATCATCTCCAAATTTGGTCATTTCAAAAGCAGCCAGTTTGCCAGCCAATTGGTCTCTTGTGATAGTTGCATGGGATCTAAATTCATCAATAGCAGCAACCTTGATTTTGTAAGAGGCAGGAAGGGATCTGAGAATCTTACCAACAATCTCATTTTCATCCAAGACTCCACCAGAATTTATAATTCCACAAACCAGCTCATTCACTCTTGGCATAAAAGTGGTAATATTTTCATCATCTCTCATCTTCAGTTTTTCAAATTTCCCTTTTAGACTCTATAACCTTGTACATTTAACATACTCATCTCCTTCATGCAGAAGTTCCAGTTTAATCCAGATCTCATAGGCAGTTGGTAGGTCAATAACATTTGAGAGCTATGAGTCAATTAATGTGCTTAGAAGAGCCTCTTTGGTCTGTAGATTGTTTTCAACATCTGTGATTTCATTTAGGGTTGTCGGACCACCCTGTGGAAGTGCATACGCTTTTGTGACCATGGACTAGTACGCCTTTCCCATACACTGCAAGTGACATTTCATGTGACCTTTCTAAAGAGAGAAGTTGGTTCCATCAAACTTCGAACTATCCTTCTTATATGACGACATCCTAGATCTCCTCAAGTGGTTAAGCTCCTTTTAGAGGAACTTGGTTCTAATACCAATTGTTAGACTTAGGGCATACAACTGAGAGGGGGGGTGAATCAATTGTGTGAAACTTTCCCTTATTTAAACACTTGAATCTTCTTTAGTGATTAGCATAATATTAATCATGAACCATAAAGCATTAAATCAGAAGCAGAAACATAACAACACATATGACACCAAGATTTTGACATGGAAAACCCAGTTAAGGGAAAAACCATGGGGTGATTAACCCAAGAAAGTATTCTCTGTTAGAAGAATAGAAAAAACAAAATGGCACATGCCAATTAGGGCTCACTACCCAAGCACACTGCTCACAAGAGGCTCACTACCTACAAGAGACACACTATCTACAAAAGAATAAGTATCACCTTTATGAACTAGAGAATAGCATCTTCAGCATGCTTGAATCAATTTCATTTAAGCCCAACACTTTTGCTCTGCCTTTCGCACTTCTCTTCGCTATCACATACTCATCTTCCCAAGACACACTTCAAAATGAATTCACAATCCGTTATTTATATAAGGCATCAACTTAGGAACAATCATCTAAGTCAGAAAACACCTACAAGATCATTCGCAAGACATGTAATACATCCGGTCGGGTAGTCTCAAGAAGAACACCAATATCCGTGGTTATTCTTCAAATGCCAACTCTAACTTCAATGCGGACCACCAACATTAACTGGACATGATCCAACAATCATCATAACCTTTCATGAATCACCAAACACATCCACACTTCATCATCCTACTAGAATTCTTCTATCCTTCATCTGGAGCTACAAGAACAGAGTCTGTCATCACTGTCATAAATGAATAGGCACTTCTGGACCTTCAACCCATGAACTAATCTAGTTGATACTTCACAGGGACATCCTCAACACTTTCTTAGATCCACAGAACGGGATAATTAAATACTGGATCTCACCAGACCTTTCTATGGCCCTCTATCACCTCTGAACACCTACCAGAACCGGTTCTACTTGAACAACCATAACTTCTTCAGATCTTCATACGGACCTCTGAAATCTTGACTGGAGCATCTCAAGACTTATATCTACAAACCCTTTAAACCACATCCTTTGATCCTCAATCTATTGAGGACTTTTACCTTCTTGTCATCACTATTCTTAACTGTTCCTGATTGAGACTTATTTTTTCAAAATCCTCAACACACAACTCATCTAATCCTTCTCATTAATGCAACATGAGTATGTTGACATCAATGACAACACTAGTTATCCTCATACTTGCAACAACCATATGTTATCTCTATTCAATAGTTTCCATTGGTTTTAAGGCATGCTCAGACCTGCCAATTCAGGTGGAGTTGATGCTTGATACCTGCAACCTGCAATGCACAACATGGTCTATGTACAAGTATAATAAATATCAAATGGTTACTAAGTGAACAAGAATCACAATGTCACTGGATGGTCACAAATGTACGAAATTGTCTCTTTTCACACCACACAATAATCAGATCATCCTATAAAACAGAATCGGTCTCATAAAAGGAATCCTAACATATAACAATCATAGAAAAATCAACATCATAATCACTTGAATATAAAACAATGTCAGAACATATAAATTATCAGTGTCACAACAAAGATTACTAATAAAATTTACTAACTGTCATATGAAACCACACATGAGCATAATTAGGAATGTCGTCAACATGAATGTAGCATCTACCAACATCATATAATGTACAACATCAACTGTCTAACATACCCTAAATATTCCTATTATTTTACCTTCATCTACATGCTCCTTAGCCAGACCATCTGCACATCTAAGATGAGAATGGAGGGGCATTACAAAAACTACAGATTGATGCTTAGTGATGGAGATAGGCAAAGCTTGGTTTTGGTTTAGTATGCAATCCCCTTTTGTGGCTCTAATGTAGAGCATCCATTTTCCATCCATATTCTATAACATGTTCATGTAGTGGAATAGAACTGATGGCCATAATTTGTTCAGTTTATCTATCAAAGATAATTGATTCTCATTGCTCATAGGTGAGTACAACTCTAGAAGCATAGACAAGGCAAGTGAAATGCTTCAAAAATTTCTCAAAGAAATGTGATATCATGGATACCTGCTCTACTACAAGCACTTCAAGTCATACCTGCGGTGATACGAGAAAGCCCTGCATCACCGCAAGCATGACTTGAAGTGCTTGCAGGAGATCAAGTATCCGTGATATCACATTTCTTCGAGGCATTTTTTGAAATAGTTCTCTTTCCTTGTGTCACATCTCAGACTTTGATACTTTCTAGAATTACTTTATGTGGAAATATTTCATGAAAAATTATGTGTAGTTAGATAAATAATATGTTATTTTAGAAGATGAATGATTATTTTAATATGGAAAAGATAAAATGAAATGAATATTATTTTCATGTAATTAATTTTGATGTTTCGGCTATGCTTCGGCTATTGGGTTATTAACCTGTTAATGGAAAATTTGAGTTTATCATGAGTTGCAGGTTGTCAAAGACAAGGGTGTGGTTAAGGTAAAGGAGGTTAGCATCCTGGTAGGGTTAAGATGGAAGGATTTCTCTCACACACACAACACTTAGAATCATGTAGATGCATTAGAATTGCATTAATTGATTAAATTATTATATAGTTTTTATTTTATTGTGTTATAGTTAGATTTTTTTAATAATTGACATTTAATAATATATGTTCATAGAAAAATAGATTAAATGGTTTAAATTATTTATTTTGATTTTTAATTGAAGAACGAAATTACTATTATTAATTGTTTTATAGATAATTAAGATAATCATGCTTATTATTAAATATTAGTTGTGATAAAATTAGAGAATAAAATTAGAAAATAAAAAAATAAAATAACGAATTAAAAAAAATAGAAAATAAAACAAGATTTTAGAAACAAAACAAAAAGGAAGAAAACAATAAAACAATAGAAAAGAAAACTTATATCTAGGAAATAAAATGCAAAATAAAGAAAAGCAAAAATAGAGAAGAAAATAATAAAAGAGGAGGACATCTCATTCTCTCAACATAGAAAATCATTCTCAACTTTGCATTCTTAACTCTCAATCTGTAAACAAAAACACAAGCTTTATTTATAATTGATACTGGAGAAAGAGGGCACAAATGAAAATTGGAGATTTGGAGTAAAGGAAGCTCTTGGGAAATAGAGGGTTTGAAGAATTCAATCTAGTTGGAGAACAAAACCAAAGGTTTTTATGAAAATCCATTATATCTATGTTTTATTTGAATGAAAATAATTTCCTATTTGATAAATCTGGGTTTTGTGTACATTTGAAAATGTTGTCCAAATAAGTATTTATATTTCTGTTGTTCGAAAACCTATATATATTATTGTATTTAAACTATATACTGTATATATTATTTTTATAACACACACACACACACATATATAGAGGAACAGTATATACCTATCTATATATAAATATATGTGAAAATATTGAAAAGATTAAATAATGAATTCCTGACGCAGTAGCAATTTTGTAGTGTTTATTACAGACTGCATCTTTTCAAGAGTTTTTTTTTTAACAATGGTATCATTGTATTTCATGTATGAGATTTAATGAATGACAGAGCTGAGAATTTGGGATGACAGCCATATGGAGCTGCAATCCCTTGTGGGACTGCGACCCCATATGGTCGACACCACACTAAATACTAGTCTTGTTTTTGAATTGCTATTTATAAGTTTTAAACTATGAAATGCGATGACTCCAAATGGAGGTCATAGTCCCTTGTGGGGATTGCAGTGCCCATTCAGAGGCATCACCTCTCTTCTTTAATATGATGGCCGATCAAATCCAAAACAGTCATAATGAATATCAATTGATATCCACTATTTGTTGTAGAAATGAGCGACAATATATAGGTGGTTGCTGCTATAAAACTTGACTTGTTATTCTCTATTGCTGAAACATAGTCATATGCAGCTGATATACAGTATAATCAATAGTATATATATACTCATGGTTTAGTATTTATTTTGATCTCTGTAAAATAATTTCATAGCTGGGTGTTATTAATATCTTTCTTATGTATATATGAATGATTAAATAAATCAATCCAATTTCTTGAAGTTGTTTAACTGAGATATATGTTGTAGCATCCTGCCACGTAACCCCGAAGGGTAAGAGCCAAAAGAGAAATAGAATTTTTTTTGGACAAAAGTGGACAACATAAATAGATTCGGTTGCCAATTCAATAGATTGATAGAATTCATTTTAAACACCAAAGCAAATGTTCCTAATCCCATCTGATAAAAACATTTATGCTAGCGGATCTGATACCCACACTAGAATCCATAAAACAATTAAGGAACATCACATTTCTTCTCATTAAATACAATGATTGGAACTTCTCTCTTAAGAAAGTTCAATTACATAACTCCATATACAATTACAATGATATATTCTAGAATATGATACAAGTACAATAACATAGTTCTGAATATGATACAAGGATGGGTACAATAATTAAATGAAGCAATGAAGAGAGAGATCATCTCCACTGGTGCTCCAAAACCTGTTCGTCGGTCCCCTGTGGTGGTGGCAACGCCTCCCAACCATGTGGACTCATAAGAGACCACCCCACTGTGCTTAGAGATAGCCACTAGGCCCAAATGGAAGAACAACAACAAGGGGGTATAAGATGGCCAACACTCACATTAGACACAGAACAGACATGGAAAACAATGTATACAACCAAAGTCATAACACAGGAGTACTCATCCAAGTCATAGGTCAAGTACTAATCATGATTGCTAAAGTACTAGATACTAGAGTGTAATCATATGGGGTGTCATCATGCATGCTTGAAGGGGTGGCACCACACGGAACCAAGTAATCTCATGCAGACAAGGAGAGTCAATCATGCCCGAATCCATGCCCCATAGATCGATGACTCGACACCTCGCAGACGGATAGGCCTTCCCATTGCATCCTTAACCTTTACAAGTGCTCAAGGCCATTCACGAGGACTATTAAATCTAATTAATGTTTTTACCCCAATGTTTTCATTTAGTTATCACTTATTAATGTAACTCTAGTACTAGTTCCCCTGGCAGCCACTTGCAGGCCCTAGACCCGTAGAGAGCCACTCTAATAGACTAATCTAATGCCTAGACCTTGTTCATCTCATTTGACTAAATGAGGAATCTAAAAAGACTAAAACATTGAGTTCTAACTATGAAATAGTAAATAAAGAGAAGTGATCTTCAAGACAAAACCTTGTGATAACAATGTAATTTTATTGAAAATAGTCTTTTATGAGTTAGATCAGTTTTGTAATAACTTCAGTGACCCTAATTTAATCACTCTTCACAAGGAATGAATAGATAAAATAAGAATAAGCACAACAAATTCTATTGCAAGCCTCCTCATAGCCAAATATTTACATAATGACTGTCATATTTGACATAGCAAAATAAAATGTTAAAAGGACTTACAAAATGGAATTCTCAATTTTCCCTCCTACAGTAGTTCCCTTAGATCCTTGGGTTGAGTGACAGATTTTCTTTCCAAATAGAGTTTATGTGACCAATTTTAATGCACAAACAAAGGTAGATGATTCTAAGGTCTTTTAGTGCCATTTCATTCTTTAACTCAAAGATGGTGGTTTCCACATGTCTAGAGATGTAATTAGAAAATGATCATAATGATTAAAACTGAGCCACTAATTTTTAATTAAAAATAGTTTCTATGATAGTCTCATTAGAGAGTCAGCGTATAACACAAGGGTTCCATGGGATTGAGATTTCTTGAATCTCCATCACACGTCCCAATTTTTGGGTATGGCTACCTTCATCAATTTCTCTATAAAATCAAACCTCTATTTTTTCTAAAACTATAAAACAGAAAACACATGTTCTTTCTTGAAAACCCATTTTCTAAAGATTAAGGTAATCATTCTGCATAAAGAAAATAAATTCAAGGGAAAGAGGCAATGTAAATATCTTAAAATGAAATGAACTTTGGCGAGTTTTTAAATGTAGAAATGAATTATAAGGAGTGAGCATATGGCTCTAACTAGGTGAGATGGTAATGCCAAGGACCTGTTTTCACAAGTGGAAAGTTCTAAGTTCCTAACTTACATGAATTATATGTGAATTATCCTCTCCTATCTTCTCTCCTACCTTCCTTGATACATGAGGGGTTGTTGCTGGATCATAGGCTTTCACCCAAGGAATAGATGTACCTGAGGAATCTGGTAAAACTACCATAGCTAAAGAGTTTTATTATCGATAATGAAAAGATTTCCACAGATCCAGTCTACTGTTTAGTGTAAGAGAAGCCTCTAGATGAAATGGGTTGCTAGCCTTGTAGAGGCAACTGCTCAATGATCTCACCAACACCATTTGGGAAATCAACAATAAGAGCGAAGGGCAAGACATTCTTGCAAAATGTATACAGTGCCTAAGCCAACAAAGATCGTTTAAGTTTCTCATTGTTATTGATGATGTTGATCATCAAGATCAGCTAGATGCTCTACTTCTCAGGCAGAATGTGTTGGGAAATAGAAGTTTAGTTATACTCACATCCTGTGATAAGGAAATCCTTAAACTTTCAGGAATATCTTACATTTGAATAAACTCTGGCATATATTTTTTTAATGGTAGAAATGGTGTTTCAATTTTTCTATGGTTACAGAAATCACAGCAAACAAATTTAAGTTTTTTTTGTGTTGGAAAGAACAAAGACATGTAAATACCTTTAACCAATTCGCACTCCACTTCAGTGCCCTCTAATCTAGAAAATTTGATGTGCTTGCCTAAGATTCTGTCTATCCTCCTGCACTTTTTCCTTAGTTTTCTTCTATCCCTGTGGTCTATCTATTTGTTCTACCTTTTTCTTTCTTTTGTTCCTGAGTCTCTTTTTCAAAAAATAGATCATGTGTTTATGGTGTAGGAGCACCAAGAGCTTTATGTTTTGTTTTTAATCTCCATTTGTTTGTTAATTTCATAAGGTCCTAGAGACCATCTCCATGATGTAAATGCACTAATGTTGCTTCTCACATTGCTAGTTTGTTCTTCAAATAAATTGTTAGAATCCATGGTTTACCTGTTAACATTGTGATTGACAGGGATCCAAAGTTTGTAGGCCATTTTTGGTACACTTTGTGGAAGAAGTTAGGCACTCAATTGTCCTTTACTTTAGCCTATCACCCACAGACTAATGGCCAAAATGAGGTGGTGAATAGGTCCTTGGGAAACCTTCTTAGGTGTCTTACCAAGCATCATGGAGAGGCATGCGATATGATCATCCCTCAAGCAGAGTTTGCCTACAATGATTCCACCAATAGAAGCATAGGAAGGAGTCCATTTGAGATTGTTTATGGCCTTCATCTAAGAGGTGTTCTTGAATTGAGAGATCTCCATGGATTGGAAAGAAAAAGTGCTCAAGGTGAAGACTTTGCATTGGCCATGAAGGACATTCACGATAATGTCAAGGAAACTCTTCAAAAGAACAATGCCAAGTACAAGGAGAAAGCCAATGAAAGGAGAGATGTGCAATACAAGGTTGGGGATTTGGTCATGGCACATTTGAAGAAGGAAAGACTTCCTAAGGGGCAGCCAACCAAACTCCTCATGAAGAAGATATGATCATGCCAGATTGTGCACAAGTTTGGGCCCAATGCCTATGAGATTGAACTTCCTCAAGGCTTGGACATATCTCATATCTTCAATGTTTTAGATTTATTCCCTTTCAAAGGTGATTGTAATGTAGATTCAGAGGCAGATATGACAGCAGCAGGAGATGAAGATTGGATCCAAGGCCTTCCACCCAATTAGCCATTGAAGTTGGAATGCATTCTTGACACCAAGGTCTTGAAGAAGATAAGGAAGAAGACCTACAAGCAGTTTCTTGTCAAATGGAGTGGCTTGCCTATTGAAGATGCCACTTGGATGACTAAAGAAGACATCTTGAAACATGGTGTCACCATTGCGGATCTACTTCCTCAAGAGACTTGAGTTCTCTTTTCACCTGGGGAGTATGGTGCAGGAGCACCAAGAGCTTTATGTTTTGTTTTTAATCTCCATTTGTTTGTTAATTTCATAAGGTCCTAGAGACCATCTCCATGATGTAATAAGGCTATGATGCCATGATTGTAAAGGACTATGTACAAATGACTATAAACTACTGTCATGTTGTAATAGGTAACCTTGTGAAGGAAGTACTAGTTCAAAGTTTGATCCACCTTTGCCAATGGATGGGATGGTTTCCAGTACATGTCTAAACACCATTTCAATGAATAATTCAAAGCCCTTAACTGTTGTTCCTACTTTTGCATAAAGATCTTCATTTTTGGGCTTATAGGTGAAGTAGAACCTTGTCTAGTTTGTTTATCCTTTCCCATCCAATTTGCCTCTACATCAATTTACTCTCATCCACCAACATTCAATCCCCCAAAATGTTACATTCCAAAAAACTTCTTTTTTACTCTCAAAACTATGATAGATATTTGCTTACATCCACCGACACCAAATGAAAGTGGTCCTCTCTCCTCTAGCAATTAGATATTTTCTCTAACCCTTATCCTCTCTCCATTGCTCACCCACTAGGAAGATATTTACTCGAGCCTTAATTATTTTCACCCAAAAAACAAATATTTATGCAACATTTATTGTACACCAACTTTCCTCCTCAAAGACCATCCCATAAGGCATGAGGTAAAAAAATGAAATAAAATAATATAAAATCTGGCTTGTTACATATGTAGGACTTATTTTGGCTCTATTATGAACTATCAAATTGGAAACTATGTATTTAATCTATCTTTATATTTGTTCAATCAAAGAGAGAAGGTAGTTAACAAGAACATTTATCTGATAAATTACCCAACCTGAAGAAAGATAATAGACCAGCATTGTAGAAAAACCAATTGATTCAATTTTACGGAAAGCTATAAATTTCTTTATATATATTAAATTAGAACCTCTTTTCTATGGAAGTTTAATATAAATCACTAGAAATTAGAAAGCTTAGACAACAAGCAAACTAGAGAAATGAATTGGTTGATGTAAACTATAATTATTTTCCAAAATGAATACTTTGATTATGGATATTTAGTCTCAGAAAACTATTCATTACATTTATTTTGGTAAAGTAATGTACTTTCAGGATAGGATGCCAAATGTGGGTTCCAGAGATGGTAGTTTTATTTTTTCTAAAACTACCACTTTTGTTTTATTGCTTGGCCAAGCTACTCTAACATTGAAATAGATGGAATTAGAAAAAGCCTAGATTTATGTTATATATCTCTTCCACATCCTGCTTGCAAGAGTTATGTCATTCTAGGTTAGGATGCATATAAGCAATAGGCACGCATCAAGAGATTCCCTCCTGCTTATACTGTTCTAGGTTGCTAGGATCCTTGTGCAAGGTCAGTGTTTTCTTCAAGTTAGGAAGAAAACCGAGGAAGTCCAGTACTTCATGTTTGGGTGGAAAAAGTTCCTTAACCACACTCTTGGTCTCAGCATGCAGAAGATTAGAGGATCACAGTGGTTGAGTTTAGAGATTCTTATGTTATATGGATATTTATTTCAATGTATTACTTTTGTATGGCTTGCATAGGCAATTTGTAAAATGCAAAATTAATTTCATTGATATATTGATGCAACATCTTTACTTGTAACATTGAAACATATGTATTGTAACACCCTGATTGGTGTATGAAACTGGAAATGTAACACTTTCTAGTGTATGGAACTTGTTCTTCATTATTAAAAACTTGCTATTTTATGTAAATATGGATATTGAATTAATGTAAATAATATACTTTCCATTTTTGGAATTGAGCATTGCTTTTGTAATACTATTTTTAGTATGTAAGTTTTTTTGCACTTTATATTTGGTATCAGAGCCTCCAGGTTCAACACTCGGGCCTTGAGTCTCCTATGCTTAGTAATGCGAACCTGTGATGATCTAAAGTTGTAAATGCATCGAGTGTGTTGAGAACCTTAGTTATGGGTTAAGTATTCTTTTTGAGAGTTGGAATCTAGTTGATTCTTATATGGTTCAGTTGGAACTGAGTAGAAGTTTAGATCATTCTATGTCTAGAAATGTTATTAACTTATTTAGTCCTCATCACTTTAGTTGCATTTGCAATAGGACTCTCTGCAAAAAATGATGGATTGGAAATCATTTTGGAATTAAAAGGGTGAATGATGAGGTAAGTTGGATAGTTATACCTAATTCAGGAAAGATGTGATGACAACACAAGAGTGATGATGTGAATTAATAGGGAAATATATTGAGAAGAGAGATCTCTCTGATAACATAAAGGTTGGAAAATTTGATAAGAGGAAGAAGGAAAATCTCTTGTGAAGTAATGTCGATAATGATGGAAAAACATTGACTGAGTCTTTTCAAAAAAGGAAATCTAGGATGGATGATTTAAGGCAAGAGTGCCTAGAATAGTATTAGGTTATGGATAAGATAATTTTTAGACCAATGCATTGTTATTTTCAAGATGTGAGCATGGATCTAGTAGAATCCATGAGATCTTTTAGGAATGCAAGGTTCAGATATCTTAAGGATCTTCATTGGTGAACCATGATAGAGGTTACTTATGTGTTTGTTTCTCCTAGATGTTTTTAATACTTGGGTGTATGAGTGTACTCGAGTGACCTTTGTAGGGTCATGTTCATGCTTGTGTGACCACTTTTGGATAGTGGAGTTATGAGAATCTTTGTGTGAAATGAAATACAATGTTATTGAGTATGACTGAACTTGTTTTACTCTTTTAGGAGTTATGCATTAATATGTGGAAGAGGATATTTTATCTTATGCTTAGTATGTGAAGAATATTGCTTTGTCTCATAGAGAGTATGATCCTGAGTATGGATTCATTTTACAGTTGTAAGATAGATTGTTGGGTAATGGCTTATGTTTCTATTTTGTATTTTTCCCTAGGATTCATGTGGAACTTGGGTATATTTTTTTTGTGTTGCATTGCATTGTTTGAAAAGTAAAGAGGAACAAGGGGGTATGAAAAAGGTAATTACATAGTCCTTGTGATGTTAAGGTGTTGGAATCTTGCGTGAAGTAGAAAACCCGCGATTGATGGGAAGTGTCAACCGTTGCTTATTGGAAATATGGATATGTGACTTGAATAGTGATTTTCATTGATTAGTTTCCTATTGTGAAGAAAATTTAGCCTCATGTGATTGTTACATTAATGTATCATCCATGCTTGGTGAATCATTATAGGGTGAGGAGTGTTAACTGTTGTTAGTGGGAGAGATTGATGTGTATAGACATCTTGGTTTGTGAACCTAAGTTTTGTCCTAGCTTAGTCTTAGTTGTTGGATGTTGCAAATGTATGACTTGCATGATGATTGCGATTTCCTTGATCAGAATGCAATCTTTGTTTCTAGTGATGGTTTTTGGTCGGTAGAAGCGATTTTATGTTATAGATGAGTTTGGAATCTTTGGAAGACTTATTATTTTGTGCAACTGAGTGTGGTCTCTTAACTTACCCCAATTTTTGGATCTAGGCATAGTGTAGCATCGTACTCCCTCTCTAGTGGCTAGAAGTAGTCACATAGTTCATGTAATGTGAAACTTTTGAATTTTGATTTTTATTTATAAATATTCGTTGTAAGGACCGACATTGAAATCTTATTTCATTTATTTATGGACAAGTATAGCCATCAACATTGATATTTACTTATCATATGACATTAATGGTCATGTTGTATTTACTATTGAAATTGTGCACATATTTATGCCTTATTGTTGGAATTGATTTTCTTTTCTTTGAACTTTATTTACTTATTTAATATTGGTGGCTATGTTTGAATTTTTTAAACTGTTGGTCATGTATCTTGTTATGTTTTCTATCACGTCCAAGATGGGCCTCTGATGGATTGTGTAAGGAAGTAGGATGCAGAGAATGTACTATTTTGTAGCATGTGTGTTACTAAGAGTTTTGGTAGATTAATTTCATTAAATTTTGTTAGATGTAATAAACACTATTGAAGTGTCGAGGAAGTTTTGAAATGGATTTTGGTATCATTATGGATCACTTGAGGTAAGTAGGAATTTCTATTTGAAGTTAAAGGTTTATGGTGTGAATAGAAATTTTTGAAAGAAAAATTATATATATATATATATATGAAGATATGCAAGGAAAGTTGAAGAACTTAGAAGGAGCAAATTCAAAAAAATTGAAAGATCAAAGTGATGAGTTAAAAAAATTGTTGCAGCATGCCAAAAGGAAAATGAATGTTGAAGTCTCATGTGACATAGATGATTTGTGTTATTTCAATCAATATAATGTAAAGTAAGAAAAATGATGATGAAACTGCTAACACAGCTAGTTGTTTTGATGATAATACTGGTTTGAAAATTTTGAAGAAAATTGGTTATATGGGAGAAGGTTTGGGTAAGCATGGGCAAGGAAATAAAGAGCCCATTGAGTTAGTTGTAAGGACTAAGTATGAAGGTCTTGGGTATCAAGGTAAGGTAAAAGGCAAATGTTTTTGCAAGTACTAAGAAGTCATTTAAAAAAGAGAGATTTTAAATTTCACATTGTTTCCATTGAGATAGAGAAGATTATAGAAAAAAAATTTGTTGGAATTTTCATCCTTGCAAAATTTGTGGTTTGGAAAAAAATAACATTGTGAAAAGACATGTTGGAATAGAGAGTTGAAAACTTAATCTATGAAAGTTGTTTAAAAATGAAGTATGGTTGGATAAATGTATTTGATTGGCGAAAGAGGACATGTGTGTTTAGAATGTTTTAAAGACACGAGTCTTCTCATGTTGAGAAAAAGGAAAAGAATTGGACAATAGAAGTAGAAAATAGTAAAGAGATTGAAGAAATTGAATTATTTTAACATTGTATAGAAGCACGAGGAAGACAAGTAAGAGTTTTTCCAAAAAAATTTAAATTGTAGATTAGGTTGAAGATAGAGTATGGTTGCAAGTAATGAAAGAGGAAATGGATTCCATTGATAGGAATGATATGAGTGGTATAGTTTTAGAGGAGTTGTTTACACAATGGTTGGATAGGACCTAGTTGGTTACCTTTGGAGTTATGTCTTGTTGTTGGAGATCTTGACCAATGCTTGTTTGGAGGACTGATTTTTTGATATTACATTGTGTTACCATGCATTGACATCTGCATTGTGATGATTGATTCAGTTTATGATGAATTGATTTATGCCTTCTTGGTGTGCATTAAAGATGTGATTGTTACTCTTGTGCTAGAATAAATGTAATTAAGTGGTAGTTGTACCATGTGTTGGATTATATACATTGAATTGGCATTTGTGCCATGTGAATTTGTTGATTGATTATATACTTGGATTTACTTGATGGATGCAATGTTAAATACAAATTTGAAAATTTGTTTTGTATGAGGTCAAGTAGGACCAATACTTCAGTGGATAATGGCACCTGGGGAAATGCAGAGGATATTGATAGATCATTTCTGTATCTGGGATTTTAGCATGATTTTATTTCTGCATATTATGACTTATCTTATATTATTGACACTGGATGTATAAGACTTTTTTTGTAGATGTTTTGTAATAAGACATCAAGATGATGTCTCTTCCAAGTGGGGAAGGATGTCATGTCTCAGACTTTGATACTTTCTGGAATTACTTTATGTGGAAATATTTCATGAACAATTATGTGTTGTTAGATAAATAATATGTTATTTTGGAAGATAAATAATTATTTTAATATGGAAAAGATGAAATGAAATGAATATTATTTTAATGTTATTAATTTTGATGCTTCAGCTATGCTTCGACTATTGGGTTACTAACCTATTAATGGGAAATTAGAGTTTATCATGAGTTGCAGGTTGTCGAAGAAAAGGGTGTGGTTAAGGTAAAGGAGGTTAGCAACCTAGTAGGGTTAAGATGGAGAGATTTCTCTCTCACACACAACACTTACAATCATGTAGATGCATTAGAATTGCATTAATTGATTTTATTATATGGTTCTTATTTTATTGTGTTATAGTTAGATTTTTTAATTAATTGGCATTTAATATTATATGTTCCTAGAAAAATAGATTAAATTATTTATTTTGATTGTTAATTGAAAAAAAAAATTATTATTAATTGTTTTATAGATAATTGAGATAATCATGCTTATTATTTAATATTAGTTGTGATAAAATTAGAGAATAAAATTAGAAAATGAAACAAGATTTTAGAAACAAAACAAAAAGGAAGAAAACAATAAAACAATAGAAAAATAGAAAAGAAAACTTATATTTAGGAAATAAAATGCAAAATAAAGCAAAGAAAAAATAGAGAAGAAAATAATAAAAGAGGAGAATATCTCATTCTCTCAACACAAAAAATCATTCTCAACTTTGCATTCTCAACTCTCAATTTGTAAACAAAAACACAAGCTTTATTTTTAATTGATACTAGAGAAAGAGCGCACAGACGAGAAGTGGAGATTTGGAGTAAAGGAAACTCTTGGGAAATAGAGGGTTTGAAGAATTGAATCTGGTTGGAGAGCAGAACCACAGGTTTTTATGAAAATCCATTATATCTATGTTTGATTTGTATGAAAATAATTTTCTATTTGATAAATCTGGTTTCTGTGTACATTCAAAAATGTTGTCCAAATAAGTATTGCTATTGTTGTTGTTCGAAAACCTATATATATTTATGTATTTAAATTATATACTATATATATTGTTTTTATAACCTATATATTTATATATAAATATATATATATAGATACAAGAACTGTATATATCTATCTATATATAAATATATGTAAAAATATTGAAAAGCTTAAATAATGATTGACTGACACAGTAGCAATTTTGTAGTGTTTATTACAAATTGTATCTTTTAAATAGTAGTTTTTTAACAAAGGTAATTGTTGTATTTCATGTATGAGATTTAATGAATGACAGAGCAAAGAATTTGGGACGACAACCATATGGAGCCACAATCCCTTATGGGACAGCGACCCCATATAGTTGATGCCACACTAAATACCAGTCTTGTTTTTGAATTGCTATTTATAAGTTTTAAACAATGAAATGCGATGACTCCAAATGAAGGTCGCAATCCCTTGTGGGGACTACGACCCCCATTTGGAGGCATTGCCTCTCTTCTTTAATATGATGGCTAATCAAATCCAAAACAGTCTTAATGGATATCAATTGATATCCACTGTTCGCTGTAGAAACTAGTGACAATATATAGGTGGTTTCTACTATAAAATATGACTTGTAATTCTCTGTTGCTAAAACTCAGTCATATGCAGGGTCATCCCACAATAATGGGTTACACTTTTTTGGCCAAACTTGACATTGAAATCAACATTTTGAACTAAATCTTCACTTTTTTACACCTATTGCCGCTAAACCGTTAGGAATTTGAAGATGATGCTAACTAGTGATTTGTGAGATTTTGTTTTTAGATTTTGTTGGTGTTTTTCCCAAACTGGATGCTTCCTAGTTGTCCCTACAAGGAAGCCATCATTGATCAACAGGATTTCTGGGCCAAGGGCCAACAATACAGTGTTGATAACTGAGAGGGGGGTGAATCAGTTATCCTGAATTTGCTTTCAATTCAAACACTTAAGTCCACTTTGTTATTTAATAGCATAGCAATTAATCATTCATGAAAGCATAAAGCATAAACACCAAAGCAGATACACATCAACACATGAGACACCAAGATTTTGACGTGGAAAACCTGGTCAAGGGAAAAACCATGGGGTGATTAACCCAAGGATTATTCTCTATTAGAAGAATAAGAAAAATAGATGGCACCTGCCAATTAGGGCTCACTACCTGCAAGAGACACACTGTCTACAAAGTAACAAGTATCACAAAATTGAACTAGAGATTGACATCTTTACCATGCCGGGATCAATTCCATTTAAGCCCAAAAACTTCTGCTCTACCTTTCGTGCTCCTCTTTGATACCACACACTCATCACACCAAGACACACTTCAAAATGAATTCACAATCCCTTATTTATACAAGGCATCAACTTAGGAACAATCATCTAAGTCGGCAAACACCTACAAGATCATTTGTAAGACATGTAATACATTTGGTCGGCCAGTCTAAGAAAGAACACCAACAACTGGTGGTCTTTACATAATATCCAAACTCTAACTTCAAAGTAGACCACCAATAAGAATTGTGCACGATCCAAGGATCACCAAGAACATCCACACTTTATCAGCTTATTGGAATTATTCTCTTCTTCATCTGGAACTTCAAGAATACAGTCTGTCGCCACTGTCACAATCACAAAGGTGCTTCTGGACCTCCAAACCATGAACAAATCTAGTTGTCACTTCACACTAACTTCTTAAACACTCCCTCTAATCTACAAAATGAGATAATACAATTCCGGAGCTCACCAGACCAATCTATAACACTATGTCACCACTGAACATCTGTCGGAACCGATTCTACTAGAGTGACCATAACTTCTTCAGATCTTCATGCGGACCTCTGAAATCTTGACTGGAGCATCTCAAGACTTATATATACAAACCCTTTAAACTACATACTCTAATCCACAACATATTTGGGGCTTTTACCTTCTTGTTATCACTATTATTCACTATTCCTGATTGAGGCTAATTTTCTCAATATCCTCAGCACACAGCTCATCCAAATCTTCTCATTAATGCAATATGAGTATGTTGACATCAATGACAACACTGGTTATCCTCATACTTGCAACAATCTCCCCCTTTGTCATTGATGGCAACATATGATGTAAAAAACCATCAAGACAAGAGCTTCTCCTTTCTGTCACAGCTCCCCCTATCAGCAATAACTCTTCACATGTCTTCTCTTTCTTTACTACTCCCCCTTTGATCAACAACCACTTGTTTTTCACATGTCTTCTCTCCCCCTTTGACATCAATGGCAAAGGGCTCATACTTGCAATTTTAACACATCAGAATCATGTCAGCTGCTCCCCCTAAGTAGTAGCTCCCCATCACCAATCTGGATCACAAGATATGACTGTGATATCCACCAAACTGATGCACATCAGTGCATCCTAGTTCATCACCAGAGGGGCAGTAACCCCTAACTTCTCCCTGAGAAACTCAAAAGAGTCCTTGGGAAGAGGTTTAGTAAAGATATATGCAATCTGATCCTTAGAGGGCACAAACTCCAGTCTAACTTCATCTTTGTTCACTTGCTCTCTCAGAAAGTGAAACTTAATAGATATATGCTTAGTGTTAGAGTGCAACACCGGATTCTTAGAAATATTTAATGCACTTGAATTATCACAGAAAATTGTGATAGGCTCCTCATACTCTACTTTAATATCTCTAGCATCTGCTTCATCCATAAAACTTGAGTGCAACTACCTACTGCTGCAATGTATTCTGCTTCAGTTGTAGATAGAGATATTGCATCTTGTTTCTTGCTTAGCCAAGAAACCAATCTCTTCCCCAAAAAGAATGCTCCACCACTGGTACTCTTCCGGTCATCCACATCTCCTACCCAATTGCATCTATGTAAGCATGGAGAGAGAAATCATGATCTCTAGGATACAACAAACCATACTCCGCTATCCCTTTTAGATATCTAAAAATTCTCTTGATTGCCATGACATAAGATTCTCTAGGATCAGCCTGGAATCTAGCAACAAGACCAACAACTTGCATAATATCCGGTCTAGTTTGAGTGAGATACAATAGTCCACCAATCATTGATCTGTACTTTGTCTAATCTACCTTAGGAGAGTCATCATCTTTGCTCAACTTGCATCCGGTTGCCATGGGAGTATTCATTGGCTTTGAATCTTCCATCCCAAATTTCCTTAACAATTCTTTCACATATTTGGTCTGAGAAATGAAGATCCCTTTCTTTGTTTGAGTAATTTGCAGACCCAAGAAGAAATTCATTTCACCAAGCATAGACATCTCAAACTCACTTTTGATCTGATTTGCAAAAGTTTTACACATACTATCTCTTCCTCCAAAAATGATATCATCCACAAACACTTCAACAATCAAAATGTTTTCATGATCAATTTTGAAATACAAATTACTATCAGTAGTACCTTTGCTGAAACCAATCTTTGAAAGATGTTTATCTAGTCTTTCATACCAAGCTCTTGGGGCTTGCTTCAATCCATACAGTGCCTTTTTCAACTTGCAGACCATATCAGCATGATCAGACAATTGAAATCCATCCAGTTGCTCAATGTATACTTCTTCCAAATCACCATTTAGGAAGGCAGACTTAACATCCATCTGATATACCTTGAAGTCTTTGAAGGCAGCAAATGCAAGAAATATTCTAATAGCTTCAATTCTTGCGACCAGAGCAAAGGTTTCTTCAAAATCAATTCCTTCTATTTGAGAGTAGCCCTTGCAGACCAATCTGGCTTTGTTTCTGATTACTTCACCAACTTCATTTAGTTTGTTCTGGAAGACCCATTTGGTTCCAATCACATTCTTGTTTCTAGGTCTAGGAACAAGATCCCAAGTGTGATTTTTCTCAATTTGCATCAACTCTTCCTCCATTGCGTTGGTCTAGTTTTCATCATTGCAGGCTTCATTTATTGTCTTAGGTTCAATCTTTGAAATCAGACAATACTCATCTGAATCTTGAGCAATTCTCCTCCTTGTTTGCACTCCTTTGCTTTTGTCATCTATGATCCGATCTTTAGAGTAGTTTAGAGTTCCATACCTTGGAACTTTGGGAATTTCTTGCACCTCTAATTCTTGATCAATCTCATTGACACTTATCTCTTCTTCCTGTCTTACTAGATCAACTTGACTTTGTTTCTCAGAAGGGGCTTGGATACTTTGAATCTGAACACCATTATGATCATCTTCATCATATTCATAAAACCTTGAGGGCTTCTCAATTCCTTCATCAACCTTCACATTTGTACTTTCTATCATCTTTCTCAGTCTCTTGTTGTAACACTGGTATGCTTTGCTTTGAGTGGAGTAACCCAAGAAAATTCCTTCATCACTTCGAGCATCAAACTTTCCTAGATCTTCATCTCTTTTAATGTAACATTTGCTACCAAATAATCTGAAATATCTCATAGTAGGAGTGATTCCAAACCAAAGTTTATAAGGAGTCTTACCAGTATTGCTTCTGATTTGAACTTGATTGAGAGTATAGATTGCAGTGTTGACAGCTTCTCTCCAAAACATCTGGGGAACATTTTCTTCCATCATCATTGTCTTGGATGCTTCCTAGATGGTCCGGTTCTTTCTCTCTACTACTCCATTCTGCTGTGGAGTCCTAGGAGCAGACAACTATCTCTTTATACCATGCTTCTCACAAAAGTCTATGAATTCACTGGATGTGAATTCACCACCTCTATCAGACCTTAGACATTTTAGTTTTAATCTGGTTTGATTCTCTACCATAGCCTTGAAGATTTTAAACTTCTCAAAAGATTCTAATTTTTCTTTCAGAAAGGTAACCCACATCATCCAGGAATGGTCATCAATTAGTAACATGAAGTATCTATCACCTTACACACTCTTGACTCTTGTCAGACCACATAGATTAGTATGAACTAATTCCAATAATCTGGTAGAGGACTGATCCTTGCTTTTGAATGAGACTCTGCTCTGTTTACCTAGCTAACATTCCTTGTACAAACTATTTGTAGGTTTTACCAATTTTAGAAGATCTCTTACAGCCTGAGTATTACTTATCTTGACGATGTTATCAAAATTTACATGACATATCCTTCTATGCCATAACCAACTCTGATCAATTTAAACAAATAGACAACTTTTATTAGTACCAACTAGATGGAAGATATTAACTTTTGTTTGAGTACTGGATGCAATCTCAATTCCAGAGCTTTCAAAGATCTTGCATCTTCCATTCTTGAACCAGAGATCATAACCTTTGTCCACCAACTATCCAACACTGAGAAGATTGTGCCTCAATCCTTCAACATACAGTACATTACTGGTTTTGTTCTTCCCATCAAAAGAAATAGTTCCCCTACCTCTGATTCTACTAGCAAAATTATCACCAAACTTTACCATTCTTCCTTCATAACTTTCCAAATCTAAGAACTTGTTCTTGTCACCTGTCATATGGTGAGAGCATCCATTGTCAATAACCCAGTCATTCTTTTCTTCAACTTGGGCAGCCAAAGCTCTTTCTACAACCTTATGATTGACAAATTTAGAGGATACTGGATCTTCTTCCTTGATGGAAATAAACACCCATTCATTTCTGGATTTGTTTCCTATCTCTGATTCATCATCGGTTACTCCTTCATTATCATCTTCTTCATGAACATAATAACAATTCTTTTGGAACCTTTGTCTGTTGGAATTTCACCTTGTAGATCTTTCTGGACATCTTGAGGCAAAATGACCAATCTTATTGCAGTTGAAGCACTTAAAGGGTAATTTTCCTTCATACTTACTGGATCCTCTTGGCAGTCTCTTTGCAATGAGGGCTTCAATTTGATTTGTTTCTACTTCTTCCACTTCCATGTCTCTTCTTGCTTGATCATACCATGATAGCTTCCTTGAAGAGTTTTCTCCCGGATCAAATCTTTGTTTACCTTTCACAGAGGCACTGGCTTTGAATGCAGATTTAATCTTGGGGGATCATCTCCAAAATCGGTCATTTCAAATGCAGCCAGTTTGCCAGCCAATTGGTCTCTTGTGATAGTTGTATGGGCTCTGAATTCATCAATGGCAGCAACCTTGATTTTGTAGGCAGCAGGAAGGGATCTGAGAACTTTGCCAACAATTTCATTTTCATCCAAGACTCCACCAGTATTCCTAATTCCACACACCAGCTCATTTACTCTAGGCATAAAGGTAGAAATATTTTTATCATCTCTCATCTTTAGTCTTTCAAATTTTCCTTTTAGACTCTACAACCTTGCACACTTAACATACTCATCTCCTTCATGTAGAAGTTCTAGTTTGATCCAGATCTCATAGGCAGTTGGTAGGTCAATAACATTTGAGAGCTCTGAGTTAGATAATGTGCTTAGAAGAGCCTCTTTGGTCCGTAGATTGTTTTTTCAGCATCTGTGAGTTCATTTAGGGTTACTGGACCACCTTGAGGAGGAACATATGCTTTTGTGATCATGGATAAGTACGCCTTTCCCATACACTCCAAGTGACATTTCATGCGACCTTTCCGAAGAGAGAAGTTGGCTCCATCAAACTTCAGACTATCCTTCTTGTATGATGAGATCCTAGATCTCCTCGAGCAGTTAAGCTCTTTTTAGAGGAACTTAGCTATGATACCAATTATTGATAACTGAGAGGGGGGGTGAATCAGTTATCCTAAATTTGCTTTCAATTCAAACACTTAAATCCACTTTGTTATTTAATAGCATAGAAATTAATCATTCATGAAAGCATAAAGCATAAACACCAGAGCAGATGCACATCAACACATGAGACACCAAGATTTTGACGTGGAAAACCCGGTCAAGGGAAAAACCACGGGGTGATTAACCCAAGGATTATTGTTTGTTAGAAGAATAAGAAAAATAGATGGCACATGCCAATTAGGGCTCACTACCTGAGCACACTACTCACAAGAGGCTCACTGCCTACAAGAGACACACTGTCTACAAAGTAACAAGTATCACAAACTTGAACTAGAGATTGACATCTTTACCATGTCAGGATCAGTTCCATTTAAGCCCAAAAACTTTTGCTCTACCTTTCACACTCCTCTTAGCTACCACACACTCATCACACCAAGACACACTTCAAAATAAATTCACAATCCCTTATTTATACAAGGCATCAACTTAGGAACAATCATCTAAGTCAGGAAACACCTACAAGATCATCCACAAGATGTGTAATACATCCAGTCAGCCAGTCTCAGGAAGAACACCAACAACCGGTGGTCTTTACATCAAATCCAAACTCTAACTTCAAAGTGGACTACCAATAAGAATTGTGCATGATCCAAGGATCACAAAAACCTTTCCTGAGTCACCAAGAACATCCACACTTTATCATCTTACTAGAATTCTTCTCTTCTTCATCTGGAACTTCAAGAACACAGTCTGTTGCCACTGTCACAATCACAAAGGTGCTTCTGGATCTCCAAACCATGAACAAATCTAGTTGTCACTTCACACTGACTTCTTCAACACTCCCTCCAATCCGTAGAATGAGATAATACAATTTCAGAGTTCACTGGACCAATCTGTGATACTCTGTCACCATTGAACATCTGTCGGAACCGGTTCTACTAGAGCAACCATAACTTCTTCAGATCTTCATGTGGACCTCTAAAATCTTGACTGGAGCATCTCAAGACTCATATCTACAAACCCCTTAAACCGCATACTTTGATCCGCAACATATTTGGGGCTTTTACCTTCTTGTTATCATTGTTCTTCACTATTCCTGATTGAGGCTAATTTTCTCAATATCCTCAGCACACAGCTCATCCAAATCTTCTCATTAATGCAATATGAGTATGTTGACATCAATGACAACACTGGTTATCCTCATACTTGCAACATACAGGAGATAGACTCTATAAATATCTCCTCTTCTTCTTTAGGCTCTATAGGACCTAGGGAGCATTCCCTATTCAACATCCTTGAAATGTATGTATCAACTTGCTGGCATGTTTATACAAAGAAGATAAATCCTCTCTAATGCAGACCAAAAATATAAAATAAGTGCAAAGGGGCTAGCTTTGGGCCTATGCTCAGTTGTGAATCAGAGGATTTTGGTCCTAAAACTATTTCTAATGTCCTAAAAGTTTATATTTTGAGTTTGAAATTGTATTTTGTATTTGGATGTAAGACTGGGACCTTGGGTTGTAACCTCAATAAGACCAGACTGGTGCCTATCTCAGGGCTTGGAGTCAATAGACATACACATGTGAATGATTACCATAAAATTGAAACAATAACTAGGTTTCAAGGGGAGATTTTTTAGTATCTACCTTACAGATACTTCCCAAGACTAGGTATTTGGTCATTCATACTTACTGGTATACTTGTTGCAGCATACCTTTCCCAATGCTCAACCTAAAACATTTAATTTGTTCCTTGAACAAATGTAAGAGATTAGACATTCAACATAGAAAATCCATGCTGCTGAATCCCAAATAACCCTTAGCTATTTTGATTCAAAAGAATAGATGCCCATAACTTGGAGACAAACAACTTAACACATGCAATGATGCATTTCTAATATAAAAATAACATGAAACCAACAGAATTATGCATTAAAAATTCAACATAAGATTCATAAACTCACAAGACACCCAACAGAACCACCAGACAAAATGTACCTTGTTATACCACCAAAAATTTTGCCTAATCTTCAACAACCTAGAAAAATGAGTGACACAGTTCAGTTATACCTAGAATGTGCACTCAACAATTAAGTATAAGGTCATTTCGAAATGCTACTAGATACACTGCACCATCATAATGGTGCCCAAAACATTCAATGCAGTAGAGATGAAAAGAGGGAAAGAGCAGGTGAGATTGGGAAATGTGCAGCCGTTCGAAGATTTTCTTCACAAATTTGGTAGTTGGCTGGTCAATTAGACCCATACCTTTGCAATTCTGCCATAAATGCCAAACTAACTGTTCTAGGAAATACAAGGTTCACGTTTTTAGGAAATCCCTCAATTTGAAATGCAGGTGCGAACACACAGAAATCCCTCCTATTCTGAAGATTTGAATGATGGCCGTCCATTTCCCTCTTCCCACTGAGAGCAACAACCTCCAACTACACTGAAAAGTCATAAGCCAATAGAATTACGCCACGCAGGTAGCTTTTCCCTTTTGACTTTCATAGCATGAACATATATTTTGCCCCTTTTCACCCTTTGCATATTCAAATCCTTGTATATGCAAATGCATATACATACAATCACATCACATACAAGGCGTGAACCCCAAGTTTTTATGAATCAATTTGAAATTGCAGTCAGGTCTGGCCTTGTATCTTCCCTTTGGATCGTTACCTTGCACATTGCATATATACAATATGCAATATACATGCAACCATAGACATACAATTGTGCAGGCCCACCATGCTTTTGAAAACTATTGACTTTGCTCGTATATTTCTTTGTATGTGTGATTGTATATCAGACATACAATCCTAATATACAACCCACGGATTTCACCTATTTCACAAATGCAGTTAACTTTTTGGCCACGTCCACTTTGCATATGTCCACTTGTATATTCACTTGTATATGTAGTTGTATGTTGAATATACAATGATGGATGCCAACCTGCACATACAATAAATTTGAAGTAATTTTGATTTCGGCCCTTGTATGTTCCATTGTATATGCAATTGTATATTGCATATACACACAACACAAGATACAAAGGAAACTACCTTTGACTTGTCAACCATGCTTTTGTATCAACTCCTGTCAGGCCCGATTTGAATCTTTTTGAAGTCTGCCAATGTATCTCACCCATTGTATATCAAAAATTACAACACAATATACATGCAATCCTTTTCATGCAAGCATGGAATATACCAAGAATCTACCATGTATATCCACCTTTTGGTTCTTGCCTTGCATGTATCTTTGCTTCTTCATCAGCCTGTTGGAGAAACCTTGAACTTAGCCACTAATACACCTAGTTTCACCGACATGCACTTTGAATGTTTTTTCTTGTATATGCATTGGCCATCCGAAGGAACAAAAACTGGACCACCGATGCATTGTGTCACATTGATGAAATTTTTGTATGTTTGCCTTTACACATACCTATGGGCCCGTGATGGGGAGCACCTGTCGGTGGGACCAACTATGTCAGCCAAACTGAAACTTACCTCTCCGATCTCACAACTCTCACCGACAGCTCAACACAACGCTTTGTCTTCGGCAAGACTACATAGCATTGGTTAGCTTGGGAACTACTCCGCCGATATACACCATTCACTCCGATGTTGCTTTTGAACTATACTTGGTTGGCCAGACTCTTCTCATTGGTAAACTCCTGCTTGCTCTCCCAATATGCTGATATACGAACTAGTATATATGCATACAATAATGCACATAACCCTTCACCCCACTGTTGCTTAGAGATGTTTTTTGGACTTAACAATTTTTTCAATATGACGGGAAAAAGATATAATGCTAGGCGAAGGGCGGCAGTCAATCAATGAGCTAAAAGGCTTAAGACACAACTTAAACAACCTGGAACTTGCTATAGGAGGTCAATAACAAAATTGAAGATACAATATAAGAGGCCGAGGGGAAAAATAAAACCTAAGGCATTAAGGGTTTGAGGGAACAAAAATATAGGCTTGCAGACTTGACTCAAAACCCTAACCCTAGGTGGGCACCACCACTGGCTCTAACTGGGGATGTGCAGGCGGTGAAGGCTACAGCGAGAACCAGACTACTCCGGGACAGACCAGATAAAATGCAAAAAACCACCGACCACACAAGGTATGTACAGACTATTTACACCTAATTTACAATGTGCACACAAGATATTCATTCATGAGAAATAGGCTTTAAGGAATTTACCGTGCATAGGCAATTCCAGTAGTTCACCACTTAGGGCCCGGAGAAAGTAGGAATCTTCTCCATGAATATTGCTAATTGAATATAATTCTCCTTGGATAATGATGTATTTGATAGCATGTAACTTTAAGGTCCTTTTTTTACTATCACTGAGATGGGAAGGACAATTCAAATTCTACAAATAATACACAATATCCTTGTACCATTCAGATTCTAAAATATTAACAACTTCATTCTAAACTACGTTTACCTGGCATGCCTCCAGATTTGATTGTGTCATCATCTTAGCCAAACTCTATCCCCTTACCAATTTTATAATTTGTATCTCAATGTTGAACTCTTGTAACTTGTTAATCCACCTACATCTTCTTCCTGTCACTTATTGCTGAGTGAAAATGTCCTTAACTACTACATGGGGTACATATGCAATTATTTAAGATCCTACTAAATATGGCCTAAAGTTCTTAATTGCCCTAACCAATGCATATGCTTGCGTTTCCATGATATCGTATTTCAATTCAACTGCCTACAATGACATGTTGAAGAAAGCAATAGGTTGCTCAAAACTATCTTCATTTTTCTGTAATAAACATGCAGTAATAGTGTGAAAAGAGGCAAATGAGAACAACTGAAGTGGCTTAGAAAAATTAGGAGATTTCAACACAGGAGCCATCTTTATAGCCTCTTTGATATTCTGAAATGATCTAATTACTTCACTTTCCTACTTGATAGTTTCACCTTTCTTTAACATTTTAGAAATATCCTTTGTAATCTCTGCAAAGTTGGGAATGAATCTTCTAACAAAGTTAATCTACCCAAAGAAAGACTGAATGCCTTTCACTATTTTAGGAATTTAAATTCTGTCAATTGTAGCAACCCTTTCAGGATCAATCCTGACTCCATCCTTGGAAACAATGTGTCCCAATAGCTTTCCTTCTACTACCCCAAAAATACATTTCTTTGGGTTAAGTGAAATTCTATATTCCAATGCCCTAATAAAAATTTGTTCTAGATGCATACAATGTTGCTCCTTCTTTTTTGAATAAGCAATTAAATCATCCTAATATACAGCCAAAATTGAGTCAATCAATCCTACAAAAGCAACATCCATAGCCCTCTAAAATGTAGCACCTACATTTGTTAGTCCAACTGGCATTCTTACATATACATAAATCCCCCATGGAGTGGTGAAGGCAGTCTTGTACTGTTCAGATTCTTTTACTTTCACCTAATCATATCCTGAAAATCCATCCATCATGGATAAAAGCTCACAGCCAGTTACCTTCTGCAACATAGCCTCCATGTTAGGAAATGGATAATTATCCTTTAAATAAGATACATTCAAATTTCTGAAGTCCACACAAAGTCTTATATCACCATTTTTCTTTCTAACTGGGACAAGATTGGACACCCAAGTTGAGTGTCTAACAGGCACAATTATTCCAGCCTACCTGAGCTTTACAAGCTCTTCTTGCATTTTTGGAGCCAAAGTTGGGTTAATAGGTCTTTGTTTCTATCTGAATGGCTTAGCTCTAGGCTTCAAAGGAATCTCATGCTAGAATAAGTCTTCTCTATAAGATTTTAGGTCCTCATATGACCATGCAAAGACATGCTTATATTTTTTCAACAATGCAATCAACATACTACTGATGTGTGGCTTGAGTTGTTTGCCAATATATACCTTTTTAGGGGCATGACATGTCCCCAAGTTTATCTCCACCAAGTCATCCTTGTTTGTAGGAGATGCCTTTGTAACAAACTGGTCTCTATTATCAAATGCTCTTTCTAAAGCAACTAGCCCTCTGGGGATTTTATTTGTTTTGAGCTGAATTACTTCTTTCCCCAAAAGAGTTTCTTTTCCATTCACAAATTCTACAAAGTTCTAAAAATCAATCTCCTAATTCTCATATTCATCTATGCAGTGTAGGAACTTCAACAAATCTCTATCATCATCAAACACCTGCCAACTACATATATTATGTGGTATTGTAGGTCTTATTTTAACTTCAACATTTGTAACATCAGATAGTGACATCATCTGGCCTTATGGCCATATTCGCTAAAAAGTCGGCCATGACATTATTTGATCTTTCTATTCAATTTATTGAAAATGCATCAAACAATTCAATTGTATCCTATACAGCATGCTTATACTGTTTTAACCTTTTATTTTTTTAAGCATGTTTATCTCTCACCTAGGAGACAATTAACTCTGAATCTCCAAACACTTTTGGCATCTTAATCCCATGCTTCAAATCTACATTTAATCCTAGGAGCAGAGCCTCATATTCAAAAATATTATTTGTGTAGGCAAACTTTAACAAGAAAGAGAATTTCATAAGCTTACCTGCTGGAGACAAAAACACAACTCCAGCACCAGAACCTTCCTTTGAACAAGCTCCATCAAAATACATAGTCCAGAGACCCTGTTGGTCAAGTTCATGAATGCCAAAATTTTCTCTTTATTTCCTTGATCATCTGAGACAATTCTGAAATTCTCACAATCAGTATCCTCAAAACATATATGCTCTTTAGAATCTTGATATTTAACTGTTTCTAGTGATCTCTCTTCTCTAACCAGTTTGACATCTCTACCATTCATTGGAATCATGGCATATGATAAATCTAACTGCATACTTCCTCCAACCAATGTTGCCCATCTTCTTGACAACAGCATACCATACTATGGCTTTATGTCAACTACTGTTATGTTCATTTTGTAAGTCTTTTTTGGATATGCTGCTAGCATAAAATCCACATCCTTCATTATTCCAATAACTGGTACCTCTCTATCATCCATTGCATAGCATTTTCCACATGCCTTATCTATTTTTAGTCCAGCTAGTTGCATGACAACTAGAGGAATAATATTTGTTGATGCTTCTGAGTCAAGAATACAATTCTTGATTACTTTCCCATTGATAATAAGGGAGACATAAAATGGTTCAACCTGTGAAGGGCATTTTGTCATTGTCACCCCTAGATAGACCTTAGGAACCTCATCCTCATCAAGACTCAAGGCTTGTTTCTTACCCTGAGTCTCAACATTCTACTCAGCCTAACAAGCTACTCCTGAAATTAGGGATAATGCGTTATTCCTATATTCTTCAACTTTCAGCATCTCCATCAATGGAACAAACACCTTTATCTGGGATAAAACCTGAGTTATGTTAAAGGGAGCATAATTTTGTATAACAATTGTAGCTTGAGCTGTGGTTTTATTCTTATCTTGAGCTGATCCAGCCTTAATTTTAGTGGCCTTCTGACTGTCATCCGTGATCTGAGAATTCTAATTTTGATCCTCATTTTGGGGAACTTCATTTTCTGGGCTCTGAGAATCATGACTTGATTTTTTCTTAGAATTTTTCTTATTATTATTCCATCTTGTCTTATGTGGTTCAGCCCCCTTATCATTATGCATTGGTTGATTCACAAAGGTGTCTTCTGATTGATGTGGATCACCAACCTGAGCCTTACCTCTAATATTATAGTTTCTCTTGACCTGAGCCACTGCCGCAACTATGAGAGCTCTAATCTCTTCATCAGAGGACCTTCTCAAGTTATTTAGAAAGATGCATGAGTCCTGAGCATAAGCATAGTTATCCTCATCATCCTCATCATAGGAAACCTGTTAGCAGACCCGATTCACACAACTTGTGCTTTCATCAGTATCATAAGAAGAATACTCCCCATTTGTGAACAACATATTGACACTATCATCCTCCATATAATGTGGCTCATTGCATTCATCACAAGAGACAACATTATTATACAAAGATTGAGAAATCATACATTGTGATTGTGAGTGAGGCATTTGACAGATTATGCACCATGGGGTATCATCAACAATGTTAACAGCTTTCTTCAAAGGATCAGGAGTCTCCTTAACATTTTGAGTTCTTTGATTAGTGTTTCTATTTGGGAGAATTGGTTTACCATTGTGCCAATTAGTGTTATATGGCATATCATGCAATGATGGTCTCTTCTCTTATCTCTGGTAAACTTGCCTTTCAGGACCTATCCCCTTTTCATTTTTTGCAAGTCTGTAACTTAGGTCCTTAACAACATTTGTCAATTTATCCAATTTCTCTTGAGAAGTAGATGCATTACCTTGAGTACTTTGAGACTTATTATTTGGATTTTGCAGAATCTTTACATCATCCCTTCTATTTGTCTTACCAGATGCTTTCCTATTATTCTCAATGTTAGTTGCAATTCTAAAAGCATCCTTGAGGCTAGTAGGACCATTATCTCTTAACCCATAAGTTGTTTTAGCATCAAAAGAATTTATTTATAGTACCATGCACATTGGTTCATTAGGCCTCATGTGATGTGGTAATTTGTTCAACACTCTAGTGAACCTAGCATTAAAATCTGCAACTTGCTCATTTGACCCCTTAGTAATACTAGTGAATTCATTTATAAAAAGCTTGGATCAGGCTTATCACCATATTGTTCTTTGAAAATTCTTCTGAAGTCATTCCGTGATGAGACACTCTGGTCAGGCAGACTTTTATACCACTCTCTAGCTTCATCAACTAAGGACTGCATAAACAATTTCATAAAAATGTCTTCATGTTCAACTTCAAAATTGTCAATAACATTTTGAAAGGCCTTCAAATGATCTTCCCCTGACACAACATTATTTCCTAAAAACTTTGGTAACTGAGACCTTACATGTTTATCAATGAGGTTAGGGTAACCTAGAATACCATTAAAAACTAACTGCCTGAATCTATCCAACTGCATAGGCTGTCTACCAAACTGATTAACATTTACATTCCTATTAGCATTCTAATTTTTCACATTGTTCAATGGTACCCTAACATTGTTTATATTCTGTCTCTGATCATTCTGTTGATTCTAAACTTCATTTCTTTGCTGGTTTCTCAGCACATTTGCATTATCAAGGGTGGGAACTGAATCATGTTGAGCCATTCTTAGAGCTTGCACCTTTTGTCTCATATCATCCCTAATCCTCAAAGCCTGCAAATATTATAATTCAGCCTTTAGGTTCTTGATTTCTTTAGCTAATTCTTCATCTTTAGGCATAGAAGAGGATGATCCCTTTCCATTTTGGTCATCATCATCATCCCTTGGGGACTTAGTTTCTTCAAATCTGTTAGGGGAATCTAAGAAAGGGCGTTCTTGAAACACTTCTAATCTCATTCTCAATCTATCACCCTATTATCTTTCATATTAATCTTGAATTTCAACCTCTATGTTTGAAAAATAAGGTGCCTGCTGCTTTGAAGATCTAGGATTATCTTGAGTATTATCATTGTTTCTAGGGCTAGGAGAACCTTCATGACTGGCTTGAATGGTCCCTCTTTTCCTATACATCATTTTTCTAGGTAATTCTTCAAGCAAAGGATTACGCAGGGATCTTCTCCCTTGCATACAAATTTTACTTTACCGATTGGGAGATTTGTTCAGAGTCACCACCTACGACTAGGAAATAGTTTTTAAACCAAGGTTCTTACACAAAGCGTCCCTAGTAGAGTCACCAAATCTATTGGTGTTTTTCCCAAACTAGATGCTTCCCAGTTATCCCTACAAGGTAGCTATCATTGATCAACAGGATTTCTGGGCTAGGGGCCAACAGTACAAGAGATAGACTCTATAAATATCTCCTCTTCTTCTTTAGGCTCTACAAGACCTAGGGGGTATTCCCTATTCAACATCCATTAAATGTATCTATGAACTTGTTGGGATGTTGATACAAAGCAGATAAACCCTCTCTTATGTAGACCAAAACTGTAAAATAAGTGCAAAGGGGCTATCTTTGGGCCTATGCTCAATTGTGAATTAGAGGATTTTGGTCCTAAAACTACTTCTAATGTCCTAAAAGTTTATATTTTGAGTTTGAAATTGTATTTTGTATTTGGATGCAAGACTGAGACCTTGGGTTGTAACCTCAATACAAGACCGGACTAGTGCCTATCTCAAGGCTCAGAGTCAATAGACATACACATGTGAATGATTACCATAAAATTGAAACAATAACTAGGTTTCAAGGGGAGATTTTTTAGTATCTGTCTTACAGATACTTCCCAAGACTAGGTATTTGGTCTTTCATACTTACTGGTATCCCTATTGCAGCATACCTTTCCCAATGCTCAACCTAAAACATTTAATTTGTTCCTTGAACAAAGGTAAGAGATTAGACATTCAACACACAAAATCTATGTTCCTGAATTCCAAATAACCCTTAGCTATTTTGATTCAAAAGAAAAGATGCCCACAACTTGGAGACAAACAACTTAACACATGCAATAATACATTTCTCATATAAAAACAACATGAAACCAGTAGAATTATGCATAAAACATTCAACATAAGATTCATAAAATCACAAGACACCCAACAGAGCCACCAACCAAAATGTACCTTGTTATACCACCAAAAATTTTGCCCAATCTTCAACAACCTAGAAAAATGAGTGACACAATTTACTTATACCCAGAACGTGCACTCAGCAATTAAGTATAGGGTCATTTCAAAATGCTTCTAGATGCACTGCACCATCAGAATGGTGCCGAAAACATTCAATGCAGTAGAGAAGAAAAGAGGGAAATAGCTGGTGAGATTGGGAAATGTGCAACTGTTCAAAAATTTTCTTCACAAATTTGGTAGCTGGCTAGTCAATCAGACCCATACCATTGCAATTTTACCATAAATGCCAACCTACCCGCTCCAGGAAATACAAAGTTTGCATTTTTAGGAACTCCCTCAATTTGGAATGCAGGCGCGAACACACATAAACCCTCCTATTCTGAAGATTTGAATGATGGCCGTCGATTTCCCTCTTCCCGCTAAGATCAACGGCCTCCAACGGCGCTGAAAAGTCATCAGCCAATAGAATTACGCCACGTAGGCAGCTTTTCCCTTTTGACTTTCACATCATGAACATACATTTTGCCCCTTTTTGCCCTTTGCATATTCAAATCCTTGTATATGCAAATGCATATACATATAATCACAGCACATACAAGGTGCGAACCCCAAGTTTTTATGAATCAATTTGAAATCACAGTCAGGTCTGGCCTTGTATCTTCCTTTTGCATCATTACCTTGCACATTGCATATATACAATACACAATATACATACAACTGTGTGTTCCTACCATGCTTTTGAAAACCGTTGACTTTGCTTGTATATTTCTTTGTATGTCTGATTGTATATCGGACATGCAATCCCAATAGACAACCCACAGATTTCACCTATATCAACAAATGCAGTTAACTTTTTGGCCGCGTCCGCTTTGCATATGTTCACTTGTATATCCAGTTGTATGTTGAATATACAATGGCGGATGCCAAGTTGCACATACGACAAATTTGAAGTAATTTTGATTCCGGCCCTTGTATGTTCTATTGTATATGCAATTGTATATTGCATATACACAGAACACAAGATACAAAGGAAATTGCCTTTGACTTGTCAACCATGCTTTTGTATCAACCTGATTTGAATCTTTTTGAAGTCTGCTAATGTATCTCACCCATTGTATATCAAAAAATACAACACAATATACATGCAATCCTTTTCATACAAGCATGGAATATACCGGGAATCTACCATGTACATCCACCTTTTGGTTCTTGCCTTCCATGTATCTTTGCTTCTTCATCGGCCTGTCAGAGAAACCTCAGACTTGGCCACCAATACACCTAGTTTCACCGACATGTACTTTGAATGTTTTTCCTTGTATATGCATTAGCCATCAGAAGGAACAAAAACTGGGCCACCGATGCATTGTGTCACACTGATGAAATTTTTGTATGTCTGGCTTTGCACATACCTATGGGCCCGTGATGGGGAGCCCCTATTGGTGGGACCAACTCTGTTGGCTAGACTGCAACTTACCTCTCCCATCTCACAACTCTCACCGATAGCTCAACACAATGCTTTGTCTTCAGTGAGACTACATACCATTGGCTAGCTTGGGAACTACTCTGTCGATATACACCATTCACTCCGATGTTGCTTTTGAACTATACTTTGTCGGCTAGACTCTTCTCATCAACAAACTCCCTACTTGCTCTCCTGATATGCCAATATACCAAGTAGTGTATATGCATACAATAATGCATATAACCCTTGACCCCACCATCGCTTAGAGATTTTTTTTGGACTTAACATTTTTTTCAATATGACGGGAAAAAGATATAATGCTAGGTGAAGGGGGCTAGTCATTCAATGAGCTAAAAGGCTTAAGACACAACTTAAATGACCTGGAACTCGCTACAGGAGGTCAACGCAAAATGGAAGATACAATGCAGGAGGCCGAGGGGAAAAATAAAACCTAAGGCATTAAGGGTTTGAGGGAACAAAAATATAGGCTTACAAACTCGACTCAAAACCCTAACCCTAGGTGGGCACCACTAGATTCTAAATATATATTTTTTAAAAATTTAGAGTTAAATTGTAAAATTTTTTGCATCTCCTTTGATAATTAGTTTTAAATACTAAACAACGTTTTTTAAAAGTGATGTGTATTCTGTAGCACATAACTTTTTTTCTACAAAGGATAAAATTTTGATTCTTTTAAATTTAGATTGGTAACACTTATATATAGTGTATGCATTTGGTTTCATAATTTTTTTGTTGAATATTTTTTTTAATTGAGTTTTGAAGTCAAACCAATTATAATTTAGATATAGGCATTGTTAGTGCCTGAATTGACTGACAGTTTTTGAGCAATTTTCATGTAGGCACTTTCCTTAAAAATGTTCTATGTGTTGGACCTCCTCAGCATTTTTCAGCTGCAGCATCATATTTTCCTGAGGAGGTCATCATCATCATGTTTTCTGTCAACCAGTTTTTCATCAGGATCATCATGTTTCAATATCGGGTGATGTTTGGATATCATCCCGATCCTGCTGATGAGCTACAGTGTGCCCTGATTTGCTTGCGGGGGTGATTTTTCAAGTATCTGGTGATTTTCTAAATATCACCTTGCCCTTTTATGATGATGATGTCACCCCGATCTTATAGTGGAGCTACAGTGCAGCATGATATTTGTGCATCAGGATGATATTTCCAAATATCTGGTTATCTTCCGAATATCATCCTGATGTCGATATGATGATGACATCATCAAGGTCCGGGGGGTCATATTTCTAACATTACTCATCTTATGAAGATCCCGCAATGTTGCGAATATGACAATGACGTCATCCGGATATGAGGAGGTGCGCAGTAGGCAGATATGCTGATGACATCAGCAGGATATGACGGTGACGTCATCAGGATGTTCATCAGCCAGACATTTGGTATCGGCTAAGCAGGAGGATCTTCCTCCGATGGATCAGGTTGTGCCGATGAAGGCGATTATCATGCAGGTGATATTGCGATGATGATGCTGACGTGAGGGTGATATTTCAAGTGACAGGATATCATGCTGCTGGAGGATGATGATGAAGGTTTATACTAGTGTCGTCGGGAGCAAAAGCACCGACATCATATATGCTCGCGACCTAGTATATAAAGTGTTGAAAAGGTCGCCGCGGGGTGCATGTGGGATAATTCAACCCTGCATATTTTGAAATATCATGACGATGAATCTTGGCGGGAAATGGTTGCGATCGACTGTTTGATGTTTTCCCGAGGCCGCGGGTTGGTGCGCCATTAATGGTGAAGGTTGCAGAGGTATGGACGGATTTGGTACCCGATTGGAGGTGTACATCAACGGACAGTGGCGCAGGGCTCGAGGTTTCTTCCTGTCTCCTCCCCTACCTACTGCATTCATGTTTGGGTGCCAATCTAGTAATGCGTTGAGCGCCATTTTTCTGATACTGTGTATCTGGCGGGATTTTTGGTCAACCATGTAATTAATTGCTGTGGTACACTACCTAGCTGTTATAAGCAGGAAGTGTTACTCATTTTTGGTTGTTGAAAACTGGACATTTTGGCTCTGTAATAAGATACAACTGGTTTTGGTTGCTCTGTGCAGCAAAACTTGTGAGTTTATGTATCTCCTGTTGTACGATTTGGCATGAATCCACTAATTTCATGGTTAATCTTATATGAATAATGCTGTGTTTGCATGTGTTATGCTGATTCTGTCTCCAGTTTTGCATGTATCTTTCTTACTGCAATAGGGATGCCATAAGTATAGACAGCTTAACACTCTTTATTGGGAGATATCTGTAAGGTAGATATCATGTGTATCCCCCTGAAATCCAGTTTTAGCTATTCATGCTGATCATTCACAAGTGTATGTCTACCGACTCCAAGCCCTGGATAGGCACCAATCTAGCTCTGTGTTGAGGTTATACACCATGTCCAGCTTTGCATCCAAAATTCAAACTAAACCATCTCTTCCTTCCATCTATTAGTTGTAGGATTAGGAGTAGGAAACCCTTGCATGCTCTCATCCCTAACCAGACATATATGTCCAAGAACGTTGCCCACCTTGTGATCTATCATACAGATCTTGGTCCATACATGAGAGTATTCTGCCTGTTGTTGTCAAGTTAGATCTTTCTATCTTTGAGCTAGTCAAGGTTACATCTTGAGTTATAGGGATACCCCCCTTGGTGCGGCAGAACCAGAAGTGAAGGGGAGGATCTCACGCAACCTCCTGTATTAGTTGGCTGAATCTGCCCGTGCATTAGAAGTGGCAAACTCTAATGCTGATTCAGAAGAAAAGTCAACAAAATGGCGACTCTGCTGGGGAGGAAATTTGAGAAAGGATTATATCTGTGACCCATCCGAGTCACCAACAAAATGATGCTCTGCTGGTGGAATGAACCTGGAAAAGTAGCTTTCAGCTATTGAAAATTTTGTCCTCTCTGGAGAGGTGGCGACTCTGCAAAAAAGATCTGAATGCACATGAAAGATGGATGCATGTGATGTGACAAAAATGTGTTGTTCATTTTTCTGCATCTGTATGAGAAAAGGTACCTTGTTCCTTCCCCTTTATATTTGTTGTTTTGCTGCATAAGTTAGATGCCAGGGGAAGCCTTAGGTCTTAGACAGACAAAGGATGTCTAAGAGTAAGATTTTTATGAATCCAAGTATGAATTATCCCATACTCAGTGGTGAAATGTTGAATAAAAGAATAGAAGAGATAAGAAATAGGTTGATATTCTTAGAGGCTGAGCAGGCCCAGTTAAAAAGCAGTAACCCTGTTGTGTCTGCCAGTCAGAAGGCTAAACCTCTTCTCAGCCCTTTTGATCCTTTGTATGACCAACTGGATTTGTCATGGGTGGATTATAAAGTAGAAACTATGCCTGCTAGGATATATCGTCAGATGCCTAGATTTAGTGGTCACAGTGTGTGTGATGGGCATGCACATATCCAAAATTTTCACAGTTTCATGGGAAAACATTCATTTAGAGATGAGGATATGTGGATGAGGTTTTTTGTTAGGTCCTTTGATGCAAAAGCAAAAGACTGGTATTTGAGCTTTCCAAAGAAATCCTTTGCCTGTTGGGATGAGCTTGCTGACTATTTCAAGGAAGAATTTGCAAAAGAACCGGCTGATCTTGTTGCAGAATTGATGAGAATCAGAAAACAAGATGAAGAGCCATGTGTTGATTTCAGTCATAGGTTTGCAATAGCCCTTTCACAGATCCCAGAAGTCTTCAGACCTGATATTTCAGCCTGTGTTGGCATATTCTTTGAAGCTTTTGAGGAGGGATTTAGTGCAATACTAAGGGATTTCAAGGTGACAAGTATGCAGATGGCATACAGGTTCATAGAAAAGATAGAAAAAATCAGAAATGTGTACCTGCTGAAACCCCTGTCCCCAGGCCTTGGTGTGAAAAATTGTTGTGAAGCTGCAAATGACCAAATAATTAAGGCATCATGTGAAGATGAAAAGATGAATATTGAAGGTGCTAGTGAAAGGACTAATGAGGATTCCCATTGCAATGATGAGGCATCTGACCATGAAAACAATAACGAGGTTGTGGACAGCAATGAACAACTTTTGGAATGGACCTGTGGAGATAATTGTGAGTATTGTACTCAAGACAGAGAAGATATAAGCAGACAGAGAAACAGTCCTATGTGTGACCCATTGACTTCTTTTCAAACACATGGGGATCGTGAAGAGCAGTCAGAGATTGAAACAAGTGCTGGTTCAGAGCATGATTGTTTTTCATTTGATGGCTGTTTTGCTTATGACACACAAGTTGATACTCCTCCACAAAGGGAATCCATTGGTGATGAAGATGCATGTTCTGCTGCCCATGAACAAATGGCATACTATGATCAAGCTGATGTACCTGGATCACCCATCTTTGACACATATGGTGATGAGGATTTATTTGAGTATGGTGAGGATCTAGACATTGTTTTTGGTTTGGATTTTGTTTCTCATCCTGATGAAAGAGGAAACAACATACATCAGGTAAGTGACTGTGAAAATGTGCCTGATTTGAAAGAGATGCCAGAGCCTGATCTTTTCCAGCCTGGTGCTGCTGATTGTTGTGTACATGATGTGCACAATTGTGATTTTGAAAGCTTTTCTTTTTATGTGCCAGCATATAATACAATGAGCCCTGATCTTCCTAGTTGTGTGGTGGACTCTGAGTGTTTCCTATTTGCAGTCCAGCTAAGAGATCATGTTGCAATGCATGATGATGATACAGATGATAACCTGTGTTCTATACCATTTGAGTATGCATTGCCTGATACATTCCGCACCCACATGTCACATGATGTTGAAGGTTATCTGCACAGGGGTGATAATGACAAGCCAAATCAGAGGGTTGAATATGCAGATGACAAGATTTATTTGTGGGTGGATCTCTGTAGTATCTCCAAGCTTGACCCAGTGCATGCAGATGAAAACAAGATATTTGACAAAGGGAGATACATGTTTTTTCTTTTCTTGGTGGCCTCAGGCCATCAAGTGTGTTTGGTGATGCAGGTCGGTGCAGTATTTGACTCTGTGCCCAATGGATAAGGGACTGGTCTGCATCCCAGAGATCTGGGGTTCTCGCTGCAGTCTTGCACCTGCACGTCCCCAGACAGAGCCAGTGTTAGTGCCTGAATTGACTGACAGTTTTTGAGCAATTTTCATGCAGGCACTTTCCTTAAAAATGTTCTATGTGTTGGACCTCCTCAGCATTTTTCAGCTGTAGCATCATATTTTCCTGAGGAGGTCATCATCATCATGTTTTCTGTCAACCGGTTTTTCATCAGGATCATCATGTTTCAATATCAGGTGATGTTTGGATATCATCCTGATCCTGCTGATGAGCTACAGTGTGCCCTGATTTGCTTGCGGGGGTGATTTTTCAAGTATCTGGTGATTTTCTAAATATCACCTTGCCCTTTTATGATGATGATGTCACCCCGATCTTATAGTGGAGCTACAGTGCAGCATGATATTTGTGCATCAGGATGATATTTCCAAATATCCGGTTATCTTTCGAATATCATCCTGATGTCGATATGATGATGACGTCATCAAGGTCCGGGGGGTCATATTTCTAACATTACTCATCTTATGAAGATCCTGCAATGTTGCGAATATGACGATGACGTCATCCAGATATGAGGAGGTGCGCAGTAGGCAGATATGCTGATGACGTCAGCAGGATATGACGGTGACGTCATCAGGATGTTCATCGGCCAGACATTTGGTATCGGCTAAGCAGGAGGATCTTCCTCCGATGGATCAGGTTGTGCCGATGAAGGTGATTATCATGCAGGTGATATTGCGATGATGATGCTGACGTCAGGGTGATATTTCAAGCGACAGGATATCATGCTTCTGGAGGATGATGATGAAGGTTTATACTAGTGTCGTCGGGAGCAAAAGCACCGACATCATATATGCTCGCGACCTAGTATATAAAGTGTTGAAAAGGTCGCCGCGGGGTGCATGTGGGATAATTCGACCCTGCATATTTTGAAATATCATGACGATGAATCTTGGTGGGAAATGGTTGCGATCGACTGTTTGACGTTTTCCCGAGGCTGCGGGTTGGTGCGCCATTAATGGTGAAGGTTGCAGAGGTATGGACGGATCTGGTACCCGATTGGAGGTGTACATCAACGGACAGTGGCGCAGGGCTCGAGGTTTCTTCCTGTCTCCTCCCCTACCTACTGCATTCATGTTTGGGTGCCAATCTAGTAATGCGTTGAGCGCCATTTTTCTGATACTGTGTATCTGGCGGGATTTTTGGTCAACCATGTAATTAATTGCTGTGGTACAATACCTGGCTGTTATAAGCAGGAAGTGTTACTCATTTTTGGTTGTTGAAAACTGGACATTTTGGCTCTGTAATAAGATACAACTGGTTTTGGTTGCTCTATGCAGCAAAACTTGTGAGTTTATGTATCTCCTGTTGTACGATTTGGCATGAATCCACTGATTTCATGGTTAATCTTATATGAATAATGCTGTGTTTGCATGTGTTATGCTGATTCTGTCTCCAGTTTTGCATGTATCTTTCTTACTGCAATAGGGATGCCATAAGTATAGACAGCTTAACACTCTTTATTGGGAGATATCTGTAAGGCAGATATCATGTGTATCCCCCTGAAATCTAGTTTTAGCTATTCATGTTGATCATTCACAGGTGTATGTCTACCGACTCCAAGCCCTGGATAGGCACCAATCTAGCTCTGTGTTGAGGTTATACACCATGTCCAGCTTTGCATCCAAAATTCAAACTAAACCATCTCTTCCTTCCATCTATTAGTTGTAGGATTAGGAGTAGGAAACCCTTGCATGCACTCATCCCTAACCAGACATATATGTCCAAGAACGTTGCCCACCTTGTGATCTATCATACAGATCTTGGTCCATACATGAGAGTATTCTACCTGTTGTTGTCAAGTTAGATCTTTCTATCTTTGAGCTAGTCAAGGTTACATCTTGAGTTATAGGGATACCCCCCTTGGTGCGGCAGAACCAGAAGTGAAGGGGAGGAGCTCACGCAACCTCCTGTATTAGTTGGCTGAATCTGCCCATGCATTAGAAGTGGCAAACCCTAATGCTGATTCAGAAGAAAAGTCAACAGGCATATTCCGTAAAACATAACTTTTTCCATATGTATCGAAATTCAATTTTTCTTTTTTTGTTGAAACAAGGACATCAATACCTAGTGCATAGATATTTTTTAGAATTTTTTTTCTCTAGTTTACTAATTTTCCATGTGTGTAGAATAGAGAAATTTATGTTCGGTGAAAAACTGACATTCACAAGAAATAAAAATAAATATAATAATCAAATTAAATATTTTAAAATTATACTTTTTGGAAATCTTATAATAAGGACTACATACTTACAAAACATAAATTTTAAATGAATTCATTTGATCCCCCAAAAGGTAAATCAAAAGTGATTTTTTATCAGCATTTTGATAGGTGTAGAGGAGGCTCCATTATAGGTATGGTTTAAAACTAGCGGGGTTCTATCCAAGGGGGTCTGAATCTAAGGGTGTTTGATCAAACCCTCTTCAATTAAAATCCTTTAAATGGAACCTTTCAAGGCTTAAAACCTTATATTTTCTAAAAATATGTGTCAAGATGTCCCAGAAAGTGTAACCCATTATTGTGGCAGCACCCTGTGGCTGATATATAGTATAATTGATATATATATATATATATATATATATATACAAATTCATATTTTCGATCTACAGATATTAATAACACCCAGATGTGAAATTATTTTACAGAGATCAAAATAAACACTGAACTACAAGTAATTAAGTAAATCAATCTAATTTCTTGAAGTTGTTTAACTGAGATATATGTAGGGATTATTTTGGCTCTGTTATGAATTATCAAATTGGAAACTATGTATTTAATCTATCTTTATATTTGTTAAATCAAAGAGAGAAGGTAGTTAATAAGAACATTTATTTGATATATTAACCAACCTCAAGAATGATAATAGACCATCATTGTAGAAAAACCAATTGATTAAATTTTACAGCGAACTATAAATTTCTTTATATATATTAAATTAGAACCTCTTTTCTATGGAAGTTTAATATAAATCATTGGAAATTGGAAAACTTAGACAACAAGCAAACTAGGGAAATGAATTGGTTGATGTAAACTGTAATTGTTTTTCGGAATGAATAATTTGATTATGGACATTTAGTCTCATAAAACTATTCATTGCATGTATTTTGGTGAAGTAATGTACTTTAGGGATAGGATGCCGAATGTGGGCACTAGAGACGATAGTTTTACTTTTTCTAAAACTACCACTTTTGTTTTATTTCTTGGCCAATGTACTATACCATTGAAATAGATGGAATTAGAAAAAGCCTAGATTTATGTTATATATGTCTTTGCCACATCTTAGTTGCAAGAGTTATGCCATTCTAGGTTAGGATGCATACAAGGAACAGGGACACATCGAGAGATTCCCTCCTACTTATATCGTTCCAGGTTGTTAGGCTCCTTGTGTAGGGTCAGTGTTTTCTTTGAGTTAGGAAGAAACCCAGGGAAGTATAGTACTTCATGGTTGGGTGGAAAAAGTGCCTTAACCACACTCTTGGTCTTAGCTTGTAGAAGATCAGAGGATCACGATGGTCGAGTTCAAATATTCTTATGTTATATGGATATTTATTTCATTGTATGAGTCTTGTATGGCTTGCATAGCTAATTTGTAAAATGTAAAGTTACTTTCATTGATATATTGATGCAATATCTTTACTTGTAACATTGAAACATATGTATTGTAACACCTTGATTGGTGTATGAAACTGCAAATGTAACACTTTCTAGTGTATGGAACTTGTTCTTCATTATTGATAACTTGCTATTTTATACAAGTATGGATATTGAATTAATGTAAATGATATACTTTCTATTTTTGGAATTGAGGATTGCTTTTGTAATACTATTTATAGTATGTAAGTTTTTCCACACTTTACACCTTGTCTATGCTTCCACATTTTCATGTATGTCTAGCAGGGGTTCTTGTAACTACAATATATGAGAAAAAAATGTTGCAACAATTCTAAGAGTTTTGAATGTGTGAATCAATTGTCAAGTGCAAAAAATGTTGCATAAAGCACGTAAATGTTATGATGAAACATATAAAACTTTGACAAATTCATGATACTAGGCACTGTGATAACTCTTGATTAACTTGTAAAGGTCTTGGATGGAAAATCTAGTCAACAATTCTATGGTAGTGCTAACCAACATCATGGTAAAAAGGTTACGTGTGACTTGGGGATTAGAATGAATCCAATCCTTGTAAATGGAGAAAAAATTTTGTGTGCAATTGGTTTTCTACTATTGTTTAATTTCATGTTGAGAATGGTGGATCCTATGTTGATATGAGCTATGGCTAAGGTGAGAGATTCATTTGGTAAAGGCCAAACAATTGGATTTTTAATATGTTTATATTTCTCTTTGCTCCTCGTGGATGTGAGAGAATCACAAAGGTATTCTGATATGCAAATGGTTTGTTGGTGTCGATGTGCTTATGGCTTGTTTGTTGTTCAAAAGCATTTTACAATATTGGTGATAGAAATCACACTAGAGTGTAGTGTTAAGTTTGGTAAAATCAGTAGCTATTGAATAGGTTGGAGCTTGCTAGGGTGGTGGAGAGGGAATATTGTTGTGGATAAAAGTATCAAATGTTATCAAATTAGTTTTTTGAGGAATATGGCTATCTACCTAGAGACAGTTTCAACAATAGCCAAAGTCATCAAAGAGAGTCTCCAAGGAAAGCAATATGATCAAGGTTTCATTTGATAGGTTGGGTTTGTCCAAGGTGGTGAATGTCATTTGGCTATGATGTTCTACATATTTATACTACAATCTTTATATTTCTTTTTTGAATTTAGAGTGGGGTAATGAGGTAAATTGATGCTGGAAGGCCAAAAGTTCTTGAATATGGTTTATGAATTTTAGGGAAGAGGAGTTGCATATATTATGTGGGATATCTAGGTCATTGTCACTAGTTCAATCTCAAATTGTAACCTTTACTAATAATATCTGATTACCCTTGCTAGTTTGAGTAATGGGATTGATATTTTGGTAGGGAGATTAGAATCATCACTGGAATAATCATGAATGAAATCAACTTGTAATATGACAAGTTTGATGAAGAGTCATTCATGTTGGGAGCAAAGAAAGAAAGATGGACCATACAAATGACATAAAAACAAAAAGGGGGGTTTTCTTTATGTTCACCAAAATGTATAAAGCTAAAATTGCAACCCTTAATAGATGCTTAATTAAACATTAACATAACAGAAAGCATAGTAATGGCAAGAGAAGCTAAGGGACAATGTATTGTTTGATTGCTACTTCTTGTTAGTTTATACTTGCCCATCTCATAATCATGCAAAAATAGAGAGAGTGGGGGCGGGTCAAAGAAGTGAGTGAAAGTGACAAGGAGAGGGTGGAGCTCTGTTGATCTCCACCTAGATGGTATGATAGACTAGGATCCAGTGAGAATGCTAGTAGTTAGAAAGACCTTGTGAACATAGTTAGAAAGCTTTGTCCTTTGGATGTTTGTACCAAGATAATGTATTAACAGTAGCAAGGATGTAATTCTTGACTTCATAATGATATGAATGCTTCCCATGGAGAGTTAAAATAGTTTTTTATATATACTTGGGAGCAATAAGAGTAAGGAAGTCGGCTGGGGATGAAAGAGTAAAATAGGATAGGAGAGCATAGTTGATGATTTCAGCTAGGGTTAAAACTGGCATGTGGGGTAATATATGTTGAGAGAAAGGAAGAACATTGGAAGGGTGCAAGGATATGGAAAATACTCAGGGGAATTAAAATGATCCTATAATATATCTATATTGGTTTCTCAATTACATAAAAGAGATTATTCTTTCAATATCAATAATAATGTTCTATCCATATCATGTTGTCTGATATTCACAAGGAGTGTTGTTTACGCTTAGAAAGTACAAACCTACAAGTGCACAGTTTTTTTTATATGCATTTCTACTTTATCAATATATTTTATGTTTTAGTCAACTCCTAATATCTCTAGGTATTTTAATTTATGCATCTTGTGTGGTGACTAAATGTTGATTTGTAATAATCAGAGTATTCATACTTCACTTACTTTTGCAGTGGGTATTATCAATGAAGCATTTTAATTTTCCATTTCCAATAACTCTCACCATGATTCACATGGGATTTTTTGGAGCAATTGATTTCATACTTGTTCATGTCCTCAAGGTAATACTTTACACTTGGCTTTGTTCTTGCTAATAACATTTAACATATATAGACTCTAGAGTAATGCTTGATGGAGATTGTGCTCTATACTTGTGGTATTGATTTTGAAGCTGCCCTAAATGTAATGTAATGTAATATATTAGGTTATGAATTTGACAACCATCATTCACACAAATGAATGGTAGTGTGATTTGTCCTCAGTATGATTGGTAAAATGTAGCATGGCTTTGGGTTTACATTGAGAGATACTTTTCTCTCTACCAGATATGAGTTTTTGTATTGGATAAGTACTTGAACTACATATGATCTTTGTATGGCATGGGAGAGGTTGAAAAAATTCAATATGGGAAGTGAAAAATCTAAGTCATAACTCAAAAAATGAAAATGAAAAGAAAAATGAGAAAACATGATACCAATGTTCTATCTGATATGATTTAATAGTATGAGCAACTATTTTCCCTTTTGGCTACGTGGCTATTGACAACATCTCACATGGACCATGTCCTTAATACACTCATGATTATTTGTTCCTCCTCTAGACAATTTTGCACTTTGATCCTCGGTACTATCAATTGATAGAAATATATTTCTAATGTTGAATCTAAAGATGTTTTGAAGAAAGGTCTCATTTGTTGAGTAAATTTTGTAGGGCACTGTAAACTGTAATGCCCCATCATGCAACCCTAGAGTGCTAGACTAAAAGTGCAAAAATTACAGAAATAAATTTTTTTTTGAAAGCAAGATAGTGCATAGCAGTAACCAAACATACCATATTACACAGCATAAAAGAAATTACTCTTCTAACAAATCTAGGGCAACATAACTGCATTAATTAAAAAAGTAAAACCACAAAAGTAATAACCATTACACTGCTGCTAAATAGATACAAATAACTTTTACTATAGCAGGATAGTTTAATTACAGAGTCTCAGTATAGGATTACATGATTACAAGATTATAAGACCGATCATGTTGATTTACAAAGAATACATAAGAAGGTATACAACACTACTAGAGATAGAAAGCAAACTGAACTGGTACAGCTCTGCACAAGGGTCAATCCGAATTTGCAAGAACACCAATGGATAGATCTGCCTCTCAACCATGTGGAACCCTAAAGTCCACCCCTCCGAGCTAGGAGATACACAACGAGGATCCACTAGGTCGAAGTTACAACAATGAGACAACAGTAAGATACAGACTCCTCACAAACATACAAGATAACAAGACTGCATAGGTACGATAGTACTCCACCAGACAACACATACATCCAACCAAGACCAAACAAGAAGCCAAGACTATACTCCAGAGATAACAACAAAATCAAGAGAATGAAACTGAGTTACGTAAGGAGAGTGTCATCGTATGGTCCTGGCATGGGTTACCCAGGCCATCTATCACCATAAGCTGGCCCCCATCTATGGTTACCCTGGCAGCCCCTGTCTAGGCACCAGCCCCATAGGGTGACATATGCGGAACCGACGGGTCCTCTCATGGAGATGAGGAGGTCGGCCTTGCCAACTAGGCCTTCTCATCCCATCCTTAGCCTGCGAGAGCACTCAAGGCATGGGTGAGGTATCTTGCTTAACTTGTTAAATGTTTACTACCCCAACCCTCCTAAAAGTTATAAGTTTTCCACCAGCTCATAACTTCCATGGGGTTACCCAGGCGGCCTCTCACTAGGCACCGGCCCCACCATAGAAGCCACTCCCTTAGCAACTCCAAACAACAACAAACCACCATGAGCAAAGATAAGGTACAACATGGCATCTAACCATTACTCTTGCCATTCACTTGCCCTAGCAATATAAATCGCATTGCATTGATATGCCACTATAAGAATTAGAACCTAAAATAACACACCTCTGTAGATAGGTACACAACCAATGAAGAGTAACCATTATCTGATGGGGAAAATGATTTCGCATTTTGATACCAAGAGGTCATGACATTTTACCTGATTTCCCACTTCACAACTAACCAAAATAAAGACATAACTCCACCCAAGGTGAACACAAGGATTCCTTACTAGTACACAGATACGATAAGGATGATGATAGGAAAAGAGACTCACCATTTACTCACATCTATAAGTAAGTACTTTTTCCTGTATTAAATTCTAAAAACTACCAATTGTACAAAAACACACATCAATAACTATAATTTCCTACTTATAAACATTTTACACTTTTCAACAATATGGACCTAAATAGTTTTACTTACCAACCCATATTTAATGCTTACCATTTCTAATAAAATGACTAAAGCTATTTACCTATGATGAGCATAATCCTTTATTCACAATAAACCAACTACAATTTAATCAAGCAACTTAAAATTATAATCCTATGAGCATGTCTTATTATTGTCATAAAACAACCTCATTTCAAGGTCCTCAACAAGTGACATAATGCACTCAATCCACATTATTACAAATCACTCTTCATTCTTTACATGAATTTATACATACACAACTAAGCCTTGGAAAACCCAAACCTTATTTTCATGCAAAAGGCCTCTATTATGACAATACACAAACTTTATTTACACAATAATTTCTAATTCGCAAAACCTAATGACAAGATGCTACACAACTCAAATAACATAACTTATTCCTATCAACAAAAATCTATTAACACTTCCAAAAATAATAATAATAATAATAATAATAATAATAATAATAATATTTTTATTAATAAATCAAGTATACCATATCATCTTCCAAATCACAAAATCCACTTCTTAATCCCATTACATCCAAACTCAATATTAAATAACATAAATTAAACTAAATTTCCTATTTCCTACTACCAAGGAAATTATACAATTTATAAATTACATTTCATTCCCTCTAAAAATCATAAAGTTCATAATTTAGAAAAAGAATAATTACATTTATTTAAAAATACACAAGTATTTAGCAACATGATCCTATATATTTAAAAAGAATAAGAATATATATGTGTTTGCATATAATACAACCCATACTTAACTAAGTTTCTATTCATAATAAGGGAGTTCATAAATAGGAACTAAGTTTCTATCCTCATCTATTTGTAATAAGGAACTTATAAGTTTCTTTTCTTTTATATGCTTTTAAAAAATTTCTATAGATAGAATAATTAGAAACTTTCTTTAATGAAATAATTGAACTATCTACTAATAAAATCATTACTTTATTTCTTCTCTTGCATGCCTAGAAAAAAATGGACAATCTTTTATAAGGCTGCAGCATAAGCTTATGCAACATTAATGTCTTAAACACATGAGTTAACAAGCATGATTAGGAAAACAAAATATTGGTAGCTCTAGCACATCACGGTGTTACAGAAAAGCTTTCAAGGGCAGCACTTGCAAAGGGAGAAGATAGAGTTTGCTTGCAGCAATTAAATCTGAAGATAGAACACTCAGAAAAGCTTTCAAGGTAGCACTTGCAAAGGGAGAAGATAGAGTTTGCTTGGAGCAATTAAATCTGAAGATAGAGCACTTAGAAAAGCTTTCAAGGCAGCACTTGCAAAGGGAGAAGATAGAGTTTGGTTGTAGAAATTAAATCTGAAGATAGAGCACTTAGAAGAGCTTTCAAGGCAGCACTTGCAAAGGGAGAAGATAGAGTTTGCTTGCAACAATTAAATCTGAAGATAGAGCACTCAGAAAAGCTCTATAAAATTCTTATACATAGTCTATTAACAAGGAACTAGATGTTGATTCATAAAGGCTGATTCATCAGACTATAACACAATAGGTTGGGTCAGAAAGTGGATCTCTTCTAGGGATAAGCTAAAAAGGAATCTTTATTAGATATTACAATTGCAAATATTTACATAGACAGTCTTGCAGCTTTAAATAAGTATAGGCTATAAAACCTAACCAGAATGTTACTACTGGTTTAATAATGTGAGTATCCTAGACCTGAATGCAGGGTACACTCTTGTGGAGGTAGTGTTGTCAAGGCTACTTAGATAGACACCAGGAATCTTAGAGATAAGGTAATATGAATAAAATGGAAACTAATTTGCTAATTTTCAAGTACTCACAGGTTACAGGTAGAGGTCAAATCACCTATTTCTGAGCATTACACTCTTACCAGAGAAATACAAATATGAGGTAAATGTCAGAACAACAGGGATAAGAGATTGTAGAAATTTAACATTGAGTCAGCTTTCCTCAGGGTTGAAAACGCAATACAAGATTTTAGGTGATGACACATGATTTCCAAAGGAGTTTAGGCAAGGACTAATCTAGAGGAATGCATCCTAAAGAAATCTGCAGAGGCTGATGTGACATTTGACCATACAGGCACAAGACCTAACAAGCCATAGAGATAAATAGACTCCAATCTATAGAATATGCAAATACACACAACGGAACAAGCTGCAAATTATTTTTAAATTTTAAACTATAGCAATTGCAAACTTTTACAGAAAGAGACAAATCACATACCTAAAATTCCATACCCTCTTCAAACTTTATTAAATCCTGTGTCCAATTCTCTGTTCTTCTCCCAATTTCTCCCTTCCAACCAGATTTTCTCCCCTCTAAAAAAAATATGATTCAACTCATAAAATAAATGCAGAAGACATGCATCCGTTCCCAACAACCCACTCCTTCGTGATTTTCAAAAATTTGCTATAACAAGAGATTCCCAAATCTTCCAATTTTGAAATTGACAACACAAGGCATTAATTTCGCATATCCAAAATATTCTGTACCAAATAACCACTAATTACCTGTAACTCCATTCATGAAATAAATATCTTATCTTAGAAGATAATTTAATTCCAAACTATAATAAAATTTAACCAAGGTGTCATCCAAGGCTTTAAGCTAATTCAATAATTATCTAATAAACAAAATAGGAGCATTATTAATAACCACTAGTTCATTAAAGAATCTTCTAACCACACAGGAGCATAATTTAAACATTATAAAAAATGACTTGACTAAACATCACGACACAAGATAACTGATAACCAATCATAACAAGGCAAAGACCAAGTGTCCCAACATGACTCAAGACCACAACAAAAGACAAGGACCGACCTAGTGGATTAGACCTCGTGTTATCTCCCATCACTAATATCCATTGGTGAAAGAACCCGCTCAAACCTGCTATATCAGGTGGAGTCAAGGTTCTGTACCTATAGCCTGCATCCAAACAACTTGTTGTATATGATCAAATACATATATGTCTGCACCTAGAGTGTCAGAGAATCACAGTGCAGCAGGGTACTCGAAGTGAGTAATGCTGCACCGTCCTTTCTCTTGAACAAGATTATAATCACATCATTTAAAATCAAATATCAATGAATCTAATAAAACATGTAAATAATATTCCATTACTAAACATGTCCAACACATCATAACTCATAACACATGTCTAAATATATCCATCGAACATAGTCCATCAAGATCAAGGAGAACATAAACCATAACATACTAGTCCAAATGTCTCAAAACTATAAATATGCAATATAAGACTATCAACTGTTCCAGAACTGACAGAGAGCAATATGAAAATAACATCTATCACAAGCCAAAAAGCGAGGGGCATTACATAAATTTTGCAATGATGATGTCTGAAATGGAGGGTGGTTGTCTAGTTGATTACAATGTCATCACTGATCTCTTTCTTTAGGTAATTTCTTTCTAGTTGTTGTAAATTCATATATCTTCTTCCTATTGATAACTAGCTTATGGTTTTTGATATGGAACTCTGAAGTTGAGGTGACTATCAAACTATTGCTCTCAATGTAATTTGTTTTGATATATGATTATTTCTTGTAGTTCCTATATTAGGTGTAGATTCATGCATCAAGTTGTTTGAACAATTCAAGTCTTATGAAGGGCTATATTTCTTCTTGGATGACTATTTGAGCTCTAGGTGATTTGACTTTGGATTGTCACTTATATCATTTTGTCACTGATATTCATTAATCTATTTGAGGAGGTAATTTTGTAGTACCTTGGGAACCTTGCACTTATATGGTAAACTATATTTTCAATGTCATTGGCAGTGAGGATCCTGACATTCACTTCAAATACATTGAAGCAACAACCAAAACCAGACAAATCAAGGAGTTTGAACATGTAACTAGAGAGTCAAACTTCTATGATGCTAAAAAGACAAAGAACTTTCTTATGGAATAAATACATCTAGATGCTCATCCACCGATAAATGTTTGTGATCGGTTTGGATTTGTCCACTGTCATGTTTAGTAAAGCTTATCAATCAAGGTATATGTAGAACATAGTTCTTAGTCCATACTAAGTATTCATGGTGTGAAGTCTGTAGAGGAATCTTTCATAGGACCCTTAGGATTCATTTTTCAAGTAGTTATTTCATGTTTTGGAGCTGTATAAACAAAAAATACAACATTGTAACTCAGTTTTCTTAGTCAGAGCACTGAGAAACTGGTGTAGGGGCACCCTCATGCACATGTTAATCAATTTTGGCTTTTGTCTTGTTTTGATAATAACTGATGTAAATAAGGTCATTTAAGACCATGTTATATGTGTTGGAGTCCATGTTAGGTCATTAGGTGTGTTGAAGTTTCTAGTTGCAAAAGATGTCAATGTTGCAAATATTGTCAAATTGCACAATGTGGAATGTGAAGGGTCAATGTTGCACAAAGTGGGAATTTGAATACTTGTAGCTTGAAAATTAGTGGTGAGAAGTTGGAAAAGGTTTAAAAAAGCTTGGTAAAGGTTGAATACATGAGGGGGAGATGGTGCGGTTGAAGTTTCTTTGAAGAATAATGAATAGAAACCTCTATTTTCTACATTTTAGAATGCTAATTTACTGTTACAGTCAATTGTACAGATTTTTAAATTTTTGGTATGAATAAAAGGATGATTACCCATTATGGAGGGAACTTATACCTTTAATGGATTATTTATTTGGTCCATTTTCATTGAGTTTTGAGGGAGATACATGCATTTTTGTAAAAACTGCCATAAACTATTTTATGCATTTTCTAAACATTTTTCTCTGTTCTGGTGAATGGTACAGTCTTGTACAATTGTTTCATGGCATGAAACCAATTAGAAATTAACTATAATTGAGTCTAATTCCTTATTATTTTTATTGAATTCAATTTCATTATGTTTCAGGCAAGTTATGGCAATTTTATTAAAATAGGTTTAAAACCCTAGTAGGTCTAATTTGAGTGAGAACAGTCCAAATTTGAGCATATCCGTACAAAATAACCTACCTTGATTCTGGGATATGTTGTATAAGGTTCAAATGGATATCTATAAATGTGTTTACATTTTTTATATCATGTCCACAATGAAATGTATGGACAAAAAACCCAATTTGCTGCTCCTATGTTTGTTCAGGGAATTAGGCCTACAGACTAGGACCGTCAATTTTTAGCCTTGTTGTTCGAAAGAAACCCTATCTGATTTCTTGATATATTGTTAATGGCCAAAAAGGGTATTCAAAAATGTTTTTACAGTTTGGATATGAGGTCTACATAGGTAGTTATGATAGAAAAAATTAGTTTGTGAGGGCTACTAGAGGATTGAGGTCTAGAGACCAAAAACCCACAATTTAATGTTTCAAACCTTGAAAGTTTGATTTGTTGGAGTTGTTACAAGATTCTCTACCCCTGTTCTGCATCAAAAACACAATTTGTAACATATTTTTCAAAGCAAAGCCATATTTAAGTCTTGTATCTGTTGTAAGAACACTTTTTTTCAATAAAAATTCAATATTTTTCCTTTTTAATAGTTGTTTCATTATGTGCAAATGAATGATTGATTATGTTTTTCTATGTGTTATGTTTAAATGTCAAAAGCATTGTCTCATTTCTAGCACTTTTAGGTAGAAATCAGATGTGAACAGAAACAATTAAATAAACTTCCAATTGACTAAATATACTACCAATTGATAGAAATCAGTGAATAAATTTGACTAAAAATATACGACTAAATATACTACAAGTTGATAGAAATCAGTGAATAAATATGACTAAAAATATGACTAAATATACTGCCAGTTGATAGAAATCAATGAATAAATATACTACCAATTGACAGAAATCAGTGAATAAATATGAATAAATCAATGACTAAAAATATACTACGAAATTGATCAATCAAAAGAACCAATTAATGACTGGCAATAAACTACTAATGGTCACGTACCCAAGCTCAGTGAATAATATGACTAAATCAATGACTAAATATACTATCAAATCTCGATCAATCAAAATGACCAAATAAATTCAACGAAAATTGGTTTAGTTATAAATTTTGTCACATTATAAATGACTGGCAATAAACTACTAATGGTCATGTGACCAAGTTTAGTCATTTATAAGTAGTTTTTAGTAGTTTTTTCAGTCATATATTGTTGTTTATGTACTAGTGAATTCTATGCTAACATGAATGCATGTCATTATTTTTTGGGAAGGCCAAGGCAATTTGATAGGGAAGCTATTTATGATGGTAAATGAAATTTGTATACAATTGTGAAAGGTGGATAGAAATATCTTTTGAGTTCATTACTAGAAAAAGAAAAGGGAGTAAGGGACATCAGTCTTGTAGTTTGTTTCAAATCAGAAAAATAGGGTATGAAAGTGACAACAGAGGTTGAGAGCAGTTTGAAAGACATTCTTGAGGAAGGGAATATGATGGAGATGAAATAAAACAATGTTGGTTTTATGAAACAACTGCATAAAGAATGGGAGAAAAGAATGAAGAACACATAGTTACCAGGAAAGTAGGAATTCAGAGGTGAAACAATAAAGACCACAAATTGGGAATTTGAAGTTTCTTGTGGAGGACATCGAATATATTTACATCATTATTGTAAAGGCCAAATAAGAAATGATAAATCTATAAGCTGAAGGAAGAGAATAGGAAAAGAAAAAAGAAAAAGGAAGGGTAGGTAGCATTGAGGAAATTCAACATGCGGTGAAGAGAAGAGATCAAGTGGATAAAGAGGAAGTATGTATAAAGAACAAGCATGGGATCACCATTCCAAACACCTTCAAATGTTCATGAATTACACACTCATGAAACATTTCTCTTACCTAGCATGTTTAATGCAGGAGCATCTGGGTGCACATGCAATCATGTGTTGACCAAAAACATTTCAAGGTTTTGTTACAGTTTAATTTCACCATATTTTTGTTTGTTTTGAGAGTTTGTTTCAAGGCACATTTTCCATTTTACATTTCTATCCAAGTTCAAGTCATCATCATTGTGTAGGAAATCTAACTGAATTTGTGTAGTTTCAAAATTTTTAACACTGGAGTTGTTTTGATATCTCAGTGGAATTCATAGATCATGAATTCAACTTTCACTGCAAACAAAAGTATTGGAAATCTTCTCACTAAAACCATCATCGAAAGTATGTCTTGGTCATTCTTTATTTTCTTTCAACCCATCTCCTTGTTGATGGTTTTTAAATTTTATGAACTTTGTTGTTTGTCATTTAACAAAGTCTTGAGTCCGTGAACTTTGTTGTTCAACAATGGGACTTAAAGGATTTCTTTATAAAAGGTTTTAGAAAATGTTTGAGTTTGTGAACTTGGGAATCCATTGAGTCAAGTTCAAAATTCCTTCTCATTACTGATCTATCAAAACTTTGTACCTGTTAGGTCTCAAAAATGCAGGTCGTTAACCCTAAAAGGTTGCCAGGCTCTCTTGACATTTTTGGCTAACTAACACGCTGTAGATGTGGCTAAACCCCCTTCACTTCAGGCTCTGCCAGACCTAGGCAGGTAAACCTCTAATTAACAAAGAAGATAAAGAGATGATTACTACTTTAATTAGAATTAATCTAACTATTGATGATGGCAAAAACAGATAAAAAGATAGCAAGTTAATTCTAAATGATCAAAATTGTAATACTAAAACAATAATGAAATCTAACTAAGTAAATCTAAAGTGAATTTGTATAAGTGATAATGAAAATACTAGACCAGTACCTTATTTAATATAGAGTCAGTATGATCATGAAATAAATGATTGTTTATTTGGTAAAAACTCAAACTATCTGGCATAAAAGAATAGGTATGTAACTTGTACAACCCTACAAGGAAATAGTTTGTATTCCATACTTACATATATCCAATTGACAAAATATTATCTGCATTCATCTAAAAGGATTTAATCCTTCTTTGAAGGAACCAATCGGAATAATACTGCAATTGTAACAAATTTATTAGAAACTGGAGACATAATACAAACCCTAACTATATGACTCTTCTTACAGATCCACGACAATGTCTTATGAGTTACTGTGATAGATTTAAAGGATTTAATTCTGAAAGCAGAAACCAATTAATCTTATCACACTATAACAACAAATGTGCATAGACAACTTGAAGATATACTTGATAACTCAAATTGAATAACAGAGAAAACCTCGAAAGGAGAGAGTCATATAATTGAATAAATTTAACAGATAGTTGATACCAGAATTTGCAATCACTGCTTCATGCTTACAGACTTGACTTCATCAGATAATGCTTGCACATGGTCTACCAGAAATAAAATTTATTAAAAGTGAATTGGGATTGCTGTTCAAATCTAATCTATAGTATCTCCTATTCTATTCTATAATATTTCTCTATTCTATTCTCTCTAATTTCCTATATATTCTAATCTATATCCCCGTTCTGGTCTTGGTCATCTCTTATAAAGAGTGGCATACAGGCCTCAGACCAGTTACAACAGTTGTGATGGTTGATAACCAAACAACAATATTTGTCTTAATAAACAAATTTAGGAAAATTAATAATCGCCACTAATCATCAAATGGATAACCATTTTAGGGTCAAACAAAGCTCTTTAATTGTAGTTCCGCTTAATCTCCTTTGAGGATTTCTTTATTATCCTAAAAAGATCAGATAAAACACAAATTAATGTCTGATCAAACAATCCAAAAAAAATTATTTAAACAAATGTATTTACTCAAGTAATTACTTCCCTTATCAATATTTTATTCAGTTCCTCAAGATCCTTTCATGGGTGTTTTATAGTTTGATCCCTGCTGTGTATATCTTGTAAAACCCATAGTCCAAATGTCAGAAGAGTATATTAACCATTCAGATTTAAATGTCATTTTTAGGGTTTCTATATTTTCTGTCGGTAAGACCTTTCACAATATGTCCCCGACATCATTGTGACTATCGTGTCAGCAAGACTGGTGGGATTTATCCCGGTTCATCTCTCTCACCGATATGTCTCCCTTGTATATCGAATACATTCTTTCATATACAAGTGCAGGCCCAAGCTAAAATTTTGATATGTCATTCAAACCTGGGCTTGTATAAACTTGTATATGCATTGGTGATATACATAAAGTCCCGGTGTGATACATTGTATATACTAGATTTAAATTTCTCTGAATTCTAGCTTGTATGTATCAAATGCAACGTATGTTCGAAACATGCATACAAAGTATGAAATATACAAGCATTTAACTCTTTTAAATAATCTTTCAGTACCACCACTTGCAATGTATATTGGCATGTATCTAAGATACATACAAAGCACAAATATACAAGAAATGTTTTAACTTTAATAAACCTTTGGTTCCGCGGCTTGCATGTAATGCATTGTATATTGGCAAATGTATGTCACATACATACAAAGCACAAACATACAACGAATTTTCCTTATTTCCCAAATTTTTGAGTCCGGCTATGCATATCGCCTTGTATGTACCAAAATGTATGTATATCGTAACATACATACAAAGCACAAACATACAAAGACTTAACGCTAATTTATACTTGTTTCCTTTACACCTTTCATTGGAGTGAATTTACTCATCGGTAATTCTTAATATCTTCTCACCAATCATCAGTCTTACGCTGATACTTATTTCCCTCTGAATGTCTCTCGGAACTCCATCGGTGAGAGGTGTAAGATCAGTGTAGTTGAATGATCTTTTGCTGATAGAAATGATCTCACCAATACACTATCCTTGCTTGAAATCTTTTATGACTTCTATTGGCATGATCAATATAGTTGGAGAGATATGTAAAACATACCCCGATCAGGTTATTTTACATTGATCGGTATGACTAGGAGTTTGTCTATCTGACGAAGGGTTATCGGTGTCATTCTTTTCATCGGCAGATCTTGAAATATTTACTCTGATGTATAGTCTCATGTCGATAGCTATTTCAGGTAATTTCTCATATATCAGTACAATTAAAACAAGGCCTTGTCGATCTATTTTATATGTAACTATCACCAAAGGCTTTCTGGCTTCCACAGTTGGTATAACTCACTTAGTCAGAGTTATCTCTAAAACTTACTTTGATCGCATGTATCTGCCCAACATAAATTTGTCAGCAAGAGTATTGGCATGATGTAAAAAATCTGTTTCGGTTAACTTACTTAAGCCTTATGCACTTATGAACCTGATGAACTATTGAATCTTTTGAACTAGTGAACCAATTGAACTAATGAACCGATTGAACCAATGAACCGATTGAACTAGTGAACCGATTGAACCAATGAACTTTTTGAACTAATGAACCGATTGAACTAGTGCACTGATTAAACTAATGAACCGATTGAACTCATGAACTGATTGAACTAATCAACTGATTGAACTCATGAACTGATTGAACTCATGAACCAATTGAACCAATCTGAAAGTTCAAGCTTGGAGGTTCAAAACTAACAGCTTCTCAATACATGAAGGTGAAAGCAAAAGGCTTAAATGGACGTACTAATTAATAGAAAGGAATGGAATGACGATGCCTACCCAAGGGAGAGTAATGAGTATAAAACAAGGGCAACAATTTCACAAACTGATCTTGAAGTGCATACAAGGTGAGCATTTTTTGAAAAAATTTCTTTAACATATCCAGTTCCAACATAGGCTTTGTCTGAAGATGTATGCCCCTTGTGGGCATAGCAAGATCCCAAATTTCTGGAGGAGCAGACCAGTGCTTTATCCATTGGGCGATAGTATGAACTTTGATGGATAGTGGTAGTGATCCTATATTATTTATGAACTAGTGTGCATGGAGAGAAGTATTTTTTAGAGTCTTGACTAGAATTGTCCATGCACTGGCAATTCTTTTCTCTCTGATTTTCATTTAAGAGAAAAAATGTTTAAAAAACTGCCCATGTACTGGTAGTTTTTGCTCCTCACCTGACATGTTCTATAAATGATAGGAATCTTGCCCTCCTTTGTCACTAATAACGAAGGGCCCGATCCATAAAGTCTCAAATTTCCCATGTTTGCCCTTTTCTTGATTTGTAGCATTCCACATAAGCACTATGTCACCTACCTCAAATTTTCTAACTTTAGCCTTTTTATCATATAGGTACTTCATCTACATTTGCATTTTTTTTATTCTGTTGTATTGCCTGTTCCCTCATTTCATTTAACTCCATTAGCTATTCTAGCCTTTCCTCCATCAGTTCTGGGACATCCCAATCCTCTTGGAGGATAAACTTATATACTAGCAGCAGGTTGTGTATTGGGAGTCTGGCGTGAGTTCCATATACTAGTTCAAATGGTGATTTACCAATTGCTTTCTTTACTGTGCTCCTATCAGCCCATAGTGCTAATCTCCACTTAGAATCCCAAGTTTTCTTATTGTTATCCAACATTCATTTTACAATCTTCAAAATACTCTTATTGTTAGATTCAGCCTATCCATTACCTTGTGGGTGGTAGGGAGAAGAATATGAGATCGTAATGCCATAAGATTTACAAAAAATTTTAAACTCATCCGATCTAAAACACATTCCATTGTCAGTTATAAGCCTTAAAGGTACCCCAAATCTAGTTAAAATGTTTTCCAATAAGAAGTTGATGACAACCTTGATGTTGCTTGTTTAGTGGGCACTGCTTCTACCCATTTCGTGAAATAATTAGTGGCTACTAATATCCATCTGTGGCCACCACTTGATTTTTCCATAATTTCTCCTATAAAGTCAACCCCCCATTGGTGGAATGGGGCATCAACTTGCATAGGTCTCAAGGGTAATGCCCCCTGATATTTTAACTTCCTTGAGAATCTCTAGTAGGCATCACACTTCCTAGTAAAACTATAGGCATCATTGAAGACCTTGGGCCAATAGTAACCAGCCCTTAATATCTTGTGTGTTGTGGTTTTAGCTGAGAAATGGCCACCACACACTCCCTGATGCATCTCTTTTAAGGAAGATTTTGCTTGCTCTTCATCTAAACAAAATAATAAGATACCATCCTTATTTTTCCAAAAAAGATCTCCTTCTATAAGCACATATTTTGAAGCATGTAATTTTAGAGTCCTTTTATTATTATCATCAAATCCTTCAGGGCAATTCATGTGTTTGAGGTAGTACACTATGTCAGTATACCAAGGAGTTTTTCAATACTTGTTACCATGTCTTCTTCATTTTCAATATTACATACTTGGGCAGCCTCAAGGTTTGTTTCAGTCATTAGTTTTGTGATTTGAATTTTCTATATCAAATTCCTGAAGTCGATTTATCCACCTACATCTCTTCCCAGTTACTTCATTCTACATGAACACATCTTTGACTACTACATTTGGGACATAAGCTATCACCTTAGCCCCAACCAGGCAAGGTCTAAATGCCTTAACTACTTTCACCAATGCATAGGCTTATTTTTTAGTGATGTCATAGTTAAGTTCTGCATGTTGGAGTGATTTACTGAAAAAGGAAATAGGCTACTCATAACCCTCACTATTCTTTTGTAACATAACTACTACTACTGTATGAAAAGATGCAAAGGAAAAGATTTGGAAAGGTTTACTAAAATTGGGAGACTTTAGCATTGAAGCTTCTTTAATTGCCCTTTTTATGGATGCAAAAGCTTCTACACATTCATCTGTCCAATTAACCTTTGCATTTTTCTTCAACATTCTAGATATAGGGTTAATTATTTCTACAAAATTTGGTATAAACCTTCTCACAAAGTTAATTTGTCCAAAGAATGATTGTATGGCCTTGACTGTCTTTGGGATAGGAACTTTATCTATTGCATCTACTCTTTCGAGGTCAATCCTGACTCCATCTTTGGATACTATGTGCCCAAGTAATTTCCCTTCTGTGACTGGAAATTTACACTTCTTGGGATTCAAGGAAATACCGTACTCTAGTGCTCTGATAAATATTTTCTCAAGGTGATTCACATGATCTTCGGCATTTTTTTAATATGCAGTGAGGTCATCCTGATATACAACCATGATTTCATTTATCAACCCTGCAAAGGCAACGTCCATTGCCCTTTGGAATCTAGCTCCAGCATTTGTAAGGCCGAATGGCATCCTCACATATACATATGTTCCCCATGGGGTTGTAAAGGCCGTTTTATATTGTTCGCACTCTTTAACCTTTACTTGGTTGTAACCAGAGAAACCACCCATCATGGATAACAACTCACAGCCAGTAACCCTCTGCAATAAAATTTCCATGTTAGGCAATGGATAATTATCTTTGAGGGAGGATATGTTTAAGTTTCTAAAGTCAACACAAAGTCTAATATCTCCATTCTTCTTCCTAACAGGGACTAAATTTAAAACCCATGAAGAATGCCTAATTGGTTTTATGATGCCAGCCTCCCTGAGTTTCATGAGTTCTTCATACATCTTTGGTTCTAACACCAGGTTGATGGGTCTCTACTTTTGTCTATAAGGCTTAGCATCTAGCTTCAGTGGGATTTCGTGCTAGAACAAATCTTCCCTATAAGCTTTAAGATCATCATAGGACCAGGCAAATACATGTTTATATTTCCTTAATAATGTAATTAACATGCTTCTGATTGCAGGGGTTATTTTCTTTCCAATGTAGACCTTTTTAGGTGACAATTCAGTTCCCAAATTTATTTCTTCCACATCCTCCTCCTTTACTGTTACTTCTTTGGAAATGGATCGATCATTTGCATCAAAAACTCTCTCTAATGCTACTAAACCCTTTGGAATTTTATTGGTTTTAAGTTGGACAATTTCTTTGCCAAATAAAGTCTCTTTTCCATCAATCTCCTCAACAAAAGCATTAAGATCAATCTCTTGATTCTCATACTGATCTATACAATGCAAAAATTTTAGTAAATCAGCATCACTATCAAAAACCTGCCAGTTATATATGTTGTATGGGATAGTTGGTCTAGTTTTGCACTCAACTTCTAAAATACCTGTCAGGGTAATATCATCCTTTTTCACAGCTATGTTTGCAAGGAAATTAGCCATTATATTTTTTGACCTATCTATCGAACTTATTGAAAAAGCATCAAACAATTCTATATCATCCAGGACTACATTTTTGTATTGTTTTAACCTTTTGTTTTTTGAGGAATACTTGCCCTTGATTTGTGAAATTATCAACTCAGAGTCTCCATATATAGCTAACAGTTTGATCTTGTGTTTTCTAGCAATGTTCAACCCAATCAAGAGTGCTTCATATTCAGCTATGTTATTTGTGCACTCAAAATTCAGAGAAAAAGAATATTTGAATGTTTTTTCTGATGGTGATATAAACAATACCCCCACTCCATTTCCTGCTTTGCTGCATGCACCATCAAAATACATGGTCCATACACCATTTTCATCAATTTGGTCTTCATGGTGAATTGGGTTTGTATTATACAATTTAGACTATTCTTCCACCCTGAATGTACTAAAGCCTGTGTCACAGAAACAAATCATTTGATCTGGATCAAGTTTCTCTATAATGTTTTCATACCCTGGCTCCCTATAGCGTTTAACTACCTATGTTCCCAATGGGATAGTAGCATAAGATAAATCTAATTGCACACTTCCTCCTACCATGGCAGTCCATTGCCTAGATAATAAAATTCCATAGTTAGGTGGGATATCTACCATAGTGATGTCAATTCTATAAGAGGCTTCAGGATGGGATGCTAATTTTATCTCAACATCTTTCATGATTCCAACAATAGGGACAAATCTGTTATCCATTGCATAACATTTACTAAATGTAGTATCCACCCACATTCCTAACTCTTTCATAACAACCATGGGCATTATGTTTATTGCTGCTCTCGAATCAAGAATACAATTCCTGACTAATTTGTTGTTTATCAACAAGGTAATATAGAATGGATCTACCTTAGATGGATTTTTCACTAATGTTTCACCTAGGTATATCTCAGGGATTTTGATAGACTCTTATTGCACATTTATTTTAGGACTATGTTGTTTGGGTCTTTTGTCTGATACATTTGATATCATCTTTACCACTATATTTTTATATTTTTCCACCTTCATCATTTCTAGGAGTGGCACATATATTTTCACTTGAGAAATAGCTTGAGCAATATCAAATAAGGGATTTAGGTTCAATTCTGACCTATCAACTTTTGTTTTCCCCTTTTCCTCAATTTTTGTGTTGTCCTTCTTTTTGTTCAGTGTGTCAACAGGAGGTATATCATGAGGTGTTTTCTCATTTTTCCTTTTATCATTTTTACTGGAGACTTAATTTTTGATAAACATACCTCTAGGAGTACCTTGTTCAGCATTGATTATCCTGTTTCTCAGGTTGTAACTACTCTTTGTTTGTGCTACCACAGCCATTGTTAAAGCTTTTCTCTCTTCCTCAGAAGGTTTTCACCAATTGTAGCTTTGTGTTGTATTGAGCTCATATCCATAATTTCCTAAGTCTTCTTCATGGTCAAAAAATACTTCTTGTTCTCCTATGTTCACTTTATATTTTTTGTGTTCCTACATCATATTCATACCCTGCTTCCTCACTAGATGAATAATCTTCTTTAATAGTGAAAGGTGTGATGATCCATCTCAGGGTTATAAGATGTCTCATCTTTTTGTATTGATTGTGCTACAACATAATAATCAGGAGAGTGTGGTAAATTACAGGGCATACACCATGGACTATTTTCTATCACATGGATTCCACATTTCTTCAAAGGGTCAGGGGTGTCTTTTCCATAGTTATGTTTCCTGTTAGTATCCATGGGCTTTCCATCTTTCCAGTTCGTATGATATGGCATATCATGGAGTCTTGGTCTTTCATTCTTATGTGAGTATTCTTGCTTGTTCACAGGAGGATTAGGATTTTGGGGAACTCTTATATTGTCTCTTTTTTCGATCATCCTAGCAGCCTTTTTATTATTTTCAATAGTGAGAGCCTTTTTTTGTGCTTCTATCAAAGTTCTATGACCTTTGCCCCTGAGTTCATAACTTGTCTTCAGGTCAAATGCTTTCAAGTATATGCTCAGGGCTGCTTGGTTGTTCAATTTAGATTCTTGTGGAACCTTGTTATATAGTTTAGTGAATCTCAAATTAAAATCATACACCTATTCGTTTTGATACTTTTGAATAGTTATTAGTTCATGAAGAGCAAATTCTGGGGCACATTGATTTTAGAATTGTTCTAAAAATTGATCATGGAAGTCTCTTAAAGAATATATTAAAGCGTCTGGTAAACTATTTACCTAGTCTCTTGCTTCATTAGTAAGAGATATCATAAACAGTTTCATTTTTATATCTTCATATTCGTTACCAATGTCCTGTATAAAAGCATTGAATCATTTGATATGTTCTTCAGCAGTCAATTCACTACTTCCTGTAAACTTAGGCACATTGCTCCTCCAACTATTATCCATGGGATACAGATATAACTGATATCCAGTCAAATCAAATTGTCTAGACATACTCATAGGATGTGGAGGTGGCATGTTAGGGTATGGTGGATAATACTGATATCCAAATGGAGGTTGTGGATACATATTGGGTTGGACATGATGCTGATGATACACATTTTGTTGTGGGGGAGGTTGCTAATATTGGTTGTTATGTCTATGCCCTTGCAGTGGAGGTTGTTGGTGAACATTCCCAGTATTTGTAGGTGGAGGTCTTTGTATTTGCCTATTTTACAGAGGAGGATTATTATATGTATTGTGGGATGCCATGTTTTCATTTTGATGTTGAGGTGGAATATGGTGATGACCAGGTGGTGGATAAGGATTAACTATATGTTGAGATGAGTTGTGTGCATTGGATGGTCTTAGATTTTGTGGTGGAATATTTTGTTGGGCATGGCTAACATGTGGCTTTGCTGAAGTATGTGAACTACTTGCATTTTGATGTAACCCCATTTGATTGCTTATCTGAACATTTCCACCCTACCTATGGGGAGGCACATACTTTGAACTGGTTACCTTAGTTCTAGACCTTATTTGTTGTAGTTCTTGTTTCATCTTTACTTCCTCTTCTTCTAATCTAGCCCACTCAAGCTCTTCCTATAATCTAAGTAAACTCTTGCTGCATCTAATCCTTAGTTCTCATGTTTTCTGGTTGACTATTAAGGATTTGTGTGGATGTTACCTGATCTATGAATTCATCTTGAGCTTCTTCACCTTATTGTAGTGATGCTTGGTAGTCATGTTCTACTTGATTTTGGTCTATCTCTGTCATAATTTGAGCCTGATGTTCAAGCTGTTCCTAAAGGGAAGGTCTGTACCAGGCAAGGACATCATCAGATCTATCATGATCAGGATGAGTATACTGATTGTTGGATTGGAATTCATCTGATTCATGCAAGGGAGTGAAGCTATTATGAGTTGTTATTGGTTGTTCTGAGGGATTCTCTAGAGAGATTTGGTTACTAATACTACGAGACTGACTTGATATCCCAGTCTTCTTAGTAGGAGCCCTTAAAGGTGGGGGTAATTGTAGTTTTTTACAATCAGCTTTAGATCTCCTACCATCCATTATGATACTTTTATGAGAAAATTAATTTGAGTTTTGTGTAGAGTCGCCACCTCCATTTAGAGGACTAATCAATCTTCTGGGTTTTTTCTTCCACCAGCAGAGTTATTCCTTTTAATTCTCTAACTCTAATAACATGTGTAGGAGTCTGGACAACACTGAGAGGGGGGGTGAATCAGTGTTGTATTAATTTTCAAACATTTTACAACTTTTTGCAAGCTTTCTCTTACAGAATAGATGGAAAGGAATACATTGAGTTTATATGCACAAGACTTACAATAACAAATGTAAACAAAACATGATCAAACCAATAATATGCACACACATAGAAGAAATCAAGACACAACCTTTTTACCGAGTGGAAAACCCTCAGGGGTAGGAAAACCACTCATGAAGTGCCTCACTAGCTTAACTGAAAAAAACATGCCTCACTGGCAATACAAATTGTCTCACTGACAAATATTAAGGTCTCACTAACCATAAGCCACACTGGCATATTGTGCCTCACTGGCAAACCAAATTACCAACAAATGTAATAAGCAAATCAGAGGGATACTCTGTTTCATTCAATACAAATATATGTCTGTCAAATACCCATTCTATTCAATTTGACATCCAGATACACTCAACAATCCTTTATTCTGATCCAATCAACACTGCATTCTAATCCATTCAACAACACTGCATATCAAATCTGTATTCTAATCCAACTCTTCACAACACTGTATGTTTCATCTCTATCCTTCTTAATTCATTTATCAATGCACCTGGAAACAAAATTTATACAAGATGAATGTCTTTTCACTGCCTTGGAACCTTTCACATTCCTTCATAAATTTCTCCTTCAGATCACATAAATTTCGTAACAAGACTTTTGAAATTTCACTTCTCTGCAAAAACACATTTGCTTTTCTCCTACAAATAAACTCTTCAATTTTTGATTCATATTCCTGCAAAAACATTCTCTCATAATAAATCTTCAACAAGACAAATTATCTCCATTAAAACCTTTTCATATCTACAATCTCTGCATGATGTTTCATATTCTCCAAAACACAAAAAAACTTCAATCTGATTATCTTTCCTTCAAACAAATTTTTCATTAACCTCTTCAAATTTTTCTTCAAAAATAATCTCCTGCAAAATAAAAAATCTTTATCCAATCTGCAACAAAAATAATCTCTCCCAATTTCTCTTCATGTTTGGATTCATACTCAGAGACAAAAATTATTAAAAGCATTTTTTTTTTTTGCCCTTTACTTCACTCAAAAAATCTCTTCATAAAGATTTTTCTCATTTAGAAAAAGCAATAAAAATCTCCTTATTAAAACTCTTTATCTTCTCCATAGGAATTAGAAAATTTCTAATTTTAAAGCATTTGATGCTCTATACAAAACATGCTCCTTAACATAGTCTCCAATTTAATATTCAATAGTGTTTTTTTTATTTATTACCCATGAATCATACCTTGCATTCCATGCTTTATAAAAACTTTCCACCGAATGGATGCTTTTTCCTTATAAGAAAACTTTAAAAAAATATAATATATACCTTCTAAAGTCGTGCTCCTACATATTTGTTGCCCCTTTAAAAAATCATCATGTGAAGCTTTTAAACTATTTAAAAAGGCATCGGGCTCTCATTGTCTTTGAAAGATTCAAACCTTCCATTTTAAAATATATCGCGGGCTCTTCAAAGCAATTTCATTTGTTTCTTTCCCGCCGCTCATGGTAAGTGAAGACCAGTATTTCATGTCAAGGGGGCCGGTTGCATATGGTGTAAGAACCCTCCTACAGGTCATGTTTAATGAAATGACCTTCTATCACAGGTCAGTGTGAGTTAGGACATAAAGTATAACTATCATTGCAAGGGCAGAATATGTAGAGTGAAAGTCTTTAGAAACTTAGGAAAACAACTTAGAAAGCACTCAAATTGACATATAAACAAGCACTCCAATTGACAAGCACCTACTGAAGCAAATGAATCACATCTGACCATAATTAGCATTCTGCCACTGACATTGAACTAGTATGATTATGAAGAGATTAGAGTGGTTTGACTCTAGATAATCAAGGACTCATGCCTTGATAATGTAAATGAATATCTTGAAGGCAATCATCTACTAATATGTTCTCATCACACTTTATCAACATGAAGCAGTCCTGAAGACATTGAAGTATCAAACAATTCTTGATTTCATCAAAAATGAAAATGACCTTTTCTCACAAGCATCATCATCATATAATGTCATGTCCTTTGTTATGCAATAACCAGCATGCCTTGAGGAACTCCTAACAACATAGATGAACACATCCTGAGATGACTTCTAAGCATATTATGTCCAAACATAAATGATAAACATTTGTCAACATTTGACAACCCTAAACAAATCACCTTGTGACTTTATAAGAAAACACATCGAAGGCCAAACCTGATCAACCAAGTCCTGATTACACCTTTTTGACATCAATGACAACCTAACTCCATCAACATGGTCTACCACCAAGTTTCTCTATGTTCTCTCCCCAGCATAGTCACCAATTCTGTTAGGTCTCAAAAACATAGGCCGTTAACCCTAACAGGTTGCCAGGCTCTCTTGACATTTTTGGCTAACTGACACAGGGTATATGTGGCTAAACCCCCTTCACTTCAGGCTCTACCAAACCTAGGCAGGTAAACCTCTAATTAACAAAGTAGATAAAGAGATGATCACTACTTTAATCAGAATTAATCTAACTATTAATAATGAAAAAAATAGATAAAAAGACAGCAAGTTAATTCTAAATGATCTAAATTGTAATGCTAAAACAATAATGAAATCTAACTAAGTAAATCTAAAGTGAATTTGTATAAGTGATAATGAAAATACTAGACCAGTGCCTTATTTAATATAGAGTCAGTATGATCATGAAATAAATGACTATTTATTTGGTAAAAACTCGAACTATCTGGCATAAAAGAATAGGTATGTAACTTGTACAACCCTGCAAGGAAATAGTTAGTATTCCATACTTACATATATCCAATTGACAAAATATTATTTGCATTCATCTAAAAGGATTTAATCCTTCTTTGAAGGAACCAATCAGAATAATACTGCAATTGTAACAGATTTATCAGAAACTGGAGATAGAATACAAACCCTAACTATATGACTCTTCTTATAGATCCATGACAATGTCTTATGAGTTACTGTGATAGATTTAAAGGATTTAATTCTGAAAGCAGAAAGCAATTAATCTTATCACACTATAACAACAAATGTGCATAGACAACTTGAAGATACACTTGATAACTCAAATTGAATAACAGAGAAAACCTCGAAAGGAGAGAGTCATATAATTGAATAAATTTAACAGATAGTTGATACCAGAATTTGCAGTCACTACTTCATGCTTATAGACTTGACTTCATCAGATAATGCTTGCACATGGTTTACCGGAAATAAAATATATTAAAAGTGAACTGGGATTGCTGTTCAAATCTAATTTATAGTATCTCCTATTCTATTCTATAATCATTTTCTATTCTATTCTCTCTAATTTCCTATATATTCTAATCTATATCCCCATTCTGGTCTTGATCATCTCTTATAAAGAGTGGCATACAAACCTCAGACCAGTTACAACAGTTGTGATGGTTGATAACCGAACAACAATATATCTTAATAAACAAATTTAGGAAAATTAATACTCGCCACTAATCATCAAATGGATAACCATTTCAAGGTCAAACAAAGCTCTTTAATTGTAGTTCCGCTTAATCTCCTTCAAGGATTTCTTTATTATTCTAAAAAGACCAGATAAAACACAAAATAATGTTTGATCAAACAATCCAAACAAATTTATTTAAACAAATGTATTTACTCAAGTAATTACTTCCCTTATTGATATTTTATTCAACTCCTCAAGATCCTTTTGTGGGTGTTTTATAGTTTGATCCCTGTTGTGTATATCCTGCAAAACCCATGTTCTAAATGTCAGAAGAGTATATTAACCATTCAGATTTAAATGTCTTTTTTAGGGTTTCTATATTTTCTGTCGATAAGACCTTTCACAACATGTCCCCGACATAGTTGTGACTATCATGTCAGCGAGAGTGGCAGGCTTTATCCTTGTTCATCTCTCTCACCGATATGTCTCCCTTGTATATCGAATACATTCTTTCATATACAAGTGCGGGCCCAAGATAAAATTTTGATATGTCATTCAAACCTGGGCTTGTATAAATTTGTATATGCATTGGCAATATACATAAAGTCTCGGTGTGATACATTGTATATACCAGATTTAAATTTCTCTAAATTCTGGCTTGTATGTATCAAATGCAATATATGTTCGAAACATGCATACAAAGCACGGAATATACAAGCATTTAACTCTTTTAAATAATCTTTTGGTACCGCCACTTGCAATGTATATTCGCATGTGTCTCAGATACATACAAAGCACAAACATATAACGAATGTTTCAACTTTAATAAACCTTTGGTTCCACGGCTTGCATGTAATGCATTGTATATCAGTAAATGTATGTCAGATACATACAAAGCAAAACATACAACAATTTTCCTTCTTTCAAAATTTTTTGAGTCTGGCTATGCATATCGCCTTGTATGTACTGAAATGTACGTATACCAAAACATACATACAAAGCGCAAACATACAAAGACTTAACATTAATTTATAATTGTTTCCTTTACACCTTTCATCGGATTAAATTTACTCATCGGTAATTCTTAATGTCTTCTCACCGATCGTCAGTCTTACACTGATACTTATTTCCCTCTGAATGTCTCTTGGAACTCCATCAGTGAGAGGTGTAATATCAGTGCAGTTGAATGATCGATTTCCGATAGCAATGATCTCACCAATATGCTATCCTTGCCTAAAATCTTTTATGACTTCTATCCGCGTGATCAATATAGTTGGAGAGATACGTAAAACATACCTCGATTAGGTTATTTTACACCGATCGGTATGACTAGGAGTCTGTCTATCCAACGAAGGGTTATCGGTGTCATTCTTTTCATTGGTGGATCTTGAAATATTTACTCTGATGCGTAGTCTCATGGTGATATCTATTTCAGGTAATTTCTAATATATCAGTACAATTAAAACAAGGCCTTGCCGATCTGTTTTATTCGCGACTATCACCGAAGGCTTTCTGGTTTCCCCAGTCGGTATAACTCACACAGTCAGGGCAATCTCTAAAACTTACTTCGATCACATGTATCTACCTGACATAAATTTGTCAGCGAGAGTATTTGCGTGATGTGAAAAATCTGTTTCGGTTAACTTACTTAAGCATTATGCACTTATGAACCTGATCAACTGTTGAACCTTTTGAACTAGTGATCCGATTGAACTAATGAACCGATTGAACCAATGAACTGATTGAACTAGTGAACCGATTGAACCAATGAACTGTTTGAACCAATTGAACTAGTCAACCAATTGAACTAATGAACCGATTGAACTCATGAATTGATTAAACTCATGAACCAATTGAACTCATGAACTAATTGAATAAATGTGAAAGTTCAAGCTCGGAGGTTCAAAACTGACAACTTCTTAATACATGAAGGTAAAAGAAAAAGACTTAAATGGACATACTAATTAATAGAAAGGAATGGAATGACGATGCCTACCCAAGGGAGAGTAATGAGGATAAAACAAGGGCAACAATTTTGCAAACTGATCTTGAAGTGCATACAAGGTGAGCATTTTTTGAAAAATATTCTTTAACATATCCAGTTCCAACGGTACCTTTTGGCAAGAGTGTGAGTTCAAGAACCTGTACCAGCACTTAAGACATTGTTCAAAGTTTAAACGAAATGCCTAAAGATGCTCGAAGGCATTGGTTTATCGAGGAGTACATGTAAAGAGTTTTTCAGTTGCCAACTTTGTCAAAATATAGAATTGACAAGAGTCAATTGTTAAAGTGTTGATGTACTAATGAAAATTATGAGGCTTGTAAGATCAAACACCCATAGATTCGTCAAAATGTGAATTTCATAGATTTGCTTGTTCACTAAAAGTTGTTGCAAAGGAAGTGTTTCATGGTTCAAGGAAGGATCCAATTATTGACAATGAAATGAGTGGTTTTAATGGTGTCATTTTTTTGAATTAAAGTTCCAAAGTTCTTGAAATTATTGATATGCCAAAAGGCATTGTAAACAAAGAGTTCAATAGTTGATCAGTTCACCAAATTTGTTTGTTCGTGAATAGTGGAGTATGATGATGAAAGAATTAAAGGTTCATAAATATATGAAAAAGGATGATAAATGTTCTCATAACAAATTTGAAGCAAAGTAGGGTATTCCAAGGTGTCATCTTGTCAACAAGAATTTTGAAGGTTCATAAAATCAAGAATTCATTGACAATGAAGTTCGTTGAGGTCCAATAGTCTCGATATGCCAAAGTATGAATTAAAAGACTTACAAAAGACCACTGTTCATTATAATGAACATTTTCAAGTGCTACCTGAGGTCCCAAATATATAAAATCACCAATGAAGCATCTTATGAAGGGAGTTTCAATTGAAATGTGACATTGTGAATATGGCAACGGTTGGCATATCAATATTGAAACTATAAGCCATTCAAATTTCTTGATTTACAAGTATAAAAGAGATATTTATATTCTATATGGGAGTTCGGCTAGCCTAGGAAAGGGGCATAGGGAGTTTTTTCTATTGATTGCAGGAAAATTGGAGGTGGTTGTTGATGACAGATCATTTGAATGAGGTTGCGTAAACTATGCATTCCTGAAGTCAATGTAAATTGTTGATGTTGTGAATTGAATAAAATTTATTTGAATCATTTTCATTGTTGTGTGAATTTGATGAAATGTTCTACTTCCAATTTTGATATGGAACATATGAATAAAAACCCAAAATTTGTTGTGGTATCGAACTATGTGTTGTTGGCTGCTAAAATTGACTACCTGATAAGGCTCTGAATTTCAGGTTGCATCATAAATCTTGAATCTACTCCTAGACAACACTACCTAATGTGGCCTCATGGTCAAAGGGTGCTTCAGCATTATGATAACTAGTCAACACAAAGTCAAAAGAGATGATAAAGATAGAAGAGATATTGTAGTTGCATCATGAAAGAAGTTTGTGAAATCAAGTGCCAACCTAATAAGAGTATTAGAGGCATGAGAGTGAGCCATGGAGGTGTCTCACAAACTTCTATGAATGATATAATTTGGGTTAGATGATTGCATCATGAAGCTCATAAACTAAGTGTGGCCTCACAACACAACCAAATGTAAAGAAAAAGTAACTTGTTTTATTTTTTTAAAGTTTAATAAAGACTTTTTCAATGTTTAGGACATGTTAGATTCACTAAAATGTAGATGAGGAAAAATTGTTCTTCAACTAAGAGATATTAGTTAAAGGAATTTTCCACTATGACTACACTTAGGACTATTTTAGTTTTGTTGTCTACTAGGTTTCAATAGACTAACATTACCAACCTCTTTAGATGCTAAGAAATGTAAATATAAATTGTACTAATTGATTCAACTATAAAGATATGTTGATTAAATGCATAAAGCATAATATTGTAAACATAATTTTAAAATTTTAAAGACAAAACAAAAAAGAGAAAATGAACATGAACCTAGTATCACATAGAGGAGCTCTTTACCAAGGATGCCAACAGATCATAGGGACATCTACACATTGCATTGTACTTTGGATGATATGGAAAACATGAAACAAAAACTTTGTTACACTTTGCATCACCTATCCTACCCAACACAAGAAGAAACCCAGTACCACTAGCTTCTAAATAATAGAAATGTACTAAAATTGAAGGAAAATAAATAATACAATCCAAAAGGAACAAAATTAATAACACAAATGAGAATATTTAAGGAGGGAATTCACAAAAATAGTGGAATAGAATGAAATTTCTCTCTCGAATATAGAACCTGCAAGGAAGAGGAAAAATGTTGGGGTTTTTTTAGTATTTCTGCCTCCATAGCAGCCAAGATTGAAAATATGGTAATAAACATGTGTGCTATTATTTTATATGTCCATCTAGAAATAATGATAACAATGAAAACAAATTGCAAAAGTAAAAATAAACTAATCTACTCAATCTTGAGAGAAAACTAATGTTCAATTATTTAAATGAAAGAAAGGAAAATCGAGGCAACCCACACAAATGCAACAAGAAAGAAATGGATTGCACTACACAAATAAATAATAAAAGAGGGTAAATGAAACTCAACCACCTTGTAACTAAAAGATGCAAGTTTCTTAGTTCAAGATGAATAATCTAGCTGTATACGCCTAAAAATGACATGACTCTGTCAAAATAAATATTCTTAATATTTATTTAAGTAAATTCCTCTATCGATAAATAAATAAATAAATTTATTTATTTGATTCATATTCTTCCAATAATTAAATGAAATTAATTTATTTAATTAAATTATTAAAATTCTTCTAATTCCTCTAACAAATTAAATAATACCAATTATTTAATTAGTTCTTCCAAATCATTCTAAATTAAATAATTTCAATTATTTAATTATTTCTTCCAATAATATCTTCTCTAAATTTAAATAAATCAAATATTTATTTAAGTTGTCCATTTCTTGTAAATTGAGTTATTTCTAAATATAATTCAATCCTTGTGCACATGCAATTGAATATTCTAAATATTTAATTGAGTTAAAATATCTTCTCATCCTCATGTAATTTCTATTATCTAGTTCTATTCTCTTAACTAATTAATCTATTCTTTTAATTGATTTATCCTTTCAGTTAACTCATTCTTCAATTTTATTAATTCCTCTCATGCAAAATATAGCAAGACACATGTCTTCTTTCTATTCGTGCGCATTCCTCAATCGTTCTCAACCGTTGATCTTCTCATTTTTTCTATACCATTGATCTTCTATTTCCTAAGTCTATAAATTGAATCCTATTCTTCCATTTCATTCATCCAATTTTTAAGTATTGTTACTCTACAAAAATTACAGTGCGCCTTTGGCACCAATTACTTCATTTCTTGTGATCACACTCGTTACTGCATACTACTATCATTGTTGTGAAGCTCCTCTTCATTGCGAAATTATCATAGCTATTCTCCATTGACAATCTTGGAATCATAGCAAAGAAGTGCACTCTCTGAGGGCCTTATTCATACATGCAAGATTGATTGAGATAGGAAACCAATGGAAGCTATGAAGCTTTGAGGTTTGCAAAGGTTTTTGAAGTTCTTTTGTTTTGATTGAATTTTGTTTCTATATTTCATTGAGTTTTGGGTATTTTGATATTGATATATTCATTATTCATATTTAATCCAATTTTTCCTTAACATTTTTGGTGCCCACCATGGGGCCTAGCCCCAAATTTAACCCAAAAATTGAGTTTTTGTGTTTTAGAAAGATGTACACAGGAGGAAATAATGCATCTGACACATCCTAACATGCATCTAATATCTGTTATGGTGCATACATTCCTTAGGGGCATACAGTCTCTGATCCAATGCATCTACTACTTGTTCTAACACATATACCCTTTTGGCACATAAAGACTCTATTCCGGCACATATATCCTCTGAGGCGGTGCATCTATCAGATCGGTGCATATACACTATTTTCCTACACTTTTGACCTTTGTCTTAGCACATATGTACTATGGTGCTTCTGAGATCTATTTTTGTGTATCTAGTCTTTGAAATGGTGCATCTAATCTAGGTAGTAAATTTTAAGGTTTTCTTGAAGTTTTTGCTAATGCTGACATCTTTGCAAGAATACTTTTGATCTATTTTGCAAGCTAGGTACTAGTTTAGAATCATATAGTTGCACTTGTTAACTCACACTTCAATTTCTAACAGGAAAGTAAAATGGATGCTCATACAAATCTCCCATAATTTTAACTAGGAAGGCAGTAATTAAATCATTTCTATCTTGCATATCATTGAATCATTGTTATATTGCTATCTTTCAAAGTTAACAACTCATTGCTATCTGGATAAAATTGAACACATCATTGCTATCTGGGTAAAACTGAACCATTGCTATCTCGATTATCACTTCAAAGTTAACAACTCATGCTATCTAGGTAAAACTGAACCATTGCTATCTTGATTATCACTTCAAAGTTAACAAATTTGTGCTATTGAGATAAAATCAAACTCATCATTTCTATCTTGGTAAAACTAGACCATTGCTATCTTGTTATCACTTCAAAGTTAACAAATTTCTATGCTTGCCCAGAGTAGATACCTCATCTAGTTTTTCTCAATTTAACTAGGGGAAAAGAACCACTGTATTATGTGTTTTTGGAATGACACCATGCATATGCTCTCCCCAATCTTGGGTGACCAAAGTACTAGACATATCATTTTTGCATGTGTTTTTCCTTTAGAGGGGCCTGCTCTTGGATACCATTCATCCAAGTAGGAATGACCCTAAGTGGTAATAGGCCAGACGCCAAGCCCTTTCAAGCCACTATAAATAAATTGTGTTTGGAGTGAAAGCTTCAAACAATGAGTGCAGTTGTGTTATACCAATAGCCAACCTCCCCTAAAACCCTCCAAGGCACAACCCTTGCAGGTTGGGAGACTCCATAATGGAGAGTAGTGTTGTCGCATGTATAACCACTCGAACGGTTGTGTTTATTACTCATCCTTGTTTTAGTAGACCAAAAACCCCTATAATCCGATGCAGGGAAGGGAGATTATCACCTCTCGAAGATGCTTCACTAGAGATAGTGAGAATTTAGTTTTATATTGTCTTTTCAAATCTAGGTTTGTACTTGCTTTCTTTTTAGTCCAAAAGGAGTCAAAAAATCACAAAAAATAAAAAACCATAAAAATATTCTTTGTGTTTGCTATGTCTTCTTGCCATAATTTCATAAAATTAGATCAAAAAGACCTTCTTGCAACCAAAGATACCAAAAACATTAGAAAATTTTCCAAAAACTTGCAAAAATACTGAGAAAAACTAGAGTGGTGCATTCGTCCTCTTCCGCTACGCATTTGTGCGGACCTACAACACATCTGTACTGACTTGTAGCACTTTTACTACCTGTTATGGCACATTTGATATTTACTAGTGTGGCACTTCTGTGCTGACTTGTTGTGCATTTACCATTTTTTGCAACGCATCTATTCTGGCACATGCGTGACAGTGAGCACTTCAACAAATTTTGAGAGAAAAATTTGGCCATTTCTAGATACCCATTTCAGTCTAGTTCCAAGTTTTGAGAGATCTTACCTTGCAGTCACTTTTTTGATCCAATCCATAGCATACTTCCTCTTTCATTGGTCATCTCATTCGCCTTCTATTAGGTCATCCTAGTCCAAAGTCAAAGTATCCCATATCAGATCAGCATAAGCCCTTTTTTCATATCATTTTGGATTCAAGTAACCCTAGTAAGTCACAAAACTTCACTAGTGGTCTTGGCGTATGACTAGTCCCTACACAGTAAGACAAGTATCGAGTACCCTTACTAGTGGCTATCATCTTGTATCAGCCATCTTACTTGGAATCATTGATCGAGAGACTCCCTTGTCCAAATCTTGTCGTAAGTATCCTATTCTCAGCAATCTCCATTGGCATCTCTCTAAAATCTCTAGTTTCATCCTACCTCATCCCACATCACCTTGCATGGTTCTTACTAGATCTCAATACAAAAGGCAACTTGAAATGGTAGGATCATCCAACCACATTGTCACCCCTCATGATAGTGATGAGGAAATCTCTCACGAAGAGTATCAAGGAACCCTCCAAGATCGGAAATTCCAATGCTTGCTAGATAAAGTTTTCCATGAGGACCCTCACAAGTATTTTTATCATCTTGTAAATCTTGGAATTAAACTCCCTGTCAATTTTGATCTAAACACAATCCAAGAAAACGTAGAGGATAATCATGAAAAAGGAAAGAAAGCCATAGACCCAAGCACTCCTATGGAAGAAATGAGGAAACAAATCGAGGGTCTAACGCAACAAATGACAAATCTCGAGATGGGTACAAATACTAAAACCTACTCCTTGGAAGATATTGCACCATACCCCTTCGATAAAAAGTTTGATCATGACACCATTTCCCTATCGATTCAAAGTTCCTAAGTTTGACAAGTACAAAGGGAAAGGGGACCCTAGAGATCACATTAGGGAATTCAACATAGCATGCATGGAAGTAGCTCACAATGAGACTTACTTAATGAGACTATTCCCTATATCTCTAGGTAGTCAAGCCATGGAGTGCTTCTCACGGCTTCCACCAGGCATCAAAACTTTTGATTAGCTAGTCAACAAATTCATCACGCACTTCTCGTACAATATTGAACATGAAGTCTCCATGCTTGATTTCTGCAACACTAATCAAAAGAGTGGTGAATCATTTTCCTCCTTCCTACAATGATGGAGACAACTAGCAAGCAAATGCTCATATGATGTACTCGACAAGCAATTAATCGAGATGTTTGTCCATAACCTCAACTCCAATCTTAGATACCAAATACAAATTCAATTCCCTACTTCATTTTCAAATGTCATTGAAATGGGATTGTTCACCAAAAAAGCTATGATTGCCAAGGAGAAAATCAAGTTATACAAGGACACACCTACCTCCAACTACACAACTGACAAATCAAAATTTTGGAGTAAAAACAAAAATATCATCAACGATGGAGTAGTTGATGCCAAGGTGGTGGCTCCCAAACAACAACCAATACTCACTCTCAAAGGAGAGGCAAGCAATGTTGCACCCAACAAAACATTCTCTCGGGAGCCAAGAACATGGTTCAACTCAAATCCAAGGTGAAAGTTCACACCACTGGGTGAGTCCCAAGAATCCGTATTAAGGAAGCTATTGGCCAACAATGAAATCTCTCTACTGCCAACAAGTGATTACAAACCTCAAATCAAATCTCACTATTGGAAATACACTGACTATTGTGAGTACCATAGAGGAAGAGGACATACAACCAACAATTGCATCTGTCTCAAACATGTTATTCAAGACATGCTTGATCAAAATCAAGGAGGAGTTCATCAACATACTTCTATTGAGACACATGTGTCTTATAAGGATCCACTTCTCAATCATGATAGGCCAAACAACAACAACAACAATGGCAACAACAACAACCACAATAGGCAAAATCAAAACAATGGGAATATTAATGCCAACTATGCAAGTGTGCCATTCAAATATACCATCAATTGCATATTAGAGTATGTCCCACAAATCAATGTGGTTACGCCCAACCAACAATTAGAGCCTAACAGAACTGATTGCAGTATCATTACCCACAGTGGTAAGGTCACGTTGAATACCATTCCTCCAAGGTCGTCACCTTCACAGTCCAACTTCCATTAGTATAGTGTCATAGACCAACTACGGAAGACTCTGGCACACATTTCTATCTTAGAGTTGTTGCCTCTATCTCCTTCCCATAAGGAGATCCTCGATAAAGCCTTAGTGGAAACCACTGTCCCCACTAACTTGGCCCAAGAGAAGTTTTAGGCCATGGTAGGTAATCTGACCTCCTCAAGTACCATATTATTTACCAAACAAGATGACCTCTTAGTGTCTCAACCTCATAACACCCCTCTGCACATTGTCACCTTCACCCACAAGCACCGCATCAAGAGGGTTATCATTGATGGGGGATCTGGTTTAAATATTTGCAAATTAAAGCTAGTCCTTACATTGGGGTTCTCTAAAAATGTCGTTGATCCAAGAAAGAAGATTACTATCAAAGCCTATGATGAAGAGAAGAGAACTACCAAAGGAACAATGGTATTATCCATACAAGTGGGACTGGTGATAAAAGATGTTGTGTACCAAGTCCTAGATAGGGAACTAACCTATAATATGCCCCTAGGTAGACCATGGATTATTGCTATGAAAGTTGTGCCTTCTACCTATCACCAATGCATAAAATTCCCTCATAATGGCAAGCAAGTCACCATCTAAGGTGATCCCAATGTGAGGCCTACCTTTTTACATTACTGTTTATGAGACTATTTGCAGTGCTTTTGTTATTATTATTATGTTAAGAGACTATTGATTTCCGAATTCTGGATTATTGAACTTATGTGATTTTTAAGAAAATAATTATGCAAAGATATTAGATGTTATTTTCTGCATTCTAGATTATTGAACCTATTTGATTTTAAGGAAATAATTGTGCAATGATAATTTAGATATTGTTTTGAAGAAAATAAAGAATGGAAAGGGAAAACTCAATATGATTCTATGGTTGAATGTTTAAGATGCATGTATTTAGTTTTGCTTTGGCTATGATATCTATATGTGATATTGACTTTGAGTTTAAGTGTGCAGGTATTTCTAACAAAACCACTATTACAGGAGACCATCTCATACCTATGTTGTTCCCTTGTGAGCCGATCTAGTTCAATGAGGAACTGAGATCAACCTCTTGTTTTGGAAAATTATGGTACTGTCGTAATGTGTTATTTTTGCATGAGGTTAAGGGAATAAGGGCTTTTATCTGAATTACTTTTATTATGATAAGTGTTATAAGTTGATGTTTTAAATCTTGTTTTAACTTTAATTATTTTTGACCCTTTTCATGTGTTTATTTGACTCTGGGAGTCTTAACTAGGTGTAAAAACAACCCTAGGTTGTACCCCTTGGGTTTAGGGACCTTTTTGACTAGGTTAACCTTGGGTTAACTGCCATAGGGTCACCTCAACTTGGGGGTGAGGTTAAGTGACGAAAATTGGAAGCTTGGGGGACATGGGATGAGTGGAATCCCCACTCATGGCCACTTCCAAGTCATGGAGCACTCCATGATCCCCCTCATTATGGAGGGCTTGTCTCCATGTGCCTCTTTTGGTGGGGTTCCCTTTTATGTGGGTGTTGTGTCACCCACTCTATGTTATTTTAAGTTTTCTCATTGTATTTTATTTCTACATGTGGGCTATAATGGGGGACCTCATGAGTGGGTATATTTTATTAATTCCACTTGGGATAGTGGGGATATTTTATTAATTCTACTTAGGATAGTGGGGATATTTTATTAATTCCACTTGGGATAGTGGGGATATTTTATTAATTCCACTTGGGATAGTGGGGTTATTTAAATATTACATCTTTTAAAAAATAAATTTTTAATTCATCCACTATGAATTTAAAATTCACAAATAATGTGAGCCCTTGATCTCAACTCTTGATCCTCACCTTCCATTCCCTTCTCTGAAAATCTATAAATGAGACCCTTCTCTAAGCAATTAGGAAGACAGGAATTTTGCAGGAGACTTTTTTTTTTGCAGGTGAACTTCATTTTTGCAGGAGAGGACTTCATTCTTGCAGGGGGACTTCATTCTTGCATCCTCATCATGCCCAATTTCCTCTAATAATTCTTCTTCTGGCATCCTCATAATTCCCAATTCTTTCTCTATTCTTCTCTTCATAGCCTCATAATGCCGAAATTATTCTAGCCATTCTATATCCTCCATACATTATCCCTTGCTTGCGATCATAGAGAAATTATTTTTGGGGTTGAATCTTGGAGGAAAAAGAAGGAGATTTTGGAGAAGAAAGTAGAGAGGAGCTCTTCATCAGATTCTTCCATAATTGGGCTTTGGAAGGTTGGTGAACAATATCTATCCTCTTGTGTGATCTAATATTGCTATGCATGTTTATATCTTGGTTGGTGAACAAAATCTATCTTGGTTGTTTATGTCTTCTTTGAGCTTTTTGTTTATTTTTGGGTTTTGTTTTGGGGTGTAGAGAGAGCTCCTTCCAGTTGGAAGGCAATGCTCATCTTGTATAGGGAAGGGGAGGTGTGACCCTCCTCGGGTGTCATCTTGGTTCTTGTTGTAAATGCCTTGAGGGCATGTTAGTACTTTTGAGCCTAGAGGGCTTTATGGCTTTGAGAGCCAATTGGGATATCCCTGGTAATTGATTCATTGGAAGGCTTGAGGCCTTGTGGAAGAATAATTTTTTGGCTTGAGGCCTTGTGATAAAATTTTGGCTTGAGGCCTTGTGATAAAGTTGGCTTGAGGCCTTGTGATAAAATATGATAAAATGTGTAAAGGATGACACCTAGAGGTAGAGATTGTCTACTTCCCTACCCTCTTGAACTCACCTAAGCTAGTTCATTGTGATGTGAGTATACCATGGGTGTGTGTGTGTGTTATTTGATTTGTTGTTGTTATTCAATGTTGTGATGTGTTTAAGTCTATTCTACCCTGGTTATGTGGATGGTCTCCCTAGCTCGGGGGTGACTCACTTGTGGGTCTACGGTAGGGAGGAGAGCAGCTTGTGTGGTGTTTCTTTCTTTGTGTGTTATGCAGGTATTCTTGGAGCTTATTGTGAAGCTTGGAGAAGATTATTGGATCTTAGAAAATATTTTATTTTCCTTAAGTCTTAAGGAGAGCCTGATCTTTTAATAGCTCCTTCCTTGTCAATTTTTCCAAAAGGAGAAAATTATCTCCCTATTGTTGTATAAATTGTTATTTTTAGAATTGTGAGGAAATCCTCTCTGTTCTTGGGTTGATAGTTGTAATTTTCTTGTTCATTAAGTTTTACCATTTAGAATTAAGAAAAGGAAAAGAAAATTTATTTTTAAAAGGATATTAAAATTATCTAGTTCCTTCTTCTTCTTGCAATGTTGTGAGTTAGTTGATGTTTTAATTAATTTTGTAAAAGTGTTAAAAAATATCCCCACCATGAAATAAATGAAATTTGGGTTGCAGTATTGCTTTTGAAATTACTGCCACCTTGAGGGTCTCTTCCTAGGATGGGAACCTTTTCACTTTTACTATGCTATTCACTATTCATTGTCACTATTCACTTTTACTATACACTTTTCACTATTTACTATTCACTTTTCACTATTCACTATTCACTTTTACTATTCACTATTCACTTTTCACCATTATTATTCACTTTTCACTATTCATTTGAAGGCAACTATATGTAGTTTAAAACATTTGACTTGAAATAGAAATCTTAAATCAAGGAAAGTGGGATTTATTTATGCATATTGTATAATACAAATTGAATAGATGCTTAAACTCAGAGTTGCAATTCGGAAATACAATGTTTATATTTGCAAAAATAAAATTAACTCATTGCTCTTTTTTTTCATGAATTATTCTATACTTTCTTTATAGTTAAGGAACTTATTAATAAAATTGAGAGTTAAAGTGAACTGAGTCAAGTGAAGTTAACCAATCCTGTGTAAGTGATCTGGTTTACCAAGAAATAATGTAAAGGATGTAGTGTTATTGTTGTTTGATAAAGAACATGAAGAGAAACAATAGGATACAAAAAAAGAAGATCTTGCACAACGGGAAGGGAAATGAGATAGAAATACAATCAAAATTAAATTTCAAAGAAACGGTAAAATGAACATGATAGAAATACAATCAAAACTAAATTTCAAGAAAAGGAAGAGAGGGCAAATGAACAGATGATCGTGCTTTGTTGAAAAATGATCTATCACCTAAAACAACTTTGTTCAAATATAATTCGTGAGATTTACCTAAGTCAGGGAACCATGTGTTTCCTTGGCTAGGGTGTGTGCACATGTATTTGGTACGCCGTCGTTAACTGTATTGCTTTCGCTTTAGCGTGCACTGCCGAGCATGCTTATGCGTGCGAGGGAGTTTTCAGAGTAGTAAGGGAAAATTTTTGATAGTTCGTATCATGACCACATGACGCATGTGGACATGACACGTGAGTAATGTGTGTTATAACCACATGGAAAAAGTGGGCATGACACCCAACCCCTTTCAGCATTGCAACTCTATCCTTTCAAAACCTGATTGTATCATACCCAATAATAGAGCATCTACATCCCCTATCCCACAACATGATTCTACCTCTGAAGATTCCTCATCAAAGCCCAAAGAGCAGAAAATTACCATTAAAGAAATAGGAGTAGGGGAATACTCCATCAGCACAGCCTCAATCTAGCCAAGATGGCTTTATCTCCTAGATCCTATGGTCAACCCAAGCATTTTCCAAAGCCATCTACTCCTCCTACACCTCCCACAGCTCCCTTTGTAAAATGGGGACCCTATCAGATGAAACAAAGGAAAGAGATGTCCTACAATGGCTTTACACTGAAGAAGAAGAAAACATACAACAAGAACCACCTAAGCTACCAACAGAAATCTATGGGCAAGGTAAAGCTATCCTACATAGAATGGGTTATGAAGGACAAGGCTCCATCAGCCGAATAAAAGAAGGAATTATAGAACCCATTCAACCTTCTTCATCCTCATTCGCTAGAACTACAAAAGGTCTAGGATATAAAGATAAGGGCAAAGCTAAAGCAAATGCTTGTCTTGTGGAAATGATCAATACAGTTCAAGAGGATAGTGACACAGATTCCAATGAATATGAGTGGAATGAGCTGACAGAGCATTCCTATGATGACAAAGAGGTCGATACCATTCAAACTTATAGCCCCTACCATGAGGGACAAATGCTACCAAATAGGCCATTAGAGTGTGATTTACCTATCCCTGAGAATACAACTTTTAAGGAAGGTTTGAGTTCTATCGCAATAAACAATTTTGAGGAAAGTACCATCCCAAACAATCTGCCTACCAATACTCCTAGCATATCCATCCAAACTATCAATGAATCAGATCTATCCTCTGAATCCCTTCCCCTGGTGCATCTTGAGCTTATTGACTGGGATCTACGAGGAACCCCGCAACTAGATATATTCCAAAACGATGATGCCTATATTGACTACATGGAACCTAGGGACCACCTACCTAAAGGAGATCATAAATCTAGCTTTGCTATTGAACTTAATATCATGGATTATTTCAGAGAGGGTACCAAGCCTTCTAGTCACAAAAATATCAAAATAAAAACTGGATCTGATGGTGAAAATTACTCTGCGGTAGTGTTAGATCCCAAAACAGTAAAAAGAAAGGATGCATCTAATGGTGAAAACCCAACTATGGCACCTAATGATGGAAGGCTTGATACTCTCCCTATCAACATGCACCAGGAGAGGTCTCAAATTGTAGTGGAACCTACAGAACTTGTTAACAATTAAATAGAGGAACAACCTAAAATCATTCACTTTGCTAAGTCTCTAACCCCACTAGAGAAGACTGAGTTTGTACCATTCTTCAAGAGAAAGGAAATCAATTTTGCTTGGTCATACACAGATATGTCGGGGTTAGATCCAGACCTAATTCTACATCATCTTCCATTGCATTCAAGAGTAAAACCAGTGAAACAAAAGCTTAGAAAGATGCATCCACACATAGCATTACTTGTAAAAGAAGAACTCAAGAAACTACTGGATGTAGGGTTCATCAGAGCTATAGACTATCTAGAATGTGTCTCCAACATAGTACTAGTGTCCACACCTGATGGTCGAGTCAGACTATGCAATGACTTTAGAGATCTAAACAAAACTTGCCGCAAGGATGATTTTCCGTTGCCAAATATAGATATCATAGTCGACCTAACAACAGGACATACCATGTTATCTCTCATGGATGGCTTCTCAGGATATAATCAAATCAGGATAACACTAGAAGACCATCACAAGACAGTGTTTATTTGTCCATGGGGCACTTTCTGCTTGAATGTCATGCCATTTGGGCTAAAGAACGTAGGAACCACATATCAACGTGCTATGACCACTATATTTCATGATATGATGCATGTCACAATGGAAGATTATGTAGATGATATCCTTGCAAAGTCACTCACAAGAGAATCACACCTAGATGTGTTAGATAAAGTCTTTCAAAGACTAGAACAATTCAAAGTTAGGTTGAACCCAAAGAAATATGTGTTCAGAGTCACCTCAGGCAAGCTCTTAGGCTTTATTGTATCAACAAATGGAATAGAGGTGGACCCCGCCAAAGTTGAGGCTATTATGGACATGCCACCAACCAATACTTTTACTCAACTAAGATCTCTACAGGGCAAGCTACAAGCAATCCATAGGTTCATATCACAACTAGTAGACAAGTGTCAACCATTCAGCCATCTACTACACAAGAACATTCTATTTAGGTGGGATGAGAAATGTGAAGAGGCATTTAACAAACTAAAAGAGTATCTTATGAATCCACCTATTCTCATGCCTCCTATCCAAGGGAAACCATTTTTACTATACATATTTACTACACCAATAGCTCTTGGGGCCCTTCTAGCACAACAAGATTATGAAGGTAAAGAAAGGGCCGTCTACTACATTAGTCGCACATTGGTGAGCTATGAGTTGCAATACTCTCAGATAGAAAGATCATGTCTTGTGGTAGTTTTTGCTTCCCAAAAACTTTGACATTATATGCTAGCACATCCAATCAAACGTATTGTAAAAATAGATCCACCGAAGTACCTACTAAGCAAAGCAGCTCTCACAGGTCACCTAGCCAAATGGGTAATGCTCCTAACTGAATACAACATTGAGTATGTAGATAGAAAGGCTATTAATGGGCAAGTCATTGTTGATCAGTTAGCAAATGCACCACTACAAGACACCACACTAATGCAATTTGAGTTTCTAGATGAATCCTTATTCAATATATCAACACATTCCTAGAAGCTCTACTTTGATGGGTCCTACACAAACCATGGATCAGAGGCAGGAATCTTGTTTGTAATTCCTCATGGCAACACCATACCGAAGTCTTACCATATGTTATTCCCATGTACTAATAACATAGTAGAATATGAAGCCTTTGTCATTGGCCTCAAAATGGGAATAGAGTGGAAAATCAAAGAGCTACATGTCTATGGTGATTCTCAACTAGTAATCAATCAGGTCAATGACAATTACCAAACCAAAGATGAGAAGCTTGTCCCATACAAGTGGATGGTTGAGGACTTTAAGGAATACTTTGTGATCATCGCTTTTGAGCAGATACCTCAGATTGAAAAAAAAGCAATAGATGCAATGGCAACCATTACCTCTCTTCTTGAAATTCCAGAGAATGAGTCACGATACGAGTTCTTAGTGGAATCAATTCAGCAACTAGCTTATGATCTTTCTGAAACCCATTCCATATGGCTATTAGTTGGATCTGATTCACCTTGGTATGGTAAGGTTTACACTTACCTTAAGGACAACACCCTCCCACCTAACTTATCCTCAAATCAATGACAAACATTTATACACCAAACCTCTCATTATACCATTATTGCTGATACCCTATACCGACATGGTCTAGATGGTACTTTACTTCGTTGTTTAGAATGAGAAGAATCCCAAACCATCTTACAAGACATACATGAAGGGATCTGTGGAACACACTCTAGCGGTCCTTCCTTAGCTAAGAAACTCATGTGTTTGGATTATTATTCGCCAAACATAGAAATAGATTCATATCAATTTGTGAAGAAGTGCAAGTCGTGCCAAATACATGGGAACTTGATACATGAACTAGCTTAAGAGTTGAGACCTTTAACAACACCTTGGCCCTTTTGCCAATGGGGACTTGACCTTGTGGGAAAGATCCATCCACCCTCATCCAACAGCCACAAATTTATAATAACCACCACTGCGTACTTTACCAAGTGGATTGAAGCCATCCCCCTCACCACCGTCATAGGTAAACAAATCTCCTCATTCATCCTAAATTACCTCATCTATAGATACGGAATTCCCTCATCCATTATCACGGATAATAGAAGACCCTTCAAAAACCAGGATGTCCAAGAACTATGTGACCAATTCAAAATCCAACACCGTTTCTCCACACCTTATTACCCCCAAGGCAATAGCCAAGTAGAAGCATCCAAAAAGACCATCTTGAAACTCCTCAAAGATAGTCAACAATGCTGGCCATGATTGGCACATCCAACTCAATCCTACTCTATGGGCCTACAGAACCAATATACGCACTCCCACAGGTGCTACCCCTTACACCCTTGTCTATGGCTCAGAAGCTATCCTCCCCATAGAAGTTGAATTACCATCTCTTAGGGTGTCATTAAAAGGTCTCATAACATATGAAGAGTACAGAGTTTCCAGATTGCAAGAACTAGAGTTGCTAGATGAAGGGAGACAGAAAACCTTTGACCATCTCAAGGCATATCAACAAATGATGTCATGAAGCTACAACCATAGAGTTTGTCCAAGAGTATTCAAGGTTGGAGATCTAGTACTTAAGGAGAATCCCTGCAATCAACAGGATCGGGAAAAGAAATGCAAGTTTGAACCCAACTAGCTTGGGCATTATGTGATCATAGTTGCTTATGGATCGGGGGCATATTAGTTAGCAACATTAGAGGGTGAGCTATTCAATGACCCAATCAACAACATGCATCTTCATCAATTCTATACCTATGAGAACCCCAATGTAAGGGGGGCACAAAATACAAAAAAATAAAAAAAATTAGAAAAATACAAAAAATCAAAAAATTAGAAAAGTACAAAAAAATGTCCTTTGGTGAAAACCTGCAAACAGGTGCCTTGGATAGGTATCATGATGAAAACCTAGCAAACATGTATCATTCATACTTTCTATCTTTCATGCAAATAAAAGCAAGTGGTGAAAACCTAGTAAACATGCATTACTTGTGATAAACTGCTTCCTCCATCTTTGGGAAACCAATCACCTTATGTCCATTATTCCTTCACTCATGTCCCATTTGATCCATATCTATCCCATAATAAAATCTTGACAGTAACCTATCATGGCTTGATGCTCTACCTCTTTGTTACCTTGTCAACCAAGGTTTTATCCCATATCCTCTCCATAGTGTGAGCCTAGCATAGTGTCTCTCATCAGTCCATTCATGGTCTAGGTCCATGAACTACGTTGCGTCTGCATCGTCACATAGGTAAGGCCATTTGCAATGTGCCCCCGAGGCTTTCCTATCCATCCCATATCTTCTCCTCTATCCTCTAGTCCATCCATGGTCCAAGTCCATGAACTACATTGCCTCTACGTCGTCACGTAGGTAAGGCCATTTGTCTAATGCTTCCTCGAGGCTCCACTATCCTATCCATCCCATGTCTAGTCCTTCTATCTATCTGAGTGTGCACCACTTTCTATCACCTAGGTCTTAGGTCTATTAGGGTTTACCCTGAGCTATGTTTCCTCTGCGTCATCACATAGGCAAGGCCATTTAACAATGAGCTCCCGAGGCACTAGGTCAGTCCCTTAGGGTCCGTCTCACCAATACAGATTGTGGAATCTTTCACTAGGCAAGTAGATACAAACAAAACCCACTCTTTTCAAGTAGAACCCTAACGCAAGGCATCAACATATCCAAAGCAAAGCAAGCAAACACCTAAGGAATTCTAAATGATTTTACCTAAATTATGGTAAGGAACAAACACATCTAAAATGCAAAAAATGTTTTGTGGATTGGAAACATGATTAAAATACAGAGTCTTGATTTTTTGTTTTCATGCCTTTCTATGCTACTCAAGGATGCCAAAAGCTAGAGATGCTATGATAGAGGCATGATTATTTTCTTTGTTTATTGTTTGTGGATTAAACTTTGGTAATGTGAAGCCTTATCTAAAGACATGATCGACAAAAGATCATCGAGGACATCAAAGGTCTAACATGAATGGGGACAATCCTTGTTTGTTGATACACAAGAAATACTCGGGTCATCTCTATTCAATTATACCTCGATGCTTGTATTAACTTGCTAATGCAAAATCCATGTAAGCAGTACTCAGGTCATCTCGGTTCAATTATACCTAGATGCTTGTATTAACTTACAAAATTCAGAAAAAGTACCCCAAAAAAATTGCCCGATGATGAAATAAGCACTTCAAAATACTTGCACCATCAAGATGTCAAAAGAAAAGTATCCATCATACATCCATTATACATCCATACATACGTATCCCATGCAATAAAAGATCCAAACAATGCAGAGTAACAATACAAAGTGAAGCTTGTGAATCTTTCTATTAAGTCATTCTTGCAATCAATCTTCTATCTATCATTATGGCATCTCTATGTCAATAGAGTACATTTGGACATCACAAAAACATAGCATATACTTGCATATCATATCACATGAGATAGTCATTTATATGATTAAATCAGTTTCATACATAGTAAAGTGCATTAGGTCATCTATATACAATCATCACATAGTGTCAAACAGAAAAAATAAAAAAATAGATAAGTGCATCACATAAATTGCATAATCATATAGATACCATTTGTATTCATGCACATTAGAAGCATATCAAGTAAAACATCTAAGTCTGCATTAGATCAAATAGCATCACATAGCATCATATAAAAATCTGCACTAGATAACATCGCGTAGCATCAAGTAAACATCTAAGTCTACATTAAATAAACATATGCATCACATCGTACAAATAGAAATGCATCCATAAACATAGAATGAGCAAACTACATATAGAGAGCATCAAGTAAACTGCATCATCATATAAATTGTTGATAACTAAGAGGGGGGGTGAATCAGTTATCCTAAACTTGCTTCCAATTCAAATACTTAAATCCACTTTGTTATTTAATAGCATAGCAATTAATCATTCATGAAAGCATAAAGCATAAACACTAGAGCAGATACACATCAACACATGAGACACCAAGATTTTGATGTGGAAAACCCGGTCAAGGGAAAAACCACAGCATGATTAACCCAAGGATTATTCTCTGTTAGAAGAATAAGAAAAATAGATGGCACATGCCAATTAGGGCTCATTGCCAGAGCACACTGCTCACAAGAGGCACACTGCCTACAAGAGACACACTGTCTACAAAGTAACAAGTATCACAAACTTGAACTAGAGATTGACATCTTTACCATGCCTGGATCAGTTCCATTTAAGCCTAAAAACTTCTATTCTTCCTTTCACGCTCCTCTTTGCTACCACACACTCATCACACCAAAACACTCTCCAAAATGAATTCACAATCCCTTATTTATACAAGGCATCGACTTAGGAACAATCATCTAAGTCAGCAAACACCTACAAGATCATCTGTAAGATGTGTAATACATCCAGTCAGCCAGTCTCAGGAAGAACACCAACAATCGGTGGTCTTTACATCAAATCCAAACTCTAACTTCAATGCAGACCACCAATAAGAATTGTGGACGATCCAAGGATCACCAAAACCTTTCCTGAGTTACCAAGAACATCCGCACTTTATCAGCTTACTGGAATTCTTCTCTTCTTCATCCAGAACTTCAAGAACATAGTCTGTCGCCACTATCACAATGAAAAAAGGTGCTTCTAGACCTCCAAACCATGAACAAATCTAGTTGTCACTTCACACTGATTTCTTCAACACTCCCTCCAATCTGTAGAATGAGATAATGCAATTTTGGAGCTCACAAGTCCAATCTGTGACAATCTGTCACCACTAAACATCTGTCGTAACTAGTTCTACTAGAGTGACCATAACTTCTTCAGATCTTCATGCAGACCTCTGAAATCTTGACTGGAGCATCTCAAGACTCATATCTGAAAACCCTTTAAACTGCATCCTCTGATCTTCATCTTATCTTGGACTTTTACCTTAATGTCATCACTGTTCTTCACTATTCCTAATTGAGACTAATTTCCTCAATATCCTCAACACACAGCTCATCCAATCCTTCACATTAATGTAATATGAGTATGTTGACATCAATGACAACATTGGTTATCCTCATACTTGCAACAATCTCCCCCTTTGTCATTGATAGCAACATGTGATGTGAAAAATCATCAAGACAAGAACTTCTCATTTCTGTCACAGCTCCCCCTATCAGCAACAACTCTTCACATGTCTTCTCTTTCTTTACTTCTCCCCCTTTGATCAACAACCACTTATTTTTCACATGTCTTCTCTCCCCCTTTGACATCAATGGCAAAGGGCTCATACTTGCAATTTTAACACATCAGAATCATACCAGCTGCTCCCCCTGAGTAGCAGCTCCCCATCACCAATCTGGATCACAAGATATGACTGTGATATCCACTGGACTGATGCTCATCAGTGCATCCTAGTTCATCACCGAAGGGGCAATAACCCCTAACTTCTCCCTGAGAAACTCAAAAGTGTCCTTGGGAAGAGGTATAGTAAAGATATCTACAATCTGATCCTTAGAGGGCACAAACTCCAGTCTAACTTCATCTTTGTTCACTTGGTCTCTCATAAAGTGAAACTTAATAGATATATGCTTAGTCTTAGAGTGCAACACCGGATTCTTAGAAATATTTATTGCACTTGAATTATCACAGAAAATTGTATAGGCTCCTCATACTTTACTTTAATATCTCTTAGCATCTGCTTCATCCATAAAACTTGAGTGCAACTACCTACTCCTACAATGTATTCTGCTTTAGTTGTAGACAGAGATATTGCATCTTGTTTCTTGCTTAGCTAAGAAAACAATCACTTTCCCAAAAAGAATGCTCCACCACTGGTACTCTTCTGCTCATCCACATCTCCTTCCCAATCTACATCTGTGTATGCATGAAGAGAGAAATCATGATCTCTAGGATACCACAAACCATACTCCACTGTCCCTTTTAGATATCTAGAAATTCTCTTGATTACCATGACATGAGATTCTCTGGGATCAGCCAGGAATCTAGCAACAAGACCAACAACTTGCATAATATCCGGTGTAGTTTGAGTGAGATAGAACAATCCACCAATCATTGATCTGTACTTTGTCTGGTCTACCTTAGGAGAGTCATCATCTTTGCTCAACTTGCATCCGGTTGCCATGGGAGTATTCATTGGTTTTGAATCTTCCATCCCAAATTTCCTCAACAATTCTTTCACACATTTGGTCTGAGAAATGAAGATCCCTTTCTTTGTTTGAGTAATTTGCAGACCCAAGAAGAAATTTATTTCACCAAGCATAGACATCTCAAACTCACTTTTCATTTGATTTGCAAAAGTTTCACACATGCTATCTTTTCCTCCAAAGATTATATCATCAACAAATACTTCAACAATCAAGATGTTTTCATGATCAATTTTAAAATATAAGTTACTGTCAGTAGTACCTTTAATGAAACAAATCTGCACAAGATGCTTATCCAATCTTTCATACCAAGCTCTTGGGGCTTGCTTCAATCCATACAGTGCTTTCTTCAACTTGCAGACCATATCACCATGATCAAACAATTAAAATCCATCTGGTTGCTCAATGTATACTTCTTCCAAATCACCATTTAGGAAGGCAGACTTGACATCCATCTGATATACCTTGAAGTCTTTGAAGGCAGCAAATGCAAGAAATAATCTGACTACTTCAATTCTTGCCACCAGAGCAAAGGTTTCTTCAAAATCAATTCCTTCTATTTGAGAGTAGCCTTTGCAGACCAATCTGGCTTTGTTTCTGATTACTTCACCAACTTCATTTAGTTTGTTCTGGAAGACCCATTTGGTTCCAATCACATTCTTGTTTCTAGGTTTGGGAACAAGATCCGAAGTGTGATTTTTCTCAATTTGCATCAACTCTTCCTCCATTACTTTGGTCTAGTTTTCATCATTGCAGGCTTCATTTATTGTCTTAGGTTCAATCTTTGAAATCAGACAATATTCATCTAAATTTTGAGCAATTGTCCTTCTAGTTTGCACACCTTTGCTTTGGTCACCTATGATCTGATCTTCAAAGTGGTTCAATCTTACATACCTTGGAACTTTGGGAGTTTCTTGTACTTCTGTTTCTTGATCAGGCTCATTCAGACCTATCTCTTCTTCCTGATTCACCGGATCAGCCTGAATCTATCTTTCAGAAGAGGATTGAGCTCCTTGAACTAGAGAACCATTCTGATCATCTTCATCATATTCATAAAACCTTGAGGGCTTCTCAATTCCTTCATCAACCTTCACATTTGTACTTTCTATCATCTTTCTCAGTCTCTTATTGTAACATCGGTATGCTTTGCTTTGAGTGGAGTAACCCAAGAAAATTCCTTCATCAGTTCTAGCATCAAACTTTCCTAGATCTTCATCTCTTTTAATGTAACATTTGCTACCAAATACTCTGAAATATCTCACAGTAGGAGTGATGCCTAACCAAAGTTCATAAGGAGTCTTACGATTGAGAGTATAGACTACAGTGCTAACAGCTTCTCTCCAAAACATCTGGGGAACATTTGCTTTCATCATCATTATCCTGGATGCTTCCTAGATGGTCCAGTTCTTTCTCTCTACTACTCCATTCTATTGTGGAGTCCTAGGAGCAAACAACTGTCTCTCTATACCATGCTTCTCACAAAAATATATGAATTCACTGGATGTGAATTCACCACCTCTATCAGACCTCAGACATTTTAGTTTTAATCTGTTTTGATTCTGTACCATAGCCTTGAAGATTTTGAACTTCTCAAAAGCTTCTGATTTTTCTTTCAGAAAGGTAACCCACATCATCCGGGAATGATCATCAATCAGTAACATGAAGTATCTATCACCTTGCATACTCTTGACTCTTGTCAGACCACATAGATCAGTATGAACTAATTCCAATAATCCGGTAGAGGACTGATCCTTGATTTTGAATGAGACTCTACTCTATTTACCTAGCTGACATTCTTTGCACAAGCTATTTGTAGGTTTTACCAATTTTGGATGATCTCTTACAGCCTGAGTATTGCTTATCTTGATGATGTTATCAAAATTTACATGACACATCCTTCTATGCCATAACCAACTCTAATCAACTTGAACAAACAGACAACTTCCATTAGTACCAACTAGATGAAAGATATTACCTTTTGTTTGAGTACTAGATGCAAAATCAATTCTGGAGCTTTCAAAGATCCTGCATTTTCCATTCTTGAACCAGAGATCATAACCTTTGTCCACCAACTGTCCAACACTGAGAAGATTGTGCTTCAATCCTTCAACATACAGTACATTACCGGTTTTGTTCTTTCCATCAAAAGAAATAGTTCCCCTACCTCTAATTCTACCAGCAGAAGTATCACCAAACTTTACCATTCCTCCTTCATACCTTTCCAAATCTAAGAACTTGTTCTTGTCACCTATCATATGGTGAGAGCATCCACTGTCAATAACCCAATCATCCTTTTCTTCAACTTGGGCAGCCAAAACTCTTTCTACAACCTTATTATTGACAGATTCAGAGGACATTAGATCTTCTTCCTTGATGGCAATAAACACAACTTCATTTCCAAATTTGTTTCCTATCTCTGATTCATCATCTGTTACTCCTTCATTATCATCTTCTTCATGAACATAATAACAATTCTTTTGGAACCTTTGTCTGTCAGAATTTGACCTTGAAAATCTTTCTGAACATTTTGAGGCAAAGTGACCAATCTTATTGCAGTTGAAACACTTATAGGGTAATTTTTCTTCATACTTACTGGATCCTCTTGGCAGTCTTTGCAATGAAGGCTTCAAGTTGAGCTGTTTCTGCTTCTTCTTCCATGTCTTTTCTTGCTTGATCATACCATGACAGTTTCCTTGATGAGTTCTCTTCCTGATCAAATCTTTGTTTACCTTTCACAGAGGCACCAGCTTTGAATGCAGATTCAGTCTTGGGCAAATCATCTCCAAACTTGGTCATTTCAAATGCAGCCAGTTTGCTAGCCAATTGGTCTCTTGTGACAGTTGTATGGGCTCTGAATTCATCAATGGCAGCAACCTTGATTTTGTAGGCAGCAGGAAGGGATCTGAGAACTTTGCCAACAATTTCATTTTCATCCAAGACTCCACCAGTATTCCTAATTCCACACACCAGCTCATTTACTTTAGGCATAAAAGTAGAAATATTTTCATCATCTCTCATCTTTAGTCTTTCAAATTTTCCTTTTAGACTCTGCAACCTTGCACACTTAACATACTCATCTCCTTCATGCAGAAGTTCCAGTTTAATCCAGATCTCATAGGCAGTTGGTAGGTCAAGAACATTTGAGAGCTCTAAGTCAGATAATGCACTTAAAAGAGCCTTTTGGTCCATAGATTGTTTCCAGCATCTATGAGTTCATTTAGGGTTATCGGACCACCCTGTGGAGGAACATACGCTTTTGTAACCATGCACCAGTACACCATTCCCATACACTGCAAATGACATTTCATGCGACCTTTCCAAAGAGCAAAGTTGGTTCCATCAAACTTCAGACTATCCTTCTTGTAGGATGACATCCTAGATCTCCTCAAGCATTTAAGCTCTTTTTAGAGGAACTTGGCTCTGATACCAATTGTTGATAACTAAGAGGGGGGGTGAATCAGTTATCCTAAACTTGCTTCCAATTCAAACACTTAAATCCACTTTGTTATTTAATAGCATAGCAATTAATCATTCATAAAAGCATAAAGCATAAACACGAGAGCAGATACACATCAACACATGAGACACCAAGATTTTAACGTGGAAAACCCGGTCAAGGGAAAAACTACGGGGTGATTAACTCAAGGATTATTCTCTGTTAGAAGAATAAGAACAATAGATGACACATGCCAATTAGGGCTCACTGCCTGAGCACACTGCTCACAAGAGGCACACTACCTACAAGAGACACACTGTCCACAAAGTAACAAGTATCAGAAACTTGAACTGGAGATTGACATCTTTACCATGCCTGGATCAGTTCCATTTAAGCCTAAAAATTTCTACTCTACCTTTCATGCTCCTCTTCACTACCACACACTCATCACACCAAGACACTCTCCAAAATGAATTCACAATCCCTTATTTATACAAGGCATCGACTTAGGAACAATCATCTAAGTCGGCAAACACCTACAAGATCATCCGCAAGACATGTAAAACATCCAGTCGGCTAGTCTCAGGAAGAACACCAACAACCGGTGGTCTTTACATCAAATCCAAACTCTAACTTTAATGTGGACCGCCAATAAGAATTGTGCATGATCCAAGGATCACCAAAACCTTTCCCGAGTCACCAAGAACATCCACACTTTATCATCTTACTGGAATTCTTCTCTTCTTCATCCAGAACTTCAAGAACACAGTTTGTCACCACTATCACAATGAAAAACGGTGCTTCTAGACCTCCAAACCATGAACAAATCTAGTTGTCACTTCACACTGACTTCTTCAACATTCCCTCCAATCTACAAAATGAGATAATGCAATTCCAGAGCTCACCGGACCAATCTGTGACATTCTGTCACCACTGAACATCTGCCGGAACTGGTTCTACTAGAACAACCATAACTTCTTTAGATCTTCATGTGGACCTCTGAGATCTTGATTGGAGCATCTCAAGACTCATATCTGAAAACCCTTTAAACCGTATCCTCTGATCTTCATCTTATCTTGGAATTTTACCTTAATGTCATCACTGTTCTTCACTGTTCCTAATTGAGACTAATTTCCTCAATATCCTCAGTACACAGCTCATCCAATCCTTCTCATTAATGCAATATGAGTATGTTGACATCAATGACAACACTGGTTATCCTCATACTTACAACAATAAATATCATAAATATGTCCAAATGTACAATATCAAGTGGTCTATCATTGAGTCAATGTCATATATAGTGAATACATCTCAAGGATGGTGATGCATGTCTCAAAATACAAAAATGGTACATATGTGTATTCGGCTATCTGAGCCATCAAAAAGTGTACGTCGGAGCCAAAATCTGTTCAAATATCTGCTATCCCTGCTATTGTGAACTGCTACTACTGACAATGTCTCTTGAGTCTCCTCCTCCACTGGCCCCAAACTGTTGTGGGCCCATCACAGAGGCTCCTAACCTCGATCCACCTACTCTGTGGGAGGCCATAGACTAGCTCCTATAGCTCGGAGCCCTCTGACTAATTGGCACAACACCATGATATAAACCTCAGTAATATTATGTCTGAGCCTACACTCTGGCAAGCTCACCGTGCACCTACGCCAACTGCCCCTGCACCTGTGCCAACTGTGTCTATGCCTAGTGCACCTACCCAACCAGAATGTTGCTAGTTGCATCTATCCCAACGGCTGACACTTCTCTATCCCATTCTACTTAGATAACTTGTATCCATGCCTCTACTATATCCCACTCTCTGGTGAGCCCCGAGATAACCTCTACATCTATCTCTCGTCAGGCCTCAGCAGTCCTAAGTTGTGCCCGCAGCTGCCTAACCTGTCCTCTCAGCATCGCTATGGCTCTCTCATCGATGTCTGACTGTGCTGGACCTTGAGATGCATGTGCCTGTCCCTGCCCCTATGGATGGGGTGCTTACTGCTATGCCACCTATTGAGGTGGCGGTATCTGTGCCTACTATAGAGCTTGCTATGCGACCTATAGTGGCACTACATGCTAGGGGTGGGAAGATCCCTCCCCAACTTTCCTCCTATGTCTAGGTCTGGCTCCATCTCCCCCTCCTCCATCACCTCCTCTATCTCCACCACCTTCCCATCCTCCTCTCCTCCTCCTCCTCCTGCTAACCTGGCCCTCATCATCTAAAGCTACCTTGTCTATATGAGGCACCAACTCCCTAGGCCCTGAGTATCTTGGAAATGGGTGAGCAGCAAACCACTCCTCAAAATATGAGGTTATCTCAGTATCAGCAATCTCTCTTCTCATATCCCAGGCAACATAGGGTGTCTGCCGAAACTCTGCCACCACCTCCTCATAGGATGCCACCGGCCCCCATCTGAACCTCTCAGCGTGAGTCCTCACAAATAGAGTTTACCCTTGTGGCATGCCCTATCTCCTCCCAAACTATCTTTGAACCTGGCTGACAATCTATCTCTCCAGAATGAACCGTGTCCGGCCTATCAGCCATTGTGTCTGGTAACAGTATGGCAGCTCATCCACCTCATCCTCCCAAGGCTCACAATCTATATACGGTCACCAAACAACCACATCTACTTCATCCAAAGCATGCCTCCAATACTCGAGCTTCCCCAGCCTATGCTAGGAAATCACTCCTACATAGCTGTAACTGTAAGGCTCTCCTCTCTATCTGTCAAAAACACAAATTAGTCTAGTGATTGCTATGTGCTCCCATAGCCAAAACTGCAATATTGACACACCTACTAATAGGCTCGCACCCTTGTGTTATACCACCTGATGCATGTCATGGTATAGGTGTGCTAGCATGTAAACACCCCAAGCATAACGGGTGCCCCCTGTAACCATCCGATCCATGATCTGACCCCATCCAATGGGGAACCCATGTGATCTCCTATCGAGGCATACAATGCCTCCGATCAGTCTTGCAACTATCCCTAGGAAATAATAGTAGTGGTCATGAATATCCTACCAGGAGATGACCTGTCCAGCCAGCTCGGGGTCATCAAATACTCGCCTACACTCAAAAAGTCCCGCATCCCTCTATGGATCATACTTCACGAGCTCTCCCTAAATGGGTAAGTGGAGAATCCTGTATATGTCCTCTAATGTAATAGTCATCTCACCAGTAGGGAAATGGAAGGTCTCATCCTCACTATGGAACCTCTCTATTGCTGCAGTCAGCAACCCATGGTTCACTTGAACCTCAGGCATGAAGCAAACATAGTCCAAACCCATTGCGCTAAGCACCTCTCGGTCCATCTCAGTCAGCATATGTCTCTACAACATCAACATGGGAAATTGCTCCCTCGACTGAAGTGTATCTCGTATGTCCTCCTGCAAAGTACGCAAAGCAAGGCGTCAACCTAAATCTGCAAGTACCATGCTCAACATATCTATAGAAATATATCAACTAACTTAGCATATCAAATTGATCAAAACAACACACTACATCTCTTAACTAGATTCCTACAATCTCGGAGATAGCTTATCGATTGACACGTCAAACAGGATGCCAATCGAGTCAATTTTGTTATGTAAACTGCCTATCTATATCATATGCGCCATAACAGATGGTACATGCACCATTTCTTGTCAAATGCACCATTCCTTGTCAAATGCACCACTTTTGGTGCATGCGCCGCAAGATTTCATGCATGCATCATCCTATGCCATAAATGCACCGCTCAGTTGCATGCACCGCTTCATACCATAAATGCATTGTAGAATTATGCATGCACCGACAAAACTCATACATGTGCAGCTTGAGTGTATGTGCCGTTCAATATCTTAAATGCGTCGAAGTTTAATGGATGCACAGTTTCACATGCCAGATGTGCCAAACTAGGATCTAGTGTATTTGTCTATCCTATTTTTCTCTTAGCATTTATTGCAATCAAAATTGACTTTAGGGGAAATTTTTTGAGATACATACTAGGGGTCCTACCTCTGCTAGTAGGTCGAATCGTTGGACTTGCTTGAAGCAATGCTCCTCATGCGGAATGTCCATCCTCATGCTGACTACTCTATGCTCTCCAAACCTCTCAGAAGAAAATCAAACAAAGCCAAGTGTGCAAATAAATTGTCTTGTGGACCCAACTCCTATATATAGCATGCAAACCCTAAACTGGCTATTTAGTGACTATGACTACTTTTTGCACCCATTTTCTTCCCAATTTCTTCCCGTTTCTCTAAAACACATCTTGTTTTCTTCTAACCTAACAAAATTTTACCTTCTTCATCGTGAGATTTTCCATCTCATGCCTTCTACCTTCTTCCCATCTAATCTCCTGAGGGGGCATCCTATCATTGTAACATGTACCAGGGGCAAACTGAGGCATGTATCATTATTCAACAATCGATTTCTTTGAAGCAATGTCATAAACACATTGCATCGAAGAGAGGCAAAATGTATATGCCTAAAACTAACACTAACCTATCAAAATAAATATTCTTAATATTTATTTAAGTTAAATTCCTCTATCAATAAATAAATAAACAAATTTATTTATTTGATTCATATTCTTCCAAAAATTAAATAAAACCAATTTATTTAATTAAATTCTTAAAATTCTTCTAATTCCTCCAACAAATTAAATAATACCAATTATTTAATTAGTTCTTCCAAATCATTCTAAATTAAATAATTTCAATTATTTAATTGTTTCTTCCAATAATATCTTCTCTAAATTTAAATAAATCAAATATTTATTTAAGTTGTCTATTTCTTGTAAATTGAGTTATCTTTAAATATAATTCAATCCTTGTGCACATGCAATTGAATATTCTAACTATTTAATTGAGCTTAAATATCTTCTCATCCTCATGCAATTTCCATTCTCTAGTTCTATTCTCTTAACTGATTAATCTATTCTTTTAATTGATTTATCTCTTCAGTTAACTCATTCTTCTATTTTATTAATTCCTCTCATGCAAAATATAGCAAGACACATCTTTTTTCTATTCGTTCACATTCCTCAACTATTCTCAACCCTTGATCTTCTCATTCTTTCTATACCATTGATCTTCTCTTTCCGAAGTCTATAAATTGAACCCTATTCTTCCATTTCATTCATCCAAGCTTTAAGTATTGTTACTCTGTAGGAATTACAGTGCTCCTTTGGCACCAATTCCATTATTGCTTGTGATCACACTCGTTACTGCATACTACTATCATTGTTGTGAAGCTCCTCTTCATGGCAAAATTATCATAGTGGTTCTCCATTGACAATCTTGGAATCATACCAAGGAAGTGCACTCTCTAAGGGCCTTATTCATACATGCAAGATTGATTGAGATAGGCAACCAACAAAAGCTATGAAGCTTTGAGGTTTGCAAAGGTTTTTGAACTTCTTTTGTTTTGATTGAATCTCTTTGTTTCTGTATTTTGTTGAGTTTTGGGTATTTTGATATTGATATATTGATTATTCATGTTTAATCCAATTTTCGCTTAACACTAGCAAGAAATGGTCCTAAGAAACCCCACAAAAGAAGCAAGAAAACCTCTAGAAATCTCACATGATCTTGTATACAATAGCACAACTATGGAAATCCTTGAGAATGTTAAATAGAAAGTTGCTTGTGAGCACAACAATAGTAATGATTTCACATATTTTTATAAGAGTTGAACAAGAGAGCCAATAGAGTTTAAAGATTGCTTGAGATTGAAGAGAATTGTTCAAAAAGCCATGAATGAGAGGGAAAATGACAAAGGCAGGTCAAAGAATGCCATTCAGGAGTGCATAGGTGTTCAAGGAATCTCTTTCATCATAGAAGGTGGCAAGTAATACCTAGAAATAGTCACTTGGAGCCACATAGATGTGAGATGCTAGCATTATGTGCTAAGTCCTAGGGTCCAAGTGACTCTAGCTCCTGGTCACATGAAAAACCTTAGGGCAATAAAAGAAACAAGGCACTAAAATAGAAGTTGACGAAAGTAAGTACAAAGGCTCAAACACAACACACACATGTGTGGGTTAGGGAAAATGGCTAAGGCAAGGTCAAAGTGATCCTAAAAACATACTAGGGGAATTAACACCAAAATGAATGCAAAATGTAATGTGAAATTGCAAGGATATGCAATTTTCTACAATACATTGATGTTCATTAGTTCTTCAGAGTAATAATCAACCATTAATCTCTAGAAGCAATTTCCAACTTGAGGCATCTATCTTGATGGAAGATTCTGATGTTGCCCTTGATTAAATAGGCCTAAGTTTTCTTTAGGCAAAATCATAACAAGCTTCTCACATTTGTTGATCTCTCTAGAGATAACCACTTTGGAAATTCAAAACTAGAAGGGTAGGGTGAATCTAAATTTATAACTGTCTCATGTTTGTATTGAGCTATGGATTATACTTAATTCAAGTCTAGAGCTAAGGGTTTGATAAGTTGTCTCTAAAAGAGGTTTTGTGATTGATTATCATATAGATTATGATCATTTGTCATCATGTCTAAGTTGTGACTTTTGCCAAAATTTTAAGTAGCAATTTTAGATGAAAAAATTGGTTTAATTATTTTATTGTGTGTGGGGTGTTATGAAGTGTTTGATCTTTGAAGATCAAGTATTTATTCCTAGTGGGTTCTTTGTGAGATTTTAGCCTTACCAATAGACCAAAGGCTAGTTAACTAGGCTAACTTTTAAAATTATATTTTTCTAGGAACGTATTCACAAGCCTAAAAATTGACAATTTGTGGCCTAATTTTGGTTGTATTAGCTATTATAAATGTAATAATTTTGGTTGTATTAAATGTTATAAATATAAAATGCATAGGAAAAATAAATTTTGAAAACCATTTTTTTAATTCGAAATAGGTGATTAATTTGAAAGTTTAAGCTTGCTCATTTGTCATATTTGTTTTAAAATATTATAAAAGTGACATTTGATTTCCGTAACATGTACCTATTTGACAACTAGTACACATAAATAACTAAATAAAATTGAAATAAGATAACTTGAGGAGTTGTCCTAGTGTGAAGGACGTTGCTTCATGGATTATTGTAATAAAATTTGACCTCTGTGGATAGGATGGATGGTGGTTTGAGATTTGACACATTAATATTGTCTATGCAAAATTGTTAAATCTGCATATTTATAGGTTAGTTTATACATATTAAATAAATGTTAGTAAATAAATCAATAGTTAGTTGGTTAGTTTGTGGGAGTTACATTCCCGTATGGAGGTAGTTATCAAATAGTTAAAGGCAAGAGGCTTTTATAAAGCCAATGTAATGCATTGTAAAATCATCCAGAAAATATCAATAATATACTTTTTTCATTGTGTATTTGCCCTACCATATTTAATATGGTATCAAAGCACTTTATCTCATGGGCCTATGAGAAGTGAACTCTGTATATAAGAAAAGTTGTTGAGTTTTATCAGGCTGTTAAAAAGCTGCGTGATAAACTTCTATGCATGAGAGAAATGTGGAAATGTAATCATTGAAAGGCATTTTTGAAGTTCCTTTGAAGCATTTGCATAAAATGAAGGTGTGTAGGATGCTTCCAATATTGTCCAAGCTGATTGGGTAATTTATTTAAAACTTTTGAATATTGTCAATGTTGTGTTGAAGTTTCTAATATTTACATGTATGTCAAGTACAGAAGTACAATGGAAGTCTTTGACCATATGAAAGAATGAGAAAACGTCTCTTGGAATATTGTCATTACAGCATACATAAGTTCATTCATCATTTGCTCGGTGGAGGCACTGTGTAAGTTTGAAGGCTAGCGATTTGTGCCTCTTCATTATTGGTTTGATCTGTCTCTGCTAATTCTGAGGAATTATTCTTTATTGTTTCTATTTTGTTGTGGATGAATTGTTGGAAGATTGTAACTATTTTATCTCCATCAAAAATCAAAAGGGAGATTTGAGTGAGGAAGATGCCAATCACTGAAGGAAAATCAAAGAAAATTGTTTGAAAAGAAGATTTGAGTCATTTCTTTTGAAAGGAAATCAAAGTGCGGTCAAGGAGAAGGAAAGCATAGAAAGCCAAATTGTAGATGCTTGAATCTATTGAAGGAAATAAAAGGAAATAGTAGAAAAATTATAGTTTAGAGGACCGTGGTAGAGTGAAATTCTAGACTATTTATATTTTTATTTGGAGCGGTAAGGTAAAAATTGTTGAAGGCTTAATTTGATGAATATTTAATAATATCTTGGAGATACAAGGTTGATTAGTGTATGGGTCTATCATTGGTTCAAATTGACATTATCATTTTTTAATGATGAATGCACATATGTCAAAGATCGCTTATGCTTTCGGGGCCATCCTTTATATTCCTAATGAGGCCTCCAAAGACTCTTCCAAGACATTAGTTGGTTAAAGTGTAATAGGGTCATATTGGAGGTAGGCGACATCACAAGATGGAGGATTTTTCATCATCTCAAGTTAGCTTCTCTCTTTGAGATGATATTTTACATGAGAAGCATTTTTGGTTTTGGTTGTTTTTCTTTTCTTTGTTGATGCTGACGGATTTGAAGAATTTATGCTTTGTGAAGATTTTGTTTTGGAGATAGGTTTGGGATTTGGTGTTGAGCTTAATATAGATTGTTGTCCAATGAGCTTCAGAGTATATGATCAAGAATTATACCCTTTCTCTATCACTAGACGATGATAGAGATATGTCGTATCTCTTAGGGATTGTTGTTGAATAATTCAAGAGTCTATGATTTGAGAGTTCAGGACTAAAGAGCTCAAGAACACAGCTTGAAGCTATGCCTTTCCAAGGGTAGATAAAATAGCATGATGGAGCCCCGCTTGGTTCATGATTTGTTCTTTGGGAGAAGATCTTCTATAAAATATGTATTCATATTATGTAATCATCTTTTTTGAGTATATTAGCATTCAGGGGGCATCCCTTGGTACTATTGTAGGAACAATGTAATAAGGGGAGGAATGTTGGCATAATAGTCATAGTAACAATGGTTTTACATTGTTAAATCTGCATTTATAGGTTATTTTATGCATATTAAATAAATGTTAGTAAATAAAGCAATAGTTAGTTGGTTAGTTTGTAGGAGTTACATTCCCGTATGGAGGTAGTTATCAAATAATTAAAGGGAAGAGGCTTTTATAAAGCCAATCTAATGCATTATAAAATCATCCAGAAAATATCAATAATATACTTTTTTTATTATGTGTATTTGCCCTACTATATTTAATAGATCGAAGGTTGATATGACATTAAAAATTGGACAAAAATTGAGGCACAGAGCTATGCAGATTTTGTTTAAAAAATATTGGAATGAATAGAAACCTTTGTCCACCTTTACCAACTCTTGACACAGAATTCATTATTAGTACCTACCATGGAATGATACTCTTGCATTCGATATGCAAATCTTTTGCATTAGTCCTGTGAACTATTGACAAATCATAATATTTTATTTTTATTATGACTATAGTTTGTAGTCTTTGCAAAAAAATATGATTGGTTATGAGATTTTACCTCTTATTGCTACCTTCATGTTAATCATGGCAAGCAATGAATGCAATGGTGACTTTAACCCATACCTAACATCAAATCAATTGAATTTCCTCATAGGGAAATATCAAATTAATTTGATATTGGACCAAGAAAAATCAAATAAAATAATCCATAAAATATTGAATGGGCATACTCAATAATAAAATCAACACCACCATACAAAGAAGTTAATAAATATTTATGACAAATAGTTACAAGTAGCCTTATCACAAATAAAACACTCATTTAATATTGATAAATCAATTTGTTTTTGTAGGAATCATATTATCAGAAGGGAAAATGTGGACACTCTTACCAAACATTTCATGTGTTACAAAATTATTTGTTCATTTGCAAAGGACCATTTGAGGTTCGTTCTCAACTATCTTTTGCAATCCATTTTGAAACTTTTCCTTCCACGGGTCTGTCATATTGAGGTCCATTAAGGTTGTTTATGTTCATTATCAGAGGTGTGACTCTATGCAACTTTCTCAAATTATATATTAATTTTTGGTACTAATTTCAGGCATAGTGTCCTTTTGGAATTAGTTTTTTGATTGTTGGACTTTATGAAGTTCCTATAATTGTTTCAGAGGTTTATTTTCATGCACTTTATTCAATAGTTGGACTTTTTTACGATACCTTCTATTTTGATGCATTTTATTCCTTGTTTTGTAAGAGAATGTAAATAATGTCTCTTCTAAACAAACAAACATTTTTCTTCAGAGGTTTTGCCCTATGTAAGGGTACAACTCTGTACAAGACAAACCATGTTAAAAAGTGCGATCGCCCACCCTTAAGGATATGGTACCAAGATCCAGGGGGTTTGGCCACCATAAAATTAGTCTGAAACCTATGCTCTACCATCGTTCCACCTCCCTGCTGCCATTATAGAAACCTTACCCTATTTTTTAAAGATTTGTTCCTTCAACGCAACCATCATAGACTTGTACAATCTAAATAAAATTTATGGTTCTTCAATTTTAGTTTTGAGGACTTTTTATTTTATTTTATGATTTTATTTCAATTTATGCAATTTTATTAGCTGATAGGCTTTTATATGTGAGCATTATAGTTCTTAGAAATTTGTCTCATGCTGTACAAAAATTCACACAGCAAAAATTTCAAAAACATTGGTCGATAGGCTTTTATATGTCAGCATTATAGTGCTTAGAAAATTGTCTCATGCCATAAAAAATTTCACATAGGGAAAGTTTCTAAACTCATCGATTGTTCCTATCGGTGTATTCCTTCAACCTTCCTATGGGTGCAAGTGGTAGTTTATAGTGTTTGATAGAGTGTACATCTACAATTTGATTCTTGCGATGAGGGCTTAAACTCGATGGTTGACCCTACCTATCAAGCAATTTTTTTATGATAGTTATGTATTCAAAGGCGCCCTTAAAACACTATGGCATACCATAGTATAAGTAAAATTATATATAAACCAAATATATATAATCATAATTCTATATAAATTTTGACAATTTGTCAGAAATCTCTCCTCTTGTGTGATATAGTATTCTAAAAGTATTGATTGTATTTTATGGAAAAAATTCCTAAATATGACCATACGACCATCAAATTTATGCCCTGCTTGTGATACTATTTTAAGCCTAACATTATGTTAGCCAGCAAGTAAACAAAGAAAAATATACAGAGCACCCAAAATGTACAAGCTTTTTCCTCTGATAAAATATCATTTCCGAACTGAGGAATTACCTTTTAGTGGACCCATCTGATTATCAAAATATATTAATAAAGAGGAAGGGGATGTCAACGTGCCAACAAACATTATGGTCCAAAACTAGGAAATGTATATGATATGATTTATTTGTGGAAGGACAAAATGCTATCATAATAAGCATCAAGGACCAAGGGAGCCAAGCATTACATGTATGAAATAGATCATAAATATTTTGTCTTTTGTACTACATTATTTATCAACATAAACAAAAACTGCAAAGGGCAAAGAACTTCTACTTCTTTGATATGTCATTGTGTAGGTCAAAACCAAGATTATCATATAACTCCAAGTAATAGAGTTTGCCTATCACAACCTACACAAAAGACTAGACTTTTGAGTCTTCAATAAATACATATGTTATATGCTAGAGGTGATGGTTGTCGAATTGTAAAGAGTCTGTGTGCTATCAAGTCTTCTTTTCATTTGATAGATGGTACCTCCTGTTGTGTTCCAATTTAGATTCCATGATTACTATTCAAATACCACGCAACGTGGATTACAGTTATAATTTGTTGGGTATTCTACTACTTTTATGTTTTCGTGCAAATTGAGGAAAACAATGGATTGTCTTTCTATTACTTGTCTTTGATTGTCTTGTTTCTTTAAGATATTGGCACAGTCTCTTGGTAATAATGAGATTTTAAGAAAGACAATCTTTCGAATCAACTCACCAAATGTTACCCAAAACTCATATGAAAAAGCATTGATCAAATATTTTATAATTTAAGAAAGAATTCTCTACCATACAAAAAGATTTTATGCTATTAAAATATTTGTCATGTAGAAAGAAAAGTTTGGTTAGAATTTTGAAGCTACGTTATGGTTTTTCCATTCTCGTAATTCATAAAATTTTGTCACGCAGATGCCATCACACAGTTTGATATTTTCCATTCATCAATGGTGAACTAGTGGCGATCTTAGTGTTGAATCAGTGGTGCAACACCTAACTACAAAGAAGACCAACTATCTCAGTGCTCACACCAAATGTATTGTTGATGACTCAGTCCTTGATAATCTTATTCAATATTAGTTAGTCACTAAAAACTATTGAAAATGTTATGAGTGCATTTCAAATTGTCAACCTAACATTAGCAATGATTCTTTGATATCCCTTATACCTAATCTCAAGCCCATGTTGCAGGTACTTGGTGAAAAATTGTTTGAATCTACTTTCCAAAAATGTTAACTTTATATGAAAATATTATTGTATGAAAAGGTTACACTAAAAGAGGTGACTATAGGTAGTTGTTTTTATTCTCATCATAATATCTTCATACATATTTCAAAATATGGTCTTTCTATTCCTCATCGTACTTATGAATTTGTAACTGACATTTGTAACAGATAACATGATGGCTTACCCTCTTTACAATGAAACTTTGTTTTGGAGCTTTGTAATTGTAATAATCGACCTATTCATATTCCTTGTAGCTATCCATTTCATTGATAGAATTGGTCATTTTGTAATATTCTCCATCTATATCTTACTCATCTTGTTCTCTTGCTCAACATTTCAATAACTATGCATTGCGTATCATCTCTCCCAAACAACTTTATTTTCCTGTTAAGAAATGGGAACACCCACATGGCAAATTTGATTGAGTGTTATTGGGAAAAGTGTTTAAAATAGATTTCCAAGAAATGGAGGATGCTCTTCAAGTATTCACTACCTACAAAATTTGTCAAGACTCCCTCAAGATGTTATACTTCTCTCAAGTAGTTAATATCTTTTTATCCAATCCCATGGACATCTTGCAAGAGTTTACTCTCTTAAGAAAGTTTGCTTTTGATTACACACAAGACTACCTGATATTTGAAGAAAGCCTAAATATTGGTTTGAGGGTTATTCACTCGTATGAATATTTAGATGCGATTGATGGAGAAGATGCCAACCGACCTATGTTTTTGGTTCATGATACTCATTTTAATGATTATCTTACATTTTCAAAGTAGATTTTCTCAAATATTATTATCCTTTTTACAGATGTTCAAGCATATTTTTGCTACAATTAATATATATTTTCCTTTTTCTTGTATCTTTTATTCACCACATACATGTAATTGGAGTTATCTATTTCTCTACGTCATGATACACACTATTTTGTAAGTGGGTAGAATGTATATTTCCTCCACTCTTTTTCTGTTTCTTCCAACTACTAAAACATGCTTATTATATTGTAGGAATATTTTCAACTGTCTACACCTTTTGCTAAATTTTAAGAAGTCTTATTTGTTGCCACGTAACTTTTGCAGGATATCAAATAATCAATTAATTGCATGTGAAATAGTGGTTGCATTGATTTATTACAACTGACAACAACAAGAAAAGTGGGTTATAAGATGACAAAGAAATTGCTAGAGAAACCAAACTATCAAGACTATGTGAGAAATAATCAACCTACTATAGGTTGGACAATCAGTCCTACAAACCTAAAAAAATTCAAGAAAGGATAGAAAATATATAGGTGTAAGAAAACGTGGAAATGGTCGTTATGGAGCAGAAATCCATGGCTACAATTATAACCAACATAAATGGCTAGGTACCTTTGATACAACAGAAGATGTTGTGTATGCTGATGATAAGAAAGCTATATCTATCAGAGGCATTAATGCCAAAACGAATTTCTCATTCAAAAATTTAGAGGCATGCAAGCACATTTGCAAGCATTCCATTAACATACCTAAATATAGAGGTGTTAGAAAATGCCCATGGGGTCATTACGATGCAGAAATCCTAGACCCAAACTCCAAGCAATGTCATTGGCTTGGAACATTTGATACATTAGAGGAGGCTGCATATGCCTATATGATTGCAACCATTTCAATGAGAGGGATGAAAGCAATTATAAATTTCATTCACATGACTTCAAATCCAGGTAATTTCATTTCTAATCAATTCATTCATCATTTGTCTACTTTTATTCTTATTCAAAATTCAATACAAATTATATTGACCCTATCAATATCTTGCAAGATCCTTGCAATGATTATACATGCAGGAATTCAAACATTGAACAATCCTCACTCGATGCTAAAATGTACAACTCTGGGGAACTACTGAGAAACAATTCCTTGCAATCTTCAGCAACAATGATAGAGAATAGTCAACAATTTCTTGTAGGTTCTTCAACCAATCTCCAACCATTTGTCTCTCTTCCTGGAGGTACTACAAACAATACCATGAACACTGCCATTGACACCTCCTATGTCTCAATTGTTCAATCTCCTTCTCACAACATCAACAAACAATTCCTTGCACTTTTCAACAACAATGATAGAGATCAGTCAACAATTTCTTATAGGTTCTTCAACCAATTTCCAACCATTTGTCTCTCTTCCTGGAGGTACTACAAACAATACCATGAATGCTGCCACTGACACCTCCTATGTCTCAATTGTTCAATCTCCTTCTCACAACATCAACAATGATAATATAGAATTAGGCTTATTGGAATAGGTGATCCAAAAGTTCCTTCCTCAACAGGAACAACTACAACTCAAGAAATATACCATGATGTTTTAATACAAATCATGGGTTAATGTTTGTATACTATATTCTATTACAATATCGTGTTCCAATGCATTCATATCTGTCACTCGTACTACAATACATATACAAATACAAACAAATGGCAGATACTGGCCACTATGTGGCACTTGTTAAAATATAGCAGTTAATACCCACCTTAAGTGATTTTGAGTTTCTTTTTAAATTCTGATATGCATAGTATTATTAATAAAATAACTGTTAACTGTGATCTGGTGTGATTTTGGTAGACCTATAATTTCATTATCGATTCATGTGGATTTCATGGGATTGATTTTTATACATATGCAAGGAAAGTCCAAGAAAAGTTCGGTAGGTTTTGTGTCCACACAGTAATCGTTTCCAAGGTCTGTGTCGTGCGTCAGTCTTGCGATTGCATTTATAATTTTGGACGATAGTTACTATTTTGTAAGTAAGTAAGTGACTGGTCACGGGAGAAAAATTTTCTTTCACGGATGACGTCATAGTGGAATAGGGGTTGCTTGTCAAATCTCATGGTTAGATTGGTGGAATGGGTGTTGCTCGGAACTTTGAAGAAATACTGTACCAAAATTAGAGGGGCAATTTAACCTTGTCGTGGAGGGGTAATGTTTCTGACCAACACCACAAACTGACTTTTAAAATTGAGGATAGTTTATTATAAATAGATACTTGATTTGGTCCTTTTTCAATTATAGAGAAGGTCAGCTTAGCTTATTAAATATGTTGATGTCTGATGAAACGCAGGAATGGCTGCTTGAAGCCAAATCGGATCTCCGTTCTGTATCGCGATGTTATGATAAGTCGACTTGCATTTTCAGTGCACCAAAGCAATTGTTGAAAGAGTACAAGGATGCTTACGTGCCTCGAATTGCTTTCCATCGGCCCTTACCATTTCGGAAAAGAGGAGCTCAGAGAGATGGAAAGATTCAAAAGCGAGGCAGTACGTAGAGAGCTTGTTAGAATTCAGAGCAAAACTGGTAACTCTGAATTTAGTTTTGACCAAGTGATTGACAAAATTTTTGGTGAGGTAGGGCAGATATTGCGCTGCTACGATAAGAATATACCTTACGATGCAGAGGTAGTGTGTTGGATGATGGCTAGGGATGCTTGTTTCATCCTTGAGTTCTTCAGATGTTACATTTCCCAAGTAAAAGAGACTGATGGGTTATTTGCTAACGACGAAGATTTTCAGTTTCGGGAAACGTTGCATCCCATTTTTGGACTCGAATCCGAGAACCATGTGGTGAAGTCTGAGATCATCAGGGATTTGATAAAATTAGAGAATCAGATACCACTCTTTGTCTTAGAAGAAGTTGTTGCTCTGGAGTTGGGAGGTTCCCTTGGAAACGCCAAATCTAAACTTCAAATATTGCTCAAGGCTGTGTTCGAGAAAATCTATTACCAGCCTTTCGAGTACCACGCTGATGTTCATTCACCTAGCCAGAGCCATATTTTGGACATCCAGTCCTGCGCTGATGACCAGTCACTCAGGCAGAACCATATACTGGACATTTATTACTACTGTTGTCTTGGAGATGGCAAAGTTTCCAAGGAATTGAAGGAAAAGAAACATGTACCCAGAATTTGTTTTAGAGATGACGAAGATGCCAAGAAACTGGAGGAAAAGCGCAAGGGGTCCAAGTTTCTATTTGCAGTTGAATTAAATAGTGCAGGAGTGAAAATCCAGGCAAAAGGTGAAACGGTCGAAGATGTTAGATTCGAGGGCAGAACGCTGTCTATCCCGCGGATAAAGTTAGATGTGGATTCAGAAATATACATAAGAAATTTAATTGCGCTGGAAATTTGTTCTCCGTACGGCCATCCGAAAAGAATGATAGCATTTGCTCAGTTCCTGAATGAGCTATGCCGAACAGAGAAGGGAACAGCTGTGATGAGAGAAAAGGGCGTCATTGTCGGTAATCTTTGGCAGCACTCTGCTGTCACCCGATTCTTCAGCTCCTGCATGCAATCACCTTTACTGCCAAAACACGACTCCATTGAAAAAACGCGGAGAAAACTGATAAATTACTCTAATAGAACTTGTTGGATCAGTTCGGCAAAAATTTTGACTGAATTCGGGAATTCTTAATTTTTAAAACCATGGCTGCTGTTTGGAGGTATTGGGGCTATCATCGTCCTACTACTTACCGCGGTGCAGGTCTTTTGCTTATTTCATTCCTGCGGACAGAACCACTAGAACATCGAGTGTGAGTGGCTTTCGTGTTTTCTTTCTTACTGTAATGCCTGTAGTTTTCTTCCAATGTAATACATAATAATAAAATATAGGGTGTTGGTGAGCTTCTCATAAGGTAATACACCTGTTAGAGATTTCTTCTAATGTTATGTGATAATGGGCTTTGCAATAGTCCTACTTGTAGTTTTCTATTTACTACACTCCCCTGTGTAACTGTCCAATGGTGCATATTTGTGTATCTATCATGGATGGTAGTTTATTGATATGTATCCTTTTTATTTTCGTCAATAAAAGTAATTATTAATAGTACATGTTTGTTTTTATTTAAATATCAAATGGTTTAATGGTTAAATAGATAATGATAATTTTATCAAATGGTTCAAGGGTTAAAATGATAATGATAACTTTATAATATTTGTATGAGTAAAAGAGTAAAAATTTGTCTTATTTTTATTTATAAGAATATACTTTTGACAATTGAACTCTTTGATATTTAAAAAGGAAACAATATATATTTCTTTCATGTTTACTTTAGGTCAATTAAACAAATGCAACAATTAAGCACATATCAACTTAAATTAAATTTTAATTGCTTGAAGTTTTCATTTGAAAGTTTCTTTTAGGCTTTCAACAACTCAGTAATTTTTGTAGCAATTTTATTTTTTCTACATGTAGTTGTTAGCCTAATAGATTGTTGAGTTGTTTCTTATCAAGGAGTATCACTTGCTCAATTTTGTGAGCCGTTGGTGTACTAATCACTACAAAGGTATTGCCTCTTCTTGCATGAAGAGTGGTGGCTCTATTTTTTTCTTAATCTAGTTGAAAACAAAAACTGAAGAGAAAGACATGAAACCAAGAAGAATTCCCAAGCATCCATGGGAGATGGAAGGCTAAGATGCACTTGTAAAGAAACAAAATTCTTCTTGGAAAGCTAAAGAGGGGGTAAGATAGTTCAATCTACCTCTCATGAAATTAAGGTGGGTACTTCAATTATAAGAAATCTTATTGTAAATTTGAGGAATCATTATACTTATGATGATTCTATTAAAAATAGTGTTAGAACTAGGAGAAGGTCTCAGTTATTTGATCATAAAATTATGCATTAACCCTTCCAAGAGAAAGACCTGGAGGATAAATGTTTAATGAGCAACTTGAAAACTTGATTAGGAAAGACAATGAAGAATGACATCCAAATGAAGGCTCACACCATACTTCTCTTGCTCCTTCACATGAAGGAAATAAGCATGGAATTATTTTTCATGATGCTCCAAAACCTAACCACCCTAATGTGGAAAAACTCGAGAGAACTATCAATGAAAGGTTATCTTTGCTCGATGAGATCGATATTACGCATCAAATATTTCAAGCCAAATAGCATGGCAAAAAACCTAGATTGCTAGATTTCAAGTAACATATCATGGTAAAAATCCTAGACTATCGAACAACAAAACTAAAATCAAAGGGAAGATGTTCATAATTCGAATGTACCTCATCAAAGACAAAGAAATCAATTTAATCCTCCTCATAAGGAAATAGCTCATTTTGGGAGACAAGCATAAAAGTTTCAGCCTATTAGGTAGCCTTTGAGAATGGGGAGATATAGATAACTTGATTTTTATGGAATCCCTATCTACCTGAATCCAGTGCCTAATGAGATTAGTGGTAAGCTTCCTTAGTTTCAAGGAAATAATGCAATCACAAGTCAAGAGTATCGTAGGTATTTTATAAACATAATAGATGATTTGAAGTTGATGATGAAAATCTCATCATGAAAATTTTTCTGTAGTCATTGGAGGATAGTGCTAGAGATTGGTATAAGAGTTTACATAATAACTACATATGTTCTTCAGTAGAATTCATGGAGATAGTTATGATATAATTGTTGATAACTGAGAGGGGGGTGAATCAGTTATCTTAATTACCTTAACTTTATGTTCTTCTTTAACAACTAATGCAACATCAAATCACATAAACATGCATAACCATGAGAGCAGAAATAAAATTAACACACATAACACAATGATTTTGACATGGAAAACCCTATTAAGGGAAAAACCACGGGGTGACTAACCCAAGATTGTATTCTCTGTTAAAAGAATAGAAGTACAAAATGGCACTTGCCAATTAGGGCTCACTACTTGAGCACACTGCTCACAAGAGGGTCACTGCCTATAAGAGACTCACTGTCTACAAGGTATAAAGAAAGTAACCAAGTGATTGAACTAATGAGAAGCATCCACATATGCCGAGGTTTAGTTCCGGTTAGGCTCAATACATTGATCTACTGCACTTCATTCTTCCTCTTCTTTGGTGCTATTGTCCTGGCACATACTGGACCTGTATAGCTACTTTAATGCTACTCTCTACTTTTCTTCACACAACTCAACACACCACACACACCTTCTCATCGAAATCCATCTAGTATATATATCTGCACCAAGGATTTCAACATCCTTCTAGTTGGCATCCGGAATACTCAATATTTTCCCAAACTATGGTCTGTCGGTTGAATCCTTGCTAACAAAGAGATGCGTATCAAGGAGATACTTATATAAGTCATCAATCATGTCAGCCAATCATGAATGATCCCTCAAGAAACTTGATCACCTTCAATATCTCATCCGGATTGAGGTCTAATGTTCTACCGGTTAGTTATTCCTCAGTCTTCTCTACCAAATAGGAACCCAACACTTAGGTGTTCATATCTTTTCACTCTTTCATCACCGGAGGCTCAATCTCTAGAATGTATTAGTCATGGTACTCCTCTTGACTTTCCTAAGTCCACACTTTACTATGATATTTCCTCTAAGAGATCTGGACTTGATTGTCAGACCTTGCTACATGCTCTGTTCTTGCTCACCAGACCAAGATACTCTTCAATCTAATTTTTGGTATAGACATACCATGTCATGTACATGTGTGGGATGGACTTTGTTGCCATCAATGACAATACTCATTAAGCCACATAGTGTTTCTTGCCAACAGTCTCCCCCTTTGGCATTAATGGCAACACTTAGTGAAAAATGACTAAGTGTTATAGCATACTCCCCCTTGGATGATGCTCTATTCTTATGCACACTTTTCTAGAGGTCAACCTTAGTTAGATTCTACATTTTTCACTGCTCTTCACTCCCCCTTTGACATCAATGGCAAAGGGTAGGATCCGTACACCAAAATTTCCCAAAAACAATCTATACTTGGCCGCATAAACATATATACATGTTATACTTACATATATTGAAGTATATCTACAAAAGTTGTCTTCAATTGGACAAATTCTATTGCCCAACGCTGCTTCATCCTGTCTAAAATTGAGATGTGACCACTCAACAGGAATGCAAAAGCTTCTGCCCTATTTAGATCTACCGGATCACTGGTCCGGACTGTAGTCTGAGCATCAGTTAGAACCTCATGCATGGCTTGTAACTTAGGGATAATTATCCCTCTTAGATCACTCATTCTAGTTATTTTTTTCTTCTTCTCCTTCTCAAGCCTCTTTATCTCATTCATGATGGCAATAGCCTGGCATTCTTGATTCATTATGGATGAGGTGACAGGATCAAAATTCTGAGATAAACTTGACAGTTTACCCTCTTGTTCTTTCACTTTCTTCTCAATATCCATTGTCACTTTAGACCAAGATAAACAAAATTTATATATTTCTCCACCATCTTTAAGAGCATTTTCTAAGCTCTTTATCCCAATATCCATATTTCTCCTATCATTTGTTATTAGCCCTTGTACTTCAGCGAATCTTTTTCCCAAAAACTCCTTCCAGACCTTTTCTTCTGCTGACTTCTCTAAGGAATCAAAATGTGTATTAACAGAATTGACAAGAGATTTTAGATTACCGGATGAAGAGGCTGAAAGATCCTTCTAGAAGGATGGCATGATCTTCTCCAATAATGATCTTCTCCAATACACCAGATGCAATTTCTATCAGCTCACAGTCTTCCATGTGAGACTTCAGAAGTTTTTCTTTTGCCTTTGCTTGAGCAAAGGATGCTATCTTCATTGTCTGAACCGGGGAGAGGGAATCAAAATTGAATGGTCCTTGAAGTAGCTCTGGTTCATCAATCTCCATCATTTCTTTGGTCAAGAAATCTTTAACAGTTTCTGCAAAATCTCTTGCCGGAGACAGAGTCTTCTTTCCTTCTGCAGTCTCAGAACTGTCTCCAAGGGTCTTCTCTATTTGATCTTCTTCTCTTCCCTTTACCTCTTCTTCTTGACTGATTTTCTCCTCTATCTTTTCTTCTCCTTTAGATCCAGAGTCTGCTGGGGAATCCGGATGAGAGATATTTACTTCTTCATGGACTTCCTCTTCCGAAATAGAGGAATCCAGGTCCTTGGTCTTCTCCTCACCTATTTCCTTTGATTCTTCTATAGTTTTCTCTATATGATCTTCCTTTGATGTGCTTAGTCCTTCATCATCCATGACAGAAGGTTCATCACCTAAATCCTCTATAACAGGAATATTAAATCTTTTAAAAGCATTCTAGAGGATATCTTCTATTTCTTTTGCCACTTTGTCAGTTTCTCCAAGCATAAGTTGGTTCATTCTGGCTTTTCTTTGGAACTCATCCTTGCAATCTTTGAAGATCATGTTCATTTGCTTAGGAGTGATGGAAGGATAGAGCTAAATGGCTATCTTTTCATGGATCTCTAGGTCCTTTGCCTTAGCATTGTTCTTTCTTATTTAAAGTTCCTTCTCTAAGCTTTTGGGAATTAAGGAGATGATTTCAATAAATGCTTTGTTATAGATGTTTAGATACCTGACTGTAGCTTCTTGCAGGATCTTCTGATTAGCTTCACTATAATCATCATAAAATTTAGTCATTGGTTTCAAGTTCCCATCCACAGTGACTGATTTGATGATATCATCAATGCAGAGAGTAAGCTTTTCAACGAATTCTTCTACCTCTTCTTCCTTGTTATGACCAGTAGAGGGTTCACCAGATGTTTTCTTCTTCTTCTTCATTTTCTTGATCTCCTCATCAGATTCTGTCTCTTCATCATCCTTCTGACTTGTATAGGACCTTGTTGCCTTTTTCTTTATTCTCTTCTCTCCCTTTCTAGATGTCTGGGCTTCCAGTTTTGATGCTTTTTGGCTCTTAGAGGTGGCAGGTGCAGAGCTTTTGGAGGATTTGGTTCGGAAGGAGGCTTGCACTGGAGTACTTTCTTTTTTTGTTTCTTGCCTTTTTTTTCTACCCTTTCCATCTTCTCTTTGATGGCATCAACTGCCTCCTTTGATATTCCATGCCTCTTGGCGAGTTTTTCTACTTCTCTTCTCACTTTTCTCTTGATCTCAGGCTATCTCAATTCAACATGAACTTTTACACTCAACTCTTGGAAGGTTCCAAACCTTTCTGCCTTAGGGTCCTTGGGCTAACTTACTAGGTGTTGAACATGCAATTCTAGAATTTTATCATCCACCTCATACCACATTGGCATAATCCAGACTATCCTTGATTCTACTGCCTCCATTAGACATCGATCAGTGTCTACCATAAAGCACATTGTATCCTTGTACTTCTCAACAATGATTGGGGGATTCTTTCTCTGGCTTGCATCATACTTTGAAAGTTCTTGAAGCATCCCCAGAGAGTTGTATTTTGAGACTTGGCATCACCAAGCCCATGCATGTAATCTCTGATTTGAATGGCAACCGGTCTGTATTTTGCCATACCCAACCACTAGATCCGGGTAACTCATTCATAAAGTAAAAGAACAAACACAGTATTAGCCCACCATACTTGAATGAGTTCTTCTTGTCCTTCTTGATCTTTTGTAGGTTTTCCAACAGTTGACTTAGAAGAAGCTCACAAAGATCATAATCTGCATTCTCTCTTAACATCTAATAAGCAGCATAGATTGTAGTTCTGAATACATAATTCTCCCTGCTAGAGTGATATATCTTATAGCCAATTATCATAGATGCTAACTTGATATCCAGATCAGTGATATCTTCTATAGTCATTGCTCTCTTGTCAAATTTTAATCCGGTAGCCTGACTTACAGTTTAATTTTTGACTGATTTGAGTACAGGCAACCCACCAGATGAGTGCAATCTGGTTACCACCCTAATTGCATCCTTGGTTATCTTGAATGGCCTCATCAACCACATAAAGTTGTCATGCATTCTACCCAGAACATACCGGACCCAATCATCTTCAACAAAATAGGGGAAATGAATGCAATGTCTAAAATGTTTATCCCGGATGGCCTTGTACTGAGGTTTGAGTTTAAATGATTCATCTATCAGGTCCTTGTGGTAGATATCCATCAGCTTGGATTCCCTGAATTCTTCAATGTTTGCGTGTATGTAAACCCTAACATCTTCTACATGCAGAACTCCATGCGGAATGCTAGAAAATGCGCCTAGGGGATCAACTTCTAGGGATTTGTAGGGATGTTTTTTGAAATTAGGGCGAGGCCTATCAGTGATCTTCACAATATTCAGAGTAGCCATCTTTCAAAGATTTAGAGAGAGATATTAAGAGCAGAAAATACCTTTTACGCTTCTAGGGTTCATGATATGAGACAGATCGGATTGCTAGATGAATCGACTTCTGCGGTTGATCTTTGAGAGGTTTGAGATATTTTTTTTGCAGAGCTCCTTCTCTCTTCTTCTCGAATGCAAATGTGCAAATGATGAACCAAAGAACCCTTTTATTTCTATGCAAACCCTAATTCCATTTTACAATAAATGCACAACCTAAGTTATTCTAGTTGCGTTGTTTTCCTTGTTTTGAGAGAGATCTTTCCGGATCACTGAGATGCACCTAGAATGATAACATAGAATGTATCTCCCTTTCTCCAATCATTCCATCTAATAGAAAGTCCAAATATTTCAATTTTGAATTATACCGGATCTAACTATGAAAGTCCTATTTTTGCCGGATGATTGTCAAACCGGATTAATCTTGGATGATTAACATTTTCAAACTCCTTCCGGATCTTTCAAATCTTTACCAAGGGTTATTTAGATGTTTCTCTGAATCCGCAACCTTCCATGTGCCAATTTCAAGCACTAATTGACTGGCTGGGGGAACTTATTTTCTTTTGTGACTCCCCCTGACCCAGAGCTCATCTATTTAGTTTCTGAAAGGAATATCAACACCAGATTCTGGTGCGGATCCATCCCCAACATTTTCTGTACTTCTCTTCACCCAAATCTTGTTCATCTCCCTTTGAATTTCATCTGCATTCACTTTTCCTTTTCCTTTGTCTTGGTTTTGATTATGATGTACTGGACCCTTTTTGTCCTAATTCTTACTTATGAAAAATTTAGCAATATGATTAGATCTATTGCAATTGTAGCAAACAACATTTTTTTGCATATTTGACTGGTATCCTCTTGATCTACATTGATTTGCCATATGTCCCATTCTATTGCATGCAAAGCATCTACCATTGAATGAATTGTTCATTTGCATATTTCTACACTCATGAGATTTGTGACCATACCTTTTGCAGTTAAAACACTGACCAGAGAAGGATGAATTAGTTTGATTCATTCTTCTTCTGCACTGATTAGCTTTATGACCAAAGTTATTGTAGTTGTGGCAATATCCATTGAAGGATGGATATCTTTGAGCATTTCATTGCCTTACTGGAGGTCTTCTAGGCCTGTTCCTTGGATTTCCTAATCCAGAGTTCTTCTTAGCAGATCTGGAGCTTTCCCCTTTCTCATACCCCAAGCCTTGCTTGTCATCTACCCTCTTTTGGCTTTCAAGAAGAACTTCAAGTTGAGCAGAGCTTATCTTGAATTTCTCTTTGTATTCATTTGCTATTTGAAGATCCCTTTTAAGAGTGTCTATCTGATTCTCAAGTTGTTCTTCATTGTCTCTAGCTTCTTCAAGATCAGATTCCAGATGCCTGATTATTCTATCCATTTTGTGGCAGTCTTTTGACTTCTCCTTGAGAGATTATTTTATATTATCTTCACTTTTTCTTTTCTCTTCAATTTCTTGGGTGAATTTCATAACTCTTGATTCCATTTCATGTCTTACCATAATGACCTCTTGATTCCATTTCATTGGCTTCACTTTGACTTGCTAATTGTTGAAGCAGTTCCTTTCTTTTCTTCATTGAGATACTTAGTTTTTCTTTGAGTTCATTTATGAAATCATCATCTTATTGGAGTCTTTCCCTTGGGTTATTGACTTCAGAGTGAGATTGCTCAAGATCATCTAGGGCAAACTGAAGTTGTTCCCTCATACCATATATATCCATTGAGATTCCCAGATCTTCCTCAAGATGTTAGGCTCTATTAGGAGGAACTTAGCTCTGATACCAATTGTTGATAACTGAGAGGGGGGGTGAATCAGTTATCTTAATTACTTTAACTTTCTGTTCTTCTTTAACAAATAATGCAACATCAAATCACATAAGCATGCATAACCATGAGAGTGGAAATAAAATTAACACACATAACACAATGATTTTGACATGGAAAACCCTGTTAAGGGAAAAACCATGGGGTGACTAACCCAAAATTGTATTCTCTGTTTAAAGAATAGAAGTGCAAAATGGCACTTTCCAATTAGGGCTCACTACCCGAGCACACTGCTCAGAAGAGGCTCACTGCGTATAAGAGACTCACTGTCTACAAGGTATAAAGAAAGTAACCAGGTGATTGAACTGATGAGAAGCATCCACATATGCTGAGGTTTAGTTCTAGTTAGGCTCAATACACTGATCTACTGCCTTCGTTCTTCCTCTTCTTTGGTGCTACTGTCCTATCACATACCAGACCTATATAGCTACTTTAACGCTACTCTCTACTTTTCTTCACACAAGTCAACACACCACACACACCTTCTCATCGAAATCCATCTGGTATATATATCCACACCAAAGATTTCAACATCTTTCTAGTCGACATCCGAAATACTCAATATTCTCCCAAACTATGGTATGTCGGTTGAATCCTTGCTTACAAAGTGATGTGTATCAAGGAGATACTTATATAAGTCATCAATCATGTCAGCCAATCATGAATGATCCCTTTAGAAACTTGATCACCTTCAATATCTCATTCAAATTAAGGCTTGATGCTCTACTGGTCAGTTCTTCCTTAGTCTTCTCTACCAAACAGGAACCCAACACTTAGGTGTTCATATATTTTCACTCTTTCATCACCGGAGGCTCAATCTCTGGAATGTATTAGTCATGGTACTCCTCTTGACTTCCCCAAGTCCACACTTTACTGTGATACTTCCTCTGAGAGATCCAGACCTGATTATCAGACCTTGCTGCATGCTTTGTTCTTGCTCACCGGACCAAGATACTCTTCAATCTGACTTCCGGTACAGACATACCATGTCCTGCAGATGTGTGGGATGGACTTTGTTGCCATCAATGAAAACACTCTTCAAACCACATAGTGTTTCTTACCAACAACAATATGGGGATCAAGTCAACCAAAAATTTTCTATCCATGAGTTGACTACAATAAAAAAAGGTAATAATGAACCAGTGGTAGAGTTCAATAATAGGCTTATCACTACAATAAGAAAGGTGCCAACTCATTTGATGCCTAATAAGACCATTTGTCTTATCTTTTGTGATGGTGCATTTGATGCAAATATTGGTTATTGTCTCAGGGATAAGAACCCACAAACATTGAGGGATGCATATGTAGTAGCTATAAACATTGAAAGTAATAGGAAGGCTTCAGGTAAGAGCTTAAAGAGAACTTATTAAAAACTGCTCAACCAAATGGGAGCATCCAAGCAAGCCTTTGACCATGGATGAAAAATTAGATAATCTTTTTCAAAGTTTCAAGGACTTATCCTATAAGAATGCTAAGAATGATAAATGTTTTCCACACAATAATGCTAGACAACTAAATAATCAAAGGCCACACCTATCTCTCCTATGCAAGTATTCCTTTGCATAGAGAAAAGGTTAAGTTGTGTAGAGAAAAGAGGATGCTACATATTTTAGAGGATCTTGAAAAGGTAACCAATAGTGTACTTTATGTTCATAAGGGGGTTGATCATTTTGTGGATGTTGTGATGACATTACAAGCAAGTTAGTTGATTCTTCTTCACACCCTTGTGTAGCTTGCCCAATATAGAATGATTTATGGACTATGTTTTTATAGGGATCTTGTTCTAGAGAAGGTTTAGTTGTTGGTGCTGTCTTAGTTTCTCTTGATGGAATAAATTTCAAATTTTTATTCAAGATGAATTTCTCATGCACAAATAATATTGCTAAATATGAAGGTATGATTTTAGGATTGAACATTACATTGAAACATGGTATTAGGTGCTTAATTTTTTATGGAGACTCAAATCTCATAGTGTCACAGGTAAGAGGGGCATATACAACTAAAGATAAGAGATTTAAAAGGTATAGGAATGTAGCTTGGGCCCAATTGACTATTTTGAGGCTCTAGGTGTCTATTGGGTGGTTCAATCAAAAAACATGATAAAATATACTTTGCCTATTTGGAATCCAAATTTGACATGAAATGGTGTCTTACCATTGTACTTATAGCATAGACATTCTTACATGACCTACAATTCCTAATAATATTTATGATTGGTAGGTTTTTGATAATAACCAGTAGTTGTATAGTTTGCTCAATTATATAAATGAGTTTTATAAGTAAATGATTGATTTGGAACCTATTCTTGAGGACTTTAGTGACAAAGAAACTATGTTTGGGATATTAATGATACAACCAAGGGAGAATATCATTCCTAAGGGGTTGGTTGCACTAGAAAGAACCTTTAATGAAGTTGATTGTTACAAAGAAAGAAGCAACTTAGTACAAGAGGTAGATATAGAAGGTGTAAACCTTAGCACACAAGCATCACCTAGGATGATGTACATTGGTAAAAAAAATAAAAACAATAGAAAATTAACTTCTAATTGCACTCTTAATATGGTTTAGAAATTATCTCACATGGTCATATGATGAGATTAAGGCTATTGGGAGGACCTCTTTCAACATACCACCCCCTTGTACTCTAAAGTGAATCCTTTTCAACAAAATAAAAGACCTATTTAAATCCCACAATAGCTCCATAAGTGCATAAAGAGTTAATAAAATTGAAAGATGGTGGCCTATCGTTAAGGGTATTAAGCACTCTTCATGGGTGTCAAACATTGTTCTAATAACAAAGAAGAATGGAAATATTAGACTTTGTGTTGATTTCAAAAACTAAAAGTCAAATAATTACCCCTTACTTAGCATGGATCATGTTGCATATTTTTTATATGGTATTATTGTAACATCCCGCTACGTAACCCCGAAGGGTAAGAGCCAAAAGGGAACAAGATAATTTTTTTTTACATAAGTAGACATCATACACATATACAGTTGCCAATATGATAGATCGATAGAATTAATTTTAAACACCAAAGAAAATGTTCCTAATACCATCTGATATAAAAATAAATCCATAAGCATAAAGTACAAGCGGATCCGATACCCACACCAGAATCCATAAAACAAGTAAGGAACATCACATTTCTTCTCATTAAATTCAATGATTACAACTTCTCTCTTAAGAGAGTTCAATTACATAACTGCATGTATACAATTACAATGATATATTCTAGAATATGATACAAGTACAATAACATAGTCTTGAATATGATATAAGGACTAAATGGGTACAATAATTGAATGAAGCTCAATGGAGAGAGAGATCATCTCCACTGGTGCTCCAAAACCTGTTCGCTGATCCCCAATGGTGGTGGCAACACCTCCCAACCATGTGGACTCCTAAGAGACCACCCCACCATGCTCAGAGATAGTCATAAGACCCAAATGGATGAACAACAATAAGGGGATACAAGATGGCCAACACTCACATCAGACACAGAGTAGACATGGAGAACAATGCATACAACCAAAGTCATAACACCGGTGTACTCATGCAAGTCATAGGTCAGGTACTACTCATGACTGATAAGGTACTAGATACTAGAGTGTAATCATATGGAGTGTCATCATGCGTGCACGAAAGGATGGCACCACATAGAACCAAGTACTCTCATGCAGATGCGGAGACTCAATCATGCCTGAATCTATGCCCCGTAGATGAATGACTCGACGTCCCGCAGACAGATAGGCCTTCTCATTGCATCCTTAGCCTTTACAAGCACTCAAGGCCATGCACGAGGTCTAGTTTTCTTATTAGTGTTTTTACACCAATGTTTTAATTTTAGTTATCACTTGTTACTATAACTCTACTACTAGTTCCCCTGGTAGCCACTTATGGGCCCCGAGCCTATAGAGAGCCACTCTAGACGACCACTCTAATACCTAGACCTAGTTCATTTCATGTAACCAACGAGGAATCCAAAATGACTAAAAGCATTGAGTTATAAATTTAAACTAGTGAAGATAAAAAAATATGATCTACAAGACCCAAACTCTCATGGATAGTGTAAAATGTTGAAAACAGCCTTTTACCAGTTAGATCAGTTATGTAATCACTCTAGTGACCCCAATTTGGTCACTCTTCAAATAGAAATGCATGGATATAATAAGAAAAGTATGATAAATGGCATTGCAAGTCTTCTCGCAACCAAAGTTTTGCATATTGGCTACCATATTTAGCATAACAGAAAAGAAAATGTAAAAGGACTAGGAAAATGGAGATCTTAATTTTCCCTAAATTTTAATGCATACACGTAGATCAATAAATCTAAGGTATTTTAGAGCCATGGCGTTCTTTAACTCAAGGAGAATGTTTTCCTCAAGACTGGCAATAAGTAGAAAATGACCGAATGACCAAAACAAAAGACCCCTCAGATTTTCTAAGGAGATTTGTAATGAAAAATCTCATCAGAAGAATCATCGTCTAACAAAAGGTTTCATGTGGCTTAGATCTCTTCATTTTCTATCAGTACGTTCCAATTTTCTATATATGACTGCCCTCAATATTTTATCAATACAATTGAAACCCTCTATTTTTATTTCAATAAAATTATAAATCAGAAATTAATTTTGCAGCTTTTAGAATAAATCCAATGATAGAGGAAATGGAAATATCTTGCATTGAAATAAATTTGGCATAATACCTGAATGGTAGCAATGGGCTCTCAGTTTTTCTATGCTTAATGAAACTACAGCAAACATATTCTAGTTTTTTTTAAAAAAACAGTAATAGGATTTCAATTTCTCTATGCTGAAAAGGACAAGGAACTGAGGGAAATACCTCAGATATGGTCGTGCTTCCTGTTGACCTATTTTTCCTCTAGCATGAGTCAAAATAATTCAAGTAGGATCAGTCAGTATGCATACCCCCATGAAAGCCATATTTGTGATCCTGAGGTCTTAACCCAATTTCAAAATTTGAAGCTTGCCTGAAGAGGCTTACCATGTGAAAGAGCTTGAAAAGATAGGCAGCTTTGCTTAAAAACATCACCCTGAAATTTGCCAAAGTGAGGAAGTTATGCAGGGTCATAAGCCTAGTCAAACTTGATATTTGGAAGAAGGGTGATATTTCAAATATCGGGTCATATTTCGAACATGGGGTGATAATTAAAACATCACCTAATCTTCCCAATATCACCCAATGTTACAAATATCACCCTATCTTCCAACTATCCCCCCATCCGATAACATGATGACGACATCATGGTAACTGCGGTGATAAACCAAGTCATATGCCGCTGATGTCATCCAGATCCATTTCGGGGGAAGATCATCTTTCTTGCGAAGGTCATCATATTTCTACCAACCCAATCTTTCGTATCGGGGTGATATTTTAACATCGGGTGATCTTAGTTGAAGATCATCCTGATGTTGGTGCTACGAAGTTTCTAAGTATGACCCGATCTTCTGAGGGGTCATCACATTTGAATATCAGGAGATCTTAGTTGAAGATCATCTTGATGTTATGTTTTCACTTCATGATCGCTGGATAACCCGACATGCTGCTGACGTCGTCCTGATTTCCAAATATCAGGGTGACATTCTATATCGGGCTAACATGCAATCAACCCATCGATATTGGGGAGTCTTGCCAACAGAACATGATGAGAAGGGGGATGATGTTAAGGCTTATGATGATGCCGTCAGGAGCAAAAGAACTGACATTATATATGCTCACGGCCTAGCTTATAAAGTGATGGAGGCGTCTTCTTCGAGTGCATGTGGGATAATCATTTCCTGCAGAAATTTGAAAATATCAGGATGATGACCTTTTGGCAAGAATTCTTCAGGTGGGTTCCCACTTCCATTTTTGATCTGGATCTTCATGTTGGTCGGGTGGAGTTTTTTGGCAGTGACTTTCTTGAGTTGGTGAAGATATTTTTTGCATTCATTGCTGCACAGGAGGGCATAGCTCACATTGATGGCCCAAAATATCCTGCCACCGCTTCATCTCCAATCTTTCCTCTGCTGCCGGATTGTTGAGAAGTGTCAGAAGCAGCTACTTGCATTCAATGCTAGGTTATCCTTCGCTATTTCTGAGGATAAGATCAATGATGCAACAACTTGCATTGATGACTTAGAAATATCTTCCATCTGCCCTCGTTTCAAGTTTTTCAGCACCATTACTCCTGTCAGCTAGATGTCCTTTCAAGGATATTTCTGATTGCAGCTCCCTAAGCGGATTTTGTAACCGACCTAGGTTGGTTTTGAAATGCTATATAAGTTGAGGCTTATGATGTAAGAAGGGTTGGAAATTTTTTGGCATTAAGGCTTGTCTGTTTCCAAACAGGGTTTTCATATGCTGTAACTGTGCCTTTCCATTGAATATATGCAAGTTATTTTTACCTCTTTACTGATTTTCTAGTTCTGTGTGAATCTACATTTGGTTTGTCTGTGAATGTTTTATTCCTCTCAATCGTATTGCTCCTCACCTCTGCTAGACTCATCTAATCTATGTATACCTACTTGTTGTATTTGATTACATTGTGCATCTTCTTAGTATTGTGGAAATTTCTTTAAATCTGTCTGGTGCATCACCCTTTCATGTTTTAAGTGTTGTTGCTTTATCTTTCATTTGAGCACATTTCTTCCCCTTTTCACCCCAAAATTTAGTAGTTTAGGTGATAACTAGACAAGGAAGCGGGCCTTCTCCAGAGGTTTTATCTCATTTAGCAAAGTCCCACACTTAGAGATCATTCCCATTATGTCATTGGAATGCTTGGAGTCCCATTCAAGCAGGGTGCAATTTCATGTGACAATACTTCCCTTAAGCTTGCCTTAGATCTTGCAATTTGATATATTTATCTAGTTATGCCGGTCACCTTCTCCTTCTCTCACAAGCTGCCATGTTCTTTTCACCCAGCCCACGGTTTCTTTTCTTCCCTCTATTTCCTTTCTCTCCCCAAATCCTTATTTAAAAAAAAAATAGAGATCCCTATTTTCAGCGATTGACTGACTTTCTCCCCATATGTTGATTTCACATATGCAAGGACTAATAGGGTAAGTGCAAAAAGTTGGGGGGCCAAAAAGTGGCCAAAAATTTTTCAAAAAAAATTAAGACATACCGCGAGCACTTTATAACGTGCTCGCATTATGGTTTGGTAATGACAAGCCTAAGGCTCAGCAAAACCAAACCATAACGCACTCGCGTTATAACACGAGTGCGTTATGTTTAATTATATATATATAAGAAAAGAGCATTTTTGCTCATTTGATTTCTTTTTTTCTCTACACCCACGGCCTGTAAACCCTAAGGAGCGCGCTCACATTTTTGAGGACCCAATTCGATAAGGCTCAGCAAAACCAAACCATAACGCACTCGCGTTATAACACGACCATGTTATGTTTAATTATATATATAAGTAAAGAGCATTTTTGCTCATTTTATTTCTTTTTTTTCTCTACACTTGCGGCCTACAAACCCTAAGGAGCGCGCTCACATTTTTTAGGACCCAATTTGACACCAAAATCTCACTGATTCATCACCAAAATGCTGCCACGATGTCAAGCAGGCCAAAGGAATGAGTTTTATTTAAATTTTTTGTCTGAATTTGTTTCTAAATAGGTAGGTTTGAGTTGATTTTTGATGTAAATTTCCTTAATTGTTAGGAAATGTTAATGCACCTCCTCCTCCTCAAAATCCACAAAATCTTGAACAAGAAATACCTGCCGAAGAACAACCCAAACAACAAACTCCTCCATCCATTCCTCGACATGCCCCTCGAACACAAGAAAATCTAATAGGGCAAATTGAAAATAATAAAAAAGAAATTGAAGACATAATTGCAAGGTTGAAAGATCCTTCAACTTCAACCTTGCATAGGTCCACGCTTGCTCAATCTCTTGAATCTATGTTATTGAATGTAGATTCAATTAGCAAGCAAATATCTAGTTGGTCGGATAAGAGGAGAGAGTTTAGAGAGTATTATCCAAACAAGCTATCATATGAAGATGTGAAAAAGTTACAAATTACAAAATTGGACTTGTGTTCCATTTTCACAAACCCACAAACAAATCAACCTCCACCTATTACATGCAAGAGGTTCCCTATCCATTGGTACAACAACCAAGTCATAAGGGACAATTTTGGGCAGAGGTGGTGGATGGTTTTTGACCATCCTCCATGCAACAATAATGAGGTCCCGCAATACTTTTTGAGGAAACTCTACTATGAGTTTGTCCTCAATAAAGTGCCAAACTATTTTGATATGCGAGACTTCCAAGGTAGAGGTGGGGGGTCAGCACAAGATAGACTAGGGGCACGTGTTGACCCACAGTAGCTAGTGAGACAAGTAATCAGCAGACCAGCCCATGAGCACGTGTCTATCCCTTCCATTGTGAAGGAGAGTGTTGAGGTCAATACACATCAGTCCATTAGTGCCTTGATCCAAAGCATCATAGAGCATGCCAGTCCTGCAGCACAACGTGGGTTGGGAGATAGTGCGGGGAGTAGGGTCCCACCCCATACTTGTCAGACTTATGGGTTAGCCTATGGTTATGACCCCATGGATAGTCAAGACATAGGTGCACAGGCTACATCTACAGCTGAGCAGATGGTGATGATAGATACCCTTTTGAGTGAGACTTTTGGCCTTGATACTCATGTAAATATTAGCAAGTTCATTGAATTTAATTTATTAAATTTCATTTTTGAAATGCAAGATTAACTAATTTAGTTTGATGATTTTGATGAAATTTTAGGGTCAGCATTGATGCAGTTCTCAACAGTACTCCACCTGCATTTTACACTATGACATCTACTACCGAGGTATGTAACTAGTAAACAATTATAAATATTACATGTGAATAACATTGTTATATGAATGGTATTCTAATATTTAATTTTGGATGTTGAATAGGTTAATCTTAGAGATTTCACAGCAACACCTGCCAATGGTGGTGTAGTTCAAAGCTTCACTAAGGTAATAAAATAAACAATTTAACTAATGAATTGTACTTATTAGATTTTTGTATATTATATTCATATCATTGATTACATTGCATTGCACATCTTTCAAACTCAAAGCATTATTAAACATTGTATAACTAATAGCTAGATGTTGATAGACGACAAAATTTCAATTATAATATAGTTAAATTTGAAAAAATGGCTCAAAGAAATGTGCTCTCATGGAATGCCATGAGAAGCAGATGCATAGACAATGACATCACCATGAGACCACTTTTCTTTGAGTCATCTTTTCAAATAGCTCACTGCCTTATCTATGCTACCACATTTTCCATACATGTCTACCAAAGCTTGTTGATCCCCTCCACACTATTCTTCAACAAATTATCTCTAATAATCTCATCCAATTACCACCAATTAGACCCCAGGACATGACACCAGAGAGGGGCATCAGCCTATGACATCTTATATAGCATATGATATACTCAAACATCATCTAGGTTTTAGGTATTAATTATGGGGGCAACAAGTCGCCCCTAACCAAAATCTTCAAATCTACACTAACCCTTTCCCCTACAAACATATGTCAATCCTATTGGCTCCATTTCTTCCATCCCTACATCTATAAGAAAGAAATATACTATATCACCAAGAAAGCAAAATCTTCACTGTGATTATGTGTATTATGTGTCTAGTTGTATCATAGTGATGGGTAAAAGTACAAAGTAGTATCACACTTTGAGCTAAAATAATAATTTTGATCAAGTAGGTTTAGGTCGAGTATGAGTCGGCTGAGTGGGATTCGACCGAATCAACTTGGCACCAACGTGGCGTATATTTGGTGCCGATGAGGCTTAATTTATTCGGTCGAGTGGTTATGGGCCGAGTCTCTTTCGATCAAATCAATTAAATATAAAGAAACAAAAAACACAGCTGTAGCGGTCAATTGTTGCATTTTCGGCCGAGTTTGTTGCATTTGGATGCTATTCTACCGAATACCCAACCTACATAGCCTGTGTAAGACTTCGTTTTGCTCTCATAACACAGGTCATTATTTATTTCATTTTTCTGTGCTGCATTTTTCATTTATTTTCATCATGTGCATTTTTTTATTTTCATCATGTAGTTTTTATTGTTTGTTTGTTGAAATATAATGTAAATTCAAATGAAATATACATGTTAAGTCCTTTTATTAGTTTTGTGAAGCACTATGTATGTGCTTCTGAATAGATTTGATGTTTTAATTAAATTTTTTTAAAACCCTAGTCGAGCCATGATTAGGGCACATTTTTTCACAGTAAAACACTATTTATATTACAATGGATTTTTTAAAAAAACCCTAGCCAAGCCATGATTAGGGCAGAGTTTTCTTCACACTAAAACACTATTTAAAATTAGGCTTGTCAAATCTAATGGAAGACTATTTGGGTTGTATTATTTTAATGGAAAATGTAAGCCGTCAATTCTCTAGTGTGTTATGATTCTGCTTCCAGTGACACAGACATTTGGTGAGGACAAACATTACAGTGGGGTGTATTAGTGGGTCACTTTGGTTGAGTTCTTTAGAGACATTGAAAGAAATCCCCTAACATACACTATGCTACTTTTCCAAGAGGTGGAAAATTCCTAGGACAACACTGGTTCATACCCATTTATGGCTTCTATGAATGTAGTGAGGCCCCCTCTCCTCAATAAATTCCAAACAATAACATTATTGCAAACACTTTGACAGGTAGACATCTCTATCCTCATCAACTCACCTGGGCATAATTCTAGCTTTGTTGACTGACCTGTATGGTAGTTCATGGTCCAAATTAGTGCAAATGTCAAGAGTCTTTGTGATGACCCAATGCATGGATGGTTGATTTCTACTAGGCTCGATCTTTTCATAATTGTTCTTTGGTCATCCTTCATGTTGAAGTGCATTGTCATTATGCTTTCTATACTTTCTCTTAAAATCATTTATGTGATAGACTCTTCCAGCTTGAGGTATGACGGCATGGGGTTAGATATTTTCTTGCTTCATTTTTAATACTTTATTTGCTGTTTTGGGGTATAGTATGAACCCCATTGCATGTAACCTCTTATATTGCCTCTTAAGTTAGAAGATAGTGTATGTTAGGGGATTTCTTTCATTGTCTCCTACACACCTTGTTGATTTGACCAAGTAATCATATATGTAATCCTATTTATACAGCTCTATACAACTTTCAAAGGTATATATATATATATATCTAGTCTTACCCTGTCCATACCCTATTCTAAAGTTCCCATTTGGACACAGACTAGGAGAACACTACCAGAGGTTGTAGAATCATGTTTTGTAACACCACCAGTTGCATTTTCTTCAAAGTTTCTGTTGCATTTTCTTCAAAGTTTCTGCTACAACTTTTGAGTGCTTTAAATTCTTCCAATTACTTTATGACTGCAATATCTATTGTGTACAACTTCATCAACTGGCATTTATGTATTTGTATTTTCTTATTACAATATAAAAAAAGAAACTTCTTTAATCTAGATCAAATCTTATAACATCCATCTATGCATTCCAAATGCGATTATAGGTATGATTCTATCTTTCAGACATAATTGTGTATGTACTTTGTGTCCTCCCAATTTAAATGAATATCTAGCTATCTTTCCAAGCTAAAATACAGCCTAGACAAATCAATCAATCATTATAAATTTATAAACCCTCAAGGGGTCCTTTCATTTCAAGAGTGCAAAAATTCTTTAAAGAGAAGCTAAATAATTTTCAGAACTTGAAACATTTGAATTCTAACTACTCCAGCTTCTCTTGATCCCATGGACTCTTAGTTTTGTCAAATATTGGATAATTTTGGCTATAGATAAAACTATCCCGAGAATTGTTAATATTCAACACATGGTATGCAGATTGGTCACTCTAGGGTTTGACATAAATTGTCTCACTTAAACTTTGATCAAATCTATAATTCAGAGTGCTATAACTTACATGCACAAACTTTTAAAAGTACAAAAAAAATAATAAAAAACTAAACTTAGAATACATAACACTTGTTGTCTAAATATTTTATTATTTTGAGTTTTGGTTCTGTAGTTTGATGACCTCTCAATTACCATCTTGACAAAGCTTATTGTATGTTCATTTTTCTTAACAACTAAGATAGCATTATGGCTGCTCTTAAGAGGTGACTGTGATTGTACTTTATGATCGACATGATTGTCCTTTGATGATCACATGGTTGCTCACTTTCAACATGACTATTTCTTCAATGAATATGCCTTCCTTTCTTCACATTTTGCCTTTACCGCAATGTCACAGATGATTGACATAGGTTTGTGCAAGATCAGTTAAGGCTCATGTGGATTTCAAGAGCATCTATTAGATTTGATTCAAGCCATTAATATGGATCACTCCCTTGTGTCTAAAGGTGACAAACCTCTTCTATACTGTCTCCTCTCACAATAGACTGCATTGTTCCTTGTGATAATGTCTACAGTCCTCATCCTCAACTAACGTTTGTTACTTTGATAGTCATAGCTCTGTATTGCATGTTGACTATGCTTCATTTTGTTTTTTTATTGACTTCCATGCTTAATATTTTGATTTGAACACCTATGATTCTAAATTTAAGGAAATCCCTAGGACATTACAAGGGGGATTATTCAAGGGAGACTAAGTAAAAAGATCAAACATTATCAAAATGAGAGCAAATTAGAGCATATGGGATTGTGTTAAAAATGCTACACTTATGCATTCTTCATCATCTCTCTGTATGGGAGACTAAGTAAAAGGATTAAACATAATCAAAGTGATTTTAAAGCAAATTAGAGCATATTGGATTGTATTAGGCTAAACATGCTACACTTATGCATTCTTCTTCATCTCTCTTTGTGTCTTCAATCGTATGGAACTAAAAAGGTGTTTGACATGGATCTAAGAAGGTTTCATGCTTCAATCCTTTCACAATGTTGGTTCCCAAAAATGCAGGTTGCTAACCCTAAGAGGATGCTAGACTCTATGTTTGGATTTGCAACGTTTTTGGACCAATTGATAGAGCTATTAGCTCCCTACACTTCAGGTCCTGCAAACCTAGGTAGGTGTACCTTTGTAACTAAAGCAGAATGAACACTATATGACTTGATTGGATTAGTAAATCTATCACAATGGCATAAAATGTAATAGATGCAGTCTACAAATTATCTCCTACTCCTAATGTACTAACTTGAAATAGAAATATTTTGAATATGAGTTTGGATAGTAATGACTAGTGCCTACTTCTATTTGGCTATGGAGTCAGTAAATGGATGAAGATTTAATGGAAACAGATGTATGAGGTAAGTTGATCTACTTCACAATTTAACTCAAACTTGTAAGGCACATGGGATGTTTGCACCTTATGCAAATGTGCAAGAATGTCAGTTATAATGCTCTTCTTATACTATCCCAATGATATTTCACGTATTACTGTGAACAACTGAGAGGATGTTTAATTCTAGTAAGAAGAAAATTTAGGCCAGACTTGTTTTGTAGAAAGGATTTACCTCTTGGCAGAGACCTTATGACAATTCTGATCAACTTCTTTATAGAAACCAACCAATTTGAACACACTGAATCAACAAATGTGACAGATAAATCAACAATATTCTTGATACGATAATTTAAATAATACAGAAAAACTATTCTGGAGACAACATTACAACATTTAGGATTTAATATTAACATTACAGTTGAACACTGAAAATAGATAACTGAATTGAAGCATTATGTTCCATTAATAAAAAAATGTGTATATAACAGTTCTGATGAGGTGAATGGGTGGAGTGGAATTAAATAATTTCCTACTACTACCCTCAACCTACTGCTCTCTTCTAATCTACTCCCCCCTTCCCTTTTGCTGGATTCTTCTTCCCTGATAAATATCCTTTAGATTATAGGGTTACAACCCTTCATACTCATCCTGTGCGTCTTTTTGCTTGCCAAGAGATATTAGTTTGGTTAATAAAAATATTATCTTCCACAAAATTTTAATTTTCACTTTGCATTTAATAAAATATCTTCCAATAATTTCACTCATGAAGTATTCCTCTGACCGTTACTTAACTCATTGGGAAAATATTTGAGTTATTGAAGTAACACTCCTCCTTAGGGTTTATTAAATTTTTCTAACATTAGTCCTCATGTCCTTTATATTTTTGTGAAAACAATAATTATTACTCTTCCATTAATCCCAATGCTCATATTTACCTTCGAATTGGAGACATTTAACCCATAACTGCATTCTTGTATTCCCTTGGGTGAAAATATTTCATATCTAGCTGAAAATATTTTACTACTCCATAAAATATTCATCTCTGGGTTTAAAAACATCTCCTCCTTATAAAAATCTTCTCTTGGGTAAAATAGCCAACCATCTTATATTTATTTCAATTTATTACTCTCCTCGGTGAAAAATATCTCCCATACTTCCCTTGGTGAAAATGTTCAATCTCCATGTGAAATTCCAATTAAATCTTTCTGTTTGGCAAATTAATTATATCTTTTGATTTCCTTTATTTTATCATCGGGCTGACACTGTAAGCCAGGAGGACACAATGTTTGTTCACCGATGAGCCAACTCTTGCCGATGAGGTATCCATTGGCAAGACTCCTCAAATAGGTGTGACTTTAAAAACTCACTCCGATTTCCTTGTTTCCCCGATGACATCTAGGGTTCTTCGTTCTATTTTTAATTCTTCATCCTATCTGCGTGGCTTGAACACAACTGTGAAGATCTCAGCGAAAGTGATGGATTCTAGTTTTACATCTGCCACATGCATTCATTTGATTTATTTTGGTGCATGTTTTGCAATCATTATAATTTTCTTCCACAAGCTCATATTTCAACATTAGCTAAGAGTATGTTGGCAAATGCAAACTTATCGGGCTGGAAACTTGTTTATTGCATTTCTTTTGAATGGAGTGGCTTTGATATTATACACTAGCCTGTGCATTCTATTTAAATGATTGCACATTTATTTTAATCCCCATATATTGATCTTTTCATGGTTGAGACTCATTTAGGTTGCGCCATTATTTTAAACTTAAGCCTGAGCTTTGAACTAGGCTGTGTACCTTTTACATATATGGCGCCTCTAATTTGTAGCTTATGCCTTCTTTATGAAAGGCTCCACCTGAGATTCTTAGGTGTGTGTTTTCTCTGATCCAGTGAATATGAATGGCTCTTTCTCTAAAAGCTGATTTGTAGTTATCCCACTTGTTGATAGATTACTAAACAATTTCTTCACTAGATCAATAATTTCTTCATGTTTCACAGCACCAGCTGCAGAAATAACCATTCTCGGAGCTGTGTAATGAGTGGAAATGTACTGCTGCAGATGAGATGTTGTAATTGTCTTGATATTTTTTGCAAGTCCTAAAGTAGTTCTTCCCAAAGGACTATATTGAAATGCGGTTGCATGTAAATGGTCAAATATAACCTTTTTGTTCCTGCTCATATTCTTCTTACAATTATTTACAAACCTGTGAAGCTCCCAGAGTGTTTCCGTATCAAAGCAATCAATATCAACCTCAATCTCATCCTCCTGCTGGCACAATGCCAGATTCCTCTTCTTAATAATCTGAACAATATTCTCCAGCTTCTCCGGAGGTAGGCTTTGCAAGCTGGCACTCAATTTCTGCTTCTTCTCGAAGCTCATTTCTCGCTCTTGTGGGTTTTTAGCCTTGGGTTTTTTTTTTTGGAGCAGGGGCTCAAGCCGCAGAGCTACTCTTAGGCTTTGCTACCTTGGTTGGTGGAGGCGATGGGCTAAGGATGGGTTTGGTTTTTTCCCTTTTTTTTTTTAGATTTTTCTTCTGTATCTCATTGATAGGCAGTTGTTTTACATTCTGACCTACACCATGGAATCGATCGTTCGACCATGAATGAAACTGCAACTTCCTTTTCTCATGCTCATATTTTTCAATGAGTGGCTTCCACCGGTCTTCAAAAAACTAAAGCAACATCTTAGCCATGCCATGAACTTCGTGCCCATCTGGATTATAAGTCATGGCATTATTAAACGTCAATCTTATATCTGCCACAAAATCAAGAGGCGAGCCATACTGACTATCATTGAGCTTTGATTTTACGGTGCCAAGATCCATGGGATGCTTAATTATTGTGGTATAATCATGTAAACCTAGACCAATCGTATCCACCGGAGAATTGAAAACCCACCCATATCGGTGCTTCATCAGCTTCGTTAGCAATACCCCACACTGTTTCATCACTTCCGCCAGCTGTTTACCAGTCATCGGATCAACCACCAGCCTCTTGGGTTCCCTTCCATCTATCTTCCCCTGCGTAGATCATTTATGGCTGCCAAACTTTTTATTTTCCGGGGGCGACATATTATCCTTACCGGTAAGAAACTCTGAGTTTCGATAATACTGATTCGCCTTCAGAGTCCATTTTTCCTTAGCAGCTCCACTGTTATCACTGGATATTTAGCGAAACCTTATAAAACAATATTCTGGCTAGAATATTCCCCAAAAGGAAGAATAAATTCTTTACTATCTCAGAGATATCTGATGAGATTATGATGGCCAAAAAATTCTACTTAGGTCATATCCTTTATCAAAATCTGTCCAATAAATCACTGTACACATTGACATAAAAGACAACAATGTTTAGCAAGCGGAGAACTTCTACCACCCCTTCTTCATTTCCTTGACATGGGAGTAAGAGGGCAAAGCTGCTTAGCCCCTATAGACATGAGGTATTGATTCACTTTCTGATCGGCCATCATCGTCAACATATGAAACTACAGCAGGATAGTCATCACTAATAGAAGCTTCAATGTCAATGTGTATCTCAGGTTATTTGTTTGATATTGAATTTTATATGGGAACCTAAATTTTTTTAAAAATTGGTATGAAATTTTAGGTCCCAACACACAACAAATCCCTTAAAGCACCTTGCTAGACTACATTTTTCTTACAATTTATAAGAACTACTTAAGGTGACTAATTATTAAACTAGACATAGATAGGAGACAACATCATATGGTTCACAAGTATTCACAAACTAAATTGTAGGTGCAATATACTTTTGAGTTGTCCCCAAGTCACAAGGTTGAAGCCTTACAATTTGACAAGTGTAAGTATAATTCCAAATTTCAATCTATGAAATGTCAATGAACAATTGTTGGTAACTTCAATTCTCTTTATTTGATAATACATTAATTAGATTTCTTCCATTATAGTTATGAAAACTATTATATACTTATGAAAAGTTGAATCTTGTAAATTGTCCAAGCTTATCTTTGAATCCTTTTCCTTTGCATGCAAATCTAAACTTTGTGTTTATTTAGATGATCTACATGTTGCATTTTTATATTTTTGTATGCTTAAAATAAAAATGCTTGTACATATTTAATTTTTTTGTTTTAATTAAATGCAGATCTATTTACATAGTTTTATCTAGATATGGCTAATGATCAGGAATCTCATCATTCCACGTAGTCTCAGCGCAAAGCTGAGGCTAGGAATAATTTTGATAATGACAGCATTTCTAGATTAGATAATGATTTGAAATGTTTGGACCAAACTATACAGAACCCGGGCAAAATTTGGCTAATAGAGATAGATTAGTTAATATTCGGTGCGAGATTAGACATATGATTAAGATAATAAAACCATACAATCCATATGATGATATTAGCACTGAGGAGTTTTATAGGTCCCTTGCTAGAATTGTTACTAGCACTGAGAATATCAAAACTATTTCTGATAGAGTTTCATTACATAATGTGCATACTATGTTCCCTTTTTATACTGGGAAAGACAAAGTTAGAGGTTATACTATTACCAGGTGTACAGATCCGCTAGTTGGTCCATTTATATATCCCATATTTTTGGTAGCCAATCATAGATGGCCTCATAATGACGAGTTGCCACTATATTTTTGCAAACAATTATATGTTGAGTTCCATTTAGGATTATCTGTGGATTACACATCTATGCCCGCACATACTAGACACGGCAAGGGGAGGATTGCTGATAAACCTAAATTTAGATCCAAATTTGCCACTGCCTAAAAATAGGAGGGCATTAGTTGGTCTAAACCTTTTGGTTCTTCCAAAACATTTGGAATTAGCAGTAGCAAGAGATGAAACAATCACATCGACTAGATCCATTTTTTTTGACAAGATGACCACCATTGCTACTCAAGTTGATCAAATGTCATCTAATCGTGTAGGGAGATACTTACTACGTCCACAGATTGACCTTCCTCCCACTGAGGTTACATTTGTGAATTATGACCCCTACATTCATGTAGATCTGTCATCCCCATCAGATGTAACCCATATGAGTGACACCATTGTATGTAATGTTGCTTCAGCTTCCATTCTTGATTTACTATCAGCATACCAGTTTATCAGTGATGAGTACGGTATTCCTTTGGATGCTGTATCGACTCATATTAGATGACATACTAGTAGACAGTCAGGTCAGGGTGAGGTAGCTTGAAAGGACTAGAATATTCTAGAACAGCCTACAGCCCCCACATAGCATTAGGTTACACCTAATGTACATGGCACATATAGCGCACTTCTCTTTGGCACTGGTCCTTTACCTTCAGATATAGGTGTTCCTAATGTTACCATTCATTCATCTGAGATTAGTGGGATTGGTAGAGTGCTCTAGGATGTGAAGGTATTTGAATAATTTCTATATTTTGCGTTCTACAAATTCACATGTGTATATATTAAATAAACTTGACTTAAAAGTAGTTCTCACTATTCATTGAAATCTTGTATTTGAAAATTTATATTAACAAGGGGATAATTTGTCATGCTTCAGAGATCTAGAGCATGCAGAGGGTCCTGTTCACGATACATTTGAGTTACATTTATAAAATATATATATAACTTGATAAATTCACACATGTTGAAAGTACAAAACTTTAAGATGATTTTACATATATATTCACATGTACATTAAATTAAATTATGTACTTTCTTGTGCAAGGAGGAGCATCAGGACATGGATCGGGTTCTGGAGAGAGATCAAGACATGGATCCACACATGGATCCAGATCTAGAGAGAGATCGAGATATAGATCCACACATGGATTGGGAGATTGATCTATCTTATTATGTTTGACATTATCGTTTGACATTTGACATTATGGTTTGATATTTTATATTATGGTTTGACATTTTATATTATGGTTTGAACATTATATACATTGAACATTTTGGCAATGTGGTAACATTCAATTCTATAGGTACTTAGTCCCTCAAGGATTTTCATTTCAAATTGGTTGTGTACAAGTCCTCTTTAAACAACCTTTTTTTAATTTTTTCTCATATCAAGACATTCTCCTTGAATTGTATTATTTTTAAAAATACAAAGGATAGTTTGAATGAAAGTATGCAATAATAGTCTCTACTACAACAAGATCTAATTGGTGCAATTTGGAAGCATATAGGGAATCACTACTCTAATTAGACATCACTAAATTAGGATTTGAATAAATAATAAATGATTCATGAGCAAATCATAAATGATTCTTGTTTAATCCTTGAATGCCAAGAAATACATTAGATTTAAATAAATAATTGGAAAAGATAAAATTATTGCTCTAAAAGTAGTTAACAAATCTCTTTCTCAATAATGGTTATGTGCTTTGTGATTCCAATTCATGTCTTTTTCAAATTTGGTTCATGTTTTTGGCTCATAGCTAGCCTTGTAAGACATTCATTGTATTCTTGATCATAGAGATTTAAATATCACTAGAAATAGGAATTTGTAATATCTAAAATGATAAAAAATGGATGATAGATGCTTCCAAATTAGAGTAGACATTCATTTACTTATTTATAATATAATAAAAATGTTTTATAATTACAAATAGGAATTTGTAATATGGTAAATGCACTATATTTTTAATGTTTTATAAATAAATTTTGGATATATTAAACCCTAAAACGTTAATATGAAACCATAAAATGTCAAATTGAAAGCCTAAAATGTGAAATTAAAACCCTAAGATGTCAAATTGAAACCCTAAAACATCAATTTGAAACCCTAATACATGAAATTTGAAACCCTAAAATATCAATTTGAAATGCTAATACATGAATTTTGAAACCCTAAAAATCTATTTGAAACACTAAACATCTATTTTGAAACCCTAAAATGTGGATGTCAAACCATGATAATATTTTAATTGTATATTCTTAAGTATGAGAATAGATTTATGATTATCTTTAACTAGGGCTTGAAATTATGGTTTTGGGAGCTTTCTAGAAAGCGATATTTTATAAAAGATAAGAAATTAATAGAACACACATTCCTTATGATATTCAAACACTCACAAAGGATTAGATTAGAGATTGAGAATATTTTCAATGCTTGTTCAAGGATTCAAGGGTTTAGAATCTATAAACAAGGTTATCAAATTGGGTGTTGAAGAGCTTGGCATCTTAACATGGAATTATTTAGATCAAGTGCTTCACTTTAAAATTAAAAATAATTAGATATTTATGAATCCATGAATGTGTTTGTGAATGATTTTGTATCGAAATTGTGTTTGAATCAATTAAGTGAATGAAGATTTTAGAGAATGCAAACCTTGGAAAATCTAGTGAATTCAATATAGGGAAAATTGAAATTCTTGTAAAATTGAAATTGAATGAATTCAAATCTACATAATTCAATTTTTGTAACTTAAATTCGAATGTGTCAATTTGAAACCAAAACCATTGGATTCATATTGTGAGGAGATTAATACAAAACCCTAATATTCTATCTATGACCTTAAGAAAGAGAATATGATAAAATTATAACTTGGAATGGAGTCTTTAATGTTTCTATGGTTTTATAAAATGTATACTATTAATTTTGGGAATTGGTTTTATGTTTTTTGCAAGACTGGATGAAATAGGTGCTTCTAGGAACCTCCTAAAAGTGTCAAACTAGTTTCATTAGGAAAATAAAATCAAGATTTTCCTTTCACTAGTTATCAAAATCAATGTTGCTAAGTCTACTTGAGGTTAGTAAGAAGGTTTGGTAGAATTTTGGGTCTAAGATCTACACCAAAATTCTTTTTCTTTTGAAGCATGTGAAACCTTCTTTTTGTTATTTTGCATTTCTATGTCTTCATCTTCAAATGCTAAGTTTATAAGGGGAATTAGGTAGCCTTAACACCTAAGTATAAGATTTTTAAAAAAATTTCCTAGGGACATATATGCACCTCAAGTAAATCTGCATCCTTTGGATAACTAAATGAGGAAATCTTAACTAGCATAAATACTTGACTAGCTATGCCACTTGGTGCATTCCCTTACAATATTTGTTCCACCTTATAGACTATATGTCTAGTATTCTTGTTTTCTTGGATTTTTTGTAGTATATTTTCATAGTTGGGTTGGGAATGGAAATTTTAGGGTCTATTTTTACTTTTTAACTTTCAAGAACATGAGATATTTTTGTATGATGAAATTCTTAATTGATACCATAATTTGGAATTTTTAGTTGGCAAATGAGTTCTACCAACAAAATTTGATGAGTATATCTCTTGTTTGAAAGTTTTGACTAGTTTGGTATACTAGTTTTCTAGTGAGATATAAATTGGAACTTAATCCCATACTACTAATTAGAGTAGACATACATTTAATTAGCCTTGTAATGTACTTATTTGTAATATCTATTATAGTGCATTTACCATATTACAAATTCCTATTTTTAATTTTTTACATGTCTATTATATCTAAAATGATAATAAGTACATGATAACAATTGGATCATGCAATGTACTACTCCAAAAGAAAGAAAATGTGAAGCAAAGGCCAACTCCATGCCATCAGAAAATGTGAAGCAAAGGCCAACTCCATGCCATCCATAATAAACTCAATAAAATTCCATTCACTTGTATAGACACAATTACATTGAATTTGGATATTTAGATAAAAGAAATATCTAGAAGTATAACAATATATATATCACTAACATTAAGCTATTAAAGACTAAAATTAAAGGTTAGATGATTTCCTTGCTTGAGTTATGTATGAATTAAATAATAAATGAATTAGAAAAGCTAATATTTTATTAATAGATGTTTTCTAAGTAAAATGCATGAATAAAAAAAGAGTAAATTTAATTTATTATCACTCAATAATTAATACTTAAATATTATTAACTAAGATTTATTTCTACTTGATTAGATTTGTGAAGTAAAAGTGAAATTATACTTGGATTAAAAAGAAAGAGAATTTTAGTAAGATGCTAAATTGCATTTTCATTCTAGAAAGGAAATTATACAAGTTTGAAGATTGAAGTGATTGAATTGCATTTATTTTAGAAATAACATATTGTGTTTGGATAGTGAATTTTTGTCATGTACATAGTTATTTTCAAATTTCCTAAGAATCTTTAGGTAGGATCACATCATGAGAATATTATACAAAACATTTCATTTGGATTTTATAATAAATGTAGATTCTTATTTGTGAAAGAGGTGATATGCACTAGTTTGAGTTTGATCTTTCCTACTCAATAAGAAACCATTAAACAAACTCATTATTTATAAAGTCCATGTAACAATTAGAAATTCAAATTGATATTATATGATCATAGAAAAATAATTAGACGAACTCGAAATCTTCATTGAAACTTTTCTTTTTTCATGTAGATTGGAATGTAAAAAAATATATAGGGATTTCTTGAGAAATAAGAAATATAGAAGAAACTAAATTGGCCTTATCTATCCTAAAGAGAAGAGTTTTAACCTTTCCTTAAGCATTGGCCTTGAACTATCCTTTGCCTAACTGTAAGTTATTTAACTAAATTGGTCTTGAGATTGGCATTCCCTACCCTCAAGAACTAAGCTTATACCATAGAGTCATTATAAAATGGCTCAAATCACCAACATGTTGATTTAACAAATAACTTGGTGAACACATAAATGACTACACACATGCATCATACTCAATCATGTAGAATTTTTGAACCTATAAATAAGTTTATTAGACCTTAAAAACTAAACTTTATCATGACATCCAAAAATAACTCAATTCGATTAAGCTACATTAATATAAAATAAGATAGCCAATAACTTTATCATGACATCCATGACATCTAGAATTTACAAGCCATAGAGGATAGCCTAGATAATTTCATCGAATCACAATATCTTAGGATGACCTGAATATCAGGTAAGATCTGAACACCAAAATGTAGGAAAAAGAAACATGTGGTCTGCAATTAATTGATGACCTGTCTATTTCAATGATTAAGAAAAAAGTAATGTATCACCACATTGAATGAAATTATTTGAATTCAACATAAAATAAATTGTCATAGAAAATATATACATGTACAAAAATAGCTTAAAGTTCTTGGTACATATAATCTAGATCCTCTCTATCTTTTATTATCTCTAAAATCTTTTCATGATCTTCAATAGGCAACCTCCACCTTTATTTGGCACGTCCTCTTTTTGGTAAAGTTTCAAGATTTATTCGTGTTGCTATAACTAAGTGACTCTAATATAGAACCTTTTGACTTGGCATATAATCAATAAATATAATACCATTTGTATCTATCTTTGTTTGTTGATAGTATGTGCCTTCAACAACCACTGATCTAGTTGGATACTCTTTTCCATCACCATCTATCATTGATTCTGACAATTTGTATTTTGGTTGCGTACATTTTAGTAGATAGTAATCTACACCTTTTGTATTGTCAAGATCTACAAGAACAACAAAAATATCTCCTGTACACACCATGTAGTAAACCATGCTCAACTTAAATAGAATATATTATAAATCAAATGTACAAGTTAAAATTTAATTTAAAAATTTAAAATTTACCTGTAACAACTAAATCTGATACACATTCGTAATCAGCTAAATACAAAGGATCATAGATATCTACAATGTCATTATCTTCAAAAGGGTCTAATGTGGCCATTAATTGTTTCATTTCCCATTCTGAAACATACCCATCTCTAATATTCTCACATTGTAGAGTATTTGCATTGTTCTCAATACAATCAGCACAAAAAACATGATTTTTCTCACTTGAATTATAGGAGGCCTGCTATGTCCTATTGTCATGATTTGATGTAAACTTCTAATACCACTAATTGTTTGACAATTAGTAAGAGTTGATCAATCAACATCTGTTTAAATTTCAATCATCTAATTAAAAAGTGTATAAAATTAAAAATTCAATTCATGTACACACATTGAAATTCAAAACAAAATATTTATGTACCTTTAACTTCCCAAAAATAGTGTGTGTTCTATATTGAGTCATGGACGACAAAATGACTTTTGCACCATTCAACAATTTCATTTGCATTCCTTATGGAATTACCTGCAAGTTCATGTTGGTGAAATGTTAGGTTAAGAGGTTTTCTAGTTGAAAGGAAAAGACAATCTGAAAAAACATAATTAGATTTTTTTTTAAAATCCAACAGAAGAAATATTGAAAATATGCAACATTGGATATATATCAAAACCGTTAAATTGCATAATGGCTTAAGCTTCCACTTCTCAACACATGCAATATATTGAGATCTACACTTTTTTCCTAATAGGTTTAAATTTATTTAAAATATATTTAAGAATTTAAATTTGTATTCCATATTGTATTACCTGCAAGTTCATGTTGTCGAATTGCACGCTTCACACATGCTCCAGCTCCATCATGCTCTCCTTTTCTATGTCCACTCTCATAGAAATTCCACAAAAATTATATGTTCCATTTAATATGTTGTTGGCTTAACCAATTAAAAGCTTTTGCAGACTTAAATTGTCCTGTGAAGTTACAAACAATTTCAAATTTAAACCCAAAACTTAAAAAAAAACATATAGGTACAACATATTTAAGTAACTAAAAAATTCAAGTCTACAAGTTAATTACACAAATAAATATAATATAATTTTAAAAAATAATTAAATCAACACTTACCAGCACATCCATCAGACCATATCCAATGTTGTGAAGCATCTATTTGACGCTGTCTTAAGTCTTCAAAAAATATTGCAAAATAATGGGCTACATAGCTTCTATCATGACCTGTATCATCACTGACATAAAAGTGAACCTCTTTGATGATAATTCATTCATCTTTGCTACTTTGTACACCATCCACATGTTCTTCAGCATGCCTATAACAAACTTGTACAAATATTGCAACCTGCTTTGGATGATAATATTGACTTTGAATCTCACTTTGAGGACTAAATGTATACTTCTTAGAGAAATCAACAATAGACAGAATACAACTTGGTGGAAAGCAATTCTTTGAGTCACAAAATTGCTTAGCTTGCCATCTAGCACCATGACAATGTTCAATATGTGGATATATGATATTGCAAAAAAATTTCATAAAATCAATGCTTGACAATTCACTCTCTTTGAGAACAATTTTTCTGCTCTCAACTCCTGACTTTGTTGAGTACTTCTCATATTCAAATCTCTTCCACATAACTTGCATCGAATGATCAATATTGTCAACCTGTACAAGATTCTTCAAATTTACACAATCATTACATATATCTTTTATACACTGCACTTTGAATTCATCTGAATCTTCTGATTTTTCACATAGAAGAGTTTTCACAAATTGTGTTGTACTTCCAGGGATGACTATATTTGGATTAATTACTGCCATAGCTTTTTTCTATGACTATAGGTGTAGATGAAATTTAACATGATTTTGACAACAGCAAGTCTCACGTACCTTATTTATACGTACAAAACTTGGTCATAGTCTCTCAAACATCCTTTGACAAATCTTCACATCTAAAATTTCTTGCTTGAATGCTTCAAAAAGTTCACTTTGTGTTGTATCTATAAAATATTTTGGATGTGAAATTTTGTACCATCTTCACCTTTTATCTATATAGTGTCCCTTCTATTGGAAGAAACACAAGAGTGGCTGGTCCAATATTCAATCACTTGTTCCTTTACATCTTCTGAGATTCTATCTTTTCAGGGAACCCTGCAAATATTTACCCAATTATTCTCGACATTTCCATCCAATCTATTTCTCCTTGTAATATATCTTTGAATATTTCTCCTAGAAACATTAAGTAATTGGAAAATTTCTTGAACTTGCCTTCTATGTGATAATTTCTTACTGGAAATTATAGTCATTAATGCTCTACGTGCAACACTTAAATCAATAGCTCGACTCTTGCTTTCAATACAATTCAATGCTTCTTGTAGGTTTTCAACTATTGTTTGCTTTAATGAACCTGATGACTTTTTCTTATTATCAACCCCTAACAACTCCAAAATAGGGGTCATCTCTTTCTTCCTTAATAACTTTGCAAATAACTGTGCTCTTCCAATTATAGACTTATTTTCTAAAAATTCATCCCATATTTTTTTAGAGTGTAATTTTACTGTGCTTTCAGGTACCATATCTTCAGATGAAATATTTTTGAAAAGAGAATCCTCATCCATCTCCATCAAATTTTCCATACCAAGGAATAAATTTCTATCACCACCTTCAATTTGTTCTAGTACCTGTACTCCTTAGTCATCAACAATTTCCATGGGTTGTTCTTGAATAGATGTTCCTTCATCGACATTTGTAGTATCTCTTCTTCGATCATACAACCTTTTTCTTGTCTTTTTATTGCCCATCACAAATTGATCAAATTTGAATTCCCCTGCATGCAAAAATAACACATGTATAAATACTTTAACCTCTATTTTTTGAAGATCTAGGTCTACATTCAATAAATCAATGATTTTACTCAATTACACGTTTTAGAGCATGGTTCCTGAGAATACAACTCTGCCCCTATTGAAATTAGTGGTTCTTTTTTCTCCAAATTTCTATAATTTAATAATTTAAAAAAACCCAAAAAAGACATTAAAAAACACTTTTAGATCATTGTGTTTTTTAATATGACTTTGCCTTTGTTGAGATCAGTGGTTCTTTTTTCTCCAAATTTCTATAATTTATTAATTTAAAAAAGCTAAAAAAAAGCCAAAAAAGGCATTAAACAAACACTTTAACATCATTGTGTTTTTCAATATGACTCTTCCCTTCGAAATCTTTTTTCTTATAAATTTATTGTAATTCAGTAATTAAAAACAAATAAAAAAGCCACAAATTCTTTAAAAAAAACAAAGGAGTAGATTCGACCAAGTAGGATTCGGCCGAATACTATTAGATAGAATCTCATTCGGTAGAATCTGTCTATGTGGCATCCTATTAGATAGCCAAGTCATCATTTTCTCAAACTTTCTCGAACTTCCAACTTCTACTCAATATTTTTGCAATCAAAATTAATTTAAAAAAAAACCTTTTGTAGAGCTCGGAGTGCTGAATGTGGAAATATATATATTTTTATATTTTGAGTAATTTTAGGATATAAATATTTGAAAATAATGCAAGTAGGTTGTTCAAGTTCAAAAAGAGGCTAATTTGAAACTAAAAAAAATAGTAAAACATGATTTTAAAATTTAGAAAATATATGATACCCTAGAGGAGACAATCCTATTCAAAAGGGTATTATTTGTTTTTTGAAAATGAAAAAAAAATTAAACAATAGTTGACGTCAATTGAAAACTATCAAAATTAGGTAAGTTTGACTTTAAAATGTTATTAAGAGAAAAATATAGATCAAAAATTCTTTTTTTTTCCCATGCCCTAGATAATGAAGTCACCTATTTGGGGAAAAAAAACAAGGGAAAATGCATTTTTTTTTAAATTTGTTTATTGACGTCAACTGAACGTCACTTTTTCTTCAAATTTTCAGCATTTCAAAATTTTCTCTTAAATTGATTAAAAAAAATCAAAACAATTTTTAAAAAAATCTAAAAAATTAGACTAATAAACTTCAACAAGAGATCTACATTTTCTTAGTTTACATCATTTTGAAATTCAAAACATAAAGACCACCTTTATGTGGTCGAAGTTGAGATTTTTTTTTTTATGTTGTTTGATTCCTTTATAAAGTGTGACATAGGTTTGTGCTTTTACCCTGTATTGTTGATAATGAATATCATAGTGTGCTTTATTGTGTGTACTGCCATGTTTAGGTAAACGTGTGTGCATGTTAGGAACCATCACTTGCATCACTATTCTAGTTTTATAATTGAATAATGTTGTTTTATTTTCAGATGATGCAGGTTGCGGAGACACCTCCCGAAGTTCATAGGGCAATGGAGCATGGTGTGTCCACTGCGATTCATAGCTCCATGCCATTGACGGTGGTATGAGGCAGATTAGTAAATTTCAATTTACATTCATTGTTATAGTTGTTTATTTTTGAAAAATCAAATGATTATTGATTTGAAGTTTAATTTCTATCTAGATGGTTTCTATAGGACATGACATCACCACAGCATAATCCTGCTACTAAGGCAAATGAGGAGGCCATTATATGGTAGCGATAAGTGATTATTTTGTTAAATATTTCATTTTTTATAACATGTCATTTCTATATATTAATGTCTATAATTTTTATTGTAATAGCTATAGATCCATGAAGAACTAAATAGGAGGACCAACCCTTGGGTTCATAGTAGACCGTCCTCATACACGTCTCCATCCTCCCGAAGATCAAAGGTTTCTCGTGATCTATTCCCTTCACCGAATAGAGGGGAATGAATGCTTATTGGGGTCCTTTGTTGTATGCCTATATGGCATTTGTGGATATATATTTTGTATTGCATATAGGAGACATTAAATGCCTATATGGCTATTTTGTATATATGGTATACTTATATTGACAGATATTGATGTATGCCTATATGGATATTTGGTTAATACAAATCTTTTTTACTGATGGTGTCTATATTTACATTACAAATCCACATTTGAATGGATATTTGTAGATGGTTACTTCAAATATTTAAAGTCTAATTGTATTACATAGGATGTTTGTTGATCCAATAAGCCAGCTATTGTTATTCAAGTATCACCTAAACCTCATTCTGAAACTAAAAGATAAAAGTTGTATTTAAAATAAAAATGAATCATCATGTTGAATAGAAAATATTCATATTTTTTATGAGTTGCTCAATTGAAAATATTTAAATGAGTATGTTGATCCATATTCTTTATGAGTTGCTCAATTGAAAATATTTTTTAATTTCTTGTTATTATACCATATTGGGATGCAAAGAGTATGTTTGTTGTTTTGAATAAGATAGTCAAAATCATATGCTTATGAGCACCTGATGACCATTGTGGTTATTAAATGTAATTCCTCTTGTATATAAGGCGAGGTTATGAGAGTACATTGAGTCTTACCTAATTTTAGTATGCAACATAACATTGGGGCTATAGGCTTCCATAAGTCATCAACAATGAAGGTTCAAGGTTGTCATTGAAGTCAAAGGGTTAAATTTGTTTGTCATTGATATCAAGGTTGATGACATGATGTTGATAAGGTGATATAGTGATTCAAGGTAGGTGATAGTCATGAGGTGCATGATGTTGTGAATATGGTTTTCATGATAAGGTCTCTTAGTTCATGTTGATACTGCACAAGACAAACATGGTTCATATGATGCAAGGTTCATGTTCATGGTGGATGTGGTTTTGTTCATGCAAGGTTTTGTTGTGAATATGGTTTTCATGATAAGGTCTATCTTGGAAGGTAGTGAACGTGTATTTGTGATGGGTACTAGTAGTAGTATTAGTACTATTACCAGTATTAGTCCTTGTATCTGTGAAAGAAGCATATGGGGATAAAGTCAGTCAATCATTGAAAAGAGGGCTCTCTATTTTTTTTTTAAAATAAGGATTTGGGGAGGGAAAGAAAATAGAGGGAAGAAAAGAAAATGTGGGCTGGGTGAAAAGAACATGACAGCTTGTGAGAGAAGGAGATGATGACCAACATAACCAGACAAGCATATCAAATTGCAAGATCTGCAGATAAGGAACAAATGAAGACAAAGTACAGTGAATTCCATCTAAAAGTTTTACAAAGTAGGAGAATAGCAGGGGACAGAACCCTCATAATTTTTCTCATAAAGACATAGTTTTAATGAGTTTTAAAGTGACCAACTGTAAAGTAAGGGGGTTATGAGCTCTTATTTCTTCTTTTTAGACGAATGGCACACTAGTATAAGAGAGCAGAGAGATGAGCAACCACAGTTTTTAACCATTCCTCAAATGGTAAAGACATGTAAAATAGCAGAGAGGTTTCTTTTTTACTGCATTTCTAAACAAACAATAATATACACAGTGAATGGTGAAAGGAGAAAGAAAGATTACCTTAGAAACAATAGAAGAAACATTCCAAAACTTGCAACAATGCTCTCAATAGACCCTCAAACCCTCTAGGTGGTGCTCTCCTAGCAAGAGGCAGTAGAAAATATGATAAGAATGGAGGAGCTAGGGTTTTTTGAGTATTTTGTTACTTTGCCCTAGCCTGTGGAGGTTCATTAAGTCACTTTTTGACTCATGTTTTTAGAAAATCATGAAAAGATCAAATAGAACCCATTGTCAAAACATGAAAGTCCTAATGCCTAATAATTCTAGAAGAGATCTGTGGGAGTCATAAGGGTAACGTTTTATTTTTTGAGATTTTCATTGCTTTTTAAAACCCTTAAGGCAATTGTCAAAAAATAAGTCATGATTGGAGGTTTATGGAGGAAGGAGGCAATGAAAGTTTTTTTACTTTATTTTTTGACTTTGGCATTTTTGAACAGGGTGGAGACCTTTTGATAAACCAAGGGTAGAAAACACTATTATTTTTCCATGGAGAGTTGTAAGGAGATTATTTTTGCCTTAAGGGCTATTGTAAGAAAATGTAAACCCCTTTTATTTTTGCATAAGTAAAAGATAGAAAGAATGTATTCTAACACCTATTAAGTGCAATATCCATATAAATTGCCTTAATACTTGTTATATAATAACCTAGAGGAAGAAATTTGAATCATACAACACTTGTTAAAGCAAATCACATTGATTGCATTTAATATTTGTTAAAATAGGTTTTTTTTTCCCTCAAACAATGCAAAAAATAGAAGAGGAGTTGAATTGAGCTTGTCAACTCATGTAGAGGAAGATTCTTTTCTATTTTTGGCATTTTTTTGGTCAAGCATCTTGTGAGGTGGAGTTCTGAGCTATTTTTTCTCATCTTGGAGTAGTTTTGGGCCCTAAATGTTAGGGTTTTCTCTTTTGCTTGCCCAACAACTTGGAGTTGCTTTTTCAAACTCTTTCCTGCATCATTTAGAGTCCAGTTGAGCTGGAGTTGACTTCCCTTCACCTTTTTGGGATAGAGTTTTGTATTATAGGGGAAAAAACTCATGATTTTTTCTCAGTTCTTGCTTTTTCCTTGCTTTGCACATTGCAGAGAGAGAGATTGTCTTGTAACTAAGCCATTTTTACAGTTTTATACCATAGCAACATTTTATTTTTAGTAGTTCATTGTTATATTTGCAGAGTTTTCCTAATATTATCAATACAATCAGGTGTTCCTCTATTCAAATTCATATGTCTTGTCTCATTTTGAGTGATTTGATAGGGATTTACTATGTTTTACTTCAAAACCTTTAAGTTTTCCATCTCTTTCATTGAATGCAAGTATACAAAGTACAATTTTATTACAAGTTACAGATTGTGTAAGTCATTTAATGCCTTTCTATGAAACATTTATGTGGTAAAATTGTTCATTTTGAATTGTAAGAGCAGATGTGTTGAGGATAGCTATGAATCAGATTGCATGTTAGGATATTTAATCATTGGTGCATCACCCCTTAGAATACTTTTACAATTCAGTTGACTTTATCATTTCTCTATCTCTTTTCCACCAAATACAATAGATCTAAGGGGCATTTAAAGGGATCTGACTCTTCCGGAGGTTCATTCTCATCACAGACAAACCCACAGTTTGAGAACGTTCGCATGTCGCATAGGATTGCCAAGTTGTTTTAAAGGCTTAGCATTCAAGGCACAATCCTTCATGACAATAGTTTTTGGCATGCTCAATGGGACTTTAAACAGAGTCTCAGGCCACTTAAACTTATTTTTTCTTTGCCGTTTTGGTATGCATAGTAGAGTTTCAGCCTTTTAGATGTAAAAAAACATACTTGGCGACTTAGCTTTCTAATTTTTTTGTAGATCCAGTGAATATAGTGTAGAGTGTCAAAACTCTACATTTTGTTTTAGTCATAGCAAGTCCGCGAGTCTCTTTTGTTTCTATGTATGTTTCAAATCTTGCTCTGCGGATTTCTAAGTTTTGTGAGGAAGCTACCAAGTGTCAAGCCATAGTTAAAGCTGCGGTATTTGTTTCAAATACTAACTTTTGTGTGGAGTGCGCCACGTAGTAGTTAGTTTCAATATGTTAAGTTTCATCTTTGCTGCGGAGGTCGCCACATGTAGTATGCGGAGGCAGTCCCTAAAGTGTCTATGTGTTTGCGAAGGGTGCCATGTGTCTTTTTGCTTTGCTGCGGAGGATGCCGCGTGTTCTTTCCATATCATGTTATTGCTAGTAATGAAAGATGGTAGGCCACAATGATGTTAAGTTCAAGCCAGCAGGCAACGCCATGTGGTGGACACAAAGGTAAAGTTCTTTTGTTTATGACCCTTTTCTAGCAAGGAACTTAAAGTTTCTAAAGTGATGCGGAACCCACCAAGTGTCAACTTCCGTGGGAGTTTTAAAAGCTTTATATGTTTCAAGTAGTATGCGGAGGCCACCACGTGTTAGCTGGCATGCTTACGGAGATGCCACCTATCCCAACTTTCTCCCTTTGAAGGCTAGTGAGTGTTGAGGTTGTGGGTCCCATTATTAATATGTTTGTTTCTAAACTGATGTGGGTTGTGACAGTTGTCAACAATGGAGGTCACCCGAGCATAAAGACACGGTTTTGAGGGCTTTTCAGAAGAAGACACATAGATGTTTTTGAAGGCTACAGAGAGTGACAAGTGTCATTTTCTTGTTAACTTCTGAGAAATGAAGGAGTTTCTCATTTTGTTGCAGATGCTGCCATCTGTCACAATATGTTCCAATTTTCAAATATGCGGGCCTTGCCAAGTGTCTGTGTCTTAATGAAGGAGTTGTGCCACATATATTTTGCCCCAGCCAATGAGTTTGCAGGAAAGGAAAGACTGTTATAGATTTGAAGGATCATAACCACCAGAGACTTCCAGTTGATGTCATTTTGCCGTCATTTTGTTATTCTTGATAAGAAACTTTTGTATCTGTGCATGTATCTGTGCCTTTTATGTTGCTAGAAGATTAATGAGAAGAACTCTGTTATGTGCCTTGGTTGATATTATCTGTGGCATTGCAAAGTGTCTGATTGTGAGCCTTCGATTATATTCATTGCATCTGTTTATGTTAATCATGTAGTATCTATTGCAAGTATGAGGTTAACTAGTGTTGTCACTGATGTCAACATACTCATATTGCATTGGTAAGAAGGTTTGGATGAGCTGTGTGCTAAGGATATTGAGAAAATTAGTCTCAATCAGGAATAGTGAAGAATAGTGATGAGAAAAAGGCAAATGTACTCAATAGGTTGAGGATCAGAGGATACGGATTAAAGGGTTTGTAGATATGAGTCTTGAGATGATCCAGTTAAGATTTTAGAGGTCCACATGAAGATATGAAATAGTTGTGATAGGTCAAGTAGAACCAGTTTCGGGAGATGCTCCGGAGTGACAGAGTGTTACAAAAAGGTCCAGTGAGATCCAGAGGTGCATTGTCAGACTCTGCAGATTGGAAGGAGTATTTGGGATGTCCTTGTGATGTGTCATCTCAGCTTGTACAAAGTTTGGAGGTCCGGAAGAACCTATTTCAGTTTGACAGTCGCAACAGACTGTGTTCTTCAAGTTCTAGATGAAGAGGAGAAGAGATTCCAGTGAGTAAAGGAAGTGCGGATGTACTTGGTCATTCAGGCAAGCTTGTGAAGGTTCTTAGATCATGTTGAGGTTGTTTTGTCAGTCCGCATTAGTGTTAGAGCTCGAAATTGAAGATATTCTTCCGGATGAAGATATTCTTATTCAGACTAGCCGACCGGATGAGTTATTCATCTTGCGAATGTTCATGTGGATGATTACTGACTTACGAATGCTCTTATGGATGATTGCTGACTTAGATGATCATTCTTAAGTCAATGCCTTGTATAAATAAAGGTTTGTGAGTTCATTTCAAAGTGTGTTATGGAGTGGATGAGTGTGGAATAGCGAAAGAGTGAAAGGTAGAGCAGAAGTATCTCGGGCTTAAATGGAACTAATCCAGGCATGGTAAAGATGTCAATCTCCAGTTCAAATTTGTGATTCTTATCACTTTGTAGACAGTGTTCTCTTGTAGGCAGTGTGCCTCTTGTGAGCAGTGTGCTTGGGCAGTGAGCCCTAATTGGCATGTGCCATTCATTTTTCTTATTCTTCTAATAGAGAATAATCCTTGGGTTAATCACCCCATGGTTTTTCCCTTAATCAGGTTTTCCACGTCAAAATCTTGGTGTCCAATGTGTTGATGTTTATCTGCTCCTGTGTTTATGCATTATGCTTTCATGAATGGTTAATTGATATACTATTAACTAACAAAGAAGAATCAAGTGTTTGAAGTAGAAGCAAGTCTTTGTACAACTGATTCACCCCCCCTCTCAGTTGTGTGCCTTAGATCTAACAATTGGTATCAGAGCCAAGTTCCTCTAAAAGGAGCTTAACCACTTGAGGAGATCCAGGATGTCATCATACAAAAAGGATAGTCCGAAGTTTGATGGAACCAACTTCACTCTCTGGAAAGGTCACATGAAATGTCACTTGGAGTGTATGAGAAAAGCATACTTGGCCATGGTCTCAAAACCATATGTACCTCCATAGGGTGGTCTAACAACTCTGAATGAGATCACAGATGTTGAAAACAATTTGAGGACCAAAGAAGCTCTTCTAAGCACATTGAATGATTCAGAACTCTCAAATGTCATTGACCTACCAACTACATATGAGATCTAGGTTAAAATGGAACTTCTGCATGAAGGAGATGAGTTTGTTAAGAGTACAAGGTTGCAAAGTCTGAAAGGGAAATTTGAAAGATTGAAGATGAGAGATGATGAAAATATCACTACTTTTATGCCAAGAGTGAATGAGCTGGTGTGTGGAATCAGGAATGCTAGTGGAGTTTTGGATGAAAATGAAATTGTTTGCAAGCTTCTCAGATCCCTTCCTGCTGCCTACAAGATCAAGGTTGCTTCCATTGATGAATTTAGAGCCCATGCAACTATCACAAGAGAGCAATTGGCTAGCAAACTGGCTGCATTTGAAATGACAGAGTTTGGAGATGATCCCCCCAAGACTGAATCTGCATTCAAAGCCAGTGCCTATGTGAAAGGCAAACAAAGATTTGATCTAGGAGAAAACTCTTCAAGGAAGCTGTCATGGTATGATCAAGCAAGGAAAGACATGGAAGAAGAAGAAGCAGAAACAACTCATCTTGAAGCCCTCATTGCAAAGAGATTGCCAAGAGGATCCGGTAAGTATGAAGGAAAGTTACCTTTTAAGTACTTCAACTGCAATAAGATTGGTCATTTTGCTTCAAGATGTCTGGAAAGATCTACAAGGTCAAACTCCAACAGACAAAGGTTCCAAAAGAACTGTTATTATGTTCATGAATAAGTTGATAATGAAGGAGTAACAGATGATGAATCAGAGATAGGAGACAAATCCAGAAATGAATGGGTGTTTATTGCCATCAAGGAAGAAGAACCAATATCCTCTGAATCTGTCAAGCATAAGATCGTAGAAAGAGATTTGGCTACCCAAGTTGAGGAAAAGGATGATTGGGTTATTGACAGTGGATGCTCTCACCACATGACAGGTGACAAGAACAAGTTCTTAGATTTAGAAAGGTATGAAGGAGGAATGGTAAAGTTTGGTGACAATTCTACAGGTAGAATCAGAGGTAGGGGAACTATTTCTTTTGATGGAAAGAGCAAAACTGGTAATGTACTGTATGTTGAAGGATTGAAGTACAATCTTCTCAGTGTTGGACAGTTAGTAGACAAAGGTTATGATCTCTGGTTCAAAAATAGAAGATGCAAGATCTTTGAAAGCTCTAGAACTAAGATTGCATCCGGTACTCAAACAAAAGGTAATATCTTCCATCTGGTTGGTTCAAATAAAAGTTGTCTATTTGTTCAAGTTGATCAGAGTTGGCTATGGCATAGAAGGATGTGTCATATAAATTTTGATAATATCATCAAGATAAGCAATATTCAGGCTGTAAGAGATCTTCCAAAATTGGTGAAACCTACAAATAGTTTGTGCAAAGAATGTCAGCTAGGTAAACAGAGCAGAGTCTCTTTCAAAAGCAAAGATCAGTCCTCTACCGGATTATTGGAATTAGTTCATACTGATCTATGTGGTCTGACAAGAATCAAGAGTATGCAAGGTGATAGATATTTCATGTTACTAATTGATGATCATTCCCGGATGATGTGGGTTACCTTTCTGAAAGAGAAAAATCAGAAGCCTTTGAGAAGTTCAAAATCTTCAAGGCTATGGTAGATAATCAAACCGGATTGAAACTGAAGTGTCTAAGGTCTGATAGAGGTGGTGAATTCACATCCAGTGAATTCATAGACTTTTGTGAGAAGCATGGCATAAAAAGATAGTTGTCTGCTCCTAGGACTCCACAGCAGAATGGAGTAGTTGAGAGAAAGAACCAGACCATCCAGGAAGCCTCCAGGACAATGGTGGTGGAAGCAAATGTTCCCCAGATGTCTTGGAGAGAAGCTATCAACACTGCAGTCTACACTCTTAACCGAGTTCAAATCAGAAACAATACCGGTAAGACTCCTTATGAACTTTGGTTTGGTATAACTCCTACTATGAAATATTTCAGAGTATTTGGTAGCTAGTGTTACATCAAAAGAGATGAAGATCTAGGAAAGTTTGATGCTAGAAGTGATGAAGGAATTTTCTTGGGTTACTACACTCAAAGCAAAGCATACCAGTGTTACAATAAGAGACTGAAAAAGATGATAGAAAGTACAAATGTGAAGGTTGATGAAGGAATTGAGAAGCCCTCAAGGTTTTATGAATATGATGAAGATGATCAGAATGATGTTCTAATTCAAGGTACTCAATCCCTTCCTGAAAGTTAGATTCAGATTGATCTAGTAAATCAGGAAGAAAAGGTTTGTCTGAATGAACTTGATCAAGAAACAGCAGTGCAAGAGACTCCCAAAGTTCCAAGGTATGTAACTTTAAATCACTCTGAAGATCAGATCATAGGTGACAAACAAAGGGGTATAAACAAGGAGGAGAATTGCTCAAAATTCAAATGAATACTGTCTGATTTCAAAGATTGAACCCTAAGACAATAAATGAAGCTTGCAATGATGAAAACTGGACCAAAGCAATGGAGGAAGAGTTGATGCAAATTGAAAAAAATCACACTTGGGATCTTGTTCCCAGACCTAGAAACAAGAATGTGATTGGAACCAAATGGGTCTACCAAAACAAACTAAATGAGGTTGGTGAAGTAATCAAAAACAAAGCCAGATTGGTCTGCAAAGGCTACTCTCAAATAGAAGGAATTGATTTTGAAGAAACCTTTGCTCCGGTAGCAAGAATTGAAGCAATCAGATTATTTCTTGCATATGCTGCCGTTAAAGACTTCAAGGTATATTAGATGGATGTCAAGTCTGCCTTCCTAAATGGTGATTTGGAAGAAGAAGTATACATTGAACAACTGGATGGATTTCAATTGTCTGATCATGATGATATGGTCTGCAAGTTGAAGAAAGCACTGTATGGATTGAAGCAAGCCCCAAGAGCATGGTATGAAAGGTTGGATAATCATCTTGTGTAGATTGGTTTCAACAAAGGTACTGTTGACAGTAATCTATATTTCCAAATAGATAATGAAAACATCTTGATTGTTGAAGTATTTGTTGATGATATCATTTTTGGAGGAAGAGATAGTTTGTGTAAAACCTTTACAAATCAAATGAAAAGTGAGTTTGAAATGTCAATGCTTGGTGAAATGAATTTCTTCTTGGGTCTACAAATTACTCAGACAAAGAAAGGTATCTTTATCTCTCAGACCAAATATGTGAAAGAATTGTTGAGGAAATTTGGAATGGAAGATTCAAAGCCAATGAACATTCCAATGGCAACCAGATGTAAGCTGAGAAAAGATGATGACACTCCTAAGATAGATCAGACCAATTACAGATCAATGATTGGAGGATTATTGTATCTCACTCAGACTAGACCAGATATAATGCAAGTTGTTGGTCTTGTGGCAAGATTTCAGGCTGACCCTAGAGAATCTCATGTTATGACAATCAAGAGGATTTTTAGATATCTAAAGGGGACAGTTGAGTATGGCCTATGGTATCCTAGAGATCAAGATTTCTCTCTTCATGCATATACAGATGCAGATTGGGTAGGCAATGTGGATGACCGGAAGAGCACCAGTGGTGGAGCATTCTTCTTGGGAAAGAGATCGGTTTCTTGGCTAAGCAAGAAACAAGAGCCAATATCTCTATCTACAACTGAAGCAGAATATATTGTAGTAGCAGGCAGTTGCACTCAAATCTTATGGATGAAGCAGATGCTAAGAGACATGAAAATAGAATATGAGGAGCCTATCACAATTTTCTGTGATAATTCGAGTGCAATAAATATTTTCAAGAATCTGGTATTGCATTCTAAGACCAAGCATATATCTATCAAATTTCACTTTTTGAGAGAACAAGTGAACAAGGGTGAAGTCAGATTGGAGTATGTACCCTCCAAGGATCAGCTTGCAGATATTTTTATTAAACCTCTTCCCAAAGACTCTTTTGAGTATCTCAGGGAGAAGTTAGGGGTCATGACCCCTCCGGTGATGAACTAGGATGCACTAATGTGCATCAATCCAGTGGATATCACAGTCATATCTTGTGATCCGGATTGGTGATGGGGAGCTGCTACTAAGGGGGAGCAGCTGGTATGATTTTGATATGTTACAAGTGCAAGTATGAGCCCTTTGCCATTGATGGCAAAGGGGGAGAGAAGACATGTGAAAAACAAGTGGTTGATGATCAAAGGGGGAGCAGTAAAGAAAGAGAAGACATGTGAAGAGTTATTGCTGATAGGGGGAGCTGTGACAGAAAAGAGAAGTTCTTGTCTTGATGGTTTTTCACATCATATGTTGCCATCAATAACAAAGGGGGAGATTGTTGAAAGTGTGAGGTTAACTAGTGTTATCATGGACATCAACATACTCATATTGCATTGGTAAGAAGGTTTGGATGAGCTGTGTGCTGAGGATATTGAGAAAATTAGTCTCAATCAGGAACAGTGAAGAACAGTGATGAGAAAAAGGCAAATGTACTCAATAGGTTGAGGATCAGAGGATGTGGATGAAAGGGTTTGTAGATATGAGTCTTGAGATGATCCAGTTAAGATTTTAGAGGTCTACATGAAGATATGAAAAAGTTGTGATAGGTCAAGTAGACCCGGTTCCGAGAGATGCTCCGGAGTGACAGAGTGTTACAAAAAGGTCTGGTGAGATCCGAAGGTGCATTGTCAGACTCTATGGATTAGAAGGAGTATTTGGGATGTCATTGTGATGTGTCATCTCAGCTTGTACAAAGTTTGGAGGTCTGGAAGAACCTGTTTCAGTTTGACAGTCGCGACAGACTGTGTTCTTGAAGTTTCAGATGAAGAGGAGAAAAGATTCTAGTGAGTAGAGGAAGTGCGGATGTACTTGGTCATTCAAGCAAGCTTGTGAAGGTTCTTGGATCATGTTGAGGTTGTGTTGTCGGTCTGCATTAGTGTTAGAGCCCAGAATTGAAGATATTCTTTCGAATGAAGATATTCTTATTCAGACTGGTCAACCAGATGAGTTATTCATCTTGTAAATGTTATTGTGGATGATTACAGACTTGCGAATGCTCTTATGGATGATTGCCAACTTAGATTATTATTCCTAAGTTGATGCCTTGTATAAATAAAGGTTTGTGAGTTCATTTCAAAGTGTGTTATGGAGCAGATGAGTGTGGAATAGCGAAAGAGTGAAAGGCAGAGCAGAAGTATCTCGGGCTTAGATGGAACTGATCCAGGCATGGTAAAGATGTCAATCTCCAGTTCAAGTTTGTGATTCTTATCACTTTGTAGACAGTGTGTCTCTTGTAGGCAGTGTGCCTCTTGTGAGCAGTGTGCTCGGGCAGTGAGCCCTAATTGGCATGTGCCATTCATTTTTCTTATTCTTCTAATAGAGAATAATCCTTGGGTTAATCACCTCGTGGTTTTTCCCTTAACCGGATTTTCCACATTAAAATCTTGGTGTCCAATGTGTTGATGTTTATCTGCTCCTGTGTTTATGCATTATGCTTTCATGAATGGTTAATTGATATGCTATTAACTAACAAAGAAGAATCAAATGTTTGAAGTAGAAGCAAGTTTTTGTACAACTGATTCACCCCCCCTCTCAGTTGTGTGCCTTAGATCTAACAGTATCTACTCTTTAATATAACTAAATCTTGAGGATAGTTTCATTGTGCTTAATTTGAAGGAAATACTTTTACTCAGGCGCATTGCCATAGTTAGATTTGTTTGATTGTATTTGTAATCTTGTTAGCTTCTACCCTTTTCCTCAAACCCTTTTAAAATAGAGAAGAGCCAGCTTCTTTAAAATCTAGAGGTTGTTTCAAGTAGCAAGTTCCACATTCTTGAAACTTCCCATGTTGGTGTTGGAACTTGTGCAATTTTATACATCAACAGGTTTTGGCACACCCGGTGGGACCTTTCTAGAAGTTTCTATCAAGATCGTATGAGCCAAAGAGCCACAAGGAGCCAGAGCTGTGGACCTACAACAAGAGCTTAGTTTGCTGCTAATCCGGCCATTCTTTTGCCACCATTAGTAGCTACTCCAAGGAGAAGAGTGAATCAGTTTGCAGCAGCACAAAGAGTAAATATGGGAGCACCTATAGCCCCAAGGAACTATGCAAATTGGAACACTAGCAGTCCTCTAATTCTCCCAGTACCACCAGTAACTTGGGATGCTATTCTAGCCAATGCTCTGAAGGCTCTACCTAAGTTCAGTGGGGAAGATTTTAAGACACCTGAAGAGCATCTGCAAGATGTATCTGATGTGTGTAGTACATGTTATCACTCAACAGAATGTGGCAATAAGATTATTAGCAGCCTCTTTCAAAGGGAAGGCTCTAGATTGGTATAGATCTCTCACTCCAAACACAATATCTACATGGGATCAGCTTGGGGATGCTTTCTTTGAAAGATTTAAGGAGAAAGGTGATAAATCCTCCTTGTTGCAACAATTGATCACTATCAAAAGGGCACCACAAGAAGCCATGACTGATTTCAACTCAAGATTTCAAAAGACCTAGGATAGAATTCCTACTACAACAAGACCATTACTAGGTATGGCTATTGTGTTTTACCTTAAATCTTTAAACTTAGATATATCAGTAATGATTCAGTCTCTTAGAGGTCAGACACTACCAGAAGCATATGAGTTGGCAGTCAGAGCTGAAAATAACTTAATAGATGCTAGAAAATTGCCCCCAAGGCCTCCTATGCCCATGTTCCTAGAAATTACTTTACCTTTGCCACAAGAAGCTCCTAATCTTATAGCTTCACCTGTGTCTATGTTTTCATTTCCTTAACAACCTGCTAAGGTAACCACCCCTGTTCAACCATCTGAAATGGATGATGTCAAGAACATTTTAAGGACCTTCTCAAATGATATAATTAATCTAAAGAGACAACAAAATCCCTATCCAAAGCCCCCTTAGCAAGGTTACCAAGGAAATAGACCTCCCTTTCAGCCAAATCAATATTAAGGCCCTCAAAGGCAAGCTAATCCTCATTCTTTAAACCAGTTGGTTACAGTCCCTACACCTTTACAAACTGTTCCTCCTAATCCCAATAGGGAAATTGTTCCAGGGCAAAATAATTTTGTAGATGGCACAAATGCTTGGTACTTTCCCTATAACAATGCCCATATGCCCAGAGACTGTCCCAGAAGAAATTCGGCAAAAGATAGTAGAACATAAAGGGTTAGAAGGACAATTTTCAACTTCTAACACTCCACCATATCAGTCTCCTGGTGTTCAAAATGCAGTCATGGTGGCCCAGATGCAAAGGATGTCCATACAACAAGAAGAGGAAATAGCCCCTGAACATACTTGATTTTCATGGATTGAAGAGGAAGATTCAGTATTTTTGAATGAGGCATCCACTTCAAAGAAACCATTGGTGCAATCAGACTACTATACCAGATCAAAGAGGAGAATGATGAAGCAGCCTAAAGTCATTAATAATGAGATCATGGGAGCTCCTCCATTTCAAAATCATCACAACACAGTCTCTAGGCAAGAAATGCCTCAGCCTGTGCAAAATCAAGTAGCCTCAGGACAGGTTCTAGAAAAGACAAGGTACCCTTATTATTCAAAGATCCAAGCATTAGGGCCTATGAATGTGGTGGACCAGCTGAAAACAACTCCAACACATGTATCAATCTGGGATATGTTAGCTATCCCTGAACAGAAGACACTATTACAAGAAACTCTGCAAGGTCAAGAGGCCCCTAAACACACTCGTACTAAGGGAGGAGCTATTGATAAAGAGAAGCTTTAGCTCAAAGATACTGTACCTCTACGACAACAGCTCTGTTTAACAATGTACCTGAGGTGGGTAAATCTAAACCAAATCCCTTTTATTTGACTCTAATAGTTGGGAAAAAACTGTTGCATAATGCAATGATAGACTCTGGGGCTAGTACCACAGTAATGCCAAAGTAGATAGCAAATGCTTTAAAGATAAAATATGAACCACTTACAAGAGGGGTCATGCAGTTGGATGGAAAATTTGTTCAAACAATAGGAAAAATCAAACAAATTCCATTACAACTATATACTTGCCCCAATATAATTGTCAACCAGGATGTGGTAGTCATAGATATTCCCCCTGTATTTGGTTTATGGTTGTCCAGAGATTTCACAGCCAAGATAGGAGGTTATATGTCACTAGATTGGTCACACCTCATCCTGAGAACCAAATATGGAACAAAGATGAAAATACTATCTGAGCCGTTATCCAAAGACCACATCACAAATGAACTAACCCCAAAGTTAAAAGCATCCCATGCTATGCTAAATAAAGAGGAGAGAGTCTTTATTGAAGAGTTAGCTGGCGTGCTTGTGTAAGATGCCACCTGTCCTAGCTTTCTCCCTTTGAAGGCTAGTGAGCACTGAGGTTGTGGGTCCCATTATTAATATGTTTGTTTCTAAACTAATTTGGGTTGCGATAGTTGTCAACAACGGAGGTCACCTGAGCATAAAGACACAGTTTTGAGGGCTTTGTGGAAGAAGACACGTAGATGTTTTTGAAGGCTGCGGAGAGTGACAAGTGTCATTTTCCTGTTGACTTCTAAGAAACGAAGGAGTTTCTTATTTTGCTACGGACGCTGCCATCTGTCACAATATGTTCCAATTTTCAAATATGTGGGCCTCGCCAAGTGTTTGTGTCTTAATGAATGAGTTGTGCCACATATAGTTTGCCCCAACCAATGAGCTTGCAAGAAAGGAAAGACTGTTGCAGATTTGAAGGATCGTAACCGCCAGAGACTTCTAGTTATCTTCAGTTCCATTGGGCCGTTGGGATTCAGTTGTTACAGACAATCTAGAGTCAGATCTTGGGTTATAAATATGTAATATTTGTAATAGATCGATATTGAGAGATTTAGATAGACAGACATACACAGAGATAGAGATTTTTGATAAGTTTTGTCAGAATCTAAAAGAGAAGTTGGAGACTTTGTTGTGGCTAGTTGATGTCATTTTACCTTTATTTTGTTATTCTTGATAAGAAAGTTTTGTATCTGTGCATGTATCTGTGCCTTTTATGTTGCTGGAAGATTAATGAGAAGAACTCTGTTCTGTGCCTTGGTTGATATTATCTATGAAATTACAAAGTGTCTGATTGTGAGCCTTTGATTATATTCATTGCATCTATTTATGTTAATCATGCAGTATCTGCTCTTTAATATAATTGAATCTTGAGGATAGTTTCACTATGCTTAATTTGAAGGTAATACTTTTACTCAGGTGCATCGCCATAGTTAGATTTGCTTAATTGTATTTGTAATCCTGTTAGATTCTACCCTTTTCCTCAAACCCTTTTAAAATAGCGAAGAGCCAGCTTCTTTAAAATATGGAGGTTGTTTCAAGTAGAAAGTTTGACATTCTTGAAACTTCCCATGTTGGTGTTGGAACCTACATAATTTTATACATCAACATATAGAATATGAGAAGGATCCAAACAAGGGGAAGTTCAACTTTGTTTGATTATCTATAGATATCACCTCCAAGAAGAAGAGGTAGAACAACAATAAGAACACCTAGTCCAGTAAGGTGAACTCAATCTACTCCTCCAAGTCTTAGGATTGTAGAGTTTGATCAAAGCAATCTAGTAATAAATCTTCAAATACAAACTCCTCAACCTCCACCAATGGTAAGATAGTTGCCTTTTGTTACATTTAGTCCTGGCAGCCCATTGCTTCTTGTAGCACATGATGATATTCTGGTGGCAGCCTTGAGAGGCTTTCCTTTCTTCACCGGTGAGGATCAAACTACCCTAGTTGAATATATCAAAGATGTAGCTACACTATGCTCCGTTCATCATATCACATAGGAGAATTTTATAGTGAGGCTTTTGGCTACATCTCTAAAAGGTTAAAGCACTTTAGTGGTTTAGAGGATTGGCTACAGGATCAATAACATCATGGGACCTGTTAGGTGAAGCATTGAATAAGTATTTTGAAGACAAATCAGACAACCTGTCATTGGTTTAATAGTTAAGTACAATAAAGAGGACTCCACAGGAGCACATGGCAGATTTTAACTTCCATTTTCAAAGGACTTGCTGACCGGATACCAACAACGGTAAGGCCTACTGCCAATCATGCACTTTTTACTTTCTTCGAGCTTTAAATAGTGATATTGTTGTAATGATTCAATCAATGGGCGGAACAACATTACCAAATGCTTATGATCTATCCATAAGAGCTGAAAACAACCTTATTTAGGCTAGTAAGATAGCCCCAAGACCACCTATGCCTATTTTTCTAGAGCTACAGCCACCTGTCCCATTGCAAATTCCACCTATTGTTGTTGTACCTATTGTACTAGCTCTAAACTATCAAGTTATTACTCAAACTAATGATGTCCTAGCCCTATCCCAAGAGTTTTAGGAAATCAAAGGGCTATTACAAGTTACAATTGGTAAAGAGTTGGTGAACATTAAAAAGTAGTCAAATCAAATTTATAGACCTTATCAGGCCCCATATTAGAACTTGTAGCAAAATAACCAAAACTAGCAAAACAGAAAATCATATCAGCCTGAAAATCAAGGCCAAAGAAGGAATTTTAACACAAGGCTTTATCAGCCCTATAATCAGCAAGTTACCAGCTCATCTAGAGAGTTAGTTCCAGTACAGAATAATATGGCACAGGAGTACAATTGGTATTACCCATGTAACCAACCACACAACCAATCAACCAGCTCAAATGGCATGATAAATCAAGCCTTAATGGTACAAAATAATGATGTTGCCTAGTAAAACACAATACAAGAAAATTTAGAACAACAAGTTTATAATACTAAAGAGGAGCAACCTGATGTAGCATTCATGAATTGGCAGGGTGAGGAGTTTTGTGGGGTTAATCATGCACAAGGGCAAAATCCATCAGCCCAATCCATAGGAGCTAACACAAGAGCTAAAAGGAGAGCTATTGATATAGGACAACAAGCTAGAAGAGGCCAAAATCAAGCTCAAACAAGATAGCAAGGTGTTGCTAGTCCATCACAACAGTCAAATGTTCATGTTTTACCAAGGGGACAACATGTTCCAAGTCAATATTAGCCTAGAGGATAGCCATAACAAGTACAACAACAAGCAGATCATGCTATTTCTACAAAGGTTGGTTCATTTTCTTTCAAAATTATAGACTATATGAATAAAGTAAATGTAAGCATGTCTATTTGGAATTCATTATCTCTTCCCGGCCAAAGGGACTTTTTGCAAAAATCCCTATCCAATGTCTCTTTGACCAATGAACCAAGCCAAGACCAGCCTAGAGACTAGCCTAGGGTAGTGCTTGCAAATGACCCACCATTTCAGAAAGAACAGCAAGCCAATAATCTCAAACCAACACCATTTTATGTTTCACTGATTATTGGAAAGCACTTAGTTCATAATTGCATGATTGATTCAAGTGCTAGTACTTCGGTGATGCCAAAATAGATAGTAGATAAGTTGGGCCTAACTTATGATCCAATATCCAAAGCTATAGTATAGTTAGATGGTTCATCCATCAATACCCTTGGAGTCATCAAGAATCTAAGTCTTACCTTACATGCTTGCCCTAACTTTTCAATTCTGCAAGATATATATGTTGTAGACCTACCCCATACTTTGCCTTATGCCTCTCCATGGAGTTTACAACAAAGTTAGGAGGTTATTTGTTAGTTGATTGGTCACATATGTATTTTAGGATGAGGTATGGTACAAGAGTAACTGTAAAATATAAACTTTTTGCCAAAGATCACCTTGAGCCCTATACTCCTAGTGTTTTCAATGCCAATTTAACCTATCATGAAGAGGATCAACTTGTTGTTCATGAAAGTAGCACTCCAATTAAGAACATTGTAGATCTATTTTTAGATGAATGGGCATATGAAAACAATGAAGATGACCCTTCCAAGCAAATGGAAGAGGTTGGATTAGGTATTTACATGATCCATGAGAAGAATCAGCCTGTTCCTAACCCTATGAAAGGAGAAAATTAGTAAGAACAAGAGGGACAACAAGGAAATGATTTATGGCAACTATACATTGATGGTGCAAGAAGCAAAGGTTGTATCGGTGGTGGAGCTATGCGTATTTCACCTAAAAATGAGAAGTACTATGCAACATTTAGATTTGCATTTAGATGTACTAACAATATAGTAGAATACGAGGCACTCAATCATGGCTTGGAATGGGCTAGGAAAAAGAATATCAAGTGTTTACAGTTATTTGGTGATAGTGAGCTAGTTGTAAATTAGGTAAGGAACATAAATGTCATAAAAAATGACTTGCTTAAGTCATAAAAGCATAGAGTATGGAATATAATTGAAGATTTTGATGCTTTTAACCTATTGTGTGTGCCTAGGAAAGAAAACAAACAGGCTAATAAGTTGGCAGCCATGGGGGTTGAATTTTATATACCAAAAGAAATAAAAAATACTAAGCAACAATAGTATGTGAAGGTAGTTGTGAGACCATCAGTCTCCGATAACAACATCCATTGGCAGGTGTTTGAAAGTGATGACCAAATTGTAAGTTTTCTCATTGAAGAAGCTGAGTTTTCAGCTGGTAATCAATATAAATTACTACAACAGTTTGAAGACCAGATTGTACAACTCAGGACTAACAAGCTACTAAAGGGTCTTGTTACCTTGGAATCAATTTTTAATTCAGATGACCAGTTGAGAAAAGAAAAATCTAGCATACTGATCAAGGAGGAGCACTATGAATCAATTGAGATTTTCAAAGCCAAGATTCTCAAGTTAGGCAAGGTATGTACAACTAAAGATAGACATGCATTTGTGTTGTTATGTTAGGAATTTGATGATATTTTTGCCTGGGAGTACAAAGACCTCAAAGGTTTTAACCTTGAGCTAGCTTAGCATACCATAGAGCTAGAACTGGGTGCAATACAAGTGAGGTAGAAGCAAAGGCCTCTTAACCCCAAGATGGAAATTCTGATGAAAACAAAGCTTAATAAGATGATTCAAAGCAACATTATTTTTCCAATTAAATACACTTCTTAGGTGTCTAACTTGGTGCCTGTTAGAAAGAAAAATGGTGAATCAGGCTATGTGTTGATTTTAGGGACCTGAACAAGGCATCATTGAAAGATCACTATCCACTACCTTCAATGGAGCAGATTTTGCAGGTTGTTTCAAGTTTTGAAAGATTTTCTTTGCTGGATGGCCTTTTAGAGTATAACCATATTTTGGTTAAGGAGGAAGACTAGTATAAAACAACATTCACAACCAAATGGGAAATCGTGGCTTATCAAAAGATGCCATTTGGCTTGTCAAATGTTGGAGCAACATTTTAGAGAGCCATGGATATGGCATTTCAAGGCATCATGAACAAGTTTGTATTGGTATATCTATATGATATAATTGTTTTCTCCAGGGATGCAAAAGATCACTTTTCTCATTTTAGATAGGTCTTTGAAAGATGTAGAGAATATGGAGTCTCACTTAACCCCAAGAAGTGTATCTTCACTATTCATGAAGGTAAGCTATTGGGTCACATTGTTTCCAAACATGGGATTACAATTGATCCAGAAAGAGTAAGTGTCATTTTATCCTCACCCTTACCAGCCCACAAAAAGGGACTGCAAAGTTTCTTAGGAAGAATCAATTTTGTTAGATGGTTTATTCCCAATATTACAAGTTTATTGAAGCCTCTAATAGCCATGTTGAAAAACAATATTGGTTTGAATTGGACTAAAGAAGGAAAGAATAGCTTTGAAGACATCAAAGAAGGTATAGCAGCAACACCCACATTAATAAATCTAGACTTTTCAAAGGATTTCATACTATATGCCTATGGAGGAACTGATACTATCTCTGCTATGCTAACTCAGCAAAATAAGGAGGACCAGGAGTAACCAACTGCTTTTTTCAGCTAGGGGTTAGAGGGCTATGAACAAAGGTACTCATTTGTTGAAAAGTATGTACTTGCAGTTATTAGGAGCCTTAAAAAGTTTAGGCACATGCTCTCTAAAAATAAAATTTAGTTGATGGTTGCCCATCCAAGTGTTAAAGAATTCCTATTAAGCAAGGATTTGGGAGATAAAAGGGCTAGTTGGGTTACCAAAGTAATGGAGTATGGTGTTGATATTAAGGTCACTAAGCTAGTAAGGGTAAAGGGTTGTGTGAGCAGCTTGCTGAAGGGTCAGAAAATGACTTAGAATAGTCAAAAGACACTATTTTAATGGCTGATAATGTTGTTGTACATGTTGTTCCATTCAATAGCACTAGCTGGACACATGAGATGATTCATTATTTGCAAACTGGGTAGTACCCAGCAAGGCTAAATGCTGCAAAAAGAACATATTATAGGATTCAAGCCATCCCATATGTTATTGTGAATGATATATTATTTAAAAAAGACTACAATGGAGTACTCTTAAGATGCATTAAATCATACCAGATTGAGAAAATATTGCATAAGTTCCATGATGGACTAGCTAATGGTCACTTTGCATCTTGCACAACAACCTTAAAGATCATGAAGGCTGGATACCACTGGCCATCTCTTTTGAAAGATGTGCATACCTAGGTAAGAAAGTGTGTGAAATGTGTTGTATTTACAGGCAAGCAAAGGTTGGCAGCCTTGCCACTACAACCCATCTCAGTTGATCAGCCCTTTACCAAGTGAGGCCTTGATTTCATTGGAACAATTAACCCACTATCAAGTTTTGGGCACAAGTGGATATTAATGCACATGAATTATTTTACTAAGTGGACAAAAGTAGTAGCTTTGAAAGAGACTAATGTGAGTGTTGTGTTAAATTTATATGAAGACTTAGTAGCTAGGTTTGGTGTACCTGATTCAATCATTTTAGATAATGTCTTGGCTTTTGTTGGCATGAAAATAATTGACTGAGCCATAAAACATGGTGTTTACTTAAGCACTTCATCAAATTACTACCCTCAAGGGAATGGATAGATTGATTCCACTAATGAAAACCTCATCATGATTATCAAATGGATAATAGAAGACAATCAAAGAACCTGACATTCAAAGTTTAAATCAGCCTTATGGGCTGATAGAGTGACTCCTAAAAGGTCAACAGGTTAATCTCCATTTATACATGTGTATGGTAAAGAATCCAAACTACCTATTTCAGCTGAGTTACCAGCTCTAAGCCTCATGAAAGAGCTTGAATTCATGGAGGAAGGTCCTATGGAAGTATAGTTGGCTAAGTTACTGGAGCTGGAGGAGACAAGGAAACAAACAACACAACAGTTGGAGATGTACCAGATGCAAATGGAGAGGACATTTGATAGGAGGGCAACATTCAGAGTTTTCAAAGAGGGAGACATTATTCTCAAGTGGGATGAGTTTAAAAAGTACACTTGGTAAGCACAACAAGTTTGATGCTATGTGGTCAGGCCCATTCATGATTACTGAATGCAAACAACATAATGCTTTTCAGCTGGCCACTATGGAAGGAGATGTGTTACCTATCCCAGTTAAGGGGATTCACTTCAAGTACTATTTCTGAGAAGTAAAAGGTTGTGAATATATCATAGTAGAATAGCTTTGTTTAGTTAATAACTGCTAGTTGCATAGGAGTTTCATTTCAGTTTTGTTTTCCAAAAGTGTTGATGCACAGTTGGCTAGTCTTGGTTGGACCCAACATTGTTTTGTTTTCAGTTTTATTTTGTTGTTGTTGTTTTCTACCAACTAGGTTTTAGTAAAATTTTCTAAGTTACAAAGGCTAAAGGAAGATTCTATTGCCCAATGCATATATTAGGCAACTGGCATTGAGAGTTTTGGTAGACAAAACTGGCATATAAGTTACCAAAAATGTTATCAAATTTTGCTTTGCAACCCAATTAGGTTGGGTTGTAACAATAGTTTTCTTTGCTGCTTTGGAGAAGCAGAGAAGTTCAAGAGGAAGGGAGAAGAGAATTCAAGTTCACATGCTAGTCTAGAAGGCCTATTGTCCTAATGGAAGACCCTTCCTGTCATGCCCGCATTTCCCATGCGATCATGACAGACAACACACGTGTCATGTCCACATTTTCCATGTGGTCATGACATGAATTACGAAAAACTTTTCTACCTATCCCTAGGAACCCCCTCACACACGTCTGCGTGCTCGGTGGCAATACGCATAAGGCGTAAACATGTCAACATAATTCAGGGAGTTGCATTATCCCACATAGTCCTCTATGTGATGATAGTCATCTAGGGGGTATGCGACATGAAGTGTGTCTCTTTTAGGGTTAGACTGATTTTAAATCTAAACCCTAAGTTTTCCTAGGTGTGAAGATGATTTCGCTACCATCGAAACCTAACTCTAAATTAGGTCCAAAAGTAAATGAGATAATGATTAAGAAAATAATAACATGATGAATGCATGATTAAAGTGGAATGATGAAATGAAAATTAATAAAATAAGATGAAATTAAAACCCTAGAAATCTAGGAAAATTTTGACAGCATAACGCGTTTTCAATAATCGAAATAAAAACTTTAAAATAAAACTCCAAAAAGAATTCAAATAAAATTTAAGAATAAAATTTAAAATAAAACTTAAGAACAAATTTAAAACGATTTACAATAATAAAATAAATATCCTCCAAGGTTAAATAAATTGGCCTTGAATAAAAGATGAAAAATTTGAAATAATAATAATACAATTAATACAAGACGCCAAATGGACTTCAAATTTGAGTCTGTTAATAATTATAAATTTGACTTTATATTTATTGATGAACTCGGATAATATAGAAGGGAAGAGATTAAGATAATCATTCCCGCAAAATAATAATAAAATTGATAAATAATTAAAAGGATAAAATCTCTCAAGGGAAAAATTAAAATAAAAACCTAACAAAAGAATTAAATGCAAAATGGAATACTTTCCCTAATTAAAACAAAATTAATTCCCTCTCTCAAGAAGAAGAAGAATAAAATACTTTCATAAGGACATAAAATAAAACAAATGCAAAACCCCCATTTAAAATTCAACAAAATAAAAGAAACTCCAAGGTAAAAAAAACAAGGCAAAATAGAGTTTTTAAAATAAAGAATTTAAACAAACTCTCACATATAAAATCCTCTTAAATGCTCTCCAAAATAAAAACCCTAATCTCCATTTTAAACTTGGTTATCGAAAAAAATGCCCTAATAGTGTTTTATTGTTTCTCATCTTGTTGTTGCCCTAATCCATTTCAATCATTCTTTCTTTTTTTTTTATGTTTATGTGTTTCCTTCATGTTGTAGGTTAGGGTTTCAAAGAACCAATGGAGGCCATGGAATACCTCTCAGAGGTATGAATTCAAATCTTAAAGAGTTATCTTCATCTATCTATATTCTAAATCTAAATAGATGTATTTTTCCTTTCTGAACCAACATAAATGGAACAATGCAAAAATATATGTGTGATTGGCAGGTTAGGGGTTGTAGTAGAGGTGTGGCCGCAGATGGAGGCAGTGGAAGTCATGGAGGAGTGGAGGTTGCAGTTTAAAGGGAGAATGGATGGTGAGGGGAGGTCGCGTGGGGAATGGCGAGCATTGGAGTCTAACGGCGTTGTGGTTTAGTGGAGGCAGTAAGTGGTGGGGAGGGGGTCGAAACCCCCACCCACACCCCTAACATTGGTAGCGCAGCGATAAGACTGTAGTGGGCACTGATGCCCACCACAGCCCCTCCTCAAACCCTCACAAAAATACTTACTTTGCTTCTCATGTATTTTGTGATTTAAACTACTGTCAACCATAGTCAATCAATAATGAGAATCGATCCCTTTACAATCTTTTTTATGTTTATTTAAATTTTAGTTAAACATTATATATATATATATATATATATATATATATATATATATATATATATATATATATATATATATATATATATATATATATATATATATATATAAGTAAACATGCATATACACTTATATATATATTCATATATATATATATATATATATATATATATATATATATATATATATTAGTGTATATATATATATATATATTTCAATACATACACAGCAATGATATACAATCTTTGTTTTCTCAACAATTTCTGTATATGTACAGTAAATGGAACAAAACAATAGCAAACTAAAATCTAAAGGAAAGTGGAAATGTGTATATGTACTTATATACATGTATATATATGTATAATATTATATATACACTTAAACTAGCTAATCATTTACCCTAATCTTGAATTAACATAGATTATTAACTTACTGTCTAAACTTAAATATTACAGAAGCTTCTCCCTTTTTTTTTTTTAAACTATTCAGATATATATATTTTTTTGAAAGTTCAATATACACAAAATATATTACTTTTTTTTTTGAGACAACAATAGGGTAGGAATCTACAATTTCACATAAATTTTCTAGCAGCTCTTTTATGTTCTATATGTTGCAAGTATGAGGTAAACCAGTGTTGTCATTGATGTCAACATACTCATATTGTTTTGACAAGAAGGATTCAATGAGCAGTGTGCTGAGGATATTGAGAAAATTAGCCTCAGTCAGAACAGTAAAGAACAGTGATGAGAAGAAGGCAAATGTACTGTATAGGATGCGAACCGGAGGATGCAGATTAAAGGGTTTGTAGATATGAGTCTTGAGATGCTTCAGTTAAGATTTCCAAGGTCCGCATGAAGATCTGAAGGAGTTGTGGCTGTCGGTGTAGAATCGGTTCCGGCAAGTATTCAGAGGTGACAGAGGATCACAAAAAGGTCCGGTGAGGTCTGAAATTGTATAATCCCAATTTGCGGATTGGAAGGAGTCTTTAGGATGTCCTCGTGATGTGCCATCTCGAGTTGTGTATGATCTGGAGGTCCGGAAGTACCTCTTGCACTATGACAGTAGCGACAGACAGTGTTCTTGAAGTTCCAGATAAGGAGGATAAGAGATCTCAGTAAGTAAAGGAAATGCGGACGTACCTGGTCATTCAGGCAGGCTTGTGAAGGTTCTTGGATCATGTTGAGGTTGTGTTGTTGGTCCGCATTGACAGTAGAGCCTGGAATTGAAGATATTCTTCCAGATGAAGTTTTTGCTCTGTTTAGCCAACCGGATGAGTTGTTCATCCTGCGAATGTTCTTATGGTGGCCGACCGGATGTGTTATTCATCTTGCGGATATTCTTATGGTTGATTGCTGACTTAGATGATTGTTCCTAAGTCGATGTCTTGTATAAATAAAGGTTTGTGAGTTCATTTTGAAGTGTGACTAATGCAGAAAAGGTGGTGTAGCAAAGAGAAGTGCAGAAGACAGAGCAGATGTTTCTGAGCTTAATGGAACTGATCCAGACATGGTAAAGATGTCATTCTCCAGTTCAAGACTTTGATTCTTATCACTTTGTAGACAGTGTGTCTCCTAGTAGGCAGTGGGCCTCTTTGTGAGCAGTGTGCTCAGGCAGTGAGCCCTAATTGGCAAGTGCCATTTTGTAATTCCTTATTCTTCTAACAGAGAATAATCTTTGGGTTAATCACCCCGTGGTTTTCTCCCTTAACCGGGTTTCCACGTCAAAAATACTGTGTCATGTGTTTCTTATTTCATGATAATGTTTGTTTGTTTAATTCAATGCTGCTTTGATTAATAAGAAAGATTGAAAGAAGAAACAATTAGGATAACTGATTCACCCCCCCCCTCTCAGTTATCAACACTATAACAACAACTAATAATACAACTGTCAATATAATAACAGAAACTAATTAAATTTTTCTCTTTCTTTCTTGTACGCAATAACATTTATTTAATAACACTCATGTATTTTTTTTTTCAAAGGAAAACATGATAGCAATAAAAAAGTTATTTCTCATGCATTTCACAAACTTCCCAACTCCACAAAATATGAAATAAATAGCATTTAAATAAAATGAAGAGATTGTTTACATTACAAAACTTTTGATAGCCAACTCCATGAGTATAAAACTTTGACAAAAATAAAATACAATAAGGCCACAATGGCCATGGCTCAACAGCCAATAAAATACTACTAAAGCCACACAAAAATGGGCTTCTCATCCACTCCATTACTTCAAAAATGCACCTACAAGCAAAACACAATAAAAGAACAACCCAACCACTTCGAAATGCCCTCCTCCCTACCGTAGACCCGCAAGAGGGTCACCCCCGAGCTAGGGAGGTACGGATTCACACGGGTGCATCTACTCAACAACAAGTATCAAAACACATCAACAGAAATACAACCCCAAGGATAAACACATAACTCTACTCATGAAAATGAGTTTGATGGGGGTAGAGAATGGACCCATCTACTTCAAAGGCCATCCAAAAATACTAAAATACGAATCTCAAGTCCTCAAGCCAAAAATCTCCAAAACCACAACTCTCCAAATATCTCAAAATATACTCCCATGGCACTCTTGTCATTCAAATATTCTCCATCACAAGTAAGAAGCCCTCAAGGCATAAATACACCAATATGAGAGAGACCTCAAGGAGGTTCCTTTCCCCTACCCCAAACAAGTTGAGCCTTACCTCCAAATGGAGGTGCTCTCACCATACTCCCATCCCACACAAAATAAAGAAACAACAACCAACAAAAAAAATACAAACACATCACAATATATAAGCAAGGGTGAATAAACATAGTTCATGAGGCTTACCTTCAAAACCCTATAATGGAAGCACATTTGGTGATGAGCTCCAAGCTTTCCCAAACCTTCCAATCTCCAGGAATTCCTTTAACTTTCTGAAAGTTACTCAAAAATAGAAAAGAACTCCAAAATGCAAGAACCCCACACTCCTCAACAAGAGGAGATAATATAGGCCATCAAATTTGGCCTTGAGGAATGAGAAGGTGACACTTGTCACCTTCTCCTTCCTCCTCCAATGCCACTTGTAAGGGAGATGAAGTGTGAGGGTGAGAAGTGTCATCCTCCAATTCCATCTTAATCCTCACCTTATCCACTTGTGCTCTCACACATGTGTGAGAGGACAAGTGGTGAGGTGGCATTCCTATTCAAACCTCCAAGAGGATAAGGGGTGCCATATGGCATCCTCTTATTCTCTCAAAGAGCCATCTCCCTCCAAGAAGCTCTCACACATGTGTGAGAGTCTTGGAGAAAGATCCCACACACTTGGGAGTCTTGGAGACCTCCCAAGTCTTCCTTGGGAAGGGATTCCCGAACTTTGGGAAGGAAGATGAGTCTTTCCCAAAGCATGACTCATCTCCCACCTTCTCTAATTTCAAATTTCGTCACTTTGACTAAACCATAGTTTAGAATGACCAAAAGTGAGTTAATCCAAGGGTTAGTTAGTCAAAATTGACCCTAGACCCATGGGTAACCACCCAGGGTAACGTTTGGGACACTAAGGTTCACCAAGGGGGTCATAAATCCACTTTAAATGGCCTAAAAAATAAAACAATTACCAAGTGGTGTAAGTCCAATAAAATTTATACAATACTTAATATTAATTAAATTTAAACAAAGGGTACTAGGCCAAAATGATAAAATTAAATCAAGCACTTAAATCAACATTCAATTTCAAACGTGATCCTTATCCCTCTTGGGAATGGATCGGTTTCACAGGGAATAACATTGGTGTGAATTCTACCTCCAATTTCTTGTGGCTTGGGAATATAAAACCTACACATCTCGATCAAGTGTCAATCATATAATGATAATCATAGCTGAAGCAACTGGAAATAAACTCATGCCATAGAATACAACAATAATCAACAAGAACATAATCTCGAATTAAACTACATTTTTCTATCACATGTCAAATAATCCTCATCACATAAATAACTATAAATTGCATCACAAAACATCATCTAATATATCTCGTATGTCGAATCGTAAAATAGCATCAAATATGATCAAATCAAATCACCATATGTCTAATCAATGTCATATCAAAATTAGGAGATATAATCAAATCTGCATAAAGAAACCATAGTCTCTAAAAGTCTGAAAATGTCATCAATTGAAATGCATAACAATCAAAATAAGGAAGGAAAAATAATCGGCCTCACATCCTCCCCCCTAAGTCTAAACTTCCTCCTAGAAGTTGTCAAAAAGGTGAGGATAGAGTGCCCTCAAACTAGATGCATCCTCCCAAGTCACTGTGACCTTATCATAACGATCCCACTGGACCCTAACCTAGTCCAGCTCTCGACCTTGAAGGCCTAGCATCTGATGAGCCAATATGCGAGTTGGGTCCAAAGCTAATTGGCCATCTGCCTCTACCTGGAGAGAACTCCAGTCTAGTACATGAGATAAATCAGATATATATCACCTCAAAACAAAAATATGAAAGACATCGTGGATATGTGATAGGCTAGGTGGCAATGCTAGATGATAGGCAACTGGTCCTATCTACTCCAAGATCTCGAAAGGTCCTACAAACTATGGTGCGAGCTTAGAGCCCTTTCCATAATGGATTAGACTCTTGTGTGGCCACACTCTAAGGAATACCCAGTCACCTACTAAGAAGCTCCGATCTGTCCTCTTAGCATCAGCATACTTCTTCTATCTATCATGTGCCTCATATAGCCTCTGCCTAATCAATGTGACCTGCTGCTCCATATCCTAAACTATCTCTGGACCAATGGCAACTCTGTCCTCTATCTGATCCCATCTCAATGGTGTCCTACATGGTCTGTCGTATAAAGCTTGAAAAGGAGGCATACCTAATGAGCTGTGATGCCCATTATTGTAGGCAAACTCAACCAGATATAGATACTCCTCCCATCTAGACTGATGGTCCATAACATACGTCCAAAGCATGTCCTCCATCACCTGATTCACCTACTCTATCTACCCATCTATCTCGAGATGATAAGCGGAGCTAAAGTTGAGTTGTGTGCCCAATGCCTGCTGCAAGGATCTCCAGAATGCTGAAGTGAAAATTAGATCTTTGTCAGAAATGATGTGGCGAGGTACTCCATGTAATCTCACAATATCGTCTAAGAATACCCTCGCCACTGCTGGCGCATTTTACGTCATGCGTACAGGTGAGAAATGCGCCACCTTGGTCAACTTGTCGACTGTCACCATGATGGCATCATGGTGATGTGAAGACATAGGAAGACCAACAATAAAGTCCATGGAAATGGTGTCCCATTTCCACTCAGGTATCTCATGTGGGTATAGAAGACCCACTAGATGCTGATGTTCGGCCTTGACCCTCTGGCACTCAAGGCATCAAGCAACAAACTCTGCAATATCTCATCTCATACCCATCCAATGGTACAGTTGTCGTAGGTCGGCATACATCTTCTTCACCCCCAGATGTGTCACATATGGTGCTATGTGAGCCTCTGATAACAATACAGTACATAGGTCACTTGCACGGGGTACATAGATGCCCTGTCGATGATGAAGTGACCCATCTGCCTCAAGTTAATACCCTGTAAACTTGCCCACAAGGGCCCTCTATGAACTAATCTCCTGTTGCACCTCAAGAAACCACTCATCCTCTGGTAGATGTTGAATAATGCATCCTCTCAAGTCCACACTCAGAGTCAAGGTCAAGAGCTCATGGCACCTCCGACTCAATGCGTCAGCAACCACATTCTCCTTCCCTTTGATGTAGTGGACATCAAAGTCATACTCGCAGAGGAACTCCATCCAACGCCACTCACGGGTGTTTAGATTTGGTTGTGTAAAGATATACTGAAGGCTATGGTGATCTGAATGGAGATCGAAGCGACGACCCAATAAGAAATGTCTCCAACAAACTAGCTAATGAACCACTGCCACTAACTCCAAGTTGTGTGTGGGGTAGTTCAGCTCATGGGTCTTGACCTTTCGTGACTCATACGCAATCGTTCTACCATTCTGCATAAGTATAGCTCCCAATCCCTCAAGTGATGCATCTATGCAAACCATAAAATTTGCTACAGGATCAGGAACCGCTAAAATAGGAGCACTGGTAAGACACTCCTTGAGGACCCCGAAGATCCTTTCACACTGCTCAGTCCATAGAAAGCTCTTCCCTTTCTGCTAAAGGGAAGTGATGGGATGCGCTATCCAAGAAAATCCCTCAACAAAGCAACAGTAATAACTAGCTAACCCCATAAAACTCCTGACCTCTGTCACATTGGTGGGTGCTAGCCAATCCCTGATAGCCCTAATCTTTGATGGATCTACTAAGATTCCATCACCAAATAGGATATGCCCCAGATACTGAACCTCTGTCCTAAAAAATGCACACTTCACCAAGTTCCCATAAAGATTATGCTCCCTCAAACACTATAGAACCTGACGAAGGTGCTCCTCATGCTCCTCCTCAGTCCATGAATAGGTCAAAATGTCATTGAGAAAAATGATCACGAACCGATCTAAATAGGTACAGAACACCCCGTTCATGAGACTCATGAATACTGCAAGGGCATTCGTCAAGCCAAAGGGGACCACAGTGAACTCATAGTGGCCATATCGAGTCTAGAAGGCGGTCTTATGGATGTCTACCTCTATGATACGTAGCTGATGATAACCAGAATTTAGGTCAATCTTAGAGAACACTTTGGCTCCCTACATCTGATCAAAAAGATCATCAATCCTAGGCAGAGGATAACAGTTCTTCACCATCACCTTATTCAACTACCTGTAGTCCATGCACAATCGAAGAGACCCATCCTTCTTCACAAAGATGACAGGAGCGCCCCAAGGTGAAACGCTCGGTCAGATGTGCCCCTTCTCGAGCAAGTCCTCCAACTGTAACTTGAGCTCTGTGAGCCCATGTGTGGTCATCCTAAAGGGTGCACGAGACACTAGCTCGGCACCCAGCACTAAGTCAATGTGAAAGTCTACCTCATGACAGGGTGGCATCCCCAATAACTCTGCTAGAAACACATCGGTAAACTCTCTAAGGATGGGATTATCATCCAAAGATGCCTCAGGCTCCTCATCTAATCTGTCACTCATTGTGATGGCGAACATCTAGCACCCCTTCTGCATGTAGTACTTAAGTTGTTGAGCGGATATCATACACATTGTTGTGGGCTTCTGCATGCCCACTATCTCAACTGATGTACTGTGATCATCTAAGCAGCTGATCACCTTTTGGTGACAATCTAGCTTGGCTCGATGAGCCGCAAGCCAATCCATACCCAACACCACATTGTAGGATCCTAATGTCATAACTCTAAGGTCACATACTGTGGTAAAGGGTCCCAAAGAAATCTTGCAGTCATGGACTAAGGCATCTACTGTCATCTTGGCCCCTGAGGCAAACTCAACCACCCACCTATCACATAGCCTAGAGGCCACCAGCCTGCAACACTCCACTAACGATGTGTTGGTTTTTTCCCAGAGTGGATGCTTATTCCCAGATTTCCCTACAAGGTAGCCATTGATGATCAACAGGATCTCTGGGCCAGGGGCCAACAGTGTAGGAGATAGACTCTATATTTTATCTCCTCTTCTTCTTCAGGCTCTGCAAAACCTAGGGGGTATTCCCTACTCAACATCCGTGAGGATATGCATATAAAGGCTGGGATGCTGACAGAAAGCAGATAAGTCCTCCTGTAAGTAGACCAAAACTGTAAGATAAGAGCAAAGGGGCTAGCTTTGGGCCTATTTGCAGTTGTAGACAGAGGACTTGGATCCTAAAACTAATTCTACTGTCCTAACAGATGTTTTGGAGTTTTGATTTTGATTTTATATTTGGATGCAAAGCTAGACATGGTATATAACACTAACATAAAGCAAGATTGGTGCCTATCCAGGGCCTGGAGTCAGTAGACATACACCTGTGAACGATATGCATGAACAACTAAAACTAAATTTTAGGGGGATACATATGATACCTGCCTTACAGATATCTCCCAATACAAAGTGTTAATCTATCTATACTTATGGCATCCCTATTGCAGTATATCATTCCCAATATTCAATCTGAGAACAATTTAATCTACCCCTTGAGCAGAAGTTAAGAGATTAAACATTCAACACAGGAATTCTATGTTCTAGAATCTTAGACATTCCTTGAATACCTAGACTCAGAAGAAAGATACATGCAACACTGGAGACAAAATTAGCACAACACATGCAAACACAGCATTATTCATATAAGATTAACCATGAAATCAGTGGATTCATGCAAAAAACATACTACAGGAGATACATAAACTCAAAAGTTTTGCTGCACAGAGCAACCAAAACCAACTGTATTGTATTACAAAGCCAAATGTTCAACTTTCAACAACCAAAACAATGGTAACACAGTCTGCCTATATCAGCCAGAAAGTGTACCCACAGTAATTAATTACATGGTTTGACAAAAATCCGCCAGATACAGTCCTTAGAAGGAATGGCGCTCAAAAGTTATTGCTACAACAGACAAGAGAGGCCTCGAGCCTTGCGCCGCCATCTGGAAGTCTTCATTCACAATCGGGCAGTTTAATTGCTTGTACCATCACCCATACCCTTGCTACAGTTGCAATTTATGGCTCAACCACCCGTAGCCACCAAGAAAATAGTCGCAGCACTCAAAAAAGAACTTCCCGCCAAAACGCATTTTACTGAATGTTTAAAATATGCAGGGAGATTAATCCCACATGCACGGTACGGAGACCCCTTCAGTAGTTTAAAAGCATAGTCACTTGCATAATAGGTGTCGAGCACTTTTACCACGCTCGACACATGCTCCTTCTCTAAAGCCCATCGGCCAAACCCAAGCCATTGGCTCACTCCCAAATCCTCCTCCTGACCTCAACAGTCACACCGATGCCTATCTTCGCATTCCCCATCATCGGCCAGAGATGAACCATTGGGCCAACTCTTCAGATCTCCACTGATAGTATGAGTCTCCCCGATGACTAGCTCGCACCCCGTTAGCGGTTACCACCCTACCACCATCAACCAAACCAATACCGTTGGCCAAGCAAAAAAAACCCTCGGCCGACATAGCCAATCACGCCAATGAACAACTCCTGAAAGCCTCCAACATCCCCATCGGCTAGAGAAGAACCATCGGCCTAGCCAAAAGCTCCTTCGCCGACAGACCAACTCTCACTGATACATCAACAAGCTAGGCATTGTCCCTTCGTCGGCCAGACCCTCCGCTATCGGCCCACCGCAATCCATCCTTGCCGACAACACAAGTCACGCTGAAGACCACACACAACACACTTGTCGCTAAGACACAGAACATCGTCACCCTGATGGCACACCACATCCTAGGTCATCGGTGAGACCACCATCCCTCAGAGCAGCAAGAAAATCCTTGGCCGATAGCACAAGTCCTGCTGACGACCACCTTGAACATCCCTCATCGGCCAAATAACCAACTATCGGCCCAACATGAAACTGCTTTGCCGATAACAAACACTATGCCGATGACACCATCGGTGAGACCAAACACACGGTTCACCCAATGGCCATCCTCCATTGCTCCCGTCGGCCAGACCAACGCTATCGGCCAAACCAAAAGATTCCCAGCCAATGAAGAGGGTTACGCCGATGCCTACTCAAATCCCCTATCGGTGAGACCCAGGCCGATGACATCTCATCAGCCAAACAAGAAACTGCTTCGCTGATGATGTCGATCACTCTGATAAGACCAAAATCAAAAGCTTTGAACCAATGAACCGATGAACCAGTTCAACCCGATGGTTCAATGCGGTGGTTCAACCATGCTGATTGGATCAAAAAGATGAGCAAAGGATTCACTCACAGAAAATACGGAACCAAAGCCCGCAAACCGTTGAACCTTGAACCATTGAACCTTGAAGAAAAAGGTTCAAGCGGGTGGTTCAAAGACACAATCGGAGCACTTCAAAAAGGACTTTCGCTGAAATGCCAAGTACTCTGATGAACAAAAAGATCTAGGGTTTAGATGAAGAAACCCTCCAACATGCAAGCTCAACCTCCAAGTCAAAATGAGTACCAACACTGGCTCTGTCTGGGGACGTGCAGGTGCAAAACTACAGCGAGGACCTCAGAATCTCTGGTTTCACAGATTGGGCCATATCTATTGGGCAACAGAGTCGATCATTGCACCAACCTGCACAAAAACTATATTTTTTAATCATCACTTGGGTGGCCCTGGGCAACCAAAAATAAAGAACCAAAATTTTATCCTGCCAAATGCCTGATTCCAAACTGAAAGATCCCAATCCCAACTAAAAAGATTGGCATAGTTTGCCCATAAGGTCATCTGCTCAATTAGATATTCCACCATTTTTGACAACATGCCACTTGTAGTACTACCTCTGTCACTCTATATTTCAAAATCAAACATGCAGCCATACATGCTAAAAAATCCTTCAGTATTAAGCAACATATGCATGTTATACTCTTCAGATGGCACATCATACTGCTCTTGGCAGTCTTCATCATTTATCCAGCTACTGCACACCATCAGGCACTCATCCAGTTGATCCAAAAACTCAAAATACTTAGAAAAAATGAGACCCACAATATCTACTGATATTGAAAACAAATCCTAATCCACACACCCAATGTTGCACATATCTAAACCAGGTGATGATGAACATCTATTATTCACAGTTTGCAAATCCATAGTATCTTCACAAGAACTGAAGATATCTGATTCATATGCCCCCCACTCACAAACTGACGTAACACCAAGGTCAACAGTCTCTTTATATTCATCATCATCCTCAAAAAGAGGATTAATCCTACACCACTGAAAGTCAAGATTCACAGCATCAAAGGCACCTGTAGACTCATCATAAAGGGGATTAACACTCACCGCAAAGGCCTCTACTTCTTCTTCATGATACTCCAATTCTTCTTCATTACTATCAGATCCAGAGTCATAAGAAGAACAAACCTGATCCATGAATTGATCATGGATATCATTTCTATCAACTGATTGCCCCATATACAAGATTTCTGTTGTTTCAATGCATTCTGAAGTTGAGCTATCTACATCATTCTCTATCCCTCTAATACTTCCTGATGAAACTGATACTGACTGCTGATCCACATGATCACAACTTTTCACAACTGGATCATTTAAACATGAAGGCTCTTTGTTTAGGACTGGTATGCAAATATTACTTGAAAAATTATTATTTTCAACTTCATTTACTGGGCAAAACAGGACATCCTCCTTTATAATAGAAACATCATCAACTTGGAATTATGCAAAAATTGGGACAATAGGGGTGTGATTACTTTGACATTCATTGTCAACATCTGAATTAAAACTTTCATTAACATTGGGGGCTGCAGGACAACAAATTTTTTTAGAAAAATAACCCTTTTGTATTCCATACCTCCAATTGTTTTCAATATCAATTGCAAACTGATGCACCTGATGCAATGTGGTGGGCTCCTTGTCTCTTAATCTATAACTCATTTTCTTATCAAAAGCTCCCAAATAGACAACTAAGCACAGTGCATCATTAGGTCTCATGCATTCTAGAATTCTATTCAATGCCCTCATAAATCTGAGGTTAAAGGCTGGGATCAACTCATCTTCTTCAATATGGATGTACATAAAATTACTAATAACTGCATATTCAGAAATTCTTTCACCATATTGATCTAGAAATGCAGATTTAAAATCATGCCAAGAGCTGACAGAGTGGGCTGGAAGGTAGGAAAACCAGTCCCTTGCATCTTCATCTAGAGATTGAACAAATAATCTCATAACCACGTCCTCATGGTCAATCTCAAAGTCATCTATCACATTTATAAACTGCTGCAAGTGTCTCTCAGCTGATTCATCCTTTGTACCATTGAATTTAGGCAAACACTTTCTAATTTTAGGTGGAAGAGCATTTGGATAGCCACAAATGCCATTAAAATTTATGGGCTTATATCTATCTATGCTGAAACTTCTTTTATTACATGGTTGGGATTGACTATTATACATTTTTGCACTTGACACCTCACAAGGGTGCATGGGCTGATAATACATCCTTTATGTTTTTGCAACCCTCCTCTCTACTCAGATTTTCTACAAACAATGACTTTAGGCACTCAAAATTTAGACTGTTTTTTCAAACTTTCCTAAAATCCTTTAAATGAGTCTTTTGAACAACATTGCATGCCCTTTGAAATACAGAGTAAGTTCTAATAGAAGCATGCAAGCTCTGCTTTCACCAATGTTTCCCTTTTAACCAGTGCTATCTCACCAAATAGGGAGTCTGTCAAACAATATGAAATACCTGGATATGTTGCAGGAGCTGCAAATTCTTCTCTAACTAATTTTATTCTTTTATCAGGTTCTTTGATGTAGAGTCGCCACCTCCTTGAAGAGGAATAAGCTTCAAACAAGCTGAAGCTGCAAATTGATTTCTTTCTTTCTGGGCCATCCACCAGCAGAGTCACATATACAACCTTTTTCTCTGCTACAACAAACACATCCAGGCCTAATTCTTCAATCTTGTAGACTCAAACTTTCATGGATATGACATTGATCTTCCCCAGCAGAGTCGCCAATTTCTGTTGCGACTCGGATGGGCCACAAATATTTCACTAGGAAGGACAAAAAATAACAATTTTCAAATCACTCCCCAGTAGAGTAGCCAATTTCTGTTGCTTTTTCCTAGACTGGATGCTTATTCCTAGATTTCCCTACAAGGTAGCCATCGATGATCAATAGGATCTCTGGGCCAGGGGTCAACAGTGTAGGAGATAGACTATATTTTATCTCCTCTTCTTCTTCAGGCTCTGCAAAACCTAGGGGGTATTCCCTACTCAACATCCATGAGGATATGCATATAAAGGCTGGGATGCTGACAGAAAGTAGATAAGTCCTCCTGTAAGTAGACCAAAACTGTAATATAAGAGCAAAGGGGCTAGCTTTGGGCCTATTTACAGTTGTAGACAGAGGACTTGGATCCTAAAACTAATTCTACTATCCTAATGGTTGTTTTGGAGTTTTGATTTTGATTTTATATTTGGATGCAAAGCTGGACATGGTATATAACACTAACACAAAGCAAGATTGGTGCCTATCTAGGGCCTGGAGTTAGTAGACATACACCTGTGAACGATATGCATGAACAACTAAAACTAGATTTCAGGGGGATACATATGATACCTGCCTTATAGATATCTCCCAATACAAAGTGTTAAGCTATCTATACTTATGGCATCCCTATTGTAGTATATCCTTCCCAATATTCAATCTAAGAACAATTTAATCTACCCCTTGAGCAGAAGTTAAGAGATTAAACATTCAACATAGGAATTCTATGTTCTAGAATCTTAGACATTCCTTGAATGCCTAGACTCAAGAGAAAGATACATGCAACACTGGAGACAAAATTAGCACAACACATGCAAACACAACATTATTCATATAAGATTAACCATGAAATTAGTGGATTCATGCAAAAAACATACTACAGGAGATACATAAACTCACAAGTTTTGCTGAACAGAGCAACCAAAACCAACTGTATTGTATTACAAAGCCAAATGTTCAACTTTCAACAACCAAAACAATGGTAACACAGTCTGCCTATATCAGCCAGAAAGTGTACCCACAGTAATTAATTACATGGTTTGACAAAAATCCGCCAGATACAGTCCTTAGAAGGAATGGCACTCAAAAGTTATTGCTGCAATAGACAAGAGAGGCCTCGAGCCTTCCACCGCCATCTGGAAGTATTCATTCACAATCAGGCAGTTTAATTGCTTGTATCATCACCCATACCCTTGCTACAGTTGCGATTTATGGCTCAACCACCCGTAGCCACTGAGAAAATAGATGCAGCACTCAAAAAAGAACTTCCCGCCAAAACGCATTTTACTGAAGGTTCAAAATATGCAGGGAGATTAATCCCACATGCACGGTGCAGAGACCCCTTCAATAGTTTAAAAGCATAGTCACTTGCATAATAGGTGTCGAGCACTTTTGCCACGCTCGACACACGCTCCTTCTCTAAAGCCCATCGGCCAAACCCAAGCCATTGGCTCACTCCCAAATCCTCCTGCCGACCTCAACAGTCACACTGATGCCTATCTTCGCATTCCCCATCATCGGCCAGAGATGAACCATCGGGCCAACTCTTCAGATCTCCACCAATAGTATGAATCTCCCCGATGACTAGCTCGCACCCCGTTAGCAGTTACCTCCCTACCACCATCAGCCAGACCAATACCGTCGGCCAAGCAAAAAAACCCCTCGACCTACACAGCCAATCACGCTGATGAACAACTCCTGAAAGCCTCCAACATCCCCATTGGCCAGAGAAGAACCATCAGCCTAGCCAAAAGCTCCTTCACCGACAGACCAACTCTCACTGATACATCAACAAGCTAGGCCTTGCCCCTTCGTCGGCCAGACCCTCCGCTATCGGCCCAACGCAATCCATCCTCGCTGACAACACAAGTCATGCCAAAGACCACACACAACACACTTGTCATCAAGACACAGAACATCGTCACCCCGATGGCACACCACATCCTAGGTCGTCGGCGAGACCACCATCCCTCGGAGCAACAAGAAAATCCTTGGCCGATAGCACAAGTCCTGCCGATGACCACCTTGAACATCCCTCATTGGCCAGACAACCAACTGTTAGCCCAACATGAAATTGCTTCACTGATAACAAACACTATGCCGATGACACCATCGGCGAGACCAAACACACAGTTCACCCGATGGCCATCCTCCATTGCTCCCGTCTGCCAGACCAATGCCATCGACCAAACCAAAAGCTTCCCAGCTAATGAAGAGGGTTACGCCGATGCCTACTCAAATCCCCTGTTGGTGAGACCTAGGCTGATGACATCTCATCAGCCAAATATCCACTGTCAGTCGAACAAGAAACTGCTTCGCCGATGATGCCGATCACTCCGATAAGACCAAAATCAAAAAGCTTTGAACCAATGAATCGATGAACCCGTTCAACCTGATGGTTCAATGAGGTGGTTCAACCATGCCGATTGGATCAAAAAGATGAGCAAAGGATTCACTCACAGAAAATATGGAACCAAAGCCCGCAAACCATTGAACCTTAATGAAAAAGGTTCAAGCGGGTGGTTCAAAGACCCAATCAGAGCACTTCAAAAAGAACTTTCACCGAAATGCCAAGTACTCTGATGAACAAAAAGACCTAGGGTTTAGATGAAGAAACCCTCCAACATGCAAGCTCAACCTCCAGGTCAAAATGAGTACCAACAGGATGGAGATATGAAAGAGTAAGTAGCACCAGAATCAAAGAGAATAGAAATAGGGATACCCCTAATCATACCTGACATCTCAATCACTGACACCTAAAAATTAGCCTGGCAGTTATTAACCGTTGCGAACATACGGTGGGATCTACCCACATCTCCAACAGTTTGCTCGGATCCTCCTACACGGGGCTATCCCCCTACTGTAAAACCCTATGGACACTCTCTGGCTAGGTGTCCTGCTCCACCACAAACATAACAAGGGCCCCTAGCCTGTACTTGTCCAGTCTGAGTCCTACTCGACTACTGTTGTCCTGATCTACTAGTAGACCCCTATGAGCCCCTATAAGACTGATGCGACCTCGCGGTCCCGCAGGTGGTCCCTATTGCCTCTGATCTCTACGTGGGCCCTGCTGCTACCAACCTCTATTATGTCCCCCATGTGCCCTCTATTGTGTCCTAGCTCTCTACTGCTGTGGGGGCCTAGGAGGTAAGGGTGTGGAACTAAATCCTCCCCTATGAGGTAGCTGTGATGGTCTACGGAAACTCTGCTGATGTTGCTGCCGTCCACAATCCTGAAACTAAGGGCATGAACTCTGCCCTCGTCCCTAAGTCTTCTTAGTGATATATGCCTTCTCGTCAGCATCACTTAAAGTTTGGGGGTCTGCCATACGAATAGGCCATGCTATGCTATGGTTCAGTCCTCTGATAAACTTATGAACCAGGAGTTTCTCATCATGGAGATACTCCACATATCAGGATAACTCAGTAAATCTACCCTCATACTGTGCCACTATAAGTCCCCTCTACTAAAGGTCATGAAAGTCATCTATACAACACTGCCTATAATGATCTGATAAGTATTGCACATTGAATCTCTCAATGAAGGTCTCCTAGGTGAGAGTGTCTAAAGAAAGGTGACGCTTGCACTCCTTAGTGTACCACTAGGTAGCTGCTGCATCTTGCAATAGGTGTACTACTACATGAGCCTTCATGTTGCCCTCGTAAGGACGCAACATGAAGCATCTGTCTAAGCTGATGAGCCAGGCCTCTACCTCAGCTCCCTCTGTGGTCCCGATGAATGTAGGGGGATTCAGCCTCAACAAATCCCTAATGGGATCTCTTTTGTCCATGTGCCCTTTGATAGGCTCATTTGTGTAATAGTCATAAGGTCTGTGTACAATGTGCTCTACTCGTACTGCCTCATCATGCCTAACATGATGTGGAGGGCTCCTGCTACGGGCCCTATCAGCCGAACCAACCTCCTATGCCATCATCTTTGGCACCTCAACATAAGGCTCCACACGTGATGCCCCCCGTGGCTCAACGTGAGGCTCCACACGTGGCTCGACACGGGACTCAACTCGTGGCTCCATGTGTGGCTCCTCTGGCAGATCCTCATGGTGCTCAACATGTGGCTCTATGCGCAGCTCAACTATGGCCGGTGGAAGCTTATCTAAAACTACCTGTAGAGCCTGTAATATCTGTGGCCCAATATCTGGTAGGGCTGGTGGTGCCTGTGGGACCGGCTATGCCTGTACCTCAACTGAAGAGTCACTATGAACCTCAGGAGATGGAGTGTGGTGGGACTGCACTCGCCGAACTCGTTGGGGAGGCATCCTACAAAAGTGAGGTAACCACAAATTAATCAAAATTGTAGAAATGATAACGTGCCCAAAATAAGCCCAGTGTTTAAACTTAGGCTCTGATACCAAATGTCATGCCCGTATTTCCCATGTGGTCATGACACACAACACACGTGTCATGTCCACATTTGCCATGTGGTCATGACACGAATTATGAAAAAAATTTCTACCTATCCCTACGAACCCCCTCGCACACATCTGGGTGCTCGGTGGCAATAAGCATAAGGCGTAAACATGTCAACATAACTCAGGGAGTTGTGTTGTCCCACGCAGTCCTCTATGTGATGATAGTTGTCTAGGGGGTATGCAACACAAAGTGTGTTGCTTTTAGGGTTAGACTATTTTTAAATATGAACCCTAAGTTTTCCTAGGTGTGAAGATGATTCTGCTAGCATCGAAATCTAACTCTAAATCAGGTCCAAAAGTAAACGAGATAATGATTAAGAAAATAATAACATGATGGATGCATGATTAAAGTGGAATGATGAAATGAAAATTAATAAAATAAGATGAAATTAAAACCCTAGAAATCTAGGAAAAATTCGACAGCATAACGTGTTTTCAATAATCGAAATAAATTTTTTAAAATAAAACTCCAAAAAGAATTCAAATAAAATTTAAGAATAAAATTTAAAATAAAACTTAAGAACAAATTTAAAATGATTTAGAATAATAAAATAAATATCCTCCAAGGTCAAATAAATTGGCCTTGCATAAAAGATTAAAAATTTGAAATGATAATAGTACAATTAATACAAGACGCCAAATGGACTTCAAATTTGAGTCCATTAATAATTATAAATTCAACTCTATATTTATTGACGAACTCGAATAATATAGAAGGGAAGAGCTTAAGATACTCATTCCCGCAAAATAATAATAAAATTGATACATAATTAAAAGGATAAAATCTCTCAAGGGAAAAATTAAAATAATAACCTAACCAAAGAACTAAATGCAAAGGGAATGCTTTCCCTAATTAAAACAAAATTAAATCCCTCTCTCAAGAAGAATAAGAATAAAATACTTTCATAAGGACATAAAATAAAACAAATGCAAAACCCCCATTTAAAATTCAACAAAATAGAAGAAACTCCAAGGTAAAAAAAAAAAAAGGCAAAATAGAGTTTTTAAAATAAAGAATTTAAACAAACTCTCACAAATAAAAACCCTAATTTCCATTTTAAACTTGGTTATAAAAAAAATGCCCTAATAGTGTTTTATTGTTTCTCATCTTGTTGTTGCCCTAATCCATTTCACTCATTCTTTCTTTTTTTTTATGTTTTTGTGTTTCCTTCATGTTGCAAGTTAGGGTTTCAAAGAACCAATGGAGGCCATGGAATACCTCTCAGAGGTATGCATTCAAATCTTAAAGAGTTACCTTCATCTTGTTGATAACTGAGAGGGGGGGGGTGAATCAGTTATCCTAATTGTCTCTTATCCTGATCTTACTTATTAATCAAGGCAGCATTGAATTAAACAAATGAACATTATCATGAAATAAGAAACACATAACACAGTATTTTTGACGTGGAAACCCGGTTAAGGGAGAAAACCACGAGGTGATTAACCCAAAGATTATTCTCTGTTAGAAGAATAAGGAATTACAAAATGGCACTTGCCAATTAGGGCTCACTGCCCGAGCACACTGCTCACAAAGAGGCCCACTGCCTACAAGGAGACACACTGTCTACAAAGTGATAAAAATCACAGTCTTGAACTGGAGAATGACATCTTTACCATGTCCGAATCAGTTCCATTAAGCTCAGAAACGTCTGCTCTGCCTTCTGCACTTCTCTCTGTTACACCACCTTTATCCGCGCAAGTCACACTTCAAAATGAACTCACAAACCTTTATTTATACAAGACATCGACTTAGGAACAATCATCTAAGTCGGCAATCAACCATAAGAATATCCGCAAGATGAATAACACATCCGGTCGGCCACCATAAGAACATTCGCAGGATGAACAACTCATCCGGTCGGCTAAGCAGAGCAAAAACTTCATCCAGAAGAATATCTTCAATTCCGGGCTCTACTGTCAATGCGGACCAACAACACAACCTCAACATGATCCAAGAACCTTCACAAGTCTGCCTGAATGACCAGGTACATCCACATTTCCTTTACTTACTGAAATCTCTTATCCTCCTTGTCCGGAACTTCAAGAACACTGTCTGTCGCCACTGTCATAATGCAAGAGGTACTTCCGGACCTCCAAATCATACACAACTCGAGATGGCACATCACAAGGACATCCCAAAGACTCCTTCCAATCCGCAGATTAGGATTATACAGTTCCGGACCTCTCCGAACCTTTTGTGATCCTCTGTCACCTCTGAATACTTGCCGGAACCGGTTCTACACCGACAGCCACAACTCCTTCAGATCTTCATGCGGACCTCTGAAATCTTAACTGAAGCATCTCAAGACCCATATCTACAAACCCTTTAATCCGCATCCTCCGGTTCGCATCCTATACAGTACATTTGCCTTCTTCTCATCACTGTTCTTTACTGTTCCTGACTGAGGCTAATTTTCTCAATATCCTCAGCACACTGCTCATTGAATCCTTCTTGTCAAAGCAATATGAGTATGTTGACATCAATGACAACACTGGTTTACCTCATACTTGCAACAATCTCCCCCTTTGTCATTGATGGCAACATATGATGTGAAAAACCATCAAGACAAGAAACTTCTCCTTTCTATCACTTCTCCCCCTATCAGCAACATGTCTTCTCCTCATTTACTGCTCCCCTTTTGATCATCAGCTACTTGTTTTTCACATGTCTTCTCTCCCCCTTTGACATCAATGGCAAAGGGCTCATACTTGCAATTTTAACACATCAGAATCATACCAGCTACTCCCCCTTAGTAGCAGCTCCCCATCATCAATCCGGATCACAAGATGTGACTGTGATATCCACCGGACTAATGCACATCAGCGCATCCTAGTTTATCACCGGAGGGGCCATGACCCCTAACTTCTCCTAGAGATATTCAAAAGAGTCCTTGGGAAGAGGTTTAGTAAAGATATCTGCAATCTGATCCTTGGAGGGAACATACTCCAGCCTGACTTCTTCCTTGTTCACTTGTTCTCTCAAGAAATGAAACTTGATAGATATGTGCTTAGTGTTAGAGTGTAATATCGGATTCTTGGAAATATTAATTGCACTTGAATTATCACAGAAAATTGTGATAGGCTCCGCATATTCAATTTTAATATCTCTTAGCATCTGCTTCATCCATAGGATTTGAGTGCAACTACTTGTTGCTGCAATGTATTCTGCTTCAGTTGTAGACAGAGATATTGCATCTTGTTTCTTGCTTAGCCAAGAAACCAATCTCTTCCCCAAAAAGAATGCTCCACCACTGGTGCTCTTTCGATCATCTACATCTCCTTCCCAATCTGCATCTGTGTAAGCATGAAGAGAGAAATCTGGATCTCTAGGGTACCATAGACCATACTCAACTATTCCTTTCAAGTACCTAAAAATTCTTTTGATTGCCATAGCATGAGATTCTCTAGGATCAGCCTGGAATCTTGCCACAAGACCAACAGCCTGCATTATATCTGGGCTGGTCTGAGTGAGATACAACAATCCACCAATCATTGATCTATACATTGTCTGATCTGCCTTTGGAGAGTCATCATCTTTGCTCAACTTACATCCAGTTGCCATGGGAGTGTTCATTGGTTTTGAATCTTCCATACCAAATTTCCTTAACAATTCTTTCACATATTTGGTCTGAGAAATGAAGATTCCTTTCTTTGTTTGAGTAATTTACAGACCCAAGAAGAAATTCATTTCACCAAGCATAGACATTTCAAACTCACATTTCATCTGATTTGCAAAAGTTTTGCACATACTATCTCTTCCTCCAAAAATGATATCATCTACAAACACTTCAACAATCAAAATGTTTTCATGATCAATTTTGAAATATAAGTTACTGTCAGCAGTACCTTTGCTGAATCCGATCTGCACAAGATGCTTATCCAACCTTTCATACCATGCTCTTGGAGCTTGTTTTAATCCATACAATGCTTTCTTTAACTTACAGACCATATCATCATTGTCAGATAATTGAAATCCATCCGGTTGTTCAATGTAAACTTCTTCTTCCAGATCACCATTTAGGAAGGCAGACTTGACATCCATCTGATATACCTTGAGGTCTTTGAAGGTAGCAAATGCAAGAAATAATCTGACTGCTTCAATTCTTGCCACAGGAGCAAAGGTCTCTTCATAATCAATTCCTTCTATTTGGGAGTAGCCTTTGCAGACCAATCTAGCTTTGTTTCTGATAACTTTACCAGCTTCATTTAATTTGTTCCGGAAGACCCATTTGGTTCCAATCACATTCCTGTCTCTAGGTCTGGGAACAAGATCCCAAGTATGATTTTTCTCAATTTGCATTAATTCATCTTTCATTGCTTTAGTCCAGTTTTCATCATTGCAGGCTTCATTTACTGTTTTAGGTTCAATCTTTGAAATCAGACAACATTCATCCTGATTTTGAGCAATATTCCTTCTAGTTTGCACACCTTTGCTTCTGTCACCTATGATCTGATCTTCAGAGTGGTTTAGTGTCACATACCTTGGAATTTTGGGAGTATCCTGCACTGCTGCTTCTTGATCAGGCTCATTCAAACCTATCTCTTCTTCCTGATTTACCGGATCAGGCTGATTCTGTCTTACCGGAGAGGATTGAGTTCCTTGAACACTGTCTTGGTCATCTTCATCGGATTCATAAAATCTTGAGGGCTTCTCAATTCCTTCATCAACTTTCACATTAGTGCTTTCTATCATCTTCCTCAGTCTTTATTGTAACACCGATATGCTTTGCTTTGAGTGGAGTAGCCCAAGAAAATTCCTTCATCACTTCTAGCATCAAACTTTCCTAGATCTTCATCTCTTTTGATATAACACTTGCTACCAAATACTCTGAAATATTTCACAGTGGGAGTGATGCCAAACCAGAGTTCGTAGGGGGTCTTACCGGTATTGTTTCTGATTTGAACTTGATTTAGAGTGTAGACTGCAGTGCTGATAGCTTCTTTCCAGAACATCTGAGGAACATTTGCTTCCAACAACATTGTCCTGGCAACTTCCTGGATGGTCTGGTTCTTTCTTTCAACTACTCCATTCTGCTGTGGAGTCCTAGGAGTAGACAATTGTCTCCTTATACCCTGCTTCTCACAATAGTCAATGAACTCTCCAGATGTAAATTCACCACCTCTATCAGACCTTAGACATTTTAGTTTCAATCCGGTTTGATTCTCTACCAAAGCTTTGAAGATTTTGAACTTCTCAAATGCTTCTAATTTTTCTTTTAGAAAGGTAACCCACATCATCCGAGAATGATCATCAATTAACAACATGAAATATCTATCACCTTGCAGACTCTTGATTCTTGTCGGACCACAGAGATCAGTATGTACTAATTCCAACAATCCGGTAGAAGACTGATCTTTGCTTTTGAAAGAGACTCTACCTTGTTTACCTAGCTGACATTCTTTGCACAAACTATTTGTAGGTTTCATCAATTTTGGAAGATCTCTTACAGCCTGAGTATTGCTTATCTTGATGATGTTATCAAAATTTACATGACACATTCTTCTATGCCATAACCAACTCTAATCAATTTGAACAAACAAACAACTTTTATTTGAACCAACCAGATGAAAGATATTACCTTTTGTCTGAGTACCGGATGCAATTTTAGTTCTGGAGCTTGTAAAGATTCTGCATTTTCCATTCTTAAACCGTAGATCATAGCCTTTGTCTACTAACTGACCAACACTGAGAAGATTCTGCTTCAATCCTTCAACATATAGTACATTACCTGTTTTGCTCTTTCCATCAAAGGAAATAGTTCCCCTGCCTCTGATTCTGCCAGCAGAATTGTCACCAAACTTTACCATTCCTCCTTCATACCTTTCCAAATTCAAGAACTTATTCTTGTCACCAGTCATATGGTGAGAACATCCACTGTCAATAACCCAATCATCCTTTTCTTCCACTTGAGCAGCCAAATCTTTTTCAACAACTTTGTGATTGACAGATTCAGAGAGTATTGAATCTTCTTCCTTGATGGCAATAAACACCCACTCATTTCCGGATTTGCTTCCTAGTTCTGATTCATCATCTATTACTCCCTCATTGTCATCTTCTTCATGAACATAATAGCAATTCTTTTGAAACCTTTGTCTGTTAGTATTAGACCTTGCAGATCTTTCCAGACATCTTGAAGCAAAATGACCAATCTTATTGCAGTTGAAGCACTTAAAGGGTAGTTTTCCTTCATACTTACCGGATCCTCTTGGTAGTCTTTTTGCAATGAGGGCTTCAAGTTGAGCTATTTCTGCTTCTTCTTCTTCCATGTCTCTTCTTGCTTGATCATACCATGTCATCTTCCTTGAAGAGTTTTCTCCCGGATCAATTCTCTGTTTGCCTTTCACATAGGTACTGGCTTTGAAAGCAGATTCAGTCTTAGGAGGATCATCTCCAAACTCGGTCATTTCAAATGCAGCTAGCTTGCCAGCCAATTGTTCTCTTGTGATAGTTGTGTGGGCTCTGAATTCATCAATTGCAGCAACCTTGATTTTGTAGGCAGCAGGAAGGGATCTAAGGATTTTGCAAACGATCTCATTTTCATCCAGAGTTCCACCAGCATTTCTAATTCCACACACTAGTTCATTCACTCTTGGCATAAAAGTAGTGATGTTTTCATCATCTCTCATCTTCAATCTTTCGAATTTCCCTTTCAGACTTTGCAACCTTGCACTTTTGACAAACTCATCTCCTTCATACAGAAGTTCCAGTTTAGTCAGGATCTCATATGCAGTTGGTAGGTCAATAACATTTGAGAGATCTAAGTCATTCAATGCGCTTAGAAGAGCTTCCTTGGTCCGCAGATTGTTTTCAGCTTCTGTGATTTCATTCAGAGTTGTCGGACCACCTTGTGGAGGTACATATGGTTTTGAAACCATGGCCAAGTATGCTTTTCCCATACATTCCAGGTGACATTTCATGCGACCCTTCCAGAGAGTAAAATTGGTTCCATCAAACTTCGGACTATCCTTTTTGTATGACGACATCCTAGATCTCCTCAAGCGGTTAAGCTTCTTTCAGAGGAACCTTGCTCTGATACCAATTGTTGATAACTGAGAGGGGGGGGTGAATCAGTTATCCTAATTGTCTCTTATCCTGATCTTACTTATTAATCAAGGCAGCATTGAATTAAACAAACGAACATTATCATGAAATAAGAAACACATGACACAGTATTTTTGACGTGGAAACCCGGTTAAGGGAGAAAACCACGGGGTGATTAACCCAAAGATTATTCTCTGTTAGAAGAATAAGGAATTACAAAATGGCACTTGCCAATTAGGGCTCACTGCCCGAGCACACTGCTCACAAAGAGGCCCACTACCTACAAGGAGACACACTGTCTACAAAGTGATAAAAATCACAGTCTTGAACTGGAGAATGACATCTTTACCATGTCCGAATCAGTTCCATTAAGCTCAGAAACGTCTGCTCTGCCTTCTGCACTTCTCTCTATTACACCACCTTTATCCGCGCAAGTCACACTTCAAAATGAACTCACAAACCTTTATTTATACAAGACATCGACTTAGGAACAATCATCTAAGTCGGCAATCAACCATAAGAATATCCGCAAGATGAATAACACATCTGGTCGGCCACCATAAGAACATTCGCAGGATGAACAACTCATCCGGTTGGCTAATCAGAGCAAAAACTTCATCCGGAAGAATATCTTCAATTCCGGGCTCTACTGTCAATGCGGACCAACAACACAACCTCAAAATGATCCAAGAACCTTCACAAGTCTGCCTGAATGACCAGGTACGTCCGCATTTCCTTTACTTACTGAAATCTCTTATCCTCCTTGTCCGGAACTTCAAGAACACTGTTTGTCGCCACTGTCATAATGCAAGAGGTACTTCCGGACCTCCAAATCATACACAACTTGAGATGGCACATCACAAGGACATCCCAAAGACTCCTTCCAATCCGCAGATTAGGATTATACAGTTCCGGACCTCTCCGGACCTTTTGTGATCCTCTGTCACCTCTGAATACTTGCTGGAACCGGTTCTACACCGACAGCCACAACTCCTTCAGATCTTCATGCGGACCTCTGAAATCTTAACTGAAGCATCTCAAGACCCATATCTACAAACCCTTTAATCCGCATCCTCCAGTTCGCATCCTATACAGTACATTTGCCTTCTTCTCATCACTGTTCTTTACTGTTCCTGACTGAGGCTAATTTTCTCAATATCCTCAGCACACTGCTCATTGAATCCTTCTTGTCAAAGCAATATGAGTATGTTGACATCAATGACAACACTGGTTTACCTCATACTTGCAACACATCTATCTATATTCTGAATCTAAATACATGTATTTTTCCTTTCTGAACCAACATAAATGGAACAAGGCAAAAATATATGTGTGACTGGCAGGTTAGGGGTTGTAGCAGAGGTGTGGCCACGGTTGGAGGTAGTGGAAGTCACGGAGGAGTGGAGGTTGCAATTTAAAGGGAGAATGGACAGTGAGGGGAGGCCACGTGGGGAACGACGAGCGTTGGAGTCTAATGGCACTGTGGTTTAGTGGAGGCAGTAAGTGGTGGGGAGGGGGTTGAAACCCCCACCCACACCCATGGGTGTGGATAGGGGATTCAACCCCCTCCCCACACCCCTAACATTGGTAGCGCAGTGCTAGGACTGTGGTGGGCGCCGACACCCACCACAACCCCTCCTCAAACCCTCACAAAAATACTTACTTTGCTTCTCATGTATTTTGTGATTTAAACTATTGTCAACCATAGTCCGTCAATAATGAGAATCGATCCCTTTACAATCTATTTTTCTGTTTATTTAAATTTCAGTTAAACATTATATATATATATATATATATATATATAACATATATATTCTCAGATTTGTGCTTATAGTGTATGCAAAAACATTCCAGCATATATACATTTTCATATATATATATTTTTAAGTAAACATGCATATACACTTATATATATATATATATTTCAATATATACACAGCAATGATATACAATCTTTGTTTTCTCAGCAATTTATGTATATGTATAGTAAATGGAACAAAACACTAGCAAACTAAAATCTAACAGAAAGTGGAAATGTGTATATGTACTTATATACATGTATATATATACTTCATATATATATGTATAATATTATATATACACTTAAACTAGCTAACCATTTACCCTAATCTTGACTTAACATAGATTATTAACTTGCTGTCTAAACTTAAATAATATAGAAGCTTCTCCGTTTTTTATTTTTTAAACTATTTAGATATATATATATTTTTGAAAGTTCAATATACACAGAATATATTACTTTTTTTTTTAGACAACAATAGGGTAGGAATCTACAGTTTGACATAAATTTTCTAGCAGCTCTTTTATGTTCTATAACAGCAACTAATAATACAACTATCAATATAATAATAGAAACTAATTAAATTTTTCTCTTTCTTTCTTGTATGCAATAACATTTAAATAATAAGATATTGACTCAGGGCAATCTTCAGTGAAGGGGTCTTCAACTGGTTAATAGATGTGACATGTGCTTGAAAGAGGAAGAATCTATCTCTCATCTTGTCTTGCACTGTGAATTCGTGACTGATATTTGGAGCAAAGTCTTTTTGAATTTTGGCTTACAATGGGTTTGCAATAAGGAAATAAGAGAACCCATTTTTAATTGGATCCCTCCTCTATCCCATTCTTGGTTAGTGGAACTATCAACTCAAACTATTCCTTTTGTTGCATAGTTCCTTTGGAAGGAAAGAAATAATAGAATTTGGAGAGAAACTGCTAGGAGTCCTTCATAGGTTTTCTATTCTTTATCTAAGGCCCTCTTGGAAAGTGTTTCTAATTCTAGCATCAAAACTGCTGATAAACCTCTTACTTAGCATGAGATTCTTGTGCCTTCCAACTGGGGGATTATGAATCAAATTCTTGGATTTGATGATTCCATATGCCTTAAAAGGTTAAATACTATTTGGACTCCCCCAGACCCAGGGTGGCTTAAACTAAATTTTGATGGTGCTGCTAAGTCAAATGGCAAGGCTAGTGGAGGAGGAGTTATAAGGAATGATAGAGGAGATTTAATTGTTGCTTATACTGGAGGAATTGGGAACCAGACCAATAACTTGGTTGAAGCTTCAACTCTTTTATGGGGTCTCAAGTTGGCTATATCTTTGGGAATTTGCCAACTTCATGTTCAGGGTGACTCCAAAATTATTATTGATGTTGTCACTAAAGCTTCAAAGTGTGGATGGCAACTTAGAGACATTGTGTCTGATATTCAAACTCTTATACAGGTCATTCCTGTCATTTCCTTCTCTCATATTTATAGAGAAGGGAACACTATTGCTGACGGCCTGGCAAATTTTAGACAGCAATTTCAAAACTAGTGTTGTTGGTGCCAACTTCATAATATCCCATGTCAGTTTGGGGATATCATTCAAAAAGAGCAAGCAACCATATGATGATGACACTGTTCATAACTAAGAGGGGGGTGAATCAGTTATCCTAATTATTTCTTCTATCTAAACTTTCTTTTTAATCAATGCAACATTAATTCAAATAAGTAAACATTATCATGAAATGGAAAAACACATGACACGGTATTTTTTACGTGGAAACCCTATTAAGGGAGAAAACCACGGAGTGATTAACCCAAAGATTATTCTCTGTTAGAAGAATAAGGAAATACAAAATGGCACTTGCCAATTAGGGCTCACTACTCGAGCACACAGCTCACAAAGGAGGTACACTACCTACAAGGAGACATACTGTCTACAAAAGAATGTTATACAATACTTGAACTGATTGGAAGCATCCACATATGCTGGAGTTCAGTTTTGGTTAGGCTCAGTACACTGATCTGCTACACTTCATCTTTCCTCTTCTCTTATGTTGCTTTCCTTTCACATACCGGACCTTCCTTACTGCTTCTGCTCTGCTCTGCTTTTCTTCGCATATCACATATCACCACAACACCTCTTACAACTAAATCCATCCTATATATATATATATATATATCCGCACAAGTGATTTCATTATCTTTCTAGTCGGCACCCAGAACAGTCAATCTTCTCACAAACTCTGTTCTATCAGCTGAATCCTTACATATCAAGTAATGCAGATCAAGTATATGCTTGTAGAAATCATTAATCATGTCATCCAAACATGATTCATGCCTTCATAACCTTTACCACCATCAGTAACACATCCAAAAAGTAGTCTAATGTTATGTCAGTCAGTTCTTTCTTTGTTCACACTATTTCTCAGGAACCCGGTACTCAAGTATTCATATCTTTTACCTCATCTATCACCGGAGGCTAAAACCTTGGAATCTATCACTCAAGGTAGTACTATTTACTTCCCCAAATCCACACTTCACCAAGATGCTTCCTCTGAGAGATCCAGACCTGTCTATCGGACCTTGCCACATGCTCTGTTCTTGTTTACCGAACCACAACATTCTTCACTCTGACTTCCAGGAGAGACACACCATGTCCTGCAAATGTGTGAGATAAACTTTGTTGCCATCAATGACAACAATAATGGATCCATATAGTGTCTCTTGCCAACAATCTCCCTCTTTGGTATTGATGGCAACACTTAGTAAAAAATGACTAAGTGTTTACACTATGCTCCCCCTTGGCTGATGCTCTGTCTTTATATACATTTTCCGGAGCTCCCTCTTAATTGGATTCCTCATTTTTCACTGTTCCTCACTCCCCCTTTGACATCAATGGCAAAGGGTAGGGTCCGGACACCAAAATTTTCAAAAATTTTACTATACTTAGCCACATAAGTATATACATATGGCATACTTACATATACTTAAGTATGTCTGTAAAAGTTGTCTTCAACTGTACAACTTCTGTTGCCCAACTCTGCTTCATCCTGTCCAAAATTGAGATATGCCCACTCAACAGGAATGCAAACACATCTGCCCTTTTTAGATCTATCGGATCATTTGTCTGGGCTGTGATTTGAGCTTCTGTTATGGCCTCATGCATGGCCTCTAGCTTATGGACAATTAACCCCCTGAGCTCACTCAACCTGCTTATTCTATTTTTCCTTTCCTTCTCCAATTTCTTGATTTCACTCAAGACTACAATAGTCTGACATTCTTGATTTGTTATAGAGGAAGAAAGAGGATCAAAACTTTGAGACAAGCTTAGTAGTGTGTCCTCTTGCTCTTTTATTTTCTTCTCAATATCCACTGTTACCTTGGACCAGGAGATACAAAATTTGCATATTTCACTGCCATCCTTAAGAGCATTTTCTAAGCTCTTTATCCCAATGTTCATGTTTCTTCTATCATTAATGATCAAACCCTGTACCTCAGAGAACCTTTTATCCAAAAACTCCTTCCGGACCTTTTCTTCAGCTGATTTTTCTAGAGAATCAAAATGTGTACTAACACTGCTGACTAAGGTTTTGAGATTACCGGAAGAGGAGGCTATGGGATCCTTCTAAAAAGATGGCATGATCTTTTCCAGTACTCTGGATGCTACCTCCATAAGCTCACAGTCTTCCATGTGAGATTTCAGTAGTTTCTCTTTGACATTCTCATTTGCAAGTGAGGCTATTTTCATTGTTTGCACCGATGACAAAGATTCAAAATCTAATGGTCCTTTTAGTAGGTCCGGTTCATCAATTTCTATAGTGGCTTTTGTCAAGAATTCCTGAACAGTTTGTGCAGTGTCTCTTGCCGGAGACAGATGTTTCTTCTCTTATGCAATCTTGGAGCTATCCTTTTGAGTTTTCTCTCCTTCTGCAAGCTTAACACTGTCATCTTCTTTTTCTTTTACCTCAGCTTCTTTCTCCTATGATTTTTCTTCTCCTTTAGATCCAGAGACTGTAGGGGAAACCGGAGGAGAAATGTTAGTCTGTTCGGGGCCCACCTCTTCTGACATTTTCTCAAGAGTTTCTTCTACAACATTTGTACTGGAGGGGTCAGTACCCAAGTCCTCTATGATAGGAAGATTAAATCTTTTGAAGGTTTTCTGGGGAATCTCTTCAGTGTCCTTGGCTACCTTGTTGGTCTCACCAAGCATAAGCTGATTCATCCTTGCAGTCTTTGAATACCATGTTCATTGTCTTAGGATCAATTGAAGGATATAGCTAAATAGCTATCTATTCCCTGATCTCAAGGTCTTTTGCCATGGCATTGGTCTTTCTCGTTTCCAACTCCTTCTCTAGACTCTTAGGGATTAGAGAGATAATTTCAATAAAAGCTTTATTGTAAATGTTCAGATACCTGATTGTAGCTTTTTGCAGGATCTTTTGGTTAGCCTCATTATAATCATCATACAATTTGGCCATTGGTTGAAGGTTTCCATGCACAGTGACTGATTTGATTACACTTTCTAGAGACAGGGTGGGCTTTTCAACAAATTCTTCTACCATTTCTTCCTTGTCTTGGCCTGTGGAGGGCTTACCGGATCCTTTCTTCTCCTGCTTCTTTATTTCGTTTACCCCCTCATCTGATTCAATTTCTTCTTCATTTTTTTGACTTGCATAAGCCCTTGTGGCTTTTGTCTTGGATCTTTTCTCTCTTTTACTGGATGCCTGGACTTCCGGTTTTGAGCTTTTGGCTGTGATAGGTGCTGGTCTCTTCGAAGATCTGGTCCGGGTGGAAGTTTCTACCGGAGCACTTTTCTTGCTTCCTTTTTCTGCCTCTTTCTTCTCTTCATCAGCTTTTTGTCTCTTTTCCCTGTTGGCATCAAGTGCCTCCTTTGAGATCCCAAGGCCTTGTGCAATATGTTCTACTTCTTTTCTCACCTTCCTTTTCATCTCTGGTTCTCTGAGTTCCACATGGATCTTTACACTCAGCTCCTCAAAGGTTCTGAACCTCTCTGCCTCTGGATCTTTAGGCTAGCTTAGCATGTGTTGAACATGCAGCTCCACAATCTGTTCATCAGCTTCATACCCCATGGGCATGATCCAGATTGTCCTTGGCTCTACTGCCTCCATTAGGCATTAGTCAGTGTCTACCATGAAGCACACTATATCCTTGTATTTCTCAGCCACTGATTTAGGGATTCTTTCTCTAATTTGCATTATATTCTAAAATTGTTTAAAGTAACCCCACAGAGCTGTATTCCTTGCCTTTGCATCCCCAAGATCATGTAAGTAATCCCTGATTTGAATTGCTACAGGTTTGTCATTTTGCCATGCCCATCCATTTGATCCAGGTAGCTCATTCATGAAGTAGAAAAATAAACATGTATCAGTCCACCATATTTAAAAGAGTTTTTCTTGTCCTTTTTGATCTTTTGTATGTTTTCCATTAGTTGGCTTAACAGAAGTTCATAGAGATCATAATCTACATTCTTTCTCAGCATCTCATAGGCTATGTATACTGCAGTTCCAGATACTGAATTCTCCCTACTGGAATGATATATCTTGTATCCTATTATCATAGATGCATACTTGATATCTGGGTTAGTAATATCTTTAATGGTCATTGCCCTTTTATCAAATTTTGATCCAGTGGCCTCAGTTACAATGTTGTTTTTGATAGATTTGAGGATAGGTATTCCTTCGGAGGAGTGTAAACCAGTTACTGCCCTAATTGCTTCCTTGGTGATTTTGCAAGGTCTGTACAGCCATAGAAAGTTGTCATGTACCCTACTCAATACATACCGGACCCATTCATCTTCTTCAAAGCAAGGGAAATGAATGAACTGATCAAAGTGTTTTTCCCGGATGCTCTTATACCAAGGTTTGATCTCAAAAGAATCATCTATTAACTGCTTCTGGTATAAGTCTCTTAGTTTGAATTCCCCAAACTCTTTAATGTTTGCATGTATATAAACCCTAATATCTTCAGTGTGCAAAATGCCGTGCGGAACACTGGAAAATGCACCTAGGGGGTCTACCTCCAAGGATTTGTATGGATGCTTCTTAAATGTAGGGTGAGGTCTATCAGAAATCTTTACAATATTCAGAGTACCCATTATCAAGAGATTTGCAGTGAGATATTTGAAAACAGAAAATACCTTATGTGCCTATCGGTTTCACAGAGTAGGTTGAATTGATCTCTGGAAGTAATGACTTCTGCAAGTGATCTTTGATGAACTTGAGGAATTTCATTGCAGAGCTCTGCTTTTCATTTCTTCTTGAGTGCAGAATGAATGACTAATGAAAAACCCTTATATTGCTCCGTGAGCCCTAATATCATATTGCAATAAATGCTTGACCTACATTATTCCAGTTTGCCTAGTTTTCCTTGTTCAAGGAGGAAGAAACTCATCCGGATCATTATGATTCAATTGTGATCAATGTTAGTGATGAATCATCATATCCACTTGTCCTTTAGATCATCTTATGTATCCGCAGATCAAGCTGTATCAATTTGGATTCATACTGGGCCAATCTTGTGAGAAACCTATTTTACCGGAAGACTTGCTTAACTGGACAAATTCTGAAGGATTTAAATTTTTTAAATTTTCTTGCGGATCTCTCAGATCTTTACCTGACCTTCTTTACATATTTCTCTAGAAACCCTTTGATCCACAGCTTCTCATGTGCCAATTTCAGGCACCACTTAACTGGCTGGGGGAACAAGGTTTTCTTTGTGTCTCCCCCTGAGCTAGAGCTCACCTTTTAGTTTCCAGAAGGAATATCAGCACCAGAGTCTAGTGTAGATCCAACCTCTACATTCTCTAAACTTTTCTTCACCCAAATCTTGTTCATCTCATTCCTAACTTCATCTGCATTCACCTTTTGTTTACCCTTATCTTGATTCTGATTATGATATACCGGACCTCTTTTCTCCTAATTCTTACTTCTACAGAATTTTGCATTATGACCAGACCTATTATAGATTTGGCAAACAACATTTCTTTGCATATTTGACTAATATCCTCTTGATCTACATTGATTAGCCATATGACCTACTCTATTGCATGCAAAGCATCTACCATTGAATGATTTGTTCATTTGCATATTTCTGCATTCATGAGACTTGTGACCATACCTTTTGCAGTTAAAACATTGTCCAGAGAAGGATGAATTAGACTGATTCATTCTCTTTCTGCACTGATTAGTTTTGTGACCAAAGTGATTACAGTTGTGGCAGTATCCATTGAAGGATGGATATCTTTGAGCATTGGGCTGTCTTACCGGAGGTCTTCTAGGCCTGTTCCTTGAATTTTTTGATCCAAAATTCTTCTGACCGGATCCGGAGCTTTCTCCTTTCTCATATCCCAAACCACATTTGTCATCTACCTTCTTTTGACTTCCAAGAAGAACTTCAAGTTGAGCAGAACTTATCTTAAATTTTTCTTTATACTCATTTGCTGTTTGAAGATCCCTTTTGAGAGAGATAATTTAATCCTCAAGTTTATCTTCATTATCTCTAGCATCTTCAAGATCAGATTCAAGATGTCTGATAATTCTATCCATCTGGTGGCAATCTTCTGATTTCTCTTTGAGAGATTGTCTTAGATTGTCTTTAGTTTTTCTTTTCTCTTCAATCTCTTGAGTAAACTTAATAACTCTTGATTCTATTTCATGTCTTACCATAATGACTTCTTTTGATAACTTTTCACATAACTTGGTTTTCTCAGTCAGCTCTTCATTTGCATTAATTTCTTCACCTTGTCTTGCCAATTGCTGAAGCAGCTCCTTTTTCTTTTTCATAGAGAGACTTAATTAATCTTTTAGTTCTCTCATGAAATCATCAGTCTGTTTGAGTCTTTCCTTTAATTCATTGACTTTAGAATTTGACTATTCAAGATCATCAAGGGCAGTCTTGAGTTGCTCTCTTAAACCATATACATCCATTTGGGCTCCTAGATCTTCCTCAAGCTATTAGGCTCTGTTAGGAGGAACTTGGCTCTGATACCAATTGTTGATAACTGAGAGAGGGGGTGAATCAGTTATCCTAATTATTTCTTCTATCTGAACTTTCTTTTTAATCAATTCAACATTAATTCAAATAAGCAAACATTATCATGAAATAGAAGAACACATGACACAGTATTTTTGACGTGGAAACCCTGTTAAGGGAGAAAACCATGGGGTGATTAACCCAAAGATTATTCTCTGTTAGAAGAATAAGGAAATACAAAATGGCACTTGCCAATTAGGGCTCACTGCCTGAGCACACTGCTCACAAAGGAGGCACACTGCCTACAAGGAGACACACTGTCTACAAAAGAATGTTATACAATACTTGAACTGATTGGAAGCATCCACATATGCTTGAGTTCAGTTCCGGTTAGGCTCAGTACACTGATCTATTGCACTTAATCTTTCCTCTTCTCTTATGTTGCTTTCCTTTCACATACCAGACCTTCCTTACTACTTCTGCTCTGTTCTACTTTTCTTCGCATATCACATATCACCACAACACCTCTTACAACTAAATCCATCCTATATATATATCCGCATAAGTGATTTCATTATCTTTCTAGTCGGCACCCGGAACAGTCAAACAAACTCTGTTCTATCGGCTGAATTCTTACATATCAAGTAATGCAGATCAAGTATATGCTTGTAGAAATCATTACTCATGTCGGCCAAACATGACTCATGCCTTCATAACCTTTACCACCATCAGTAACACATCCAAAAAGTAGTCTGATGTTCTGTCAGTTAGTTCTTTCTCTGTTCACACTGTTTCTCAGGAACCCGGTACTCAAGTATTCATATCTTTTACCTCATCTATCACCGGAGGCTAAAACCTTGGAATCTATCACTCAAGGTAGTACTATTTACTTCCCCAAATCTGTACTTCACCAAGATGCTTCCTCTGAGAGATCCGGACCTGTCTGTCAGACCTTGCCACATGCTCTGTTCTTGTTTACCGGACCACAACATTCTTCACTCTGACTTTCGGTAGAGACACACCATGTCCTGCGGATGTGTGGGATGAACTTTGTTGCCATCAATGACAACAATCATGGGTCCATATAGTGTCTCTTGCCAACAGACACATCACTTCACTTGTCTTACCTATGTGGCTTGTCTTTTAACAAAGGTCATGTTGATTAGACACTTTGTTGGTGATTGGAGTGAGTTTAGACAGCTTTGCACGCGTGTGAAGGACGGGCAGTTAATGAGGAAATATTGCATAAGGACTTTGGGATATTGGTGTAATGATTTCCCTATTTCTGCTCATATTTACATTATTGCCTTTTTCATTATTATACATTGCTCTGTGATCGATGTCTCTCGAATTCTTCAAAATATTGTTAGGAGCCTTTGGCACGGAGATTCTGCTACTTCCTTCTCTGAGTTCTTTGGAATTTACTGGTATTTCATTATGGGAGGAGACAAGATCATAACTGAACCTAATAAGTATGGGGAATTTAAAGATAATGCCTTGGTCTGGCTTTATTGCAAAGAAGGTGGTATCACTCTATTCCTTGAGTGTTTCAATGGGCATGCTGAAAATTTGTCCATTCAATTTACTCAGTCATGGGAAAATTGTAAGGTTCAAATTGGGAATATCAATTTTGAGGTTTCAGAGAATGAAATTGCTATGGCTATGGGTTTATCTGCTAAGCGTATGAAGATGCGAAAGAAGTCTAGGGTTTCAGATGCCCAGAACCAGAAACTGTTCCTTGGTGAAGGCGAGGAGTTGGTGCCCTATCAGGGAGGTTTTGAGAGAACCAGACTTCCTAAATTGTGAGCAGACATGTGCTATATGGTGATGAAGTACTTCACTCTAGAGGATCTTTTCACCAGGTTCTATTACTATCATCTTCCTTTGTTAAACCACTTCAGAAGGAATGCTACTATTAGTTTCCCTTTCTATCTTCTCTCATCTCTTGAGTACTCTGTTCAACATGTTAAGAAGACTTTGCTTAAAAATCCTAATGAAAAGCCTATGCCCCTCAATCAAGGGCTTATCCATAGGTTATACCAGTTTCACTTGGCTATGTCCCCTCCTTCTTCTATTCAACCCTCTGGTCTTGAACTCTTTGTTGATACCCCTACCGCCTCTATGAAAACTAGTCATACTACTCCTAAGTTGTTTCTTGAAGGTGCTCCTTCTGTTACTCCTAAATTTTCTATTGTCAAAAATGTTCAAAACCCTCTTACCAAATCCAAGTTGAAATCTGAAAAATGTCTCTCTGATGCTGTTGTGGAAGCTAACCTTTTGAAAGAGGACATTGGGGATTCTAGGCCCCATAATGAACAGAAACTGGTCAGGGAGGGACCTTCAAGAAATTTGAAAAAAGTCAAACTAGAAGGTAAAGTTGTTTTTGTTAGGTGTTCTGGTCATATTACTGGCAAACCAGCTCCTAAGTTGAAGCTGATTGATTATTCTGAAAGCAATTATGAAGCCTCTACTTAAGAGGGGGAGGATAAGTCCAAGAGTGATGATATTCAAGAGATTACTATTCAAGATTTGGGTGGTGTTTAGGAGATTTATGGGCAAGAAATACCTGTAGAGACCTTTGATACTGAGGGTAATAAAGGGTTTGAAATTTTGCTCCCATTGGTGACTATATTGATGTGGCCTAAGCTAGTACTACTTGTTAGACTAAGGGCAGACAACTGAGAGGGGGGTGAATCAGTTGTCCAAAACTTTCTTCCAATTAAACACTTAAATCCACTTTGTAATTTAGTAGCATAATGATAAATCAATCATGGAAACATAATGCATTAAATCAAGAGTAGAAACATATTAACACACACGACACCAAGAGTTTGACGTGGAAAACCCAGTTAAGGGAAAAACCATGGGGTGATTAACCCAAGATTGTATTGTATGTTAGAAGAATAGAAAGAACAAAATGGCACATGCCAATTAGGGCTCACTGCCCAAGCACACTGCTCACAACAGGCTCACTACCTACAAGAGACACATTATCTAAAAAATGATAAGTATCACATACTTGAACTAGAGAATGCATCTTCACCATGCTTGAATCAATTCCATTTAAGCCCAATACTTTTGCTCTGCCTTTCGCTTTCTCCTCGCTAGGTACCACACACTCATCTCCATACAACACACTTTGAAAAGACTTTGCAACTCCATATATATACAAGACATCGACTTAGGAATAATCATCTAAGTCGGTAAACATCTTCAAGAACATCCGCAAGATGTGTAACTCATCCAGTCGGCCAGTCTCAAAAAGAACACCATCATCTGGAAGTTATTCTTCAATTACAAGATCTAACTCCGATGCGGACCACTAACATGAACTGGACACAATCCAAAGACCTCCACAAGAATTCTTGAATCACCAAGAACATCCACACTTCATCTACTTACTGAAATCCTTCTCTCCTTCATCCAGAACCTTAAGAACATAGTCTGTCATCACTGTCACAAAGGAATAGATGCTTGCGGACCTTCAAACCATGAACCAATCGAGTTGACACTTCACAAAGACTTCCTCAACACTCCCTCAAATCCGCAGAATAGGATATTGCATTTCTAGATCCCACTAAACCTATCTATGTCACTCTGTCACCTCTGAATACCTGCCAGAACCGGTTTTACTTGAGCAACCACAACTTCTTTAGATCTTCATGCGGACCTCTGAAATATTTACTGGATCATCTTAAGACACATATCTACAAACCCTTTGGACCGCATCTTCTGATCCTCATCCTATCTTGGACTTTTGCCTTACTGTCTTCACTATTCTTCACTATTCCCGATATGACCAATTTTCTCAATATCCTCAGCAAACAGATCATCCAATCCTTATCATTAATGCAATAGGAGTATGTTGACATCAATGACAACACCGGTTAGGCCCATACTTGCAACAATCTCCCCCTTTGTCATTGATGGCAACATATGATGTGAAAAACTATTTTGACCATTAGGACAAGAACTTCTCCTTACTATCACAACTTCCCCTATCAACAACAAGCATTCACATGTCTTCTCTTCCTTTCCTACTCCCCCTTTGATTAGCAACTACTTGTTTTTGACATGTCTTCTCTCCCCCTTTGACATCAATGGTAAAAGGCACATACTTGCAACTCCACCACTTCAGACTCATACCAACTGCTCCCCCTGAGTAGCAGCTTCCCATTATCAATCCAGACCACAAGATATGACTGTGATATTCACCGGACTGATGCACATCAGTGCACCTTAGTTCATCACTAGAGGGGCAATAACCCCTAACTTCTCCCTGAGATACTCAAAAGAGTCCTTAGGTAGAGGTTTAGTAAAGATATCTACAATCTAATCCTTGGAAGGCACAAACTCCAAACTGACTTCATTCTTGTTCACTTGCTCTCTCAAAAAGTGAAATTTGATGGATATATGTTTAGTCTTTGAATGCAACACTGAATTTTTAGATATATTTATTGCACTTGAATTATCACAGAAGATTGTGATAGGATCCTTATACTCCACTCTTATGTCTCTTAGCATTTTCTTCATCCAAAAAACTTGAGTGCAACTACCTACTACTACAATATATTCTTCTTCTGCAGTGGACAGAGATATTGCCTCTTATTTCTTGCTCAGCCAAGAAACCAATCTCTTCCCCAAAAAGAATGCTCCACCATTGGGACTCTTCCATTCATCCACATCTCCTGCCCAATCCACATCTATATATGCATGAAGAGAGAAATCATGATCTCTGGGATACCACAATCCATACACAACTGTTCCTTTTACATATCTAAAAATCCTCTTGATTGCCATGACATGAGATTCTCTAGGATCAGCTTGAAATCTAGCAACAAGACCCACAACATTCATAATGTCAGGTCTAGTTTGAGTGAGATATAACAATCCTCCAATCATTGATCTATACTTTTTATGATCAGCCTTAGGAGAGTCATCATCTTTGCCCAATTTACACCCGGTTGCCATGGGAGTATTCATTGGTTTTGTGTCTTCCATCCCAAATTTCTTCAACAATTCTTTCACATATTTGGTCTGAGAAATGAAGATTCCTTTCTTTGTTTGAGTGATTTGTAGACCCAAGAAGAAATTCATTTCCCCAAGCATGGACATCTCAAATTCACTTTTCATTTGATTTGCAAAAGTTTTACACATACTATCTCTTCCTCCAAAAATGATATCAACAACAAACACTTCAACAATCAAGATGTTTTCATGATCAATTTGAAATACAAATTATTGTCAGTAGTACCTTTGTTGAAACCAATCTTCAAAAGATGCTTATCCAATCTTTCATACCATGCTCTTGGAGCTTGCTTGAGTCCATACACTGCTTTCTTCAACTTGCAAACCATATCACCATGATCAAACAATTGAAATCCATCTGGTTGCTCAATGTACACTTCTTCTTCCAAGTCACCATTCAGGAAGTTAGACTTGACATCCATCTAATACACTTTAAAACCTTTGAAGGTAGCAAAAGCAAGAAATAATCTAACTGCTTCAATTCTTGCCACCGGAGCAAAAGTTTCTTCAAAATCAACTCCTTCTATTTGAGAGTAACCCTTACAGACCAATCTGGCTTTATTTCTGATTACTTCACCAACTTCATTCAGTTTGTTCCAGAAAACCCATTTGGTTCCAATCAAATTCTTGTTTCTAGGTCTGGGAACAAGCTCCCAAGTGTGATTTTTCTCAATTTGCATCAGCTCTTCCTCCATTGCTTTAGTCTAGTTTTCATCATTGCAAGCTTCATTCACTGTCTTAGGTTCAATCTTTGAAATCAGACAATATTCATCTAAATCTTGAGCAATCTTCCTGCTTGTTTGTACACCTTTTCTTTTATCACCTATGATCTGATCTTCAGAGTGGTTTAGTCTTACATACTTGGGAACTTTGGGAGTTTCTTGCACTTCTAATTCTTGATCAGGCTCATTATAACTCATCTCTTCTTCCTAACTACTAGATCAGTTTGAGTCTGAATTACAGAAGGAACTTGGGCTCCTTGAATTAGAACACCATTCTGATCATCTTCATCATATTCATAAAACTTTGAGGGTTTTTCAATTCCTTCATCAACCTTCACATTTGTACTTTCTATAATATTTCTCAGTCTCTTGTTATAACACCGGTATGCTTTTCTTTGAGTAGAGTAACCCAAGAATATTTCTTCATCACTTCTAGCATCAAACTTGTCTAGATCTTCATCTCTCTTGATGTAACATTTGCTACCAAAGACTCTGAAATACCTCATAGTAGGAGTGATGCCAAACGAAAGTTCATAAGGAGTCTTATCGGTATTGCTTCTGATTTGAACTCGATTGAGAGTATAGACTACAGTGCTGATAGCTTCTCTCCAATAGATTTGAGGAACATTTACTTCCATCATCATTGTCCTAGATGCTTCCTAGATGGTCCAATTTTTTCTCTCAACTACTCCATTCTGCTGTGGAGTCCTAAGAGCAGACAATTGTCTCTTTATTCCATGTTTCTCATAGAATTCTATGAATTCACCAGATGTGAATTCTCCACCTCTATCAGACCTTAGACATTTCAAATTTAATCTGGTTTCATTCTCTACCATAACCTTGAATATTTTGAATTTCTCAAGAGCTTCTAGTTTCTCTTTTAGAAAAGTTACCCACATCATGTTGATAACTAAGAGGGGGGGGGTGAATCAGTTATCCTAATTATTTCTTCTTCTGAACTTTCTTATTAATCAATGCAGCATTGAATCAAACAAACAAACATTACCATGAAATGAAAAACACATGACACAGTATTTTTGACGTGGAAACCCTGTTAAGGGAGAAAACCACGGGGTGATTAACCCAAAGATTATTCTCTGTTAGAAGAATAAGGAATTACAAAATGGCACTTGCCAATTAGGGCTCACTGCCCAAGCACACTGCTCACAAAGAGGCCCACTGCCTACAAGGAGACACACTGTCTACAAAGTGATAAGAATCACAGTCTTGAACTGATTGGAAGCATCTACATATGCTGAAGTTCAGTTCCGGTTAGGCTCAGTATACTGATCTGCTGCACTTCATCTTTCCTCTGTTCCTTATTCTGCTATCTTTTCACATACCGGATCTTTCTTACTACTTCTGCTCTGCTCTATATTTATTCGCATACTCCTTCACACCATCACACCTTTCACAACTAAATCCATCCTCTATATATATCTGCACAAGTAATTTCATCACCTTTCTAGTCGGCATCCGGAACAGTCTAGTTTCTTACAAACTCTGTTCTGTCGGCTGAATCCTTGCTCACCAAGCAATGCGGATCAAGCATATACTTGTAGATATCATTAATCATGTCGGCCAAACATGATTCATGCCTTCACAACCTTTACCATCAACAGTAACACATCTGGAAAATAGTCTGATACTCTGTCAGTCAGTTCTTCCTCTGTTCACACTGTCTCTCAGGAATTCGGTACTCAACTATTCATATCTTTTTCTTTGTTCATCACCGGAGGCTAAATCCTTGGAATATACTACTCAAGGTAGTCCTCTTGACTTCCCCAAATCCGCACTGCACCAAGACACTTCCTCTGAGAGATCTGGACCAATCTGTCGGACCTTGCCACATGCTCTGTTCTTGTTCACCGGACCACAACAGTTCTTCATCCTGTCTTCCGGTAGAGGCACACCATGACTTGCGGATATGTGGGATGACCTTTGTTGCCATCAATGACAACAACCATGAATCCATATAGTGTCTCTTGCCAACAATCTCCCCCTTTGGCATTGATGGCAACACTTAGTGGAAAATGACTAAGTGTTTACACTATGCTCCCCCTTGGCTGATGCTCTATCTTTATATACAATTTCTGGAACTCCCCCTTAGTTGGATTCCTCATTTTTCACTGCTCCTCACTCCCCCTTTGACATCAATGGCAAAGGGTAGGGTCCGTACACCAAAATTTCCAAAAATTTTCTATACATAGCCACATATTTACATACTCACATATACTGAAGAATGTCTGCAAAAGATGTCTTCAGTTGGATCAGTTCTATAGCCCAACTTTGCTTCATTCTATCCAAAATTGAAATGTGACCACTCAACAAAAATGCAAATGCATCTGCCCTTTTTAGATCTTTCGGATCACTTGTCTGGGCTGTGATTTGAGCTTCTGCTATGGCCTCATGCATGGCCTCTAGCTTAGGGATAATTAACCCCCTGAGCTCACTCAACCTGCTTATTCTATTTTTCCTTTCCTTCTCCAGTTTCTTGATTTCACTCAAGACTGCAATGGTCTGACATTATTGATTTGTTATAGAGGAAGAAAGAGGATCAAAACTTTGAGACAAGCTTAGTAGTGTGTCCTCTTGCGCTTTTATTTTCTTCTCAATGTCCACTGTTACCTTGGACTAGGAGATACAAAATTTGTATATTTCACCACCATCCTTAAGAGCATTTTCTAAGCTCTTTATCCTAATGTTCATGTTTCTCCTATCATTAATGATCAAACCCTGAACCTCGGAGAACTTTTTATCCAAAAACTCCTTCCGGACCTTTTCTTCAGCTGATTTTTCTAGAGATTCAAAATGTGTACTAACACTGCTGACTAAGGTTTTGAGATTACCAGAAGAGGAGGCTGTGGGATCCTTCTGAAAAGATGGCATGATCTTTTCCAGCACTCCAGATGCTACCTCCATAAGCTCACAGTCTTCCATGTGAGATTTCAGTAGTTTCTCTTTGACTTTCTCATTTGCAAATGAGGCTATTTTCATTGTTTGCACCGGTGACAAGGAGTCAAAATCTAATGGTCCTTTTAGCAGGTCCGGTTCATCAATTTCTATAGTGGCTTTTGTCAAGAATTCTTGAACAATTTGTGCAGTGTCTCTTACCGGAGATAGATGTTTCTTCTCTTCTGCAGTTTTGTCCTTTGGAATCTTTTCTCCTTCCTTACTCTTACCACTTTCAGTTGTGGTTTTCTCTGTTGGGGTCTTCTCTTTCTCTGCATCCTTGGTGCTGTCAACCTCTTTTTCTTTAACTGCTGCTTCTTTCTCCTATAGTTTCTCTTCTTCTTGAGATCCGAAGACTATAGGGGAAACCGGAGGAGAGATGTTAGTCTGTTCAAGGGCCACATCTTCCGTAGCAGATGATTCCAAGTCCACAGCTGTTTCTGCACCTAAGTCCTCTACAACAGGAAGATTAAACCTTTTGAAGGTTTTCCGGAGAATCTCTTCAGTGTCCTTGGCTACCTTGTCGGTCTCACCAAGCATAAGCTGATTCATCCTTGCTTTGCTCCTGAATTCATCCTTGCAGTCTTTGAATACTATGTTCATTATTTTGTGATCAATTGAAGGATATAGCTGAATAGCTATCTGTTCCCTGATCTCAAGGTCTTTTGCCATGGCATTGTTCTTTCTTATCTCTAATTCCATCTCTAGGCTCTTTGGGATTTCAGAGATAATCTCAATAAAAGCTTTATTGTAGATGTTCAAGTACCTTATTATAGCTTCTTGCAGGATCTTTTGATCTGCCTTGTTGTAGTCATCATAAAATTCAGCCACTGGTTGAAGGTTCCCATCCACAGTGACTGATTTGACTACACTGTCTAGGGATAGAGTGGGCTTTTCAGCAAATTCCTCTGCCATTTCTTCCTTGTCTTGGCCTGTGGAGGGTTTCCCGGATCCTTTCTTCTTCTGCTTCTTTATTTCTTTTACTCCCTCATCTGACTCAGTTTCCTCTTCATCCTTTTGGCTTTCATAAGCCCTTGTGGCTTTTGTCTTAGATCTTTTACCGGATGCCTGGACTTCCGGTTTTGAACTTTTGGTTGTGGGAGGTGCAGATCTTTTTGATGATCTGGTCTGGGTGGAAGTTTCAACCGGAACACGTTCTTTACTTTTCTTTTCTGCCTCTTTCTTTTCTTCCTTAGATTTTCTTCTCTTTTCCCGGCTGGCATCAAGTGCCTCTTTTAAGATGCCTAGGCCTTGAGCAATGTGCTCAACTTCTTTTCTCACCTTCCTCTTTATCTCAGGTTCCCTGAGTTCTACATGTATCTTTACACTCAGCTCTTCAAAGTTTCCAAACCTTTCTGCCTTTGGATCTTTGGGCTGACTTAGCATGTGTTGAACATGCAGCTCCACTATTTGTTCATCCACTTCATACCCCATGGGCATGATCCAGACAGTCCTTGGCTCCACTGCCTCCATTAGGCACTGATCAGTGTCCACCATAAAGCACACTGAGTCTTTGTATTTTTCAACAAGAGACTGGGGAATTCTTTCTCTTGCTTGCATCATGCTTTGGAAGTTTTTGAAGTATCCCCATAGGGCTGTATTTCTTGCTTTGGCATCCCCAAGCCCATGAAGATAGTCTCTTATCTGGACTGCAACAGGTTTGTCATTCTGCCATGCCCATCCACTTGATCCGGGCAGCTCATTCATGAAGTAGAAAAATAGACATAATATAAGAGTACCATACTTAAAGGAATTCTTTTTGTCCTTCTTGATTTTCTGTATATTTTCCATTAATTGGCTTAAGAGCAGTTCGCAGAGATCATATTCTGCATTCTTCCTTAGCATTTCATAGGCAGTATACACTGCAGTTCCAGATACAGAATTCTCCCTGCTGGAGTGATAGATCTTGTATCCTATTATCATGGATGCATACTTGATATCCGGATCAGAAATATCTTCAATGGTCATTGCCCTCTTATCAAATTTTGATCTGGTGGCCTCAGTTACAATGTTATTTTTGACAGATTTGAGGATAGGTATCCCTCTGGAAGAGTATAGACCAGTTACTGCTCTAATTGCCTCTTTTGTGATCTTGCAGGGTCTATCCAACCATAGGAAGTTGTCATGCATCCTGCTCAGTACATACCGGACCCATTCATCTTCTTCAAAGCAGGGGAAATGAATGAATTGATCAAATTGTTTCTTCGGATACCCTTATACTCTGGTTTAAGCTCAAAAGCATTGTCTATCAGTTGTTTGTGATAGAGATCTCTCAATTTGAATTCCCCAAATTCCTCAATGCTTACATGTATGTAAACCCTAATGTCTTCTGTGTGTAAAACTCCGTGAGGAACACTGGAAAATGCTCCTAAGGGATCTACCTCCAATGACTTGTAAGGATGTTTCTTAAATTCAGGTCGGGGCCTATCTGAGATTTTTACTATATTTGGAGTAGCCATTTCTTCAAAAGATTTGTAGCAAGCTATCGAAAGTGGAAAATACCTTTTGCGTCTTCAGTTGCATGGAGTAGCTGGATTGATTTCTGTATGTAATGACTTCAGCAGGAGATCTTCGGTGTGCTTGATGAATCTTGTTGCAGAGCTCCACTTTTCGCTTCTTCTTGAGTGCAGAATGAGCAAATGATTTATGAGAAATCCCTTATATTGCTCCGCAAACCCTAATATCTAATGGCAATAAATGCTCGACCTATATTATTCCGGTTTGCCTTTTTCGGCTAACTTGAAGAACCAGATCAGTCCTGGTCTATGAACATCGTGCAGAACTTTCAACCATGAACAAATCAAGATAACACATCACAAGGACATCCCAAACACTCTGTCCAATCCGCAGAATAAGATAATGCACTTTCGGATCTCTCCGGACCCTTTTGTAGTCCTCTGTCATTCCGGAGCATCTCCCGGAATAGGTCTTACTTGATCGATCACAACTTCTTTACATCTTCATGCGGACCTCTGAAATCTTGTCTGGATCATCTCAGGACTTATATCTTCAAACCCTTTACTCCACATCTTGTGTTACATCCAGCACCACTTGATTGGCTGGGGGAACAGGATTTTCTTTGAGTCTCCCCCTGAGCCAGAGCTCACTTTTTAATTTCTGGAAGGAGTATCAGCACCAGAATCTAGTGCGGATCCAGTTTATGTATTCTCTAAACTTTTCTTTACCCAAATCTTGCTCATCTGATTCCTAACTTCATCCGTATTCATCTTTTGTTTACCCTTGTCTTGATTCTGATTATACACCGGACCTCTTTTGTCCTGATTCTTGCTTCTACAGACTTTAGCATTATGACCGGACCTATTACAGATTTGGCAGATAACATTTCTTTGCATATTTGACTGATAACCTCTTGATCTGCATTGATTAGCCATATGACCTACTCTATTGCATGTAAAACATCTACCATTGAATGACTTGTTTACTTGCATATTTCTACATTCATGAGACTTGTGTCCATACCTTTTGCAGTTAAAGCACTGTCCGGAGAAGGATGGATTAGTTTGATTCATCCTTTTTCTGCACTGATTAGCTTTGTGACCAAAGTGATTGCAGCTGTGGCAGTATCCATTGAAAGACAGATATCTTTGAGCATTGGGCTGTCTTACCGGAGGTCTTCTAGGCCTATTCCTTGGATTTTCTGATCCAAAATTCTTTTGACCAGATCCAAAGCTTTCTCCTTTCTCATATCCCAGACCATACTTGTCATCTGTCCTCTTTTGACTTCCAAGAAGAACTTCAAGTTGAGCAGAACTTATCTTGAATTTCTCTTTATATTCATTTGTTGTTTGAAGGTCTCTTTTGAGAGAGACAATTTGATCCTCAAGTTTTTCTTCATTATCTTTGGCATCTTCAAGATCAGATTCAAGATGTCTGATAATTCTGTCCATCTGATGGCATTCTTCTGATTTCTCCTTAAGAGATTGTCTTAGATTGTCTTCATCTTTTCTTTTCTCTTCAATCTCTTGAGTAAACTTTATAGTTCCTGATTCCATTTCATGTCTTAACATAATGACTTCTTTTGATAACTTTTCACATAACTTGGTTTTCTCAGTCAATTCTTCATTTATATTGCTTTCTTCAGTTTGGCTTGCCAATTGTTGGAGCAGCTCCTTTCTCTTTTTCATAGAGAGACTTAATTTGTCTTTTAGTTCTCTCATGAATTCATCAGCCTGTTTGAGTCTTTTCTTTAATTCATTGACTTCAAAATTTGACTGTTCAAGATCCTCAAGGGCAGTCTTGAGTTGCTCCCTTAAACCATATGCATCCATTTGAACTCCCAGATCTTCCTCAAGCTGTTAGGCTCTATTAGGAGGAACCTCGCTCTGATACCAATTGTTGATAACTGAGAGGGGGGGGTGAATCAGTTATCCTAATTATTTCTTCTTCTGAACTTTCTTATTAATCAATGCAGCATTGAATCAAACAAACAAACATTACCATGAAATGAAAAACACATGACACAGTATTTTTGACGTGGAAACCCTGTTAAGGGAGAAAACCATGGGGTGATTAACCCAAAGATTATTCTCTATTAGAAGAATAAGGAATTACAAAATGGCACTTGCCAATTAGGGCTCACTGCCCGAGCACACTGCTCACAAAGAGGCCCACTGCCTACAAGGAGACACACTGTCTACAAAGTGATAAGAATCACAGTCTTGAACTGATTGGAAGCATTGACATATGCTGAAGTTCAGTTCCGGTTAGGCTCAGTATACTGATCTGCTGCACTTCATCTTTCCTCTGTTCTTTATTCTGCTATCTTTTCACATACCGGATCTTTCTTACTACCCTACTCTACTCTGTATTTATTCGCATACTCCTTCACACCATCACACCTTTCACAACTAAATCCATCCTCTATATATATCCGCACAAGTAATTTCATCACCTTTCTAGTCAGCATCCGGAACAGTCTAGTTTCTTACAAACTCTGTTCTGTCGGCTGAATCCTTGCTCACCAAGCAATGCGGATCAAGCATATACTTGTAGATATCATTAATCATGTCGGCCAAACATGATTCATGCCTTCACAACCTTTACCATCAACAGTAACACATCCGGAAAATAGTCTGATACTCTGTCAGTCAGTTCTTCCTCTGTTCACACTGTCTCTCAGGAATCCGGTACTCAACTATTCATATCTTTTTCTTTGTTCATCACCGGAGGCTAAATCCTTGGAATATACTACTCAAGGTAGTCCTCTTGACTTCCCCAAATCCACACTGCACCAAGACACTTCCTCTGAGAGATCCGGACCAATCTGTCGGACCTTGCCACATGCTCTGTTCTTGTTCACCGGACCACAACAGTTCTTCATCCTGTCTTCCGGTAGAGGCACACCATGACTTGCGGATATGTGGGATGACCTTTGTTGCCATCAATGACAACAACCATGAATCCATATAGTGTCTCTTGCCAACACATCATCCGGGAATAGTCATCAATTAGTAACATAAAATATCTATCACCTTGCATACTTTTGATTCTTGTCGAACCACATAAATCAATATGAACTAAGTCTAATAATCTAGTAGAAGATTGTTCCTTGCTTTTGAATGAGACTTTGGTTTATTTACCCAACTGACATTCTTTGCACAAACTATTTGTAGGATTCACCAATTTTGGAAGATCTCTTATTGCCTGAGTATTGCTATCTTGATGATATTATCAAAATTCACATGACACATTCTCCTATGCCACAACCAACTCTGATCAATTTGAACAAATAAGCAACTTTTACCAGTACCAACCAAGTGGAAGATATTACCTTTGGTTTGAGTACCAGATGCAATCTTTGTTTTGGAGCTTTCAAAGATCTTGCATTTTCCATTCTTGAATCGGAGATCATAGCCTTTGTCCACCAACTATCCAACATTGAGAAAATTGTGCTTCAATCCTTCAACATATAGTACATTACCGGTTTTGTTCCTTCCATCAAAGGAAATAGTTCCTCTACCTCTAATTCTACCAGCAGAATTATCACCAAACTTTACCATTCCTCCTTCATACCTTTCCAAATCTATGAACTTATTTTTGTCACCTGTCATATGGTGAGAGCATCCACTGTCAATGACCCAATCATCCTTTTCTTCAACTTGGGCAGCCAGAGCTCTTTCTACAACTTTATGATTGACAGATTCAGAGGACATTGGTTCTTCTTCCTTGATGCCAATAAACACCCAATCACTTCCAGATTTGTTTCCTATTTCTGATTCATCATCTATTACTCCTTCACTATCATCTTCCTCATGAACATAGTAATAATTCTTTTGGAACCTTGGTCTATTAGGATTTGGCCTTGAAAATCTTTCTGGACATCTTGAGGCAAAATGACCAATCTTATTGCAATTAAAACACTTAAAATGCAATTTTCCTTCATACTTACCGGATCCTCTTGGTAGTCTTTTTACAATAAGGGCTTCAAGTTGAGCAGTTTTTGTTTCTTCTTCTTCCAAGTCTTTTCTTGCTTTTTCATACCATGATAGTTTCTTTGAAGAGTTCTCTTTCAGATCAAACCTTTGTTTACCTTTTACAGAGACACTGGCTTTGAATGCAAATTCAGTATTGGGAGGGCATCTCCAAACTTGGTCATTTCAAATGTAGCCAATTTACTAGCCAATTGATCTCTTGTGACAGATGTATGGGCTCTGAATTCTTCAATGGAAGCAACCTTAATTTTATAAGAAGCAGGAAGGGATCTGAGAATTTTGCCAACAATTTCATCTTCATCCAAGACTCCACCAGCACATCTAATTCCACAAACAAGCTCATTTACTCTTGGCATAAAAGTAGTGATATTTTCATCTTCTCTCATCTTCAGATTTTCAAATTTCCCTTTTAGACTCTGTAGCCTTACACATTTAACATACTTGTCTCCTTCATGCAAAAGTTCTACTTTTTCCCAAATCTCAAAAGTAGTTGGTAGGTCAACAACATTTGAAAGCTCTGAATCAGATAATGTGCTTAGAAGAGCTTCTATAGTCCACAGATTGTTTTCATCATCTGTGATTTCATTTGGGGCTTTTAGACCACCCTATGGAGGGGTATACTTTGTTGAATCCATGGTCCAGTACTACATTCCCATACATTGCAAGTGACATTGCATGCGACTTTTCCAAAGATTAAAGTTGGTTCCATCAAACTTCGGACTATCCTTCTTGTAGGATGACATCCTGGATCTCCTCAACTGGTTAAGCTCCTTTTAGAGGAACTTGGATCTAATAACAATTGTTAGACTAAGGGTAGACAACTAAGAGGGGGTGAATCAGTTGTCCAAAACTTTCTCCCAATTAAACACTTAAATCCACTTTGTAATTCAGCAGCATAATGATAAATCAATCATGGAAACATAATTCATTAAATTAAGAGTAGAAACATATTAACACACACGACACCAAGATTTTGACGTGGAAAACCTGGTTAAGGGAAAAACCATGAGGTGATTAACCCAAGATTGTATTCTCTGTTAGAAGAATAGAAAGAACAAAATGGCACATGCCAATTAGGGCTCACTAACCGAGCACACTGCTCACAAGAGGCTCACTGCCTACAAGAGACACACTATCTACAAAATGATAAGTATCACATACTTGAACTGGAGAATAGCATCTTCACCATGCTTGAATCAGTTCCATTTAAGCCCAATACTTTTTCTCTACCTTTCGCTCTCTCCTCGCTACCACACACTCATCTCCATACAACACACTTTGAAAAGACTTTACAACTCAATATATATACAAGACATCAACTTAGGAATAATCATCTAAGTTAGCAAACATCTTCAAGAACATCTGCAAGATGTGTAACTCATCCAGTTGGCTAGTTTCAGAAAGAACACCATCATCCGGAAGTTATTCTTCAATTGCAAGCTCCAACTCCAATGAGGACCACTAACATGAGCTAGACACAATCCAAAGACCTCCACAAGAATTCCTGAATCACCAAGAACATCCACACTTCATTTGCTTACTAAAATCCTTCTCTCCTTCATCCAGAACCTTAAGAACACAGTCTGTCATCACTGTCACAAAGGAATAGATGCTTGCGGACCTTCAAACCATGACCCAATTGAGTTGACACTTCACAAAGACTTCCTCAACACTCCCTCAAATCCACAGAATAGGATATTGCATTTCTAGATCCCACCGGACCTATCTGTGTCACTATGTCACCTTTGAATACCTATCGGAACTAGTTTTACTTGAACAGCCACAACTTCTTCAGATCTTCATGCGAACCTCTAAAATATTTATTGGATCATCTTAAGACAAATATCTACAAACCCTTTAGATCATATCTTCTGATCCTCATCCTATATTAGACTTTTGCCTTACTGTCTTTGTTGTTCTTCACTGTTCCTGATATGACCAATTTTTTCAATATCCTTAGCAAACAAATCATCCAATCCTTATCATTTATGCAACAAGAGTATGTTGACATCAATGATAACACTGCTTAGGTCCATACTTGCAACACTACTCATGTGGAGGCTACTGGTACTGATGATAACAATGGGAATGATGTTCACTCTATTCCCACTGAGGTTCCTGCTGACCCTGATTTTATTTAGGAGGATTGTAACAATGATGAAGGTGGTATGTAGGAGGAAGTTAATGAGGAAGGTAATCATTCTGATGATTTGTCTTAGTTGAAGGAGCAGGTGAATTTTCTAGAGAAGAGGGTCTTTTCTCTTGCCAGGTTCATTACAAGCATGCTTTGTAGGCCGGCTTTGGCTAATCTCTCTCTACTACAGGAACATGAAGTCCTCACCCATGGTGTTGATGATGACAGGGCTAAGGAATTCAACAAAATGTTTAAGTTTCTTTCTAAAGGATAGAAAGACATCCTTTCCTAGTCTTCTTTCTAAGCTTTATGTTAGCTAGTTTTTTACTAATAGTTTCTATTTCCTATATATTAGCTGTATGTAAGTTGTCTATGGTGGTTCTGGCTCTTTTTTTTTCTAATCCTTTTTTGCCCTTTTTGGGTCCTACTTTGTAAGGGTTTGGCCCCTAGTTTTGCTGCCTTATATTATCAAAAACACCGTTCTATCTATTAATGTAGTTTGCAAACATTTACTGTTGGGTAAAAATTAGGAATCAAGGCATAACATTAGAACTATAATAGGTTGAATTGAGTATTAAAAAAATACTAAAGTTTAGGTGAAAGAGAATGTTGGTGTATACCTTTAATCTATAGGAATACACATTTGTAATTAATCATACTTAGGTGTATTGACACATGTTCTTTTGAACTTGTCAAAGTAGTTGAGACGTTTTGAGAGGTGTCAACTTGCATCAACACCTCATGATATGTTTGTGGGAGGTTACTCACCACAACTCCATATAGAGGAATCGTATCCTCTTTTCATGGGGATTCAGGTACCTACACTTCTCTATTTATACTCACCTCATTTGATAATACAAACTAGTTGATTCCATTGCAATTCGTGTGCTTGTTAATCTTTTCCATGATCTTGGTTTTCTACATTGTTTTAGAGCTTCTTGGATTAGTTTTCAAGCCGTCATTTTCTTGTTGTGCTACTCGTCCCCATTCACATTGAGCTTCATACTGTCCCAAGTCATTGTTTTATGTTTGGTTTGATTGTTTTTTATTAATTGTGTGAGTTTTTTTCTTAGACCATTTGAAAAGTTTAGCCCCTAGTCACATGGGGTTTTAGCCCCTAGTCATGCATAACCTAAGGGGGCTTATTTTCCTCCAAAAAATTTTCTCACTCGCAAATTTTGCATGCCAATTTTATTTTCTCAAATCGAAAAAAAAAATTTCTCAAAGAAGGTTTTTTTTTTTGTAATTACACCAATCTTGTAACTTCAATAACTTTTGCAAATCAACTTGGAATCAAGTGCTTGTTTTTGTAATAGTGGATGTTTTTACATCATAGATCCAACTAGCATAAAATTGTACTAAAATTATAAAGTGTCTGTTTATGATCTTTTTGGGTGACCTAAACCACTCCTTCTATAAAGTGCCAAATTTGGGGGGGGGACACATAATTAAGGGGGGTCTTATGTGTTCATCTTTCACACTTCCTAGAGAAGTGTTTTTTGTGTGGGTTGTGTTTCCTTTCACATCTTCACTTGCATTTCTTTATCTTTTTCTTTCCATATTTCTACAACATAACTATCTAAGTCTAAGAATCATGGAGTCTTTTATCCCTATACAACCCCTTACTCATTTCAATTATCATGATTGGAAGATTAAAATAAGTCTTGCACTAAAAAACAAAGGTTTATTTAGGATAACTATGGGAACAAAAAAATAACCAAATGTAGCCAAAGAGAAAGAAAAGTTTTTCAATAAGTGTGACCAAGAATTTGATTTTCTATGTTTAAATTTATCTCCTGAATTGTTGTTTCATGTTGAGAATTTGACTACACCCAATGAAGTTTGGAGTGTTCTAAACAAATCATTCAGGAAAATAAATGAACTTAGAAGTCATGAATTGGAAAATCAACTCTTAGGTCTTAGTCCTAGAAGTTTCTCAACTTTAGAAGATTTCTTCACAAAATTTAAATATTTCAAGTTGTAATTAAAAGATTGTGGAATTGACAAGAAAGAGGATCAATTAATCCTTTCTGTACTTTCCAAACTAGATTCTAAATTTTGTGTGTTTGTCTCAAATTTATATTCTACTAAAAGTGCTCTTGGAGCATCGTGGAAAATGCCCACTCTAGATAACTTTATTTCTAATCTTACAAGGAAACAATAAAAATTAATTCAGATGGGTTCTTTGAAGTCTACTAAGCCTCAAGCTCTAATTGCAAGGAATGATAAGACTCAAACTTCAAAAGGAAAGAAAAAGAACACTAAAAAGGATAAGGATGGTAAGAAAGATAATAAAATTGACAACTTCAAAAAGGATAACTCTTCTCAACAAAGTAAGAATATTACTAAGAAAGTTACTTGTGCCTTTTGTTAAAAACTAGGGCATGATGAACATCAATGTATGAAGAAAAAAATTGAAAATCTCTCTCTATTCTTAAAAAGAATAATATTGGGCTACCTAATTCTATCAAAACATCTTCATCAACTTAGGATAATACTAAAGACAAATAGAAATTAAAAGGAAAGGCCTTAGTTGCTACTACATCTTCATCTCCATCATGGATTATTGATTCTAGTGCTACCCATCATATGGGTTTTTCTCAGGTTGTTTTTTCATCCTTAGAGCCATCCAAAATGTCTGTAGTCACCTTAGGTGATGATACTCCAACATTGGTGAAAGGGAGAGGGTTTGCTGAAGTTGAAGGAGGAACATTTTCAAATGTTCTAAGTGTACCTTCACTATCAACTAATCTCCTTTCAATCTATCAAATAACACACTTAGGGAAGGGCATGAGAGTACATTTCTCTCCAAATTCAGTTGAGATAAGAGAATTGAAAAGTAACAATTTAGTTGCTATAGGGAAGGTAAATCACCAATCCAGGTTATATACCTTTTCCAATTTTTCTCCTTATATTTCTCCAAAGGCACTACTAACTCATTCAAATGAAGTAAGTAAACTATGGCATGAGTGATTCGGCCACCTTAACTACCATTATCTTGAACAATTATGTCAACAAAATATGGTTAATGGATTACCAAAAGTTAAATTTTCTAAATGACTTTGTGAATCTTGTGCACTTGGTAAACATCCTGAAGCAAAGTTTGACAAGAAAAACCATGGAGAGTAAAACAAGTCTTAGAACTCGTTCATAGTGATGTTTCAAGGGCTTTCCCCCCTCCATATTTTAGAAAGGCTACATATGTTCTCACCTTTATTGTTGATTTCTCTCATTTTACATGGGTCTACTTCCATAGGCAAAAATTAGAAGTGTTTGAATGTTTTCAAGATTTCAAAGCTCTAGCCAAAAAATAGTGAGGAAAAGTCATCAAAGTTCTTAGCTCACTGATAATGGTAGAGAGTACGTAAATAATTATTTTGACCAAATTTGCATAACAGAGGGGATAGATTTCGAACTTCCATATGCTCCTCAACAAAATGGTGTTGTTGAATGCAAAAATAGATCTTTAAAAGAGATGGCTAATTGTATGATTAATTCTAAAGGCCTAACACCATATTACTGGGTTGAAGTAATCAACTATGCATGTTACATTTAGAATAGAGTTCCTCATAAACTCTTGAAGGGAATAACTCTCTTTCAAGCTTCAAAAGGATGGAAATCAATAGTTGATCATTTCAGAGTCTTTGGTTTTCCTACTATGGCACGCATTCCTAAAGAGCATTGCAAGGCTATGGATCCACAATCCAAACCTTGCATCTTTGTTGGATATCTAGATGGTCTAAAAGGCTATCTCCTACTTCACCCAACCACACATGAGTTGTTCACTGAGAGAAGTGTTAAGTTTCAAGAAACACCTCTTAAAACTGTACTTCACATTCCTTGTCATACTGTTGATTCTCCAAATCGTGATAATACCTCTCATGATTCAAATCATTCACAACAAATTCCTAGTGTAGTAAATAGTTCTTCTTCTTCTAGTTCACAAAGTGATGATAATGAAAATTCATCTTCATCAAGTTTAGGGATTGCATTAGAAGTCGATATTTCTGCACCTGACTGACCCACATCTAGAACTCTACGCTCGCTTCATGGAAAAGATTCATGGGTAGTAGAAGACAAATAGATTCAAATAGACTTTCAGGGGGGATCACATGTCTTCTTTGCTTTAGTGTCTAATTCACAGACATTTAAAGAAGCATCAAGCATACCTGAGTGGGATATTGCTATGGATGAGGAATATGATTCCTTGGTTAGAAATTACACTTGGAATTTGACTTCTCTTCCTAAGGGAAGGAAGACAGTTCTATGTAGATGGATATATCAAACTAAATTTGCAGCAGATGGGTCAATTGATAAGTACAAAGCACATTTGGTTGCCAAGGGTTTTTCACAAGTTACAGGCATTGACTATATAGAAACTTTTGCACCAGTTGGTAAGATGACTTTGATTTGACTCACATTATCTATAGCCGTAGCACATGGATGGGTTGTACATTAGATGGATGTGAAAAGTGCATTTCTTCATGGAGACCTTGAGGAGGAGATCTACATGGAACAACCACTAGGGTTTGTTCAGGATTCATCCTTAGTGTGTAGACTAAGGAAATCTATCTATGGTCTCAAACAAGCCCCTAGGGCTTGGTATACCAAGATGGATTCTTACCTTCTATCTTCAAGATTTACTAGATGCCATTCAAATCCTAATGTGTATCTTTTGTGGTAGGATGATTCACTTTTGATACTAGTTCTTTATGTTGATGATCTTTTGATTATTGGGAGTACTTCATTTGCCATTGTAGAAGTTAAGTCAACACTTCAGGATAGATTTGACATGGCAGACTTCGATTTATTGCACTACTTCCTTGGTATTGAGATATCACAGTCATATTCATGGATTGCTCTTGCTCAGCCTAAGTATACTCTTGATTTCCTTGCACATTTTCACATGACTACTTGTAGACCATCTCTAACTCCCTTCCTATCTAGAGTCAAGCTTTCAAGACTTCTTTCCCTACACCATTAGTTGATGCTACATTGTATTAGAAACTTGTAGGTAATCTTATATACTTGAGACATACTAGGCTAGACATATCATATACAGTTGGCATGGTTTCCATATTTATGCAAGAACCTCATGAGTTGCATTAGAAAACAGCTAAGAGGATCCTTCACTGCCTTCATGGTACACTTGCATTTGATATTCACTACAAAGTTGGTTTATTAGTTGACTTGGTTGGTTTTACAGATTTAGATTGGCCTGGTGATACTAAGTATCGCAAGTCCACTTCCGGTTACAGTTTTTCACTTAGTTCAAGTCCTATCAGATGGTCTAGCAAGAAGCATAATACCATTGCTATATCTTCTACAGAGGCAGAGTTTAGGGGAGTTGTTAACTAAGCTACTGGGGCCATATGGCTTCAAGGCATTCTTTCTAAGTTTGGTATTCCTTTCAAGAAGCCTACAATTATCTTTTATGATAACCATAGTACTATACATACATGTAGGAATCATGTTCAACATCAATGAACCAAACACATAGAGATTCATATGAATTATATTCGAGAGCTTATTCATGGTCAGATCATCGACTTAGTCTTTTGGCAATCTTCAGAGTAGGTTGCTGACAGTTTCACCAAACCCTTTACTAAGAGAAAGTTCATTCATCTATGAGATCTTCTTGGCGTGCAGTCTACATCAGCATCAGCATCATCTTTGTGGGGGCTTTCTAATCTTTCCTTTTTTCTCTCTTTTTGGAGGATACTTTTTTCCCAGTGGGTTTTCTATCTTACTTTGTTTTAGAGAGTTTGCATTGTACTTGAGTACCTTATCAGGCTTCATGGCCGGGACTCATTTTTCTTTTGTATTGTGCATGGGTACCTCACCAGGCTTATAGCCAAGACCCATTTTTCATAATACTCCTCTAAGCTATGCTTAAGGGGGGGTGTTGGTGTATACCTTTAATCTATAGGCGTACACATTTGTAATTAATCATACTTAGGCGTATTGACACATGTTCTTTTGAACTTGTAAAAGTAGTTGAGACATTTTGAGAAGTGTCAACTTGTTGGTATGTGGTGACTGATCATTCATGTATTGTACACATGTAATGTATCCTTTTAGAGTCGGTTGTTAATTTTTGTTAACCGACAAAAGAAAAATGACATTACAAAGCCCTAATTCTAGAAGCTTCCAAAAAGCTTGTTATAAGCGGTTGGCATGTGTGTTGTGTATGTGGAATTTGTGAGATTGTAATATGTTTTGCACTAGATAATAAAATCATTGGATGGTTGAGTTTCTTTGGATGTAGCCCATTTTGGGTGAACCACGTTAAATTTCTGCGTTGATCTCTTCTGTGTTGTTCTTCATTGTTATATTTGGGTTATTTAATTTGCATATAATTGTTAGTGTTTATTGCTTTGATCTACCTAAACCCTAACATGACTTGCATCGACACCTCGCGCTATGTTTGTGGGAGGTTACTCACCACAAATCCATGTAGAGGAGTCCTATCCTCTTTTCATGGAGATTCAGGTACCTACACTTCTCTATTTATACTTGCCTCATTTGATAATACAAACTGATCTATTCCATTGCAATTGTTAATCGTTTCCATGATCTTGGTTTTCTATAGAGAACAATCATGTGCCCTAAGTTTCCTTCCAATGAAGGGTAAGGAGTGTGCCCTAATTAGGCAAAATCTCCCAAGCCCTAACTCACCAACTACGCTTTATTTCAAACTTATCTCTTTTTTTCTTTGTTTTGTTTCTTCTTACAATGCCAGGGTTTTACATGAGGCAATGGTGGCCAGGCTAAGAGAGGGCTCGCAGCAACAAAGGAGATTAGTTTATTAGGGCAGTTTAGGGTCTAGTTGTTAGGAATTGCATGCAGAAGATATCAATTAAATACAAATAAAGATTAAATGGAGGAATGAAAATACACAGAAATAATAATAGCGAGAGACAATTTTTAACATGGTTCACCCAAACTCGGGCTAGATCCCCCAAAAGAGAGTTCAATATTATTATCCAATAAATCAAACTAGTTACAACCAACAATCCTTGCAACTCAATACCACTACAAATGCTACAATACAATATCACCAGAAACCCTAACCCTTAGCTATTTTATCAAGACTTATGTCAGTTACAAAATAGGGTTTTTTATGTTGGCCAATAGAAAAATAACTCCTGTCGCCTTTATAAAATAATAAAAGTTGTTTGAGGTTTCGGGGGTGCTTCCCTCGAGCCCCCGTGGGGGTACTGCCCCTTGACCCTATCTTGGGGGCGCTGCCCCAAACCCCTATTAAATAATTTGGGGGGAAACCATGCCAATAAAAAGTGGGCAAAATTTAACCTCTGAGTCTGATTAGGCTCCATATAACAACAATCTCCCACTTGGAGACTAATCATAACACCACTGACCCTATAGCTCCCACTAGAAACAAACACCATAGACCCTATTGTTCTGATTTTATTGTTTTTAGTTTTGAAGACCAACTGAAGCTAAAGAGGAGCTCAACTTCTCCCTTGTCATTGCCTTCATAAATATATCCACTAGATTTTTATTTGTATGTATCTTTTCTAACAATAACTATCCATCATCCAACACTGACCGAATGAAGTTATACATTAGGTGTATGTGTTTGGTCTTTGAAAGCAAGGCAAAATTCTTTGCAAGATGCATGGCACTCTGACTATCTATAAACAAATAACTATTAGCTTGTTGTTTTCCCAATTGTTCCATGAAAGATTGTAGCCATATCATATCATTTCTTGCCTCTATTGCAACTACATACTTTGCCTCCCTAGTGGATAAAGAAACCACCTTTTACAACCTGGAGATCCAACTCACCATTGTCCCACCTATAGTAAAGACATAACCTATAGTACTCCGCCTGGTATCAATATCCCCTGCTAAATCTGAGTCCACATAGCCTGCTAAATTAGTATTAGAGCCCCCAAAACATAAATATTTATTGGATGTACCTCTCAAATATCTAAGAATCTATTTTACTACATTCCAATGCTCCAATCTGGGATTACTCATATACCTGCTTACAACTCCTACAACATGTGCAATATCCGGTCTCATGCATACCATGGTATACATTGGACTTCTTGCAGCTGAAGCATATGGTACCTTGGACTTTTGTTCCTCCTCTTGTGTCTTAGGACATGTTGACACTCATTTTGACCAGGGGTTGATTTGTCATGATCAGGAGGTTTCTTCATTTGAAGCCTTTATCTTCTTGCCCATTTTTTCTAAGTGTTGGACCTCCTCAGCATTTTTCAACTGCAGCATCATGTTTTCCTGAGGAGGAGGTCATCATCATCATCTTGTCTTCGATGATGATCTGCATCATCATGTTCCTCGTCGACTTGTTTTTCAACGACATCATCATATTTCAACTGTCGGGTGATGTTTGCTTATTATCCTGATGATACTGATGAGCTACAGTGCGCCCTCATCTGCTTGCGAGGGTGATGTTTCAAAGTCTCCGGTGATCTTCCATTTATCACCTTGCGTGAGCATGATGATGATGTTGCTTATTCTTTGAATTGCTCGACCTAACTTGTTTTTTCCTAAGGGTCGTGTTCATCATCATCATATTTCCAGTTATCATCCTGCTGCTTGCGGAGGTCATCATATTTTCTGCCTTCATGATATTTCGCCGGGGTGATATTTTTATCATCGGGTGATCTTGGTTAACATCATCCTGATGATGTTGTTGAAGAGTTGTAATTGCGACCCGATATTCACTAGGGTCATCATATTTTGAACGTCAGGATGATCTTAGTCAATATCATCCTGATGATGTTGTATCACTTCTTGTTCGTTGTTTCTTCATCCTGATGATGATGACGTCATCCGTATATCAGGGTGATATTTTTCTTTCTGCCTATCTGCATCATGATATTCGCGAAGGAGGGGGTGATATTTTCATATCACCCGGATATATGTTTGTTCGAACATCATGATGATGTTGATATCAAGGAGATATCCGCCTGCTGGTTTCGCGTGTTATCTATTGAGGGTGATCTTTTCAAGCAGCATCATCATATTCAGTTTTCGCCCCGATCTTACAGAGGAGCTACAGTGCAACCTGATATTTGAACATCAGGAGGATATTTCCAAATATCCGGTTGTCTTCCGAATATCATGATGATGTTAATATGATGATGACGTCATCAAGGTCCGCGGGGGTCATATTTCTAACAACTGATCATCTTGAAGAGACCTCTTGATATTTGCAAACATGATGATGACGTCATCCGGATGTGAGGAGGTGCGCAGTAGGCGGATATGATGATGACGTCAGCAAGATATGATGATGACGTCATCAGGATGTTCATCGGCCAGACTTTTGTTATAAGCTCAGCAGGAGGATGTTCCTTCGAAGGATCAGGTTGTGCCGATTATCATGAAGGTTATATTTCAAATATCATGATGACGTCAGGGTGATATTTTGAACAACAGGATATCATGCTGCTGGAAGATGATGATGATGAAGTCTATACTAGTGTCGTCAGGAGCAAAAGTACCGACATGATATATGCTCATGACCTAGTATATAAGGTGTTATTGAGGTCATCGCGGGGTGCATGTGGGATATTGAGATCCTGCATATTCGAAATATCATGATGATGAGTCTCGGCGGGAAAAGCTTGCGATGGTCTGTATGATGTTCTTCCCGAGGCCGTGGGTTGGTGCGCCATTAATGGCGAAGGTTGCAGAGGTATGGGCGATTGCGTGGGTCGATCTGGTACCCGACTGGAGGTGTCAATCAGCGGGCAGGAGCGCAGGGCTCGAGAAATCTTCCTGTCTCCTCCCCTACCTGCTGCATTCAAGTTTGGGCACCAATCCGGTTGTGTTTGAGCGCCATTTTCATGATACTGTGTATCTGGCGAAATTTTGGTCAACATTGTAATTAATTGCTGAGCACCTACCTGGCTGTTATAAGCAGGTTGTGTTGTTCATTTGTGGTTGTTGAAAGTTGATGATTTTTGGCTCTGTAATCCAAAACCAGCTGATCTGGTTGCTCTGTACAGCTTGATCTTGTGAGTTTATGTATCTCCTGTTGTAGGACTTGGCATGAATCCACTGATTTCATGGTTGATCTTGTATGCGTAATGCTATCTTAGCATGTGTTGTGTTAATTCTGTCTCCAGTATTGCATGTATCCTTCTTCTGGATCTGGATGTTTGCTTATGTTTAGATTCTAGAGCATAGAATTCCTATGTTGAATGTCTGATCTTTTAACCTCTGCTCAAGGGGCAGATTAAACTGTTTTCAGGTTGAACATTGGGAAGGGTATACTGCAGTAGGGATGCCATAAGTAGAGATAACTTAACACTCTGTATTGGGAGATATCTGTAAGGCAGATATCATGTGTATCCCCCTGAAATCCAGTTTTAGCCATTTATGCTGATCATTCACAGGTGTATGTCTACCGACTCCAAGCCCTGGATAGGCACCAATCATGCTGTGTTCTTGTGTTATACACCATGTCCAGCTTTGCATCCAAATTCATATCAAAACATTTCATACTTCCACCTGTTAGTTGTAGGAGTAGGATTAGGAACCCCTTGCATGCTCTCATACCCAACCAGACATCATGTCCAAGAATGTTGCCAGCCTTGTGATCTATCATGCAGATCTTGGTCCATACATGAGAGTATTCTGCCTGTTGTTGTCAAGTTAGATCTTTCTATCTTTGAGCTAGTCAAGGTTACATCTTGAGTTATAGGGATACCCCCCTTGGTGCGGCAGAACCAGAAGTGAAGGGGAGGAGCTCACGCAACCTCCTGTATTCAGTTGGCTGAATCTGCCTGTGCATTAGAAGTGGCAAATCCTAATGTTGATTCAAAGAATGTCAACAGGACACATCTCCTTAGTCAATTTCAAATGACTAGGCAAAGGTGTGTTGACAACTTTTGCATTCTCCATATGGAATCTTTGCAACATCTTTTCAACATAATCAGCCTCAGATAGAGTCAATTTTTTTTCTTCCTATCTGTACAAATTTTCATACCAAGGATTTGTTTTTCTCCCACCAAATCCTTCATAGCAAATGATTGTGCTAACTGCTGCTTTAACTCTCTTATGTGATCCATGTTAGACCCTGCTAAAAACATGTCATCAACATATAACATAAAATAATGTAGCTATCATTATCCAACCTCTTAAAATAAACACAATGGTTAGAATTACACCAATTGTAGCCTTTCTCGACCATAAAACTATCAAATTTCAAATACCATTGCCGAGGTGCTTGTTTCAAGCCATATAAACTCTTCTTCAATTTGCACGCCAATTTCTCCTTACCTTTGACCTCAAATCCCTATGGTTGTTCCATATATATCTCCTCCTCCAAATCACCATGGAGAAAGGCAGTTTTCACATCTAGTTGTTCCAAATGCAAATCTTTAGTAGCCACAATACTTAAAACAGTATGAATAGAAGTCATCTTAACAACCGAAGAAAAAATCTCATCAAAATCAATACATTTTTTCTATGTAAATTCTTTTACAACTAACCTGGCTTTAAATCTTTTCTTACCTCCATCTTCCTCTTTTAGCCTATAAACCTGTTATCATTGGGAATTGCACCCGTATGCGAGGCTGCTGAAGCACTGCAATTCTGTGTACATGGGACTAATTTTAGGTTGTGGGTGCCCTATAACAAAATTAGACCTCCAGATTATGGGCTGGTTCCCTTCAAATGTTCTATTGAGATGTATGTTTTTACTATTTTAGAAAAGGGAAGAAAGAAACTATGTGAATGCGAAAGGTAAAATTTGGTGATGCAGAGGTAAATTGGATAAAAATATGCAATCTGATCCACAATATAACTCATAAATCTGACTTTCACACAATCCAAACTTGGCATAAATATCACAAAAGTGATTCTAAGGAAGGTTTGAAAATAGGGTTTTTATAAAGGAAATGATTTTTTCATAACACAAAAAGACTATTTCTGGTTAACACAACCTAAGACCTGTGATGACTATATGCTTAATGCTACAAACAAGGAAGTGAGACAATAATTTTAAAGGTTTAATGATAAAACACAGCAAAATTTCATCAAAATCACTTCAATAATTAGCACTAAATGGAAAGGTAATTTAACTGATCTCAAAGAAACAAAGGAAAACTCTGCAAAAAAGACAAAAATATAACCTATAACCTATTGATCTCTCAATAAAACTGTCAAAAATGAGCTACAAGAATTCTCCAATCTGTCTGAATCAGAATGAGAATCAAGAACTGGAAAAAACAAACTTTTGCTTTACAATATATAGGTTTTCTCTCTCCAAGAGGCATGCAAAAATATGGACTTGCAAATAACTACCTCTAAAAATAATCACTCCCAAGTAACCTCCAAAATCATAAAAATTAGGGCATAAAACTACCACAAATTGAGAAAAAATAGCTCCAATTTGGGCCTCTCCATATGCTTGACCAAAAAGTTAACCAAGAACCCTAAAAATACTCTAAAAAATCATGCAAAACCTCCTAGGTGGCCTAGTTAACTCAACTAAAATTTGCATGATTTTGCATGAGCAAAATTAATTGTGAGTAAATAATAAAGTAATTAAATAATCACTTTATTATTGGTTACAATTTATTCTAAATTTAACTATACAATTTGTGGAAAATAATAAAGTAATAGAATAAATATTACCTTATTATTTATTTACAATTAATAACTTTGTAAAATCATGCATGATTAGAAGAAAAAATATCACTCCTTATCACTCCAATTACACTTGCCTATTTTGCATGATATGAGTACAAATAGGACTTAGAAGAAAATGAAAACTCCTTATACCTCCATGTGAGAAAACATCCCTATTTTGCATGATTTACACATTAAGGAAAAAATTTTACCCTTATCACTCCATGCACCAATGAGAAAACATTATCTTCTCTCTACAAAAAAATCTTAAGTCACTCCATGCATCATAATATCTCCATGCACAAAAATAGTATGCATAAAAACCTTATGACTCCCTTTGATGCCTTAGTGCATACATTGGTCTTTGTATTTTGAAGTCACCTTATATCTCCATATGCAAACTCAATATCAAGGAAAAATGTTACAACTCCATGGCTTCATCTCCATGATTCCATGCATTAAGAAATGCACCATCATATTTGCTTACCTTGTCTGCCACCTTGTATATTCTATGCTCTGTCCTTATGCATGCCATGTCTAAAATCATATTCCTCTTGGCTTTGTTGGCCACTATGCATAATCAAGAAGTATCTTTACCTTTGGATGTTTTGCAAAAGATAAGGAACCTTGACTAGCATGTGTATCATATAATGCATTCTTGACTATGCTATCCATTTGACCACCAAGGAGTTTTAAAATAGTTTATAAGGCATGAAGCCTTTCTTTCTCACAATATGACCCCTCTTGACTTAATAAAAATCAAGTCCTAAGCAATGTCGGTCGGCCACTCCATGCTATGATGGTTAGGAATATTCAAGACCAAAGTATTGACCATGGACACTTCTTGGATAAGGTAATTATTTGTCTTTTGTAAGTCAAAAATCATACTTGAGAAAAAAGAACCTTCAAACAAAAACAAAGAGACAACCCTAAAATTTGCTCATTCTTCATTTCACATTCTCTTCAACACTCTACAACTGCATTATGCCAACTTAGGGTTTGAATCTCTCCATCATATCTCTAGTCTTTACTCCCCTCAATGGCTTTTCTTGGTTGAATCTTTGGAACTCTGTATCATAAGGAAGAAGGTAATACTGCTTCTGGATTCATATGAGATATTTTATTAATATCTATAGCTTCTTTTCCTTCATGGTTGCGGCCTCCTTCTTCATTCATGGTTATCTCCATATGTTGTGCATTCCTTAACACCCCTTCCTGTTTCTACATCTTTCTCTACATTGCTACTATTACTTGTTCCTGAGAGCTTGATGCTATTGTAAGGCCGTGGATAGATGTCTCTTCTTGTTAGCAAAATAAGGTAAGAATTTGTCATTCTTCCTCTTATGTATCTTGATTTGTCTATTTACAATTGAAGAAAATGACAAGGCCTATATGTAGACATGGGTATTGCATTTTTTAACAAAAAATGGCATATCTCTATTGGCTATGCTCGTATGTATTTCTTTTTATTCTTGACTTGTTTGTAGGTGCAAAAATCTTGAGGGTTTGAAATCATTTGATGAGGGTTTGTTCTTTTTGCACTATCAAGGCCTCCATCTTGCCATGACTATGCCTTATCTGTATGTAGATACCAAGGATGTGGTAGGTTGTTGAGGGTTTCTAAGTTTTGAAACTAGGGTTTCAACCTTCCTTGCACAAAACTCCTTCACACTATCACAGTCATTCTCTTTCACTGTAGTCTCTTTCTCTTTATACTGTAAGTCAAGAAAAGAAACAAGGTTTGAAACTTCCTGTCAAGAGTTTGTTCTTTCTTACACAAAATCTTCTAGTTGTCACGACCATCCTCCTGTGGTATTCACTGTTCTTCATTTTGACTTGTAAGTGAAAAAAGAAACAATGGTTTGAAATCTTCTTGAAAAGACCTTTCTCCTTTTGCAGAATACATTTTATCATAAAAGAGTTTGTTCTTCTAGCATGGCTATGACATCTCTTCTCTGTCTGAAACTTCTTGACTGTGGGTGCAAAAATAGCACTAGGTTTTGAATTTTTAATAAATGAAAGATCATTTTGCATCACAAAGAACTTTCTTCTTCTACTTCTTGTGACTGTCATAGCTAGATGAGACATTTTTACCTTATCTGCTTCCCACTGTAGCTATAAAGTATGATAACAAGTCTTTTGATATTAAAAAAGAATGAATGTTATTCATTTATCTCCATCTTGTAACTGTACCACATGATGCTAGCTCCTTTCTCATTGCAAAGTATGAATGTTTGATGATTGGCTATTTGATTGTGGAGTCATCTCCTGAAATGTGTAACTGTCTTTGATGCATTTGGATTCAACTAGACATATCATGCTCTGATTTCTCCATGGCTGTCTATGGCATTCTTTATATACTCTTGTGGCTAACTTTATGCATACCTACTACTTATCTCATGATTTGGATATCATAGTATCATATATATCATGCATTTCTCTTTAGTTTTTATCATGGCAACTATTTACTATGACTGTATCACTCAGAACAATGGCATAAATGAAAGAGGATTATTTACCTTGTGAATTATCAATCACCATCTGTAGCATTTGGCATATCTCATGTTCTTCTTTTGTTGTTTCTCCTTCATCATTGATCTACTCCTGTAAGTGGATATGGAAACTATAATATACTTTAACTATTTTTTGCTTCTAAAAACTACTTCATGATCAGTGTCCTAACTGTCATTATGTTTGATCTGATTTCTCATCTGAATGCATGATGTGATAAGTAGATGTTTCTATTTGATAAAAGCATGTGATAATTTTAAACATCCAGAGCACTAACAGGGTTGTTCCTAGAATTTTGCAGGTTCAACTGATGATGGTTAGGAGTGAAGACTGAAGACAAAGACTTGAAGGCCAACAACAACAACAATCTCCATCATCAGGCAATGATGGATGTTTAAATTTATCATGTGTTCATTTCTTTTTCTTTTATCAAATAGATGCATAGCTTGCATGTCTGGAATTGCTTAGTCTAGTTACTCCCATGGCTTGTGTGGGACACATTTGAACACTTCTTTTTAAACATGATCAATTAATTTCTCTTATGCATATGATGTATATGTATTTCCTTTTTAATCAATGCATGAGATAAAGTAACAGATACTTGAATGTATGTTCAAAACATGACATGAAATAACAATGCAATACAAAATATCTTTCTTTCTTTATTTACAACTGATTAATTGAATAGTCAATTTAACTTATAACTCATGAAAGATCAAACTGTGTAGAACAATTGTATCTCCTTGAATGTTTGATTTCTTGACAACTTATTCTCTTGTCATGATAACTAATTAGTCTTGATTAGACTGATGGGTTATCTTGACAACTGGATATCATTCTTTGTTCTGTCAAGGCATCAACTATTCAATGAATGCAATAACTTAAAATTTTCTTTTATTCCTTCTAAACAATACACTTAGGTCCAACTAATTTTAAGTGTGAACAAAATTAGTAACAAAACCTATTTGTTTGCTAAAGCCTCTTTACCTGCAGGCAACTTACATAATTCACAAGTCTAATTTTTCAGCAAGGAGTCCATTTCTTCTTTTATTGCTAGCTCCCACTGAACCTTTGTATCCACCTACATAGCTTCATCATACCCTTCCGGTTCACCAGCATCTGTTATCAAAATAGAATACAAAGAGGGAGAAAACCTTTCAGGAGGTCTACTTAGCCTTGTTGACCATCTAACATTCACTAGAGTTTGTGGTATTTCTTGTTGCTATTGTGAAGCATGAGGAACCATTAGAACATCATTATTTGTAGTATCATCTAGCAACACATGATCCTTTTCTTTCTTCTCATGCTATTGCAACTAATCTTTGTACAACACCTTCTCATTGAATACAACATCCCTCATAATTTTTAGATTTTCAACATCCTATTAGGGTTAGCCGACAAAAGATATCAATTAAATGCAAATAAAGATGAAATAGAGGAATGGAAATACACAGAAATAATAACAGCAAGAGACAAGTTTTAATGTGGTTCACCCAAACTCAGGCTACATCCACCAAACAGAGAGTCCAATATTATTATCCAGTAAATCAAACCGATTACAACTAACAATCCCTACAACTCAATACCACTATAAAATGCTACAATAAATCAATAGAAACCCTAACCCTTAGCTGCTTTTATCAAACTTTTTGTCGGTTACCAAACTAGGGTTTTCTTATGTCGGCCAATGAAAAATAACTCCCAGTGCCTTTATGCTGCCCTTGGACCCCACAAGGGGCGCTGCCCCTTGACCCCGTAACAATTTGGGGGGAAATCGAGCCAATAAAAGTGGGGTAAATTTAACCTCCGAGTCTAATTAGGCTCCATATAACAACACATCCAAACTTGCATATAACCAAATTCATCAATGCCATATCCAACGAAGATACACTTTTTTTATTTTACATCCAGCTTGGTTCTATTTTCAAAATCTACATGTGCAAATGCTTCACATCCGAAGGTTTTGAGAAAAGAATAACTCACCTTATTACCTATCCATGCTTCCTCTGGAATACCATAGCCCAAAGGAACTGAAGGACCTCTATTAATTAAATATACAGTGGTATTAACAACCTCTTCCCACATGTTTAAAGGCATCCCAACATGCAATCTCCTGTTCCTTGCACACTCCATTATTGTCCTATTCATGCGCTCAGCCACTCCAATTTCTTGTGGAGTCCCTGGAACCATTTTCTACCTACGAATTCCATTAAAGGAATAATAATCCTCAAATTCTTTGCTGCAATAGTCACCACTATTATCAGATCTGAGACATTTTAATCTTTTACGCATCTCATTCTCAACCAAGCTTCTCCATTTCTTAAGTGTTTCAAATAGATCAAATTTCTGCCTAAGGAAATAAATCCAAACCTTCCCAGTTGCATGATCTATTAATGTAACATAATATCGAGAGCCGCTAGCACCACAATAGTGGGTTACACTTTTTAGCCAAAGTTGACATTGAAATGAACATTTTGAAAAAAATCTTCACTTTTAGACACCTATAGTTGCTAAACTATGAAGAATTTGAAGATGATGTAAACCAATGATTTGTCACATTTTGTCTGTAGATTCTAATATATATTTTTAATTTTTTTGGAATCAAATTGTATTTCCTTTTCCATCTCCTTTAATAACTAGTTTCTAACAGTAAACAACATTTCTAAAGAGTGATGTGTACTATGTAAAACATAATTCTTTTCTATGAAGGATAAAATTCTATTTTTTTTGAATTTAGATTTTTAATTACGATATCTAGAGGATGCATTTGGTTTCATAAATTTTATTGAATATTTTTCTTTTAATTAACTTTTGAAGTCAAACCAATTACAATTTACACATAGGTGTACTGTGTAAAGCATAACTTTTTTTTGTATGTATCAGAATTCAATTTTTTTTGTTGGAATAAGGACATCAATACCTAGAGGACACGTATTTTTTATAATTTTTTTATATTTTTTCCTATTTTTCATATGTATGAAACAAAGACCTTGATGTTCATTAAAAAACCTACATTTGCAAGAAATAAAAAATGAATATAATAATCAAATTAAATATATTTAAAATTATACTTTTTGGGAAGCTTATAATAAAGACTACATACTTACAAAACATAAAATTTTAAATGAATTCATTTGATCCCCCAAAAGGTAAATCAAAAGTGGTTTTTTATCAGCATTTTGATAGGTGTAGAGGACACTCCATGATAGATATGGTTTAAAACTAGCAGGTTCTATCCAAGGGGGTTTGATCTAACAGGGTTTGATCAAACCCTGTTCAATTACAATCCTTTAAATGGAACCTTTCAAGGCTAGAATTATTATATTTTATAAAAATATGTGATTTCAACAAAAATGAGGATGTCTCAGAAAGTGTTACCTATTATTGTGGTAGCTCACCCACTAAGAGAAGATACCTGAGATAGTCCCCATACATCTATATACACAAGCTCCAATTTTGCATCTTTCTTTTGCTTCCCATCCTTGAGATAACTAACTCTCTTTTATTTTCCATACACACAACTTTCATAGAAATTCATATTAATACATTTCAAACCTGGTAAAACTTTCTTAGAATAAAATACATTCATACCTTTTTCACTCATATGCCCAAGTCTATTATGCCACAGTGTTGTCTCAGAACCTACAACAATTGTTTTAGTCTCTTCCTGCGAACCCACAGCAACTGTTCCTGAACTTTTTTCTCTGCAACAAATAGAGTAGAAGGAATAATATGATCTGTACAAAGATATAAGGTGCCTACATTCACACCTTTTTCTACTATTAAGGAACCTCTTGAAACCTTCCAAATTTTATCATTAAAAATAACTGTGCATCCTTCATCACCTAGTTGCCCTGCTGAAATAAAATTCCTACTTAGCCTTGGAATGTGCCTTACCTCTTGTATTAGCCAATGATTCCCATTCTGCAGCTTAATCTTAATTCTTCCCTTTCCAACAATATGACATGGTTCATTATCTCCCAAATAAACCAGCCTAAAATCCCCTTGGACATAATCAAGAAAATAACTTCTATGGGGCATAGCATGAAATGAGGCCCCTGAATCTAAAAGGGTGAGTGTAGGATCATGATAGGCCAAACACTACCCCTAAGTGGTAATGTAAATGTGAAAAACAGACTTAGGTAACTTCATGTCAAAAATTGAATGAGTTATCTACACAATCTAAAAATAAGATAGTAATAAAAGTTGTAACAAATTGAATGTAGTTTATGGGCTAGTAATTTTTTTTTGAAAAATTTAAAAAATAGTTTGGTGAAAATTAGATATTTCAATGAAGCACTACTAAAAATTTTAGAAAAAGTAAAAAGTATGTGTCATTTCGGCCAACCTACGTATGAGAAAAAAATAATATTTTTCCTCCATGATTTGGATTTAAGTAAAGGACACATGAGTGGATGTGACACATATTTTTTTGAGTTTTTTAAGTAAATAAATAATTGTTTATGAATTTATTACTATGACTTTTTGAAAATATTAAAAATTAATTTTCCAGCCAACCTAACTTGGTCAAAAATATATGAAAATAAAAAATTTTAAATTTTAATGTATACCCAATAAATCCTAGAATGTGACGCATCTTTTGGATTTAAAGAAGGATTAATATGTTGAAAGTTATGGATGTTTTTCAATATGTATATCTATCAGGAAATCAGACATAGTGTATTTAGAAAATTATTAATAATTACCTATTAAAATTATTATGAGGCATATATTATATTTTTAGAATCTTAATAGATTCCTCTATAAACCCTTTTCATTTGATTAAATTTAGTTACAAAAAAGTCTGTCAGCTTCAAGGATGAAATTGTAAAAATTTTCAAGATAACACTAAATGGGTGGTTTTGCAAGTTTCTTTGGCAAGTTTTGGGACTCCCGCTTGCCTAAATATGAGATAACCCCAAGGCATTCTTGGAGGGAATCTATATTTGAGCTAGAAATATTAACACCCTTTCCATCCAAATCTAAATATTAGTCTAAATGTTTGCACTTTTTCATCCAGCAAGTTTATTCTCCATTGCCACTGTTTGGCCCATCATGATCTTGCACTCAGCCAAAACCCATGAATCATTAGCATTGTCTAGGGAAAGAATCAAAGCATCATCTTCAGATTTATTATTTACCACATTTGCCTCCTTATTGCCTTCTTGTTTGTCTCCTTTATTTTTCCAAGACTAACAACCTTTCTTTAGATGACCTAGTTTCCATAGTACCAGCAATTTTGTCCTCTCGATTGGGTCTTTTTTTCCTTTGATTTTTCTCATGACTTCCCATGACCTCCAAAATCTTTTCCTCTCTTCTTTGATCTGCCCTAGCCTTTTGCATTCAAAACACTACCTGATGTGGACCCTCTTGAGCTTTTCTATTGCATTTCCTCGCTAAGGATAACACCAACAACATCATCAAATTTCAAAGTATTTGAACCAATGATTCCCATTCTACAACTTAATCTTAACTCTTTCCTTTCCAACAATATGACAAGGTTCGTTAAATCTCCCAAATAAACCAGTCTAAACTCCCCTTGGACATAATCAAGAAAATAACTTCTATGGGGCATAGCATGAAATGAGACCCCTAAATCTAAAACCTATGAATCATCAGCATTATCTAGGGAAAGAATCAAAGCATCATCTTCAGATTTATTCCTTACCAGATTTGCCTGCTTATTGCCTTCTTATTTGTCTCCTTTATTCTTCTGAGACCAGTAATCTTTCTTCAGATGACCTAGTTTCCCATAGTACCAGCAATCCTTTTGTCCTCTAGATTGGGACCTTTTTTCCTTTGATTTTCCTCGTGACTTCCCATGACCTCCAAAACCTTTTCCTCTCTCCTTTGATCTGCCCCTGCTTTCTACATTCAAAACACTACCTGATGTGGACCCTCCTAAGCTTTTCTGTTGCATTTCCTCGCTAAGGATAATACCAACAACATCATCAAATTTCAAAGTATTTGAACCAAAGACAGAGTTACTTACAGTCATTACCAAGCTATTCCAGCTTTCTGGCAAAGAACATAAAACCAAGAGAACTCTCACCTCTTCATCAAATTTCACTTTTATAGAAGTTAATTAACTAGTAATCGTATTAAACTCATTTAAATGATCTATCACATATCCACCTTCAATTATTTTTAGATTAAACAAACACTTCATGATAAATACCTTATTTGAGGTTGAGGCTTTTTCATACAATTTAGCCAAAGATTTCATTAGTTCACTTATTATCTTCGCTTCTATTATATTGAATTCCATAGATGGTGCCAGGCACAACTGAATGGTTCCTCATTAATCATTACTTCTAGTTTCTTGGCTACTCCTTCCAACAGCCTCCATAAATCCTTCTAATAGAGATAATCCTCCATCTGTATCTTCCATAACTGATAGTTCTGCCCATTGAACTTATCTACCTTTAATTTACCCTCATCTGCCATTACTCCCACTTAACCATGAGACTCCCACTCAACCGTGAGACCTTGCTATAGATGATAATCAAACACAACCCACTCTGATACTACTTGTTAGGAATTGCATGCAGAAGATATCAATTAAATGCAAATAAAGATTAAACAAAGGAATGAAAATACATAGAAATAATAATAGAGAGAGATAATTTTTAACGTAGTTCACCCAAACTTGGGCTACATCCACCAATAGAGAGTCCGATATTATTATCTAGCAAATCAAACCAAAACTAGCAATCCTTGCAACTCCTTACTACTGCAAATGCTACAATACAATATCACCAGAAACCCTAACCCTTAGAAGCTTTTTATGAAGACTTATGTTAGTTACAAAATAGGGTTTTTTTATGTCATCCAATAGAAAAATAACTACCGATGCCTTTATAAAATAACAAGTCATTTGAGGTTTCAGGGGCACTGCCCCTTGACCCCATCTTGGGGGCGCTTCCCCCAAAGCCCTGTTAAATAATTTGGGGGAAACCATGCCGATAAAAGTGGGAAAAATTTAACCTCCGAGCCTAATTAGGCTCCATATAACAATACTGGTAAGCACTGCCCTCCTTCTGTAGGATGAAATCCATTGCATATGATAGATATAGTTGTCAGTGTGTGTGTTATCTATCAAGAGATCTCAATATAAAAAGAAAATTTTGTTATTGACTGTACGCATGAAAAAAACCACCCCAATTTAAAGATTGAGGGATACTAAAGTAGTTACAAATCTTTTGGGTTATTGACATTTTTTGATTGCAAGTGTATGTCATCCAGGAGGTCGAGTGGAAGAAAAAATGGGTTTTATTACCTTTAAAGCCCAAAATCCATCAAGGGTGTAGCAAAGGTCAGTGAGGACAATGAGAGTTTCAAAGTATAGTTAGGTAAGTGCGCAAAGATGAGGGACCAAAATGGGGTCTTAAGATGCCACTTTTTTCTGAAATCTAGAAACATTGATGTTGGATGAGAAATTGAAGATAGATACACTCAAAATTTGAAGATGCAACAAAAACGAGAGTCGTAGTGCTCCAAATCTAGTTTCTAAACTACTATTTTTTTCCAAAAATGGTTGAGATTAAGGGGTTCAAAAAGGGGGGCACAAAAATTGGTCATATTTTTCTCAAAAACACATAACATAGCATCTGGTGTGCTCCCCCTAAAATGTTGACCTTTTTTTAGTATTTCAAAAATCTCTTTGGTGAGAAATTAGCTAACACCATGTAGTTTATCCCTAATTTTTCTAATAATTTTTTCATGAATATTTGATTTTTTACTAATTTTCAAAGTGGACACTTCTTGAAAAATAGAAAATTGAGCATGCTCCCCCCTAATTTTTTTAAAAACTAATCAAAAATCAACTTTTTTAATACATGTAGAATGGAGTCTAGTTTCTAAAAATGTAACTTATTTCAAATTTTGATGAACAGTCAAAAATACTACACACTGGTTTTTGACAAAAAATGGATACACTGACAAATGAAATTAAAGATGAAACCCTTAACGTACTCAAAATGGGAAAAAAATTATATGGTTAGATAGCTAACAGAGAGCTTAAGATTATGGTGGTATTTTTTTTACTTTTCATTGGAAACAGTGCCATCCCGATGGGGAGCACACTCCAGATTATCTTAGAACTTTGCTAAAATCTAGAAAAAACACGTCTAAGCATGCTCACAATAATGCGATTGCATTATAACGTGCTTGTGTTATGCTGAGCAAAATTGGCTTTACACATGCTAATTGCATTTACTTGAAAGTTTCTAAAGCATTTTCATAAAATCCATTTTTTACATATTTTGCAATCATTGCATTCCATTACAGAACATCTCTTTGAGGTGTTATGTCAGTCAATTGACATGCCTTGTCTATGCTTCCATACTTTGCATACATGTCTACAAGGGAAAATGTACTTCCTACCGTCTCTCTCACTATCTACTTCCCTCCCCACTCTACCTCCTACCCTCTCTCTTAGTCTCTGCTTCCCTCCCCTCTCTACCTCCTACCCTCTCTTTGAGTCTCTGCTTCCCTACCATCCCTACCTCCTACCTTCTCTCACTCTCTTCTTCCTTCCCCTCTCTACCTTCTACCCTCTCTCTCAATCTCTACTTCCCTCCCCTGTCTACCTCATACTCTCTTTCAGAGTCTCTGCTTCCCTCACCTCTCTACCTCCTACCTTCTCTCTCACTCTCTTTTCCCCCCTCTCTCTCACTCTCTACTTCCCTCCCCTCTCTACCTCCTACCCTCTCTCTTAGTCTCTACTTCCCTCCCCTCTCTACCTCCTACCCTCTCTCTCACTCTCTTCTTCCTTCCCCTATCTACCTCCTATCCTCTCACACTCTCTACTTCCCTCCCATCTCTACCTCCTACCCTCCCTCTCTCACTCTCTACTTCCATCCCCTCTTGATGGGGAGCGCACAGTGAAAATGCAGAATGGGTCCCACTTTTCTCACAGACAGCAAGACTTAACAAATGAGCCGCCGATACATCTTGGTTCTCAGACACCAAGGATTGGTATGACCTTCTCAAGTCTTACTGTTGATCTACCTTATATCGATAGCTCAACTGAATTCATCTTCGGCGAGATACAACATGACTCACACCAAGTCGATCAACTCTCCATCATCGGTGAGACTTACTTCTATCAGCAAAGTCTTTTATCCTTCAACTGATGCCTCGATGAAGGTTAAGTCCCCCCCATCTTAATCATGATGGCTTTAACACTAGTTAAACTCCCTTGATGTGCTTCCGATATGCCAATGGCATTTGTCTTCGGTGAGACTCTTCTCGTTGATGAGCACTTACAAATTCTGGCTGATGCACCGATGAAACAATTCCCTCAGCGAGACTGCTCAACTTCAGCGGACTTGTTGTGAGTTCTAGTGATTCACTGATGCACAGCTTACTTTCTTCCTCTTCAACCCAACCCTAGCACATGGAGATTCTAGGTCAACCTACTGTACAAAAGCACTCTGTCTGGATCCTCTGCACCGTCAAACACAAAAACAAAAGTAGAAACAAAACAAATACTTGTACAATGAAGCCATTCCACTGATTTTGATAGAAATTGTACTAGTGGAATGCTTCACATTGACATACTACAACAATGGAAAGCACAAAAAGAATAGAAATCTACAGTTATACAAATTGCAGTTATAGGGAATGGAAATTAAATTGACAGAAAAGAATAGTTTTATTTCTCCTTAGAACAATATGCACTCACACACTTCTCCTTCCTCTCTTCTGATGGTTCCTTCCTCTAGTTGTTATTAACTCAACCTGCCAGTAGTTGGAAAACCAACTGATGCAAAGAGTTGGGAGACCAACCGATCCAAAACTGCTTCAAACTATCCTACTGCCCTATTTTGGCACTATGTGATTGCAATATGACAAAAGTGTGTTTTAAGTCACTTTAGACTTACAAAAATGGGTTCTAGGTCCTGAAGGACCTAGAGACAAATGGAAATGGAAATGCATTGGTCAAATAGACCTTATTACAAAAGAAAATAGGATTTTCTAGGTGCTCCTACACCATACTCCCCAGGTGAAAGTTGTCTCAAGTCATCTTAGAGACTAACTGCTGCAAATCATCACCCTGCTTTGTGATGTCTTCTTCTAGCATCCATGTGGCTTCTAAGTCTGGAAGTCCTTGCCATTTGACTAAGTACTCAAAATAGGTCTGATTTCTTGTCTTCTTGGTTGTCCTGCTATCCAAGATAAATGTTACACCCACTCTGCATTGTCTTGGATAGAATCTGCTATACCTTCTCCTATATTAGGACTCCTATATAATGTTAGATCAGCAACATTGAATATAGGTGAAATAGCAATATCATCAGGTAGTTCAATTTTGTAAGCATTAGGACCATATTTCTCTAAAATCTTACAAGGTCCAATTTTTCTCATCATCAACTTACTGTGGTTTCCCTTGGGTAGTTTGTTCTTGTTGAGATGAACCATGACCATATCTCCTAGTTGGTACTGCACATCCCATCTCCTTTGATCCACTCTAGCCTTAATATTCTAACTATTGTTGTGTAGAGTATCTCTGACTTGTTGATGGATCTCTTTCATAGCCTTTGCAAATGTATCAGCATGTCCACTCCTTTTGTCCAACCCTTGAACATCTCTCAATTCAAAAATTCCTCTAGGATGACTACCATAGACAACTTCAAAAGGACTTAGACCTGTACTTCTATTTGTAGAATCATTATAGGCATATTCTACTTGTGGGAGTACCACATCCTAACTACCTCCATGTTCTCTTGTCAAACATCTTAGCAGATTGCCTAATGACCTATTCCCAACCTTAGTTTGGCCATGAGTTTGAGGATGATAGGCTGAGCTAAAGGAAAAATTCGTATCCAATATTTTCCACAAGGTTCTCCAAAAATGTCCCACAAATTTGTTGTCTCTGTCAGATACAATACTCAAAGGTAGTCCATGAATCCTGACAATTTCTTTAAAGAACAATCATGCAATGTAACTAGAATCATTGGTGGTTTTACAAGGAATAAAGTGAGCCATCTTTCTGAACCTGTCTACCACAACAAACACACTGTCATGACCCATCCTCGTCTTTGGTAATCCCATCACAAAATCCATACTCAAACTTTCCCAAGGCCTGTTTGGTATGGGCAGAGGTTGGTACAGTCCTGCATTGGTTGAGACCCCCTTTTCTCTCTGGCAAATCATACAACTCTCAACAAACTTTCTGATATCAAATTGCATCCTTAGCCAAAAGTAAAATCTTCTTACTAGATCTAAGGTCTTATTGAGCCCGACATGTCCTCCTAAACCACCACTATGTTTCTCCTTCACTATATTATCCCTCATTGAACACTTAGGGATACATAGTTGACTCCCTTTAAACAAAACTCCATCCTGCAATCTATAATCTGAAAATTCACTATGGAAAGCATTGGCAAACTCACTACATACCTTTTAAATCTCCTTGAAATCTTGGTCCTCTTCATACAATCCTTTGAGTGCCTCAACACCCATGCTTTGTAACTACACTTCTTGTACTGTCAACACCCTTCTGCTTAAGGCATCAGCAACCTTATTGGTTATCCCTTTCTTATGTTTGATGATGAAGGTGTATGCTGGAAAACTTTCCACCCACTTCATGTGTCTATGACTGAGCTTTTCCTGTCCATTCAAAAAACTAAGAGCATGATTGTTAGTGTATACAATAAATTCTTTAGGAAGCAAGTAGTGCCTCTACTTTTTCAAAGCTTGTACCATGGCATACAACTCTAAATCATATGAGGAGCACTTCCTCTTAGCTTCATTCAATTTTTCTCTGAAAAAGGCTATCGGTCTGCCTTCTTGGCTCAACACTACCCCTATGGCTAGTCCACTTGCAGCACATTCAATGGTGAAGACTTTATTGAAATCAGGAAGTACTAAGATAGGATACTTGGGAACTTTTTGTTTTAGACATCCAAAACTCTGATCTGCCTCTTTTGTCCACACAAACTTCACCTTACCTCCACCCTTGATGGTCTCTAACATAGGTGCACAAATATCACTGTAGTTCCTAATGAATTTTCTATAAAATGTGGCCAAACCATGAAAACTTCTAACCTCTCCTGCTGTCCTAGGTTTAGGCCAATTCAAAATAGCTTCTACCTTGGAAGAATCCATTTTCAAATCACCCTTTGAGATGACAAAGCTTAGGTAAACCAATTCTTGTTTCATGAAATCACACTTTTCCAAGTTTATCATTAACTTCTGATCTTGTAGCCTCTTCAAGACTATCTCCAAATGTTTCAAGTTTTCTTCCCTGCTCTTACTAAACACTAAGATATCATCAAGGTAGACTACCACAAATTTCCCTATGAATTCTTGCAACACATCATTCATTAGTCTCATAAAGGTGCTAGGGGCGTTTGAAAGACCAAAAGGCATCACAAGCCACTCATACAACCTTCATTGGTTTTGAATGCTAGCTTCCACTCATCCCCCTCTCTTATTCATATTTGGTGATACCCAATCTTTAAGTCTATCTTGGATAAATAAGTAGCCCCTCCCAAACAATCCATTAGATCTTCTATTCTAGGAATAGGAAATGTATACCTGATGGCTATCCTCTTTATGGCCTAGAATCGGTACAAAGCCTCCATTTCCCATCCTTCTTTGGGGTTAAAATAGTAGGTACTGCACATGGGCTAAGGCTCTTCCTTATCAGCCCTTTGTTTAGGAGTTCTTGAATCTAATTTGCTATCTCTTCATTCTACTGAGGGGTCATTTTATATGCTACCTTATTAGGCAGTACTGCTCCTGGTATGAGGTCTATCTGGTGGCTAATATCTCTGACAGGTGGTAGAGAATTAGGTAAGTCTATTGCAATCACTCCTTTGTAAATTTCAAGAAGATCTCTAACCTCCTTAGGTCCTACTTCCCTCACACTTTCCTTCCTTTCCCCCTTAGGCTTCATAATCAAAGCAAAACCTACTCCATCACCTTCCTTTAATGTGTCCATGAATTCTTTTTCTCCTACCATCATTACACTAGACCCTATATGCTGTGGATCCTCTTCTACCAATGACTGTATCCTATAAGTCACACCATCCTTTTGGAATGAGTAAGCATTCTTTTCTCCATCATGATGAGCCTTTCTGTCAAACTGCCATGGTCTGCTTAACAAAAGATGGCAAGCATCCATTGGAAGGATGTCACATAAGATTTTATCTCTATACCCCCCAATACTAAATTCTACCCATGCTTGTTCAATTATGAGTATGTGCTGCCCCTTATTCAACCAACTGCCTTTATATGGATTGCTATGGGGTATCTTTTCTAGATTCAACTTATTAGCTACTTCCAAAGATATAATATTATCAGTAGAACTAGAGTCAATAATAACTTTACAAACCTTACCTTGGATCTTGCAGTTGATTCTAAACAAAGCCCTTCTTTGAGATGGTTCAGTTTGCACTGGTTCCTTGAGCAGTGTCCTCTTGATCATCATATTTCTCCCATCTCTAATGTTAGATTCACTTCAGGAGATGTCACACTCCTTGCATCCTCTTGAATCAAAGTGGTTCTCTTCTCACCACCATGAGAAGTTGAGGCCTTCTCTAGACAATTGTATACTGGGTGCCCTATCTGATTGCAGTTATAACATCTCATATTGGAGAACTTAGATCCTCTACCTAATCCATTTGTCCCACCTCTTCCATTAGGCCTTCTTCCTCAGTAGCCTCCTCTACTACGTGAGTCTCCAACTTGCTCTTCTTGGCTAGACTCACCACTAGGCCTCTGGTTAGGACTTCTTCCCCCAAAACTGCCTCTGCCTCTAAAACTTCTTCCTCCTCTACCTCTATTATTCTACTCACTCTTTCTCTTTATCTTCTCTTCAGCCCTTAAGGCCATTTGGAAACACGTGTTCATTGTTTCTGGTGCTAAGATGCTGATCTCATCTTGGATTTTCATCCTTAGGCCATTCAGATGCCTTGCCACCTTCTCTGACTCTTTGTCTTGTCTCTTTGATTTGAGACTGAGTTTATGAAACTCTTGTGTGTATGCATTCACATCAAGGTCTCTCTGTCTGAGGTTCTACAATTTCTTATACATCTACATATTATAGTCCAGGGGTAAGAATTGTGCCTTGATTTTGGTCTTCATCCTTTCCCAGGAGTTATCATAGTCTTCCCCTCCTTGACTCTCTCTCCTTGCTCATAATTCCACCATGCAAGAGCAGACCCCTTCAATCTTGCCTTTTCCAACTTAACCCTCTTATCATCATGGACTTCTTTGTATTTGAAATGATTGTTCAATGCCTCAATCCAGTCAATCACCTCTTCAGCTTCCATACTTCCACTATACATAGGTAACCCATCTATGGTGTCCCTATTGACTGACTTCAAAGCATTTACAAATGCCCTCTGGTCTGCTGGTATCTCCTCTATCCTCTTATTGGTTTCCTTGATTTATTTATCTCCTTCATTGTTGTCACTTTCATCTTCCCTATCCTTACCCTTGGTTCTTTTCAACTCCTCGAGCTTGGACTCAAACATCGCTTCAATCAGTTTCTTCACTGCATCTTGTGACATGCTTTTAGGAGACATCGTGTCAGCCTCTGCTTCACTTTCCTTGTCTGACATACACCAAGACCACACTACCTGAGTGATCTTCAAAACTTGCTCTGATACCAATATGATGGGGAGCGCACAGTGAAAACACAGAACGGGTCCCATTTTTCTCATACACATCAAGACTTAACAAATGAGCCACCGATACATCTTGGTTCTCAAACAACAAGGATCGGTATGACCTTCTCAAGTCTTACCATTGATCTACCTTACACCGATAGCTCAACTGAATTCATCTACGGTGAGATACAACATGACTCACACTGAGTCGATCAACTCTTCATCGTCGGCGAGACTTACTTCTATCGGCGAAGTCTTCTATCCTTCAACCAATGCCCTGATGATGATTAAGTCCCCCCTTGTCTTAATCATGATGGTTTTAACACTAGTTAAACTCCTTTGATGTGCTTTCAATATGCCAATGGCATTTGTCTTCGGTGAGACTCTTCTCGTCGGCGAGCACTTACAAATTCTGGCTGATGCACCGATGAACCAATTCCCTTGGCAAGACTGCTTGACTTTGATGGACTTGTTGTGAGTCCCAGTGATTCACCGATGCACAGCTTACTTTCTTTCTCTTCAACCTAACCCTAGCACATGGAGATGCTAGGTCAACCTACTGTGCAAAAGTACTTTATATGGATCCTCTGCATCGTCGGACACAAAAACAAAACAAGAAACAAAACAAATACTTGTACAACGAAGCCATTCCACTGATTTTGACAGAAATCATACCAGTGGAATGCTTCACATCAACATACTGCCACAATGGAAAGCACAGAAAGAATAGAAATCTACAGTTATACAAATTGTAGTTACAGGGAATGGAAATCAAGTTGATAGAATAGAATAGTTTTATTTCTCCTTGGAACAATACACACTCACATACTTCTTCTTCCTCTGGTTGTTATCAACTCAACCTACCAGCAATTGGAAAACAACCAATGCAAACAGTTGGGAGACCAACCGATCTAAAACTGCTTCAAACTGTCCCACTGCCCTGTTTGGCACTATGTGATCACAATATGACAAAATTGTGTTTTAAGTCACTTTGGACTTACAAAAATGGTTTCTAGGTCCTGAAGGACCTAGAGACAGATGGAATTGAAAATGCATTGGTCAAATAGAACTTATTACAAAAGAAAACATGATTTTCTAGGTGCTCCTGCACCACCTCTCTACATCTCTGCATCATTCTTCCCATCCAATGAAATCTCATAAATTATCTTGTTTCCATTTCATCATCCCAATTTATATCCTCATCCCTCTTTGGATGTCCTAGTTTTCTTGTTTCCATGTTCTTTGTCGACAAGGGAGAGGAGAGGGAGAAAGAGGGAGAGAGGATGGAGATGGAGGGGGGAGAGAGGGGAGAGATAGTGTGATAAGCAGAGAGAGTCCTAGTTTTCTTGTTTTGGAGAGACAGAGAGGGTTGGTCAGGTTTATGAGTTTAGGGTTGCTTAAGTTTAGTGTTTAGAGAAATTATTTCAGGTTTAGGGGTTTAGGGTTGCTTGGGTTTATGGTTTAGGGGTTAGGTTTTAGGGGCATTATAATTTAGGGTTTTGGGGTTTTGGGAGAGACAGAGAGAGAGAGGTTTAGGGTTGCTCAAGTTTAAGGGCATTATTTAAGGTTTATGAGTTTAGGATTTCTCAGACCTTTAGGGGCATTATTTAGGGTTTATGAGTTTCTAGTGTTGCTCAAGTTTAGTGTTTAGGGTTTAGGTTCAAAGGGGAATTATTTTATAATTTCCCATTAGCATTATCCATCATCCCACTAGCACTATTCATTATCCATCAATATCCCATGATGAGACACATTGGTATGGGCAAGAAAGCATAGATAATCAAACAAATAACTTGGATCCTATCAAATAGTTCATCCTAATGAGGATAATGATAATCAAGATCCAATAATTCTACATCCATTTCCCATTGATCCTCCATCATCCACTATTGAACTATATGTTTAGGGGTTTAGCCTGGTTGCTCGAGTTCAGGGTTTAGGGGTAAAGGGCATTATTTAAGGTTTATGAGTTTAGGGTTGCTCAAGTTTAGGGTTTATGGTTTAGGGGTTAGGGTTTAGGGGTTTAGGGATGCTTGAGTTTAGGGTTTAGGGTCTAGGGGTTAGGGTTTAGGGGTTTTGGGTTGCTTAGGTTTAGGATTGCTCTCTCTATCGATCCCGTCTCTCTAATTGTACCTTTCTATCTCTCCCTCCCTCACTATCTCACTCCCCCTCTATATCACTCTCTCAATCCCTCTACCTCAAATCTATCTCCCTATGTCTTTGGACATCTCTTGATCTCTTTCCCTATCTCTATCTCTCCACATGGATCCCTATATCTTAATCTATCCCTCTTTACCTCTCTCTCCCTCCCTCTCTATATCTCTCCTCTCTATCTCTCTCCCCATCCCTCTACCTCTTGAAATGTCTCTCTAGGTATGTCTCTGGACATCTCTCCATCTCTATCCCTATCTCTATCTCTCCCCATAAGTATATCTCTCCCCATAACTCTATCTCTTAATATATCCCTCTCTACCTCTCTCTGTATTTCCCTATCTATCTGTCCCTCACTCTCTATCTCCCTATATCTCCCTCTTTATATATCTATATCTATTTCCCTCTTTATCTACCTTTCTCCCTCTATCTAGACCCCTTTGTCTATCTCAATTCCCCTCTCTTCCTCTCCCCATCTCTATCTCCACCTATCCCTCTCTATCTCTCTATTTGCCCCATTTTCTATATTTTTCCTCTCTCTCTCTCTCTCTCTCTCTGATTCAGACCCCACATGACTATTATTCCTAGTTTTCATGCAGTATATCTAACAAGAAAATAATTTTGTATTTTCTTTGACATATTAAGAATCATTTTTGGATCAATCCACCACCTTTTTTGGTTTTCCAAAGTAGAATAACCAATTTGCATGTTTTTGGAGAAAATTTGATTATTTGGAAGTAAAGTTTCATGTTTCATGTGTGATATTGATTGAAAGGTAATTACCATTGATATATAGATTGAATTTGATGATATATGTTTTTTTTCTATAAATATCAATAATCCTATTCTAGAGTTATATAGAATTCATAATCAAACTTGTGAAAAAGAAGAATTTGAGGATTTTGAAGCCAAAATTTGGAGAATTCGTCAACTCCAATATTGAATTCTAAGGTATGTTCTTTATGTCCATTTTAATTCACTTATATATATTCTTATGTTCTTTATATATATTTTTATTGTTATATATATTTTAATTCACTTATATATATATATATATATATATATATATATATATATATATATTCGTCAACTTACAAAGACTGTCCTATACATTTATGATTTCTAGAAAACCCCTCCTTTACACCTTGACAAGATATATCAAATTATCTTCATACCTAGTTTGATTTGTTCCTATTGATTGTTATGATAGTCCTAGTTGTGTTGATAGTCCAATTAAGGTGCTTGACAATTCTAATCTGTATATAAGATCAATCCCTTTTATCATGTTGTCATCTCTTACCTTGTGAATAGGGTAGTGAGAGCCTATTGCATATTGTCACATAGCACATGGTTATCATTGTCATTATAGTTAAGAGAGGTTTTAGGATTGATTATTCTCTTGTTGATAAGACTGCCCTTTAACTACCCAAACACTTAGTGCCTATAATGGTCCTAAGTTTGTCCCAAAGAACATTTCATCATACACAACTCCCTATGACAATGCCTCCAATGATTATGACAATCATATCTCATAATTGACAACAAATCTCCTTCACTAACTTGGAATCCAAGGTTATAATGAGAGTCCAACATAATTAAGATGATCTCAACAAGATATATATGGTTATGCACTTAATATTCTTCTTGACATAATAATACCACATCATCTTATATCAATAATCAATGATAGCTACATGCACGGGACATCACACTAATCCACTAAGTGTTTGATCCAACACTCCATCCATGTCCAGAATATGGGCCCTCGAATGACTCTCCAAAATATGTGATACCAACCCCTTATGTGGCAAGCAATCTGAACAAAGAAAGATTTTTGAATCATGCCTTGTGCCATTGTTCCTTCATTACACAACTAATGCAACACCTACATGTTCCTCCCACATTCACATCAGCAACCAACACTTCCAGTACCACCTCTTCATCTTCATGACTCGTTCTTATTTGGTTGCTTCTACTTTACTAGCAACCATGTACCCTTGAAGCATAAAATATCAAACTCCTCATTGTCGATCTTGCAACCTATCTTTCTCCACATGTGGGAACTCTCATTATGCTAACTTTGTTACATGTGTGTGTGCAACACCATCAATCCTTTTCATGATCCATTGGCCACCTTGCAACATTGCCTCTTATGCTAGGTCCTCAAAATATTATAGTTTAGGACTTGACTTGTCATCATGAAACATAACTCTGCCCTGAATTTCTACACCTTGTTATTCTTAGAAAACCCCTCCTTTACACCAAGTGACAAGATATCAAATTATATTCATACCTTGTTTGATGTTCCTATTGACTATCACGATAGTCCTAGTTATGTTGATAGTCCATTTAAGGTGCTTGATAATTCTAATCTATATATATAATCAGTCCAATCATGGCCTCCACATAACAACACCAAATCATGTTACTAAGGAGATTTTCCTTCAAGTATTCCATATGTAAAATCGATTACCAGATGATTGTTATGCCTAACAATACATTCATTAGTGACTGTCCATATTATGCTAGGGTCATATTTTAGGTTGCTAGGCAAGTTTTGAAGGACTTTCTTGATGTTATTAAAGTTGAAAAGTGTGGTCATAAGTGCAAATGTGGTTATAAGCCTTTGAAATTGTCATTTCTCAATGTTGATCAGTCATTTATGACTGTTATAAATAGCATAATCAAACAATGTCAACTCTTAATGCTCACACGAAGTAGGAACTAAGAGCTCTACATGACTCCAACATCCACTAATTGTGACTTAAAGTTACCCATGGCATCATGATAAGCATCTCCTAATCAAAGATAAGCAACAATTTTTATTGGTCGTGATGAGAGTTTATGCTTTGCATTTGTCTACTTAGATTCAATTGCAAGTGTATATAGGACCTTCTTGATTGGCGGAAGGTCAAGAGGCATGTGTTGTATTGATGTTATCCTAAGGTATAATTTAGAAGGTTAAATGATATTTTGGAGGTAGTTCCTACATGCCTTAGATTGTTAGGATCAGATTCGTTAGTTAGAAGCCCTTACATTATGGTAATCCCATTATATTACTTTTGCATCATCTCTTAGTCCCTTACATGACATGGATGACATCTAAATAGGCATTGGCGCCCCTTAAGATGGGTTTGAAAACATTTGAATTTGAATTTTTTTACCTTTATTGTTTGGGGATTGTTCATACACCTAACTCATGGTCCTCTCATCACAAGAACAGCCTTGATAGCTAAATTAGTATGCAAAATTTACCATGTAGACTGCCCTAGAGAAGAATGTCACAAATAAATCAACAATAGGTGGTTTGAAGCTTAAAAATAGTCATCACAACATCTACCATGGTCCAAGAATGTAAATTCCATGCCCAAAGTCATGATTTTTGTCTTGACACATCTTCCTCTAGACTTTGGGACAGCGGTTATAACTTTTTCATGGGTCGAAAAATTGAACAACAGATTGATTTTTTAGAAGTTACGAACCTTATGCATGTCTAGGACAACCTGGGCATCATTAAAATGACTTTTATCAAACCTACAACAGCCATGAACATGAAGAACAAGTTGCTGATTTGGTTGAGAAAATGAGTATAAATCAATCTAGTCTTTCACCACATGAACATAAGCAAGAATTAGGGGATTTTTCTCATGATGTTGATGTTGTCAATTCAAGGAATTTGAGTGCTTTTTGGGACAATTTTTTGGTCTATCATATCTTTTAATTATTTTTGTCCTATTTATGATGACTTTGATCATGGTCTATCATATCTTAATAAACAAGGACAGCGATGAATTTCATGAAATTTGAACTCCTAAAGTGATGCAAATCACCAAACATGATAACTTATTTTATATTTTTTCATTGTGACCATTATTCATTGTCATTATAAAGGTTCTAATTATCATTGTATTATTCATCATGCCTATAGAAATCATCATCATGCCAAGGAAATGAGAAAAGACTCTAACACCAGAAGAGTGTGAAGGTGAGAATGAGAGGAAAAGAGAAAGAATGAGCCAAATTCAAGAAAGTAGGAAATTGTCAACCATACAAGAAGACATTCCACCATTGCCAATTGAAGAGGAACATGACAAATCTAATGAAGCTAAGAGAGAGATGGAATTGGTGACACAAAGAGAATGAATGCAAAACCTTCATGCAATGAGAAAGTGAATCTCCAAGTTGGAAGCACTCCATCATCCACAGGTCAAGTTGAAGGAACACCATCATTACCTTCTCGAATTGGAGACACTCCATCTTTCATAGGTAAAGTAGACGGTACATCTACATTTTCTTCTCATGTTGGTGGCATGCCATCATTCACACATCATGTTGAAGGTAGATCATTTTCATCCTTTTCACCTCTAATTGAAGGTACATCATCTATCCCATCTCAAGTAAATATTGAAGAAATTCCTAATGTTGAGTCAACTTTACCGATTAAAACACCTCCTAGAATTTTGCATAGGAAGCCTAAGTTTCTAATCAATATTGATGAGAATGTATTGAAGCCCATGCAGGATAAGATTCCCATGCACACTTGCCAAAGATATGCGAATAAGATATGAAAATTATTCTTTGAAAATTTAAATGAAACCAGAAGATGTCAACTACTTGTTGAATTGATGAGAAACCTAAAATTAAGGCACACTATGAAGATTCTTGGCCTAAGAACATCGAATGTCTCAAGTGAAAAATCAATTGTCAAGAATCTAATGAGTGCATATGAGAGTGGGTTCCACCTCACACACCAAGGATAGTAATGTCACACGACATGACATTACATTGACAATAGTAAGCCAACAAACAAAGAAAGCTTGCCTCATTAGAAAGACAAATCAAGCATTGAAAATAAGTAGAAAAACTCTAATGAGAGCCGTTGGAAGACATGAAAGAGTTGAGGACCCAAACACTAATGAATTGTGGGAATTCTCTGGGAGAATCCCACAGAAAGGCAAAGTTGTTGAAGCTTTAAGATAACTAATTGAAGACTTTTGGAAGAATTATACGAGGGTATCTCTAAATCAAAGGGATGTGGTAAGAAGGAGAATTGGTAGTCGAAACCATGAGCCATATCTAAAACATTTTTTGGATATGACTCAAACATAAGTTTTTGGTAAATTTCTAGAGATGTATCCTCAAATTAAAATTTCTCAAAGATATTTTCAAATGATAAAACCTTTCTATGTCAAAATAAATCACACACGCACTACTTGTTGTTGTAGATTACATATTGAATTTTCTAACCATTTTGATGTTTATCGGTCTATATGTTTAGATTTGTATACTAACAATATTTTGCAGGATTGTGGCATACGTGCTCCACCAACTACTTTAAGAGACTTCATATCAATAATTCTATGCGAAAGAGAGGAAGGTTAAATATTCTATAGGAAATTGTGGTTGGATGGCACATGTCAGCATTGTGGTGGCTTGTAATGTATGCCAATTTGTGAACATATGGAAAGCACACATGTAGTTGGAAATGAACTAGTAGAGTTCGGCAAGTATAAAACAGTGGCCTACAATACAAAAGATGGTAAAGAAGCAAAGATGTGTGAATTGGTTATTCTAAAGATTCTAGTGTATTAGTTTATGTCTACATTTCATGACAATATAGTGTATGAGTATGTAAGGCATACGCATAGAGCTTAATGGTTAGACTTGCAATTCAAGTTATGTAAGGACACATTTCCATTTGGTAGCATTCTTTTAGTCATCAACTTTGCAAAGAACTACAGTCTACAGCCACAGTGTGAGGTGCAATCCCAATATTACAACTCAACATAGGTTTCTATATTTGTGCACATCGCATTCATTCATGCAAATGATAGTACAGAGGATGATAGAAATATCATAAGGGAGTATCATTTTTATATAAGTGATGATCTTACACATTCCACAGAGTTTGTGCAAGGTTGGTTTTAGGTGTTCTACAATGATTTGGCTAGAAGGGGCATATCATTCAGTCAACATATTATATGGTCAGATAATTGTGCATCACAATTCAAGAACTCATAAAATTTCTATTAGCTGAGCAAGAGGCATAATATTAGAGGTGTTTAGCATATGTGGAACTTTTGTGGGGTCGGGCATGGAAAGGGGGAGCATGATGGTTTAGGAGCATGTATCAAAAGAGCCATAGCACAAGAAGAGTTAAAGTATAAAGACAATGCAAAGTTGACATATGCAAAATAAATTGTCAAGTGGTGCAATGCTTCGATGGGTCCAGGTAATGAAGGTAAGTCTTCATTTCATAGATTTTTTTGGTTGATAGATGATACTAACATTGTGCCATATGAGGACGGTTGTACACTGACAAGATCAAGTGAGCTATACTCTTTCAAAAGCTCAATTGTAGGTTCATGGAGTATCCATTCATAGAAGATGAAATGCTTTTGTTCATGTATAATTCAAGCCTAGAATGAGTGCGAGTCAAAGGAGTGGGTTGAGGAATGGTGATTAAGTTATCTTAGCTCACTTGACATGTATTGATCCACAACAGCACTAGAACTAACAGAGATGGAATCATTAGTTCACTTTGACCACATATCAGATCTAGTTCAACCAGGTAATATATCTACTTGCATAGTTTTTGAAATTCCTAATGTTATCTTACTTTGTAGTTTTTTTGTAATGCTGACTAATATCATCTAATTTGTTGCACATATCATTGTAGGGCATGTTTATGCAGTTATTGCAGATGAAGATAACAAGGAGGGAATGGATTATTACTTGTGTCATTGTTTTGAGGCTAAAAAGAAATTGGAGGCCCCAGGTATAGATGGATAAAACATCAAATACCCTACTGACTCAATGGTTGTTACTGAAAGGAAGCAAGGTACGTAGAAAATGCTTCCTACACTGATCTATTGAGGAAAGGTTTATGCAAATTTCAACTTTTATAGTTACAGATTAAGATGCACATTAACAGAAAGATAATAACAACTTCCAAATGTACAACACAAGATATACGTGGGGAAAACCCTTTCAGGTAAAAAACCCCACACTCCAAAGCCACCCAATATATTATTTAGAAATCACAGAGATTACAATATACTTGCAAAGCAAGATTTTACAGGAGTATATCCAACCAGAGATCCAGGAGGTAATTTGACATCTATAAGATTATTACATACAACCTCCATCTCAAGTTCTTGATATATAAGAGATACAATACAGTACACCGCCAATGGTAATTACAAAACCATGCGCTAAAACCACCCAAAAGTGGTGCCCAAATTATCTCCAATCAAAGATGCATTTTGATGTGCTAAAACACACACCAACACATGTAACTCTCCCCTTTATAGCTCTTTTATGTGTCCAACACATTTTTACATTTCCTAAAAATAGAAGATCCAACTTTTGGAGGCCATAACTTTTGATCTAGGTGTCTAATTGATGAACCATTTAATGCATCGGAAAGGTCATAAAGAGATCACCCTATAACCATCTATGTTGGTTATGACAATTTTTGGGATGTTTAGAGAAGTTTCAATTCTGGTAGTTAAGTTCAAAGACTTTTTCTAGCAGTTTCAAAAATTAGAAACTTTAATATCTCTCGATCCAGATTTGATCTTGAGATGAAACTCACCTGAGATGTTCACTTAGTTGTTCTGTACGTTCTGGGAAAAATTTCAGGTCAATCTGAGCTCAATCGAAGAACTTACTAAAAATAGTAAGTATCACTATTTTTAGCTCGTTTGGAAACTTTTTGAAATGTTGAAAGTTCCAAACCATTCTCCAAGATAAAGCGTATTCAAAAAGACCAAAACTGGGAAAATAGTAATCTTTCGAAGTTACAAGGTTGAGACATTTTTCTTAACATTCTACCACTTGTCAAACACCTTGCAAGAGCAAAGGGAGTATCAACACCATGATTTGATTGCTAGGGGCCAAGAGGCCCATAGACTCTAAACACCATCTAAACTTCTCTGTGCTCACAGGTTTTGTCAAGGAATCTACAACATTCGTCAAAGTATCAAATTTCTCCAAGTTTACCTTCCCATCCTCTACCATGTCATGAACAAAATGGTACCAGATATCAATATTCTTAGTCCTTGCATGGAAAGTAGGATTCTTCACTAAACATATGGCACTCTGATTGTCACAACAAATAGTAATATTCCCTGCATCAAACCCAACATCAAAACACAATCTCTTAAGCCAAATGGCTTCTTTATAAGCATGAGTTGCTGCCATGTACTTAGCTTCAATAGTAGACAAAGTGACCACAAGTTGCCACTTACTCATCCAACTAATAGCACCACCAAACATAGTGAACACGTAAGCACTAGTGGATCTCCTGCTATCAATGTCACCTGCCCAATCTGGATCCACAAATCTACGAATACAAAGTGAATGCCGGAGTCCTATAGGATAACCATGATAACATAAGGATTACTTAGAAGTACCTCGTAAATATCTAAACTCTCTTTACTGCATCCTAATGTACCCATCTAGGATTAGCCATAAATTAACTAAGGACTCCCACTACTTGGGTAATGTCTAGTCTTGTGTAGACCATCGCATACATCAAACTACCAACCGCACCAGCATAAGGAACTCTACTCATATCCTCTATCTTAGAAGGAGACTTTGGACAATCTGCAACAGATAACTTTGTCCCCATTGTAATAGGAACAGTCAAAGGTCTTCAATCCATCATGTTGAATCTCTCCAACACAATGTACATACTTACTCTGGCCTAACCAAAGTTTTTTATTTGCTCTGTCTCTTCTGATCTACATCTCTAGAATGTACCAAGTTGCCCCTAGATTTTTCATCTCAAACTATGCTGACAACTGAGACTTCAAATCAGAAATCAAACTTTTACCATTCCCAATGAGTAACATATCATTGACATACAATGCAATAATGAGAATGTGCTCATTGTCAAACTTGTAATAAACACAATGATCTGATTTTGATCTCTAAAATCCAATACTCAAAACAAAGGCATCAAACTTCTGGTACCACATCTTAGGAGACTATTTCAAACCATAGAAAGATTTTTTCAACTTACAAACCAAATTTTCTTTACTTTTCACCATGTAGTGCTCTGGCTATGACATATAGATTTCCTCCTCCAAGTCACCATGAAGGAATGATGTCTTCACATCCATCTGCTCCACTTCTAGATCATATGCTGCTACAAGAGATAATAGGAACTGAATAGATGTCAGCTTTGTAACGGGAGAGAAAATTTCACCATAGTCAATTCCATCCACCTGAGAATACCCCTTTGCAACCAATCTAGCCTTATATTTCTCAACACTGCCATATACACCAAATTTCTTTTTAAACACCCATTTGCATCCAACAGGTTTTCATCCTTCAAGCAAAGGCACTAAGTCTCAAGTATTATTCTTTTCCAAAGAAGCCATCTCCTCTTCCATGGCCTCCTTCCAGGAACCTACATCTTTCATACCCATAGCCTCTTTCACAGTTCTAGGCTCATCAGTGTTAGAAATCAAAGTAAAAATATGAATGAAATCATGTAATGAATAACCACACCTATCAAGTTGCTCCCTTGTCTATGTGGACCTCCTCAAAGGTTGAGGTTGAGGTTCTTCATCTTCTTCTAAACGTTTAGAGCTACTAGAGCTCTCCTCATTATCAAGTCCAATAGATGTCTTTGGTTCAACTTTCTCAAGGCTGGAAGGAAGCTGAACCACATCATCTTTCTTCTCTTCTTTCTCTGGCTGCAAGACAATAGAAGAATGATTGAGCCCTCTGAAGATCACACTTTTGCTATATAGAACTCTCTCAGCTACTAGATTCCAAAGCTTGTACCCTTTCACACTAATGCCATCGATGAAGATACACTTACAGCCTTGTTCTCCAACTTGGACCTCTTCTCCTTAGGCACATGTGCATATGCTTCACAACCAAATACTTGAATGTGTTTTAATGAAGGATTTTTACCAGACCATACCTCCATAGGTGTCTTATCAACGAGCGTTGATGTAGGAGACCTGTTAACCAGGTAACAAGTGGTAGCAATAGCTTTAGCCTAGAACTTTTGTTCAAGACTAGCTCCACTTAGCATACTCCTTGCCCTCTCCATCAATGTTCTATTCATCCTCTTTACAACTCCATTCTGCTAAGGAGTATACGGAGTTGTCTTGTGCCTCTCAATCCCCTATTCTTTATAGAACTTGTCAAAATCTAGTGAACATAACTCACCATTATTGTCAGTTCTTAAACACTTAATCTTTCTATCCTTCTGATTCTCTACAAGAGATTTGAACTCTTTAAATCTATTAAAGACTTCAAATTTACTTGTAAGGAAATACACCCATGTCCTTCTACTGTAATCATTAATGAATGAAACAAAGTAAATAGATTTTGAAATTGAAGGAACATTAATAGGACCAAACACATTTGTTTAGGGGATATTTGGATTTATTAATGTTCTAATGTTTAGATGCTTAAATCCTCCTTTCCACCTTACATTCAAGGATCTAGGGTTGAGTGACAAGCACTATCATACCCTAGGTCACTTGCAAATGAAGGGAAAATTGGATTAGGGAATTAATTATTAATTTTTCCTTCTCTTATGTCCAATTAACCATTAAAACCCTAATTATGCAAAGATGACAACAAATTGATGAATAATAGAAAAAGCTCTTGCAGACAGGAGTAAAATAACAAATCAGAGAATACCTATTTTCAAGGTTCTAAGGTGGAACAATTGGGGACACTGGAGCAGGTGCCCAAGTCCAAGGTACCTACTTTTTTAGGGAATCTAGATCTCCTTCTGACACTGATCAGCCCTATAACTTTTGTTTCTTGAGATCTGTCTATAGAGGACACTAGAGAAAGCGCCCAAGTCTTGGAAGTGCTCCTTTGTCTGACTTTTCATCAGATCTTGAATCCCTGATGTCTGCCAAGCCTCTCTACAACTCCACTTTTTCCAGATGCGACAACTGCAACTTGCAATCACAAGACTTGGTTTGGGGATAGTGGTATTTAGAGGTTTGCCTCAGTCAAACCTCAGAGGACACTTAAGTCTTCGAACACCATTGTCAGATAAAGAGGGCATGCCCTTGTGAGGTAGAGGTCAAAACCAAAGGAATCAATAAAAACACAATGATATGTCACCTTGTAGTGAAGCTCTCATGGAGGAATATGCTCTTCATGCCATGAGGAGATTGAAGCTCAAATCTGCAAATATCAACACACAAAACATACAAGTCTGCTCTTGCAACACAATAGAAAGCCTCGAATCACCTTGAGAATGCCTAGAGTTCACACTAATCATCTAATTGAAATCTAGTTTACAAATGAATGCCTACACATGCTTATATATGCACCTATAGGCATTCCTGCCAAGATGTTAAAAATAAAACTTTACCGTGTCGGCAAAATAACTTTCTAACGGTCATAAACTGACACCTAGAAATTGGGGTTGTCCCAAAATAGGGCAGGACTAGGGTGCAGGCGCCCAAGTCCTCCCCCCTATTTTAGGCAAGATATAGCTCAAGGGATTCACCTAGGTCCTATTTGTCATGGAACCTAGGTCTCATTCCATCAGGATGCTAAAATATGAACTAAAATGTCCAAAATGCACTTTAAAGACTCAGGAGCTAAACCTTATGAAGGAAAAGCCCCCAAGGGGACATTTTTTGATGTTACATTTAGCCCCCACTTTGATGTATGTATGAATGCAAGGCCCAAACATGCATTAAAGTAAGGTCACAAACACAGTAAACACACCAAGCACGGAGAAGACACGCCAACCACATAAAAGATAGTAACATGCACGCAAAACATGGAGAAGATAGTAATAGTCATGCAGAACAAGGAGTAGATAGTCAATGCATAGAAGACACATTAATGCATGGAAGACATAAATGATATCTTTTCTTTTCTTTTACTCATATATATAAAATGCAAATGCAAGTACTCGAAAGTAAACAAACCTCCCAAAATGTAGGAAGCACTACTCGGAGGCATTGGTCTCTGCATATGGGGAAACACACACGTAATACATGCAAAACCTCTCAAAATGCATGAAGCACTACTCAAAGGTGCTAGTCTTTGCATATGGGGCAACAAACATGCCATAAAAAATAAGCACACCAAAACACACACTTGAAGACACGGAGAAAACACAATAGACAAACGATGGAGTGTACCTATTATTGCAAGTATGGGCCTAACCAGTGTTGTCATTGATGTCAACATACTCCCATTGTATTAATGATAAGCATTGGATGAGCTGTGTCTTGAGGATATTGAGAAAATTAGTCTCAATCTGGAACAGTGACGAACAGTAATAACAATAAGGTAAAAGTCCACGATAGGATGAGGATCAGAGGATGTGGATTAAAGGGTTTGTAGATATGTGTCTTAAGGTGGTCTAGTAGATATTTTAGAGGTCCACATGAAGATCTGAAGAAGTTGTGGCTGTTTAAGTTAAACCGGTTCTAACAGGTGTTCAATGGTGACAGGGTGAGACAGATAGGTCTGGTGAGATCCAAAAATGCAATGTCCTGTTCTAGGGATTTCAGGGAGTGTTGGGGAAGTCTTTGTGAAGTGTCAACTTGATTGGTTCATGGCTTGAAGGTCTGCAAGCATCTATTCTTTTGTGACAGTGATGACAGACTGTGTTATTGAGGTTCCAGATGAAGGAGAGAAGAATTTCAGTAACAAGATGAAGTGTGGATGTTCTTGGTGATTCAGGCAAGCTTGTGGTGGTCTTTGGATTGTGTCCATCTCATGTTTGTGGTCCACATTGGAGTTGGAGATCGCAATTGAAGAATATCTTTTGGATGATGGTGTTCTTCCTGAGACAGGCTGATCAGATGAGTTATGCATCTTGCAGATGATCTTGTGGATGTTTACCAACTTAGATGATCATTCCTAAGTTGATGCCTTGTATAAATAAGGGATTACAAAGTCATCTTCAAGTTGTCCTGGTGGAGATGAGTGTGTGGTAGCGAGGAGGAGAGCGAAAGGAAGAGCAGAAGTATTGAGCTTAATGAAATTTATTCAAGCATGGTGAAGATGCTATTTTCAAGTTCAAGTAGGTGATATTTATTTATTTGTAGACAATGTGTCTCTTGTAGGCAGTGATCCCTAATTGGCATGTGACATTTTGTTCTTTCTGTTCTTCTAATAGAGAATACATTCTTGGGTAAATCACCCTGTGGTTTTTCCCTTAATCAGGTTTTCTACATCAAAATCTTGGTGTCTCATGCGTTGATGTGTTTCTGCTCTTGATTTGTTGCATTATGTTTCCATGATTGATTTATTATTAAGCTTCTGAATTGCAAAGTGGAATTAAGTGTTTAAATAGAAAGAAAGTTTTACACAACTGATTCACCCCCCCTCAGTTGTGTGCCCTAAATCTAACAATTGGTATCAGAGCCAAGTTCCTCTAAAAGGAGTTTAATCGCTTGAGGAGATCCAAGATGTCATCTTACAAGAAGGATAGCCCAAAGTTTGATGGAACAAATTTTAATCTATGCAAAGGTCGCATGAAGTGTCACTTGCAATGCATGGGAATGGCGTACTGGACCATGGTTACAATACAGTATGCACCTCCACAGGGTGGTCCAAAAGCTCCAAATGAAATCACAGATGCTGAAAGCAATCTACAGACTATAGAAGCTCTTCTAAGCATATTATCTAATTCAGAGCTCTCAAATGTTATTGACCTACCAACTACTTTTGAGATTTGGAAAAGAACTAGAACTTTTGCATGCAGGAGACCAGTATGTTAAATGTGCAAGGTTACAAAGTCTGAAAGGGAAATTTGAAAACCTGAAGATGAGACATGATGAAAATATTACTACTTTTATGCCAAGAGTAAATGAGCTTGTTTGTGGAATTAGAAATGTTGGTCGATTCTTGGATGAAAATGAGATTGTTGGCAAAATTCTTAGATCCCTTCCTTCTTCTTACAAAATCAAAGTTGCTGCCATTGATGAATTTAGAGCCATACAACTGTCACAAGAGATCAATTGGCTAGCAAATTGACTGCATTTGAAATGACCGAGTTTGGAGATGATCCCCCCAAGACTTAATCTGCATTCAAAGCCAGTGCCTCTGTAAAAGGTAAACAAAGGTTTGATCCAGGAGAGAACTCTTCAAGGAAACTGTCATGGTATGAAAAATAAAGAAAAGACCTGGAAGAAGAAGAAGTAGAAACCGCTCAACTTGAAGCACTTATTGCAAACAGACTGTCAAGAGGATCTGGTAAGTATGAAGGGAAATTGCCTTTTAAGTGTTTTAACTGCAATAAGATTGGTCATTTTTCCTTAAGATGTCCAGAAATATTTTCAAGGCCAAATCCTAACAGATCAAGGTTCCAAAAGAATTGTTACTATGGTCATGAAGAAGATGACAATGAAGGAGTAACAGATGATGAATCAGAGATAGGAAACAAATCCAGAAGTGAATGGGTGTTTATTGCCATCAAGGAAGAAGAACCAATATCCTATGTATCTGTCAACCATAAAGTTGTAGAAAGAGCTATGGCTGCCCAAATTGAAGAAAAGGATGATTGGGTCATTGACAATGGTTGTTCTCACCATATTGCAGGTGACAAAAATAAGTTCATAGATTTGGAAAGGTATGAAGGAGGAGTAGTGAAGTTTGGTGATAATTTTGCTGGTAGAATCAGAGGAAGAGGAACTATTTCTTTTGATGGAAGGAACAAAACCGGTAATGTTCTCTATGTTGAATGCTTGAAGCACAATCTTCTTAGTGTTGGATAGTTGGTGGACAAAGGGTATGATCTGTTGGATTCAGGATAGACAACTGAGAGGGGGGGTGAATCAGTTGTCCAAAACTTGCTTCTAATTCAAACACTTAAATCCTCTTTGTTATTTAATAGCATATCAATTAATCACTCATGAAAGCATAAAGCATAAACACCAAAGCAGATACACATCAACACATGAGACACCAAGATTTTGATGTGAAAAACCCGGTCAAGGGAAAAACCATGGGGTGATTAACCCAAGGATTATTCTCTATTAGAAGAATAAGAAAAATAGATGGCACATGCTAATTAGGGCTCACTGCCTGAGCACACTACTCACAAGAGGTACACTGCCTACAAGAGACACACTGTCTACAAAGTAACAAGTATCACAAACTTGAACTAGAGATTGACATCTTTACCATGCCCGGATCAGTTCCATTTAAGCCCAAAAACTCCTGCTCTACCTTTCGCTTTTCTTCTTTGCTATGCCACACTCATCTACACACTTCGCTACATGGAATGACTTCACAATCCTTTATTTATACAAGGCATCAACTTAGGAACAATCATCTAAGTCAGCAAACACATTTAGATCATTCAAAAGACGTGTAATACATCCGATCAGCCTATCTTAGGAAGAACACCAACATCCGCTGGTTTTTACAACAAATCCAAACTCCAACTTCAATGTGGACTGCTAATAAGAATTATACATGATCCAAAGATCACCAAAACCTTTCCTGAGTCATCAAGAACATCTGCACTTTATCAGCTTACTAGAATTCTTCTCTTCTTCATCTGAAACTTCAAGAACATAGTCTGTCATCACTGTCATAATGAAAAAGGTTCTTTCGAACATCCAAACCATGAACAAATCTAGTTGTCACTTCACACGGACTTCTTCAACACTCCCTCAGATCCGCAGAATGGGAAAATGAAATGCTAGATCTCACCAGACCTTTCTGTGGCCCTCTATCACCTTTGAACATCTTCCGGAACTAGTTCTACTTGAGCGACCATAACTTATTCATATCTTCATGTGGACCTCTGAAATCTTGACTGGAGCATCTCAAAACTCATATCTACAAACCCTTTAAACTGCATCCTCTGATCCTCAACCTATTGAGGACTTTTGCCTTCTTGTCATCACTATTCTTCATTGTTCCTGATTGAGACTTATTCTCTAAATATCCTCAACACACAGCTTACCTAATCCTTCTCATTAATACAACATGAGTATGTTGACATCAATGACAACACAAGTTATCCTCATACTTGCAACAATCTCCCCCTTTGTCATTGCTGGCAACATATGATGTGAAAGACCATCAAGACAAGAACTTCTCCTTTCTGTCACAGCTCCCCCTATCAGCAACAACCCTTCACATATCTTCTTTTCCTTTACTGCTCCACATTTGATCATCAATCACTTGTTTTTAACATGTCATCTCTCCCCCTTTGACATCAATGGCAAAGGACTCATACTTGCAATTCTAACACATCAAAATCATACCAGCTGCTCCCCCTGAGTAGCAGCTCCCCATCATCAATCCGGATCACAAGATATGACTGTGATATCCACTGGATTGATGCACATCAGTGCATCCTAGTTCATCACCGGAGGGGAAATAACCCCTAACTTCTCCCTGAGATACTCAAAAGAGTCCTTGGGAAGAGGTTTAGTAAAAATATCTGCAAGCTGATCCTTGGAGGGCACATACTCCAATCTGACTTCACCCTTGTTCACTTGCTCTCTCAGAAAGTGAAACTTGATAGATATATGCTTAGTCTTAGAATACAACACCAGATTCTTAGAAATATTTATTGCACTTGAATTATCACAGAAAATTGTGATAGGCTCCTCATATTCTACTTGAATATCTCTTAGCATCTGCTTCATCCACAAAAGTTGAGTGCAACTTCCTGCTACTGCAATGTATTCTTCTTCAGTTGTAGAGAGGGATATTGCCTCTTATTTCTTGCTTAGCCAAGAAACCAACCTTTTTCCCAAAAAGAATGCTCCTCCACTTGTACTCTTCCTATCATCCACATCTCCTGCCCAATTTGCATCTGTATATGCATGAAGAGAAAAATCATGATCTCTAGGATACCATAGACCATACTCAATTGTTCCTTTTAAGTACATAAAAATTCTTTTGATTGCCATGACATGAGATTTTCTAGGATCATCCTAGAATCTTGCCACAAGACCAATAGCCTGCATTATATCTGGTCTAGTTTGAGTGAGATACAATAATCCTCCAATCATTGATCTATACTTTGTCTGATCTATCTTAGGAGAGTCATCATCTTTGCTGAACTTACATTTGGTTGCCATGGGAGTGTTCATTGGCTTTAAATCTTCCATTCCAAATTTCCTCAATAATTCTTTCACATATTTGGTCTGAGAGATAAAGATTCCTTTCTTTGTCTGAGTAATTTGCAGACCCAAGAAGAAATTCATTTCACCAAGCATTGACATTTCAAACTCACTTTTCATTTGATTTGCAAAGGTTTTACCCATACTGTCTCTTCCTCCAAAGATGATATCATCAACAAATACTTCAACAGTCAAGATGTTTTTATGATCAATTTTGAAATATAGGTTACTATCAACAATACCTTTGTTGAAACCAATCTTCAAAAGATGTTTGTCCAACCTTTCATACCATGCTCTTGGAGCTTGCTTTAGACCATATAGTGCCTTCTTTAATTTACAGACCATATCACCATGCTCAGATAATTGAAATCCATCTGGTTGTTCAATGTACACTTCTTCTTCTAAGTCACTGGAGCAAATGTTTCCTCAAAATCAATCCCTTCTATTTGAGAGTAGCCTTTGCAGACTAATCTGGCTTTATTTTTGATTACTTCACCAACTTCATTTAGTTTGTTCCAGAAGACCCATTTGGTTCCAATCACATTCTTGTTTCTAGGTCTAGAAACAAGATCCCAAGTGTGATTTTTCTCAATTTGCATCAACTCTTCCTCCATTGCTTTGGTCCAATTTTCATCATTGCAAGCTTCATTTATTGTCTTAGGTTCAATCTTTGAAATCAGACAACATTCATCTGAATTTTGAGTAATTTTCCTTCTAGTTTGCACACCTTTGCTTTTGTCACCTATGATCTAATCTTCAGAATGGTTCAGTCTTACATATCTTGGAACTTTGGGAGTTTCTTGCACTTCTGCTTCTTGATCAGGCTCATTCAGACCTATCTCTTCTTCCTGATTTACCAAATCAGTCTAAATCTGACTTTCAGGAGAGGATTGAGCTCCTTGAACTAGAACACCATTCTGATCATCTTCATCATACTCATAAAACCTTGAGGGTTTCTCTATTCCCTCATCAACCTTCACATTTGTACTTTCTATCATCTTTCTTAGTCTCTTGTTATAACACCGGTATGCTTTGCTTTGAGTGGAGTAACCCAAGAAAATTCCTTCATCACTTCTAGCATCAAACTTTCCTAGATCTTCACCTCTTTTCATGTAACATTTGCTACCAAACACTCTAAAATATCTCACAGTAGGAGTGATGCCAAACCAAAGTTCATAAGGAGTCTTACCATTATTGCTTCTGATTTGAACTCGATTAAGAGTATAGACTGCAGTGCTGATAGCTTCTCTCCAAAACATCTGGGGAACATTTGCTTCCATCATCATTGTCCTGGATGCTTCCTAGATGGTCCGATTCTTTCTCTCTACTACTCCATTCTGTTGTGGAGTCCTAGGAGCAGATAACTATCTCTTTATACCATGCTTCTCACAAAAATCTATGAATTCATTGGATGTGAATTCACCACCACTATCAGACCTTAGACATTTTAGTTTTAATCCAGTTTGATTCTCTACCATAGCCTTGAAGATTTTGAACTTCTCAAAAGCTTCTGATTTCTCTTTCAGAAAGGTAACCTACATCATCCGGGAATGGTCATCAATCAGTAACATCAAATATCTATCACCTTGCATACTCTTGATTCTTGTCGGACCACATAGATCAGTATGAACTAATTCCAATAATCTGGTAGAGGACTGATCCTTGCTTTTGAATGAGACTCTGCTCTATTTACCCAACTGACATTCTTTGCACAAACTATTTGTAGGTTTTACCAATTTTGGAAGATCTCTTACAGCCTGAGTATTGCTTATTTTGATGATATCAAAATTTACATGACACATCCTTCTATGCCATAACCAACTCTGATCAACTTGAACAAACAGACAACTTTTATTAGTACTAACTAGATGGAAAATATTACCTTTTGTTTGAGTACTAGATGCAATCTCAGTTCTGGAGCTTTCAAAGATCCTGCATTTTGTATTCTTGAACCAGAGATCATAACCTTTGTCCACCAACTATCCAACACTGAGAAGATTGTGCTTCAATCCTTCAACATACAGTACATTACCAGTTTTGTTCTTTCCATCAAAAGAAATAGTTCCCCTTCCTCTGATTCTACCAGCAGAATTATCACCAAACTTTACCATTCCTCCTTCATACCTTTCTAAATCTAAGAACTTGTTCTTGTCACCTGTCAAATGGTGAGAGCATCCACTGTTAATAACCCAATCATCCTTTTCTTCAACTTGGGCAGCCAAAGCTCCTTCTACAACCTTATGATTGACAGATTCAGAGGATATTGGATCTTCTTCCTTGATGGCAATAAACACCCATTCATTTCTGGATTTGTTTCCTATTTTTGATTCATCATCTATTACTCCTTCATTATCATCTTCTTCATGAACATAACAACAATTCTTTTGGAACCTTTGTCTGTTAGAATTTGACCTTGTAGATCTTTCTGGACATTTTGAGGCAAAATGACCAATCTTATTGCAGTTGAAGCACTTAAAGGGTAATTTTCCTTCATACTTGCCGGATCCTCTTGGCAGTCTCTTTGCAATGAGGGCTTCAAGTTGAGTTATTTCTGCTTCTTCCACTTCCATGTCTCTTCTTGCTTGATCATACCATGACAACTTCCTTGAAGAGTTTTCTCCTAGATCAAGACTTTTTTTACCTTTCACAGAGGCACTGGCTTTGAATGCAAATTCAGTCTTCAGGGGATCATCTCCAAACTCAGTCATTTCAAATGTAGCTAGTTTGCTAGCCAATTGGTCTCTTGTGATAGTTGTATGGGCTCTGAATTCATCAATGGCAGCAACCTTGATTTTGTAGGCAACAGGAAGGGATCTGAGAATTTTGCCAACAATCTCATTTTCATCCAAGACTCCACCAGCATTCCCAATTCCACACACCAGCTCATTTACTCTTGGCATAAAGGTAGTAATATTTTCATCATCTCTCATCTTCAGTCTTTCAAATTTTCCTTTTAGACTCTGCAACCTTGCACACTTAACATACTCATCTCCTTCATGCAGAAGTTCCAGTTTAATCTAGATCTCATAGGCATTTGGTAGGTCAATAACATTTGAGAGCTCTGAGTCAGTTAATGTGCTTAGAAGAGCCTCTTTGGTCCGTAGATTATTTTCAGCATCTATGATTTTATTTAGAGTTGTTGAACCACCCTGTGGAGGTGCATATGCTTTTGTGACCATGGACCAGTATGCCTTTTACATACACTGCAAGTGACATTTCATGCGACCTTTCCAAAGAGAGAAGTTGGTTCCATCAAACTTCGGACTATCCTTCTTGTATGACAACATCCTGGATCTCCTCAAGCAGTTAAGCTACTTGTAGACACCTAAAATTGGCTTGCTCTACAAACCGGTTTCCCATACCTCTACACCAATTTATCCCTAACCATCTGTCTATCCCTTGTGATCAATTAATTCATTTAATTTATCACTTAGACCTTACAACACTATCCCTCATTAATCAAATAAATATTTCCAATATTTATTTGGTTCAATTCTCCTTTTCCCTAATCCTCATTAATTAGATACATCATGCTTATCTAATTAATCTAGCCTACTAATTGACCTACCCTAACCTACCCTACCCTACCTATCCCCTAGACCTAGGTTAATTAAGCTAAACACTCAACTAACCTTGCTTATCCCCTTCTTCCATGCACCTTTGAATAAAAATCAATCTTTTATTCAAATGCTCAAATCCTCCTTACACCTCATTTATCATTCTCTTACACATGTAAGAGTACCATCTTCACATCTCCACATAAAGGTGAATTAAAAATTCACTTGTCATGTCCCCTCTTCCCAAAATGAATCTTTTATTCATTTTAATCCTCCACACCTTTCCCCATGTGAATTTAAAATTTACTTTTAATGAGAGCCCTCCAATCCCATTGACCAAGATTCAACCATTGATCTCCCTCATCCACTCTCCTTGTGACACTTGTCACAAGGCTATGAACCCAATCATAACCCTAACTCTCATTGATTCTTAGCCCTTGATCTCACCTTCTAATCCTGACCCTCCATCCTCATTCCCAAAACTCTATAAATAAAACCCTCTCCAAGCCATTTTGGAGAGACTCCTTCATGCACCAAACCTCTGCCAAAATCCCTCCACAATCTCCTTCATCCCACTATCATAATGTCAAAATCTTGCCTCAATCCCATCTAATCTATCCATCCACCTTGTCTCTCATCTTACATTGTGTTGAGCATTTGAGCAATCCACATCACCACACTAATCATGGGAACAATCTGAGGAGCTCTATGGGTGCATCTCCTTCCCGCATGGATTTGTGAGGTCTCAAATGAAGGTATAATCATGTGTTGGTTGCATTAGATTAGTTTATTATCTTCATTTTAATCTCACTGATCACACTACTTTTAGAGGAACTTGGCTCTGATACCAATTGTTGGATTCAAGATAGACAACTGAGAGGGGGGGTGAATCAGTTGTCCAAAACTTGCTTCTAATTCAAACACTTAAATCCTCTTTGTTATTTAATAGCATATCAATTAATCACTCATTTAAGCATAAAGCATAAACACCAAAGCAGATACACATCAACACATGAGACACCAAGATTTTGACATGGAAAACCCAGTCAAGGGAAAAACCACGGGGTGATTAACCTAAGGATTATTCTTTGTTAGAAGAATAAAAAAAATAGATGGCACATGCCAATTAGGGCTCACTGCCTGAGCACACTACTCACAAGAGGCACACTACCTACAAGAGACACACTATCTACAAAGTAACAAGTATCACAAACTTGAACTGGAGATTGACATCTTTACCATGCCTGGATCAGTTCCATTTAAGCCCAAAAACTCCTTCTCTGCCTTTCACTCTTCTTCTTTGCTATGCCACACTCATCCGCACACTTCACTACTTGGAATGACTTCACAATCCTTTATTTATACAAGGCATCAGCTTAGGAACAGTCATCTAAGTCGGCAAACACTTTTAGATCATTTGGAAGATGTGTAATACATCTGGTCGGCCTGTCTCCGAAAGAACACCAACATCCAGTGGTTTTTTACAACAAATCCAAACTCCAACTTCAATGTGGACCACCAATAAGAATTGTACACTATCCAAAGATCACCAAAACCTTTCCTGAGTCATCAAGAATATCCACACTTTATCAGCTTACTGGAATTCTTCTCTTCTTCATCTGAAACTTCAAGAACACAGTCTGTCATCACTATCATAATGAAAAAGGTTCTTCCGGACCTCCAAACCATGAACAAATCTAGTTGTCACTTCACACGGACTTCTTCAACACTCCCTCAGATCTGCAAAATGGGAAAATGAAATACTGGATCTCATTGGACCTTTCTGTGGCCCTCTGTCACCTCTAAACATCTGTCGGAACCGGTTCTACTTGAGCGACCATAAGTTCTTCATATCTTCATACGGACCTCTCAAATTTTGAATAGAGTATCTCAAGACTCATATCTACAAACCCTTTAAACCGCATCCTTTGATCCTCAACCTATTGAGGACTTTTGCCTTCTTGTCATCACTGTTCTTCACTGTTCCTGATTGAGACTTATTCTCTCAATATCCTCAACACACAGCTTACCTAATCCTTCTCATTAATGCAACATGAGTATGTTGACATCAATGACAACACCAGTTATCCTCATACTTGCAACATGATCTCCGGTTCAAGAATGGAAAATGCAAGATCTTTGAAAGCTCTGAAACAGAAATTGCATTTGGTACCCAAACTAAAGGTAATATCTTCCACTTGGTTGGTACTGGTAAAAGTTGCTTATTTGTTCAAGTTGATCAGAAATGGTTATAGCATAGGAGAATGTGTCATGTGAATTTTGATAATATCATCAAGATAAGCAATACCCAGGTTGTAAGAGATCTTCCAAAATTGATGAAACCTACTAATAGCTTGTGCAAAGAATGTAAGTTGGGTAAGCTAAGCAGAGTCACATTCAAGAGTAAGGAACTGTCTTCTACCAGATTATTGGACTTAGTTCATACTGATCTTTGTGGTCCGGCAAGAATCAGGAGTATGCAAGGTGATAGATATTTCATGTTACTAATTGATGACTATTCCCGGATGATGTGGATAACTTTTATGAAAGAGAAATCAGAAGCTTTTGAGAAATTCAAAATATTCAAGGCTATGGTAGAGAATGAAACCGGATTAAAATTGAAATGTCTGAGGTCTGATAGAGGTGGAGAATTCACATCCTGTGAATTCTTAGAGTTCTGTGAGAAACATGGAATAAAGAGACAGTTGTCTGCTCCTAGGACTCCACAGCAAAATGGAGTGGTGGAGAGAAAGAACTGGACCATCCAGGAAGCTTCTAGGACCATGATGATGGAAGTAAATGTTCCTCACATCTATTGGAGAGAAGTTATCAGCACTGCAGTCTATACTCTCAATTGAGTTCAAATCAGAAGAAATATTGGTAAGACTCCTTATGAACTTTGGTTTGGCATCACTCCTACTATGAGATATTTTAGAGTTTTTGGTAGATGTTACATTAAAAGAGATGAAGATCTAGGAAAGTCTGATACTAGAAGTGATGAAGGGATATTCTTGGGTTACTCTACTCAAAGCAAAGCATACCGGTGTTATAACAAAAGACTGAGAAAGATGATAGAAAGTACAAATGTGAAGGTTGATGAGGGAATTGAGAAACCCTCAAGGTTTTATGAATATGATGAAGATGATCAGAATGGTGTTCTGACTCAAGTAGCCCAAGCCTCATCTGTTAATCAGATTCAAACCAATCCGGTAAACTAGAAGAAGAAATGAGTTTCAAGGAGGCTGATCAAGAATCAGAAGTGTAAGAAATTCCCAAAGTTCCCAGGTATGTAATACTGAACCATTCTGAAGATCAGATCATAGGTGATAAAAGCAAAGGAGTACAAACAAGAAGGAGAATTGCTCAAGATTCAGAAGAGTATTGTCTGATTTCAAAGATTGAACCTAAGACAGTGAATGAAGCTTGCAATGATGAAAACTAGACTAAAGCAAAGGAGGAAGAGCTAGTACAAATAGAGAAAAATCACACTTGGGATTTGGTTCCCAGACCTACAAACAAGAATATGATTGGAACCAAATGGGTCTTCCGAAACAAACTGAATGAAGTTGGTGAAGTAATCAGAAATAAAGCCAAATTTGTCTGCAAGGGTTACTCTCAAATAGAAGGAATTGATTTTGAAGAAATCTTTGCTCCGGAGGAAAGAATTGAAGCAGCCAGATTATTTCTTGCATTTGCTACCTTCAAAGATTTCAAATTGTATTAGATGGATGTCAAGTCTGCCTTCCTGAATAGTGACTTGGAAGAAGAAGTGTACATTGAGCAACCGAATGGATTTCAATTGTCTGATCATGGTGATATGGTTTGCAAGTTGAAGAAGGCACTGTATGGACTGAAACAAGCCCCAAGAGCTTGGTATGAAAGATTGCATAAGCATCTTTTGAAGATTGGTTTCAACAAAGGTACTGCTGATAGTAACTTGTATTTCAAAATTGATCATGAAAACATCTTGATTGTTGAAGTATTTGTGGATGATATCATTTTTTGAGGAAGAGACAGTATGCGTAAAACTTTTACAAATCAAATGAAAAGCGAATTTGAGATGTCTATGCTTGGGGAAATGAATTTCTTCTTGGGTCTGCAAATCACTCAAACAAAGAAGGGAATCTTCATTTCTTAGACTAAATATGTGAAAGAATTGTTGAAGAAATTTGGAATGGAAGACTCAAAACTAATGAATACTCCCATGGCAACTAGATGTAAACTGGGCAAAGATGATGACTCTCCTAAGGCTGATCAGAAAATGTACAGGTCAATGATTGGAGGATTGTTGTATCTCACTCACACTAGACCTGACATTATGAATGTTGTTGGTCTTGTTGATAGATTCCAAGTTGATCCTAGAGAATCTCATGTCATGGCAATCAAGAGGATTTTTAGATATCTAAAAGGGACAGTTGAGTATGGTTTGTGGTATCCTAGAGATCATGATTTCTCTCTTCATACATATACAGATGCAGATTGGGCAGGAGATGTGGATGACCGGAAGAGTACCAGTGGTGGAGCATTCTTTTTGGGGAAGAGATTAGTTTCTTGGCTAAGCAAGAAACAAGAGGCAATATCTTTGTCTACAACTGAAGTAGAATATATTGCAGCAATAGGTAGTTGTACTCAAGTTTTGTGGATGAAGCAGATGCTAAGAGATATCAAAGTAGAGTATGAGGGACCTATCACAATCTTTTGTGATAATTCAAGTGCAATAAATATATCTAAGAATCTGGTGTTGCATTCAAAGACTAAGCATATATCCATCAAGTTTCACTTTCTGAGAGAGCAAGTGAACAAGAATGAAGTCAGATTGGAGTTTGTGCCTTCCAAGGATCAGATTGCAGACATCTTTACTAAACCTCTACCTAAGGACTCTTTTGAGTTTCTCAGGGAGAAGTTAGGGGTTATTGCCCCTCCGATGATGAACTAAGGTGCATTGATGTGCATCAATCTGGTGGATAACACAGTCACATCTTGTGGTCCAGATTGATGTTGGGGAGCTACTACTCAGGGGAGCAGCAGGTATGATTCTGAAGTGTTAGAATTGCAAGTATGTGCCCTTTGCCATTGATGTCAAAGGGGGAGAGAAGACATGTGAAAAACAAGTGGTTTATGATCAAAGGGGGAGTAGTTAAGGGAGAGAAGACATGTGAATGGTTGTTACTAATAGGGGGAGTTGTAACAGTGAGGAGTTTTTGTCTTGATGGTTGAAATAATTTTTCACATCATATGTTGCCATCAATGACAAAGGGGGAGAATGTTGCAAGTATGGGCCTAACTGGTGTTGTCATTGATGTCAACATACTCCTATTGCATTAATGATAATGATTGGATGAGTTGTGTCCTAAGAATATTGAGAAAATTAGTCTCAATCGAGAATAGTGAAGAACAGTAATAACAATAAGGTAAAAGTCCATGATAGGATGAGGATCAGAGGATACGGATTAAAGGGTTTGTAGATATGTGTCTTAAGGTGTTCCAATAGATATTTCAGAGGTTCGCATGAAGATCTGAAGAAGTTGTGTCTGTTTAAGTTAAACCAGTTCCGGCAGGTGTTCAGTGGTGACAGAGTGAGACAGATAGGTCTGGTGAGATCCAGAAATGCATTGTCCTATTCTGCGGATTTGAGGGAGTGTTGGGAAAGCCTTTGTGAAGTGTCAACTTAATTGGTTCATGGTTTGAAGGTCCGCAAGCATCCATTCTTTTGTGACAGTGATGACAAATTGTGTTCTTGAGGTTCTGGATGAAGGAGAGAAGAATTTTAGTAAGAAGATGAAGTGTGGATGTTCTTGGTGATTCAGGCAAGCTTGTGGTGTTCTTTGGATCGTGTCCAGCTCGTGTTGGTGGTCTGCATTGGAGTTGGAGCTCACAATTAAAGAATATCTTCCAGATGATGGTGTTCTTCCTGAGACAGGCCGACTAGATGAGTTATGCATCTTGTGGATGTTTGCCGACTTAGATGATCATTCCTAAGTTGATGCCTTGTATAAATAAGGGATTGAGAAGTCATTTTCAAGTTGTTCTGGTGGAGATGAGTGTGTGGTAGTGAGGAGGAGAGCGAAAGGTAGAGCAGAAGTATTGAGCTTATTGGAACTGATTCAAGCATGGTGAAGATGTTATTTTCCAATTCAAGTAGGTGATATTTATTTATTTGTAGACAGTGTGTCTCTTATAAGCAGTGAGCCTCTTGTGAGAAGTGTGCTCAGGCAGTGAGCCCTAATTGGCATGTGCCATTTTGTTCTTTCTATTCTTCTAACAGAGAATACATTCTTGGGTTAATCACCCCATGGTTTTTCCCTTAACCGGGTTTTCCACGTCAAAATCTTGGTGTCTCATGCGTTGATGTGTTTCTGCTCTTGATTTGTTGCATTATGTTTCCATGATTGATTTATTATTAAGCTTCTGAATTACAAAGTGGAATTAAGTGTTTAAATAGAAAGAAAGTTTTGCACAACTAATTCACCCCCCTCTCAGTTGTGTGCCCTAAATCTAACACCTATTTCTAGGTCCAACACCATCTCAGGCACATTACAGGCACACACCAACAATTGGGCTTCACCATATCAATCACAAAAAACACACTTAAGGGTTGAGTTAGTCACATAACCACTCCCCTCCTACACAGAGGACTTTTGAAAATGACAGGATGATGCAATCTTCTCTGAGGAATACACCATCCCCACCTCCGCATAGGGCTTAAGAAAAAGAATATGCTCGATATCCCACCTCTGTAGAGGGCTTACATGATTGATTGATTGATTGCAAACAAACTCAGGATGCATGATGCACTACTCTGGGGCGCAAGTCTTTGCATCTGAGGTCAAACACATTGCTAACATCTATAATAGACAACTTACCTTATATGCCCCCACCTTAAGGTGGTTGAATATTAGTTATCGATATCAAGCATGTTAAGGTAGGAAGAAAACACACAAGGGAACATCGACTTTTGCAAAGCCCATGCCCCCTAGAGGTGACACATGTACTTTACGATCACCAAATGTTCCCACAAACACATCCCTGCAAGAAACATGTTAGTGTCTACAACATCATGATAACAACAACATCAATGCATGTGATTAACAACACAAAGAACCAAGGTTATACAAGGAATTTAGAGTTCGAGGATAACTAGGGGCTATATCACGAAGTTCTCTGAGTCAAGTACTACCACGGCTAGATTCAAAGGAAAACAAAGGTGCACGGAGCAAAAGTATTGTTAAGGTTTGTAAATGCAACAGAAACATCATGAAATTCACTACGCAAAAAGCACAAGTGCTTCCACCAGCCAAGTGTCAAATAAAATATACAACCCCATCATCATATTAGGAACTAAGTTCATTTGTTGATTGCTCTCAAAAGGGACACTAGGTCCACATCATTATAAAAGTTTGTCATCATCGGCCCTCTAGGTGGAAACACTAGAGGAAGGGAAACAATAAATAAGAGAGGAAAAAACAAGTGACCGACGCTATGTCTGTAAGACACAACACATAATAGTGAAATTAGAGAGAGAGAAATATAGAAGAATGATGATACAAATAGAAGGTCACAATAGAGGCAGTCTCCTAGTATCCCAAACCTTACAAGAAAACTGAGGTCATTCCAGGAGGCCTAAACAATACATAACACATCACGGGGGAAGCACATTACGACAGAAATAAAAGTTTATAGATACTTACCTGTAGGGCCCCTTTTGGGCTAGAAGTTGTCTATAAGCAAATCATCATTGTCATCTTCCCACTCCCTAATGTTGGAGGATAGTGGGACATATGGTACCATAGCCAAATTCATATCTTGTTCATCATTTTGTTCATCGTTAGGATCGATGTTTTCTTATTGAGATGCAAGGTTTATAGCATATTCTTGTCTTCTTTTTCTTCTTTCTCTTGCTTTTCTATTTCATTTTGTTTTACCACTTATCTTTTGTAAGATAGGGCTATCCTCTTTCATAGGCTTGTGCAAATTAGAAGATGAAGCACCGGGATCAAATCTCATTTGTCGCGATGGAACAATTTGTTGTTGACAACAACCTCCTAATCGTTGTAAAGATTTCAGAGGAGGAACCTCAACATCGGGACCTTGTCCTTTCGGTCGAAAGTTCTCTTCACATGTGGGTTTCCTATCTTTTGTCATTTCTTGTGTAGGAGGACTAGGTATTTCATTTTTATCCCAAAAGTAATTCAACTTGTAATGTTTTTGCTGAACCAAAGGTTTATACTTGTTTCGAGGGACGGTGATTATACAGCCATCCAGAGGTAATTTCAGACAATGGTGTATTGTTGAGGGGATAGCTTTCATTTCTTTTGGCCATGGATGACCCAATTTAATGCAAAAGAGGTCAGAAATTGGGACAACATCAAACCATTGTTTGACATGTTTTCTGGATAGAGTTACTAACAAAGATATCTTACCCAAAAGCTTGATAAAGGTTCCCTTATGCATCTTGATCATCATGCTCGAGAGGTCATAGGAACCTTGCATTAATTGATGTGAAAGAGGAATTCCTTAGTGGCGACATTAGTCATGCAATTAGGATCAATAAGAGTTCAATACACGGGGTTTCCCATTATTTTCACAGTAATATAAAGAGGTCCTTCTTTTTCTCCAGATGTTCTATCTTGAGTGAAGATAATTTCAGGTTCAGGAGCCTTTCTTTTCATGTAAGGTCTAGGAGGGAACCTATTATTTTTTTTATTTTTAGAGACAATATTTATTTCTCAAACCAATGCAAAATCAGATTTTGAAAGCTTTTCAAAATTGGTGCAAAAGATAAGAGCAGAAATAGCCTAAAATGCTTGATTTTTTTATACTTTTTCGAAGCCAATGAATGACACAAAGGATGTTGTAAGGATTTTGATCGAGGATAGAAAGTTATATGTCTAATATCAGTCCAAAATAGCAATCTAATCACTCTCAACACACTCTTGATGCAAATCCAAGATAATGCCAAGTCAAAATATAGTGAAAATATGTCAAAATGAGCACTTTTTTCACCAAAATTTAATGCAAAATAGCATAACAAAGGGTGTTGTGAGGAAAATGATGATGGAAAGAAAATAATATCAGCAATAACAACCACTAGATACTAAAATACCTAACACAACATGATTGTAGCGCCACTTAAGGTAAAACCCTAGTGAAAATATAGCAAAATATGCAATTTCTCACAGTTTTTCAACTCCAAGACCTAGAGAAAGGGGTGTTGTAAGGATTTTTAGGAGATAAAGTAAATAATATAAATAATATCAGTCACCTCAATCCATAAAATTGATCACAACATGCCTAGAATACAAACTAGGCCAAGCCTTAGGGCAAAAATAGCTAAAATGTGTAGTTTTTCACCGAATTTTCACTACAAGAGCCCATTAAAAGGGTGTTGTGAATATTTTTATGAGGGGAAAAAAATTAATACCCTGATAAAAGAAAAATAAAGCCAAAATATCTTTCACAACACACCTATGGTGCAAGTTTGGAGAGCCGATAAGGCCAATTTTAGTGAAAATTGTCATTTTTGAAGCCCTAGGTTTGAGATCTTGGAACAAAATTTTATGTGAATGATTTGAAGTCTGATTTATGATGAAATTGACTTACTCTTAGATCTGAAAATGATTTTCAAGCTTTAACATGCAAAATGCCCATGCAAATTTAATGAAAATGCATCAAATTTGCTAGTTTTTGTTGAAATTTTCTATGTAAAAATGCAAAAATATTAAATCTAAATGCAAATTCACACTAAAATGCAAGACTAAAGCCAAATGCAAATTTGAATGAGCCTATAAAATCAGCAGAAAAATCTGATAAAAGATTTTGCCTACAAACCCTAGATTTTGGAATTACTAGGTTATATAAAATTGTCAAAATTTCTACAAAACCCTAGCAATTAAATGATGAAAATGCAAGGTAAATTTCTGATTTTTTGGATTTTACTCAATGCAATAAAATAAATGACCAAATGAATGAATGAAATCAATCCAAATCTGAAGACAAACACTTAGTAAGTTGCAATTTAAGTCCAAAACAAGGGTTCACCAAAATGTTTAGGGGAAAATTGGATTTGTTAATGTTCTAATGTTTAGATGCTTAAATCCTCCTTTCCACCTTACATTGAAGGATCTAGGGTCGAGTGACGAGCACTATCATACCCTAGGTCACTTGCAAATAAAGGGAAACTTGGATTAGGGAATTAATTATTAATTTTTCCTTCTCTTATGTCTAATTAACCATTAAAACCCTAAGTATGCAAATACGACAACAAATTGATGAATAACGGAAAAAGCTCTTGCAGACGGGAGTAAAATAACAAATCACAGAATACCTATTTTTGGGGTTCTGAGGTGGAACAGTCAGGGACACTAGAGCAGGCACCCAAGTCTAAGGTACCTACTTTTTTGGGGAATTTAGATCTCCTTCTGACACTGATCAGCCCTGTAACTTCTGTTTCCTGAGATCTGTCTGCGGAAGACACTGGAGCGAGCACCCAAGTCCTCGAAGTGCTCCTTTGTCTGACTTTTCTTCAGATCCTAAATCCCTAATGTCTACCAAGCCTCCTTGTAACTCCACTTTTTCCAGATGCAACACCTGTAACCTGGAATCACAAGACTTGGTTTTGGGGGTTTTGGTGTTTAGAGGTTTACCTCAATCAATCCCTAGAGGACACTTAAGTCTCTAAACACCATTGTTAGATAAAGAGGGCGTGCCCTTGTGAGGAAGAGGCCAAAACCAAAGGAATCAATAAAAACACAATGATATGTCACCTTGTAGTGAAGCTCTCATGGAGGAAGATGCTCTTCATGCCATGAGGAGATTGAAGCTCAAATCTACATATATCAACACACAAAACATACAAGTCTGCTCTTGCAACACAATAGAAAGCCTTGAATCACCTTGAGAATGCCTAGAGTTCACACTGAACATCTAATTGAAATCTAGTTTACAAATGAATGCCTACACATGCTTATTTATGCACCTATAAGCATTCCCGCCAAGATATTAAAAATCAAACTTTACCGTGTCGACAAAATAAGCTTCTAACTGTCATAAACCGACACCCAAAAATTAGGGCTATCCCAAAATAGGGAAAGACTAGGGTGCGGGTGCCCAAGTCCTCCCCCCTATTTTAGGTAGGGTACATCTCAAGGGGTCCACCTAGGTCCTATTTGTCATGGAACCTAGGTCTCATTCCATCGGGATACTAAAATATGAACTAAAATGTCCTAAATGCACTCTAAAAACTCAGGAGCTAAACCTTATGAGGGAAAAGCCCTAAAGGGGACATTTTCTGATGTTACAACATCAAAATGAATCAAGTCCAACACCTCATAAGATTTGTGAGAACTAGAATAAAACTAAACACGGTTTTGTTTTCCAATATTGCAATGTTCACATAAATCAAACTCAATGTTACAATCATTCATACCCTCAACAAGATTTTTATTCTTCAGGGTCCTCAAACTCTTTTCACCAATGTGACCAAGCCTTTGGTGCCATAACATTGTCTTCTCAGCTAAAATTTTCATCTCCATAGAATGAGAACCCTTAGGTACCCAGAATGCACGACCATTGGAAGTAGATGCAACAGTCTTCTTCGCTGCTGGTTCCAATGGTGAGGATGAAGACTCTAAAGTTCTCTTCTTCAAAACAAAGGCACTATTGCACTACACTGCGCATACATCAAGCTGAAACAGAGTGCCAATCTGAACACCCTTAGCCAACACCATAGATCCTCTAGTCATCTTGCATCCTCCATTCAAGAAAACATCATGCACACCCACATCATTGAATTTACTTACAGAAAGAAGGTTCTGTGTCAAACCAGGGATATGCAAAACACCATTAATTCCCTTTACTCATCCATCAAAGAATCAAATCAAGACTCTTTCATGGCTAATAATATCCAGGTGAGAATCATAACCCAAGTACACCTTTCCACCATCATATTCTTCATACTTTGAAAACCAACCCCGATGCGAGGTCATGTAACTAGAGTCAATAAGCCACACATCCTTAGATGCATCCATTGCCAAGGTAGCGACAAATGCTTCTCCTTCATCTTGAGAGGACTTGTCATAATCTGAATCATAATTCTTCTTCTTTTTCTTTTTCTCCTCCTTGCACTTCTTGCAGAAGTGACCAAGTTTGCTATAGTTCCAACACAGGGCCTTGGACTTTTTGGGAGAATTAGATTTCCCACGGGATTTATGGGAAGCCGTATCTGGTACAAAACTAATGGCAATGTCTCAAGAAGAATGGGACCTCAAAGCTAAGGGTTTGATAAGTTTATGTTTAGATGATTCAGTGCTCCTGAATATCCATGAAGAGAAGACTACAAAGGAATAAAAATAAAGATCCCATTGAAAGGAAGCAAGGTACGCGAAAAACGCTTCCTAAACTAATCTACTGAGGAAAGTTTTATGCAAATTTCAACTTTTACAGTTACAGATTAAGATGCACATTAACAAAAAGATAATAACAACTTCCAAATATAAACACAAAACTCACAACACAAGATATACATGGGGACAACCCTTTCAGGTAAAAAACCCTACTCCAAAGCTACCCAATATATTATTCATGAATCATGAAGATTACAATATACTTGCAAAGAAAGATCCAAGAGGTAATTTGACATCTATAAGATTCTTACAAACAACCTCCATCTCAAGTTCCTGATATATAGGAGATACAATACAATACACCACCAACGATAATTACAAAACCATGAGCTAAGACCACCCAAAAGTGGTACCCAAGTTATCTCCAATTAAATATTCCTTGTGATGTGCCAAAACACACACCAACATGTGTAACTCTCCCCTTTACAGCTCTTTTATGTGTCCAACATGTTTTTACATTTCCCAAAAATAAAAGGTCCAACTTCTGGAGGCCATAACTTTTGATTCGGGTGTCTGATTGATGAATCGTTTAATGCATCAGAAATCTCATGAAGAGATAACCCTATAACTAGCTACGCCAGTTATGACAATTTTTGGGACATTTAGAGAAGTTTCAATTCTAGTAATTGAGTTGAAAGACGTTTTCTGGCAGTTTCAAACAACAAAAACTTTAATATCTCTCGATCCAGATATGATCTTGAGATGAAAGTCAGCCAAGATGTTCACTTAGTTGTTCCGCACCTTCTGGGAAAAATTTCAAGTCAATCTGAGCTCAATCGAAGAACTTACTAAAAATAGTAATTCTCGCTATTTTTAGCTCGTTTGGAAACTTTTCAAAACTTTGAAAGTTCCAGACCATTCTCTAAGATAAAGGGTATTCAAAAGGACTAAAATAGGGAAAAATAGTAATCTTTCGAAGTTGCAAGGTTGAGACACTTTTCTTAAAAGTTACTGGAATATGGCTTAGAAGGTACCCACATAAGAGTGTTAATGTTTGGTTGTTTTAGGACCTTGACACGCATCAGAAGATTCTTCATTACTCGAACCTTGTCATGGCAACCAATGTTCTTTTGATACAATATCAAGGTAGACCTTTGAACAAGACCTTGTGGAAGATGTGTGAGTCTAACCATGAGGCAATACTTGACACAATAAAGAGTAGAGAAGACCTAGATGGTTTGTTGGATTAATTTGAGAGTATGAATAAAACTTTTCTAGATGGTTACTTGTACTTTGTTTTGTATATAAATAGTAGTATAAATCCATAAATGATATTTATGTTTTAGTCAATTTTACTTCTTGATGCTTCTCACAAGAGGTCACAACTCCAGCCCATCCAACTACAAACAAGGAAGCTCGAGACAAGATGATGGAGAGTGATCATTGGATGGCGGTAAGTGATCGATCACATATGTGATGTTATATATTTCATGTACATTTTTTTATAGCAATATGCATATTGCATTTGCTTGAAAGTAAGGAATCCATAATTGTGCAGGTCTATTGGTTGTCTATTGTTTGATGAAACCATTATGCTTTCAAGATATGTTGTTGGGTTTTGTGATCTATGAAGTATGAACTTGAGTAGTGAAGGCCTCATGATTGGTTTGATTTTTTTCTATGGTATGCATTTGATGTTTGCATCATCATCATATTATGCTTCATGGGTTTAGATCTAAGTGATAGATTAAGTTGATCCTTATTGGTCTTAATCATGTTCATTCATGTTTCACTCAGGTCATATCACGATTGATGTCATAGGCTTTGGATATTAGTTCATAACAATCATGTTTATCATGTTACAATAGCAAGACATAGTTGCTTATGTCATTGGTTCATGCCACTGGACCATTGGATTTGGTTGTGGTTATTCATCATAACATGTCATGCTTTTAGGAGTTAGATTGGGTTATGGTTCTTCCTCATGACAGGAGTTTGTTCATATCTTCATGCTTCTTTGTGCTCCATATCTTCAGTGTTCTCAGTGTCTTCATGTGTCAAAGATTTCTTTAATGTCCTCATGATGTTGATGGTAATCACAAAATATGGTGTTAAGTTCATGTTTGTTGGGAATCAAGGTGTCTCAACCTTGGTAATTCCTTGTAATATTTCATTGTATTTATTTAATTATTGCCTATTATTGTAATTAGGATGCAAATCCGTATTGTCATCTTGTAGGAGTTGGCAAGGTGATGTGTCATCCTATGTGGAAGGTGACAAGTTGTCAATTTGTTCTCACATGAGGAGATAGGTGTCCCACTTAGTGGTAGGAATTTTTTTCCATATGTCGGCATCTTGGATAGTGTGTAAGGGAATATTGACCGAAACGGTCATGACAGATTCCTATGACAAGTCTATGATGTGTAAGAGTCATAAATGGAAGATTCTATGACAGGTGAAGACATGTGTCAAAAGGCATCTTGGAAGAAGTCATCTTTGGGTACCCCAAGGAGGGTTATGACATGTTGTAAGAGAATATGCTATTTATAGCCTATATATGACATATTCTCTTACAACTATAAGATATGACAACTATGATGGTCGTAAGTGTCATAAGAGTGTCTGTCGTTGCCCAACTTGGGAATAGGCGACCTCTTTGGGATGGGGTTACTTGACAAGTGTCAAGAACATCTTACAGTGTTGGACAAGTGTCCATAGGCATGAGTTTTGGGCCATGAGGCCATGTTGGATGCCCATCCCAAGATAGATCAATTTTTGTCTTGTATTTTCTATATAAATAGGTGCTTTGGAGAGGAGATGTATTATGTGATTGATAGGTACTGTTATGCTACCGGATTGTCTCCAGATACAAGTGTCAAATACTCCTGCAAGAACATTGTCTCTGTAACTATATTTTAAACCTCATTGTTTAGATAATACATTTGAGTTGTGTTTTGGATTGTGGGGTTTTTCACCTGTAAGGGTTTTCCTCACGTATATCTTGTCTCTCTCTTCTTATGTCTTACATTCTTGTGTATGTATTTCCTACAATATCTGTATTGTTGGGTTAAAATTGTTGTAATTGTAAAGATTAAAATTAATTTGCACTCATCTCTCCTCATTAGATTAGTGTAGGAAGTGATTTTTGCACACTTAGCTTCCTTTTAGTTGGTATCAAAGCTTGATCACCTTTGGTCCTAGTTGTTGGGTAGGGGTTTTTTCAACTAATCTTAGGTTGAGTGGGAGCTTTGTGCAAAGCATTCTATAATCTTGTTGTAAGAAAATAGATGGCATGCACATCCAGAAGATTAGAGGTGGAGAAATTCAATGGCACTAATTTTGAGTTATGAAAACTTAAGATGGAGGACATGCTTGTTGATTGTGACCTATGGGAAACCATATCCGGTGTAAAACCAACTGCAATGGCACAATCAGATTGGGATCTCAAAGGTTAGAAGGCTAAGGGTCTCATAAGACTCGATCTAGCTAATTCTATCATGTTAAATGTCAATGAGGACAAGAGCACAAAAGATCTTTGGAAGAAGTTGGGAGATGTCTATCAGGTCAAATCCTTGGTGAACAAACTTTTTTTGAGAAAGAAGCTATATTCTCTAAGGATGGAGGATGGAGGATAGGTTGCAAATTGCCTGAATGCTTTCAACATGTTAGTTTCACAATTGACATCCGTTGGTGTGAAGATGGAGGAGGAGGATCATTGTATGACCTTGCTTTGTTCTTTGCCAGAATCATGGGATCATCTTGTTATGGCTATTGGGAGCACCACATCCACATTCAAAATGGATGAAGTGGTATCTTTGCTGTTATCTAAAGAGATGTGGAGAAAGTCTTCTGAGGTAGCTAAAGAGGCTCTTGCGATTTGTGGAAGACCCAAGGAGAAAGGGAAAAAGAAGGACAAGAAAGATGAGAAGGGCAGATCCAAATCCTGTGGGAGATCCAAGTCTCCTAGAAAGTCCAAGGCTCTTTGTTGGAATTGTGGCAAAACTAGGCATTTTCGAAAGGAATGCAAGGAGGAAAAGAAAAAGAAGAAGAAGAATGCCCCAGATTCAAATTGTGACAAGTCACAAGATGATGGTGATGCCTTCATCACAGCCCTGGCCACCCATGCATCTGATGATGTGTGGTTGATAGATTCTGGTGCATCATTCCACATGACCTCGCATCAAAGCTAGTTCACGAAGTATGAAAAGCTTGATGGTGGAAGAGTGTACCTGGGTGATGATTCTCATCTAAAGATTGTTGGTCATAGAAGAGTCTTGAACTGATTCCCTGATGGATGAGTGAAGGGGATCTCTTGGGTTATGCACATCCAAGGCCTATCACGGAACCTACTTTCTGTAAGCATGTTGAATGATGCAAGTGTGCAGGTCATCTTTTTGAAGGATGGATGCAAGACAATTAGAGGATTTATGGTTCTTGCGAAGGGTACTCAGAGAGCTACTTTGTTTTAGCTAGAGGCATGCACTTCACAGTGCAATAGTTATTCTGACTCAAAGAAAAGAGCTACAATCACTTCATCCCCACCATTTGAACAAGTAGTGAAGAAATCTGTTGTAACACTTTCTGATGGTAGTGCATCTTGTGTACCCAAGGGTGCTCATGCTTTGGAAGTTAAGCTTCCTTTTGAAAAGACTATGTTATGGCATTTGAGATATAGCCACATTGCTGAGAAGGGTTTTAGAACCCTGAAAAATAAAATCCTCATTGAGGGGTTAAATGATTGTAATCTCAAGTTCAACTTTTGCGAACATTGTGTATATGGAAAGAAAAACTGTGTTTAATTTTACTCTAGTTCTCACAAGTCTTCTGGTGTATTGGATCTTATTCATTCTGATGTGTTTGGTCATGTTAATGTTCCTTTAATTTCCAAATCTATATATTTTGTATCTTTTATAGATGATTATAGTAGAAAGACATGGGTTTATTTTATCAGAAGAAAGACTGAAGTCTTTATTCAATTCAAATGGTTAAAAGATTTTGTTGAGAATCAGACTAGTAAAAAGATTAAGTGTTTGAGAACTGATAATGGTGATGAGTTTTGTCTGGCAGAGTTCAATAAGTTCTGTAAAGAGAAAGGGATTGAAAGACATAAGACAACTCCATACACCCCGCAGCAAAATGGAGTTGCAGAGAGGATGAACAGGGCACTGATGGAGAGGGCTAGGAGTATGCTTATTGGAGCAAGCCTTGAACAAAAGTTTTAGGCTGAAATTGTAGCCACTACTTGTTGTTGGATTAGGTCCAGAGACCTGAGAGGGGGGGTGAATCAGTTGTCCCACAATTTAAACTTTTCTACGTTTAATCTTCCTTTACAACTTATAATCAAATCAATGATATAAACATTTCAGCATTAATCAATAACACATGAGCATAAACATAAATACCACACTTGACACCAAGATTTTTAACATGGAAACCCGGTTAAGGGAAAAACCATGGTGGGGGTTAACCCACAAAGATTATACTCTATTAAAAGAATTATAATGGGGAATGCACATGCATTCGGGATCACTTTCCAAAGCTCACTGCTCAAAGGAGGGCTCACTACCTGCAAGAAGAGAATTACAATAAATTTGAATTGATATTTAGCATCTATCAATGCTAGAGTTCAGTTCCGGTTAAGTATAGAAAACTGACTTGACACATTTCATCCTTACTTCGCTCCTCTTACTACTCTATTAACATCTGAACTTTTGATCTATGCTCATTTCACAATTACATCATAGTCGCAACACTCACACCTCCCATCGTCCTCATCCATCGGCTATATATATACCCGCAACATGATTTACAATTATTTTTCCAGTCATCTTCAGAAACACTTAGAACTTGTTGAGTATTTTACTCTGTCGGCTAGATACATGCATAACATGAGATGCGGACTAGAACTTGCACTTGCAAATCATCACTTATGTTGGCCACTATCATTGATCATCACCAATTGCCCAATAAACAACTTCCATACATCTAGAGCCAAGATTATTTATAAGGTTGGCATGTTCTTTTGTCTGCTTTGTCAAACTGAAACCTGATACTCAGAAGCTAATATCTCTTAACTCCTTCATAATTGAAGGCCAAAACTCTAGATTTAGAATTCCTTGACAATCCTTATACAATTTCAGATCCATAGGAAACCATGACTTTCCACCGAAGAGATCCAAACCAAGATACCGAACCCTGTCACCTACTTTGTTCCTAACTACCTGAACTTAGATAAATTCTGATTCTAACTTCTGGTATGAACAAATGGTGTTATGCAGATGATTGGAATAGTCTTAGTTGCCATCAATGACAACACCTATTATGTGAAGCAGTGTCTCTTGCCAACAATCTCCCCCTTTGGCATTGATGGCAACACTTAGTGAAAAATGACTAAGTGTCGAAACAACTCCCCTGTACTATGTACACTTATGCTTTTCACTGTTCTCCAGTGCTCCCCTTTTGCTGGATTCTTCATTTTTCACTTCTCTTCACTCCCCCTTTGACATCAATGGAAAAGGATGGGGTCAACAAGCCAAAATTCTCCAAAAATTCTATGTATAGTGTCGCATAAGTACAACTAATCATTAAGTTCTATTCACATGAACTTGAGAATGTCTGTAAAACTATTTTTCAATTGCACAAGTTTAGAGGCCCAAGTTCCCTTCATTCCATCCAAAATTGAGATGTCTCCACTCAGCAAAAATACATATGCTTCTGCCTTGGTCAGATCTGGAGGATTACTTGTCTGAAGTACAATCTAAGCTTTTGATAAAGCATTAAGCATGGTTTCTAACTTAGGGGTAATCAATTCCCGGAGCTCACACATTCTCTTAATAATGTTAACTTTTTCTTTAACAAGCCTCTTTATTTCATCTATTAAGTTAATTACTTGACACTCTTGACTTATAGGTGAAACTGTTAGAGCATCAAAATTTTGAGAAAGATTTGACAATTTCTATTCTTGCTCGTTTATCTTCTTCTCAATATCCTCACTAACTTTGGGTCATGATAGATAAAATTTGTACATATCCCTTCCATCATTAGAGAATTCTAAATACTCCTTATGCTAATGTTGAGTATCATCCTATCATTTCCTATTAGATTCTATACTTCACTAAATTTCTTATCCAAAAATTCCTTCTGAGCTTTTGCCTTCGCAGATTTTTCAAAAGACTCAAAATGTGTACTTACAACATTTATAATATTCTTTAGGTGACTAGAGGGGGAATCTAATGGACTCTTTTGGTAGGTTGGCAATAACTTTTCCAAGACTCTGGTTGTAAGCCCTAATAGTTCACTATCCTCTATGTGAGATTTTAACAACTTCTCTATGGCCTTGGCTTGAGTGAAGGATGTAATCTTCATCACTTGTACCGGAGAGAGAGAGCATCTAGATTAAATGGTCCTTGGAGTAATTTAGGTTCATCAAACTCAAGTATCTCTTTATCCAGAAGACTTTTCACTACATTTACAGTGTCTCTTGCAACAATTTCTGAAACACTTTCCTCTTCTTAGATTTTCTTTGGACTATCTTGTTTGGGTGCTTCAACATTTGCACCATCTTCTTCTATTTTCTCATCCTTACTCTTTTCATTCTCTTTCTCTACTTCACCTTTCTCTGTATCATCTACAAGGGGATTGATGTAGAGTACAGCCCAGAAGAAGTGTATGAACCTGGTCAAAGACCCTTTAGAGCCTACAAGACAGCAAATTGAGAATATATCAGCAAGACCATTTGATTGTCACACCAAAAAATACAAACTCTTGCCTATCGGCAAGACAGTCCACCGTCGGTCAAGCTAAAACCTCCTTCACCGATGCATATTTCTCCCTGAAGAGCCTCCCATTGGCAGGACCACAGCAATGTCTCACAGAAATATACAAACCCATTGAACTGATGAACCTGTTCAATCTGATGGTTTAATGGTGAGGTTCAATGTCGAGGTTTAATCGGTGAGGTTCAACCTTCTCCTTCGGCGAGACTTCTATCTGTCGGGTTGAACCATTGGTTCAACGGCTAGGTTCAACGCCGAGGTTCAATGCCGAGGTTCAACTGGCGAGGTTCAACCTTCTCCTTTGGCGAGACTTCTATCTGTCGGGTTAAACCATTGGTTCAACGGCTAGGTTCAACGGCGAGGTTCAACGCTGAGGTTCAACGCCGAGGTTCAATGGCAAGGTTCAACAGAGACTGAAAATACACTCTTCCCTTATTGTTGGCAAGACATTTCCTTTTTTCTCGCCAAAGTAGTTCTCCTCTTGCCTATCGGCAAGACAATAACTATCGGCCCACCTTTCTTCAGCGTTCACCGATACTGAATGTCACACCGAACACTTATCACCAGCTACTCCGTCGGTGAGACTCCCATGTTTGTCACCCCGATCGGTGCAACCTCCTACTGTCGGCCCATGAACAATTTCTCACCCCGATGTCTTATGTCACGTTGAAACACCTACACCAACCCCTTTTGACCAGATGTCTACTGTCATTTTAACTTGAAGAACTTTCACCGATGCTATGCTTCACCCCGATGGACTTAGTGCATACCGTCGTTGGTGAGACTTACTACCATCAGACCAGCACACTTCCTCTTGGCCAATGCCCTGACTTTCGCCGATGGGCCGAATACAGAATACCTACAGAAAGATTACTTCATACAGGTGACGGGTATTCACAACTGGTGTTTTCCCACCATGTAACAACAAACATTCAATCAATATACACTGGACATATACACCAATGGAAATTGCAACAATGAGAGACATTGAAAGATTGCTTGAAGTGGTTTTGCAATTCCTAACCTTCCATACCTAGAACGAATAAACAAAGTTGGGGAATTAATCTACAAGTCCATTCCACTGATTTCCTCAAAAATCTGCCAATGGAATGGATTTATCCAGTTAATTCGACCATATAAGCACAAAACTAAATTATGTACAAACCCTACATAGAATGAATTTCTACATAGAGTATCTACACTAGATATCTATATAGTATTCAGAATCTAGATAGGAAATAAATTGCAGAACTTCTACTCCTTCTTGATGTTCAAAAATTGCATTTTTGACTGTTTAGAGACCAGACCCAAAAACTACCACTGTCCCCTCTACAAAAGGTTTTCCCCTTTTTATCTTTCCCAATACGAGGGACTGACATTCCCCTCTATTTTTGGGATTTGATCTTTTTAAAATTATAGGTGGAAACCCTTAATCTATTACAAATGACATTTGTTTTGCATAAGACAGCAAAACTCTTAAAGCTAAGACAACTTGATTATCTTTCCCTTAATCCAAACTGTTAGTAAATGTCAAGTTTGGAGTTTACCAACATGAAATGCTAATAGAGAATGTTACATTTTTGAAGATGCTATAAGGTAACATAAAATGTCAAAAACTATATTAGTCTTCTTCATCTCCCTCTTGTGTATGTTGATCCAGTTGAAGGGGTGCCCCTGCACCAGGGATTCTATCCTTTGTCCTCTTCACCTAAAATCTATTCCAAAGGATCTAGTGTGGCAGCAGTATTCTCAACAGTATCTTCCTTTTGTTATTGGATAGGAGGAGTTAGAGCATCACCTGTATCATCAATTTGGTCCACCATCTCTATATCTACTTTGCTCTTTTGCTCCTCTCCCATAATAGAAGAGTAATCAATCTCTATTAGTTGCTCAGTAATGTTCACTTCTCCAACAACCGGAACTGAAGAATCAATCCCATCATCTGTCTCCTTATAGGTTTCTTCTAGAGGATCTAAATTAACACTTTGGTCATCAATTTCCTTGTTAATCTCTTCTTCTGGGGCTTCTTGTTCTGGAATTGGAGGATTGACTTCTTCTACTTGTTTCTCTAAAATAATATAATATTTATCTTTGTCTAAAGCCTTTCTCAAAATTTCTTCTATTTCTTTTGCAATTTCCTTAGTTTCACCAAGCATTAGCTTGTTCATCCGGACCTTGCTTTTGAATATTTCTTTAACTTCTCTAAGGATTTTATCTACTTCTCTTCTAGTCATTATAGGACACAAAGTGGAGAGGACATACTCTCTAAGTTCTAGGTCTTTATACTTGGCTGCTTCTTTCCTCATTTCCATTATTTTCCTTAAACTTTTAGGAAGTTCTTGTAAAACTTCCAATAGGGCTGTATTGAATTTATTCTAATATATGATAATGGCATCATCCAAAATTTTCTTATTTGCTTGATCAAAATTATCATAGTAAACTCTGATAGGCTTTAAATTTCCATGAGCAGTTATTGTTTTTACAATTTCATCAATAGTCATAGCAACCTTACCAGTTGCTTGCTTTTTACTGGCCTTATTACTTCTGGAAGGCTGGTCTTCAAAAGTCTTTGAAGTTCTAGCTTTCTTGGATCTTATTTATTTCACTTCTTCATATGTCTATATCTCCTCATCAACTTTTGTGCTCTTGTGGGTTCTTGTGGCCTTGGTTTTCTTTCTTTTCCCTCCTTCACTGGATGGAGTGGCTTATGGTTTCTTAGTGGAAGTTGACTTGGGTTGCTCAACAAGAGTTGTAGAACTCCTTGTCTTCCTTCAAGAGTTTGGTGGGACTTCTAGAGTGACTACTGGCTCACTTTCTATCTTTTCTTCTGAAGTCTACTCAATGTTTTTCTTCATCTTTTCAATCCTTTCTCTGTTCTCTCTCACTGCTTCTTTTGTAATCCCAATGCTTTCTACATATATCTCCACTTGCTTGTGCACTTTTATTTTTGTTTTCGGCTGTCTAAGTTCCACATGTAACTTTAAGCTTAGTTCCTTGTATGTTCCAAACCTTTCAACAGAGGTGTCTTAGGTTTTCTCAGAAGATGTTAAGCATACATGTCTAGAACTCTCTCATCTACCTCATAACCCATTGGCATTATCCATACTATTCTTGGTTCTATAGCTTCCATCAAACATTGATCTATGTTGACCATAAAACATATCTCATTCTCATACTTTTCTACAACCGAATTAGGGATTCTTTCCCTTGCATGCATCAGACTCTGAAATTTTTTGAAATACCCCCAAATTGCAGTCTTTTGTGCACCTAAATCTCTAAGGCTATATAAATGCTCTCTTATCTGGATTTCCACTGGCCTATCATTTGTCTAGTGCACACCTTGCACTCCAGGCACTTCATTCATGAAATAGAAAAATAGGCATATGATCAAAGAACCATATTTGAAAGAGTTTTTCTTGTCCTTTTCAATTTTGTTCAAATTCTCTACTAGCTGATTCTATAGTAATTCACACAGATCATAGTCAGCATTCTCCTTTAATATCTTATAAGATGCATATATTGCAGTCCCAGAAACTAAATTCTCCCTGCTAGAGTAATAGATCTTATAGCCAATGAACATAGGAAAAAATTTGACATCTGGTTCTATGATGTCATTTATTGTCATTGCTCTTTTGTCATACTTCACTCTGGTTGCATCAGTAACAATTTGATTCTTCACAGCTTTCAAAGCAGGTAATCCACTGGTTGTGTTCAGTCCATTCACAATTCTAATAAGATCTTTAGTGATCTTAAATGGTTTTAGTAGCCAAATAAATTCATCATGCATCTGTCTCAACACATACTAAACCCATTCTCTTTCATCAAAAGATAGAAATTCAATCATTTGCAAAAAATATTTTCTTTCAAGGGCTTCAAACTCAGGTTTTAGTTGGTAATCATCATCTTTTAGATGGCTCTTAAACAACTTCAGCAGTTTCAAATTTCCAAATTCTTCTACATTGCAATGAATGTATGCCCCAATGTCTTCAACATGTAAAACCCCATATGGAACGCTCGAAAAAGCATCTAGCGGCTCGACTCTAACAGATTTGTAAGGGTGCTTTTTAAATTTAGGATGGGGCCTTTCAGTGACATTTACAACTAAAGGTGTAGCCATTTACAGAGATTGAGAATTCAAGAGATTTTGTAGAGAACAGAAATACCTTGTTCCCCAGATTAGGGTTTTTTCTTAGAGATCCTTTTCACGCTTTCAAATCTTGAGAAGTCTCATCTCTAAGCTCGTTTACTTCTTTCTTCTTGCTTTCTCCTGATGCAAAGTGATCCAAATGAGGAATGAATGACCTTTTTAAGCTCCACAGTGCCTAATTTGCCTTTGTAATAAATGCTTTGCCCTAATACATCTGGTTGCTTTGTTTCTTGGGTAATCTCTCTTGAATCACTCAGCAATTTGCCATAATCACTTCCTTTCTTCTAGAAATCCTTTCAAATATTCTGAATCAATCCAAGGTACCTTTTTCTTCATTGTGCCAGATCTAGGCACTCACTTACTGGCTGGGGGAATTTGATTTTAATATTGCTCCCTCTAAGCCAAAGCTCCTAATTTAATTCCTAGATGAATTATCAACAATAGATTCTGATGTGGACCCATCATTATGGTTCACAGTTGTTTTCTTGACCCTTGTTTCACTCATTTCATTTTGGATCTCATTCTCTTCAATTTTTCTTTTGCCTTTGTCTTGTCTCTGGTCATCCAGTTTCTTGTTTACCGGACCTCTTCTTTCATTAATCCTACTTCTGCAGAATCTTGCAAAATGACTGGATCGGTTACAATTGAAGCACACAACATTTCTTTGCCCATTTGATTGATTTCCTCTTGATCTACATAGAATGGTCATATGTCCAAAACTATTGTATGCAAAACATTTTCCATTGAAAGAATTCCCATTTCCTCTATTTGATGAGTTATTCATTATCATACTTCTACATTCACTTAATTTATGACCATACCTCTTGTAATTGAAGCATTGTCCAAAGAAGGATGGATTGTTTTGATTTACTTTATTTCTGCATTAAGTGGCCCTATGACCAAATGTATTGCACTTGAAACAATTTCCATTGAAATATGGATACCTTTGAGCATTAGGTTGTCTTACTGGAGGTCTTCTAGATCTATTTTTCTCATTCCTTGGTTGAGAGTTTCTTTGTCCAAATCCAGAGCTTTCACCTTTCCATATCCAAGACCTTGCTTGTCATCAACCTTTTTCTGACCCTCAAGTATTTCTTCAAGTTTAGCTGAACTTATCTTGAACTTCTCCTTGTATTCATTTGCAACTTCTAGGTCATGTCTAAGAATGACAATTTGTCTTTCAAGATCTCTTTCATTATCTCTGCTTTCTTATAGATCAGATTTTAGATGGCCAGCTATATTGTCTAATCTATAGCATTCATCAATTCTTTCTTTTAGAGTTTGATTCAAGTCTTCTTCAATCTTCTTCCTTTCCTCAATTTATTTGGTTAGCCTCATTGCCCCAAATTCTATCTCAATTTTTAGAATAGAAACTTCTTTTGACAGCTTCTCACATTCCCTTGTCTTTTCTTCCAAAGCTCCATTCATACCATTTTCTTCAGTTAAACTGGATAACTGCAGAAGTAGCTCCTTTTTTCTTTCCATAGATTTCTTTAATTTATATTTTAACATTTCAATGCTGTCATCAGCATCTTTAAGTTCACCTCTCAGATTACTAATTTTTACTTTAGACTGAACAAGATCTTCTAGGGCCAACTGAAATTGATCTTTGAGTGAACCCATTAAAATTCATTCCAAGATCTTTCCTTAAGCTATTAGGCTTCTCAAAAGAACCTTGCTCTGATACCAATTGTTGGATTAGCTCTGGACAACTAAGAGTGGGGGGTGAATCAATTGTCCCACAATTTAAACTTTTCTACCTTTAATCTTCCTTTACAACTTATAATCAAATCAATGATATAAACATTTCAGCATTAATCAATAACACATGAGAAGAAACATAAATAACACACTCGACACCAAGATTTTTGACGTGGAAACCCGGTTAAAGGAAAAAACACGGTAGGGGTTAACCCACAAAGATTATACTCTGTTAAAAGTATTACAATGGGTAATGCACATGCATTCGGGCTCACTGCCTAGAGCTCACTACTCAAATGAGGGCTCACTGCCTGTAGGAAAAGAATTACAATAAATTTGAACTAATATTTAGCATCTATCAATGCTAGAGTTCAGTTATAGTTAAGTAAGGAAAACTGACTTGACACACTTCATCCTTGCTTTGCTCCTCTTACTGCTCTGTTAACATCTAAACTTTTGATCTCTGCTCTTTTTGCAATTACATCATAGTCGTAACACTCACACCTCCCATCATCCTCATCCATCAGCTATATATATACCTGCAACATGATTTACAATTATTTTTCTAGTCGATTTCAAAAACACTTAGAACTTGTTGAGTATTTTGCTTTGTCAGGTAGATACATGCATAATATGAGATGCAGACCAGAACTTGCACTTGCAAATCATCACTTATATTAGCCACTATGACTGATCATCACCAATTGCCCAATAAACAACTTCCATACATCTGGAGCCAAGATCATTTACAAGGTCAGCCTGTTCTTCTTCTGTCTGCTCTATCAAACTAAAACCTGATACTCAGAAGCTAATATCTTTTAACTACTTCATAACCGAAGGCCAAAACTCTAGATTTAGAATGCCTTGACAATGCTTATGACTACTTCAGATCTACAGCAAACCATGAATTTCCATCAGAGAGATCTGGACCAAGATACCGGACCCTATCACCTACTCTGTTCTTGACTACCCGGACTTAGATAAATTCTGATTTTAACTTCCAGTATGAACAAATTGTGTTATGCAGATGAGTGGAATGGTCTTAGTTGCCATCAATGACAACACTTGTTATGCAAAATAGTGTCTCTTGTCAACACTTGCTACCTGGTAAATAGGTCTCCTACATTAGCTCTTGTTGGTAAGATAGGTTCTGGTAAGAAGCCTTCAGTTAGACATCTTCGTGTTTTTGGTTGTGAGGCATATGCACATGTGCCTAGGGAGAAATGGTCTAAATTGGATAACAATGTTTTTAAGTGTATCTTCATTGGCTATGGTGTCATTGTGAAAGGATGCAAGCTTTGGGATTCTGTGGCTAAAAAAGTGTTGTATAGTAGAAGTGTTATCTTCGGAGAGCTAACACCTTCTCATGTTGTTCTATAGCCAGAAGAAACAGAAAAGAAAGAGGATGTGGTTCAGTTTTATTCTACCCCTGAGAAGACTAAACCGACAGACCCTATGAGACTTGATGATGAGGAGAGCTCTAGCAGCTGTGAAAGCTTAGAAGAAGAAGCAGAACCTCAACCTTAACCTTTGAGGAGGTCTACACGAACAAGGAAGCAACCTGATAGGTTTGGTTATTCATTGCTTGATTCTAGTTGTGCTTTTGCCTTGCTTACTAACACTGATGAGCCTAGAACTATGACAGAGGCTATGGGAATGAAAGATGTAGGTTCTTGGATGGAGGCCATGGAAGATGAGATGGCTTCTTTGGAAAAGAATAAAACATGGGACTTGGTGACTTTGCCTAAAGGACAGAACCTATTGGATGCAAATGGGTGTTCAAGAAGAAATTTAGTGTTGATGGCAGTGTTGAAAAGTACAAGGCTAGACTAGTTGCGAAGGGGTGTTCACAAGGGGAGGGAATTGATTATGGTGAAATTTCCTCTCCCATTGTAAAGTTGACATCTATTCAATTCCTATTATCTTTTGCAACAACTTATGACTTAGAGGTGGAGCAAATGGATGTGAAGATAGTATTCCTTCATGGTGATTTGGAGGAAGAGATTTACATGTCACAGCCAGAGCATTACATAGAGAAAGGTAAAGAAAATTTGGTTTGCAAGTTGAAAAAGTCTTTGTATGGTTTGAAGTAGTCTCCTAGGATGTGGTACTTGAAGTTTGATGCCTTTGTGTTGTTGGTTGGATTTCTAAGATCAAAATTAGATCATTGTGTGTATTATAAGTTTGACAATGATCACATTCTCATTATTGCATTGTATGTTGATGATATGATGTTAATTAGGAATAGTAAGAATATGATTTCTTATTTGAAGTCTTAGTTGTCAGCACAGTTTGAGATGAAAAATCTAGGGGTAGCTAGGTACATTCTAGGAATGGAAATAAGAAGAGACAGAGCTAATAGAAAATTTGGTTAAGCCAGAGTAAGTATGTGAAGACTGTGTTGAATAGGTTCAGCATGGCAGATTGTAGACCATTGTGTGTTCCTGTTTCTTTGGGGACAAAGTTGTCAGTTAATGATTGCCCAAAATATCCTAGTGAGGTGGAGGACATGAGAAGAGTACCTTATGCTAGTGTTGTTGGCAGTTTGATGTATGCTATGGTCTGTACAAGACTAAACATTTCCCAAGCAGTGGGAGTCCTTAGTCGATTTATGGCTAATCCTAGATAGGTACATTGGGATGCAGTTAAGAGAGTGTTCAGATATTTGAGGGATACTTATGAGTATTCCATATGCTATCATGGTAATGCTACAGGACCTCCGCATTCAGTTTGTAGTCGTGGATTCATGGATTCTGATTGGGCAGGTGACATTAACAGTAGGAGATCCACCAGTACTTATGTGTTCACTATGTTCGGTGGTGTAATTAGTTGGATGAGTAAGTGACAACCTGTGGTTTCTTTGTCCATGACAGAAGCTGAGTATATGGTAGTAACTCATGCTTGTAAGGAAGCCATTTGGCTTAAGAGATTGTGTTCAGATATTAGTGTTGATGTAGGATAGATTACAATTTGTTGTGATAGTCAGAGTGTGATTTGCCTAGTAAATAATCCAACTTTCGATGCTAGAACAAAGCATATTGAGGTACAGTTTCACTTCATGTGAGAGATGGTAGAGGATGGGAAGGTTAATTTGGAGAAGGTAGATACTTTCAAGAATGTTGCGGATGCATTAATGAAACCAGTGGGTACAAAGAAGTTTAGATGGTGTTTGAAGTCTATAGGCCTCTCGGCCTATAGCAGTTAAATCATGTTATTCCATTGGATCTTACAAGGTGTTCGACAAGTGGGAGAATGTTTGGAATTAAGGCGTCTCAACCTTGGTAATTCCTTGTAATATTTCATTGTATTTATTTAATTATTCCCTATTATTGTAATTAGGATGCAAATCCTTATTGTCATGTTGTGGGAGTTGGCACGGTGATGTGTCTGATGTCAATTCAAGTATTCACCCTTGTTAAGCTTTGCGAGAACTTAACTACTTGTTGAAACATGGAATCATTCTCGGATGTGGATCTCCTTTCTTGAGAATGAATCTCTAGAGTGAGACGGTTCTCTTATAATTTATAAAATATGACTTGAGTGGAAAAGGGATAGAATGATGTAAATGAAGGGGCAAACTGATTCTAGAATCTAAAATTAAATGAAGTTCTAACATTCACAGATAGATCCTCTAACATCAATCTTCACAACTTTATTGATAGTTATTCCTTGAGTAATTTGACACAAGGTTTGATATCAAACACAAACTGCAACTAGGAAGAAACTAAACTTTTACAGTATTGAGAAAAAATAAAGGACTGAAATAGTCACAATATGACATCAAACCAAGACTGCAAAAATGTATGTGAAACAGGAAGATTTGCTAATAGAACTGAAAGGACTACAATGCATAAATATGAAATATGTGAGCCAACTGTTGTATACAACTCTGCAAGAGAGAAGAAGCTGATGCTAAGTGACTGGGAAAAAACTAAGTTTTTCTCCTATATATGTCTCCAAATGATCTCCCATGAAGAAAGCTGAAAAAACTCCTAAAAATAGATCTGCAATCCATTTTCGAGCTTCAGATAAAAGCTACCAAAAATAGCCTCAAACTGCCTCCAAACTGCAAAATAAAACTACCAACTCGATCCTCTAGGGTGTCCCCACCAAAACTACATCTAAATTTGTCCAATCTGCCTCATGAAAGCAAATTTTTTGTCCTATTATGCCTAATTTCGCCCAAGGAAATCAAAATGCTTTAACTACCTAAAAAATAGTTAAACTTTAAAAGCAACTTATAACTATATTGTTTTAAAGTTAACTTTACATGACTTGGCATTTTTTTTTTAGAATCGATATCCTATCGATATGATTTTTTTGCAAAAATAAAATGATATCTAGTTTATAATTCACAAAGATATTTACAAGATATCATTAATGATTTTCTTATAAAAAACATAAAAATATGAACTATTACATGTGTTGCAAAAAAAAAGCCTTAAAAAGGCTTAACACCATGGACTCCAATTTGTCAATACTCCTGCCACCTCATCATTATCCATATGGTGAAAAAAACTCAACTCCTTACCTCTAAGGTGCCACCATGTTGCATTGACCACTTTTGACCATGTCTTCATATTCACATGGTTTTGGTTTGATCTCATGCATATTTGAAGGAATAAATAAAATGCATATGTGGGAGGTCAAAGACACTTAACCACATGCATTATCAAATAAAAGTTTTGACTCCAAAATGAGTCGATCACCAATATTGCTCTCTAAAAGGTTGCCCCTGCATTGGACAAACCAAATGGCATTTTTCGATAGGCCATGGTACCCCGCTTAGTCATGAATGCAGTTTTGTATTGGTCCTCTTCTTTGACCAAAATTTGATTATATCCAAAGTATCCTCCTAACAAAGAGTACCTATCAGAACCTGAAACAGCCTGTAGTATTTGCTCCATAGAAGGGAGAGGATAATGATCTTTTAATGAGGCCTGATTTAGATCATGAAAATTGACACAAAGTCAGATTTCACCATTCTTCTTCCTATCCGGGACCAAATTGGAAACCTAGGAGTTATGTTTTATTGGGAAAATGATACTACTCTTAATCAGTTTATTCAGTTCAGCCTTCATTAAGTGCTTAATTTTGGGATTGAGGGGTCTTTGCTTTTGCCTAACAGGCTTGGCATTAGGCTCTAACTCTATGGTGTGCTAGGCCAAACTGAGATCAAAACCTCTCAAGTCCCTATACTCCCATGCAAAGACATAAGAAAAATCTTGACATAATTGAATAAAAGACTATTGTTCTTCACTAGTACATACCTTTCCAAGCTTCAGCAATTTGTCTTTGAAACTTTCTATGGTTTGATAATGTTCTTACTTCACCGTCATGCTGCATTTATCTTTTCTGAACTGATCATCAGTGTTGAACACCGATTCTAAGGTGACTAATCCTTTGGGCAACTTGTTGGTCCTTAACTGAACAATCTGATCTTTGAATTGCTGCTAATATTTATGCTGATTATCTACTGCAAATTCAATTTTTGCACTTAAAAAACTCAAGATTTGTTCATCATTATTAAACACTTGCCATGAAACACTATTGTCAGGTACAGAAGGCCTAACTGTTAGCAAGAGACACTGTGTGGCTTTATAAGTGTTGTCATTGATGGCAACAAAGTTCATCCCATACATCCGTAGGACATGGTATGTCTATACTGGAAGTCAGATTGAAGAGTGTTTTGGTCTGGTGAACAAGAACAGAGCATGCAGCAAGGCCGACAATTAGGTTTGGATCTCTTAGAGGAAGTATCTCAGCAAAGTGCAGACTTGGGGAAGTCAAGAGTACCATGACTAGTACATTCTAGAGATTGAGCCTCCAGTGATGAAAGAGTGAAAATGTATGAGCACTTAAGTGATGGGTTCCTGACAGGCAGAGTAGACTGAGCAAGAACTAACCAGTAGAGCATTAGACCTTAATCCGGATGAGAAATTGATGGTGATCAAGCTTCCTGAGGGATTATTCATCGTTGGTCGACATGATTGATGACTCCTATAACAATCTTTTTGATACGCATCACTTAGTAAGTATGGATTTAGCCGACAGACCAAAGATTGGGAAAATCTTGAGTATTCTAGATGCTGACTAGAAAGATGTTGAAATCCTTTATGTGGATATATATACTAGATGGATTTTGATGTGAAGTGGTGTGTTGTGTGTTGTGTAGTCTGAAGAAAAGTAGAGAGCAGTGTGGAAGCAGCAGTACAGGTCCAATATGTGACAGAATAGCAGCACTAAAGCAGAGGAAGAATGAAGTGTAGTAGATCAATATATTGAGCCTAACTGGAACTAAACCTTACCATATGTGGATGCTTCTCATTAGTTCAAGTACCCGGTTCATTTCTATAAACTATTGTAGGCAATGAGCCTCTTGTGAGCAGTGTGCTTGGGCAGTCAGCCCTAATTGGCAAGTGTCATTTTGTACTTCTATTCTTTTATTAGAGAATACAATCTTGGGTTAGTCACCTCGTGGTTTTTCCCTTAACAAGGTTTTCCATGTAAAAATCCTTGTGTTATGTGTGTTGATTTCCTTCTGCTCTCATGTTCATGTATAGTTATAAGTTTTGATACTGCACTAATCATTAAGAAGAAAAGAAAGTCAAATAATTAAGATAACTGATTCACCCCCCTCTTAGTTATCAACAATTGGTATCAGAGCTAAGTTCTGTTGCAAGTATGAGGATAACTAGTGTTGTCATTGATGTCAACATACTCATATTGCTCCATGAGAAGGATTGGATGAGCTGTGTGCTAAAGATATTGAGAAAATTAGTCTCAATCAGGAATAGTGCAGAACAGTGATGACATTAAGGTTAAAGTCCAAGATAAGATGAATATCAGAGGATGCAGTTTAAAAGGTTTGTAGATATGAGTCTTGAGATGATCCAGTTAATATTTCAGAGGTCCACATGAAGATATGAAGAAGTTGTGATTGATCAAGTAGAACCGGTTCTGGCAGATGCTCCGGAGTGACAGAGTGTTACAAAAAGGTCTGGTGAGATCCAAAAGTGCATTGTCCTATTCTACACATTGGAAGGAGTGTTTGGGATGTCCTTGTGATGTGTAATCTCAATTTATACATAGTTTGAAGTTTTGAAAGAATCTACTCCTTTGTGACAATCATGACAAACTATGTTCTTGAGGCACTGGAGGCAGGAGAGAAGAGATTCTAGTAAGTAGAGGAAGTGCGGATGTACCTAGTCATTCAGGCAATCCTGTGAAGGTTCTTGGATCATGTTGAGGTTGTGTTGTCGGTCCGCATTAGTGTTAGAGCCCAGAATTGGAGATATACTTTCGGATGAAGATGTTCTTGTTTAGGCTGGCCGACCGGATGAGTTATTCATCTTGTGAATGTTCTTGTGGATGATTGCCGACTTAGATGATTGTTCCTAAGTCGATGCCTTGTATAAATAAGGGATTGTGAATTCATTTTGAAGTGTGTCTTGGTGTGATGAGTGTGTTGTAGCGAAGAGGAGCACAAAAGGTAGAGCAGAAGTTTTGGGCTTAATGGAACTGATCCAGGCATGGTAAAGATGTCAATCTCCAGTTCAAGTTTGTAATACTTGTTATCTTGTAGACAGTGTGTCTCTTGTAGGCAGTGTGCCTTCTTGTGAGCAGTGTGCTCGGGCAGTGAGCCCTAATTGGCATGTGCCATCTATTTTTCTTATTCTTCTAACAGAGAATAATCCTTGGGTTAATCACCCCGTGGTTTTTCCCTTGACTGGGTTTTCCATGTCAAAATCTTGGTGTCTCATGTGTTGATGTGTATCTGCTCGTGTGTTTATGCTTTATTCTTTCATGAATGATTAATTGCTATGCTATGAAATAACAAAGTGGATTTAAGTGTTTGAATTGAAAGCAAATTCAGGATAACTAATTCACCCCCCCTCTCAGTTATCAACAATTGGTATCAGAGCCAAGTTCCACTAAAAATAGTTTAATCGCTTAAGGAGATCCAGGATGTTGTCATACAAGAAGGATAGTCTGAAGTTTGATGGAACCAACTTCTCCCTTTGGAAAGGACGCATGAAATGTCACTTGGAGTGTATGGGAAAAGCATACTTGTCCATGGTCACAAGAGCATATGTACCTCCACAGGGTGGTCTGACAACTCTAAATGAAATCACAGATGCTGAAAATAATTTGCGGGCCAAAGAAGCTCTTCTAAGTGCTTTAACTAACTCAAAGCTTTCAAATGTTATTGACCTACCAACTGCCTATGAGATCTGGATCAAACTGGAACTTCTGCATGAAGGAGATGAGTATGTTAAGTGTTCAAGGTTGCAGAGTGTAAAAGGAAAATTTAAAAGATTGAAGATGAGAGATGATGAAAATATTTCTACCTTTATGCCTAGAGTAAATGAGCTGGTGTGTGGAATTAGGAATGCTGGTGGAGTCTTGGATGAGAATGAGATTGTTGGCAAAGTTCTCAGATCCCTTCCTACTGCCTAAAAAATCAAGGTTGCTACCATTGATGAATTTAGAGCCCATACAACTGTCACAAGAGACCAATTGGCTGGCAAACTGGCTGCATTTGAAATGACCGAGTTTGGAGATGAGCCTCCCAAGACTGAATCTGCATTCAAAGCCAGTGCCTCTGTGAAAGGTAAACAAAGAGTGTTTTGGTCTGGTGAACAAGAACAGAGCATGCAGCAAGGCCGACAATTAGGTTTGGATCTCTTAGAGGAAGTATCTCAGCAAAGTGCAGACTTGGGGAAGTCAAGAGTACCATGACTAGTACATTCTAGAGATTGAGCCTCCAGTGATGAAAGAGTGAAAATGTATGAGCACTTAAGTGATGGGTTCCTGACAGGCAGAGTAGACTGAGCAAGAACTAACCAGTAGAGCATTAGACCTTAATCCGGATGAGAAATTGATGGTGATCAAGCTTCCTGAGGGATTATTCATCGTTGGTCGACATGATTGATGACTCCTATAACAATCTTTTTGATACGCATCACTTAGTAAGTATGGATTTAGCCGACAGACCAAAGATTGGGAAAATCTTGAGTATTCTAGATGCTGACTAGAAAGATGTTGAAATCCTTTATGTGGATATATATACTAGATGGATTTTGATGTGAAGTGGTGTGTTGTGTGTTGTGTAGTCTGAAGAAAAGTAGAGAGCAGTGTGGAAGCAGCAGTACAGGTCCAATATGTGACAGAATAGCAGCACTAAAGCAGAGGAAGAATGAAGTGTAGTAGATCAATATATTGAGCCTAACTGGAACTAAACCTTACCATATGTGGATGCTTCTCATTAGTTCAAGTACCCGGTTCATTTCTATAAACTATTGTAGGCAATGAGCCTCTTGTGAGCAGTGTGCTTGGGCAGTCAGCCCTAATTGGCAAGTGTCATTTTGTACTTCTATTCTTTTATTAGAGAATACAATCTTGGGTTAGTCACCTCGTGGTTTTTCCCTTAACAAGGTTTTCCATGTAAAAATCCTTGTGTTATGTGTGTTGATTTCCTTCTGCTCTCATGTTCATGTATAGTTATAAGTTTTGATACTGCACTAATCATTAAGAAGAAAAGAAAGTCAAATAATTAAGATAACTGATTCACCCCCCTCTTAGTTATCAACAATTGGTATCAGAGCTAAGTTCTGTTGCAAGTATGAGGATAACTAGTGTTGTCATTGATGTCAACATACTCATATTGCTCCATGAGAAGGATTGGATGAGCTGTGTGCTAAAGATATTGAGAAAATTAGTCTCAATCAGGAATAGTGCAGAACAGTGATGACATTAAGGTTAAAGTCCAAGATAAGATGAATATCAGAGGATGCAGTTTAAAAGGTTTGTAGATATGAGTCTTGAGATGATCCAGTTAATATTTCAGAGGTCCACATGAAGATATGAAGAAGTTGTGATTGATCAAGTAGAACCGGTTCTGGCAGATGCTCCGGAGTGACAGAGTGTTACAAAAAGGTCTGGTGAGATCCAAAAGTGCATTGTCCTATTCTACACATTGGAAGGAGTGTTTGGGATGTCCTTGTGATGTGTAATCTCAATTTATACATAGTTTGAAGTTTTGAAAGAATCTACTCCTTTGTGACAATCATGACAAACTATGTTCTTGAGGCACTGGAGGCAGGAGAGAAGAGATTCTAGTAAGTAGAGGAAGTGCGGATGTACCTAGTCATTCAGGCAATCCTGTGAAGGTTCTTGGATCATGTTGAGGTTGTGTTGTCGGTCCGCATTAGTGTTAGAGCCCAGAATTGGAGATATACTTTCGGATGAAGATGTTCTTGTTTAGGCTGGCCGACCGGATGAGTTATTCATCTTGTGAATGTTCTTGTGGATGATTGCCGACTTAGATGATTGTTCCTAAGTCGATGCCTTGTATAAATAAGGGATTGTGAATTCATTTTGAAGTGTGTCTTGGTGTGATGAGTGTGTTGTAGCGAAGAGGAGCACAAAAGGTAGAGCAGAAGTTTTGGGCTTAATGGAACTGATCCAGGCATGGTAAAGATGTCAATCTCCAGTTCAAGTTTGTAATACTTGTTATCTTGTAGACAGTGTGTCTCTTGTAGGCAGTGTGCCTTCTTGTGAGCAGTGTGCTCGGGCAGTGAGCCCTAATTGGCATGTGCCATCTATTTTTCTTATTCTTCTAACAGAGAATAATCCTTGGGTTAATCACCCCGTGGTTTTTCCCTTGACTGGGTTTTCCATGTCAAAATCTTGGTGTCTCATGTGTTGATGTGTATCTGCTCGTGTGTTTATGCTTTATTCTTTCATGAATGATTAATTGCTATGCTATGAAATAACAAAGTGGATTTAAGTGTTTGAATTGAAAGCAAATTCAGGATAACTAATTCACCCCCCCTCTCAGTTATCAACAATTGGTATCAGAGCCAAGTTCCACTAAAAATAGTTTAACCGCTTAAGGAGATCCAGGATGTTGTCATACAAGAAGGATAGTCTGAAGTTTGATGGAACCAACTTCTCCCTTTGGAAAGGACGCATGAAATGTCACTTGGAGTGTATGGGAAAAGCATACTTGTCCATGGTCACAAGAGCATATGTACCTCCACAGGGTGGTCTGACAACTCTAAATGAAATCACAGATGCTGAAAATAATTTGCGGGCCAAAGAAGCTCTTCTAAGTGCTTTAACTAACTCAAAGCTTTCAAATGTTATTGACCTACCAACTGCCTATGAGATCTGGATCAAACTGGAACTTCTGCATGAAGGAGATGAGTATGTTAAGTGTTCAAGGTTGCAGAGTGTAAAAGGAAAATTTAAAAGATTGAAGATGAGAGATGATGAAAATATTTCTACCTTTATGCCTAGAGTAAATGAGCTGGTGTGTGGAATTAGGAATGCTGGTGGAGTCTTGGATGAGAATGAGATTGTTGGCAAAGTTCTCAGATCCCTTCCTACTGCCTAAAAAATCAAGGTTGCTACCATTGATGAATTTAGAGCCCATACAACTGTCACAAGAGACCAATTGGCTGGCAAACTGGCTGCATTTGAAATGACCGAGTTTGGAGATGAGCCTCCCAAGACTGAATCTGCATTCAAAGCCAGTGCCTCTGTGAAAGGTAAACAAAGATTTGATCCAGGAGAAAACTCTTCAAGGAAGCTATCATAGTATGATCAAGCAAGAAGAGACATGGAAGTGGAAGAAGCAGAAATAGCTCAACTTCAAGCCCTCATTGCAAAGAGACTACCAAGAGGATCCAGTAAGTATGAAGGAAAATTACCCTTTAAGTGCTTCAACTACAATAAAATTGGTCATTTTGCCTCAAGATGTCCAGAAAGAGCTACAAGGTCAAATTCCAACAGACAAAGGTTCAAAAAGAATTGTTATTATGTTCACAAAGAAAATGATAATAAAGGAGTAACTGATGATGAATCAAAGATAGGAAACAAATCCAGAAATGAATGGGTGTTTATTGCCATCAAGGAAGAAGATCCAATATCCTCTGAATCTATCAATCATAAGGCTGTAGAAAGAGATTTGGCTGCCCAAGTTGAAGAAAAGGATGACTGGGTTATTGACAGTGGATGCTCTCACCATATGACAGGTGACAAGAACAAGTTCTTAGATTTGGAAAGGTATGAAGGAGGAATGGTAAAGTTTGGTGATAATTCTGCTGGTAGAATCAGAGGTAGGGGAACTATTTCTTTTGATGGAAAGAACAAAACCGGTAATGTACTGTATGTTGAAGGATTGAGGCACAATCTTCTCAATGTTGGATAGTTGGTGGATAAAGGTTATGATCTCTGGTTCAAGAATGGAAGATGCAAGATCTTTGAAAGCTCCGAAACTGAGATTGCATCCGATACTCAAACAAAAGGTAATATCTTCCATCTAGTTGGTACTAATAAAAGTTGTCTGTTTGTTCAAATTGATCAGAGTTGGTTATGGCATAGAAGGATGTGTCATGTAAATTTTGATAACATCATCAAGATAAGCAATACTCAGGCTATAAGAGATCTTCCAAAATTGGTAAAACCTACAAATAGTTTGTGCAAGGAATGTCAGCTAGGTAAACAGAGCAGAGTCTCATTCAAAAGCAAGGATCAGTCCTCTACCAGATTATTGGAATTAGTTCATACTGATCTATGTGGTCCGACAAGAGTCAAGAGTGTGCAAGGTGATAGATACTTCATGTTACTAATTGATGATCATTCCTGAATGATTTGGGTTATCTTTTTGAAAGAGAAATTAGAATCTTTTGAGAAGTTCAAAATCTTCAAGGGTATGGTAGAGAATCAAGGGTATGGTATAAAGAGACAGTTGTCTGCTCCTAGGACTCCATAGCAGAATGGAGTAGTTGAGAAAAAAATTGAACCATCTAGGAAGCATCCAGGACAATGATGATGGAAGCAAATGTTCCTCAGATGTTTTGGAGAGAAGCTGTCAGCACTGCAGTCTACACTCTCAATCGAGTTCAAATTAGAAGCAATACCGATAAGACTCCCTATGAACTTTGGTTTGGCATCACTCCTACTGTGAGATATTTTAGAGTATTTGGTAGCAAATGTTACATAAAAAGAGATGAAGATCTAGGAAAGTTTGATGGTAGAAGTGATGAAGGAATTTTCTTGGGTTACTCCACTCAAAGCAAAGCATATTGGTGCTACAATAAGAGACTGAGAAAGATGATAGAAAGTACAAATGTGAAGGTTGATGAAGGTATTGAGAAGCCCTCAAGGTTTTATGAATATGATGAAGATGATCAGAATGGTGTTCAGATTCAAGGTATCCAAGCCCCTTCTGAGAAACAAAGTCAAGTTGATCCAGTAAGACAGGAAGAAGAGATAAGTGTCAATGAGATTGATCAAGAATTAGAGGTGCAAGAAATTCCCAAAGTTCCAAGATATGTAACTCTAAACCACTCTGAAGATCAGATCATAGGTGACAAAAGCAAAGGAGTGCAAACAAGGAGGAGAATTTCTCAAAATTCAGATGAGTATTGTCTGATTTCAAAGATTGAACCTAAGACAATAAATGAAGCCTGCAATGATGAAAACTAGACCAAAGCAATGGAGGAAGAGTTGATGCAAATTGAGAAAAATCACACTTGGGATCTTGTTCCTAGACCTAGAAACAAGAATGTGATTGGAACCAAATGGGTCTTCTGGAACAAACTAAATGAAGTTGGTGAAGTAATCAGAAACAAAGCTAGATTGGTCTGCAAAGGCTACTCTCAAATATAATGAATTGATTTTGAAGAAACCTTTGCTCCAGTGGCAAGAATTGAAGCTGTCAGATTATTTCTTGCATTTGCTTCCTTCAAAGACTTCAAGGTATATCAGATGGATGTTAAGTCTGCCTTCCTAAATGGTGATTTGGAAGAAGAAGTATACATTGAGCAACCGGATGGATTTCAATTGTCTAATCATGGTGATATGGTCTGCAAGTTGAAAAAGGCACTGTATGGATTGAAGCAAGTCCCAAGAGCTTGGTATGAAAGACTGGATAAACATCTTTTGAAGATTGGTTTCAACAAATGTACTGCTAACAGTAATTTGTATTTCAAAATTGATCATGAAAACATTTTGATTGTTGAAGTGTTTGTGGATGATATCATTTTTGGAGGAAGAGATAGTATGTGTAAAACTTTTGCAAATTAGATCAAAAGTGAGTTTGAGATGCCTATGCTTGGTGAAATGAATTTCTTCTTGGGTCTGCAAATTACTCAAACAAAGAAAGGGATCTTCATTTCTCAGACCAAATATGTGAAAGAATTGTTGAGAAAATTTGGGATGCAAGATTCAAAGCCAATGAATACTCCCGTGGCAACCGGATGCAAGTTAAGAAAAGATGATGACTCTCCTAAGGCAGACCAGACAAAGTACAGATTAATGATTGGTGGACTATTGTATCTCACTCAAACTAGACCGGATATTATGCAAGCTGTTGGTCTTGTTGCTAGATTCCAGGCTAATCCCAGAGAATCTCATGTCATGGCAATCAAGAGAATTTTTAGATATCTAAAAGGGACAGTGGAGTATGGTTTGTGGTATCCCAGAGATCATGATTTCTCTCTCCATGCTTATACATATGCAGATTGGGCAGGAGATGTGGATGACCAGAAGAGTACTAGTGGTGGAGCATTCTTTTTGGGCAAGAGATTGGTTTCTTGGCTAAGCAAGAAACAAGATGTGATATCTCTGTCTACAACTGAAGCAGAATACATTGCAGTAGTAGGTAGTTGCACTCAAGTTTTATGGATGAAGCAGATGCTAAGAGATATTAAAGTAGAGTATGAGGAGCCTATCACAATTTTCTATGATAATTCAAGTGCAATAAATATTTCTAAGAATCCAATGTTGCACTCTAAGACTAAGCATATATCTATTAAGTTTCACTTTCTGAGAAAGCAAGTGAACAAAGATGAAGTTAGACTGGAGTTTGTGCCCTCTAAGGATCAGATTGCAGATATCTTTACTAAACCTCTTCCCAAGGACTCTTTTGAGTTCTTTAGGGAGAAGTTAGGGGTTATTGCCCCTCTGGTGATGAACTAGGATGCACTGATGTGCATCAGTCCGGTGGATATCACAGTCATATCTTGTGATCCAGATTGGTGATGGGGAGCTGCTACTCAGGGGGAGTAGCTGGCATGATTCTGATGTGTTAAAATTGCAAGTATGAGCCCTTTGCCATTGATTTCAAAGGGGGAGAGAAGACATGTGAAAAACAAGTGGTTGTTGATCAAAGGGGGAGTAGTAAAAGAAAGAGAAGACATGTGAAGAGTTGTTGTTGATAGGGGGAGCTGTTAAAGAAAGGAGAAGTTCTTGTCTTTATGGTTTTTCACATCATATGTTGCCATCAATGACAAAGGGGGAGATTGTTGCAAGTATGAGGATAACCAGTGTTGTCATTGATGTCAACATACTCATATTGCTCCATGAGAAGGATTAGATGAGCTGTGTGCTGAGGATATTGAGAAAATTAGTCTCAATCAGGAACAGTGCAAAACAGTGATGACATTAAGGTAAAAGTCCAAGATAAGATGAATATCAAAGGATGCGGTTTAAAGGGTTTGTAGATATGAGTCTTGAGATGATCCAGTTAAGATTTCAGAGGTCCACATGAAGATATGAAGAAGTTGTGATCAATCAAGTAGAACCAGTTTCGGGAGATGCTCCGGAGTGACAGAGTGTTACAAAAAGGTCCGGTGAGATCTGGAAGCCTATTCTACGGATTGGAAGGAGTGTTTAGGATGTCCTTGTGATGTGTAATCTTGATTTGTACATAGCTTGAAGTTTTGAAAGAATCTACTCCTTTTGTGACAGTCATGACAAAATATGTTCTTGAGGCATCAAAGGCAGGAGAGAAGAGATTCTAGTAAGTAGAGGAAGTGCGGATGTACCTGGTCATTCAGGCAAGCCTGTGAAGGTTCTTGGATCATGTTGAGGTTTTGTTGTCAGTCCGCATTAATGTTAGAGCCCAGAATTGGAGATATACTTCTGGATGAAGATGTTCTTATTCAGGCTGGCTGACCGGATGAGTTATTCATCTTGCGAATGTTCTTGTGCATGATTGCGGACTTAGATGATTGTTCCTAAGTTGATGCCTTGTATAAATAAGGGATTATGAATTCATTTTGAAGTGTCTCTTGGTGTGATGAGTGTGTGGTAGCGAAGAGGAGTGCGAAAGGCAGAGTAGAAGTTTTGGGCTTAATGGAACTGATCCAGGCATGGTAAAGATGTCAATCTCTAGTTCAATTTTGTAATACTTGTTATCTTGTAGACAGTGTGTCTCTTGTAGGTATTCTGCCTTCTTGTGAGCAGTGTACTCGGGCAATGAGCCCTAATTGACATGTGCCATCTATTTTTCTTATTCTTCTAATAGAGAATAATCCTTGGGTTAATCACCCCGTGGTTTTTCCCTTGACCAGGTTTTCCATGTCAAAATCTTAGTGTCTCATGTGTTGATGTGTATCTGCTCTGGTGTTTATGCTTTATTCTTTCATGAATGATTAATTGCTATGCTATGAAATAACAAAGTGGATTTAAGTGTTTGAATTGAAAGCAAATTCAGGATAACTAATTCACCCCCCCTCTCAGTTATCAACAAGTTCCTCTAGACAAAGCCTAACAGCTTGAGGAAGATCTGGGAATCCCAATGGATATGTATGGTATGAGGGATCAACTTTAGTCTACCCTAGATGAGCTTTAGCAATCTCACTCTGAAGTCAATAACCTAAGGGAAAGACTCGAACAAGCTGATGATTTCATAAATGAACTCAAAGAAAAACTAAGTATCTCAATGAAGAAAAGAAAGGAACTACTTCAACAATTAGAAAGTCAAAGTGAAGCCAATTATACTAATGAAGATCTGAATCAGAAAACCAAGTTATGTGAGAAGTTATTAAAAGAGGTCATTATGGTAAGACATGAAATGGAATCAGGAGTTATGAAATTCACCCAAGAAATTGAAGAGAAAATAAAAAGTGAAGATAATCTAAAACAATCTCTCAAGGAGAAGTTAGAAGAGTGCCACAAAATGGATAGAATAATCAGGCATCTAGAATCTGATCTTGAAGAAGCTAGAGACAATGAAGAACAACTTGAGAATCAGATAGACACTCTTAAAAGGGATCTTCAAATAGCAAATGAATACAAAGAGAAATTCAAGATAAGCTCTACTCAACTTGAAGTTCTTCTTGAAAGCCAAAAGAGGGTAGATGATAAGCAAGGCTTTGGGTATGAGAAAGGGGAAAGCTTTGGATCTGGTCAGAAGAACTCTGGATCAGGAAATCTAATGAATAGGCCTAAAAGACCTTCGGTAAGGCAACCAAATGCTCAAAGATATCCATCATTCAATGGATACTACTAAAACTACAATAACTTCAGTCATAAAGCAAATCAGTGTAGAAGAAGAATGAATCAGACTAATGCATCCTTCTCTGGACAGTGTTTTAACTACAAAAGGTATGGTCACAAATCTCATGAATGTAGAAATATGCAAATGAACAATTCATTCAATGGTAGATTCTTTGCATGCAATAGAATGGGACATATGGCTAATCAATGCAGATAAAGAGGATATTAGTCAAATCTACAAAGAAATGTTGTTTTCTACAATTGCAATAGATCTGGTCATATTGCCAAATTCTATAGAAGTAAAAATTAGGATAAAAGGGGTCCAGTGCATCATAATCAAAATCAAGACAAAGGAAAAGGAAAAGTGAATGCGGATGAAGTTTAAAGGGAGATGAACAAGATTTGGGTAAAGAGAAGTACATTAAATGTTGGGGATGGATCCGCACTAGAATTTGGTTCTTCCAGAAACTAAATAGATGAGCTCTGGCTTAGGGGGAGTCAAAAAGGAAAACAAATTCCTCTAGCTAGTCAATTGGTGCCTAAAATTGGCACATGGAAAGTTGTGGATTAAAAGGTTCTCAGAGAAACATCTAAATAAGCCTTGGTAAAGATATGGAAGATACGCAAGAAGGTTTGAAGAGGTTAATCATCAAAGATTGATCCGGTTTGACAGTCATCTAGTAAGAGCAGGATTTTCACAGTTAGATCCGATATGATTCAAAATTGAGGTATCTTGATCTGCGGATAAATGGAATGATTGGAGAAAGGTTGATAGATTGTCAATATTTACCGAGAATAACTCTAAGTACATCTCAGTGATCTAGAAAGACCTCTCAAGACAAGGAGAACAAGGCAATCAAAATAACTTAAGTTATGCATTTATTGCAAAATGAAATTAGGGTTTGCACAGAAATAAAAGGGTTCTTTTGTTCATCATTTGCACATTTGCATTCGAGAAGAAGAAAGAAAGAGCTCTACAACAAGATTGCTTCAACTCTCTCTCAAGGATCAACTGCAGAATTTGACTCAACCAACGATCTTTTCATCTCTTATTGTGAACCCTAGAAGTGTAAAAGGTATTTTCTGCTCTTGAATCTCTCTCTGAATCCTTTGAAAGATGGCTACTCCAAATGTTGTTAAAATCACTGATAGATTGTGCCCTAAGTTCAAGAAACATCCTTACAAATCCTTGGAAGTTGATCCCTTAGGCACATTTTCTAGCATTCCACATGGGGTTCTCCATGTAGAAGATGTTAAGGTATACATTCATGCCAACATTGAGGAATTTGGAGAATCCAAACTGATGGATATCTATCACAAGCAATTAGTAGATGAATCATTTGAACTTAAACCTTAATACAAGGCCATCCAGGATAAGCATTTTGGACAGTGCATCCATTTCCCCTATTTTGCAGAAGATGAATGGGTTAGGTATGTTCTGAGAAGAATGCATGACAACTTCATGTGGTTGATGAAGCCATTTAAGATCACAAAAGATGCCATTAGGGATGTAACCGAATTGCACTCATCCGGTGGGTTGCCTACTCTCAAATCAGTCAAAAACCAAACTACAAGTGAGGCTACTGGATCAAAATTTGATAAGAGGGCAATGACAGTAGAAGACATCATAGATCAAGATATCAAATTTGCCTCTATGATAATTGGTTACAAAATCTATCACTCTAGCAGGGAGAATTCAATATCTGGAACTGCTATTTATACTGCATATGCCAACTGTTGGGAAACTTTCAAAAAATCAAAAAGGACAAGAAGAACTCATTCAAATATGGTGGCCTGATATTATGTCTCTTCTTTTACTACATGAATGAGCTCCCTAGATCCAATGGTTGGGTATGGCAAAATGATAGACCGGTTGCATACAAATCAGAGATTACATGTATGGGCTTGGTGATGCCAAGGCTCAAAGTACAGCACTCTGGGGATACTTCAAGAACTTTCAAAGTATGATGTAGGCCAGAGAAAGAATCCCCCAATCATTGGTTGAGAAATACAAGGATACAGTATGCTTTATGGTAGACACTGATCAATGTCTAATAGAGATAGTGGAGCCAAGGATAGTCTAGATTATGCCAATGGGGTATGAGGTTAATGAGAAAATCCTAGAGCTGCACATCTAACACCTACTAACTCAGCCCAAGGATCCTAAGGCAAAAAGCTTTGGAACCTTTCAAGAGTTGAGTGTAAAAATTCATGTTGAACTGAGACAGTCAGAGATCAAGAGAAAGGTGAGAAGGGAAGTAGAAGAAATTGCCAAGAGATATGGCATTTCCAAAGAGGTAGTTGAAGAAAACAAAGAGAAGGTAGAAAGGGCAGAGAAAGAAAGGCAAGATGCAGAAAAAGAAAGTGCTCCGCTGTAAGCCACCTCCCAGACCAGATCTTCCAAAAGCTCTACACCTGCCACCTCTAAGAACCAAAAGGCCTCAAAACTGGAAGCCAAGACATCCAGTAAGAGAGAAAATAGAACAAAAACCAAGGCCACAAGGTCCTATACAAGTCAAAAAGATGATGAAGAGACAAAATTAGATGAGGAGGTTAAGAAAATGAAGAAAAAAAAGAAAACCTCTATGGAATCATCTGCCAACAAAAACAAAGAAAAAGAAGCAGAAGAATTCGTTGAAAGGCCTACTCTCTGCATTGATGATATCATCAAATCAATCACTATGGATGGGAATCTGCAACCAATGACTAAATTTTATGATGAATATAATGAAGTTGACCAGAAGATCTTACAAGATGCTATAGTTAGGTATCTAAACATCTATAATAAAGCATTCATTGAAATTATATCTCTGATTCCCAAAAGCCTAGAGAAGGAACTTGAAATGAGAAAGAACAATGCTAAGGAAAAGGATATGGAAATCCAAGAATAGATACCTATTCAACTCTATCCTTCCATCACTCCAAAACAAATGAACATGATCTTCAAGGATTGCAAGGATGAGTTCTGGAGCAAAGCTAGAATGAACAAGCTTATGCTCGGAGAGACTAATCAGGTGGCAAAAGAGACTGAAGACATTCTCTAGGATGCATATAAAAGATTCAATCTTCCTATTATATAGGACATAAGTGATGAACCTTCTGCCATGGATGTCGAAGGACTAAGCGTACCAAAGGAAAATCCTACAGAGAAAATTATAGAAGAATCAAAGGAGATAGGTGAGGAAAAGACCAAGGACCTAGATTCCTCTATTCTGGAAGAGGAAGTCTGTGAAGAAGTAAATATCTCTCATCTGGATCCCCCAACAGACTCTGGAACTAAAGGAGAAGCAAGAAAAGAAGAGAGAATCAGTCAAGAAGAAGAGGTAAAGGGAAGAGAAGAAGATCAAATAGAGAAGACCCCAGGTGACAGTTGTGAAGCTGCAGAAGGAAAGAAGACTTTGTCTCTGGCAAGAGACATAGTAGAAATAGTTAAAGAATTCTTGACCAAAGAAATGATGGAATTAGATGAGCCGAAGCTAATTCAAGGACCATTCCATTTTGATTCCCTCTCCCTGGTTCAAACAATGAAGATAGCATCCTTTTCCCAAGCAAAGGCAAAAGAAAAAATTTTGAAGTCTCACATGGAAGACTGTGAACTGATAGAGATTGCATCCAGTGTGTTGAAGAAGATCATGCCATCCTTCCAAAAGGATCTTTCAACCTCTTCATTTGGTAATCTGAAATCTCTTGTTAATTCTGTTAGCACACATTTTGATTTTTTGGAGAAATCAGCTGAGGAGAAAGTCCAGAAAAAGTTTTTGGGTAAAAGATTCTCTAAAGTATAGAGGTTCATAGAAAATCATAGGAGAAATCTGAATATTGGAATAAAGAGCCTAGAAAATGCTCTTAAAAATGGTGGAGATCTATACACATGTTGTCTATCTCGGTCCATTGTGACAACAGACATTACCAAGAAGGTGGAAGAACAAGAGAACAAACTATCAAGCTTATCTAAAAATTTTGATCCTCTCACCTCTTCCATAATGAATCAAGAGTGCCAGACCATTGCAGCTATAAATGAAATAAAGAAGCTTGAGAAGGAGAAGAAAAATAGAATAAGCAGGCTAAGTGAACTAAGAGGGATAATTATCCCTAAGTTAGAGGCAATGCATGAGGCCCTAACTGATGCCCAGACCACAGCCCAGACCAGTGATCCGGTAGACTTAAAGAGGGTAGAAGCTCTTGCATTTTTGCTAAGTGGTCGCATTTCAATTTTGGATAGGATGAAGAAGAGTTGGGCGACAGAAGTGGTACAGTTGAAGACCACCTTTGCAGACATACTTCAGTATATGTAAGTATAACATGTATATATACTTATGCAGCTAAGTATCAATTGATTTTTGGAAATTTTGGTGTGTGAATTCCACCCTTTGCCATTGATGTCAAAGGGGGAGTGAGGAGTAGTGAAAAATGTGGAATCTAGCTAAGGGGGAGCTCTAAAAAAGTGTACATTAGAACAGAGCATCAGCTAAGAGGGAGTGTAGTGTGACACTTAGTCATTTTTCACTAAGTGTTGCCATCAATGCCAAAAGGGGAGATTGTTGGCAAGAGACACTATGTGGCTTCATGAGTGTTGTCATTGATGGCAACAAAGTTAATCCCACACATCCGCAGGACATGGTATGTCTATACCAAAAATTAGATTGAAGAGTGTTTTAGTCTGGTGAACAAGAATAGAGCATGCAACAAGGTCTGACAATCAGGTCCGGATCTCTCAAAGGAAGTATCTCAGCAAAGTGCGGACTTGGGGAAGTCAAGAGGAGTACTATGACTAGTACATTCTAGAGATTGAGCCTCTGGTGATGAAAGAGTGAAAAGGTATGAGCACCTAAGTGATGGGTTCCTGACAAGCATAGCAGACTGAGCAAGAACTAACCGGTAGAGCATCAGACCTTAATCCGGATGAGAAATTGATGGTGATCAAGCTTCTTGAGTGATCATTCATGGTTGGCCAACATGATTGATGACTCCTATAACTATTTTTTTGATACACGTCACTTAGTAAGTATGGATTCAGCCGACAAACCAGAGATTGGGAAAATCTTGAGTATTCTAGATGCCGACTAGAAAGATGTTGAAATCCTTTATGCAGATATATGTACCAGATGGATTTTGATGTGGATTGGTGTGTTGTGTGTTGTGTAGTGTGAATAAAAGTAGAGAACAGTGTGGAAGCAGCAATACAGGTCCGGTATGTGATAGAACAACAGCACTAAAGTAGAGGAAGAATGAAGTGTAGTAGATCAGTATATTGAGCCTAACCGGAACTAAACCTCAGCATATGTGGATGCTTCTCATCAGTTCAAGTACCTCATTTCTTTCTATAAACTATTGTAGGTAGTGAGCCTCTTGTGAGTAGTGTGCTCAGGTAGTGAGCCCTAATTGGCAAGTGCCATTTTGTACTTCTATTTTTTTAACAGAGAATACAATCTTGGGTTAGTCACCCCATGGTTTTTCTCTTAACAGGGTTTTCCATGTAAAAATCCTTGTGTTATGTGTGTTGATTTCCTTCTGCTCTCATGTTCATGTATAGTTATAAGTTTTGATACTACACTAATCATTAAGAAGAAAATAAAGTCAAATAATTAAGATAACTGATTAACCCCCCCCTCTCAGTTATCAACACTAACAACTACCTTAACATATGGTTGTACCTCAACATTCTAAATCTGATTAGGAATCTCAAATTGAGATCCCAAGGCTACCAACCTATCTGCATACTTATTTTGATCCCTTGGAACTAAAATTAGATTAAAAGCATCAAAAAATTTAGTTGAATCCAACACCCTATGCTTGTACTGTTTGAGCAGATCATTTTTAGTAACATTTAGATTCCTAACCTGGTTAATGATCAACTCAGAATCTCCATAAACTTGGAAAGATTTGATACCTTTTCTTTGAGCCCATTCTAAACCATGGATCAGGGCCTCATACTCAGCCACATTATTTGTGCAGCTAAAGGTAAATCTTAAGGAAGCATAGTACTTGTCTCCTTGAGGTGAAATTAACATATTACCTCCACCGGCACCTGTCTTGGTCCTTGATCCATCGAAGTACAACTTCCACAGTTGATCTCCCTACTGTTCTAACTAATTTTGATCCTTAATTAGATTAGGAATCACTACATCTGGCTCCTGTATCATATAGATGCCTAATCCTAGCTCATTAGTGTGACAAAAAGGGTCACTTTCCTGATCTTCAACTGCCTAATCATCTAAACTTATGTCTTCTATAGGTGTATTGGGATCTAAGCTCATGGGTTCATCTTGCTACCCATGGGTGATGTATAGATTAGCATTTATTGGGCTAGGGACATAGGGTTTAATGTGGTCTTTTGCAAGTGGTTCGAATTGTATAGTTACTTTTGTACCATATCTAATTCTAAAGAACAAATGAGTCCAGTCAGATGAAAGAAACCCACCCAACTTGGCTATGAACTCCCTAGAAAGGTAAATTACAAAACTAGGTGGAAGGTCAATGATGTAGATATCCTGATGGATGGAAAAATTAGGACAAGCATGCAATGTAAGTGGCAAATTTTTTATTATCCCTGTAGTATTAAGTGCCGATCCATCTAACTGTACTACTCCTTTTGCAAGGGGCTTATAAACCAATCCTAATGAGTTGTCTACACTTTTGGGCATAGCTGAACTACTTGCCCCTAAATCTACCATACAATTATGAACCAATTTATCTCCAATAATGAGACTTAGGTAAAAAGGGGGTGGTTTTACCTCATCCGCTTGCCATCCAATTTTGATCTCAGACCTGTTGGCAAGTAAAACTTTGGCCTTCTCTTGACTGGAACACTCAAAAAGTGAGAGTTTGGCCAATGATTCTTGCAACAAATTTTTCTGACCAGGGATGCGTAAAGCATCCATAACTGACATGCTCACTGTTTCTTTCTTAAGATGATCAACTATATTAAAAGCAACAGGGTTTACCTTATGCTATCCTCTTGCTGCAAATGCATTAATCTGTCCTTGTGAAGATTGTTGTTGCATTTTGGGCTACTCTTTCACTGGTACTATTTGGTCCCTTTGCAGAATTTGCACTTTCTACTATGGTACAAGGGTAGTCTGTGACGGATAAACTTGGTTTTTATCCTTATAGCTTGCTGATTTATATCTACAGCCCTGAGTCTTGACCTTATGTTGGTTGAAACCGGTGTACCTTACTGATTCTGACCTTGAAAATAATTTACACCACAAAAATTAGATTCTTCCCAATTCATCAAGACCACATCAGTCTTACTCTGCTAAGTTGAAGCTTCACCATTAACCCCTTCTGAAGTTGCATAGTTGTTCTGAACCATGAGTGCCTGATTTCTTACTCTATTCATGTAGGTAGCTTGATTATGTGGCTAGTGACAAGGACAACACCAGTCATTGTCCTAAACTAGATTATTTTGCATAGGCACAAGCTCTCTTGAGGCACTAGCAGTGTTTGGATTATAAGCTTGAAAATGCTGAGGGTTATAATTCTTTCTATGTCCTTGAGGGTCAGCCTGAAAGGGTTGTCTATTTTGTTGATTGGGTTGATATTAGGTATTTTGCTTATTAGGCTGATACTAAATTTGATAGGGCAAATGTTTCTCCATATTTACCAGCTTATTTGTAATTGTCCTTAAAGTATTTTCCAACTCTGGGGTACTTTGGGTCTAAACTAGGACATCAGTTTGTTGGGCTGCTTGATATCCTATTGCTAGAATAGGTGGGACAGTAGCTAAAGGGGGCACTGCTATAGGCATTGATGGCTAGATTTTAGGGAAAATGGGCAAAGGGGGCCTTGGGGCTATCTTCCTTGCTTGAATAAGATAGTTTTCTGCTCTAACAACGATCTCAAAAGAATCTGGAAGGGTGGTCCCTCCCATAGACTGTATCATTACTAAAATTTCACTATTCAAAGCTTTGAGATAAAATAGAAAAGCATGCCTTGGCAAAGGTTTTACCATTGTGGGAATTCTATCCCAGGTTCTCTAAAATTGGTAATTGAAATTAGCTATGTGTTCGTGGGGTGCCCTCTTGATGGTGCTTAGTTGCTCCAAAAGTGAGAGATGATCTGACTTGTCCTCGAAGTGCTTGTGTAGTCCATCTCCCAATAAGTCCCATGATGTTATCAAATTTTTTGAGTCCTCTAAACCACTGTAAGGCCTTCCCTTTTAATGAAGCAACTAAAAGATTGATTGCCACATTTTCTTGTGTGACATTGTGCACCGAACACAAGGTTGCTATATCTTGAATATGTTCAGCAGTAGTAGTGTGATCCTCTCTAGTGAAATAAGGTAGACTTTTAAGGGCTACCATCTAAATGTCATCTCTTTGGGCAAGCTGTAATGTGCTGCCTCCATTGAAAGGAGCAAAAGCATACTACCTAGCCATTATAGGTATTTGAACTATCAACATCGGGCTTCTACTTCTTTTGATCAGGCTTGTAGATCTAAAATGAGAAGGTGTTGACTTTGATCTTCTTGATGACTCAGCTGTTCTACTTACTGATCTACCTCTCCTTCTAGGGGTAGATAGTTGTAAATAGTCAAATGGGTCTAGATTAGACCTTGTTGTCATAAGCTGCAAGCACTAATCTACATTCAAACCAGAAAATGAGTTGCTAAGTATATCAAAAGCCACCAAAGGCTGGTAAAAACTGCTACATATACTAGAACAACAGTTATGAGGGTACAAAACTTTTCTAAAATTACTTCTAGAGTCCCATCGAGCATGCCAAAAACTATTGTCATCTCAAGTATGCACCCTTGTTAAGCTTTGCAAGACCTTAACTACTTGTTGAAACATGGAATCATTCTCGGATGTGGGTCTCCTTTCTTGAGAATGAATCTCCAGAGTGAGCTGGTTCTCTTATAATTTCTAAACTATGACTTGAGTGGAAAAGGGATAGAAAGATGTAACTGAAGGAGCAAACTAATTCTAGAATCTAAAACTAAATGAAGTTCTAACATTCACAGACAGATCCTTTAACATCAATCTTCCCAAATTTACTGATAGTTATTCCTTGAGTAATTTGCAACAAGGTTTGATATTAAACACAAATTGTAACTAGGAAGAAACTAAACTTTTATAGTATTGAGAAAAAATAAAGGACTGAAATAGTCACAATATGACATCAAACCAAGACTGCAAAAATGTTTGTGAAACAAGAAGATTTGCTATTAGAACTGAAAGGAATACAATGCATAAATATGAAATATGTGAGCCAATTGCTATATACAAATCTACAAGAGAGAATAAATTGATGCTAATTGACTAGGAAAAAATAAATTTTCTCCTATATATGTCTCCAAATGATCTCCCGTGAAGAAAGCTTAAAAAGTTCCTAAAAATAGATCTGCAATCCATTTTCAAGCTTCAAATAAAAGCTACCAAAAATAGCCTCAAACTGCCTCCAAACTGCAAAATAAAACTGCCAACTCAATCCTCTAGATGGTCCCCACCAAAACTGCATCTAAATTTGTCCAATCTACCTCATGAAAGAAAATTTTTTGTCCTATTATGCTCAATTTCGCCCAAGGAAATCAAAATGCTTTAACTGTCCCAAAAATAGTTAAACTTTAAAAGCAACTTATAACTATATTGCTTTAAAGTTAATTGTACATGACTTGGCATCTTTTATTTAAAATTGATATCCTATCGATATGATTTTTTTGCAAACATAAAATGATATCTAGTTTATAATTCACCAAGATATTTACAAGATATTAATGATTTTCTTATAAAAATCATAAAAATATGAACTATTACATGTGTTGCAAAGAAAAAAGCCATAAAAAGGCTTGACACCATGGACTCCAATGTGTCAATACTCCTACCACCTCATCATTATCCATATGGCAAAAAAACTCAACTCCTTGCCTCTAAGGTGCCACCATGTCATATTGACCACTTTTGACCATGTCTTCATATTCACATTGTTTTGGTTTGATCTCATGCATATTTGAAGGAATAAATAAAATGCATATGTGGGAGGTCAAAGACACTCAACCACATGCATTATCAAATAAAAGTCTTGACTCCAAAATGAGTCAATCACCAATAGTGATTAAGCCTTGGCAGATTCTAAGGGCATATTTCATAGTCTTGTCCACCTTTGACTTAATGCATAAATCATATTCCATATGTTGTCGGCCACTCCTGATTATGATTACTAGACATCTATCAACATGAAGTGTTGACCCCGATCATATTTGGATAAAAATGATTAAAAGATTTGCATGGTCAAAATACAAAGGGATGTCGAACAAAAGCAAGTGAAAACCCCTAAAATGTAGGTCATTTCTTTTTTGCTGTCGTTGAGATGGCTCTGCAACTATGGCTGCCATGTTGGGGTTTCATTTCTTGTGTGTTTTTCTTTCTCCATTTACTGGTCTTTAGTGGTCGAAAGCACTGTATTTCTCTGGAAAAATTATAGCCAGGTTCTAGTAAGTTCAAACCTGAGCTTTCAATGATATTTTCTGTATTTTGATAGCTTATATTTCATTACATGGCCGCGGCCATTAGCTGCCCTTAGTCTCTCTATTTGATAAGCATTTGTTTGTGTCTTTTTGCATGTTGAACTTTTTTTTGAAATGGCAAAATAACAAGGTTCTGCTCAAATGGTCACAGCCATCATCCTTCTCTCAACTGCACTATCAATGGTAAGTCAACTGTTTCTCCTCGCTACTTTGTTCTTTCCTATAGCTTCTCTTATCTCTGCATACAAAACTATGAAGAGGGTTTCATGTTTTTCTTTATATTGGAAGGGTATGTGAACTACCTCCTCAAATGGTAACGGCTGCTCCTTGTAATGCATTATGTAGCTTCCTATTGTATCTTGATGTAAAAAATGTGAAGCTTCCTATATTTGCAGTAAGGCTTCCATTTTGTTTTTCATTGAACCTTCTTTCTATGCACGGCTATGTCTCTTATGCTCTTATCGACCCTGCTCGACTATAAAAAGAAAGATATAACTTCTTTTCCTTTAAACCTGATAAGGGTTTCATTTCTTTGCTTTAGTCAGTAAACTTACTCCTCACTGCTTTGCTTGGACAATTCACAACATCATTTTCTTTTTTTATATTGCAAAAATACATAGGGTTCTAGAATTCAACATGGGTATTTGAAAAAATGAATGGAAATAACATTGTATACCACGAATTTACCAGAATAAGTCTGCATTGCCATTTTTATTGTGTAGACTTAGATTTCAAAGAACTAAAGCAATATTTATTCCTTTTATGAACATAAACTTTTTCATATAACATGTATGGCATATGATATCTCTCCCTCTTCTCTCACAAGATGTCACTATCATCGTTCAAAAGAGATGATAATCACATGTATCATTCTATCTCTGTAGCTCCATCTGTTCTTTATGTAGACTTTGGCATATGGAAAGTATACTATCAGTCTTAACTGCTAAATTATCCCACTTCTATAGCAGCAAATATACTTTCTTCACTTCGGTATCTTTCACTTGTTCTTTTAATGGACTATGTATTCACATTTTTTTCATGCATGATTATGATGACCTAGCTGTCATGATATATTAGCATTATCATATGAAGGCAACATTTACCTTTCTATATAATTGTAACATATGAACATCAGCTGCTCTTCTTTCACTGTATCCTGTTATATCAAATGCTTATATGAGATGTCCTGTAGGATATGATCAGGTCCACTATATCAATTTGACTACTCCTATCACATGATGATGATGCTCTATGACACACATGTAATGAAATGTTTCCTTTTTCATTCTCTTGGAGTTTGTTAAAGACAAAAAAGAGCCATCTGGGTTGGTTGTTTTGAATTTTGCTATAGATTTGCAATACTGTCCTATGTCTTTTATAGATATGCAATGAATGTGACATGTGATAACACTTCCTCTGATGTTCAATTTGTCAATAACAAAAAGTGAGGCATAATTGGATATACTTCATCATTTAAGAGGCAGCTTATGTCATTCAATTTTGAATCATATTTTGTCCCTCTATTTAAATGAGAAAGTATTAAGCTTGGTAGTCACCTACATCTGCAATTCACTTACTAATTTGTAATGAACATTCCATTTGACTGCTAATCATGAATGAGTAAGTAGCATTCAGATAATTCATATTTGTGAACACTTAATCCTTCATCAGTCTGATGATTCCAAATGTATTGTGTACTCTTCATTATTATCATGCTTGAGGATGTTATTCCATAGCAGTTGAAGTAATATATAGGCTATCATATTCATTGAAACTTATCTCTCATCTGTTCATGTCATGCTCTTGGTTGCATTTCATATTCTAAAGTGAAATCATGGTCATGTCCTGACATGGAACTGATGCATATGATAGTCTTGTTTCTTTTTCATCTTGAATTGTGAAAGTTTTCAATGGTTCTCTTTTTTCATACATCCCTTTTAAGAACAAGGGGCAGCAGCATGCTGGTCTCGACCCTTGTGGGAGCCCATTTGACACCACATGTTGAAAGTCTTCAGTCAGCTTCATGATTTGTCCTATACATGCACATGAAACAAATAGATTAGAATAAAACAATGATGCTCTTATGTTTTCTTTTCTTCAGTTACATCTACTCATGAATTCTCCTATTTGATCAATGCATTACAACTGAAATATTATGTATCTCTTGATTGATGAAGGATTTTCATAACCGGAGCTTCTAACGGGACCTTCCTGCATTTTTTTAGGTATATGTTGAGGTTGGGAGCGGGAACTGGAGGCTTCTACGAAGATCAACTCAAAAAGGTAATGATGGCTATGTCTTTCCCTCTTCTTCATTAGATGCATAGTGTTTTACTTCTATTTGCATGAGTTCAGCTATAACCCATGGCTTGTGTGGGACAATTGATATGTCATAGTTTCCTTCAATGCAATGTTTGTTCCCTTATGTATTCAAAATTGTAAATGAACAATCACTATAGTGAATGAATACTTATCTCTTTTACTGCTCTGCAATGCAATGAATGATTGAAACTTTTCTCTTCTGCATCTGAACAACTGAACTACACTTGTCATAACAACTATGTAGCTAACACATAACAGAAATAAATCAAACCACATTCAAAAAATGATAAATGATAAATTTGCTTAGCCAATTTTTGAGTTGGTCATCAAAAAATGGTAACAGTGTCATCCTATGTGGAAGGTGAGAAGTTGTAAATTTGTTCTCGAATGAGGAGATAGGCATCCCACTTAGTGGTAGGAATATTTTTCCATGTGTCAGAATCTTGGCTAGTGTGTAAGGGAATATTGACCAAAACGATCATGACAGATTCCTATGACAAGTCTATGATGCATAAGAGTCATAAATGGAAGATTCGATGACAGGTGAAGACATATTTCCCAATGCATCTTGGAAGAAGGCATCTTTGGGTGCCCCAAGGAGGTTTATCACATGTTGTAATAGAATATGCTATTTATAGCCTGTGTATGATAGATTCTCTTACAATTGTAAGATATGACAGCTATGACAGATTCTATGATGCTCGTCAGTGTCGTAAGAATATGTGTCATTGCCTAACTTGGGAATAGGCGACATCTTTGGGATGGGGTTACTTGACAAGTGTCAGGAACATCTTACAGTGTTGGACAAGTATCCATAGGCATAATTTTTGGGCCATGAGGCCATGTTGGACGCCCATCCCAAGATAGAGCCATTCTTGCCTTGTATTTTCTATATAAACATGTGCTTTGGAGAGGAGATGTATTATGTGATTGACATGTACTCTTATGCTGTCGGATTGTCTCTAGATATGAGTGTCAAAAACTCCTGCAAGAGCATTGGCTTTGTAACTGTATTGTAAACCTCATTGTTTAGATAATACATTTGAGCTGTGTTTTGGAGTGTGGGGTTTTTCACCCATAAGGGTTTTCCCCACGTATATCTTGTCTCTCTCTTCTTCTATCTTACATTCTTGTGTATGTGTTTGCTACAACATCTCAGTTGTTGGGTTAACATTGTTGTAACTATAAAGATTAAAACAAATTTGCACTCTTTCCTCATTAGATTAGTGTAGGAAGCAATTTTCGTACACCTAGCTTCCTTTCAATGTTGATGTTAATTGATGAATTGTGGTTGTTGTTGGAAGTTTTGGAAGTCTAAAGGATGTCATGGAACTAAACCAACTATGCCAACATGTTGGGGTGGATAGACAAATGTCATGGGAGGCCTTGTTTCATGTGCCAAGAACCCCAATCGTTCGGGGTACTAAGCTACCGACAAAGTCCCTTAAGATCCTTAAGATGCAAAAACTGCCAAACTTTGATGAAACAGTTCTTGGAATTTGTGGTAGTTGGGAACATTTATTTGGACCTACAAGTGCATGTGGGATCCATCCATAATAACCTCTCTCAATTTTGGTCAACTCCAGTTCGTTTGACCGTGCCACAATCAAATGCATTCTTGCAAAATGCTTTAGTTTCATGCAGTGGAAAGGTGCTAGGAGTTACATTTTGCCATAGGTTGTGGGACCAAATGGACTTCACCAATACATTGGGGTGGGTGGGTAAATGTCAGGGGAGGTCTCATTTTATGTGCCAAATGCCCCAATTATTCAGGGTAGCAGGCTACCGAAAAAGTCCCTTAAGTTCCCTAAGACGAAAAAACTGCCAAAATTTGACAAAGCAGTTCTCATAATTCATGATAGATGGGAACATTTAATTTGGACCAATAGGTCCATGTGGGGTCCTTCCACAATAAACTCTCAGTTTTTGTCAACTCCAGTCTATTTGACCATGCCACAATGAAATGCATTCTTGCAAAATGCTTTAGTTTCATGCGTTGGAAAAGTGCTAGGAGTGACATTTTGCATTCCATATCTCATGGGGTCAAACGGACTTCACCAATGTGTCAGGGTGGGTGGGTAAATGCTAGGAGAGGTATCATTTCATGCTCCAAGCACCCCAGTCATTCAGGCCAGCAGGCTGCCGGCAAAGTCCCTTAAGATCCCTAAGACGAAAAACTGCCAAAATTAGATGGAGCAATCCCCAGAATTCATGGTAGCTAGAAATGTTTCATTTATACCTACAAGTGCATGTGGGGTACATCCACAATTACCTCTCTCATTTTTGGTCAACTCTAATCCGTTTAACCGTGTGCAATTAAAAGCATTCTTGCAAAATACTTTAGTTTCTTGTAGTGGAAAGGTGCTAGGAGTGAAATTTTGCATTCCATAGGTCATGGGACCAAATGGAGTTTGCCAATGCATCGGGGTAGGTGGGTAAATTCTAGGGGAGGTCTCTTTTTGTGTGCCAAGTGCCCCAATCTTTGGGGCAACAGGCTACCGACAAAGTCCCTTAAGATCCCTAAATCATAAAAACAACCAAACATTGACATAGCAGTTCTAGGAATTCATGGCAGCTGAGAATGTTTCATTTGGACCTACAAGTGCATGTGGGGTCCATCCACAATAACCTCTCTTTGTTTTGGTCAACTACAGTCTATTTGACCGTGCCAAAATCAAATGCATTCTTGCAAAATGCTTTAGTTTCATGTAGTACAACCTTGCCAAGTGCCTTATTTTTTGATATGCTTATCGTGAGGCCGAACAGATTGTGCCAATGCATTGGGGTGGGTGGGTAAATGTTAGGGAAGGTCTCATTTCATGTGCCAAGCATCCCAGTCATTTTAGCCTGCAAGCTACCGACAAAGTGACTTTGTCAGTAGTTTACAACCTAGAATGATTGGGACCCTTAACACACAAAGCAAGACCTCCCTTAGCATTTACCTATCCACTCTAATGCGTTGGTGAAGTCTGTTTGGCCCTATGAGCTATGGAATGCAAAATGTCACTCCTAGCACCTTTTGAGTTTGTTAGTAGCTTATAGCCTGGAACAACTGGGACGCTTGGTAAATGAAACAAGACCTCCCCTAGCATTTAGCCACCCACCCTAACATGTTGGCAAAGTATGTTCAGACCCATGACCTATAAAATACAAAATGTCACTCCTAGCACCTTTCTACTACATGAAACTGAAGCATTTTGCAAGAATGCATTTGATTTCGGCACAGTCAAATGAACTAAAGTTGACCAAAACTGAGAGAGGTTATTGTAGATGGACCCCATGTGCACCTATATGTCTAAATAGAATGTTCCCAACTTCCACAAATTCCAGGAACTGCTTTGTCAAAGTTTGGCAGTTTTTGCGTCTTAGGGATCTTAAGGGACTTTATCGGTAGCCTGCTACCCCGAATGATTGGGATGCATGGCACATGAAATGAGGTCTCCCCTAGCATTTACCTACCCACTCTAATGTGTTGGCATAGTTGGTTCAGCCCATGATGAGAAGAACAAAAAATATGGCACCTGGCAACCTTTCCACAACATGAAACTGAAGCATTTAACAAGAATGCATTTGATTTCAGCACAGTCAAACAGACTGGAGTTGACTAAAACTGAGAGAGGTTATTATGGACAGACCCCACATACACCTATAGGTCCAAACAAAATGTTTCCAGCTACCATGAATTCCAAGAATGGCTCTGTCAAAGTTTCACAGTTTTTTCATCTTTGGGATCTTAAGGGACTTTGTCGATAGCCTACTCCCTCGAATGACTAGGAAACTTGGAACATGAAATGAGACCTCCCTTGGCATTTACACACCCACCGTGATGTGTTAGCATAGTCAATTCAGCCCCATGAGCTATGGAATGCAAAATGTCACTCCTAGCAACTTTCCACTACATGAAACTAATGCATTTTGCAAGAATGCATTTGATTTTGGCACGGTCAAACATATTGGAGTTGACAAAAACTGAGAGAGGTTATTGTGGATGGACCTCACATGCACTTGTAGGTCCAAAAGAAACATTCCCAACTACCATGAATTCTGAGAACTGCTCCATCAAAGTTTGGCAATTTTTCTGTCTTAGGGATCTTAAGGGACTTTATCGGTAGCCTGCTGCACCAAATGATTGGGGCACTTGGCACACAAAAAGAGACCTCCCCTAGCATTTACCCACCCACCCTGATGATTTGGTGAAGTTTGTTTGGTCCCACGACCTATGGAATACAAAATGTCACTCCTAGCACCCTTCTACTACATGAAACTAAAGCATTTTACAAGAATGCATTTGATTGTGACACAGTCAAACAAACTAGAGTTAACCTGAATTGAGAGAATTTATTGTGGACAGATAGTACATGCACCTATAGATCCAAACAAAACATTCCCAGCTACTATGAATTCTGAGGACTGATCTGTCAAAGTTTGGTAGTTTTTCGTCTTAGGGATCTTAAGGGACTTTGCCAGTAGCCTATTGCCCCAAACAATGGGGCACTTGGCACATGAAATGAGACCTTCCCTGTCATTTACCCACACACCCTGATGTGTTGGCAAAGTCCTTTTAGCCCCATGAGCTATGGAATGCAAAATGTCACTCCTAGCCCTGAGGATTCAATCAAGTAGTCCTTAGGTTGATATGATCATTCTAAGCTTGGCATATGACTACTACCATTTGCATATATCTCTATATTTATAAAATAAGTGTTCTAAGATTTTTATAACATCCTTCTCTATTTTGTTGGGATAACACTATCCTAATATGTGTTGACAGTGCTAAAATGTGAATAATGGTATGATGATTAGTAAATACTCTTAGGACCTTGATGGTTGTTCATGATTGTAACAGTCCTAAAAAAAGATCATGGAAAAATCCCTTCTTTTAGTATTTGATGTTCCTTGAAGTCCCTTTGATTATCCCTCACACCCTAAGAAAACTCCTCAACCTCATTTTCATGTTGATTTCTTGAGTCATAGGATCTCTAAGATGACATAATGATAGTCTTTCATGACAGTGACAGTAGCATATACTCTTTTGAAACCTTCTTTGAAACTGACTTCTCACATTCATCCAGTAACTTCACCTTTTTGACACATCATGGCCTTGATAAGGAGCAATTTAGCATGGTCATATATCTTTCAAGGCAATCCCCCTATGGATAACAACATTATGATTTCATGATAGTCCCTTGACCATCCATGCTTTTGATTGTTTTGTACCTTCTTGACTATGTACAATAGTAGGGTTTGGAAAGATGGAAATTTGTTGTTGAAATTCATAACATCTTGATGGTACTGTGACCATGATCTCCTCATATGACATGAGAAGATCTATTCCATAACCTTGTTGTCCCATAACCTTGATTATTATGATTAGAAGCATGGAAACAAACCCTACAAGAAACAAAGAAATGATTAGATCTCAATATGATCATGAGATACCCAAGCATCCATATTAGTCTAAATCATAAAATATCTTCATTTATAAAGATTGATCTAAGGGTTTGGTGAGTTGCCATTGGCATCCAAACCCTAGGTCTTCATTACAAATCTTTGAATGCTAATTATTGTGATTATGCTTCTTTCTTATTAATTCTTACTAATTAGCATAATCATATAGAAATATATAGTATCTCATGTATGCTTACAAAATGCATATGTGAATTTTATCAAATGTTGTAGTTGAATTGAATGATGCCTCAAAAATGTGGTCTATTGGAAATTTTAAAAATGTTGTAGTTGTAACTACCCTAGAAGACATCTATGCAAAATGCAGAAGCATAGAGAAGGTGAGTGAACTATTTGACATGAAGCCTCAAAGAAATGTGGTCTCATGGAATGGTATGGTTGCAGGATATGAAAATAATGGATTTGTCGATAAGGATTTAGAAACTTTCAAGAAAAACCAATTGGTAGGTGTAAAGCTAAAATCCACAACCTTTGATTACATCCTCTCCGCTAGTGCCAAACTAAGATTTTTGGAACATAGTACATGGTCATCCATCAAATCATAAAGGATATGGGAATTTTGTAAGATGTTGTAGTTGCAACTGTTGTAGGAGATATGTATTCAAAATGTGGAAGCATAGAAAAGGCAAGTGGATTGTTTGACATGATGCCTTAAAGAAATGGAATCTCATGGAATGCCATGATTGTAGGATATGCAGAAAATGGTTTTGTTGATAATGCTTTAGAAACTTTCAAGAAAAATAAATCAGTGGGTGTAAAACCAAATTCCACATTGCATCCTCTCTACATGTACCAATGTGGGATCTTTGGAGTTCATGGTACATGGACATCCATCAAAGCATAAAGGATATGGGAATTTTGATAGTTGTTGTAGGTACAACTTCCCTAGAAGACATGTATGTAATATGTGGAACACAGACAAGGCAAGTGAACTATTTGACATGATACAAAAAGAGTCTAGTACAACAACTATGTATGCAAAATGTGGAAGCATATGGGAATTTTATCAAATATTATACTTGCATGGAATGATGACTCAAATAAATGGGGTCTCATGGAACATGCCATTATTGTAGGATATGCCCAAAATGGATTTGTTGATATGGATTTAGAAACTTTCAAGCAAAATCAATAGGCAGGTGTTGTTGGAGTACAATCAATACTAAGAGGGGGTGAATTAGTGTTGTATCTAAAACAAGTTATTTACTTCTTATCAAACTTTAAAAAAATGAAGGAATCAAACTTGACAATATGCTTTATCGAAGGAAGGAGTCACACAACAATTGAGACCATGACACAATAGATTTCATGAGTGGCAAAACCCTCATAGGGATGAAAAACTACTCTAAAATGCCTCACTGGCTTACTCAAGAAAATCACCCATTACATAGCCTCATTGGCTGATGAATGCTTCACTGGCAAAAAGAAGTCTCACTGACTTGTACAATCACCTTGGATACAAATCAAAACAACTCAAGGGATTACCCTGATTCACTTCTTCACAAAAACTTATATCTTCTCTAGCTTTCACTTGACAAAATTCTTTTTCAATAACTACCCAATCAAACTAGCTTTTGATACATGTAAAAATCTCTGCAATAAACAATGTATTCCTCTGCTCAAGAATCCACACCTGCATTTTTCTCTCTTGTACTGAATATGATCTTCATACTCTAATTTATCTACAAGTTTCAAATACACTAAACTCCATTAAATTCTTCATAAAATTAATAGCCCTCATACTAGCATGTAGATATTGTTGATAGTAAGGAATACTAAGAGGAGGGTGAATCAGTATTCCACAAAACCACTTCTTAACAAGTTTATTAATCTAGTTTTCAAAATTAATAATATGAAAGCAGAATAAGCATAGGAACAACAACCACAAAGACATAACACATGAACACCAAGATTTTAATGTGGAAAACCCAAAAAGGGAAAAACTACGGTGAGTGTTAGCTCACAATATATTAATATAGCACAATACCAGATTACAAGAAGGGTCACTGCCTTAGGGCTCACTGCCCAAAGAAATTCTCACTGCAAGAAAGGCTCATTGCCAAAACAAGCTAACTACCTAGAGAAAGAAACAAGAAGGAAGAATGACTCACTGCCAAGTTGAACTACTTAGATTACATCTACACATGCATGGTTCTAGCTCCAATGAAGCACATAAATACTGTCTCAAAACTCTTCATCTCTAAGTACTCTATTTGATTGCTCTACTTTTACATGGGAATAAGATCTCTCTTCTTCTACTCTTTATTGCTTCCACAAAATCGCATTCATTTGTATGTCACACATATATTTATGTTTTACACTCACATCACACCCATTAAACACTAAATTTGATCCCTTATATATATATATATATCCGTGACACTTAAACTCTTCATATTAGGTCGGCCTAATAAAGTGAAGCATGCACTCATACCTTAAGTAGATTGTCGACAAAATTCCTTTACCAAGACTCCCAGTAGACTCAAACAACACTTGAATTGCATTCACATATGTCAGTCTCAACTATTGAACAACTTAGGATTAAGTTCTAAACAATAGAACTTACCGCATACAATTCAAACTTATTATGTCGACCTCTAACTTAGATTACCACTAATTCAGTTCATCTGTTAGACTACATCTTTTACTGTGGACCACAGGACTTGCTCAAAATCATGTCAAAGACTCCTCAGACATCACAAATCATGCCTTCAGAACTGCAAAACAAAATATCCTTTAGCAGAAAAATGTAGACCATCAGAAGTCAGACTCTGTCACAGTCAAACTCTGTCAAATAGTGTAGCGATACTCGGCAACTTACAAATATCTTCCTGGTGGACTTCAAAACCTACAACTCTAGATTTAGACACTTCATAAAAGTGTTTACAATACCTCAAAATTGCATATCAAGATATACAACACCAAAGAAATGTGGATCAAAACAAATGTGTGTTCTACTTTAATTGGCATTGTATTCTGTTCTACCAGACTTAGGCCATTTGAAGATATACTTCCAGAACTGATCAAAAGCTGAAACCTTGGATATAAGATCATCTGAGAGTTAGGAACATCATACCAGAACCACAAAACTTGGTCTTCAACTACTGACCAATGCCAATCCAAATACTAGTTTTCTATTGTTGCCTCTGTATACTGCCAACACTTAGCCAAAATGACTAAGTCTTCTTTACTAGATCAAAATCTCTTTTCCAACCTTATTCCTTTTCTTGTTGCCATCAGTGACAACACTCAATTATTCAACATAGCAGTGTCTCTTGCCAACAAATATTCCCTCCATCATCTCAAAACAATAATCAAAACCAATAAAAACTTTGTATTGATCTCATACAAAATTTCTTTGGCCCTTTGTGTCATAAAAAACCTTCAAATGACTGATCTCTACCTTATATAGAACTCTGTATGTCAATTTTAAATGACATAGAGTGATCGTTGAGCTTCAAAAAGCATTTAATAGGTAACCATTCGATCTCCTTTTCACGTTATTCTGCATTTTAATTCCCACTGCACGATAAGCTTTGTCGTTTAAGACTCTCTAGTGACCTTTAATACTCGATACCCCTAGGAAGTCGGGGCTGGTCATTCAATGACTTGAAACCCTTTAATCATAACTTAAGTTATGTTGTGACCAGATAAGCAGGTCAACATAGAATTAGAAATCAAGTGTATGGCAGGGATTAAAGGGTTATAAAGAATACCTTAGGAACTTAAACTTAGGGTTTTAGTCCCTAAACAAGTTTTCGATGCAAATTACTAAACCCTCTATCATATATAAACTCAATGTATATATCCATTGAAGGACCTCAGTTGCCTTGTTATGGATGTAACATAATGCTAATAACCAAACCAAGAACAAATCAAACTAATTCAAAGGAGAACAAAGATGAAGTATGAAGGGCCACAAAGTGATGGTGAGTACTAATCAAAAAGTACAAAGTGTGATCAAGTCAGAACACCATCTACATCCCACTCTCATCTGCAACACTAAGGTTATCTTAATGAGACTGTAACATGACACATACTCATAGACCTCAAGAATCACTACAACAGAAGAGGCAATTAGTGCCTAAAATAGTGCCATAATTTAGTGCATTTGAGTCCATGAATTGGACACTTCTACCAACACAAAACTTGGCACCCAATAGCATCTCACTATTGTGTCAGGTTTAGCGATAATTTTTATGCAGGGTTTAGTGCCAGGATTAACACCAGATTTTGGATTAATGCCAAATTTTGTTGCTTCCAGTTTGGCTTTTGATTTTGCTTCTAGTTTTGCTTCTTGTGTTGCTTCCAAGTTTGCTTCTAGTTTTGCTTCTGGTTTTCCTTCCAATTTTGCTTCCAATTTTGCTTCTAGATTTGCTTCGAGGTTGGCTTCCACTTTCTCTTCCAATTTTGTTTCTAGTTTTGCTTCTAGTTTCACTTCCAGTTTTGCTTCCAAGTTTGCTTCCAATTTTGCTTCCAGTTTTGCTTCCAGTTTTGCTTCTACTTTTACTTCCAGTTTTGCTTCTAGTTTTGCTTCTAGTTTTTCTTCTGGTTTTGCTTCCGATTTTGCTTACAGGTTTGCTTCCAATTTTGCTTCCAATTTTGCTTCCACATTTGCTTCCAGTTTTGCTTCTAGTTTTGCTTCCACTTTTGCTTCCCATTTTGCTTTCAGTTTTGCTTCCAATTTTGCTTCCAATTTCGCTTCCAATTTTGCTTCTGGTTTTGCTTCCGATTTTACTTCCAGTTTGGCTTTCAATTTTGCATCTGATTTTGCTTGCAATTTTGCTTCCACTATTGCTTCCAATTTTGCTTCCGATATAACATCGCTTGTTGCTTCCAATTTTGCTTCTATTTTTGTGTCTTTTGTTGCTTCTAAAAATGCTTATTGTTTTGCTTACATTTTTAATTTAATATGTTTTATTTCTATTTAATTAGTTAAATATATCATGCCTCTTACATAACTCATATGATTATAAAGTAAGTAATTTAATTATTTAACTCATATGATTAAATAACAAGATAATTATTATAACATGATCATCATCTATAATTAAAACAAGTGAGTCAAATATCTATAATTTAATTGAATTTGACAACATCCATCCTGAGCAGTAAATGAAAATCATCATACATAATAAATATCCATCCAAAAATCATCAACCACTTTCAATATATATAAATTGACAAGTCAATACGGATAAGATCATCATCATATATAACTAAAACAAGTGAAAGTCAAATATGTCAGTAGATCAATAACATGTATAAATGATACATGTACAAATGATATAAGTAAAAATGATAAATTATGTAACTCAAAATGATACAAGTCAAGATGATACATGTCCAAATGATATAAGTCAAAATGATACATAAATTTATGATACAACTCATTAATATGGCACTGCAGGCCGTGAAAATGATACATATGATAGCTAGCGACTATGAAAAGAGGCATCATAACGATATATCAACAATGATCCATGATGCAATCTATATGATCATGAACATCACTGGCTACTACGAGCAATTGCATCATCATCATCATCACCATCGTGATCATCATCACCATCACCATCATGATCATCATAATCATCATCATCATCATCATCGTCATCAGCCTTAGTGTCTTCTATATCTGCGTTATCATCATCCTCTTCCATGTGATATGTACCAGAACCAACATAATCTAGATCTCTATCAGGAGGATTATCTTGATCTTCTGGAAGACCCGTGTTCTACAAAAAAAAAACATTTAAAATGAAAAGTTATTATTTATTTCATGCAATAATTTATTTTTTTATTATATATCTAATATTACAACATATGAAACGAAACCATAATCATATTACATCATATCAAAGTGCACATACCATAATAAAATTTCAAAAAAGTTACAGCTAATATGTCATTCCAATGATGTAAAACATGCAACAATTCTAATAAACATTAGTAAATATCATAAAAAATTTTGTTATAAATTTAACTATCAACTGTAAATTCTATTACATAACCTTAAGTGCTACAAACTGCTTGGCAAAAGCTCCCATTTTGACATTGGCAAGGAGGATGGTGGCAAAGGTTGTAGAATTTGGCTTTACACCAACCAGTTGCATTTGGTTTAAAAATTCTAAATCCTTTTCAACAAATCCATTTTGTGCATATCCTGCAGTCATTACAGTCCATGAGACCACATTTCTTTGAGGCATTCTGTCAAACAGTTCCCGTGCCTTGTCTATGCTTTCACATTTTGCATACATGTCTAACAAGGTAGTTGTAACTACAACATCTAACAAAATTCCTCTATCCTTTATGTATTGATGGATGTCCATACCCTATTCCAAAGCTCCCATTTTGACACAGGCAGGGAGGATGTTGGCAAATGTTGTGGAATTTAGCTTTACACCAACCAATTGCATTTGCTTTAAAATTTCTGAAGCCTTTTCAACAAATCCATTTTGTACATATCCTATAGTCATTGCAGTCCATGAGACCACATTTCTTTGAGGCATTCTATCAAACAGTTCACATGCCTTGTCTATGCTTCCACATTTTGCATACATGTCTAACAGGGCAGTTGCAACTACAACATCTAAAAAAATTCCTCTATCCTTTATGTATTGATGGATGTCCATACCCTATTCCAAAGCTCCCATTTTGACACAGCTAGGAAGGATGTTGGCAAAGGTTGTGGAATTTGCTTTACACTAGCCAATTGCATTTGCTTTAAAAATTTTGAATCCTTTTCAACAAATCCATTTTGTGCATATCCTGCAGTTATTATAGTCCATGAGACCACATTTCTTTGAGGCATTCTGTCAAATAGTTCACGTTCCTTGTCAATGCTTCCACATTTTGCATACATGTCTAATAGGGTAGTTGCAACTACAACATCTGACAAAATTCCTCTATACTTTATGTATTGATGGATGTCCATACCCTATTCCAAAACTCCTATTTTGACATAGACAGGGAGGATGGTGGCAAAGGTTTTGGAATTTGGTTTTGAAACAACTCATACTCGTAGAGTCATGGTTTTAGGTCACGTATGTTATGGTAAAAACAAGGGATTCCAACTATGGTTACGATAGCTAAGACTGACCTCATTTGGACAACATTATCTTACTCTTCACACTGGGTACTATATAGGCCAAGATTGGGTTGAAAAAATCACTTGATGGTTACCTATATAGTTATACCACACCCTAATACCCCATGCATTCTAAATAGCTTGAGATTTATACAATACTCAACCAAGATGAAATTGTATCAATGTACCACACTTAACTATGACAGTCCTTTCTTGACAACAATTTGTAATCTTTAGACTATTGGGATACTTGCCACAAATAAATATTAGGTCAATGACACTGTTAGGTCTCAAAAATGTAGTTTACAAATCCTAAGAGGATGCTAGGCTCTATGCTTAGATTTGGAACATTTTTGAACTAATGAAATAAAGTTAACCTATAGGGTTGATGACTCCCTACACTTCAAGTTCTGCTAGACCTAGGTGGGTGCACCTTACTAATGAAGTAGATTAAATGGATGTGTGATCATGGCTGAGTGATGGATCTACCCACAGTGGCAAATGGTGCGGAATAGATGATTACTTGCTGCCTACTTTTTACTTCTAATGTCTGAATAGTGATTGAAAATGGTATGGTTCTAATTTGGTATAAATTGTATAAGCAATCTCAAGGCAAAACCAATGGATATGTTCAACTAATGAAAATGAGTAAGACTAGTGCCTAAATCTATTAGGCTATTTGAGTCAGTGAATGGAAATAGATGTATGTGATTGGTGAGCTTATCTCCTAGCTTAACTCTAACAATTGGGCACTTTGGATAATTACACCTTGTGCAAATGTGCAGGTTTGTATGTGACAGTGCTCTTCTTATATAATCCCAATGATATTCCCTTGAATTACTGTGAAATTATGAAAGGAATTTAATTCTTGAGTTGATGGAAACTAATCACAAGAACTTCAAAAGGATTTAATCTTTGACAAGAACCAATTACAGTCAATTATTAGAAAGGATTTTTAATTCACATCAACTGGAAAACAATCAAAAAACTTCACACAATGATAGAAAATATGCCCTGACAAATGTAAATCTAAATAATTCAATAGAACCACTTTGGAGACAGCACAATAACAAATAACCATGAAAATTAACACAATTTTTGAACACCGTGTTGGTGCCTGAATTGACTGTCAATTTTTGAGCAATTTTCATGTAGGCACCATCCCAAAATATCCAAAAAGTTCTAAGTTTTGGCACCCCTTTAGTGTTTTTTAGCATCTGCATCTCAGTTCTTGAGGAAGGGGCCATCATGTTTTCTCCATCGGCACAAGTTTGTTTTTGTGTCTTCAAACTTTCGGTTTGAACTTGAACCCTTTACTCAACGGTTCAAGGTTCAATAGTTTGATGCTTCGAGTTTCTTGGCCGCCAGTCAAGTGTTTTGCCGATGGGAGTGTTTTTGATGTTTGAACCTCGCTATTGAACCGGTTCATCGGTTTAATGGGTTCGCAGGGTTGCTTTTATGTTGCCGACAGAGTTGGTATCGGCGTTGAACTTCTTAGTTGAACCTCTCATTTGAACCATCGGGTTGAACTGGTTCAAGGTTCAATGGTTCAAAGCTTTATGTTTTTGGTCTTATCGGAGGCGTCGGCATCATCGGCGAAGGATTTTTGAGTTGGGCCGACAGTTGGGAGTCTGGCTAATGGTGGAGTTGATGTTTGGCATATCAGGGTGATGAGGGAGTGTGTCTTGGCAACAGGAGGACTGTCAGCGAGACTATTGCTATCGGCAGAGGGGTTTTGGTCTCTGCCAATATCGTTACTCAGGCCAATGGGGATTTGGGCATGTGTGTGGTCACCAAGACCTTGATCTATCGGTGAAGGAATTTGTGGTCTTCCCGATAGTTTTGGTCATACCGATGGAGGAGGAATTTCATGTTGGCCGATGGTGTTGGTCACACTGACAGGGTAGTTTGGAGTAGCAATCGGAGAGACTCATGCTATCGGTGGAGGTCTGGAGAGTTGGCCCGATGGTTCATCTCTGGCTGATGATGGGGTATGTGATGTAGGCGTCGGCAAGACAACTAAGGTCGGCAGGAGATCTGCGAGGTAGGCCGATGGTATATGTTTGGCTGATGGGCTTTTGACGAAGGGTCATGTGTCGAGCGCGGCAAAACACTCGACACCTATTAAGCTTGTGACTATGCTTTTAAACTACTGAAGAGGTCTCCGCACCGTGCATGTGGGATTAATCTCCCTGTGTTATTTTGAACCTGCAGTGAAACACGCTTTGGCGAGAGGATTCATTTTGAACACTGCGTCAGTTTTCTTGATGGTTGCGGGTTGTTGGGCCATCAATGGCAACTGTAGCAAGGGTATGGGTGATGGTACAAATGATTAAACTGCCCAATTGTGAATGAAGACTTCCAGATGGCGGCGCAAGGCTCGAGGCCTCCCTTGTCTGCTGCATTGATGACTTTTGAGTGCCGTTCTTTCTGATGGATGTATCTGGCAGATTTTTGACTTTTGGCTATGTAATTAATGCTGAGTACGCTTCCCTCTGGCTATTTTTAAGCAGGAAGTGTTACTCATTTTATAGGTTGGATGTTTTTTGGGCTTTCGGCTCTGACTCTAAACATAAGGTGTTCACATTTTGAAAGGCATTTTTTGCTACAGACTTGGTCCTTAGTCTGGTGTACTAGTCTATTTTGGCTTGTAAATGATGATTTTCTCTATGATGACTTTCTATGCAGATTGATTTTAAATGAAAAACACCTGTGTGTGTATTGTTTCTGATTGTCTCTTGTATGTCATTTGTTTTCCTTTCAAACAAGGTTGTCAAAGGCTTCTAAGTTTTTCAGTATATGCATACTGTGTGTCTGATTTATTGCGTCTGCTCAAGGAGTGGTTAAATAGGCTTTTGATCAGATACAAAGGAAAATAGATTGCATCATAGGATCTGTTAAGTATGATCATTAGTAATACTCTTTCTTGGACATGTTGCTGTTAGGCAGTAGCATTCTTCTTAGGTCCTCTGGATATGAATTTATGTTGTCATAGGGAGACATTTACATTCTTAGATATGACTCTGCTGCCCAGATAAGGCACTGGTTTGGGAATCTATCTGTTCAATGGGTCTAGGAAAGTCCCATAACTCCAAACATCATTTCAAACCATTTCATCCTTTCACCTGTTAGTTGTAGGATTAGGAGTAGGAAACCCCTACATGCTCTCATACCTAACCAGACATTATGTCCAAGAATGTTGCCAACCTTGTGATTTGTTACACAAATCTTGGTCCATACATGAGAGTATTCTGCCTGTTGCTGTCAAGTTAAATCCTTCTGTCATTGAGCTAGTCAAGGTCATACTTTTATCAAATAGGGACACCCCCCTTGGTGCGGCAGAACCAGAAGTGAAGGGGAGGAGCTCACGCAACCTCCTGTATTTAGTTGGTTGAATCTGCTTGTGCATTAGAACTGGCAAACCCTAATGCTGATTCAGAAGAAAAACCAACACACCGGAAATAAATCACCATGTAGAAATATTCTGATCTATTATGTTTTTCAGAAAATAAACATGTGTAACTGAAATTCTTTAATTAAAACAGAACTGACAATATATCTTCTTTCTATATGTAATATATACAATCTTCTTCAAATTAAAGAGAGATACCTATCAATCGATGATCTTATGACCATCATATGTTTTAACTTTTATATCAATATTAGTGAAGAGACCACGTCTCTTCATAGTGTCTTTTGAGAACTAACAAAATTATGAAAATAAATAAATGCATTTAATACTAAGCCCTGTTGAGCCATAAGTAGATTTGAGCAAGATGATCCAAATATTTATGGCTCAAGTGTGTCTCTACATACTCAATGGCATCCCTAACGTCCACCTCTATTGAAACCATCTTCTCCAGATGCGAGAAAGATTCCTTGGATGTCGAATCTTCATGTTTTATGATTTCTAGGTCCTCATCTATTATTCCTTGACACTCCTTGACCCATTCATCCTTGCTCTTCAAATCTTTGTCATTCTTGAGTAACACAGGTACACCTATCTGAGAAGTCTCCATGCATTCTTTCACTTCATCTTGGAGCATGTCATGGTACTTCTTATGCTGCTTAATAAGATTGTTTGCATCAAATGTGCTTGCACTGTCAGAGTATGTTTACCCTATATTTCATGTAACTTATCGTGTATTATGTTATTTAGTCTTTTATGTTCTTGAATGACCTTTTGATTTTCAGAGAAAATATCCCATAATTTAAGCATCTATTGCATTAGATGAGCATGCCTATTCTACAGGACTCTAGTGACTATATCTATTCTGACCTGTGCCATTTGATCTTTTGAGGGTGATTGGACTTGTTGTGAGCTTTCTGCCTATGTAATCATTTTAAGAGGGACTAAATCCTTTAAGAAATCATTTTCTTTTTTCAACCTTTCCCATCTCATTTTGTAGGTATCCCTTTCCTTTATCAATAGTTGAATCTGAGCTTTATTTAGTTTTGCCACATTTACTCAACCTTTCCCATCTTCTGTAATGACTAGATCAGTTTCTCCAACTTTCAATGTCATAACATGGCCAAAAGCTTTTTTAGTGTCAATGAGAACAAGCTTTTTGTTTGGTGGGTATAGAGCCCATATCATGAGGGATTTCTCATCTGGATTGTATTTTGTTCTAGTATATACTTCAACAACCCCTTCAGAACTAAGCTTGTGTTTTGTATCATTATTCTGTAGAAAACTATCAAAAACAAGTGCTGAATTCAAATCAAGACCTGGGAAGATCATTACGCCAGATTCTTTGAGCAACTCCCTTCCTTTCTCAGGAGTCATATCTTCCATCTCCTTTTCAACTTCTACTTTTAAAGAATTCATTAATTGTGTTTGGTTATCTGGTGTAACATCTGAGATTGATTCTCTAATAGCCTTAACCTTGTGTTTGTACAAAAGGGATCTAAACTTAGGGGTATGAATAAACTGGTCATCTGAAATAAAAGATTTATATGAAACATGTCTAGCATCATCATCCCATGTTTCTTCAATTTCCAATCTTCTTTCCGGGGGCTAGTATGGTTCAATTCTACATTTTGAAATTGTATCAGAAAAGTCATGGGGTTTAGAGGCCATAGACCCTTCACTGTCAGAGGAAAACACTTCAATTTCTTGTGCTTCCCTTCTTCTTTCCCTTATTCTCTGATTATATTCATCAATGGCTATTTCAGCATCTGCTTCCTCCAAATTTCTGATTACAGCATCATGAGGGAAAGGTACATGAGTATATCCACTCAGTTTTTGCTTCTTCTTAGCATAATCAATAAAGCCCTCTGGGTCAAAAAAATTTCTCTGTATTGCTTTCCTAAGATTAAAATGAGACAATTTATCAAGAATGAGATCATGACCTTCTCTACCTAACACAGTAAAGTCACCAAAACATAAGGTACTTGGCATAAAAGATTGTTTATCATATGCACTGAGATTCATCACATTTGAGTAGTCAAGATGTCTAATTATTTCCAAGTATGCCACCCTACCTGGTACAATTTTTTGGCAACAAAAAAGGGGTATCCTCAAACCCGTATACTCTGATCATTATGGAATCACGAAAACAATACCAATCCCCCCAATTGTGGTTTATTGTAGGTGGCCCATCAAAATCCTTGGGTCTCAAAAACCTTTTAATTTCTTCTGATAAAGTGTAACTGCATGGGTAGCCATAACATCTATATAGGGGTTTTACAAAGAATTCTTCAAAGTGAACATAACTGGAATTCACAAACCTATTGTCCCATATTGAGGTCCATAATTGTGGGGGCAGGGATTGACCATCTTTATCAATTTGTGAAATTTTCAACTACTCTGGCCATAGATTCAATTCTTATCCAAAATACAAAACCATATGCATGAGAATAGAATAGTGTCTAAAGTTGACTGTGTGGGAACTATTATTTAAGGCCTTCAGACCTGAGTCTATTTCCTTAAAAATAAAAGTAGCATAGTCAAATGTCCTGGCGTGATGGCACTAGATATCCGCAAAGATAACCATGGGCACTATGGACATAAATTATGGAACTTCAGTTCCCAACACCTGCCCCACTGAGTAATATGTGTATCTCAGGTAAGGTTTGAACAACTTGACATGAAACGATGGTTCATCCCCTTCTTCAAATGGCAATAGATTCCCCTCATTCTGTGGCCTATGTAATGGTAGTCTCTAGCCCTTATATGTGGTATCCAATCTGAAATATTCCATTTCTAGGGCTTAATGTATGATAGGGGTGTTATATGTGTCATTTAAATCAAAAACTTCACAAATTGTATTTTTAGATATATGCAACAAAGGATTTCCCTGTAGATTGCATATGGCCTTTTGGTCGGGATCATAATGGTATGCTGGCAGTTTCAAAAGGTCTATATTGACAAAAACATCTATGACTATTAATTTCCCTAAATTGAGTTGCCAGGGGTTGTAGACAGGTTCCATCCTATGTCTTCTGTGATAGTGGAACATGAATAATTCATACCCTCGGATAGGAGTCCATATATTTCTAACATATTTGTATTTATCTTCAAGTTTTCCACATTTGCCCTCAATTGTGCAGTTATTCTGGCCTTGGGTCCAAAAGCGGGCAATTGGTCCACAAGATCTTGGTTTAGTTTCCTTTCTGGTGTTTTCTCTCCCTTCTCTGTTTCAATTTTCTATTTTTTACCCTTGGTTTGGCTCTTTTCAGTGTGTTGTCTTTTCTTTGTTTTAGAGGAGCCTTCCATTTTATACCAGAACTTGACTGTATCAAAGAAAGTTCAAGGACTTACCTGTATATGCTCTACACAAATCTCCTGATTCCTGGTGAATTCCTTCTTCTCTGTCTGCAACCCTTGTGTTGATTTTAGTGGGGATCAGAATGGCTTTTACAACATTATGTTCAATCATCCATTAATGGCTATCACCGAAATTGAATGTAGGGAATTCATGAATTTCAAAATGTCAGGGCGATTCTCTTTTTATCATATCGATGAGACCATTTTATTCTTTTGCTGATCTTCATATTGTTTTGGCACCATTTTCTTTCATATTTTTTTGGTTGGTTGCCAAGGGTGCATTGGTGTCTCCACAAAATACTCTTTTTATAGAGTTATGAACCCTTTATTGTCATTTCAGGGAGATATTATAATTTTCATCCTGATGTCATTTTGATCATGTGTGGTAAATGTTCTCCTCGGCATCGGTGAGTGTTTCTCCGATAGATAGGGGCTACCTTATCTTTATCAGCATGACAATCTCCATCGTCAAGAGAATATGATAGTCTCCTGACGGGTTAGGTCTTCCCGATGATCTTATCTCCATCGTTCATTTTTATTAGAACATATCAGCGAGAGTCTTACTGAAATCCTTTTGTCTCTTGTGTCGGGGTGACTTTTGTGGTCAAGGAAGCTTAAGGATTTCATTCCGATTGTATATGTCAAGCCGATAGTCTTAATATTACGCGTCGGGGAGAGATTGTTTGCTTCTTGGCAATGAGCCATTGGTCGGTGTAACTTAAAGGCTCGGTGTAACTTTAGGATTTCACTCTGATTGTTCTACTCACACTAATGAGTATGCGTCAGTGATACATACAGAATGTCTCCCTGATCTTTTGACATATGAAATTTTGATCGTTTGGACATCAATCATCACTCACTAATTATCACATTATACTTCAAGAATATATTTTTCTATTCGGGGTGAGTTACTTAAGGTCTTGTCGATATAGATAACTTAGTATCAGAATTAGGCTATGGTCAGAGAGCTGGGTATATTCATGAGATTGTTTATGTGCAGATTCTGAAATGGATCTTGTCACACAATGTTTTGGTGGTTGGTTTTGAAAATGAGGGACATTAGTCACATTATGTGGAGACTTCGTAAATTCTTAGCAGATGAATAATGTGAAATTTTTCAGTTCTAATAGACAAAAGGATTTTAAACAAAAACCATAATCCCAACTCTATATCCATCCCCTTGGCAGTCTCAAGGGCCACCTTGAGACAAAAAATGCTAATGTACTATTATGATAGTTATGATTATCCTCCATCGTTTCATTGTGCATTTGAAACTTGAGATGAGGATTGGGGAGGTCTCCATTTGTAAAAACATGGAAAATACTCATGGCAAGATCTTTAAAATAGGCATATTCAACTTCAGGCATTTCTGCAAACCCTAGGAAGGTGGATGTAAACTTAGTGACTTTAATTACCACCACAAAGACTATCCCCTTTGTGACTATGACAAGGTAACACTATCATGCTCTTTATGACAATCCCTTCTCCATTGGGTGATGGCCTAATAACATTTATCTCCTTTGTGATTTCAATGCATCTTTAATGTACTATCATAGGAGTCTTGACAGTCCTTATGTATTAGTGAAGAAGGCTTCCAACAAATCAGAAAGGAGGGCTTAATATTACATACAAAGTCCTAGTCTTCATACCCTAGTCACATATCACCCCTCTAAGAAGGCCTCAAGACAAGTGCCCTTTAATATAGGAAGTCAATGCAGTTTTAAAAGATAAAGTGCAAGAGGCCAAAGGACAAGAAAACTTAAGTCCTTAAGGGGTTTAAAGGAATAAAAATATAGGCTTGCAGACTCAACTTAAAACCCTAACCCTAGGTGGGTACCACCAGATACCACCAGAGCCCTTTAACTTGGCACTACAAAACCTTGTCCAATCTAATCGTGGGAAGTCAAAATCAAACATGTACACTCACATATGATAGATAAGTATGCCTACCAAGTGGTTTGACATAAAAATGAATAGGCTTCAAATTATAACCCTTCAAAGTAGGCCACTAAAGTATATTGTACAGGTGCATTTTTTAGTGCTGCAGTTAGTTTTTTCATCATGGGAACCTAAAATTTTTGCAAAAAATGGTAGGGAATTTTAGGTTCCAACAAGTCCATTCATTGGAGGCATGCAAACAAGGGTTTTCTGTTCATTATTATCTCATTAAACTTAAGCATATGAGATAGCATGGCACACACAAAATGTTGTGGATAATGACCACAAGATTAGGTTAATTACGACCACTTTTTGTAAGAAAGCACAAGACTAGTATACTCATTATGATCCTAATGGCACCAATAAGGCTCCCCAAAGATATAAGAGTGATCATTTGTCATCTAAGAGAAATCTTACATTTAAGGGCGCTAGGGCCAACAAAGAAGCACTTTAGAACTCATCCTACGCATCAATAAACAACTCAACACAAGAAATTCAAATTGACATATTAACACAACAATATCCAACTAAGTTATTGAAAGTAAACTATTGATATCTTGTTCTCCATCCAGATTACAAAATCGGTCCACTTTTTGCTTTGTAACATTTCCTTTTCAAATTGGCTTGGACGCCGGCCATATTTCTCCTCCTGTCAAAACATGGCACATCGACTAGTTAAACTAATTAATATGCAATCATTTACTTTTTCCTAGGAAATTAAAAAAATATATCATTTAACTTATTAAATATACTTACAAATGTATAGATCAAGGCCTGTAAACCTTTCTGGCCACTGTGATGTGTGGCACGAAGTTTGTTAAGCCTAGCCTTAGAGGCCTTGTCCTGAGACATTTACTAATTCAATTTAACTATGCACAAATAAAATTTAAAAATCATTTAATAAATTTGATATAATCTTATGAGAAAATTCAAATACCTGCATACTCTCCTCACTGGACTTCCTCCATGCATTAGGCTTCTGATATGCTTTTACAAGCTCTTTCCATACTTTCAAACTTACATTAATTGACCTTTTTTGAGCCTTTTCTTGGGAGGGAGTTTTTTTATCTTCTTTGTTTGGTTACACCGAAATCTCTTGTAGTTTTGAGACATTCGTAGCTTTATCTTCTTTACAGACTAACATGTGCCAAATTTAGTCTCCATGTCTTGGATAACTTCTTTTTGCAGGTGCATGGGTATCATTGAGAATGGAAAATATAGGTGGTCTTTGAACTGTTAAAGGTATTATTACTTCAACCTATTCACAAATGTTTTTCCAACATTCGTCATTAGACATCCCCTGAAACCACATCGTATTCTATCTTGGTATCGTAGGTACCAATGCAAGATGCAAAACATGGCGTGGTGGTCGAAGAAGTCTGTGTCCCAGGAGTGGGTGGGACATTGGAAGCCTCTACTCCCTGTTCCACATTCTTAGAGGTTATTGTTATTGATTTCCTCCTAGATCTTTTGCTTGATCCATGGCTAGTTGGGGAATCAATTGATTCCCTTTGACACTGTTGATTTGGTTGTAATGTTTTAGGGGCTTTACTAGATCATTTTTCTATGTATCTGGCAAGCATTGTCAAGTCCACACCATCCAATTTTTTCACTGCCTCTACCTCGAATATGGAAGCCAATGCCTCTTTATCTTTGTCAGTGTCATGTTCCTATAAAATAAATTTCTTCTTTTAAATTTACAAATAAAAAACTAAAAACTAAAAATCAAAGAAACAATGGAAACATTTACAAATCTATAAATTGACAATGAATTACCTTATTGTGGCCAGAGTCTGCTCCCTTTGCTCTCTTCCCTCTATTGCTTGACATTTTGAGGTGACCTAGGGCAAATTCTTTTCATTTAGTCTATGGAGGAAAACAAAGTACACACTGCTAGGTATGAAAGTTTTCATCCAATTTTTCTATATTCCTCAAGGTTTTTGACCTTTACTTTGTAGAGCAAATCATGAAGCTATTTTCCTATGAATCAATTGGTGCCTTGGAATGGAATCTATAGTTCCCAGCCTGATTTTAGTTTCCTCACTATCATCTCAAAATCCCTATCTCCTCGTATTGTCTCGACCAACTTCTGTTTTAGTTTGCTCACCCTCATCTTAAAAGCCCTAATTTTAGTTTTCTCACAATCGACTTGTCTTAAAGCACTCGACTACTTTTTTAGGAAGGAAGTGAGAAAGTTGTGTTCAGAGAAAGGTATTGATGGTAATGATAAGAGAACTTGGGCATTGGGGTTTGAAAAATGCGTTCACTGCTCTCAGATGCAGAGGAAATAATGCAATGTCTACAATTTTACCCTCCTCCTTTGCAACCACATGAGACTTGAATGATTTGCCTGTAAACAAAACAATATTTACAACCCTTTCTTCACAATCCTCTCCATTTAATTGAAACAAAAATATATTTGGAAACAAAAAATTTTTATTGTAATTGTAACCTTACCTATGCTGTCAAAAACTAAATCGAATTTCTCATCTCTTCACGTAGCGTTTTTCTCCTATAATTATAGAATTTCTAATATATTAATTCAGGTGGGACTCCAACCCAAACACTCGATCTCCAAACAAAAAATGAACACCAAAAATCAATATTAAAGTTCTGTTTTGTTTTTTTGTTTTGGGTATGTGCAAGCGGGAATTTTTTAATTTTTTTATGCAGTAGTCGGTGCTATAGTCAGAGCAATTAATGTCGACTTTACCGCCGACTTTTAGGAAAAAAAATATAATCTATTTGGGGCACCAAAGATGGCATAAAGTGCACCTAATTTAGCACCAACCAGTGCAAAATGATGTATTTTGCTTGAAAGTTTATAAAAACGTAACCTCACCAAATTTGGATTGTCCTTATAATAAGTAACTATATCTTGTTTCCATGATAGCATTTTGACTTCATGCTTCTCTTATGATTAGCTCAGTAATGACTCACTCTTTCACGACCTTACATAGATGGTTGGTGACAATCCTTATGCAACTGATATGGCTTTGGAAAAAACAAACAAATCTTCTCTTACTATCATGATGACATAATATTGGGACTATATTAGCAGCTTATGGAGTGTGCTTATGGTATTGTGGTTTTGATTTCTATGTTCTCATTAACCTATTCTAGGTTGAAGCATGGTAACTAACCCACTATTTATTATGACAGTCATACAATGACTAGACAATCCTCTCCACTTTGACTATGACAATCCTATGCATGGTTTTTTCTTCATGACAGTCCCCAATAATGTGAATTATTGATAGTAGCTATTTCAAATGGAGTTTTGGATGGTGTAGTAAGTTTTCCGTATGTCTCATGATAATGCATTCCTTGGTTATGTCCTTGTGACATTACTCTCTAGATATCTCCTCTTTATAGTGACAAAGTTTCAAGAACATGACAACTTAGGTAAGGTATCAACTTGTCTCTTTAACCTCTAGATTGTCATTTTTCAAGAATTGATCTCATTGAAATGCAAAGACAACATGCCATAGATTAGATGAAATGATCAAGGAGATGCATGTTATAGAGTATAAAACTCAAAAATCAAAGGTCTTTTTAGACCTTTTTCCAACAATATGAGCTAAATTCAAACTTTAAACATGTAGCACAGGTACCATATGACTCATTCGCATACATCACACATGTGGGACCACTAAGAAGGGAGGTAGGTGCTTAATATGAACAATGACAATTGCACATAATGTTTAAGTTCACTTCAACAGATATTTGGGGTTATGATAGCTAATGGAGGGTTTTCTTTTCAAGGAAACCATTAATTTTGGAGTGAAAGGTAATGGTGAAATATAACATAATGTCCCTAGAATTAAAGAATATCCAATGGCTAGGATTAACCTAACAAAGATCTAATGATGTGATTTCAAAATTAACATCTAAATTATCCTTCCCTCCATCAAGAATTTAAAATTTTGGTGCCAAAGACTCTTTGAGACTGTTTTGAGGTTTCTATGATAGTTTTGAGGGTTTTATGGCCACTTGGAGAGATATAGATTGCCTTAAAATGACCCATAAATGAAAAAGGAGAGTCAAATATGAAATAAAAGTCCTTTTGATGTGAATTTGTAGTCATCTTGTAATCATAAGATTTGAGCTCCAGTTGTCAAGATTCTATGTGTAAACTTTTTCTGAAGAGAAAAATGTTTTAATGTCCTATTTTGTTTTTCATAGTGCGACTTAATGAAAAGTGAGTGTATTAACAAGATAAATTCAAGAATATTCTCTTGGTGCATAGTTGTTATGTGACTATTGTCATTGTTGTGTATTACAGGATCCAATGAAGGCCATGGAGAGAGGACATGGATGACGTAGAACTACTAAATTGCAGAGAGGAAAGTGGCTAGAAATAGATATGACAACAGAATCTGTAGATACAATAGAGGTAAGAAGAGAAAGCAACCTCAACCAAAGGAGAAAAGTGTTTATGAATTCACAAATGCTACAACATAGAGGAGATAAAGTCATTTTTTTGGTCCACAAGGCTTCTGAGGTCAAACTTATTGGTTGAAAATGCACAGGAATGGTGATTAAATGTGATTCTATGATCAAGGGAAAAGTTTGAAAATTAGGATGGCCTAAACATGATATCAATATGTCAAATATATGACTAAAGTGAGGTTTTGTGTTGGATAGCATATTCATTGAAATTATATAATTGGTTTACTAAACATTATTTACTATGTTGTGTATTATAGGGGCACATAAGTCAAAGCATTCAATTGATTTAATCTTTGGCAATCCTACAGGGCACTAAAAACTAAAATATTCCCTAAAGATAATGTGTTGCCATCAACTTGCAGAGAGGCGCGTCTATTGTTGGTTGAGTTGGGGATTGAATATAAGAAAATTCATTCATGTAAAAATGATTGCATTTTATACAGAGATGAATATCAAAACAAGGTAGAATGCCCTGTATGCAAAGAGAAGAGATATCGTACAGATGTACAAGGTCCTATAGTTCCAAAGAAGGTTTTATGTCACATGCCAATTATACCTAGACTTCAATGAATGTTTTGTTGCAAGTCACTTGCACAATTGATGGACTGGCATGCAAAGAACAGGAGTAAAGATGGAGTCATCTAAATTCCAGCCGACTCTAAAGCAATGAAACACATAGAGGCAAAATGGCCAAGAAAATTCAAATATGAACCCAGTAGTATCAAGTTTGGTCTTACAATTGGAGTGTGCCCATTCTCTTTCCTGAGCTCAAATTATAGTGTTTGGCCAATCGAATTGATAGTATACAATATTCCCCCATGGATGAGTGTTAGAAAGGAGCACCTTATGCTGACTCTCATTGTTCTAGGAAAACATCAAGTTACAAACATGGATGTTTATCTTACACCTTTTATTGATGAGACGCAACTGCTATGGAAAGGCATAAGAATGTATGACATATCACATCCCACATCAAATAGGTCCTTCATGTTGTATGGTGCGCTATGTTGGACTATTCTTGATTTCCCAGGACTTGGTGTTTGTTTTGGTAAGATAAAACATTTACGTATTTACACTCGTAATTTATTTTCATCCCAACTTTCATACTTAGTTTTATACTATTTTTTTGATATTATTAACATTACTTATTGAATTGCAGGGCTTCAAACAAAGGGGATATTTGTATGCCTAAGATGTGTAGAACAATTTCAAGGGCGGTATTCTAAAGATCTACATAAATTTATTTACGCAAACAATAGGGTTTTTCTACCACTAGATCATAAGTTTAGAAATCGCCTGAAGAATCAATTTGATGGAAAAGTTGAAAATAGAGGCCCTCCCATGATTATGGGTCCAGGTGATTGGCTTAAGAAGTATGAAGATGCTAAATTGAAAGGTTGGGAGGATTTTTTTGATCGGGGTGATTCAATTGAAGAACCAGAGCAAGTTGTAGTTAATATGCCAGAAGAAATGAAAAGGAAATCCATATTTTATGAGCTCCCTTACTGGAAGGATCTATTAATATCTCACCTATTAGATCCTATGCACGTCTTCAAAAATGTCCCAAATTCTATATTTCAACATATATCAGGCAAAGAGGACACCTTGTCTTCGAGGAGAGATATTGCTCTTTCACGTACCAAAATTGATAGAAAACATTTGTGGCCAAATAGGGAAAATGAAACATATGTAGAAGCTCCATGGATTTTGAAAAAAAAAGAGCTAGACCAACTAAAAAATGTCATCTGTTCAATAAGGACACCTACTGGCTATGGGTCATCATTGGCTAAAGCTTTTACAGTTGATGGACATATCACAGGATTTAAAACACATGATTTTCATAATTTATGAAGGTATTATATATCATCATTTAACATTTACTAGTATCATTGATTAAGTACTAAATATATTTTGATATCATTATGTTGTGTGAGAAAAAATTACTAATGACCTTTTTGTAAATGTGTTTCATAGCATATCATGCCATTGGCAATTAGGGGGGATTCTTGTCTTACAGTTGACCTAAGGAATGCCATAAGTCGATTGTTAGCATTTACAAGGTATGTGGTTAATGTGTGAGAGACATAGATATATTATATTGCATATTAATTTTTGACTAAAGGTTCATACTAATTTACTAGTCTTATATTAGGTGGGTGACCTCGAAGGAGATTCACAAACGTGAAGTGCCAAAATAGAAGAAGGAAATTGCAGAAATTGTATGTGTATTTGAGAAGGAGCTCCCTACATGTTTCATGGACCTACAAGTCCATTTACTTATACACCTAGTCAATGAAATTGAATTGGAGGGTGTCGTATCAACGAGGTGGATGTTTTTCTTTGAGAGGTATATGAAAACTCTAAAAAGATATGTCTGACAAAAGGCACATCTAGAGGGTTGCATGGCTGAAGGGTATGTATTGAATGAAGCATTTTTCTTCCTATGTTAATTCCTTAGTAAGGATTTTGAAGATGGGCCATGCTTCTAGGATGAAGAATGAGCATCAAATATTATTAATGGAGAAAAACCACAATCTAATGGTGTTCAAGTAGAAATTAGTAAGTAAATTCATGATCAGTGTGGTTTTTTTTCTTGCAACCATTAATTTACTCTGTAATTTATTTGTCAAATTAACAGCATGACATTTAGAGTTTGAAATAAACATGTTGACATGTAATAGGTGTAGACAAAAGTGCTATACTTGACAAGTTCATTCTATACCATATGGACTTTATGAACAAATGGATTGATCTGTATGATAAAAAGAGAGAAGTGTTAGAAGCAAGGAGACAAGTTAAGAGATCAAACCCAAGGAATACTCCACTTCCCACTGATCTACTTGGGGAATGGGGCAAAGATTGCACACTAGAATGGGTTACTAAACAAATTCAAAATCAAATAGAAGATGCAGGTATAGATTCAAACATAACAGAAGATGAAATCAACATGTCTAGAGGATGTGAAAGAAATGTACAGTTGGAATTTTACAAAATGTTGTTTCCTTACAGCTTTGACACTATTAACTATTTTAATATTCATCATTATATTTGTTTTCACTAAATTAAATAGCCTTTCACAGGTGAGGAAATATCCAGCAATGTGGGCATATGGTCGACATTATCATGTAGAAAGTGTATATGTAAAAAGATGATCCTTCGATTGTGGCATCATGGTTGACTTTAAGCAATCCAGTCGATCAAGCTCAAAAGATAAGAATATAAGTGAAGGGAATCTACAATATGTTGGGAAAATACAAGAAATTATTGAGTTGGATTACCGCTCTTTTAAATGTTCTATTTTTAAGTGTAGATGGTATGAAGCATTTGAGAGGACATGAAGACTTGATACCCATAGTGGATTATTTTCTATAGATTCCTCATGTTTCCTACCAGAGGATAAGGAGCCTTATGTTCTACTAATTCATTGTGAGCAGGTATTTCTTTAACTCAAACAAGAAGCAGTAGTGATCATTAATCTATTAATTCATAGTTTATTGTGAATATATACATGTGTTTATTAATCAATAAAATTGTTATACCATACGTCTAATATATGTATGTCATTCATGTGTAGGTATTTTTCTATGAATATATTTTGGACCCAAAATGGATATTTGTCATACATTATGATTCAAGATTAAGGCATGTATTTGATGATGCATTAGTGGATACTGAGAAAAACAATGATGGCCAACAAAATGAGAGAGAGGGATTAGAGAACATCAAAGAAATTGACATCCATGATGATGTTGAAGATGTTATGTTCAAGAATAAGAAGACAACAATCCAAAGTTGGATGATGTTATGGAAGACAACAATATGGATGGTATACAAAATGATGATCCAAATACATCTGGTAACAATATAGATGGTCTACAGTCAGATTTCAATGATGATGAAGATGATGGAGGTCAAGATGAGGATGATGATAATATTAAATACTTCAAAGAAAATATGAACATTGACAATGATACAGGATGACATTGTAGTAGACAGTAAAGTTAATGACCAAGACATCTAAATTTTTAGAATTATTTGCAATCCATGTTTAAAAAAGGATGATTAAATTGTTGGCAATAATGTTAATTAAATGGATTGTTCAATTGTTGACAAATTACCTATTGCAATATCCTTAAATTGTTCAATCTTTGGTATGAATTGTTGGCAATAATGTTAATTAAATTTGTTTATCTTTAATTATTTTTCATACATATCCTTAATTGTATCTATGCCATGTTATCTTGTATAAGTACTTGAGTAAGACCATCAATTAAATATGAAGTGGACATATTATCATCTATATTAGCTAATTGATTACACAAATATTTCAATTTACCAACGATCTCATGTTTCTATTCATTTTCAACACTTTTAATAAAGACATCATGATCATAATATTCTTCTTCATCATTAGAATGCAACATGTGATCGTCATAGGAAGTAGGAGAAAGAGGTAGTCATGTTTGCAAGGTGAGGGTTTGACCTAGTACTTTGTTGAAGGGGACATAAGGATCCTAGATGTTTCTTAGGAATGCAAAATTAAATGCATTGGGTTGTTTCCAACAAATGCAAACCACAAAAATCTCAAAATAAAAAATCAATCTTTTTTTATCCTAAACATAGGCATGGAAATTGCGAGTTCCAAAAAATGTAGGGAAATAAATCATAGCCTATAATAGAAGATTTAAGTCCAATCCTAGATTTAATTAAACTTTAAAGTACAAGGAGTTGAGAGTAGAATACAATATTGAGATATTAAGTAATTAAGATAGAGAAATGAAATAGTTGAGAAGAAATACAAAACTTATTTGATCTTTTTAGCATGATGTCAAATGCGAAGTGTGTGATTAACTAATGCATTATGAAAAAGAATGAAAACTAGGATTTTCTACTAGAATAATGATCATGAGATTGTGGCAGTGATTAACTAATTTTTTGCATTCCTTCTTCAGTTGTCCTCTTTTTCTATATTTCCAAAACTTTACTCTTATCTTCCTAGGGATTCTAGATTTTCTTCTTGACTTGGATTGATATTTATACTATTCCCCTTTAGATCCACTTTTGTCCTTGGGCCTTTGCAGAACATGCGAGGCATCCTTAGAACCTTCATCATTGAACTTTCTCCTCATATCTCCATTGAGCATTGTAACAATGAAGGATTCCATAGTCACCTTTACAACACTACCATTTATAACAAGCATTATGTTCTCCTAATTTTTGGGTAAAGAAAAAAGTGAGAAGATACATTTGTCTTCCTCATCAAGTTTAACATTTATTGAACCTATTTGACTCAAAATCATATTAAAGGTGTCAAAATGTTCTACAGTAGAATATCCTTCCTTCATTTTTAAATAATATAAACATCTTTTGAGATATAACGTATTACTTTATAAATTTAGTTTGATAAATATCACCTTTCCTCTTTTGTAATGTGAATGTAGGGGTCTCTTTTGATTTGAATAACAAAGAAAAAGTAAATTGGAGACAACTAGATAAATTATTAGCAATCCAATTCAACAAACAAATGATAACCAAAAGTTGACCACCAGAGAATAGCAGCTTTTATATTGATTTGCTTCAAAGTACAGGCAGTGCAATATCTCTTTCAAAAAATCAAAATCCTAGATACATTTCGAGCCATAAGGTCTTGGTTTCCTTTTATAAAGGAAGAAACAAGCTTCAGACCTTTCACATTCAAAATGGCTCTTTGTATTCCTAACCCTTGATATTACAATATTTGTCTTTTATATGTCCAATTTAGATTTTCAAATATATTTGAATACATTTTGAAAACATGAAGAAAACACAAAGAGACAAAAAGAGAGTGTTCAAGATGTGGTGGTTCTATTTAACGCCATCATATGGCTCATTGCTCTTCTGTACCTCAACCTATGCTGCTGATGATTCATCTCTAAGATATTTCTCCTCCCATTTATATATTGTAAAATCACCAGGCCGTCAGTAAGCCTGAATCTAAAGCAAGTTCTCCTGGTGATCTTTCTATCTTTTATCAAGCAAAGCTCTGACATCCATCACAAATTTTGCATACCCAGCATCCAACGCAATTACTCGGTCCAATATCATGTTGAAACTGAGAATGCTGACATCTCCATCCTTCTTCAAAAAATCCATAACTTGGAGTATTTGGCCGAATTCCATCTTCCATATGTCAAGACTTTTGATTTTCTCTTCTTCTATCAGTATGAAAGGAATAAATTTATGCTTGAACATAGTGAAAGATTCAACCTTTGCTTGTATCTTCTGGCTTTCCCCATTCACATACCGGTATTCATCAATGATCATTTTAACTATTTTCTCAGTGGGCTTCAAAGTTGTAGGGGCATCAAGATTCCTTTGCACTACTAAGCACATCGTAACCAAATTGTGATGATAGGGTTGCCATTTTTTAAACAACAAATCCAAAACATAAAAGTTTATCTTCAATTGCTCAATGTCCTGAGATAAAGAAGAGTAGCAATCATGCACACTCCCAAGCTTATCCACAACCAATTTTACTCTATGCTCCAAAATTTTCTCAAAAATTTCAAAAACTTTCATCTTTGCCTCATTCTTTGTTATTTCATTTTGTTTATTCAAACTTTCAATTTCCTTTTCAAATTTCAATCTCATTGCATTAAATTCTTCAGTAGACATTGTGACATCACTGGTTGTTTGTGGCATAGGGGGCTGATAGGATACAATGGCTTGACCTTGAGAAGAATTCATAGCTTGCAATTGTTTCCTTAATTTCACATTTTCAAAATATAATTTGTTTACTTCATCATTCATTACTTTCTGAGTTTTCTCATAATTTGTTAGCCTCTGTTCATACTGCTATGTTTACTATAACCTGTTGTTGATGTATCTTGTAAAGTCTTTACCACAGCTGTACCCCTCATTTCTTGAACAATATCAAGAAATCTTGGTTTTCTTGTATTCTTCTGAGTAGTCTAGATTGCAAGGATCTCTATCTTTGGATTAAAACTGCATCCACTTATGCCATCTTTATAATCAAATTCTAAAACAAGTTGTGGATCATCCTGACTTCTAACTTGGTCAAGCAAAAAATACCTTTTTCAACTCAAGGCCAGGGATGATGAGCATATTACTTTTCAACACCATTTGTCTTGCCTCCTCTAGACTCACATCAATTTCATCTACTTTCAATTCTTTGAAAGTTTGTGTAATGATTTGATCATGTTGTGTTTCATTAGCACCCATTTTATTTATTGCAACTTTTTCATTATATTCTTTCATTTTCATTTTCAGCCAACTCTAGAGTTTTGATGAAGTTGTCATCTTCTATGAACCTCATGGATTCTATAATCCTTTCATCCTCCTCTAACTCTAGTTTAGCTTGGGTTTGATCACCCTTCCTAGCCTCAAGCTTATGTGCATCAGTGGGTTGACCAACCAATAGCTGATCAACCTCTTGCTCATCCCCCATGTGCCTCAAGATGTTAGCCACCTCATCAGTATCCTCCACCTCTTCATTCATTTCATAGGAGACAAGTGGAGATACCTCTTCTATCCTCTGCTTCTTTGCTGGTGGTGATTCTAGGACTTGTGGATTTTACACTGACATAACATCAGGAGAAGACTCAGGAATCTCAATCCCTATAGACCTTTTCACTAGAAGTTTAGTAGCCTTGGGAGGCTACTTCTAAGATTTACCATAAATACTTTCAAAATTATCAATGATTGTATCAATTCTCATCAGAGGGTCTTTTTCTTCAATAAAGAATCCAAGAAATAGGGGATTCTACTTTTTCTTTTCATCTTCAATATTTTTCAAGATATCCCATTTTCTCTTCCTACTGTATACCTCATTCAAAGTGACAAGATTTCTTATCACATCCTCATCAAATAGGACCTGATGGGATACGACCATTTTAGTCAGAATTGATTGTCTCACAAGATTCATATGACCCTCAGGGTCACAATTCCTCTCAATACCCAATTTCAAAGAATATTTCGCCTTTAAAAAGGCTTGCAAATTTTCAAGAGTGTTAGAGCCAATAGACCAATCACCAAAAATTGTAGCATCAAGTAGAAATGTACCTTTCTTTTGTCTTTTCATTACCTCCTTTTCCATCCACATCATTTACCACATAAATTCCATGAATACAATTATGTCTGATACAAATTTTGGCAATATGTGAGGTGGTTGGGGTCAACCATACACTCTAATTATAGTATGATCTGACATAAAAAACCAATCAGCAAAATTACGGTTGTGGCCCTGCTCTGGTTTGTGTGCAAGCGGCCTTAGCATTACCCTAACTGCCTTAGCCAACCTAGGAAACAAGATACCAAGAGAATTCAATATCTTGACAACAAACAAATCATGAAATATAATGTAGTCACTATTCCGGCAACAGGAATCCCACTTATAATACCAAAATTGAGTCAGCAATCTTTGTCCTTTCTCATCAACCATACTTAGATACATTATGCTTGACCATTTCCCTCTATTCTGATACAGAATCAAGTGACACAATAAAGAATAGAATTTGAAATCTAAGGGTTGCTTGTTCTCCTTCACACAGAAGAATCCTTCTTGCAGTTTTTTCTCAATATGAGATGCAAAGTCATATTCAGCATTCACATCTAGATGTTGTATTTTCATAGCCATCATCATTAAGCTAGTTGGCATTCTTCCTTGTGTGTCAATTCCCAAGACCTGGCATGGTGCAAAATAGGTTCTCTTGAAATATACAGCAAATTCTTCCACAGGGAAAGGCTCAATAGCATTTGATGGAATCTTAATTTTTCTGTTGTTGGACCCCCTTCTCATATATATTGGCAATTCATCTCTCCTAAGTGTTTTCCTCAGTCTTGTGTAATCTCATTCAAATCTATGCAAATCCACTTGAGTGAGATCTTGCTTGTTCAACATAAAATAGTCAACAATGGCATTCCTATCTACTGTCACCAATGGCAATCAATTTGGTATTCTGACTATTTTAGTGGTAGGATGGTAAAATTGTCCTAGTGCCCTAATCAATTCCACCTCCACAAATACAACGAGCATCACCAACTTTGCCAAATCTAATTTTCATGGATTTCCCACCAGTCCCTCACCATCCCTTTTTGCATAGAAATACCAAAACAAATCCCACCCGGAGATAGGGATTGTAGCATCCCAACACCCTTTTGCTACATGTATGAACATCTTCTTTGGACCCTTGTCTATGGACCGAGGCAATACTTCTAGCAGAGATTGTTGAAGTGGTCTTTTCTTGGGAACTACAGGCTCATCACCTTTACTGGAAGACTCAGACCTCTTGGGTGCCATGTTTAATGACTTGAATAGGCTAGGGTTTTTCAAAATTCAACTTACTGTACAAGCAACTGAAAAATAGAGTGAAAGAGAAAATGAACTTGACATGGCCAATTAATGTAGGTAGACATAGGAATAAAAGAATAGTATTTAAAATTAAAAATAAAACCATTCAAGAATGGATAAGAACAAGATTTGTATCTTCAGTCAACATCACAGTCAAATTGGGGAACTTTTCAAGTAGCAGAGATAGAACAGACTACAGCCCCCCTACTATATAACACAAAAGCTTAGCCCCAACCTTTTTTTAAAAGAGAAATTTTATATTAACAAAAGATGTAATTACAAGAACCCCCAGTACCAGCAACTAAAAAATAGAATGAAATATATGCCAACTTCTAATCAGAGAGTGCAAGAATGAACTTACCCAGTCAATTATAGTTTGCAGAAAAAACACACTGAGCTGAGTTGCACCTTCACCAAGTTGCGAATTCTCTAAAATGAGCAAATGCCAAGAAATCTTCAAATCTTATTTGGCCAAGGAGTTCATCATATCACCATTACTCTAGTTCTTGCCACGAGATCATGAAATCTCAGCATTCAATTCCTTTCTCAAGATTTCACAGCAATTCTCGATAACCGCGACCCAGCATTGAATGTGCTTGCTATTTATTTCTTTTACCATCTCGCCGCAAGGCTCAACCAGATCAGCTGTGGGATAGTGAGGGCTTACCACCAAACCACAAATGCTTAGATTGACCCCTACAAGACCGCGGGAGATTATTACCTGATGTCCATCTGTTTACCGCCCACCTGTGAATGTTATGAATGACCGTTGTGGGATAGCGGTGGCTTATAGCCACTACACTTCTATTTCATCCTTTACTGCTAGACCGCAAATGCTTAGATTGACCCCTATAGGACCACGGGAAATTATTACCTAATGTCCTTCTATTTACCGCCCAACCACAAATGTTATAATGACCGTCACGGGACGGTGGGGTGAAAACCCATTACATTCTATACCCTAACCCCTGTTGAGTACATATGTCTCAGATTTATAGGCATCGACGAGTGTTGATCATTTCGGTGGGACTAAGGTGCTTGTCCCAACGATGGACTAACAGGCTTGGTGTAGTGTATCAGTGTGAGTTGTGAGATCGGCATGACTGGAAGTTGTCTCTCTGATGCTTTGTGTCTCTCCAACAAGGGCTTGGCATCGGTGGGACATGACACTTTGGTAAGAGTCTCACAGGGTCTTCGTGTTACTCCAATGAAGGTTGACATCGACGAGACCTAACATGTCATATGACTTTCTCTGACACTCTGGGTCACTCTGATGAAGGCTCTGTATCGACGTTGTAAGAGTAAAAATGGGACAATCAAATGAATAATAAAAACCCAAACATCAAATGACATATGAAGATAAAAGGAGATTTAAAATAGAGAAAGATACTTACAACCTTTTACCTTGCGTCTTCCATTGTTCACCTTTTCTTTCTTGATCTTGTATTGATGAAGATGGCCCTTAGGAAGCTTGCTTCCTTGTTTCGATTCCTCAAGATGACAAGGAGAAGTGGCTCTGATACTTGGTATGTTTGAAGATGAACTTCAAACACACTATGAAATGGATGGATGATGAATGATGGTATAGAAATGGGGGTGCCAATGGTGCACTATAGATTCTGCAGCATAAGTTTACTCAAATGTTGGATATCAAATGAAGAAGAAGAGGGTTGTATTTATAAACTTGTGTGAGAGATCAATGGTGGAGAAGAAATGAGAAGATCAACGGAGGAGAATGTTCAAGAGAACGTGTGCAAATAGAAGGACATGTGTCATTCAAAAGGAAGCTTTGTTGAGTTAATTGCTTTCTTGATGAGGATGAGCTTTTTTTAAAAAAAATTAGAATATATTTTTCTAATTTAAGAGTTTTTTTTGATAAAAACAAAGTTGTTTTAAATTAGTTAACTCAGCTTTTGCTTTTGCATGACAAGGAAGATTTATTTTTAGAAGATTTGGAAGATAAGAAAGCGAATTAAATAAATAAATTTATTTAATTGAGGAATTATAAGATAAGAAAGCAAATTAAATAAATAAATTTATTTAATTTAGAAGATAAGAAAGCAAATTAAATAAATAAATAAATAAATTTATTTAATTGTTTATGTATGATTTGGAAGAATAAATAAAATGTTTGATTATATTTTATTTTTAAAGATTGAGAGGATTTAAATAAATTTAATTGATTTATTTAAATTTGGAGGAATAAACTTGACTTAATTAAATAATTTAGAATTATTTAATTGTTTGGAAGAATTTATTTAAATAAAGGATTTTATTTAATTTTGACTTTAGAAGAGATAATTAAATATTTTGATATTTAATTAACTTAAAGGAATATGAATCGAATAAATAAATTTAATTAGTTATTTATTGATAGAGGAAGGTAGGCTTAAATAAATATTAAAAATATTTATTTAAACAGAGTCCTGTCAGTTTTAGGTGTATACATTTTGCCCCTCTTTGATGCAATGTGTTTTATCACGTTGTTTCAAAGAATAAGATTGTCTGAAAATGATACATGCCCTAGTTTGCCCCTAGTACAAGTTTAACGATGATGGGATGCCCCCTCGGGAGATTGGACAGGAAGAAGGCAGAAGGTGTGAGATGGACAATCTCATGAAGAAGGTGGAAGATAGGCTAGGATGAAGAAAAAAATGGTTTGAAGACAAAGCTGAATGATACGCAATGCAAGATAAAATAATAACACACACAAGCAAGTAAGCAAGTATGCACAAATGATACAAGAACAAACAAAGTATTGCCCCTGTCAAGTGGTAAACCAACGATATACTGATAATGATATGCAATAGTGTTGTCATGGTGGGGAATGATAGATCCCTAGAGCAACATGAAGGATAGTGTCTGGTTTTAGGAAATGAAGCATGTCATGTAAGACACGTGTATTGGTCTGATTTCGACAATGCTACATCCTGTATAAGACAAATGTTTGATTATAACTGATCGAGTTGGTTTATGATCAGACAAGGATCAAGACCACTGATTGTGATTGGATCATTTGACAATGTTGACTTGACTTGATTGGCATGGATTTAAGGATAGACTTGCATTTTGATCACTGCTCGGATTGATTGGATTGGGATGAGAGATACAAAGAAAGATAGAAATTTGATCGATAGAAGAATGACTCAATAGAAGAAATCACAAACTTTTATTTGTGAACATTGATTCTCTGCATAAAATCTTTATTGCATGGGATATGGATATGGATATGGATATGGATATGGATACAGATATGCGATGTAATTGGATATGGATATGGATATGGATATGAATATGGATATGAATATGGATATGGATATGGATATGGATAGGTGTCATCTTGATATTGCAAGTATTTTGAAGTGCTTATTTCATCATTGGGCTTTTTATTATGTTGTAAGAAAATGCAAGCATCTTGGTATAATTAAACCGAGATGACCTGAGTATCACTTACATGGATTTTGATATAGCAAGTTGATACAAGCATCTAGTCAAACTTGAATCTAGATGACCTAAGTACTTCTTGCATTTCATCAGACAAGGATTGCCCTTTTTCATGTTCAAACCTCTGAAGTCCTTGATGATCTTTTGTTGATCATGTCATTAGACAAAATTTGTCACATTACTAAAGTTTGATCCACAAGCAGCAGACAAAAAAAATGGTTATGCCCCCATCATAGCGTCTCTAGCTTTTGGCATCCTTGAGTAGCATAGGTTGACATAATGACAAAAATCCAAGACTATGTAAGTTAACCTATTCACAAAACATTCTTGCATTAGATGTGTCTTCTTGCCATAATTGATATAGAATTAGTCTGTTTTGGTATATGTTTGCATTGGACAGGTTGATGTTTTGCGTCAAGATTTTTGTTTGAAAAGTAGGATTTTGCTTGCGCTTGTGTCTAGTGAAAAGTATCACAATCTTTAATGGAGAATGGACCCTAAAGGACTGATCTAGTGCCTCGGGGGCGCATTGATAATGGCCTTGCCTACATGACAATGCAGAGGCAACGTAGTTCAGGACTTGGACCATGGACCTAAGATATGGATCGGACGAGGAATGATATGAAACAAATATGGGTCAAATATGGAATAGATATGGATCAGATATGGATGGATGAGGCGTGATATGAAATAGATATGAGTCAAATATGGAACAAATATGGATTAGATATGGATCGGATGAGGCATGATATGAAACAGATATGGGTCAGATATGGAACAGATATGGATCGGATGATACTAATGCCAATTAAACACCATGGATAGGTAGATGTATGGGTGATAAAGAATGGAATAGGTATGTATGAGTATGGGCAATAGTGGATAGAAGGAATCAAGGATGTGATCTCCAAGGACTCTGTCGCATAGGAATAACTCAAAGCTTATGACGAAGGATGATGAGAGGATAATGAAGGATTTGTGTGGTTTTGGAGGGATAAGGTATGTCAAGAGACATCTAAAACATTTGTCAACATTGTGCCCCCAATCTTTATCAAGATCAAGAAAAATAGAGAAATGGAAGATTAGGATGGATGGACTGGATAGTATAGGTATGTAATGGATAGAGGAATACAATAGGAAATGGTATGAAAGGAAACTGGTAGGAGAAAAGTGATATGCTGATGAGACAAGGTGCCCCCAAGTGTAGGTGACGTAGGAGATCAACTTACACATGACGCCTATTTGCTAGGTTTTCATCATGGTACTTATCTAAGGCGCCTGTTTACCAGATTTTCACCATTGGACGAAGGGATTTTTCTTTACTTTTTTTGATTTTTTTTTTTGAATATTTGAATAGGATAGATGGAATGCAAATGAGGGGGACTTCAAGTGTCTGGCTCCATGAAAGGTGTTAGTCCTGCTAGATGGATGTTGTCGCATGGACTATGTCAAGTGTTTTCATAGATGTTGGTAGGGGATTGCATGAAAGTGAGATATGGAGAAGGTAGATATTGGATAATGGAAGGTGTGATAGTGGATGATGATGTGGAATATAGGACTTATGCAAAGATGGAAGGAAGGTTTATGCAAAAGCATGGACCATAGGATGAGGAAGATATGTAGGATAATAGTGGAAGGGAGGGGAGATGGAGTTATGTGTAAGTGTCGTGCAATAGAAGGGAACCATGACCAATGGTTGCACACACCATGATAAATATTGAAGCTTATGATGGGAAGGTGGTGTAGGAAGCAATGGAGATTTTTGCCTAGTAGATGAGTGATGTAGGCCTTTAGGGACTCACATAGACTTAGTATACTTCTGATTTTTATTTTTCATGTGGGATGGAAGGATTTGATTCATGTAGGGCATGGGAGAAAGTGGATGGTTGGAATTTGTGAGAGGTGGATGCCTCATTTGACTTGATGGCTTTTTGCTTAGGTATCCAAACCATTTTGTTTTTAGATTTTACTTGTGTTGGTATGGGCACAGATAGATGCATCTTTTGTGTAGCTTTTGAGGTAATTACTTGATGCTTGGGGACCCACACCTTTTTCAATTTTGCTTTGAGGTGTGTGGGTGTATACAACTTTTGAGATGGGTTTTTCTTTGATTCTTGGCTTTTGTATCCGTAGGCATGAGGACCTTTAGGATTTTTAACTTTATAGGTAGGGGCATCCAAATTTTTTTTGTTGAATTCCCTTGGGATTATGGAAGTGGAGTTGGTGGAAGCTCTTTGTTTAGACCACATGTGCATTTGTTGGCCATGATTGGGATTTTTAGAGGATATATAGATGGATGGATAAGGTGTTGGAAGAAGTGATGGTAAAATGCATGGAGGGATATTAGGAGTTAGAAGTAGTGGAGGTAGATTGGATGGTGGAAGGTGTATGGTCACATGCTCTTGACAATCGTAGGATGATGGAGGTGGAATGGCCACATATGTTTTAGGGATATGATAGGGTTTGTGATGGAAAGTGGTGGACTTAGGAGGAGTGGAGGAAGTACCAACATCATGAGATTATTCATCTTGGGGTATGTATCCAAGTCCGTATGAGGGTGGAGGAACTTTGACATGGATCGATTCCAAAATACCTTGTTCAAGAAGGCCTAAGCCTTTACCTTGATAGTTCATATTATGGAGTATGTGATGGATAGTGGGATTATGTATAGGTGGAACACTAGACACCAGTTCCTTATTGGATGGAGAAGGTGAAGAGGTAGACAATGGTTGCTGGTGTTCTAAGGAAGAACATTCATGCAAGAAGGTAGTAAGCCCAAGGATATAGGATGACAGATTTGTACCTTGGTTAATAATGGAAGGTGAAGGATCACTAGAAGCTTGATCATCATTATGCTCTTTAGGATCTAAGTTATTGGGTTGATCATTCATGTGCACTTGGGAGGCAAGTGTCTCATCAGAGGAAGTGAAAGTTGTTGGATCATGGATGGGATTAGATGGAAGAGGGATAGAAGTAATGGAGGTTTCTTGCTCATGGATGGGTATGGGATCAAGTTGCTCAAGGACATCTTCTTCATAGGGAATATCTTGATCATAGAACAGATAAAGGTTATGGATGGGTTGGAGTTGGATTTCCTTCTCATGTATAGGATCAAGTTGCTCATGGATAGCTTCTTCATCAAAGATAGTATCTTGATCATAGAAAAGATAAAGGTTATGCATGGGTTGGAATTAGATCTCTTGCTCATGTATAGTTGTTGGGAGATGGATAGGATCAAATGGCTCATTGAGAGGTTCATTATTATGGATATCATCTTAATCATAGAAAAGATACATGTTATGGATAGGTTGCATGAAAGTGATTTGATCTTGACTTAGACTAGGGCTTAATGTTTCCACATGCTCTAAGGTGTGCTCTTGACATAACTCTTGGATTGTTTGAATAAAAGTGGATAGCTTTTGACTTGGGTTCATGGTAGGAGACTCTTCAATAAGCTCAAGGGATTGAGGATCACATGAAGCGGTTGTAGGATTTGACATGTTATTGGAAGAATCTTTTGTAAGGTCAAGGACTAGATTTTGGGGACATGGTTGACTCTCTGCTGGTAGTCCTTGGATCACATTCTTTGTAGGTGTATGGGTAGATGAATGAATAGATTTGGCTTTCTCGATAGCTTTTCATTTGTTGTATAAATTTGGAAAATATTTTTGCCAAAACTCATCTGATTCTTTTTTGGTTGTCCATTTAGAGTTTGAGGAACTAGATGGCGGTGTTGGTGTAGGATTGGTATGCTTTGGGATATGCATCTTAGTAGGTGGTGAAGGAGGAATAGTAGACAGAGTGGTATATGAGCTTCAACTTGGTGTGGTACTTGCCTTGTCATGAGTATGGGAAAAGGATATACGATTTTGGGGTGAGGCGTCGCTGGTACTGGCACGTTCAGCTTGCAAGATTGCCATTTCTTGTTGTAAGACTTGGATTTGTTGAGCAATTTCTATACAATCTTGGGGCGAGGGACCTAAGTTAATTTGTAATTGCAGATATTGGAGTGTTTGAGAAATATATTCTAATTGGTTTTCCATCTCTACAAAAATTGACACAAGACAGGAAAAGCTTACTGTGATAGATGTGCAGCTACAAATGCATGGAAATAGAGAATAAAAGCATAGCAGGTCGAAGCATATGCGTAGATCTGGCAAAGTTTGTTTTTGTAGAGTTTTTGGCACATTTTTCAAAAAAAATTGTTTTTGGTTGAAAACTTGGTCTTTTTTGCTTTTGATTTTCAATTATGGCAGATAAAGACACAGCAAACGCATAGAAGTTTTCATTTTTATCTTTTGTTATTTTTTTGTATTTTTGGACTTTTTGACTCAAGAACAAGTAGTTTACGTTGGATAGGATAGTATTTGTTGAATCCCCTGGCTATGCATATTCAAAGCATGTAGCTCTAGGATCTAGTAGCATCGGCTCCCCTCCACGGCACTCACTTCTCACGCATACCAGATCTAGGTTTCCTTAGGCTTGTACCCCCACCGAACCTTAAGATTGTCCCTACTACCTCTACTAAAAATCACATGAATCGGGGCCACTTCAAAGGCTCTACCTTTTGTGTCAACAAATAGGGGTTTTTGGTATACTAAACAAATGGCTCAGTAGTCAGGGTAACCGTTCGAGTGGTTACACGTGTGGCAGCACTACTCTTCGTTATGGAGTCTCCCAGCCTCCAAGGGTTACACCTTGGAGGATTTTGGGGGAAGTTGGTCATCGGTGTAACAGAACAGCACTCATTGCAGGAGGCTTTCACCTCAAGCACAATTTATTTTAAGTGGATTGGTAGGGCTTGGCTTTAGCCTGTTACCACTCAAGGTCATTCCCACTTGGACAGGCAGGCATCCAAGGGCAGGCCCCTCTAAAGGTTATACAAAGGGAATAACAAGTCTGGCATTCTGGTCACCCAGTAAAGGGGAGAGCATAAGCCTATTGTCATTCAACAATCACAGAAGACACTAATTTATCCAATCCTAGTTAAAAGGAAAAAAACTAAATGGGCTATCTACTTGGGCACTCACGCATTTGTTAACTTTGAAGTGTTTAAAAGATAACAATGTTCATTCTGATTGTGAGATAGCAATATTCTAAGAAAGATAGCAATATGCAAAGATAGTAGTGGTTCAGTTACTATCCTCCTAGTTAAAGACTATGTGAGATTTGTATGCATGCATCTTTTTTTTTACTTTTTCGCTTAATTAATCTAAGTGAATTAATCAATGCAGCTAAATGATCTATTCCAGCCTCTAATCCTACAAGACAAATGTTAGCCTAATCATAAAAATCACAAGAAAACCTAAAAACCACAGTGACAAATCAGATGCGCTGCAATATAGTATGAATGCGCAGAAACAGAGCCTGTATGCGTCATTGTATAGATGCGCTAAGACAGGTGTCAAAAGTGCAGGAATAAGACATAAATGTGTTAAATTAACAAATGCGCCATAGGAAGGTATAAAAGCATCGTGTATTAGGATGCATGCACCATAGTTGTAGAAGCGTCAGAACAGGAGGTGAAAGCGCCATAATAGGGGATGTATGCGCCGTATCTATAAAAGCATCGTAATAGTGATCATATGCACTGGCTTGGAGGATGTATGCTCTAGAAGACTGTGTGCACCGTAACAGGTTGCAGATGCGTCAATTGAACCTGTCAGAAGCCTGTACAGAAACCTATATGGAACCTATCACTAAGAAACTTAGATTTTTGGTTAGATTAGGGGCAAGAGCCCCATGGTGGACGCCAACAATGTAAGGGTAAAAATGGGATAATCAAATGAATAATAAAAACCCAAACATCAAATGAAATATGAAGATAAAAGGAGATTTAAAATAGAGAAAGATACTTACAACCTTTTACCTTGCATCTTCCATTGTTCACCTTTTCTTTCTTGATCTTGTGTTGATAAAGATGGCCCTCAGGAAGCTTGCTTCCTTGCTTCGATTCCTCAAGATGACAAGGAGAAGTGGCTCTGATACTTGGTATGTTTGAAGATGAAATTCAAACACACTATGAAATGGATGGATGATGAATGATGGTATGGAAATGGGGGTGCCAATGGCACGCTATAGATTCTGCAGCATAAGTTTACTCGAATGTTGGATATCAAAGGAAGAAGAAGAGGGTTGTATTTATAGACTTGTGTGAGAGGAGATCAATGGTGGAGAAGAAACGAGAAGATCAATGGAGGAGAATGTTCGAGAGAACGTCTGTGAATAGAAGAAGGACATTGTTCATTCAAAAGGAAGCTTTGTTGAGTTAACTTCTTTCTCGATGAGGATGAGCTTTTATTTTTTTAAATTAGAGTATATTTTTATAATTTAAGAGTTTTTTTGATAAAAACAAAGTTGTTTTAAATCAGTTAACTCAGCTTTTTCTTTTGCATGACAAGGAAGATTTATTTTTAGAAGATTTGGAAGATAAGAAAGTGAATTAAATAAATAATTTATTTAATTGAGGAATTAGAAGATAAGAAAGCAATTTAAATAAATAAATTTATTTAATTTAGAAGATAAGAAAGCAAATTAAATAAATAAATAAATTTATTTAATTGAGGAATTAGAAGATAAGAAAGCAAATTAAATAAATAAATTTATTTAATTTAGGAATTAGAAGATAAGAAAGCAAATTAAATAAATAAATTTATTTAATTGTTTGTGCATGATTTGGAAGAATAAATAAAATATTTGATTATATTTTATTTTTAAAGATTGAGAGGATTTAAATAAATTTAATTGATTTATTTAAATCTAGAGGAATAAACTTGACTTAATTAAATAATTTAGAATTATTTAATTATTTGGGAGAATTTAATTAAATAAAGGATTTTATTTAATTCTGACTTTAGAAGAGATAATTAAATATTTTGATATTTAATTAACTTAGAGGAATATGAATCGAATAAATAAATTTAATTATTTATTTATTGATAGAGGAAGGTAGACTTGAATAAATATTAAAAATATTTATTTAAATAGAGTCGTGTCAGTTCTAGGTGTATACAGGCATAACAATAGTTGTCAGTCTGGCTTTGAAAGGTCATTCCGATGGTTTGTGTCTTTCCGATGGAGGTTATGGATTGGCAATATTATAACTATTGACACTGTTTGGAAAAGTCACTCTATTGGTTGTGGTCACTCCGATGCGACATCGGCTAGGGTCTTCCCAATGGTCATTAGTTGTAGACTGTTGGTCTCATCAGTAGAAAAAGTGCCGACGGTTAACTATCTCGTGGTCGTGTACATAAACTGCAAAAGTGGTCATCGACTGGTGCATGTGGGACTATTGAGGTCTCACGAATCTGAACAATCATGGAAATGGTTATGATCTGGGGTGCTGGAAATGGTTTGACAGTGGTGACATGGCCTCCTTAACATGGCAGAAGGACATAAAAGCCAATGTTGTATTAGCAATGCATATCACAAATATTATCAATTGAACGGTTGCCTTTTATAACTGTCTGGTCTGTTATGGTAGTCAAACTGAATGTTCTCTTATGTAATGTGATATATAACACATGGTAACAGAGGATAGTGCGATGAGAGACAGATAAAGAGAAGAGGAGTGACTGTTGAATAATCTCCAGATGGAACAGGATGTTAATCTCCATGAAAGGGCTTAGTGCCTGAATTGTATTGTAACTATATTTTCTCATGTTGAATAATACAATGGCAATCTGAGATTTTGGAGTGTGGGGTTTTTTACCCGAAAGGGTTTTACCCACATAAATCTGTGTTTATCTCTTCTATTCCATCTTTCATGTTTAATGGTTCTATTATTGAAATTGTATAATTCTTATTGTTGAAACTCATTAATGTTGCTTATACTTTCCTCTAAGGGTTAATGTTGGAAATGAACTATGTCTGATTCCGCTTTGTGGCATAGTTGTGAGTGTTTTTTAGGCAATCTAATGAAATTTAAAGTTACCGAAGACACCACTATTCTTAGATGTTCATTCTAAGTTGCACTCATTTCCTTACAACCCCTAACCCCTAAACCATAAAACCTAAATAATGCCCCTAAGCCCTAACCTGGCCCTGACCCGCCATAAACCCTAAACCCCTAAATCCTAAACTGTAAACCCCTAAACCCTAAACACTAAACCCAAACAACCCTAAACCTCTATCTCCCTATCTCCCTATCTAGCCCTATCTTTATCATTCTTCTACCTCTAAATATCTCTCCCTATGTCTCTAGCCATGTCCCTCACTCTTTATATCTCCCTATTGGTCCTCTCTCTCTAAACACTAAACCATAAACCTCTAAACCTTAACCCCTAAACCATAAACCCTAAATCCTAAATAATGCCCCTAAACCATAAACCCTAAACCCTAGTAAACTCTAAACCCTAAACTTGAGCAATTCTAAACTCATAAATGCTAAATAATGCCCCTAAACCCTGACCGCTAACCCCAACTATGTCTCTCTCTCTCTCTGACCTATATATTAACTACCAGCTCCTAGCTAGTTAAATCCTTTTCCTAGATTTCCTAATTTTCCTTTTCCTTTCCAATTTTCCTTTAGATCCCACCAATTTTTCCCTATTTTACTATTTTCCACCTCTCCTCTCACCATTCTTCCCATCCAATGAACTTTAGTTTTATCAGCTTGTTTCCATTTCATTAGGCTGCCAATTTATGTGATCATCCATCTTTTAATCATGTCCTAGTTTTCTTGTTTCCATTTACTTTTTTGATAAGGGAGACAAATAGAGACAAAGATGAAGTGAGAGAGAGATAGAGAGTCCTATAAGTTTTCTTGTTCATTAATTCCTTCATTGATAAGGGAGAGGGAGAATTAATAGAAGGGAGAGATAGGAAGATATAGGAATGATAGGGGAGAGAGGCAAGAGATCATAGAGAGATAGGGAGAGATAGATATCTAGAGAGAGATAGAGAGGACATAGATCATAGAGAGAGATAGAGGAGACAGAGGGGAGAGATAGGGAGATAAAGAGTGATCACTAGAGAGATGTCTAGAGAGATAGCCTAAGTTAGAGAGATAGGCAAGAGATAGGGAGAGATAGATAGGTACATAGAGAGAGAGAGAGAGGAGATAGATTGGGAGAGATATTAGAGGAGATAGTCAAGCAAGAGATAGGGAGATAGAGAGTGAGTGAGATGTCAATCTAGAGAGATAGGGAGAGAGATTGAGAAGTAGAGGGATGATAGCTAGAGAGAGGGCGATAAGGGAGAGATAGGGAGATAGAAGTTTAGGGTTGCTCAGGTTTAGGGTTTAGGGGTTATGGGTTAGGGATTAGGGGAATTATTTAGGGTTGAGGGATTTAGAGAGAGAGAGAGAGTTCTTTTGACATGCAACCGTAAACCCTGAATAATGCCCCTAAACCCTAAACTCGAGCAACCCAAAACATCTAAACCTTAAATAATTAATGCCCCTAAATCCTAACCCCTAACCCCTAAAACATATATAAGCACTAAATAATGCCCCTAACCCCTAACCCCTAACCCATAAACCCTAAACCTAAGAAACCCTAATTAACCCCTAAATCCTAAACCCTAAACCCCAAACCCCTAATCCCTAAACATTAAACCCAAGCAACCCTAAACCTCTATCTCTCTATCTCTATCATTCCTCTACCTCTCAATCTCTCTCCCTGTGTCTTTGGCCATGTCCCTCACTCTCTATATATATCCCTATAATCTCTTTTGGCTATGTCTCTAGCCATGTACCCCACTCTCTATATCTCCCAGCTATTGGTCCTCTCTTTAAAAACTAAACCCTAAACCTCTAAACCCTAAACCATAAACCCTAAATAATGCTCCTAAACCTTAACCCCTAAACCCTAAACCTGAGAAACCCTAAACCCCTCTCTCTCTCTCTCTCTCTCTCTCTCTCTCTCTCTCTCTCTCTCTCTCTCTCTCTCTCTCTCTCTCTCTCTCTCTCTCTCTCTCTCTCTCTCTCTCCAAACTTGAGCAACCCTAAACCCTAAATCCAATCAACTCTAAACCTCTATCTCCCTATCTATCCCCTATATTCCTATCTCTATCATCCCTCTACCTCTTAATCTCTCTCCCTATGTCCCTGGCCATGTGCATGTGCCTCACACTCTATCTCCCTATCTCTCTCCACAGTCTCCTCTATATCTCCATATCATTCCTCTCTCTATAAACCCTAAACCCTAAACCTCTAAGTACCTGAACCCCTAACCCCTAAACAATAAACCCTAAACCTCTATCTCCCTATCTCTCCCCTCTCTCCCTATCGGCTTTGTCCCTCTACCTCTCAATCTCTCTCCCTATGTCTCTGGCCATGTCCCTCACTCTCTATCTCCCTATCTCTCCCCTCGGTCTCCTCTATATCTCCCTATTGGTCCTCTATCTCTCTCTAAACCCTAAACCCTAAACCTCTAAACCTTAACCCCTAATCCCAAAACCCTAAATAATACTCCTAAACCCAAGTAACCATAAATTAGGCACTTAATTAGGTGCTAAAACAGGTGCTACATCAGGTGCTACATTTAGGCGCTACATAAGGAGATAAATAAGGCGTTAATGCAGTTGCTAAATCAGGCGTCAAATGTGGTGCTAAATTAGTCGCTACAGTAGGAGCTAAAGTAGGTGCTAAAATAGACACTAAGTTATGCACTAATTAGTGCCTAATTTAACGTTGACTTGTTCTGGTCGGCGCAAAAAATGCTAATAACAATGCCATCCCAATAAATAGCATTGACTTTTTCAAAAAATGGAGAAAAATACATTAAAATAGTGAGTGGAAGCAAAAAACTGAGCAAAAAAGGGAGCTAATCATAGGGATTTGTTGTAGTGAATCAACCCCAAAACTAACACCAACATCTTCAATATCTCAACCTGCCATATCTCAACCTACTACTGACTAATTAAAAACATGAGCTCCCATTGTCATCAACCTAGAAACACCTTGAAGACCTCATCACAAACTCATTGCTCCTTTTGACATCACAAATCAACATCACAAAAACAAACATCAATGAATTCAACTCAACTCAACCATATCAAAAAGTATCTCTACACTGCATAATCAAGCACACTGCATAACCAAGCATGATGAGCACTTGTCAACCATGAAGATCAATACTCTACATATCTTGTCATGACCAACATATGATGAAGACAAACACCATGAACACCCATGAAGAAGTCCTCATTACATCTCAAGATCCACTATTTTGACATCAATGGCAAGACAACCAACATGCCAAACATAACAAACTCCCCCTTTGGCTTTGGAATTGATGTCAAAACACTAGCATTGTAAACCATTATCAATCCATCAACAATCAACCATCCTTTCAATTTATCTCCCTCTTTTTGACAACAATGGTAAAGACTGCCCCTAAGTACAGTCATGAATTGAGAGTAGCATTCAAAGAATGAATACAGAGACAAAAGCATTCACTATTAACTAATTGTGTACTGCTGCACACATAACACCAAGACCTACACTAAGGTTCCCCATGTCTCATGAGTTTGAGAACATGTCTTTAACTTACTGCCTGATGAAGAGAAAGAACATTGAATCTTACTGCAACTGAAACAGTCATCCTTCACATGAAAGCAATTGAAACATGGTCCAAACTATCATGCCACCAACTTATAGTCAATGCATATAATTGTGATATATTGCCACATCTCTTTGAAGCATTTTATCAAATGGTTCATGAGCCTTTTGTCTACCACTTTTTGAAGTACATTGCAACTTGAACATTTTGATGGACTGAAAACCATACCCTATTTCAAACACTTTTAGATGGATTGAAAACCAATCAGCACTGTCTGATTACTAGTGATATAGGGATCAACTAATAGCAATTTTTTTAAATAGAATGGATGCCATATCAAATCATAGAGAAGGCTTGAAAAATCTATCCAAACTATCTCCTCTGCCATAAACAGGACTACCACAATAAAAATATACAGTGATGTTGCCCCTGCTACTCCAAACATCAACATGCTACCCCAAGTCAATTTATCTATCATGAACAAGACTTCCCTACAACTTATTAACATATACCCTTTACAATACATATTCTTAGCAAAACTACACTACACTGCTAGCACAAATTGCTGAATTTATTCATAACTTTGTATACAAAAAGAAAAAAGAAAAAATTGATTGGATTTCAGGACTGCAGAAAATCATACAATTACTCCCCCTGAATCCAATATCATGATGAAATCATTGAAGAGAGGAAAGTGACAAAACCCCAAGACTTTGTCTCAGGGATTCAAACACTTCTTTAGGCAATGGTTTTGTAAAGATATCAGCAATTTGATCAGAGGTATGAACATAATCTAGCACCACATCATTTGCAAGGACTTTTTCTCTTAGAAAATGATATCTAATAGTAATATGTTTGGTCCTAGAATGCATGACTAGATTCTTGGATATATTAATGGAACTAGTATTATCACAAAGAATAGAGACAAGCTTAGAAACTTCCACTTTGATGTCTTGGAGTGACTGAACCATCCAAAGGACCTGAGTACAACATGAAGATGTTGCAACATATTCAACTTCAGCAATAGATAAAGAGACACAATCTTGCTTCTTACTATGCCAAGCCACTAGTCTACCACCAAGAAAGAAAGTTGCTCCACTTGTACTCTTCCTATCATCAGGACATCCTGCCCAATCAGCATCTGTATATGCAAGAAGAGTGAAATCATTGTGTCTAGGATACCACAATCCAAAATCAAGAGTGCCTTTAAGGTATATAAAAATCCTCTTAACTACATTTAAGTGAGATTGTTTAGGACATGATTGAAATCTTGCCACCATGAAAACTGCCTGCATGATAACAGGCCTAGAAGCAGTTAGATATAAGAGGTTGCCAATCATGGATCTATATAAAGACTATTCTACCTTAGGTGAATGATCATTTTTTCTTAGTTTGTACCCTATTTCCATAGGAGTACCAACTAGTTTACATTCATCCATTTGAAACTTCTTAAGCATTTCTTTGGCATATTTGATTTGTGAGATAAAAATCCCCTTTTTGAGTTGAGAAACCTATAAACCAAGGAAGAAAGACAATTCTCCAAGCATAGACATTTTAAATTCTAATCTCATAATGTCAGGAAAAGAATGACACATGTTATCATTATTGCTTCCAAAAATGATGTCATCAACATAAACCACTACAGCCAAGATATCCTCACCTTTGGAAATATAGAAAAAGTTGTTGTCTACTCCACCTTTAGTAAATCCTTGTTCTTGCAAGTACTTATTCAACCTATAGTACCATGCTCTTGGGGCTTGTTTCAATCCATACAAGGCCTTTTGCAACCTATATACATAATCTGATTTGCCTTACATTCAAAACCCTCAAGTTGTTCCATGTAAACCTCTTCCTCAAGGTCACCATTTAGAAAGTTGATTTGACATCCATTTCGAACACCTTGAAATTTTTATAAACTGAAAAAGTGAAGAACATTCTTATTGCTTCTAGTCTAGCCACAAGTGCAAAAGTTTCATCAAATTCAATCCCCTCAATTTGAGAGTAACCTTTACAAACAAATCTAGCTTTATTTCTAACAACTTTGCCCTTATCATCAAGTTTGTTTCTAAAAACCCATTTTGCACCAATAACATTTTTACCTTCAGGTCTAGGAACAAGCTCCCATGTCTTGTTCTTCTCTATTTGATTCAATTCCTCTTCCATATCTTTAATCCAAGCTTCATCCTTGCTAGCCTCTACATAGGTTTTGGCTCCATTTCTGATATCAAGCATACATGTGCTTGATTACTTGTAGCAGCAAGTCTCCTCCTTGTTAACACACCAATATCTTTATCTCCAATGATCAGCTCTTGTGGATGATCTCTTTGTAATGTCTTTGAAGGAGTTTTGGCTTTAGTTTCAGTAGGCTTTTTAGGATTTTCTTCTTCCACTTGAACTTCCTCTCCTTTTCTGAATGATGATCTTCTTCTTCTTTGCCTTGAATCAACTACACACATGGCTGCAAACTCTCATCCACCTTTACATTAGTACTTTATATTACCTTTTTGAGTCTCTTGTTGAAACATTTGTAGGCTTTACCATGTGTAGAATAGCCTAGAAATACACCCTCATCACTTCTAGACTCAAAACTTCCCAAATTATCATAATCTCTCTTAATGAAGCATTTACTACCAAAAATTTTAAAGTAGCCAACATTTGTTGACCTACCATACCATAATTCATAAGGAGTATGGTTAGATTTTACCCTTAATTATACTCTATTTAGAGTGTATACTATTGTATGGACAACTTCCTTCCAATAAGCATTGGGCAGATTTGCATCATGAAGTAATGTCCTTGTCATCTCCTTCATAGACATGTTCTTCCTTTCAGCTATTCCATTTTGTTGTGGAGTTCTAGGAGCTGAAAATTGTCTTTTGATCCCATGTTTCTCACAATATTCTTCAAACTCCTTGGATGCATACTCTCCACCCTTATCTGACCTTAGATATTTGAGCTTGAAATTTGATTCCTTTTCAACCATCTTCTTAAAGATCCTGAATCTGTCAAAGGCTTTAGATTTGTGCTTCAAAAAGGTCACTCAGGTCATTCTAGAAAAGTCATCAATAAAGAGCATAAAATATCTTTCACCACATAAAGCCTTAGTCCCTATAGGACCACACAAATCTGAATGAATGAGTTGTAGAGGATTAGAAGAAGAATACTCTTTAGATTTAAAAATGATCTTAGTTTTTTTACCAAGTTGGCATTCTTTGCAAGTAGTACTGTTTGGCTTGGAGATGTGAAGCATATTTCTTACATTTTGATTTTTGTTGATCCTCTCAAGATTATCAAAATTTACATGACCAAGTCTCCTATGCCATAGCCAACTTTCTTCAACTTGACCCATGAAGCGAATATGTCCATCTAGACTTCTATTTTTAGTCTCATGAAGATTATAGATGTTTCCACTTGTTCTTAACCCTATTGTAACAACTTTCCTGATTTCTTTTCAATTTTACAACCATGAGCATTAAAAACAACATTGAACCCATTGTCACAAATTTGAATGACACTCAATAGATTATGTTTTAAGCCTTCAACATAATATACATCATGTAATGGAATCTCATTGAATCTAAAAGAATAGTACCTTTTCCTTTGATCAAAATGTAAACATTGTTACCAAACATGACTAAACCTTTTGTGTGGTCTTCAAGTTTGATGAACTTGCTTTTATCTTCTGGCATATGGTTAAAACAACCACCATCTATAACCCATTGTTCTTTCTTCTCAGCATGAAAGGCAGTTTGAACAATCATAGCTTCAACATTCTTATTCATTATCTTAGGCTTCTAAACAAGTATTTTCTTATCAACACTTGAAGAGGACGTTTTGGAAAGAGCATTCATCCTAGTTTGTTGCGCTTTTAGGTTAGGCCTACAAAACTTGGATATGTGCTCAAAGTTATTGCAATTGAAACACCTTAATCCTCTTAAGAACACGAAAGGATTCCTTCTCAAAAAAATTGATCTTCTTCTAGAATCAAATTTGCACTCATTTTCTTTGTGTCCATACTTGTTACAATAAAAATAATAACAAAGAAAATATAGATTATAACTGAAAGAATCACTCCTTTTGAAGTTTACTTCTTTCACGATACTTTTGTTGTTGATATCAGCATGTTGAAGAGTCTTGGTGTATGAGCATTGTCCTTCTTCAAACCCTAGACCAGTTTTGTCTTTGAATTCTTTTAGTTTTTCTAAGAGATCTTCAAGTTTGTCACTATTGCTACACATATCAAGTCTTCTTCTTAGGACTACAATTTCAACTTCACTTTAGTATGACACTCTTTGACTTTGGCATCCAACTCCTTGCTTGTAACGTCAACAACTCTTTTACTCTCCTCAAGACACAATTTTAGGTCTGCAATTTGTTTTTCATAATTAGTGACTTTGCTGATCATAATTTCATTATCCTTTTGAAATTTATTTCTTTGAATAATTGCCTCCTTTTTGAGCTTCTTAACCTCACCAAAAGCACAGTTCAACTCATCTTCAAGATCAACCACTGCTTCATCATTTTCAGATTGATCTTCACCTTTATTATTCTGATTTTCATTTATGATGGCCATGAACAAGGTCTCTGCACCTTCCTTAAGTGACTCCTCTGAACCACTATCTGTTATATCAGCATCTTTTATGAACAAACTCTTCTTTTTGAAATTATTTTTCTTTTTGGGATTGAATTGTTTCTTATTTTCTTCTTCATCACTATCTAAATCTTTATAAGGACATTTAGCAGCATAGTGTCATATTCTTCCACATCCAAAACATTTGAATGGAAATTTACCTTTATACTTTCCTGCTAACCCCTTTTTGAATCTGCTGACAAAACAAGATTCTTGATCATCATCTAACTCTTCTGGATCAGACTTTATTTCCTTTTTCTTTTTGACTAATTTAAATACAACTTCTTTACTTGAAGGAGTATCATTACAAACCCTCATCTCAAAAGTAGTAAAAGTACCATGAAGTTCATCAAAGGTCACTTTGCTCAAATCTATCTCTTCTACTACAGACAACTTGGATTCATGTTTAGGAGTTAGATTCATTAAAACCTTGGTTACAACTGCCTTTTCTTCTAAGGTATCACCCAAATCTCTAATAGCAATAACAACCTCTTGAACCCTAAGAAGATAATCAGCCACCTTTTCATCATCATTCATTTTTAGACTTTCAAATTTAGCTCTGTAAGATTGTAACTTTGCTTCTTTGATTTTTTCATCTCCTTGATAGATATTGGACAGCTTATCCCAAATAGCCTTAGCTGACTTACAATCTATAATTTTGATAAGTATCTCATTGGACAAACCACAAAAGATTGCATTTTTGGCCTTAACATTATTGTCATAGGCCTTTTTCTCATCAAGAGTTGAGGGAGAACTTGTTTCTTTATACTCATTTTCTATAGCAGCCCACACATCATACCCTAAGGAAGACAAATATAAATCCATTCTGAATTTCTAGAAAGCATAATTAGACCCATCAAATAAAGATGCTTTGTATGTAGAAAAACCTTCTTGACTGCCCATGACTAGTACTCCACTTATGGGTATATACACAAAGATGAGGGACCAAAAAGTTGCCAAATGACTTTTTGGTCCCATACAAGTCATAACGCGAGTGCATTAAAACGCGCTCGTGTTATGGCTCGATGTTACCGAGCCTATAATGTGAGCGCGTTTTGCAAAAGTAAAACTCTCTCTCTCTCTCTAAAATGACATGGGTGATTCAAACTCCAATGCGAGAGAGAGAGAGAGAGAGTTTAGGGTTTAGGAGTTAGGGGTCACAGGCATTATTTAGGGTTTAGGGGTTAGGAGTTAGGGTTTAGGGTTTAGAAAGAGATAGAGAGAGTAGACCAATAGAGATTGGGAGAGATAGAGGAGATAGAGGGGAGAGATAGGGAGATAGAGAGTGAGGGACATGTCCAAAGACATAGGGAGAGAGATTGAGAGGTAGAGGGATGATAGAGCTAGGAAGATAGGGGAGAGATATGGAGATAGAGGTTTAGGGGTTCAGGTTTAGGGGTTAGGGTTTAGTGGCATTATTTAGGGTTTATGGTTTAGGGGTTAGGTGTTAAGGTTTAGAGGTTTAGGGTTTAGGGGATAAAGAGAGAGAGGATCAATAGGGAGATATAGAGGAGACCAAGGGAGAGATATAGAGATAGAGTGAGGGATGTGGCTAGAGATAGATAGAGAGAGATTGAGAGGTAAAGGGATGATAAAGATAGGGAGATTAGGGATTGATAGGAAGATAGAGGTTTAGGGTTTAGGGGTTAGGGTTTAGAGGTATTATTTAGGGTTTAGGGGTTTAGGGGTAGAGAGAGAGGGGTTTAGGGTTTAGGGGTTAGGGGTTAGGGGTCAGGGGTTAGGGGAATTAATTAGAGTTAATAAGTTTAGGGTTGCTCAAGTTTAGGGTTTAGGGTTTAAGGGTTAGGGGTTGGGGTTTAGGGTCTAATTATTTAGGGTTTAGGGTTGCTCAAGTTTAGGGTTGCATGTCAAAAACAATCTCTCTATCTTTATCTCTCTCCCTCCCCTCTTTACCTCATCTCCTTTGTCTTTGTCTCTCCTAGGGTTTCTTAGGATTAGGGTTTAGGGTTTAGGGATTAGGCTTTAGGGTTTATGGTTTATGGTTTAGAGGTTAGTGGTTAAGGTTTAGAGGTTTAGGGTTTAGGATTTAGAGAGAGAGGACTGATGCAGAGATATAGAGGAGACCGAGGGGAGAGATAGGGAGATAGAGAGTGAGGGACATGGCCAGACATAGGGAAAGAGATTGAGAGGTAGAGGGATGATAGAGATAGGGAGATAGGGGAGAGATAGGGAGAGAGAGGTTTAGGGTTTAGGGTTTAGTGGTTTAGGGTTTCTCAAGTTTAGAGTTTAGTGGTTAGGAGTTAAGGTTTAGGGGAATTATTTAGGGTCTAGGGTTTATGGTTTTATGGGTTAAGGATTAGAAGTATAGGGTTTAGGGTTAGGAGAGAGAGGATCGATTGGGAGATATAGAGGAGACTGGGGGGAGAGATAGGGAGATAGAGAGTGATGGACATGGCCAAAGATAAAGGAAGATAGATTGAGAGTTAGAGGGATGATAGAGATAGAGAGAGAGGTTTAGGGTTGCTTGGGTTTAGAGTTTAGGGGTTAGGGTTTAGGGGCATTATTTAGGGTTTAGAGGTTTAGGGTTGCATGTCAAAAACAATCTCTCTCTCTCTCTCTCTGAGAGAGATAGCAAGATAGGGAGAAAGTGATATATAGGGAGAGAGAGAGATAGAAAGAGAGTCATACTTTTCTTTTTTCCATTTCCTTCATCGATAAGGGAGAGGGAGAGATACAGAAATAGAGGAATGATAGGGGAGAAGGATGTAAGAGATATGGAGATAGCTAGAGATAGATAGGTAGGAAGAGAGAGGAGACATATAGGGAGAGATACAGGAGAAAGAGGGGAGAGATAGGGTGATAGAGAGTGAGTGAGATGTCCAGAGAGATAGGGAGATAAGGGAGAGATATGGAGATAGAGGTTTGGGGTTTCTCGGGTTTAAGGTTTAGGGGTTAGGGGTTATGATTGAGGGGCATTATTTAGGGTTTAGGGGTTTAGAGAGAGAAACTACTTTTGACATGCAACCCTAAACCCTAAACCCCTAAATCCTAAATAATGCCCCTAAACCCTAAACCCAAGCAACCCTAAGCCTCTAAACCCTAAATAATTCCCCTAAAACCAAGAAACCCTAAATCTCTATCTCTCTATCTTTATCATCCCTCTACCTCTCAATCTCTCAATAATGCCCCTAAACCCTAAACTTGAGAAACCCTAAACACAGGTCTCTCTCTTTCTCAACCCCTAAACTCAAGCAACCCTAAACCTTGATCTCCCTATCTCTCCCTGATCTCCCTATCTCTATCATCCCGCTACCTCTCAATCTCTCTACCTATGTCTCTGGCCATGTCCATCACTCTTTATCTCCCTATCTCTCCTCTCGGTGTTCTCTATATCTCCCTATTAGTCCTCTCTCCCTAAACCCTAAACCTCCAAACCTTAACACCTAAATAATTCCCCTAATATCTAAACACTAAGCCCTAAACTTGAGTAACCCTAAACCCCCAAACACAAAACCCCAAACACCTAAACCCTAAACCAAGGAAACCCTAAACCTCTATCTCCCTATCTCTCCCCTATCTCCCTATCTCTATCATCCCTCTACCTCTCAGTCTTTCTCCCTATATCTTTGGACATGTCCCTCACTCTCTATCTAGAGAGAGAGGCGTTTAGGGTTTCTTACGTTTATGGTTTTGGCACATTATTTAGGGTTTATAAGTTTAGGGTTGCTCAAGTTTAGGGAAAGAGATTGAGAGGTAGAGGGATGATAAAGATAGAGAGATAGAGATTCAGGGTTTCTTGGGTTTAGGGTTTAGGGGTTAGGGTTTAGAGGAATTATTTAGGGTTTAGAGGCTTAGGGTTTCTTGAGTTTAGGGTTTAGGAGCATTATTTAGGGTTTAGGAGTTTAGGGTTGCTTGGGTTAAGGGTTACATGTCAAAAGTAGTCTCTCTTTCTAAATCCCTAAACCTTAAATAATGCCCCTAAATCATAACCACTAACCCCTAAACCCGAGCAACCACAAACCTCTATATCCCTATATATCCCTTATCTCCCTATCTCTCTAGACATCTCACTCACTCTCTATCACCCTATCTCTCCCCTCTTTCTCATCTACCTCTCCCTATCTATCTCCTCTCTCTCTACCTATCTATCTCTCACTATCTCCATATCTCTTACCTCCTTCTCCCCTATCATTCCTCTTTTTCCTATCTCTCCCTCTCCCTTATCAATGAAGGAAATGGAAAAAAGAAAACTATGACTCTCTTTCTCTCTCTCTCTCCCTATCTCCCTATCTCTCTCTGCCTCTCAACGATAGAGAGGGAGAGAAAGAGCAAGGGAGAGGGAGAGGGAGAGGGATAGTTCCTATATATCACTTTCTCCCTATCTCCCTATCTCTCTCTACCTCTCAGAGAGAGAGGGAGAGCTAGAGCGAGGGAGAGGGAAAGGGAGAGGGAGAGGAGAGGAAAGGAGAGGGAAAGGGAGAGGGAGAGAGGGGGAGAGAGAGAGAGAGTTTTGCTTTTGCAAAATGTGCTCATGTTACATGCTCACATTTGTGCATTCACATAACACACTCGTGTTAGAACACAAGTCACATTATAACGCGATTGCATTATGTGAATGTACAAAACACGAGCGCATTATAACACACTCGCGTTATGCATTGCCTTCGTTATTTCCAAGCCTAAGGCTTGGATTTTTCTTGGGCTTCCAACCCAAAGTCTTGGACTATGTTTAGGACGTCCAAAGATGTGTTTTTCCAGATTGTATCAAAAACCACATAATCTGGAGCGTGCTCCCCATCAGGCTTGCATTTATTTCGATGAAAACTTAAAAAAAATACCACCATAATCTTAATCTCTCTGTTAGCTATCTAACCATATAATTTTTTTCACATTTTGAGTATGTTAAGGGTTTCATCTTGAATTTCTTTCATTACTGTGTCCATTTTTTTTCAAAAACTAGTGTCTAGTATTTTTTACTTTGTTTTTTAACTATTCATCAAAATTTGAAATAATTTACATTTTTAGAAACTAGACTCCATTCTACACATATTTAAAAAAAAGAATTGATTTTTGATTAGTTTTCAAACATTTTAGGGGGGAGCACACTCAAATTTCTATTTTTCAAGATGTGTCCACTTTAAAAATTACTAAAAAAATCAATTATTCATGAAAAAATTACCAAAAAAATTAGGGATAAACTACATGGTGTTAGCTAATTTCTCACTAGAGTGATTATTGAAATACTAAAAAAAAGTTAACATTTTAGGGGGAGCACATCAGATGCTATGTTATGTTTTTTTTAGAAAAACAGGACCAATTTGTGTGCTCCCCCTTTTTGAACCCCTTAATCTAAACCATTTTTGGAAAAAAATAGTAGTTTAGAAACTAGATTCAGAGCACTACGACTCTAATTTTTGTTCCATCTTCAAATTTTGAGTGTAGCTATCTTCAATTTCTCATCCAACATCAATGTTTCCTGATTTCAGAAAAAAAAAAGGTGGCATCTTAAGACCCCATTTAGGTCCCTCATCTTTGTGCACTTACCCTTATGGGACCTACTTGAGCTTGTTAGGATTCTATAGGGAACCTAGCTTTGATACCACTTGTTGGAGTACAATCAACACTGAGAGGGGGGGTGAATCAGTGTTGTATCTAAATCAAGTTATTTACTTCTTATCAAACTTTTAAAAAATGAAGGAATCAAACTTGACAATATGCTTTATCAAAGGAAGGAATCACACAACAATTGAGACCATGACACAATAGATTTTATGAGTGGAAAACCCTCGTAGGGATGAAAAACCACTCTAAACTGCCTCACTATCTTAATCAAGAAAATCACCAATTACATAGCCTCATTGGCTGATGAATGCCTCACTAGCAAAAAAAAGTCTCACTAACTTGTACAATCACCTTGGATACAAATCAAAACAACTTAGGGGGTTACCCTAATTCACTTCTTCACAAAAACTTATATCTTATTTTGCTTTCACTTGACAAAATTATTTTTCAATAACAACCTGATCAAACTAGCTTCTGATACACATAAAAATCTCTACAATAAACAATGTATTCCTCTGCTCAAGAATCCACACCTACATTTTTCTCTCTTACACTGAATATGATCTTCATACTCTAATTTATCTTCAAATTTCAAATACACTAAACTCCATTAAATTCTTCATAAAATTAATAACCCTCATACTAGCATGTAGATATTCCCTCCATCATCTCAAAACAATAATCAAAACCAATAAAAACTTCGTACTGATCTCATACAAAATTTCTCTAGCCCTCTGTGTCATAAAAAACCTTCAAATGAATGATCTCTACCTTATATAGAAATCTACATGTCAATTTTAAATGACATAGAGTGACTGTTGAGCTTCAAAAAGCATTTAAAAGGTAACCATCCAATCTCCTTTTCGAGCCATTCTTCTTTTTAATTCCCATCACACGATAGGCTTTGCCACTTAAGACTCTCCAGTGACCTTCAATACCTGGTACTCCTAGGAAGTCAGGGCCGGTCATTCGATGACTTGAAACCCCTTAATCATAACTTAAGTTATGTTGTGATCAGATAAGTAGGTCAACACAGAATTAAAAATAAAGTGTATGATGGGGATTAAAGGGTTATAAAGAATACCTTAGGAACTTAAACTTAGGGTTTTAATCCCTAAACAAGATTTTGAAACAAATTACCAAACCCTCTATCATATATATACTCAATGTATATATCCATTGAAGGACCTCAGTTGCCTTGTTATGGATGTAACATAATGTTGATAACCAAACCAAGCACAAATCAAACTATTTCAAAGGAGAACAAAGATGAAGTATGAAGGGCCACAAAGTGACAGTCAGTACTGATCAAAAAGCACAAAGTGTGATCAAGTCAGAACACCATCTACATCCCACTCTCTCATTTGCAACACTAAGGTCACCTTAATGAGACTATAACATGACACATCCTCATAGACCTCAAGAATCAACCCCAAAACGTAACACCAACATCTTCAATATCTCAACCTGCCATATCTCAACCTACCACTGACTGATTACAAACATGAGCTCCCATTGTCATCAACCTAGAAACTCCTTGAAGACCTCATCACAAACTCATTACTCCTTTTGATGTCACAGATCAACATCACGAAAAGAAACATCAATGAATTCAACTCAACTCAACCATATATAAACGTATCTCTACACTGCATAATCAAGAACACTACATAACCAAGAATGATGAGCACTTGTCAACCATGAAGATCCATACTTTGCATATCTTGTCATGACCAACATATGATGAATATGAACACCATGAACACCCATGAAGAAGTCGTCATTACATCTCAAGATCCACTATTTTGACATCAATGGAAAGACAACCAACATGTCAAACATAATAGGTGTAAATCCAAATTCCACAACCTTTGACTGCATCCTCTTTGCCTATGCCAAACTTAGATCTTTGGAACATGGTACATGGGCATCCATCAAAGCATAAAGGATATGGGAATTTTGATAGATGTTGTAGTTGCAACTGCCCTAGAAGACATATATGTAAAATGTCGAAGCATAGATAAGACAAGTGAATTGTTTGACATGATGCCTCAAATAAATGTCATCTCATGGAATTCCATGATTGTAGGATATGCATAAAATGGATTTTTTGATAAGGCTTTAGAAACATACAAGAAAAAGCAATTTACATGTGTAAATGCCAAAATGGGATCGTTGGAATAGGGTATGGACATCCACCAAAATAGATTGTTTAGAACAGTGTATGGACAACTATCAAAGCATAAAGGATATAGGAAATTTGTCACATGTAATTGCAGCTGCCCTTGTAGACATGTATGCAAAGTGTGGAAGCATTGACAAGGAACGTGAACTATTTGGCATGATGCCCCAAAGAAATGTCACCTCATTGAATGTAATGATTGAAAGATATGAACAAAATGGATTTTTTGATAAGGCTTTAGAAACTTTCAATCAAATGTGATTGGCAGGTGTAAAGCTTGAAATTCCACAACCTTAGCCAGTATCCTCCTTGCCTATGAAAAAAAGGACATCCATCAAAGGATAAAACATATGGGAATTTTGTTAGATATTGTAGTTGCAACTACCCTCAGAGACATGTATGCACAGTGTGGAAGCATAGCCAAGGCAAGTGAACTATTTAGCATGATGCCTCAAAGAAATGTCGCCTCATGGAATGCAATGATTGCAAGATATAAACATTTAATGGATTTTTTGATAAGCCTTTAGAAAGTTTCAAGAAAATGTAATTGGCGAGTGTAAAGGCAAATTCCAAAAACCTTAGAAGTCGTATCTTTGGAACACGGTATAGACATCCATCAAAGCATAAAGGATATAGGAATTTTGTCAAATGTTGTAGTTGTAAGTACCCTGCAAGACATGTATGCAAAGTGTGGAAGCATATACAATGAACGTGAATTGTTTGACACGATGCCTCAAAGAAATGTTGTCTCATAGAATGCAATGATTTCAAGATATGCACGAAATGGATTTTTCATAAGGATTTAAAAACTCTCAAGCAAATGCACAAAAGTAAATTTCAACCAAACGCAAATTTTGGAATGTCTAAAACCAAATTGCACAACCTTATCCAACTTCCTCCTTGCCTATGCCAGAATGGGATCTGGGGAACATGGTGTGGACAACCACAAAGCATAAATCATATAGAAATTTTGTCACATGTATTGTATTTGCAACTGCCCTTGTAGACATGTATGCAAAGTGTGGAAGCATAGACAAGGCACGTGAATTGTTTGAAATGATGCCTCAAAGAAATGTACAGTCCCACAGAATGCAATGATTGCAAGATATGCACAAAATAGATTATTTGAAAAAAATTTATAAACTTTCAAGCAAATGCAATTGGCACGTGTAAAACCAAATTCCTGTAACAATAATTGATCATCATATTAAATATTTAATATAAACTGTCATATACATAATGTCATGAACATAACATCTATTTTACATACAAAGCCATAAAGGCATGTTCAAACAAAATCATACAGGCATATATGCAAAAATATACATTGATAACATACAAAAGTATGTATAAAAATCCATCCAGGCATACAAAAAATGTCCCAAAAACTAGTTTCCTATGGGCTTTTATGAAATAATCAGCGACCCTTGCTTGATCGTGAAGATGGAGAGCCAATCCATAACTTATCCTCTCTCTGTCTTCGAATAGACCTCTTCGACAGAAGTTCATGCAACCCCACCTGTTAATACAATCAAACAATATGCACATTACTATAGAAAATGTACATGAAATATATAACATCACATATGTAATCGATCAGTTACCACCATCTGATGATCACTGTCCATCATCTTGTCTCTAGCTTATTTGTCCATAGTTGGATGAGCTAGAGTTGTGACCTCCTGTGAGAAGCATCAAGAAGCAAAATTGACTAAACATAAATATCATTTATGTACATCAAATGACATGAGATAAAACAAGAAATACAAAATTATGACATTTTCATGTTATTTGCTCATACCTTGGTCAAAGGATTTGAAGACATCGTGGCTGTAGTAATGCCTATCTGCGCTAACTCATGAAGATGAGGAGTCTCCACATTCAGCATATGAAAATCAAGTTTAAGATTATTCGACCAAAATAAATACATAACATTATTTTAAAAATGCATAATGGTTAGAAATAGTTAAATTTACCTCCATAAAAGTGGTGGATTTGTGTCCAGGGGACCAAGGAAATTGTGGAGGTATTGGTGACTATTGAAATCATCAAATTGTCACAAAATAATATTACCATTGACATATCTACAATAATTACGATCATGTGATAAATTACATAACTGTTGACTTGACCTCCTCTCATAACTTGCCAATGGATGGCTAACGAAGGTAGGATGAAGATTCTGACCCTAGAATTTCATTGCGCAGACAATTACATACATTTGACATATAATATAGATAATCATATAAAATAAATTACAAATTACAAATAACAATATATTAAATCAAGATGAAACTTGTGACAAATTACCTGAGAGTCAATACCTAATGTACGTTGTAAGAGATTGTCACTGATAACAAGATCATCCAATATGGATGCCTCCATCAATGGATCTTACCCCTGCGTTGCAACATCCTACCGAGTCCTATCATGCGTCCTGCGTCCCATAATCACACAAGTTCCCACATTAACTGCACAAATGTGGGGACGCATGACTCCTACTGCTCTCACCCTCATCGGCCTGGGTAAGATCATCGGCATGTTGTGATAGAGTTTAGGTGAGAGTAGTCAATGAATGTAAGGTCTCCACCTCAACATTCTCATTCAAAGTCGAAGGGAGTGACCTACATTTTGGCCTCACCAGGGGTACAAGCACATGGTTTTCATCTCACTGAGCCTAGGCTCTATCTTGGGTAGAGCCACCACCTCTACCCTGGAACTCACGAATGTCAAAATAATTGGGAATCATCTTGAGGACGAACTCACAATGGAGTTTCCTCAAGAAATATTGTGGTACCTCATCATTGTCACATGGGCACTTATCAAAGACCATGTACCATCTATACCAAAAGTTTTGGGATATTTCTTCATTCCTACACCAATGAATAGGAAACTATTTGCAATTTTCTTCTAATCTTTGGCTAATTTTGGGATTAATAAAGTGTGCACATAATTGATATTTTGTAATTTTTTCATTTTTCACTTGTTCATATGACAACTTGTCAGCATAGTATTGCCGACACCTCTCCCTATAGTCTTGGAATTCAATGATTTGTTTTGTCACTGAATCGATGTAGGAAACAATATCCTCTAGTGACTTTGCAAGTGCCCTCCTACTATCGGTGCTTGCACTTGGATTGTTTAGTGTTTGAATAAGGGTTTGAAGTTGTTTCTTGTTTTCTTCTATTATCTATAGGTAGTTTTCTTGAGTATCCCTTCCATTGTGAGGAAGTGAAGGTGGGTTTTGAGGGTTTGGAGGGTTTTGGGGGTTGTTTTCACCCTCATCAGCTAGATTTGGGTTTTCTCTTGCCTTAATAATTGTAAATGCAATATAAAAACTAATTAAACATTACAAAATTCAAAAATTCTTCTCAAACTAACAAAAATTGATCAAACCCTACCTTCTTCTGCTGCTAGACCCTCCAAATTTGTTGCACGACATCTTTGTTAGTGAGGTGGCATCGTGAAAATGATGTTTTCTCTATTGCACGTGCTTGCAGAGGCTTTCCTTGAATGCACTCATGGTTTCCTCTCAGTCTTTTTGTAGACAAACTCCTTTGGTTGTGGTGAAATGGAAGAATAAAATTTTTTTGCACTTTTATGTCACAAAAAAACATGAGCACATTATAACACGCTCGCATTTTTTCTTGTTTTGGACCAAAAAGTCCCATGGTCATGACTTTTTAGTCCCCCGTCTTTGTACATACACCCAGTTTGTTGTTTTAATTTTTAGATAGTTGATTATAGTTCAAGAGCATGGTATGTTACCACATACTGTAACACTTGAGGGAGGATAGACCAACATTTGAGTAAGGCTAAATGTCAAAACAAATACTAGAATATCAGCTGAGGGAAAAATGGGTATAGAAGCCAAGGAGAAATGGCTTAACATTATATGAGTCTTGCTTACAATGAGACTTCTACCCATTAAAATAGAACTGTCAATAATAACATTAGTTTCATATACCCATTCTATGTTGTTCTTAGTAAAGGGTATTTAAAGATAAATTGCTACAACTGTGATTTGTTTATTGTAGTCATGGAGGCATAAAGGTGCAATAAAAAAATATATATTTATTTTTTTGGGTTCTGCCTTATTTCATCAGTTGTGGCAAAGAAGGAACTTGGGATGCTCTTTGCTTGCTAGCTTTTATGATAACTATTGCCAATTGTGAATGTTTGATCTGCTCATCATTTTGTCATTAGACAGCAGTACATTATTTTCTGATAAGGGAGGGAGGTACAAATTAAACTAGATAGCCTTAGGCTTCCTGTCTTATGCTAGTAGATGCAACCCCCAAACAATGTTTGTAATCTTTTTTCTATTTGGTACTGATATAGGCGTTACACAATTTCTTGGACATGCCCACAAAATGACTCAGAAAACTAACAGTATCTAGATAAGACCCAAATGCAGTCATGAAATATATAGAACACAAATAATGCAAATATATAAGTTGTATCAACAAGAAGGAAAGGAATAAAAAAACATTTATTAATCATAAAGGTAGAAACCTCTTTTCTCATCTCATGAGCTACAATTGACTAATAATCTGTCTACTTGTCTCATTTGCTATGTTTATAAAATAACATATAATAAAGTCTATGTCACCAGAGAAATGCATTTCTATTTTAATGTCTTTAAATTGATCCAACCCAAATAAAAAACACAGGAATAAAATTTATTACATAAAATCCATAGAACTTCATTTTGAGTATAGTTCTTGCACTTATTGACTACACAGATGTCTTTCTCTCTTTGCATTTTTTTTCTTTATTTCCCAATACTTCATGAAAATAGGGTACACATGATACATACATGACAACAAAATTCCCTCAGTAGTCCCATATAGTAACAATTTCCCTTTAGCTCCCCTCTTGGTGCTATGATAGTCCAAAACCTGCAAAAAAATTGTATCTCTAGCCAGTGGTACTCACCTCCCAGCCTAGGGCAATAGATGCCCACCCCCGAGCTAGGGGAAAACACAGGGAGACCCAAGTAAGACTACACAACCATTTACTTGACCCACAGAAGACACACTTACAACTTTCACAAGACAGCTAAGTACATAACATCTCAGCATACACTGGTTGTTTACACACAGTCCACAAGAAGACTTCTATAGAACTTTCATAAGGGGAATAGAAGAGACATAAGCCTATAGGAAGACCTGATCATTATTATTATAGAAATTTACTTCACATGTGTACTCATACCCTTCTTATACATCTGTAGGGCACTCTTACCCAATTATTTCATATAACTTTTCTATGGGGTACTCATACCCAATCAATTTCTAGAATACATTTCATTGGGTACTCATACCCAAACTTTCTCAGTATTATCCACAAGGTACTCTTACCAGGTTAAAAAAAATTTACATAAAACATTTGGGGTACTCTTACCGACCACAGTCTCCTACAGGTACCTCACTTCTCCACCCCCACACATAATTGTTACTATAGAAACAACACACTTTTTTTACATTCATACACACAATAATTACACATAAAATTAACAGCACATGGGTAGACAACAAAACTAATCATAACATAGCTCTAACTTTCTACAATTTAGTTATTTTGTTTGTATGCATTTGTTGTTTTGAACTTAGCAATTTTACTTTAATATTATTTTCTTTTTTTGTTTCTTTATAGTAAAATGAGTAGGCACAAAATCTACTCTAATTTTCCAAGCAATTACACAGTAGACAGGTAAAATTCCTACCTAGAGTACTCACATGGATTGGTGGGCTGGTTTAGATCCACAAAAAACTCCCTCTCCTCCTCCATCTTTTTTTTTCCCAGTCCTTCTCTCTAGTTTCTCTATGTTCTCCTTTTTTTTGTTTTTCTGTCCCCAAAATTTACAACCGAGCCTAGTGAAAAAAAAAGTACTTCTTTTCCTTCCACCTATACCTCTCTTGAGACTACATGTGTCTCAAGATGTAGACAATAGGTGTCTTCACCTTGTTGTTCCACATAACCTCCTGAGACAGCAAGTGTCTCATGAAGTGGATAGCAGGTGTCTCCACCATGTTGCTCCACTAAATTAATTCCAACTCTCCACATGGCCCTTTCTAAAATAGAGCTTATTTTATTAATTTTCTTATTCAATTCATGTCATAAAATAAATTACCCCAAAAAGTGCTCAAAAGAAATATTTTTTTAAAGTTTATTATGTTTTCCAAGGGGGTCCCACCTAGACTTAATAGACTTAGGCTTAATTGTTTTTTTAAGAAATTATCAATTTATCCATTAATAATAAGGTTAGACAATTTATTTACTCCCACTTTACAAGTCTACCACATTATAAAAACTGACACTTCATGACTCACATTGACAACACATGATTCACATTTACAACACTACCTTGTGCATAATGATGTCATGATTACATAAACCCAACACACTTGACACAGATGCAACACCACATCTAATGACCATACAATGGACCTAAGCCTCTCCAAATAGGCTAGATTGGCTTACTGGGGAACCATAATGGGTCTCCAAGTGTTTTCCATATATCCACTGGTTCAACTCCTACACACTTATTTTCAATGTCAGTACAATAAAATAGCCGAAGCAATAATGTAACAACAACTAATTACAACATTAATAAATCATTTAGTCTTCATGCAACTTAAAAGAAATACTACATTCACAAGATAATCCTATACATTTTTCACTCTACATAGAAACAAAAATCTCCCTCAAATACATGAATGACCCTAATAAAGATAATCAAATATGCTAAGCAACATATATATGATAATGCTACATATCATTTAAGCCACCCATAAATGGATGATATAATTCATTAGAATAAGGTGTGAACCACAATCCCAGGAGCATCATATAGATCAAATAAAAATGTATGTGTATAACAAAATATGAGTCTACGCTAAAACCACATTGTTAGATTCAGGACAGATAACTGAGAGGGGGGGTAAATCAATTGTCCAAAACTTTCTTCCAATTAAACACTTAAATTCACTTTGTAATTCATCAGCATAATATTAAATCAATCATGGAAACATAATGCATTAAATCAAGAGCAGAAACACATCAACACATAAGACACCAATATTTTGACGTGGAAAACCTGGTTAAGGGAAAAACCACGGGGTGATTAACCCAAGATTGTATTCTCTATTAGAAGAATAGAAAGAACACAATGGCACATTCTAATTAGGGCTCACTACCTAAGCACACTGCTCATAAGAGGCCCACTGCCTACAAGAGACACACTGTCTACAAAATAATAAGTATCACATACTTGAACTAGAGAATAGCATCTTCACCATGCTTGAATCAGTTCCATTTAAGCCCAATACTTCTGCTCTGCCTTTCACTCCTCTACTCTTTACCACACTCTCATCCCCACAAAGATGCACTTTGGAATGACTTTACAATTCCTTATTTATACAAGACATCGACTTAGGAATGATCATCTAAGTCGGCAAATATTACAGAGCAAATACATAAATACAACATGACTAATTACAAAAAACTTCACATGGATCAACACACTATCGGCCACTCAGATCTGAGACTTCAATCTTCTTCTAGGAACACACCAATCTTCACATTACATCTTCAAGATCATCCACAGGATGTGTAACTCATCCGGTCAGCCAGAGTTCGGAAGAACACCATTTTTTGGAAGTTATTCTTCAGTTGCGGGCCCAAACTCTAATTTGGACTACCAACATGAACTGGACATGATCCAAAGACCTCCACAAGCTTTCTTGAATCACCAAGAACATCCACACTACATCTGCTTACTGAAATCCTTATCTCCTTCATCTGGAACAGTCTGTCCTCACTGTTATAATGGAATAGATGTTTGCGGACCTCCAGACCATGAACTAATTGAGTTGTCAATTCACATTGACTTCCAAAGAATTCCCTCAAATCCACATAATAGGATATTTCATTTCCAGATCTCACCGGACCTTTCTGTATCACTATGTCACCTTTGAACACCTGTCGGAACCAGTTTTACTTGAGCGGCCACAACTTCTTTAGATCTTCATGCAGACCTCTGAAATCTTTATTGGATCACCTTAAGACACATATCTACAAACCCTTTGATGTGCATCCTCTGATCTTCATCTTAGCTAGGATCTTTAGCTCGCTGTCTTCACTGTTCTTCTCTGTTCCTGATTAGGACTAATTTTCTCAATATCCTCAGCACACAACTCATCCAATCCTTAGCATCAGTGCAACAGGAGTATGTTGACATCAATGACAATACTGGTTAGGGCCATACTTGCAACAATCTCCCCCTTTGTCATTGATGGCAACATATGATGTGAAAAACTATTTTGATCATCAAGAGAAGAACTTCTCCTCACTGTCACAACTTCTCTTATCAACAACAACCATTCACATGTCTTCTCTTCCTTTACTGCTCCCCCTTTGATCAGCAACCATTTGTTTTTCACGTCTTCTCTCCCCCTTTGACATCAATGGCAAAGGGCACATACTTGCAACTCCAACACTTCAGAATCAGACCAGCTGCTCCCCCTGAGTAGCAGCTCCCCATCATCAATCTGGATCACAAGATATGATTGTGATATCCACCGGACTGATGCACATCAATGAACCTTAGTTCATCACTAGAGGGGTAATAACCCTTAACTTCTCCCTAAGATACTCAAAAGAGTCCTTAGGTAGAGGTTTGGTAAAGATATCTGTAATTTGATCCTTAGAAGGCACAAACTCCAATATGACTTCATTCTTGTTCACTTGCTCTCTCAAAAAGTGAAACTTGATGGATATATGTTTGGTCTTTGAATATAACACCGGATTCTTAGATATATTTATTGCACTTGAATTATCACAGAAGATTGTGATAGGCTCCTCATACTCTACTCTCATGTCTCTCAACATTTGCTTCATCCACAAAACTTGAGTGCAACTACCTACTGTTGCAATATATTCTACTTTTGCAGTGGACAAAGATATTTCCTCTTATTTCTTACTTAGCCAAGAAACCAATATATTTCCCAAAAAGAATGCTCCGCCACTGGCACTCTTCCGATCATCCACATCTCCTGCCCAATCCGCATCTATATATGCATGAAGAGAGAAATTATGATCTCTAGGATACCACAAACCATACTCAACTGTTCCTTTTAGATACCTAAAAACCCTCTTGATTGCCATGACATGAGATTCTCTAGGATCAGCTTGAAATCTAGAAACAAGACCAACAGCATTCATAATATCAGGTCTAGTTTGAGTGAGATACAAAAATCCTCCAATCATTGACCTGTACTTTTTTTGATCAGCCTTAGGAGAGTCATTATCTTTGCTCAATTTACATCCAGTTGCCATGGGAGTATACATTGGTTTTGATTCTTCCATCCCAAATTTCTTTAACAATTCTTTCACATATTTGGTCTGAGAAATGAAGATTCCTTTCTTAGTTTGAATGATTTGTAGACCCAAGAAGAAATTCATTTCCCCAAGCATAGACATCTCAAATTCACTTTTCATTTGATTTGCAAAAGTTTTGCACATACTATCTCTTCCTCCAAAAATGATATCATCAACAAATACTTCAACAATCAAGATATTTTCATGATCAATTTTGAAGTACAAGTTACTGTCAGCTGTACCTTTATTGAAACCAATCTTCAAAAGATGCTTATCCAATCTTTCATACCAGGCTCTTGGGGCTTGCTTGAGTCCATACAGTGCTTTCTTCAATTTGCAGACCATATCACCATGATCAGATAATTGAAATCCATCTGGTTGCTCAATGTATACTTCTTCTTCCAAGTCACCATTCAGGAAGGCAGACTTGACATCCATCTGATATACTTTGAAATCCTTGAAGGCAGCAAAAGCAAGAAATAATCTGACTACTTCAATTCTTGCCACCAGAGCAAAAGTTTCTTCAAAATCAACTCCTTCAATTTGAGAGTAACCCTTGCAGACTAATCTAGCTTAATTTCTGATTACATCACCAACTTCATTCAGTTTGTTCCGGAAGACCCATTTGGTTCCAATCACATTCTTGTTTTTAGGTCTGGGAACAAGATCCCATGTGTGATTCTTCATAATTTGCATTAGTCCTTCCTCCATTGCCTTAGTCCAGTTTTCATCATTGCAAGCTTCATTCACTGTCTTAGGTTCAACTTTTGAAATCAGACAATACTCTTCTGAATCTTGAGCAATCCTTCTTCTTGTTTGTACACCTTTGCTTTTATCACCTATAATCTAATCTTCAGAGTGATTCAGTCTTACATACCTAGGAACTTTGGGAGTTTCTTGCACTTCTAATTCTTGAGCAAGTTCATTCAAACTTATCTCTTCTTCCTGATTCACTGGATCAGTTTGAATCTGAATTTTAGAGGAAGCTTGGACTTCTTGAACAAAAACATCATTTTGATCATCTTCATCATATTCATAAAACCTTGAGGGTTTTTCAATTCCTTTATCAACCTTCACATTTATACTTTCCACAATCTTCCTTAATCTCTTGTTATGACACCGATATGCTTTGCTTTGAGTAGAATAATCTAAGAATATTCTTTCATCACTTCTAGCAACAAATTTTCCTAGATCTTCATCTCTTTTAATGTAACATTTTCTACCAAAGACTCTGAAATACCTCATAGTAGGACTGATGCTAAAACAAAGTTCATAAGGGGTCTTACCGATATTGCTTCTGATTTGTACTTGATTGAGAGTATAGACTGCAGTGCTGATAGCTTCTCTCCAATAGATCTGAGGAACATTTGCTTCCATCATCATAGTCCTAGATGCTTCCTGGATGGTCTGGTTCTTTCTCTCCACTACTCCATTTTGCTGTGGAGTCCTAGGAGCTGACAATTGTCTCTTTATTCCATGTTTCTCACAGAATTCTATGAACTCACCGGATGTGAATTCTCCACCTCTATCAGACCTTAGACATTTTAATTTTAATCCGGTTTCATTCTCTACCATTGCCTTGAATATTTTGAATTTCTCAAGAGCTTATGATTTCTCTTTCAAAAAAGTAACCCACATCATCTGGGAATGGTCATCAATTAATAACATGAAGTATCTATCACCTTGTACACTCCTGATTCTTACCGGACCACATAGATCAATATGAACTAAGTCCAATAATCTGGTAGAAGATTGTTCCTTGCTTCTGAATGAGATTCTTCTTTGTTTCCCCAACTGATAGTCTTTGCACAAACTATTTGTAGGTTTCACTAGTTTTGGAAGATCTCTTATAGCCTGAGTGTTGCTTATCTTGATGATATTATCAAAATTCACATGACACATCCTCTTATGCCATAACCAACTCTGATCAATTTACACAAATAGACAACTTTTACCAGTACCAACTAAATGGAAGATATTACCTTTTGTTTGAGTACTGGATGCAATCTCTGTTCCAGAACTTTCAAAGATCTTGCATTTCACATTCTTGAATCAAAGATCATAACCTTTTTCCACCAACTGTCCAACATTAAGAAGATTGTGCTTCAATCCTTCAACATACAATACATTACCAGTTTTGTTCTTTCCATCAAAAGAAATAGTTCCTCTACCTCTGATTCTACCAGCAGAATTATCACCAAACTTTACCACTCCTTCATACCTTTCCAAATCTATGAACTTTTTTTGTCACCTATCATATGGTGAGAGCATCCACTGTCAATGACCCAATCATCTATTTCTTTAACTTGGACAGCTAGAGCTCTTTCTACAACTTTATGATTGATAGATTCAAAGGGCATTGGATCTTCTTCCTTGATGGAAATAAACACCCAATCACTTCCAGATTTGTTTCATGTCTCTGATTCATCATCTGTTACTCCTTCATTATCATCCTCTTCATGAACATAGTAACAATTCTTTTGGAACCTTGATCTGTTAGGATTTGGCCTTAAAAATCTTTCTAGACACCTTGAGAAAAAATGACCAATCTTATTACAGTTAAAACACTTAAAAGGCAATTTCCCTTCATACTTACTGAATCCTCTTAGCAGTCTTTTTGCAATAAGGGCTTCAAGTTGAGCAGTTTCTGCTTCTTCTTCCAGGTCTTTTCTTGCTCTTTCATACCATGATAGTTTCCTTGAAGAGTTCTCTCTCGGATCAAACCTTTGTTTACCTTTTGTAGATGCACTGGCTTTGAATGCATATTTAGTTTTTGGGGGGCATCTCCAAACTCGGTCAATTCAAATGCAACCAATTTACCAACCAATTGGTCTCTTGTGACACCTGAATGGGCTCTGAATTCTTCAATGGCAGAAACCTTGTATTTATAAGAAGCAGGAAGGGATCTGAGAACTTTGCCAACAATCTCATCTTCATCGAAGACTCCACCAGCACATCTAATGCCACAAACAAGGTCATTTACTCTTGGCATAAAAGTAGTGATATTTTCATCTTCTCTCATCTTTAGATTTTTGAATTTTCCTTTCAGACTCTGTAGCCTTGCACATTTAACATACTTGTCTCCTTCATGCAGAAGTTCCAATTTTTCCCAAATCTCAAAAACAGTTTGTAGGTCAACAACATTAGTCAGCTCTGAATCAGACAACGCACTTAGAAGAGCTTCTTTAGTCTGTAGATTGTTTTCAGCATCTATGATTTCATTTGCAGTTTTTAGGCCATTCTGTGGAGGAGTATACTTTGTTGAAGCCATGGTCCAGTACTACATTCCCATACATTGCAAGTGACATTGCATGCGACTTTTCTAAATATTAAAATTGGTTCCATCAAACTTCAAACTATCCTTCTTGTAGGACGATATCCTGGATCTGCTCAAGCGGTTAAGCTCTTTTAGAGGAACTTAGCTCTGATACCAATTGTTAGATTCAGGACAGACAATTGAGAGGGGGGGTGAATCAATTGTCCAAAACTTTCTTCCAATTAAACACTTAAATTCACTTTGTAATTCAATAGCATAATATTAAATCAAGAGTAGAAACACATCAACACATAAGACACCAAGATTTTGACGTGGAAAACCCGGTTAAGAGAAAAACCACGGGGTGATTAACCCAAGATTGTATTCTCTGTTAGAAGAATAGAAAGAACACAATGGCACATGGCAATTAGGGCTCATTGTTTGAACACACTGCTCACAAGAGGCCCACTGCCTACAAGAGACACATTGTCTACAAAACAATAAGTATCACATACGTGAACTGGAGAATAGCATCTTCACCATGCTTGAATTAAGCCCAATATTTCTGCTCTGCCTTTCACTCCTCTTCTCTTTACCACACTCTCATCCCCACAAAGATGCACTTTAGAATGACTTTACAATTCCTTATTTATATAAGACATCGACTTAGGAATGATCATCTAAGTCAGCAAATATTACAGAGCAAATACATAAATACAACATGACTAATTACAAAAGACTTCACGCGAATCAACACACCATCGGCCACACAGATCTGAGACTTCAATCTTCTTCTAGGAACACACCAATCTTCACATTACATCTTCAAGATCATCCGCAGGATGTGTAACTCATCTGGTTGGCTAGAGTTAGGAAGAACACCATTTTCTGGAAGTTATTCTTCAGTTGCGGGCCCAAACTCTAATGCGGACTACCAACATGAACTGGACACGATCCAAAGACTTCCACAAGCTTTCCTGAATCACCAAGAACATCCACACTAGATCTGCTTACTGAAATCCTTATCTCCTTCATCCGGAACAGTCTGTCCTCACTGTTATAATGGAATAGATGCTTGCAGACCTCCAGACCATGAACCAATTGAGTTGTCAATTCACATTGACTTCCTAAGAATTCCCTCAAATCTACATAATAGGATATTGCATTTCTGAATCTCACCGAACCTTTCTGTATCAATCTATCACCTCTGAACACCTAGGTCAGTGCAAGAAGTTGGGTCCACTTTTGGCCAAAAAGTGAAGTGTTTTCCTTGATTTTTAGAATTTGTCACATTTGATCTTAAAATTTGAAGCACTTAGAGATGGAATCTTTACAAAAGTCACTAAATATAAAATGTAGTACTCGGAGTCTAGTTTCCAAATATGTAATTTTTTTCAATACCCAGATGATACAAATTGATTTTCAATAGGCATTTCTAAAAACCACTATTTAAAAGTCACTTTTTTTAACCATACCATGCACGTGTACGGCCAACATAATTTGACCTAAATAAAATTATTTTTTAAAATCCTTTTGGGAAAAGATGTGTAGTACAGTGAAGTTTGATGAGGATATTTTTTTATTATTTTTTTCCAAATATTTTTTTTAATTAATTATTTATTAAGCCTAATTGCTACTTTTGAAAACCCCTCATGTACGGCCAACATAATTTGAGCAAAAAAAATCATAAAATTAATTTTTTTTTTATTATGTAGAGAATGATGTGTAGATTGATGACATATAATTTTTTTTAAAAAAAATTTAAAACTCAAAAGTTATTAAAAAAATACAAACACCTGTCATTTCAAGTTTTTGGACTAGTTTGCTCATAAATTAAATAATAAATAGAAGAACATATCCAATAACCAAAAAAATTACATATTTGAAAACTAGATAATGTCATCTATAATGGGTTTTCATTTCGTAAAAAAAATTCAGACAAAAAGGTCCTCAGCCATATAGGTAAACTTAGTGTTTTTTCTTGTTTTGTACTTAGAAAAAAACTTATAGGTCCAAGGCTCAAGGTCAGCCAACCATGCCTATCCCGAGCCTAAAACCCAAGCAAAGGAAAGGGAAAAGGCGGGTGGAGATTTCCAATTTCAAATAACAGGTACCCGTTAAAAAACGGGTACCCGTTAGAAAACGGGTACGCGTTATATAACGGGTACCCATTTCTATTATATCTGTTATTTTCCATATTAGGGGAAAATGTACTATTACTATATCCCTGCAACTTGCAACTTTGATCAGTACGGCGCGACAACGATAATTTCTGTATTTTTTTACTTACAAGTGTTTTGTGGAATCTCTTGACAGGTCATATTCTATTCAAATTTTGAAAGGAGTCAATCATATGAACAGTTCTGAAGTGAAAACAAGTACATGAGCTATTTTCAAGAGGAATAAAGAAAGAAGGTTTTTATTTTTACATCTACAGGTTTTACTTCAAAATCTATGGAACAAAGGAACTACATCTAATTCTACTTCAAAATTTAAAATAAAAAAACAAAGGAGGGTAATCATGGGATCAAATCAACGTCAAAGAAAAAAACAAATGAGGGTAATGACACCTCAAGAAATTGAAGAAAATAAAGAGAAGGAAGCAAAAAGGCAAAGAGATAGAAGAGCAAGGATTCAAGAGATGAAGAATATTGAAGCATCTAGTTCCATGAGTACTGAAAAGAAATACATTCAAGAGACTATAAATGATGGGATGAATGTAGATGATGCAAATGTGGAAATGATGAATGTGGAAGAAAATATGTCTATAGAAACAAATGCACGTATATCTTCAAACCCAACTTTTGAAGATATGGAAAATGTGACTATACAAACAAATCCAGGTATGTCTTCAGAGCCAGCTTTCAATGATATGGAAAACACGACTATAGAAACAAATCTAGGTGTGTCTTTGGAGCCAACTTTCAATGATATAGAAAACACGACTATAGAAACAAATCCAGTTGTGTCTTCGGATCTAACTTTCAATGATATGGAAAACATGACTATAGAAACAAATCCAGGTATGTCTTCAAACCCACCTATTGATGATATGAATGAGAATGATATCCCTTTTAGGAGTGAAAATGAAAATGTTTTATTTGAGATTGAAAGAAATGTCTTAGATAATCTTCCTAGTAAGATTTCTTGGAGGCAAATGAGAACTCATGCAAATAGATTATATAAAGATTTTTTTTAAGAAAAAGTCTTGGATTTCAATGTCAACTTATGATGCAATTGATGAAGATGTGGAAATTGCGAAAAGTAATGAAAAAGTTAGGCATCTTTGTAAAACCTAAAAAAAAAGATGAATCAATCAAATAAGTTTTAACTGGTGTTGCTAATGCTATTGATTCTATTGGTAAAAAGAGTCGATCTAAAGATAGCAATGCAGCATGAAGAGCTATAACAATTGTTTTAGTCAATAAATCATCTTCTAATAAAAGAATGATAAGTAAGACAAGTGAAATTCTAAAGATAAATCTTAAAACTTTGAGAAGAGTAGCAAAGAGAAGAGAATCTATTGAAAATGATCCAATTAACCAATGTTGGAGTTTTAGTGGTAGACTCCCAAGGTATGACATGAAATTAAATAGTGAAATCCAATCTTTAATTAAAAAATATTGGCATTATAATACAAGGGTATCATCTAATGTTAGAGATGTTTTAAAATTACGAGTGGGGTCTAAAATTCGTGATCCTCATCCAAAACATCTATTAGACATGACTCAAATTGAATTATATAAAAAAATGTTAGATGGTTTAGTGTTAGAACCATTTAATATTACCATAAGCCAAAGATCTTTTGAGAAATGTAAACCTTGGTATGTGAAAATTAATAAAGAGCGAATCTCTTGTTGTTGTAAAACTCATGTGCAATTTCATTATTATTATGATATTTTTTGATATATACGTTCTACATTGCATACTAACAAAAGTATTCAGGAATGTGGTATTAATATACCACCTCAAACAATTAAGGAGTTTGTAGCAGGTTTATTTTGTGAAACATCTACTGGATACTTATTTTATTCAAAAACATGTATTTCTGGACAATGCAATAGATGTGGCAACTTTTCATTGTTAGGAGAATGTATGCATGAAAATATTTTACATGAATCTGGACAACAATTAGTGGATGTGAAAAGATTCAAAAATGTTGAATATTGTTTAAAAGATAGAAAAATTGGAAAGCGTTGTGAGTTAGTCACTGAAAAAAATTGTGTGCATGCATTCATCAAAGATTTTAAGGATAATATTGTATCCAAATATGTCAAACACTCCCAATATGCTCGGTGGCTTGATGGACAATTCCGTTCGTGTAAAAATACCTTTCCAATTGGAACTATCCTATCAGTGGTTGACTTTGCAGAAAACTATACTCTTGCTCCACAAGAGGAAATTCAATCTCAGTATTATAATTTAGTGCAAGTGGCCATATTTGTTCATATCATATACAGACATGCAGATGATAGTACAGAAGATAATAGAAAAATTTTGAGGGAGTATCATTTCTATTTGAGTGATAACCAGTTACACTCTTGAGAGTTTGTGCAATATTGTTTCACAAAATCTTATGAAAGTTTAAAAGAAAGAGGAATCTAGATGGAACAACATTTCATATGGTCAGATAATTGTACAGGGCAATTCAAAAATGTAAGAATGTTTTATTGGCTATGTAGGGCTCACAAAGAAATCAATATCTAACATATGTGAAGCTTTTTTGAAGCTAGACATGGTAAAGGAGAACATGATGGCGCTGGAGCATGTGTGAAAAGAGCTCTTGCTAGAGAGCAACTAAAATTTAAGGATGCAACCAAATTTAGAGATGCACGTACAATTGTGGATTGGTGTAATGAAAAATTATCTACAGGATCAAGTCAGAACTCTACAATTCGACTATTCTTTTGGTTAGTTGAAGAAGAGGATATTCCTACTCGACTTGATTGTGAGACAATAACTAGATAAATAAAATGGCATTCATTTAAGAGTTCAAATGCAAGCACATGGACTATATGGACTAGGGAGCTTGCATGTTTTTGTCAATTTTGTATTACAGGGGATTGGGGAGCATGTGAAAATATAGAATGGGTTGAAGAATGGAAACAAAGATCCTTGACACCTACAAAAACACAAGATCAACTTGAAACAACAATTGAAGATGATAATCAAATGTTTGCATCAGATGACTATGATCATGTTTCAGACCTTGTACAAGAAGGTACTTTTATTTTCATTATTTTTTATTGTCATTTTTTTGTACATCTATATATAATTAATTATATATGTATGCATGCACAAATTTATGTGATTTACATACATGTCACACTTTATTGAATTACATAATTTTTTTGTAGGACATGTGTATGTTGTTGTTGCACCTGAAGGCAATGAAGAGGAAACCGAGTATTGGTTGGCTCGATGTGTTGAGACAAAACAAAAGTTGTTACATCCTAGAGTAGATGATGATAACATGGAGTATCCAACAGGTTCTGTGGTTGTTGTTGGCACTTGGCTACGAAAATATCTAATAAGAAGGAATGGTTTACCTGCATTTGAAGATTATGAAACACATAAGAAGATCATACACTATTCACATTTGATTGTGGCAACAAATATAAAACTAGTCAGATATCAAGGCAAACCTTATAATAAATAGTTATGGACACTTTCAATGGAAGAAAATGAGTCAATTATAGATGCATTACAAAAAAATGAGGATGCAGATGGTACAATGGAATAAATTTCCACATATGTAAACCATACTCTTACATCCCCTAAATCCATCCTCTTAAATGTATCCTATAATGTTATCTAGTTACATGTAATGCATCAATGTTTTATCTTTTTGGTATATAAAGTCTTTCATTCTCATTTCAGCTTCTATATTATTCCCCTTGTGCATGCACAAATTTATGTGATGATCATACTTTTTGCAGGTGTACCCTAGACAAGTAGTCAAATTTGCATGATTGTCAATAGAAGTTTTCACCATACAAGTATGTGAGGTCATTTTTGTAGTCTTCAACTAAAAGTGAACGCAAATTAGGTAATTGTATATACTTACATTATGGCTTTCACATTCAAGTATGTTATTCCCCTTGTCTTAAATTTTGTATCGACCCATGTAAATATATAGTTAATTTACTTGTACATTTGAACATTATTTTTTGTAGGTGTACCCTAGACAAGTGGTCAAATTTGCATGATTGTCAATAGAAGTTTTCACCATTCAAGTATGTGAGGTCATTTTTGTAGTCTTCAACTAAAAGTGAACACAAATTAGGTAATTGTATATACTTACATTATGGCTTTCACATTCAAGTATGTTATTCCCCTTGTCTTAAATTTTGTATCGACCCATGTAAATATATAGTTAATTTACTTGTACATTTGAACATTGCTTTTTACAGGTGTACCCTAGACAAGTGGTCAAATTTGCATGATTTTCAATAGAAGTTTTCACCATCCAAGTATGTGAGGTCATTTTTGTAGTCTTCAACTAAAAGTGAACGCAAATTAGGTAATTGTATATACTTACATTATGGCTTTCACATTCAAGTATGTTATTCCCCTTGTCTTAAATTTTGTATCGACCCATGTAAATATATAGTTAATTTACTTGTACATTTGAACATTAGTTTTTGCAGGTGTACCCTAGACAAGTGGTCAAATTTGCATGATTGTCAATAGAAGTTTTCACCATACAAGTATGTGAGGTCATTTTTGTAGTCTTCAACTAAAAGTGAATGCAAATTAGGTAATTACATATATATATACTCATATATTTCTCATCCATCCTCCTAACTCCCCTTAAGCCATCCACTTACATCCCCTTAAGCCATCAAGTTTTATCTTATACTTTGTAAATTGACTCATGTACATCTCTCCAAGTAAGCTATCCTCTTTTGTATCCCCTTAAGACATCCTCTTAGCTCCCCTTGAGCCACCGTCTTACATCCTCTTTTGTGTTATTTAGTTACATTTGCATTAATATTTTGTGTTTTAGTCACTAATTAATTCATTCTCATTTACATTCATTATTTCTTACAGGTGTATCCTACAAGTAGATTTTTCCATGATTGCCACTACAAGATTTCATCATAATGTATATGGTAGATCAATTTTGTAGTCATGTCAAACTAATAATATGGACCTATAAGCTAATTACATATAGATATACTCATATGTTTAATAATGGACCTATTTTCTGTTTTGAGACTCTTTTTATGATCTATGTATTTAATTTTCACGGATTGCATATTTGAAACATGGTTTAATATCACCTATCTAGTTTATTCTAAAGAGTTAGTTTGTCTAGACAAGAATTGAATGCTAATTCTTGAATAATTTCAAATTGTGATAAATTTTTTTGTAGCTTATATTGCATGGATAAGATTTGAAAAACCTATCTAGTTGATTCTAAAGAGTTAGTTTGTCTACAAGAATTGAATGTTAATTCTTGACTAATTTCAAATTGTGATAAATTTTTTTGTAGCTTATATTGTGTGGATAAGATTTGAAAAACCTATCTAGTTGATTCTAAAGAGTTAGTTTGTCTACAAGAATTGAATGTTAATTCTTGAATAATTTCAAATTGTGATAAAAAAATTTGTAGCTTATATTGTGTGGATAAGATTTGAATTTCCTTCTAGAGTTTATTCTAAAGAGTTGAATTGTAACACCAAACCTATCCATTCCACTATGTAAATTTTAGCTTAATTTAGGTTTGTGAGGTGATGTATTAGAATTTTGAATATAAATATAAATGAAAACATTTAATAAATTTTTTGGCAGTTAATAGATTGTTCACTATTTCAAGAAGAACTATTGAACCATAATGCTTCATTTGAATCATGTTTTGAATGTTTTTTTAAGGAAGATTTTGTTTGGACACTATCAAAGTGAGTCTAACATCCTTATCATTTTATCATGATTTTGTAGGTTTATCCTAGGTAAACTACCTTGTTATAAAGTGCCCTAAATTTATCTAATAGATAATTGTAACACCAAACTTATCTAAATTAGATAATTGTAACACCAAACTTATCTATTCTAAGATAATTGTAACACCATTTACCTATCTATTCCACTATGTAAATTGACTTAATTTAGGTTTGTGAGGCAGTTAATAGATTGTTCACTATTTCAAGAAGAACTATTGAACCATAATGCATAATACATTCAAGCATATACTCGATAATATATACATGTAGATCTCTATCTAGATAAGTCCATGAAATACTATAAAATATAGGTAGGACCCATGAAATGTGTACTAAAACATCTACTCATCATCATCATATAAATAATATAAATCATAGTTCATGAAATACTGAAATATATCTAGAAGTACATGTAATAGCAAGTTCGACATATATAGTCAAAGTCCTGGCATGGCATATATCAAAAATAATGTGCACATCATACAGAACTCAGTCTATGAAATAAACATCTATATCAGGTATGATCATCACTCAAGTTCAAATCTGAAAGAGGCCTCTTTCTTCCTCATGAAATAGATGGATCTACCTCATGCTGTACACAAGAGAAAAAAAACTTGCAATCAGATTTAAAATTTTTAAAAATGACATATGAAATTAAATATTTAAATGTAGGCTTTAAAGTGTGCATTTAAATTACCGTGCAAGCATGCTCATCTACTCTCACATTTTGTTGTGTAGGTGGTATAGTTGTTTCATCTTCTTCACCAAAAGTTTGACCTGCTAATTGCTAGAATTTCAAATAAAGCAAGTTTGAAATAAGTTAGAATTTATTTAGCATATAAAGACCTAGAAATTGCACATAGAAAATTTAGTAAAGTTTAGGACCTCAAAATGTGTAGATGGCTCATGAAATTCTCCCTGACTAGCAACTTGACCAATAGTCTCACTTCTATCATCCTGCACTTACATATATATATGGGTGCATATATAAATAAATATATAAACTCAAAAAAAAAACTCAGTACAAATTTGGTACAATTTTTTAAAACACACACCAGGGAATGAGTAGGCATAACAGCTGACGATGGAGGATCAGTGGAAGAAACACCTGAGTTGTATGGTCGGTTAGGCATGGGAACTACCACATGACCCGAGCCTCGCTGCAATAGTAGTGTTTCACATACATGTATGTATATAGTTATTTATTTATTTATACACTTATTAGTTTAAAATATAATATTGATAAGTTTCTAGAAGAAAATTTAAACTAGAATTAGATACATATGGTTTTAGGGTTAAGATATATTAGTTTACCCCATAAGGTGTGCCAATCTCTACAGCTGTCAATGCAAAATTCAATGTATAAAATCGTGATGTGGCCCTAGAGCGACTTGAGATCTGTACAACAAATAGTTCACAAAATTATATATTAATTCATTAAATTATTTATATAAATTTTGATACGTTCAAATTATGCACTTGAAATATTTAATAAAATGTGGTCAATGTACCTGTGTAGGATTATCATCCGAATATAGTTGTCATGCCCACATTGTCCTTGTGGTCACAACACACATCACACGTGTCATAGCCACATCTGTCATGTGGTTATGACACGAGATATGAAAAACTTTTCTCACACTGTCCTAAAAGCCCCCTCGCATGCGTAAGCATGCTCGGCGGTGTTCTCTCAAGGTGAAAACACTACAGTTTTCGACGGGATATAAGTACAATTGCGTGCAACCAGACGCAAACAGACCAACAAGAAGGTCTCTACGACGCCGTTAACGTCATTGCAAGAGTGAGATTACCAAGGTTCCTAAATCTAAATCTCGGCAAATTCTGGCAACATAACGCCTTACGGCGTTAGTGGGAATTACTCAACACTATTTTACGCACGTGGTTCGCTGATAGATTAACAACTTCCCACGACGCCTTGTTCCGACTAAACCGACTCGTGATCTCCCTATTTAGTCAGTTTTCAGCAAGGCACGGTTGTCTGTCTCCTCTCTTGCTTCCTGAAACATACTCCTCCTACGACTTGGCATTCTCAACAAGGCGGTTTGTTTGCTCTCTCTTCCCTTTTCTCTGGGTCTTAATTTTGATTGTATTTTTATTGCACTTACCTTAACTATTTCTCTGATAATTTAGTTTATTTATATTTCGGTCTCTCTCTCTTTCGTTTTCTATGCTTTCTTTATGTTTATCCGGTCCTTTCTTCATGATTTACATCAATCAGGGTTATCACTGTATCTATTGTTGATATTAAACCTAACTTCCGGATGGTCTAGGTCACATAGGCTGGTTTACTACTTCGCTGGACTCGGTCTCCTAATCTTCTCTGATCTAGGTTTCTCCTCTACGTATGTATTAATTAAACTTGTTCCTAAACAAATTTTAGCAGGAGGATCCATCTACTTAGTTCTCTTATCCCATGTGTGAATTGCCGCGCATTTTCTCCTCTGTGTTTTCCAATGTTAGTTTTTTCTTCTTCTGACTCTCTTACAGGTTTACTTATGTGGATGTTTATTATAGTTGAGATTAAGATGGTCTCACATGAAATGTTTGTGATGGCTCCTTAAGTTTATTTCCAGTGATCTTTTAAGTAAGGTGACGTGTAATTTTCCTCTTCATTTTCCCAGTATTGAATCGCATTGATAGTGGAAAATTCTGAGAAACTCTTTTCGGAGTATTCCAGTAAATTCCTTTATGCTCTCTTTAAATTATAATTTTATTTTCTCTTAATTATAATTACTGTTGTTATTATTACTAATAATTAATATTAATACTCTTATTGTAAATCCTATATCATTGTTAATATATGTAGGAGGTTCTCCTCTTTATAAAACCCTGATCAAGGAAGCATAAATTCTTTGGTTGTTTTGTTCAACACTTAATAAAACCTAACTGTGAATATATATTTTTTGTTTTATTTTAATTTGCAAATCTCCTTGTTATGAATTATAGAGAGGGCCTCATAAAATGGTCCATGAAACCTCTTCTATGTATATATATCCCATATATATAAATATATATATGTAATATATATACATATAGAACTATATATATAATTATATCTATATTGATTTACAATTCCCTTTCAAAACATAAGGTATAAATAGAGATAATTATATCTCTCTCTATATATATAAGACATATATTATGCCAACCAAGTGGAATATCCACAAACAAAACATATATTTTTTTTTTTGTTATTTAAATGAACCAATGCATATATGTTAGGGCTAAATAGCCCTAACTTTTTTTTTATGCTTAACATTTTATGTTTTTGCTGTGACAGGGGACTGGCGGCAGGGGTCGGGCCGCACAGAGGGACGGAGGCCGCAAGAAACAGCGGCGGGCGAAGCGCTGCTGTGGAGCGGAGTTAAGAGCTCCGCGGGGTCGAAGGGGTGGAGGGATGTGGGGAGGGGCGGAGCCCCACCCACATCCCACGATGTGGGGTGTGGGTGGGGCTTCGCCCCTCCTGCCCCTCCCCACACCTCTAATAAAACAAATGGAGACTGCGGTGGGGATTACTCCCCACCGCCCACTTGGCAAGCTTTGACTGTGTTTTACACAGCGATTTCTAATTTCGCTTTTATTTCGGCGGCCATAAAATTTAATACGAGTTTATTATTATTCAATGATAATTACATATCAATTAATATATATATATATATGTGTGTATATATATATATATTTCAGTTTTCAGAATATCTCATAATTTTCTCAATCAAACAATTTATTCAGTATCTCTAATTCTGTCAAAATGATAATTAAATAACAACTGTTATATATATATATATTTATATATATATATATATATATATCTATATATCTTATTCAGTTTCTTTTAGTCAATTAAAATGATCAAGTAATAAAGATTATATATATATATATATACACTTAAGAAAATGAAGTTTTTTTTTATCAGTTTATTTCGGCAATTAATACATGTCCATTTCAACTTTTGGGACAAACAGAAGTAATTATATAATAGATTTTCTTTAAAACTTACAAAATAACTGAATCCATTACTTATGAAGAAGAAAACTTAATCATTTATAAACTATCTTTTCCATTAGAACAATGAACCATAAAACTGACCTTTTAATTAGTTTAGCAGTTCTATTCTTCTAATTACATAAACAAACTCAGATTAGATTGCAAATAAGAAATGAACTCTTCCTTTCAATAACACATTAAACACAATAAAATTGCTATTTAAAAAGGTTTACAAAGCAACATAACTTGAAAATTTAAGGTATTTGTTTACCACATTCATATTACAGAAAAGTTAACTCTTCCACTACAAATAGCAAGAGAATTTGAAACCATGGATACATACAACTAACTTCCCAGATATGAACTTCCTTCTCCCAACAATATACAACTGATAGCTTGTGACAACCAAGTAAAAGTCCATCAATAACAAGATCAGGGAGGTGATTTCCTTCACTCCCAGGGTAACAATAAATTACAACTATAACAAGAGAGGTGCTCTCTCTTCAAATCTAATGAAATGAACCTATCCTAATTCTCATGACAAAGAAGAATAAGCTGTTTCTTCATAAATATCCAACCAAAAGCTCCAAGAGAAAACCTGCGTATCAAAAACAAACAAAGAAGAAAACACCACTCATCTAGCTCTCCTCCCTTCCGTAGACCCGCAAGAGGGTCACCCCGAGCTAAGGAGACCATACTCACACCTGGGTAACTCAAGCACTCCACTTCACAACAGTAACAACAACAATCCCAAAGCACACAAACACCCGTGGGTAATTTACACAACACGGAAACTCAACTACAGTGAGTTTCATAAGGGGCAGGAGAGTGGACACACTCGACTCCAGAGTGTCACCCTTACAGATAAGTTAACCAATATAATTTCTCTTGGTCTCAAACCAAGTTTGATCACAAATTTTTAAGAAAATCTGTATTTGACTCTCAAGTCAAAGATACAGTCACAGATACATGCCCTCAAGGCTTTCAACATCCCAAAAGAAGGAAACAGGTATGCACCCGAGGAGGATCTCTCCTCCCCTACCCCAAACTTGATGAGCATTTCTCCCAAGTGGGAGAAGCTCTGTCAAACAACCCGACAACAAACCCCACAGAAAACAAATCTAAACACAAATTCACACACTTTACATACACATTCAACTATACGAAATAAAGGTAAAAATCAAACCAACCTTACAAAGCCCTCCTGGAATGAAACTGTTGCAGAGCCCACAGAGTTCTCTTCCAACCTTAGCCACCAACTCCCTCTCCCTTCTCTCTCCTGCAAGCTAACTTTTCTATTTTTGGCAAATAAGAATGAAATTCTCCCCAAAATTCAACTAACTCCCTCTCATCCCAAAATTGGAAACAAATAACCCCAAATTCTTTTCAGTTTTGAGGAATGGGGAGGTGACACTTGTCACCTCCTCACTCTCCCCCAAAACCACTATTCTGTCCTGGTGGCTTATGTCACTCACCCTTCCCAAGAGTACTCCTTATTCCTCTCCTCATGTCATTCCTCTTACACATGGGAGAAATAAAAGGAGTTAATGGGGAAAAAGACAGGTGACCCATGCCCCTTCTTCCCTCCTTCACATGGGTGTCCCCACAGCACATGGGGGAATCTCACTAATGGAGGGGGTGACTTCAAGTCAATCCTTCAATAATGGATGGGCTTGTAGTCATCTCTTACCTTGGGGATTGTAGAGGGATGGGTTGGGTGTTGGTACAACCCATCATGTCCCCTCCATACCTCCAATTTTCGCCACTTAACTTCAGGGGGAAGTTAAGATGACTAGATGGAGGTTACTCAAGGGTTACCCATGCCAAATGGGCCCCTGGACCCATGGGGTATAACCCAGGGTCAACTTTAATCCATACAAGACACCCCTGGTCAAGGTAAAGCACAAGAAAAGGCCTCATAAATTTAAATAAAATAAGGAAATTCAAATTCAATCTTTTTTTTACAACACAAATTATAAAATAATGTTACATGAGGGTAACCTAACCCACCCGACCATACAAAAGACCACATTACATCATCACATCAAACACAAAGAGATCTTGGTTCCTCGTGGAACCAGATTGGCTTAACAGGGAATAACAAATAACGAGGTGCGGAATGATCTCTGAAATCTGTGGTTCGATTAGTAATTCCTGCACACTAAATTACAAGATCAGTAACCACATAAAATCATCATAGCCGAAGCAACTTAAAAACATGCATTATCATGACATAGTTCTAATTAACATAAATGAAATCATATTACAATTTTCCATCATCACCTATTTAACTTTTCTGAAATGTAAACTTATCCAAACATCACCCAATTAGTTTTTCTGAAATCATAATAAAGTTTAATAGTTTGACAATTCCGGGAACTGCTATCCCACAAACATAAAAAAATAACTATAACAGTAATGTAAATAGTCATAACAACATAAGTAAAAAGGGTGGTCCTCACATCCTCTCCCCCTAAGACGGTACTTCCTCCTGGAAGTCGTCAAAAAGGTGAGGATAAAGGGTCTTCAGTCTCTCTGCATCTTCCCATGTCACTGTGACTTCGTCGTATAGGTCCCACTGGACTCTAACCTGGTCTAGCTCTCGACCTCGAAGGGCCAGCGTCCGACGAGCCAATATGTGAATTGGCTCCAACGCCAGCTGTCCGTCTGCCTCTACCTGAAGAGCACTCCAATCCAACACGTGAGATAAGTCAGAAATATATTAACGTAAAACTGATACATGAAATACATCGTGGATACGTGACAGGCTAGGTGGCAAGGCTAGACGATAGGCTACTAGTCCTATCCGCTCCAAAATTTTGAAAGGTCCTACAAATCGAGGTGCGAGCTTAGAGCCTTTTCTGTAATGAATTGGACTCTTGTGCGGCCGCACCCTCAAAAATACTCTTTCCCCCACAGAGAAGCTTCGGTCTGTCCTCTTAGCATCAGCATACTTTTTCTGCCTGTCCTGTGCTTCCTGAAGTCTCTGTCTAATCTGTCTGACCTGCTGTTCCATATTCTGAACTATCTCTGGACCGATGACCGTTCTGTCCTCTATCCAATCCCAACTCAAAGGTGTTCTGTAAGGTCTGCCATATAATGCCTGGAAAGGAGGCATACCCAATGAGCTATGATGCCCATTATTGTAGGCGAACTCAACTAGATATAGGTACTCCTCCCATCTAGACTGATGGTCCATCACATACATGCGAAGCATGTCTTCTAACACCTGGTTAACTCTCTCTGTTTGTCCGTCAGTTTCCGGATGATAGGCTGAACTGAAGTTGAGCTGTGTGCCCAACGCCTGATGTAAGGCTCTCCAGAATGATGAAGTAAATACGGAGTCTCTGTCAGATATAATGCGGTGAGGTACCCCATGAAGTCTAACAATCTGATCCAGAAACACCTTTGCCACTGATGGTGCATTGTATGTTGTACATATTAGTGAAAAATGTGCCACTTTGGTCAGCTTGTCAACTGTCACCATAATAGCATCATGGCGACGTGATGACATAGGTAGACCAACGATAAAATCCATAGAAATGGTGTCCCATTTCCATTCGGGTATCTCGTGAGGGTACAACAGTCCCGCTGGATGCTGGTGTTCGGCCTTGACCCTCTGACATTCTAGGCAACGAGCAACAAATTCAGCAATGTCACGCCTCATCCCAGCCCAATGATAGAGCTGTCGTAAGTCAGCATGCATCTTCTTCACTCCTGGGTGTGCTGCATAGGGTGCTCTATGAGCATCTGATAGGATTACTGTACGAAGATTACCCGCATGGGGTACATAGATGCGCTGCCGATGTCGAAGCATACCATCAGACTCAAGGGTATATCCTGTAAATTTGCCCTCAAGGGCCTTCTAATTTAGTAATGCCTGCTGCACCTCAAGAAACCATTCGTCCTCCGGTAAATGCTGTAAGATGCGATCTTTCAAGTCCACCATTTAGGTCAGGGTTAGGATCTCGTGGCGCCTTCGACTCAACGCATCAGCGACCACGTTCTCCTTCCCCTTAATGTAGTGGACATCAAAGTCATATTCGCATAGGAATTCCATCCAACGCCGTTGGCGGGCATTCAAATTGGGCTGTGTAAAAATATACTGCAAACTATGATGATCCGAATGGAGTTCAAAGCGTCGACCTAGGAGAAAGTGTCTCCAGCGGACCAAAGCATGAACAACTGCTGCGAGCTCTAAGTCATGAGTAGGATAGTTTAACTCATGTGTCTTTAGTTTCCACGATTCGTATGCGATCGCTCGACCATCCTGCATAAGCACAGCTCCCAAACCTTCTAATGATGCATCTGTACAAACTACAAACTCCTCTGTAGGATCTGGGACCGCTAAAATAGGAGCACGAGTAAGACGCTCCTTGAGGACGCCAAAAGCCTTTTCACACTGCTCGGTCCAAATGAAACCCTTCCCTTTTCGCTGAAGGGAAGTGATGGGATGTGCTATCCTGGAGAAGCCCTCGACAAACCGACAATAATACCCGGCTAACCCCATAAAGCTTCGGACCTCTGTCACGTTAGTGGGTGCCGGCCATTCCTGGATTGCTCTAATTTTAGATGGATCTACGGAGATGCCATCGCCTGATAAAATGTGTCCCAAATACTGCACCTCTGTCCTGAAGAAGGCACACTTCGCCAAGTTGCCATAAAGCTGCTGCTCTCGTAATTGCTGCAAAACTTGACGCAAGTGCTCCACATGCTCCTCCTCAGTCTGTGAATAAATCAAAATGTCATCTAGGAATATTATCACGAACCGATCTAGGTACGTGCGGAACACCCCGTTCATGAGACTCATGAATACTGCAGGAGCGTTTGTCAACCCGAAGGGTACCACTGTGAATTAGTAATGGCCATATCTGGTTCGAAAAGTAGTTTTATGAATATCTGCCTCCGTGATGCGCAATTGGTGATATCCAGATTTTAGATCAATTTTCGAGAACACTCTGGCTCCCTGCATCTGATCAAAAAGGTCGTCAATCCTAGGCAGAGGATAATGGTTCTTCACCGTCACCTTGTTCAACTGCCTGTAGTCCATGCATAATCGAAGAGACCCATCCTTATTCTTTACGAAGATAACCGGTGTGCCCCATGGTGAAACGCTAGGTCGGATGTGCCCCTTCTCAAGTAATTCCTCTAACTGCAGCTTAAGTTCAGTGAGTTCATGTGTAGTCATCCTATAGGGTGCACGCGATATCGATTCTGCACCTGGCACTAAGTCGATGTGGAAGTCCACTTCTCTGCGTGGAGGCATACCTAGTAATTCCGGCGGAAATACATCGGCAAACTCTCTAAGGACAGGGTGATCATCTAAAGTAGCCTCAGGTTCATCCTCTGCTCTATCACTGACCGTGATGGCAAACATCTGACATCCCTTCCGCATACAGTGCTTAAGCTGCTGAGCGGATATCATACGAACAGCCGTGGGCTTTTGAATGCCCACTATCTCAACTGACGAACCATGATCGTCTAAACAGCTAATCATCCTCTGGCGACAGTCAAGCTTGGCTCTATGTGCCGCAAGCCAATCCATACCCAGAACTAATCCATAAGATCCTAATGGCATAATCCTAAGGTCACATGTTGTGGTGAATGATCCCAATGTGATCTCACAATCTCTAACCAAGGAATCTACTGACATCCTGGCCCCTGAGGCCAACTCAACTTCCCACCTAATGTCTTGCCTAGAAGCCACCAGCCTGCAATGCTCCACTAACGATGTAGACAAAAAGGAGTCAGTAGCTCCTGAGTCAAAAAGGATCGAGATGGGAAAGTCTCCGATCGTACCTGCTGCCTCTATGACTAAGGCCTGGAAATCAGCCTGGCGGTTATCAACTGCTGCAAACATGTGGTGGGATCTGCCCACGTCACCTACGGTCTGCTCAGATCCTCCTGATCGGGGCTGTCCCCCTGCAGTAAATCCCTGCGGGCACTCTCTAGCCAGATGCCCTGCCCCACCACACACATAACATGGTCCTCTAACCTGTAACTGCCCTGACTGTGTTCTGCTCGATTGTTGTTGCCCAGTCCGTCCAGTGGATCCCTGTGAGCCTCTGTAAGACTGCTGGGACCTCGCGGGTCCTGCCGATGAACCCTGCTGTCTCTGATCTCTGCATGAACCCTGCTGCTGCCATCCACGGTTCTGTCCTCCCTGACCCCTCTGTTGAAATTTGGATTTTTGCTGATGTTGCTGCTGCTGTGGAGGCCTAGGAGGTAATGACGAAGGATTATATCCTCCTCTCTGTGTTGTGTTTTGAGGCCTTCGAAAGTTTTGCTGTTGTTGGGGATTACGTTCCTGGTACTGTGGGTGTGAATTCTGCCCTCGTCCCTAAATTTCCTCTGATATAAGGGCCTTTTTAACAGCCTCGCTCATGGTCTGGGGATTTGCCATACGAACTGGTCCTGCTATCCCGTGATTTAGCCCTCTAATGAATTTGTGTATTAAAATTTTCTCGTCATGGAGGTATTCCGCGTAACGAGAAAGCTCAATGAATCGGCTCTCATACTGAGTAACAGTGAGTCCCCTCTGCTGTAAATCATGGAACTCATCAATCCTGCGCTGTCTGTAATGTTCGAACAAATATCGCGCATTGAAGCACTCAATGAAGATGTCCCATGTGAGTGTATCCACGGAAAGTCGGCGCTTACACTCCTCTGTGCGCCACCAGGTAGCTGCTGCATCCTTAAGAAGATGGACTGCCACTCGTGCTTTCGTGTTGCTTCCATATGGTCGCAATGCGAAACACCTGTCCAAACTAATCAGCCAAGCCTCGGCCACGGCTCCCTCTGTAGCACCTGCGAAAGTGGGTGGGTTGAGCCTAAGTAGATCTCTGATGGGGTCCCCTCTGTCTCTAAGTCTCACAAGTGGCTCTTCCACACCATCCTCATATAATCCATGTTGAACCTATTCTGCCCTCTGGATCTCATCTCGTCTCAAAAGTCTCGGAGGACTGCTGCTCCGTGCTCGGGAGGCTGACCCTACCTCCTCTACTGTTGTGTCAGGAATCTCAACGAAGGGCTCCACACGTGGCACCTCTAATGGATCAACGCGGGGCTCCTCACGTGGCTCAATACGTGACTCGGCACGTGGCTCCTCTCGTGGATCAACACGAGGCTCTACACGTGGCTCAGGAATCACTGGCGGTAACCTATCTAACATAGCTTGTAGTGTCTGTAAGATCTATGGACCTATATCCAATACTGGTGTCGCCTGTGGTACTAGTGGTGCTTGTGGTACAGGTGGTGCTGCTGTAACTACGGGTGCCAGTCCCTCGGCTGAGGAATCGCTGTGCACCTCGACTGACGCTGTGTGGCGTGATCGTGCTCGTCGAACACGTCGAGGAGGCATCCTACAAAACAAGGTAGAAACTAATTAGCCAAAGTTGCGGAATAATAACGTGCCCAAATATGCCCAGTGTTTAAACCCTGCTCTGATACCAAATGTCATGCCCACATTGTCCTTGTGGTCACAACACACATCACACGTGTCATAGCCACATCTGTCATGTGGTTATGACACGAGATATGAAAAACTTTTCTCACACTGCCCTAAAAGCCCCCTCGCATGCGTAAGCATGCTCGGCGGTGTTCTCTCAAGGCGAAAACACTACAGTTTTCGGCGGGATATAAGTACAATTGCGTGCAACCAGACGTAAACAGACCAACACGAAGGTCTCTACGACGCCGTTAACGTCATTGCAAGAGTGAGATTACCAAGGTTCCTAAATCTAAATCTCGGCAAATTCCGGCAACATAACGCCTTACGACGTTAGTGGGAATTACTCAACACTATTTTACGCACGTGGTTCGCTGATAGATTAACAACTTCCCACGACGCCTTGTTCTGACTAAACCGACTCGTGATCTCCCTATTTAGTCAGTTTTCAGCAAGGCACGGTTGTCTGTCCCCTCTCTTGCTTCCTGAAACATACTCCTCCTACGACTTGGCATTCTCAACAAGGTGGTTTGTTTGCTCTCTCTTCCCTTTTCTCTGGGTCTTAATTTTGATTGTATTTTTATCGCACTTACCTTAACTATTTCTCTAATAATTTAGTTTGTTTATATTTCGGTCTCTCTCTCTTTCGTTTTCTATGATTTCTTTATGTTTATCCGGTCCTTTCTTCATGATTTACATCAATCAGGGTTATCACTGTATCTATTGTTGATATTAAACCTAACTTCCAAATGGTCTAGGTCACATAGGCTGGTTTACTACTTCGCTGGACTCGGTCTCCTAATCTTCTCCGATCTAGGTTTCTCCTCTACGTATGTATTAATTAAACTTGTTCCTAAACAAATTTTAGCAGGAGGATCCATCTACTTAGTTCTCTTATCCCATGTGTGAATTGCCGCGCATTTTCTCCTCTGTGTTTTCCAATGTTAGTTTTTTCTTCTTCTGACTCTCTTACAGGTTTACTTATGTGGATGTTTATTACAGTTGAGATTAAGATGGTCTCACATGAAATGTCTGTGATGGCTCCTTAAGTTTATTTCCAGTGATCTTTTAAGTAAGGTGACGTGTAATTTTCCTCTTCATTTTCCCAGTATTGAATCGCGTTGATAGTGGAAACTTCTGAGAAACTCTTTCCGGAGTATTCCAGTAAATTCCTTTATGCTCTCTTTAAATTATAATTTTATTTTCTCTTAATTATAATTACTGTTGTTATTATTACTAATAATTAATATTAATACTCTTATTGTAAATCCTATATCATTGTTAATATATGTAGGAGGTTCTCCTCTTTATAAAACCCTGATCAAGGAAGCATAAATTCTTTGGTTGTTTTGTTCAACACTTAATAAAACCTAACTGTGAATATATATTTTTTGTTTTATTTTAATTTGCAAATCTCCTTGTTATGAATTATAGAGAGGGCCTCATAAAATGGTCCATGAAACCTCTTCTATGTATATATATCCCATATATATAAATATATATATGTAATATATATACATATAGAACTATATATATAATTATATCTATATTGATTTACAATTCCCTTTCAAAACATAAGGTATAAATAGAGATAATTATATATCTCTCTCTCTATATATATATATGACATATATTATGCCAACCAAGTGGAATATCCACAAACAAAACATATATATTTTTTTTTGTTATTTAAATGAACCAATGCATATATGTTAGGGCTAAATAGCCCTAACTTTTTTTTTTATGCTTAACATTTTATGTTTTTGCTGTGACAGGGGACTGGCGGCAGGGGTCGGGCCGCACAGAGGGACGGAGGCCGCAAGAAACAGCGGCGGGCGAAGCGCTGCTGTGGAGCGGAGTTAAGAGCTCCGCGGGGTTGAAGGGGTGGAGGGATGTGGGGAGGGGCGGAGCCCCACCCACATCCCACGATGTGGGGTGTGGGTGGGGCTCCGCCCCTCCCCACACCTCTAATAAAACAAATGGAGACTGCGGTGGGGATTACTCCCCACCGCCCACCGTGCAAGCTTTGACTGTGTTTTACACAGCGATTTCTAATTTCGCTTTTATTTCGGCGGCCATAAAATTTAATACGAGTTTATTATTATTCAATGATAATTACATATCAATTAATATATATATATATATGTATATATATATATATCAGTTTTTAGAATATCTCATAATTTTCTCAATCAAACAATTTATTCAGTATCTCTAATTCTGTCAAAATGATAATTAAATAACAACTGTTATATATATATATATATATATATATATATATATATATATATATATATATATATATATATATATATATATATATATCTTATTCAGTTTCTTTTAGTCAATTAAAATGATCAAGTAATAAAGATTATATATATATACTTATATATATATATATATATATATATATATATACACTTGAGAAAATGAAGTTTTTTTTTATCAGTTTATTTCGGCAATTAATACATGTCCATTTCAACTTTTGGGACAAACAGAAGTAATTATATAATAGATTTTCTTTAAAACTTACAAAATAACTGAATCCATTACTTATGAAGAAGTAAACTTAATCATTTATAAACTATCTTTTCCATTAGAACAATGAACCATAAAACTGACCTTTTAATTAGTTTAGCAGTTCTATTCTTCTAATTACATAAACAAACTCAGATTAGATTGCAAATAAGAAATGAACTCTTCCTTTCAATAACACATTAAACACAATAAAATTGTTATTTAAAAAGGTTTACAAAGCAACATAACTTGAAAATTTAAGGTATTTTTTTACCACATTCATATTACAGAAAAGTTAACTCTTCCACTACAAATAGCAAGAGAATTTGAAACCATGGATACATACAACTAACTTCCCAGATATGAACTTCCTTCTCCCAACAATATACAACTGATAGCTTGTGACAACCAAGTAAAAGTCCATCAATAACAAGATCAGGGAGGTGATTTCCTTCACTCCCAGGGTAACAATAAATTACAACTATAACAAGAGAGGTGCTCTCTCTTCAAATCTAATGAAATGAACCTATCCTAATTCTCATGACAAAGAAGAATAAGCTGTTTCTTCATAAATATCCAACCAGAAGCTCCAAGAGAAAACCTGCGTATCAAAAACAAACAAAGAAGAAAACACCACTCATCTAGCTCTCCTCCCTTCCATAGACCCGCAAGAGGGTCACCCCGAGCTAGGGAGACCATACTCACACCTGGGTAACTCAAGCACTCCACTTCACAACAGTAACAACAACAATCCCAAAGCACACAAACACCCGTGGGTAATTTACACAACACGGAAACTCAACTACAGTGAGTTTCATAAGGGGCAGGAGAGTGGACACACTCGACTCCAGAGTGTCACCCTTACAGATAAGTTAACCAATATAATTTCTCTTGGTCTCAAACCAAGTTTGATCACAAATTTTTAAGAAAATCTGTATTTGACTCTCAAGTCAAAGATACAGTCACAGATACATGCCCTCAAGGCTTTCAACATCCCAAAAGAAGGAAACAGGTATGCACCCGAGGAGGATCTCTCCTCCCCTACCCCAAACTTGATGAGCATTTCTCCCAAGTGGGAGAAGCTCTGTCAAACAACCCGACAACAAACCCCACAGAAAACAAATCTAAACACAAATTCACACACTTTACATACACATTCAGCTATACGAAATAAAGGTAAAAATCAAACCAACCTTACAAAGCCCTCCTGGAATGAAACTGTTGCAGAGCCCACAGAGTTCTCTTCCAACCTTAGCCACCAACTCCCTCTCCCTTCTCTCTCCTGCAAGCTAACTTTTCTATTTTTGGCAAATAAGAATGAAATTCTCCCCAAAATTCAACTAACTCCCTCTCATCCCAAAATTGGAAACAAATAACCCCAAATTCTTTTCAGTTTTGAGGAATGGGGAGGTGACACTTGTCACCTCCTCACTCTCCCCCAAAACCACTATTCTGTCCTGGTGGCTTATGTCACTCACCCTTCCCAAGAGTACTCCTTATTCCTCTCCTCATGTCATTCCTCTTACGCATGGGAGAAATAAAAGGAGTTAATGGGGAAAAAGACAGGTGACCCATGCCCCTTCTTCCCTCCTTCACATGGGTGTCCCCACAGCACATGGGGGAATCTCACTAATGGAGGGGGTGACTTCAAGTCAATCCTTCAATAATGGATGGGCTTGTAGTCATCTCTTACCTTGGGGATTGTAGAGGGATGGGTTGGGTGTTGGTACAACCCATCATGTCCCCTCCATACCTCCAATTTTCGCCACTTAACTTCAGGGGGAAGTTAAGATGACTAGATAGAGGTTACTCAAGGGTTACCCATGCTAAATGGGCCCCTGGACCCATGGGGTATAACCCAGGGTCAACTTTAACCCATACAAGACACCCCTGGTCAAGGTAAAGCACAAGAAAAGGCCTCATAAATTTAAATAAAATAAGGAAATTCAAATTCAATCTTTTTTTTACAACACAAATTATAAAATAATGTTACATGAGGGTAACCTAACCCACCCGACCATACAAAAGACCACATTACATCATCACATCAAACACAAAGAGATCTTGGTTCCTCGTGGAACCAAATCAGCTTAACAGGGAATAACAAATAACAAGGTGCGGAATGATCTCCGAAATCTGTGGTTCGATTAGTAATTCCTGCACACTAAATTACAAGATCAATAACCACATAAAATCATCATAGCCGAAGCAACTTAAAAGCATGCATTATCATGACATAGTTCTAATTAACATAAATGAAATCATATTACAATTTTCCATCATCACCTATTTAACTTTTCTGAAATGTAAACTTATCCAAACATCACCCAATTAGTTTTTCCGAAATCATAATAAAGTTTAATAGTTTGACAATTCCGGGAACTGCTATCCCACAAACATAAAAAAATAACAATAACAGTAATGTAAATAGTCATAACAACATAAGTAAAAAGGGTGGTCCTCACAATAGTAGATCCAAGTATGACTCCACTTCTGATGTAGCTTCATCTGATGTGGATGTAGGAGCAGGACCATAACACAGTCGATTGCAATTTGTACACAAATGTGCCCCTGACATGCCTGAGGCTCTATGATGAGATGCATCGACTCCTCCATGATGTTCTCCACCATTGAATTCATCTGCCATGCGAGCAGCTTGTTCAGTGAGATTGCTTGAGAGTCTACTCAATGCTCCTAATGTCGACAACACTGCCTGGTGCTGAATAGGTGCAGGAATAGTGGGCAAAATAGAAGCAACCATAGGAGCAGAAGGAACGGGTTGATTGGGGTCAACTCGTGCCCCTAGTCTGTGTTGTGGCATGCCACGACCAACACCTTGAAATTCTCTCATATCAAAATAATTAGGTTTTTGACCCAATTGAAACTCCACCCATAATTTTCTCAAAAAATATAGCAGTACCTCACAATTAGCATGAGGTGGGTGATCAAACACCATCCACCACCGATCCCAAAAATGTCTCAAGATCGCCTCATGCATACACCACTTAATTGATATTCTTTTTTTTTGTTGCAGCTATAGGTTGATTAGTTTTTGGGTGACGAAAAAATGGGGCTAATGTTTGTTTTGTTATGTGGAGGTCATGGATGTCTTTATATGAAAGACCATCCGCATAGAATTGCCTCCTCTCCTCCTGCCAAAGCTGAAATCTATTTAGGGCTGCATCGATAGACCTAACAGAATCAATAATGGTTTACATCGAAGATGCAAACCAAACCACATGAGGAGGCATCAAGTGAGGTTGATTATTAATCAAATTAATGTTCTCCTCAATTGCATTAATATTTTAATTAATGTTTTGCCGCAATTGGGCCTCATCAAGTGGAGGGGGTGGGGGGTTTTGAGGTGGAGGGGGTGGGGGGTTTTGAGGTGGATCACGGGATGGGGAGTTTTCATAAAGAATGTCATCTATTAAAAATTCATCTAGACTCTGGTCATCCATTAGATCTGTCTCCTGCAAATTTCCAAATATGTATCAATATAAAAAACTTACAAATGTATAATTTCACAAATATATACATATTTCAAAAACTTACAAACAAATATGATCTATAAATTTAAACTTAATCTAATAGATCTATAAATGAAAGTTTAAAATATCCATGAATTTAGAGAGCAAGTAATACTTTAACTTAGAGATTTCCCACCTCAACCCCTATTTTGAAATTATTCTACAAAACTTTAACTAAGTGCATTAACAAACCAACACTCCATGAACAATTGCATTTACATGAAAATTACTTTTCCCATGCCTTGAAATGGAAAATAGGATCCTTTAGGATTAGTTTAGGCTAATCCAATAAAGTGCATACATATAAGCATAAAATTACCTATACTAATAGTTGGAGCTAGATATGTCATTGATAGACACATGTTTACTATTTTTAGAAAGGAAATAAGAGATACAAGGAATTTAGCTGAATGAGTAAAGAATGAATGCTATGTATAGATGAAGACTTTGGAATCAATGCACATCTTAAGATTTGAGAAGCTCTCTATAATGGTTGTATGTGCATATCAACATAAATTATTCTTCTTGTCTTTGCTCTTGGTCAAGTTTGTTGATCAAGGTATAGTTTACGATCATGAACTAGAGCTATAGTAGCAAACATAGTTCCTTGGATGCTTTTATATTATTGTTCTCTATTAGGCTTGATATCAAGTTGCCTCATGCATGAAAAGTGTTGGTTTTTCCTGTTGGTTTGCTCAAGAGGTTTCCAATATTCCTATGTCAAACCATGTAAGGATGGTGATTCAAAGAATTTGAAAAATGATTTAAAAAAATTCTCAAACATACATATGATCACTAAAATGATTGTGCAAACCTAGATTAATTTTAGAGCTCTAGAATTGAAGTGTGAACATTTGATTAATATGCCAATGAATTCAAATATTTGTTATTCAATGCGTGATGGTGAAAATGAATTCTATAAATGTTTTTAAATACTAACACATGACATCAATTCACAAAAATGTGTGTTTAGTCTATGTTTGGTGGGATACATAAAGGGGGTAGTTGGTCAAAATTTGAATTTTTTAATTTTAAACTAGAATAGGTCAAGCTTGTCAAGTCATGTGGATGACCTTGCAACCACATACTTGACCTAGGATCAAAAATACATATTGGATCATGAAGGATACTAGGGATAAGTGCATTGATTAGTATGATGATCAAGTGGATAAGTTTAATGTATAGAAATGTGACACATATGAATAGTATTGGGTAATAAGCATAGGGTCTAATTTGTGTCACTCTACCTAACAACCTTATCCTATCATCATTTTTCTCAAAATTATAATGGAAACATTTTGACACCTTATATAGTCCAAATTTAAAAGTGCATTCAATAGCCCATGCCAAGTGTATTCTTCCCATTTCTCTGTTATCCTACTTCTAGATTAGTTAAGCTCAATTGTGACATATTTTAATATTTTGCACCATCTTCTATTTTTTGTCTTGATTGGTTTCTAGATAGAGAAATTATTAGTAAACTATTCTAAACACACCCAAAAATTTATTAGTTAAAATGTTTATTTTGAGTCCATTCAAGTAGTGGTAACCATCTCCTACAAGTGCATCTAAACCCTTGTATTTATAGTTTACTATTTCCTAATCCGGTGTGAATTTCTATTTCCATTGTCTAAAGTTTGTTTAACTATCATTGATTATTTCCTTTGATCATTTATCATAGTATTTATCTAACCCTTTGATCATTTATCACATTAAATCAAATTAAACATAATGAGATTGATATTTCATGAGATGTAAGAGTTCTAATGCATGGTTTAACCCTCTATCTCTTCCATTCAATCACACCACCATTTTCCTAAGTGATTGCTTTACCTTCACAATTTGAACAACCATGATAATCTTGTGAAGGAAAGATTTAGGAAGGACAAAAGTGGCTTTTTCACATAAGATGGGGTGTGGACAAATCATGGAATTCTACATAGCATAAGGTAATAAATACATAAGGTTTGCATTTTTAGGACCTGATGGAATAGTGGCTTGTTTGGAATTTCAAGTCAATTCAATATAAAATTTTGTTTGACCACAACAATTCAATTCATAAAGCTTCTTTTGAATGCTATTACGTTCCCATTAGAAGTCATTGAAAAGTCGAATGCATTCGAATCATACTCACACAAAATTAAATCTTTATAATTTGGTTTTTTAGGGTTTATAGTTTAGGTTTTTAGGGTTTGTAGTACAACATGGTTTTAGGGTTTATAATTTGGTTTTTTAGGGTTCATAGTTTAGGTTTTTAGAGTTTGCAGTACAACATGGTTTTAGGGTTTATAATTTGGTTTTTTAGGGTTTATAGTTTAGGTTTTTAGGGTTTGCAGTACAACATGGTTTTAAGGTTTATATTTTATTTTTTTAAGGTTTATAGTTTAAGTTTTTTAGGGTTTGCAGTAACATGGTTTTAGAGTTTGCAGTAACATAGTTTTAAGGTTTGCAATAACATACAATCACAAAAAATCATAAAACTCTAATAACAAGTAAAACCCTAGTTTTCATTTTAATCCTACAATCACAAAAAAATCTAAAACAAGCTAAAAACTAGCGAAGAACCGACCTGGAGGCACTCAGTAGTGACAAGGTGGCGGGAGGAGGTGAGAGGGCAAAAAAATCTGTGGTGTTGTGCTCGTGTAGTCTTCAACAACGCGTACCCGTTTTGAGGCATCCGCTGTCTCTGTCACCGTCGGCTGGAGTGGAAGAAAATGAGCCCACAGGGCTCTTTTTTAAAAATATATAGTTTTTTGAAAATGGGCACCCGTTTATTAACAGGTACCCATTTAGTAACGAGTACCCGAACCTAAACGGGTACTTATTTAGGAACGGGCGCCCAAAGCTAAAGGGGTACCCATTTAGCTTCGGGCGCTCGTTCCTAAACGGGTACCCGTTTCTTTGAAAACGGGTACCCGTTGCTGTCGGCATTTTTTTTTTCCTTGCGCGACTTCCCCTACATGTGGACCTAGTTTCTTGCACTTACCCACCTGTCGGAACCGGTTTTACTTGAGCGGCCACAACTTCTTCAGATCTCCGTACAGACCTCTGAAATCTTTACTAGATCACCTTAAGACACATATCTACAAACCCTTTGATGCGTATCCTCTGATAGTCATCTTATCTAGGATCTTTAGCTCATTGTCTTCACTATTCTTCTATGTTCCTGATTAGGACTAATTTTCTCAATATCCTCAGCACACAACTCATCCAATCCTTATCATCAATGCAACAGGAGTATGTTGACATCAATGACAACACCGGTTAGGCCCATACTTGCAACACACATGTCCAAGTCAATATGTATCCCATAATCGTGGTCTAAACAAAGCACCGAAGTCAAATATATATCATCATATCATAGCAAACATGATATAAATATGAAATCACTTCCTACTCAATGGCATCCATGGTTTTAAGAAGTAGGCATTCATGAATTCTTACTTCATTTTTGCCCAACCGATGCAACAAGTTTTACTAGAGTACTTCATCAATTGTCTCCTTTTCTCTCAATGGAGTGGTGTTTTGGCATTAAAGGTGAGTGTTTACAGGAGCTGAAGAATCAGGTGACTTTAGAGTGCCACCAAAGATTTCCATCAATGACACCCTTTTATCTCATTAGAGCTGCTCCCTTTTCTTCTTGGCATAGCTCATTCATGAACTGAGCAAATGGTGTCATTGTTTGAGAATAGTCGTACAGGGAACAAATTTTCAGTGCAAATAAATTTTTGATGTATATTTGTGAATACACGTTAAACTTTATCTACGGGATAGATAGCGTTCCGCCCTCGAATTTAACATCTTAGACTTTTTTACCTTTGCCTTTGATTTCCACTCCATTATTTAACTCAACTGTAGACTATGTTACCATAAATGAGAAACGAGAAATGTGACGACAATGGAAATGTAACGGAAAATGGGATTTAAAAAGGTTGCGTAGAAGAAACGATATAGATATATTATAATTTTTAAAAAATGTAAAATAAAAAAAAAACTTAAAAATACAAACAAATATGTAATAAAAGTTAAAAATCAAAAGGCTCAGTTAAAAAAGCCAAAAAGATCAAACAAATTTATAGAAAAAAACAAGCTTCAATTAAAATTGCTTAGTAAAAAAAGTAAAAAGACCAAACACTTTTATAGAAATAACAATCTTCCCGTTGCAGACAGAAAAATGATCGTTAAAATGTGAAATGTCGTTTCGTAACGTTGAAACGTGAAATGGTGATCCTTCGTTGTGTTTCTGGTAATATAGACTGTAGATATAAACTTGGACCTCTTGTGCTTCAACTCTTGTTCCTTGGAATCTTTGACATCTTTAAATCTGGTACATACTGTGCAATATTCAATTTTGTTTGAAAAGCTTGTTCAACAGAATTCATTCTTTGCTTGTGGGTTTGAAGAGATCTCATAAGTTCATTCACTAATAATAGAGCTAAATCTTTAAACTTTTCAATAGCAACTACAATAGGATCAAACCATGGAGGCAAACATCTCAAAAAAATTCTACAAAAGAGCTCTAATCTTTTAATTATTTTCCAAAGATCTTATTTAATTTACTAAGCTCATTACTCAAAGTAAGAAACTCTTTTAAAGGTTTAGATTCTTTCATGAAAATATTTTCAAGATTTCTTCTAAACATTTGAAGTTTGATAGTTTTTACCTTTTCTATTCCCTGAAATGTATTACATAACAATTCCCATTGCTTGTTTTGATTTTGTTGTTGTAGTTATTCATGGAAAGATTGATTCATGTACATCTTGTTGAATAATAAAAAGAGCTTTTGAATCTTTCTTCCTATCCTCTTTTAGTAGTTGATCTCATCATCAAGCTCAGAAAGAAACTCTTGCAAGTGCATGTGCATCATCAAGTTTAGGATAGCCATTTTTAATGAAATCCCACAAGTCTTGTGAAATAAACAGTGTCTTCATCTTTATACTCCAAAAATCATAATTCTCTCCTTTAAACAGAGGCTACATTACCAGAAATGCGACAGGAAGGTTGTGTTTCCTTTTTGGACGGCAGAAACGCCATTGTCGTAGCGAACGACCCTTTCTCGACTTCCCGTCTGTTTCTTCTATGTTGTTGTTTGTCTTCTCTCCTGTGAACCCTTATGAACAATTTTCCATTTTTTTTAATCAAACTTTCATGAGTTTTTATAATATTGTTTTAAAGTAGTTTTTTTTTTAAACAAATTTTATTAAAAAAATTAAATAATAACTTTTATAATGTTTGAGAATAAAAATGATTTTTTATTAAAATCTAAGTTTTAGTTTTTATAATATTGTTTTAAAGTAGTTTTTTTCTTAAAACAAATTTTATTAAAAAAATATAGTTTGTTTATTATGATATTGTTTTAAAGTAATTTTTTTTTTTAACAAATTTTATTAAAAAAATAAATGCATACTTTATTTATTATGATATTATTAGAATATTCTCAGTGTTTTATTTGGCCGATAGGCCATTCTATATGTGCACACATCTTGTAACTGCCAAAAATTTAGTAGTCCTATTTTTTCGTCGTCCATAGAAAATAAATGGTTAAAACAACCAAAATTACTATCTGAGCTCTTAATTCTAGAGTTATTTTCTTATCTAGCTGATTTATTATTTTAGTAAGGAAAACTGTTTAATTTCTTTACACGAACACACTGCCAATAATAATAGATGAACCTAAATTCTATTGTAGTTTTAATTGAGTAGCTAGGTGTATGATATCATGACAATAATAAGATCAATGCAAACGGTAGTGCCTCTTTGAATTCAATGGCAGTTTTAGGATGGAAATCTCTGGGTTTCTTTGTAGTTGGGGGAATGGGTGCCATGCTTTTTCTTAGATACTGTTGGGTTTCATTATTCTTGCATGTTCTTATTGGAGACAGACGCGGAACATTCCTCAAAATAACAATGGAGATGTTGAATGCAGTAGGAGGGGGGAGGAGATCATATTGTGTGATATAGAGGAAGCTGTTGAGACATGGACCAGCTAGGACTCGAACCTAGGACCTTCCATTTGCTGCTGGAGTGCTCTACCACTAAGCTACTGGCCCCTCTTGGACCAATCCATCGTCGGTCCAAGTGTGGCTTATTTCCAACACCAACACCCCCCCTTAAGCCACACCTCTCGTGTGCTTGGGGCTCCTAGCCTAAACCTGGCTCTGATACCATGTTGAGATATGGACCAGCTAGGACTTGAACCTAGGACCTTCCATTTGCTGCTGGAGTGCTCTACCACTGAGCTACTGGCCCCTCTTGGACCAGTCCATCGTCGGTCCAAGTGTGGCTTATTTCCAACACCAATAGAAGCAGGGATTTTTACAGGATTCCAGGAGATTTTTACAGGATTCCATTGCAAGTAACAAATTTATATAGGCCTGTAAATGAACACTGAAAAAAAAACCCTATACATTAGCCTGTAACTGTAGATGTTTTTTTACAGGTAAATCTTCTTTAGCCATATTTTTTTGTTATAAATTATAATCACACATAATCATTTTTTTTAATGTTTTCATATCAGAAATTGTAACGATTTTGTCTTGGAATTGCAGGTAATAATTGAGTTTCTGTTGGAGCTTCCCCATGGCGTAGCAAGTGTGATAGTGATTTTGATATGCACATTTGTTTCAACATTTGCCTGGTCCTGTAAAATTTTCAGAGCATGTGGTTGTAACCATCATAAGATACCCTTATCTGAGGCATGTATTGATTCAATAATAGTTTCTTTTTACGCTCAAATATTTTAAAAAAATTTGTGGCAATTGCCCTCGGTAGCTCAAAAAAAGAGTATCATTATAGTAAGTTGGTTCTTATATTCACTTCTTCATTAACTAGTAATTCTTATGAAATGATAATGTATCTTGATTATAATTCCAAAATTTATTTTAGAATTTTAAGGTTATAATTAGGATTTGAAAGGATATGCATTCTATATTACAATTCTAAAATTTACTTTAGAATTTTGTTTTAAGATTATGACTTATAAAATTCTTCTTATATCAAATTTAAATTTATAATTTTAACAGTACCAATATATAAAAATAACAACATTTAGGATGTTAATATAGATTTTGTTTTGATCTTAATATGGTTTTAATGTGGTATATAGGATTTTAATCTTTTGGAGAATAAAATTGCAAATATGTAGAATTATATATTGGTGACATAAATTATAAATTAATAAAGTTTTTACTTCACAATTTTAATGCGATTCCTTTCCATTTTTTTTACAAGTTTTTTAAGGGAAGGCATGGAGTTATGCCTTTTCAAATGTTATTTTTTGTCTTGGTTTTAAATTGTTCTGGCATATATAATTAATTCATTTCATGACATGACAAATATATCTAAATATATTAGGGTTAAAGTTTTAATATTAATTTAATATTAACAATATATTAGGACTAATATATTTAACTTAGACACAAGAGAGGAACTTATCTAACTCTTACTTAGACACAAGATATCACTCCCCATCAACTTATGTAGCTTTTTGCATTCACTTTAATATATTAACTTAAAGTTTTTAATATTAACTCAATATTATAAAATATACTACTCTACACAAACTCAATATTATAAATTATATGATTCTTCATATCTCTAAGGTACATATGCCAATAACTAGATTAAAGTTTTAAAAATATATTAAGGTTAAAAGTTTTTAATATTAACTTAATATTAAAAATATATTAAGGTTAATATTTTTGATAAAAATTATATTAGGGTTTTTTAATTTTTTATTATTATAATACCATTTAGTATTACCATAATGACTATAGGATTGATTAAAATTTCTTAATATTAACTTAATAGTAACAATATATTAGGATTAATATTTTTAACATAGACACAAGAGCACCAACTTATGTATCTTTTGGCATTATTAAAGTTCTTAATATTGAATTAATATTAAAAATATCATTGTTAAAGTTTTTAATATTAACTTAATATTAACAATATATTAGGATTACACAAGAGCACCAACTTATGTAGCTTTTTCCATTCACATCATTAAGTTACATAAATTAAAGTTCTTAATATTAACATAGTATTAAAAAGTATTAAGTTAATATTTTTAATATTCTAATGTATTAAATCATTTAAACCATATGCCAATAGATTAAAGTTTTTAATATTAGTAGCATTTGAAATTACCCAACCCTAACCCTAACCATAATTCTAATTAAGGTTAGGATTAGGGTTATAGTTAGGGTTATGATTAGGATTAGAGTTAGGGTTAGGGTTAGGGTTAGGGTTAGGGTTAGAGTTAGGATTAAGGTTCCTATTACAATTAGAGTCAGAATTAAGGTTACTATTAGAATTAGGGTAAGAATTAGAGTTACAGTTAGGGTTAGAGTTTAATTAGGGTTAAGGTTAGTACTAAGGTTAGGGTTAGGTTTTGAATTATAGTCAGACTTAGGGTTAGAGTTAGGGTAAGGGTTAGGGTTAAAATTAGAGCTATGTCTAGGGTTAGAATAAGTAAGGGTTAGGGTTAGGTTTAAACATAGAGTTAGGATTACAATTAGCAAATATAATGTGATCGAATCCTTAAATGGGAAATCAATATCTTGGCCCAACTCTGTGACATGACAATTCTGACTTTTCCTTAGACACTTTTTTGAGATGCAAAAATAAGAAAACCATTCTCTTAATAAAATTACACAATTATTTTTTATGTTTCTCAATTTTTATCTTGGAAGGGTTTTACTTAGAGTGCACTATGTACAATGATCAAATAAGAGTTAGATTCCATCATTGTCTAGACGTAAACAAAAGGACTCAACACATGATCAAACATATATAATGTGTAAATATTTATATAATTTAGGTTTTCTTTATGTTTTAGAGCTTTTTTAATTAACCATAAATAAAAGAGAATCATTAATGATAAGATGCAGTTATTTCAATTATTTTTTACTTGTCATGGTGGATAATTTTAGATATACATGTACATTTTCTAGTTTTAATTTAGATTAAATTTACTCATAATTTAATTTATGGGTCATTTGGCACAGGTTTTTAAGAGTCTTTCAATACAAGGCATACCCAAGGCATGTGAATTGTATGTGTGCCTTGTGTATGCTTTGACATTTTGCATACATGTATATTGGGCACTTACAACAACAATATGGTAGAAAATTTAGGTTTTCATTATGCTTTTATGAAAGCCCATCTCTTGTTCTAAAGCTCTCATTTGGGCACAAATGGGGAGGATGGTGGCAAATGTTGTGGAATCTAGCCTTATGCATTCTAATTGCATTTGCTTAAAAGTTTCCAAGGTAGTAATATTGATAAATACATTTTGGGTATATTCTACAATCATTACAATCCATGAATCTATGTTATTTTGAGGTATATCTTCAAACAATTCACATGCCTTATATATTATTTAGTGATGGGCCTATAAATATTTGTAACCCCAAATCATAAACATTATTTATGAAGGTTTTTTTTTTTATTATTGAATGTTAATGTTAAAATTTTGCATTGGGAAGCCAAAGTATGTTAATAAGAGAGTTGAATTGCAAGTATTTTCTTCCATTCTTTTAAAATTATGCTTTAGAATTAAAATGATCAACTAATCAAATCATGATAATACGTTACAAAGAATAGTTACTATAGTATGCATATCAAAATGGCCAAAACATACAAAGAATAGTTACAGTGTGCATATCAAAACATAAATATATACTATTTGGTGATAGGCCTATAACTATTTGTGCCTATCGGCCATTTGATAGCACCTTTGGTGCTTTTACTAGTTTTTATTATGTGTTTAATTTCACAAACTTTAATATGTATTTTATTAACATTAACATGGGATAAGATTTTATAATAAATTATAAATTTTGAAAAAATATATGTAAAATCCATTTCTTATACGCAACATTACCCTTTCGGTTTCTCGTTTGTGGTAACATAGAACAGAGGTAATTGGGGCTGAGATAAATTGAAATCATTGTTGTTGGTTGCCATTTTTTAAATCAAAGATCAAGGAATTTCTGTGTCTTATCTGAGCTTCAAATAAATTCTCAACGTCTCCATGTTATTCACGCCTTAGATCTGCCAATATTTTATTCTCATATTTAGCTGTGATTCTTGCATTTCGACAAACATGAAGATATTTAACAAGCTAAACCGACCTTATCTAATTGAAAAAGGACCATATCCTTCATTGGAGGAATCGTCTCTTTTTAAAAATAATTATCTTCAATTTGCGGTGTTATTCATAAACATTATATTCCTCATCTACCTAGTTTTTGGAGGGTATTCTTCAAAGCTACAAAAAACCCCCATTCCCCAAAGTTTAGGTACCGCGTGCAAAGCAACAATAATAGCTGCCTGACAAAAAGTAACGCCCGTGCAAAATTCTAAATTCAAAAGTAATTTTCGTTCAAAATTCTAAATTCAATTGTAAGGCTGACTGACGACACAGTTCTTGGAAATAACTCATAATTTTTCGTGGGCTTTTCTTACTGGGTGCTCTCCCCTAGGTAAGATAATGAATCCCATGAAATCCAGATGCACCAATAAAGATGAAAGCCAGTTTGCGGTGTTATTCATAAACATTATATTCCTCCTCTACCTAGTTTTTGGGGGGTATTCTTCAAAGCTACAAAAAACCCCCATTCCCCAAAGTTTAGGTACCGCGTGCAAAGCAACAATAATAGCTGCCTGACAAAAAGTAACGCCCGTGCAAAATTATAAATTCAAAAGTAATTTTTGTACAAAATTATAAATTCAATTGTAAGGCTGACTGACGACACAGTTCTTGGAAACAACTCATAATTTTTCGTGGGCTTTTCTTACTGGGTGCTCTCCCCTAGGTAAGATAATGAATCCCATGAAATCCAGATGCACCGATAATGAAATTTACGGTCACTCCAAATCACATCAGCTCACAATCGACATCTATATTTTATAAATGAAATTTTGTCATATTAATGAACTGCACGAATGGTTTCGATTCTTTCCAAATGTTTTGGAATTTTCCGTCGCCCAGATTTTCTTTCAAATTTTAATGTCGTGTAACTTGCATTGTAGGGTAGGAGATAAGGGAGTGAGCAGTAGTAGGGGAGAGGATCTAGTAGTTGAGCGTGGCAATTTTTACAGTAGCTTATTTGGCAAGGCCCCTTCTTATAACTAAGGTTTTAGGGCCACATCATCAAATATGATGCCACATCAGTACAATTTTTGTTGAGATGTCAAATAGTCCCCCCCCCCCACCAAAAACAAAGGTTGGCCAATATGTGTGTATTAAGTCATGTTTTGTTGGTACGCTGATGTGGCATCACATAATTAGTTGCTTTTTAAATCTAGTGAGCACATTTTGTTTAATTATAATTATTTATAGTAACACTAACAACGTTAAAGTCACGACTACTAGTGCTAAACTTTTAAAAATATCGCGCCTTAAATACACATATACTATCACACCTATTGAAACATGCTTAGCAAATGGGTCCCCTCCCCTATACCAAGCATCCACACCAGCGATATAGTAACTTTTTCCCCTAGCAGGAACAATAGCAATATCAATTGCATTATTTTATTATTTAGTTCTTGTGGCTAATGCATCTATTACGAGATTTAATTAGTTGGTCATATATGAGTCAATGATATCGTAGAATTAAATCATGTCGAGGAGATTCTTTAATGTTTATTTTATCTTAAATTTGTCTTAAAATATAAAAATCAATCTATTTGTCATTCTATTGGATAATAGATATGGGATGTCTTATTGTTTGACATAAGCTATTGATAGTAAAACTTTTTCCTCCACTTCTTCTTCAATGCACTCATTTAATCTAAATGGGAGGTCTTTTTCATAGATAATGTTGATACATAATGAAATGACATTAAAACTTTTCCCCGCTTCTTCAATGCACCCATTCAATCTAAATGAGAGGTCTTTTTCTTAGATAATGTTGATGTAATGAAATAACTTTGCCCTTTTTTATTGCATGCTTGTAATCAATGCAAACACTATTTTCTACTAGAGATTGGAATTTGTGATGTGAAAGTCAATAGTAAAATCAAATCAAATCACTATTACCCATACCTAAAATGAAAAGAAATGAAATAAAAATGGTAGAAGTCAATAGATATTTATTACAATGTAGGGCATTGTAAGGTTTAGAAAAGACATTTGTTTTTATATTGAAATAAATGTGGATTACAAAGGGCAAAGGATTGCTAAGATACATACAAACTAATACCAAGCAAGAGAAGCTATAGAACAAAGGCAAGAATAATAATCTTGCCTCCATGACCCTAATCAACAGAAGCTGCAACTCATAAACCAATGAACCTTTGAAGACACACTGAAATGGAAACAACCTTGAAAGAACTAGTAATCAAAGAAACAAAGAACAACAAATTAGTATGGCAAATCACAACACATGAAAATGTATCAAGTCAACCCATTAACATTAGCCAAAAAGACAAATACATATAGGTGAGGAGAAGTGAGGAGGTTGAGTTGACTTAGGAGGCGACTTCAACACTCCACTCACCAAGTGCCAAAGTACGTTGACATGTGCCTTTGCAGAGTTGTGTCAAACTCTCCAAGTCGACACACAACCCATGCATAAGTAGGCTTATGACACATGTATTTTACCCATGTGAGGTAAAATAAGACAGGTAAAATATACACTAACACCCCCCTTAAGCATAACTTAGGTGGGTACAAGAAGAGATGGGTCCCGACTACTAGGTCTAGTGAGGTACCCATTTACAAAGTAATCTTTTATAGGGAGAAAGGTAGAAAACCATGTAGGAAAAAAACTACCCTCTAAAAGAGAGAAAAGTTGCATGAAAATTATACAAATGAAGTACTACTTCTTTCACTAAGTACAATGTATGTTTCCCCCCATAAGAGAAAAAATGATTGTAACATCCACGTTCTAAAAACATAATAAAATCAGGATATTTACCATAGAGTAATTCAACAAGGTAAAAATAAGAGAAAATTTTTCTTTTTATTAACATATAATCAAGTAACTACAATTACAAGATTTCTCTTTACAAAAATACAATAAATCATATTATCTTTCTCAACTACAATATTTACAAATGTAAATCAATTACATAAACAATTTTGGAATAATTACTGCTTCCAAATGTCTGACATCTTTATCACAAGTCCTGGCATGTTTCCTGCTTGGAGAGAGAGAGTATCTTTCCAGTGATTTACCTCCATTCACAGACTGGCGGTCTCCCACACATCTTCCACATAGGAAGTGGCCCTACCCTTCACGAGGAATATAGACCTTAGGTGACCAGTGGTAATTTGCCTTTCCGAGTACATAGTGTTGTATCCTACACAACTCTATCAACCATACAACCCTAGATACCCTCTAGCTAAATATGATTTCCGATAGGTTGTGCAATCCAAATATAGTGAACCGACAATGCATGCAGAAAACGAATGCATTACTTTGGCCAAAGTTTTAATATCAATAACGTTCATAATGAATGTGGTCGTAGTGTTCACCCACCCCTACTCGACTTGGATATTGTCGTATTCTCGCAGTTTATTCACATCAACTATATTTACGTAATTAGTTTAATCATCTTGTCATGATAATAGTTTTCTTGACTTAGATAAGTCTATATGACATAACTTAATCATTTGGTTCATAATCGACTCTAGGGTTTTCCTATCAACCCTTGGATAATACGATATTTTAAAATATCCATATCTCATTTCTATGAGACTAAGGTTTATAAACAACCTTTGGTTTAACTCAACTAAGGTTAAGAATACTATGGTTTTGTAATAGATAATAACTCCTATACAAAATGAATATGAATACTTTGAACTTACCTTCACGTGATGTCATTAACCATCACTTCTTATATACTCATATATGATTCTATACAAAGTCATTTCTAGATAGACTTAGTCTATTCCAACATAATGGTTTACTAATATGCTATACTCATCAAGATTAATAGAATAGACATTAGAGATGATCCTATGATGTTTATTCCGTTTTCCAAACTATCCCTAGTTCTTCTACCACTCAAACTAGTTACACCATAGTTACCATAGATTACCAAGAATCTAAGTTCTTTTGATAAGGAATCGTTTTTGACATTTATATATAAACTAAACCAAGAATAGTTTTAAAATGATAATAACACCATTTAATACTTTGAACCATATTACTCACAGCTAGTAAGTTTTCCTATCAAATATCATTTACACTAATCTCGACGAGAGTTAAATACATAACTATCTTATGACAAACATAATCGACTTGTTTCATAATGATAGCTCATTCAATAGAGTGACTGGATTTCTAGACACTAGAAAACTAAGATAACCTCCTTCTAAAGAGTTTGTTTATTCCCAAACAATGATTTGGTCTGTTTATCGGTTTAAGGACAATAAGTATATTGTCGACCCGGAATGATAATGAAATAGATTTCATTATTGAAGCTTGCATCGGCCTTTATAGGCTAAGTCGATGCTCACTATTTTATACTAAGATAACATAACAGTCTTATAATGACTCCAAATCCTTTTAAACACAGTCGACTCTCTCCTTGTTTTGAATAAATATAATGAACTTAAGAAATAAGCTACTCTAGCATAATCGATTGCTCTTCATAAAGCAATACATAAGACTTATCAATCATTCGAATCATCATTGCCTTTTTAATGCATAAACTACATGAGTATTTACCTGATAGCAGCAATTTACTGAGATGGATTTGCAGATAGAAATGTTTATGTGTTCCTCCCAGACAAACCACACTCTTCCCTTCACTAACTCCTTATCCCTCTGCTCACTGCAAACTCTACTTTCACCTCTCTTTTCAATGATAATCGATAATGCAAAAATAATATGCCTCTTCAATGATAATCACTTATGCAAAAATAACTTGTTTATCAATGATGCCGCCATCGACTAATTAAGTCGCAGCTTTAAGGGCTCAACAAGACTCATAATGAGTCATCCCATCTTTTCATACCCACTTCCTTATAGTTTTAAAACACATTCAATTCAAAACAACTTGCTTCATGATTCAGTTTCAACCGATAGCTATAAATTTGCATATCTCAACACATGTTGACAAGGAAGAACATTCTTTGAGGGAGCTTCAGCAAATGTGGTTAGCATCACCACCGCTCCACTTCCAAAGTGGCCAACTAGGCATTTAAAACCAACGTTTGACCATAAACATGTAAAGTGGTTCAATCCACCACTTATAATAATGAAGGCTCTCCTATTTGTAAGCCTTCGGCTACTCAAGATTAAGCATTATTATCTTATCATGAGGTATTATCCTCATTCGATGCATAAATATATACTTATTTGTTTATATCAAATATGGCTTACATAACATCATCTCTATTTGATAGTTATGATTTGATCAATAAAAATAATAGTAATAAAACAAAGGTTTATAGATAATGTGAATGGGTTGAGCTTGTCTCCCCTTCACAATCCTTCGTTAAAATCGCGTCAACTTGTTTTGACAAAATCGTCTTGACGTTAAAAGTCAACAACAAAACCTTAAGTGACTTAATAATAATAACACAACCATTTTACGACAATGATGTTGTAATTTTTACGTTAAACGTAAATGGTCATAGTTCTTACTTAGACAATGTCGTTTACTTCACAAACGACTATGTTGACACACTACAATTTGAAAGGATTTGAAAAGATTCGAAAGATATCGACTATCTGTCGATTAGATTCAAAAGTATACTGATAAGACAAGATTTACCCTTTACGATATTGATTCACCTTTTTGTAAAACACTCATACTCGTTTGGAAAATAATCACTCGTAACCCGAGGTCTATATCTCTCTCCTCAAAAGATACTCTCTCTCTTTTCTCTAAGAGTCATCTGAAAACTTGTAATCCTGTATCAAACTTGAAATCAACAGATTACGATCAATGCATCATTATTCAAATAATAAACCAAATCTCATAATGCAAATATTAAATTGACAATAACATATTCTTTTTCCATAATTCCATAAATGACATTCAATATAATCTATGTATTTCCTTGACATTAATCTAAACATCATAATAGATTTACTTATGTCCAAGTAAAAGTAAAAAGTATAGCAAGACAAAAATTGGGGATGTAACAATGATAGAAGGTCTATGACACCCCCCATAATACATTTCCTGTTGCAATGAGGCTTGATACTTGACAAAAGATGCAGATGCAGATCCAAGAACACCGAACAGTATTCCTTCCCTTGGGAATAAAGGAAACCAACTGATGATGCAGGATATCTTCCCAGGCTGGAAGATGTATGTATAATCCTAAATCATGTTGAAGCTGATCCAAGGATGATGATGCCCATTTTGATGTCTTCGAAGAATGCTCAGGTGTCCCCATGTTGATACTGAAGGATGCTATATAATCAAATCAGGTGCATGCCGAATAGATGAAGATGATGACAATCCAGAACCATGTGTAGACAGATGTAGAGCATGAATATCTAAAGAGGATAATGGTGATGTAGATTCATCGAAACTGTCATCAAATAGAAGACCGATGTCCTCAATGTGTGCTTTCAAGTCAGCAATGTGGGACTCTACAAATAGACAAGCAATTTCAGGAAGAAATATGTCCCAAATAGAAATGCTAGGAAGACTAATATATGAAACTTGATGTAAAGAAGTGTTGGAAGCTTTCAAATAAGTGACTTTCGAATCTAATGAAGCAACATGAGATGGTGGAGGAATGATGATTTCCTCTATATCAACTAGACATTTTGTATCTGTATCATGATGTGGCATGTGAGTTGTGATCATAGAAAGATCATGCAGGAAGGGAGAAATATTAGAGTCTCCATATATTTCCAAATTTTTGATCCATAATGCATGTGGACATTGAATATCCATGATGGCAGGGTAAAAGTTCAAAGTTGTGTCACACTTTGGGCCAACTTATCAACATAAATGAATTGAAGTATTTCCAAGTAAAAGCTAATTTTGGTGAAACTTATGTTTTATTTGGATTCATTCTAGCTAAATTAGATCTAGGACACAACTTTTCCAATTGGAACCATCCACTAAAAACATATGTTGCATCACTTTGGGGCTCATTTACCAAAAAAATGAAATTATTTGAAAAAATTGATGCTCTAAAAACTCCTACTTGTGCAAATATTCAAGTTAATAGAAATTTGAAAAATATATGACTATGTGACAAACTTTTAGTCACAACAACTAAAAATGACTAAATTCTACTAATTTTTTGCAACACAGCTATAAATAACTAAATAAATGACTAATTTGATCATTGGGTAAAAAACACAACTAAATAATTAGTCACACAAATAAAAATTAGACAATATGATATTAAAGTGGCTAATTAAAAAAATATTTCCAATTGGAAAGAGGGAAATTTTTTTGATGAAAAATAATTCAAACAAAAGAAACCCCTATATCATCATGTGATAGAGAAGAGTTTTTGAAATATGGTGAGGTATAGTTATGCTCTGAAAAGGGTTTTCCAGTTGGAATCAGAGGTCAAGGGTTTTAATGGAGTTGGCGATGGATCTAATGCGAAGAATGTCGCCTATGCAATCACAAAACATGCTTAATAACTTGTTGGCTCTCCTTCCCGAGCACTCCGCCGAGTTGCACTCGCGTGTCGATTAGGCCCTCTAGGTAACCCCCCATTTTCTCCTTTTATTTGTCCTCTCATTTTGCCCCATCCGCCTAATGTAGTTTTGGCTAAATTTAATGATTTATTGTGTATTTTTTTATTACAATTTTTTTATGATCTAGCTTAATACCCATTTCAGTTTCTGCCAGCCCTATCGTAGTTTAGTCCCCTAAATAGTCATTATTGTGTTGAAGTATTGGTTATTAATACTAATGTTGGTGTGTTCTAAAGAGTATACAATATGCTTCGTTGTTAAAATGGGGTTTGATTTTTCTTAATTGGGGTCATCTTAGGTGGTTCAGCTTGGCTTAAAATGCCCAAGTGATGAGCTTACAGATCAATCTAGGGTTTCTAGCTTTTTTTCTGTGATATGGAAGTCACCCTTTCGGATGTTTCTCTCCCTGATGATCTTCTAACTAAAATGTCCTTTTAGCATGATGATTTTCCTCTCATGGGCAAATTCATTGGAAGAAGACTAGATGACATAAAACTCTATGGATGTATATGGAATCTACGAGGCTGGATACAGAGTTAAATTCTTCCTTTAAAGGATTTATTTCTTCTTCAAGTTTGTCGAGGATAGAGAGTTTTATCAAACAAGGGTCGTAATATTTTTGGCAAATTTGGGTTGTTTTATGTCCTCTGGTAACCATTTTTAGACCTAGATCATCTCTTTTTCAAAGGTTCCCTTTTGGATCCCACTTCTACAACCTCCCTCTGGTTTGTAGAGCAGTGAAGACAGTTTGGTTGCTTGCAAAGATCTATACCTCTAGACCAATGCTAGTCACAAGTTGCATAGTGCATCATAATGATTGCCTTACACCCTATGCAATTGTTAGTAGCTAGATAGCACAACCAATTTTAATCATCAATATCAACACTATAAAATTATATGCTTCTGTGCACCATGCAAATGATACTCATGCTTCTTAGAACTCGAAAGCACTCATTGCCACATGTTTACTTGCATTCAGTGTTGATATGCGTCGGACAACTGAGAGGAGGGGGCAGGTGAATCAATTGTCACAAAAACTTCTACAGTTAAACATTCATTACTTATCCACAATTATTATGATTTAACAATGAGTGCATGAAATCAGAAACTTAACAACATTAAACACAAGAGACACCAAATTTACGTGGAAAACCCCAAGGTGGGGAAAAACCACATAGAGGATTAACTCTCAATATATATTACAATATTGAAATAGTGATGTTCAGGCTTGGTCACCCCACGGGCCTAAACATACTGGCTTACTACCATGAAGAACAACTAGGTCTAGCAGACTCACTGCCTCAACCCTAAACCTAGCAAGATTACAATAAGGGCTATTAAACCCTGAGGGTTGTTAAACCCTACTAGTGGCTTACTGCCAAATTCACTACAACTATGAACACCTTTCTTTATTGTAAATAAACAATTCCTCAGCTCTGCTCTTCCTCTACCCTGCTCTTCCTCTGCTCTACTCTTCCTCTTCTTTTCTCTTCCTCTTCTCTGCTCTGCCTTTGGACCTTTCTTAATGTATTCTCATTTTCTCTCAAGGATAACTTTTCCACGACTCAGCTACAAGTATTTATACACTACATCAACCTTGGAATGATCATCAAGGTTGGCATCAACCATTGGAACAATCTCCAAGGTTGGTATTACATTCATTTATAAAATAGGTCCTGACCTATTGCAGCATCGTGCAAAGGGAATGAAAAGCAGATCATGTCATGCCTTAGTTGGGACTCAAGCACAATCGTCCACACTAGAACATGCTTCCACAATCTTCTAGAGATCTCTGCAATCACTGGGATCAACTAGGTTGGCCAAGACTGGTTACACGCTACGTTATCTGGGAGCAATCTTTACACACCATCTCAATATCTTAACATAGACCAAAGTCCAGATAGGAACATGATTAGGAGACATCCACAAGCATGCTATAATCATCAAGAGAAACTGCATGAACCTTAACCACTTTATTCATAGGAATCTTCTCACCGGAGTACATGAACTTTACTATCTTCAACTGTCATAAAAGAAAGATAGCCCGCGGACCACCAAACCATGAACCATTGCAATTGTAGGCACTTATCATCATCCCAAACTTCCCTTTAGAACTGCATAGCAAAATACTTTGTTGTGGAGGAATGTAGATCCAAATACTATCTTCTTGTCTCAACTAAACTTACAGAAAAAGAAGGCTTCGCTCTGGTGAACACAACTCACTCAGATCTTTATGCGGATGGCTTAGACCCGAAATGTAGCATCCTTAGGCATACCTCTAACTTACTTCCAATCCGTAGACCATGATCTTCAAGCAGGAACAAATGTGGAGCAGTTTACCAGACTATTCTTCAACATACAACTCACTATCTGTACTACACTTCTCTGTGGCTTACTCGTTTCTTTCAAGAGGCTAATTTTCTCAATATCCTCAACATAGAAGTCTTCTAAACAAGTAATGGAATAGGATACAGTTGACACCAATGACAACAAGAATATGTTGACATATGTTGACATCAATGACAACACCGATTAGGCACATACTTGCAACAATCTCCCCCTTTGTCATTGATGGCAACATATGATGTGAAAAACTGCAATAACCATCAAGACAAGATTCTCCCCCTTTCTCTTTTCACATCTACACTCTTTCTCTTACACATCTGCACTCATCTGCATTCTTTCTCTTACACATCTGCACTCTAAGTTTTTCACATGACTTCTCTCCCCCTTTGACATCAATGGCAAAGGGCACATACTTGCACTTTCCTGCTTTGATATAATCTCTCTTCTAAACTTTTTGACTACTCCCCCTTAGAAGTAGCCCTAAAAAGAATCAATCCATACCTCTAAACACCTCTGGACTGATGCACCATTGTGCATCTTAGTTTAGAGAAGGAGGGGTGATGACCCCTAACTTTTCTCTGAGATACTCAAAAGTATCCTTGGGCAAAGGCTTGGTAAAAATGTATGCAATATGATCCTTGGTCAAAACATACTCCAACTTCACTTCATTCTCTGTCACCTTTTCTCTCAAAAAATGATACCTAATAGATATGTGCTTTGTTCTTGAATGCATCACTGGATTCTTTGATATATTGATGGCACTTGTATTGTCACAAAAGATTGTAATTGGATCTTCATACACAACTCTGATGTTCTTCAAAGTCTGCTTCATCCATAACTCTTGAGTGCAATTACATGATGCTGCAATGTATTCTGCTTCAGCAGTAGATAGGGATATTGAATCCTATTTCTTGCTCAACTAAGATAATCTTTTTCCCAAGAAGAATGCACCTCCACTTGTACTTTTTTTGTCATCCACATCTCCAGCCCAATCTGCATCAGTATATGCACTGAGAAAAAAGTCACTAGCCCTAGAGTACCATAAACCATATTCTATTGTACCTTTTAAATATCTCAGAATTCTCTTGACTGCCATCACATTTGATTCCTTGGGTTCTGCCTGAAATGTTGCCACAAGACACACTGCATGCATTATGTCAGGTCTAGTTTGAGTCAGATAAAGTAATCCTCCAATCATAGATCTATACTTTTTCTGGTCTGCCATGGGTGAGTTATCATCTTTGCTCAACTTACAACCAGTTATCATAGGTGTGCATGCTAGTTTAGAGTCTTCCATTCCAAATTTATTTAACAACTCTTTCACATACTTGGATCGAGAAATGAAGATACCATTATCTGATTGACTTATGTGCAGACCTAAAAAGAAGTTCAATTCCCCAAACATAGACATTTCAAATTCATTTTGCATTTCTCTAGCAAAAACTGAGCACATACCTTCATTGCCTCCAAAAATAATATCATCAACAAAACTGCAACAATCAAAGTTTGTTCAGCATTGATCTTGAAGTAGAGTTTACTATCCGTCATACCTTTACTGAACCCTATTTGCATCAAGTACCTATCCAACCGTGCATACCATGCCCAGTGAGTTTGCTTCAATCCATACAGAGCTTTCTTCAATCTACATACCATGTCCCCTTGCTCTGATGACTGAAATCCTTCCGGTTGTTCAATGTAGACTTCCTCTTCCAACTCTCCATTTAAGAAGGTAGATTTCACATCCATTTGATAAACCTTGAAATCTTTATATGCTGCAAAAGCTAGAAACATCCTTATTGCTTAAATCCTTGCTACTGGAGAAAAAGTTTCTTCAAATTCCATTCCTTCAACCTGAGTGTATCCTTGGCATACCAATCTTTCTTTGTTTCTTACCACTTCACCATTCTCATTCATTTTGTTTCTGAAGACCCACTTTGTACCAATTACATTCTTGTCTGTTGGTTTGGGAACAAGATCCCAAGTCTAATTCTTTTCTATCTACATCAATTCTTCTTCCATGGCCTTTACCCAATTCTCATCTTTGCATGCCTCGTCCACAATTTTAGGTTCAATCTTAGAGATCAGATAGAAATTTACTTGTTCTTCTGCAACTTTTCTTCTGGTTAAGATCCATTTGCTCTTGTCTCCTATGATTTGATTTTTAGAATGACTGATTCTTACATATCTTGGAGTTTCGGTAGGACTTATCAGAGATTGTTCTTCTTCATCTGTGTTGTCTTCATGATGCACTACTTCTAAAACATCTGGATCATCTAACTCATATCCACTTGGTTCTGAAGACCTTTCTTTACACTCATCAACTTTGACATTTGCACTTTCAATGATTTATTCAGTATCTTATTATAGAACCAGTAGGCCTTACTCTTGGTGGAGTAACCAAGGAAGATTCCTTCATCACATCTAGCATCAAACTTGCCTAAATCTTCTTCTCTTTTGATATAACATCTGCTACCAAAGACTTTGAAGTATTTCATAGTAGGAACTTTACCATGCCACAATTCATAGGGAGTTTTTGAACTGTTACCTTTTACTTGAACTCTATTTAGGATATATACTATGGTGTGAATTGCCTCTCTCCAATATGCTTCCAGAAGATGAGCTTCCTTCATCATGGTTCGAGCAGCTTCTTGAACTGTTCTTTTTTTCCTTTCAACCACTCCATTTTGTTGTGGAGTTCTGGGCGCAGATAGTCATCTCTTTATTCCATGCTCTTCACAAAAGAAATTGAATTCACTTGATGTGAACGCACCTCCTCTATCAGATCTCAAACATTTGATTTTCAAATCCATCTCATTTTCAACCATTTCCTTAAATGCCTTGAATTTATCTAGAGCTTCAGATTTCTCCTTTAAGAAGGTGACCCAAGTCATTCTAGAATAATCATCAATGAGCAGCATGAAATACATGTCTCCTTGCAAACTTCTTTATCTGGTAGGTCCACACAAGTCTGTATGCACTAGCTCAAGTAGTCCTCTAACTAATTGATCCTTTCTTTTGAAACTTGTTCTTCTCTGTTTCCCAAATTGACACTCCTTACAAATTGGATTAGCGGGCTTCACAAGCTTAGGCAGATATCTAACAATCTGTGCAGTACTTATCTTCATAATATTATCAAAATTTACATGACACAACCTTCTATGCCATAACCAACTTTCATTAATTTGAGTCAACAAGCAATAGTTCTCAGTTTATTTCAAGTGATAGATATTACCTCTGGTCTTCTTACCAGTTGCAATGACTATTCCGGAGCTTTCCCTGATCTTGCATCCATTGTCCTTGAATCTTAAGTCATAGCCCTTGTCACACATCTGACCCACACTCAGGAGATTGTGCTTTAATCCTTTCACATACAAGATGTCTTCAATATTATGCTTGTCATCAAAAGAAATGGATCCTTTTCAACAAATCCTACCAATTGTGTCATCTCCAAACCTAACCAGTCCACCATCATATCTTTCAAAACTTACAAACTTACTTTTGTCACCAGTCATGTGGTGAGAAAAACCACTATCAATAACCCATTCATCTTTGTCCTTGATGACCTGAGCAGCCAAAGCACTTTCCACTAGTTTTTCCTCCTTTATACAACTAGAAGAATTAGTAGACACAAGATCTTCCTTAAAAGCAATGAACAAGCATGCATTTACAAAGGAATTAGCATTATCTGGTTCACCATTATCTGATACTCCATCATCATTAAAATCTTCAACATAATAACACTTCTTTTGGGTCCTAGGCCTGTTCTCATATCTTCTTCTATTTCTTTCAATTCTTTTAGGACATCTGGAAGCAAAATGACCTACTTTACCATAGGAAAAACATTTGAAAGGTAATTTTTCTTTATACTTACTGAATCCTCTTTGTAGCCTGTCCACAAAGTTGGCTTCAACTTCATCTATCTCATCATCGGATTCTACCTTATACTTTTCTGATCTGGAAGTACTTCCAGGAGTACTGGATTTGGAGGCAGTCTCAACTTTTGGTAGAGCATCATCTAACTCCCTCATCTCAAAAGTAGTAAGCTTACCAAGCAACTGATCCCTATTAACTATTTTTACTTGCATGAATTATTCAATCACAGCCACCTTGTGATAGTAGGACTTGGGTAGAGATCTGAGTATTTTCATGACAATTTCCTTTTCATCAAGAGTTCCACCTATGGCTTTTATCCCTGTAACAAGTTCATCAACTCTTTGCATAAACGCTAATATGTTTTCATCATTGTTCATCTTCAGGCTTTCATATTTCACTTTCAAACTTTATAACTTGGCTTCCTTCACAGAGTCATCTCCTTCATATAGATTTTTCAACTTTTCCCATACCTTATTTGTAGTCTCAAGATCTACCACTTTTGTCAGTATTGAGTCGGTTAATGAGCTTAGTAGAGTATCCCTTGCTTTGATATCTATCTCATATTCTTTGATTTTGTCTTCAGTTGTCAGACCATTTTGAGGTATGGTGTATTCTATTTCTGTAGCTTTCCAAACTTTGATACCAAGAGAAAGAAGACGACTTTTCATCAGAGAACATAATTAGTTCCATCAAAATGCGACGCTTCCTTCTTGTAAGACATTTTGGATCTTCTTCAAACTATTAAACTTTCTTTAGAGGAACTTGTCTCTGGTACCAATTATTGATATGCACCGGACAACTGAGAGGGGGGGTTGAATCAGTTGTCACAAAAATTTAAAAACTTTCTGCAGTTAAACATTCATCACTTATCCACAATTATTATGATTTAACAATGTGTGCATGAAATCAGAAACTTAACAACATCAAACACAAGAGACACTAGATTTACATGGAAAATCCCAAGGTGGGGAAAAACCATGGAGAGGATTAACTCTCAATATATATTGCAATCTTGAAATAGTGATGTTCAGGCTTGGTCACCCCACAGGCCTAAACATACTGGCTTACTGCCATGAAGAACAACTAGGTCTAGCAGACTCACTGCCTCAACCCCAAACCTAACAAGATTACAATAAGGGTTGTTAAACCCTGAGGGCTATTAAACCCTACTAGTGGCTTACTGCCAAATTCACTACAACTATGAACACCTTTCTTTATTGTGAATAAACAATTCCCCAGCTCTGCTCTTCCTTTGCCCTGCTCTTCCTTTGCTCTGCTCTTCCTCTTCTTTCCTCTTCCTCTTCTCTACTTTGCCTTTGGAGCTTTCTTAATGTATTTTCATTTTCACTCAAGGACAACTTTTCCACAATTCAGCTACAAGTATTTATACACTACATCAACCTTGGAATGATCATCAAGGTCGGCATCAACCATTGGAACAATCTCCAAGGTCGGTATTACAAACATTTACAAAATAGGTCCTGACCTATTGCAACATCATGTAAAGGGAATGAAAAGAGGATCATGTCATGCCTTAGTTAGGACTCAAGCATGATCTTCCACACCACAACATGCTTCCACAATCTTCTAGAGATCTTTGCAATCACTGGGATCAACCAGGTCGGCCAAGACTGGTTACACACTACATTATCTAGGAGAAATCTTCACACGCCATCTCAATTTCTTAACATGGACCAAAGTCCAGATAGGAACATAATTAGGAGACATCCACAAGCATGCTATAATCATTAGGAGCAACCGCATGAACCTTAACCACTTTATTCATAAGAATCTTCTCACTAGAGTACATGAACTTTACTATCTTCAACTGTCATAAAAGAAAGATAGCTTGCAGACCACCAAACCATGAACCATTGCAATTGTAGGCACTTATCATCATCCCAAACTTCCCTCTAGAACTACATATCAAAATACTTTATTGCGGAGGAATGCGGAGCCAAATACTATCTTCATGTCTCAACTGAACTTATAGAAAAAGTAGGTTTCACTCTGGTGAACACAACTCACTCAGATCTTTATGTGGATCACTTAGACCCAAAATGTAGCATCCTCAAACATACCTCTAACTTACTTCCAATCCGCAGACCATGATCTTCAAGCAGGAACAAATGCAGAGTAGTTTACCGAACTATTCTTCAGCATACAACTCACTATCTGTACTGCACTTCTCTGTGACTTACTTGTTTCTTCTGAAGAGGCTAATTTTCTCAATATCCTCAACATACAAATCTTCTAAACAAGTAATGGAATAGGATACAGTTGACACCAATGACAACAAGAATATGTTGACATTAATGACAACACTAATTAGGCACATACATGCAACATTCAGCACATCTAAAAAACTAAATAGAAAATAAAGGGCACTTGATAGCAAGGTTTCCCTTCAAATTTAACTCCAAAACCCAACATACAATTCAACAAAATTACCCCTTAGATTTCAGCTCTATTATCTAATTAATTTACCCTCAAAATTATCAAGCCTAACAATTCAGCAATATGACCTCTCAAATTTCAACTCTAAAATCTATCAATTTACTATGCAAGATAACAATTCTTTGGGTTCTCAAGTTTTTATCTTTCTACTTCCTTTCATTCAGAATCATATGGTCATTGGCTTCTTAGGTCTTTATCTTTGTACTTCATCACATACTTGCATTATCATGTCATAAGATCTCTAACACAATACCATGGAAGCCTCAATGCATCTTGTATAAAGCCAAATAGTTAAAAAAAACAACAAAGTAAGAAACATACTCAGCAAAAGTGATGGCAAACTGGCACATTATCTTCTCATTTTTTTGTATAGTTGAGAACATTCTAAATGTTTTCAAATGTCAAATTCTTTGATACATCAAATGACTCCTCCAAATTATTACTTTTTTTAAAATAGAAAGTTCATAGTTTATAATACTAAGAAATCATCAATCTTTTTGCCATTTCTATGATCTGAAAGAAAATAACAAACACTCAAGAAAGAACCAGAAATAACAAAGTCAATTAATATGGCAGCCTAAAATAAGCCTCAAACAATACAAAGAAATAAGGATTACAACCTAGTTTGAAGTTTTTCCCAAAAATTTGAATCAAGAGTAAACCACTAATGATAAGAAATAATAATAGAAAAGATGGTTTACAACCTGGTCCCCATAAATTGTTGACACAAAGCAACCTAAAGAAAAAAGAAACTAAAAGATGACATTTTTAAATAATTAAAGCTCTATAATTGTTTAATTATGATTAAGTATATGTGCATGCTAAGCCTTCTCTGTACAACGCATAGTACTAGCATGCCCAATGTGTTGATGATTACCACCACCATGAGGATGCTCAATAGGATTCATTGCCACACCATGAACCTTGGCCAACAGTTTCTTTTGACCCTATATTTGTGATATGCATTGCCAACTTTGAGCATTGGCTTTTCTATCCTTCCACCACCAGTAACCTAACCAATCATGGCTCTACGACTACTTGGCACAATATTCTTAGCTCTAGATGGAAGCTTTACCTTATAAATTGAAACCAATTTCCAAGACTCATCAAACAAGGCTATTAAAAATTTACCAAATCAAAAATTACACAAATCTGAACATTAAGAGAGAACTTAGATAATTGTTCCAAAATTATTTCCACTACCTTTGGAATGATTACATTTATTAGCTCACTGTAACCTTGGGAAAAAATTAAGCATAGAAATATGCCATAAGTCTCCACAAGATGTACACCTAGAACTCAAAATATTTTGAAAATAATTTAGAAAAAACCACCATACATAGGACATCACAACAGATGCGTCACATGTTTGTTGCTAGACAAAAAGCAAGATGATAAACAAAAAATGATAATGAGTCAAGGGGAACATCAAGAAGCAGTACATTCAAATTAAATTTCAACTAGTTGTTAAACAAGCACAACCCACTTTGACTTGTCATAAGTTCAAAATATTAGAACAGGTACATTTTTATGTCTGTAAAGGTGACAACAATCCAACAATGGATCAAACTTTTTAGATTGAAATGCAATAGAAATGCATTGAAAATGATAGCAATCAAATTTGAAATTACTCAGCTCATAAAAGAATAGTGGAGAAAAGGCAAAAAAAGTGTTCTTTGATTCAATCGAGGCAATAAGAAATATTGTCTCAAAACTTCAACTATATCACCATGACTTGTTCCCTACCGCAGTACCACAAATTGTTTCTTTGACCATCGCAGGACCATAGTATACTAAACATCACTTGAAGCCTTTCACCGCACTACCACACTCCTTCATTGAAACTATCGTGAGGCCATAGTATTCAACACTTACATAACTTAAATTCCTGTTGATCATGATGTTAGTCATTAGCAAACATAGAATAAAAATTGCACAACAACCTTTACTCATCTTGAAAGATACGATGAATTCAAAGAGTTCATGATCCCAAGTCTCCGTGGATTAATTCATAACCTACTGACATTACTCAGTGGTTGATGTGCATTGCTATTTTCCATTCAAGGGCCTTACGTTTGATCATCAGCAAGTTTCTATTTCTGCAAAGATGCTACACAGAAGGTTATCTACGCTAGATATTTCCACAAATATTGTGTCTGTACTCAAATATTTGCATGGTATTTGTCAATTATACATGCTTTAACTTCAAATATGCTATAAATCTTCAATTATCTACGAATTGTCTGCATATTTCATGTATTTTGCTTTTGATTATCTATTATTTGCAATTGTGATGGTGAATTACTCTGAAATTGAAAGAAACTGAGAATAATACTTCAAATAATGATGAACCTTCAGTTATTGAGCCACATACACATTAGATATAGTCATGAAGAGAAGAAATCAACCCATCTATTCACCAGGACATTCCACAGCTAGATATAGTTGATGCTAACTTCAAAGGAAAGGAATGAAGACAACACATGCAAGCTAATATGCACTCTAAGGGACGCAGCAAATCAAAGCATGTATCAAGAATTCATACACTGATTACTCAAGATTTATGATGGATTGTAATCAAATCAGTCTTCTCATTCATTAAGTATGCAAGAACATATATGTATACAACAACTTTGAAATAAGCCTTGAATATTTCAGCAAACATATTTCAATTAAGTTTCGAATGTTCAAAATAAGGCATCCCTGCACCTTTTATAGAACAAGGTGAGGGAGCGGTTACAATTGATCTACGATCAAGATTTATCTATTAAGATCTACTGTTCATACTTCATTGACCAAGTCAACTCCTTCAACGTGGCACAGGTTGCCAGCTGGCAACCATCTAGGTAACTCATATTTTCCTAAGTACCTGATGCATGTGTTCCCTTTCTGGTGCATCTTCATCTATTCATCAGGTTCATCATCATCATTTTTACTATCATGATCATCACTTTCATCATTTTCGCTATCCTCATCACCCTGATGATTATCTCTTTGAATATGGACTTGCATAGATATCCTAATACTTTCATATGCTTGCACTATCTTTTCCAATTCTCCGCCATCTTGAGTTCTTGCTTTGGCGACGACATGTTTATGCATTTGATATTTACTCTAGAGGGTTTCTAACTTATTCTTCCTACTAACTCTCCACTTTGACTTTTATTCTCATTACTTTATCCATTACTTCTTCTGTCAGGTGCTTCAAAGGGTCATCAACTACCAGCTAGAAATTACTATGTAGAGCCTTAATTGCAAACTCTTCATCTTGATTTTCACTCTTCCCTTCTACTTTTTCTTCTAAGGTCTCCAGGACCTCTGCTTCATAAGACATCATATCATGTAGCTTCATACTGATGTTTCTCAGTTTACTGTTGCATCTCTTTAGCACATCACATTCAAACCTGATGTATTTATTCCAGATATCAATCAATATGGCTGTGTTATTATTTAGTACTTGATTATTTATAAGAATTTGAGGATTAATCCTCCTTATTTCATCTAAATCACTCAATGCTTTCTCTAACTGAAAGGACCTTCTCCCAATCTCCATCTGTAGTTTATCCACCCTCCTGGAGGTATCCAAAGAATTCCATCTCTTCAAAGAGGCTTTTACCACTTCCTCAGCTCCATTAAGCGCAGATGACATCTATTTTAACATTATTACTGATTCATGTCTCATAAGGTTCAACCTGTTGACCTCTTGAGAAATCGCAGTCAATGGGACTGCTCAATCACTTGATGTATCATTAGGGTTAATTAACCCCTTTATATAGGCATGCAGTGGAGCAATATGCTCTTTATGCTGCTTATTTTTCTCCTTCTCTCTCTTTATCTTCTGGGTCAAAGAATCAATAATGTCCTTCCCCTCTTGACCTTCTTGGTCTTCATTGGCAAATCCTAGATCTACTGTGGTAATCTGGAATTCTTCCAGAGTAATCTTGCCTCTTTCCTTCTCGACTGTGGGGAGTGCTATTTGGGCAGTTCTTCTACCTGTATCAGGATCTCTTCTAATGGCAGAAGTTAATCTTGCCTTCCTCTTAGGCTTTATTAGGGTTTCTGAAAATAATGTAGATATATCAAATTCTTGAATTTCAAAATCAGATTATGTACTTATCTCTTTTTCTAGCCAGGGAGGAACTTGGTTACTGGATCCTAGATGTTCACCATCATCATCATGTACACCTTGATCTCCAATATCTGTTATCATCCTTTGTGGTGAAGGTGACTTTCTTATTTCCTCCTCATGATGTTCTTCATGAGGGTGATCCTGTGGTGCGTCCTCTTGTTGAGGAATCTCTTCTTTTAGAGGGTGATCCTGTTGATCATCTGCATGTTTATCATGATCTTGATCTTTTACTTCCTCTAGAGGTGTCTCATCCACTTTAGTATTTTCCTCATCCTGAGGTACATTGGTATTTGTGGATATTATTTTATCTGACTTAGATGCCTCCACTTGATCTTACATCGCATCTTGCTCTGCACCTAATGTATCTACCTCCTTAGCCTTTAGGTCATCATGACCTGATGTTTCTTTATCTCCTGAGGTTTCTCCATCCTTTGGCCGGACTTCAACTATTTCAGGTTCAGTTGATATTTCTTGCTGTTGTTGACCCATATCTAGAGCTTTATCCTCCACTTCCATCTGTTTAACTTCTTCAACATTTTCTGTTCTATCAGATGTACCTGCTATATCTTTAGGATTTACATCCTCTATATACGTCAAGTCTATTGTTATAGGACTTGTCACCTGATCAACTAATGCATCTAGCCCTATTTGTTGTGCAATGTTTTCTGGGCTCTTATCCTTTTCTTGTTCTGCTTGCTTCAGTTCTTCTAACACTGCCACCTGTACTGAGGGAGTTCCTTGTGGAGTTATGTGGGTGCTAGCAACAAGGGTTTCCATTTTCTGAGAGACGACATCTTTTACTACCTCATCATCAGATAGGTCCACAGTCTCCTCCAGTGAGACAAGACTGCTTTGTACTGCTCTTGAGGTTTCTTTCCTTTGTTCCTCAGCCTTCTAAGTCTTGAACTTGACTATGGCAGGAAGTGGTACATTATGCTGCAATTCCTTCTTGAACACTTCACTACCTGCTCCCCTTATCATCACAGGGGCTTGTCTTATCTCACCTCTCATTGAATTTCTCTATTTCTTAGGTGTGGATACCATCACCTGAGGTGCTTTTCTCTTTCTGGTGAGGGGTGTAGGGTCTTCTTCTTCCTCAGGCTCCTCATCTAGAGAAATATCCTCTTCTATGTTCTTTTATTGAGACGCCTGACCCTCCTCATATGTGTCAATACGTTGTGCAGCTAGCCTCTAGATTCTTTTATCTTTTTGTTTATCCATAGGAGACGGTGCATATGATGCTGATGCTTGTCCTGATCCTGATGCACCTTCAGCTAGCACCTCTATTCTTTCAATTACTACCCCTTTAGGTTCATTATCAGTCTTCTTACCTCTAGGGGGTCTCTTGCTTTGTTCTGGAGACTTCATTCTCTCTCCTTTGGATTTCCTCTTCTCTTTCAGGAAATCATCATATTCCTCATCAGGAATATCTTGTCTCTTCTTCTTATTATCCACTATAAGGACTACACCCTTCTTCTTCAGTGCATTTATCTGGTCATCTACCCAAGACTGGGTTAACTGTAGGGTCCTGCCCGTAAACTGATCTAGTGAAATATCCGCATCTTGAGTAAGATCAGGCACTGATATTGTGTCATTGTATATCTTTTTCTCTTCATACTCATCAGCTATTAAGTTGCCATCATCTTTCTTTAATTGTGCTAGCACTGGGATACAATCAAAGGTCCTGATTTGGTTGAGGGTTAGCCTTTGGTATTTTCTCCTTTTGGCTTTAGCTTCATCCTCACAATCTGCGTAGAAATCCTTAAGATTCCTCTAATGGATGGGTTTCCCCATGATCAATTGCATCCTGCCATATGGATCATATGACCTTGCCAGTGGGAATGGCTGTAGTCTCATCATACTTAAGCCAGCTATAGCCTTCTTAATGCTATCATAATCCTAGCACATGTACCAACCCATTGTAACTGGGAACAATACTGGTGGAAGCTTGTTACTTGCTTTGTAAGCATCTAGTATTGTGGCCACTTGTCTCATGAACTCCATCAAAACTACTGCATCAGTGGGGTATCTTGGGACCATGAGGGGTTGACCTTCAAATCTCTCTATCTTGATATAGGAGAAAGTAGCATATTGTAAAAACTAGGCACCATGCCTGTAAATAACCTCTTGAGCCTCCATGCTCAATCTTTTAGTCCTATCCTCCTCCATTGTTCTGACTAGATGCATAGAAAATGCATCATTTACTAATTTGTAGTCCTGGAGGTAATTCTGCCTTTGCAGTTGGTGATAATGATCCCAGATGTGAGCATCATTGGTGTTGCCACTAATCTTTCCTTCTATTTTCAACGCATCAAATGTACCCTTGATGGTACATGAATAAACTATGTAGGAAGTCATATAAAAAGAACATTTTGAACCTCCCAGGTTCATAAGTTGATCATGCAGAGCATCACTTATCATTTTTGCCCACAGTGGCTTGTTGTCTGTGTAGAGGGACATCAGGATGACGCCATACATCCAGTCCTTGAAACTTCTAGTGTTTGGTTGGCCCGTTACTCGACTGAGTAGGGCGATCATATATTGATACTCATTATTGAAATCAAACTTATATAGATGTACCGGCAATTTGGCAGCTACAGGATAAAGACTATTTCTAGCCCTCCTTTGGTGCATGCTCTTTTGGGCGGTTTTCTTGTTATTCTCATATTCTACTTCCAGTTTCTTAAAATCCATGCTAACAACCTTCTTTCCTAGCGGTAGATTGAAGGTGGCGGAAAGGCCTTTGATAGACTAATCTACATATACTCTGCCATGCTTCTGTTGCAAGTATGAGGATAACCAGTGTTGTCATTGATGTCAACATACTCATATTGCATTAATGAGAAGGATTGGATGAGCTGTGTGCTGAGGATATTGAGGAAATTAGTCTCAATCAGGAACAGTGAAGAACAGTGATGACATTAAGGTAAAAGTCAAAGATAAGATGAAGATCAGAGGATGCGGTTTAAAGGGTTTGTAGATATGAGTCTTGAGATGATCTAGTCAAGTTCTCAGAGGTCTGCATAATGATTTGAAGAAGTTATGACTGCTCTAGTAGAACCGGTTCTAACAAATGTTCAGTGGTTACAGAGTGTCACAGATTGGTCCGGTGAGCTCCAGAATTGCATTATCTCATTTTGCGGATTGGAGGGAGTGTTGAAGAAGTCCGTGTGAAGTGACAAATAGATTTCTTCATGGTTTGGAGGTCCAGAAGCACCTTTTTCATTGTGATAGTAATGAAAGACTGTGTTCTTGAAGTTCTGGATGAAGAAGAGAAGAATTCCAGTAAGTTGGTAAAGTGCAGATGTTCTTGGTGACTCAGGAAAGGTTTTGGTGATCTTTGGATCATGTACAATTCTTATTGGTGGTCCGCATTAAAGTTAGAGTTTGGATTTGATGTAAAAACCACCAGATGTTGGTGTTCTTCTTGAGATAGGCCGACTGGATGTATTACACGTCTTCTAGATGATCTAAAAGTGTTTGCTGACTTAGATGATTGTTCCTAAGTCGATGCCTTGTATAAATAAAGGATTGTGAAGTCATTCCAAAGTGTGGAGTGTGCGGATGAGTGTGGCATAGCGAAGAAGAAGAGCGAAAGGCAGAGTAGGAGTCTTTGGACTTAAATGGAACTGATCTAGACATGGTAAAGATGTCAATCTCTAGTTCAAGTTTGTGATACTTGTTATTTTGTAGACAATGTGTCTCTTGTAGGTAGTGTGCCTCTTGTGAGCAGTGTGCTTGGGTAGTGAGCCCTAATTGGCATGTGCCATCTATTTTTCTTATTCTTCTAACATAGAATAATCCTTAGGTTAATCACCCCGTGGTTTTTCCCTTGACCGGGTTTTCCACGTCAAAATCTTGGTGTCTCATGTGTTGATGTGTATCTGCTCTGGTGTTTATGCTTTATGCTTTCGTAAGTGACTAATTGATATGCTATTAAATAACAAAGTGGATTTAAGTGTTTGAATTGTAAGCAAGTTTTGGACAACTGATTCACCCCCCACTCTTAGTTGTCTGTCTTGAATCCAACAATTGGTATCAGAGCCAAGTTCCTCTAAAAAGAGCTTAATCGCTTGAGGAGATCTAAGATGTCGTCATACAAGAAGGATAGCCCAAAGTTTGATGGAACCAACTTTGCTCTTTGGAAAGGTCGCATGAAATGTCACCTACAGTGTATGGGAATGGCGTACTGGTCCATGGTCACAAAAAAATATGTACCTCCACAAGGTGGTTCACAACCCTAAATGAAATCACAGATGCTGAAAATAATCTGCGGACTAGAGAGGCTCTTCTAAGCACATTAACTGACTCAGAGCTCTCAAATGTTATTGACCTACCAACAGCCTATGAGATCTGGATTCAATTGAAACTTTTGCATGAAGGAGATCAGTATGTTAAATGTGCAAGGTTACAGAGTCTAAAAGGGAAATTTGAAAGACTGAAGATGAGAGATGATGAAAATATTACCACTTTCATGCCAAGAGTAAATGAGCTAGTTTGTGGAATCAGAAATACTGGTGGGGTCTTGGATGAAAATGAGATTGTTGGCAAGATTCTCAGATCCCTTCCTGCTGCCTACAAAATCAAGGTTGCTGCCATTGATAAATTCAGAGCCCATACAACTGTCACAAGAAACCAATTTTTTGGCAAACTGGCTACATTTGAAATGACTGAGTTTGGAGATGATCCCCCCAAGATTGAATCTGCATTCAAAGCCAGTACCTCTGTGAAAGGTAAACAAAGATTTAATCTGGGAGAAAACCCTTCAAGGAAACTGTCATGGTATGATCAAGCAAGAAAAGACATGGAAGTGGAAGAAGCAGAAATAGCTCAATTTGAAGCCCTCATTGCAAAGAGACTGCCAAGAGGATCCGGTAAGTATGAAGGAAAATTACCCTTTAAGTACTTCAACTGCAATAAGATTGGTCATTTTGCCTCAAGATGTCCGGAAAGATTTACAAGGTCAAATTCTAACAAACAAAGGTTCCAAAAGAATTGTTATTATGTTCATGAAGAAGATGATAATGAAGGAGTAACAGATGATGAATCAGAGATAGGAAACAAATCCGGAACAAGATCCCAAATGGATGTACCAGATGGATGTCAAATCTGCCTTCCTAAATGGTGACTTAGAAGAATAAGTGTACATTGAACAACCAGATAGATTTCAATTATCTAAGGATAGTGATATGGTCTACAAATTAAAGAAGGCACTGTATGGACTAAAGCAAGCCCCAAGGGCATGGTATGAAAGATTGGACAAACATCTTTTGAAGATTGGTTTCAACAAAGGTACTGCTGACAGTAACTTATATTTCAAAATTGACCATGAAAAAATCTTGATTGTTGAAGTATTTGTTGATGATATCATCTTTGGAGGAAGAGATAGTATGTGTAAAACCTTTGCAAATCAAATGAAAAGTGAGTTTGAGATGTCAATGCTTGGTGAAATGAATTTCTTCTTGGGTCTGCAAATTTCTCAATCAAAGAAAGGAATCTTTATTTCTCAGACCAAATATGTGAAAGAATTGTTGAGGAAATTTGGGATGAAAGATTCAAAGCCAATGAATACTCCCATGGCAATCGGATGTAAGCTGAGTAAAGATGATGACTCTCCTAAAGTAGACCAGACAAAGTACAGATCAATGATTGGAGGATTGTTGTATCTCACTCAAACTAGACTAGATATAATGCAGGTTGTTGGTCTTGTTGCTAGATTCCAGGCTGATCCCAGAGAATCTCATGTCATGGCAATCAAGAGAATTTTTAGATATCTTAGAGGGATAGCTGAGTATGGTTTGTGGTATCCTAGAGATCATGATTTCTCTTCATGCATATACAGATGTAGATTGGGCAGGAGATGTGGATGACCAGAAGAGTACTAGTGGTGGAGCATTCTTTTTGGGGAAGAGATTGATTTCTTGGCTAAGCAAGAAACAAGAAGCAATATCTCTATCTACAACTGAAGCAGAATACATTGCAGCAGCAGGTAGTTGCACTCAAGTTTTATGGATGAAGCATATGCTAAGAGATATTAAAGTAGAGTATGAGGAGCCTATCACAATTTTCTGTGATAATTCAAGTGCAATAAATATTTCTAAGAATCTGATGTTGCATTCTAAGACTAAGCATATATCTATCAAATTTCACTTTCTACGAGAATAAGTGAACAAAGATGAAGTCAGATTGGAGTTTGTACCCTCAAAGGATCAAATTGCAGATATCTTTACTAAACCTCTTCCCAAGGAATCTTTTGAGTATCTCCGGGAGAAGTTAGGGGTTATTGCCCCTCCGGTGATGAACTAGGATGCACTGATGTGCATCAGTCTGGTGGATATCACAGTCATATCTTGTGATCCGGATTGGTGATGGGGAGCTGCTACTCAGGGGGAGCAGCTGGTATGATTCTGATGTGTTCAAATTGCAAGTATGAGCCCTTTGCCATTGATGTCAAAGGGGGAGAGAAGACATGTGAAAAACAAGTGGTTGATGATCAAAGGGGGAGCAGTAAAGAAAGAGAAGACATGTGAAGAGTTGTTGATAGGGGGAGCTATGACAGAAAGGAGAAGTTCTTGTCTTGATGGTTTTTCACATCATATGTTGCCATCAATGACAAAGGGGGAGATTGTTGCAAGTATGAGGATAACCAGTGTTGTCATTGATGTCAACATACTCATATTGCATTAATGAGAAGGATTGGACGAGCTGTGTGCTGAGGATATTGAGAAAATTAGTCTAAATCAGGAAAGTGAAGAACAGTGATGACATTAAGGTAAAAGTCCAAGATAAGATGAAGATCAGAGGATGTAGTTTAAAGGGTTTGCAGATATGAGTCTTAAGATGATCCAGTCAAGTTTTTAGAGGTCCGCATAACAATCTAAAGAAGTTATGACTGCTCTAGTAGAACCGGTTCCGATAGATGTTCAGTGGTGATATAGTGTCACAGATTGGTCCGGTGAGCTCTAGAATTGCATTATCTCATTTTGCGGATTGGAGGGAGTGTTGAAGAAGTTTGTGTGAAGTGACAAATAGATTTGTTCATGGTTTGGAGGTCCGAAAGCACCTTTTTCATTGTGACAGTGATGACAGACTATGTTCTTGAAGTTTCAGATGAAGAAGAAAAGAATTCCAATAAGATGGTAAAGTGTGGATGTTCTTGGTGACTTAGGAAAGGTTCTGGTGATCTTTGGATCATGTACAATTCTTATTGGCGGTCCACATTAAAGTTAGAGTTTGGATTTGATGTAAAAACCACCAGATGTTGGTGTTCTTCCTGAGACAGGCCGACCAGATGTATTGCACGTCTTCTGAATGATCTAAAAGTGTTTGCCGACTTAGATGATTGTTCCTAAGTTGATGCCTTGTATAAATAAAGGATTGTGAAGTCATTCCAAAGTGTGGAGTGTGCGGATGATTGTGGCATAGCGAAGAAGAAGAGTGAAGGGCAAAGTAGGAGTCTTTGGGCTTAAATGGAACTGATCCAGACATGGTAAAGATGTCAATCTCTAGTTCAAGTTTGTGATACTTGTTATTTTGTAGACAGTGTGTCTCTTGTAGGCAGTGTGCCTCTTGTGAGTAGTGTGCTCAGGCAGTGAGCCCTAATTGGCATGTGCCATCTATTTTTCTTATTCTTCTAACAGAGAATAATCCTTGGGTTAATCACCCCGTGGTTTTTCCCTTGACCGGGTTTTCCACATCAAAATCTTGGTGTCTCATGTGTTGATGTGTATCTGCTCTAGTGTTTATGCTTTATGCTTTCATAAGTGACTAATTGATATGCTATTAAATAACAAAGTGGATTTAAGTGTTTGAATTATAAGCAAGTTTTGGACAACTGATTCAGCCCCCCTCTCAGTTGTCTGTCCTGAATCCAACAGCTTCTCCACCCTTCTTGTGTGTGGATTATAATTTCTAGCACATTCAATAACTAACTCAGGAGATGCCATGGAATATGGGAAACCAACTTCATTCCACATTCTAGATACAAACACTGCGTCCAGCAAGGTGCTATTATTCTTTTCATCACTCATCTTAGCTGACCATGCCGCCAAATTGGTATTTCCTTGGTGTGTATCTGTGATGGCACCATATGTAAATTGCACATCCTCAAGCTGAGCAAACATCAGTTTAACGATTCAGATTTTGACTTGTTCAACCTCTTGTCTGCCATGATCTCCTGTAATTGACAAGACTGGTCTTACAATTGGTACTTCACGTGCATTTATATATATTACATTCTACGACATGATGCATGTTACATTCATTCAAGATTTAGTTCAGTATGATATGCATAATTCACAGCTTCAAACCATTAAACACTATACTACCTGAATATGCAGAAAACGATAGTAGGAGGGTTTCAATTACTTACCTGGTGCGCTTATCTTTTTACTTATACTGATGATTATCTGAAAGTGATCTTGATATTGATGATAATTGCGTGCTTCGTTCTGCTATAAGCTATAGGTGTATGCAGGTACTCGTATGAGGGTTTGGAAGCTCAGCTCTGTAAATTCTCTCTTTTCTGCAAGGGAAGTACAAAAATGACTGTAAATTCACATTATCCCTCTTATTAGGGTGATTTAGGGCAAATTAATTAATACTAGTGATTTTCTGTATGAAACTTCCAGATCTCGCCAGGTGTATACATCACATTCGTAATTGACAGGAACCACCGACTACATTTATGGCATTTATTGTCATGGCGACAAAAGGATCGGGGTGATCTCTAAAGATCGGCTGATATTCTGAATATCGGGTGATATTGAGAATATCACCCCCTTGGTATAATATATCCTTCTCCATGTGTAATATGATTATCTGCTTTGGTAGGAAAATCCTATGTCGAAACATCGGGTCAGGTTGAGAATATCGAGTGATATTCAAAATATTAGGGGGTGTTCAGAATGTCTAGTGATATTTATAACATCGCCCCCTGAACTAAAGTGACTTTTCCTCGGAATATCAGGGTGACATCATCAGAATAATAACTTGGTTAATCGTTGTCACACCATGATGTCATCATCATGCTATGCAAGAAGGGTCACTATTGGAAATATACCTCCGTGAGGTAAAAAAGATGATGACTCCATCGTTATGTCAATTTTCTCATTTTATCAGAACCATATGACATCATCAGGACATTGGGTATAGGGTGATATTTTGTGATAAGACGATATTCAAAAGATAAGGTGATATTCAGAATATCAGGTGATATTGAGAATATGACCCCCACAAAATATATGGCTTTATTCAAAGGATAAATACCTTTATCACCTAAAATTGACGTCCGAATCTCTGGATAAATGATTTATTGGGTGATAAAATTGGATCAGGGTGATCTTTTATAAGATGATTGATGTTAAGAAATATGACCTCCCTCTCGGAATATCAAGTTTGACCAGGACTTTGACTCACCATAACTCTCGTTCTTTAAGGAATATCAGGGTGATCCAAAAGGCAAACCCAGTCCCCTCTATGTAGGATCATCTGTATTGAGTTACTTTTACCAGACCGCTAGCAAGCAGAAAACACAAGCCAAGCCAAACAAAAAGTTGGGTCCCTGTTTTGTCAAGTCAAAATGGGGCGTGTTGTGTAACCACACAACAAATTTCCACCAAAGAAAACACCAAAATTCTAATGATTCAAGTGATGTGAACACATTCTAACATAGCATTCTAACTCTTTTTAAGCATAAGTATCATAATCTTTTTGAATGATAAAATGTCCTCATGGCAACAGTGCTAACAAAGGATCAAGTGTGTGCAAATGATTAATTATCCTCATCTTGAAAGCAAGTTGAAAACATGAGTAACTGATGTTAAGCTACATAGTTTGAGATCATCCCTCATAGGCAACCTGGATAGAGCCTTGTTGCCAGCAGGCGTCCATAGCCCCGGCAAGGTTATCTATACAATCCCCCTAAGTAGAGCCCCACTACCAGCAGGCATCTATAGCCCCGGTAGAGTTACTTAGATGGCCTAATTTTATTATATTTTTGGATTTTCAACATTTATACTTCATATACCTGATGTCATCATGTAAGCTCAGCGTGTAAGGTATGGTCACTTGCTGTTTTAGGTTGGAGATTGCATTGATAGCTAGGGAGTCCCTTTGGATTTTTCACTTAACACCTATACTTGTGTGTTCAACAAACCCAAGGCTGTTAGGTGAGTCATTGTGAAAGAATCACTTTGATTAAGAAAAGGCACCCTGATGAAAAGATATCACAGACCTGATCATAAGTATTCTCTTAAAATGAGTCATAACCTATATATGAATGTGTTCTCATCACTTGAATCCTAACAATTTAGTTATTTTCTGGGGTGATGAGCTGCATCATCTTGACTAACCAAAACAAACACTCAACAAGCAAACAAAGTGAAAACAAAAACAAAACAACACTGTACAAACAACTATACAAATATACACTATGATACACATGACTGACATGAAGCTACTTAGGCTTCGAAATAATGTTTTAGGAACTGTCCATTAACTGGTAATGGAACATCCTCACCTGTCAAGTGCTTAAGCCTATAAGTGCTGTCTCCTAATATCTCAAAAATTTGGAGGGGACCTATCCATAATTTATCAAACTTACCATGGTCTCCTTTCCTCTCATGGGCTTTATCACACATCAGGACTAAATCAGATATCCTGAAGGCTTTAACTTTGGCTCTTTTGTCAAACCAACATTTGACAATAGCTTGATGTTTGACAAATTGATCAATTGCCTGACTTCTTTTCTCTTCCAGGTGCATCAGCTGAAGCAACCTGACCTCTTGGTTATTATCTATGCCTAGGTACTCTTGGGCAAACTGCAAGGTAGGAATCTTCAGGTTAACAGGGAGGATGGGATCCACCCCATACACTAAATGATAAGGTGAGTTTCCTAATGCAGCCTTGTTTCTAGTTCTGTCTACCCATAAGGCATATTTCAGAAGTGTGTTCCACTCCTTAGGGTTCGTGTCCATTAACTTTTTTATGATATTCAACAAATTTTTATTGGTGGATTCTGCCAATCCATTTCCTTGGGGATAGTAATTAGATGAGAAATTTAGTATGATCCCATAATCAAAGGCCCAACTTGACAATTTGGTTGAAGCAAAAGCAGAACCATTATCACTTACCAGAGCATAAGGAACCCCATACCTGGTGACTATATTACGTTCCAGAAATCTGATGACATCATCTGCATCGCAGGTTTTGGTGCTGACAGCCTCGGTCCACCTGGTACAATAGTCAGTAACCATTAAAACATACCTGTGGCCCGATGATGATGGAGGATTAATTGGTCCTATGAAATCCATGCCCCATTGTGCAAATGGGTGCACTTCCATCACTGGCTGCAGAGGTTGGGCAGCATATCTCTCTCTGTTGGTAGCTACCTGACATGTATGGCAGCACTTAATATGTTCGGCAGTATCCTAGAAAATGGTGGGCCAGTAGTATCCTGCTCTGAGGATTACATGTGTTGTGGCCAAGGATGACCCATGTGCTATTCCAAACTTGTCATGTAGCTCTGATAATATTTTATCTGCTTCAGGCCTCTCTAGACATCTTAGGTATATTCCTTCATAATTTTTCTTGAAAAGTATTCTTGCTTTCATCATGTACTTCTGGGACTTAATTTTTAGGGCTCTTCTTTGTGAAGCCTACAGTCTTGGAGGACATCTTCCATTAATCAGGATATGCCTGATGTCTGAGTACCACTCTCCACTATCCTTCTCATTAATAACATACTGCTGACTTGTGATATTTGGATCAATCTCTGATATCATTTGGCTTAATGTCTGTCCTCTTACTAGTTTCATGGGTGTGATATCCATGTCATATTCCTATAGGACAGTGATCCACTTAGCCCTTTTCTCACCTGGCTCGCTCTGCATTAATAACATCTTCACTACTGCATCAGGTACCACAACAATCACTTTACTTCTCAGGATATAGTGCCTGAATTTCTTCACTGCTCTGACCAAAGCAAGAGCTTGTCTTTCTACATCCATATACCTAAGTTCTACATCTCTGAATGGACAGCTCATAAATGCTATAGGCTTTTCTTCTTTTTCTTCATTCCTTTGTGTCAGTACTGTTGCAGAGGTATGCTCTGAAGCAAATGAGTAAATATAGAAGTCCTTGGTGTAGTTTGGACTAATCAGTACTGGAGCTTTAGATATTTCTTTCTTTATGTCTTCAAAGGCTTCTCTAGCTTCTGATGTCCACTCAATCTTTGCATCTTTTTTCAGCATAGCATTTAAAGGTCTAACTATTTCAGCAAAGCCAGTGATGAACTTCCTGACGAAATTTATCTTACCAAAGTAAGATTTGAGTTCTTTCTTGCTTCCAGGAAGCTATATTTTCATGATGGAATCCACCCTGTCAGGATCAATGATAATTTCATTTTCAGTTATCAGGTGGCCCAGCAACTTTCCGGTTGTTACCCCAAATATACATTTCTTGGGGTTCAGGGATATCCCATACTATTCACATTTTTTCAGCACATTTCTGAGATCTGCTACATGGTTTCCTCTATCTTTAGAGAATACTGTCAAGTCATCCATGTATATGACTATGCATTTTCCTATTAAGCCTTTGAAGGCTATGTCCATTGCTCGTTGGAATGTTGCTCTAGCGTTTATTAGCCCAAACGGCATGCGTCTATAAGTGAATATCTCCCACTTTGTGGTGAAGGCAGTCTTCAGTCTGTCAATTTTGTCAACCATTACCTGGTTATAGCCTGAGAAACCATCCAGGAATGACATTATTTTTGCTCCATTTACAATTTGTAAAACTTCATCTAAAGAGGGTAAAGGATAATTATCCTTTTCAGATGCTCTGTTCAGGTTCTTGAAGTCTACACATAACCTGATGTCCCCATTTTTCTTTCCTACTGGAACAAGGTTTGCTACCCAGGTGGAGTGCCTGACAGGAAATATGATCCTGGCATTTAACAATTTCTTGACCTCCTCAAAATAATAGGTTCCAGCAAAGCATTTACAGGCCTTTGCTTCTGTATGAAAGGCTTGACATCTGGCTTGAGGGGTATGGTGTGTGTGATGACTGATGTGTCAGGTTTTTAGTTCATCATAGGTCCAAGCTATGACATGTATGTAATCTTTGAGAGCTTGGGTGATTCCTTCTAACTCTTCTTCTGTGCAAACTTTTCCTATCAAGACATTTTTCTTTTCATCATCCTGTTCAATATTCACTTGTGAATATTGTCCTCCATCAACTTTTGGAAGATCTTTCTATTTTAGCATGTTATCCAGTTCAAAAGCTCTCTCTAGCTCAATCATTCCCTTAGGAATCTTATTGCTGGGCAACTCTAAGATCTCTTTCTCTTCCCAGACATGTTCCTCTATATTGTTTTCATCTATGATCTAAGCATCAAATATATCTCTATTAGAGATGAAGTCCAGGATATGCTGATCATCATCAAACACTTGGAGGTTGGTCACATTATCAGGCACAGAAGGTACTGATACCAGCTCTACTGAGAATCTTTTTAGTCCTAAAATAGATAGTGGCTCTAATGTACTAGTAGCCTGGGCTAAAGCATCTACCTTATGGTTCTGTTCTCTAAGTATGTGGGTGATATTGAATGCATCAAAAGACTCTATCAGGTCCCACACCCTGTGTCTGTAATTAGATAGCTTTTTATAATTGCAGGAGTAAATTCCTCTTACCTGTCTCACTACTAATTCTGAGTCACCATAGACATGTAGAATTTTTACTTTCTTCTTAAGGGCAAACAATATCCCATGTATTAGATCTTCATACTCTGTTACATTGTTGGTGTATGAGAACTGTAGTCTGTATGCTGCTAAGTAGGATTTTCCTGATGGATCAATGAGATCAATCCCTACTCCAGCACCTTGTTTGGACTTGGATCCATCAAATCTAAGGATCCATGGCTTATCTTCAGCTAAAGGCTTATTTGAGCCTTCTCTCTTCTTTGTAGCTCTGGCAGCTACACCACTTGATATCCACTTCATTTTTGGTATCTTAGCTTCATCCAACTTCACCTTTCCTTTCTTTTGTGAAGCTGATGATTTTTCTCTCTTTTTATCATCAAGAGGATGATTTTTTGGACTAGATAAAGTTTGTCTTTTCAAAAGATGCAGACACAACGAGCAAGCAGTTTCTGAGTGAGGTGCCTCATGCAACCTGCACCAGTTTTCAATCAAGGCCTCATGGGGAGATCTCTGCTGCTGTGTCATCTTCTAAATCTCTTTTTTTAGAAACTCTTTAAATTTAGACAGGTTGCTACCTCTGTCTTTATCAGATAATTCATAATCTGACTCCATTAAACAATCACTCCCTGGGGTGATTTTCTTTTTTCTCTTGACATTACTCTGGTTGCATACCAGGATCTCTTCTGTTGGTTGGACATGATTTTCATCCTTACGTATACTTTCGTCTGTTCATGCAGGAAACAAACAATAGTCAATATCACTATCATTATTACTGTCTGATGAACTTACCTCTGATGATGATGATGATGATACACTGCACGTCTCTTCCAACTCCAGCATGTCTATGCAGGCATCACAGGTTTTCTCAGAATGTGCTTCAATATGCAACCTACACCATCCACCGATTAGAATATCATGAAAAGGTATTCTCAATAACTTACATCGTTTCACCTGTTTAGATAAATATATCTCGAAATCCTTGAAATGATCTATCTCATTTTCATCCTTAGGATCGTTACTAGATTCTATAACAATTTCATCATCCTGGAGATCATGATGATGATGATGATGAACATCATACATCAGGATCTCTTCTATCCTGACAGTCTGTGGCCTAATGGAGTAAACTCCAGGTTCTACGTCCACATACATGATCTCGTTAGTTTTGTTATATTCGGTGATCATGTGCTTCATTCTTGGTTCAGCATCGATTCTTATCTAGTTTGGTATCCCCTTCTAGGGTAACCACATATGGCTGAAATCCATGTCCATGTATCTGTTGAGGGTTTTGGACCAGTCTCAGCTGAGTAGCATCCCATAGGTATCAGGTATGTCAACTACCTGAATGTCACTATAATATTGGATTATGGGGTCAAATGCTAGCTACATGTGGATATGAGTAAGCTCTCCTACCACACTTACTTCTGTTTCATCTAGCTGAGTCACCTTCTTCAAAGATTTAGTAGGATGTAGGCCTAAAGCATTGCTTATAGATAAGGGCATCACATTCATAGATGCTCTTGAATCTACTAGACAATTGTGCAGGTTTTTACTGAACATCCTTATAGTCAGGAGGAAAGGAGGTGACTCACTTTTATCTCTATATAAGGTCATGTGGGAGGTCTCTACAGTTTGAACAGTAGTTGGTACCTTTTGTTTATTGTTAGGGTCTCTAGCAGCATGATCTCTACCAGACTAACCTGAAGCATGGTTATCCTCTTTGGAAGCAGGATCATCTAGTGATTTCATAAATGCCTTCTTGATGGCTGGAGTTTTTAGCAATTTTGACAAGGATAAGCTGATTTTGATTTTCTTCATTTCATCAGCTAGATATGTGACTAGCTTGTTAGATTCCTGAGGTATAGTGGCAAATTTTGGCATTGAATTAGGTGATGCTAAATACTGAGCATTCACCTTGGGAAAACCAGGGTTATTACTTGCCTTGGGATCTGGAGGTGTATTGAAATTATTCGGAGGCAAGGAAGAGGTCAATGGACTAGTAGGTCTGTTGGAATTACTTCTCAGGTTATAGTTATGCTTACCCTGATATTGTTGTTGGTATGCATGTATCTCTTCATACTCATTTGAAGGCTCATTTTCATCCTCAAAGGGGAAAACATAATTTGACTCAAAGGCCATGGCTGATTCCTCACATGCTAGGGTGTGATCTTCGTAAGCAGGCATTGTCTGCTGATAGGGATGATGAGTGTAACTCTCTAGCACTAATGCAGAATCATATCCACAAGGAACAAACTCATTTCCTTCTACCTGAGGTATTTGCAACTTCAGTCTGAAAAATGCTAGCAGCAATCCTGAATTGAGGACAATCTAACTCTGCATGTGCATTGGTGTTATGAATTCTGCACTAGTTAGTGAGGGTTTCTCATGCAAGGGTGACTCTAGTAGTCTGTTTACCTTCACTAGGAGGCTGATTATCTAGGGGTGATGGCAATGAACCATTATTTGGCCTGGAATTCCATACTCTAGGCTGTCTTTAAGGATTGTTGTTGCCATTGTTATTCAAATTATTGTTGTTATACCCCCTGTCAGGATAACTAGGTTGTCATTGTTATAGCCTCTATTCTGATTAGGCTGGGAGTAGAAGTTTTGACTCCTCAAGTGAGTGATCTTAGTTGTAAGCTTTCTTAGCTGAGCTGATATTTCCTTGATTTCTTCTTTCTCTTCCTGAACCTTAGCCACTACATTTTCAGTTTGGGGCTTAAAGAAGGAAGATCCATGGTTCTGACTATTTTGGTCTACAACCTGGGGTGTTTGTACTTGTCCAGGGTACTACATTATCTGGCCATTTCCATTAGGTGGAGGCATGATACTCAATGGAGGTACTTGCAAAGGACTAGGCATCACAGCAGGAGGCATCATGGCTCCATTAGGCTATTGTTGAGCAGGGTAACTTGGATAACCAGGATAACCAGGAAGTGTTGGAAATGCTATGTTTGGTGTAGGAGTAGGAACTAATTGCTGATTAACTTTGATAGCTTCTTGGAAAGCTCTTATTAAAGTTGTGATTTCAGGATGTGCTCTCCTGATGAACATAGAAGTCAAAGGATCTAGAGCTAAATAATAAATGCTCCTGGCAGCAGCATCTGCTACAACATATGGTGTGACTATCTTGGATAACATTTTCTAGAACCTAGCATTGAAATTGGCAATAGGTTCACCTTCAAATCTTTTGATTGTGGTGAATAGGTGATAGTTCATTGAAGGATCTATTGGTACCTTGAACCTATTAGTGAAATATTTTTCAAGAACATCCCATGATCTGACAGAACCCTGGCCAAGGCTAATGTACCAATTATAAGCTTCTTCCCCTAAGGAAAAAGGAAATAATCTGCATACAACATCCTGATGTTCTATTCTAACTCTACAATAGGCTTCTTTGAAAGTTCTGATATGATCATCTGCATCTTGATAAGGATGATATTTTGGATAGATTTTATCTAGATTCTTTGGCAAAGCATGATATGCCAAGAAAGTTAAAGGTGATTCTGCTGCAAAGAAAGACATAGCAATCGGAGGAGGTTGAGCCTATGGTATGATCGGCTGAGGTTGAACCTGGGGTTGAGGCTGGACAGGAGGTGTCATAGATAATCCTGAAGGTATTTGTAAACCAATTGGAGTTACAGGAGGATGCTCAGGTGAAGCTCCTGAAGTACTAGAACCGGGAGTGTGATGTATATCAATAATTCTTGGTCTAAACCCCCTGACAGGTAATTCTTCAAAGATTCCACCAGATCGGGATCTGGTATTTGGCCTGTGAGCCAGGATGTCTCAAATTTAAGCAAATCAGTTGGATAACTGTAAATATTGGCTGGAATTTACCAGCAAAGGCCGTATTTATGGTTAGAAATAGTTATTGACTAGATATTTAAGGAATATTTGCATGGACTATGCAAATATGAGGTGATATTTGAAGCTCTGTGTCACAAACGGTAGGATATCAAGTTTTTAGGCTAATTACCTCAAAGATTTGGGCAAATTTACATGAGACAAGGCCTATTTCTGCAAATTCATGATGATTGGCTATAAAGCTTGCAATATTTATGGTTAACTTTGGAAACTTCACACAGGATTAGCATGTATGAGCTTATAACAACAAATATTTGCATCTAATAAGAAATTTGGTGGTGTCTGAGTGTTACCTTAAGGTTTTTATCATCACCTGAACTAATGATGATGATCCTCCAGCTTTGGGCCCTCCTTCTAGCACCAATTTATGTTGATCATGATGTTAGTCATAATCAAACATAGAATAAAAATTGCACAACAACCTTTACTCATCTTGAAAGATACGATGAATTCAAAGAATTCATGACCCCATGTCTCTGTGGATTGGTTCATAACCTATTGACGTTACTTAGTGGTTGATGTGCGTTGCTGTTTTCCATTCAGGGGCCTTACGTTTGATCATCAGTAGGTTTCTATTTCTGTAAAGATGCTACATAGAAGGTTATCTATGCCAGATATTTCCACAAATATTGTGTCTGTACTCAAATATTTGCATGGTATTTGTCAATTATACATGCTTTAACTTCAAATATGCTATAAATCTTTAATTATCTATGAATTGTTTGCATATTTCATGTATTTTGCTTCTGATTATCTATTATTTGCAATTGTGATGGTGAATTACTCTAAAATTGAAAGAAACTGAGAAGAATACTTCAAATAATGATGAACCTTCAGTTATTGAGCCACATACACATTAGATACAGTCATGAAGAGAAGAAATCAAACCATATGTTCACCAGGACATTCCACAGCTAGATACAGTTGATGCTAACTTCAAAGGAAAGGAATGAAGACAACACATGCAAGCTGATATGCACTCCAAGGGACGTAGCAAATCAAAGCATGTATCAAGAATTCATACACTGATTACTCAAGATTTATGATGGATTGTAATCAAATCAGTCTTCTCATTCATTAAGTATGCAAGAACATATATGTATACAACAACTTTGAAATAAGCCCTGAATATTTTAGCAAACAGATTTCAATTAAGTTTTGAATGTTCAAAATAAGGCATCCCTGCACCTTTTATAGAACAAGGTGAGGGAGCAGTTACAATTGATCTATGATCAAGATTTATCTATTAAGATCTATGGTTCATACTTCATTGACCAAGTCAACACCTTCAATGTGGCACAGGTTGCTAGCTAGAAACCATTTAGGTAACTCATATTTTCCTAAGTACCTGATGCATGTGTTCCCTTTGTGGTGCATCTTCATCTATTCATCAGGTTCTTCATCATCATTTTTATTGTCATGATCATCGCTTTCATCGCTTTCGCTATCCTCATCACCCTGATGATTATCTCTTTGAATATGGACCTGCATAGATATCCTAATACTTTCATATGCTTGCACTATCTTTTCCAATTCTCCGCCATCTTCAGTTCTTGCTTTGGTGACGACATGTTTATGCATTTGATATTTGCTCTGGAGGGTTTCTAACTTATTCTTCCTACTGGTCAGTGTTTCATTATAACTCTCCACTCTAACTTTTATTCTCATTACTTTATCCATTACTTCTTCTGTCAGGTGCTTCAAAGGGTCATCAGCTACCAGTTGGAAATTACTATGTAGAGCCTTAATTGCAAACTCTTCATCTTGATTTTCAATCTTCCCTTCTACTTTCCCTTCTAAGGTCTCCAGGACCTCTGCTTCATAAGAAATCATATCGTGTAGCTTCATATTGATGTTTCTCAGTTTACTGTTGCATCTCTTTAGCACATCACATTCAAACCTGATGTCTTTATTCCAGATATCAATCAATATGGCTGTGTTATTATTTAGTACTTGATTATTTATAAGAATTTGAGGATTAATCCTCCTTATTTCATCTAAATCACTCAATGCTTTCTCTAACAGAAAGGACCTTGTCTCGATCTCCATGTGTAGTTTATCCACCCTCCTCCTGGAGGTACCCAAAGAATTCCCCCTCTTTAAAGAGGCTTTTACCACTTCCTCAGCTCCATCGAGCATAGATGACATCCATTTTAACATTATTACTGATTCATGTCTCATAAGGTTCAACCTGTTGACCTCCTCTTGAGAAATCACAGTCAATGGGACTGCTCGATCACTTGATGTATCATCAGGGTTAATTAACCCCTTTATATAGGCATGCAACTGAGCAATATGCTCTTTATGCTACTTATTTTTCTCCTTCTCTCTTTATCTTTTAGGTCAAAGAATCAATAATGTCCTTCCCCTCTTGACCTTCTTGGTCTTCATTGGCAAATCCTAGATCTACTGTGGTAATCTAGAATTCTTCTAGAGTAATCTTGCCTCTTTCCTTCTCAACTGTGGAGAGTGCTATTTGGGCAGTTCTTCTGCTTGTATCAGGATCTCTTCTAATGGCAGAAGTTAATCTTGCCTTCCTCTTAGACTTTATTAGGGTTTCTGAAAATAATGTAGATATATCAAATTTTTGAATTTCAAAACCGGATTATGTACTTATCTCTTTTTCTAGCTAGGGAGGAACTTGGTTACTGGATCTTGGATGTTCACCATCATCATCATGTACACCTTGATCTCCAGTATCTGTTATCATCCTTTGTTGTGAAGGTGACTTTCTTATTTCCTCCTCATGATGTTCTTCATGAGGGTGATCCTATGGTGCATCCTCTTGTTGAGGAATCTCTTCTTTCGGAGGGTGATCCTGGTGATCATCTGCATGTTTATCATGATCTTGATCTTTTACTTCCTCTAGAGGTGTCTCATCCACTTTAGTATTTTCCTCATCCTGAGGTACATTAGTATCCATGGATATTATTTTATCTGACTTAGATGCCTCCACTTGATCTTGCATCGCATCTTGCTCTGTACCTGATGTATCTACCTCCTTAGCCTTTAGGTCATCATGACCTGATGTTTCTTTATCTCCAGAGGTTTCTCCGTCCTTTGGCTAGACTTTAACTATTTTGGGTTTAGTTGATATTTCTTGCTGTTGCTGACCCATATCTGGAGCTTTATCCTCCACTTCCATCTGTTTAACTTCTTCAACATTTTCTGTTCTATCAGATGTACCTACTATATCTTTAGGATTTACATCCTCTATATACGTCAAGTCTATTGTTACAGGACTTGTCACCTGATCAACTAATGCATCTAGCCCTATTTGTTGTGCAATCTTTTCTGGGCTCTTTTCCTTTTCTTATTCTGCTTGCTTCAGTTCTTCTAACACTACCACCTGTACTGAGGGAGTTCCTTGTGGAGTTATGCGGGTGCTAGTAGCAAGGGTTTCCATTTTCTGAGAGGCGACATCTTTGACTACCTCATCATCAGAAAGGTCCACAGTCTCCTCCAGTGAGACAAGACCTCTTTGTACTGCTCTTGAGGTTTCTTTCCTTTGTTCCTTAGCCTTCTCAGTCTTGAACTTGACTATGGTAGGAAGTGGTACATTATGCTGCAATTCCTTCTTGAACACTTCACTACCTACTCCCCTTATCATCACAGGGGCCTGTCTTATCTCACCTCTCATTAAAGTTCTCTATTTCTTAGGTGTGGATACCATCACCTAAGGTGCTTTTCTCTTTCTGGTGAGGGGTGTAGGGTCTTCTTCTTCCTCAGGCTCCTCATCTAGAGAAATATCCTCTTCTATGTTCTTTTGTTGAGATGCCTGACCCTCCTCATATGTGTCAGTAAGTTGTGCTGCTGGCCTCTAGATTCTTTTATCTTTTTGTTTATCCATAGGAGGCGGTGCAGATGATGTTGATGCTTGTCCTGATCTTGATACACCTTCAGCTGGCACCTCTATTCTTTCAATTACTACCCCTTTAGGTTCATTATCAGTCTTCTTACCTCTAGGGGGTCTCTTGCTTTGTTCTAGAGACTTCATTCTCTCTCCTTTGGATTTCCTCTTCTCTTTTAGTAAATCATCATATTCCTCATCAGGAATATCTTGTCTCTTCTTCTTATTATCCACTGTAAGGGCTACACCCTTCTTCTTCAGTGCATTTATCTGGTCATCTACTCAAGATTGGGTTAACTGTAGGGTCCTGCCCGTAAACTGATCCAGTGAAATATCCTCATGTTGAGTAAGATCAAGCACTGATATTGTGTCATTGTATATCTTTTTCTCTTCATACTCATCAGCTATTGAGTTGCCATCATCTTTCTTTAATTGCGCTGGCACTGGGATGCAATCAAAGGTCCTGATCTGGTTGAGGGTTAGCCTTTGGTATTTTCTCCTTCTGGCTTCAGCTTCATCCTCACAATCTGCCCAGAAATCCTCAAGATTCCTCTGATGGATGGGTTTCCCCATGATCTTATGCATCCTGCCATATGGATCATATGACTTTGCCAGTGGGAATGGCTGTAGTCTCATCATACTTAAGCCAGCTATAGCCTTCTTAATGCTATCAGAATCCTGGCACATGTACCAACCCATTGTAACTAGGAACAATGCTGGTGGAAGCTTGTTACTTGCTTTGTAAGCATCCAGTATTGTCGCCACTTGTCTCATGAACTCCATCAAAACTACTGCATCAGTGGGGTATCTTGGGAGCATGAAGGGTTGACCTTCAAATCCCTCTATCCTGATATAGGAGAAAGTAGCATATTTTATAAACCAGGCACCATGCCTGTCAATAACCTCTTGAGCCTCCATGCTCAATCTTTTAGTCCTGTCCTCCTCCATTGTTCTGACTAGATGCATAGAAAATGCATCATTTACTAATTTGTAGTCCTGGAGGTAATTCTGCCTTTGTAGTTGGGGATAATGATCCCAGATGTGAGCATCATTGGTGCTGCCACCAATCTTTCCTTCTGTTGTCAACGTATCAAATGTACCCTTGATGGCACACGAATAAACTATGTAGGAAGTCATATAAAAAGAACATTCTGAACCTCCCAGGTTCATGAGTTGATCATGCAGGGCATCACTTATCATTTTTGCCCACAGTGGCTTGTTGTCTATGTAGAGGGACATCAGGATGATGCCATACATCTAGTCCTTGAAACTTCTAGTGTTTGGTTGGCCTGTTACTCGACTGAGTAGGGCGATCATATATTGATACTCATCATCGAAATCAAACTTATATAGATGTACCAACAATTTGGTAGCTGCAAGATAAGGACTATTTCTAGCCCTCCATTGGTACATACTCTTTTGGGCAGTTTTCTTGTTATTCTCATATTCTACTTCTAGTTTCTTAGAATTCATGCTAACAACCTTCTTTCCCAGCGGTAGATTGAAGGTGGCGGAAAGGCCTTTGATAGACAGATCTGCATATACTCTATCATGCTTCTCCACCCTTCTTTAGTGTGGATTATAATTTCTAGCACATTCAATAACTAACTCGGGAGCTTCCATGGAATATGGGAAACTAGCTGCATTCCACATTCCAGATACAAACACAGCATCCAACAAGGTGCTATTATTCTTTTCATCACTCATCTTAGCTAACCATGCCACCAAATTGGTATTTCCTTGGTGTGTATCTGTGATGGCACCATATTTAAATTGCACATCCTCAGGCTGAGCAAACATCGGTTTAACGAATTTAGATTATGACTTGTTCAACCTCTTGTCCGCCATGATCTCCTGCGATTGACAAGACTGGTCTTATAATTGGTACTTCACGTGCATGCATATATATTACATTCTACGACATGATGCATGTTACATTCATTCAAGATTTAGTTTAGCATGATATGCATAATTCACAGCTTCAAACCATTAAACACTATACTACTTGAATATGCAGAAAATGATAATAGGAGGGTTTCAATTACTTACCTGGTGCGCTTATCTTTTTACTTATACTGATGATTATCTGAAAGTGATCTTGATACTGATGATAATCGCGTGCTTTGTTCAGCTATAAGCTGTAGGTGTATGCAGGTACTCGTATGAGGGTTTGGAAGCTCAGCTCTATAAATTCTCTTTTCTGCAAGGTAAGTGTAAAAATGACTGTAAATTCACTTTATCCCTTTTATTAGGGCGATTTAGGGCAAATTAATTAATACTGGTGATTTTCTGTACAAAACTTTCGGATCTCGCCAGTTGTATACATCGCATTCGTAATCGAAGGGAACCACCGACTGTATTTATGGCATTTATTGTCATGGCGACAAAAGGATCAGGGTGATCTCTGAAGATCAGGTTATATTCTGAATATCGGGTGATATTGACAATATCACCCCCTTGGTATAATATATCCTTCTCCATGCGTAATATGATTATCTGCTTTGGTAGGAAAAACCTATGTCGAAACATCGGGTCAGGTTGAGAATATAAGGTGATATTCAAAATATCAGGGGGTGTTCAGAATGTCTGGTGATATTTATAACATCGCCCCATGAACTAAAGTGACTTTTCCTCAGAATATCAGGGTGACATCATCAGGATAATAACTTGGTTAATTGTTGTCGCACCATGATGTCATCGTCATGCTATGCAAGAAGGGTCACTATTGGAAATATACCTCCGTGAGGTAAAAAAGTTGATGATGTCATCGTTATGTCAATTTTCTCATTTTATCAGAACCATATGATGTCATCAGGACATTGGGTATAGGGTGATATTTTGTGACAAGATGATATTCAAAAGATAAGGTGATATTCAGAATATGATCCCCACAAAATATATGGTGTTATTTGAAGTGAAATACCTTTATCACCTAATATTGACGTTCGGATCTCCAGATAAATGATTTTTCAGGTGATAAAATTGGATCGGGGTGATCTTTTATAAGATGACTGATGTTAAGAAATATGACCTCCCTCTTGGAATATTAGGTTTGCCCAGGACTTTGACTCACCATAACTCTCGTTCTTTAAGGAATATCAGGGTGAGCCAAAAGGAAAACCCAGTCCCCTCTATGCAGGATCATCTGTATTGACTTACTTTTACTAGACCGCTAGCAAGCAGAAAACACAAGCCAAGCCAAACAAAAAGTTGGGTCCCTGTTTTGTCAAGTCAAAATGGGGCGTGTTGTGTAACCACACAACAATTCCCTATACTGCCATACCACAATCCTCACTTGAGGCTGCCGCAGGGGGTGGTGTACTATTTTCCTCTACTCCTTACCACCATACCTCAAGCCTCACTTGAGGCCACCACAGGTGTGCAATGTACTATTTTTCTCTACTCCTTCTTACCACCATACCACAAAACTCACTTCAGGTGTGTATTGTTTTCCTCTACTCCTTACCGCATTACCGTCAGTTATTCTCTTGACTATTGCAGGACCGTGGTGAGGTATCATATGCCACTTAAATTTATACCACTAGCCCACCACTTCATTTCGAGACTATTACGGGGTTGCAGTAATTGATCTCCACATACTGCGATGCTGCATGTGCAATCTCTTCATGCCGCAGGATAGCGATAACTGCTCCCTTGTTATCCTTGGTTCCTCCACACCCACCAAGACCTTTTGAGTGACCCATGGGACTACAGTGAGAGACAAAAACACATCAATGGTCAAAAATACAAATATCTTTCACATGGACATGGTATGGGGTGCTTATGAATGACTTCTAGAATAATATTAAAAGAAATATGGATCCCTAAGATGGATTTACAGAAGGAAATTTGCATGATTTACCAAGTGAGACTATGAGAATTTTGAATGGTCCTAATGATTGACTACAAACCTTTCTATTCTTGTCTTGGCTGGGCCATGTACAGGCCTGTTATGGGTTCCATAGGGTTTCTAGAAGTCTATCTAAATAGACCTTACAAATGTCTCATAAACCATTGGAAAACTTCACCGACCCTTAAAAAGCTTGTGCATACCTTTAATGCCTTGATAGAGTTCCTAATGATCATGCATAATTTCTCATGGTTTATGCAAGGTCCTCCACTAGCAAGACCTAGTCCTATTTTAGGACCTCTTAATCACTAGTGGACATCACCTTCACAACCATTAGTTCCTTATCCAGTTGCTGCTCCAGTTAAATAATCTCCTTGTTGATGGTGAACTTTTAGTTGTATTTCACCTATTATGAAACCATACATACTTAAGTTTGTCATGCTATTCAAAGGTAAAATTTTAAATCCTAAATGAAACATTGTGGACTTATCTATAACTTATATAATTATTGAAAGATTGGAGTTAAATATAAGGCCTTAGTTGCTTTTGGTCTTTGTCTTTTGGTTGAATTAGTATCCAACAAAAGCAGTGGATGCTTGCTAAAGCAATGAAGCATTTTTTGAAAATTTAGGTCGTTTCTTTTGGGTTGAGTGCTTTTGTAGAGTTTGTAGACTAGGGCCCAGGCTAAAAGCTTGAGTTTGGGAAAATCAAATCAAAATCTTATAGATTTGATTATTGGGTTGGGGGTTGTAGATATGTAGCGGAATCTAAGTCTTAGTGATAATTTTTGATGTCTGCAGCTAGAACTCTATGAGGTATCAGTCCCTGAATGTTATTTTATCAAATGTATGTATAGGTGTGTATCACTTGTAGAACATTGTAGGAGAATCATTGTAGAAGATGAATTGACTCCACATGCTTCTTAACTAACCCTGTTTCATTTCATGAATACTTGAACCTTCTCAAATGGATAAGCTTGTTGAAATGTATAGGACAACTAAGAGGGGGGGTGAATCAGTTGTCACAAAACTTTAACAATTAATGAATATAAACACATCAAATTTTTAATCACTGTTATTAAGATTAATTAAGAAAGCATGAAACAAGAAGCTCAACACAGTAACACATGAGACACCACATTTTTATGTGGAAAACCCTATAAGGGAAAAACCATGGTGGGTGTTAGCCCACAGAAATAAATAAGTTATAGCAATACCAAAAATTAGAGGCTCACTTCCTTAGGGCTCACTACCCAAAATGCTCACTACAAATGTTAGGGCTCATTACCGAGATCAGCTCACTGCCAAGGGGTGGCTCATTGCCAAAGATTTGTGAACTGATTTGATAGCATATACTTCATGCGTGAGTACAGTTCCATTGAAGCATAATATAACATCTCTACTTTGCTCTTCTTACACCTTTGCACTATCTTTTCATTTCACACCATGCTCCCTTTTTCACAACCACATTACATGCTTTTATACAATTTATCAACCTTAGAATGTATAGGGTGTGTGCAAGAAGTTGAGTCCACTTTTTGGCCAAAAGTGGAAGTGTTTTCCCTGATTTTCAGAATTTGTCACATTTGACCTAAAAATTTGAAGCACTTAAAGCTAGAATCTTGGAAAAAGTCATTAAATATGAAATATAGTACATGGAGTCTAGTTTCCAAATATGTAATTTTTTTAATACCCAGATGATACAAATTGATTTTTAATAGGTGTTTCTAAAAACTACTATTTAAAAGTCACTTTTTTACTATACCATGCACATGTACATCATCCATATTTTGACCTAAATAATCATATTTTTCTAAATCCTTTTGGGAAAAGATTTGTAACTCACTGAAGCATGTATTCAATATTTTTTGTAATTTTTTATTGAATAGTTTTTTTGTTAATTTTTTATTGGCCATTTTTGGTGTTTCAAAAAATCGTCATGTACGTCACACATAAGATGACCTAAACTTATCATTTAAAATTTTTTTTTTCAAATTGAAAAGAATTGTCTGAAGTACATTTTCATACAATTTTTTTTTACAAAAAAATATTTTGATAAAAAGTTATTAAAATATTAAAAAACCCTGATAATTCAAGTTTGTGGACTTGTTTCATCATAAATTAATTGAAAAATAGAAAAAATAATCCAATTGTAAAAAAAATTCCATATTTGGAATCTACACTATCTCATCTATAATGGGTTTTAATTTCATCAAAAAATTTTGCAAAAAAGGCCTTCAGACATATGCCCAAAGTAACTATTTTGTTGTGACATTGACAAGACCTTCAACTTGTAGGTCAAACCAGGTCCAAAGCCAAGGGTCAAATTCCCAAGCCTTTTTTCTGACCCAAAATCTATAGAAAAAATTGGGTCAAAAATTTAAATTTTATGAAATGGGATCCCGTTTCAAAACAGGATCCCGTTTCTAGAAAATGAGATCCCACTTTTGGCTCAGGATCCCATTTCATAAAAAGTGGGATCCCATTTTGGTTTACCTGATTTTGGCCTTTTTTCTAAGTCTGAAACTTCCACCTTAAGTGGACTCATCTTTGTGCATTTACCCTACATCAAGGTCGGCATTACAAACACATATAGAAATAGGTCTGGACCTAAACAAGACTAGCTAAGGAAAAGATGTATGTGGATTATGTTATGCCTTAGCTGGGACTCAAATGCAATATTCCACACCATGACACACTTCCACAAACTTTGATGCATCTCCACAAGTAGTGAAAACAACCAAGTCGGCTAAGACTGGTGTTAACACTACGTCTTCTAAGAACAGTCTTCATCCATGATCCAAATTTCTCTTTACGGACCAATCCAAAGGTAGGAACACGATCATGAGACATCCACAAGCACATTGTAATCACCAAGAACATCCGCACAACCTCTAATCAATTTGTCAAAAGGATTCTTCAAACTGGAGCACTTAAACAACACTATCTACTGCTGTCATAAAGAAAAGATTGCTTGCGGGCCACCAAATCATGAACCATTGGAATTGAAAGCATTTATCATCATTACCAACTTTATTCTAGAATCACAGACTAAAATACTTAACTACGGAGGAATGCGGAGCATAATACATTCTCCCTGTCACTACCAAATATACAAAAAAATAGTTTTCACTCTGGTGAACATAACTAATTCAGATCTTCATATCGGAGGCTCAAACTTAGAACATAGATTCTTCAGACATGTATCCAAATAACTTCCAATCCGCAGATAAAGATATTCATTCTACAAGAAATACAGAGCAATCTATGGGACTGTTCTTCTATAGACAAAGATACTCTTCAACACACTGTTTCTATGGGAGGAGCAAATTTTCTCAATATCCTCAATATCAGGATATCCAACACTTATATCAGGATCTCCAACACTTATATAGGTGAATATAAAACATCTAACTCATTACAAACAAGCATCAAAATAAGAGCACAGTTGACACCAATGACAACACTGATATGTTGACATCAATGACAACACCAGTTAGGCACATACTTGCAATAATCTCCCCTTTCGTCTTTGATGGCAACATATGATGTGAAAAACTATAAAGACCATTAAGACAAGATTCTCCCCCTTTCTCTTTATGCATCTACACTCTTTCTTTTCTAAATTTTTCACATGATTTCTCTCCCTCTTTGACATCAATGGCAAAGGGCACATACTTGCATGTTGTTGCTTTGATCCAACTGAACTTTTCTCTGTTATCAACACTTTCTTTATTAGGAACATCTAGCTACTAGCCTTGAGAGGTAACCCTCAAAACATCAATCCAGATCAAGGAATGGGACTTTGAGCACCACTAGACTGATGCATTCATATGCATCTTAGTTCAGAGTAGAAGGGGTAAAGACCCCTAGCTTTTCCCTGAGATATGAACAAAAGTATCCTTAGGCAGAGGCTTAGTGAAAATATATGCAATCTAATCCTTTGTGGACACATATTCCATCTTTACTTCATTCTCTGTCACCTTTTCTCTCAGAAAGTGATATCTTATAGATATATGCTTTATTCTTGAGTGCATCACTGGATTCTTTGAAATATTTATAGCACTTGTATTGTCACAAAAGATTACAACTGGATCTTCATACACAACTCTTATGTCCTTCAAAATCTATTTTATCCATAACACTTGAGTACAACAACATGTTTCAATATACTCTACTTTTGTAGTTGACAAATATATTAAATCTTGTTTCTTGCTTATCCATGAAACCAATCTGTTACCCAAGATGAAAGGGCCTCCACTTGTACTTTTTTGTCATCAACATCTCCAGCCTAATCTACATCTATATAAGCACTGAGAGTGAAATCATTATCCTTTGGATACCATAAGCCATGATATGGTGTGCCCTTTAAATATGTCAAGATTCTCTTAATTGTCATCACATGTGACTCTCTTGGATTTTCTTGAAATCTTGCAACAAGACAAACTGCATGCATTATATCAGATCTAGTTTGAGTTAGATAAAGCAATCCTCCAATAATCGATCTGTACCTTTCCTGATCAGTCTTGGGTGATTCATCATTTTTGCTCAACTTGCAGCTAGTTACCATGGGAGTACATAACGGTTTAGAGTCTTCCATTCTAAATTTATTCAACAACTCTTTCACATACTTGGACTGAGATATGAAGATTCCTTTATCTGATTGATTAATTTGCGGACCCAAAATAAATTTATTTCACCAAACATAGACATCTCAAACTCATTTTGCATTTCATCTGCAAACTTCATGCACATACCTTCATTTCCTCCAAAGATAATGTCATCAACAAAGACTACAACAATCAGGATCTGATTATCATTGATTTTGAAATACAAATTGTTGTTAGTAGTGCCTTTACTGAATCCTAATTGAAACAAATACTTATTTAGCCTTGCATACCAATCTCTGGGGGATTGCTTTAGTCCATACAAGGCATTCTCTAATCTACACACCATATCACCCTATTTTGATAATTGACATCCTTCTGGTTACTCAATGTAGACCTCTTCTTTCAAATCACCATTCAAGAATGCAGACTTAACATTCATCTGATACACTTTGAAGTCTTTGAATGCTGCAAATGTGAAAAACATTCTAATTGCTTCAATTCTTTCCATAGGAGCATAGGTCTTCTCAAAATCCATTCCTTCAACTTGAGAGTATCTTTTGCATACCAATCTCATTTTGTTCGTTACTACTTCTCCATTTTCATTCATCTTGTTTCTAGAAACCCATTTGGTTCCAATCACATTCTTATCAGCAGGTCTAGGAACTAGTTCCCAAGTTTAATTCTTTTCTATCTACATTAGCTCCTCTTCTATAGCTTTTACCCAATTTTCATCATTGCAGGCTTCATTCATAGTTTTAGGTTAAACATTTGAAAGCAAACAGTAATTCACCTGTTCTTCAGCAACTCTTTTCTTTGTCAATACCCCTTTTCTTTTGTCCCCTATAATCTAATCTTCAGAATGATTAATTCTTACATACCTGGGAGTCTTAGCAGCACCTTCCAGAGCCTTTTCTTCTTCATCTTGACTATCTTCTTGTTCAACTTTTCTTCATTTGTTATAGCAGAAGGTTCATCTGATTCATAACCACTCAAATCTGATAACCACTCAAATCTGATATTCTTTCCTTGTCTTCATCAACATTCACATTAGCACTCTCAATGATCTTCTTCAATATCTTATTGTAGCACTAGTAGGCCTTACTCTTGGTAGAGTATCCAAGGAAGATTCCTTCATCACACCTAGCATAAAACTTGCCTAGATCTTCTTCTCTTCTGATATAACATTTGCTACCCAAAAATTTGAAATATCTCACTGTGGGAGCTCTTCCATACCATAACTCATAAGGGGTTTTAGTATTGTTACCTTTAACTTGAACTCTATTTAGGATGTACACAACAGTATGTATGGCTTCTCTCCAGTACACTTTTGGTAGGTCAGCGTCCTTCAACATAGTCCTAGAAGCCTCTTGAATTGTACTATTCTTCCTTTCAACAACTCCATTCTACTAAGGAGTTCTATTGGTGTAGACAATTGTCTTTTTATCCCTTGTTCTTCACAGAAAGTATTTAATTCATTTGATGAAAACTCAACTCCTCTATCAGACCTCAAGCATTTGATCCTCAATCTAACTCATTCTCAACCATTGCCTTAAAGGCTTTGAACTTGTCTAGGGATTCTGATTTATCTTTTAGAAAAGTGACCCAAATCATCTTGGAGTAATCATCAATAAGCATCATAAAATACATGTCTCCTTGTAGACTTCTTGTTCTTGTAGGACCACAAAGATCTGTATGAACCAGCTCCAACAATCCAGTAGAGAATTGTTTTTTGCTTTTGAAACTTGTTCTTGTTTGTTTCCTAAATTGACAGTATTTGTAAATGGTGTTAGTAGGCTTCACAAGCTTAGGCAGATCTCTTACAGCCTGAACATAACTTATCTTTACCAAGTTATCAAAATTTATATGACACATCCTTCTATGCCATAGCCAACTCTCATTAGTCTAAGCCAATAAAAAATAATTATTAGTTCCTTTCAAATGACAAACATTACCTCTGGTCTTTTTAGCAGTAGCAATCATAGTTTCAAAGCTTTCCATGATCTTGCATCCATTGTCCTTGAATCTCAGATCATAACCTTTGTTACACATCTAACCAACACTCAAAAGATTGTGCTTTAAACCCTTCACATACAGAACATCATTAGTATTGTGATTTCCATCAAAAGAAATAGATCCTCTTCCACAAATCTTACCAGTTGTATCATCTCCAAACCTAACTAGTCCACCATCATACTTTTCCAAACTTATAAACTTTCTTTTATCACCAGTCATGTGATGTGAGCATCCACTTTTAATAACCCATTCATCCTTATATTTCTTAACCTGAAAAACCAAGGATTAAAGCACAAAGTTGAGTATACATTTCACGAAAGTCTCCCGCGGATGAAAAATGCCATTTGGAATGGGTATCCGTTTAGGATCAAGCTCCCAAAGCAAAATGGGTACTCATTTCAAAACAGGTACCCATTTCAAAATAGGTACCCATTTTCAAAAAAATAAAAAAAATTAGTCATAGACATGTTAAAAAAATACTTTTTAAAAATGGGTACCCTTTTTCAAAAAATATTTTTTTAACATGCCTATGGCTATTTTTTTTTATTTTGTAGAAACGGGCACCCGTTATGAATGGGCACCTGTTTATAATAGGTACCAATTTCTAAATTTTGAAATTTCAAACCCACCAATTTGCATTGGTTTTAGGGTTGCAAACCCAAGCCTTAGCTTTGGACCTGCAACTAGGAGACCATGAAAACAACAAGAGAAAAAACTAGTTTCACCACTATGGTTGACGATTTTTTTTTAGAATATTTTAAAGAAATTAAAACCCTTTATAGATCTAAAAGTTTAGTTTCCAAATATGTAATTTTTTTTTACTATTGAACATAATTTTTTATTTATTATTTATTTTCCAAACAAACTAACTTATAAACTTGAAATAACATAGGTTACTATTTTTTTAATAACTTTTGATTTTGAAAGTTTCCTGAAAAAAATTGTCTAACCAAAGTAGACATCATTCTCTACATGATGAATTTTTTTTAGTGAATTCATTATTTTAGCTCAAATTATGTTGGTCATACACGAGGGGTTTTAAAAAACACTAATTAGGGCCACTAAAAAATTAATTAAAAAAATATTTATAAAAAAATTACAAAAAACTATCTTGACTAAAATTCAACATCTTGAGAATATTTCCACAAAATGAATTAGAAAAATACATTAATTTAGGTCAAATTATGTTGGTCGTACACATGCATGCTTTTGCAAAAAATAGGGGACTTTTAAAAAGCCACTTTTTGTATATCCAACAAAAAGCCAACTTGCGTCATCTGGGTATTAGAAAAAATTACATATTTGAAAACTAGAAACAAAATCCTACATTTGTTATTTTTACATCATCTTAATATTTTATATACAAGTGCTTCAAATTGTCACTCCAAGTACGACAAAATTTGGAAAACAAGAAAAACACTTCCACTTTTTGGCCAAAAAGTGAACTCATCTTCTTGCACTTACCCCCAAAGCACATTCTTCCACTGATTTTTCTTCCTTCACACAACTAGAAGGATTAGTAGACATAGGTTCTTTAATAGCAACAAATAAGAATTCATTTGCACTAATACTAGCATCATCAGATTCATCATCTGTCACACCTTCATCATCAAGATCTTTAATGTAATAGTATTTCTTTGGGATCCTAGGTCTGTTTTCAAATATTTTTCTATTACTTTCAATTCTCTTTAGACATCTAGAAGCATACCAACCTTACCACATGTAAAACATTTGAAAGATAATTTTCCTTTGAACTTACCAGAACCTCTTTGCAGTCTATCAACAAAGTTGGCTTCAATTTCATCTAGCTCATCATCAAGTTCCACCTTGTATTTCTCTGCTTTGGAGATCTTCTCTAAAGTACTAGCTTTGAAAGTAGTTTCTACTTTTTGCAGGGAATCACCAAACTCTCTCATTTCAAAAGCAGTAAGCTTTCCAAGCAACTGATCCTTAGTAATCTTTTTCATAGTCATTATTTCTTCAATTGCAGCTACCTTCTGACCATAGGATTTAGGCAATGACCTGAGAATTTTCATCACAACTTCAGTTTCATCAATAGTTCCTCCCATGCCTTTGATTCCAGTGACAAGATCATTAACCTTTTGCACGTATTATGTTATGTTTTCGTCTTCGCCCATCTTTAAACCTTCATATTTAGCTTTCAGTCCCTGCAATTTGGCACTCTTTACAGATTTATTTCCTTCATACAGATTTTTCAGCTTTTTCCAAACTTCTTGAGCAATTTCATAGTCCATGACCTTTATCAAGTTAGTGTCAGTCAATGCACTTAACAGAGCATCTCTCGCTTTTTTATTTAACTCATATTCCTTGATTTCATCTTCAGTTGTCAGACCATTCTGAGGCATGGTATATTTAGTCTCTATTGCTTTCCATACTTTATAACCAATACAAAGCAGATAGATTTTCAGGCATATCTTCCAGGTCGCATAATTCATTCCATCAAACTGTGGAGCTTCCTTCTTGTAGGACATTTTGGATCTACCTCAAGTTAAACTAACATCTGAGGAACCTCACTCTAATACCAATTGTTGAAATGTATAGGACAACTGAGAGGGGGCGTGATACAGTCACCAAAAAAATTTAACCATTTATGAATATCAACACATCAAATTATTAATCATTGTTATTAAGATTAATCAAGAAAGCATGAAACAAGAAGCTCAACACAGTAACATATGAGACACCACAATTTTTAAGTTGAAAACCCTGTAAGGGAAAAACCATGGTGGGTGTTAGCCCATAGAAATAAATAAGTTATAGCAATACCAAAAATCAGAGGCTCACTACCTAAAATGCTCACTATAAATGTTAGGGCTCACTGCCAAGATCGACTCACTACCAAAGATTTGTGAACTGATTTGATAGCATCTACTTCATGCCTCAGTATAGTTCCAGTGAAGCACAATATAACACCTCTGCTCTGCTCTTCTTACACCTTCACACTATCTTTTCATTTTGCACCATGCTTCCTTTTTCACAACCACATTACATGTTTTTATACAATTTATCAACCTTGGAATGTACATCAAGCTCAACATTACATTCATCAACCATTGAAACAATCTCCAAGGTTGGCATTACAAATATATATAGAAATAGGTCTGGACCTAAACAAGACTAGCTAAGGAAAAGATATATGCGGATTATGTTATGCCTTAGTTGGGACTCAACTGCAATCTTCCATGCCATGACACGCTTCCACAAACTTTGATGCATCTCCACAAGTAGTGAAAACAACCAAGTTAGCCAAGACTAGTGTTAACACTAAGTCTTCTAAGAACAGTCTTCATCCAAGATCTAAATTTCTCTTTGCGGACCAATCCAAAGGTAGGAACATGATCAAGACACATCCACAAGCATATTGTAATCTCTAAGAATATTTGCACAACCTCTAACCAATTTGTCAAAAGGATTCTTCAAATTGGAGCACTTAAACAACACTGTTAGCCACTATCATAAAGAAAAGATTGCTTGCGGGCCACCAAATCATGAACCATTGGAGTTGAAGGCACTTATCATCATTACCAACTTGATTCTAAAACCATAGACTGAAATGGGTAAGTGCAAGAAGATGAGTTCACTTTTTGGCCAAAAAGTGGAAGTGTTTTTTCTGTTTTTCAAGTTTTGTCGTATTTGGAGTGGCAATTTGAAGCACTTGCACATAAAATATTAAGATGATGTAAAAATACGAAATGTAAGATTTTGTTTCTAGTTTTCAATTATGTGATTTTTTTGATACCTAGATGATGCAAGTTAGTTTTTTATTAGATGTACAAAAAGTGGCTTTTTAAAAGTCCCCTATTTTTTGCAAAAGCATGCATGTGTACGGCCAACATAATTTGACCTAAATTAATGTATTTTTCTAATTCCTTTTGTAAAAAGATTCTCAGGATGTTAAATTTTGGTTAGGATATTTTTTTTTGTAATTTTTTGATAAATATATTTTTTTATTAATTTTTTAATGGCCCTAATTAGTCTTTTTTAAAATCCCTCGTGTACAGCCAACATAATTTGAGCTAAACTAATCAATTCACAAAAAAAAAAATTCATCATGTAGAGAATAATATCTAATTTGGTCAGACATAAATTTTTTTTAAGAAACTTTCAAAATAAAAAGAAAAAAAAAATAGTAACCTATGTTATTTCAAGTTTATGAGCAGTTTGTATGGAAAATAAATAATAAATAGAAAATTATGTTCAATAGTAGAAAAAATTACATATTTGAAAACTAGACTTTTAGATCTATAATAGGTTTTAATTTTGTTAAAATATTCTAAAAAAAAAGTCGTCAGCCATAGTGGTGAAACTAGTTTTTTCTCTTGCTGTTTTCATGGTCTCCTAGTTGCAGGTCCAAAGCTAAGGCTTGGGTTTCCAAGCCTAAAACCAATGCAAATTGGTGGGTTTGAAATTTTAAAATTTTAGAAACGGGAACTCGTTATAAACAGGTGCTCGTTATAAACAGGTGCTCGTTCATAACGGGTGCCCGTTATAAATGGGTACCCATTTTAAAAAACGGGTACCCATTTAGGATCAAGCTCTCGAAGCAAAACGGGTACCCGTTATAAAACGAGTACCCGTTTCAAAACGGGTACCCGCTTTCAAAAAGTATTTTTCTTTTTTTTTACATGCCTATGGCTAATTTTTTATTTTTTATAAATGGGTACCTGTTTTAAAAATAACGGGTACTCGTTTCTAAAAAATAAAAAATTAGCCATAGGCATGTAAAAAAATAGAAAAATACTTTTTGAAAGTGGGTACCCGTTTTGAAACGGGTACTCGTTTTATAATGGGTACCTATTTTAAAATGAAATGGGTACCCATTTTGCTTCGAGAGCTTGATCCTAAATGGGTACCCTTTTTTTTAAAATGGGCACCCGTTCCAAGCGGCATTTTTCATCCATAGGAGACTTCCACGAAATGTATACTCAACTTCTTGCTTTAACCCAAATACTTAACTACAGAGCATAATACATTCTCCCTGTCACCACCAAATATATAGAAAAAATAGTTTTCACTCTGGCGAATATAACTAACTTAGGTCTTCATAACAGAGGCTCAAACTTGGAACATAGCTTCTTCAGACATGTATGTAAATAACTTCCAATCCGTAGATAAAGATATTCATTGTACAAGAAATGCGGAGCAATCTGTTGGACTGTTCTTCTGTAGACAAAGATACTCTGCAACACACTGTTTCTACCGGAGGAGCAAATTTTCTCAATATCCTCAATATCAGGATCTCTGACACTTATATATATAAAACATCTAACTCATTACAAACAAGCATCAAAACAAGAGCACAATTGACACCAATGACAACACTGATATATTGACATCAATGACAATATTGATATGTTGACATCAATGACAACACCGGTTAGGCACATACTTGCAACAAAGCCATCTTTCCATAAGAAATGGGTAAAAGCAAGAAGTTGGGTCCACATATAGGGGAAGTGTCATGCAAAAAAAAAACCCGAGAGGAACAGGTACCCATTTTAAGGAAAACGGGTCCCTGTTTAGGAAAGGGCGCCCAAGCCTATAATGGGTATCTATTTTAAAACGGGTACCCGTTTCATTTTTTATTATTTTTAGAAATGAAACCCATTTTAGAATGGGTACCCATTCTAAAATGGGTACCATTTTATTTTTTATTGATTTTTAGAACGGGTACCTGTTTTGTTTTCTATTATTTTTTAGAACGGGTACCCATTTTAAAACGGGTACCCGTTTCTAAAATTTTGAATTTCACACCCATGCTTTTGGTTTGGTTTTAGGATCGGGAAAGGCATGGGTAGCTGACCTTGAGCCTTGGACCTGCAAGTATTTGTCTAAGTACAGAACAAGAGGAAAGACTGACTTTACCTATATGGTTGATGACATTTTGTTTTAAATTTTTTTATGAAATTAAAATCCATTACAGATGACAGTGTCTAGTTTTCAAATATGTAATTTTTTTTATTGGACTTATTTTTTTATTTATTATTTAATTTATGAGCAAACTGGTCCAAAAACTTGAAATGATAGGTGTTCATATTTTTTTAATAACTTTTAATTTTTAAAGTTTAAAAAAAAATTATATGTTGTACCCATTCTAAAATGGGCACCTGTTTTATTTTTTTTTATTTTTTAGAACGGGTACCTATTTCTAAAATTTTAAATTTCACACCCACGCTTTTGGTTTGGTTTTAGGATCAGGAAAAGCATGGGTAGCCAACCTTGAGCCCTGGACCTGCAAGTATTTGTCTAAGTACAAAACAAGAGGAAAGACTGACTTTACCTATATGGCCGACGACATTTTTTTTGAATTTTTTTATGAAATTAAAACCCATTATAGATGATAGTGTCTAGTTTTCAAATATGTAATTTTTTTTATTGGACTTATTTTTTATTTATTATTTAATTTATGAGCAAACTGGTCCAAAAACTTGAAATGACAGGTGTTTGTATTTTTTAATAACTTTTAATTTTTAATTTTTTTTAAAAAAATATGTCATCAATCTACACATCATTCTTTACACAATGAAAACAAAATTCATTTTATGATTAGTTTTGCTCAAATTATGTTATTCGTACACAAGGGGTTTTCAAAAATAGCAATTAGGGCCAATAAAAAATAATAAAAAAATATTTGGAAAAAAATTATAAAAAAATATCCTTATCAAACTTCACTGTACTACACATCTTTCCTCAAAAGGATTTAGAAAAATACTTTTATTTAGGTCAAATTATGTTGGCTGTACATGTGCATGATATGGTAAAAAAAAGTGACTTTTAAACAGTGGTTTTTAGAAATGCCTATTGAAAATCTATTTGTATCATCTAGGTATTAAAATAAATTACATATTTGGAAACTAGACTCCGAGTACTACATTTCATATTACTAACTTGTTTTAAGATTCAATTGTCAAGTGACTCAAATGTTTAGGTCAAATGTGACAAATTCTGAAAATCAGGGAAAACACTTCCACTTTTTGGCCAAAAAGTAGATTCAACTTCTTACACTAATCTAAATACATTTTTCTTATTTCTAAGAAACATAGTTGAGACCTTGTTGGATGACAACTTCAAATGGATGTGAGTTGATTTGTCAAGCACCCATATTAATATCTGGTAGTCTTTTAATTTTAATTTAAATCTTTATTGTAGGTTATTTTCCCTATATTATTTAATCTTGGTTTGAACTCCTTGATTTTGTAGTTTTTTGTTAGGCCCTGTTGATGGTGATGTTACTCACATACAAACATGAAATAAAAGTTACACAACAACCTTTATTTATCTTGAAAGATACGATGGATTCAAAGAATTCATGATCCTAAGTCTCTGTTGATTAGTTCATAATCTACTGACGTTACTCAGTGGTTGATGTGTGTTGCTGTTAATCATTTAAGGGCCTTACGTTCTCTAGTAATTTCTACCTTTACACTATGAACTTACTCAAATAATGTGCCTACAGGTTGATATTTGCATGATTTCTACCATTATTTGCAAGTCCTTGCATGATATTTTCAACACTACATGCATTTAGCTCAAATATGCTAATGATATTCAGTTATCTACGGGATGTCAACATATTTCTTTGTTCTCTTATTATTTATCATGATTTGCATTTATGGAAGTGATTTCAATGAAATTAAAATGAGAAAAAAGGGTTTAGAGAATGAGATTCCCAAAATTACTTGATTGAGATCATTGATCCACATACATATTCCGATACAACAATGAAGAGAAGAAAACTAGAAATCATACTTCTCCAGGACATTCCACAAATCCGCATGATCCAATGCAAATCTTCAAAGGTAAAGTTGACAACAACATGCAATAAAATGAAAGCACTTCTATTGAACACAACATTCACCATTACATATCCAGAAATCAACTTGAAGATTACGTAAAGTTTACAATCAGGATGTAATCTAAAGCTTCATCTCCATTCAGTATGCTTTAGAACAAGTACATTTACAGTGATCTGAAGAAAGAACCTTGACGTTTCAACAATTTAGTCCTCATTAGTCTCAGTAATTCGATCTCCTATATGAAATTGTCTTGGTCAGATTTTACAAAATAATTGACCTATCTGTACAGTAAAGGGGCTCAATATATAGCTTTGATTTATCCCCAATATAGTGCCAAAACCCTAGTTGATCAATGGTCCACCCTTCAAGTGCAACATCCATCAGTGGAAAGCAAATCCCACCAAAAATCTGAGCAGCATGCACATACTGGGCGTAAGGATGCCCATTGGAAACCCTAACAGCTCAAAATAACTGTTGTTCCTTTTAATAATGTTTTCCCATCTGCATTTTGTCTTCTCATTGAAAGCCTTTACTCCTACTTCTTTTGTGATCTCTTGTGATCTAATCTACCTCCTGTGATGTCATCGCCATTAAAGCTCTATTTTTATATCTACCTGCACACCGCTACTATGTCGGTAACTCTGCAATTTTCTAGCTATTTCGAAATAGCTCCAACATCCTGCAACAAACAGTCAAGAATTAAGCATCATCATTTAATAAACCAGTAGGAAGATAAATATTACATTAAATCAGGTTCTAAATGTGCAAACACAGCTATCAGGATATGAATATTTAGCATCTATGAGCAACCACATATCCAAACGCATATACAACACCAAAAAATGGTTGAGTCAACCATCATTGACCAAAAACATGCATGAGGCCTTAAAACAGCTTCAAAATCCCTTCGCTTTGCTTTCCCGCCTTTTCACATGCCTAATTCCTTGTATATCATGAATTAATGCAACAAATATACAATCGCAGCGAACATACAAAGAATTTTCAAAATTTAAATTTCCATTCGCGTACAGTCTTTCTATATTCTACTTTGCATCTTGGCTCAATACATACAAACACATTTGTATGTACATTCAGACTTATCACCTTTTATAAGCCGTAGTTTATTCATTTTTGATTCCGTGCAATGTATATAATGCAATGTATCTTCTAATATACAATCGGGCGTGATACATTGTATATACTAGATTTTAGTTTGCTTTGAGCTTCGCCTTGTATGTCGGTGATGTATGTAATGCAATGTATCTCTTAATATACATTGAGCTGTGATACATTGCATATATCAGATTTTAATTTCTTTGGATTCCGGCATGTATCAAGCAATGTATATTTTGAAACATGCATACAAAGTGTGGAATGTACAAGCATTTAACTCCTTTTCATAACGACTTCAGATCCGTGGCTTGTATATAACCAATGCATCTCAGCTTTGTATGTAAGATACATACAAAGCACAAACATATAACGACCTCACCGTATTTAACTTTCTTCTCGGGTTTGCGACTTGCATGCGAGCCTTGCATCTGGCAATGTATGTTTCGCTTGTATGTATAAACATACAAACACCAAATATACAACTGGTGGATTTAACCAAACATTCACTTCAACTTTTAACTGCGTCAGGTCCACCTTGTATATAATGCAATGTATATTAGATATCCATTAAGTTAAGATACATTGTATTATCTTGATTTTAATCTGTTTTGAGTTCTGACGCTTGTATGTATTTCAAGATGTATGTTTCTAAAGCATACATACAAGGCACAAAGCATGCAATGATTATGCCAACTTTAATAAACCTTCGATTCTGCGCTATGCATACTCCGTAATGCATATTGGCTTGTATGTCATTGAAACATACAAGCCCGCATACATACAACAATTTAACCCCGTTTCATGATCTTTTTGGGTCTGCAACCTACTTGTACAAATAAAACATTAGCCAAATGCATACAAGTATAAAAGCATACAAACAACTTTGTATATGCAACCCGATGACTTAGAAAACTCGACAACCCATTTTGCGACCAACATAAGGACCTGATATACAAAGGACTTTGTATATAAGCGACCTTGTATGTGCAACCCGATATACAAAGGACCTTGTATATGCAACATAAAAACTTGATTATACATTTTACCAAAATACTCATAACTTGCAAAATACAGGGAATTTTAAGATGGTTCAAAAAGCAACCCCTATTCATTTTTGACAAGAAATTCATCTGTACTCTGCCCTGGTACGTAATGCAACTTTTTAATTATTTTTAACAAGGTTTGTAATATTCACTTCCTTTTCCCTTTACCACCAAGCAAACAACACCCACACAAGCAAAAGCAACAGCCACAGCAGGGGTCCTCATTTTGCTAAGGAGTAAAATGGGGCGTGTTGTGAATATCACAACAACTAGCAACCAAACAAAATAATTAAATTCAAACCATTAAAGAAAACTAAATGAAATAAATTCATAATTTCTAACTATCTTTTATGCAAATCATTATCTAACTTGAGACTTAATGTATTCAATTGTTGATAGCTGAGAGGGGGGGTGAATCCGTTATCTTAATTAATTTAACTTCTTGTTCTCCTTTAGCAACTAGTACAGTATATAAGCTTAAATGAACATGAAAGCAGAAATAAACTCAGTACACATGACACAATATTTTTGATGTGGAAACCCTGTTAAGGGAGAAAACCACGGGGTGATTAACCCAAGAATGTATTCTCTGTTAGAAGAATAGAAATACAAAATGGCACTTGCCAATTAGGGCTCACTGCCCGAGCACACTTCTCACAAGAGGCTCACTGCCTACAAGAGACTCACTGTCTACAAGTTATAAAGAGAGTAACAAGATATTTGAACTGATGAGGAGCATCTACATATGCTAGAGTTTAGTTCCGGTTAGGCTCAGTATATTGATCTACTGCACTTCATTCTTTCTCTTCTTTTGTGCTGCTGTCCTTTCACATACTGGACCTACCTTACTGCTTTCACACTGCTCTTCTGGCTTTATTCATACACCACAATATACAATGCACACCTTCATACCAAAATTAATCTGGCATATATATCTGCACCAAGGATTTCATCCACTTTCTAGTCGGCATCCGGAATAGTCAATATTTATCCAAACTCTAATCTGTCAGCTGAATTCTTACTTATCAAGTGATGCGTATCAAGGAGATGCTTATAGAAGTCATCAATTATGTTGGCCAATCATGAATGATACCTTAAGAACCTTGATCACCATTAATATCTCATCTAGAATAATTCTGATCTCTGTCAGTTAGTTCTTCCTCTATCTACTCTACCAAACTGGACCCCAATACTTAGATGCTCATATCTCTTTACTCTTTCATCACCAGAGGCTCAATCCCTAGAATCTATCAGTCAAGGTATTCCTCTCGACTTCCCCAAGTCCACACTTTACAAAGATACTTTCTCTAAGGGATCTAGACCTGACCGTCAGACCTTGCTGCATGCTCTGTTCTTGCTTAGCGAACCAAAGTATTCTTCAAACTGACTTCTGGTAAGGGCACACCATGTCCTGCGAATGTGTGGGATGAACTTTGTTGCCATCAATGACAACAATCATGAAGCCATAATGTGTCTCTTGCCAACAATCTCCCCCTTTGGCATTGATGGCAACACTTAGTGAAAAATGACTAAGTGTTATACTACACTCCCCCTTTGTTGATGCTCTGCTCTAATGTACACTTTACCGGAGTTTCCCCTTAGCTGGATTCCACATTTTTCAGTGCTCCTCACTCCCCCTTTGACATCAATGGCAAAGGGTAGGGTCCGCACACCAATATTTCCCAAAAATAATCTATACTTAGTTGCATAAGTATATATACATGCTATACTTACACATATTGAAGTATATCTGCAAAAGTTGTCTTTAGCTAGACAAGTTCTGTTGACCAACTCTGCTTCATCCTGTTTAAAATTGAGATGTGACCGCTCAACAGGAATGCAAGAGATTCTGCCCTCTTCATATCTATCAGATCACTGGTTCGGGCTGTGGTCTGAGCATCACTTAGAGCCTCATGCATGGCTTCTAACTTAGGGATAATTACCCCTCTAAGTTCACTCAACCTGTTTATTCTATTTTTCTTCTCCTTCTCAAGCTTCTTTATTTCATTTGTGACTACAATAGTTTGACACTCTTGATTTACTATGAAAGAGGAGAGAGGGTCAAAACTTTGAGATAACCTTGACAGTTTATCCTCTTGCTCTTTTACTTTCTTCTCAATGTCCTTGGTCACTTTAGGCTAGGATAGACAAAATTTATATATATCTCCGCCATCTTTAAGAGCATTTTCTAAGCTCTTTATTCCAATATCCATAACTCTCCTATCGTTGGTTATTAAACCTTGTACTTCGGAGAATCTCTTATCCAAAACTCTTTCCGGACCTTCACCTCAGCTAATTTCTCTAAAGATTCAAAATGAGTGCTGACAAAACTAACAAGGGACTTGAGATTACCAGATGAAGAAGCTGAGGAATCCTTCTGAAAGGATGGCATGATCTTTTCAAGCGCACCAGACGCAATTTCTAGCAGCTCACAGTCTTCCATGTGAGACTTTAGAAGTTTCTCTTTAGCCTTTGCTTGGGCAAAGGATGCTATCTTCATTGTTTGAACCGGGGAGAGAGAATTAAAGTCAAATGGTCCTTGAAGTAACTCTGGTTCATCAATCTCCATCATTTCTTTAGTTAAGAAATTCTTGAATGCTTCTGCTGTGTCTCTTGCCAGAGATGGAGTTTTCTCTCCTTCTACAGCCTTACCACTGTCATCTGTGGCCTTTTTTGTTTGATCTTCTTCTCTTCCCTTTACTTGTTCTTCTTGACTGGATTTTTCTTTTATTCTTTCTTCTTGTTTAGATCTAGAGTCTGCAGGGGAAACCAGAGGAGAGATGTTTGCTTCTTTATGAACTTCCTCTTCTGTAACAGAGGAATCTAAGTCCTTAGCTTTCTCTTCACAAGTCTCCTTTGCCTCTTCTTCCATTGTCTCAGTAGTTTCTTCCTTGTCATCCATGGCAGAGGTTTCATCACCTATGTCCTCTATGACAACAATATTGAATCTTTTAAAGGCATTCCTGAGGATCTCTTCAGTTTCTTTTGCCACTTTATTAGTTTCTCCAAGCATAAGCTGATTCATTCTAGCTTTGCTCCGGAACTCATCCTTGCAATCTTTGAAGATCATGTTAATTTGCTTTAGAGTGATGGAGGGATAAAGTTGGATGGCAATTTATTCCCAGATTTCTAGATCTTTTGCTTGAGAATTGTTCTTCCTCATTTCAAGTTCTTTCTCTAAACTTTTGGGAATTAGAGAGATGATTTCAATAAATGCTTTATTGTATATGTTCAAGTACTTAACTATTGCTTCCTCCAAATTTTTTTATCTGCATCATTATATTCATCATAGAATTCTGTTATTGGTTGCAGATTTCCATCCACAGTAACTGCCTTGACTACATCATCAATGCAGAGAGTAGGCCTTTCAATGAATTCTTCTGCCTTTTCTTCCTTGCCTTCATGGGTAGATGGTTCACCGGATGTTTTCTTCTTCTTCTTCATATTCTTGATTTCTTTATCAGATTCTATTTCTTCATCATCCTTCTGGCTTGCATAGGATATTGTTGCATTTGTCTTAGTTCTCTTCTCTACTTTACCAGATGATTTTGCTTCCGGTTTAGATGCCTTTGAGCTTTTAGTAGTTGTAGGTGCAGAGCTCTTAGAGGATCTGGTCCACGAGGGGGCTTTTACAGGAGCACTTTCTTTTTCTGCTCTTTCCATCTTTTCTCTGTTTTGCATCAAGTGCCTCCTTTGATATTCCATATTTCTTGGCTACTTCTTTAACTTCCCTTCTCACTTTCCTCTTGATTTCAGGCTATCTAAGTACCACATGAAATTTTACACTCAGCTCTTGGTACATTCCAAACCTTTCTACCTTAGGGTCTTTGGGTTGGCTTAGCAGATGTTGGATATGAAGCTCTACAATTTTCTCATCTACTTCATACCCCATTGGCATGATCCAGACTGTCCTTGGCTCCATTGCCTCCATTAGGCATTGATCAGTGTCTACCATGAAACACACTGTATCTTTGTACTTCTCAACCAATGATTGGGGAATTCTTTCTCTGGTTTGCATCATATTTTGAAAGTTCTTGAAGTAATCCCATAGAGCTGTATTTCTTGCCTTAGCATCCCCAAGTCCATGCAAGTAATCTTTGATTTGAATTGCAACAGGTCTGTCATTCTGCCATACCCAACCACTGGATCCGGGTAGCTCATTCATAAAGTAGAAAAATAAACACAATATCAGTCCACCATACTTGAAAGAGTTCTTTTTGTCCTTCTTGATCTTCTATAAGTTTTCCATCAGTTGGCTCAGAAGGAGTTCACAGAGATCATAATCTGCATTCTTTCTCAACATTTCATAAGCAGTATACACAGCAGTTCTAGATACTGAATTCTCCCTGCTAGAGTGATATATCTTATAGCTAATTAACATAGATGCAAACTTGATATCCGGATCAGTGATATCTTCTATGGTCATTGCTCTTTTATCAAATTTTAATCTGGTAGCCTCACTCATAGTTTGATTTTTGACAGATTTGAGAATAGGTATCCCTCCGAAAGAGTGTAAACTGGTTACTACCCTAATTGCATCCTTGGTGATCTTGAATGGTCTATTGAACCATAAGAAGTTATCATGCACTTTGCTCAACACATACTGGACCCATTCATCTTCTTCAAAATAGAGGAAATGGATGTACTGACCGAAATGTTTATCTCGGATGGCCTTATACTGAGGTTTTAGTTCAAATGTGTCATCTATTAACTGATTGTGATAGATGTCTACCAGCTTGGATTCCCCAAAGTCTTCAATGTTCGCATGAACATATGCCCTAACGTTTTCAATATGCAAAACCCCATGTGGAATGCTAGAAAATGCGCCTAAGGGATCCACTTCTAGAGATTTGTAGGGATGTTTCTTAAATTTAGGGCGCGGCCTATCAGAAATCTTCACAACATTCAGAGTAGCCATCTTAAAGATTCAGAGAGAGGTTTTCAAGAGTGGAAAATACCTTTTACATTTTTAGGGTTCATGATGTGAACCGGATCGGATTGCTGGATGGATCGACTTCTGTAGTTGATCTTTGATGAGCTTGAGGTAGTTTGTTGCAGAGCTCCTTTTCTTTACTTCTCGAATGTAAAATGAGAAAATGTTTAATAAGAGAGCCCTTATATTTCTCTGCAAACCCTAATTCCATATTGTAATAAATGCATAACTCAAGTCATTCTGGTTTGCCTTGTTCTTCTTGTTCTGAGAAAAATCTTTTCTAGATCACTAAGAAGCATTTAGAGTTGTTCTTGGTGATAATTGACAAACTATCTTCCTTTCCCCAAACATTTCATCTATCCGTAGATCAAGATTCCTCAGTTGAGTCATATCGGATCTAACTGTGAAAAACCTACATCTTACCAGATGACTATTTGAACCAGATTAGTCTTGGAAGATTAACCTATTCAAACCCACTTGCGGATCTTGCATCTCTTTATCAAACCTTATTTAGATGTTCCTCTGTGGACCCTTTAATCCGCAACGTTCCTTCTGCCAATTTTAGACACCAATTAATTCGCTGGGGGGAAACTATTTTTCCTTGTGTCTCCCCCTGAGCCAGAGCTCATCTTTTTAATTTCTGGAAGAAATATCAGCACCAGATTCTGGTGTGGATCCATCCCCAACATTATCTGTACTCCTCTTTACCCTATCTTGTTCATCTCCCTTTGAACCTCATCCACATTCACTTTTCCTTTTCCTTTGTCTTGATTCTGATTATGATGTACCGGACCCCTTTTATCCTGATTTTTGCTTCTGCAGAATTTGGCAATATGACCAGATCTATTGCAATTGTAGCAAACAACATTTCTTTGCATTTTTGACTGATATCCTCTTGATCTACATTGATTAGCCATATGTCCCATTCTATTGCATGCAAAGTATCTACCATTGAAAGAGTTGTTTATTTGCATATTTCTACATTCATGAGATTTGTGACCATACCTTTTGCAGTTGAAACACTGTCCAAAGAAAGATGAATTAGTCTGATTCATTGTCTTTCTGCACTGATTTGCTCTATGACCAAAGTTATTGCAATTATGATATCTTTGAGCATTTGGTTGCCTTACCGGAGGTCTTCTAGGCCTGTTTGTTGGGTTTTCTGATCTAGAGTTCTTCTAACCGGATCCAAAGCTTTCCCCTTTTTCATACCCCAAGCCTTGCTTGTCATCTACCCTCTTTTGGCTTTGAAGAAGAACTTCAAGTTGAGCAGAGCTTATCTTGAATTTCTCTTTGTATTCATTTGCTATTTGAAGATCCCTTTTAAGAGTGTCAACCTGATTCTCAAGTTGTTCTTCATTATCTCTAGCTTCTTCAAGATCAGATTCTAGATGCCTGATTATTCTATCCATTTTGTGGCAATCTTCTGATTTCTCTTTGAGAGATTGTCTTAGATCATCTTTAGTTTTTCTTTTCTCTTCAATTTCTTGAGTGAATTTTATAACTCTTGATTCCATTTCATGTCTTACCATAATGATCTCTTTTGATAACTTTTCACATAACTTGGTTTTCTCCTTTAGGTCTTCATTTGTATCATTGGCTTCACCTTGACTTGCCAATTTCTGAAGTAGATCTTTTCTCTTTTTCATAGAGATACACAGTTTCACTTTTAGTTCATTTATGAAATCATCAGCCTGTTTGAGTCTTTCTTTCAATTCATTGACTTCAGAGTTAGATTGCTTAAGATCATCTAGGACAGTCTGAAGTTGTTCCCTCATACCATGCACATCCATTTGGATTCCCAGATCTTCCTCAAGCTGTTAGGCTCTATTTGGAGGAACTTGGCTCTGATACCAATTATTGATAACTGAGAGGGGGGTGAATCAGTTATCTTAATTAATTTAATTTTCTGCTCTCCTTTAGCAACTAGTACAGTATATAAGCTTAAATGAACATGAAAGCAGAAATAAACTTAGTACACATGACACAATATTTTTGACGTGGAAACCCTGTTAAGGGAGAAAACCATGGGGTGATTAACCCAAGAATGTATTCTTTGTTAGAAGAATAGAAATACAAAATGGCACTTGCCAATTAGGGCTCACTGCCTGAGCACACTACTCACAAGAGGCTCACTGCCTACAAGAGACTCACTATCTACAAGTTATAAAGAGAGTAACAAGATACTTAAACTGATGAGGAGCATCCACATATGCTAGAGTTTAGTTCTGGTTAGGCTCAGTATACTGATCTACTGCACTTCATTCTTTCTCTTCTTTTGTGCTAATATCCTTTCACATACTGGACCTGCCTTAATGCTTTCACACTACTCTTCTACTTTTATTTGTACACCACAATACACAATGCACACCTTCATACTGAAATCAATCTGGTATATATATCCACACCAAGGATTTCATCCACTTTCTAGTCGACAGCCGGAATAGTCAATATTTATCCAAACTCTGATCTGTCGGCTGAATTCTTACTTATCAAGAGATGCGTATCAAGGAGATACTTATAGAAGTCATCAATTATGTTGGCCAATCATGAATGATACCTTAAGAACCTTGATCACCATTAATATCTCATTCAGAATAATTTTGATGCTCTATCGGTCAGTTCTTCCTCTATCTACTCTGCCAAATCAGACCCCAATACTTAGATGCTCATATCTCTTTAGTCTTTCATCACCAGAGGCTCAATCCCTAGAATCTATCAGTCAAGGTATTCCTCTTGACTTCCCCAAGTCTGTACTTTACAAAGATACTTTCTCTAAGAGATCCAGACCTGACTGTCAGACCTTGCTGCATGCTCTGTTCTTGCTTACTGGACCAAAGTATTCTTCAAACTGACTTCCGGTAAGCGCACATCATGTCCTGCAGATGTATGGGATGAACTTTGTTGCCATCAATGACAACAATCATGAAGCCATAATGTGTCTCTTGCCAACATCAATAAGGTGCATGAATCTTCCTTTCAGTTTAATTGGGTGCACGTGATTAATAATTCTCATCTTGAAGATTGGTTGAACAAACCAGTGACTGATATTAGCCTACGTAGTTGAGGTTATTCCCTCATAGCCAACTAAATAGAGCCTTACTGCCAGCAGGCATCCATAGCCCCGACAAGGTTATCGTTATAATTCTCCTAAGTAGAGCCCCACTGCCAGCAAGCGTCTATAGCCTTGGTAGAGTTACTTAGATGGCTTTGTTAGATTCAGGACATACAACTAAGAGGGGGGGTGAATCAGTTGTCTAAAACTTTCTTCCAATTAAACACTTAAATCCTCTTTGTGATTTAGCAGCATATTAATAAATCAATCATGGAAACATAGTGTAATTAAATCAAGAGCAGAAACATATCAACACATAAGACACCAAGATTTTGACATAGAAAACCCAGTTAAGGGAAAAACCATGAGGTGATTAACCCAAGATTGTATTCTCTGTTAGAAGAATAGAAAGAACAAAATGGCACATACCAATTAGGGCTCACCGCTCACAAGAGGCTCACTGCCTACAAAAGACACACTGTCTACAAAAGATAAGTATCACCTACTTGAATTGGAAAATAGCATCTTCACCATGCTTGAATCAGTTCCATTTAAGCCCAAAACTTTTTCTCTGCTTGTCGCTCTCTTCCTCACTACCACACTCTCATCTCCACAAGACACACTTTGAAATGACTTTACAATCCCTTATTTATACAAGACATCGACTTAGGAATAATCATCTAAGTAGGCAAACATCTACAAGAACATCCGCAAGATGTGTAATACATCCAGTCAGCCAGTCTTAGGAAGAACACCATCATCTAGAAGTTATTCTTCAATTGCGAGCTCCAACTCTAATGCAGACCACCAACAAGAATTGGACATGATCCAAATACCTTCACAAGATTGACTGAATCACCAAGAACATCCATACTTCATCTGCTTACTGAAATCCTTCTCTCCTTCATCTGGAACCTCAAGAACACAGTCTGTCATCATTGTCACAAAGAAATAGATTCTTGCGGACCTTCAAACCATGAACCAATTGAGTTGACACTTTCCAAAGACTTCCTCAACACTCCCTCAAATCCACAGAATAGGATAATTCATTTCTAGATCTCACCGGACCTAATTGTGTCACTTCGTCAGCTCTGAACACCTACCGGAACTGGTTTTACTTGGGCGGCCACAACTCCTTTAGATCTTCATGCGGACCTCTGAAATATTTATTGGATTAACTTAAGACTCGTATCTACAAACCCTTTGAACCGCATCCTCTGATAGTCATCTTATCTTGGATCTTTACCTTACTGTCTTCACTGTTCTTCTCTGTTCCTGATTAGGACTAATTTTCTCAATATCCTCAGCACTCAGCTCATCCAATCCTTTTCATCAATGTAATAGGAGTATGTTGACATCAATGACAACACTGGTTAGGCCTAGACTTGCAACAATCTCCCTCCTTTTCATCTATCCGTAGATCAAGATTCCTCAGTTGAGTCATATCGGATCTAACTGTGAAAAACCTACATCTTACCAGATGACTATTTGAACCCGATTAGTCTAGGACGATTAATCTATTCAAACCCACTTGCGGATCTTCCATCTCTTTATCAAACCTTATTTAGATGTTCCTCTGTGGACCCTTTAATCTGCAACGTTCCTTGTGCCAATTTTAGACACCAATTAATTGGCTGGGGGGAAACTATTTTTCCTTGTGTCTCCCCCTGAGCCAGAGCTCATCTTTTTAATTTCTAGAAGAAATATCAGCACCATATTCTAGTGCGGATCCATCCCCAACATTATCTGTACTCCTCTTTATCCTATCTTGTTCATCTCCCTTTGAACCTCATCCACATTCACTTTTCCTTTTCCTTTGTCTTGATTCTGATTATGATGTACCAGACCCCTTTTATCCTGATTTTTGCTTCTGCAGAATTTGGCAATATGACCAGATCTATTGCAATTGTAGCAAATAACATTTCTTTGCATTTTTGATTGATATCCTCTTGATCTACATTGATTAGCCATATGTCCCATTCTATTGCATGCAAAGTATCTACCATTGAAAGAGTTGTTTATTTGCATATTTCTACATTCATGAGATTTGTGACCATACCTTTTGCAGTTGAAACACTGTCTAGAGAAAGACGAATTAGTCTGATTCATTCTCTTTCTGCACTGATTTGCTCTATGACCAAAGTTATTGCAATTATGATATCTTTGAGCATTTGGTTGCCTTACCGGAGGTCTTCTAGGCCTATTTGTTGGGTTTTCTGATCTAGAGTTCTTCTAACCGGATCCAAAGCTTTCCCCTTTTTCATACCCCAAGCCTTGCTTGTCATCTACCCTCTTTTGGCTTTGAAGAAGAACTTCAAGTTGAGCAGAGCTTATCTTGAATTTCTCTTTGTATTCATTTGCTATTTGAAGATCCCTTTTAAGAGTGTCAGCCTGATTCTCAAGTTGTTCTTCATTATCTCTAGCTTCTTCAAGATTAGATTCTAGATGCCTGATTATTCTATCCATTTTGTGGCAATCTTCTGATTTCTCTTTGAGAGATTGTCTTAGATCATCTTTAGTTTTTCTTTTCTCTTCAATTGCTTGAGTGAATTTTATAACTCCTGATTCCATTTCATGTCTTACCATAATGATCTCTTTTGATAACTTTTCACATAACTTGGTTTTCTCCTTTAGGTCTTCATTTGTATCATTGGCTTCACCTTGACTTGCCAATTTCTGAAGTAGATCTTTTTTCTTTTTCATAGAGATACACAGTTTCATTTTTAGTTCATTTATGAAATCATTAGCCTGTTTGAGTCTTTCTTTCAATTCATTGACTTCAGAGTTAGATTGCTCAAGATCATCTAGGACAGTCTGAAGTTGTTCCCTCATACCATGCACATCCATTTGAATTCCCAGATCTTCCTCAAGCTGTTAGGCTCTGTTTGGAGGAACTTGGCTCTGATACCAATTATTGATAACTGAGAGGGGGGTGAATCAGTTATCTTAATTAATTTAATTTTCTGCTCTCCTTTAGCAACTAGTACAGTATATAAGCTTAAATGAACATGAAAGCAGAAATAAACTTAGTACACATGACACAATATTTTTGACGTGAAAACCCTGTTAAGGGAGAAAACCATGGGGTGATTAACCCAAGAATGTATTCTCTGTTAGAAGAATAGAAATACAAAATGGCACTTGCCAATTAGGGCTCACTGCCTGAGCACACTACTCACAAGAGACTCACTGCCTACAAGAGACTCACTATCTACAAGTTATAAAGAGAGTAACAAGATACTTAAACTGATGAGGAGCATCCACATATGCTAGAGTTTAGTTCTGGTTAGGCTCAGTATACTGATCTACTGCACTTCATTCTTTCTCTTCTTTTGTGCTGCTATCCTTTCACATACTGGACCTGCCTTACTGCTTTCACACTGCTCTTCTACTTTTATTTGTACACCACAATACACAATGCACACCTTCATACTGAAATCAATCTAGTATATATATCCGCACAAAGGATTTCATCCACTTTCTAGTCGACATCCGGAATAGTCAATATTTATCCAAACTCTGATCTGTCGGCTGAATTCTTACTTATCAAGAGATGCGTATCAAGGAGATACTTATAGAAGTCATCAATTATGTTGGCCAATCATGAATGATACTGTAAGAACCTTGATCACCATTAATATCTCATTCAGAATAATTTTGATGCTCTGTCGGTCAGTTCTTCCTCTATCTACTCTGCCAAATCAGACCCCAATACTTAGATGCTCATATCTCTTTACTCTTTCATCACCGGAGGCTCAATCCCTAGAATCTATCAGTCAAGGTATTCCTCTTGACTTCCCCAAGTCTGTACTTTACAAAGATACTTTCTCTAAGAGATCTAGACCTGAATGTCGGACCTTGCTGCATGCTCTGTTCTTGCTTACTGGACCAAAGTATTCTTCAAACTGACTTCCGGTAAGCGCACATCATGTCCTGCAGATGTATGGGATGAACTTTGTTGCCATCAATGACAACAATCATGAAGCCATAATGTGTCTCTTGCCAACATCAATAAGGTGCATGAATCTTCCTTTCAGTTTAATTGGGTGCACGTGATTAATAATTCTCATCTTGAAGATTGGTTGAACAAACCAGTGACTGATATTAGCCTACGTAGTTGAGGTTATTCCCTCATAGCCAACTAAATAGAGCCTTACTGCCAGCAGGCATCCATAGCCCCGACAAGTTTATCGTTATAATTCTCCTAAGTAGAGCCCCACTGCCAGCAAACGTCTATAGCCCTGGTAGAGTTACTTAGATGGCTTTGTTAGATTCAGGACATACAACTAAGAGGGGGGGTGAATCAGTTGTCTAAAACTTTCTTCCAATTAAACACTTAAATCCTCTTTGTGATTTAGCAGCATATTAATAAATCAATCATGGAAACATAGTGTAATTAAATCAAGAGCAGAAACATATCAACACATAAGACACCAAGATTTTGACATAGAAAGCCCAGTTAAGGGAAAAACCATGGGGTGATTAACCCAAGATTGTATTCTCTGTTAGAAGAATAGAAAGAACAAAATGGCACATACCAATTAGGGCTCACTGCTCACAAGAGGCTCACTGCCTACAAAAGACACACTGTCTACAAAAGATAAGTATCACCTACTTGAATTGGAAAATAGCATCTTCACCATGCTTGAATCAGTTCCATTTAAGCCCAAAACTTTTTCTCTGCTTGTCGCTCTCTTCCTCACTACCACACTCTCATCTCCACAAGACACACTTTGAAATGACTTTACAATCCCTTATTTATACAAGACATCGACTTAGGAATAATCATCTAAGTAGGCAAACATCTACAAGAACATCCGCAAGATGTGTAATACATCCGATCGGCCAGTCTTAGGAAGAACACCATCATCTAGAAGTTAATCTTCAATTGCGAGCTCCAACTCTAATGCAGACCACCAACAAGAATTGGACATGATCCAAATACCTTCACAAGATTGACTGAATCACCAAGAACATCCATACTTCATCTGCTTACTGAAATCCTTCTCTCCTTCATCTGGAACCTTAAGAACACAGTCTGTCATCATTGTCACAAAGAAATAGATTCTTGCAGACCTTCAAACCATGAACCAATTGAGTTGACACTTTCCAAAGACTTCCTCAACACTCCCTCAAATCCGCAGAATAGGATAATTCATTTCTGGATCTCACCGGACCTAATTGTGTCACTTCGTCAGCTCTGAACACCTACCAGAACTGGTTTTACTTGGGCGGCCACAACTCCTTCAGATCTTCATGCGGACCTCTGAAATATTTATTGGATTAACTTAAGACTTGTATCTACAAACCCTTTGAACCGCATCCTCTGATAGTCATCTTATCTTGGATCTTCACCTTACTGTCTTCACTGTTCTTCTCTGTTCCTGATTAGGACTAATTTTCTCAATATCCTCAGCACTCAGCTCATCCAATCCTTTTCATCAATGCAATAGGAGTATGTTGACATCAATGACAACACCGTTAGGCCTAGACTTGCAACATTCTCCCCCTTTTTCATTGATAGCAACATATGATGTGAAAAACTATTTTAACCATCAAGACAAAAACTTCTCCTTACTGTCACAACTCCCCCTATCAGCAACAACCATTCTCATGTCTTCTCTTCCTTTACTGCTTGTCCTTTGATCATCAACCACTTGTTTTTCACATGTCTTCTCTCCCCCTTTGACATCAATGGAAAAGGGCTCATACTTACAACTCCAACACTTCAGAATCATACCAGCTGCTCCCCCTCAGTGGCAGCTCCCTATCATCAATCTAGACCACAAGATATGACTGTGATATCTATTGTTTTGATGCACTCCAGTGCACCTTAATTCATCACTGGAGGGGCAATAACCCCTAACTTCTCCCTGAGATACTCAAAAGAGTCCTTAGGTAGAGGTTTAGTAAAGATGTCTACAATCTGATCCTTGGAAGGCACAAACTCCAATCTGACTTCATTCTTGTTCACTTGCTCTCTCAGAAAGTGAAACTTGATAGATATATGCTTAGTCTTTGAATGCAACACCAGATTCTTAGATATATTTATTGCACTTGAATTATCATAGAAGATTGTGATAGGCTCCTCATACTCCACTCTTATGTCTCTTAGCATTTGCTTCATCCACAAAACTTGAGTGCAACTACTTGCTGCTGCAATATATTCTGCTTCTGTAGTGGATAGAGATATTGCTTCTTGTTTCTTGCTCAACCAAGAAACCAATCTCTTCCCCAAAAAGAATGCTCCACCACTGGTACTCTTCTGGTCATCCACATCTCCTGCCCAATCCGCATCTGTATATGCATGAAGAGAGAAATTATGATCTCTGGGATACCACAATCCATACTCAACTGTTCCTTTTAGATATCTAAAAATCCTCTTGATTGCCATGACATGAGATTCTCTAGGATCATCTTGAAATCTAGCAATAAGACCTACAACATTCATAATGTTAGGTCTAGTTTAAGTGAGATACAACAATCCTCCAATCATTGACCTGTACTTTTTCTGATCAGCCTTAGGAGAGTCATCATCTTTGCCCAATTTACATCTGGTTGCCATGGGAGTATTCATTGGTTTTGAGTCTTCCATCCCAAATTTCTTCAACAATTCTTTCACATATTTGGTCTGAGAAATGAAGATTCCTTTCTTTGTTTGAGTGATTTGTAGACCCAAGAAGAAATTCATTTCCCCAAGCATGGACATCTCCAATTCACTTTTCATTTGATTTGCAAAAGTTTTACACATACTATCTCTTCCTCCAAAAATGATATCATCAACAAACACTTCAACAATCAAGATGTTTTCATGATCAATTTTGAAATACAAATTACTATCAGCAGTACCTTTGTTGAAACCAATCTTCAAAAGATGCTTATCCAATCTTTCATACCAGGCTCTTGGGGCTTGCTTTAGTCCATACAGAGCTTTCTTCAACTTGCAGACCATATCACCATGATCAGACAATTAAAATCCATTCGGTTGCTCAATGTATACTTCTTCTTCCAAGTCACCATTCAGGAAGGCAAACTTGACATCCATCTGATATACTTTGAAGTCCTTGAAGGCAGCAAAAGCAAGGAATAATCTGACTGCTTCAATTCTTGCCACCAGAGAAAAAGTTTCTTCAAAATCAACTCCTTCTATTTGAGAGTAACCCTTGCAGACCAATTTGGCTTTATTTCTGATTACTTCACCAACTTTATTCAGTTTGTTCTGGAAGACCCATTTGGTTCCAATCACATTCTTGTTTCTAGGTCTGGGAACAAGATCCCAAGTGTGATTTTTCTTAATTTGCATCAGCTCTTCCTCCATTGCTTTAGTCCAGTTTTCATCATTGCAAGCTTCATTTACTGTCTTAGGTTCAATCTTTGAAATTAGACAATACTCATTTGAATCTTGAGCAATTCTCCTTCTTGTTTATACACCTTTTCTTTTATCACCTATGATCTGATCTTTAGAGTGGTTTAGTCTTACATACCTGGGAACTTTGGGAGTTTTTTGCACTTCTGATTCTTGATCAGGCTCATTGAAACTCATCTCTTCTTCCTGATTTACCGGATCAGTTTGAATCTAACTTGTAGAAGGGGCTTGGGCTCCTTGAATCAGAACACCATTCTGATCATCTTCATCATATTCATAAAACCTTGAAAGAGTTTTTCAATTCTTTTGTCAACCTTTACATTTGTACTTTCTATAATCTTTCTCAGTCTCTTGTTATAACACTCGTATGCTTTGCTTTGAGTAGAGTAACCCAAGAATATTCCTTCATCATTTCTGTCATTAAACTTGCCTAAATCTTCATCTCTTTGATGTAACATTTTCTACCAAAGACTCTGAAATACCTCACAGTAGGAGTGATGCCAAACCAAAGTTCATAAGAAGTCTTCCCAGTATTGCTTTTGATTTGAACTCGATTGAGAGTATAGACTGTAGTGCTGACAGCTTCTCTCCAAAAGATCTGAGGAACATTTGCTTCCATCATCATTGCCCTAGATGCTTCCTAGATGGTCCGGTTCTTTCTCTCCACTACTCCATTCTGTTGTGGAGTCCTAGGAGTGAACAACTATCTCTTTATTCCATGTTTCTCACAGAATTCTATGAACTCACCGAATGTGAATTCTCCACCTCTATCAGGCCTCAGACACTTTAATTTCAATCCGGTTTCATTCTCTACCATAGCCTTGAATATTTTAAATTTCTCAAAGGCTTCTGATTTCTCTTTCAGAAAAGTTACCCACATCATCCGGGAGTAGTCATCAATTAGTAACATGAAGTATCTATCACCTTGCACACTCCTGATTCTTGTTAGACCACATAGATCAGTATGAATTAAGTCCAATATTCTGGTAGAAGATCGTTCTTTGCTTTTAAATGAGACTCTGCTTTGTTTTCCCAACTGACATTCTTTGCACAAATAGCCTGAGTGTTGCTTATCTTGATGATATTATCAAAATTCACATGACACATCCTCCTATGCCATAGCCAACTTTGATCAATTTGTACAAATAGACAACTTTTACCAGTACCAACTAGGTGGAAGATATTACCTTTTGGCTGAGTACCGGATGCAATCTCTATTCTGAAACTTTCAAAGATCTTGCATTTTGCATTCTTGAATTAGAGATCATAGCCTTTGTCCACCTACTGTCCAACACTGAGAAGATTGTGCTTCAATCCTTCAACATATAGTACATTACCAGTTTTGTTCTTTCCATCAAAAGAAATAGTTCCCCTACCTCTGATTCTACCAGCAAAATTATCACCAAACATTACCACTCCTCCTTCATACCTTTCAAAATCTAAGGACTTATTTTTGTCACCTGTCATATGGTGAGAGCATCCACTGTCAATGACCCAATCATCCTTTTCTTCAACTTGGACAGCCAGAGCTCTTTCTACAACTTTATGATTGACAGATTTAGAGGGCATTGGATCTTCTTCCTTGATGGAAATAAACACCCAATCACTTCCAGATTTGTTTCTTATCTCTGAATCATCATCTGTTACTCCTTCATTATCATCCTCTTCATGAACATAATAACAATTCTATTAGAACCTTGATTTGTTAGGATTTGGCCTTGAAAATCTTTTCAGACACTTTGAGGAAAAATGACCAATCTTATTGCAGTTAAAACACTTAAAAGGCAATTTCCCTTCATACTTACTGGATCCTCTTGGTAGTCTTTTTGCAATAAGGGCTTCAAGCTGAGTAGTTTCAGTTTCTTCTTCTTCCAGGTCTTTTCTTTCTTTTTCATACCATGATAGTTTCCTTGAAGAGTTCTCTCCTTGATCAAACCTTTGTTTACCTTTTCTAGAAGCACTAGCTCTGAATGCAGATTCAGTCTTGAGGGGGGCATCTCCAAACTCGGTCATTTCAAATGCAGCCAATTTACCAGCCAATTGATCCCTTGTGATAGTTGTATGGGTTCTGAATTCTTCAATGGCAGCAACGTTGATTTTATAAGAATTAGGAAGGGATCTGAGAATTTTGCCAACAATTTCATCTTCATCCAAGACTCCACCAGCACATCTAATTCTACAAACAAGCTCATTTACTCTTGGCATAAAAGTAGTGATATTTTCATCTTCTTTCATCTTCAGATTTTCAAATTTCCCTTTCAGACTCTATAGCCTTGCACATTTAACATACTTGTCTCCTTCATGTAGAAGTTCCAATTTTTCCCGAATCTCAAAAGCAATGGGTAGGTCAACAACATTTGAAAGATCTGAATCAGATAATGTGCTTAGAAGAGCTTCTATAGTCCACAAATTGTTTTCAGCATCTGTGATTTTATTTGGGGCTTTCGAGCCACCCTGTGGAGGAGTATACTTCGTTGAAGCCATGGTCCAGTACTGCATTCCCATAATTGCAAGTGACATTTCATCTGACTTTTCCAAAGATTAAAATTGGTTCCATCAAACTTTGGACTATCCTTATTGTAGGATGACATCCTGGATCTCCTCAAACGGTTAAGCTCTTTTAGAGGAACTCAGTTCTAATACCAATTGTTAGATTCAGGATAGACAACTGAGAGGGGGGGTGAATCAGTTGTCTAAAACTTTCTTCCAATTAAACACTTAAATCCTCTTTGTGATTTAGTAGCATATTAATAAATTAATCATGGAAACATAGTGTAATTAAATCAAGAGCAAAAACATATCAACACATAAGACACCAAGATTTTGATGTGGAAAACCCAATTAAGGGAAAAACCACGGAGTGATTAACCCAAGATTGTATTCTCTGTTAGAAGAATAGAAAGAACAAAATGACACATGCCAATTAGGGTTCACTACCTGAGCACACTGCTCACAAGAGGCTCACTGCCTACAAGAGACACACTGTCTACAAAAGATACGTATCACCTACTTGAACTGGAAAATAGCATCTTCACCATGCTTGAATCAGTTCCATTTAAGCCCAAAACTTCTGCTCTGCCTTTCACTCTCTTCCTTGCTACCACACTCTCATCTCCACAAGACACACTTTGAAATGACTTTACAATCCCTTATTTATACAAGGCATCGACTTAGGAATAATCATCTAAGTCAGAAAACATCTACAAGAACATCTGCAAGATCTGTAATACATCCGGTCGGCTAGTCTCAAGAAGAACAGCATCATCTGGAAGTTGTTCTTCAATTGTGAGCTCCAACTCCAATGCGGACCACCAACATGAAATGGACATGATCCTAATACCTTCACAAGATTGCCTGAATCACCAAGAACATCCATACTTCATCTGCTTACTAAAATCCTTCTCTCCTTCATCCGGAACCTCAAGAACACAGTCTGTCATCACTGTCAGAAAGGAATAGGTGCTTGCGGACCTTCAAACCATGAACCAATCAAGTTGACACTTTCCAAAGGCTTCCTCAACACTCCCCAAAAATTTGTAGAATAGGATAATTCGTTTCCGGATCTCACCAGACCTAACTGTGTCACTCTGTCACCTCTGAACACCTGCCGGAACTAGTTTTACTTGGGTGGCCACAACTCCTTTAGATCTTCATGCGGACCTCTAAAATCTTTACTAGATTAACTTAAGACTCATATCTACAAACCCTTTGAACCGCATCTTCTGATAGTCATCTTATCTTGGATCTTTACCTTACTGTCTTCACTGTTCTTCTTTGTTCCTGATTAGGACTAATTTTCTCAATATCCTCAGCACTCAGTTCATCCAATCCTTTTCATCAATGCAACAGGAGTATGTTGACATCAATGACAACACCGGTTAGGCCCATACTTGCAATTGGCTTAATCTAGATTTTTAGTAAAATCCATTTTATTTATTTATTTTTTGTATTTGATAGAGATTTCATAAGATATTGCATTTATAACTTCATGATGCAAGGAGTGGTCACTTGCTAAAATTAAGCTGAGAATTGTAATGGTAGCAAGGGTGACCTCTGATTTTACACCTAATATCTACACTGGTATGTTCAACAAACCCAAGGATTTTAGGTGTGTCATTGTGAGAAACTTTCCTTGAATACTCAACCCACAGTTATTGAATACAAAATTTCACAAGTCAAACAACTTCTACATTCATGATAGTTACAACAAGTTATGTATACATTTCAAATAATTAACTTGAATGTTCTGAATTTTCTATTGTTTTCAATGGTTGTTAGTTTGCTCCTGTATACTCTAAATCAAAATAAACATCCTGTTGATGATTTTTTTTACACATTCATAGCAAAAGTTAAAATTCATAAATGAACCTAACTGTCTTGAAAGATATGAAGAATCAATTAAGATTGCTTAATTCCAAGTTTCCTTATGGTCAGGTCTTGACCTGTGGGATAGTTTAGTAGGTTACTATGAAGCTGTTAATATGTAAGGGGCCTTACATGATTTAAGGTTATTTGACTATTTACTGGACTCTATTCATGCAAATTATTACAAAGTATTAGCAAATTATCTATCTCTTTGCACAAATTGGTTATTGTATATCAAAGCTTTGAATGATTTATGTTAAAACATGCTCTTCTGTTCAAATATGTATAAAGATTGCCAAATATCAACTCAATTGATTTCAATTCCTTCAAATGTTAGACAATCTCTTTCAGATTTCTGTGTTTTAGCTAATTATTTCAAAGTTTGGGAAAAGTTAGAGAAAATTCAAATTCAACTTCACTTGCTACAGGATCTAAATGCTCTATTATGCACATGGTAAACATTATAGAAAATTCAATTAACTTAGCAGATCAAATCATTAAATGCAAATGTCCTGAATATTTTCACAAAAAAGCATTCAAGATTGCGAGCTTTAAGATAAACTGTTTCAAATTTAAAGAAGAGCTAGAAGACACTTAGAAAATAGACACAGACTTCTAGATTCATTTATATTCAAAACACATAGCCATATATGGTTTACAATGTAGGTATGACTCTTAGCTTCATTAATCAAAATTCACAAAAACTTACAATGCTTTACAAATATAGTAAGAAAGCTGGATATTTCCACACGTTCCTTAATGCAGACACAGGCGACCTTTTCTATACTAAAATACTCTTCTACTCAAAGTCTCAGCACAAATTACAATTTTCTATGCTAATTTCTACAAATCCCTATGTAAATAATATACAAGCAACCATGTCTCTTATGTAGAATTTGAAATTTCAAATGGCAATGGCTACTACTTTAATCCACGATTGAGATCCTTCTATTTCTGATCAACGTTGTATTTTTGTTTCTAACTGTCTGCCCAAAATATCTATTTGGCATCTTTTCTCTTGCTCAAAGGATGCCATTAGAATCTTTACAAAATAAGATCCCCCTTTCTCTTTGTTGACTCTTTCCTGCCAAGGCATCTTTACTTGACCTTTTTTCAAAAACCTTTACATGTGTTTGCCTTCTCACTTTTTCAAATATGTTTTGAAATTGTCAATTACACCTTCTACAAAGGTGCGATCCACTCCTGGACTTTTTGCTAAAATATACTCTTGCGTCACCACCCCTTCTTTCAACTTCTTCTCTTCATTCTCTGAGCCTTCTCTTTTCTTCTTGTATTTATTCATTTTAGCTCGCTCTTCCATTAATGTATCTATCATTTGCTTGCTGAGAATTGCATCAGGATTTTCTATACAGGGTGTGAATATGGCCTTGAATTCTATTACGACCCTCTCTAAATCATATGCTGGCATCTCAAAACATTCATGTTGTATAAGTCTTTCTATGATCCTCTTATGCATTTTTATCATGTCTTTTGCTTTTTCTCTCAACTCTTGTATAATTGTTATACATCTTTTGAGGTTATCTTCCTCAAATTGAAGCTCCATTATTGTTCCTGGCAATTTATTCGTCAATGCAACACTAAGTGCTCCCTCATGAATCAATTCATCTGCTCTTCTTTCCATTTCTATCAACTGCTCAATCTCTGACCTGCATTCCTTTTTTCAGACCTGGCAATTATGTATGAATATCATACATTTATTCTTCTCTTTTGAACCTATCTTCCAGCTTTCCACAACTTGCTTTATTATTTGCTTTCCCTCTTGCATGAAATCATTAAACCACTCATAAAAAATATTAGCTTTAAACCTTTTATTTTCCATATCTTTTATCTCTTCTTTGGACACTACTGCTATGTTAGTAGGTAAATCACGAACTATGGCATTGGGATCAAATATCCCCTGAATGAATTGCTGCAGCTGGACAATGTGTCCTTTTAAATTCTCCTATTTATCCTTATCTTTCTTTAGCATTTTTGCTATCACCTGGTGCATATCTTCCCATTCAGCAATGTGTTGTTCTCTTGTACTATGCCCAAGGTCAAGATTTAATATCTTGTACTCCTCCAATGTAATCTCACCTTTTGCCTTTTCTTTCTGAGGAATTGCCAGGTTTAATGTTCTAGATCCACTTGGACCTCTTTGAATAGCAGACATGGTTCTAGCTTTCTTCTTCTCTTTCCTCAGAGTAGTATTCTCTCCTAACAAACTTTTTATATCAATAGGTACTATTTCTACCTCTTTCTTCTCTTTTCCTATTTCTTTTTCCAACCATGCAGGGATTTCTTTTTCACCTTCTGCAACTTTATCTTCATCAATCACCTCTTCACGAGGTTTCTCTGTTCCAACCTCTTCCTGTTGTTGTTGTTCCTGCTGTTGCTCTTGTTGTTGCTCAAGAATTTGTTCTTGTTGTGGTGGAACCTATTGTTCTTCTTGTTGCTGTTGTTGTGGAAGTGGTTCTTGCTCTGTTGGATTATTCAACTGTTCTTCTGATTCCACCTCTTCTTCTTCTTCCTTTTCAGTATCACTTCCCTCTGATGATCCTTCTCTAGGAGCTTCTTCTTCTGCTAATTCCTTTTCTTGATCATTTTCTGCCTGTTTATCAGGTTCATTTTCATCCATTTTTCTCCTTCCTCTTTATCTTTAGGCTCTTTGATTTCATCCTATATTTCATCTGTTATTTCTTCCTGCAGTTGCTCTGTATTTACAGGGGAAATTTCTTTTGTGCTATGCTTTTTTGCTTCCTCCCCTTGATCCTATACATCATCTACATTCTTGTCTTCTTCATTTGGTTCATCATACATGTTCAGTACATCAATACCTGAAATTTCCTGTGTTGTTCTCTCTTCCTCTGAAGCAGGTGCTTCTGTAATCATTTCTTCAAGTACTTCCTCTTTCTCAGATTCTTCAATTTTGTGTGCTTCCTCCTGCACATCCTTAATAATTTTAGGTGGCACCAAAGTACCAAAGGGATCTACTGATCCTATTTCCTCCTGTACATTCTCTTCTTTATGTTCCAAATTATGTTCAAATTCCATTTCATCTTGACTGCCTAGCTCTTCTTCTTCACTCATGAAGTCACTGGAGTCCTCCTCTATTTCAATCTCTTTCCCTTTATACATTACTCCTTCATTATCACTGCTGTCAATATTCACAGTTTCCATAGCAGTTTGTTTGGCTTTGCATGTTTCTGACTCTTGCAACTTTTCTTGAGCCAACTGTATTTTTACCTATCTAAATGCTTGTCCTGGTTCCAAAGATGTGGAGGCACTAGCTATATTTTTCAGCTTTTCACTCACTTCTTGTGCTCCAATTACATCAGCTAGTTTAGAAGCTTCTCCCTTTGACAAACTTATGGGAATTGCCCTCCTTATTGGTTGTCCTGCTGCCTCTTTTGCAGCCTGTACTTCCTCTACACTTACTTCATGGATTATAGACTTTGAATCAACAAAAGTGTCTGATGCCACTGCTATTGTTATGCCCAAAGCATATGGATCCATCAATGTAGCATTCTTATCTTTTTCCACAATTTTAGCTTCTATAATTTTCCTCTTCTTTTCATAGAAACATTGCAAGTCCTCAGTAGGCTCTGCCTTTCTTTTCCTTCCCTTCTTGGGATATGTAACCTCTTTGCCTTTAGCTTTTAGCTCTTCAACTTTGTCCTTCAGCCATGTTTTTGAAAACAACATTACAGGTTTAGATAATACATCCAATGATGTATTCCAAGGCTTTGACCAATCAGGCTCTGTAATAGGAGCCATCCTTGCTTCTACATAACTTTGATGTAATAATTGATCATCCTCTCAAACCTCTGGAGGAACATATATATTACCAATAGATTTCATTTGTTTAACAGTCAATCTTTTGTGAGCTCTTTTCCTCACATCCCTGTCATTTTGGCAGTCAGCCCAGAAATCTTCAATATGTACTTGCTGCTTATATTTCTTATCAACAAAATTTTGAATTCTGTGGAAAGGGTCAAATCTTCTTGCTAAATCAAATTCCTTAAATCCATAAAACCTCAACTCCTATTCTAAATATGTTGCAACCTCTTCACTATAACATGAATACTTGCCAATAGCCCAAGGCAGTCCCACATTTCCCTTGTTAGTAAATTTTCTCTTGTACATCCTAAAAATGTTCAAGTTTTGTCTTGAAAATTCTAACACAATTAACTTGTCAGATGGATATCTGGGCAACATAAATGGTTTCCCTTCAAAGACTTCAGTTCTTATATAAGTAAAGTGTTCAAATTGTGTAAACCAAGAACTGTGCAATCCAATTGCATTCTCTGCATCCTTAGATAACCTATTGTCAGGCTCTTCTCTCAATATTCTTACCATGTATGTGTAAAAAACATCATTCACCAAAGAAAAATTCTTTAAGCCATTTTCCTCCTGTAGGACAGGGTAATGTTCATACACCAACTTTTGATTAGGGCCGTTTCCCAAGCTGCCTACTCTTTCTATTCCATGAATGTAAGGTCTGATTTTTACAGCACAAGAGTATAACACATAAGAAGACATATAAAATGACAACATCTTCTGTTGTCTCTGCATAGCTTGCCTCCAAATGGCTGTGCTAATGGTCTTGGCCCAGTGGATTTGTCCTCATTCCTTTTCCCCTGTTCTTATGAATTCTATGACAGTGAACATCCAAGGTTCACATTTTGTACCATCTCTTAATCCAACTAGTCTGCTCAACATAGTGATCATCAAATGAATCTCCTCCTCAAAATGTATCCTCATTAGACTTTTAGGAATTCTGGCCATAGCTTTGGGTTTATTTTCAAGACTGTACCAGTTGAGAAATATTTTACCCTTACATTCTACCTCATTTGTGTAAAAATTCTCATTATATTGATCAATGTTAATATCACTCATCTTCTCCTTGATTTCTAATCCAAAAGTTCTGGCAATACCTTCAGGAGTCAGATCAACAATTAATCTATCATGTAACATGATTTTTCTTGTAGTAGGATCATACAAAATTATGCAGTCCAAACATAAATCTCTAGCCTCCATTGCTAGAGGAAATCCTGTAGCTCTGTATAGTCCGCTATCCCAAATACATTTCATATCTGGTGAGGCATCCACAATAGTGATTTTCTTTAATACATCTTCTACGTCATAATGGCCTATGTTTGTATCCGTGCCTATCCCACTTGTACTTATCAGGGACGGACAACCTCTGTATAGCGGCAACTCTTCTTTCTCTATCTCTTTCTGAGGTTTTCTTTCTTTTTTATATCTTCCCATATATCTTTCTTCGGTTTATGGGCCATCATGTAGAAGCATACATCCTTTAACTTCTCATTTTACTTCATGTTTAGGGTTTTTACTGTGAATACCTACTTTTACCATTTACCCTAGCTTGTTTACCATTTCTGTTTTAACCTCTTTGAATTCGTTAAGCTCTACTTAGCTAACTAACAAATTAAAATAGTAATTTAACCAATGTTTATATTTTGCAACAAAATTACTGAAATTAACAATTCATTTTAACAACTAAACATAAATGACATTTTGGGTAAATACCTATTGTTAGCGACCATTTACCATTGACTTACTTTACCGCTTTCACCTTTGGCCAGCTACTGTAACTCTTTTTACTTCTGGTAAATTCTGCTATTGCACTGCAACAACTCTTTTTTCTGCAATTTTCACTCTCCACAGTATATTCAACAGCGAAATAACATTGAAATTGTTCTAACCCTCGTTAAATTTCTATTTGTTTGAGTGTTAAATTCTCATGAATTACAATAATTAATGCATTATGTCCTCGGCCTTTATTACAGTGTTTATATTTTTCAAACCTTTTACTGTTAGCCTATTTCAATATGCATACTTTTCCTTTGTATATTTCCTTGTATGTTTCTGATGTACATTTTCGTTGTATCTCTTAACATACAAGCCTTTTATGCATACAATCAACTAACGCTCTTTCCTTTTTCGCTTTTCCGTACACATTTGTACCTTTGGTTTTGTATATCTTGCTTGTATATTCCGTTGTATAAATGCACATACAAACACCATATTCAGTCATTTCCTTACCCCTTTTCTCTCTGCGATGTCTTTGTTTCTTTGTATCTCAGCATTGTACATTGCAAATATACCAACGCTGAAACATACAAATAATTTACCGTTTTTAACTTCCGTGACAAATCTACTTTGTATCTCTGCCTTGCATCTTTTAAATGTACAACTATTTGTATATCGCAAAATATACATGGTTATTATACAAGCAAACAAGTACATTTAGTGGGGTCCACCTTACCTCTCAATAATGCCTTTCCGTGATGCCTTTACTTCTTATTGAACTTCCAGACTTCAAACTGTTATAAATAATACTATATTTACCTTCGCATCTGCAATGTATATAAAACATTGTACATTTCACCTTGTACATTCCGAAACATACAAAGACCAAAATATACAACAGTTTAACTTTATTCCATAAAGATTTCGGTTCCGACTTGTATAAAGTACAATGTATATCGCGTTGTATATAAGAAATATACAAACCAAAATATACATCAACTCTATTGTCTTTGATAACTTTTCAGTTCCGTGCTTTGTATAAATCGATGCCTCACAAAATATACTTTAAGTCTGAATGCATCATTTATACTGTATTTCATTTTACTTTCAATTCCGCGTTGTATATTTCACAATGTATGTCTCCCGATACCTTTTATGCAAACCCAAAATATACAACGATTATTCATTATTTCATACCTTTTTCGATTCCGCTTTATATATAAACACAATGTATATAACCGAACATACATATACAAAGTGCAAAATATACAAAGACTAAGTCAAATTTAATACCCTTTCAGTTCCGTGCTATGTATAACTTGTATATTTTGTTTGTATGTCTATCACTTGCCATGTTGGTTTTTCTTCTGAATCAGCATTAGGGTTTGCTAGTTCTAATGCACAGGCAGATTCAGCCAACTGAATACAGGAGGTTGCATGAGCTCCTCCCCTTCACTTCTGGTTCTGCCGCACCAAGGGGGGTGTCCCTATTTGATAAAAGTATGACCTTGACTAGCTCAATGACAGAAAGATATAACTTGACAGCAACAAGCAGAATACTCTCACTAAGGATCAAGATTTTTATAACAAATCACAAGGTTGGCAACATTCTTGGACATATATGTCTGGTTGGGTATGAGAGTACGCAGGGATCCTAATCCTACTCCTACAACTAATAGGTGGAAGGATGAAATGGTTTGATTTGATTTTTGGATGCAAAGCTGGACATGGTATATAACCTCAACACAGAGCTAGATTGGTGCCTATCTAGGGCTTGGAGTCAATAGACATACACCTGTGAATGATCAACATGAACAACTAAAACTAGATTTCAGGGGGATATACATGATATCTGCCTTACAGATATCTCCCAATATAGAGTGTTAAGCTGTCTATACTTATGGCATCCCTATTGCAGTATACCCTTCCCAATATTCAATCTGAAAATAGTTTAATCTACCCCTTGAGCAGAAGTTAAAAGATTAAACATTCAACATAGGAATTCTATGTTCTAGAATCTCAGACATTCCTTGAATGCCTGGACTTAGAAGAAAGATACATGCAAAACTGGAGACAGAATCAGCATAACACCTGCAAACATAGCATTATTCATATAAAATTGACCATGAAATTAGTGGATTCATGCACAAACGTACAACAGGAGATACATAAACTTGCAAGTTTTGCTGCACAGAGCAACCAAAACCAGTTGTATCTTATTACAGAGCCAAAATGTCTAGTTTTCAACAACCAAAACAATGGTAACACAGTCTGCTTATATCAGCCAAAAAGTGTACCATAGCAATTAATTACAAGGCTTTTACAAAAATCTGCCAGATACAGATCCTTCAAAGGAATGGCACTCAGAATCCATCAATGCAGCAGACAAGGGAGGCCTCGAGCCTTGCACCGCTATCTGGGAGTCCTCACTCAAAAATCGGGCGACATGATCATGTGTACCATTGCCCATACCTCTGCACCGTCTCCATTAAAGGCCTCAACCACCCGCGGCCTACTTGGAAACCGTCGCTGCGTTTAAACAGAAGTTCCCACCAAAATGCACTTTACTGAAGTTTCAAATGTGCAGGAAGAATAGTCCCACATTGGTGCCACAGAGACTCCTTCAATACCTTAAAAACATGGTCGCGAGCATAATAGGTGTCGAGCACCTTTTGCCGCGCTCGACACATAAGCCTTCTCCAAAAGCCCATCGGCCAAATCTACACCATCGGCTTGCCCCAAAAACCTCTCACCGATCTCAATCATCTCACCGACGACACCTCCGCAAGCCTCTGTCGGCCAGACATAGTCTATCGGCCAGCCCAAAAGCTTCCTTGGCCGATAGACCAACTCTCCCCGATGGCCACCAAAACACCCTCGTCGGTGAAACCTCCACTGTCGGCCCAACATTTGCCCGTTCACCCGACAGTCTATGTCATGCCGATGACCATTCCAAATCCCTTGTCGCCAAGACATAGACCATTGGCACACCAATGAAAGCTCCCACCGATCTCAAAAGTCCTGCTGATGCCTACCTTTGCATTCCCCATCGGCTAGAGAAACACCATTGGGCCAACACATTCCATCCTTGCCGACACAGCCAGTCACACCGACCACCAATAAGCCACACTCTGCTCCACCATCGGCCAAACTCCTTACATCGGCGGGCCACAAATTTGCTTTGCCGACAGCCAAACACACGCCGATGGACATCCATCGGCCAGACCAAAATAATCGGAGCACTCAAGAAATCTTTCACCGATGAGGCCGATCACTCCGATAAGACCAAAAACGTAAAGCTTTGAACCGTTGAACCCTGAACCAAAAGGGTTCAACATGAGGGTTCAACGCGATGGTTCAAACATCAAAAATAATACTCCATAGGCAACAAAGCTTCGAACAATTGAACCTTGAACCAAAACAAAAAGGTTCAAGCGGGAGGTTCAACGATGCAATATTTGCGCAAGGCAAATGCATAGTGCGACCAAAATTGAACCCTGAACCGCTGAACCACTAAACTTAGAGAAAAAAGGGTTCAAGTTCAAATTGAAATATCGAAGACACAAAAATGAACCCATGCCGATGGAGAAAAGATGAAGACCCCTCCTCAAGAAATGAGATGCAGATGCTGAAAAACACTGAAGGGGTGCCAAAACTTAGAACCTTTTGGATATTTTGGGATGGTGCCTGCATGAAAATTGCTAAATTAACTGACAGTGAATTCAGGCACCAACAGTGGCTCTGATTGGGGACGTGCAGGTGCAAGACTGCAGCGAGAACCCCAGATCTCTGGGATGTAGACCAGTGCCTTATCCATTGGGCATAGAGTCATGAAGTTACCATGATCTACATCACCAATCAAACTTGATGGCCTAAGGCCACCAAGAAAAGGAAAACCAATATTTCCCCTTGTCAAACACCTTGTTCTCATCTGCATACACTGGGTCAAGCCTGAGAGTACTGCCATGATCTGACCACAAACAAACCTGGTCATCTGCACATTCAACCTTCTGATTTATTTTGTCACTGTCAACCTTATGCAAACAACCCTCAGCATCAAGCAACAAATGGATGCAGAATGTATCAAGCAATGCATACTCGAATGGAATATAACACATGTTATCATTTGTATCAGCATTATGCATTGCAAAATGATCTCCTAGCTGGACTGAAAATTGAAAGCACTCGAAGTCCACCACACAACTAGGAAAAATAGAGCTCTCTTTATACGCTGGCCTCTCAAAAGAAAAGCTTTCAAATTCACAATTGTGCACATCATGCACACAACCAATAGTAGCACCAAACTGGAAAAGATCAGGCTCTGGCATCTTTTTACAATCTGGCACATCTTTACAATCACTTACCTGATGTATGTTGTTTCCTCTTTCATCAGGATGAGAAATAGAATCCAAGTCAAAAACAGTGCTCAAGCCTTCACCATACTCAAATAGATCCTCATCATCACATGTGTCATAAATGGGTGACCCAGGTGCATCAGTTTCATCATAGTATGCCATTGGTTCATGGGCAGCAGAGCACGCATTTTCATCACCAATGGATTCACTCTGTGGAGGAGTATCAGCCTGTGTGTCATAAGCAAAACAACCATCAAATGAAAAATAATCATGCTCTGCACTAGCACTTATTTCAATTTCTGACTGCTCTTCATGATCTCCATGTGTTTGAAAGGTAGGCAATGGGTCACACATGGGACTATTTTTCTGTTTTCTTATACCTTCTTTGTCTTGAGTACAATACTCACAATTGTCTCCACAGGTCCATTCCAAAAGTTGCTCATTACTATCCACAACCTCGTTGTTGTTTTCATGGCCAGCTGCCTCATCATTGCAATGGGAGTCTTCATTAGTTCCTTCATTGGCATCCTCAATTGGTGAACAATCCAGTTGAGCTGTATTGTTAGCATTATGTTTAAATACAACAGTCTCAACCTCTATGCTTTCATTTTCATTTTTATCTGCACATGATGCCTTAATTATTTGGTCATTTGTAGCTTCACAACTATTTATCACACTAAGGCCAGGGGACAGGGATTTCAGCAGGTGCACATTTCTATTTTTTTCTATTTTTTCTACGAACTTATATGCCATCTGCATACTTGTCACCTTGAAATCCCTCAGTAATGCACTAGAGCCCTCCTCAAAAGCCTCAAAGAATATGCCAACACAGGCTGAAGTGTCAGGTCTGAAGACTTCTGGGATCTGTGAAAAGGCTACTGCAAACCTATGACTGAAATCAACACATGGCTCTTCATCTTGTTTTCTGATTCTCATCAATTCTGCAACAAGATCAGCAGGTTCTTTTGCAAATTCTTTTTTGAAAAAGTCAGTAAGCTCATCCCAACAGGCAAAGGATCTCTTTGGAAAGCTCAAATACCAGTCTTTTGCTTTTGCATCAAAGGACCTAAAAAAAACCTCATCCACATATCCTCATCTCTAAATGAATGTTTTCCCATAAAGCTGTGAAAATTTTGGATATGTGCATTCCCATCACATACACTGTGACCACTAAATCTAGGCATCTGACAGTATATCCTAGCAGGCATAGTTTCTACTTTATAATCCACCCATGACAAATCCAGTTGGTCATACAAAGGATCAAAAGGGATGAGAAGAGGTTTAGCCTTTTGACTAGCAGACACAATAGGGTTACTGCTTTTTAACTGGGCCTGCTCAGCCTCTAAGAATATCAACCTATTTCTTATCTCTTCTATTCTTTTATCCAACATTTCACCGCTGAGTATGGGATAATTCATACTTGGATTCATGAAATTTCTATTTTCAGACATCCCTTGCATTCCTAAGACCTGTAACCTCCCCTGGCATCTAACCTATGCAGCAAAACAACAAATATAAAGGAGAAGGAACAAGGTACCTTTCTTATACAGATGCTGAAGTCTAAACATCACATTTTCTATCACAACACACACATCAACTTTTCATGTGCACTTGAATTTTTTGCAGAGTCGCCACCTCTCCAAAGAGGACAAAATTTACAGCAGCTGAAAGCTCATCAAATATGTTTCTGAGTTCATTCCACCAGCAGAGCAAAACTTCACCAGAGACTGCAGGATATCACTTCACATCAACGTTCCCAGTAGAGTCGCCATTTTGATGGTTTTTCTTCTGAATCAGCATTAGGGTTTGCCAGTTCTAATGCACAGGCAGATTCAGCCAACTAAATACAGGAGGTTGCGTGAGCTCCTCCCCTTCACTTCTGGTTCTGCCGCACCAAGGGGGGTGTCCTTATTTGATAAAAGTATGACCTTGACTAGCTCAATGACAGAAAGATATAACTTGACAGCAACAGGAAGAATACTCTCACGTAAGGACCAAGATTTGTATAACAAATCACAAGGTTGGCAACATTCTTGGACATATATGTCTGGTTGGGTATGAGAGTACGCAGGGATCCTAATCCTACTCCTACAACTAACAGGTGGAAGGATGAAATGGTTTGATTTGATTTTTGGATGCAAAGCTGGACATGGTATATAACCTCAACACAGAGCTAGATTGGTGCCTATCCAGGGCTTGGAGTCGGTAGACATACACCTGTGATTGATCAGCATGAACAACTAAAACTGGATTTCAAGGGGATATACATGATATCTGCCTTACATATATCTCCCAATACAGAGTGTTAAGCTATCTATACTTATGGCATCCCTATTGCAGTATACCCTTCCCAATATTCAATCTGAAAATAGTTTAATCTACCCCTTGAGTAGAAGTTAAAAGATTAAACATTCAACACAGGAATTCTATGTTCTAGAATCTTAGACATTCCTTGAATGCCTGGACTCAGAAGAAAGATACATGCAAAACTGGAGACAGAATCAACATAACACATGCAAACATAGCATTATTCATATAAAATTGACCATGAAATCAGTGGATTCATGCACAAACGTACAACAGGAGATACATAAACTCCCAAGTTTTGCTGCACAGAGCAACCAAAACTAGTTGTATCTTATTACAGAGCCAAAATGTCTAGTTTTCAACAACCAAAACAATGGTAACACAGTCTGCTTATATCAGCCAGAAAGTGTACCACAGCAATTAATTACAGGGCTTTTACAAAAATCTGCCAAATACAGATCCTTCAAAGGAATGGTGCTCAGAATCCATCAATGCAGTAGACAAGGGAGGCCTCGAGCCTTGCGCCGCCATCTAGGAGTCCTCACTCAAAAATCAGGTGACATGATCATGTGTACCATTGCCCATACCTCTGCACCGTCGCCATTAAAGGCCTCAACCACCCGCGGCCTACCTGGAAACAATCGCTGCGTTCAAATAGAAGTTCTCACCAAAATGCACTTTACTGAAGTTCAAATGTGCAGGAAGAATAGTCCCACATTGGTGCCATGGAGACTCCTTCAATACCTTAAAAACATGGTCATGAGCATAATAGGTGTTGAGCACCTTTTGTCGCGCTTGACGCATAAGCCTTCTCCAAAAGCCCATCGGCCAAATCTACACCATCGGCTTGCCCCAAAAACCTCTCGCCGATCTCAATCGTCTCACCGACGACACCTCCGCAAGCCTCTGTCGGCCAGACGTAGTCTATCGGCCAGCCCAAAAGCTTCCTTGGCCGATAGACCAACTCTCCCCGATGGCCACCAAAACACCCTCGTCGGTGAAACCTCCACTGTCGGCCCAACATCTGCCCGTTCACCCGACAGTCTATGTCATGCCAATGACCATTCCAAATCCCTTGTCGCCAAGACATAGACCATCGGCACACCAATGAAAGCTCCCACCGATCTCAAAAGTCCTGCCGATGCCTACCTTCGCATTCCCCATCGGCTAGAGAAATGCCATCGGGCCAACACATTCCATCCCTGCCGACACAGCCAGTCACACCGACCACCAATGAGCCACACTCTGCTCCACCATCAGCCAAACTCCTTACATCGGTGGGCCACAAATTTTCTTCGCCGACAGACAAACACATGCTGATGGACATCCATCGGCTAGACCAAAACAATCGGAGCACTCAAGAAATCTTTCGCCGATGAGGCCGATCACTCCGATAAGACCAAAAACGTAAAGCCTTGAATCGTTGAACCCCGAACCAAAAGGGTTCAACACGAGGGTTCAACGCGATGGTTTAAACATCAAAAATAATACTCCATAGGCAACAAAGCTTTGAGCCATTGAACCTTGAACCAAAACAAAAAGGTTCAAGCGGGAGGTTCAACGATGCAATATTTGCGCAAGGCAAATGCATAATGCGACCAAAATTAAACCCTGAACCACTGAACCACTGAACTTAGAGAAAAAAGGGTTCAAGTTTAAATCAAAATGTCGAAGACACAAAAATGAACCCATGCCAATGGAGAAAAGACGAAGACCCCTCCTCAAGAAATGAGATGCAGATGCTGTAAAACACTGAAGGGGTGCCAAAACTTAGAACCTTTTGGATATTTCGGGATGGTGCCTGCATGAAAATTGCTAAATTAACTGACAGTGAATTCAGGCACCAACATGCCAAATCTACAAGCCAAAATATACATAGCGGATTTCAACATTTATTCATTTCAACTTTGATTCTTTTTGGGCTCGACTTGTATATTTAGATAAAAGCATTAGCAATACGTATACAAGTATAACAACATTTTTTAAACCCGATGACTTGCCTTTTTGCGACTAAGGCAATAACCCGATATACAAATGCATTTGTATATGAAATGACCTTGTATATACAAAGAACTTTGTATATACAAAACACAAACCCTCTACTTGTACATTTACCAAAAACCCTATAACTTGCAAAATACAGTGAATTTTGAAATGATTCAAAAAGAAACCCCTATTCATTTTTTACAAAGAATTCACCTATACTATGCAATGGTACTCAATGTCATTTTTTCTCTATTTTGACCAAGGTTTGTACTTTTAGTTACCTTTTCCCTTTACCACCAAGCAAGTCCACACACAGAAGCAACCAAAAGCCAGCTACAACAGGGGTCCTCATTTTACTAGGGGGTAAAATGGGGCATGTTGTGAGCATCACAACAACTAGCAACCAAATAAAACAATTAAATTAAAATTATTAAATAAAACTAAAATGAAATAAATTCATAATTTCCAACTATCTTTTCTTGCAAATCATCATTCAACTTGAAACCTAATGTATTCAATAAGGTGCATGAATTTTCATTTTTAGTTAAGTGGGTGCACGTGATTAATAAGCCTCATCTTGAAAATCAGTTGAACAAACTAGTGACTAACATTAGACTACCTAGTTGATGTCATTCTGTCATAGCCAACCGGATAGAGCCTTGCTACCAGCAAGCGTTTATAGCCCTAACAAGGTTATCGTTACAATTCTGCTAAGTAGAGCCCCACTGCCAGCAAGCGTCTATAGCCCTAGTAGAGTTACTTAGATGACTTAACTTGGATTTTTAATAAAATCCATTTTATTTATTTATTTATTTTTTTATATTTTATACTTGACATATATTTCATAAGATATTTCATTTGTAACTTCATGATGTAAGGAATAGTCACTTGCTAAAATTAAGCTGAGAATTGTAATGGTAGCAAGGGTGACCTCTAATTTTTCACCTAATATCTACACTGGTAGGTTCAACAAACCCAAGGATTTTAGGTGTGTCATTGTGAGAACTTTCCTTGAATACTCAACCCATTCTTATTGAATACAAAATTTCACAAGTTAACTAACTTTCTACATTCATGACAGTCACAACAAATTATGCCTAAATTTCAAATAATTCACTTGAATGTTCTGAATTTTATATTGTTTTCAATAGTTGTTAATATGCTCCTTTATACTCCAAATCAAAATGAGAATCTCTGCTAAAGCAAAACAACACACAAAATCTGAAAACAAAACCAAAACAACAGAAAACAAAATAGAACAAAAAAACAAAAACACAACAAAACCAACAAAACTATACATTATTCACATTATGATACAACAAACCAACAAACCTTCACCTCAAGCCTAAAAGTAGTGTTTCAAGTGCTGGCCATTAACTGATAATGAAACATCTTCTCCAGTCAAGGTCTTAAGCCTGAAAGTGTTGTCTCCTATTATTTCTGACACTTGTAATGGACCTAACCATAACTTGTCAAATTTTCCATGACTTCCCTTTTTCTCATGTACTTTATCCCAGCACAGCACTAAGTCTGAAATTCTAAATGTTTTGACTCTTGCCCTTTGGTCAAACCATCTCTTCACCACTGCCTGGTGTTTAGCAAACTTATCAATGGCTTGATCTCTTTTCTCATCTAGTTTCAACAATTGGATTATTCTGGCTCTGTGATCATCAAAGCCTAAGTATTCATTAGCAAATTTCCAAACTGGTATCCTTAAATTAACTGAAAGTATGGGATTAGTCCCATAACCTAAGTGATAGGGTGCATTGCCTAAAGCTAATTTTACCCCGTTCCTATCTACCCACAAAGCATACTTCAACAGTGTGTTCCATTCTCTTGGGTTCTTCTCAATGAGTTTCTTGTTTAATCATCTAATAAAATTTTATTTGTTGACTCAGCTAACCCATTTCCCTAAGGATAATAATTTGAAGAAAACTTTAAAACAATTCCATGTTTAAATGCCCATTTAGAAAATTTTAAAGAAGAAAATGCAGGGCCATTGTCACATACCAGTGAATAAGGAGCTCCAAACCTGGTTATGATGTTCTCTTCAAGAAACTTGATGACTACCTCAGTAGTAGAAAATTTGCAACATGTGGCTTCAGTCCACCTTGTACAGTAATCAGTCACTGTCAGTATGAATTTGTGTCCTACAGATGATGGAGGATTAATGACTCCAATGAAATCTAGGCCCCACTATGCAAATGGCCTAGATTCAATGACTGGCTGTAATGGATTAGCCTGATTTCTCCCCTTGTCTGCTGTAGTCTGACAGATATGGCAACTTTTAATGTGACTCTCTGTATCTTTAAACATAGTAGGCCAGTAATAGCCTGCTCTCAATATTTTATGTGTTGTGGCTAAATGGGAACCATGAGCAGTTCCATATTTATCATGCAAGTCCAGCAATACCTTATCTGCTTCATCTCTATTTAGACATCTTAAATAAATTCCTTCATGGTTCTTCTTGAATAGAAAACCTCCTTGTACCATGTATTTTTGTGCTTTGATCTTTAAAGCCCTTCTCTATGAAGACTTCATCTTGCTTGGGTATTTTCCTGATATCAAAAAAGTGTTCAAATCATCATACCATCCTGATGCATCACTAGTGTTCAACACATATTGTTGTTTTACCAAATTTGGATCTATATTGGCTATGGTTTGCACTAGAGCTTGTCCTCTGACCAGCTTCATTGGAATGATTTCCATATCAAATTCTTGCAAAGTGGTGATCCACTTAGCTCTTTTCTCTCCAGGTTCATTCTGCATCAGTAGCATCTTCACTGCTGCATCTGGTACTATAGCCTTAACCTGACTGCGTAAGATGTAATATCTAAACTTTTTTCCTGCTCTTACCAGTGTGAATGCTTGTCTCTCTGTATCAAGGTATTTTAACTGTGCATCTTTCAGAGGTGCACTCATGAAAGCTATTGGCTTTTCTTCATCACTTTCTCCTTTCTGTGTCAAAGCAGTTGCAACTGAATGTGTGGATGCAAAAGAATAAATATAGAACGACTTTATGTAATCTGGACTAGCCAATATAGGAGCATCAAAAATTGCTTCCTTGATATCCTCAAATGTAACCTTTGCTACTGGTGTCCATTCTATATTTGCATCCCTCTTCAACATGGCATTTAATGGTTGCACGATTTCTGCAAACCCTGTAATGAACTTCCTGACAAAATTAATTTTACCAAAAAATGATTTTAGTTCCTTTTTAGTGTTTGGTAATTGCAATTTCTTAATTCCCTCTATTCTATCAGGATCAATTGATATCCCATTCTCAGAAATGACATGTCCTAATAATTTACCTTTTGTTACTCCAAACACACATTTCTTAGGGTTAAGCAAAATTCCATACCTTTCGCATCTCTTAAGGACTCTTCTCAGATCCTCGGCATGAGTGGATGCATCTTTAGAATAAATAGTTAAATCGTCCATATAAATTACAACGCACTTACCTGTCAGTCCACGAAATGCAATATCCATGGCTCGCTGAAAAGTGGCACCTGCATTGGTTAGACCAAACAACATTCTCCTGTAAGCATAATTACCCCATTTACATGTGAAAGTAGTTTTCAACCTATCCTCTTCATCAACCAAGACTTGGTTATACCCTAAAAATCCATCCAAAAAAAACATCATCTTGGCCCCATTCACTGCTTGCAGCACTTCATCCATGGGAGGCAAAGGATAATTGTCTTTCTCGGATGCTTTGTTTAAATTCCTAAAATCTATGCATATCCTGATATCTCCACTCTTCTTTCTAACAGGTACTAAATTAGCTACCCAAGTTGAATGTCTGACAAGGAAAATTATCCTAGCAGACAACAGTTTCTTCACTTCCTCAAATATCAAAGGCTCTAAAAGTGCATTCACAGGCCTTTACTTTTACCTGAATGGTTTGATATCTGGCTTTAAAGGTATCACATGAGTGATGATGGATGTGTCATAAGTCTTTAGATCTTCATATGTCCATGCTATAACATGTTTATAATCTTTCAGAACATCCATAACTTTAGCTCTAATCTTCTTAGAATAGGCCTTTCCAATTTGTACATTTTGGGGATTCTGCTCTGTTCCTAAGTTATAGGGATCACACTTACCTCCCTCTTATTTAGGAAAGTCCCTCTATTTTACCACTCCATCAAAATCAAAGATCTGCTCTAACTCTATCACTCCTTTAGGTAAGAAATTACTCTTTAAGTTGATTATGTCTTCTTCATCCCAAGACACATCAGGCCTCTCTTGTTCATCAATAATCTGGGTCTCAAATACCTCATTGTAGGTTAGAAAATCCACAATTTGCTAGTCCCCCTCGAATACCTAAAAATAAGTTACATTATCCGGCACACTGGGTACATTCACTAATTCTACAGCAAATCTCTTCAATCGTGACAATGTCAAAGGTTCTAGGGTACTAGCAGCAACTGCTAGTGCATCTGGCCTATGGTTCATTTCTCTAGGGATATGCTCTATATTGAAAGCATCAAATGACTCTATTAAATCCCATATCCTATGTCTGTAACAAACCATTCTGTTATAATTGCAAGCATATACTTTCCTTACCTATCTGACTATGAGTTCAGAGTTTGAAAACACTCTGATCATTTTTACCTTCTTCTTTATAGCCATGACTAGTCCATAGATTAGAGCTTCTTACTCTGCAACATTGTTTGCATGATTTTCCATGAGGATCTATTAATTCCACACCAGCACCTGCACCCTGTTTGGACTTAGAACCATCACATTTTAAGGTCCACATGCCATCTCTATTCTTTTGACATTTTGCTTTAGCATGTTTTACCTTTTTAATTACCTGTGCAGTGCGATCTTGTTCATCCAATGGCAATTCCTTTTGACTTACTTGTACAGTTATCTTTTCAGTTTGAAGGTCAGAATTACAGACATTTTTACCTTTTGACTTCTTTCCTAAATCTGGAGTTGATCCACTTATGTTGTTTTGAAAACAACTCTCTGGGTGATTAACCTTTCCCTCTTGGGGTTCTATCCCCTTTGTGCATTTTATATACTCATATTCAATCATATCCCTGCACATTCCACAATTCTCTTCAGAATGTGGCTTCTCATGAACTCTACACTTATTTTTGTATAACTTTCATTGAACTAGAAGATTTTGTTCTATGCACTTTTCTATTTCTTGTCTGATGACCTGACTAAACATATTCAATGCATTATTTTCTTCATTAGAAGAATTTCCATCAGATTTAATAAATAATACTGTTGCCTTATTGACAGGCTTCTTTCCAAAGTTCAGCATTAAAATTTCCTCAATCTATACCCCCTTATTAGTAACCCTATAAACACCAGGTTCAATAGAAGCATACAATATTTCGTTAGTCCTATTGTACTCTTTGATCATATGTTTCATCCTGGGTTCAGCTTCTATTCTAATTTGATTTGGCACACCTCTCCAAGGTAACCACATGTGTGAGAAATTGGTGGCCATGTATCCATTCAAAGTCTTTGACCAGTCTCTACTTAATAACATCCCATAATTTACAGGTATATCCACTACTTGGATGTCAATGAACTGACTTACTCTAGGGTCTAAAGCTAACTGCATCTGCATCTGCATTAATTCTCCAATTACATTAACTTTAGTTTTGTCTAACTATGTAACAACTTTGGCAGATTTAGCAGGGGTTAGCCCTAAAGTTTTACATATCCCTAAGGGCATTACATTAGCTGAGGCACTTGAATCTACCATACAATTGTGTATGTTCTTTCCACATAATCTAACAGTTAACAAGAAAGGAGGAGCATCCTTCTTATCTGCATACATTACAACATTGGTGTTGGATGGCTACCCAGCTTTCTTACTCTTTTCTTTGGACTGTGTATCCTTACTTGGAACATTTTCTTCAGTAGAAACTTCACCTGTCACAGATGTATCCAGGGATTTAATAAAAGCATTTCTAACCCCTGGAGTTTTTAACAATTCACACAAAGGTATACTGACCTTTATTTTCTTTATTTCGTCAGACAGATAACTCATCAGTCTCATTGTCTCTACACTCTCTGTTTTACTTGCTTGGACCTTCTGTACTACTGTTCCATTATTTGCATTGTGATTGGCTTTCCGTATAGCAGGCTTGTTGCTAGCATTCTGGTCTGGTGGAGTATTATATTTGTTAGGAGGAGTAGATGTTGTGAAAGGACCTTCTGGCCTAGGATTATTTCTTAGGTTGTATGTATGATTCTTACTTGACTATTGGAAGGCTTGCACCTCCTATGTCTCATACAACACCTCATTTTTAGTTTCAAATGGAAACTGAAAAGAATTTAGCACTAAGGCTATCTCAGGATATAGGTTTTCACAAAAGTATGGTTCATCCTCTAGCAATTGGTCATCTTCCTCTTCTCTAAATGTGAAAGTCCCTAAAACTAGAGCAGTGTCATATCCTAAAGGCACTATTTCATTACCCTTGGGAACTAAGAACTCAGAAGTAGGAGCCTACACATCCACATTAAAAATACTTGCTACCAGATGAAACTGAGGACAATCTAATTCAGCATGGGCACTAGTATTATGGATTCTACACCAATTTTTCAGTGCTACATTTGCCATTTGAATCCTAGCTATTTGCTTAGTATCCTGGTTTTCTACATTCTCAAAAGGAGAAGCTAGAGGTCCATTATTTGGCCCTGTGTTCCAAGTTTTAGGTGGCCTAGGCTGACTCTAATTCCTGTTATTGTTATTTTAGGTTCTGTTGTCTATAGTTGGTCCTCTATTTTGTATTTGTTGTCCCTGATTATGACTCTGATGCTGATTGTGATTTTGACCTTGATTAGAACCCTGACCCTGGTTGTAACCTGGGTTCTGATTTTGATTATGGCTGGGGTTATAATTCTGGTTTTGGTTCTGGTTAGAGTTCTGATTGTATCCCTAGTTACCTCTACCATAGAAATTCTCATTTCTTAACTGTGTCATCTCAGTGGTCAATCGTCTTAGATGTGTAGAGATTTCTTTGATATCTTCCCTTTCCTCTTGTGCTTTTGCTATAAATGTATCCTGAGGTGATTGGAAGAAAGATTGGCCATTATTCTGATTTAGATTGGCAGTATTACTAGTGTAAGGTACTATAGCCTGAATCGGAGCAGGATTATACACAGGTGTGTATGTAGGGACTGGATTTAGCAATGGAGCATTCTGTGTAGGAACTCCATTCTAAGGTTATACTTGATGTTGCATTCCAGGGTTTCCTCCATTAAGGAATGGATTATAGGTTGTCTACCTCATTTCCTGATTCACAGAGGCTGCCTCTTTATAGGCTTTGGATACTGTATCTATGTTAGGCTTTCTCTTGACAAACATAGCAGTTAATGGATCTAAAGCCACATAATACATAGCCAACAATGTATCTGGGACTACTGTGTATGGTGCTACCAATCTAGAAGAAGCTTTTTGAAATCTGTCATTAAATTTATCAATTAGTTCTCCCTCTCCTCCTTTGATTGTGGCCAATTTATGATATAGGATGGAAGGATCTACTGGTCCCCTAAATCTAGACAGAAATGCTTCTTCCATAAGTGTCCAGGAAGAAACGTAGCCACTAGGTAAATTCACATACCAGTTGGATGCTTGTTCGTTGAAGGTGTAAGGAAATAATCTGCACACAACATCTTCATGTTCCAGTCTGGCTCTAAAGCATGCCTCTTTAAATATCCTGATATGATCCTCTGGATCCTGATGTAACTGGTATTTAGGACATATTTTCTCAGGGTTTTTAGGCATCTCATGATAATTGACAAAATAGATAGGAGAATTGACATTGAAATAAGCCATTGCAGGTACCTGTGTTTGACCTGGACCTGTAGGAATACCTATATTTCTAGGTGGACATGGATTTCTGGGAGGACTGGGACCTCTAGAAGGACTAGGACCTCTAGGAGGACCTAAACCAAGGTTTAAGAATCTGTATGAAGCATTGTCAGGAGTCACAATATTATGGATGTTAAAAGGTGATCCAGGAGGAGTTCTAGGTGAACTTCCTGTATGTGATATTTTAGGATTCCACACTAAAGCACTTTTACTCTGTCTTCTGTTAGGTAATTGCACGAATATATCCTCTGAATTGGACCTGGACCTAGTCACTCTACTACTATTATAAGCCAACTTTACTTAAATTCAACCTTAACTCCAATCAGGCCCTCCTTCTAGTGCCAAAAACGGTTGATGATTATTTTTACACATTCATGACAAAAGTTAAAATTCATAAATGAACCTAACTGTCTTGAAAGATATGAAGAATCAATTAAGATTGCTTAATCCCAAGTTTCCTTATGGTTAGGTCTTGACCTGTGGGACAGTTCAATAGGTTACTATGAAGCTGTTAATATGTAAAGGGCCTTACGTGATTTAAGGTTATTTAACTATTTACTGGACTCTATTCATGCAAATTGTTACAAAGTATCAACAAATTATCTATCTCTTTGCACAAATTGGTTACTGTATATCAAAGCTTTGAATGATTTATGTTAAAACATGCTCTTCTGTTCAAATATGTATAAAGATTGCCAAATATCAACTCAATTGATTTCACAAACAAGCATTCAAGATTGTGAGCTTTAAGAGAAACCATTTCAAATATAAAGAAGAGCTAGAAGACACTCAGAAAATAGACGCAGACTTCCAGATTCATTAATATTCAAAACACATAGCCATATATGGTTTACAATGTAGGTATGACTGTTAGCTTCATTAATCAAACTTCACAAAAACTTACAATGCTTTACAGATACAGTAAGAAAGTTAGATATTTCCATGCATTCCTTAATGTAGACATAGGCGACCTCCTCTATACTAAAATACTCTTCTACTCAAAGTCTCAATACAAATTACAATTTGCTATGCTAATTTCTACAAATCCCTATGTAAATAATATACAAGCAACCATGTCTCTTATATAGAATTTGAACTTTCAAATGGCCACGGCTACTACTTCAATCCACGGTTGAGATCCTTCTATTTCTAATCAACGGTGTATTTTTGTTTCTAACCGTCTGCCCAAAATATCTATTTGGCATCTTTTCTCTCGTTCAAAGGGTGCCATTGGAATCTTTACAAAATAAGATCCCCCTTTCTCTTCGTTGACTCTTTCCCGCCAAGGCATCTTTACTTGACCTTTTTTCAAAAACCTTTACACATGTTTGCCTTCTCACTTTTTCAAATATTTTTTGAAATTGTCAATTACACCTTCTACAAAGGTGCGGTCCTCTCCTAGACTTTTTGCTAAAATATACTCTTGCATCACCACCCCTTCTTTCAACTTCTTCTCTTCATTCTCTGAGCCTTCTCTTTTCTTCTTGTATTTGTTCATTTTAGCTTGCTCTTCCATTAATGTATCTATCATTTGCTTACTGAGAATTGCATCAGGATTTTCTATACAGGGTGTGAATATGGCCTTGAATTCTATTACGACCCTCTCTAAATCATATGTTGGCATCTCAACACATTCATGTTGTATGAGTCTTTCTATGATCCTCTTATGCATTTTTATCATGTCTTCTGCTTTTTCTTCCAACTCTTGTATAATTGTTATACATCTTTTGAGGTTATCTTCCTCAAATTGAAGCTCCATTATTGTTCCTGGCAATTTATTCATCAATGCAACACTAAGTGCTCCCTCATGAATCAATTCATCTGCTCTTCTTTCCATTTCTATCAACTGCTCAATCTCTGACCTACATTCCTTTTTTCGGACTTGGCAGTTATGTATGAATATCATACATTTATTCTTCTCTTCTGAACCTATCTTCCAGCTTTCCACAACTTGCTTTATTATTTGCTTTCCCTCTTGCATGAAATCATTAAACCACTCATAAAAAATATTAGTTTTAAAACTTTTATTTTCCATATCTTTTATCTCCTCTTTGGACACTACTGCTATGTTAGTAGGTAAATCAGGAACTATGGCATTGGGATCAAATATCCCCTAAATGAATTGCTGCAGCAGGACAATGTGTCCTTTTAAATGCTCCTGTTTATCCTTATCTTTCTTTGGCATTTCTGCTGTCACCTGGTGCATATCTTCCCATTCAGCAATGTGCTATTCTCTTGTACTATGCCCAAGGTCAAGATTTAATATCTTGTACTCCTCCAATGTAATCTCACCTTTTGCCTTTTCTTTCTGAGGAATTGCCAGGTTTAATGTTCTAGATCCACTTGGACCTCTTTGAATAGCAGACATGGTTCTAGCTTTCCTCTTCTCTTTCCTCGGAGTAGTATTCTCTCCTAACAAACTTTTTATATCAATAGGTACTATTTCTACCTCTTTCTTCTCTTTTCCTATTTCTTTTTCCAACCATGCAGGGATTTCTTTTTCACCTTCTGCAACTTTATCTTCATCAATCACCTCTTCATGAGGTTTCTCTGTTCTAACCTCTTTCTGTTGTTGCTGTTCCTGCTATTGCTCTTGTTGTTGCTCAGGAATTTGTTCTTGTTGTGGTGGAACCTGTTGTTCTTCTTCTTGTTGTTGTTGCTGAAGTGGTTCTTGCTCTATTGGATTATTCAATTGTTCTTCTGATTCCACCTCTTCTTCTTCTTCCTTTTCAGTATCACTTCCCTCTAATGATCCTTCTCTAGGAGCTTCTTCTTCTTCTAATTCCTTTTCTTGATCATTTTCTACCTGTTTATCAGGTTCATTTTCATCCATTTTTTCTCCTTCCTCTTTATCTTTAGGCTCTTTGATTTCATCCTGTATTTCATCTATTATTTCTTCCTGCAGTTGCTCTGTATTTACAGGGGAAATTTCTTTTGTGCTATCCTTTTGTGCTTCCTCCCCTTGATCATATACATCCTCTGCATTCTTGTCTTCTTCATTCAGTTCATCATACATGTTCAACATGTTCAGAACATCAATACCTGAAGTTTCCTTTTTTGTTCTCTCTTCCTCTGAAGTAGGTGCTTCTGTAATCATTTCTTCAAGTACTGCCTCTTTCTTAGATTCTTCAATTTTGTGTGCTTCCTCTTGCACATCCTTAATAATTTCAGGTGGCACCAAAGTATCAAAGGGATCTACTGATCCTGTTTCCTCCTATACATTCTCTTCTTTATGTTCCAAATTATGTTCAGATTCCATTTCATCTTGACTGCCTAGCTCTTCTTCTTCACTCATGAAGTCACTGGAGTCCTCCTCTATTTCAATCTCTTTCCCTTTATACATTACTCCTTCACTATCACTGCTGTCAATATTCACAGTTTCCATAGCAGTTTGTTTGGCTTTCCATGTTTCTGACTCTTGCAACTTTTCTTGAGCCAACTTTGTTTTTACCTATCTGAATGCTTGTCCTGGTTCCAAAGATGTGGAGGCACTAGCTATATTTTTCAGCTTTTCACTCACTTCTTGTGCTCCAATTACATCAGCTGGTTTAGAAGCTTCTCCCTTTGACAAACTTATGGGAATTGCCCTCCTTACTAGTTGTTTTGCTGCCTCTTTTGCAGCTTGTGCTTCCTCTGCACTTACTTCATGGCTTATAGACTTTGAATCAACAAAAGTGTCTGATGCCACTGCTATTGTTATGCCCAAAGCATATGGATCCATCAATGTGGAATTCTTATCTTTTTCCACAATTTAAGCTTCTACAATTTTCCTCTTCTTTTCATAGAAACATTGCAAGTCCTTAGTAGGCTCTGCCTTGCTTTTCCTTCCCTTCTTGGGATATGTAACCTCTTTGCCTTAAGCTTTTAGCTCTTTAACTCTGTCCTTCAGCTATGTTTTTGAAAACAACATTACAGGTTTAGATAATACATCCAATGATGTATTCCAAGGCTTTGACCAATTAGGTTCCATAATAGGAGCCATCCTTGCTTCTGCATAACTTTGATGTAATAATTGATCATCGTCTCTGTTAGTATTAATTTATGTTTGGGGTTTCAAGTCAGGTCTCTTCCCAAAAATCCAAAAATCCTGACACATTTTGGCCTCTGTAGTTGTTAAAAATGCTAGAAATTAGTTAAGGTGCAAGTCAAAAATGGCAGTGGCGGGTTGAGAGATCCTACCGGCCCTTTAAAATTTGAGTTACATGCATTTAGGAATGCATTTCGGGTCACTGTTTCCAGTTTCTAAATGTTTCTATCAGTGGCTGAGAGGGTCAAAAATGTTTCAAATGGCGCGGGACCGCCAAGTGTTATGCCCCAGTTTAAATTTGTGCCTTTGTTTTTGCTTCCCGCGGAGCGTGCGACATGTCAGCTGCGGAAGCAGCCCCTTAAAAGTTCTAACTATGCGCGGAAGGCGCCACATGTCGGCTTCTACCAAAGTTTTGATAAAGTTTCTTTTTTGTTTTAGAAGCTGAAGTTTCAATAGAGTTTCCTTTAGGTTTCTGAGAGTGGCATGGAAGACACCACGTGGAGACACCCGCGAGACACAAGAAAAGTAACTCAAAACCCCATGGACAGTGCCACGTGTTGGACTCTGCCCATGTTTTAGAAAGTTTCTTCTGAGTTTCTAAGTTGGGGCGGAAGATGCCACATGCCCCTTATGGTTATTGCGGAAGCTGACACGTGTCGGCCTTCATGTAGTTTCTATCATGTTTCAAAGCTTGGCAGGCGGAGCGAAGTGGGTCCCAGTAAATGCAGTTGCTACTGCGGATGCTGCCAAGTGGCAATCTCTGCTTGAAGTTTCAGATGCCCCTTTATAAAGTTTCAATGGTCGATGTAGCGGATGCCGCCACGTGTCCCTTTTTAAAAAAATAAAAAGGATAAGGTGATGGTCAGCGATGGAAACCTAAAGTGCCTGCGTGGCATGTTTTCATTGGATGGTGACTTTTCGACATTTTTAGGGCCGTTTGATCTCAGTGATAGGGTTTTAATCGACGGCCACGTTTTGAGCCTGTAGCGCGGGTTTTCTCATGTGCATTTGCAACTATTTTTGGTGGGAAACTCTGTGGAAACTTGCTGTGGCTGCATTCCTATGGCTGTGGGTTGGTGAAGCAGTAATGGTTGCTTGTTGCAGAGGGTATGGGTCGAGTTGACAGGTTCAACCACCATTTTTATGAGGAATGTCCATGAGCGGCGGCCCAGATCCCAATTTCTACCTACTCCTTCTTCTTGGTCCCTCTGCTACATTCAATTCTGAGCACCATTTTTCTGATGCATTGTATCTGGTGAATTTTTGATGTGCCATGTAATTAATTTGTTGAGTACACAGTTTTGCTATAAAAGGAGGACTGTGTCACTCATTTGAGGTTGTTGAAAAATGGACATTTTGGCTCTATAATAAGATACAACTGGTTTTGGTTGCTCTGTGTAAAAGGTCTTGTGAGTTTATGTATCTCTTGTTGAATGTCTCATGCATGAATCTGCTGATTTCATGATTGATTTTATATGAGTAATGCTGTATTTGCATGTGTTTTGTTAATTCTGTCTCCAGTATTGCATGTGTCCTTCTTTTGAATCTAGATATCTAAGGGGTGTCTAGTATTCTAGAATATAGAATTCCTGTATTGAATGCTTGATCTTTCAACTTCTGCCCAAGGGGTAGATTAAAGTGTTTTCAGATTAAGTGTTGGGAAAGATATACTGCAATAGGGATGCCATAAGTAGAGATAACTTAACACTCTGTATTGGGAGGTATCTGTAAGGTAGATATCACATAAATCCCCTTGAAATCTAGTTTTATTGTGTTTATGTTGGTCATTCACAGGTGTATGTCTACTGACTCCAAGCTCTGGATAGGCACCAATCTAGCTCTGCATTGAGATTATACCCCAGGTCCTAGTTTTGCATCCAAACACATAAATCAAACTCATACTTCCAAATCAAACCATTAGGACCTTAGAAGTAGTTTAGGACCAAGATCCTCTGATTCACAACTAAACATAAGCCCAAAGCTAGCCCCTTTGCACTTATCTCACAGTTTTGGTCTTCATACAGGAGGATTTATCTGCTTTGTATCAACATCCCAAGCCAACCTACAAGCATATTCTCATGGGTGTTGAATAGGGAATACCCCCCTAGGTTTTATAGAGCCTAAAGAAGAAGAGGAGATAAAAATAGAGTCTATCTCCTACACTGTTGGCCCCTGGCCCAGAGATCCTGTTGATCACTGATGGCTACCTTGTAGGGAAATCTGAGAATGAGCATCTAGTTAGGGAAAAAACCAACAAATTTTGGTGACTCCGCTGGGCAGATCAATGTCATATCCATAAATCTTGAGTCTAAGAAATTGAAGAATTAGACCTGGAGGTGCTTTGTTGTAGCAAAAGAAAAAGTTTTATGTGTGGCTCTACTGGTGGATGACCCAAAAAGAAAGAAATCAATTTTCAGCTTTAGCCTGTTTGAAGCTCATTCCTTTGCCAAGGAGGTGGCAACTCTGTTGAATGAACCTATCAGCAGCTGCAATATATCCAAGTATTTGTACAAGTTTTTGAAAAGTTCCCTATTTGGTGAAATAGCACTGGTTAAAAGGGAAACATTGGTGAAAGTAGAGCTTGCATGCTTTTGTTAGAACCTACTCAATATTTCAAAAGAGCATGCAATGTTGTTCGAAAGACTCATATAGAGGACTTTACGTAGATTGAAATAGCAGTTTGTATTTTAAGGGCCTAAGGTCATATTGTGAATGAAAATCTGAGTAGAGAAGAGGGTTGCAAAAGAATATAAGGATGTATTGTCAGCCCATGCACCCTTGTGAAGTGTCAAATGCAAAAATGTATAGTAGTCAGTCCCAACCATGTAATAAAAGAAGTTTCAACATAGACAGATATAAGCCCATAAATTTCAATGGCATTTGTGGCTATCCAAATGCTTTTCCATCTAAAATCAGAAAATTTTTGCCCAAATTTAGTGGTGCAGAGGATGAATCAGCTGAGAGACACTTGCAGCAGTTCATAAATGTTATATATGACTTTGAGATTGACCATGAGGATGTAGTTATGAGATTATTTGTTCAATCTTTAGATGAAGATGCAAGGGACTGGTTTTCCTATCTTCTAGCTTACTCTATCAGCTCTTGGCAAGAATTTAAATCTGCATTTCTAGTACAATATGGTGAAAGAATTTTTGAATATACAGTTATTAGTAATTTTATGTACATCCATATTGAAGAAGATGAGTTGATCCCAGCCTTTAACCTTAGATTTATGAGGGCATTGAATAGAATACCAGAATGCATGAGACCTAATGATGCATTGTGCCTAGTTGTCTATTTGGGAGAATTTGATAAGAAAATGAGTTATAGATTGAGAGATAAGGAGCCCACCACATTGCATCAGGCTGGACAGTTTGCAATTGATATTGAAAACAATTGGAGATATGGAATTCAAAAGGGTTATTTTTCTAAAAAAATTTGTTGTCCTGCAGCCCCCAATGATAATGAAAGATTTAAGTCAGGAGTTGGCAATGAATGTCAAAGTACTCAGACCCCTACTGTCCCAGTTTTTGCATCATCCCAAGTTGATGATGTTTCTGTTATAGAGGAGGATGTCCCATTTTGCCCAGAAAATGAAGTTGAAAATAATGATTTTTCAAGTAGTATTTGCATGCCAGTCCTAAACAAAGAGCATTCATATTTAAATGATCCAGTTGTGCAAAGTAGTGATTATATGGATCAAGAGTCAATATCAGTTTCATCAGGAAGCATTAGAGGGCTGGAAAATGATGTGGATTGTTCAACTTCAGAGTGCATTGAAACAACAACAATCTTGTATGTGGGGCAATTAGATGATAAAAATGATATCCATGATCAATTCATGGATCAGGTTTGTTTTTCTTATGACTCTGGATCTGATAGTAATGAAGAAGAATTGGATTGTTATGAAGAAGAAGTAGAGATCTTTGCAGTGAGTATGAATCCCCTTTATGATGAGCCTCTGGATACATTTATTGTTGTGAGTCATGACCTTTGTTGGTGCAGGATTGACCCTTTGTTTGAAGATGATGATACTGATTTGCAAACTATGAATAGTGAATGTTCATCATTAGTTGGTTCAGACATATGCAATTATGGACATGCAGATCAATTTTTGTTACCATTATCCATAAGTGATATAGATGATGATGAGGGTCTCATTTATTTTGAATGTCTTCAGTTTTTGGATCAGCTAGATGAGTGCCTGATGGTGTGCAGCAGCCAGATGAATGATGAAGGATGCCAAGAGTAGTATGATGTACTGTCTGAGGAATATAACATACAAGTGTTGCCTAATGTTGAAGAATATTATGTGTATGGTTATATGTCTAATTTTGAAATCCAAAATGACAGAGGTAAAAATGATAGTGGCAAGTTTTCAAAAGTGGTGGAATGTCTAATTGAGCAAATGACATTATGGGCAGATTGTGCCATTCTTTTCAGTTGGGATTGGGATTTTTCAGTGTGGAATCAGGCATTTGACAAGAAAAAATTATGGTTCTTCCTTTTTGGCTGCCCTGGGCTGCCAATATAATGTTTAAAAATAATGTGTTTGGTGATGCAGGTCAGTGCAGTATTTGACTCTGTGCCCAATGAATAAGGGACTGGTTTGCATCCCAGAGATCTGAGGTTCTCACTGCAATCTTGCACCTGCACGTCCCCAATCAGAGCCACTGTTAGTAATAATTTATGTTTGGGGTTTCAAGTCAGGTCTCTTCCAAAAAATCAAAAAATCCTAACACATTCTGGCCTCTACGGTTGTTAAAAATGCCAGAAATCAGTTAAGGTGCAAGTCAAAAATGGCAGTGGCGGGTCGAGAGATCCTATCGGCCCTTTAAAATTTGAGTTACATGCATTTAGGAATGCATTTCGGGTCACTGTTTCTAGTTTCTAAATGTTTCTATCAGTGGCTGAGAGGGTAAAAAATGTTTCAAATGGCACGGGACCGCCAAGTGTTATGCCCCAGTTTAAATCTGTGCCTTTGTTTTTGCTTCCCGCGGAGCGTGCCACGTGTCAGCAGCGGAAGCAGCCCCATAAAAGTTCCAACTATGCGCAGAAGGTGCCACGTGTCGGCTTCCACCGAAGTTTTGATAACGTTTCTTTTATGTTTCGGAAGCTAAAGTTTCAATAGAGTTTCCTTTAGGTTTCTGAGAGTGGCGTGGAAGACACCACGTGGAGACACCTGAGAGACACAAGAAAAGTAAATCAGAGCCCCACGGACAGTGCCATGTGTCAGACTCCGCCCATGTTTCAGAAAGTTTCTTCTGAGTTTCTAAGTCGGGGTGGAAGATGCCACATGCCCCTTATGGTTACTGCAGAAGCCGACACGTGTCAGCCTCCGTATAGTTTCTATTGTGTTTCAAAGCTTGGCAGGCAGAGCGAAGTGGGTCCCAGTAAATGTAGTTGCTACTGCGGATGCTGCCAAGTGGCAGTCTCCGCTTGAAGTTTCAGATGCCCCTTTATAAAGTTTCAATGGTCGATGCAGTGGATGTCGCCACGTGTCCCTTTTTAAAAAAATAAAAAGGATAAGGTAATGGTCAGCAATGGAAACATGAAGTGCCTGCGTGGCACGTTTTCATTGGCTGGTGACTTTTCAATGTTTTTAGGGCCGTTTGATCTCAGCGATAGGGTTTTATTCAACGACCACATTTTGAGCCTACAGTGCGGGTTTTCTCATGAGCATTTGCAACTGTTTTTGGCAGGAAACTTCGTGGAAACTTGCTGTGTCTGCATTCCTATGGCCACGGGTTGGTGAAGCAGTAATGGTTGCTTGTTGCAGAGGGTATGGGTCGAGTTGACAGGTTCAACCACCATTTTTATGAGGAATGTCCCTGAGCGGCGGCCCAGATCCCAATTTCTACCCGCTCCTTCCTCTTGGTCCCTCTGCCGCATTCAATTCTGAGTGCCATTTTTCTGATGCATTGTATCTGGCAAATTTTTGATGTGCCATGTAATTAATTTGCTGAGTACACATTTTTGCTATAAAAGGAGGACTATGTCACTCATTTGAGGTTGTTGAAAACTGGACATTTTGGCTCTATAATAAGATACAACTGGTTTTGGTTGCTCTGTGCAAGAGGTCTTGTGAGTTTATGTATCTCTTGTTGAATATCTCATGCATGAATCTGCTGATTTCATGATTGATTTTATATGAGTAATGCTGTATTTGCATGTGTTTTGTTAATTCTGTCTCCAGTATTGCATGTGTCCTTCTTTTGAATCTAGATATCTAAGGGGTGTCTGGTATTCTAGAATGTAGAATTCCTATATTGAATGCTTGATCTTTCAACTTCTGCCCAAGGGGTAGATTAAAGTGTTTTCAGATTAAGTGTTGGGAAAGATATATTGCAATAGGGATGCCATAAGTAGAGATAACTTAACACTCTGTATTGGGAGGTATCTGTAAGGTAGATTTCACATAAATCCCCTTGAAATCTAGTTTTATTGTGTTCATGTTGGTCATTCACAGGTGTATGTCTACTGACTCCAAGCTCTGGATAGGCACCAATCTAGCTCTGCATTGAGATTATACCCCAGGTCCTAGTTTTGCATCCAAACACATAAATCAAACTCATACTTCCAAATCAAACCATTAGGACCTTAGAAGTAGTTTAGGACCAAGATCCTTTGATTCACAACTGAACATAAGCCCAAAGCTAGCCCCTTTGCACTTATCTCAAAGTTTTGGTCTTCATACAGAAGGATTTATCTACTTTGTATCAACATCCCAAGCCAACCCACAAGCATATTCTCATGGGTGTTGAATAGGGAATACCCCCCTAGGTTTTGTAGAGCCTAAAGAAGAAGAGGAGATAAAAATAGAGTCTATCTCCTACACTGTTGGCCCCTAGCCCAGAGATCCTGTTGATCACTGATGGCTACCTTGTAGGGAAATCTAGGAATGAGCATCTAGTGAGGGAAAAAACCAACACTCTCGAACCTCTGGAGGAACATATATATTGCCAATAGATTTCATTTGTTCAACAATCAATCTTTTGTGAGCTCTTTTCCTCACCTCCCTGTCATTTTGGCAGTTAGCCCAGAAATCTTCAATATGTACTTGCTGCTTATATTTCTTATCTACAAAATTCTGAATTCTGTGGAAAGGGTCAAATCTTCTTGCTAAATCAAATTCCTTAAAGCCATAAAACCTCAACTCCTGTTCTAAATATGTTGTAACCTATTCACTATAACATGAATACCTGCCAATAGCCCAAGGCAGTCTCACATTTCCCTTGTTATTAAATTTTCTCTTGTACATCCTAAAAACGTTCAAGTTTTGTCTTGAAAATTCTAACACAATTAATTTGTCAAATGGATATCTGGGCAACATAAATGGTTTCCCTTCAAAGCCTTCAGTTCTTATATAAGTAAAGTGTTTAAATTGTATAAACCAAGAACTGTGCAATCCAATTGCATTCTCTGCATCCTTAGATAACCCATTGTCAGGCTCTTCTCTCAATATTCTTACCATGTATGTGTAAAAAACATCATTCACCAAAGCAAAATTCTTTAAGGCATTTTCTTCCTGTATGACAGGGTAATGTTCATACACCAACTTTTGATTAGGGCCGTTTCCCAAGCTACGTACTCTTTCTATTCCATGAATGTAAGGTCTGATTTCTGCAGCACAAGAGTATAACTCATAAGAAGACATATAGAATGGGAACATCTTCTATTGTCTCTGCATAGCTTGCCTCCAAATGGCTGTGCTAATGGTCTTGGCCCAGTGGATTTGTCCTCGTTCCTTTTCTCCTATTCTTATGAATTCTATGACAGTGAACATCCAAGGTTCACATTTTTTACCATCTCTTAATCTAACTAGTCTGCTCAGCATAGTGATCATCAAATGAATCTCCTCCTTGAAATGTATCCTCATCAGATTTTTAGGAATTTTGGCCACAACTTTGGGTTTATTTCTGAGATTGTACCAGTTGCAAAATATTTTACCCTTACATTCTACCTCATTTGTGTAAATATTCTCATTATACTAATCAATGTCAATATCACTCATCTTCTCCTTGATTTCTAATCCAAAAGTTTTGGCAATACCTTCAGGAGTCAGATCAGCAATTAACCTGTCATGTAACATGATTTTTCTTGTAGTAGGATCATACAAAACTATGCAGTCCAAACATAAATCTCTAGCCTCCATTGCTAGAGGAAATCTTGCAGCTCTGTGTAGTCCGCTATTCCAAATACATTTCATATCTGGCAAGGCATCCACAGCAGTGATTTTCTTTAATACATCTTTTGCGTTATAATGGCCTATGTTTGTATCCGTGCCTATCCCACCTATGCTTATCAGGGATGGACAACCTCTGTATAGCGGCAACTCTTCTTTCTCTATCTCTTTCTGAGGTTTGCTTTCCTTTTTTATATCTTCCCATGTATCTTTCTTCGATTTAGGGGCCATCCTGTAGAAGCATACATCCTTTAACTTCTCATTTATTTTCATGTTTAGGGTTTTTACTGTGAATACCTACTTTTACCATTTACCCTAGCTTGTTTTCCATTTCTATTTTAACCTCTTTGAATTCGTTAAGCTCTACTCAGCTAACTAACAATTTAAAATAATAATTTAACCAATGTTTATATTTTGCAATGAAATTACTGAAATTAACAATTCATTTTAACAACTGAACATAAACGATGTTTTGGGTAAATACCTGTTGTTAGCTACCATTTACCGTTGACTTACTTTACCGCTTTCACCTATGTCCAGCTACTGTAACTCTTTTTGCTTCTAGTAAATTCTGCTATTTCACTACAATAGCTCTTTTTTCTACAATTTTCACTCTCCACAGTATATTCAACAGAGAAATAACATTGAAATTGTTCTAACCCTCATTAAATTTCCATTTGTTTGAGTGTTAAATTCTCATTAATTATAGCAATTAATGCATTATGTCCTCGGCCTTTATTACAGTGTTTATGTTTTTCCAACCTTTTACCGTTAGCCTATTTCAACATGCATACTTTTCCTTTGTATATTTCCTTGTATGTTTCTGTTGTACATTTTCATTGTATCTCTTAACATACAAGCCTTTTATGCATACAATCAACTAACGCTCTTACCTTTTTCGCTTTTCTGTACACATTTGTACCTTTGGTTTTGTATATCTCGCTTGTATATTCTGTTGTATAAATGCACATACAAACACCATATTCAGTCATTTCCTTACCCCTTTTCTCTCCGTGATGTCTTTGTTTCTTTGTATCTCGGCATTGTACATCGCAAATATACCAACGCCGAAACATACAAAGAATTTACCTTTTTTAACTTCCGTGACAAATCCACTTTGTATCTCTGCCTTGCATCTTTTAAATGTACAACTATTTGTATATCGCAAAATATACTTGGTTATTATACAAGAAAACATGTACATTTAGTGGGGTCCACCTTACCTTTCAATAATGCCTTTCCGTGATGCCTTTACTTCTTATTGAACTTTCAGACTTCAAACTGTTATAAATAATATTGTATTTACCTTCGCATCCGCAATGTATATAAAACATTGTTTATTTCTCCTTGTACATTTCGAAACATACAAAGACCAAAATATACAACAGTTTAACTTTATTCCATAAAGATTTCGGTCCCAGCTTGTATAAAGTACAATGTATATCGTGTTGTATAAAAGAAATATACAAACTGAAATATACATCAACTTTATTGTCTTTGATAACTTTTCAGTTCCGTGCTTTGTATAAATTGATGCCTCACAAAATATACTTTTAGTCTGAATGCATCATTTATACTGTATTTCATTTTTACTTTCAATTCTGCGTTGTATATTTCACAATATATGTCTCCCGATACCTTATATGCAAACCTGAAATATACAACGATTATTCGTTATTTCATACCTTTTTTGATTCCACTTTGTATATAAATGCAATGTATATAACCGAACATACATATACAAAGTGCAAAATATACAAAGACTAAGTCAAATTTAATACCCTTTTAGTTCCACACTATGTATAACCTGTTGTATATTTTGTTTGTATGTCTATCACTTGCCAGATATACAAGCCAAAATATAGATAGCAGATTTCAACTTTTATTCATTTCAACGTTGATTCTTTTCGGGACTAACTTGTATATTTAGATAAAAGCGTTAGCAATACGTATACAAGTATAACAACATTTTTTAAACCCGACGACTTGCCTTTTTGCGACTAAGGCAATAACCCGATATACAAATGCATTTGTATATGAAATGACCTTGTATATACAAAGAACTTTGTATATACAAAACATAAACCCTCTACTTGTACATTTACCAAAAACCCTATAACTTGCAAAATACAGTGAATTTTGAAATGATTCAAAAAGCAACCCCTATTCATTTTTCACAAAGAATTCACCTATACTATGCAATGTTACTCAATGTCATTTTTTCTCTATTTTCACCAAGGTTTGTACTTTCAGTTACCTTTTCCCTTTACCACCAAACAAGGCCACACACAGAAGCAACCAAAAGCCAGCTACAACAGGGGTCTTCATTTTGCTAGGGAGTAAAATGGGGCGTGTTGTGAGCATCACAACACATCCCTGCTGAGGAAACAACAAAGCAAGCAAAACAAGCAGACTGTACAAATAGCTATACAAAAATGTACACTATGATACACATGGCTGTCATGGCATAACTTCAGGCTTGAAAATAGTGTTTGAGAAGCTGTCCATTAACTGGTAATGGAACATCCTCACTGATTAAGGTCTTAAGCCTATAGGTGCTGTCCCCTAAAATTTTAGAAATCTGAAAGGGACCTATCCAGAGTTTATCAAACTTAGCATGATCACCTTTCCTTTCATATGCTTTGTCCCACATCAAGACTAGATCTGAGATCCTAAAAGCCTTAATTCTAGCTCTTTTGTCAAACCAATGCTTGATAACAGCCTGATGTTTAGCAAACTGGTCAATTGCTTCACTTCTTTTTTCTTCTAGGTGCATCAACTGAAGCAACCTGACTTCTTGTTTATTATCTATGCCCAGGTATTCTTGTGCGAACTATATTGTAGGGATCCTTAGGTTAATAGGGAGGATAGGATCCACCCCATACACTAGATGAAAAGGGGAATTTCCTAATGCAGCCTTATTCTTGGTTCTATCTACCCACAAGGCATTTTTCAATAAAGTGTTCACTCGCTTGGGTTTTTTTCAATTAATTTATTTATGATATTCAATAGGTTCTTGTTTGTGGATTCTGCTAATCCATTCCCTTGGGGATAGTAGTTTGAGGAGAATTTTAAGATGATCCCATAGTCAAAATCCCAACTTGATATTTTAATTGAAGCAAAAGCAGACCCATTATCACATACCAAAGCATAGGGAACTCCATACTCGGTTACTATATTTCTTTCCAAAAACCTGATGACATCCTCAGCATTACACATCTTACTACTGATAGCTTTAGTCCACCAGGTACAGTAATCAGTAATAGTTAAAACATACCTGTGGCCTGAAGATGATGGAGGATTGATAGGTCCTATGAAGTCCATTCCCCATTGAGCAAATGGGCACATCTCCATCACTGGCTGCAAAGGTTGAGTAGCATATCTTTCTCTGTTTGCAGCAACTTGACACATATGACAACATTTGATGTGCTTAGCAGTATCTTTAAAAATAGTGGGCTAGTAATACCCTACCCTGAGGATAGCATGAGTGGTAGCTAAAGGTGATCCATGTGCGGTCCCAAACTTATCATGTAACTTTGCTAACACCTTGTCCGCTTCTCGTCTTTCTAGGCATCTAAGGTATATCCCCTCATAGTTTTTCTTGAAAAGGACTCCTCCTTTAATCATATATTTCTGTGACCTTATCTTCAAGGCTCTCCTCTATGAGGCCTGTAGTCTTGAAGGACATCTTCCAGTAATCAGGATGTGTCTGATGTCTGAGTACCATTCTCCATCTTCCTTTGCATTTACAACATACTACTGGCTCATGATAGTAGGATCAATCTCTGATATCATTTGGCTCAATGCTTGTCCTCTCACTAACTTCATGGGTGTAATGTCCATATCATACTCTTAGAGGACAGTGATCCATTTATCTCTTTTCTCACCTATTTCACTTTGTATTAAAAGCATCTTCACCATGGCATTAGGTACTACAACAATCACTTTGCTTCTCAGAATGTAATGCCTGAATTTCTTAACTACTCAAACCAGAGCAAGCGCTTGTCTTTCAACGTCCATGTATCTGAGCTCTACATCTCTGAAAGGGCAGCTCATGAAGGCTATAGGCTTTTCCTTGTTTTCTTCATTTCTCTGTGTCAACACTGCTGCAGAAGTATGCTCTGAAGCAAATGAGTAAATATAAAGTCCTTGGTATAATCTAGACTGATCAGAACTGGAGCATTTGATATGGCCTTTTTAATATCTTCAAAAGCTGCTCTAGCTTCAGGTGTCCACTCAATTTTAGCATCCTTCTTGAGCATGGCATTCAAGGGTCTGATAATTTACACAAAGCCAGTGATAAATTTCTTAACAAAATTAATCTTACCAAAGTAAGATTTGAGCTCCTTCTTGCTTTCAGGAAGCTGTATCTTCATGATTGATTCCACCCTGTTAGGATCAATGATAATCCCATTTTCTATTATCAGGTGACCTAATAGCTTCCCTCTAGTCATCCCAAATATGCACTTCTTAGTTCAGGGATATCCCGTATTGCTCACACTTCTTCAGCACCTTTCTTAGGTCCTCTACATGGTTTCCTCTATCTTTAGAGAAAACTGTTATGTCATCCATGTATATGACTGCATTTACCAATCAAGCCTCTAAAGGCTATGTCCATTGCTCACTGAAACGTTGCCCCAGCATTTATTAACCCAAACAACATGCGCCTGTGGGCAAAGATTCCCCACTTTGTAGTGAATGCAGTTTTCAATTTGTTAATTTTGTCCACCATCACCTGGTTATAACCAGAGAAACCCGTCCAAGAATGACATCATCTTGGCACCATTTAAAATTTGCAGGACTCCATCCAGAGAAGGCAAAGGATAATTATCCTTTTCAGAAGCTCTATTTAAGTTTCTGAAGTCCACACACAACCTGATGTCACCATTTTTTTTTGTTACTAGGACCAGGTTTACCACCCATGTGGAATGTCTCACAGGAAACATGATCCTAGCATCAAGTAGCCTTTTAACCTCTTCGAAAATGATGGGCTCCAGTAAAGCATTGATAGGTCTTTGTTTCTGCCTAAAAGGCTTGGCATCTAGCTTCAAAGGTATAGTATGAGTGATGATCGATGTGTCATAAGTTTTTAACTCATCATAAGTCCAGGCAATGACATGGATATTATCCTTGAGAGCTTGGGTTATTCCTTCCAACTCCTCCTCTGTATAGACCTTCCCAATCAGAACATTTATTTTTTTATCATCCTATCAAATGTTGACCTGTGAGTATTCTCCCCCATCAGCCTTTGGGAGATCCTTCTATTTTAGCATATTATCTAGATCAAATGCTCTTTCTAGCTCTATCATTCCCTTAGGAATCTTGTTACTAGGCAGCTCTAGGATTTCTTCCTCTTCCCAGATGTGGTCTTCCATATTTGTTTCATCTATGATCTGTGCATCAAAAATATCCCTGTTGGAAATAAAGTCTAGTATATGCTGATCATCATCAAATACTTGAAGATTAGTTACATTATCTGGCATAGAAGGCATTGATACTAATTCAACTGAGAATCTTTTAAAACTAGATATGGACAGAGGTTCCAGAGTACTCGCAACCTAGGCTAAGGTATCTGCCCTGTGATTTTGTTCTCTGGGTACATGCGGGATGTTGAATGCATCAAAATCTTCTATCAAGTCCCATACCCTATGTCTGTAATTGGACAATCTTTTGTAATTGCAAGAGTATATACCTCTTACCTATCTCACAACTAATTTTGAGTCTCCATAGACATGCATAATTTTCACTTTCTTTCTTAATATAAATAATATCCCATGAATTAGAGCTTCATACTCTGTCACATTATTTGTACATGGGAACTGCAATCTGTATGCTGCTAAGTAGGATTTTCCAGATGGATTAATAAGATCTACTCCTACTCCAGCCCCTTGTTTTGACTTGGATCCATCAAATCTGAGGATCCATGGCTTGTCTTCAATTAAAGGTTTGTCTGGGCCTTCTTTCTTCTTTTTAGCTCTGGCAACTGCACCATTTGATATCCATTTTAATTTTGGTGTTTCAGCTTTCTTAGACTTCACCTTTTTTGTCTTATGTGAAACTGATATTTCTTCTTTCTTTTTATCCTTAGAAGAGAAATCTTCTAGACTAGGCAACGTCTGCCTTTTCAGAATATGTAGACACAATGAACAAGCAGTTTCTGAATGAGGTGCTTCATGTAACCTGTTCCATCCCTCAATCAAAACATCCTGTGGGGATCTTTGCTATTGTGTCATCTTTTGAATCTCTTTTGATAAAAACTCTTCAAACTTGGATAGATTACTACCCCTATCCTCATCAGATAACTCATAATCTGATTCTACTAAACAATCACTCCCTGGGGTGATTTTCTTCTTGGTTTTAGCATTACTCTTGTTGCATACTAGTATCTCTTCTGTCATCTGAATAGAACTCTCATCATAGTGTGTACATTCTCCTATTCTTGCAGATGACAAACGAAGATCAGTTTCACTATCACTGTCTACAAAACTCACCGCGGATGATGATGAAGATGCTTCATTGTATGCTTGTTCTAGCTCCAACATGTCTAAACATGCACCACTAGTCCTTTCAGAATGCGCCTCATCATGCAACCTGCACAATCCATCAATTAGAATATCATGAATAGACATTTTTAACAACTAACATCGTTGCACCTCTTTAAACAAATGCATCTCAAAATTCTTGAAATGATCTACGTCTACTTCATTTCCAGGGTTACAATCCGATTCTAAAGTTATTCTATCATCTTGAGGGCCATCATCATGATTATAAATGTCAAACATCAGGATCTCCTCTATGCTGGCGATCTGGGGTCTGATGGAGTAAACTTCAGGTTCTACATCCACATACATGATTTCATTGGTTTTGTTATATTTAGTGATCATGTGTTTCATGTGAGGTTCAACATTTATCCTTATTTGATTTGGTATCCCTCTCCAGGGAAACCACATGTGACTAAAATCAGTTGACATGTATCCATTAAGGGTTTTTGACTAGTCTCTGCTGACTAACATCCCATATGTATCAAGTATATCAACTACCTGAATATCAATATAGTGCTGATTTCTGGGATCTGATGCTAACTGCATGTGAATGTGAGTTAGTTCTCCTACCACACTCACCTCTGTTTTGTCTAATTGTGTTACTTTATTTAATGATTTAGCAAGATGTAACCCTAAAGCATTACATTGGTAGATGCTCCTAAGTCTACTAAGCAGTTGTACAAATTTTTACCAAACATCCTTATGGTAAGGAGGAAAGGAGGTGACTCACTCTTGTCTTTGTATAGGGTCATGTGGGAAGTCTCTACAGCTTGAACAGTGGCTGGCACTTTATGTTTAACATTAACATCCCTAGCAGCATGATCTTTGTTTCCAAACTAACATGAGGTATGACTATCCTCTTTTGGAGCAGAATCATCTAATGATTTCATGAAAGCTTTCTTGATAGCAGGGGTTTTAAGAAGCTCTAACAACGATAGGCTAATTTTAACCTTTTTCATTTCATCTACAAGATATGTAACCAATTTGTCAGACTCAGGAGGTAGATTACCAGTTGTTGGTGCTGTATTCTGTGGTGCCAAGTACTAAGCATTGACTTTGGGGAATCTAGGGTTATTACTTGCCTTGGGGTCAGGTGAGGTGTTGAAATTGTTTGGAGGCAAGGATGTGATCAAAAGAACAATAGATCTATTTGAGTTATTCCTCAAGTTGTAATTATGCCTACCCTGAGGTTGCTGTTGATAAGAATTGACTTCCTGATGCTAAATTGATGGCTCATTCTCATCCTCAAATGGAAAAACATACTTAGATTCAAAAGCCATGGCTGATTCCTCACATGTTGAGGTGTAATCCTGATGAGATGAAATTGTCTGCTGATAAGGATGATGCATGAAGCTTTCTAGCACTAAGGCAGAATCATATTCACAGGGGATAATTTTATTTCCCTCTACATGAGGTTGGTTGCCTGAAGTATTGTACACTTCAGTTTGGAATTTACTAGCAACAATCCTGAACTGAGGACAATCTAGCTTTGTATGAGCATTGGTGTTATGTATCCTACACAAGTTTGTAAGTGTTGCCTCTACAAGGTTTACTCTAGTGGTCTGCCTAGGTTCACTAGGAGGCTGATTGTCTAGGGGTGATGGCAAGGAACCATTGTTTGGCCTAGTGTTCCACACTCTAGGCTGTCTAGGAGGATTATTGTTGCCATTGTTATTGTAATTATTGTTGTACCCCCTATCAGGATAATTAGGTCTATCATTGGCATAACCTTTATTTTGATTAGGTTGAGAATAGAAGTTCTGACTCCTCATTTGAGTGATCTCAGTGGTGAGTTTCCTTATCTGTGCTGATATCTCCTTTATTTCTTCTCTCTTCCTGAACCTTGGCCACTACATTCTCTGTCTAAGGCTTGAAAAAAGAAGATCCATTATTATTGTTAGACTGATCTACAACCTAAGGTATCTGTGCTTGTCCTGGATATTGTAACATCTAGCCATTTCCATTTGGTGGTGGCATGATACTGAGTGGAGGTATCTGCAAAGGGGCTGGCATCACAGTTGAAGGTATCATGGCTCCATTGGTCTACTGGTGAACAAGATATGTAGGATAACTAGGAAATGTAGGGAAGGCAATATTTGGTGTGGGAGCAGGAGCCAATTGCTGACTGACTTTGATAGCTTCTTCAAAAGCTCCTACCAAAGTTATCACACCAGGATGTACTCTCTTGATAAACATAGAAGTCAAGGGATCTAAAGATGAGTAGTATATACTCCTGGCAGCTTCATCTATTACAACATAAGGAGCAACTAGCTTAGATAGCATCTTCTGGAACCTTGCATTGAAGTTGGCAATAGGTTCTCCTTCAAATCATTTGATCGTGGAAAATAAATGATAGTTCATTGAAGGATCTATAGGTACCTTGAACCTATCCTTGAAAGCTTTTTCCAAGGCATCCCATGAATCGAATGAACCTTGACCAAGACTGGTATACCAGTTATATGCCTCTTCCCCTAAGGAAAATAGAAATAACCTGCATACCACATCTTCATGCACATATCTAGCCCTATCACAAGCTTCCTTGAACGTTTTGATATGATTATCAGCATCCTGATATGGATGATACTTAGGACAAATTTTATCAGGATTCTTAGGTAAAGCATGATATGCATTAAAGGTCAGAGGTGACTCTGCTACGAAAAATGATATTGCAACTAGTGCAGGTTGGACTTGAGGTATGACAGGTTGAGGTTGGACTTGAGGTGTGACAGGTGGTCCTGTAGGTGTTAGTAACCTGAGTGGAGTTATAGGAGCACGCTCTAGTGAAGCTTCTGACGCACTAGAACCAGGAGAGTGATAAATGTCTATAGTTCTAGGTCTAAATCCCCTGATAGGTAATTCTTCAAAGAGTCCACCAGATCTGGATCTAGTATTTGGCTTGGGAGCCAGGGTTTCTTAAATTCAAGGAAAATTGGCTGGTTTACTAAAAAGATCAGTTGAAACTCCCTAGCCAAAGCTTGCAATATTTATGCTTAATTTTGAAAATTTCACAAATGATTAGCGTGCACAAACTTAAAACAACAAATCTTTGCTTATAACTTGAAATACAGAGATGCTAGAGTGTTACCTTTCTGTCTGTATCATCAAATTAGACAAAACTTACTGATGATGGGAGGCCCTCCTTCTAGCGCCAATTCTATGTTGATGGTGATGTTACTCACATACAAACATGAAATAAAAGTTACACAACAACCTTTATCTTGAAAGATACGATGGATTCAAAGAATTCATGATCCCAAGTCTCTGTTGATTAGTTCATAATCTACTGACGTTACTCAATGGTTGATGTGTGTTGCTATTAATCATTCAGAGGCCTTATGTTCTCCAGTAATTTCTACCTTTACACTATGAACTTACTCAAATAATGTGCCTACAGGTTGATATTTGCATGATTTCTACCATTATTTGCAAGCCCTTGCATGATATTTTCAACACTACATGCATTTAGCTCAAATATGCTAATGATATTTAGTTATCTACGGGATGTCAACATATTCCTTTGTTTTGCTTATTATTTATCATGATTTACAGTTATGGAAGTGATTTCAATGAAATTAAAATGAGAATAAAGTGTTTAGAGAATGAGATTCCCAAAATTACTTGACTGAGATCACTGATCCACATACATGTTTCGATACAGCAATGGAGAGAACAAAACTAGAAATCATACTTCACTAGGACATTCCACAAATCTGCATGATCCAGTGCAAATCTTCAAAGGTAAAGTTGACAACAATATGCAATAAAATGAAAGCGCTTCTATTGAACACATCATTCACCATTACATATCTAGAAATCAACTTGAAGATTACATAAAGTTTACAATCAGGATGTAATCTGAAGCTTCATCTCCATTCAGTATGCTTTACAATGAGTACATTTACAGTGATCTGAAGAAAGAACCTTGACATTTCAATAATTCAGTCCTCATTAGTCTCAGTAATCTGATCTCCTATATCAAATTGTCTTGGTCAGATTTTACAACATAATTAACCTCCTCTCTGTATAGTAAAGGGGCTCAATATATAGCTCTGATTTATCCCCAATACGGTGCCAAAACCCTAGTTGATCAACGGTACACCCTTCAAGTGCAGCATCCATCGGTGGAAAGCAAATCCTGCCAAAAATCTGAGTAGCATGCCCATACTAGGCGTAAGGATGCCCATTGGAAACCCTAACAGCTCAAAATAACTGTTGTTCCTTTTAATAATGTTTCCCCATCTGCATTTTATCTTCTCATGAAAGCCTTTACTCCTCCTGCTTCTTTTGCGATCTCTTGTGATCCGATCCACCTCCTGTGATGTCATCGCCATTAAAGCTCCGTCTTTATATCTACCCGCACGCCATCACTATGTCGGCAACTTTGCAATTTTCTAGATATTTCGAAATAGTTCCAACATCCTGCAACAAACAGTCAAGAATTAAGCATCGTCATTTAATAAACCAGCAAGAAGATAAACATTACATTAAATCAGGTTCTCAATGTGTAAACATAGCTATCGGGCTATGAATATTTAACATCTATCAGCAACCGCATATCCAAACGCATATACAATGCCAAAAAATGGCTGAGTCAACCATCATTGACCAAAAACATGCATCAGGCCTTAAAACAACTTCAAAATCCCTTCGCTTTGCTTTCCTACCTTTTCGCATCCCTAATTCCTTGTATATCGTGAATGTATGGAACAAATATACAATCGCAGCAAACATACAAATAATTTTCAAAATTTAAATTTCCATTCGCATCCGGTCTTTGTATATTCTGCTTTGCATCTTGGCTCAATACATACAAACACATTTGTATGTACATTCGAACTTATCGCCTTTTGTAAATCGTAGTTTATTCATTTTTTATTCCACGCAATGTATATAACACAATGTATCTTCCAATATACAATTGGGTGTGATACATCCTATATACTAGATTTTAGTTTGCTTTGAGCTTCGCCTTGTATGTCGGCGATGTATGTAATGCAATGTATCTCTTAATATACATTGATCTGTGATACATTGCATATATTGGATTTTAATTTCTTTGGATTCTGGCGCTTGTATGTATCAAGCAATGTATATTTTGAAACATACATACAAAGTGCGGTATGTACAAGCATTTAACTCCTTTTCATAACTACTTCAGATCCCCGGCTTGTATATAACCAATGCATCTCGACTTTGTATGTAAGATACATACAAAGTGCAAACATACAATGACCTCACCCTATTTAACTTTCTTCTCGGGTCCACGACTTGCATGCGGGCCTTGCATCTTGCAATGTATGTTTCGCTTGTATGTATAAACATACAAACACCAAATATACAACCGGTGGATTTAACCAAACATTCACTTCAACTCTTAACTACGTCGGGTCCACCTTGTATATAATGCAATGTATATCGGATATACATAAAGTTAAGATACATTGTATTGTCCTAATTTTAATATATTTTGAGTTTTGATGCTTGTATGTATTTCAAGATGTATGTTTCTAAAGCATACATACAAGGCACAAAGCATGCAATGATTATGCCAACTTTAATAAACCTTCGATTCTGCGCTATGCATACTCCGTAATGCATATTGGCTTGTATGTCACCGAAACATACAAGCCCACATACATAGAACAATTTAACCCCGTTTCATGATCTTTTCGGGTCCGCGGCCTGCATGTACAAATAAAACATTAGCCAAATGCATACAAGTATAAAAGCATACAAACAACTTTGTATATGCAACTCGATGACTTAGAAAACTCGACAACCCATTTTGCAACCAACACAAGGACTTGATATACAAAGGACTTTGTATATGAGTGACCTTGTATGTACAACCCGATATACAAAGGACCTTGTATATGCAACATACAAACCTGATTGTACATTTTACCAAAATATTCATAACTTGCAAAATACAGGGAATTTTAAGATGGTTCAAAAAGCAATCCCTATTCATTTTTGACAAGAAATTCACCTGAACTCTGCCTTGGTACTTAATGCAAATTTTTAATTATTTTTAACAAGGTTTGTAATATTCACTTCCTTTTCCCTTTACCACCAAGAAAACAACACCCACACAAGAAAAAGCAACAACCACAGCAGGGATCCTCATTTTGCTAAGGAGTAAAATGGGACATGTTGTGAACATCACAATAGGACCCAGAGCTTTTATATGTAGGACCACCTACAAGGCACCAAAGGAGTCATCTAGATCATGACTTAGGAGCTGGTTAGTATTCATTGAGTGGTATAATGGTGGTTGAATTGTCCTGGTCTATACAAGTATGAGATGTACTTGTGTGCTTTGTAGTTTGTTTGTTTAATTTTTTGATTCTTAGAAAAACATCATAAATAGATAGGATGAAATTTTTGTAATTTATTCCTTCAATCACTTGTATACACCTAAAAATGGCTAAGTCAGATTAAATAAATATTTTAATATTTATCTTATTCTCATTTCTCTATCAATTAAATAAATATCCTAATTTATTTAAATGATTCACATTCCTCCAATAATTAAATATAAAATCAATTTATTTAATTAAATTCCCTAATTCCTCTAATGTCTCATCTAATTAAATAATCCTAAATTCCTCTATCCCAAAGTCCTAATTTCATAAATCCACCTCACCTTTTCCACCTCACCATGTTGCACACATAATTAAATATTTTAATATTTAATTAGCTAATATCCTCTCACCCACATGTCTTATTTATCCTCCAGTCAAATTAGTTAACTCATCAATCAAATTAGTTAACTAATTAGTCAATTGAGTTCACTTGTCAATCTATTCTGTTAACTCCCCAGTCTATTCTATTAACTCCTCAATCTATTCAGTTAACTCTTCAATCTATTCTGTTAACTCCCATAACTCATGAAAGGAGCTTGGACACTTGTCCTCTTCTGATTCATGCACATTCTCTCAAGCTTTCTCAACCGTACACCTCACAGATAATTCCTCCAGTCATGGATCTATTGACACTTGGATTTGGTCTCTCTTGAACCTATAAAAGAAACCCTCATTCCCTCATTTCACCATCTCAAGCTTTCATAATCTTACTCTGCAGGAATCCTACCAGCGTGCCTTTCACAAAGTATCCTCCTTGCATTTGCATAATCCCATTATCATCATAATCATCCAACCTGTCATGCCCACATTGTCCTTGTGGTCACAACACACATCACACGTGTCATAGCCACATCTGTCATGTGGTTATGACACGAGATATGAAAAACTTTTCTCACACTACCCTAAAAGCCCCCTCGCATGCGTAAGCATGCTCGGCGGTGTTCTCTCAAGGTGAAAACACTACAGTTTTCAGCGGGATATAAGTACAATTGCCTGCAACCAGACGCAAACAGACCAACAAGAAGGTCTCTACGACGCTGTGAACGTCATTGCAAGAGTGAGATTACCAAGGTTCCTAAATCTAAATCTCGGCAAATTCTGGCAGCATAACGCCTTACGGCGTTAGTGGGAATTACTCAACACTATTTTACGCACGTGGTTCACTGATAGATTAAAAACTTCCCACGACGCCTTGTTCCGACTAAACCGACTCGTGATCTCCCTATTTAGTCAGTTTTCAGCAAGGCACGGTTGTCTGTCTCCTCTCTTGCTTCCTGAAACATACTCCTCCTATGACTTGGCATTCTCAACAAGGCGGTTTGTTTGCTCTCTCTTCCCTTTTCTCTGGGTCTTAATTTTGATTGTATTTTTATCGCACTTACCTTAACTATTTCTCTGATAATTTAGTTTGTTTATATTTCGGTCTCTCTCTCTTTCGTTTTCTATGCTTTCTTTATGTTTATCCGGTCCTTTCTTCATGATTTACATCAATCAGGGTTATCACTGTATCTATTGTTGATATTAAACCTAACTTCCGGATGGTCTAGGTCACATAGGTTGGTTTACTACTTTGCTGGACTCGGTCTCCTAATCTTCTCCGATCTAGGTTTCTCCTCTACGTATGTATTAATTAAACTTGTTCCTAAACAAATTTTAGCAGGAGGATCCATCTACTTAGTTCTCTTATCCCATGTGTGAATTGCCGCGCATTTTCTCCTCTGTGTTTTCCAATGTTAGTTTTTCTTCTTCTGACTCTCTTACAGGTTTACTTATGTGGATGTTTATTACAGTTGAGATTAAGATGGTCTCACATGAAATGTCTGTGATGGCTCCTTAAGTTTATTTCCAGTGATCTTTTAAGTAAGGTGACATGTAATTTTCCTCTTCATTTTCCCGGTATTGAATCGCGTTGATAGTGGAAACTTCCGAGAAACTCTTTCCGGAGTATTCCAGTAAATTCCTTTATGCTCTCTTTAAATTATAATTTTATTTTCTCTTATTTATAATTACTGTTGTTATTATTACTAATAATTAATATTAATACTCTTATTGTAAATCCTATATCATTGTTAATATATGTAGGAGGTTCTCCTCTTTATAAAACCCTGATCAAGGAAGCATAAATTCTTTGGTTGTTTTGTTCAACACTTAATAAAACCTAACTGTGAATATATATTTTTTGTTTTATTTTAATTTGCAAATCTCCTTGTTATGAATTATAGAGAGGGCCTCATAAAATGGTCCATGAAACCTCTTCTATGTATATATATCCCATATATATAAATATATATATGTAATATATATACATATAGAACTATATATATAATTATATCTATATTGATTTACAATTCCCTTTCAAAACATAAGGTATAAATAGAGATAATTATATCTCTCTCTCTATATATATAAGACATATATTATGCCAACCAAGTGGAATATCCACAAACAAAACATATATATATTTTTTTGTTATTTAAATGAACCAATGCATATATGTTAGGGCTAAATAGCCCTAACTTTTTTTTTTATGCTTAACATTTAATGTTTTTGCTGTGACAGGGGACTGGCGGCAGGGGTCGGGCCGCACAGAGGGACGGAGGCCGCAAGAAACAGCGGCGGGCGAAGCGCTGCTGTGGAGCGGAGTTAAGAGCTCCGCGGGGTCGAAGGGGTGGAGGGATGTGGGGAGGGGCGGAGGCCCACCCACATCCCACGATGTGGGGTGTGGGTGGGGCTCCGCCCCTCCCCACACCTCTAATAAAACAAATGGAGACTGCGGTGGGGATTACTCCCCACCGCCCACCGTGCAAGCTTTGACTGTGTTTTACACAGCGATTTCTAATTTCGCTTTTATTTCGGCGGCCATAAAATTTAATACGAGTTTATTATTATTCAATGATAATTACATATCAATTAATATATATATATATATATATTTCAGTTTTCAGAATATCTCATAATTTTCTCAATCAAACAATTTATTCAGTATCTCTAATTCTGTCAAAATGATAATTAAATAACAACTGTTATATATATATTTACATATATATATATATCTATATATCTTATTCAGTTTCTTTTAGTCAATTAAAATGATCAAGTAATAAAGATTATATATATATATATATATATATATATATATATATATATATATATATATATATATATATATATATATATACACACACACTTAAGAAAATGAAGTTTTTTTTTTATCAGTTTATTTCGGCAATTAATACATGTCCATTTCAACTTTTGGGACAAACAGAAGTAATTATATAATAGATTTACTTTAAAACTTACAAAATAACTGAATCCATTAGTTATGAAGAAGAAAACTTAATCATTTATAAACTATCTTTTCCATTAGAACAATGAACCATAAAACTGACCTTTTAATTAGTTTAGCAGTTCTATTCTTCTAATTACATAAACAAACTCAGATTAGATTGCAAATAAGAAATGAACTCTTCCTTTCAATAACACATTAAACACAATAAAATTGCTATTTAAAAAGGTTTACAAAGCAACATAACTTGAAAATTTAAGGTATTTGTTTACCACATTCATATTACAGAAAAGTTAACTCTTCCACTACAAATAGCAAGAGAATTTGAAACCATGGATACATACAACTAACTTCCCAGATATGAACTTCCTTCTCCCAACAATATACAACTGATAGCTTGTGACAACCAAGTAAAAGTCCATCAATAACAAGATCAGGGAGGTGATTTCCTTCACTCCCAGGGTAACAATAAATTACAACAATAACAAGAGAGGTGCTCTCTCTTCAAATCTAATGAAATGAACCTGGCCTAATTCTCATGACAAAGAAGAATAAGTTGTTTCTTCATAAATATCCAACCAGAAGCTCCAAGAGAAAACCTGCGTATCAAAGACAAACAAAGAAGAAAACACCACTCATCTAGCTCTCCTCCCTTCCGTAGACCCGCAAGAGGGTCACCCCAAGCTAGGGAGACCATACTCACACCTGGGTAACTCAAGCACTCCACTTCACAACAGTAACAACAACAATCCCAAAGCACACAAACACCTGTGGGTAATTTACACAACACGGAAACTCAACTACAGTGAGTTTCATAAGGGGCAGGAGAGTGGACACACTCGACTCCAGAGTGTCACCCTTACAGATAAGTTAACCAATACAATTTCTCTTGGTCTCAAACCAAGTTTGATCACAAATTTTTAAGAAAATCTGTATTTGACTCTCAAGTCAAAGATACAGTCACAGATACATGCCCTCAAGGCTTTCAACATCCCAAAAGATGGAAACAGGTATGCACCTGAGGAGGATCTCTCCTCCCCTACCCCAAACTTGATGAGCATTTCTCCCAAGTGGGAGAAGCTCTGTCAAACAACCCGACAACAAACCCCACAGAAAACAAATCTAAACACAAATTCACACACTTTACATACACATTTAGCTATACGAAATAAAGGTAAAAATCAAACCAACCTTACAAAGCCCTCCTGGAATGAAACTGTTGCAGAGCCCACAGAGTTCTCTTCCAACCTTAGCCACCAACTCCCTCTCCCTTCTCTCTCCTGCAAGCTAACTTTTCTATTTTTGGCAAATAAGAATGAAATTCTCCCCAAAATTCAACTAACTCCCTCTCATCCCAAAATTGGAAACAAATAACCCCAAATTCTTTTCAGTTTTGAGGAATGGGGAGGTGACACTTGTCACCTCCTCACTCTCCCCCAAAACCACTATTCTGTTCTGGTGGATTATGTCACTCACCCTTCCCAAGAGTACTCCTTATTCCTCTCCTCATGTCATTCCTCTTACGCATGGGAGAAATAAAAGGAGTTAATGGGGAAAAAGACAGGTGACCCATGCCCCTTCTTCCCTCCTTCGCATGGGTGTCCCCACAGCACATGGGGGAATCTCACTAATGGAGGGGGTGACTTCAAGTCAATCCTTCAATAATGGATGGGCTTGTAGTCATCTCTTACCTTGGGGATTGTAGAGGGATGGGTTGGGTGTTGGTACAACCCATCATGTCCCCTCCATACCTCCAATTTTCGCCACTTAACTTCAGGGGGAAGTTAAGATGACTAGATGGAGGTTACTCAAGGGTTACCCATGCCAAATGGGCCCCTGGACCCATGGGGTATAACCCAGGGTCAACTTTAACCCATACAAGACACCCCTGGTCAAGGTAAAGCACAAGAAAAGGCCTCATAAATTTAAATAAAATAAGGAAATTCAAATTCAATCTTTTTTTTACAACACAAATTATAAAATAATGTTACATGAGGGTAACCTAACCCACCTGACCATACAAAAGACCACATTACATCATCACATCAAACACAAAGAGATCTTGGTTCCTCGTGGAACCAGATCGGCTTAACAGGGAATAACAAATAACGAGGTGCGGAATGATCTCCGAAATCTGTGGTTCGATTAGTAATTCTTGCACACTAAATTACAAGATCAGTAACCACATAAAATCATCATAGCCGAAGCAACTTAAAAACATGCATTATCATGACATAGTTCTAATTAACATAAATGAAATCATATTACAATTTTCCATCATCACCTATTTAACTTTTCTGAAATGTAAACTTATCCAAACATCACCCAATTAGTTTTTCCGAAATCATAATAAAGTTTAATAGTTTGACAATTCCAGGAACTGCTATCCCACAAACATAAAAAAATAACAATAACAGTAATGTAAATAGTCATAACAACATAAGTAAAAAGGGTGGTCCTCACATCCTCTCCCCCTAAGATGGTACTTCCTCCTGGAAGTCGTCAAAAAGGTGAGGATAAAGGGTCTTCAGTCTCTTTGCATCTTCCCATGTCACTGTGACTTCGTCGTATAGGTCCCACTGCACTCTAACCTGGTCCAGCTCTCGACCTCGAAGGGCCAGCGTCCGACGAGCCAATATGCGAATTGGCTCCAACGCCAGCTGTCCGTCTGCCTCTACCTGAAGAGCACTCCAATCCAACACGTGAGATAAGTCAGAAATATATTGACGTAAAACTGATACATGAAATACATCGTGGATATGTGACAGGCTAGGTGGCAAGGCTAGACGATAGGCTACTGGTCCTATCCGCTCCAAAATTTTGAAAGGTCCTACAAATCGAGGTGCGAGCTTAGAGCCTTTTCCGTAACGAATTGGACTCTTGTGCGGCCGCACCCTCAAAAATACTCTTTCCCTCACAGAGAAGCTTCGGTCTGTCCTCTTAGCATCGGCATACTTTTTCTGCCTGTCCTGTGCTTCCTGAAGTCTCTATCTAATCTGTCTGACCTGCTGTTCCATATTCTGAACTATCTCTGGACCGATGACCATTCTGTCCTCTATCTGATCCCAACTCAAAGGTGTTCTGCAAGGTCTACCATATAACGCCTGGAAAGGAGGCATACCCAACGAGCTATGATGCCCATTATTGTAGGCGAACTCAACTAGATATAGGTACTCCTCCCATCTAGACTGATGGTCCATCACATACATGCAAAGCATGTCTTCTAACACCTGGTTAACTCTCTCTGTTTGTCCGTCGATTTCTGGATGATAGGCTGAACTGAAGTTGTGTTGTGTGCCCAACGCCTGATGTAAGGCTCTCCAGAACGATGAAGTAAATACAGAGTCTCTGTCAGATATAATGCGGCGAGGTACCCCATGAAGTCTAACAATCTAATCTAGAAACACCTTTGCCACTGATGGTGCATTGTATGTTGTGCATATTGGTGAAAAATGCGCCACTTTGGTCAGCTTGTCAACTGTCACCATAATAGCATCATGGCGACGTGATGACATAGGTAGACCAATGATAAAATCCATAGAAATGGTGTCCCATTTCCATTCGGGTATCTCGTGAGGGTACAACAGTCCCGCTGGATGCTGGTGTTCGGCCTTGACCCTCTGACATTCTAGGCAAAGAGCAACAAATTCGGCAATGTCACGCCTCATCCCAGCCCAATGATAGAGCTGTCGTAAGTCAGCATGCATCTTCTTCACTCCTGGGTGTGCTGCATAGGGTGCTCTATGAGCCTCTAATAGGATTACTATACGAAGATTACCCGCATGGGGTACATAGATGCGCTGTCGATGTCGAAGCATACCATCAGACTCAAGGGTATATCCTGTAAATTTGCCCTCAAGGGCCTTCTGATTTAGTAATGCCTGCTGCACCTCAAGAAACCATTCGTCCTCCAGTAAATGCTGTAAGATGCGATCTTTCAAGTCCACCGTCAAGGTCAGGGTTAGGATCTCGTGGCACCTTCGACTCAACGCATCAGCGACCACGTTCTCCTTCCCCTTGATGTAGTGGACATCGAAGTCGTATTCGCATAGGAATTCCATCCAACGCCATTGGCGGGCGTTCAAATTGGGCTGTGTAAAAATATACTGCAAACTATGATGTTCCGAATGGAGTTCAAAGCGTCGACCTAGGAGAAAGTGTCTCCAGCGGACCAAAGCATGAACAACTGCTGCAAGCTCTAAGTCATGAGTAGGATAGTTTAACTCATGTGTCTTTAGTTTCCGCGATTCGTATGCGATTGCTCAACCATCCTGCATAAGCACGGCTCCCAAACCTTCTAATGATGCATCTGTACAAACTACAAACTCCTCTGTAGGATCTGGGACCGCTAAAATAGGAGCACGAGTAAGACGCTCCTTGAGGACGCCAAAAGCCTTTTCACACTGCTCAGTCCAAATGAAACCCTTCCCTTTTTGCTGAAGGGAAGTGATGGGATGTGCTATCCTGGAGAAGCCCTCGACAAACTGACGATAATACCCGGCTAACCCCATAAAGCTTCGGACCTCTGTCACGTTAGTGGGTGCCGGCCATTCCTGGATTGCTCTAATTTTAGATGGATCTACGGAGATGCCATCGCCTGATAAAATGTGTCCCAAATACTGCACCTCTGTCCTTAAGAAGGCACACTTCGCCAAGTTGCCATAAAGCTGCTGCTCTCGTAATTGCTGCAAAACTTGACGCAAGTGCTCCACATGCTCCCCCTCAGTCCGTGAATAAATCAAAATGTCATCTAGGAATATTATCACGAACCGATCTAGGTACGTGCGGAACACCCCGTTCATGAGACTCATGAATACTACAGGAGCGTTTGTCAACCCGAAAGGTACCACTGTGAATTCGTAATGGCCATATCTGGTTCGAAGTAGTTTTATGAATACTGCCTCCGTGATGCGCAATTGGTGATATCCAAATTTTAGATCAATTTTTGAGAACACTCTGGCTCCCTGCATCTGATCAAAAAGGTCGTCAATCCTAGGCAGAGGATAACGGTTCTTCACCATCACCTTGTTCAACTGCCTGTAGTCCATGCATAATCGAAAAGACCCATCCTTCTTCTTTACGAAGATAACCGGTGCGCCCCATGGTGAAACGCTAGGTCAGATATGCCCCTTCTCAAGTAATTCCTCTAACTGCAGCTTAAGTTCAGTGAGTTCATGTGTAATCATCCTATAGGGTGCACGGGATATCGGTTCTGCACCTGGCACTAAGTCGATGTGGAAGTCCACTTCTCTACGTGGAGGCATACCTGGTAATTCTGGTGGAAATACATCGGCAAACTCTCTAAGGACAGGGTGATCATCTAAAGTAGCCTCAGGTTCATCCTTTGCTCTATCACTGACCGTGATGGCAAACATCTGACATCCCTTCCGCATACAGCGCTTAAGCTGCTGAGCGGATATCATACGAACAGCCGTGGGCTTTTGAATGCCCACTATCTCAACCGACGAACCATGATCGTCTAAACAGCTAATTGTCCTCTCGCGACAGTCAAGCTTGGCTCTATGTGCCGCAAGCCAATCCATACCCAGAACTAATCCGTAAGATCCTAATGGCATAATCCTAAGGTCACATGTTGTGGTGAATGATCCCAATGTGATCTCACAATCTCTAACCAAGGAATCTACTAACATCCTGGTCCCTGAGGCCAACTCAACTTCCCACCTAATGTCTTGCCTAGAAGCCACCAGCCTGCAACGCTCCACTAACGATGTAGACAAAAAGGAGTTAGTAGCTCCTGAGTCAAAAAGGATCGAGATGGGAAAGTCTCCGATCGTACCTGCTGCCTCTATGACTGAGGCCTGGAAATTGGCCTGGCGGTTATCAACCACTGCAAACATGTGATGGGATCTGCCCACGTCACCTACGGTCTGCTCAGATCCTCCTGATCGGGGCTGTCCCCCCGCAATAAATCCCTGCGGGCACTCTCTAGCTAGATGCCCTGCCCCACCACACACATAACATGGTCCTCTAACCTGTAACTGCCCTGACTGTGTTCTGCCTGATTGCTGTTGCCCAGTCTGTCCAGTGGATCCCTGTGAGCCTCTGTAAGACTGCTGGGACCTCGCGGATCCTGCCGATGAACCCTGCTGTCTCTGATCTCTGCGTGAACCCTGCTGCTGCCATCCATAGTTCTGTCCTCCCTGACCCCTCTGTTGAAATTTGGATTTTTGCTGATGTTGCTGCTACTGTGGAGGCCTAGGAGGTAATGACGAAGGATTATATCCTCCTCTCTGTGTTGTGTTTTGAGGCCTTCGAAAGTTTTGCTATTGTTGGGGATTACGTTCCTGGTACTGTGGGCATGAATTCTGCCCTCATCCCTGAATTTCCTCTGATATAAGGGCCTTTTCAACAGCCTCGCTCATGGTCTGGGGATTTGCCATACGAACTGGTCCTGCTATCCCATGATTTAGCCCTATAATGAATTTGTGTATTAAAATTTTCTCGTCATGGAGGTATTCCGCGTAACGAGAAAGCTCAATGAATCGGCTCTCATACTGAGTAACAGTGAGTCCCCTCTGCTGTAAATCATGGAACTCATCAATCCTGCGCTATCTGTAATGTTCGGACAAATATCGCGCATTGAAGCACTCAATGAAGATGTCCCATGTGAGTGTATCCACGGAAAGTCGGTGCTTACACTCCTCTGTGCGCCACCAGGTAGCTACTGCATCCCTAAGAAGATGGACTGCCACTCGTGCTTTCGTGTTGCTTCCATATGGTCGCAATGCGAAACGCTTGTCCAAACTAATCAGCCAAGCCTCGGCCACGGCTCCCTCTGTAGCACCTGCGAAAGTGGGTGGGTTGAGCCTAAGTAGATCTCTGATGGGGTCCCCTCTATCTCTAAGTCTCACAAGTGGCTCTTCCACACCATCCTCATATAATCCATGCTGAACCTGTTCTGCCCTCTGCATCTCATCTCGTCTCAAAAGTCTCGGAGGACTCCTGCTCCGTGCTCGGGAGGCTGACCCTACCTCCTCTACTGTTGTGTCAGGAATCTCAATGAAGGGCTCCACACGTGGCACCTCTAGTGGATTAACGCGGGGCTCCTCACGTGGCTCAATACATGACTCGGCACGTGGCTCCTCTCACGGATCAACACGAGGCTCTACACGTGGCTCAGGAATCACTGGCGGTAACCTGTCTAACATAGCCTGTAGTGTCTGTAAGATCTGTGGACCTATATCCAATACTGGTGTCGCCTGTGGTACTAGTGGTGCTTGTGGTACAGGTGGTGCAGGTGGTGCTGCTGTAACTACGGGTGCTAGTCCCTCAGCTGAGGAATCGCTATGCACCTCGACTGACGCTGTGTGGCGTGATCGTGCTCGTCAAACACGTCGGGGAGGCATCCTACAAAACAAGGTAGAAACTAATTAGCCAAAGTTGCGGAATAATAACGTGCCCAAATACGCCCAGTGTTTAAACCCTGCTCTGATACCAAATGTCATGCCCACATTGTCCTTGTGGTCACAACACACATCACACGTGTCATAGCCACATCTGTCATGTGGTTATGACACGAGATATGAAAAACTTTTCTCACACTGCGCTAAAAGCCCCCTCGCATGCGTAAGCATGCTCGACGGTGTTCTCTCAAGGTGAAAACACTACAGTTTTTAGCGGGATATAAGTACAATTGCGTGCAACCAGACGCAAACAGACCAACAAGAAGGTCTCTACGACGCCGTTAACGTCATTGCAAGAGTGAGATTACCAAGGTTCCTAAATCTAAATCTCGGCAAATTCCGGCAGCATAACACCTTACGGCATTAGTGGGAATTACTCAACACTATTTTACGCACGTGGTTCGCTGATAGATTAACAACTTCCCACGACGCCTTGTTCTGACTAAACCGACTCGTGATCTCCCTATTTAGTCAGTTTTCAGCAAGGCACGGTTGTCTGTCTCCTCTCTTGCTTTCTGAAACATACTCCTCCTACGACTTGGCATTCTCAACAAGGCGGTTTGTTTGCTCTCTCTTCCCTTTTCTCTAGGTCTTAATTTTGATTGTATTTTTATCGCACTTACCTTAACTATTTCTCTGATAATTTAGTTTGTTTATATTTCGGTCTCTCTCTCTTTCGTTTTCTATGCTTTCTTTATGTTTATCCGGTCCTTTCTTCATGATTTACATCAATCAGGGTTATCACTGTATCTATTGTTGATATTAAACCTAACTTCCGGATGGTCTAGGTCACATAGGCTGGTTTACTACTTCGCTGGACTCGGTCTCCTAATCTTCTCTGATCTAGGTTTCTCCTCTGCGTATGTATTAATTAAACTTGTTCCTAAACAAATTTTAGCAGGAGGATCCATCTACTTAGTTCTCTTATCCCATGTGTGAATTGCCGCGCATTTTCTCCTCTGTGTTTTCCAATGTTAGTTTTTCTTCTTCTGACTCTCTTACAGGTTTACTTATGTGGATGTTTATTACAGTTGAGATTAAGATGGTCTCACATGAAATGTCTGTGATGGCTCCTTAAGTTTATTTCCAGTGATCTTTTAAGTAAGGTGACGTGTAATTTTCCTCTTCATTTTCCCGGTATTGAATCGCGTTGATAGTGGAAACTTCCGAGAAACTCTTTCCAGAGTATTCCAGTAAATTCCTTTATGCTCTCTTTAAATTATAATTTTATTTTCTCTTAATTATAATTACTGTTGTTATTATTACTAATAATTAATATTAATACTCTTATTGTAAATCCTATATCATTGTTAATATATGTAGGAGGTTCTCCTCTTTATAAAACCCTGATCAAGGAAGCATAAATTCTTTGGTTGTTTTGTTCAACACTTAATAAAACCTAACTGTGAATATATATTTTTTGTTTTATTTTAATTTGCAAATCTCCTTGTTATGAATTATAGAGAGGGCCTCATAAAATGGTCCATGAAACCTCTTCTATGTATATATATCCCATATATATAAATATATATATGTAATATATATACATATAGAACTATATATATAATTATATCTATATTGATTTACAATTCCCTTTCAAAACATAAGGTATAAATAGAGATAATTATATCTCTCTCTCTCTCTCTCTCTCTATATATATATATATAAGACATATATTATGCCAACCAAGTGGAATATCCACAAACAAAACATATATATATATTTTTGTTATTTAAATGAACCAATGCATATATGTTAGGGCTAAATAGCCCTAACATTTTTTTTTATGCTTAACATTTTATGTTTTTGCTGTGACAGGGGACTGGCGGCAGGGGTTGGGCCGCACAGAGGGATGGAGGCCGCAAGAAACAGCGGCGGGCGAAGCGCTGCTGTGGAGCGGAGTTAAGAGCTCCGCGGGGTCGAAGGGGTGGAGGGATGTGGGGAGGGGCGGAGCCCCACCCACATCCCACGATGTAAGGTGTGGGTGGGGCTCCGCCCCTCCCCACACCTCTAATAAAACAAATGGAGACTGCGGTGGGGATTACTCCCCACCGCCCACCGTGCAAGCTTTCATTGTGTTTTACACAGCGATTTCTAATTTCGCTTTTATTTCGGCGGCCATAAAATTTAATACGAGTTTATTATTATTCAATGATAATTACATATCAATTTATATATATATATATATATATATTTCAGTTTTCAGAATATCTCATAATTTTCTCAATCAAACAATTTATTCAGTATCTCTAATTCTGTCATAATGATAATTAAATAACAACTGTTATATATATATTTATATATATATATATTTATATATATATATATTTATATATATATATATATCTATATATCTTATTCAGTTTCTTTTAGTCAATTAAAATGATCAAGTAATAAAGATTATATATATATATATACACTTAAGAAAATGAAGTTTTTTTTTTATCAGTTTATTTCGGCAATTAATACATGTCCATTTCAACTTTTGGGACAAACAGAAGTAATTATATAATAGATTTACTTTAAAACTTACAAAATAACTGAATCCATTAGTTATGAAGAAGAAAACTTAATCATTTATAAACTATCTTTTCCATTAGAACAATGAACCATAAAACTGACCTTTTAATTAGTTTAGCAGTTCTATTCTTCTAATTACATAAACAAACTCAGATTAGATTGCAAATAAGAAATGAACTCTTCCTTTCAATAACACATTAAACACAATAAAATTGCTATTTAAAAAGGTTTACAAAGCAACATAACTTGAAAATTTAAGGTATTTGTTTACCACATTCATATTACAGAAAAGTTAACTCTTCCACTACAAATAGCAAGAGAATTTGAAACCATGGATACATACAACTAACTTCCCAGATATGAACTTCCTTCTCCCAACAATATACAACTGATAGCTTGTGACAACCAAGTAAAAGTCCATCAATAACAAGATCAGGGAGGTGATTTCCTTCACTCCCAGGGTAACAATAAATTACAACAATAACAAGAGAGGTGCTCTCTCTTCAAATCTAATGAAATGAACCTGGCCTAATTCTCATGACAAAGAAGAATAAGTTGTTTCTTCATAAATATCCAACCAGAAGCTCCAAGAGAAAACCTACGTATCAAAGACAAACAAAGAAGAAAACACCACTCATCTAGCTCTCCTCCCTTCCGTAGACCCGCAAGAGGGTCACCCCGAGCTAGGGAGACCATACTCACACCTGGGTAACTCAAGCACTCCACTTCACAACAGTAACAACAACAATCCCAAAGCACACAAACACCTGTGGGTAATTTACACAACACGGAAACTCAACTACAGTGAGTTTCATAAGGGGCAGGAGAGTGGACACACTCGACTCCAGAGTGTCACCCTTACAGATAAGTTAACCAATACAATTTCTCTTGGTCTCAAACCAAGTTTGATCACAAATTTTTAAGAAAATCTGTATTTGACTCTCAAGTCAAAGATACAGTCACAGATACATGCCCTCAAGGCTTTCAACATCCCAAAAGATGGAAACAGGTATGCACCCGAGGAGGATCTTTCCTCCCCTACCCCAAACTTGATGAGTATTTCTCCCAAGTGGGAGAAGCTCTGTCAAACAACCCGACAACAAACCCCACAGAAAACAAATCTAAACACAAATTCACACACTTTACATACACATTTAGCTATACAAAATAAAGGTAAAAATCAAACCAACCTTACAAAGCCCTCCTAGAATGAAACTGTTGCAGATCCCACAGAGTTCTCTTCCAACCTTAGCCACCAACTCCCTCTCCCTTCTCTCTCCTGCAAGCTAACTTTTCTATTTTTGGCAAATAAGAATGAAATTCTCCCCAAAATTCAACTAACTCCCTCTCATCCCAAAATTGGAAACAAATAACCCCAAATTCTTTTCAGTTTTGAGGAATGGGGAGGTGACACTTGTCACCTCCTCACTCTCCCCCAAAACCACTATTCTGTCCTGGTGGCTTATGTCACTCACCCTTCCCAAGAGTACTCCTTATTCCTCTCCTCATGTCATTCCTCTTACGCATGGGAGAAATAAAAGGAGTTAATGGGGAAAAAGACAGGTGACCCATGCCCCTTCTTCCCTCCTTCGCATGGGTGTCCCCACAGCACATGGGGGAATCTCACTAATGGAGGGGGTGACTTCAAGTCAATCCTTCAATAATGGATGGGCTTGTAGTCATCTCTTACCTTGGGGATTGTAGAGGGATGGGTTGGGTGTTGGTACAACCCATCATGTCCCCTCCATACCTCCAATTTTCGCCACTTAACTTCAGGGGGAAGTTAAGATGACTAGATGGAGGTTACTCAAGGGTTACCCATGCCAAATGGGCCCCTGGACCCATGGGGTATAACCCAGGGTCAACTTTAACCCATACAAGACACCCCTGGTCAAGGTAAAGCACAAGAAAAGGCCTCATAAATTTAAATAAAATAAGGAAATTCAAATTCAATCTTTTTTTTACAACACAAATTATAAAATAATGTTACATGAGGGTAACCTAACCCACCCGACCATACAAAAGACCACATTACATCATCACATCAAACACAAAGAGATCTTGGTTCCTCGTGGAACCAGATCGGCTTAACAGGGAATAACAAATAACGAGGTGCGGAATGATCTCCAAAATCTATGGTTCGATTAGTAATTCCTGCACACTAAATTACAAGATCAGTAACCACATAAAATCATCATAGCTGAAGCAACTTAAAAACATGCATTATCATGACATAGTTCTAATTAACATAAATGAAATCATATTACAATTTTCCATCATCAGCTATTTAACTTTTCTGAAATGTAAATTTATCCAAACATCACCCAATTAGTTTTTCCGAAATCATAATAAAGTTTAATAGTTTGACAATTCCGGAAACTGCTATCCCACAAACATAAAAAAATAACAATAACAATAATGTAAATAGTCATAACAACATAAGTAAAAAGGGTGGTCCTCACACAACCATGTCTCCATTATCCATCATCCATCCACATTAGAATTACATTTGTAGTCTAGTTTTTATTGCACATTCCAATCTACAACCATTCTCCTATTGTCATCTTCAACAATAAGGAAGTACAACTTCTGAGAGGTAAAATCATACACAAAATCAATACAAGATAGGCAACAATGGAAGCTATGAGGTAAATCAATCTATTAAAGGTAATATCTTTGTTTACTTTATTTACATCAATTTCAATGAGTTATTAGATATTTAGTTGTTTAATACTATTGTTCACATTTTCCTCTAACATTTCTAGCACCCACAGTGGGGCTTTGCCTCATTTTTAACCTCCATATGAGTTTTTTTGTGAAGTTGTTGTCGTAACAAGTCAATTTGGCGCATTTACTTTCCAGTCCTGCACATCCACATCTTCCTGCTGCGCATTCATCTTTCCGCACATTCACATCATATTTCTGCGCATTCACAGAGTAGTCCTGTGCATCCACTTATCCTACACATCCATTAAACAGTCCTACTTATTCATTACTTCTTTCTACACATACATGTTTCTGTGCACTTGTTGAACAATACCGCACATTCACAGTCTATTTCTATGCATTCACTTTCTAACAGAAAAGTTGTTTGATCTTTGCAAACATTTCCATACTAACTTTTCTTGCAGGTGTAGGATCTCTATTTAGTCATTTAGATACATCATAGGTTCATTTAGATTTAATTATTGAGGAGTAATCTGATATCTTCATGCAAACTTTCCCCTAGATCTAATTAGGACGCAAACTGTATTGTTGCATCACAACTCGCACATAGTCCCAACCTAGTGGATAAAAACTGAACAAATCTTTCAATTCAATCGTGTAATTACAAATCTCTCATCTAGCTTAAATTAAAGGAAAGTAATTTGTTTCATCCTTCAACAACAATCTTCACATAGATTTGTTTAGGGGGATAAAAATGAACTATCTTTTCAAAGTTTTTTCTATCTTGTCAAATAGATTGTGCTTGGTAGAGTAAACACACTTAGTTTTTTAATTTTTAACTAGGAGGATAAAGAACCAGTGTACTCTGTGTTTGGAAATGATGATAGGACTATGATTTCCCCTTTCTGGGGTGACCAAAATGCCAAACTCATCATTTCATATGTGTTACCTTTAGAAGAGGCCTACCCTTGGAATTTCGTCCTTCCAAGCGGGACGACCTCAAGCGATAATAGGTTAAAGCCAAGCCACTTCCAAGTCGCTATAAATAAATTGTGTTTGTGATGAAAATTGCAAACAACGGGTGCTGGTGTGTTACACCAACAAATGTTTCCCCTAAAACCATATAGAGCGTAACCTCTGTAGGTTGGGAAGCCTCCTTATCAGAGTGAATTGCTACACATGTAACCACCTGAACATATGTCCATACTAAAAATCCATTTGTTTTAGAAAGCCAAAAACCCCTATTTGTTGACACAGAAGATTAGACCTCTGAACTCGTCCAATGTCATACACTCATCTAGTGTGGAGACAAAAAGTTCAACTCTTTAGAAGAATTGTAACTTGGTATGCGTGAGAAGTGAGGGCTATGGAGGGGAGTTAGTGCTACCAAGTTACTAACTGTCCACCTTTATGTAAGTGGCTAGAGTAAAATCCAAGTTGGAATTTGACGAATATTGTCCTTGCCATCCTTAGGATTGTACTTGCTTTTTTTTCATTTATCAAATCTTGTTTCAAATAATCATGACAACATCTTGCTTGTTGTGTTTTTTGGCAATAACTTGAGTAAAAAATAGTACTTTAAACTTTTGAACATCCTGGGAAAATGTGCAAACAAGCCAAGATTGACAAAAACAACAAAAAGCAAAACTTCTACAGGCCTGCGCATTTACACCATATTGCTGCACATCTACCAAATCTTGATGTGCATTTACTTCTGTTGCACATTCACATAGTATTGTTATGCATATACATCACCTTGCTGCACATATACCCTTTCTGCGCATTTGCAACACAGTCCTGCGCATATACATCACCTTGCTGCGCATATACCCTTTCTACGCATTTACAACAGTCCTGTGCATACAAAATTGTGCATACACAGTGCAGAGCTGTGCATTTGTTGAATATTCTTGCGCATTTGACGCTGCGCATTCACAACATAGAGTTGTTCTATACATTTGGAGATAAAACTAAAACCATTTCTGGGTACCCTTTTTGCTCTAGTTTTTACTTGGAAAATAATTTCAACCTTGCAAACTCACCTTCACACCATTTTTCATACGTCACCTTTTGCATATCACTACCTTACTGTCTAAAACAATCAAACCAAGATTTTCATCTAGGCGTTATTGAGACTCTATCCAAGAGATCATATAAGGGAATTTAGCACAACATGCCTAGAAGTCACACACAACTAAACATATCTTATGCAACTCTTCCCATGAAGCTTAAGATGCAAAGCAATGGAATGGTTCTCTCACCTACCTCCTGGCATCTGCACTTTTGATGAGCTAGTGGATAAATTTGTAACACATTTATCATACAATATCAAACATAAAATCTCCATGTTGGATCTCTGTAAGAGAAAGCAAAAGGGGGGAGAATCCTTCACCTCTTTCTTGCAAATATGGAGACAACTTGCAAGCAAGTGTCCCTACCACATATTAGAGAAACAAATGATAGAAATGTTTGTTCAAAATCCAACCACAGAACTGAGTTATCAAAACCAAATACAATGGCCAACTACTTTTAGTAAGGTCATTGAAATGGGGCTATTCATTGAGAAAGCCTTGATAACAAAGGGGAAAATTAAGCTATACAAAGACACCCCTAGGTCTAAAAACAATGTAGACAAGTCACAATTTTGGACCAAGAACAAACCCTTTATAAATGATGGTGTGGTAGATGCTAAAAATGTGGTGCAAAAGCAACTAATCTTCAATCTATCTAGACCACAAAACAATACACTAACCAACAAGCCACAAAGCAATGTGCAAAGACCTACCAACTTTCCTCCTAGGAGAAAGTTCACACCACTCGAAGAGTCTCTCGAATCCACCCTTAGGAAGTTAATAGGGGCCAACCTCATAAAACTTCCGCTGGTGTGTGATTATGAACCAAAATTTAAACCTTCTTGGTGGAGTGATTCCAACTTTTGCGAATATTACCAAAATAAAGGACATAAAACTAACAATTGTCAAGCACTAAAATATGCCATTCAAGACTAGTTGGATCAAAAATGGATATCAATTGAAGGTCATACCTCTAATGAAGAGCACATAGTATTTATAAATCCTCTTTCTCACTATGAGAAAGGAGGATCATCCAATCAAAACAACAATGGTGCTGACAAAGCAAGCTATAACAACATTTCTTACAAGTACACCATTAATCATATCTCACAAAGTGATTCACACATCAATGCAATCACTATCAATAATAATCTTGACTGTAATGTGACCACTCATCATGGAAACATCACTCTACAAGGAGCTCCACCTAAGTCATCATCCGCATCAAACTAGTACATCATCCTTGATCAACTCCATAAAACACCCGCACATATCCATTTTGGAGTTATTGTGTCTATCCCCATCTCACAAAGCCATCTTAGAGAAGGCCCTCTTGGAAATGATTGTTCCCACAAACCTTGCTCAAGAGCAATTCCAAGCTATGGTAGGTCATCTAACAACACCACATTTTCTATCTTTCACAGAGAAAGATGATATGTCAATCAACCAACCACACAATGCATCCCTCCACATTGAGGCCCAAATCCACAAACACCAAATAAAAAGGGTTCTAATAGATGCAGGTGCTGGTCTAAATATATGCATGTTGAATTTAATCCTTGCATTGGGGTTTTCACAAAACATCGTTGATCCTAAAAAGAAAATAACTATCAAGGCATATGACGACGAAGAGTGAACTTCCAAAGGAATTGTGGTCTTGCCGATACGGGTTGGACTAGTAGAGAGAGATGTTGTGTGCCAAGTTCTAGACATGGAGCTAGCATATAACATTATTCTAGGAAGAACTTGGACCATGCAATGAAGACCATTCCATCAACATACCATCAATGTATCAAATTCCTGCACAATGGCCAAGAAATTACCATACAAGGGGACCCTAATCCATTCTAGTATTGCAACAACATCCATTCCAGTATTGCAACAACATCCAATCAAAACTACAAGTTGTAATCCCTACCAATCGAGCAGCTTCCTCTTCTTCACACCATGTGGATCCAAGTTTTATAGCTTCTACCTCCAAAACATTAGAGCTTAAAGTCAAATTCAAGGACAAGGGAGTTGGAGAGTATGTCATTGATCAATCTTTCTATCTAGCACAACTGCCTATATCACCAAAATCATATAGAAAACCATTACTGAACAAGGCCAAATCATTAGAGACTTCTAAGGGTCCTTTCATTAGATGGGGAAACTTATCAGATGAGAGTGATGAAGAAGATCTCTTACAGTGGCTTTACAAAGATGAAGATAGTGAAACCACACCAAATGATCATCAACCTGAGCTACCCACTGCACAATATGGTCAAGGGTTTTCTATTTTACAAAGGATGGGATATGAAGGACATGGTCCCATAGGATTAAGGAAAGATGGTATCATAGAACCAATTCAACCCTCTACTTCCACAGCCTGAGACACTACTAGGTTGGGATACAAGGGTAAAGAGAAGATCAAAGATAAGGAGAAACTCCAAGCAAAAGACAAATAAGTAGTGACCACTAACATCATAGAACAACTTCACCAACTACGAGAATGGAGTGAGATAGATTCTATTGAGTATGAATGGGATAGCCTCTCAGAAACATCTTGGGAAAACAAAGAGATTGACATGGTTCAATAGTATAGCTCTACTCATACTACACATGAGGGACAAAGCTCTAGGGCTAGATCACTAGAGTTTGATCCACAATATGATGAATGTGAACTTCATGAAGAGAGTACGATATCACACTTGATGAACCAACTTAAGGAGAGTACCATAATAGACCTTGTCAATACCTCTACCTATTCAACTGACTCCTCCATTCTAACCATCACCACCCTTGAATTGGACCTAGTGCTTCTTAAATTGATAGACTAGGATTTGTAGGACACCACCCCTGAACTAGATGCATTCCAAAATGATGATGCTATCATCAATTATCTAGAGATTAGGGACCATTTATCCATAGGGGACCACAAGGTTGGTTTCACCATTGAACTTAACGACATGGCATACTTTGGAGAGAGTGCCAATCCTTTCAGTCAAAAAATATAAAAATAAAAAGTAGATCTAACAGTGAAAAGTACTCCACGGCAGTGTTAGATCAGGAAAAAGTAAAAAGAAAAGATGCATCTGACGATGAAAACTTCTTTGGGGTGCTAACAAATGAAGGGATTGACACTCTCCCCTACCATGCTCATCAGGAGAGATCTTCAATATTGATTGAACCATCTCAACCAATAAACATCAACACAGAAGAGAACCCAAGGACAATCCATATGGCACAATCATTATCTGCACAAGAAAAGATAGAATTCACTAAATTCTTCAAGCGGAAATAGATTAACTTTGCTTCGTCATATGTAGATATGCCAGGACTGGATCCAAACCTTATAATGCATCATCTTTCACTAGCTCCAAGAGCTAATCCAGTTAAACATAAACTGAGAAAAATGCACCCACATATAGCATTAATGGTCAAAGAGGAACTAAAGAAACTACTAGATGTGGGGTTCATCAGAGCCATTGATTATCCAGAATAGGTTTCTAACATTGTACCTATTTCCAAACCTAATGGAAGGATAATAATTTGTAATGACTTCAGAGATCTAAACAAGGCTTGTCCAAAAGATGACTTCCCTCTGCCAAACATAGATATCATTGTCAATCTAACGACATGGCACACCATGTTGTTATTGATGGATGGGTTCTCTGGCTATAACCAAATCAAAATAGCATTGGAGGATCAGCAAAAAACAACATTCACATGTCCATGGGGTACCTATTGTTGGTGCATCATGCCATTAGGACTAAAGAATGTGGGGGCAACATATCAGCGATCAATGACTACAATCTTTCATGACATGATGTACACCATCATGGAAGATTATGTAGATGACATCCTAGCCAAGTCACTCACTAGAGAAGGGCATCTACAAGTCTTGGACAAGATCTTCATGAGACTAGAGCAATTTAATGTACGATTAAATCCAAAAAAGGTGTGTTTTCAGAGTCACATCCAGTAAACTCCTTGGATATATCGTATCAGCTAATGAATAGAGGTGGACCCAACCAAGGTAAAAGCAATCATGGATATGTCACCACCTAAGAATTTGAGTCAGTTGTGGTCTCTACAAGGAAAGTTACAGTCCATTAGAAGGTTCATCTATCAACTGGTAGATAAGTGCCATCCATTCACACATCTCTTACACAAAAATATTCCATTCAAATGGGATGGTAGGTGTGAGCAAGCATTTCAGCATCTAAAGGAGTATCTAAAGAACCCACCAGTCTTGATGCTGCCGATTCAGGGAAATCCATTGCTACTCTACATCCCAGCTACACCGACAATTCTTGGAGCTCTGCTAGCCCAACAAAACCACGAAGGAAAGGAACAAGCAATCTACTACATTGGTAGGACACTAGTAGGTTACGAATTGTAGTATACACCAATTAAAAAGGGCATGCCTCATAGTTGTCTTTGCTTCATAAAAGTGGAGACACTACATGTTCTCACACTCTATCAAGCTAGTGGCGAAGATTGATCCAAAAAAAACCTACCTAGCAAAGCTACCCTAATAGGTAGAATATCTAAATGGATCATGATAATCAGTTAATTTGATATTGAGTATGTATATAGAAGAGCAATAAAGGGGCATGTCATTGCAGATCAGCTACCAGATGCACCTTTGACAGATGACAACCCATTAAGATTTGAATTTCTAGATGAGTTTATCTTCAAGATCACTACCATAGCCTGGAAGCTTTATTTTGATGGGTCATATACTCAACATGGATCTGGATCAGGAATCTTGTTGGTAACACCACATGGAGATACAATCCCTAAATCATACAGACTTATGTTCCCATGTACCAACAATGTTGCCGAGTATGAAGCACTGGTTATCAGCATAAAGATTGCAGTAGATTGGAAGGTCAAGGAACTTCATGTGTACGGGGACTCACAACTCATCATTAATCAAGGAAATGACGATTATTAAACTAAAGATGAGAAGTTTATACCATGCAAGCGTATGGTGGATGATTTCAAAGAGTATTTTTTTGTGATATCCTTCGAGAAGATACCAAGATTGGAAAACAAAGCAGCGGATGCAATGGCTACTATTGCATCCCTTCTTGACATACCTGAAAATCATTCTCATTATTATTTTTTGGTGGAGCCAACCCCTTATCCTGCTTATGAAATCCCAGAAACCAGCACCATTTACCGCATCATAGGGTCTGATTCTCCCTTATATGGCAAAGTTTACACCTATCTGAAAGAGAATATCCTCCCACCTAACCTATCACACAACAAGAAATGAACATTTATACGCCAAGCATCCTGATTACCATCATCATAGACACCCTGTATCGATGAGGTTTAGATGGTACTCTCCTTAGGTGTTTGGATAGTGAGGAATATCAGACTGCTCTGAGTGAAGTACATGAAGAAATATGTGGGAAACACTCTAGTGGTCCTACCTTGGTGAAGAAGCTCATGCGTCTTGGATACTATTGGCCAACCATGGAAAGAGACTCCTATCATTTTGTGAAGAGATGCACTAAATGCCAAATCCACATGAACCTCATAAATGCACCAACATAGGAGCTGCAACCTTTAACGGCACCTTGGCCCTTCTGCCAATGGGGACTTGATCTAGTAGGCAAGATTCACCCTTCATCCTCCAACGGCCACAAATTTATTATCATGGCCACTGAGTATTTCACAAAGTGGATTGAGGCCGTTCCATTAATCAATGTCACAGGGAAACAAATCTCTTATTTCATCCTTAACTACATCATATGCAGATATGGTATTCCATTATCCATTGTCACGAATAATGGGCGACCTTTCAAGAATTAGGATGTGAAAGCACTCTGTGATAAATTCCACATTCAGCATCACTTCTCCACTCCATACTACCCACAAGGTAATCACCAGGCTAAGGCATCGAACAAAACTATCCTGAAGATACTCAAAAAGACTGTCGATGAGGTTGGCCGTGACTCACATATGCAATTCAACCCTGCTCTATGGGCCTACAGAACCAGTATACGCACTCCCACAGGTGCGACACCATATACGCCCTTGTCTATGGCTCTGAAGCCATCTTGTCTATAGAAGTTGAGTTACCTTACCTCAGGGTGTCATTAAATGGTCTCATAAATGATGACGAATACAGAGTATCAAGACTCCAAGAGCTAGAGCTACTAGAAGAATGGAGACAACATGCCTTCAACCATCTTAAGGCATACCAGCAGAGAATGTCAAGAAGCTATAATCACAAGGTCAAACCATGAGTCTTCCAGGTGGGTGACTTAGTTCTAAGAGAGAATCTAAGAAATCAACAAGATGGAGAGAAAAAGGGAAAATTTAAACCCAATTAGTTGGGACCCTATGTCATAGTTGTTGCCTATGGATCAGGTGCTTATCAGCTATCAACATTAGAAGGTGAACTATTCGATGATCCCATCAACAACATGGACCTTCACAAGTTCTACACCTAAAAACCCCAATGTAAGGGAGTCAAAAATAACAAAAAAAAAAAAAATGTAAAAAAAAAAATAATAACAAAAAAAAAAAAAAAATAGCAAAAAGAAATCAAAAAAATTAGAAAAATAACAAAAAAATCATCCTCTAGTGAAAACCTGGTAAACAGGTACCTTGGATAGATACCATGATGAAAACCTAGCAAATAGGTGTCATGTGTATTTTAAACTATCGTGCAAATAAAAGCAATTGGTGAAAACTTGGAAACAGGTGCCATTTGTGATAAACCACCTCCTCCATCTTTTTGGACCTTGTTCCTCATCCATCCCTTCTAACCGCACATCCACCCTATCACATCGAGATACCTACCATGGCTTCTTGTTCGCTCATCCATATTGCCTTATCCCATGAGTGTGTCGATCCAAACTTGCATCCATCTTGTCATCCAGCCTCAACCAATCCATTGAACCATTATCAAACTACGTTGCCTCTAAGGTATCACATAGGCAAGGCCATCATTGATGTGCCCCCAAGGCTCCTTTCCCATCCATTCCATCCCATGTCACCCATCCTTTTGTCCATCCGAATCCGCACCATTTCCCATCACCTAGGTCCTAGGTCCACAAAGTCCACACCCTGAACTACGTTGCCTCTGCGTCGTCACATAGGCAAGGCCATTTATCATTAAGCCCCCGAGGCAATAGGTCAGTCCCTTAGGGTCCATTTTTTTCATGTCTGTTGTCAGTTTTCCCATAATAAATCGATCCTTTACTTGAATGGGGGCAAATCCTTGACCTAGTTAGTGAATTGGATTTTTGAATGCTACAACTCAGAAGATAACAAACCGGATCATGATTTTATCACTAGACAACAAGCAACGCAACATACAAGCTTTAAACATCATCCTGACAAAAAGACATCAAACAAAGCTTGACAACACCAACATGACTATATATGGAAAGAGGGTTTTTAATGGTTGTTTTAAAGTCTTATATCATGAATTTTGTTATCATGTCTCCTATGCTACTCAAGGATGTCAAAAACTAGAGATGCTATGATGGAACATGATTATTTTATTTGTTTGTTATTTGTGGGTTTACCTTTAGTAATGTTAAGCCTTGTCTAACGACATGATCAACATAATGATCATCGAGGACATCAGGGTTCTAAACATGAAATAGGTGTAATCCTTGTCTGTTGATACACAAGCAATACTCAGGTCATCTTGGTTCAATTATACTTAGATGCTTGTATTAACTTGCTAAATCAAAATCCATGTAAGTAATACTCAGGTCATCATGGTTAATAATACCTAGATTCTTTTATTTTCTTACAACATTTTAAAAGCTCAATGTTGAAACAAAGTACTTCAAAAACCTATATACGAAGATGACAAATCCACGTCCATACATATTGAATTGCATTTCATTATAAGCATTTCATCCTTAGCCAAATTCCAAGTGTTTCAAGATATCAGTTATCCATTTGTCCAAGTTATTTCTTCTAACTTATCCATTTATCCCAGTTCTTAAATCCATTTCTTCTAAGTGTTCTTTTATTTTATGATTGAGTATACTTGGGACAACAAAAACAAATCATATTGCATTTTACATGTCATAAATAGGTGTGTCATCATATATAGTATCATCATATTAAGTGCATTAATGATGTAAGCATTTAGAACATGTTTGTGTTACCTATAATGTTGTCATTTAGATGCATGAGTCACCATAACATGTCATAAATTAAAAAAATCTCACAAAAACATAAACATCATAGTGTTTTCATATCACATCATCATCCATACATAAAGCAATTAGCACATCATATGTTGCATTTAAAATATCACCACAATGTGCATTAGGTCATCATAAAGCATCAGCATATAGGATCATAAGCATGCATATAGGTCATCATGTCCATCATATAGCTCCTAGAAAACATCATGTCACATAGATATCAAATGCATCATAGGGTCACGTAAAACATGTTAGAAATATCACATATAACCATAAATCATAATAAAACATCATATAAAAATATCCATCCATAAGTGCATATATAGATAGTCCATCGAACACTAGCTCATATATCATCATCATCAAAAAGAATAATAATGTCCAAGTGTACAATGATATCAGAAATAAATGTACATATCAAAATGTCCACAATACGGTGTATACAAAATATTACGGCCAAAATGATACATATCTCAAAGAGCATCTAGGAGGCACTTCCTCCTGAGGGCGTTGGCTGTTGTGGCTGATGTGGCTATTGTGATTGACCATCCCTAGCACCACCTAATGTCCCTACAAGTGATGTCACCCTATGTGGCCCCATTACCCCTCCACTCTCTGTAAACGTCCTCTGCAACCTACTGTGGTAGCTAGGGTGAAAGCTACCTACCCGCTTCTCTGGCGGCACCGCTTGCTCGTACAACCCTCGCCAGTACAATATCTCCTAGCTAGCCCTTACCATCTCTGCCACTGTCTACCCTATGGGACCCTGTGCTGTAGTATGATGTACCTTCTCTAGTAGCCCCTCCGCCTTGGTGTACCGCTGGATCGCAGTATCTCTCTAACCTGGCAGTCTATAGCTCACCCTGTAGCTGGGTGATCTTCCCATATATCTATCCCATTTGAGGCTACATCTTCCCTAGCTATGCTGCTGCTGAGCCACCTGGGCTCATAAGGTTGACAACTCCTCATCATCCTGTCCCTATGGCTATACAAGAGGCTGCATCTGACCCAACTACACCTATTGGGTGGGATCTCTATCAATCTACTAGTGTACCTACCTACCATCTCCATCATCTCTGTCACTGTCTCCTCCTCCTCTACTGCCTCCACCATCATCACCCCCATCCTAGCCAACCTAGCCACCTTGTCCTTCTCATCACCTCCATCACTGCCACGGACTCTCATCATCCTCCTCCCGATCATCTAGTCTTAGGGCCCGCTCTCCAGGTCCTAAGTAGCGTGGGAATGGGTGTGCTACAAAATAATTAGCATAGTCCTATGTCATGCCTACATCTACCACTGATTGCCTCATCAGCCATGGTTGGTAAGGTATCTGTAAGAACTCTGCTTGAGCTTGCTCATATGAAGCACTAGGACCCCATCGAGGACACTCCTTGTGTTTCCTAGCAAAGATGGCATTCCCCTGGGGCATCCCTTGGATCCTACCAAACTACCGGTACACACAAAAAATGATGTGCCTCTCAAGAATGTAGGAAGTCCTCCCTATTAGCCACCTGGTTTGAAAGAAAAATGGTAGCTCTGATGCATCCTCATCCCATACCTCACAATCTAGGTAGGGTCACCACTCGATTGAATCAACATGTTGTCAAACTCGTGCCGCTAGTACTCTAGCTTCCCTAGCTTGGGCTGGGAAAGACTCCCCTGGAACATATAAGAGTAAGGCTGATCTCTGCTCCGAGGGGCCATACCAATATGTCAAGTGATAACAATGTGGTACCAAGCTCAAATCTATAACAGTGAACTCCGCATGATAAGCTGGCAGCTCCATCATAAACAAATTGATGCAAATCATGATAGAGGTGTGCTAGCAGGCATGGACCCCAAGAAAATCAAGTCCCCTCTGTGATGATCCACTCCAAGGTCCCCCCCCATCCAACTGCAAACCCGTGAGACATCCTGTTAGGGTACACTATCCCTCTGATCAACCTGGTGACAATTGATAGAAGAGGCTCGTAATAGGTGAGCATATCTACCCAGCTAATCTCTCTACCCTCGATGGTGTCATTATCAAAGGCCTGACGACACTCATCCAGTCCTACTCCTATCTGAGACTCATACTCTACAAGCTCACCATCTATCAAAATCTGTAGAATCCGATGAACATCCTCTAGTGTGACTGTAATCTCCCCAATAGGAAGATGGAAGGTCCCATCCTCACTGTGAAAGAGCTTAGAAAGTGCAGTCAGCATACCAAGATTAGCTCAAATCTCAGGCATAAAGAAAACATAGGATAACCCTGCCGATCCTAGAACCAGATGGTCAATCTCTGTCAAGTATGATCTCAAAAGCTATGTCACCAAAAACTACTCCCATGACATGAGTACGTCATTCAGCTCCTCCTGTAATCAGCCAAACGTGCGTTAATAAAACAAAATCAGCTAAACTACAAATCTACCTATCAAAACATCATGTACTTAGCAATTTTATCAGGATATCTATCATATCATCTCGCCTGAGATTCTATCAATCTCAGAGATGAATTATCAGTTGGCAAACATTGATTTCGATGCTGACTTTATCAAATCGCTAAGTATTTTGGCCTTATAAAACAAATGCGTAGTTTTGTTGGTTATTTGCGTAGGTTCAAGGTGGATGCACAAAATCCCCTTGCATTTGTGCATCAGCATTCATATGCGCAAATTCTGGGCATGTTTACACAACATTAAAACACATGCGCATATTTATAACAAATGTGCATATTTGCATAATTCGCATAGAAAGCCAATGCGTTTGCATAGGTCTGTCCTACATTTGCGAAAACATATCATTTGCACAGATTCTACATGTATTCACAGAATCGGGGCATTTGCACTGAATCACTGGGTAAATGCATAGTATCACTCTTGCTATGGATTCAAAACACCTAAGTTTGACCTAGAATTTTGACCACAATAAATATATCAAGCTAAAAATGAAAGTGTACTTACCGGTGGGCCATACTCTACTGGACTGTTGAACCGTCAGATCCTCTCGAAGCGCTGTAACTCAACTAGAACCTGCTGCATTGTCATTGACTCTCCTTACCACCTGAGCTCTAATCTCCTATAAACTCTCCACAAAAGACAAGTGTGCAAATGACATGGAATGTGACACCACACTCCTATTCATAGTGCATTAAACCCTATTTGGAGATGTTTAACCTTGTGCATGCTGGGGCATGGTTTTCATCCCATTTTTCTTCTGCGTTAACCATTTTCTTCACCCTAGCCTTTCATTCAACCTATGTCATCATAAGATTCTCTGTTATCCTGTCGTCACATTCTTCCTGTCCAATCTCCCAAGGGGGCATCCTATCGTCATTTAACCTATGCCAGGGGCAAACTGGGGCATGTATCAATCACAGAAAATTTTTATTCTTTGAAACAACATGATAAAACACATTGCATCAAAGAGGGGCAAAATGTATACACCTAAAAATGGCTAAGTCAAATTAAATAAATATTTTAATATTTATTTTATTCTCATTTCTCTATCAATTAAATAAATATCCTAATTTATTTAAATGATTCACATCCCTCCAATAATTAAATATAAAATCAATTTATTTAATTAAATTCCCTAATTCCTCTAATGTCTCATCTAATTAAATAATCCTAAATTATTTAATTAATCCTAAATTATTTAATTAATCCTAGATTCCTCCATCCCAAAGTCCTAATTTCATAAATCCACCTCACCTTTCCACCTCACCATGTTGCACACATAATTAAATATTTTAATATTTAATTATCTAATATCCTCTCACCCACAAGTCCTATTTATCCTCCAGTCAAATTAATTAACTCATCAATCAAATCAATTAACTAATTAGTCAATTGAGTTCATTGGTCAATCTATTCTGTTAACTCCCCAGTCTGTTTTGTTAACTCCACAGTCTATTTAGTTAACTCTTCAATCTATTCTATTAACTCCCATAACTCATGAAAGGAGCTTAGACACTTGTCCTCTTCTGATTCGTACACATTCTCTCAAGCTTTCTCAAACGTACACCTCACAAATAATTCCTCCAGTCATGGATCTATTGACACTTGGATTTGGTCTCTCTCGAGCCTATAAAAGGAACCCTCATTCCCTCATTTCACCATCTCAAGCTTTCGTAATCTTACTCTGCATGAATCCTACTAGCGTACCTTTGGCAAAGTATCCTCATTGCATTTGCATAATCCTATTATCATCATAATCATCCATCCACATTAGAATTGCATTTGTAGTTTAGTCTTCATTGCACATTCCAATCTACATCCATTCTCTTATTGTCATCTTCAACAGCAAGGAAGTACAACTTCTAAGAGCTAAAATCATACACAAGATCGATACGAGATAGGCAACAATGGAAGCGACGAGGTAAATCAGTCTATGAAGGTAATATCTTTGTTTACTCTATTTGCATTAATTTCATTGAGTTATTGGATATTTAGTTGTTTAATACTATTGTTCACATTTTCCTCTAACACTTGTCATAGGTCTAGTTGGAGGTAGCAAAGCTGGTGGAATGGAGGGTGTACCTTATCCACCTATTTATTCAAGAAAAAATGTTGCAAGCTCCACTTTGGATCACCAAAGCCTTCACAAAAACATCTGCACAAAATTCAGTAATGACGAATTTATGCAGAAATTCTCTTTTGAATGATTCACAAAGCTTCCACCACAACACCGCACTGTTGTTGGGCCTTGCGGTGATGTGGGTGATTCCCACATCACTGTAAGGCCCGACAACAAACCGTGCATTGTTTGTAGTGGAGGCTTTGTCCATCATTCAAAAGAGAATTTGTGCATAAATTCTTCATTATTGAATTTTGTGCATAAATTTTTGTGAAGGCTTTGGTGATCCGAAGTGGAACTTGCAACTACAATATCTAATAAAAATCTACTTCCAAATATTCTTTTGATGGATGTTCATATGCTCATCCAAAGCTTCAATTCACACATAGGTAGGAAGGATACTTTCAAAGGTTGAGGAGTCGGGCTTAACACCCACTGGTTGCATTTTCTTAAAATTTTCTAAGGACTTTTTAGAAAAACTCATTTTAAACATATCCTTTAATCACAACATTCCATGGTATCACATTTCTTTGAGGCATTTTTTTGAAACAGTTTGCTTGCCTTGTCTATGCTTCCATATTTTCATTAATGTCTAGTAGGGCACTTGTAACTACAACATATGACAAAAAATCCCTGCTATTATGCTTTGATGGATGTCCCTTCATTATTAATGGATATCTGATGTAGTGCATAGTGCAAGCCTATTTTTCAGATTATTTCATTTAGCATCACCAATATTCTCCACAAGAACATTGTCCCTGTTTAAAATGACAGAAATGGTTCACATCTCTCAGAACAATTTCTCTTGCAACAATCTTGGAGATGAATTTAGATACAATGTGAAAATCAGAACATACTCGAAGGTTCTTAACAACTCTAATGGTTGTACTAGGGGTCATGTTTAACAAATCAAATGCAATTGCTAACTTTTCACTATGGTGGAAGATAAATGATTCTTTGTTCTTCTATTCCACAACATTAAGTAAAAGTCTTGAATCTGGAAATACCCTACTACCTTCATTTGCCAAGCCAATTTCTCCAATTTCGCATAGCTCTCCCATGTTTGTGGATGTGATATGTGTCCTACACAAAAAAACATGTACCATTTATGCCCTTCAATCTAACTACATGCATGTATCTTTTTAATTCCTCTATCTTTCATCAATCTCTTTACTATTTGAACCTCACCACACCTGCCCGCTTCTGTACATATGTTTTAGAGAAGAACATAAGTTGCAGCATTTTTAGGATCCAACTAAAAAAGCAGTGTTGCTAGAATACTCAGCCTACATTCAAATTTTGAATTCTATGAAATTATATACAGTAAATAGATTGATGGTTGTTTGGATAGTGAAATTAGCTTTCTTAGAAATTAAGTGAAATATCTTGTCTTGAAATATCTAGAAGGATTATTAAAATTAAAGAGGATTTTCTAGTTATTTTTGTAACAATTGTTACATCAAAAAATGTCCCCTTGGGGGCTTTTCCCTCTTAAGGTTTAGCTCTTAGGTCTTGTTACATTTAGAGCATTTTTCATGTTAATCTGACATCCAGATGAGAAAATATTGAAGTTTCATGGAAAATGGGACCTAGGGGGTACACTTGACATGATCTCTACCTGAAATAGGGGGGATGATTTGGGCACCCGTGCCCTAGTCCTGCCCTATTTTAGGTCAAGCCTAATTTCAAAGTGTTGGTTTATGACTGTTATTTAGGTCCTATGCCGACACGGTAAGTTTCAATTATGAAATTCTTAGCAGGAATGTGTACAGTTGCATTTATAAGCATGATTAGTGATTCATTTGTAAACTAGATGGATATTGCGAACTTGTGGCTTACGTTAAGGTGATTCAAGGCATTCATTGTGTGTTGCAGGGTAGAATTTGTGTTGTTCTTGTGTTTGTATTTATAGATTTGGCATCCATCTCCTCATGGCATGAAGAGCATCTTACTTCCATGAGATCTTCACTACAAGGTGATATCAATTGTGTTTTCAATCATTTATCATTTGGATTTTGCGTCTATCCTGCAGGGATACACACTCTTTATCTGACAACAGTGTTCAAAAGACTTGATTGTCTCTCTAGGGCTTGACTGAGGAAAAATACCACAACCCCCAACCCATTTTTTTGTGATTGCAGGTTACAGGTTGTAGGAGTAGAAAAAGTGGATTTGCAAGGGAGGAGTGCAGACTGTCAGAATTGTAGATCAAAGAAGAAAATAGGGACCTGGACTCAGGCGCCCACTCATTAGTCCTCCAGATCTCGCAACTGAAGAATTTCTAGAATAGAAGGAATAGGTTGTAGACAAGGTTTCCAGATCCTGACAAAATGTATGGCACTGGATTAGGGCACCCGCTCATTAGTCCCCAACTATTCCACTTTCTGAACTTTGAAATCTAGTATGCATTTGATATCTCTGTGTGTCAGCATTTTCTGTGATTTATCCGTTTGCTTCTGAATTTGCATAATTAGGGTTTTGAGCATAATTGAGATTAATTGAACAACAAAATCACACAATTCCAATTTTCCCTAATATTCCTAGTGACTAAAAACCTGATAGTATATTTCCTACTTGGTTGAAGGCCTTGAATGTTTGAGGTGAGAGGAGGATTCATATAAACTAGCAAAATCAACCCTAAACACTAACAAATCCTCTTGCATCAAATTTTATGTTAAACAATTTGTTGAAACCATGTTTTTAATGAATTTTGCACCTTGATGAGTGTTTTTCTTCAGATTTACATTCATTCATGTCATTGTTCATCCTATTGCATTTGAAAAATTACAAAAAAATTGAAAAATTTGCAAAATTTGAAAAAAATAGCATTTGTAGCTTGCATTTTCAAATAATTTAGATTAATTAGCATTTAATTTCAATAAATCTATGTCATTATCATTATATCTGATTTAGAATATAGAAAATTTTTATTCATAATTAATTTAGATTGCATTTTCATGCTTAAATTGATAAAAATTGCTTGAAATTATGAATTTTTCAATATAAACTAGTTTTGCATTAGCTAGGGTTTGTAGTCAAAATCTTGTTTCAAATTTTACTACCATTTTAAAACACTCATTAGGACTGATTTCTAACTGTAGTGTTTCATCATAGTGGTTTTCTTGCAAAATTTCATGCCTAGGGTTTGAAAACCTTGATTTTTCACTACATTTTGGCCTTATTGTCTCTCTAGATTTTCATCCTAGGTGTGTTGTAAAGGATTTTTCTGCAATAATTGGTTTTTATCAGGGTTATTATGCAATTCCCCTCCTAAAATTTTTTACAACACCTTTTTGTTGGCCTCTTACAGTGGAAATTTGGTGAAAAATTGCATATTTTAGCTATATTTTCCCTAGGGTTTAACCTTGAGTTGCACTATAAGCGTGTTGTGACAGATTTATTGGAATTAGGTGGCTGTTATTATTGTTATAATTTTTTGTCCATCATCATTTTCCTCACAACACCCTTTGTCATACTCTTTTGCATTGGAATTTGGTGAAAAATTGTATATTTTGCCTATATTTGATCTAGGGTTTGACCTAGATTTGCACTCCAAGCATGGTGTGAAATATTTTATGGCTTTACGTGACTAATATTACTACTATAATCTTCTAAACCTCCTAAAATTCTTTACAACAACCCTTTTGTTGGGTCTTTGCATTGAACATTTTTGAAAAATTGCATGTTTTAGTGTATTTTCACTAGGTTCGGACTTGTCATCATCCTAGGTTTGCATCAAAAGTGTGTTGTGAAGGATATTATTTCTTTATTGGACTGATATCAAACATATTATTTTCTGCCTCTGATCAATTTCCTTACAACACCCTTTCTTTCACTTATTTGCATTGAAAAAAGTTGAAAAAATAAAGCATTTTAGGTCATCTTCACACATAGTTTTGCACTTGTCTTTTGCATAATTTTTTAAAAGCCTTTGAAATATGATTTGGAATTGATTTTAAAAAATACACATGGTACCTTCATGTCATTTTTCTATGGTATCTTTGCATGCATTTATCAAAGATCTTGATTTTGACTAATTTTTAAACCTCATGAGTGAACATCCTACGATATTAGAAAGCTTAACTAAGTTCTTCTCCATGAGTAGCAATGAAAAAGATGATGGTGATAGCACTTCTCCCATGCATTCAATACCTACTTCATGTGATGATGACATAAAATTTTCTTTTATTCATTCTTTCAAAAATGATTCTTCCCATGAGGATATGCTCGTACAAAATGATGAAATCAATGACACTTTCCCTACAATAGGAGAGACACAACTTTTGCAAGACATCATTGCTCCTACGAATGCAATAGAAGAACAAATATTTCATGACTGTCCCTAAGGCACTTGTTTCTCCTCTCTCAATTTATTGTTTCCCTTCCTCTAGTGTTTCTATCTTGCGGGTGGATGACGAAAAAACATAGTATATTGATGTGGACATAGTGTCCCTTTAGCGAGAAATCAAAAATTGGACTTAGTTCCTATATGATGATGGGGTTGATATATATTATCCGATGCTTGGCTAGTAGAATCACTCTATGCACTTTGTCATGTGATCTTGATGGTGTATTATTACACTTACAAGAACATAACAATACTGCTGCTCCGTGCACTTTGTCTATCTTGAATCTTGCATTCCTCAGTTCTTTATGTGGTCGATCATATGCATTGTTATTTATCATGATTGTATGGACACTAACACATTTTCTTGCAAGGATGTGTTTGTGGGAACATTCGGTGATCGTAAAGTACATGTTACCTCTGAGGGGCATGGGCTTTGCGAGAGCTCGTGTTCCCTTGTGTGTTTTCTACCTACCTTAACGTGCTTGATATCGGTACCTGATATTAACCACCTTAAGGTGGGGGCATATATAAGGTAAGTTGTCTGATTTAGATGCTAGTAAAATGTGCTTATTGTCAAGTGCAGTCTTAAAGACTGGTGGCGATGAGTCCCTCCTGCACTCTGAGATTTGTTTGAAATCAACTTAAAATCATTTAAGCCCTCATGGCAAGGTGGGGATATCACATCCCTTTTCTATCTTAAGCCCTCATTATGAGGTGAGGAAGGTGCATTTTTCGAAGAGAGTGCACATCCTGTCATTTTCAAAAGTCCTCATCGTGAGGCGGGGAGCGGTTTTGTGATGAACTCAACCCTAAAGCATGTCTTCAAAGATTGTTGTAGTGAAGCTTAATTGTCAGTGTGTACCTGTAATATGCCTAAGATGGTGATGAACCTAGAAATAGGAACACTCCATCACTTGTCTGTCATGTTTTCTTCATGTCTTCCAAGTGTGTGTATTGCATTTTTGTTCCCAAGCATAGTCTTAAAGACCGATGGCGATGAGTCCCTCCTATGCTTTGAGATTTGTATGGCATGTATTGCATGTGTGTTGCCCCATATGTAGTCTTAAAGATTGGTGGTGATGAGTCCCTCTTGCATTATGGGTTGTGTGTTTACTTTCCTTGTACTTGCATCTGCATTTCATATATATGAAAATGAAAAAAGAAAAAGAAAAGAAAAAAAAATATTCACTGTCTTCTTTGCATTCACTGTATTGAACACTATGTTTTGCATGTCTTTGACATTGTATTCTCTGTGTCTTGCATGACTGTAACTATCTTCTCCATGTTTTACGTGCGTGTTATTGTCTTCTCTGTGATTGGTGGGTCTTCTCTGTGCTTGGTGTGTTTTCTATGTTTGTTGACCATACTTTAATGCATGTATTGGCCTTGTGTTTATACATACATTAAAGTGGGGGCTAAATGTTACGTCAGAAAATGTCCCCTTGGGGGCTTTTCCCTCTTAAGGTTTAGTTCTTGGGTCCTACTGTTGCATTTAGAGCATTTCTCATGCTAATCTAACATCCCGATGAGAAAACCCTGAAGTTTCATGGCAAATGGGACCTAGGGGGTACACTTGACATGATCCCTACCTGAAATAGGGGGGAGGACTTGGGCACCCCCATCCTAGTCCTGCCCTATTTTAGTTCAGGCCTAATTTCAAAGTGTTGGTTTCTAACCGCTATTTAGGTCCAATGCTGACACGATAAGTTTCAATTACAAAATTCTTAGCAGGAATGTTTTTAGTTGCATATATGCATGATTAGTGATTCATTTATAAACTAGATGGATATTGAAAACTTGTGGCTTACGTTAAGGTGATTCAAGGAATTCATTGTGTGTTGCAGAGCATAATTTGTGTTGTTCTTGTGTTTGTATTTGTAGATTTGGCATCCATCTCCTCATGGCATGAAGAGCATCTTCCTTCCATGAGATCTTTACTACAAAGTGATATCAATTGTATTTTCAATCATTTATCATTTGGATTTTGCCTCTATCCCACAAGGATACACACTCTTTATCTAACAATGGTGTTTGGAAGACATGAATGTCTCTCTAAGGCTTGACTAAGGCAAGCCTCTAAGCACCACAACTCCCAACACATTTTTCCATGATTGCAGGTTACAGGTTGCAAGACCAGAAATAGTGGAGTTGCAGGAGAGGAGTGTAGACTGTTAGAATTGCAAATCAAAGAAGAAAATAGGGACTTAGACTTGGGTGCCCTCACATTAGTCCTCCAGATCCCGCAACTAAAGAATTTCTAGAACAATAGGAACATGTTGCAGATAAGGTTTCTAGATCCTGACAAAAAGTATGGCACTAGACTAGGGCGCCCGCTCATTAGTCCTTGACTATTTCACTTTTCAAACATTGAATCTGGTACACGTTTAATTGTTATTTGATATCTCTATGTGGGAGCATTTTCCATGATTTGTCAATTTGCTTCTGAATTTGCATAATTAGGGTTTTGAGCATAATTGGGTTTAATTGAACAACAAAATCACACAATTCCAATTTTCCTTGATATTCCAAGTGACTGAAAACCTGAAAGTATATTTTCTACTTATTTGAAGTCCTTTAATGTTTGAGGTGAAAGGATGAATCAAATAAAAAATAAAAATCAACCCTAAACACTAACAAATCCTCTTGCATCAAATTTCACCTTAAAAAATAATGATTAACAATGATTTTACAGTGCAGCTAGCTTTCTATTTTCATTCAAGATATAAGTCATAAAAGTCAAGCACATACGAAGAATATGGTACTCTACATCAAACCCTCAACCTCACTTAGTTTAGTTTGCTTACATGGGGATATTAATGAAGTTTTTAAACAATTAATATATATCATTTATTGTTTGTGAAGGAGAATCTTGTGAGATCCAATATGGCAGTGGATTAATATCTGGTTTCTTAAGTAAAAATATGTCATAGTTGGGAAACTTGTTGTGAAACATCAGGTTAGTAATTTTTGGATGTTAAGGCTTCCCAGTTGGATATCAAAGATCTTTTCTCATCAACTTAATTTGGAATTTATGTATAAATGGATTCTTTCATGTTGCAGGTCTTTACAGAGACAACACATGAACCAGGGTTGACATTTTTGTTTTCTAAGTCTGATGGCATTCTTGGGCTTGGTTTTCAGGAAATTTCTATTGATAATGTTTTTCTAGTCTAGTTAGTGTTGATAGCCTTCATTCTATAATGTCAACTTCATTCTATAATCTGAGCATAACACCTTTCTTAAACTTTGAACAAGGTTATGAAATCAAGGGTTCAATATGCATATTTTAGGCCTATGTTGAACAATCTGTTTAAGGCATTTGTTGACAAGGCTATAGTTTTTAATTCATTTATCTTTCTGTTGTATTTGGACTTACTTTTGTAAACTTGAAATATACAATGCACTTTTATTCTTTTTGAATTGAGACTAGATTGTAATTTTCTTGTTTGTATTGAGGCATAACTTCATTCATGGCAGAAAAGGCAGCACCATGTTGCTCATATCAGATGGCATGTTGCATATGAAGGAGGAAAGATTCTAGGCTTATTGTTGGCTGCATTTAAGGAGAGAGATTCATATATGGGACACAACCAACACTCTCCTTCTTGGATTCTACACATTACAGCTTGCTCCAGGAAGATTGCCCATGTTGCAGAAGTTTTAAGAGATGAAAGGGGCATGTGCTTGCATTGAAGGGCTCCAAGCATGTGTTTCCACACTAGTAGCAGTCTGGCAGATGACATAGAGATCATATCTAGGTAATAGTAGTAGTGATGTCAAAGGTAGTCTAGGCATTCAATAGAGGGGAAATGTTCTATGTTTATGGGAGGTGGAGTACAAGTGAAAGCATGCCAGAATAATAAGCTAGGTAGTGGAAATCACGAGGCATTGTTATTTTATAATGGGAAAATTCATGACAGTAGGTTGACAATTGATTGGACAATGCATTTCAAGAAGCTACAAGTTTGATTAGGACAATGCATAGCCTAGTCATAAGGCAATGTTGAATAATAGTCCATGGCAATTGAGGCATCCTACCAAAGATGACAGTCATCAAAGGCATAATCCTCAGAGATAAGGATAGTTTATTACTACAGGTAACAATTCACAGTGGTAACTTATGAACTAGAGCAAGTTGGGTGCATGAGATAGAATCTCTAAAGAGATGACATTGTGATCTTGAACTAGGACAGTGAGCTTCATGGGATAGTCATGGATTTGTGAAGAAGACATCTATGAATGTCTTTATGCTTCTATGCTCATTCTTTGAGCTATGTATTGTAACCATGAAGGATTTTTAGCAAAGAGAAAGCATTGTAACTTATTTTAAGATCCGTATGTTGTTTGAAGCATTTTTTATCAATAAAACAAGCTGTTTTTACCTTCTTAAAGTTTTTTCATTGTGCAAGCTTCAAAATATACTACTAAATATACTAATGACTAAATATACTTCTAATTGATGTAAATTAATAATTAAATTGAATAAATATACTACCAATTGACATAAATCAGTGAGCAATGAATAAATATGACTAAATATATGACCAGTGTTAAATCAATGAATAAAAATGACTAAATATACTACCAAATTGATCAAAATGCTGATTAAAATTAATGAATAAATACACTACTAATGGACAAAAATCAGTGAATAAAAATGACTAAATAAGTGACTAGTTAACAACAATCAATGACTAAATATATCAGTGAATACAAAATGACTAAATAAGTGACCAGATTACAGCAATCAATGACTAAATCAACGACTAAATATATTACGAAATTGATAAATTAAAACAACCAATAAATGACTAAAAATGGTTTAGTCATCAATTTGGTCATGTTATAAATGACTAGCAATAAACTCCTAATCGTCACGTGATCATGTTTGGTCATTTATAACCAGTTTTTAGTAGGTTTCTTTAGTAATATACTGTTGTTTCTGTACTAGTGAATCATTTTAAAAGAATCTAAAAATACCCTTTTGTAGATCAATCAATCTACTTTGTAAAAATATAATTTTATAAACATTTCAATGAGTGTTTATATTTTATTTTTTATTTCTACTAAAAGTAGGTCATCAACACCAAAATATGGTGTCAATTGTCCTCTCAAAAGAAAATAGTAAAGTTTATTAAAAAATTTGAAAAAAATATGATGCACTAGAGGAGATTCCTTGTCAAGATGACATAATGTTTCTCCTATTTTGGATAAAAAATGAAGACAAAAGTTGACGTCCCATCAAAACAGTTGTGTTTTCATTATACGCAACTTCCAAGATATATATAAAAATACACATTTATCAAATTGGGGAATAAAATAATCCATGCACTAAAGTTTTGAGCTATGAATACACAAAAAAATATAGAAGGAAAATAAATGATTTATTTACTATATAAAGTGTGACATCCCATTCAACCTTATTTTTCAAGATTTTATCAACAACTAAATTATAATGTCAATTTTATAAAATACTGCATTTAAATAATTTTTTAAATTGTTTTAAAAAATAGAAACATAAAATGCAATAAAAAATCTACATTTTATTAGTTTACATCATTTTAACATTCAAAACATATACATCACTTTGTAGTGATTCAAATTAAAAAGTTAGATTAGTGTTGGTTGTTTCCTTTATAAAAGTGTGACACTGATTTGTACTTTTACCTAACATACAAAGCCCCATCTGGTACATGCAAGATGATTAATCCAACAATATGATCACAATTATTAAACCACTTATTCCTCTAAGATTGGTTTCCTGGTTAAGGGATAAATCCATATAGATATGGCATGAGATTATGGTACATGAGGTGTTTCAAGATGCCATCACACCAGGACTTATAATTAGGTCCTTGTTTAGGTTGATTACAAAAGAGTGGGTTTCATATCCCATGTTTACAAATAGGTTAATTCCTTTAGACAATAGAAAACTAACACATTAGGAGACCCCCCTATATAGTATGAAAAAGGAGAATGACAATAGCTAGAACATGAACTAGATCAAACCCTTATCTATATAACATTCAAGGACTAGATCAAGCCAAATCATTACCAAATGAAGGACTTAGCTAGTGACCTTAGATTCCTATATGCTATAGATGGATAAGATTTAACTTAGTCTTTTACTCAAACCCTAGGTTAACAATGCATGAAAACCCTAGTTTTACAATGATTGACTTATAATGAAGCAAATACGACTGAAACCCAGAAAGTAATTACACAAGGATAACCAAGGGAATGATAGAACCTATCTCCAAAAAGTAGAAGTGTCAGAGGATGCCGGTGGTACCACCCAAGTTAGAATGAAGGAATCTGCTAGAGGTGTAAACTAAAAAGTTGTTCCAAATGTTGTCCTAATGCCAGATCCAAACCTAGAAAAGGTAGGAGGACCTAGATGGTTCCACCTAGGTCCCTGATGAAGGAATATTCTGTAATAGTCTTTAGATCTTGAAACCGTGTTCTTCACTCAGTCTTTCTGTAGCTCTATATTTCTAGATCTCGCTCCTGTAACCTACACACAAGAAGATAAGAAGAGGTTTGGGGTTATGGTGTTTAGGGACTTGCCTCAGTCAAATCTCAGGATAGCATTCAAGCATCCCAAAACTGTTGATTGATAAAGAGTGAGTGACCTCATGGGGGTAGAAACTGAAAACAATGATAATATGATGATTCAAATGATGATAAATAAATAATTATATCACCTATATGATGAACCCTTAGAATGATGAAGATCCTTCAACTCCTAAGGAGGATAGATGATAGCTTCATATTGTTGTGATATTCACAACACGCCCCATTTTACTCCTTAGCAAAATGAGGACCCCTGCTGTGGCTTTTCTTTTGCTTGTGTGTGTGTTGGTCTGCTTAGTGGTAAAGGGAAAAAGGAAGTATGTTACAAACCTTGTTGAAAATAAAGAAAAATAGCATTAAGTACCCGGGTAGAGTATGGGTGAATTCCTTGTCAAAAATGAGTGAGTGTTGCTTTTTGAACCATTTTAAAATTCCATGTATTTTGCAAGTTATGTGTGTTTTTGGTAAAATGTGCAATAATCGGGTTTGTATCTTGGATATACAAGGTCCTTTGTATGTTGGGTCATTGTATATGCAATGTTGTTTGTATGTTGTGTTGTTGTATGATACATATACAAAGCTGTTTGTTTATCGGGTCATCAGGTTTTGATGCATTGTTTACATGTATGCATGTCGCTAACGCTTTATTTTTTGCATACAAGTTGCAGACCCGACAAAGTTGAGAATTAAAATGTATATTCAGTTAAGTCCGGCGGATGCATTTTAAGTTTGTATGTTTGGCAAACAAAACATACAAAGAAGATATACAATGATATATGCAAGTCGCGAGCCCGACAGAATTCAGAGGAGAAATGAATAAAAGCGATAAAGTCCGCCGGATGTATATTGGGCTTTATATGTTTGAGTAAAAGGGAACATGCAAAGTGGATGTACAAGGCCATGTACATGTCACGGAACTGAAGGATTATTAAATGTTGGTTTTATGGTTGTATATTCTATGCCTTGTATGTATGCTTCAGGTTATACATACATTGTAATACATACAAGGCGGATCTCAAAAATGATTACAATCTGATAAACATGATGCATCACTACTTAATGTCTATTAAAAGATGCAAAGTCTTTATATACATTGCAGATCTGAGGAAGTGAATAAGCTGTGGTTTATGTAAAGTTGAAGTCCGAAGGAGACATACAAAGGAGTTTGCTTGTATTTGGCTTGTATAACTATGTAATGTCCCCTTTTTAGCTAATGTTGTTTGCAGATGGTTTAGCCTATTCCTAACCCTCGTAGGCTAATGTACATGGTTAGGGGGTCTTCTTGAGGCAGTCACCTGGTCGATGGTTGGTTTCTTGGATTCAGTTGGATGGGAAAAATAAGGGAGATAATAATTAAATTAATTATTTGTAAGGTTATAAAATAAATAAATATTTTAAAGTGACTTAAATAAATATTATTACATAAAGTCACTAAACTAAAATAATATTATTTTTTTAGAAGCTTCTTGAAGTGGGATTGAAAAAGTATAAAGGAAGGGGCAAGGCAAGCTTCCAGGCATCCGATTATTGACATTTGCATTTGATGAGTTTTGTGGAGCCAAGGGTTTATGCATATTTGGTCTTTGGGAACGAAAACTCCCATAGATTAGCATAACTAAGGTGGTGAAATATCCTCCGAAGGGTTGCAAATTGGAAGGGATACTTCAGTCCTTTCATTTATGCTTAAATTTGTAGTATTAACTAAGGGTTTGGAGGTATCAATTTGCATATCAGAAGTTTTTCTATTGGCTGCTACAGTGCTGTGAATAGTGATGCTACAGTGACATGAACAGTATGCTACAATGATCGCTACAGTGATTTTCTACAGTATTGCTATAGTGATTTGCTACAGTGCGCGCTACAGCGATTCGCTATAGTAACACTATAGTGATTTGCTACAGTGCGCGCTACAGTAACATGAACAGTAACACTGCAGTCGAGGAGTGAACAGGGCAGCTGGGAGAAGGTTTCAAATTGGGTTTGGAAGGGACTCATTTCCTTGGATATTGGTCTATTCTCCTTCAGCATCATTGGGTGTCACTATTATTAGGTTCTTGCAACTGTTAGTAGTTTGCATTATCATCTTAGGCATTTAATTTTGCTGCTGTAAGTGATAACTCAGAATCAGATTTGTCATTGTTGTAGTCATCATTGTAAGCCAATTAGTCTTGGCAAATTCATAGCAACATTGTACTTCAGAATGAATTCAATAAAAGAGATATGTTGCATACCATTTGTCTAACGAAATGTCCATCTAATAGCATACATGATCAGCATAGTAGTTGCATGCCAATTGTTTGACAAAATGTCAATTGGCTGTAGGTATGCATTTCATGTCTAATTTTCATGTATCTGCATTGTAAATACCAAAAAAGAAGTCATATATGCATTTAGATTAATGCTTAGACATTGTAGTTTGCATTTATGAGCATTTAGAGTACTCAGTTATCATTATCAAGTGAAAATATCAGACTGAAAACACAGACCAGCAAGCATTGGGTTTACATCAGAAGTGTTTGACAATATTCCTTGAGGTTCAAATAAGCAAAATAAGGTCCGAATTAGCAAGGGATATTACAGTGGTATCAGAGCTTTTGTCCTGCCATCCTGTTGGGTAGATTGGACATTGAATCAACTAGTTAATCATGGTTACTTCAAGTACTTAGAAGCAGTGGGACAGGAATATGGAGAACCTTAAACAAAGTTTGAATAAGTTGGATGAAAACAAGAAGAGGATGAATGAATTGTTTTCACACCTTGCAAACATAGACAAAGCAGCTCGGTTTATGGCATCCATTTTTAAGGGGTCTACATCACAAAATAAAAAGGAGGAACAAAAGGTCTCTATAGGTGAAGTATCTAGAAACCTCTACAATGAATTTTCAGTAGTTAGTGACCAACATACAGCTGATCCTATGGAGAACAGAATGGACAAAGGTGATGAGCAGGAGATGCCTTCTTTTGGGTTACAGGTTTCATCTTCTCTTCAGGAGGATAGCAATAGTATGGATTCTTTTAATGATTCCTTTGGGGCTGATGTTAAATGCACTCACAAAAAATCAGCAGGAAAAGTAATAGGTGAAGTGTGGACTAGTAGTATTGAGCTCGGGTCTATTTCAGTTGATCTTCACCCAGTTGATGTTACAGAAGATAGAGAGGAAGAAACAATGGATCCTACAGGATAGGGTTGCACGAGTCTCCTAGTTGGTGACATGGAGGTTATGATTAGGGACTCTTTCAATAGTCCTAAGAGTGATCTTACCTCTCTGCATGAGGATACTTCAGAAGAATACTTTGATGAGAGTCAAGCTCTCCATTGGCAGCCCACAACTTCAACTAATGAATTTTCCTTGGTCCCTAAGTCTGATTTGGAGAACCAACTAAAGGTTGGTGAAGATAAGATTGTTACAGTGCTGTCCCATTTTGATCATTCTCACAAGATGGTGGAAATTCATCTATGGAAGGTCCAACTAGAGGGGAAACATAGAGGTGTTAAAGAGGCTTCATCAATCTCTAATTTGCAAGTGTTTAAGATAGCTATGGAGATTATGAAAAATCACTATTTAACTCTTCTTTCCGATAGAGATCACCTACTTGAATTGGGTGTCATATATTCAAATGCATTGAAGAGGAAAGAGGAAGAGGTTGATCAACTCACCACAGAGCTAGTGAAGACTAGAAAATCTTTGGAAGACTCTCAAATGGCTCTCCTTATGGCGGAAAATTAGATTGAGGAGTTGAATGTGGAGTTGGGTTTGGCTCATGCTTCACCAAAGAAATCAGAAAATCAGTCTTCTATTGCAGCCTCTTTGGATGGGCAAGAATCTTGTGTTGTGCATATGATTAAGGGACAAGGAAATGAGGGAAAAGAAGAGCAAGTGATGGGTGAAGACAAACCAATTACATTAGAGCAGCTACATGAAGATATGGTTTCTTGTGATGCTTCATTAGGTGAGTCTAGCATTGCTTCATCCTATCGTGGTAAAGAATTAGATGGTGCTTCCATGAATGTTATTCGTACATATGAAAGTCCATTGAAGGTCCAAGATATTAAGGTGGATGTGAAAGTTGATCCTTTGCTTAGTGGAGCAGCCACTAGTGTTTTGAATACACATGATGAAGAAGACATTTTACAATGGCATGATGTCATCACTGATTTGTTTGAGGACAACAACATTATGTCCCATCATTCTTGTGAGATAGGAGCTTGTGATCATGAGAAAGCCAATGATATGATATCACCCATTGATGGCAGCCCTACACCATTTGGTAGACATGAAGATATCAAGGATAAGAGGACTGATTTTGTATAGTTTGGCATCAAAGAGGTAAAGAAGTCCAAAAAAATTAATGAAGAATGGTTGCAAAAAGCCAAAGAGGCTAGATTAGTGGCTGCCAATGCAAGAAAGCATCTTCAAAAAGTGAAAGAAAAGATCAATCTCATCAACATAGCAAGACAAGAAAGGATAGATAACATTAGAAGACTCCCTATTCAAATGAGGGATGAACATGAAAATACACTTGATTCCCCTAAGGTTAGTTCCATGTCAAGGGATACAAAGTAGGACTATGATGGTCAACTATTGACAGAGGTTGGTAATTTTTACCATGACTACATAGTGAGGAGAGTTCATCACCTTTCTTTTAGTTCAAATGTAGATGATTGGTTGATTCATCGATGTGGATTGATGGGGGGCTTATACCATCCATTGTGGGATGAAGAGTTGCCATCTACAGAAGATGGAACTAGAACCTACAAGTACCCGACTCAGTTGTGTATGAGGAATTACTTGCAGGGACAGTAGTCAGTTATCCATTATGCTATTATGTATCTGACAAGGTTTGCTACTTCTATGTCACAAAGATTTTGCATAGATACATGGTTACAGGATGATTATGGGGGCAGTAGGTATGATGGCTTGGTTAGTCAGCACGTCCATAGGAATTGGGCAGATGATAGAGGTTGTGCTTTCATGCTTGCTAGCTCATGAGGGAAGAGGCACAGATATCCACTTCTGTTGATGCTGAGAGGGATCAACCCTCCACAGTTGCATTGATTAGTGCAACTGGCTTTATGAGTTGGTGTCAGGAGCACTCTTCTTCTAGCTTTGGCAGTTGGAGTATTGTGGGGACACCAACATTTGCAGATGAGTTAGGAGATACTCATCTTTTCTGGCAGTTGTTTGGGTCCATAACCTATAGGTCTCAGTATCAGGGAGTAGCCTCTTGGCATATTAGTGATCTAGTTGCAGACAGTATGGTACATCAGGTGCCACCAATTGTCATTGGTAGTGGATTGCTGATTCTATTTTGGGATCTTGGTGGTGACGTGTTTGATTTGTCACTCTATTTTGGTCCTGATGAGGTGTTCCACCACTCTTGGTGTGATGTCAGTGGTTTATGTAGAATGGTACAGTGGAAGTCAACAGGTGCGCTTTGTGACGGACTTCCAGTTTGGACTGGGACCCAAGGATTGACATCAGAAGTGATATGTTTATTTCAGCTATAGAATCGCACAGTTTGCTGAGTGTTGGCAGGTTCTATGGCTGCAGCTGTTTTCAGTGAGATTTTGATGCAGTTCCTTATAGATTCATTTGGGATCTGGGCATTAGTTGTGGGATACTCTCCAGTATGTTGAGGAATCCTTTGTGTGCATCAGGGTTCCAATCAGGGTTCACTGTTGAGTTTTGCAGCATGTATATGAGGGTGATTACTTGCAGTTGCACTTTTGATTTTTATGTACATGATCTATTTCAGACGCATAGCTCAGTTGCGTATATGCTAGATAGTGTGTATGACATCTTAGCTTGTGCAGTTATGGGAAGCAAACATTGTCGGTATTTCAAGTTGCTTCCACTTAATGCTTATGCTCTTGCGACATCTGGTGTTGGGGTTGATTTGATTCAGTAGATTCAGTTAGTTGTGCTAGTGCTGGTGTTATAGGAGCTCTTTGGTGACAGCAGGGACATTACACAGATCCTCCCTTAGGATCCAAGTGGGGAGAATTGTCTTTGTAGCCAAGATTGCTTGGGGACAAGCAATTTCAAGGAGGGCGGACTGTAATGTCCCCTTTTTAGCTAATGTTGTTTGTGGATGGTTTAGCCTATTCCTGACCCTCGTAGGCTACTGTACATGGTTAGGGGGTCTTCTTGAGGCAGTCACCTGGTCGATGGTTGGTTTCTTAGATTCAGTTGGATGGGAAAAATAAGGGAGATAATAATTAAATTAATTATTTGTAAGGTTATAAAATAAATAAATATTATAAAGTGACCTTATATTTAATTAATTTAATAAAGTGACTTAAATAAATATTATTACATAAAGTCACTAAACTAAAATAATATTATTTTTCTAGAAGCTTCTTGAAGTGGGATTGAAAAAGTATAAAGGAAGGGGCAAGGCAAGCTTCCAGGCATCCGATTATTAACATTTGCATTTGATGAGTTTTGTGGAGCCAAGGGTTTTTGCATATTTGGTCTTTGGGAATGAAAACTTCCATAGATTAGCATAACCAAGGTGGTGAAATATCCTTTGAAGGGTTGCAAATTGGAAGGGATACTTCAGTCCTTTCATTTATGCTTAAATCTGCAGTATTAACTAAGGGTTTGGAGGTATCAATTTGCATATCAGAAGTTTTTCTATTGGCTACTACAGTGCTGTGAATAGTGATGCTACAGTGACATGAATAGTATGCTACAGTGATCGCTACAGTGATTTTCTACAGTATCGCTATAGTGATTTGCTACAGTGATTTTCTACAGTATCGCTATAGTGATTTGCTACAGTGCGCGCTACAATGATTCGCTATAGTAGCACTACAGTGATTTGCTACAGTGTGCGCTACAGTAACATGAATAGTAACACTACAGTCTAGGAGTGAACAGGGCAGCTGGGAGAAGGTTTCAAATTGGGTTTGGAAGGGACTCATTTCCTTGGATATTGGTCTATTCTCCTTCAGCATCATTGGGTGTCACTATTATCAGGTTCTTGCAACTGTTAGTAGTTTGCATTATCATCTTAGGCATTTAATTTTGCTGCTGTAAGTGATAACTCAGAATCAGATTTGTCATTGTTGTAGTCATCATTGTAAGCCAATTAGTCTTGGCAAATTCATAGCAACATTGTACTTCGGAATGAATTCAATAAAAGAGATATGTTGCATACCATTTGTCTGACGAAATGTCCATCTAATAGCATACATGATCAGCATAGTAGTTGCATACCAATTGTTTGACAAAATGTCAATTGGCTATAGGTATGCATTTCATGTCTAATTTTCATGTATCTACATCGTAAATACCAAAAAAGAAGTCATATATGCATTTAGATTAATGCTTAGACATTGTAGTTTGCATTTATGAGCATTTAGAGTACTCAGCTATCATTATCAAGCGAAAATATCAGACTGAAAACATAGACTAGCAAGCATTGGGTTTACATCAGAAGTGTTTGACAATATTCCTTGAGGTTCAAATCAGCAAAATAAGGTCTGAATTAGCAAGGGATATTACAAAATAACAATGTATATCTTCAAGATACAAGTGAAAGGTACAAGCCAATATGCAAAGAGACAAATGCAAACTGGATGTCAAAAGGAAATTAAATATAGAAAACTCTTTGTATATTTGGGCTCTTGTAGGTTTACTATGTACATGTCCGATATACAAAGAAATTAAAAGCATTGGGTGAGATAAAGGTAAGGAGTGGGTTTGCATAAGATTGTTTGTATATGCGCTTGTATGTTTGCGATATACGAGGGCAATATGAAAATGGAAGTATACAAGATGGATGTCAAAAAGGGGTTCAATATAGAAAATTCTTTGTATATTTGCATGCTTGTATGTTTATGACAGCGGTTAAGTTCAAGTTTGAAAGGTGAATTTTAAAGTATATTTTACTGACTTATGTTTGTTGGCAGGTACGCAGGTGTTGGTGTGGAAGCCATCATAGTTAGGAAGATAAAGTAAAGTGAAGTTTCATCGGGCATTGGCGGAAGAAGAAAAGGCTTGGCCAATGATGGAGGTCTCGCCGAAGGAAGAGTGCAGTTAAGCTGTCGGGGTGAGTTTGGATTCAGGGAAACTTAAGGGAGTTTTGCCGATGGTGACTATCTTGCCGACTGTGGAGAAAATGAAGAAGAAGAAGACGAAGACCAGAAACATGAAGAATGAATGAAGATGCAGCATAAAGAGAATATATGCATAGGGCATTCAGAGGATAATGAATCACCCAGATGGTTGCCAGCTCTCAACCTATGCCACGAAGGAAAGAGGTGACTAAGTCAAAGAAACATTATCTACTATTGATCTTAATAGATAAATCTTGATCGTAGGTCACTTGTAGCCATTCCCTCACCTTATTCTATAAAAGGTGTAGGGATGCCATATTTTGAGGATTCAGAAGCTTAATTGAAATTTGATTGCTGAAACATTAGGACTTATTTCAAAGTTGTTGTAAACATACATGTTTTGCATACTGAATGAAAGAGAAGACAATTTGATTACAAATCATCATAAATCTTGAGTAGTCTGTGTTTGAAATCTTGATATATGCTTTGATCAGCTGCGTCCCTTGGAGTGCTTGTCAGTTTGCATGTATTGTTTTCATTCCTTATCCATTGAAGTTAGCATCATCTATATCTAGCTGTGGAACATCCTGGTGAAAATATTGTTTGATTTCTTCTCCTAATGAATGTATCTGGTATGTATGTGGTTAAATAGCTAAAGATTCACCAAAATTTGAAGCATTCTTTTAATTTTCTTTGAATTTCAGAACAATTCATCTTCATAATTGCAAATAACAGAAGATCAAAAGCAAATGACATGAAATATGCTGAAATCTCATAGATAATTGGAAATACATAGCATATTTAGAGTTAAAGCATGTTAAATTGATAAATATCATGCAAATATCTAAGTTCAGACACATTATTTGAGTAAATATATTGTGTAAAATAATCTTTATGTGGATTACATTTACAGGAAACAGAATCTACTGATCATTCAAACAAACGTAAGGACCCTTGAAATGGAAAATAACAACACACATCAACCACTGAGTAACATCAGTAGATTATGAACTAATCAATGGAGACTTGGGATCATGAATTCTTTGAATGCATCGTATCTTTCAAGATAAATAAAGGTTGTTGTGTAACTTTTATTTAATGTTTGCTTGTGACTAACATCATGATCAACATAAATTGGTGCTAGAAGGAGGGTCTTCTCATCATCAGTAAGTTTTGTTTGATTTGATGATGCAGACAGAAAGGTAACACTCAAACACTTTTGTATTTCAAGTTATATGCAAAGGTTTGTTGTTTTAAGTCTATACACGCTAATCCTTTGTGAAGATTTCAAAATTGAGCATTAATATTGCAAGCTTTGTGGTCGATTACCATGGATTTTCAAAGATAATCTCTATTTCAGGTAAATTTGCCAAAGCTTTTGAGGTAACCTGCTTAAAAAACCTAATATCTGGTTGCGTATGTCATCAAGCTTCAATATCACCTCATATTTGCATCAGTTCTGCAAATACTGCTCAAATATCCAGTCAGTTTCAAATTTTGACCATAAATACAACCTTAGCTAGGGAGTTTCAACTGATCTTTATAGTAAACCAAGCCAATTTTCCTTAAATTTAAGAAATCCTAGCTCCTAGGCCAAATTCCAGGTCCAGATCTAGTCGACTCTTTGAAGAATTGCCTATCAGGGGATTTAGACCTAGAACTGTGGACATTCATCACTCTCTTGGTTCTAGTACATCAGGATCTTCACCAGAACGTCCTCCTATAACTTGTATCGAGTTACAAACACCTACAGGGCTGCCTGTCACAACTTAGGTCCAACCTCAATTAGTCATACCTCAGGCCCAACCTCCACCAGTTACAATGTCATTCTTCATAGCAGAATCACCTCTAACTTTCACGGCATATCATGGTTTGCCTAAGAATCCTGATAAAATTTGTCCTAAGTATCATCCATATCAGGATGCTGATGATCACATCAAAACTTTCAAGGGAGCCTGTTGTAGGGCTAGAATTGAGCATCAAGCTGTTGTATGCAGGTTATTTCCATTTTCCTTAGGGGAAGAGGCTTATAATTGGTATATTAGTCTTGGTTAGGGTTCAGTTGGTTCATGGGCTACCTTGGAGAAAGCCTTTAAGGATAGGTTCAAAATACCTATAGATCCTTCAATGAATTATCATTTGTTTGCTACAATCAAATGATTTGAAGGAGAACCTATTTCCAACTTCAATGCAAGATTCCAAAAGATGATATCTAAGCTAGTTACACCTTATGTTGTAGCAGATGAAGCTGCTAGGAGCATATATTACTCATCTTTAGATTCTTTGACTTCCATGTTTATCAGGAGAGCACATCCTAATGTCACAACTTTGACAGGAGCTTTTGAAGAAGCTATCAAAGTCAGTCAGTAATTGGTTCCTTCTCCATCACCAAATATTGCCTTTCGTGCATTTCCTGGTTATCCTACCTATCCTACCCAACAACAGACCAATGGAGCCATGATACCTCCAGCTGTGATGCCAACACCTTTGCAGATACCTCCACTTAGTATCATGCCACCACAAAATGGAAATGGCCAAATGTTACAATATCCAGGACAATCACAAGTACCTTAGGTTGTAGATCAGTCCAACACTAACAATGGATCTTCCTTTTTCAAGCCTCAGACAGAGAATGTAGTGGCCAAGGTTCAGGAAGAGAAGGAAGAAATTAAAGAGATATCAGCACAGTTAAGGAAACTCACCACTAAGATCACTCATCTGAGGAGTCATAACTTCTATTCTCAACCTAATTAGAATAGAGGTTATGCCAATGACAGACTTAATTATCCTGATAGGGGGTACAACAATAATTACAATAACAATGGCAACAATAATCCCCCTAAACAACCTAGAGTGTGGAACACTAGGCCAAATAATGGTTCTTTGCCATGACCTCTAGATAATCAACCTCCTAGTGAACCTAAACAGACCACTAGAGTCAACCTTGCAGAGGCAACCCTTACAAACTAGTGCAGGATACACAACACCAATGCTCATGTAGAGCTAGATTGTCCTCAATTCAGGATTGCTACTAGTATTTTCCAACCTAAAGTGTGCAATACTTCAGGAAATCCACCTCATGTAGAAGGAAATGAAATTGTCCCCTATGGATATGATCTTACCTTAGTGCTGGAAAGCTTCATGCATCATCCTTATTAGCAGACAATTTCATCTCATCAGGACTACACCTCAACATGTGACGAGTCAACCCTAGCTTTTGAATCTAACTATGTTTTTCCATTTGAGGATGAGAATGAGCCATCAATTAAACATGAGGAGATACATGCTTATCAACAGCAACATTAGGGTAAGCATAATTACAATTTGAGGAGTAACTCAAACAGACCTGCTGGTCCTTTGACCACATCCTTACCTCCAAACAATTTCAACACTTCACCTGATCCCAAGGCAAGTAATAATCCTGGATTTCCCAAAGTCAATGCTCAGTACTTAACACCATAGAATATAGCACCAAAAGCTAGTAATCTACCTCTTGAATCTGACAAATTGGTCACTTACCTGGCAGACGAAATGAAAAAGATTAAAATCAGCTTGTCATTGTCAAAGTTGCTTAAAACCCCTGCTATCAAGAAAGCTTTCATGAAATCATTAGATGATACTCTCCAAGAGAAGATAGTCATATCTTAGGTCAGTCTAGAAATAAAGATCATGCTATTAAGGATGTTAATGTTAAACTCAAAGCTCCAGCTACTGTTCAAGCTACAGAGACTTCCCACATGACCCTATACAGAGACAAGAGTGAGTCACCTCCTTTCCTCCTTACTATAAGGATGTTTGGTAAGAATTTGCACAACTGCTTAGTAGATTCAAGAGCATCTACCAATGTAATGCCCCTATCCATATGCAATGCTTTAGGGTTGCATCCTACTAAGTCATTAAAGAAAGTAACACAATTGGACAAAATAGAGGTAAGTGTGGTAGGAGAACTAACTCACATTCACATGCAGTTAGCATCAGATCCTAGAAATCAGTACTACATTGATATTCAGGTAGTTGATATACCTGATATATATGGGATGTTACTCCACAGAGACTGGTCAAAAACCCTTAATGGATACATGTCCACTGATTTCAGGCATATGTGGTTGCCCTGGAGAGGGATACCAAATCAAATAAGGATAGATGCTGAACCTCGCATGAAACACATGATCACTGAATATAACAAAACCAATGAAATCATGTATATGGATGTAGAACCCAGAGTTTATTCCATAAGACCCCAGACCATCAGCATAGAGGAGATCCTGATGTATGATGTTCATAATCATGATGATGACCCTCAGGATGGTAAAATAACTCTAGAATCTAATTGTAACCTTGAAGATGAAGTTGAGGTGGATCATTTAAAAAAAAATGAGATGCACTTGTTTAAGGAAGTGCAACGATGCAGTTGTTAAAAATGCCTGTTCATGATATTCTAATTGATGGATGGTGCAGGTTACATGATGAGGCACATTCTGAAAATACTTGTGATGCTTGTTTAGACATGATGAAACTAGAACAAGCGTGTAGTGAGGTATCATCATCCACGGTAAGTTTCGCAGATAGTGATAGTGACACTAATTTTTGTTTGTCATCTACAGGAGCAGGAGAATGCATACATTATGATGAAAGTTCTATTCAGATGACAGAAGAGGTATTGGTATGTAACAAGAGTAATACTAAAAGAAACAAGAGAATCACCCTAGGGAGTGATTGGTTGGTAGAATCAGATTATGAGTTATCTGATGAGGATACGGGCAGTAATCTATCCAAGTTTGAGGAGTTTTTGTCAAAAGAGATTTGAAAGATGACACAATAGCAAAGATCTCCACAGGATGTCCTGATTGAGGGATGGTGTAGGTTACATGAAGCACCACATTCAGAAACTGCTTGTTCATTGTGTCTGCATATTCTGAAAAAGCAGACGTTGCCTAGTTCAGAAGATTTTCCTTCTGATAATAAAAGGAAGGAAGAGATATCAGCTTCACATAAGGCAGATAAGGTGAAATTTGAGAAAGTTGAAACACCAAAGTTTAAATGGACATCAAATGGTGTAGCTGCCAGAGCTAAAAAGAAAAAAGAAGGCCCAGACAAGCCTTTAGTTGAAGATAAGCCATGGATCCTCAGGTTTGATGGATCCAAGTCAAAGCAAGGAGCTAGAGTAGGGATAGATCTTATTGATCCATCTAGAAAACCTTACTTAGCAACATACAGATTGCAATTCCCATGCACGAATAATGTGACATAATATGAAGCTCTAATTCATGGGATATTGTTTACACTTAGAACGAAAGTGAAAATTCTACATGTCTATGGAGACTCAGAATTGGTTGTGAGATAGGTAAGAGGTATATACTCTTGCAATTACAAGAAGCTATCCAATTATAGACATAGGGTATGGGACTTAATAGAAGATTTTGATGCATTTAACATCACCCATGTACCCAGAGAACAAAATCACAGGGCTGATGCCTTAGCTCAAGCTGCCAGCACTTTAGAACCGCTATCCATATCTAGTTTGAAAAGATTTTCAGTTGAATTAGTATCAGTGCCTTCTGTACCAGATAATGTAACTAAACTTCAAGTATTTGATGATGATTAGCATATTCTAGACTTCATTTCCAATAGAGATGTTTTTGATGCACAGATTATAGATGAGAGGAATGTGGAGGATCATATCTGGGAAGAAGAAGAAATCCTAGAGTTGCCTAGTAACAAGATTCCTAAGGGGATGATAGAGCTAGAAAGAGCATTTGATCTAGACAACATGCTAAAACAAAAGGATCTCCCAAGAGCAGATGGAGGAGAGTACGTACAGGTCAATATTGGACAAGATGATGAAAAAAGAAATGTCTTGATTGGAAAAGTATGTACAAAAGAAGAGATGGAAGGGATAACTCAAGTGCTCAAAGATTACATTCATGTCATTGCCTGGACATATGATGAGTTGAAAACTTATGATACATCAATCATCACTCATACTATACCTTTGCAGCCAGATGTCAAACCTTTTAGACAAAAATAGAGACCTGTCAATGCATTGCTGGAGCCCATCATTTTTTAAGAAGTTAAGAAGCTGCTTAACGCTAGGATCACATTTCCTGTGAGACATTCCACATGGGTGGCAAACTTGGTCCCAGTAAGAAAGAAGAATGGTGACATCAGATTGTGTGTAGACTTCAGAAACTTAAATAGAGCTTCTGAAAAGGATAACTATACTTTGCCTTCTCTAGATGAAGTCTTGCAGATTGTGAACGGTGCCAAAATGATGTCATTCTTGGATAGTTTCTCTGGTTACAACCAGGTGATGGTAGGCAAAATAGATAGATTGAAAACTGCATTCACCACAAAGTGGGGGATATTCACCTACAGGTGCATGCCTTTTGGGTTGATTAATGCTGGAGCCACATTTCAGTGAGCGATGGATATAGCCTTCAGAGGCTTGATTGGTAAATGAATAGTCATATACATGGATGAGTTGATGGTTTTCTCTAAAGAAAGAGGAAATCAAGTAGAAGACCTCAGGAAGGTACTAAAGAAATGTGAGCAATATGGAATATCCCTAAACCCTAAGAAGTGCATATTTGGGGTAACCACAGGGAAGGTATTAGGCCACCTAATAACAGAAAATGGGATCATCATTGACCCTGACAGGGTGGAATCAATCATGAAGATACAGTTTCCTGGAAGTAAAAAGGAGCTCAAATATTACTTTGGTAAGATTAATTTTGTTAGAAAGTTTATTACTGGCTTTGCAGAAATTGTTAGACCCTTAAATGCCATGCTCAAGAAGGACACAAAAATTGAGTGGACACCTGAAGCTAGAGCAGCTTTTGAAGATATCAAGAAAGCCATATCTAATGCTCCAGTTCTAATCAGTCCAGATTATACCAAGGACTTTTACATTTACTCATTTGCTTCAGAGAATACATCTACAGTAGTATTAACACAGAGAAATGAGACTAAAGAGGAAAAACCTATAGCCTTCATGAGTTGTCCTTTCAAAGATGCAGAACTCAGATACATGGACGTTGAAAGATAGGCACTTGCTCTAGTTTGAGCAGTCAAAATGTTCAGGCATTACATCTTGAGAAGTAAAGTGATTGCTGTAGTACTTGATGCAGCAGTAAAAATGCTTTTAATGCAAAGTGAACCAGGTGAGAAGAGAGCTAAATGGATCACCACTATCCAAGAATATGATATGGACATAACATCCATAAAATTAGTAAGAGGACAAGCATTGAGCTAGATGATATCAGAAATTGATCCTAACATTATGAGCCAGCAATATGTCATAAATGCAAGAGAAGATGGAGAATGGTATTCAGACATCAGGCACATCCTGATTACTGGAAGATGTCCTTCAAGATTGCAGGCCTCACCGAGGAGAACCTTAAAGACAAGGTCACATAAATACATGATAAAAGGAGTCCTTTTCAAGAAGAATTATGAGGGGATATATCTTAGATGCCTGGAAAGGCAAGAAGCAGACAAGGTGCTATCAGAATTGCATGACAAGTTTGGAACTGCACATGGATCGTCCTTAGCTACTACTCATGTTATCCTCAGGGCAGGGTATTACTAGCCCACTATTTTTAAAGATACAGCTGAACACATCAAATGTTGTCATATGTGTCAGGTTGCTGCAAATAGAGAAAGATATACTGCTCAACCTTTACAGCCAGTGATGGAGATGTGCCCATTTGCTCAATGGGGAATAGATTTTATAGGACCAATCAATCCTCCATCATCTTCGGGCCACATGTATTTTTTGACTATTACTGATTACTATACCAGGTGGACTGAGGCTATTAGCAGTAAGACATGTAATGCTGATGATGTAATCAAGTTTTTGGAAAGCAATATAAATTATCAAGTTGGGCTTTTGATTATGGGATCATCTTGAAATTTTCCTCAAATTAGTATCCCCAAGGGAATGGATTGGCATAATCCACAAACAAGAATTTGATGAACATCATAAAGAAATTGATAGAAAAGAACCCAAGGGACTAGAACACTCTACTAAAATATGCCTTGGGGTAGATAGAACTAGGAATAAGGCTGCATTAGGAAATTCTCCTTTTCATCTAGTGTATGGGGTGGATCCTATCCTCCCTGTTAACGTAAGGATCCCTACATTGCAGTTCTCACAAGAATACTTGGGCATAGATAATAAACAAGAAGTCAGGTTGCTTCAATTGATGCACCTGGAAGAAAAAAGAAGTGAAGCAATTGACCAATTTGCTAAACATTAGGCTGTTGTCAAGCACTAGTTTGACAAAAGAGCTAGAATTAAGGCTTTCAGAATCTCAGATTTAGTCCTGATGTGGGACAAAGCACATGAAAGGAAAGGAGATCATGGTAAGTTTGATAACTCTGGATAGGTCCCTTTCAAATTTCTAAATTCTAAGATACATCACCTATAGGCTTAAGACCTTAACTAGTGAGGATGTTCCATTACTAGTTAATGGACAATTTCTCAAACATTATTTCTAGGCTTGAAGTAGTACTGTGAGGGTTGTGTGTATCATAGTGTGCATATTTGTATAGTTGTTTGTACAATCCATTTTTTTTGTTTGCTTTGTTATTTTCCTCAGTAGGGATGTTTATTTTGATTTAGAGTATGCAGGAGTAGACTAACAACCACTAAAAATAATGGAAAGTTCAGAACATTCAGGTGAATTATTTGAAATTTATGCATAACTTGTTGTGACTGTCATGAATTTAGAGAGTTAGTTGACTTGTAAAATTTTGTATTTAATAACTGTGGGTTGAGTATTCAAGGAAAGTTTCTCACAATTTTCACCTAAAATCCTTGGGTTTGTTAAACCTACCAGTGGAGATATTAGGTGAAAAATCAGAGGTCACCCTTGCTACCATTGCAATTCTCAGCTTAATTTTAGCAAGTGATCACTCCTTGCATCATGAAGTTACAACTGTAATATCTTATGAAATCTCTATCAAATCCAAAACATAAAATAAATAAAATAATAAAATGGATTTTACTAAAAATCTAGGTTAAGCTATCTAAGTAACTCTACCGGGGCTATAGATGCTTGCTGGCAGTGGGGCTCTACTTAGGAGAATTGTAACGATAACCTTGTTGGGGCTATAGACGCCTGCTGGTAGCAAGGCTCTATCCGGTTGGCTATGAGGGAATGACATCAACTATGTAATCTAATATCAGTCACTGGTTTGTTCAACTGATTTTCAAGATCAGGATCATTAATCACGTGCACCCACTTAAACTGAAATGAAAATTCATGCACCTTATTAAATACATTAAGTCTCAAGTTAGGTAATGATTTGTAGAAAAGATAGTTGGAAGTTATGAATTTATTTCATTCAATTTCCTTTAATGGTTTTAAATTGATTATTTTGTTTGGTTGCTAGTTGTTGTGATGTTCATAACATGCCCCATTTTACTCCTTAGCAAAATGAGGACCCCTACTGTGGCTTTGTTTTTGCTTGTGTGTGTGTTGGTCTTCTTGGTGGTAAAGGGAAAAAGGAAGTATGTTACAAACCTTGTTGAAAATAAAGAAAAATAGAATTAAGTACCAGGGCAGAGTATGGGTGAATTCCTTGTCAAAAATGAGTGAGGGTTACTTTTTGAACCATTTTAAAATTCCCTGTATTTTGTAAGTTATGTGTGTTTTTGGTAAAATGTGCAATAATTGGGTTTGTATGTTGGATATACAAGGTCCTTTGTATGTCAGGTCATTGTATATGCAACGTCATTTGTATGTTGTGTCATTGTATGATACATATACAAAGTTGTTTGTATATCAGGTCATCGGGTTTTGATGCATTGTTTACTTGTATGCATGTCACTAACGCTTTATTTTTTGCATACAAGTCACAGAACCAACGGAGTTGAGAATTAAAATGTATATTCAGTTAAGTCCGATGGATGCATTTTAAGTTTGTATGTTTGGCAAACGAAACATAGAAAGAAGATATACAATGATATATGCAAGTCGCGGACCTGACGAAATTCAAAGGAGAAACGAATAAAAGCGATAAAGTCCGCCGGATGTATATTGGGCTTTGTATGTTTGAGTAAAAGGGAACATGCAAAGTGGATGTACAAGGCCATGTACATGTCACGGAACTGAAGGATTATTAAATGTTGGTTTTATGGTTGTATATTTCGTGCCTTGTATGTATGTTTCAGCTTATACATACATTGTGATACATACAAGGCGGATCTCAAAAATGATTACAATCCGATAAACATGATGCATCACTACTTAATGTATATTAAAAGATGCAAAGTCTTTATATACATTGCAGATCTAAGGAAGTGAATAAGCTATGGTTTATGAAAAGTTGAAGTCCGAAGGAGACATACAAAGGAGTTTGCTTGTATCTGGCTTGTATAAATAACAATGTATATCTTCAAGATACAAGAAAAAGGTACAAGCCGATATGAAAAGCGACGGATGCAAATTGGATGTCAAAAGGAAATTAAATATAGAAAACTCTTTGTATATTTGGCTCTTGTATGTTTACTATGTACATGTCTGATATACGAAGAAATTAAAAGCATCAGGTGAGATAAAGGTAAGGAGCGGGTTTGCATAAGATTATTTGTATATGCGCTTGTATGTTTGTGATATACAAGGGTGATATGCAAAGGGAAATATACAAGCCAGATGTCAAAAAGGGGTTCAATATAGAAAATTCTTTGTATATTTGCATGCTTGTATGTTTATGACAGCGGTTAAGTTCAAGTTTGAAAGTTGAATTTTCAAGTGCATTTTGTTGACTTATGTTTGTTGGCTGGTACACAGGTGTTGGTGTGGAACCTGTCACAGTTAGGAAGATAAAGTAAAGTGAAGTTTCATCAGGCATCGGTGGAAGAAGAAAAGGCTTGGCCAATGATGGAGGTCTCACCGAAGGAATAGTGCAGTTAAGTTGTCAGGGTGAGTTTGGATTCGGGGAAACTTAAGGGAGTTTTGCTGATGGTGACTGTCTTGCCGACTGTGGAGAAAATGAAGAAGAAGAAGATGAAGACCAGAAACATGAAGAATGAATGAAGATGCAGTATAAAGAGAATATATGCATAGGGCATTCAGAGGATAATGAATCACCTAGATGGTTGCCAGTTGGCAACCTATGCCACGAAGGAAAGAGTTGACTAAGTCAAAGAAACATTATCTACTGTTGATCTTAATAGATAAATCCTGACCATAGGTCACTTGTAGCCATTCCGTCACCTCATTCTATAAAAGGTACAGGGATGCCATATTTTGAGGATTCAGAAGCTTAATTGAAATTTGATTGCTGAAACATCAGGACTTATTTCAAAGTTGTAAACATACATGTTTTGCATTTTGAATGAAAGAGAAGATAATTCGATTACAAATCATCATAAATCCTGAGTAATCTGTGTTTGAAATCTTGATACATGCTTTGATCAGCTATGTCCCTTGGAGTGCTTGTCAGTTTGCATGTATTGTTTTCATTCCTTATCCATTGAAGTTAGCATCATCTATATCTAGCTGTGGAACATCCTGGTGAAAATATGGTTTGATTTCTTCTCCTAATGAATGTATCTGGTATGCATGTGGTTCAATGGCTAAAGATTCACCAAAATTTGAAGCATTCTTTTAATTTTCTTTGAATTTCAGAACAATTCACCTTCATAATTGCAAATAATAGAAGATCAAAAGCAAATAACATGAAATACACTGAAATCTCATAGATAATTGGAAATACATAGCATATTTGGAGTTAAAGCATGTTAAATTGATAAATGTCATGCAAAGATCTAAGTTTAGACACATTATTTGAGTAAATATATTGTTTAAAATAATCTTTCTGTGGATTGCATTTATAGGAAACAGAATCTACTAATCATTCAAACAAATGTAAGGCCCCTTGAAATGGAAAACAACAACACACATCAACCACTGAGTAACGTCAGTAGATTATGAACTAATCAATGGAGACTTGGGATCATGAATTCTTTGAATTCACTGTATCTTTCAAGATAAATAAAGGTTGTTGTGTAACTTTTATTTAATGTTTGCTTGTGACTAACGTCATGATCAACACATATCTATAACAACACATAATAACAATACACAAATCTTCTCTAGAATCACAATGAATGCTTTTGCTTTCTTAAATTTAAAGGTCTCAAGTTAGCTATCCCCATCTTTGTTGATAATGAACTCAAAAACATACTTATATATGCTTTCCTGCTTACAATCAACAATTCAAACCAAAAGAGTATACAACTAGAAACCTCTAGAGATGTGTTAGGCCAACATACATTTGAATTAACCCCTACCAAAAGGGAGCTTCGACCTGGGTGGTACCACCCAGGTCCTTTAGCGTCCTTTGAGTCTGGGGTAAGATAAAGTAAGGGGCCTATATTCCACTTTCATCTTGGTGTCAGACAATTCTATATCAGGAGAAACATTTTGATGATATAATGCATTTAAGGGACCTAAGACATAAACAAGGAGGTAAAAAAATATGTGGAGACTTTTACTGCTTAACATTTAGCCCCCAGTTTAATGTGTGTATGATTTTATGATCAGTGCATACATTAACGTATAATAAAAAACACATCAAGCATGTCAGACACTACACTAGAGCCAATAACACGCCCAAAGTTTGGAAGACTGTCTTGTTGTATGTGACAAGAAGATAGGGATAAAGTGTTGTTAAATATATCCAATCAAACCATCCTTTCACATTAACATTCAAGGACATAAACTGAGATAAGTCACTAGAGATGAAAGAGGACTCAGCTATATGTTTGATATACTCAAGAATGATAAGCAAAGATAGATTAAATTGATAGATTTGTAAAACCCTAGATCAATCAAGCCTGAAACCCTAATTATAATGAAATTGTATATAGATGAATAGAAAGCTACAAATAACCGCACAAGTTGGAACTAAATAAAAATTAGAAACATAACAAAAATTGGATTTTCACTAATGAAAACTTTGCGGACTATAGGGCGGGTGCCCAAGTCTAATATGACACTTTTGCTGTGTTTGTTGCTGTACTTTAATGCATGTATTTGCCTTGTGTTTATACATACATTAAAGTTAGGTATTTTCCATCTTACGGTTTAGCTACAAGGTCCTGTTGTTGCATTAGAGCATTTTTCATGGTAATCTAACATCTCGATGACAAAACCCTGAATTTTCATGGCAAATGGGACCTAGGGGGTACACTTGACATGATCCCTGCTTGAAATAGGGGGGATGACTTAGGCACCTGCATCCTAGTCCCGCCCTATTTTAGGTTGGGCCTAATTTCAAAGTGTTAGTTACTAACTATTATTTAGGTCCTATGTTGACACAGTAAGTTTCCATTACGAAATTCTTAGCAGAAATATTTGTAGTTGCATATATAAGCATGATTAGTGATTCATTTGTAAACTAGATGGATATTGCAAACTTGTGGCTTACGTTAAGATGATTGAAGGCATTCATTGTGTGTTGCAGAGTAGAATTTGTGTTGTTCTTGTGTTTGTATTTGTAGATTTGGTATCCATCTCCTCATGGCATGAAGAGCATCTTCCTTCCATGAGATCTTCACTAAAAGGTGATATAAATTGTGTTTTTAATCATTTGTTGTTTGGATTTCACCTTTATCCCATAGGGATACACACTCTTTATCTGACAATAGTGTTTGGAAGACTTGAATGTCTCTCTAGGGCTTGACTGAGGCAAGCCTCTAAACACCACAACCCTCAACCCATTTTTCTGTGATTGCAGGTTACAAGTTTCAAGAGCAGAAAAAGTGGAGTTATAGGAGAGGAGTGTAGATTGTCAGAATTACAGATCAAAGAAGCAAATAGGGACCTGGATTCAGGTGCCCACTCATTAGTCCTCTGAATCCCACAACTGAAGAATTTCTAGAACAACAAGAATAGGTTGCAGACAAGGTTTCCAAATCCTGAAAAAAAGTATGGCACTGGACTAGGGCACCCGCTCATTAGTCCCCGACTATTCCATTTTTTGAACTTCAAAATCTGGTACGCAGTTGATTGTCATTTGATATCTCTATGTGCGAGCATTTTGCATGATTTGTCCATTTTCTTCTAAATTTGCATAATTAGGGTTTTGAGCATAATTGGGCTTAATTGAGCAACAAAATCACACAATTCCAATTTAACCTGATATTCCAAGTGACTGAAAACCTCATAGTAGATTTCCTACTCGATTGAAGTCCTTGAATGTTTGAGGTGAAAGGAGGATTCATATAAATTAGCAAAATCAACCCTAAACACTAACAAATCCTCTTGTCTCAAATTTCACCTTAAACAACAATTATTAACAATGATTTTATAGTGCAGCTAGCTTTCTATTTTCATTCAAGATACAAGTCATCAAAGTCAAGCACATACCAAGAATATGGTACTCTACTTCAAACCTTCAGCCTCACTTAGTTTAGTCTGCTTACATGGGGATATTAAGGAAGTTGCTAAACAATTAATATATATCATTTATTCTTTGTGAAGGAGAATCCTGTGAGATCCAATATGGCAGTGGATCAATATCTAATTTCTTAAGTAAAGATGATGTCACAATTGGGAAACTTGTTGTGAACCATTAGGTTAGTAATTTTTGGATGTTAAGGCTTCCCAGTTGGATATCAAAGATCTTTTCTCATCAACTTAATTTGGAATTTATGTATAAATGGATTCTTTCATGGTGCAGGTCTTTATTGAGACAAGACATGAACTAGGGTTGACATTTTTGTTTTCTAAGTCTAATGGCATTGTTGGGCTTGGTTTCCAGGAAATTTATGTTGATAATGTTGTTCTAGTCTGGTTCATGTTGATATCTTTCATTATATAATGCCAACTTCATTCTATAATTTGAGAGTATCAACTTTCTTAAACTTTGAACAAGGTTATGAAATCAAAGGTTCAATATGTATATTTCAGGCCTATGTTGAACGCTCTATTTAAGGCATTTGTTGACAAGGCTACAATTTTTAATCGAGTTATCTTTCTATTGTGTTTGGAATTACTTTTGTAAACTTGAAATATACAATGCACTTTTATTCTTTCTGAATTGAGACTAATACTAATTTTGTTGGTTGTATTGAGGCACAACTTCATTCATGGCAGAAAAGGTAGCACCTTGTTGCTCATATCAAATGGCAAGTTGCATAGAAAGGAGGAAAGATTCTAGGGTTATTGTTGGCTGCATTGAAGGAGAGAGCTTCATATATGGGACACGATCAACACTCTCCTTCTTGGATTCTACACATTACAACTTTCTTTAGGAAGATTGCCCATGTTGCAAAAGTTTTAAAAGATGAAAGGGGCATATGCTTGCATTGAAGGCCTCCAAGCATGTGTTTCCACACTAGTAACAGTCTAGCAGATGACATAGAGTGCATACCTAGGTAATAGTAGTAGTGATGAACTATTTTAAAGGAATTTGGAAAAGATACAGTGATGTCAAACGTAGTCAAGGCATTCAATAGAGGGGTAGTGTTTTATGTTGATGGGAGGTAGAGTACAAGTGAAAGCATGCCAGAATAATGAGCTAGGTAATGGCAGTCATGAGGCATTGTTATTTTATAATGGGAAAATGCATGATAGTAGGTTGACAAGTAATTGGACAATGCATTTGAAGAAGCTACAAGTTTGATTAGGACAATGCATAGCCTAGTCATAAGGCAATGCTTAATAACAGTCCATGACAATTAGGCATCCTACCAAAGATGACAGTCATCAAAGGCATAATCATCAGAGATAAGGACAGTTTATTGCTATAGGTAACAATTCACAGTGGTAGCTTATGAACTAGAGCAAGTTGAGTGCATGAGACAGGATCTCTACAGAGATGATAGTGTGATATTGAACTAGGACAATAAGCTTCATGGGACAATCATGGATTTATGAAGAAGACAACTATGAATGTCTTTGTGCTTCTATGCTCAGTGATGCTCAGAAAATTTGTTTCTTGTTCATTCTTTGAGCTATGTATTGTAACCATGAAGGTTTTTTTAGTAAAGAGAAAGCATTGTAACTTATTTTAAGATCTGTATGCTGTTTGTAAGCATTTTTTATCAATAAAACAAGTTGTTTTTACCTTCTCAAAGTTGATTCATTGTGCAAGCTTCAAAATATACTACTAAATATACTAATGACTAAATATATTACTAATTAACGTCAATTAATAATTAAATTGACTAAATATACTACCAATTGACATAAATTAGTGAACAGTGAATATATATGACCAATGTTAAATCAGTGAATAAAAATGACTAAATATACTACCAAATTGATCAAAATGATGATTAAAATTAATGAATAAATACACTACCAATGGACATAAATCAGTGAATAGAATGAGTAGATATATCAGTGAATACAAAATGACTAAATAAGTGACCAGATTACAACAATCAATGACTAAATCAATGACTAAATATACTACCAAATCGATAAATTAAAACAACCAATAAATGACTAAAAATGGTTTAGTCATCAATTTGGTCGCGTTATAAACGATTGGCAATAAACTACTAATGGTCACGTGACTATGTTTGGTCATTTATAACTAGTCTTTAGTAGGTTTCTTTAGTAATATATTCTGGTTTCTGTACTAGTGAATCATTTTAAATGAATCTAAATATTCCCTTTTGTAGATCAATCAATCTACTCTTTAAAAATATAATTTTTTAAACATTTCAATTACTGTTTATATTTTGTTTTTTATTTCTACTAAAAGTAGGTCATCAACACCAAAGGTGTCAATTGTCCTCTCAAGAGAAAATAGTAAAGTTATTAAAAAATTTGAAAAAAATATGATGCACTAGAGGAGATTCCTTGTCAAGACGAAACAAGTTTTTTCCTATTTTAAATAAATGATGAAGACAAAAGTTGATGTCCCATCAAAATAGTTGTGTTTTCATTACACGCAACTTCCAAGATATATTTAAAAATACACATTTATCAATTTGGGGAATAAAATAATCCATGCACTAAAGTTTTGAGCTATGAATACACAAAAAAATATAGAAGGAAAATAAGTGAAATTTATTATATAAAGTGTAACATCCCATTCAACCTTATTTTTCAAGATTTTATTAGCAACTAAATTATAATGTCAATTTTATAAAATACTGCATTTAAATAATTTTTTAAATTGTTTTAAAAAATAGAAACATAAAATGCAATAAAAAATCTACATTTTATTAGTTTACATCATTTTAACATTCAAAACATATACATCACTTTGTAGTGATTCAAATTAAAAAGTTAGATCAGTGTTGGTTGTTTCCTTTATAAAAGTGTGACACAATTTTGTGCTTTTACCTGACATACAAAGCGCCATCTGGTACATGTAAGCTAACTAATCCAACAATATGATCACAATTATTAAACCACTTATTCCTCTAAGATTGGTTTCTTGGTTAAGGGATAAGTCCATATAGATATGGCATGAAATTATGGCACATGAGGTGTTTCAAGATGCCATCACACTAGGACTTATAATTAGGTCCTTGTTTAGGTTGATTACAAAAGAGTGGGATTCATATCCCATGATTACAAACATGTTAATTCCTTGAGACAATAGAAAACTAACACATTAGGAGACCCCCCTAAATAGTATGAAAAAGGAGAATGACAACAACTAGAACATGAACTAGATCAAACCCTTATCTATATAACATTCAAGGACTAGATCAAGCCAAATCACTACCAAATGAAGCAGGACTTAGCTATTGACCTTGGATTCCTGTATGCTATAGATGGATAAGATTTAATTTAGTCTTTTACTCAAACCCTAGGTTAACAATGCATGAAAACCCTAGTTTTACAATGATTTACTTATAACATAGAAAATATGACTAAAACCAAGAAACTAATTGCACAAGGATAACCAAGGGAATGATAAAACCTATCTCCAAAAAGTAAAAGTGTCAGAGGACCTTGGTGGTACCCCCCAAGTCAGACTGAAGGAATCTGCCAGAGGTGTAAACTAAAAAGTTGTTCCAGATGTTGTCCTAATGCCAGGTCCAAACCTAGAAAAGGTAGGAGGACCTGGACGGTTCCACCCAGGTCCTTGATGAAGGAATATTTGGTAAGAGTCTTTAGATCTTGAAACCTTGTTCTTCACTCAATCTTTTTGTAGCTCTGTATTTCTATATCTCACTCTTGTAACCTGCACACAAGAAGATAAGAAGAGGTTTGGGGTTATGGTATTTAGGGACTTGCCTTAATCAAACCTTAGGATAGCATTCAAGCATCCCAAAACCATTGATTGATAAAGAGTGCGTACCCTCATGGGGGTAGAGATTGAAAAAAATAATAATATGATGATTCAAATGATGATAAATATATAATTATATCACTTATATGATGAACTCTTATAACGATGAAGATCCTTCAACTCCTAAGGAGGATAGATGATAGCTTCATATCTGTAACATCACACAATAATAGTACACAAATCTTCTCTAGAATCACAATGAATGCTCTTTCTTTCTTAAAATTAAGGGTGTTAAGTTAGCTATCCCCATCTTCATTGATAATGAACTTAAAAACATACTTATATATGCTTTCCTGCTTACAATTGACAATTCAAACCAAAAGAGCAGACAAGGAGAAACCTCTAGAGATGTGTTAGGCCAACATACATTTGAATTAGCCCCAACCAAAAGGGAGGGATCTAGGCCATACCACCCAGGTCCTTTAGCCTCCTTTGGGTCTGGGGTAAGATAAAGTAAGGGACCCATATTCCACTTTCATCTTGGTGTCATACAATTATATATTAGGAGAAACATTTTGATGATATAATGCAATTAAGGGACCTAGGAGATAAACAAGGAGGTAAAAAGATATGTGGACAATTTTTACTACTTAACATTTAGCCCCCACTTTAATGAGTGTATGATCTTATGATTAGTGCATGCATTAAAGTACAATAAAAAACATATCAATCAAAAACACATCAAGCATTTCAGACACTACACTAGATCCAACAACACGCCCAAAGTTTGGAAGACCGTCTTGTTGTGTGTGAAAAGAAGATAGAGATAAAGTGTTGTTAATTATATCCAATCAAACCCTCCTTTCACATTTACATTCAAGGATATAAATCGAGCTAAGTCACTAGAGATGAAAGAGGACTCAGCTATAGGTTTGATGTACTTAAAAATGATAAGGAAAGATGGTTTAAATTGATAGATTTGTAAAACCCTAGATCAATCAAGCCTCAAACCCTAATTATAATGAAATCGTATATAGACGAATATAAAGATACAAATAACCACACAGGTTTGCACTAAATAAAGATTAGAAACATACCATAAATTAGTTTTTCAAAGATGAAAAATTTGTGGACTACAGGGCGGGTGCCCAAGTCTGATATGAGACTTTTTCTATGGATTCAGAATACTAAGCAGTATCAGACTATAACCTATTTCAGAGTTTTTGGAAATTCCTATTGGGTGGACTATGGGGCGGGCGCCCTAGTCTATTAGTGATGAATTTTAGTAAGTTTTCCCTAGATCCTGAATCTCTATCCTCTGAATTCCTTCTCTGTATCTTCTCTCCAACAAATCCCACACCTATAACCTGCAATCACCAAGAGAGGGGTTTTGGGGTTGTGGTGTTTAGGAGCTTGTCTCGGTCAACCCCTGGAATGAAATTCAATTTGTCCAACATTGTTGTTAGATAGAGTGTGTGCCCAATGGAGGGCAGAGGCCAAAGGATTTATAAGATAAAATGATTGAAGAACAAATAGTCATGACCTTAGAGGTGAAGCCCTCACAGAGATGAAGACCCTTCAAATCATGAGGAGATGAGTTGATGATGCAAAATATGCAAGAGACACATACAAACACAACATAATTCTACTCTAGAACACAATGAATGCCTTGAATGCTCTTTCTTTGATAATCATAAGTCTACCTTGATCATCTAGGAGAAAAATGAAAACATAAACTCACTTATATATGCTTTCCCACTAACTTTCACTATTTAAATTGAAAAGGCCAATAGAGGGAAACTTTTTGAAAGGGCCCAAGATGACACATTAAAATTTGGATCATGGTAACTCATCCTAGACTTGGGCGTGACCCAAGTCCCAAGGCTAATTTAGGTCTTGATTAAACATTTAAAACTAGCCCCTAAGTCCCATTTGACATGGGTTTCAGAGTAAATTACTCTGGGATAAGTATTAAACATGTATAATGAAAATAAGAGGAGCTAGGAGCTAACTAGGAGATAAATGTTGGGAATTAAGTTGTCTCAACCTTTGCAAGTTCCTAGCATTTATTACTTAATTGTATATTTACTATTGCCTATTATTGTAATTTGTATGCAAATCTTATTTTGTCACTTTGTGTGAGTTGGCACGGTGATGTGTCATCCTAAATGGAAGGTGATTGTATATTTTTGTCCTCATATGAGGAGATAGGTGTCCCACTTTGTGGTAGAAGACTTTTGCCATGTGTTGGCATCTTTTGGGTGTTGTAAGAGGTTTATGATGCGTAAGAGTTATGACAAATTCCTATGACATAATCTATGAAATGTAAGAGCCATAAATAGAAGATACTATGATAGATGTGACAAGTGTCAAGAAGCATCTTTGCATGGAGAAGGTAGGTGCCCAAATTTGACTATGACAGGTTGTAAGAGAATCTGGTATTAATAGTGAGTTATGATAGATTCTCTTAAAACTATAAGAGTTGTCATATATGACTACTTTCCCTCATTAGATTAGTGTAGGAAGTTGTTTCCACTTACCTTGTTTCCTTTCAGTTGGTATCAGAGCCTAGCCAATTTTGGTCCTAGTTGCTGCATAGAGGTTTTTTTGTACTAATCTTCATTTCAGTGGGAGTCTTGCAGAGTATTTTGTGATCTTGTTGCAGTGAAAAGATAGCAAGTACATCTAGGAGATTTGAGAAGGAAAAATTCAATGGATGCAACTCTGAGTTGTGGAAACTCAAGATGGAGGACATGTTGGTTGATAGAGATCTATGGATTGTAGTATCTAAAACTAAGCTATCAACCATGAAACAAGAAGATTTGGATCTGATGGATTAGAAGGCTAAGGATTTGATAAGGATTTGTTTGGCTGATTCAGTACTATTGAATATCCATGAAGAGAAGACTGCAAAAGACCTTTGGAAGAAACTTGGAGATGTCTATCAGGCTAAATCCCTAGTGAAAAAGCTATTCCTATGAAAGAAACTATATTCTCTAAGGATGGAAGATGGAGGATCTATTGCGAATCATCTAAATGCATTCAATATGCTTGTTGATCAGTTAACCTCTGTTGGTGTGAAGATGGAGGAGGAGGATCGTTGCATGACATTGTTGTGTTCTTTACCAAATTCATGGGACCACCTTGTGATGGCCATTGGGAGTACCACTACCATGTTTAAGATGGTTGAAGTGGTTTCTTCACTATTATTTAAAGAGTTGTGAAGAAAATCTTATGAGTTAGCAAAGGAGGCTCTTGCAGTTTGTGGTAGATCCAAAGAGAAGGGAAAAAAGGACAAGAAGAAAGAAGACAAAGGAAGATCCAAATCCTGTGGGAGATCAAAGTCTCTAGGAAAGTCCAAGGCCTTATGTTGGAACTGTGGCAAACCTAGTCATTTCTGCAAGTATTGCAAGGAGGAGAAAAAGAAGAAGAAGAAAAACCATGATTCTGACTCCAACAAGTCCTCTCAAGATGATGAAGAAGCATTTGTCATTGCCTTGGAAACACATGCATCTGAGGATGTGTTGTTAATTGATTTTGGTGCATCGTTTCATATGATATCCCATAGAAACTAGTTTTTGAAGTATGAAGACTTCAATAGTGGGAAGGTGTACCTAGGTGATAACTCTCACCTAAAAATAGTTGGCCATGGAAGAGTCTTGATCATATTCTCTGATGGTCAATTGAAGGAGATCAATGGTGTATTGCATATCCCTGGGTTGGCATGAAACCTATTATCTGTAAGCAAACTAAATGATGTGGGTGTGTTGTTTTGTCAAATGGAGGATGCAGGATGATGAGAGGAGCTATGGTGTTGGCTAAGGGTGTTCAAATTGGCACTCTGTTTCAGCTTGATGTATGCACAGTTCAGTGCAATAGTGCCTCTATTTCGAAGAAGAGAGCTTCAGATTCTTCATCCTCACCATTAGAAATAGCAGCCAAGAAGACTGTAGCATCTACTTCTAATGGTCTTGGTTTCTAGGTACCCAAGAGTGCTCATTCTATGGAAATGAAACTTCTTATTGAGAAAACAATGTTGTTGCACCAAAGGCTTGGCCATAATGGTGAAAAGGGTTTGAGGACCCTAAAAAATAAAAACCTCATTAAGGGTATGAATGATTGTAATCTTGAGTTTGATTTCTATGAACACTGCATATATGGAAAACAAAAACATGTTTATTTTTACCATAGTTCTCATAAATCTTCTGAGGTGTTGGATCTAGTTCACTCTGATGTTTTTGGTCCTATTAAAGTTCCTTTGATTTCAAAATCTATATATTTTGTTTTGTTTATTGATGACTATAGTAGAAGGACATGGGTATATTTCTTTAGGAGCAAATCTAAATTTTTTACATGATTCAAAGAGTTCAAAGCTCTTGTAGAGAAGCAGAAAGACAAAAAGATTAACTTCTTGAGAACTGATAATGGTGATGATTTTTTCTTAGTAGATTTAGACAAGTTCTATAAAGAATAAGGTATTGAGAGGCATATGACAACTTTGTATACTCAGAAAAATGGAGTTGCAGAAAGAATGAATAGAATGTTGATGGAGAGGGCTAGGAGCATGTTAAGTGGAGCTAGCATAGAACAAAAGTTTTGGGTTGAAGCTGTTGCTACCACTTGTTACATGGTTAAAAGGTCTCCCACATCAATGCTCGTTAACAAGACCCCTATGGAGGCATGGTCTGGTAAGAATCCTTCATTAAGACACATTTGAGTATTTGGTTGTAAGGCATATGCACATGTGCCTAAGGAGAAGAGGTCCAAGTTGGAGAACAAGGCAATTAAATGTATATTCATTGGTTATGGTATCATTGTGAAAGGGTACAAGATATGGGATCCAATGGCTAAAAGAGTTTTGTATAGTAGAAGTGTGATCTTTAAAGAGCTCAATCCTTCTTTTGTTGTTCTATAGCCAGAGAAAGAAGAAAAGAAAGGTGGTGTGATTTAGCTTCCTCCCACCCCTGAGAAAGTTGAACCTAAGACACCAGTTGGACCTGATGATGAGAAGAGCTCTAGCAGCTTTGAAAGTTCAGAAGAAGAAGATGGAGAACCTCAACCTCAACTTGTGAGGAGGTCCACAAGAATAAAGAGAAATTTGTTGCATGATTCTAGTTGTATTTTTTCTTTGATTTCTAGTGCTGATGAGCCTAAGACCGTAAGGGAGGCTATGGGTATGAAAGATGTAGGTTCCTAGAAGGAGGCCATGGAAGAAGAGATGGCTTCTTTAGAAAAGAACAATACTTGGGACTCGGTTCCTTTGCCTAAAGAAAGAAAGCCTGTTGGATGCAAATGTGTGTTTAAGAAAAAGTCTAGTTCAGATAGCAACATTGAGAAATATAAGGCAAGGTTGGTCGCAAACGGGTATTCACAGGTGGAGGGAATTAACTATGGTGAGATTTTCTCTCCAGATGCAAAGATGACATCTATTCAGTTCCTTTTTATCTCTTACAACAACATATGTCTTAGAAGTGGAGCAGATGGATGTAAAGACAATATTCCTTCATGGTGATTTAGAGGAGGAGATATATATTTCACAACTAGAGCATTACATTGTGAAAGGTAAATAAAATCTGGTTTGCAAGTTGAAAAAGTCTTTATATGGTCTTAAGCAGTCTCCTAGGATGTGGTACCAAAAGTTTGATGCCTTTGTGTTGAGTATTGGATTTGTGAGATCAAAATTAGATCATTGTGTGGATTTCAAATTTGACAATGATCACATTCTCATTATAGCATTGTATGTTGATGATATGTTACGAATTGGGAATGGTAAAGGTTTGATTTCTAATTTGAAGTCTCAGTTGTTAGCATAGTTTGAAATGAAAAATTTAGGGGCAGCCAGGTACATTCTGGGAATAGAGATCAGAAGAGACAGAGAAAACAAAAAAATTGGTTATGCCAGAGTAAGTATGTGAAGATCGTGTTGGAGAGATTCGGCATAGCAGATTGAAGACCTTTGACTATTCCTATTACGATGGGGACAAAGTTCTCTGTTGCATATTGTCTGAAGTCTCCTTCTGAGATGGAGGTGTATACGAAAAATTTGGATAAAATGGAAAAGATAAAACAAAACGAGTACATTACCCCCATCCAAACCTTTCTATACCTTATCTCAAATGATAGATGCATGCAAGATTGTTGATTGATTGAATGATTTGATATGCTAATGTTGATTGCTCATTTTTGCAGCATAGTGTTGAGATGAAAGATAATAGAAGAAGATAGATAGATAGATAGATGAGAAGATTGAAAGAATTTTGATAGAGTGAGGACACTAGAAGAAGATGGATCTCAAATGGCCTATGTGAGGCTAGATTTATAGGCAAGATCTGATTTGATTTGATGGCTAAGATTAAAAGTCAATTATGTGATGTGTATGGCTATGATTAAAAGTTGATTTTAGTGCCTATGACACATATTAAGTGGGTTATGACATAAGGGTAAAATTAGGATGTGAGGGAATAAGTGGGATTATTTTATTTATTTTGGAGAGAAAAGATGCCTATGACACACAATGAATGGGGCTTAAAATAGGATGTGAGTGGGAATCTCATAATTTAAATAATAAAATCATTTAAATTATTTGTGCATGTGAAGAGTTGTAGTCATGTGACACATGTTGCAATGTGACTATAAGTGAGGGATTAATTTAAATATTTAATTTGAATTATTTTGAGACATGTGAAGGGGAAATAATTAAATAAATGGGTTTATTTAATTAATTGGAAAGGTGATCAAGTGGAATTTATTAGTGGGATAAGTGGGAAATGTAATGACCTAGGGTAAAATATTGCAAGATGTCTTACAAGGTCATGCATGACTAGGTAATGTTATGACATAGACAATTTTAGGTGTCTACATTTTTCCCCTCTTTGAGATGATGAGATTTATGTCAAGTAACATCATTTCAAAGAAGTTAAGGTATGGACAAAAGGAAAAAAGATGATGCCCCAGCCACTTGAGGAAGTGACAAGGGAGATGGATGAAGAAATGGGATGATAGAAGAATATGATGATGTAAAAGATATGAAGAAATGGGATGATGATATAGGATATGATAAAGATGATATAAAAGATATGAAGAAATGGGATGATGACATAGGATGTGATAATGATGATGTAAAAGATATGATGATGATAATGCCCCCTCGAGAGGATAGGTGGGTTGGACAAACACGGGTAGGCTCTCCAAATGAAATAGATTGGTCAAGAAAGAAAGATAAGGGAATGGATAGAAGAAATGAATGATGCGTTATGCTGCAATGAAAGTGAGCAACCATGATGTTTGATATAGCACTAGACATTATGCACCAAGGTATAAGGACCAAGGTGACGATGTGTCTCATGCCCCAACATAATACAACCTTGTCTACATACAAGATATGAATATTAGCTGGGAGTGATTTGGATTTGATGCAAATGCAAGATAAAAATGATAACACACACAAGCAAGAAAGCAAGCAAGCAAGAAAGCATGCACAAATGATAAAAACAAACAAGGTATTGCCCCTGTCAAGCTATAAACTATTGATTAATTGATTGATTAATGATTATGATAGTGTTGTCATTGTGAGGAATGATATATCCCTAGATCAAGACAACAATGATTGATTAATTGATTGGGTTTACAACAAGGCTAGGATCAAGATCATTGATGTAATTGGATAATTTCAGAAGATTGATTAACTTGGTTGGTATGGTTTTAAGGATTGACTTGCATTTGAGTTTATTGCTTGGATTGATTTGATTGATTTGAATTTGACTTGATGATGTGGATGATGATTTTGAGAATTGATTGAAACGAATTGTTTTAGTTGGATGATTGATTTGAGGATTTGAATGGAAGAATTGATTTGAACGATGATGATTTTTTTTTAATTTTTGAATTGTTCTGGGAATGGCATTGGATGACAATTTAGGTAGCCTTTGTGCTAGATACCAATGACAAGGTGGAACCAAGTCTAGGTGCAAGGATTAAGGTAGGATTAGATAAATAGATGAAATGGATAAAAGGATGGGCGATGTAAATGGAATGGATGTGTGCATCATAAGGAGGGAGGATGTGATCTCCAAAGACTATGTTGCATAGGATTAACATGCCCAATTCTAGGTACAATGTTTAATAATTTTTCATGACAAAGCCTATGACAATAGGATGGTGATAAGATTGGATTGAAAAGGATGAGGTATGTCAAGAGATACCCAAAAACATGTTTCAACATTTTGCCCCTATGTCTTCATCAAGATCAAAAGGAGAAGGGTGGATAAGTGGACTCAATATGATAGGTATGTATGATGGCTAAAGATGGTAGGTAGGATGGCAATGATATGATATGATAGGTTGGATAGATGAGACATTGTGCACCCAAGTGTAAGTGACATAGAAGATCAACCTACACATGACACCTGTTTGACAGGTTTTCATCATGGTACTTATCCAAGGCACCATCAAGGGTGGTTTTCACCATTGGATGAACGGATTTCTCTTTTCTATTTTGATATTTTTTCTCTTTTTTTTTTTGACTTTTTTGAATTTTTTTTTAATTTTTGGATAGGAGAAGGATAGGAGGGACTCAAGTGTCTAGTTCCATGAAAGGTGATAGTCCCTCTAGATGGATGTCATCACATGGACCATGTCAAATGTCATTATGCTCATGGATGTTGGTATGGGGTGACATGAAAGAGGTAGATGGAGTAGATAGATAATGGATTATGATCTGGATTATGGAGGGAAAATGGTGGATTATGATGTGGATTATGTAGGACTTATGCAAAAAGATGAATGGGAGGCTTAGCCAAAAGCATGGACCATAGGAAGGTGATGGGGAAGATATGTAGGATAGTGGATGAAGGATGAGGAGATGGAGGGGAACCATGACCAATGGTTGTACACACCATGATAGACATTGAAGCTTTTGATGAGGAGGTGGTGTAGGAAGTAATGCAGATATTTGCTTAGGAGATGGGTGACGAAGTGCTTTAGGTACCCATATAGACTTAGTGATTTTATGACTTTTATTTTTCTTGTGGGATGGAATATGACATTCTTGAATGGAATGGGAATGTGAGGTGGAAGTGGATGGTTGGGATTTTTGAGATGTGGATGCCTCATTTGACTTTCTTTCCTTTTTCTTAGGGACCCAAAACATTTTATTTTTGGCCTTTTCTTTTGGGGGTATGGGCTTATATAGATTTTTAGATGGATTTTTCTTTAATTCTTTTCTTTTGTGTCCTAAGGCATGACAACCCTTAGGATTTTTTGCTTTATAAGTAGAGGCATCCAAATTTTTACTTTTGAATCCCATGGACATGGTGGAATGAGTGGAAGCTTCATGTTTAGACAATGTGTGCATTGATTTGTCATGATTAGGATTTTTAGAAGATTTATGGATAAATGGATAAGGGGATTGGATAATGGGGATATTAGGAGTTGGAAGCAATGGTGGTAGAGTTGATGGTGGGATATTAGGAGTTGGAAGCAATGGTGGTAGAGTGGATGGTGGAAGATGTACAGTCACATGCTTATGACATCTGTAAGATGATGGAGGTGGAATGGAAAGATATGTTTATGGTATATGATGTGGTTTGTGCTGGAAAGTGGTAGAATTAGGATGCATGGAGGAAGTACCAACATCTTTTAAGTGTTTACCTTGGGGTGTATATCCAAGGTGATATGAGCGTGGAGGAATTTTGACATGGATAGGCTCCAAAATACCTTGTTCATGAAGGCCTAAGGCTTTACTATGATAGTTCATGTTTTGGAGTATGCGATGGACAGTAGGACTTGGTGTGCTTTGGGAACTAGACTTAAGCAAAATATTGGATGAAGAAGGTGAGGTGGTGGATAAGGGTTGTTGTTGTCCTAAGGATGGACATTCATGACTGAAAGTGGAAAGACCAATAGGATGCGATGGCTTTGAAATATGGTCGATAATGGATGTTGAAGGATCATTAGGATTTTGATTATTGTTATGCTGACTAAGATCCAAGATATTGATTTGATCTTCTATGTTGGGTTGGGAGGCATGTATTTCATCATGACAACTGGATGTTGGTGGATCATGGATAGGACTAGGTGGAGCTGTATTTGGGATATATCTCTCATGGATAGGTATAGGATCAAGTTGCTTATGGATAGCTTCTTCATTGGTAATATCTTGATCATAGAAAATATATATTTGATCTTGAGTAGGACTAGGGCTTGATGTTTCCACATGCTTAGGATCATATTCTTGACATAACACTTGTGGTTTCATAAAAGTGAAAGTGGGAGACTCTTGGATAAGTTTGATGGGTTCTTGATATTCAACAATAAGAGAGTATGATGGACTTTGACTTGGGCTCATGATGGGAGGCTCTTGAATAGGCTCGATGGCTTGTGGGTCACATGATGGGCTTGAAGGGATAAGCATGTTAATGAAGGGCTCTTTAAGAGGCTCAAGGATAAGTGTTTGATGACATGGAGATGTTTTATTCCTTGCCAGTAGCCATTAGATCACATCCTTTACAAGAGTATAGGTATATGGATAATATAGTAGATGGATGATAAGGGTAGATGGTGTTGTAGGCTTAGGATTAAAACTTGTGGGATGAGATGGATTGGACATATTAGGATTTGGATTGGGATTATGATTGGATGGAATGAAGTTGGAAGGTGTATTCTTTGGATTCGATGGGGGTGACACATGGGATTTGGATGACTTGGCATGCTTACAGCTACTCTATTTGTACATCTTGTAGAGGAGTGGGATAAATATATGACATTCATTTGTATTATGACCTTTGATCCTATGATATGAACATTAGTCATTTTAATTATACCCAAGGGAACTAAATTCACTTTCCTCACATGGTTTAATTTTAGGAAGTTCAATGAGTTTTCCTTCAAGCATCCTTTGTAAAATTATCTCAACATTCTCTCTTGATGGAGGATCAAGGTAACATGGTGATGGAGGGCTCTAAGGGCTTGATGGATTAGGAGGTTGGTGGATCAATGGTCTAGGAGTAGGATCATATGATGGTGTTGGGATAGGACTAGTTGGCTCATATGTTGGCATGTGATTGGATGGTGAAGGTGACTCATAGGATCCATTGACTAGATTGGTATCTCCCTCGTCAAATGATATTAATTCTAGTTGTAAAGGTGGACTTAAGGACAATTGATTTGTGTACGAGGGGCCACTTGGACTTGTATGTGCTTCTTATAAAGGATATTGGTCTATGTAGGATGGGTAACTTGAGCTTGCATGTGCTTCTTGGGAGAACACTTGGTTGCCTTGTAGATGGGTTTGATGGTGTGGTGGCATGTTGGAAGGAGGAATTCCAGATAATCTTGAGGTTGATATTGATAGGTTGATATGGAATTGGCATATGTAGATAGAGGTGACACATGGGATTGAGATAGAATGTGTTGAGGTTGAAATGGTGTTTGGGTTTGTTGTTGAATGTTTTGATGTTGGAATTGTTGAATGAGTTGATGTTGTGGTAGATAGATTGCATAGGATAATGGTTGTTGAGAGATAGATTGATATGGATAAGGGTTGAAATTGGAAGGTGTGTGATAGGTTGAGGAAGGATTGATGTGACATGTGGATGGATTTGATTGGTATGATGATATAGGTGACACATAAGAATGATGTAGAAGTTATTGATGTGGTGATTGGATTTGATGTTGTGATTGTTGGGTTTGACAAGTGGCCATGAGGTGTTGGGCTTGTGCTATGAGTTGTTGCATTTGGGGTGATTGATTTGTTTGAAGTTTTTGGATCATGTCATGGATGCCTTGAATGATTTGTTGGTTTAAAGGTGATTGGCTTGTTTGAGCTTCGTGAAGTATGTGAACAAGCTCTTGTGCTAGGTCTTCTAATGTTGTCATGGTATCACTTTTAGCAAATGTTTGATTAGGATTATGATGATGATTTAGAATGATTAGGATGTGATTTCTTGAATGACTAGGATGATTTGGCTTGGAAAGATTGGATGATGTGGCAAATGTTTATTGGTAGTTTGACTTGGGGAATATCAAACACAAAATTTCACATGTAAATGCATGAACACACACACACCAAATACAATGTTCAATTTTCCTTTCAAGATTAAATGTTATGAATAAGAAGACACTTGAAGACACATCAATAATCCCTAATGATTAGTCAAGTGGCATATGGACAATTAGGTCTTAAGCTAGGTTGCACAAGGTTGACTAGGGGTGTACCCAATATACTCAAGGTATGAGGAGATTGATTCTATGAAAATGAAAGCAAAACCCTGCCACACAGTCGGGAAAAAGGGGTAACCCACCCTTCACTTTCACTTCGCAAAGGTATAAAGTTCTTTGGGGATTAGCCAAGAGTGACAAGATTTCCACTTCCACATAGGGTGTCTTTCGATTTAGACATTGTTGTTTATACTCTGGCGGAATGCAAGAGTTGAGGTCATCCCTTGGAGTGGTGTGTCTCCAAGAAGGCCTCCTATGAAGGGCATAACAAAAGAAAATCAAGTGAGGTGTTTTTGATCTCCAAGATCACCTTGCGATGTGAGGAGAGAGCATACACATATGCACTTGATTCACACTCGCAGTTGTTAATCAACCCTTAGAAATGAAATGTGTATAAGTAAACAATGGAAGTACTCATTCTTTTTAGATCTCAAAGCCAAATGTGTAGGAAGATAGTTGTTCATTTTAAGCCAATTTCAATGATGTGATCAAACAAGGTTCATTTTAGACCCCAATTCCAAATGTGTGATCAAACAAGTTGTTCTTTTTTTTAAGCCCCAAATAGAAGTGTGTTGACAAGCAATGATTGGAGTTGAAATATGGAATGTGTGCACTTGATTGTTTTTTGTCTTTAAATCTGTTGTGTATGATTGATGCCAATGCAATTCCAGCTCCTTAGATACTCCTGAAAGTCACCAAGAAAAAAAGAAACACCAACTTGCAAGCCAAAAGGGGCTAGGTCAAAAAGATGCAATCTATAAAAAATCTAATATAAATGATCTAATATAGTAAAAAAAAATGCATAAACAGAAATTTTAGAAGATTCTAAGTAGTTTTTTTAAAAAATCACTGAAATCTGATAAGTTTTTCTCAAGATATGCTTGATTGAAGTTTAAGAGGAAGTTAAACTTTGACTAAGAAAATACCTAATGAAATAGTAGAATCACCTAAAAAATGTTGCTTCCACTGAGAAGTTGGGCAAACCAAATTTCCAACAAGTCCTTCTGTGCGTGATTTTGACCCCGTATGCTCCTGTTATAGCGAAAAGAAAAAAGATATCCCCCTATGACATGTAGAAGAAAGATGGGTTGACCTGGTTGACTGAAGGTTGACTGTTGACTTTTAGGCATTTGCAAGATTTTCTAGTCACATGTGCTATGGTTGCAATTTAGTGCCTCAAAAAGACAAATAAAAAAGAAAGACCTATGATAGATGCTATTAAGAAAACCCTAAAATCTTATACAAAACCCTAAATGCTAAACTGAAGCCGACCGTCAACATAAAATACTATCATAATCTATAAGACCTCAACCATGAGATATATGAGAAAAAGGAAGGCTTAGTCGATAGGTTATTTTTTTTAAGGGTTGCAGAGGCCACTCTATAGATAGCCGACAAAATTGATAAAGTCCACAAGGGTTTTGAAAGTCAACAGAGTCGAAAAAACTGGCTCAAGGAGATTCGACGGAGGATAAACAATGACAGGTAGTGGTCAGGAATCAATGACATGTCAAGGTCGACTAAGAAACAAATAGTGGCGACAAGGGTTTCCTTAATGGCAATTGGAAGTCGAAGACAACAGGAATAGATGATGGTGACGAGGCGGATATGGGTGTCGACGAAGTATTTGGAGGGCGGCAACGGGTTTCTTCTTTGGTTGCGATGGGGTTGCTAGGTGGTGGCTAATAGATTTGAAAGGAATGATGACTATAATATTTGGCATAATGACTATAGATTAGAGGAGGGGAGGTTGACCCTAAAGGTGGCCAACAGGGTAATCTTTAACAAGGTGACGAGATGTCGATAGGTGATGACTTAGGTTTAGTCAGGTTGGAATGGTTTGCAGCGGATAGTCGATGGGAAATCTGTAGGGGTCGGCAGAATAGATAGGACTATGGAGGGGTTCAAACATAGTGATAGTGGAGTCTTAGAATGTGGTCGGCTATGAATGCATGTATACACAGTAAGTTGACAGAGAGAGATCCTTTAAAACCAACAAAGATTCTTAAACAACTTCCAATCACAAAGACACTCCAAACTCTTGCAATCACAAAGGATACCACAGAGACCTGTGAATCAGTCCGTACAGTATGGATCCATACAGATCCGTACTGTACGAGTTGGTATATAAAAAAACTTTCAAAAATTTACAAAAACATTTCCTGTGAGCAAACCCTAGCAAGTTTATAGTCAAAATTCATGGAAATAGCCTCCTAGACATGATGGTGGTATCGATTTCATCCCAGTACATCACTTGCAATAGATCCTTTGCAAAACTTAACAAATGAGGGTTAGATAAATGTAATTTTTAACAACAAAAACCTGCAAAAAATCAATCAAGAGACTGGGTCCCACCGGGCGTGCCAGAAATGTATGCGAAAAATTTGGACAAAATGAAAAAGATAAAACAAAACAAGTGCATTAACTCCATCCAAACCTTTCAATGCATAGATGCATGCAAGATTGTTGATTGATTGAATGATTTGATATGTTGATGTTGATTACTCATTTTCATAGTATAACGTTGAGATGAAATATAATAGAAGAAGATAAATAGATAAATAGATAAATAGATGAGAAGATTGGAAGAATTTTGGCAGAGTGAGGATACTAGAAGAAGATGGATCTCAAATGGCTTATGTGAGGCTAGATTTATAGGCTAGAGCTTATTTGATTCGAGGGCTAAGATTAAAAGTCAATTATGTGATGTATATGGCTAGGATTAAAAGTTGATTTTAGTTCCTATGATGCACATTAAGTGGGTTATGACATGAGGCTAAAATTAGGATGTGAGGGAATAAGTGGGATTCTTTTATTTATTTTGGAGAGAAAATATGCCTATGACTCACAATGAATGGGGATAAAAATAGGATGTGAGTGGGAATCTCATAATTTAAATAAAAAAATTATTTAAATTATTTGTGCATGTGAAGAGTTGTAGTCATGTGACACATGTTGCAATGTGACAATAAGTGAGGGATTAACTCAAATATTTAATTTGAATTATTTTGAGATATGTGAAGGGGAAATAATTAAATAAGGGGTTTATTTAATTAATTGGAAAGGTGATCAAGTGGAATTTATAAGTGGAATAAGTGGGATAATGTAATGACCTAGGGTAAAATATTGCAAGATGTCTTACAAGGTCATGCATGACTAGGTAATGTTATGACATGGACAATTTTGGGTGTCTACAGGAGGATATGAACATAGTACCTTATGCTAGTGCAGTTTGTAGTTTGATGTATGCGATGGTCTATACAAGATCAAACATTGCCCAAGCAATGGGAGTCCTTAGTCGATTCATGGCTAATCCCAGATGGATACATTGGGATATGATAAAGAGAGTTTTTAGATATCTATTAGGTACTTTTGAGTATGCCTTGTGCTATCATGGTTATCTTACTGGTTCTCAACATTCTATGAGTATTCATGGATTTGTGGATTCAGATTGGGCAGGTGACATTGACAACAGGAGATCTACTAGTGCTTATGTGTTCACTGTGTTTAGTGGTGCTATTAGTTGGATGAGTAAGTGGAAACATGTGGTCAATTTGTCCATGACTGAAGCAAAGTACATTGCAGCTACTCATGCTTGTAAGGAAGCCATTTGGCTTAAGAGATTATGTTTTGACATTGGATTTGATGTAGGGAAGATTACCATTTCTTGTGACAACCACAGTGCCATATTTTTGGTGAAGAATCCTACTTTCCATGCGAGGACCATTCACATTGATGTGTAATACCATTTTGTACGTGATATGGTAGAGGATAGAAAGGTGAATTTGGAGAAGGTTGATACTTTTGAGAATGTTACAGATTCCTTGACGAAGCCCATGAGCACAGACAAGTTCAGATGGTGTTCGGAGTCTATGGGTATCTTGGCCCCTAGAAGTTAAATCCTATCATTCTATTGGCTCTTGAAAGGTGTTCGACAAGTGGGAGAATGCTGGGAGTTAAGGTGTCTCAACCTTTGCAAGTTCCTAGCATTTATTATTTAATTGTATATTTACTTTTACCTATTATTGTAATTTGTATGCAAATCTTATTTTGTCACTTTGTGGGAGTTGGCAGAGTGATGTGTCATCCTACATGGAAGGTGACTAAGTGTATTTTTGTCCTCATATGAGGATATAGGTGTCGCACTTTGTGGTAGAAGACTTTTGCCACATTTTGGCATCTTTTGGGTGTTGCAAGAAGTTTATGACACACAAGTTACGACAGAGCTAGAAATAGAAGATCCTATGATCGATGTGACAAGTATCAAGAAGCATCTTTATATGGAGAAGGTAGGTGCCCAAGTTTGACTATGATAGGTTGTAAGATAATCTTCTATTAATAGTTAGTTATGACAGATTCTCTTACAACTGTAAGAGTTGTCATATATGATGGATTTTATGACATTGTAAGAGCATCTGTCATACCTTAATTGGGAAAATTTGTGGTTCCCAAGTTAGGGGGTTGTAAGGGATGAAAGAGAATCTCTTACAAGTGTCATACACATATTTTATGGCCTTGGAAATTGGGCCACATGGATTTGGACAAGTTCCTTGTGTGACTTGCTCTTGAAGCTACCTCTATTTGTACTACTTCTATATATATATATATAGGTGCTTGGAGTGTTGAGATGTATGGTTCATTTCACAGATATCATTACACTACAAGAATTACTCTAGATTTGACATTGTGACAACTTTGGAAGAACTTGTATTGCAAGTGTGTTGTAATCTCCTTCAGATTTGATAATACATTGTGCAGGTTTTGGCGTGTGGGGTTTTTCACTTGAAAGGGTTTTCCCCATGTATATCTTGTGTCATTTCATTTATACTTCCTTGTGAATGTGTGTTAATCTCTTTGTTAATGTGAAACATAAATGTAACTATAAAGATCTAAGAAAAACTTGCACTAGATTCCCTCATTAGATTGGTGTAGGAATTTGTTTCCACTTACCTTGCTTCCTTTCAATAAAAAGGCATAGGGTTACTTTTTACTCTGTAACATTTATCCCCCACTTTAATGTATGTATAATCTTATGATTCAATACATGCATTAAAGTATGATAAAAAAAAACATCAAACACACCATGCACATAAAGCTAAGGTATACCCAAAGATTGAAGGATGATTTCTAGCCCTCAATCCTAGGTAAGCACTAGAAGACATATGAAAGACATGCAAGACATGAAGAATACAGTGAGAAGCATGTAAAACATGGAGAATACAGTGAAGCATGCAATACATGATGAAGACATGAGAGCAGTCAAACAATACATTAAGAAGATACTAATTTAACAACTAAAAATAAATCCTAAACTAGGAGTGGAGGGAGCTCATCGCTACATACCTTGAGACTACCAAAAATATGCAAAACAAAACCCAAAATGTGGAGGGAACTCATTTCTATGTGCCTTTAGACCACACTAGAGGGAATACATGCAAAATAGAGACCCAGTGTGGAGGGAGCTCATCTCTACATGCCTTTAGACTATAGTCAAGGGAAGACACAACAAACCCATAAATAAGACACATAAAATACACGAGCATCGCATAGCATACATTCATAGACACACTATACATCTTATATATGACAAACATAGGTGATGGAAGGAGCTTATTGCTAAGTCCCACCATCTAAAACATACAAAACACACCTGACAATTGAGCTACGCTACCACAACTGCCAAAGACATGCTTAAGTGAGGATGACTCAAGATCCAATCCCGCCTTGTGATGAGGACTTTGTATAAAAGGATCTGCACACTAGCTCAAGAACATGTCATCCCTCCTCATGGAGAGGGCAGTTTGTTTTTAAAGAGAATGTGTACTCACTCCAAAGATACAACATCCCTCCTCATGGAGAGGGTAGTTTGTTTTAAATAGGATGTGTACTTTCTCTAGAGATACAACATCCCTCCTCACAGAGAGGGCAAAACATGCTTTGTTAGTGTCAAAATAATCAAGTAGATACCATTATATATGCTCCCACCTTAAGGTGGTTGATGTCTCCTATGAATATCAAGCACATTAAGGTAGAGAGAAAATATGCAAGGGAACAAGAGCTCTCACAGAGCCCATGAACCTAAAGTGACATGTGCTTATGATCGCCAAATGTTCCCACAAACACATTGATATGATTTCCTAAGATAATCAACAAGATGGTTAGAAAATCTTACTCTAAGACAATAACCAAATCAATTCATAGAAGCTATGCATGAAATTATTTATTAATTCACATCAAAGACCAAGGCTATACTCATGGGTTCGGAACCAAGTATAACCGTTGGGCTATACTGCAGATACCTCAAAACTGAGTGTAGCAACAAGGTGAGATACCAATCAAAGTGTACATGAGTAGATTGAGAGTATTGTAAAATGTTTTTTACAAGAAATGTCAGAAGATTATACATCACACGGAGTAATTCTACTAGTCAAGAATTGGATATATATATCAACCTCATCTTCATATATGGACTAGGTCCATTTTTTATTTTCTTGTTGAAAGTACGCACGGTCCTTATTAGTATTTGTTTGTTTTCATCATCGGCTGACTAGGTAGAGTCACTAAAGAATGTAAACAATAAAATGAGAGAGGTGACAAAGTGCCTTAGGAACACGACTTAAGAGGATGCCCCCAAAAGAGCCTCTACAACGCTATACCCCTAAGGCACAACATACAACCATAAAATAGAGGAGAGAAGGCTAGATGAATGTAGAAACACATAAAAGAATGGTCATGACAGAGGCAGTCTCCCAGTATGCTTGACCTTACAAGAGTATCAAGGGTCATCCTAGGAGACCTAAACAACACATAACACAACACAGGGGAACACAACATGATATATATATATATATATATAAGAGGATTTCAAACTTGTGAGCATCTTAGAGAGTTGCTCCATCAAATGTGACAAATTGTGTGAGAAGTTCATACTTGAATGATGCTTATTTCAAAAATAGTCCTTCGATGCTTGTTTCTCAAGACCCTATATGTTTAAAATCTTTTGTTGGTTATGAGGAGGGGAATCATTGCTATTGCTCGCCGATGATAATCACCTTGTTCTTTTCTGGTCCTTTGCTTTCTTATTCTGATTTTCTTGATGAAAGAGCCTTTCATGATGAAATGCCTGATACTTTCTATCATGACAACTTTTTCTTACTTGATGTTATCCTATCGAGGTTGTTCAATTTATGTATCTAGTGCATCTTGGCTGTCTCCCAATCCTCGAAGCGATAACGACAAAGGAACCTCATCATAGATACCTTTTCCTCATGGATGAGGCAAGTCTTCAACCTTCTCCTTATCCACTTCTATCATGCCAATTATTTAATCATAGTTGAGGTAATCGTCATTTTGTTCTATTATATTTTGCTCTACCATATTGTTGTCACTATGCTTAGGAAAAGGATTAGTGAAGATTTGTAAGTTCTGTTTCATATGGGTAACCAACTTATTTCCATTGTCATTCACACCAGTTACCTGTATTACATTGGAGTTGATGAGGTCTTGAATTTCATATTTAAGATGCATACATTGTTCAGTGTCATGTCCCTGTGCACGATGATAGTGACAGTAAGCATTGGCATCAAATGAAGGTCCTTGTATCTTGTTGCTATCAAATGGTTTAATAGGAGGAAGTTTCAAAAGATTATTGCTTACTGTTTGATTCATAATGGATTGTAGGGAATCAGATAATGGACAAAATTGTCTATGTTGTTGTCTGAATTGAAACAGTTGCCTTTTAGGATTATTGATAGAGGACCCTTGTGATTGAAAATTGTTAGAATGCTATCCATTGATCTTGATGAAACTCTTGTTATTCTTTTTAAATTTGTTTTGAGATGTTCTAGCTTGTGATTGACCACCTTGAGCTAATGAGTTTTGATTCTCATACTGAATAGATGAAAGATGATAATCGTGAAGAGTGTTGTTCTCAAAATCAGCTACGCTCATTTTTGTAGACAACCCCCTACGAAACTTGTCTGTTTCGTGAATCTACACTCTAAGATCACAAATCGAGACAAGATTCCTTTGGTCTCGTGTGAAGTCATTTGACTTTCTAAACTAGTCTGCAACATTCCCTTGAATTGGTTTCTCGATATTCGCAAAGATCGTTCAAGTCATAAACTGGTTTAAAGGTCAATTTTAGTCATTTTTAGGTGTTGGCAAAGTTTTTGTTTTAACATGTAAGAGTGGCATTTTTAGCCGCTATTACATGTTTTGATTTTTGTTTTATATGTAACAGCAGCTAAATAACCCACCTCTACATGTCTTGCTCGGTGGAACCTACCATGTTAGTGAAAATACCCGCCGTTACGGTTATTTACTCTGCTTGCCGGAGCGGCTGAAACTCCCGCCCAAGCAAGATCTCTAAATCTTTTATCTATTGTAACAAAACTCTGCCAAATTGAGAAGCAAGTTGAGACTTTGTGCTTATTTGTGTAAATCAATTTTTAGATATTTATCAATACAAGAGAGCAAGTTGAATTCCAATCTTTGTCTTGGAGCGATTTGTTTTATGATAGAATTGTTCTTATGTCTTTGCTATCATATTATCTTTGATAAGTAATTGAAGTGTGAGGGTTTATTTCAAGTGATTAAGGAGTATTCTAAATCTTATTTTAATAGACTTTGATCTATAAAATCATTTGTGAGAATTGTGTTGTATTCGTGAATGAGAAATAGCTTGAAGACTTTGTGCTGCAAGTTGTTATCTTTAATCTATTTATCTCATTTTGGCGTTTAGTGAAGACTTTGGGCTGCACTCTACTCTGAATCATTTTATTCTCCATTGGTGAAGAATGTAATGGAAGACTTTGTGTTTCTGTGGATTTTGTGGTAATTCATAGTTCTTGGCCTTATATCAGTTTTGTTGAAATCATGATATATTGTAAACATCATTTCTGAAAAAAGAGAAATGGATGGTATGATCACACCCCCAAGATAGTTTTAGTTTAAAATAAAGTTGTAATAATTGATAGGGAACCTCCCTTTGCTGAGAGGAGAGATTTATCTCATTGTTCTGTGGTTGATATACCCATTTTGCCTTTAGTTAGTTGAAGACAAAATATTCACCCAGCAGTTTTTGGCGACTCTACTGGGGAAGGAACACACAACTTGAAGCCTCACACTCCGAGTTGAAGCATTTTCAGTTCTTTTCCATTTGTTGCAAAATTTTGTTAGGCATACTACATTCTGGCTGATTCCCAGTATACCAAAAGCAAGAGAGCTCAAGGTATTATTGATCTTACATTTGAATTGATGCAGCGAAATAATTTTGGACTCTTGCCTCCACGACCTTGTCTTCAGCGCACCAGGAGTTTTCCTCCTACAAACGCCAGGTCACCAATACCAGGTGAAGCTTCTAGTGCTAGTGCTAGCAAGGTTTTGTCTATTCATATGACACAAAGGTTTGTTATCCCACCTTTCAATCAATGCATCATGGCAGTTCAAGGCCCTTGGGGTAATACCTTTGGTCCTCTGAATTTGACCCTACCATTGCATGAACTACCTCGTAGTTCAAGAAAGAATTTCCCCAAATTCTACGGTGATGGGAAGGTTCATCCTGATGAACACATTGCAGCTTTCTGTATAGCCTGTGGTGTGATAGGTGTCGAGCACAAAGATGTAGCTGTACGACTTTTTGTAGAAACACTGTAAGGAGCTGCTGCAGACTGGTTCTATCATCTTCAAGCTCAAACTATAACAAACTAGAATACTCTAAAAACCAAGTTCAAAGCTAGGTTTAAACCTGTGGAACATGCACATGCATTGTTGGCGCAGCTAACACAAATGAAAAAAGAACCTCATGAACCTATGTGAGACTTCATCACTAAGTTCAATAAGTTGAGAAATAGGATTGTTGCAAGTATGAGGTTAACCAGTGTTGTCATTGATGTCAACATACTCATATTGCATTGATAAGAAGGATTGGATGAGCTGTGTGTTGAGTTTATTGAGGAAACTAGTCCCCATCAGGAACAGTGAAGAACAATGATGAGAAGAAGGCAAAAGTACTCAATAGGTTGAGTACCAGAGGATGCGGATTAAAGGGTTTGTAGATATGAGTCTTGAGATGTTCCAGTCAAGATTTCAGAGGTTCGCATAAAGATATGAAGAAGTTATGGCTGTTTGTGTGGAACTGGTTTTAGCAAATGTTCAGAGGTGACAGAGGGTCACATAAAGGTCCAGTGAGCTTTGGAATTACATTATCTCATTCTGCGGATTGGAGAGAATGTTTATGAGATCAGTGTGAAGTGACAACTAGATTTGTGTATGGTTTGGAGGTCTGGAAGCACCTTTCTCATTATGACAGTGGTGACAGACTGTGTTCTTGAAGTTCTGGATGAAGAAGAGAAGAATTCTAGTAAGCTGATGAAGTGCAGATGTTCTTGGTGATTCAGGGAAGGTTATGATGATCGTTGGATCATGTTCAGTTCATGTTGGCGGTCCGCATTGAAGTTAGAGTTTGGATATGATGTAATGACCACCGGTTGTTGGTGTTCTTCCAGAGACAGGCCGATCAGATGTATTACACGCCTTGTGAATGATCTTGTAGATGTTTGCTGACTTAGATGATTGTTCCTAAGTCGATGCCTTGTATAAATAAGGGCTTGTGAATTCATTTTGAAGTGTGTCATGTGTGGATGAGTGTGGAATAGCGAAGAGAAGTGTGAAAGGCAGAGCAAGGGTTTTTGGCTTAAACAGAACTGATCCAGGTATGGTAATGATGTCAATCTCCAGTTCAAGTTTGTGATTCTTATCACTTTGTAGACAGTGTGTCTCTTTGTAGGTAGTGTGCCTCTTATGAGCAGTGCACTCAGGCAGTGAGCCCTAATTGGCATGTGCCATCTTTTTCTTATTCTTCTAACAAAGAATAATCCTTGGGTCAATCACCCCGTGGTTTTTCCCTTAACTGGGTTTTCCACATCAAAATCTTGGTGTTTCATGTGTTGATGTTTATCTGCTCTGATGTTTATGCTTTATGCTTTCATGGATGATGCTAATGAATAACAAAGTGGATTTGAATGTTTGAATTGTAAGAAAGATAAGGATAACTAATTCACCCCCCCTCTCAGTTATCAACAATTGGTATCAGAGCTAGGTTCCTCTGAAAAGAGCTTAATCGCTTGAGGAGATCCAGGATGTCATCGTACAAGAAGGATAGTCTGAAGTTTGATGGAACTAAATTCTCACTTTGGAAAGGTCACATGAAATGTCACTTGGAGTGTATGGGAAAGGTATACTTGTCCATGGTCACAAAAGCCTATGTACCTCCACAGGGTGGCCCGACAAGTCTAAATGAAATCACAGATGCTGAAAACAATCTGCGGACCAAAGAGGCACTTCTAAGTCCATTAACTGACTCAGAGCTTTCAAATGTTATTGACCTACCAATAGCCTATGAGATCTGGATCAAATTGGAACTTCTGCATGAAGGAGATGAGTTTGTTAAGAGTGCAAGGTCGCAAAGTCTCAAAGGGAAATTTGAAAGATTGAAGATGAGAGATGATGAAAATATCACTACCTTTATGCCAAGGGTAAATGAACTAGTGTGTGGAATCAGGAATGCTGGTGGAGTTTTGGATGAAAATGAGATTGTTTGCAAAATTCTCAGATCCCTTCTTGCTGCCTACAAAATCAAGGTTGCTGCCATTGATGAATTTCGAGCTCATACAACTGTCACAAGAGACCAATTGGATGGTAAACTGGCTGCATTTGAAATAACCAAGTTTGGAGATGATCCCCCTAAAACTGAATCTGCATTCAAAGCCAGTGCCTATGTGATAGGCAAACAAAGATTTGATCCAGGAGAAAACTCTTCAAGGAAGTTCTCATGGTATGATCAAGCAAGAAGACACATGGAAGAGGAAGAAGCAGAAGCAGCTCTACTTGAAGCCCCCATTGCAAGGAGACTGCCAAGAGGATCCGGTAAGTATGAAGGAAAACTACCTTTTAAATGCTTCAACTGCAATAAGATTGGTCACTTTGCCTCAAGATGTTCGGAAAGATCTACCAAGTCAAATACTAACAGACAAAGGTTTCAAAAAAATTGTTATTATGTTCATGAAGAAGCTGATAATGAAGGAGTAATAGATGATGAATCAGAGATAGGAGACAAATCTGGAAATGAATGGGTGCTTATTTCTATCAAGGAAGAAGATCCAATATCTATCAATCATAAGGTTGAAGAAAGAGCTTTGGCTGCCCAAGTTGAAGAAAAGGATGATTGGGTTATTGATAGTGGATGCTCTCACCATATGACAGGTGACAAGAACAAGTTCTTAGATTTGGAAAGGTATGAAGGAGGAGTGGTAAAGTTTGGTGATAATTCAGCTGGTAGAATCAGAGGAAGAGGAACTATTTCTTTTAATGGAAGAAACAAAATTGGTAATGTGCTCTATGTTGAAGGTTTGAAGCACAATCTTCTCAGTGTTGGGCAGTTGGTGGATAAAGGCTATGATCTCTGATTCAAAGATGGAAAATGCAAAATCTTAGAAAGATCCGGAACAGAGATTACATCCGGTACTCAAACTAAAGGTAATATCTTTGACTTGGTTGGTGCTGATAAAAGTTGTCTGCTTGTTCAAGTTGATCAGAGCTGGTTATGGCATAGAAGGATGTGTCATGTAAATTTTGATAACATCATTAGGATAAGCAATACTCAGGCTGTTAGAGATCTTCCAAAATTGGTAAAACCTACAAATGGTTTGTGCAAAGAATGTCAGCTAGGTAAACAGAGCAGAGTTTCATTCAAAAGTAAAGATCAGTCCTCTACCAGATTATTGGAATTAGTTCATACTGATCTATGTGGTCCAACAAGAGTCAAGAGTATGTAAGGTGATAGATACTTCATGTTACTAATTGATGATTATTGCCAGATAATGTGGGTCACCTTTCTGAAAGAGAAGTTAGAAGCCTTTGAAAAGTTCAAAATCTTCAAAGCTATGGTAGAGAATCAAACCGGATTAAAACTGAAGTGCCTGAAGTCTGATAGAGGTGGTGAATTCACATCCGGTGAGTTCATAGACTTTTGTGAGAAGCATGGTATAAAGAGACAGTTGTCTACTCCTAGGACTCCATAGCAGAATGGAGTAGTTGAGAGAAAGAGCCGAACCATCCAGGAAGCTTCCAGGACAATGATGTTGGAAGCAAATGTTCCTCAGATGTTTTGGAGAGAAGTTGTCAGCACTGTAGTCTACACTCTCAATCGAGTTCAAATCAGAAACAATATTGGTAAGACCCCCTATGAACTTTGGTTTGGTATCACTCCTATTGTGAGACATTTCAGAGTATTTGGTAGCAAATGTTATATTAAAATAGATGAAGATCTAGGAAAGTTTGATGCTAGAAGTGATGAAGGAATTTTCTTGGGTTACTCCACTCAAAGCAAAGCATACCGGTGCTACAATAAGAGACTGAGAAAGATGATAGAAAGTACTAATGTGAAAGTTGATGAAGGAATTGAGAAGCCCTCAAGATTTTATGAGTATGATGAAGATGATCAAGATGGTGTTCAGGTTCAAGGAGCTCAATCCTCTCCGGTAAGTCAGAGTCAATCTAATTCGATAAATCAGGAAGAAGAGATAGGTCTGAATGAGCCTAATCAAGAAGCAAAAGTACAAGAAACTCCAAAAGTTCCAAGGTATGTAAGACTGAAGCACTCTAAAGATTAGATCATAGGTGACAAAAGAAAAGGTGTGCAAACTAGAAGGAATGTTGCTCAAAATCCAGATGAATATTGTCTGATTTCAAAGATTAAACCTAAGACAATAAATGAAGCCTGCAATGATGTAAATTGGACCAAAGCTATGGAAGAAGAGTTGATGCAAATTGAGAAAAATCACACTTGGGATCTTGTTTCTAGACCTAGTAACAAGAATGTCATTGGAACCAAATGGGTCTTTTGGAACAAACTAAATGAAGTTGGTGAAGTAATCAGAAATAAAGCCAGATTAGTCTGCAAAGGTACTCTCAAATAGAAGGGATTGATTTTGAGGAAACCTTTGCTCCAGTGGCAAGAATTGAAGCAGTCAGACTATTCCTTACATTTGCTTCCTTCAAAGATTTCAAAGTGTATCAGATGGATGTCAAATCTGCTTTCCTGAATGGTGATCTAGAAGAAGAGGTGTACATTGAACAACCAGATGGATATCAGTTATCTGAGCATGGTGATATGGTTTGCAAATTGAAGAAGGCACTGTATGGTCTAAAGCAAGCTCCAAGAGCATGGTATGAAAGGCTGGACAAACATCTTTTGAAGAATGGTTTCAACAAAGGTACTGCTGATAGTAATCTATATTTCAAAATTGATCATGAAAACATCTTGATTGTTGAAGTATTTGTAGATGATATCATTTTTGGAGGAAGAAACAGTATGGGTAAAACTTTTGCAAACCAAATGAAAAGTGAGTTTGAAATGTCAATGCTTGGTGAAATGAATTTCTTCTTGGATCTACAAATTACTCAGACAAAGAAAGGAATCTTTATCTCTCAGACCAAGTATGTGAAAGAACTATTGAAGAAGTTTGGAATGGAAGATTCAAAGCCAATGAACACTCCTATGGCTACCAGATGTAAGTTGAGAAAAAATGATGACTCTCCTAAGACAGATCAAACAAAGTACAGATCAATGCTTGGTGGATTGCTATATCTTACTCAGACTAGACTAGATATAATGCAGGTAGTTGGACTTGTGGTGAGATTCCAGGCTGATTGCAGAGAATCTCATGTCATGGAAATCGAAAGAATTTTTAGGTACTTGAAAGGAACAGTTGAGTATGGTCTATGGTATCCCAGAGATCATGACTTTTCTCTTCATGCATATACAGATGTAGATTGGACAGGAGATGTGGATGATAGGAAGAATACAAGTGGAGGAGCATTCTTTTTGGGAAAAAGGTTGGTTTCTTGGCTAAGCAAGAAACAAGAAGCAATATCACTGTCTACAACAGAAGCAGAATACATTTTCAGCAGCAGGTAGTTGCACTCAACTTTTGTGGATGAAACAAATGCTAAGAGACATTCAAGTTGAATATGAGGAGCCTATCACAATTTTCTGTGATAATTCAAGTGCAATAAATATTTCTAAGAATCCGGTATTACATTCTAAGATGAAGCATATATCTATCAAATTTTACTTTTTGAGAGAACAAGTGAACAAGGGTGAAGTTAGATTGGAGTATGTGCCCTCCAAGGACCAGCTTGCAGATATTTTTGCTAAACCTCTTCCTAAGGACTCTTTTTAGTATCTCAGGAAGAAGTTAGGGGTCATGGCGCCTCCGATGATGAACTAGGATGCACTGATGTGCATCAGTCCAGTGGATATCACAGTCATATCTTGTGATCCGGATTGATTATGAGGAGCTGCTACTAAGGGGGAGTAGCTGGTATGATTCTGATGTGTTAGAATTTCAAGTATGAGCCCTTTCCCATTGATGTCAATGGGGGAGAGAAGATATGTGAAAAACAAGTGGTTGATGATCAAAGGGGGAGTAGTAAAGGAAGTGAAGAGTTTTTGCTGATAGGGGGAGCTGTGACAGAGAGAAGAAGTTCTTGTCTTGATGGTTTTTCACATCATATGTTGCCATCAATGACAAAGGGGGAGATTGTTGCAAGTATGAGGTTAACCAGTGTTGTCATTGATGTCAACATACTCATATTGCATTGATAATAAGGATTGGATGAGCTATGTGTTGAATTTATTAAGGAAACTAGTCTCCATCAGGAATAGTGAAGAATAGTGATGAGAAGAAGGCAAAAGTACTCAATAGGTTGAGTATCAGAAGATGCAGATTAAAGGGTTTGTAGATATGAGTCTTGAGATGTTCCAATCAAGATTTCAGAGGTCCGCATAAAGATATGAAGAAGTTATGGTTGTTTGTGTGGAACCGGTTTTGACATATGTTCAAAGGTGACAGAGGGTCACAGAAAGGTCTGGTGAGCTTCAGAATTACATTATCTCATCCTACGGATTGGAGAGAATGTTTATGAGGTCAGTGTGAAGTGACAACTAGATTTGTGTATGGTTTAGAGGTCTGGAAGCACCTTTCTCATTATGACAGTGGTGACAGACTGTGTTCTTGAAGTTCTAGATGAAGAAGAGAAGAATTCTGGTAAGCTGATGAAGTGCGGATGTTCTTGGTGATTCAGGGAAGGTTATGATGACCGTTGGATCATATCCAGTTCATGTTTGCAGTCCTCATTGAAGTTAGAGTTTGGATTTGATGTAATGACCACCGGTTGTTAGTGTTCTTCTAGAGACAGGCCGACCAAATGTATTACACGCCTTGCGAATGATCTTGTAGATGTTTGCCGACTTAGATGATTGTTCCTAATTCAATGCCTTGTATAATTAAGGGTTTGTGAATTCATTTTGAAGTGTGTCTTGTGTGGATGAGTGTGGAATAGAGAAGAGAAGTGTGAAAGGCAGGGCAAGGGTTTTGGGCTTAAATGGAACTGATCTAGGCATGGTAATGATGTCAATCTCTAGTTCAAGTTTGTGATTCTTATCACTTTGTAGATAGTGTCTCTTTGTAGGTAGTGTGCCTCTTGTGAGTAGTGTGCTCAGGCAGTGAGCCCTAATTGGCATGTGCCATCTTTTTCTTATTCTTCTAACAGAGAATAATTCTTGGGTTAATCACCCCATGGTTTTTCCCTTAACTGGGTTTTCCACGTCAAAATCTTGGTGTTTCATGTGTTGATGTTTATCTGCTCTGATGTTTATGCTTTATGCTTTCATGGATGATGCTAATGAATAACAAAGTGGATCTGAATGTTTGAATTGTAAGAAAGATAAGGATAACTGATTCACCCCCCCTCTCAGTTATCAGCAAGGATTCCCACCACCGCTAAGCCAACAACAGAGAATCTTAAGTGTTTCTTTATCAATACACAACTTCCTAAGGTGAGTTTTTTTTTAAGGTGAGCCAGTCTTGTCGATCTTACTGTAGCTCAGGTTTTGGCAACTGAAGTGGAAGATTATCTTATCCTTGTGGGTAAGATAAGAAGGGATTCTAATAGAAATAAAAGCTCCTCTTCTACTGAGAATTCTTCCACACGCACCATAGACCCTATGGTGCAAAAGCTAGCAAATGAATTGCTGGCTCTATAGAGACAAATGTCCCAAGGTATCTCTACCCCTCCTTGTCATCGAGATGTACCAAGAAGGACATTTCCAAATAATTCATATCAAGGCAATGCTGCTAGAAATCAAGGATAACACAACCGTCTTCTGCCTACACAGGGGAAACTTGCCATTGAAGCAGCGCTGGTCAACTCAGCAGTTGGCTATTATGAAGCTAAAAATGAACTCTCTTTCCAACCTAAGTTGGACTATGAAAATGATGCTAATCTCTTCACAGAAGGAGAAGAAGAATTAGCTGGCAACTCTACCATCAGCTTTCTGAACTATCAGGACGAAGCTGAAAAAGGAGAAGTGTGTGAAGGAGCATATGCTATCTTTACCAAGTCCCAGAATCAGCCAACTCTTCAAGCTGATAAAGGAAAGGTGAGAGAAGAATCTCAACCAGTAATTTCAATCGCTAAACGGGGGACTCCGCTACCTTTCCAATCGAAGGACTCGGGGTAACAAACAAGTAAGTGCATCTAACAAATTTGTACCTTCCACTTCTACTCCTCACACTAGTACTATCCCTACCAAAAATCATAATGATGGATTTTCTTCCTCCGTTTCTAATTCTTTTTAGCAGTTTGATATAATAGATCATGCTAGGAGGACTAAGATCCAAATGTCTGAAGTTGAGTATTTACAAGCTAATCCTGAACAATTTGATAGATTAGCCAAATACGTCAAAAATAAGACCATCCCTGTAGGACAAGAGTTTCCAAAAGTTGCTCATAACCCCTCCAAAAGCAAACCTACCCAAAATAATCTTGTCACTACTCCCCTTGAAGCCTCTGGAAAAATTGAACCTTTCTATGTTTCCCTATTAGTAAATGGTCATAAATTGAGCAATTGCGTAATAGATTCCGGAGCCTCTGACAATGTTATGCCTGCTAAGGTAGCAGACGCCCTTGGCCTCAACTTAACCAAAACTTTTGGGAGGTGTTTTTCTATGGAGAATAAGCAAGTTCCACTTTTGGGTCAAATCAAAGATGCCCAATTTGCATTTGTAGCTTTTCCAGATAAGAGAATTAAGATGACAGTCCTGGTAGCTGATGTTCCAGCTTCTTACGGCATTCTACTTGGGCATAATTTCTGCAAGGATGTAGGTGGGGAGTTAAACATGGATCTATCTGAAGCAAGGATACCTGTTAAAGGTATCATACAAAAGTTGCTTCCTGAGAAGGAGGCAAAATACATTGTTACCCAAACATCAAATCCCAAAGCTCAAATTTTGTTTGAGTCCTCGGGAATGGGTAACTATTTCCTGTCTACTAAAAACGGTTCTAGTTCATCAGATGAGAGTTCATCAAGTGATAGTTCAGATCATTCGAATGAAGAATTAGATGAATTTTTAGATGAAAGTTTAGGTGAAGGTATAATAATGCCAGATTCTTCCCTCACTGATGAGGAGGAATCTCCTAATCAAAGCAATTCCCAAAAATCAAATTCTAATGAAGTCTGGATTTTAGAATTTGATGGCAGTTGTTCATCTACCGATTCTGGAGCTGGAGTGGTCTTGATATCGCCACAAGGTGATATCTTACGTTTTTCATACAAGTTACAATTTGACAATACCAATAACACCACTGAATATGAGTCTTTGTTGCTTGGATTGGAAGTTGCTCATGCTAGAGGCGTTAAAATCCTTCATGCTTAGGGGGATGTCAAATTGGTAGTTTGTCAAGTGAGGAATTTGTACCAAACCAAGAATGAAAGATTGAGACACTATCACAATCACGTATGGGATTACATTGAAGGTTTTGATGCTTTCAACATTTCTGCAGTGCCAAGAGAGTTCAATGATTGTGCAGATTCATTGGCTGTTTCTGCCACCCTCATGGTTCCTCACAAGGATTTCAAAGGAAACAAGTACACTATTGAACTGGTCTTCTGACCAAGTGTACCTGATAATGCTGACCATTGGCAGGTGTTCAATGGTGATAACCAAATCATTGTTTTCTTAGAAAAGATGGATAGCTTTGACGAACGTTATTTTGAAGGCAGTGAGTCTCCACCACGGGAATATGTTTCTGAGATAGATTCACAAACTAGTGAAGAGTTTCTTCAGTTAAAAAGGAATAAGATTCCAAAAGGTCTGGTTTCTTTTGAGAAGTTATTTGATAAGCATGATAGCTATATCAAGCAGCGGCAACAACAACAAGATTCGAGTTCCTCTATGGAATTTGAGTAGGTAAATTTGAGTTCGGAAGCAGATCCTAAGATGGTCAACATTGGAAAATGCTACACTGCTGATGAAAGATTCAATATCATTACCCTTCTTTGATGCAGAGGGAAACGCAACGGGAGCGTACTAATAGGAAGGAGGAACCAATAATACAAACAGCATGACAAAAACCCCTATCGGCTCAGCATCATCATCATATTTCCTGTAAACACCAACAGCATCATCATATTTCAGACGATCACAATTATCCTCCTGCCGACTACTGTTCACCTCCTCCGCCTGTCGCCTATCATCATCATCATGATACTCAACGGGCGCAAACATCCTCCTGTTGCACTGTTCATCGGGCGCCAAAACACTAGCGGCATCATCATGATATGCGACACCACCTTCGTCAGCAGGATATCAAATATCCGGTTGCTCCAAATATCCTGATGATGACAACTTCAGCACCTTCCCTTCGATGCTCCGATAGCCGACGATACAAGCAACAGCATCATGATATGATTTATCTGGTTCTCACGAAACCTCCTGATGATGTTAACACAACTTTCTGCCGAGGACCTACGCCGATACCTAAGCACTTAGCGACAGCAAGATAAAATTGCATAGGGTGATATCTCAATATCCTGATGACGATGACGTCATATCCTGATGACGATGACGTCACACAATATCCTGATGACCTCTTCAACACTTAGCCAAAAAAACTGAACTTTCACTCCCGCATCTACTAGCGATACGCGGATGATGGGCATACCCAGAAGATGATCCTGACGGCGATATATACACTGAGTATATATTTGACTTACAACATCCTGATGCACTTGAAATATGCAAACTCTGTTAGTTTTATAACCCGACCTTCCACCTTATGCCGATGCACCCCTCCTCGGCAACTCCTGATGATGATCACCCCGACACACTTGCACTTCATGCAATCGAAAGCATCATACTCAGCTCCACTTATCCGGATGACAATGTCCAAAGCGAATGCAGGATATTTGCAGAAGTATCCTGATGATGCCAAACTTCCAACCTTAGCGAAATTTCACTTCACCGATCCTCCAGGGACGACCCGATCCACTCTCAGGGTGATCTACCAACTCAACTTATCAGCTCGACCTAGCACATACCCATGCTAGGGTCTTCAACATCTCTTGACCGTGATCCTGTACACCTGCATGCAAACAGAAAACAAACTACCTCCTAATTTACTGTACACAACCATTCCACCGATTCGATGAATCAACCGGTGGAATGGATCAGCATATCCATGAAACCACCAGATCAGCAAATCGATTAAACAATGGAATCCAACCAGAGAAAGAACACAAACAGGATCTCTTTATTGATTTCAAAGATGCAATTACAATGATCAGTCTCTCTCTCTCTGTCTCACTCTGTGCAATCTAGCTCGATCGATGATATCTTTCGCTCTGTGCAATATCAACCGATCCTCATCCTAAAATAGATTTTCCTACGAGTACTACTGACCCGACTCCAAGCGGCTGGGAACTCTCCAGGCGGCTGGGAGATCCAACCGAACATAGATCATGACAACTGTCCTAACAAACTAACTAAAAATAGCAAAGCCTGGTCAGCATGATCTTAATATGATCAGCTTGACCTTATTACATGCATTTGGTCTTACCAGACCTTCTTGAAAACATAAACAAGACTCAAACTAACTAACTGCCTCATGAAGGCCAGCTGTCGGGTAGGTGCTCCTGCACCATTCTTCACCATTACATTGATGTTTTGGCTTACTCCTATGATAATATGAAGTCTTTCAGGCCTAAGGAGGTTCAACATGAAATTCCCCTTAAAGCTGGATCGTTGCCTCACAAACAAAAGCAGAGGCAGTATAATCCTAAGATATCAGGTACGATTCTTTCTAAAATTCAGAAGATGCTGAATGCAAGGATAATTTTTCCAATTCATCATTCCACCTGGATCGCAAACATAGTTCCCGTAAGGAATAAGAATGGAGAAATCTGTATCTGTGTTGATTTCAGGAATCTCAACCAATCTTCCCTAAAAGATAACTATCCTTTGCCCATCATGGATCAAGTATTGCAAACAGTGACTGGTTCAGAAATGTTGTCTATGCTAGAAGGTTTTTCAAGGTATAACCAAGTGGAGGTCAATGAAGCAGATCAGTTCAAAACTGCTTTCACTACACCATGGGGCACACTTGCATATCGTAGAATGCCTTTTGGTCTAATTAATGCTGGTGCCACATTTCAGAGGACAATGGATCCTGCTTTCAGAGATGAGATGGGAAAGTTCATCATGGTGTATCTCGATGACTTGACTATTTTCTCCAAAAACTGTCATAATGTTGCAAGTATGAGGTTAACCAGTGTTTTCATTGATGTCAACATACTCATATTGCATTGATAAGAAGGATTGGATGAGCTGTGTGTTGAGTTTATTGAGGAAACTAGTCTCCATTAGGAACAGTGAAGACCAGCGATGAGAAGAAGGCAAAAGTACTCAATAGGTTGAGTATCAGAGGATACGGATTAAAGGGTTTGTAGATATGAGTCTTGAGATGTTCCAATCAAGATTTCAGAGGTTCGCATAAAGATATAAAGAAGTTATGGTTGTTTGTGTGGAACCAGTTCTGGTAGATGTTCAGAGGTGATAGAGGGTCACAGAAAGGTCCGGTGAGCTCTGGAATTACATTATCTCATTCTGCGGATTGGAGAGAATGTTTATGAGGTCAGTGTGAAGTGACAACTAGATTTGTCTATGGTTTGGAGGTCCAGAAGCACCTTTCTCATTATGACAGTGGTGACAGACTATGTTCTTGAAGTTCTAGATGAAGAAGAGAAGAATTCCGGTAAGCTGATGAAGTGGAGATGTTCTTGGTGATTCAGGGAAGGTTATGATGATCGTTGGATCATGTTCAGTTCATGTTGGCGGTCCGCATTGAAGTTAGAGTTTGGATTTGATGTAATGACCACCGGTTGTTGTTGTTCTTCCAGAGACAGGCCGATCGGATGTATTACATGCCTTGCGAATGATCTTGTAGATGTTTGCCGACTTAGATGATTGTTCCTAAGTCAATGCCTTGTATAAATAAGGGTTTGTGAATTCATTTTGAAGTGGGTCTTGTGTGGATAAGTGTGTCATAAAGAAGAGAAGTGCGAAAGGCAGAGCAAGGGTTTTTGGGCTTAAATGGAACTGATCCAAGCATGGTAATGATGTCAATCTCTAGTTCAAGTTTGTGATTCTTATCACTTTGTAGACAATGTGTCTCTTTGTAGGCAGTGTGCCTCTTGTGAGCAGTGTGCTCAGGTAGTGAACCCTAATTGGCATGTGCCATCTTTTTCTTATTCTTCTAACAGAGAATAATCCTTGGGTTAATCACCCCATGGTTTTTCCCTTAACCAGGTTTTCCACGTCAAAATCTTGGTGTTTCATGTGTTGATGTTTATCTGCTCTGATGTTTATGCTTTATGCTTTCATGGATGATTAATTGCTATGCTAATGAATAACAAAGTGGATCTGAATGTTTGAATTGTAAGAAAGATAAAGATAACTGATTCACCCCTCTCAGTTATCAACAATTGGTATTAGAGCTAAGTTCCTCTGAAAAGAGCTTAACCGCTTGAGGAGATCCAGGATGTCGTCATACAAGAAGGATAGTCTGAAGTTTGATGGAACCAACTTCTCTCTTTGGAAAGGTTGCATGAAATGTCACTTGGAGTGTATGGGAAAGGTATACTTATCCATGGTCACAAAAACCTATGTACCTCCACAGGGTGGTTCGACAACTCTAAATGAAATCACAGATGCTAAAAACAATCTGCGGACCAAAGAGGCACTTCTAAGTGCATTAACTGACTCAGAGCTTTCAAATGTTATTGACCTACCAACAACCTATGAGATCTGGATCAAACTGGAACTTTTGGATGAAGGAGATGAGTTTGTTAAGAGTGCAAGGTTGTAAAGTCTCAAAGGGAAATTTGAAAGATTGAAGATGAGAGATGATGAAAATATCACTAAGTTTATGCCAAGGGTAAATGAACTAGTGTGTGGAATTAGGAATGCTGGTGGAGTTTTGGATGAAAATGAGATTGTTTACAAAATTCTCAGATCCCTTCCTGCTGGCTACAAAATCAAGGTTGCTGCCATTGATGAATTCAGAGCTCATACAACTGTCACAAGAGACCAATTGGCTGGCAAACTGGCTGCATTTGAAATGACTGAGTTTGGAGATGATCCCCCCAAGACTGAATCTGCATTCAAAGCCAGTGCCTATGTGAAAGGCAAACAAAGATTTGATCCAGGAGAAAACTCTTCAAGGAAGTTCTCATGGTATGATCAAGCAAGAAGAGACATGGAAGAGGAAGAAGCAGAAACAACTCAACTTGAAGCCCTCATTGCAAGGAGACTGCCAAGAGGATCCAGTAAGTATGAAGGAAAACTACCTTTTAAATGCTTCAACTGCAATAAGATTGGTCACTTTGCCTCAAGATGTCCAAAAAGATCTACCAGGTCAAATACTAACAGACAAAGGTTTCAAAAGAATTGTTATTATGTTCATGAAGAAGCTAATAATGAAGGAGTAACAGATGATGAATCAGATATAGGAGACAAATTCGGCAATGAATGGGTGCTTATTTCTATCAAGGAAGAAGATCCAATATCTATCAATCATAAGGTTGAAGAAAGAGCTTTGACTGCCCAAGTTGAAGAAAAGGATGATTGGGTGATTGACAGTGGATGCTCTCACCATATGACAGGTGACAAGAACAAGTTCTTAGATTTGGAAAGGTATGAAGGAGGAGTGGTAAAGTTTGGTGATAATTCAGCTGGTAGAATCAGTGGAAGAGGAACTATTTCTTTTAATGGAAGAAACAAAACTGGTAATGTGCTCTATGTTGAAGGTTTGAAGCATAATCTTCTCAGTGTTGGATAGTTGGTGGATAAAGGTTATTATCTCCGATTCAAGGATGGAAAATGCAAAATCTTTGAAAGATCCGGAATAGAGATTGCATTCGGTACTCAAACTAAAGGTACTATCTTTCACTTGGTTGGTGCTGATAAAAGTTGTCTGCTTGTTCAAGTTGATCAGAGCTGGTTATGGCATAGAAGGATGTGTCATGTAAATTTTGATAACATCATTAGGATAAGCAATACTCAGGCTGTTAGAGATCTTCCAAAATTGGTAAAACCTACAAATGGTTTGTGCAAAGAATGTTAGCTAGGTAAACAGAGTAAAGTTTTATTCAAAAGCAAAGATCAGTCCTCTACCAGATTATTGGAATTAGTTCATACTGATCTATGTGGTCCGACAAGAGTCAAGAGTATGCAAGGTGATAGATACTTCATGTTACTAATTGATGATTATTCCCGGATAATGTGGGTTACCTTTCTGAAAGAGAAGTCAAAAGCCTTTGAAAAGTTCAAAATCTTCAAAGCTATGGTAGAGAATCAAACCGGATTAAAACTGAAGTATCTGAGGTCTGATAGAGGTGGTGAATTCACATCTGGTGAGTTCATAGACTTTTGTGAGAAACATGATATAAAGAGATAGTTGTCTACTCCTAGGACTCCATAGCAGAATGGAGTAGTTGAGAGAATGAACTGGACCATCCAAGAATCTTCCAGGACAATGATGTTGGAAGCAAATGTTCCTCAGATGTTTTGGAGAGAAGCTGTCAGCACTACAGTCTACACTCTCAATCGAGTTCAAATCAGAAACAATACCGATAAGACCCCCTATGAACTTTGGTTTGGCATCACTCCTACTGCGAGATATTTTAGAGTATTTGGTAGCAAATGTTATATTAAAAGAGATGAAGATCTAGGAAAGTTTGATGCTAGAAGTGATGAAGGAATTTTCTTGGGTTACTCCACTCAAAGCAAAGCATACCGGTGTTACAATAAGAGACTGAGAAAGATGATAGAAAGTACTAATGTGAAAGTTGATGAAGGAATTGAGAAGCCCTCAAGATTTTATGATTATGATGAAGATGATCAAGATTGTGTTCAGGTTCAAGAAGCTCAATCCTCTCCGGTAAGTCAGAGTCAGACTGATCCGATAAATCAAGAAGAAGAGATAGGTTTGAATGAGCCTGATCAAGAAGTAGAAGTATAAGAAACTCCAAATGTTCCAAGGTATGTAAGACTGAACCACTCTGAAGATTAGATCATAGGTGACAAAAGAAAAGGTGTGCAAACTGGAAGGAATGTTGCTCAAAATCCAGATGAATGTTGTCTAATTTCAAAGATTGAACCTAAAACAATAAATGAAGCCTGCAATGATGAAAATTGGACCAAAGCTATGGAAGAAGAGTTGATGCAAATTGAGAAAAATCACACTTGGGATCTTGTTTCCAGACCTCGTAACAAGAATGTGATTGGAACCAAATGGGTCTTCCAGAACAAACTAAATGAAGTTGGTGAAGTAATCAGAAATAAAGCCAGATTAGTCTGCAAAGGCTACTCTCAAATAGAAGGGATTGATTTTGATGAAACCTTTGCTCCGGTGGCAAGACTTGAAGCAGTCACACTATTTCTTGCATTTGCTACCTTCAAAGATTTCAAAGTGTATCAGATGGATGTCAAATCTACTTTCCTGAATGGTGATCTAGAAGAAGAGGTGTACATTGAACAACCGGATGGATTTCAGTTATCTGAGCATGGTGATATGGTTTGCAAATTGAAGAAGGCACTATATGGTCTAAAGCAAGCTCCAAGAGCATGGTATGAAAGGCTGGACAAACATCTTTTGAAGATTGGTTTCAACAAAGGTACTGCTGATAGTAATCTATATTTCAAAATTGATCATGAAAACATCTTGATTGTTGAAGTATTTGTAGATGATATCATTTTTGGAGGAAGAGACAGTATGTGTAAAACTTTTGCAAACCAAATGAAAAGTGAGTTTGAAATGTCAATGCTTAGAGAAATGAATTTTTTCTTGGGTCTGGAAATTACTCAGACAAAGAAAGGAATCTTTATCTCTTAGACCAAGTATGTGAAAGAACTATTGAAGAAGTTTGGAATGGAAGATTCAAAGACAATGAACACTCCTATGGCTACCGGATGTAAGTTGAGCAAAGATGATGACTCTCCTAAGATAGATCAGACAAAGTACAGATCAATGATTAGTGTATTACTGTATCTCACTCATACTAGACCAGATATGATGCAGGCAGTTGGACTTGTGGCGAGATTCCAGGCTGATTGCAGAGAATCTCATGTCATGGCAATCCAAAGAATTTTTAGGTACTTGAAAGGAACAGTTGAGTATGGTCTATGGTATCCTAGAGATCATTACTTTTCTCTTCATGCATATACAGATGTAGATTGGGCAGGAGATGTGGATGATAGGAAGAGTACAAGTGGAGGAGCATTCTTTTTGGGAAAAAGGTTGGTTTCTTAGCTAAGCAAGAAATAAGAAGCAATATCACTGTCTACAACAGAAGCAGAATACATTGTAGGAGCAGGTAGTTGTACTCAACTTTTGTGGATGAAGCAAATGCTAAGAGACATTCAAGTTGAATATGAGGAGCCTATCACAATTTTCTATGATAATTCAAGTGCAATAAATATTTCTAAGAATCCGGTATTGCATTCTAAGACCAAGCATATATCTATCAAATTTCACTTTTTGAGAGAACAAGTGAACAAGGGTGAAGTCAGATTGGAGTATGTGCTCTCCAAGGACCAACTTGTACATATTTTTACTAAACCTCTTCCTAAGGACTCTTTTGAGTATCTCAGGGAGAAGTTAGGGGCCATGGCCCCTCCAGTGATGAACTAGGATGCACTGATGTGCATCAGTCCGGTGGATATCACAGTCATATCTTGTGATCCAGATTGATGATGAGGAGCTGCTACTAAGGGGTAGCAGCTTTTATGATTTTGATGTGTTAGAATTGCAAGTATGAGCCCTTTGCCATTGATGTCAAAGGGGGAGAGAAGATATGTGAAAAACAAGTGGTTGATGATCAAAGGGGGAGCAGTAAAGGAAGTGAAGAGTTGTTGCTGATAGGGGGAGCTGTGACAGAGAGGAGAAGTTCTTGTCTTGATGGTTTTTCACATCATATGTTGCCATCAATGACAAAGGGGGAGATTGTTGCAAGTATGAGGTTAACCAGTGTTGTCATTGATGTCAACATACTCATATTGCATTGATAAGAAGGATTGGATGAGTTGTGTGTTGAGTTTACTGAGGAAACTAGTATCCATCAGGAACAATGAAGAACAGTGATGGGAAGAAGGCAAAAGTACTCAATAGGTTGAGTATCAGAGGATGCGGATTAAAGGGTTTGTAGATATGAGTCTTGAGATGTTCCAGTCAAGATTCCAGAGGTCCACATAAAGATATGAAGAAGTTATGGTTGTTTGTGTGGAACCGGTTCCGACATATGTTCAGAGGTGATAGAGGGTCACAGAAAGGTTTGATGAGCTCTGGAATTACATTATCTCATTCTACGGATTGGAGAGAATGTTTATGAGGTCAGTGTGAAGTGATAACTAGATTTGTGTATAGTTTGGAGTTCCAGAAGCACCTTTCTCATTATGACAGTGGTGATAGACTGTGTTCTTGAAGTTCCGGATGAAGAAGAGAAGAATTCTGGTAAGCTGATGAAGTGCGGATGTTCTTGGTGATTCAGGGAAGGTTATGATGATCATTGGATCGTGTTTAGTTGATGTTGGTGGTCCACATTGAAGTTAGAGTTTGGATTTGATGTAATGACCACCGGTTGTTGATGTTCTTCCTGGGACAGGCCGACCGAATGTATTACACGCCTTGCGAATGATCTTGTAGATGTTTGCCGACTTAGATGATTGTTGCTAAGTTGATGCCTTGTATAAATAAGGGTTTGTGAATTCATTTTGAAGTGGGTCTTGTGTGGATAAGTGTGTCATAGTGAAGAGAAGTGCGAAAGGTAGAGCAAGGGTTTTTGGGCTTAAACGAAACTGATCTAGGCATGGTAATGATGTCAATCTCTAGTTCAAGTTTGTGATTCTTATCACTTTGTAGACAGTGTGTCTCTTTGTAGGCAGTGTGCCTCTTGTGAGCAGTGTGCTCGGGTAGTGAGCCCTAATTGGCATGTGCCATCTTTTTCTTATTCTTCTAACAGAGAATAATCCTTGGGTTAATCACCCCATGGTTTTTCCCTTAACTAGGTTTTCCACATCAAAATCTTGTTGTTTCATGTGTTGATGTTTATCTGCTCTGATGTTTATGCTTTATGCTTTCATGGATGATTAATTGCTATGCTAATGAATAACAAAGTGGATCTGAATGTTTGAATTGTAAGAAAGATAGGGATAACTGATTCACTCCCTCCTCTCAGTTATCAACACATGATCATGCACATCATTTACGACAAGTGCTGGAGTGTTGTCGACAAAATGGTATTTCCCTCAATCCTAAGAAGTTAGTTTTTGGGGTTACAGAAGGTAAGCTTCTCAGACACATTGTATCCCTGGAAGGTACTAAAATTGACTCAGAAAGAGTCAAATCTATTCAAAGTCTTACTTTGCCTTCTAGTAAGACTGCAGTTCATTCTTTCTTTGGAAAGGTGAATTTCCTACGAAGGTTCATTCCTGAGTTTCCAGAGAAAACCTGTCACATCGTCAATATGATGAAGGGTAAGGCTACTTTCTGTTGGACTGTAGAAGGCAAAGAAGCATTTGAGGATATCAAGAGGGCTATTGCTCATGCTCCAGTTCTTGTGTGTCCTGATTACACCAAGGATTTTGTAGTTTATAGCTACGCTTCAGAACACACACTTTCAGCTATTCTGGTTCAGCAGAATGAAGAAGGTGTGGAATCCCCCATATCATTCATCAGTTGTCCTCTCAAGGCTCATGAATTGAAGTATTCAAATATGGAGAAGCATGCCTATGCCGTGGTTAAAGTGGTGAAGCATTTCAGGTTCTATATTCTAAATTCACACACTGTTGTTATGGTTCCTGATACAACAGTCAAGTCTATCCTAACTCAACAGGAGTTCAGAACAAAGAGAGGTAATTGGATTGCTAAGATCCAAGAATTTGATCTGGATATCAAGCCTACCAAGCTTGTGCGTGGTAAGGGTTTGTGTCAATTGATCACTGATAACGTTCCAAAAGAGACAGGGGACAAAGAGGAAGAGGTTGTGGTCACACCAACTATTCTTTTTGTCACTACAACTGACAAGTGGTTTTCTAATATTGCTCATTTCCTTACCTATGGTGAGTGTCCTTCTCACTTGTCTTATAAGGAGAAAAGAACTGTCAAGTTGAAGGCAGCTAATTATGTCCTTTGGGACAATGGTTTGTACAAGAGAAGCCTTGATGGTGTATTTCTCTGTTGCGTAGATAAAGTGCAACAAAGTAGACTTTTGGAGTCTTTCCACAATTTGGCTTGTGGACATTTTTTCACACCTGTAACGGCTCACAAGATTTTGTGAGCTAGATACTATTGGCCCACACTATTCCAAGATGCGTACAATTGGGTACGTAGGTGTGAGTTGTGTCAATAGTTTGTTGGGAAACCAAAGTTGGCAGCATTACCTCTCAAACTAGTGGTGATTGAGGAGCCTTTTCAGCAATGGGGTATTGACTTCATTGGCATAGTGAATCCACCATCAAGTGCAGGACATAATTATGTTCTCACCGCAACAGACTATTTTACCAAGTGGGTGGAAGCTATTCTAGTCAAACATGCTACTTCTGAAGTGGTATGCAATTTTCTTAAGGAAAACATTATTTCCAGGTTTGGAGTTCCAAACAAGATTGTAGCAGACAATGCTACTTGTTTTTCTTCTCATGAGATTACTGAATTTTGCTATGAGCATGGGATCATTCTTTCCCATTAGTCAGACTATTATCTGCAAGGGAAAGGTCAAGCAGAATCAAGCAATAAGAATCTGGTCACTATTATCAGGAAACTGGTAGATGAGAATCAGAGAACTTGGCATAAGGCATTGTTTGATGCTTTATGGGTAGATAGAATTACCCCCAAAAGGGCAATAGGCATGTCACCATTTGAGCTTCTATATGCGGAGATACCAATTACCCTAGAATTGCCAGCATTGAGGTTGGTGAAGGCATTGGAAGATATAACTTTTGATAGTTCTATTGATAAAAGGATCATGTATCTGACTGAACTTGAGGAGCAACGCACTTTGGTGGTGGACGATATTGCTGAGCACCAAAGTCAAGTCAAGAAACTCTTCGACAAGAAGGCAAAGGCTCGTGAGTTTCAGATTGGAGATCAAGTCTTGTTGTGGGACAAGAGGAGAGAACCAAAGGGAATGCATGGAAAATTTGATTCCTTGTGGAGAGGTCCATTCACTAGTCACCAGTTCTGTGGTGAAAACAGTTTCTTGCTAGAGTATTAGGATGGGACACCATTCTTGCTGCCTCACAGTGGGCAACATATGAAGCACTTCAATCCCTGAAGTATCAGATAAGTTAAATTGTATATTTGTATAGTTGTGTGTTTATTTTTGTGTTTTCTTTTAGTCTTTGTGTATTTTTCTTTTTAGCTTAACTCTATAGCCCAATGGCATGGATGAAGCCACTTAGAGGCTAGATTCTACTCCCTTTAATTGTTTTAAAGTTCAATCGAAGGAAGTTCCCCAGTTAGAGCCAGCTGTTGTTCTCAAAATCAGCTACGCTCATTTTTGTAGATAACCCCCTACGAAACTTATCCGTTTCGTGAATCTACACTCTAAGATCACAAATCAAGACATGATTCCCTTGGTCTCGTACAAAGTCATTTGACATTCTAAACTAGTTTGTGACATTCCCTTGAATTGGTTTCTTGATATTCGCAAAGATCGTTCAAGTCGTAAACTGGTTAAAAGGTCAATTTAGTCATTTTCAGGTGTTGGCAAAGTTTTTATTTTAACATGTAAGAGCAGCGTTTTTAGCCGCTATTACATGTTTTGATTTTTGTTTTATATGTAAGGCGGCTAAATAACCCGCCTCTACATGTCTTGCTCGGTGGAACCTGCCACGTCGGTGAAAATACCCGCCATTACATACGGTTATTTACTCTGCCTACCCAAGCAAGATCTCCAGATCTTTTATCTATTGTAGCAAAACTCTGCCGAATTAAGAAGCAAGTTGAGACTTTGTGCTTATTTGTGTAAATCAATTTTTAGATATTTATCAATACAAGAGAGCAAGTTGAATTCCAATCTTTGCCTTGGAGCGATTTGTTTTATGATAGAATTGTTCTTATGTCTTTGCTATCATATTATCTTTGATAAGTAATTGAAGTGTGAGGGTTTATATCAAGTGACTAAGGAGTATTCTAAATCTAATTTTAATAGACTTTGAGCTATAAAATCATTTGTGAGAATTGTGTTGTATTCGTGAATGAGAAATAGCTTGAAGAGTTTGTGCTGCAAGTTGTTATCTTTAATCTATTTATCTCATTTTGGCGTATAGTGAAGACTTTGGGCTGCACTGTACTCCGAATCATTTTATTCTCCATTGGTGAACAAGGTATCGGAAGACTTTGTGTTTCTGTAGATTTTGTGGTAATTCATAGTTCTTGGCCTTATATCAGTTTTGTTGAAATCATAATATATTGTAAACATCGTTTCTTAAAAAAGAGAAATGGATGGTATGATCACACCCCCAAGTTAGTTTTAGTTTAAAATAAAGTTGTAATAATTGATAGGGAACCTCCCCTTGCTGAGAGGAGAGATTTATCTCATTGTAAAGAACAAAACCATTCCAAAGTAGTATCTTTGAGGGATCGCGGAAAGAGTTTTGCTAACAAGTCCTCGATGAAGAAGAAATCACTACACATAGCTGTGAATGTTGCCACATGAGTATTAGGATCACCTTTACCAGTGTACTTTTCAAAGTGAGGAGTCTCAAAATTATCAGGCATTTGAGCTCTTAGGATGGTGAAAGATAAGGGATTGTGAGCATGGTAAGTTGGTATATTAAAGGTTGAGATGAAGCATTGGTCGAGTTTGTCACTTTTTGTTGTAGTGAGATCATACTTTGCAATAGTTGATTTAATATGACATCATTAGGTGATGTAGTTTGTGGGATAGAAGCAAAAGTATGTGAAGCTAAAGTCATGAAGTTTAGAGGTGATTGGTTGTCAGTGGTATTGAAAGGTTATTGAGAATGGTTGTTCATAGAAAAGAAGCCTTAGGTGCTTGGTTTTGATAGTTGGATCCTATAGCTTTGTAACTCTGTGAATTATTGCCATTAGATGTTCCCATGCTAGTGGTAGCATTACTACAATCTTGTGCATTAGTAGTGAGAATTGATGATGTGAAAGTGGATATTCTAGTAGTTGGTATAGGTGTTGAAACCTGTGTATGATTCAGTTATGACACATTATTAATAACAAATTCACACAGTTAGCCACATAAATAACATTGTGATTCACTATATGGGCTATTCCATGGAGCATGTTAAAACTATCTGTCCTTGTTTTAATAACTCTCTTAGATTATGAACAACAGACATGACTTCTTCTGCTATTCTTTCCTTTTCTACAAATGCTTGAAAATCAGCTAGTTCTTTATCAAGTTGTTGGATTTGTTCATCAGGTACATGTGTTACCACATCAATTAAATCCTTAGTATCATGAAATTTTTGTTCTTCCATCATGTTTGTATTTGTGACATCTTGCAAGTATTGTTGAGGCACCCTTTGTAAAATGATTCTACAATGGGTTTTCTGATGTTTGCATCTCAATACTAGTCAAAGCACAAAAACCCACATTAGTCTACAACTTCTCCTTATAAGAATGTTTCTATTAGGATGATAAGTTATACAACTCATACAATGTCTTATAACAATCAATGCACAAAATAATGAAACAACTACAAGGAGTAAAGTAGTTATGCCTGTTGAAATATACAATGTCTAAATGAAAAGGTAAGCATATATGCGAGAAAAAGTGTGAAATGATGTAAAATTTTAAAATAATGGATGAAAATATGTCTAAAATTCATGCAAGTTCTGAATTGAAAGAGATTTATGACAATTTTAATGAAACAATACAAATCTATGCTTGTTTATGACCCTAAAATGCTTGATTTTTTCACTTTTTTGCAATGTAAATGTGCCAATGATGCAAATGTAAATGCAAAAACACACAATGCAAGAACACTACAGTTCAAAATCATATTTGAAAGAGTGTCTAAATGAGTAGAAAAATCTAAAATAAGATTTTGGCTATAAACCCTAGCTTTTGGAATTACTAGGTTATATGAAAAAATGCAAATTTCAAGTAAAACCCTAGCAAATGAAATATGAAAATGCAAGGTAAAAGATCTTGAAATGAATAAATACTAAAATTTATCTTAGATCTGATGTAAATATTATAAAATTAAATGCTTTCAAATATATGCAGGAAAATAATGCAAAACTATGCTATTATGCAAGCCTAGAATGTTTTATTCTCAAATGTATGCAAGATTTTTTAATGTACAATGATAAATATGATATGAATGAATGCAAGAGATGATTATAACACTCAACAAGCTGCAAGTTCAATAAACACATTGGTTCACCAAGATGTTATATGTGAAAATAAGATAGGGATAAAGTGTTGTTAAGTATATCCAACCAAACCCTCCTTTCACATTAAAATTCAAGGACATAAACCAAGCTATCACTACAGATAAAGGGGACACAACTATAGGTTTAAGGTACTTAGGAATGATAAGAAAAGATATATTAAATTGATAGATTTGTTAAAACCTAGATCAATCAAGCCTCAAACCCTAATTATAATGAAATCGTATAGAACCAAATAGAAATCTACAAATAACCACAAAGGAAGGCACTAAATAAAGATTAGAAACATAGTAGAAGTTGGATTTTTAGAGATGAAAACTTTGCAGACTACAGGGTGGGCACCCAAGTCGGATATGACACTTTTTCTACAGATCTAGAATAATGAGTAGTGTCAGACTGTAACCTATTTTAGAGTTTTCAAAAATTCATGTTGGGAGGGCTACGAGGTGGGCACCCTAGTCTAGTAGGGATGAATTTAAGTAAGTTTTCTCCAAATCCCAAATCTCTATCTTATGAATTGCTTCTATGTATCTTCTCTCTGACAAATCCCGCACCTATAACCTGAAATCACAAAGAGAGGGGTTTGGGGGTTACGATGTTTAGGAGCTTGCCTTGGTCAAGCCTCATAATGACATTCAAGTCGTCCAACACCATTTTTAGATAGAGTGCATGCCCAATGGAGGGCAGAGATCAAAGCAATGATAAGATAAAATTATTTAAGCACAAATAGATATCACCTTAGAGGTGAAGCCCTCGCGGAGATGAAGATCCTTCAAATCATGAGGAGATGAGTTGATGATGCCAAATCTACAAAAAACATATACAAACACAACACAATTTTTTTTTGCAACACAATGAATGCCTTGAATCCTCTTTGCTTGATAATCATAAGTTTACCTTAATCATCTAGGAGTAAAATGAAGAAATAAACTCACTTATATATGCTTTCCCACTAACTTTCACAATTTAAATTAAAAAGGCTGATAGAGGGAAACCTTTTGAAAGGGCCCAAGCCAACACATTAAAATTTGGATCTTAACAAATCAGTCTAGACTTGGCAGCAGGCACCTGATTCCCAAGGCCAATTTAGGTCTTGATTAAACATTTAAAACTACCCCCTAGTTCTTGTTTGACATGGTTTTCTGGGGAAATTGCTCTAGGATAAGTATTAAACATTTATAATGAAAATAAGCAGACCTAGGAGCTAAACTAGGAGGTAAAAAGGCATAGGGTTATTTTTTACTCTATAACACATCTCTAGCCCCCAAGCTTAGGAAAACATAGCAAAACACTTTACAATCACACAAAACATAAGGAAAAAGGTATTGAAGCACACAATACATAGAGAATACATGAACACAGTCACATAATACACAAAGCATATATTCAGACAAAACATCATTAAATGATTACATAATACTAACAGGTGATGGGGGAGCTCATCACTATGCACCATCATTAAAGCACGTAAAACACATGGTGTGGGGGAGCTCATCGCTACGTGCCACCAAAAAACACACAAGACACATGGCATGGGGGAGCTCATCGCTACACGCCACCACAAAACAAGCATAAAACACACAAAATACATGAGCACCGTAGAGTGAATTGTCAACCCACTATATGTCTTATACACAATAAACATAGATGATGGGGAGAAGGTCATCACTATGCTATGCTATCTAAGACAAGCCAAACACACCTAAGAGTTGAGGGGCTCATCACCACACTACAATGACTGCCAAAAACATGCTTAAGGGTGAGTAACTCAAGACCCAACACCGCCTCCCGTGAGAGGACTTTTTCAAAAAAGATGTGCAACCAATCAAGGGAATACACAACCCCACCTTCCACAAAAGGGCTTTCAAAAATGAGTCATGCAATCTCCTCAAAGATATACACAACTCCACCTGTATCAAGGAGATGCCTTATAGTGAACAATAGCATACAACCCCACCTGCATCATGGAGATGCCTTACAGTGAAAATGAAGCATGCACACACAACAATCAAAGTATACAACCCCACCTGCATCATGGGGATGCCTTACAGTGAAAAGGAAGTATATACAAACACACACAAAGGGGTGAAAGTTCAAAGCTATGTCACACTTTTATAAAGTAAACAACCAACACTGATCTAACTTTTAAACTTGAATCACTACAAAGTGATGTATATGTCTTGAATTTTAAAATGATGTAAACTAATAAAATGTATATTTTTTAGTGTATTATATGTTTGTATTTTTTTAAAAAGTTTAAAAAGTTATTTAAATGTAGTATTTTATAAAATTGACACTATTTTTAATTGCTAATAAAATGTTGAAATTTAAGGTTGAATGGGACGTCGCACTTTATATAGTAAATTTCATTTATTTTCCTTCTATATTTTTTGTGTATTCATAACTCAAAACATTAGTGCATGGATTATTTTTTTTCCAATTTGATAAATATATATTTTTAAATAAATCTTGGAAGTTGTGTAATGAAAACACAACTATTTCGATGGGACGTCAACTTTTGTCTTCATTATTTATCCAAAATAGGAAAAAATTATATCATCTTGACAAGGAATCTCTCCTCTAGTGCATCATTTTTTTTTCAATTTTTTTGATAAACTATACTATTTTCTCTTGAGAGGAAAATCAACACCATAATTTGGTGTTTATGACCTACTTTTAGTAGAAATAAAAAATAAAATATGAACATTAATTGAAATGTTTAAAAAATTATATTTTTACAAAGCATGATTATTGATCTACAAAAGGGTATTTTTAGATTCTTAAAAATGATTATTTGCATGAGTAGGAGTTGTTAGAACATCAACTTTTTCAAATAATTTCAGTTTTTTGGTAAATAAACCATAGAGTGATGCTACATATGTTTTAGTGGATAGTTCCAATTGGAAAAGTTGTGGCCTAGATCTAATTTAACTAGAATGAATCCAGATAGAATATAAGTTTCACCAAAATTGACTTTTAGTTGGTGTAATGGTCTAAATTTGATTATGAAAATAAGATGAAAGCAATACAAAACAATGCAATATACCTTCCAAGCACACAAACAAACCACACTGATCGAGTGTACCGAGATAGCACCCAAATCTCGAGTCGATTGCTCTTTGCTCCTGGCTAATGTGGATTTCTCTATTATCAAGCATAAGTTTGTGATCTCCCAATGAATAATAATAGTGACAGCATAAGCTTACTTAGATGAGAGATGCTAAGAAATGGAGAATACGGTTCCTTTTATAGACCTGTGAGAATGCAGATCAACGGTGCAAGAAGACCAAAAATATCAATGGTTGACGATGGTTGAGAGAATGTGCATGAATGAGAGAGGGACAAGTTTCGTTGCCCGAGTTCATGAGTCATTGGAGTTAATGTACTTGATTGATGAGTTGACTGATAGATTGATTCATTAACTCGATTGATTGATCTCTTAACAGAATTGATTGATTTGTTAACTGATTTGATTGATCTATTGACTAAAATTGATTGATGAGTCAACTCAATTGATTGATCTATTAATTGATTTGACTAGAGGAAATTATGGTGGGTGAGGATAAAATAGAAATTAAATAAATAATTTATTTAATTTCATGAGCACATGTGATAAATGAATAAAATATTAAATTTTATTCATTTGGAGGAAATAGATTATTTAAATAAATACTTTGAATTTATTTATTTAAAGTGGAGGGAAATTTGATTAAATTAAATAAATAATTTTGATTTTATTTATTTAAAGTGGAGGAAAGATGATTTAATTAAATAATTTATATTATTTAATTAATATAGAGGAATATGACGATTTTTGGTGAATTAATCGAATTAGTGTGGAATGATTAGAGCTAGATAATTTAATGAGAATTGATGCGAATGTGGTGTGATGACGTGAATAATGTGTTGGTAAATTTTAGGTGTCTACATTTTGCTACTCTTTGATACAGTGTCCCATTAGGTGGCATTGTGTCAAAAAAGATTCCTTGGTTAGTGGCAGGAATAAAGAAAATGATGGAAGAAAAGAAAGGATACTGGGTGCCCCCTCAAGAATTTTTTTGGAATAAATAAAAATAATTTCAGAAAAAAAACATGACAAGTAAGAAGTAGGCTAGGATAGTAGAAAAGATGAACAAACAAAAGAAAAATGGAGAAAGTAGTAAAAGCAAGGAAATAAGGGAGGGTGCGGTATGTGCTACAGGGAAAAATAGGGGTGGGGGCCTATAAATAGTGGCAGGGGGGCCCATTCCAAGTCATTTGTACACCTAAGTTTTGAAAAAACCTATTAGAGAGAAGAAGAGGAAATAGAGATGGTGAACTGTGTAGTGATCCCATGTCACAAGCACTAAGGTGAGCAAGTGAGGCAGTTCTAGCAACCAGACGGCACAGGTTTACTGGTAAGTGACCTAACCTAGGTTTTTGGAGTAGCTAGGGGTCATTAATGGGTAATTAATGCTAGATGAAAGTTAAAAAAGATACAGACGCACTTTTGTAAAAGCGTGCCTGCATGGGAAATCAGCGCGCCCATGCACGAAAGCAGCACACCTATGACAAAGGTGCACATATGTTAGGAAAGCGTGCCCATGTAAGTGAACAACATGCCAGAGCACAAAATATGTGTGCCTACACAAAGTTAGGGGTTTTAGAGAAATGTGCACCTTTGCATAATAAAGGCACCCTGGTGTTGGAAATCGACGCACTTTTGTATAAAAGCATGCCTACACAAGGAAAAGACATGCCTATGCCAGAAAAGGGCGTGCATGTGCCTGAAAATGCACACATGACTAGAAAAGGCACACCTTTGTCATAAGACAAAAGGCAACCAAATTAGACCTAGGGAAAACTAGATGAAGAAGGGAAAACTAGAGGACTTAGGAAAAAATAGATGACATAGGCAAACTTGGATGACTTTTCTAAACTATGGCTAACTTACTAAATTGTGATGATGAACATGAGCGACCTGCGCTGATTCGATCGTGTGTGAGACAACCGAGGACGATGCGCCTATACCTAGACTTTATAAACATAGACATGGAGTTCCTAGACAGAGTTGGGATGCTACATATAGCTCGATTTATGGAGATTCGAGCACATAAAGTGATGATGACTGCACTCATAGAGCAGTGGCATAGTGAGAGGAGTGCTTTCCTCCTCCCGACTGGGGAGATGATCATGACACTAGAGGATATGTGGCAGATACTTTGGATTCCTATCCATGGGTCACTAGTGAGATGTGACTTACAGACTAGGACTTAGGCACTTGAGCGAGTATTTACAAATGATGACCTATCGATCAAGGGGACACAACTAGACTTAACAGAGGTTATTGATGATGCCCCATTGCCACTATTCATAACGGGGTTGATTAGCTACATACTTTTACTAGGGAGGAGATCATGGCATTTCATGATTAGCTGGGGGATGTGTTAGAGCCCATGATGGATGGAGAAGTATTTGCATGGGGTTTATGTGTATTGGGCCACCTATACATAGATTTGCATAGTTGTGTGTACAACAGGAGCCAGTACATTGGGTGCGAAGTGGCGTTACTACACATTTAGGGTTGAGAGCACATACAGGTGTTGTGCCTAGTGTGTGACAGTGTGAGGACAACAAAGCAACTATTTTATTGGATGTATGTAGGGGTCATCCACTAAAGGCAGACATGAGACTTGACCTATTAGATGAGCATGATTGATAATTTGGATACAGTGATCTAGAGGTCTTGGAGGGCATGTGAGGCATGGGAGGAGGATGTCAGGGAGCTATCATATGCTAGACAAACTCAATATATTATGGGTTAGATAGATTTGATTGTAGAGAGATATATGCCAGATAGAGTGCGGTGGTAGTTTGGGGAGAAACATATAACTCTTGTACACGAGGCTATCTTTCCATGGGTTGTGAGGAAAATAGGTGCATGGGGGGCCACTGGATAGGCAGGTAGTTTTGATAGAGTTTATGACTCTACAACCGATGCCATGGGCACCACCACCAACAATGATAGAGGATGCAGGGACTATCCTAGACTATGATGCATGGTGGGCAACTCTGTTGGATCTAGGGCATACAACTGAGAGGGGGGGTGAATCAGTTGTATAGAACTTGTTCTCTTTCAAACACTTAATTCTCTGTTGTTAGTTAGCAGCATATCAAATAATCATTCATGGAAGCACAATACATAAACACAAGAGCAGATAAGCATCAACACATTGAACACCAAGATTTTGACGTGGAAAACCCGGTTAAGGGAAAAACCACGGGGTGATTAACCCAAGAATTATTCTCTGTTAGAAGAATAAGGAAAAATGAATGGCACATGCCAATAAGGGCTCACTGCCCGAGCACACTGCTCACAAAGAGGCCCACTGCCTACAAGGAGACACACTGTCTACAAAGTGATAAAAATCACAGTCTTGAACTGGAGAACGACATCTCTACTATGTCCGGATCAGTTCCAATTAAGCCCAACAATCTCTGCTCTGCCTTTCGCACCTTTCTTCGCTATATCCTACTCATCCACATGCCACACCCTGAAATGAATTCACAAATCATTATTTATACAAGACATCGACTTAGGAACAAGCATCTAAGTCGGCAAACAACCATAGGAGTATCCGCAAGATGAATAACACATCCGGTCGGCTATTACAAGAACATTCGCAGGATGAACAACTCATCCGGTCGGCTAAACAGAGCAATAACTTCATCCGGAAGAATAACTTCAATTCCGGGCTCTATCATCAATGCGGACCAACAACACAACCTAAACATGATTCAAGAACCTTCACAAGTCTGTCTGAGTGTCCGGATACATCCGCACTTCCTCTGCTTACTGGGATCTCTTGTCTTCCTCATCCGGAACTTCAAGAACACAGTCTGTCGCCACTGTCATAATGCAAGAGGTACTTCCGGACCTCCAAATCACACACAAATCAGGATGACACATCACAAGGACATCTCAAACACTCCTTCCAATCCGCAGATTATGATAATACAATTCCGGACCTCACCGGACCTTTTTGTGATCCTCTGTCACCTCCGGATACTTGCCGGACCCGGTTCTATACCGGCAGCCATAACTCCTTCAGATCTTCATGCGGACCTCTGAAATCTTAACTGTAGCATCTCAAGATTCATATCTACTAACCCTTTAATCCGCATCCTCCGGTTCTCATCCTATACAGTATATTTACCTTCTTCTCATCACTGTTCTTCACTGTTCCTGACTGAGGCTAATTTTCTCAATATCCTCAGCACAAAGCTCATCAAATCCTTCTTGTCAGTGCAGTATGAGTATGTTGACATCAATGACAACACTGGCTCACCTCATACTTGCCAACAATCTCCCCCTTTGTCATTGATGGCAACATATGATGTGAAAAACCATCAAGACAAGAACTTCTCTTTTCTGTCACAGCTCCCCCTATCAACAACAACTCTTCACATGTCTTCCTTTGCTGCTCCCCCTTTGATCATCAACCACTTGTTTTTCACATGTCTTCTCTCCCCCTTTGACATCAATGGCAAAGGGCTCATACTTGCAACTCTCATGCATCAGAATAATACCAGCTGCTCCCCCTTAGTTGCAGCTCCCCATTAGTCCGGATCACAAGATATGACTGTGATTGCCACCGGACTGATGCACATCAGTGCATCTTAGTTCATCACCGGAGGGGCCATGACCCCTAACTTCTCCCGGAGATATTCAAAAGAGTCCTTGGGAAGAGGTTTTGTAAAGATATCTGCAATCTGATCCTTGGAGGGAACATACTCCAATCTGACTTCTTCCTTGTTTACTTGTTCTCTCAAAAAGTGAAATTTGATAGATATGTGCTTAGTCTTAGAGTGCAATACCGGATTCTTGGAAATATTAATTGCACTTGAATTATCACAGAAAATTGTAATAGGCTCCTCATATTCAACTTTGATGTCTCTTAGCATCTGCTTCATCCACAAGATTTGAGTGCAACTACCTGCTGCTGCAATGTATTCTGCTTCAGTTGTAGACAGAGATATTGCATCTTGTTTCTTGCTTAGCCAAGAAACCAATCTCTTCCCCAAAAAGAATGCTCCACCACTAGTGCTCTTCCGGTCATCCACATCTCCTGCCCAATCTGCATCTGTGTAAGCATGAAGAGAGAAATCCAGATCTCTAGGATACCATAGACCATACTCAACTGTCCCTTTCAGGTATCTAAAAATTCTTTTGATTGCCATAACATGAGATTCTCTAGGATCAGCCTGGAATCTTGCCACAAGACCAACAGCTTGCATTATATCTGGTCTAGTTTGAGTGAGATACAACAATCCACCAATCATTGATCTATACTTTGTCTGATCTGCCTTTGGAGAATCATCATCTTTGCTTAACTTACATCCGGTTGCCATAGGAGTGTTCATAGGCTTTGAGTCTTCCATACCAAATTTTTTTAACAATTCTTTCACATATTTGGTCTGAGAGATGAAGATCCCTTCTTTTGTTTGAGTAATTTGCAGACCCAAGAAGAAATTCATTTCACCAAGCATAGACATTTCAAACTCACTTTTCATCTGATTTGCAAAAGTTTTACACATACTATCTCTTCCTCCAAAAATGATATCATCCACAAACACTTCAACAATCAGAATGTTTTCATGATCAATTTTGAAATATAAGTTGCTGTCAGCAGTACCTTTGTTGAATCCAATCTGCACAAGATGCTTATCCAACCTTTCATACCATGCTCTTGGGGCTTGCTTCAATCCATACAAATCTTTCTTCAACTTGCAGACCATATCATTATTATCAGACAATTGAAATCCATCCGGTTGTTCAATGTAGACTTCTTCTTCCAGATCACCATTTAGGAAGGCAGACTTGACATCCATCTGATATACCTTGAAATCTTTGAAGGCAGCAAATGCAAGAAGTAATCTGACTGCTTCAATTTTTGCTACCGGAGCAAAAGTCTCTTCAAAGTCAATTCCTTCTATTTGAGAGTAGCCTTTGCAGACCAATCTAGCTTTGTTTCTGATTACTTCACCAGCTTCATTTAGTTTGTTCCGGAAGACCCACTTGGTTCCAATTACATTCCTGTCTCTAGGTCTGGGAACAAGATCCCAAGTATGATTTTTCTCAATTTGCATCAGTTCATCTTCCATTGCTTTGGTCCAATTTTCATCATTGCAGGCTTCATTTATTGTTTTAGGTTCAATCTTTGAAATCAGACAACATTCATTCTGATCTTGAGCAATATTCCTTCTAGTTTGTACACCTTTGCTTCTGTCACCTATGATCTGATCTTCAGAGTGATTCAGTTTTACATACCTTGGAATTTTGGGAGTATCCAGTACTGCTGTTTCTTGATCAGGCTCATTCAAACCTAACTCTTCTTCCTGATTTACCGGATCAGGCTGACTCTGTTTCACCGGAGAGGATTGAGTTCCTTGAACACTATCTTGGTCATCTTCATCAAATTCATAAAATCTTGAAGGCTTCTCAATTCCTTCATCAACCTTTACATTGGTACTTTCTATCATCTTCCTCAATCTCTTATTGTAACACCGGTATGCTTTGCTTTGAGTGGAGTAGCCCAAGAAAATTCCTTCATCACTTCTAGCATCAAACTTTCCTAGATCTTCATCTCTTTTAATATAACACTTGCTACCAAATACCCTGAAATATTTCACAGTAGGAGTGATGCCAAACCAAAGTTCATAGGGGGTCTTACCGGTGTTGTTTCTGATTTGAACTCGATTGAGAGTGTAGACTGCAGTGCTGATAGCTTCTTTCCAAAACATTTGAGGAACATTTGCTTCCAACATCATTGTCCTAGCAGCTTCCTGGATGGTCCGGTTCTTTCTCTCAACTACTCCATTCTGCTGTGGAGTCTTAGGAGCAGACAACTGTCTCCTTATACCCTGTTTCTCACAAAAGTCAATGAATTCACCAGATGTAAATTCACCACCTCTATCAGACCTTAGACACTTTAGTTTCAATCCGGTTTGATTCTCCACCATAGCTTTGAAGATTTTGAACTTCTCAAAAGCTTCTGATTTTTCTTTTAGAAAGGTAACCCACATCATCCGGGAATGATCATCAATTAACAACATGAAATATCTATCACCTTGCAGACTCTTGATTCTTGTCGGACCACATAGATCAGTATGTACTAATTCCAACAATCCGGTAGAAGACTGATCTTTGCTTTTAAAAGAGACTCTGCTTTGTTTGCCTAACTGACATTCTTTACACACACTGTTTGTAGGTTTTATCAACTTTGGAAGATCTCTCACAGCCTGAGTATTGCTTATTTTGATGATGTTATCAAAATTTACATGACACATTCTTCTATGCCATAACCAACTCTGATCAATTTGAACAAACAAACAACTTTTATTTGAACCAACCAGATGAAAGATGTTACCTCTTGTCTGAGTACCGGATGCAATTTCAGTTCCGGAGCTTGTAAAGATTCTGCATTTTCCATTCTTGAACCGGAGATCATAGCCTTTGTCCACTAACTGACCAACACTGAGAAGATTGTGCTTCAATCCTTCAACATATAGTACATTACCTGTTTTGCTCTTACCATCAAAGGAAATAGTTCCCCTACCTCTGATTCTGCCAGCAGAATTGTCACCAAACTTTACCATTCCTCCTTCATATCTTTCCAAGTCTAAGAACTTATTCTTGTCACCAGTCATATGGTGAGAGCATCCACTGTCAATAACCCAATCATCCTTTTCTTCCACTTGAGCAGCCAAGGCTTTTTCAACAACTTTGTGATTGACAGATTCAGAGAGCAAGGAATCTTCTTCCTTGATGGCTATAAACACCCACTCATTTCCGGATTTGCTTCCTGGATCTGATTCATCATCTGTTACTCCTTCATTGTCATCTTCTTCATGAACATAATAGCAATTCTTTTGAAACCTTTGTCTGTGAGTATTAGATCTTGCAGATCTCTCCGGACATCTTGAGGCAAAATGACCAATCTTATTGCAGTTAAAACACTTAAAGGGTAGTTTTCCTTCATACTTACCGGATCCTCTTGGCAGTCTCTTTGCAATGAGGGCTTCAAGTTGAGCTGTTTCTGCTTCTTCTTCTTCCATGTCTCTTCTTGCTTGATCATACCATGACATTTTCCTTGATGAGTTTTCACCCGGATCAAATCTCTGTTTGCCTTTCACATAGGCACTGGCTTTGAAAGCAGATTCAGTCTTGGGAGGATCATCTCCAAACTCGGTCATTTCAAATGCAGCTAGTTTGCCAGCCAGTTGTTCTCTTGTGACTGTTGTGTGGGCTCTGAATTCATCAATGACAGCAACTTTGATTTTGTAGGCAGCAGGAAGGGATCTTAGGATTTTGCAGACAATCTCATTTTCATCTAGAGTTCCACCAGCATTTCTGATTCCACATACCAACTCATTTACTCTTGGCATAAAGGTAGTAATGTTTTCATCATCTCTCATTTTCAATCTTTCAAATTTCCCTTTCAGACTTTGCAACCTTGCACTTTTGACAAACTCATCTCCTTCATACAGAAGTTCCAGTTTAGTTAGGATCTCATATGCAGTTGGTAGGTCAATGACATTCGAGAGATCTGAGTCATTCAATGCGCTTAGAAGAGCTTCCTTGGTCCGCAGATTGTTTTCAGCTTCTGTGGTTTCATCTGGAGTTGTCGGACCACCTTGTGGGGGTATATATGGTTTTGAAATCATAGCCAAGTATGCTTTTCCCATACATTCCAAATGACACTTCATGCGACCTTTCCAGAGAGTGAAGTTGGTTCCATCGAACTTCGGACTATCCTTCTTGTATGACGACATCCTGGATCACCTCAAGCGGTTAAGCTCCTATCAGAGGAACCTGGCTCTGATACCAATTGTTGGATCTAGGGCATACAACTGAGAGGGGGGGTGAATCAGTTGTATAGAACTTGTTCTCTTTCAAACACTTAATTCTCTGTTGTTAGTTAGCAGCATATCAAATAATCATTCATGGAAGCACAATACATAAACACAAGAGCAGATAAGCATCAACACATTGAACACCAAGATTTTGACGTGGAAAACCCGGTTAAGGGAAAAACCACGGGGTGATTAACCCAAGAATTATTCTCTGTTAGAAGAATAAGGAAAAATGAATGGCACATGCCAATAAGGGCTCACTGCCCGAGCACACTGCTCACAAAGAGGCCCACTGCCTACAAGGAGACACACTGTCTACAAAGTGATAAAAATCACAGTCTTGAACTGGAGAACGACATCTCTACTATGTCCGGATCAGTTCCAATTAAGCCCAACAATCTCTGCTCTGCCTTTCGCACCTTTCTTCGCTATATCCTGCTCATCCACATGCCACACCCTGAAATGAATTCACAAATCATTATTTATACAAGACATCGACTTAGGAACAAGCATCTAAGTCGGCAAACAACCATAGGAGTATCCGCAAGATGAATAACACATCCGGTCGGCTATTACAAGAACATTCGCAGGATGAACAACTCATCCGGTCGGCTAAACAGAGCAATAACTTCATCCGGAAGAATAACTTCAATTCCGGGCTCTATCATCAATGCGGACCAACAACACAACCTAAACATGATTCAAGAACCTTCACAAGTCTGTCTGAGTGTCCGGATACATCCGCACTTCCTCTGCTTACTGGGATCTCTTGTCTTCCTCATCCGGAACTTCAAGAACACAGTCTGTCGCCACTGTCATAATGCAAGAGGTACTTCCGGACCTCCAAATCACACACAAATCAGGATGACACATCACAAGGACATCTCAAACACTCCTTCCAATCTGCAGATTATGATAATACAATTCCGGACCTCACCGGACCTTTTTGTGATCCTCTGTCACCTCCGGATACTTGCCGGACCCGGTTCTATACCGGCAGCCATAACTCCTTCAGATCTTCATGCGGACCTCTGAAATCTTAACTGTAGCATCTCAAGATTCATATCTACTAACCCTTTAATCCGCATCCTCCGGTTCTCATCCTATACAGTATATTTACCTTCTTCTCATCACTGTTCTTCACTGTTCCTGACTGAGGCTAATTTTCTCAATATCCTCAGCACAAAGCTCATCAAATCCTTCTTGTCAGTGCAGTATGAGTATGTTGACATCAATGACAACACTGGCTCACCTCATACTTGCCAACAAACTCATCGACCCATCAGGTTGACACCATCTGGGAAACAGGCATGGCAGGTTGTAGACCCTCCCATTGGATAGCGAAAGGTTAGACAAAGGGTGGTGAGAGATCAATGTGCCATCCTACTAGACACAAGCAGAGGAGGAGATGGAGGACATGGGCCATAGGTGGTAGCAGTTGTCTCAGGAGATGGGGTAGATGGAGGGGGAAATGGAGGAGGAGATGTAGGATAGGGGCCGCAAGTTAAGGCCACTATCTTGGGAGATGGAGATGACCTTGACACTATACAACCCTCCCAGGATAGCTTATAGCTAGAGGTGGATAGGTTGTAGGGTGTGGTGGCTGGTGTGATACCAGAGAGAGATAACACCCTCTTACAGATACAGACTCTGCAGGGATAGGTACATGCCTTGCAGGTATAGTTGCAGATAGAACAGGCAAAAGCTGGAGGAGAAGATGGCCAGTTACAACGAGAGATACTACTTTGAAAATACATCAGCAGCTAGACACGGTGTAGAGAGCATTAGCTAGTAGTAGTGTAGCATAGATGTGGGGAGACTTGATGTCCGTACAAGACAAATTGGCACAGGCTAGATAGAGAGTAGAGTACTGCCATGGATTATATGAGAGTGTAGTTCTTTCATCGTAGAGGGCACCTATCTTCAATAGGCAGAGCTAGTCAGGAATCTTTAGATCTGTGCATTAAGGACCTTCATTGATGGGGCCACTAGGGTTGGTACAGGTCATGGGAAACCAAACCAAGGATAGTCCCTAGGGTCACAGGGACCTCATCAACCACCTTTACTAGGGACAGGCCAACAACCAACTCCTTTAGAGAGGGCTAGTTCAACATGATAGAGACACCTTATATTATTGATGATATGGATGCACACATGTATTTTTTTGTATTTTGATGTCTGCGGGTCGATGATGTACTTTATATGTATATAGACATTTGTATCATGGACTCTTTTTGTATGATATATATGTGGTAGTGATATATCTTTGATGTTTATGATGTCTTTTATATTTATGATGATTATGATAATGTTATGGATGCATGCATATGTAAAGTGGATTTAGAATAGATGCTTATTTATGGGTATTTAATTTATTATGATGTGACCAAAAAATGTAAAATGAATGATGAAATAAGTAAGTTAGATGAATGACAAGTAATGATGACAATTGATGACACAAATTATTAACATAGAAATGATAATCACATGGTAATCAAAGAATATGATGATACAACTGATTATCATATAAATGATAATCAAATGATAAGAAAGAACATGATGATAGAAATGATTAACATATAAATGATAAACAAATAATAAGAAAAAGAATATGATCATACAAATGATTAACACATAAATGATAATCAAATGATAAGAAAGAACATGATGATAGAAATGATTAACACATCAATGATAATCAAATGATAAAAAAGATTATGATGAAACACATGATTAACAAAGGAATGATAATCAAATGATAAGAAATGAATATGATGACATAAATGATTTAACCAAGAAATGAGAATCAAATGAGAACAAAAGAATGTGATGAAACAAATGATTAACAAAGAAATGATAATCAAATGAGATTGAAAGAATATGATGACACAAATGATTAAAATATGAAGATGACATGATGTGGAAAATAACCTTTTATAATAGATGAATGATCAATGGATTTGTTGGGAGAAGTTATGCTGACATGTAAAATAGAGAAATCCTTTATTTTGATATAGCATATGAATGTTATGCACCAAGGTATAAGAACTAGGGTGGCCATGTATCCAATGCATAAGACTGTTGACTCTGTAAACAAACGGTTTGATTTTATTACTACTAGGTATAATACAACCTTGTCGGATAAGTGAATGGAAATAGTCTTAGCGTAGAATAGTCTTAATACAAAGAAGGTCTTTGCATATCCTTAGATGCAAAAGGTATTGATATGCAATATGCTACTCCCAACACATATAAGATACATATTAGGCCTAATAGGATAATAAATTCATCCCATAAAACATAGCATACAAAAAGCAATGACTATGCCCCAATCTTTACTGCATCGCGACATACCAACATATAGAAAGATCAAGGTAGTTTTGATTAAGTATTTAGAAAGGAACAAAAGATAAATCAAAAATAAAAATGACCAACTAATAAAATAGATAGACAACCATCATGTTCTCTCGCCAAAAGATGGCATTCCAAATAGATTTGGGGCCTTATCGTAGGAAAGATGTATCCGCTAAAGGATTTCGATCCAGGATGTATGGATAAACTAGATTTAACTAGCAGTATAAGGTAACATATTGTTTTAGGAGTAGACTTTTTGTTTTAGATTTGATAAGTACTTTGAGCTTTCAAAAAGATGCGTAGTTTACCTTCTGCTTGAGTTAGTCATGTATAGGTGGTAGATGAGTAGGATGGATTATGGTAAATGGATGAAGTGACAAAGATGAATTTATTATGGATTGAGATGGATGATGGGATGTATTGTATGTGCCTAAGTACTCGATACTTCCTTCATATTCTAGACTATCTACATACCATGTATCCATGGGATCAAGGCACATTACGATGATGATGATGATGATATGCAGTTTTGGGTTGCAAGTGAGATGAATGTGTTGATTGATGTGGGATGACGAAAGTACTTAATAGATAAGTGATGTGAGTGTTGATGGATGATTGATGAGAGTGTTTGATGGATGAGTGATATATTTCAGAAAAATGAGTGAAAGTGTGGTAAATTCCCTTGAGTTAAAATGAGGATCTATTCCTAGCCCTAGGTTAAGTGACTAGCCAAGGATGAATGAGAGTAGGTGAACTAATATTGGATGAATGAAACTAGATGGACTGACATTAGATGAGTGAAACTGGATGGATTGACATTGGATGAGACAAGAAGATAACACTTGACACTAAAAAAATTCCAAACCATGATAGATGGACAAATGGGAATTTGAGGGTTAAAATTTTTTATTATGGTTGGATGGGGTTTTATTATGGAACGAGATGAATGGATGGGAAGCCTGAATAGATGGTAGATGCTAACTCTTACACATAGTGGCTGTTTGATAGGTTTTCACTATGGTACTTATCCCAGGTGGCTGTTTACCAGGTTTTCACCAGAGGATGAACATTTTTGTGTTTCTAATTTTTTTTTTTAAATTTTCTGCTAGGATATTCCCAAGGATCAGGCATAGAATTTCTTGAGATGAACACAGTTGAGGGGGTCATCCACATGAATTCCTTTAGGTGTTTCTAGGATATATGCCCATGATCCATATGCTACTATGATGACAAAAGGTCCCAGCTAGTTAGGGTCAAATTTACCTTTCTTATCTCTATCTTGCTGGTTTTGTTGATTTTCTTTCAGGATTAAATCACCCACTTGGAACCACCTTTCTTTGATTTTATTATTGTAACTATGACAGAGGCAGTTTTGGTAGACCTAAAGATGATTTAATGTTGCAAGGCAACTTTCATCTAATAGCTACAATTCATGTATCCTAGATACTTTGTACTCCTCTCCGTCAATCAAATGTTGCATGGAGACATGGAGACATGGGATCTTGACCTCTATAGGCAAAATGGCTTCAGTTCCATAGACTAAAGCGTAGGGTGTGGCACCAGTTGGGGTTGGAATGCTTGTTTGATAGGCCGATAGGGCGGAGTTAAGCTGTAGATGCCAATCACGACTGACTTCATTGACTGTCTTTTTGAGGATTTTAAGGATTGTTTTGTTCAAAGCCTCATCTTGTTCATTGTTTTGTGGATAGTACGACATTGAAAACTAATGTTGGATATGGTATTGGGTGCACAAGGCACGTACATCTTGGTTTTTGAATGGTTTACCATTATTGGTTACTATAGCCATAGGGATACCATACTGGTAAATGATATAGTGTAAGATAAATTTAGAAATTTTTTTTCCAATAATGTATGTCATGGGAATAGCTTTCACCCACTTCATAAAATAATTTGTGGTGATAATAATAAACTTGTGTTCATTGGAAGATGATGGATGAATTTTGCCTACAAGGTCAAGTCCCCATTGTAAAAATGGCCAAGGAGTGGTCACTGGTTGTAGCCAATGGGAAGGTGAATGAATTAGATCTCCATGCTTTTGGCACTGAAGACATTTTTTGGCAAACTAATGAGCATCTTGTTCCATTGTGGGCCAAAAATATCCAGTTCAGAGCAAATTCTTTGCTAGGTTAGGACTAGTGGAATGTGCTCCACAGATACCTTCATGTACATCTCTTAAAGCAATGTTGGCCTCTTCTAAGTTTCAACATCTGTGGAGGGTACCATCGAGACTCTGTCAGTATAATGAATCTCCAAGGATGGTGAAATGGGAGGCCCAACGAATGAAAGTTTTCCTTTGTGTGGATGTGAGGTTGGTTGGGAGGGTGTTGCTATGAAGGTAGGTGTATATGTCATGGTACCATGTCTAGTTGGGACCAACAAGTTCACAGATCATCTCGGTGGATGGCACTGACGGTATCAATAGTTGCTTGACCAAGAACTCATAGTTTTGTATGTTTGCTGGCATGTCTAAGAGAGATCCAATAGTTTCCATTCCATCAATGGCCTTATTGTTTACTCTAGGGATCTGATCAAAGGATAAACTACAAAAGTGTTGTTTGTAGTTGTCCACCATCATTTTGTAGGGCATCAACTTGTCATCCTTAGACTAATATTAGTCAGTGACCTGGCGGATGACTAGTTAAGAGTCTCCATAAACCTAAAGTTGTTTAATGTTCCATTGGATTACCATTTGGAGACCTGTGATTAATCCTTCATATTCATCTATATTGTTTGTACAGGGGAAAGCAAGCCAATATGATTTGGGGATGCAATCACCTTGTGGGGTGATGAAGAGTATTCTTGCTACGGACCCATGTTTAGTGTAAGACCCATCAAAATATAGTTTCCATTCAATTGATGTAGAGAGGTTGAAGATCCCTTCATATAAAAAATTGGACAATATGGGGTTTGTATCTATTATTGGAGCCTCTTCCAATTGATCTGCAATTACTTGTCCTTTTATAGCCTTTTGATCAATGTACTTGATATCGAACTCACTTAAGATCATTACGCATTTTGCTAGAGACCCTGTAAGAGCTGCTTTGGATAGAAGGTACTTCAAAGGATCTATCTTAGATATGAACTTTGTCTATTGGTTCAACAAATAGTGTCACAACTTTTGGGAAGTGAACACTACTACTAAACACACTCTCTCTATGGAGGTGTAATTAAGCTCTTATCTAAACAAGGTATGACTGATATAGGAAATTGCTTGTTCTTTTCCCGAGTCATCATTCTGTGCTAATAGTGTCCCCAAGGCTACTGATGTAGTGGATATATATAACAATAAAAGTTTTCGGGAGACTGGTGGCATCAATACAGGTGGTGTAGCAAGTTATGTCTTAAGTTGTTCAAAGGATTCCTGGCACTTACTATCCCATCTGAATGTGACATCTTTGTGGAGTAAGTGTGAGAAAGTTTGACATTTATCCACTAGCTATGAGATGAACCACCGAATGGATTGCAACTTACCTGGAAGACTTATCAACTACTTGAGATTGGCAGGGGGAGACATGTGAACTATAGATTTGACTTTTGCAGGGTCAACTTTGATGCCCCTATGAGATACAATGTAACCCAATAGCTTCTAGATGTAACTCTGAAGATACACTTCTTAAGATTTAGCCTGAGTTGGTACTACTCAAGTCTATCAAAGATCTTCTCCAACACTTTTAAGTGTACTTCTCTAGTAGATTTACCTAAGAGGTCATCAACATAATCTTCCATAATGGTATGAAATATATCTTGGAAGATAACAGTCATCGCTCGTTGGTATGTGGCACCAACATTCTTGAGGCAACATTATGTTCACCAAGGACATGTAAAAGATGTCTTGTGTTGGTCCTTAGGTGCTATCATACTTTGATTGTAGCCAAAAAATCTATCCATGAGGGAAAACATTTCATGACCCACCATCAAATCCATAATGATGTCTATGTTGGGTAGTGGAAAGTCATCTTTTGGACACGCTTTGTTTAAATCTCAGAAGTCAGAACAAATAAAGATGTCCCCATTTGGTTTGCCAATAGGTACAAGGTTAGAGACCCACTTTGTATAATTGATGGGGCATATGAGCTTGCCATCAAGGAGCTTCTTGAATTTAGCTTTTACCTTGATAGTGTTATCTATGGATGCATCTTGCAGAGTTTTTGCTTGATGAGTTTAGCACCTAGAGATATTGATAGGTGATACACTACAAGTTTAGGATCCAATCCTGGCATGTTAGGATAAGTCCAAGAAAAATTAACCCCTCTTTTAAGGAAAAACTTGGTGAAGTCCTTTCATTCTTGTTCTAACAATGAAGCTACTAACAAGGTGACCTTTGGATTTTACAGTTTGCTAAGGTTCATTTCATGTGACTTTTCAACAAATAATGAAGACTTTTCCTCATATTTTGATAGTGGGGAAAGGTCAAATCTTCCATCCTCAGGTGCCTCAGAGAGGTTTTCATCATTGGATGCATCCTTTCTTATTATTATTTAATGATCAAAAGGTGCCACAACGTGGTTTTCACCTGGGGATCTATTTATTTTATTTGCACTTTTGTGACTGAAAGATTTGACATTCTCCCTGAAATATGAAATAGGAGACAAGTCCATTACAAATCCTACCTTATGGTCACCCTGGGGTATACCATCTCTAAGTCCTAGAAATTCTTCTAAGGCTTCATCATTTTGAAATGTACCTAGGATAGGAGGCTCTTGTTGGTCTCAATTGACTAGTTCTGGATGTACAAGGGAAATGTTTTGCGTTTTTATTTTTGAGGTGAAGGAGATGGATGCGATCATAAAGATAGAAGATTGATGAAATAAATCAGTAAGGTGAAGGTAAGAATCATCAATGGTATCCTCCATAGAAGTCTCAACTGTGGGAAAAGCCTTCGCTACTTCATCAAGGAAAAACTAAATATCTGAGGAGTGTGGTACATCCTTACCATATCCCAACCCATGTTTTGTTATTCTTTTTGGTGACAAATATGGGTTCTATTGTGCCTTTCTCTTGGATGCCAAGTCCACCTTGTCCTTTATATCCCATATTTTTGACAATGCAGAGACCTCAAGTTTGTATTTTTCTACTGGTAGTTTTACTAGATCCTTTTCATCTTGGACAAGTGATGCAGGAGCATCCAGGGTGTAAGAACAATCTTGCATCAACCAAAAAAAAAAATGTGTTATTTCTTTTCAATAAGGGCTAAATTTGGCAGGGTTACTATTTTTAGTAAGTTTGCATTTGTCCATAGTTGTATACAAAATCTTACACGGACCTCCAGAATGGTGAATTGAAGCTAATGGTGAAGAAATTGCTTCAATATCATTTGTCATTTGTGAGATATTAAAATTTCAAATTCCAAAAATCCTATTGAAATATTCAAAGTCAAATTTGAGGCACTTAGAGGCTCCAGATGGGCTCGACATTTGGTGGGAAACCCAGGCAGTCTACATATCAATATTGCTTATACACCATCGTCTTTTCGAGAGCTTTCCAAAAAGGTATTATTATTGAAAATGCAATGGTCAGATCGAAAGTTATGGCCCCACAAAGTTGACCTATTTTTTGGAGGGAGATGCAAATTTTGAAATTAAGCTGGTGGTTCCCAAAAAGGGCTATATATGACCGTTTTTGGGAACCCTTAGGGTAGTAGAGTTAAGGGGGAAGGTGTAGAGTCAAGAAAGGCGGGAAATTAGAAACCCTAGTTGATTTGGGGATTACAAAAGGCTGAAGATTCTAGAGTCTTGAAAGAGGGAGCTGTAATTTGTTGCAGCCTGTAGGGGATTCATCCTCTAATTGTATTTGAGCTTCTATAATGTAATGTTTTGCCCATATTAATAAAATATCATTCTATTTTCTATGTGCAATTTTTGTTATTGTGTGTTTTATGATTTACCCCCTTCATCAAAAAGCTGAGAGGAGATGTCTTCAATGCATTTGTCTTCTAGTCTTCCCCCATGAGTGAATAATTTTGGTTACATTGGTATGATGATCTTTTTACTAACCTTCGCCACATGAAGCTTTCCATAAGATTTAGGTGATAACGGTAAATTTTCTACATAGCAAGAGCTCTATAAGTCATATTTGCCTAACCCTATGTTCTTCTACTGAATCTTGACCTCAGGAATGTCTTTATTAGGAGGGGTTTTGGATAATGTGGATGGATTGACATAAGATGAAGGCTGAGTTGTAATATTATTAGGTACTTGGTTTGAATTTAAATATCTATCTTGTATAGTGCGGTAGAATTCAAAAGGATTCATATCTCCAGGAATGGTAATTTCGGTACCGTTAAAGGGGAAATTCAAACATTGGTGGTAGGTGGAGGGCATGGCTTGCATGGTGTGAATCCATGGGAAACCAAGGATGATATTATATGGGAGGTCAAGGTCCATTACTTGACATTAAATTTCCACTAAGGTAGGACCCATTTTGAATGGCAAATGAATGACCCCTTCTGATTCTCTTTCAACGTCATCATAAGCTTTGATTGTCATTGTTTGGGAAGAGTCAATAGCATCTGCATAATATCCTAACTATTTTAGCAGCTTCAAGGAATAGACATTGAGACTAGTGCCACCATCTATAAGGATTCTCTTAACTTTACACTGGTGTATGTATACTCCTATGTGTAGGGCTTCATAATGACATGCATTTTGGGATGGGAGATCTTGTTCTATAAAGACCAAGTGATGTGGAGATGATATATGCCTTGTCATGGCTTGAAATTGCATAGTGTCAATGTTGTTGGGTACAAATGACTCTTTGAGTCCTTTTTCAAGGAAGGCCCTATGCTCAGGTGAAGTGCGAAGTAAATCAAGGATTGATATGAGAGACGGTGTTTTTCCCAAATGATCTACTAGATTATACTCAGAATTTTATTGACTATTTGATGTCATCCTAGGAAAAGTAACATGACCTCTACGAGTAGTGACATCACAATCAGGAGCTTTTCCTTTTATTGTAAGGGTGGATACTAAAATTTCTCCAAAGTGGTCAATGATAGAATCATATTGACCTGACATATTATTAACACCTTTACCTTTATTAGAGTTGTTTCCTTTTCCATGAGGTGGGAATAGATCTTGATAAACACCAAGGTCATTATTTGTAGGCTTGGAATTGTCATCAATTACAACATTTCCATGGTCGATAAGGTTTTGTATGAGATGTTTCAACTTCATGCACCCAGGAGTTTTATGTCCTTTTACACAGTGATATTCATAGTATTCATTATCTTTGTACCATGCAGGTTTAAAAGTAGGTTCAAAATATTTTTTAGCTTCAGGAAATGTGATTAAACCATTTTGGACAAGCTTCTTAAGGATAGATTCAATGGGTTCTCCCAAGGGAGTGAATCTATGTTTGGGTGCAAAGTCTTTCTTAGGTTGGTGAAAAATACATTTACAAGTCAGCCATACAACACACAATATGAAACATGTAGAAGATAGGTCCTAATTGAAATAACATGTTAAACAAGAAGATGATTCAAGCCTTGCAGACCCCAACACTTGCTTAACCAGGTCTAAGACATTCTTCATAGCATCAAAAGCCAAGGAATTGCATCTACACACTCTGCTCATTTGTAAATAGGACAACTTTAAGGAAAACACATGAAGACTTGAAGTATAATGGCCACATTAACTTGGAAAAAACCTTGTGTTATACTGGAAACAAGAAAGAGCTTCATGAAACTTTTCCAAATGAGTTCACATGACTCATAAAACATCCCCAAACACTCCTTTGCCACCACACATCAAAGAATTGTGCCAGATAGCTTCAATCATCTGCTCTGAGAACATTTTGTCATCTGGAACAGACTACAACATGTTTTCAATTGAAAACCTAAGTTGCGGACCACCAAGAAACTTGAGACTGAGAAGAAGCATGTAATGCACATCCAATAATGTATCCACAAAATCATAAAGGAAAACATTCACTTTCAGAGGAATGCAAAGTATTCCAGTAGGTCTTCATCACTAATTTATTCTGCCAGAGCACATACCGATACTCTATCATACATAATTTTCACAACGGTGGGAAACATGATATGAAACTTTGGAAACAACACCTTCATTATCCTCTTAACACAATTCCAGAACCACATAGACATAGCTGCAAATGCCCTTCATAGAACAAACACTATCTTCAAGTTGCCAATAGAAAAACATCCTTCCAATGATCAAAACATCATGAAACTTGGAACATACATAATGTGACACTTTATGAAGCTATGTTCCAAACTATAGAAGCCCAACAATAATATAATGGAAATGCGAAGCAATCGTCTGAACAATCCTCAAAGAGTAGTCATCCTGAAACAGAGACTACCACCATCTTCCGGAGGCCAAAGCTTGTTTCTATCAACTCATACAACTCATGATCAGTAGGATAGATCATATAACATGCTTCAAGACACCATAACACTTCCTCAACATCAGCAACACATTTGATTCTCTTAGTGCTTCTAATTCCCATATTAATATAACTTCAAACTTGATTCTGCATTGATCATGAATGTAGCTTTTTATGCTCAACTCTACACTAATCTGAGCACAACATCCAACCATGAGCTTTCTATTCTTTAGAAACATGACATCCAACCATGATCTTTCTCTTATTTGGGAACATGACATCCAACCATGATCTTTCTCTTCTTTAGGAGCATTACATCCAACCATGAGCTTTCTCTTCTTTAGGAACTTGAAATCCAACCATGATCTTTCTATCCTTCCCTTCCAGTGTTGACATCAATGACAATCTTCATGATAGCCTTAGAAATCTTTCTCATCCTTATGACAGTGTTGACATCAATGACAACAATCTTAGGCCCCATATGTGTAACAATATCCCCCTTTGGCATTCATAGAAACACATACCTACTGATTCTCCCCCTTTGACATCAAGGACAAATGGTATCTAGTACCTACTTAGTAGCAATCACTGCCTGCTCATTCTCCCCCTTTCATCAACAATCACATCTACACATTTCTTCTTGTAAGCTCCCATATCATCAACAACCACTATTTGTTCCCCTTGAGAGGTAGCCACCATCAGTCTAGGAAAAATATATGACACGAACTCCCCCTTGATAGATGCATCACTGTGCATCTTTAGCAAGAAGGAGGCGTAGTTACCCCTAACCTTTGCTGGAGATCCTCAATGGTGTCCTTTGTAAGAGCCTTTGTAAAGATGTCTACAATTTGATCCTTTGTTGGTACATATTCCAAATTCACTTTCTTATCTACAACCTTCTCTCTCAAAAAGTGATACCTGATTGTTATATGCTTGGTTCTAGAATGCATCACTAGATTCTTGGAAATATTGATAGCACTTGTATTATCACACTAAATAGAAATAGGCTCATCATACAATACCTTTATATCCTTCCTAGTTTTCTTCATCCACAACACTTGTGTATAGCAGGAGGCTGCTGCAATATACTCTAGTTTTGTAGTAGATAGGGACACTAAATCTTGCCTCTTGCTCTGCGATGAAACCAATCTAATTCCTAGAAAGAAAGCACCACCACTTGTACTTCTTCTATCATCAACACAACCATCCTAGTTAGCATCAGTGTATGCACTCAAATCAAAGTCATTACTTTTTGGATACCCTAGACCATAGTCCAATGTTCCTTTCAAGCATCTAAATATCCTTTTCACTACATTCTCATGTGTTTTCTTAGGATTGGCTTAATATCTGCTAACCACACATACTGCATGCATAATGTCAGCTCTAGAAGCAGTCAAATACAACAATTCTCCAATCATAGACCTATAGACAGTCTGATCCACCTTTAGAGATTCATCATCTTTGCTCAAGTGACATCCAATGTCTATGGGAGTACTCACTAATTTTGAATCCTCCATACCAAACTTCTTCAACAATTCTTTGATATACTTAGCTTAAGAAATAAAGATACCATCATATAGCTAAGCAATTTGAAGGCCAAGGAAGAACGACATCTCACTAATCATAGCCATCTCAAATTTTTTTTGCATCTCCTCTATAAACTTCTTACACATGTTATCATCTCCACCAAAGATTATATCATCAACATATACTGCAACTATCAATATCATATCTCCTTCTTCCTTGCTGTAAATATTGTTATCTGTAGTACCTTTCTTGAATCCCTGCTGAAGTAAGTACTTATCCAACCTAGCATACTAGGCTCCAAGTACTTGCTTGAGCCCATACAAAGCCTTCTTGAGTCTACATACTATGTCCAGATCTTCTAAAATTTGGAAACCATCTAGTTTCTCAATGCAAACCTCTTCCTCTAGATCACCATTTAGAAATGCTGACTTGACATCCATCTGATATACCTTAAAGTTCTTATGAGTAGAAAGTACAAGAAACATCCTCATTGCCTCCATTCTAGCTACTAGAGAAAAAATATCCTCAAAGTTATTGCCTTCAACTTGAGTGTATCCCTTACATACTAGCCTTGCTTTGTTCCTTATAACTTCACCTATTTCATTCAGTTTGTTCCGGATAACCCACTTTGTTCTTAGGGTAAGTGCAAGAAGATGGGGGGCCAAAAAGGGGTCTTAAGTGGCCACTTTTTTTTTGAAATCAGGAAATACTGGCCTTGGATGAGAAATTGAGCATAGTTACACTCAAAATTTAGAGATGCAACCAAAACAATGTTCGTAGTGCTCTGAGTCTACTTTCTAAACTACTATTTTGTTTTGAAAATGGCATAGATTAAGGGGTTCAAAAGAGGGAGCCACAGAAATTGGTGTTGTTTCTATCAAAAAAACATAACATAGCATGTTTTGTGGCTCCCTCAAAAGGTCAACTTTTTTTTGGTATTTTTAAAATCGCTTCGGTGAGAAATTAGCTAATAGCATGTAGTTTATGCCTGATTTTTCTGATAATTTTTTGATGAATATTTGATTTTTTACTAATTTTTAAAGTGGACACATCCTAAAAAATAGAATTTTGGCCGTGCTACCCCTATAAATTTTGAAAACTAATTGAAAATCATTTTTTTATTTTTTTAATATTTGTAGAATGGAGTCTAGTTTCTAAATATGTAATTTTTTTGAAATTTGAATGAATAGTTATTTTACAATGAAAAAAAGACCAAACAGTGGTTTTTGCATAAAAACGGACACACAAACAAAAGAAATTAAAGATGAAAGGCTTAACATTGTTAAAATGTGAAAAAAATCACATCGTCAAATAGCTAAGAGAAAGCCTAACATTACCCATGTGTTTGATTTGTTCAACCTTGAAACACGTGCAAATCTGAGGGTTAGCACGAACGAAATTATGTGAAATTTTGAAGAATACAGAAAAACACGTCTGTGACTGTTCATAAGGCACTCCAAGCCTTTGGGTTGGAAATCCAAAGCAAATCCCAAGCCCAAGGCTTGGGATTCCCAAAGCAAGAAATAATGCGCTCGCGTTATTTATTGCCTTACATTTTTCCCGCAAGCCTGTCTTTTCCCATGTTCGACATAACGCGAGCGCGTTATAACGCGCTCGCGTTATGTCCCACTCAAATTTTTTTACACTCAAGGCTATTCATCATGAGGGTTAAGGCATAAAGGATAGAGTTGAAAGGTTTACGGATAAGGGATTAGCGTTTAAGGTATAGTATCGAGCCCGTTGAGGGTCTAGGAATAGGGATAGCGTTTAAGGTTTAGGGATGAGGGATGACAGATTACGGTTGAGGGTCGAGGGATCAAAGTTAAGGGTTGAGGGATTAGGGTTTGACATTAAGGGTTGAGGGTTGAGGTTCAAGGGTCAAGGGTTTAGGGATAGGGTTTAGGGTCGAGGGATTAGGGTTAAAGTAGAGTGTGGAGGGTGTAAGGATTAGGGATAGGGTTGGAGGGTTTAGGGATAAGGGATTAGGGTTTAAGGTATAGTATCAAGTCTGTTGAGAGTTTAGGAATAGGGATAGCATTTAGGGATTAGGGATGAGGGATTATAGTTGAGGGATGATGGATTAGGGTTGAGGGTTGAGGGATTAGGGTTTAGGGATAAGGTTTAGGGTTGAGGGTTTAGGATTAGGGTTTAGGGTTGACGGATTAGCATTTAATGTCGAGGTTAGGGTTAGAGTGTTGAGGGTAGAGGGATTAGGGATAGGGTTTAGGGTTTAAGGTTTAAGGATTGAGGGTTGAGGCTTTAGGGATGAGGGTTTAAGGCTTAAGATATAGTGTCAAGTGTTGAGGGTGTAGGGATAGGGTTTAAGTTTTAAGGGTTAAGGGTTGAGGGATATGGATTAGGGTTTAAGGTATAGTGTTGAGGGTCGAGGGATCAGAGTTAAGGGTTGAGGGATTAGGGTTTGACGTTGAGGGTTGAGGGTTGAGGTTCGAGGGTCAAGGGTTTAGGGATAGGGTTGAGGGTCGAGGAATTAGGGTTAAAGTAGAGTGTGGATGGTATAAGGATTAGGGATAGGGTTGGAGGGTTTATGGATAAGGGATTAGGGTTTAAGGTATAGTATCGATTCTGTTGAGGGTGTAGGAATAGGGATAGCATTTAGGGTTTAGGGATGAAGGATTAGAGTTGGGGGATGACAGATTAGGGTTGAGGGTTGAGGGATTAGGGTTTAGGGATAAGGTTTAGGGTTGAGGGATGAGGGATTAGGGTTTAAGGTATAGTGTTGAGGGTTTAGGGATAGGGTTTAGGGTTGAGGGATTAGGATTTGACGTTGAGGGTTGAGGGTTGAGGTTCGAGGGTCAAGGGTTTAGGGATAGGGTTGAGGGTCGAGGAATTAGGGTTAAAGTAGAGTGTGGAGGGATGACGGATGATAGATTAGGGTTGAGGGTTGAGGGATTAGGGTTTGATGTTGAGGGTTGAGGGTTTAGGGTTAGGGTTGAGAGATGAGGGATCAGAGTTAAGGGTTGAGGGATTAGGGTTTGACGTCGAGGGCTGAGGTTCGAGGGTCAAGGGTTTAGGGATAGGGTTGAGGTTGAAGGGATTAGGGTTTAGGGACAAGGTTTAGGGTTAGGGTTGAGGGATTAGGGTTTAAGGTATAGTGTTGAGGGTTTAGGGATAGGGTTTAGGGTTGAGGGATTAGAGTGAAGGGTTGAGGGATTAGAATTTGGCGTTGAGGGTTTAGGGTTTAAGGTATAGTGTTGAGGGTTTAGGGATAGGGTTTAGGGTTGAGGGATTAGGGTTTGACGTTGAGGGTTGAGGGTTGAGGTTCGAGGGTCAAGGGTTTAGGGATAGGGTTGAGGGTCAAGGAATTAGGGTTAAAGTAGAGTGTGGAGGGATGACGGATGATAGATTAGGGTTGAGGGTTGAGGGATTAGGGTTTGATGTTGAGGGTTGAGGGTTTAGGGTTAGGGTTGAGAGATGAGGGATCAGAGTTAAGGGTTGAGGGATTAGGGTTTGACGTCGAGGGCTGAGGTTTGAGGGTCAAGGGTTTAGGGATAGGGTTGAGGTTGAAGGGATTAGGGTTTAGGGACAAGGTTTAGGGTTAGGGTTGAGGGATTAGGGTTTAAGGTATAGTGTTGAGGGTTTAGGGATAGGGTTTAGGGTTGAGGGATTAGAGTGAAGGGTTGAGGGATTAGAATTTGGCGTTGAGGGTTTAGGGTTTAAGGTATAGTGTTTGGGTTTAGGGATAGGGTTTAGGGTTGAGGGATTAGGGTTTGACATTGAGGGTTGAGGGTTGAGGTTCGAGGGTCAAGGGTTTAGGGATAGGGTTGAGGGTCGAGGAATTAGGGTTAAAGTAGAGTGTGGAGGGATGACGGATGATAGATTAGGGTTGAGGGTTGAGGGATTTGGGTTTGATGTTGAGGGTTGAGGGTTTAGGGTTAGGGTTGAGAGATGAGGGATCAGAGTTAAGGGTTGAGGGATTAGGGTTTGACGTCGAGGGCTGAGGTTCGAGGGTCAAGGGTTTAGGGATAGGGTTGAGGTTGAAGGGATTAGGGTTTAGGGACAAGGTTTAGGGTTAGGGTTGAGGGATTAGGGTTTAAGGTATAGTGTTGAGGGTTTAGGGATAGGGTTTAGGGTTGAGGGATTAGAGTGAAGGGTTGAGGGATTAGAATTTGGCGTTGAGGGTTTAGGGTTTAGGATCAGGGTTGAAGGTCGAGGGATTAGAGTTAAGGGTTGAGGGATTAGGGTTTGATGTTAAGGGTTAAGGTTCGAGGGTTTGATGTTGAGGGTTGAGGGTTGAGGTACATTTCGGTGTGACATTTAAATTGTCTTGCCGATATACACTGTAAAGGTTATTTTGTGGACTTTCAAGGATTTTTTCACCTGTGTTAATGTTCAACTTGTTTCGCTCTGCATCAAGGGATTACGGTTTGACGTTGAGGGCTGAGGTTCGAGGGTCAAGGGTTTAGGGATAGGGTTGAGGTTGAAGGGATTAGGGTTTAGGGACAAGGTTGAGGTTGAGGGATTAGGATTTGACATTGAGGGTTGAGGGTTTAGGGATAGGGTTGAGGGATTAGGATTTGACATTGAGGGTTGAGGGTCAAGGGATCAGAGTTGAGGGTTTAGGGTTTAGAGATCTATAGGAGGACAAAACGCGAGCGCGTTATAGCGCGAGCGCGTTATAACGCGAGCGTGTTATAACGCGCTCGCGTTTTGTAATTCTACTAAAACGGTAAAAAAGTGGTTACCCCCGTGATCCAGGCCCACATGCTCTGTTTTCTTACTGATTCTGCGCGTGCTCCGACAAAAAAGAAGTGCTTTTATGCTATTGGGAAGTTCACATGCACATTTGACACATTGTACCACCTTTGCATGATCTTTCCACCACCTTTTCTGCTTTGCCAACTTGAGAAGGAGGAAATAACATAGTTTTCAAACCAAATTTGATATATATCTATACAAGTTTCAATTTTTGTAGTATTGCAATGTTAATTTTGATTCAATTTTAAGAATTTAACATTGAAAAGGAAGCAAGTGGTGAAAAACTCAAATTGTTGAGGAGTTTGATGCAAGAAGATAAAAACACTACATAATTGGGTACTCTCTCCATTCAAATCTTCGTTTTTAGGTATGTCAAGTCTTTACATGCATGTTCTTTACATTTTCCTTATTTCGGATTGAATTACTTTATCATGCATTATCATACATGTTTAAAATAGACACATTTCCAATCAAGAAAGCAACCTACAATCTCACATGATGCCATGTATATTTTCTACACTTGGGCTCTTTACTAATTATGTGTAATAAACAAACCTTAGTTCATACCATGATGTCAAACTATACAAGAATAAATCCTTACAACATAAAAAAAATACAATCCCACTATTATCATGTATTCATTTCTTAGGAACTAATATTGGTCTCTTTATCATGCTACAGACAAATTCTCCGTCATGCCGAGGAAACGATCAAGAATTAAACCAACACAGGAAGAGATAGAAGCTAAGAATGCAAAGAAAGCAATGGCTATGAGGGAACTTCGTGAGAAGAGGAAATTGGACACGATAAATGAAGACATACCAATTGAAGAGGAACCACAACCATCACAAAGAGATATGGTATTGGTGGCACAAAGAGAACGAATGCAAAAACTTCGTGGTACGAGAGATTTAAATACCATAGTTGGAGACACATCCTTTATCGCAAGACAACATGTAGGGACACCATCTACCACATCTCAAGTTGAGAGTACATCATCACTCACATGTGATGAAGGAGGTACGCCATCGTTCCCACCTCAACCTCAAGGTATGTCATCTATTCCATCTTCGATCGAAGGTATGCCATCTAACCCATCTCATTTAAATATTGATGAAATTCCTAATGTTGAGATGAATTTACCTAACTTGACACCACCTAGAATTTTGCATAGAAAGCCAAAGTATTTGATTGATATTGATGAGAATATTTTGCAGCCAATGGAAGGTAAGATTCCAAAACGCACTTGTAGAAGATATGCTAATAAGATTTGGAGATTGTTCTTTGAAAAGTTAAATGAGACTGCAAGATGTCAACTATTCGTTGAAATGATGCGAAGTATAAAGTATAGGTCTATCATGAAGATTCTTGGGTTGAGAACATCAGAGGCTTCAAGTGAAAAATCTATTGTCAAGAATCTAATGAGTGCGTATGAGAGTGTGGGTAACACCTCACGCACAAAAGATAGTAATGCAACACGGCGTGTGATTACATCAACTATAGTAAGTAGTCAAACGAGGAAAGCTTGTCTTATTAGAAAGACAAGTCAAAAATTGAGAATTAATAGGAAAACTTTATCAAGAGCCGTTGGAAGACGCCAAAGAATTGAGGACACTAATGCCAATGAATTATGGGCGTTCTCGGGGAGACTACCACGAAAAGATAAACTAATTGTTGAAGCATTGAGGTCACTAATTGAAGACTTTTGGAAGAATTACACAAGGGTATCTCCGAATCAAAGGGATGTGGTAAGAAGGAGAATTGGTAGTCAGAACCGCGAGCCACATCCAAAGCATTTTTTGGATGAGACTCAAACACAGTTTTATGGTAAATTTCTAGAGAAGTATCCTCAAATTAAAATTTGTCAAAGATATTTTGAAATGCTAAAACCTTTCTATGTTAAGATAAATCACACACGCACTACTTGTTGTTGTAGATTACATATTGAATTTTCTAACCATTTTGATGCTTATAGGTCTATATGTTTAGATATGCATACTAACAATGATTTGCAGGGTTGTGCCATATGTGCCCCACCAACATCTTCAAGAGATTTCATATCAAGAATTTTATGTGAAAGAGAGGAAGGTCAAATATTCTACAAGAAATTATGCTTGGATGGCACATGTCATCGTTGCGGTGGCTTGCAACATTTGCCAATATGTGAACATATGGAAATAACACATGCGGTTGGAAATGAACTAGTAGAATTTGGCAAGTATAAAACAGTGGCATACAATACAAAAGATGGTAAAGAAGCAAAGAGGTGTGAATTAGTTATTGAAAAGATTCCAGTGTATCAGTTTATGCCTATATTTCGTGACAGCATAGTGTATGAGTATGCAAGACATGCCCATAGAGCTCGATGGTTGGACTTGCAATTCAAGTTATGCAAGGACACATTTCCAGTTGGTAGCATTGTTTCAGTCGTCGACTTTGCAGAGAACTACAGTCTACAGCCACAGCGTGAGGTGCAATCACAATATTACAACTCCACACAGGTTTCTATATTTGTGCACATCGCATTCATTCATGCGAATGATAGTACAGAGGATGACAGAAAGATCATAAGGGAGTATCATTTCTATATTAGTGATGATCGCACGCATTCTACGGAGTTCATGCAAGGTTGCTTTCAGGTGTTCTATAATGATTTGGCTAGAAGGGGCATATCGTTCAGTCAGCATATCATATGGTCGGATAATTGTGCATCACAATTCAAGAACTCGCAGAATTTCTATTGGCTGAGTAGGAGGCATAATTTTACAGGTATTCAACATATGTGGAACTTTTGTGAGGCCGGGCATGGAAAGGGGGAGCATGATGGTGCAGGAGCATGTATCAAAAGAGCCATAGCACGAGAAGAGTTAAAGTATAAAGACAATGCAAAGTTGACAGATGCAAATCGATTGTCGAGTGGTGTAATGCTTCCATGGGTCCAGGTAATGAAGGTAAGTCTTTAGTTCGTAGATTTTTTTGGTTGATAGATGATACTAACATTGCACCATATGAGGATTGTTGTACACTGACAGGATCAAATGAGATGCACTCTTTCAGAAGTTCAATTGCAGGTTCATGGAGTATCCATACATGAAAGATGTCATGCTTTTGTTCTTCCTGTACAATTCAAGTCTGGGATGAGTGCGAGTCAAAGGAGTGGGTTGACGAATGGCAGTTAAGTTATCTTAGCCCACTTGACACGTATCGACCCCCGACGGCACTGGAACTAACACAGATGGAATCGTCAGTTGACTTTGACCACATATCAGATTTAGTTCAACCAGGTAATATAGGGCACATATATGCATCTAATTTCATCTAGTTCAACCAGGTAATGTCATCTTACTTTGTAGTGTTTTTGTAATGTTGACTAATTTCATCTAATTTGCTACACATATCAATGTAGGACACGTATATGCAGTTATTGCAGATGAAGATAATGAAGAGGGAACAGATTATTACTTATGCCGTTGTGTTGAGGCCAAAAAGAAATTGGAGGCCCCTGTTACAGATGGAGAAAACATCAAATACCCTACAGGATCAGTGGTTATTACTGGAACATGGCTTAGAAGGTACCCACATAAGAGTGTTAATATTTAGCTATTTCAGGACTTTGACATGCATCGAAAGATTCTTCATTACTCGAACCTTGTCGTGGCATCCAATGTTTATTTGATAAAGTATCGGGGTAGACCTTTGAACAAAATATTGTGGAAGGTGCGTGAGTCTGACCATGAAGCAATACTTGACACAATAAAGAGTAGAGCAGATCCAAATGGTTCATTGGATTAATTTGTAAGTATTCACATTGATTTTGTAAAGTTATGTTACATTGAGTTGTAAGTATGCACATTAATTTGTAAGGTTTGTCTTTTTTTATTTCCTCCTGCATTTTTACACATATGTACACATTTTTCCATCATCATGTTATGCATTTTTGGTGTCCTGCTCCTGATGCGACCAAACTCATAACTCACCCTACTAGACACCATTTGATGATCTCTCCAACACTCTGGATCCAGGGCGCCCAATCATGATGATGACCTATATACCATTCTCCCAAGGCGCTCATAATGAATGAATGATAAGGAGCACCTTGACCTCTATAATCAAGGTGATTTTAAGTCACTTTGAGTCATTTGGGGTCAGTTTGAGTCTTTGAGTCATGTTGCAAAAAAGTGTCAATGTTGTCAAGTTGCACAAAGCAACCTTTGCATTTTTGGTGTCTTGCTCGTGATGCGACCAAATTGACTGTTCCAACGCATCCGAATGGGTACATTTATGCTAGGCATGGTCCTATTTCTCACTCAGACATGTCGAAACAGTCGGAGCTACATTGTACCGACGATATCCCTGAAGAGTCCAAAGTGCAAAAAGGCAACAATCTTTGACGAGATGTTACTCGAAAATCATGTCACTTAGAAACATTCCGTCTGAGGCAACGGGATCACGTAGAGTGCCTCTACAATAACTCTCTCAGTTTTTTATAGCTCTGAGGCATTTGCCCGTGGTGAAAGGTTTTCTGTTGCCCCAAAAATCGTCAGAAGGAGGCAGTGTAAAGTTGCAAAGGGGTGTAACTTTCGTCCTGCTCCTGATGCGACCAAACTGACTGTTCCAACGCATCCGAATGGGTACATTTATGCTAGGCATGGTCCTATTTCTCACCCAAACATGTCGAAACAGTCGGAGCTAAATTGTACCGACGATATCCCTGAAGAGTCCAAAGTGCAAAAAGGCAGCAATCTTTGACGAGATGTTACTCGAAAATCGTGTCACTTAGAAACATTCCGTCTAAGGCAACGGGATCACGTAGAGTGCCTCTACAATAACCTCTCTCAGTTTTTTATAGCTCTGAGGCATTTACCCGTGGTGAAAGGTTTTCTGTTGCCCCAAAAATCGTCAGAAGGAGGCAGTGTAAAGTTACAAAGGGGTGTAACTTTCGTCCTGCTCCTGATGCGACCAAACTGACTGTTCCAACGCGTCTGAATGGGTACATTTATGCCAAGCATGGTCCTATTTCTCACCCAAACATGTCGAAACAGTCGGAGCTACATTGTACCGACGATATCCCTGAAGAGTCCAAAGTGCAAAAAGGCAGCAATCTTTGACGAGATGTTACTCGAAAATCGTGTCACTTAGAAACATTCCGTCTAAGGTAACGGGATCACGTAGAGTGCCTCTACAATAACCTCTCTCGGTTTTTTATAGCTCTGAGGCATTTGCCCGTGGTGAAAGGTTTTCTGTTGCCCCAAAAATCGTCAGAAGGAGGCAGTGTAAAGTTGCAAAGGGGTGTAACTTTCGTCCTGCTCCTGATGCGACCAAAATGACTGTTCCAACGCGTCCGAATGGGTACATTTATGCTAGGCATGGTCCTATTTCTCACCCAAACATGTCGAAACAGTCGGAGCTACATTGTACCGACGATATCCCTGAAGAGTCCAAAGTGCAAAAAGGCAGCAATCTTTGATGAGATGTTACTCGAAAACCGTGTCACTTAGAAACATTCTGTCTGAGCCAACGGGATCACGTAGAGTGCCTCTACAATAACCTCTCTCGGTTTTTTATAGCTCTGAGGCATTTGCCCGTGGTGAAAGGTTTTCTGTTGCCCCAAAAATCGTCAGAAGGAGGCAGTGTAAAGTTGCAAAGGGGTGTAACTTTCGTCCTGCTCCTGATGCGACCAAACTGACTGTTCCAATGCGTCCGAATGGGTACATTTATGCTAGGCATGGTCCTATTTCTCACCTAAACATGTCGAAACAGTCGGAGCTACATTGTACCGACGATATCCCTGAAGAGTCCAAAGTGCAAAAAGGCAGCAATTTTTGATGAGATGTTACTCAAAAATTGTGTCACTTAGAAACATTCCGTCTGAGGCAACGGGATCACGTAGAGTGCCTCTACAATAACCTCTCTCGGTTTTTTATAGCTCTGAGGCATTTGCCCGTGGTGAAAGGTTTTCTGTTGCCCCAAAAATCGTCAGAAGGAGGCAGTGTAAAGTTGCAAAGGGGTGTAACTTTCGTCCTGCTCCTGATGCGACCAAACTGACTGTTCCAACGCGTCCGAATGGGTACATTTATGCTAGGCATGGTCCTATTTCTCACCCAAACATGTCGAAACAGTCGGAGCTACATTGTACCGACGATATCCCTGAAGAGTCCAAAGTGCAAAAAGGCAGCAATCTTTGACGAGATGTTACTCAAAAATTGTGTCACTTAGAAACATTCCGTCTGAGGCAACGGGATCACGTAGAGTGCCTCTACAATAACCTCTCTCGGTTTTTTATAGCTCTGAGGCATTTGCCCGTGGTGAAAGGTTTTCTGTTGCCCCAAAAATCGTCAGAAGGAGGCAGTGTAAAGTTGCAAAGGGGTGTAACTTTCGTCCTGCTCCTGATGCGACCAAACTGACTGTTCCAACGCGTCTGAATGGGTACATTTATGCTAGGCATGGTCCTATTTCTCACCCAAACATGTCGAAACAGTCGGAGCTACATTGTACCGACGATATCCATGAAGAGTCCAAAGTGCAAAAAGGCAGCAATCTTTGACGAGATGTTACTCGAAAATCGTGTCACTTAGAAACATTCCTTCTGAGGCAACGGGATCACGTAGAGTTCCTCTACAATAACCTCTCTCGGTTTTTTATAGTTCTGAGGCATTTGCCCGTGGTGAAAGGTTTTTTGTTGCCCCAAAAATCGTCAGAAGGAGGCAGTGTAAAGTTGCAAAGGGGTGTAACTTTCGTCCTGCTCCTGATGCGACCAAACTGACTGTTCCAACGCGTCTGAATGGGTACATTTATGCTAGGCATGGTCCTATTTCTCACCCAAACATGTCGAAACAGTCGGAGCTACATTGTACCGACGATATACCTGAAGAGTCCAAAGTGCAAAAAGGCAGCAATCTTTGACGAGATGTTACTCGAAAATCGTGTCACTTAGAAACATTCCGTCTGAGGCAACGGGATGACGTAGAGTGCCTCTACAATAACCTCTCTCAGTTTTTTATAGCTCTGAGGCATTTGCCCGTGGTGAAAGGTTTTCTGTTGCCCTAAAAATCGTCAGAAGGAGGCAGTGTAAAGTTGCAAAGGGGTGTAACTTTCGTCCTGCTCCTGATGCGACCAAACTGACTGTTCCAACACGTCCGAATGGGTACATTTATGCTAGGCATGGTCCTATTTCTCACCCAAACATGTCGAAACAGTCGGAGCTACATTGTACCGACGATATCCATGAAGAGTCCAAAGTGCAAAAAGGCAGCAATCTTTGACGAGATGTTACTCAAAAATCATGTCACTTAGAAACATTCCGTCTAAGGCAACGGGATCACGTAGAGTGCCTCTACAATAACCTCTCTCGGTTTTTTATAGCTCTGAGGTATTTGCCCGTGGTGAAAGGTTTTCTGTTGCCCCAAAAATCGTCAGAAGGAGGCAGTGTAATGTTGCAAAGGGGTGTAACTTTCGTCCTGCTCCTGATGCGACCAAACTGACTGTTCCAACGCGTCCGAATGGGTACATTTATGCTAGGCATGGTCCTATTTCTCACCCAAACATGTCGAAACAGTCGGAGCTACATTGTACCGACGATATACCTGAAGAGTCCAAAGTGCAAAAAGGCAGCAATCTTTGACGAGATGTTACTCAAAAATCGTGTCACTTAGAAACATTCTGTCTGAGGCAACGGGATCACGTAGAGTGCCTCTACAATAACCTCTCTCGGTTTTTTATAGCTCTGAGGCATTTGCCCGTGGTGAAAGGTTTTCTGTTGCCCTAAAAATCGTCAGAAGGAGGCAGTGTAATGTTGCAAAGGGGTGTAACTTTCGTCCTGCTCCTGATGTGACCAAACTGACTATTCCAACGCGTCTGAATGGGTACATTTATGCTAGGCATGGTCCTATTTCTCAACCAAACATGTCGAAACAGTCGGAGCTACATTGTACCGACGATATCCCTGAAGAGTCCAAAGTGCAAAAAGGCAGCAATCTTTGACGAGATGTTACTCAAAAACCGTGTCACTTAGAAACATTCCGTCTGAGGTAACGGGATCACGTAGAGTGCCTCTACAATAACCTCTCTCGGTTTTTTATAGCTCTGAGGCATTTGCCCGTGGTGAAAGGTTTTCTGCTGCCCCAAAAATCGTCAGAAGGAGGCAGTGTAAAGTTGCAAAGGGGTGTAACTTTCGTCCTGCTCCTGATGCGACCAAACTGACTGTTCCAACGCGTCCAAATGGGTACATTTATGCTAGGCATGGTCCTATTTCTCACCCAAACATGTCGAAACAGTTGGAGCTACATTGTACCGACGATATCCCTGAAGAGTCCAAAGTGCAAAAAGGCAGCAATCTTTGACGAGATGTTACTCGAAAATCGTGTCACTTAGAAACATTCCGTCTGAGGCAACGGGATCACGTAGAGTGCCTCTACAATAACCTCTCTCGGTTTTTTATAGCTCTGAGGCATTTGCCCGTGGTGAAAGGTTTTCTGTTGCCCCAAAAATCGTCAGAAGGAGGCAGTGTAATGTTGCAAAGGGGTGTAACTTTCGTCCTGCTCCTGATGCGACCAAACTGACTGTTCCAACGCGTCCGAATGGGTACATTTATGCTAGGCATGGTCCTATTTCTCACCCAAACATGTCGAAACAGTCGGAGCTACATTGTACCGACGATATCCCTGAAGAGTCCAAAGTGCAAAAAGGCAGAAATCTTTGACGAGATGTTACTCGAAAACTGTGTCACTTAGAAACATTCCGTCTGAGGCAACGGGATCACGTAGAGTGCCTCTACAATAACCTCTCTCAGTTTTTTATAGCTCTGAGGAATTTGCCCGTGGTGAAAGGTTTTCTGCTGCCCCAAAAATCGTCAGAAGGAGGCAGTGTATTAAGTCAGGATGAAAGCCTATTCACTCTAGGCGCCTGTTTTTGACCAAATCACACATGCGCCTTGAACAACTCTGTCTTCAAGGCGCTTTTCTCTAATCTCTGTAACTCTCCAAATCCACTAAGGCGCAAATTTTACCTCTTGGGCTCAAGATATAGGTTCTTCATCCAAGGCGCCAGAATGGTCCAAAGGCGCATTTCACCTCTAACCTCACCTCTGACCTTACTTGGAGGCGCTAAACCTCATCTCATTGCTCTCCTCCATTACAAGCGCTCACTTACCTCAATCTTGGGTGCATACCAACATCCCAACATCCAAATCACCTAGGCGCTCAAAACCTTCAAGACTCAAGGTGCATTTTATGATCAAACAAGGTATCTCCTGAACAAGGCGCTCATAGTCTCATCAGGGCGTTAATCATCATCATGAGCACTCATATTGTTCTAGGCGCACAGTTATCTCTGGAATGCTCAAGGCGCACATACCCTTCTCTAGGCTAGTTTACACTTATTCAAGGCGCTCATTCCAAACTTACATGAACTACTCATTACAAGACGCACAAACTAGATGATCCTAGGGCATAAGGGCACTCATAGGAGTTGTTATGTGTCATTTTGGCCAAGGTTTTCTGGAGCAGTGAAGACATTAGGAAGGGGATGATCGTTTGGATAGTTTTGAATGCTTTATTTCTCCTTGTTTAAACTAGGCACTCACTGAGGATTGGAGTAGCCTTTACACCCTCACATCACGTTAATCGGCATTTCAGAGGCAATCATAGTATAGGAAGATTTGCGCCTTGAAGAAGAGAGTTATCTGGTGAGTGCTTAGGAGTTCTGGCGCCTAGGGGAAAGGTCTAGGTAGAGCGCCTTCAGACTTTCACAGTGAAGTGCCTTAAGGAGTTGGATGATGTTTTTGCCTAGAGTGGAGATGATGTTTTTAGCGCCTTAAGGATGATGATGGAGCGCTTTGGAGTCAGGTTAGTCTGGAGCACCTTAAGAAGGTAAAGCACTTCAAATGTAAACACAAGTGTTTTGAGCGCCCTAATGAGAAGTTGTCTTGGCACCATAAGTTGTTCAAACGAAGATATGCGCCTTGGATAGTTGCAAAGACCTAATTTAGCGCCCAAGGTTGGAAGACTCTTTGTGAGTGCCCAGTGTTTGAAAGCTCTTTGTGTTTGGTGCATTAAAATGAATTTGGCACCTAAATAGTATTGAAACACTCAACTGAGTGCCTAAAGCCCATGAGAGAAGTGATATGCGCCTTGATAGGAATATCATGGAAGATGAGTTTACTGAATGGCGCCTTGAATGACTTGGTTGATTAAGTGTTTTAGCACCTAGATATGGGATGAATCATTGAGCGCCTTTGGTTGAGATGATGTCAGCACCTTTGAGATTATAACACCTTGGAGTCAAGTTCGAAGGAGCACCTTGAGAAGGTAAAACACTTCAAATGTTTTCAAGGAATTGGAGAAGTCACTTAGTGCCTAGAAGGAATTCCAGAGCAAGAGGGTTGGAGCACCTTGAGCTTCAAGTCAGATATGCGCCTAGACCTCTACCCTTTAGCAAGTTGAAGCCCTCTGAGCCTTGACAACGTGAGAATGCCTTATAGTGAATATGCGCCTTGGGCAAGGTTGAATACAAAGTTGAGGAGTATATCATAATGAGTAAGTGCACTGTAGGGTTAGATGATAAAGACTAGTGCCTTGAGTGTCTTGGTCAAAATTTTGACGTGAGAAGTCTTGCAAGATCAAACCCTGGAGTGTGCCTTAGAGAGAACCTATTGATCCTTTGCTTTGACAAGATTTGGGCGCCAGAATGATCCTTAATAAATGGAATGTATCTACACCAATTTTGTGCCTTTAGGGAAGTGATGGTGGCCAGAATGATCCTTAATCTCATGTTTGTGCGCCTAGGTCTAGAAGCAAGATTTGAGCGCCTTAGGATAGGGTTTTTTGCACCTTGTCTTGGAGAGTGAATTTGCGCCTTGGATGATGTTGAAGCGCCTTGGGATGAAATGCGCCCAAACTTATAGAGGGCCTTCAGTGAGGGAGTTGAAGAGAGTGCTTAGAGGAAGGATAGCCTTAAGATCAAACTAAGTACTTAGAAACCTAAGATTAGCGCCTTATTTGAAGTTATACACCTATTCTGGCGCCAGAGAGTGAGTTTGAGTGTGAAGAAGTGAATGTCTGCGCCTTGAAGGGGATACAAAGGGAAGATGATGTACCTTGATGGGTTGATGATGGAAATTTGCGTTTTGGAGCTAAATGTGCGCCTTGAAGGAGATAGTGCATAAAGGTACAATGAATCTTCCGGAGAACATGGATAGACAACTAAGTCTCCAACTTGAGTCTTCTAAGTGAATTGGATAATGAAGAGAGTCTAGTCATTTTGGGCGCTAGTATCAGGATGAATCATCCAAAATGGGTGCCTAGAACTAGAAGGCGCCAATGCATGAGTTCAAGGATCCTCCATTGGAGCGCCTAGCCCAGATGGCTATAGATTGAAAGTTTTAAAGCTAAGTGATGTCTCTTACGTGAATTCCTAGCCCAGGTGCATGTGTTGGGAAAAACTCTTTGGCTCTGGCACCTAGAATTGGGAGCTTTGTAAGATGCACCAATTGATGAAACATTTCCATTTTGCGCCTACAATAGAACTCTCTCACATAGTTGAAATTGACTTGATAGAAGGAGATAAGTCTTAAGGACTAGTTTGGCGCCTCACTTGCCTATCTCACCTTTGAAATGTGCTTTGGTTGATGATCATCATTGATGGAACCTAGTGAAATGTAAAGCTATTTGCATCTCCAGAGGATCAAAATTGGATTAGGAGATCATCCTTGCAGTTGAGATTGACAGAGAAGTGTTAAAGGAATCACTTCAAATGGGCGCCTAAGCTAGTTGAGGCGCATATCAATTCCACTGTAACTCCAGACTGACGCTTAGGATCCAGTCATCTCCTAAGGCACAGTTCCATTCACCCATGACCTCGCTTGGCGTCTAAAACTTGGAAACTCCTTTGGAAAGCTCCTGTTGCGCCTAGAAGATGAGTTTGGGATATCAACTTGCAAAAGGCTTAGAAACTCTTCAAAGATGTTAGGCACAATCCCATGGCACTGGAGCTCAGTTTTGGCGCCTTCAAGGAATAGCACATGAAGGAACTTGGGAGGTCAGGTGCTTGTAAAAGGGAACACCTTGGAACATCTTCCAGGGGTTGAAGTAGTAAGAAAACATCAAGTGAGTCTAGGCGCACTCCCTTGTGTGAATAGTTTAGCTCTGGCGCCTAGCCACAGAGTGAGCCAGAAGAAGTAGTTTGGACATTAGAAGATAGGCGCTCATTCTACAATGAAGCATTCCACCTTCCTAATCAACAAAGACTTGCAAGAATTGACAAAGGAAGCTAAGGCGCACCTTCTACTTGTTTCCACCTCTAGAATGCGCCTAACCTTGAAAGGGGGTTCAAAGATGTTTGTTAGACCTTTTCACTCAAGGCACTCACCTTAGGCACACTTTCTAAGTCCTTGTCACCTCAAGGAAACACCTAGTTTGGAAGGCGCTTGCCCTGTTCTCCACTCCTTTCAATTGGCGCCTAGAACACAGAATGCATGAAAGGAGCGCCTAGACTCCAGAGGGCTGATTTGGGCGCCTAGCATTTAAAACACTTTCATAATGATGATGTTTTGGTGCCTACTCTTGGAAACAATCCAGAGCATCCATAAACTCTAATTGGCACCTAATGTTGACAAGGCGCAACTTCAGGAGGAGGTCACCTCAACTTGGCGCCCAAGTCAGAAAAACCTGTAAATCCTTCAAATATGCGCCTACCTTGTGAGGTGATGAGTTGAACATTCCAAATCTTCAAATGTTGCTCAAATAAGGAAGACATTGTAACATCAAGGCTTCAAGGCCTGTCCTTGTATTTCCATTGAATGAGTTGTACTTCATGCTATTGAAAGCATTTTCCATGTAATAAGACATTGCAAGTTGATTGAATCAAGTAACAAGACAAGTACCCAACTCTAATGTTGTTTCATTCAAATAGTTATCTTGATGTATATCTTTATGTTATTGAAGTAGTTGATGAATTGTTAGCAAGTAAAAGTGTTTAAGTAAGGAAAATTTTTCGTAGAACTAGTTGGGTATCTTACACTTACACCATGCCTATCCATCAAACATCACAATGCAATCAAAATCCTAACAACATGCCCATGATCCAAGATCAAGTGCAATCATGCAAAGATATTATCAATCACAAGCCTATTAAGAATGAACTAGAGTCTTCTAGTACCATACTTTTCCATCAAACACCATCATGTAATCCATGGCCTATCAAGCCTATCAAAGAAAATGCAAACATCCTATGTAATACAATCAGACTTTAAATATTTGAAGTAGCCATCTACAAATATCCATTCAAAAGTGGATTTATAATGCAAGTATGGACGCCATCAATAAAAAAGATTTGTATTAACCAAATATCCATATACGCATACATCAATATCTGTCGATATAAGTATAACATATATACAAAATAGCCATATAGGCTTACAAGAATGCCATATAGGCATACAATGTCAACTATGTACAATACAAAATATATGTCCACAAATGCCATATAGGCATACAACAGAGGAACACAATAAAAAGTCATTCCCCTCTAGCTGGTGAAGAGAATAAATCACGAGCAGCCTTTGATCTTCTAGGGGATGGAGACATGCATGTGGGTGGTCTACTACGAACCCGAGGGCTACTTCTCCTATTTAGTTCTTCCTGCACCTTTACCTGTTACAAAAAAAAGTATAGATATTAATATATAGAAATTACATGTTATAAAAAAATGAAACATTTAACAAAATAATCACTTACCGCTAACATATAATCTGTCTGCTCGCTTGCCTCAGTAGCAGGAAAAGGCCCTGGTGATGTCATGTCCTATAGAAACCATCCAGATAGAAATTAAACTTCAAATCAATAATCTTTTGATTTTTCAAAAATAGACAACTATAACAATGAATGTAAATTGAAATTTACTAATCTGCCTCATACCCCTGTCAATGCCATAGAGCTATGAATCGCAGAGGCCACACCCTGCTCCATTGCCCTATGAACATGGGGAGGTGTATCCGCAGCCTGCATCATCTGGAAATAAAACAACATTATTCAATTACGAAAACTATAATAGTGATGCAAATCATGGCTCCTAACATACACACACGCTCATCTAAACATGGAAGTACACACAATAAAACACACAAATCACATACAAAAATTTAGTAAGTACAATTCATTCATTAAACTATTTATTTTATTACCTCCGTAAAGCTTTGAAGTCCACCACCGCTGGCAGGTGTTGCCATGAAATCTACAGTGTTAACCTATTCAACATCCAAAATCAGAAATTAGAATACCATTCATATAACGATGCTATTCACATGTAATATTTATAATTGTTTACTAGTTACATACCTCGACAGTAGATGATCTAGTGAAAAATGTAGGTGGAGAACCACTGAAAACTGCATCGACGCTATGACCTTGAAATTTCATTAAAATCATCAATTTAAATTAGTTAATCTTGTATTTCAAAAATAAAATTTAATAAATTAAATTCAATAAACTTGCTAATATTTACCTGAGTATCAAGGCCGAAAGTCTCACTCAGGAGGGTATCTGTCATCGCCATCTGCTCAGCTGCAGATGTAGCCTGTGCACCTGCGTCCTGACTATCCATGGGGTCATAACCACAGGCTGACCCGCAAGCCTGGCAAGTATGCGGTGGGACCCTACTCCTCGCACTATCTCCCAACCCACTCTGTGTTGCAGGATCGGCATGCTCTATGATGCTCTGGGTCAAGGCACTAATCGACCTCAGTGTATCGACCTCAACACTCTCCTTCACAATGGAAGGAATAGAAACATGCTCGTGGGCTGGTCTGCTGATTACTCATCTCACTACCCGCTGTGGGTCAAGACGTGCCCCCGGTCTATCCTGTGCTGAGCCCCCACCTCTACCCTGGAAGTCCCGCATATCAAAATAGTTTGGCACTTTATTGAGGACAAACTCGGAGTAGAGTTTCCTCAAAAAGTATTGCGGGACCTCATTGTTATTGCATGGAGGATGGTCAAAAACCATCCACCACCTCTGCCCGAAATTGTCCCTTATCGCTTGGTTGTTGCACCAATGGATAGGGAACCTCTTGCATGTAATGGGTGGAGGTTGATTTGTTTGTGGGTTTGTGAAAATTGAACACAAGTCTACTTTTGTAATTTGTAATTTTTTGACATCTTGATATGACAATTTATCTGCATAGTAATCTCTAAACTCTCTCTTTTTATCGGTCCAACTAGTTATTTGCTTGCTAATTGAATTTACATTTGATAACATAGACTCAAGAGATTCGGCAAGCGTGGACCTATGCAAGGTTGAAGTGGAAGGATCTTTCAACCTTGCAATTATATCTTCAATTTGTTTTTTGTTGTTTTCAATTTCCCCCATTATATTATCTTGTGTTCCAGGGGCATGTCAAGGAATGAATGGAGGAGGTTGTTGTTCTGCAGGTATTTCTTCCTCAAGATTTTGTGGATTTTGAGGATTTTGAGGAGGAGGAGGAGGTGCATTAACATTTCCTACAATTAATAAAATATGCATAAAAAATCAACACAAAACCTACCTATTTAGGAAGAAATTCAAACAAAAAAACAAAGATAACTCACCCCTTTGGCGTGCTCGACGTCGCGGCGGCATTTCGGCGATGAATCGACAAATCTATTGTGTTGAACGGTGTTTTGTAGAACGCGAGCGCGTTTTTGAAGGGTTTTAAGCCGCGGCGGAGGAAAAACTCACAATGAAATAAGATAAAATGAAATGACAGCGTTTTTTTTATATATATAAAGCACTTTATAACGTGAGCGCGTTATAACGCGAGCGCGTTATAACGCGCTCGCGTTATGCCTAAATTTTTTTTGAAAATTTTTTGGCCACTTTTTGGCCCCCCATCTTTTTGCACTTACCCCTTATGATGTTCTTATTGGTTGCTATGGGAACCAATTCCCATGTTTGATTCTTCTCAATCTGATCCAATTCTTCTTCCATGGCTTTTATCCATCCATCATCCTTGTTGGGTTCAGTAAAGGTCTTAGGTTCTACTTTTGATAACAAACACAAGTTTTCTTTCTCATGTGACTTGGAAAACCTTCTCCTTGTCTGCACACCTTCATTCTTGTCTCCAATGTGTTGGGTTTTCTTCTGAATCAGCATTAGGGTTTGCCAGTTCTAATGCACAGGCAGATTCAGCCAACTAAATACAGGAGGTTGTGTGAGCTGCCTCCCCTTCACTTTTGGTTCTGCCGCACCAAGGGGGGTATCCCTATAACTCAAGATGTAACCTTGACTAGCTCAAAGATAGAAAGATCTAACTTGACAACAACAGGCAGAATACTCTCATGTATGGACCAAGATCTACATGATAGATCACAAGGTGGGCAACATTCTTGGACATATATGTCTGGTTGGGAATGAGAGCATTCAGGGGGTTCCTAATCCTACTCCTACAACTAACAGGTGAAAGGATATGAAATGAGTTGATTTGATGTTTGGATGCAAACTTGGACCTAGTGTATAACCTCAACACAGAGCTAGATTGGTGCCTATCCAGGGCTTGGAGTCAGTAGACATACACTTGTGAATGATCAGCATGAACAACTAAAACTGGATTTCAGGGGGATACATATGATACCTGCCTTACAGATATCTCCCAATATAGAGTGTTAAGCTATCTATACTTATGGCATCCCTACTACAGTATATCCTTCCCAATATTCAATCTAAGAACAATTTAATCTACTCCTTGAGTAGAAGTTAAGAGATTAAACATTCAACACAGGAATTCTATGTTCTAGAATCTTAGACATTCCTTGAATACCTAGACTCAGAAGAAAGATACATGCAACACTGGAGACAGAATTAGCACAACATATGCAAACATAGCATTACTCATATAGGATTAACCATGAAATTAGTGGATTCATGCAAAAACGTACAACAGGAGATACATAAACTCACAAGTTTTACTACACAGAGCAACCAAAACTAGTTGTATCTTATTACAGAGCCAAAATGTCCAGTTTTCAACAACCAAAACAATGGTAACATAGTATGCCTATATCGGCCAGAAAGTGTACCTCTAACATTAATTACACGGCCTCACAAAATTCTGCTAGATACATTCCATGAGAAATGGCGCTCATAAGTCATCAATGCAGTAGACAAGAGAGTTGATAGGGGAGGCCTCGAGCCTTGCGCCACCATCTGGGAGTCTTCATCCAGAAATCAAGCAACCTGATCATGCGTACCATCGCCCATACCCCTGCTACAGTCACCATTGATGGCCCAACAACCCGCAACCACCGAGAAAATTGTCGCTGTGTTCAAAAAAAGATCTCCCACCAAAATGCGCTTCCTGAAGGTTCAAATTATGTAGGAACATTAATCCCACATGCACGATGCGGAGACTCCTTCAGTAGTTTAAAAGCATGGCCGCGAGCATAATAGGTGTCGAGCGCTTTTGCCACACTTGACACATTCCTTTCTCTCCAAAGCCCATCGCTCAGACCTAAGCCATCGGCCCTGCCGAAAATCTTCCTGCCGACATCAGTAGTCTGGCCGATCGCTACATTACAATCCCCTCCCTTGGCCAGAGATGCACCATCGGGCCAACCTTCCAAACCTTCGCCGATCTCATCAGTTACACCGATGAAGCCACTGCAATCCCCTGTCGGCCAGACCAATACCATCAGCCAAGCAAAAAATCCCTCTGCTGATAGACAAAACTCTCACCGATGACTAGCAAGCTAGACTTTGCCCCTTTGTCGGCCAGACCCTCCACTGTCGGCAAGCCACAAAACACCTACGCCGACCACACAAGTCACCCCGATGGCATACCACATCCTTGGTCTTCGGCGAGACCACCATCCCTCGGAGCAACAAAAAAACCCTTGGCCAATAGCACAAGTCCTGCCGACACCACCTTGAACATCCCTCATCAGCCAGACAACCAATTGTCGGCCCAACATGAAACTACTTCACCGATAACAAACACTATGCTGATGACACCATCGGCGAGACCAAACACACAGTTCACCCGATACACAAACTCATGCTGATGGCACTCCCCATCGGGGTGACTCCCCCCATCGGTGAACCACAAAACGTTGCTCTCAATAGCCAAAGTCACTCCGATGGCCGAACAAAACATACCCTCGTCGGCAAGACTATCACCATCGGCCCAGCCGAAAATCTGCCTGCCGACATACATACTCCTGCCGATAACACATCAGCCTCCTACTTCTCCTTCCGTTGGGTTGAACCATTGGCTAAGTTCAAAAGAAAGGTTCAACTGCGAGGTTCAACCCGATAGTTCCTCTGTCGGTAGCACAAAATGCAACCCCACGAACCCATTGAATTGATGAAGTAGTTCAACCCGATGGTTCAAACAAGAAGTTCAATACTCCATCGGCAAAACACTTCGGCTGAGACCAAAATCACAAAGCATTGAGCCATTGAACCTTGAACCGTTGAGAAAATGAACTTTCAAAAAAAGGGGTTCACGTCCAAACTGAAATGTCGAAGACACAAAAATGAACTCATGCCGATGGAGAAAACACGAAGACCACCTCCATTGAACTAAGATGCAAACACTGAAAAACACTAAGGGGCCCCAAAACTTAGAACCTTTTTGGATTTTTTGGGAAGGTGCCTGCATGAAAATTGCTAAATTAACTAACAGTCAATTCAGGCACCAATAGTGGCTTTGATTGGGGACGTGCAGGTGCAAGACTGCAGCGAGAACCCCTGATCTCTGGGATACAGACCAGTCCCCTATCCATTGGGCACAGAGTCATGAAAATATAATGATCTGCATCACCAAACACTCTTGATGGCCTAAGGCCACCAAGAAAAGAAAAACATGTATCTCCCTTTGTCAAATATCTTTTTTTCAACTGCATGCATTGGGTCAAGCTTGGAGATACTGTAAAGATCCACCCACAAACAAACCTTGTCATCTACATACTCAACCCTCTGATTTGGCTTATCATTGTCACCCCTATGCAGCCAACCTTCAACATCATGTGACATGTGGGTGTAGAATGTATCAAGCAATGCATATTCATATGGCATAGAACACAGGTTATCATCACTATGCATTACAAAATAATTTCCTAGCTAGACTGAAAACTGAAAACACTCAAAGTCCACCGTGCAACTAGGAAATACAGGGCTCTCTTCATATGCTGGCACATCAAAAGAAAAGCTTTCAAATTCACAATTGTGCACATCATGCACACAACCAATAGTAGTACCAAACTGGAAAAGATCAGGCTTTGGCATCTCTTTCAAATCAGGCACATTTTTATAGCCACCTACCTGATGTATGTTATTTCCTCTTTCATCAGAATGAGAAACAAAACCCAAGTCACAAATAGTGTCTAAATCTTCACCATACTCAAATAGATCCTCATCACCATATGTGTCAAAAATGGGTGATCCAGGTACATCAGCTTGATCATAATATGCCATTTGTTCATGGGCAGCAGAGCACGCATTTTCATCACCAATGGATTCACTCTATGGAGGAGTATCAGCCTGTGTGTCATAAGCAAAACAGTCACCAAATAAAAAACAACCATGCTCTGCACTAACACTTATTTCAATCTCTAACTGCTCTTCATGATCTCCATGTGTTTGAAAGGAAGGCAATGGTTCACACATGGAACTGTTTCTCTATTTGCTTATATCTTCTCTGTCCTGAGTACAATACTCACAATTGTCTCCACAGGTCCATTCCAAAAGTTGCTCATTACTATCCACAACCTCGTTATTTTTTTCATGGATAGCTGCCTCATCATTTCAATGGGAGTCCTTACTAGTCCTTTCCTTGGCATCCTCAGTATTTATCTTTTCATCTTCACATGATGCCTTAATCAATTGGTCATTTGCAGCTTCACAATCATTATTCACACCAAAGCCTGGAGATAGGGATTTCAGCAGGTGCTCATTTTTTATTTTTTCTATATTTTCTATGAACTTGTATGCCATCTGCATACTTGTCACCTTGAAATCCCTCAGTAATGCACTAGAGCCCTCCTCAAAAGCCTCAAAGAATATGCCAACACAGGCTGAAATATCAGGTATGAAGACTTCTGGGATCTGTGAAAGGGCTACTGCAAACCTATGACTGAAATCAATACATAGCTCTTTATCTTGTTTTCTGATTTTCATCAATTCTGCAACAAGATCAGCAGGTTCTTTTGCAAATTCTTCTTTGAAATAGTCAGCAAGTTCATCCCAATAGGCAAAGGATCTCTTTGGAAAGCTCAAATACCAGTCTTTTGCTTTTGCATCAAAGGACATAACAAAAAACCTCATCCACATATCCTCATCTCTGAATGAATGTTTCCCCATGAACTCATGAAAATTTTGGATATGTGCATTCCCATCACATACACTGTGACCACTAAATCTAGGCATCTAACAGTATATCCTAGCAGGCATATTTTCTACCTTATAATCAACCCATGACAAATCTAATTGGTCATACGAAGGATCAAAAGCGCTGACCAGAAGTTTAGTTTTCTGACTGGCAGACACAACAGGGTTATCACTATTCAACTAAGCTTCCCTAGCCTCTAAGAATATCAACCTATTTTTTATCTCTTCTATTCTTTTATCCAACAAGTCACTCCCCTTTTCACTGAGTATGGGTGTATACATATTTGGATTCATGAAATTTCTATTTTCAGACATCCTTTGCATTCCTAAGACCTATAGCCTCCCCTGGCATCTAACCTATGCAATAAACAACAAATACAAGTAGGAAGGAGCAAGGTACCTTTTCTCATATAGATGCTGAAGTCTGAATAGCACATTTTTTGTCACAACACACATCAACTTTTCATGTGCACTTGAATCCTTTGCAGAGTCGCCACCTCTCCAAAGAGGACAAAATTTTTAATAGCTGAAAGCTCAACACATATTTTTCTAAGTTTATACCACCAGCAGAGCATCATCGTTCACATGAAAGACTCCCCGGCAGAGTCGCCAATTTGTTGGGTTTTCTTTTGAATTAGCATTAGGGTTTGCCAGTTCTAATGCACAGGCAGATTCAGCCAACTAAATATAGGAGGTTGCGTAAGCTGCCTCCCCTTCACTTCTGGTTCTGCCGCACCAAGGGGGGTATCCGTATAACTCAAGATGTAACCTTGACTAGCTCAAAGATAGAAAGATCTAACTTGACAACAACAAGAAGAATACTCTCATGTATGGACCAAGATCTGCATGATAGATCACAAGGTGCGCAACATTCTTGGACATATATGTCTGGTTGTGTATGAGAGCATGCAGGGGGTTCCTAATCCTACTCCTACAACTAATAGGTAAAAGGATATGAAATGAGTTGATTTGATGTTTGGATGCAAACCTGGAGTTGGTGTATAACCTCAACACAGAGCTAGATTGGTGCCTATCCAGGGCTTGGAGTCAGTAGACATACACCTGTGAATGATCAGCATGAACAACTAAAACTAGATTTCAGGGGGATACATATGATACCTGCCTTATAGATATCTCCCAATACAGAGTGTTAAGCTATCTATACTTATGGCATCCCTACTACAGTATATCCTTCCCAATATTCAATCTGAGAACAATTTAATCTACTCCTTGAGCAGAAGTTAAGAGATTAAACATTCAACACAGGAATTCTATGTTCTAGAATCTTAGACATTCCTTGAATACCTAGACTCAAAAGAAAGATACATGCAACACTGGAGACAGAATTAGTACAACACATGCAAACATAGCATTACTCATATAGGATTAACCATGAAATCAGTGGATTCATGCAAAAATGTACAACAAGAGATACATAAACTCACAAGTTTTGCTGCACAGAGCAACCAAAACTAGTTGTATCTTATTACAGAGCCAAAATGTCCAGTTGTCAACAACCAAAACAATGGTAACACAGTTTGCCTATATCAGCCAGAAAGTGTACCTCTAACATTAATTACATGGCTTCACAAAAATCTGCTAAATACATTCCATGAGAAATGGCACTCATAAGTCATCAATGCAGTAGGCAGGAGAGTTGACAGGGGAGGCCTCGAGCCTTGCGCCACCATCCGGGAGTCTTCATCCAGAAATCGAGCAACCTGATCATGCATACCATCGCCCATACCCCTGCTACAGTCACCATTGATGGCCCAACAACCCACAACCACTGAGAAAACTGTCATTGCATTCAAAAAAAGATCTCCCGCCAAAATGCGCTTCCTGAAGGTTCAAATTATGTAGGAACATTAATCCCACATGCACGGTGCGGAGACTCCTTCAGTAGTTTAAAAGCATGGTCGCGAGCATAATAGGTGTTGAGCACTTTTGCCACACTCAACACATGCCTTTCTCTCCAAAACCCATCGTTTAGACCTAAGCCATTGGCCCTGCTGAAAATCTTCCTGCCGACATCAATAGTCTGGCCAATCGCTACATTACAATCCCCTCCATCGGCCAAAGATGCACCATCGGGCCAACGTTCCAAACCTTCGCCGATCTCATCAGTTACACCGATGAAGCCACCGCAATCCCCTGTCGGCCAGACCAATTCCGTCAACCAAGCAAAAAATCCCTCTGCCAATAGACAAAACTCTCACCGATGACCAGCAAGCTAGACTTTGCCCCTTCGTCGACCAAACCCTCCACTATCGGCAAGCCACAAAACACCTACGCTGACCACACAAGTCACCCCAATGGCATACCACATCCTTGGTCTTCGGTGAGACCACCATCCCTCGGAGCAACAAGAAAATCCTTGGCCAATAGCACAAGTCCTGCCAACACCACCTTGAACATCCCTCATTGGCCAGACAACCAACTGTCGACCCAACATGAAACTACTTCGCCGATAACAAACACTATGCCGATGACACCATCGGCAAGACCAAACACATGGTTCACCTGATACACAAACTCACGCCGATGGCACTCCCCATCGGGGTGACTCCCCCCATCAGCGAACCACAAAACACTGCTCCCGATAGCCAAAGTCACTCCGATGGCTGAACAAAACATACCCTCTTCGGCAAGACTATCACCATCGGCTCAGCTGAAAATCTACCTGTCGACATACATACTCTTGCCGATAACACATCGGCCTCCTACTTCTCCTTTCGTCGGGTTGAACCATTGGCTAAATTCAAAAGAAAGGTTCAACCGCGAGGTTCAACCCAATAGTTCCTCTGTCAGCAGCACAAAATGCAATCCCGTGAATCCATTGAACTGATGAACTGGTTCAACCTGATGGTTCAAACAAGAAGTTCAATACTCCATCGGCAAAACACTTCAGTCGAGACCAAAATCACAAAGCATTGAACCATTGAACCTTGAACTATTGAGAAAATGAACTTTCAGAAAAAGGGGTTCACGTCCAAATTGAAATGTCGAAGACACAAAAATGAACTCATGTCGATGGAGAAAACACGTAGACCACCTCCGTTGAACTAAGATGCAAACACTGAAAAACACTGAGGGGCCCCAAAACTTAGAACCTTTTTGGATTTTTTGGGAAGGTGCCTGCATGAAAATTGCTAAATTAACTGACAATCAATTCAGGCACCAATACAATGATCTGTTCTGCTGAGTGATTCTTCTTAACATACTTTGTTGGGGTCTTAGGCATCTACTCTGGTTCTTGTTCCTTTTCTTCTTTCCCTTCTTCTTTCTCTTCAATGCAAGGAAAGCTATTAGATCTGGTGTCTTCTTAATCTTGTGAGATCTGATACAAGTCTTCATCCACTTTAATATTTGTGCTTTTGACCATCTTTTCCAACCTTTTGTTGTTGCATCTATAGGCCTTACTTCTGCTTGAGTAACCAAGAAAGATTCCTTCATCACTTCTTGAATCAAACTTCCCTAGGTCTTCTTCATCTCTTTTGATATAGCATTTTTTGCCAAAGATCTTGAGGTATCTGAAAATGGGAGGTCTTCCATACCACAACTCATAAAGGGTCTTAGTGATGTTAACCCTTAACTACACTCTGTTAGTTAGATAGATAGCAGTGTGAACTTCTTCCTTTTAGTATATGTCAGGCAGATCTACATCTTTCAACATTGCCGTAGACATTTCTTGCACAATCCTATTCTTCATTTCCACTATCCTATTTTGTTGAGGGGTTCTCAGAGCAGACAAATGCCTCCTAATACCATGATCTTCACAAAACTTTTCAAATTCATTCGAAGTAAACCCACCTTCTCTATCTGACCTTAAACATTTGATCTTAGTATCTATTTCATTTTCAAACAAGGCTTTGAAAACTTTAAACTTATCAAGAGCATCTGATTTTTCTCTTAAAAAGGTAACCCAAGTCATTCTAGAATAATCATCATAAGATACATTTCCCCTTGTTGACTCTTTACTCTTGTAGGTCCACATAGGTCTATGTGAATCAACTCCAATAGCTTTGAAGAAGAATACTCCTTACTTTTAAAACTTGTCTTTGTCTGCTTTCCCATTTGACATTCCTTGCGTATAGTGTTAGCAAGCTTGATTATATTAGACAAATCTCTCACTACATGAGTAGAGTTGATTCTTACTATATTATCAAAATTGTTGTGTCCCATTCTTTTGTGCCACAACCAACACTCACTGGATTGAGCCAATAGACATGTTCTTCCATTTAGCTCTTTCAAGTGATATATAAATATCACCACATGTTTTGATACCTTCTGCAACTAGCTTCTTGGATCCTATCATCTTGATTTCACAACCATTGGCATCAAAAGTAAGATTGTAACCTTTTTTACACATCTAAATAACACTGAGAAGATTGTGATGTAATCCTTTGACACAGAGAACATCCTCAGTCAAGTTCATTCCATCAATAGTTATGACACCTTTTCCACATATTTGAGTGGACTCATCACCTCTAAACTTGAAAGCTCCACCATCCCACCTCTTAAGGCTAATAAACTTCTCTTTGTCACCAGTCATATGATGTGAACAACCACTATCAATAACCTAAGCTTCAGTTTCTTCTTTTCATGGAAGGAAGTCCATACAACCATTGATGTTTCATTATTTTTGATTGTTTGCAAGGTATCAAATTTTCCACATTTTCCAACAACATACTTTTTGTCACCAACATGAAAAGTGTTTCATCATTTGAATCATCATGATCTTCATCCTCTGAAGAACAACTATCCTCTATGGAAAATATACTCCTTTTAAATTTATCTTTTATGTTACTTCTCCTAACTTCTTTAAGAGGACATTTAGAAGCAAAGTGACCAACCTTTCCATAATTGAGACATTTGAAGGGTAACTTACCTTTATGTTTTTTAGAACCTTTCTTCAGTGTTCTCACAAAATTTGCTTCAACATCATCAGGACTTTCATCTTCATTAGCAGTTTCATCATTTGTCTTTTTACTAACTTTGAAAGCAACTTATTCTTTGGAACATCACCATCAAAATCTCTCATTTCAAAAATAGTAAGGGTGCCAAAAATTTGGTCTAAAGTGTATGTATCCAAGTCTGCAGTCTCCTCAATAGAAGATACCTTATGACTATAAGATTTGGGAAGAGATCTCATAACCTTCTTTACAACTTCATCCTCATTTACTGTACCACGAAGGCCCATCATACCATTGACCACTTCATTCACCCAGAGCATAAATCCAACAATGTTTTCATTTTTTATCATCTTTAGGGTTTCAAATTTGTTTTTGAATATTTTCATCTTAGCTTGCTTTACTTTCTTATCTCCTTCATAAATAGTTTCTAGTTTATTCCAAACTTCTTGAGCAGAGGTACAACTCATTGCCTTCGACAGTTTTGAATCAGTTAAGCCACTCATGATAGCAAACTTGGCCTTGGCATTATTATCATACTTCTTGATTTCATCTGCATTAGTAGGAGTAGTAGTAGGAAGAGTGTAACCTTTCTTGATAGAATCCCAAACTCCACACCCTAGTGAATTGATGTAGCCTTCCATCCTTAGTTTCCAAAAAGCATAATTTGTTTCATGTCAAACCTAGGTATCTTGTTGGATCCTCCTGATGCCATCTCAGACCTTCCTCAAGTGGTTAAGCTTCCTTCAAAGGAACTTGGATATGATACCAGTTGTTAGACAGACATGAATAATAAGGGGGGGTGAATCAATATTTACACAATTTTCTATTTCAACAATCTCAACTTATCCAGAACATATTAACCCTTAAGCATCATAATATCAACATGAAAGAATAACACAGTGCACATCAACACATAACACTAGATGTACATGGAAAACCCAAGAAGGGAAAAACAACGGTGAGGATTAACTCATAATATATATGAAACACAAATGATAACTTTATTTTAGGGATACAACCTAAGGAAGGAACTCCTCCCTCAAACTTTGTTTTAGGGTTACATCCAAGGAAGATACAACTCCCTGTAGACTTTGTTTTAGGGCTACAACCCAAGGAAGCAACAACTCCCTGATTAGAGAACACACTTATAAAAGAGTACAATGTGATAAACTTTCAACTATCTAAAAACTGACTTTGAAGCTCACTCTTTTGATGATTGCAATTCTACCTCTTTACACTTTATTCTGAATATTTGATTAGTTAGGTAGACTCTATACTTGATCACTGTTACAAATATGTCTTCAAGATTAATCCAAACAACATCAACAACTTCTTCTATTTCTCCTTTAGTCGCACATCAATAATGTATTTAATCTACTTTTTATCTGCTTGCAAACTTTTCAATCAACTTGCAATTACACTATCCTCACTCAATTTGATTCAATATTTATACATGATATTACATTGATTCATAGCTTGTCATCTAGAAATAACATGAAAAAGACATTTACAAGTCGGCCAAACAACACACAATATGAAACGTGTAGAAGATAGGTCCTAAGTGAAACCACACATTACACCAGCAGAAGATCCAAGCCTTGCAGACCCTAACACTTTATTAAAAGGGTCCAAGACATTCTTCACAGCATCAACTACCAAGGAATTGCATCTATACACTAGGCTCATTTGCAAATAGGACAACTTTAAGGAAAACACATGAAGACTTGAAGTATAACGACCACATTAACTTGAAAAAAACCTTGTGCGGTACTAGAAACAAGAAAAATCTTTGTCAAAATTTTCCAGAAGAGTTCACATGACTCATAAAACATCCCCAAACACTCCTTTTCCACCACACATCAAAGAAATGTGGTGCACAACTTCAATCATCTACTCTGAGAATATTTTGTCATTCGAAACACACTACAACATGTTGTCAATTGAAAATTTGAGTTGTAGACCACCAAAAACCCTTAGATTGAGAAGAAGCATGTAATACACATCCAAGAACATATACACAGAACTGCAAAGGCAAACATTCATTTTTGGAGGAATGTTGAGTATTCCAATAGCTCTTCATCACTACTTCATTCTACAAGAGCACATACTAGTACTCTATCATACATAAATTTCATAGTGGAGGGAAACATGATCTGAAACTTTGGAAAAAACACCTTCATTGTCCTCTTAATACAATTCCAAAACCCCATAGCCATAGCTGCAAATGCGGAGGAATGTGAAGCATTCCATCACCCTGCTAGGAATTGTTAGACTTAGGGCACACAACTAAGAGGGGGGCTGAATCAGTTGTCCAAAACTTCTCCAATTTCACACTTGAATCCTTTTAGTGATTAGCAGTATATTAAACATAAAACATAATGCAACTAAATCAAAAGCAGAAACTCACATGAGACACCAAGATTTTGACGTGGAAAACCCGGTTAAGGGAAAAACCACGGGGTGATTAACCCGAGAATGTATTCTCTATTAGAAGAATAGAAAGAAAAAAATGGCACATGCCAATTAGGGCTCACTGCTCACAAGAGGCTCACTGCCTACAAGAGACACACTATCTACAATGAAATAAGTATCACCTACTTGAACTAGAAAATAGCATCTTCACCATGTTTGAATCAGTTCCATTTAAGCCCAATACTTCTGCTCTGCCTTTTGTTCTCTTCCTTGCTACCACTCACTCATCTACACAAGGACACCTATGAAATGACTTCACAACCCCTTATTTATATGAGACATCAACTTAGGAATAATCATCTAAGTCGGCAAACATCTACAAGAACATCTGCAAGATGTTTAACTCATCCGGTTGGCCAGTCTTTGGAAAAACATCATCATCTAGAAGTTATTCTTCAATTGCAGGCTCCAACTCCAATGCGAACCACCAACACGAACAGGACACAATGCAGAGACCTCCACAAGATTGCCTAAAATACCAACAACATCCGCACTTCATCTGCTTACTGGAATCCTTCTCTCCTTCATCCGAAACCTCAAGAACACAGTCTGTCATCACTGTCACAGAAGAACAGATGCTTCCAGACCTTCAAGCCATGAACCAAACTAGTTAACACTCCACAAAGACTTCCTCAACACTTCCTCAAATTTGCAGAATAGGACAATGCATTTCCAGATCTCACCAGACCTATCTGTATTACTCTATCACCACTGAACATCTGCCGAAACCAATTTTACTTGAGCCACCACACCTTCTTCAGATCTTCATGCAGACCTCTGAAATGTCTGCTGGACCACCTTAAGACACATATCAACAAACCCTTTAATCCGTATCCTCTGATCCTCATCCTATCTTGGACTTTTGCCTTACTGTCATCACTATTCTTCAATGTTCTTGCTTGAGACCAATTTTCTCAATATCCTTAGTTCACAGGTCATCCAATCCTTATCATTAATGCAACAGGAGTATGTTGACATCAATGACAACACCAGTTAGGCCCATACTTGCAACAATCTCCCCCTTTGTCATTAATGGCAACATATGATGTGAAAAACTATTTTAACCATCAAGACAAGAACTTCTCCTCACTATCGCAGCTCCCCCTATCAGCAACAACCATTCACATGTCTTCTCTCCCTTTACTGCTCCCCCTTTGATCAGAAACCACTTGTTTTTCACATGTCTTCTCTCCCCCTTTCACATCAATGGAAAAGGGCGCATACTTGCATTTCTACCACTTTAGAATCATATCTGCTGCTCCCCCTGAGTAGCAGCTCCCCAACATCAATTCAGATCACAAGATGTGACTGTGATATCCACCGGATTGATGCACAACAGTGCACCTTAGTTCAACACCGAAGGAGTAATAACCCCTAACTTCTCCCTAAGAAATTCAAAAGAGTCCTTAGGTAGAGGTTTAGTAAAGATGTCTGCAATCTGATCCTTAGAAGGCACAAACTCCAATCTAACTTCATTATTGTTCACTTGTTCTCTCAAAAAGTGAAACTTGATGGATATGTGTTTGGTCTTTGAGTGCAACAACGGATTCTTAGATATATTTATTGTACTTGAATTATCACAGAAGATTGTGATAGGTTCCTCATACTCTACTTTGATATCTCTTAGCATCTACTTCATCCACAAAACTTGAGTGCAACTACCTGCTGCTGCAATATATTTTGCTTCAGTTGTAGACAGAGATATTGCCTCTTGTTTCTTGCTTAGGAAAGAAACCAATCTCTTCCCCAAAAAGAATGTTCCACCACTAGTACTCTTCTGGTCATCCACATCTCCTGCCCAATCAGCATCTGTATATGCATGAAGAGATAAATCATGATCTCTAGGATACCATAGACCATACTCAACTATCCCTTTTAGATATCTAAAACTCCTCTTGATTGCCATGACATGAGATTCTCTAGGATCAGCCTAAAATCTAGCAACAAGACCAATAGCCTGCATTATGTCTGGTCTGGTTTGAGTGAGATACAACAACAGTGTAATCATTGACCTATACTTTGTCTAATCAACCTTAGGAGAATCATCATCTTTGCTCAATTTACATCCAGTTGCCATGGGAGTGTTCATTGGTTTTGAGTCTTCCATCCCAAATTTCTTCAACAATTCTTTCACATATTTGGTTTGAGAAATGAAGATTCCTTTCTTTGTTTGAGTGATTTGTAGACCCAAGAAGAAATTCATTTCCCCAAGCATGGACATCTCAAAATCACTTTTCATTTGATTTGCAAAAGTTTTACACATACTATCTCTTCCTCCAAAAATGATATCATCAACAAACACTTCAACAATCAAGATGTTTTCATGATCAATTTTGAAATATAAATTACTGTCAGCAGTACCTTTGTTGAAACCAATCTTCAAAAGATGTTTATCCAATCTTTCATACCAGGCTCTTGGGGCTTGCTTCAGTCCATACAGTGCTTTCTTCAACTTTAAGACCATATTACCATGATCAGACAATTGAAATCCATCCAGTTACTCAATGTACACTTCTTCTTCCAAGTCACCATTTAGGAAGGTAGATTTGACATCCATTTTATGTACTTTGAAATCTTTGAAGGCAACAAATGCAAGAAATAATCTAACTACTTCAATTCTTGCCACCAGAGCAAAAGTTTCTTCAAAATCAACTCCTTCTATTTGAGAATAGCCCTTGCAGACCAATCTGGCTTTATTTCTGATTACTTCACCAACTTCATTTAGTTTGTTCCAGAAGACCCATTTGGTTCCAATCACATTTTTGTTTCTAGGTCTAGGAACAAGATCCCAAGTGTGATTTTTTTCAATTTGCATCAACTCTTCCTCCATTGCTTTGGTCCATTTTTCATCATTGCAGGCTTCATTTATTGTCTTAGGTTCAATATTTGAGATTAGACAATACTCATCTAAATTTTGAGCAATTTTCCTTCTAGTTTGCACACCTTTGCTTTTGTCACCTATGATCTGATCTTTAGAGTGGTTCAGTCTTACATAGCTTGGAACTTTGGGAGTTTCTTGCACTTCTTCTTGATTAGGCTCATTCAGACCTATCTCTTCTTCTTGATTTACCAGATCAGTTTGAACCTGACTTTCAGAAGAGGTTTGGACTCCTTGAATCAGAACACCATTCTAATCATCTTCATCATATTCATAAAACCTTGAGGGTTTCTCAATTCCCTCATCAACCTTCACATTTGTACTTTCTATTATCTTTCTCAATCTCTTGTTATAACACCGGTATGCTTTGCTTTGAGTAGAGTAACCCAAGAATATTCCTTCATCACTTCTAGCATCAAACTTTCCTAGATCTTCATCTCTTTTAATGTAACATTTGCTACCAAAAACTCTGAAATACCTCATAGTAAGAGTGATGCCAAACCAAAGTTCATAAGGAGTCTTACCAGTATTACTTCTTATTTGAACTCGACTGACAGTATAGATTGTAGTGCTGACAACTTCTCTCCAATAGATTTGAGGAATATTTGCTTCCATCATCATGGTCCTAGAAGCTTCCTGGATGGTCTGGTTCTTTCTTTCCACTACTCCATTCTGCTGTGGAGTCCTAGGAACAGATAACTGTCTCTTTATTCCATGTTTCTGACAGAACTCTAAGAACTCACCGGATGTGAATTCCCAACCTCTATCAGACCTCAGACATTTCAGTTTTAATCTGGTTTCATTCTCTACCATAGCCTTGAATATTTTGAATTTGTCAAGAGCTTCTAATTTCTCTTTCAGAAAGGTTACCCACATCATCCGAGAATAGTCATCAATTAGTAACATGAAGTATCTATCACCTTGCACACTCCTAGTTCTTATCGAACCACAAAGATCAGTATGAACTAAGTCCAATAATCTAGTAGAAGACAATTCCTTACTCTTGAATGTGACTCTACTTAGCTTGCCCAACTGACATTCTTTACACAAGCTATTTGTAGGTTTCACCAATTTTGGAAGATCTCTTACAACTTGAGTATTGCTTATCTTGATGATATTATCAAAATTCACATGACACATTCTCCTATGCCATAACCAACTCTAATCAAGTTGAGCAAATAAGCAACTTTTACTAGTATGAACCAAGTGGAATATATTACCTTTAGTTTGGGTACCGGATGCAATCTTTATTCCAGAACTTTCAAAGATCTTACATTTTCCATTCTTGAACCGGAGATCATAGCCTTTGTCCACCAACTATCCAACACTGAGAAGATTGTGCTTCAAACCTTCAACATATAGTACATTACTGGTTTTGTTCCTTCCATCAAAAGAAATAGTTCCTCTTCCTCTGATTCTACCAGTAGAATTATCACCAAACTTTACCACTCCTCCTTCATACCTTTCCAAATCTATGAACTTATTTTTGTCACCTATCATATGGTGAGAGCAACCACTGCTAATGACCTAGTCATCCTTTTCTTCAATTTGAGCAGTCAGATCTCTTTCTACAACTTTATGATTGACAGATTTAGAGGATATTGGTTCTTCTTTCTTGATGGCAATAAACACCCAATCACTTCCAGATTTGTTTCCTATCTCTGATTCATCATTTGTTACTCCTTCACTATCATCTTCTTCATTAACATAGTAGCAATTCTTTTGGAACCTTGATTTGTTAGGATTTGGCCTTGAAAATATTTTCGGACACTTTGAGGCAAAATGACCTATCTTATTGCAGTTAAAACACTTAAAAGGCAATTTTCCTTCATACTTACCAGATCCTCTTGGCAGTCTCTTTGCAATAAGGGCTTCAAGTTGAGCATTTTCTACTTCTTCTTCTTCCAGGTCTTTTCTTACTTTTTCATACCATAGCAGTTTCCTTGATGAGTTCTCTCTTGGATCAAACCTTTATTTACCCTTTATAGAGGCACTAGCTTTAAGTACAGATTTAGTCTTGGGGGGTTCATCTCCAAACTCAGTCATTTCAAAAGCAGCCAATTTGCCAGCCAATTGATCTCTAGTGACAATTGTATGAGCTCTGAATTCATCAATGGTAGCAACCTTGATTTTATAAGAGGCAGGAAGGGATCTGAGAATTTTTCCAACAATCTCATCTTCATCCAAGACTCCACCAGCATTTCTAATCCCACAAAGAATCTCATTTACCCTTGGTATAAAAGTAGTGATATTTTCATCATCTCTCATCTTCAGATTTTCAAATTTTCCTTTTAGACTTTGTAGCCTTGCACATTTAACATACTTGTCTCTTTCATGCAAAAGTTCCAGTTTTTTCCAAATCTCAAAAGAAGTTGGTAGGTCAACAACATTTGAGAGCCCTAAATCAGATAATGCACTTAGAAGAGCTTCTATGGTTCACAAATTATTTTCAACATCTATAATTTCATTTGCAGCTTTCAGACCACCATGTGGAGGTGTGTACTGTGTTGTAGCCATGGTCCAATATGCCATTCCCATACATTGCAGGTGACATTTCATGTGACCTTTCCAAAGATTAAAATTGGTTCCATCAAACTTCAAACTATCCTTCTTATAGGATGACATCCTGGATCTCCTCAAGCGGTTAAGCTCCTTTTAGAGGAACTTGGCTCTGGTACCAATTGTTAGACTTAGGGCACACAACTAAGAGGGGAGGGGGGTGAATCAGTTGTCCAAAACTTCTCCAATTTCACACTTGAATCCTTTTAGTGATTAGCAGTATATTAAACATAAAACATAATGCAACTATATCAAAAGAAAAAACTCATCAACACATGAGACACCAAGATTTTGATGTGGAAAACCCTGTTAAGGGAAAAACCATGGGGTGATTAACCCAAGATTGTATTCTCTATTAGAAGAATAGAAAGAACAAAATGGCACATGCTAATTAGGGCTCACTGCTTAAGCACACCGCTCACAAGAGGCTCACTACCTATAAGAGACACACTATCTACAATGAAATAAGTATCACCTACTTGAACTAGAAAATAACATCTTCACCATGCTTGAATCAGTTCCATTTAAGCCCAATACTTCTACTCTACCTTTCACTCTCTTCCTTGCTACCACTCACTCATCTACACAAGGACAACTATGAAATAATTTCGCAACCCCTTATTTATACAAGACATCAACTTAGGAATAATCATCTAAGTCAGCAAACATCTACAAGAACATCCACAAGATGTGTAACTCATCCAGTCGGCCAGTCTCAGGAAGAACATCATCATCTAGAATTTATTCTTCAATTGTGGGCTCCAACTCTAATGCAGACCACCAACATGAATTGGACACGATCCAGAGACCTCCACAAGATTGCCTGAAACACCAACAACATCCGCACTTCATCTACTTACTGGAATCCTTCTCTCCTTCATCCGGAACCTCAGGAACACAGTCTGTCATCACTGTCACAGAAGAATAGATTCTTCTAGACCTTCAAGCCATGACCCAAACTAGTTAACACTCCACAAAGACTTCCTCAACACTTCCTCAAATCCGCAGAATAGGACAATGCATTTCCAGATCTCACCGGACCTATCTGTATTACTCTGTCACCACTTAACATTTGCCAGAACTGGTTTTACTTGAGCTACCACACCTTCTTTAGATCTTCATGTGGACCTCTGAAATCTCTACTGGACCACCTTAAGGCACATATCTACAAACCCTTTAATCCGCATCCTATCTTGGACTTTTTCCTTACTGTCATCACTGTTCTTCACTGTTCCTACTTGAGACTAATTTTCTCAATATCTTCAGCTCATAGCTCATCCAATTCTTATCATTAATGCAACAGGAGTATGTTGACATCAATGAAAACACCGGTTAGGCCCATACTTGCAACAGGAACACCTTCACAGAACCAACACTATCTTCAAGCTACCAACATAAAAATATTATTCCAATGATCATAACATCATTAAACTTGAAACATACATAATGTGACATTGTATGAAGCTATATTAAAACCATAGAAGCCCAACAATAATATGATGGAAATGTGGAGTAATCTCCAGACAATCTTCAAAGAGCAGTCATACTGAAACAGAGACTACCACCATCTTTTGGAGGCCAAATCTTCTTTGTATCAACTCATACAACTTAGGATCAGTAGTATAGATCATATAACATTCTCCATGCCACCAGAACACTTCATCAACATCAGCAACACATCTGATCCTCTTAGTGCTTCTAATTCCAATATTAATATAACTTCAAACTCAATTCTGACATTCTTCAAGCCACCAGAACACTTCATCAACATCAGCAACACATCTGATCCTCTTAGTGCTTCTAATTCCAATATTAATTGTCCTCTTAATACAATTCCAGAACCACATAGCCATAGCTGCAAATGCAGAGGAATGTGAAGCATTCCATCACCCTACTGGGAACACCTTCACAGAACTGACACTATCTTCAAGATGCCAATATAAAAAGATCATTCCAATCATCAGAACATCATTAAACTTGGAACATACACAATGTGGCATTGTATGAATCTATATTCCAAATCATAGAAGCCCAACAACAATATGATCGAAATGCAGAGCAATCTCCCGGATAGTCCTCAAAGAGAAGTCATCCTGAAATAGAGACTACCACCATCTTTTGGAGGCCAAATCTTATTTGTATCAACTCATACAACTCAAGATTAGTAGTATAGATCATATAACATTCTTCAAGCCACTAGAACACTTCATCAACATCAGCAACACATCTTATCCTCTTAGTGCTTCTAATTCCAATATTAATATAGCTTCAAACTCAATTTTGCATTGATCATGAATGTAGCTTTTTATGCTCAAATTTGCATTGATCCAAGCATGACATCCAACCATGAGATTTCTCTTCTTTAGGAACATGGCATCTAACCATGAGATTTCTCTTCTTTGGGAACATGACATCCAACCATGAGCTTTCTCTTCTTTAGGAGCATGACATTAAACCATGAGATTTATCTTCTTTAGGAACATGACATCCAACCATGAGCTTTCTATCCTTCCCTAACAATGTTGACATCAATGACATTCAAGTCAAGTAACTATATCAAATATAAAATGTTAGCACACTTACAACTCAATAACCATGAGTTAAGAAAAATTGCACTTCCACTAGATGAAGAGTGGAGCACTCTACAAAAGCTGATAAAATGATTTAGTAATATGTGTTTTCAACATAGCATTATGCAGAGTTTGTTTTGAGCAAGTTATTGTACATTGCAAATGTAATACTTCAATGTATTCCTTCAGACCTTCATTTGAAAATCAATATAACACTAAAATCCATTTATGTGTTCAAATTATCTGTATTATTTAATTACCTAGTAGACATCAGATTTCCACGGTCCATAATATTATAATGAGTGCTTCAGGATTAAACTGTGTGTGTGTGTTTTTTTCTTCTTCCCTAAATGTTTCAGATCACACTCCATGATCCATCATCAAGAGAATAGAAAGCAAGTGATGGATCATGGCGTGTGATCCAAAACGTTGAGGGAAGAAAAAAAAACAGCACACATTTTAATCTTGAAGCACTCCTTATAATATTTAAATACCTACTTCAAGAAAACTCTAGTTTCTACATACACATTAAATATTTGCTAATGTTGTATATTAATATGCTACTATTGTTGATTACTATGCAATGCAATAAAAGAAAACAAATGAAACACTATTATGGTTATAGAGAAGAAAAAATACTTCATATTTAGTTGAATGCTTGTAAAAATTATCAGTATCACACAATAATAATATAATGTGGCACACAGCTTCATAAAACATCCCCAAACACTCCTTTTCCACCACACATCAAAGAAATGTGGCGCACAGCTTCAATCATCTACTCTGAGAATATTTTGTCATTCAAAACACACTACAACATGTTGTCAATTGAAAATTTGAGTTGCAGACCACCAAGAACCTTGAGATTGAGAAGAAGCATGTAATTCAAATCCAAGAACATATACACAGAACCACGAAGGAAAACATTCATTTTTGGAGGAATGTTGAGTATTCCAGTAGGTCTTCATCACTACTTTATTCTACGATAGCACATATTGGTACTCTATCATACATAAATTTCACAGTGGAGGGAAACATGATCTTAAACTTTGGAAAAAACACCTTCATTGTCCTCTTAATACAATTCCAAAACTGTATAGCCATAGCTGCAAATGTGGAGGAATGTGAAGGATTCCATCACCTTGCTAGGAACACCTTCACAGAACCAACACTATCTTCAATCTGCCAACATAAAAATATCATTCCAATGATCAGAACATCATTAAACTTGGAACATACATAATGTGAAATTGTATGAAGCTATATTCAAATGATAGAAGCCCAAAAACAATATGATGGAAATGCGGAGCAATCTCTCAGACAGTCCTCAAAGAGTAGTCATCCTGAAATAGAGACTACCACCATATTTTGGAGGCCAAATCTTCTTTGTATCAACTCGTACAACTCAGGATTAGTAGTATAGATCATATAACATTCTTCAAGCCACCAGAACACTTCATCAACATCAACAACACATCTGATACTCTTAGTGCTTCTAATTCCAATATTAATATAACTTTAAACTCAATTCTGACATTCTTTAAGCCACCAGAACACTTCATCAACTTCAGCAACACATTCGATCCTCTTAGTGCTTCTAATTCCAATATTAATATAACTTCAAACTCAATTCTGACATTCTTCAAGCCACCAGAACACTTCATCAACATCAGCAACACATCTGATCCTCTTAGTGCTTCTAATTCCACTATTAATTGTCCCCTTAATACAATTCTAGAACCGCATAGCCATAGCCGCAAATGTGGAGGAATGTGAAGCATTCCATCACCCTGCTGGGAACACCTTCACAGAATCAACACTATCTTCAAGATGCCAACATAAAAGCATCATTAAACTTGGAACATACATAAAGTGCCATTGTATGAAGCTATATTCCAAATCATAGAAGCCCAACAACAATATGATGGAAATTCGGAGCAATCTCCCAGACATTCCTCAAAGAGTAGTCATCCTAAAACAGAGACTACCACCATCTTTTGGAGGCCAAATTTTCTTTGTATCAACTCATACAACTCAGGATTGGTAGTATAGATCACATAACATTCCTCAAGCCACTAGAACACTTCATCAACATCAACATCACATCTTATCCTCTTAGTGCTTCTAATTCCAATATTAATATAACTTCAAACTCAATTCTACATTAATCATGAATGTAGCTTTTTATGCTCAAATTTGCATTGATCCGAGCATGACATCCAACCATGAGCTTTCTCTTCTTTAGGAGCATGACATTAAACCATGAGATTTATCTTCTTTAGGAACATGACATCCAACCATGAGCTTTCTATCCTTCCCTGACAATGTTGACATCAATGACAACAATCTTAGGCCCCATATGTGTAACACATTCAAGTCAAGTAACTATGTCAAATATAAAATGTTAGCACACTTACAACTCAATAACCATGGGTTAAGAAAAATTGCATTTCCATTAGATGAAGAGTGGAGCACTTTACAAAAGTTAATAAAATGATTTAGTAATATGTGTTTTCAACATAGCATTATGCAGAGTTTGTTTTGAGCAAGTTATTGTACATTGTAAATGTAATACTTCAATGTACTCCTTCGGACCTTCATTTGAAAATCAATATAACACTGAAATCCATTTATGTGTTCAAATTATCTATATTATTTCATTACCTAGTAGACATCAAATTTACATAGTCCATAATATTATAATGAGTGCATCAGGATTAAACTGTGTGTGTTTTTTTTTGTTCCCTCAACATTTCGGATCACACTCCATGATCCATCATCAAGAGAATAGAAAGAAAGTGATAGATCCTAGAGTGTGATCCAAAATGTTGAGGGAAGAAAAAAACAACACAGTTTAATCTTGAAGCACTCATTATAATATTTAATTACCTACTTTAGGAAAACTCTGGTTTCTACATACACATTAAACATTTGCTAATGTTGTATATTAATATGCTACTGTTGTTGATTACTATGCAATGCAATTAAAGAAAACAAATGAAACATGATTATGGTTATAGAGAAGAAAAATTACTTCACATTTACTTGAATGCTTGTAAAAATTATCAGTATCACACTATAATAATATAATAATATAAAAATATTAATTTTTTAAAATCAAAAATGAAAAATTTACATCACTGATAGACAAATAAAATATCATCAACAACATTTTAGAGTTTAGAACATGAAATACAATATAAATACCTAGTAACTACTAAATCCCTTGAAATTGCCAAATCATCTTGTCATCCTGATTCTCCTGCCTCTGACCATGATATCTAGAGTCATCTTGATCATGTTCTTCATTTTCTTCTATCTCCATATCTCCACTTAAGAGTGTCTCACCAACACCACTACCACTACATGTTGTATTAGTATTGATTGTGTCACTATCATGTGTGCTATTATTGTTTGAAGTGTTGAACAACCCTCTTCTTTCATGTAAGGACCTCCAAATTATGCGTTCCCTATCAAAAGGAAAACTCCAGATATCATGTCTAGTTGTATACATTCTCAAGTAATTTTCCAATTTATTGTCAAGTTTATTTCTTATCTTTGATTTCAAGAAGCCCAATGCAATAAAAACTCTCTCATCCTCCACCGATATCAACAAGTTTAAAAATTCTGATAATGCATCAGGGTCATCCCACATTAATGGGTTACACTTTTTGTCCAAACTTGAGATTGAAATCAACATTTTGAACTAAATCTTCACTTTCTAACACCTATAGCTGCTAAACCATTAGGAATTTGAAGATGATGTGAACTAGTGATTTGTGAGATTTTGTCTATAAATTCTAAATATATATTTTTTAAAAAAATTGGAGTTAAATTGTAATATTTATTGTCTCTCTTTTGATAACTAGTTTTTAATAGTGAACAACATTTTTTTAAAGTGATGTGTATTCTATAACACAACATTTTTTCTACAAACGATAAAATTATGAATCTTTTGAATTTAGATTGGCAACACTGATATCTAGGGCATGCATTTGGTTTCATAATGTTTTGTTGAATATTTTTTTTTAATTAAGTTTTGAAGTCAAACCAATTATAATTTAGACATAGGCATATTACGTAAAACATAACTTTTTCTATATGATCGAAATTCAATTTTTTTTTTGTTGAAACATGGACATCACTACCTAGGGCATAGATATTTTTCAATTTTTTTTTCTCTATTTTCCTATTTTTTCGTATGTGTGAAACAAAGAACTTGATGTTCATTGAAAAACCTACATTCAAAAGAAATAAAAATAAAAATAATAATCAAATTAAATATATTTAAAATTATAATTTTGGGAAGCTTATAATAAGGACTACATACTTACAAAACATAAATTTTAAATGAATTCATTTGATCCCCCAAAAGGTAAATCAAAAGTGGTTTTTTATCAGCATTTTGATAGGTGTAGAGGAGACTCCATTATGGGTATGGTTTAAAACTAGCGAGGTTCTATCCAAGGGGGTTTGATCAAGCCCTCTTCAATTAAAATCCTTTAAATGGAACCTTTCAAGGCTTAAATCATTATATTTTCTAAAATTATGTGATTTCAACAAAAATTAGGATGTCCTAGATAGTGTAACTCATTATTGTGGCAGCACCCACCATGCAATATTTCATTTTGACTTAAGGTTGCCCAAAGATTTTTATCGATCCATCTTGGTGTGGAGACTCCATGAGTTTAAATTGTTCCTTCATTGAAGTTGCAAATCGACCTGATTATTGTCTAAGCTTAGTTTGATTTAAAATTCCTTCTATTTGTTGTCAATTGAATTCTATACTTTTGCAAAAATGATTTATTAATGTCTTTATCTTGTGAAAATCACTCAGTTGATAGTTGACCCAATATTTAGGATACACTACAAACATGGTTTCAAGAAGTTCATCATAAGGGAATTGATCTCTAATATTTGAGGAAAGAGATTTCACAATATTCTTTAAAGTAGTACTTACAAAATTAACAATATTCTCAAAAGCTTCCCTTGAAACAGGTTCTTCTCTAATAGTGCACTTGACCTTGTTAAAACAGTACATTGGTATCTCAAATCCCTTTACAAAGACACATAACTCCCCATTATCATTAAACTATAAAAAATCAGCAGGATTGGTCACATTTGTTATCAAGTGCCAGCTACTAAATTTTGGACTTATGAATGACTGGCCTGATAGATATAGATTATCGAGGGTCATGCATATCATTCTACGTAGTCTAGTATATTCAGAAACATACATAGTTCTTTCTTGGGATTTTTTCACAAGCATGTTAATTTCCTCTAGCATGGGAAGAATACCAGCTAAAATGAGGAGTGTCTCTATGTCAACCTATGTAAGAGGTCAGGAGCCCTGTCAACTATGAAGTGATGGTCGTACATTGAACCAATCAAGGATTGATATTTTGCAGAAACTCTTTTCGATGGTTCATGCAAGGAGACCCATCTAGTATCAACATCCTTAAGAAGACTATTTCTTGCAATTATTCCCTTAGCAAAATGTTGAAATTCCAAAAACTATTTGGGACTTCGATAGAAGTATGAGTAGAGCTCGTGAACTAGATCTTCAATTTTTGATACTTTAGGAAACTTGCTCACCATTTTAAATGCTAAATTCATTTTGTGGGCCATGCAATGAATGCCAATCATGTATGGTGAAATAGAAGCTTGTAGTTTTACATACAGACCATTCCTATGACCTTGCATTACTAAAGCTCCATCTACCCCTACACACACCAACTTTCTGGCAATTGTGCAGTCATCCATACTTCCAATTTCATTCAAAGATTTCTCAACTATCTCAAATAGATTTTGTGATGTTGCATTCTCCTTCATTTTATAAATAGAGAGTAGATGAGGTTGGAGGACATGATTTTTCACAGTATACGCATGCATACATACCCAAGAAGTATTATCTATTGTTGTAACTTCATCTAGAGATAATGCAATAAAATTTGACTCTTTTATTTTTTCTATAAATCATATTTTTCCACCTCAGCAAGACAACTTGCCCATTCCCATCCACTATTTATTGACCAGTGTGAGTTAGGATAATTAGGAACTCCCATAAAATATAATAAACTATTATATTCTAGGTAGTTTGTCACATGATGTACTCTACTCAAAATATGAAAAACAACACCCAACTAAACAATTTTTGCCATTTGTAATTCTCCTATTATCTTTCCAAATTGATCTTCAATTAAACCTTCACCTGCATGAATCTTCACCTTTCTTTGTATATGCACATCATATTTGAGGGCATTCTTTACATGAAGACATTCTTCCTTCATTTTTCCAGTCCATCTATGATTTTTTTTCATAAAATTTGCCAGTATGTTTTTCTATGGTGTTAAGTTTTAGCTACAACTCTTGTCCCTACGATATTTCCAACAGCAAATCTTACACTTGCATTATGTGAGATGTTCATCTTTGTTTGCATTCTCCACAAATTCAATCAATGGGAATTTCGACACCCAATAAATCTGAAAACTCCTTGACATTTCCCACTCATGCCTCTTTTTTTATTTGGTTTTCCTTTCCCCTTGCATGTACTTGTAGGATCTTCATCTTCATTGATTTCTATAACTTCATTAACTTCAATATTATTTGTTGAGTTTGATTTATTCATATTATCATTGATGCTACCTTGGGTATTCCTTGGAACATCATATGTGGTTTTGTCATCATTCCCGCTACCTTGGGTATTCCCTTAAACATCATTTGTGGCATTCTCATCATTCCCGGTACATTGGGTATTACTTCAAACATCATCTATGGCATTGTCATCATTCCTGCTACCTTGGGTATTCTCTGGAATATCATCCATTCCATTTTGATGCAAGTCAATAGATGGTATAGGTTTTGATGTTGTAGCTCCATTGGATAGAATGCCAACATTGCCAAAGTATGACTTTATGTTATTATTTCTCCATTTTGATGACCTTGATCTCCCTTCACCACCCTTAGACAACTTCTTTCTTGACATCTCTCATGAATTAAAATCTATAGAAAAATGTCATTTTGTTCAAGAAGGAATCATAGATGATAGAATATAGACCCTGGGTCCTAGATTAAGTTATCTCCCTAGTCCTAACTCCTACTCAATCAATATCATCTATAACAATGAAACCAAACAAAGACATAAATAATCAACATGAATCTTATATTATTACATAGTAAATAAATGATCACTTACCTTTTAGTGACTCACCAATGCCTGTAGCTCTAACTTCTCTATGATATGAAATGAATCAAGGATTTGAGAGCTCAAAGTTGAACAAAATATGTATAGGATTAATTAGAGTTTCAAATGCATTTATATCAATGCATATTTGGTGAATACCACATGATATTCAAATGGTAGTATAATAATTTGGTGAATCCTGCATACTATTAATAGGACACTTATAAATGTTAGGTGAAATGGACCTCTATCTAATACATAGTTTTAATTTTCTAGGTGAATATGGCCCTTGGATTAGCATGGAGTTATAATGGTATTGGCAAAATTGGTCCTCATGTATGTCAACCATTTAATTATATTGGTGAATATGTGTGAAAGAAAGTAAGGTACATAGAACACACTTCCTACACCAATCTAATGAGGGGAATAGTATGTAAATTCTTTTAAATCCTTACAATTATAGTTATGTTATGTGATTAACATAGAGATTACAATAGTAAACACAACACATAGAATGAGATTGACACAAGATATATCATGGGGAAAACCTTTTCAGGTGAAAAAAACCCACACTCCAAAACCTACACAAGTCATTTCTAGAGTAATTCTGGTAGCATAACAGTACCTATACTAACACTATGCAATCTACTACTCCAAACACTACATTATATAGAGTTACAAGGCATAACTAAGAGGCTTCTAGAGGTAGGCATCCATCTTGGACACATGGCCAATTTCCCACATCAAAGGACACTTGTACAACATGTATAAACTCTCTTACATCTATCATACATGGTAGATTTGACTTCCCAAGAATGCAACGCTCTAGGCTAAATATAGCTATGACATACAGTTGTCATAAAATTTGCCTAACATAACAACCTTAAATGTTGTAAGAGAATTTGTCATACAAGACTAAATATATCATATTCCTCTTACAAATTGTCATAACCCAACTTGGGCACCCAAAGATGCCTATCTCTCATGCAAAGATACTCTATGACACTTGTCTTCACTTGTCATAGGATTCTCTATACATGGCTCTTATGCATCATAGATTCTATCATACAAAATAACTCGTCTGTCATAACACAAGATGTTGACACATGTCATATTATTGCCACCTCAAATGGGATGCCTAAATCCACATGTGTTTGACTTGACCATCCATGTCATATTACAAGTAGGATGACATGTCACAATGCCACCTTATACTAAATGACAAAATAGGATGTGCAAGTAAATACAAAATTAGGAAAATAAATGAATAATCAATGATAGAAATTGCAAGGTTGAGACACCTTAATTCTCAACAATGTGGGTGAATTAAAACATGCATATGAAATTCTAAGTGAATCACCATTAGAACTGTGTATTATACCGTGGTGAAAATACTAACTATAAATGACTCAAAAATTAATAGGGTGGTGAATTGAAACACATTTGACCAAAAATCCAAAAAATCTAGGTGAATTGGCCCCCTACCAGTGGTAATGTATTCTCCAATTCCTAATTTGTAGATATGAACTATTCACCAATTGGTGAAGATTTGCACCACTAAAAAGATTGCTAACCCTTGGACAATGAAACCTAGACATTTATAGGTGCCACATATTCTTAGAACCTTGAATCTTGAAACATTAACCTTAGATTACCCTTGAACTATAAATCATAGGCCTTACACATGTAGCCCTCAATAATGAACCTTAGCATCAAACCTTGTACATAAATAGTTGAATCTAAATGATAAATAATGGGCACTAAACCGTAAACCCTAAATGTTGAATGATGAATATTGAATCCTAAATTTTTAACATTATAAAATTTATGTTGTATGGTAAACCTTAAATTCTTAATGATAAATTCTTAGCCTTTAGCTTTGAGCCTAAGGTTGTCAATCCTAAACCTCAAGCAAAAAACGTGAACTATAAATCATAAATATTGAATGTTGAACACTTGAAGTTGAAAGGTATACTTTCAATTTGAACCCTAAACCATTAAATCTAAACCATCAACCCTAAATGTTGAGCCCTTGGACTTTTCCCTTGAACAATAAATTGTGAACCTTAGCACTAAACCATGTACATAAACAACTAAATTTGAACACTAAATAGAAACTAGTAAATTTCAACTCCAAGAATTAAATTTTAAATCCCATAACATTGGAATTTGAATCTTAAATGTGAACCCTAAACCCTAAATGTTAAACCCTTACCCTTGACATTTGAACCCTAAACACTAAACTTTATGGTGCAGTCACGGTTAGGAGGGTCCACAAGGTGAATAGTCTAGACCGTGCAACAAGAGTAAACACAACAGAAACAACTCAAAGATAGAATGAAAATGTAGATTCAGTCATTCAGTATATCTGATGGAGCCTTGCTAGTCACAGAATAAAAACCACTTACAGAAAACTTGAGCAAGAGAAAATTTAGAAATAATGACAAAAAGTTAATATTCGACACCCAACAAATGATAGGAAGAATTGTTTATATAGATTCTTATCATGAGACAGAATGAACTACAACTCCACACTATTCTTATTCTAATATCAAAGCATTACAAAAATTATCTATGGGCGTGCAACAAATGGCTTATACTATGTGCATTAAAATAGTTTAATTCCTATTCTTCAATCTATCTTTTGCCTTCTGATTTTGCACCCTCTCTGTATTCACTTCCATCCTCCCCTCTGCACATTTGACCTCCCCTTCTTCATGCAACCATTAGCCTCTAGAGACTTCTTGGCCATTCCTTCTATTGTTTCATCTTCTCAGCTTCCCAACCAACCGCATGGATGTTTATATTCTTTACTGTTATGCTCCATCTGTCATTTAAATAACTAGGTAGAGACTTTATAACTTCCCCAAATTGATTCATAGAAATCATGGATTCCTTCAATGGTTACAAACTATTCTACAACCATTCATTGTCTGTGACCCTTCGACTTCCCTGATTGTCAAAGCATCCGTTGGTTATGCAGAATAAAAAGGATAGATTTTAAATTCCTTTGTTAATTGGTTCCTAGTGCTCAGGTGATAGGAGACTTCTGAAAACACTTTGCTTCAGCATAGCAAGCTACAAGACTATATGTGTGACAAGAGCATAAATACATGGCAATAGGAACTCCTTAACATATTTTTCTTTACAAGGAATAGGAGTTTACAAAAGACAACATAAGGCAAAAAACTAACTACAAAAACTAATAAAAGAACAAAAACAATAAAAAGAAGAAAAGCAAAAACTATAGGGCAAGATGCCCCTATATCAAACTCCCCGGGTGGAAAGAATTCATGAGATCCTACTCATGAGGTTTGTAACTAAATGACCCTTCTTAATGATCTCCTCCTCAGTGAGCCATGAAGCATCTTCAACCAGATGTTTGCTCCATTTGACAAGATATTTGTAATACTCATGCTTATGGGTCTTCTTCAACAATTGTTTGTCTAGAATGCATTCAATTTGTGGTGGAGCAGTGACTATCCCAGATTGCTCTTCATGAGATGAATCAACTTCTTTAGCTTCATCTACCTCTTTATCCTATTTGTATGGATATAAATCTGCTACATTAAAAATGGGAGATATATTCAACTCTGTAGGCAGTGATATCTCATAAGCATTGGCAGAAAACTTACTAAGGATTTGGCATGGACCAATCTTATTCATCTGAAGTTTATTGTATGTTCCTGTAGGAAATCTCTCCTTTCGAAGATGTGCCAATACAAGTTCTCCAACCTGAAACTACAACTCTCTTTTCTTCTGATCAACATGCTTTTTGTACTGCAAATTGTTGTCCTCAACATTATGCTTCACTTTCTCTTGAATGTCATGAATGACTTGAGCAAATTCTTCCCCATCTGCACTCCTCTTCTGCATTCTAGCAAGATCATGAAGTTCAAATACACCTCTTGGATGCATACCATAAACTACATAGAAAGGACTAAAATGTGCTTTTATTTGGGGAATCATTATATGCAAATTTAGCTTGTGCTAACATGAGATCCCAACTTCCCGGTGAACTTCCAACAAGACATCTTAACAAATTACCAAGGCTTCTATTGACAACCTCGATCTGTCCATCTATTTGTGGATGATAAGTAAAACAAAAATTTAGATCTGTACCAAATTTCCTCCATAGCATCCTCCAAAAGTGACCCACAAATTTAGTATCCCTGTCAGAAATTATACTTCTTGGTATACCATACAACCTTACAACTTCTTTAAAGAACAAATTGACAATGTTAGTGGCATCACTAGTCTTCTTACATGGTATAAAATGCACCATTTTTTGAAAATCAATCTACTACAACAAAGATTGAATCATTGCCCCTTTGTGTTTGAGGCAAACCCAAAACAAAATCCATAGTCACCAAATCTCAAGGCCTAGTTGGAAATAGTAATAGCTGATAGAGCCCAACATTTTGACTTCTTCCCTTAGCATGTTGACAAATTTTGCACCTTTTCACATATATTTTCATATCTTTCTTCATCTTTGGCCAATAATAATGAGTGCTCAGTTGCAGAAAAGTTTTATCCTGTCCAAAGTGACTAGCAAGACTACAACTATGTTTTTCCTTCCACAAATTATCTCTTGTGGAGCCTCTAGGGATACACAACTTGTTTTCCTTAAACAAAAAACCTTCTTGAATCATGTAATTGTTGGAATAGCTTCAGACAACTGAGAGGGGGGAGGTGAATCAGTTGTTGCTCTATTTAATATTTTTATACTATTTTTCTCCTTTCATAACTTAAAATTAAATCAATGATATAAACATTCTAGCACTAGACAATAACATATGAGCAGAAACATGAATGGCACATTTGATACCAAGATTTTGACGTGGAAACCTGGTTAAGGGAAAAACCATGGTGGGGGTTAACCCACAAAATTAATACCTTGTTTAAAGTATCTTATAAATGGGAATGCACTTGCATTCAGGCTCACTTCCCCGAGCTCACTGCTCAAGTGGAGGCTCACTGCCTACACAAAAGTTTACAAGAGATTTATAGAGGTTTTGAAATGGTAATATGCATCTACCAATGCTAGAGATCAATTCCAGTTAAGTACAAATACTAACGTTATACACTTCATCTTTACTCTGCTCTTCTTGCTATTTGCAATCATTCATATATTAGATTTTTGCTCCTTTCACATTTTCTCCATGATCATAACATGCACACCCAAAATATCCACAATCATTAGCTATATATATACTTATCTTGAATTGCAATCACTTGCTAGTCGGCAACAACACTTAGAACCTTTTAAGAATGCTCTGCTTTGTCGGCTAGATCCATACACCAATATTGATGTGTACCAAAAATAATAGATGTAGATTATCATGCATGTTAGCCACTAACATTCTATCTCATACACAGTTCATCAAAACACTTCTATTGGGTCTGCACAAGGATTAACATAAGTCTGCCTATTCTTCACTGGATTGTTATGTCATAATAGGACCCGGTATTCAGATGCTCATAACTTTTCATCCCTTTATCATCGGAGGCTAAAAACTTGGATTTAGATTGTCCTGGTGTCCCTCTACACTCCTTCAGATCCACAACACATAATGATTAACTAGAGAGATCCGCTGACCAAAATACTGGACTCTGTTATATGCTCTGTTTCAGGCTCCTAAACTTAGATTATCATTCTGACTTCCGGTATGATTAGATACTGCACTGTGGATGTGTGGAACAATCTTAGTTGCCATCAATGACAACACCTATCAATGCTAAGCAGTGTCTCTTGCCAACAATCCCCCCCTTTGGCATTGATGGCAACACTTAGTGAAAAATGACAAAGTGTCTTTTTGCAACTCCCCCTTTGTCTGTACATTCGTGCACTTCACTTATTCCGATGCTCCCCCTTTGTTGAATACTTCATTTTTCACTACCTTTCACTCCCCCTTTGACGTCAATGGCAAAGGGTAGGATCCACAAACCAAAACTCTCCAAAATGTTTGTATACATTGCCGCATATGTACAAGTAACCATTAAGTTACATTCACATGAACTTGAGGATGTCTGCAAAACTAGCTTTTATTTGCACAAGTTCGGAGGCCCAAGTACTCTTCATTCCATCCAAAATTGAAATGTGCCCATTTAACACAAATGAGTATGCTTCTGCCTTTGACAAATTTGATGGAACACTAGTCTGAGCTATAGTCTGAGCTTTAGATAAGGCATTATACATTGTCTCTAACTTAGGGGCAATTAATCCCCAGAGCTCACACATTCTTTTCATAATGTTGCTTTTCTCTTTGACAAGTTTCTTTATTTCCTCAGTCAAGTTAATTACTTGACATTCTTGACTTATGGGTGAAATTGTTAGGGGATCAAAATTTTGAGAGAGATTTGATAATTTTTGTTTTTGCTTCTTTATCTTTTTCTCAATACCCTTATTAACTTTGGGCCATGATAGACAAAATTTGTACATATCACTTCCATCATTTAGAGTATTCTGAGTACTCTTTATGCTAATACCAAGTATTCTTCTATCATTTCCTATCAGGTTCTTTATTCCACAAAACTTATTATCTAAGAATTCTTTCTAAACTTTTACCTCCGCAAACTTCTCAAAGGACTCACAATGTGGATTTACTAAACTTACAAGATTATTTAGATATCCGGAGGGGGAATCATTTTTATTCTTTTGATAGGTTGGCATTAATTTCTCCAAAACTCTGATTGTAAGTCCCAGTAGCTCATTCTCCTCCATGTAGAACTTTAACATCTTCTCTCTAGCCTTTACTTGGGTGAATGATGATATCTTCATTAGTTGAATTGGAGAGAGAGCATCTAGATTGGCTAGGCCTTGGAGTAGTTCAGGTTCATCAAGTTCAATCACTTCTTTTCCAAGAAGACTTTTACTGCATCTGCAGTGTCTCTTGCCATTTCAGAGCCAACCTTTTGATCTCCTGATTTCTCAGTCTCTACTTTAGATGCTTCATCATTTGCACCATCTTCTTCTGCTTTATCTTTCTTTTCTCTTTCTTCCTCTAACTCTGCTTTATCCTTTTATGTGTTCTCTGTAGAGGAACATTTTCTTGTTTGTTTATCACTTACTACCTGATCAGGAGGGCTCTGTGAAATAGTAACATTATCCTCTTTCCCTGTTCCATTAGATGGATTGGGAGCATCTTCTGCATCAATTATTTTATCCAAAATTTATGTTTCCTCCTCTTTCACTTGTTCTACTTCTAGAACTAAAGCTTCACCCAACTCAGATTGCTACTCAATAATATTTTCTTCTTCACCATTTGGAACTTCTTTTGTGACTATGGGAAGTGTTGTGTGGTTACACAACACGCCCCATTTTGACTTGGCAAAACAGGGACCCAGCTTTTGTTTTGGCTTGTGTTGTCTGTTTCTGGCGGTTTGGTAAAAATAAGTCAGGTGCATCATCATCATGAAGGTCAGGGTGAGGTAGGTCATCATCATGAGGTTAGTTTGTCAAAGTTCATATTTTGTTTCTATGACTTCATGGTTAGAAAGAGCTTGAAATTCCATGCAGGTTTGCCTTTTACATCACTTGAAAATTCGTCCATATGAAGGAGTTATGAGCAGTCAAAGTTTGTTCAAACCTGATAATTGCTATATGAACATCATCATCATGATATTTGAAAAGTGCCCCGATAATATCCTGAGGTCGAAACATCCGGACGTCAAGTTTAAGTCGTAGTAGGTTGTCCCGTCGTGTGGTCTTTTGTATCGCCTAAGGTCATCATCATGATCTTACTCTATCACCGGATAAAAATCATGCAGTCCCGAAACATCCGGATGTCAATCTTAAGTGCAGGTGTGTTTTACCCGTCGAGTAACCTTGGAAACATTGCGAGCATCATGATATTCCAACATCACCCGATATTATAATATCATGCTGATATTATAATATCACCTTACTTAGAGAAATCTACCATCTGCATAATTTGCGCGCGCACGACAGTCTTGGTGATCAGCATCATCATGATATTTCGAGACCCGACATTTCCTAATATCCTCCTAACCTCCTTTTGCGTGATCATGATGATCATCTTATCTTTCGAAGCGGAGGGTGATTTTCATTTCTTAAGTCATGTTGAACAAGATCATCATGATCTTGTTAGTCTTTCCCGACAGTTCGTAGTATCATCCTGCCGACAAGTATAACATTTTGCAAATATGATGATGACGATGACGTCATCATCACCTTCTCCTTCGGCAGGATATTTTCCAAGGCGTGATCCATTTCACCAATATGATGATGACGATGACGTCATCTTCAAAGATTAACACAAGCCCCGGATATCCTGATGACGTTATCAGGACTTTCGGCAGGATCATATTTTTGATCACCCAGTGCGTATATGATGATGATGATGTTCATCATCCTGATCTTTCGAGCGGATTGCCTTGGCCGAAAAGGGTCATACTGCTTTCATGACCTGATCATCTTCCTTAGAGGGAACCCGATATTCCATTTACCTCCTGATCTTAACGAAGCATGACGGTGACGTCATCCCTTTGCATTTTAACCAAGCCTGATGATGACGATGACGTCATCATGATTTTCCTCAGCGGCAGGATCATTTTCCAAGTCCTCCTGTTTGTCTTCATCATGATGATGATGACGTTGTCTTTCTTTCCCAGTATGCAGAAGTGAACATCCTGATGTGCTTTTCATCAGAGCATTAGGAAAGGAGGATCATCATATTTCAAATATCCTGCGGACAGACAGAAGGCATATAGTTGGTCATCATCATGATTTTTGGCGTCGGTATAACTGTTGCCGTCGGCCTAAGGTAAAATTGTCACCCTGATCATATGTAGTCACGCCGATGCAAATATGATGATGATGCAAAGCCGGATTCTAGGGATGGTTGAAAGGTGATTATTTCTTTGTATAATCTGAGATCATCATCATCATATTTCGAACCAGATATACAAGAAAATGGGCAAAAACATGAAGCGATAGAAATTTGAAAGCCCGACTGCCTGATTTTGGTCAACGAGGGTTGACCTGATTGTTTTTATGCTGTTTATGCATTTAGTGCATAAATTTCCATTGATTTGAAGCTCGTGGATGCACACTGTGGGGACTTGTTTAATAAAGCGTTTATTTCCTGTTGTTTAGCATGATGATGATGAACTTAATGTTTGTCTGTTTACTTGCAAGAAATCATCATGATGCTACTGAAGCTGAACATTGAAGTCATGATGATGCTGCTGAAGCTGAGCGTTGAAATCATGATGATGCTGCTGAAGCTGAGCATTACAAAGTTGCGCATGGAGTCAACATGGACCAGACATGAAGAGGATATTGTCAAATATGCTGTTTGCCAGCTGGAGACCGAATCAAGTCGAAGATGCTGGAATATTCTGTGCCAGCTGTACATTTGCTAACTGACGAAGCATGTGCTTTTCATCTGGACCGTTGTTTGTTAATGGAGGATCCTGATCCTTGGATCATTGTAACCGTTTTCTGGCAGTTGCTCTATATAAGAGCCAGAGCTTGTCATTTTAAAAGGAGGAAATACATTAGAATACACGGACGCATCTGGCGCAAAAGTCAATTACTGTAGAATAAGTTAGGAGGTCGGATTACTGAGACTAATGAGGATAGAATTGTTGAAATGTCAAGGTTCTTTCTTCAGATCACTGTAAATGTACCTATTCTTGAGCATACTGAATGAATATGAAGTTCCAGATTACATCCTGATTGTAAATTTTACGTAATCTTCTGTTGATTTCTGGATATGTACTGGTGAATGCTGTGTTCAACTGGAAGCGCTTTCATTTCATTACATGTTGTTGTCAACTTTCCTTTGAAGCTTTGCACTAGATCATGCGGATTTGTGGAATGTCCTGGTGAAGTATGATTTCTAGTTTTCCTTCTTTTCATTGCAAGTATGGGAGCTTGTATGTGAATCAGTGATCTAAGTCCAGTAATTTTAGGAATCTCACTCTCTAACCCTTTTCCTTTTTTCAATTTCATTAATTCATCACCATAACTGCAAATCATGATAAATAACAAGCAGAAACAGTGAAATATGCTGAAATCCCGTAGGTAACTGAAGATCATGAGCATATTTGAGTTAAATGCATGTAGTACTGAAAATATCATGCAAAGAATCATAAATAATGATAGAAATCATGCAAATATCGGCCTGTATGCACATTATTTGACTAAATTTACAGTGCAGAAGTAGAATCGTTGGAGACTTGCAGAGCGAACATCCAGAACAGGATATTTGAAGATGATGATGATGAACAGTGCAGAAACACGTAAGGCCCCTGAATGGAAAACAGCAACACACATCAACCACTGAGTAACGTCAGTAGATGAAGACCTAATCAACGGAGACTTGGGATCATGAATTCTTTGAATTCATCGTATCTTTCAAGATGAGTAAAGGTTGTTGTGTAACTTTTATTCTATGTTTGTGAATGACTAACATCATGACCAACAGGAAGATTGTGCTTTCTCAAGGCTTTCAAAAGAATCTCTTGAGTTTCTTCAATGATTTCACTTGTTTCTCCAAGCATGAGTTTGTTCATTCTTCTCTTGCTTCTAAAGTCATCTTTAACTTCCTTGAATATCATATCTATTTGATCAGGAGAAATTTGAGGACACAAATTTATTAGCTCATGTTCCTTGATCTCTATGTCCTTGCACTTGGTATTTTCTTTTCTCAACTCCAAGATATTTTCCAGACTTTGTGGTAACTCAAAAGTTATCTCAATTAGTGCCTTGTTGTAGATGTTGAGATATCTAACTGTTGCTTCCTCCAACACCCTTTTATCCCTGTCATTGTATTCATCGTAAAATTCAATCACGGGTTTTAGATTACCATCCATAGTGACTGATTTTATCACATCTTCTAGGGAGAGTGTGGGTTTCTCAACATATTCTTCATACTCTTCAGTCTTTTACGTTTTAGTAGTTCTTTTGCTTTGGTAGGACTTTTCTTTGGTTAAATTTGCATCTTTTGTTGCAGTGAATTTTATTCCTTCATTTCAATGTAAGAGTCTATATCTACTTCATCTTCTTTTAAGCTTTCATAGGTCCGGGAAGCTTTTGTTTTCTTCCTTTTCTCCCATTTTTCAGATGTTTTTGCTTCTGATTTTGTAGTTTTGGAAGGAGCTGAGGCAGTAGTAGAACTTCTAGTAGTTCTTGAAGTGGAAGAGAGTTCCACCAGATCACCTGTTTGTTTCTTATCTTATTTTGCTTTCTCATCCTTCTTTGTTCTTTCTCTAAACTTCTTCACAACTTCCTTAGTTAGGCCCATATTTTTAGCTAGCTGCTCAACTTCTTTTCTTACTCTCCTATTGGTTTCAGGTTCTCTGAGCTTAGTATGCAACTTTAAACTTAGCTCCTCATAAGTTCCAAATCTTTCAACCATTGTGTCTTTGGGCTTGCTTAGCAGATGTTGAGCATACATATCCAAGATCCTTTCATCTACTTCATACCGCAGGGGCATGATCCAAATAGTTCTGGGTTCCACTGCTTCCATTAAACACTGATAAATATCAACCATGAAGCATATTTCATTTTTGTATTTATCAACAATTGAATTGGGGATTCTTTCCCTTGAGTGCATCATATCCTAAAAATTCTTGAAGTAACCTCATATTGCCATTTTCTAAGCATTGAAATCTCCAATGCTGCGAAGATGATTTCTAATTTGAATGGCAACTGGCTCATCCTTAGTCTAGTGCACACCTTTTACCCCAGGTACCTCATTCATAAAGTAAAATAATAGATAGAATCAGTGTACCATACTTGAAGGTGTTCTTCTTATCCCTTTTAATCTTGTTCAAATTTTCAATTAGTTGATTTTGTAATAGTTCACACAAGTCATAATCAACATTTTCTTTTAGCATCTTGTATGCATCATAAATGGTTGTTCCAGAAATAGAATTTTCTTTGCTCGAGTGGTAAATCTTGTACCCAATCACCATGGAGGTGAATTTGACATCTGGCTCTATAATATCATTAATGGTCATTGCTCTTCTGTCAAACTTAGCTCTGATAGCATCAATTACTGTCTGGTTTTTCACAGCTTTCAACATGGGCAATCCTCTGGTTGAGTTTAAACCAGTTACATTTTTGATAGCATCCCTAGTAATCTTGAACAATTTTAACAACTGAATGAATTCATCATGTATCTGACTTAAGATGTATCAGACCCATTCATCCTCATCAAATGTTGGAAATCCCATAATTTGAAGGAAGTGTTTGTCCTGTAGAACCTTATACTTAGGTCTAAGTTCATCATTTTCATCCTTGAGTTGTTTCTCAAACAAGTCTACATACCTTGAATGTCCAAACTCATCTATATTTGCATGAATATAAACCCTAATGTCTTCTACATGTAGCACACCATACGGGACACTTGAAAAAGCACCTAACGGGTTGACTTCAATTGATTTGTGAGGATGCTTCTTGAATTTGGGTTGAGGCCTTTTAGTAATCTCAACAACATGAGGAGTAGCCATCTCAACAGATTTTAGATTCAAAAATTTACAGAGAGGTACCTTTTTCTTTCGTGGTGTTAGGGTTGATCAATTGCCGATTGAGTTCATTCTTTGCCTCAGTCTCTGGATTTGTAGTTCAAATGCTCTTCTTTGTGTTTACTTTGAATGCAAGGTGATTCAAATGAGTGATCAAGTGACCTTTTAAAGCTCCGCATTACCTAATTTGCCTTTGTAATAAATGTGTTTCCCTAATTGTATCCGGTTACATTATTTTTGACAGTTCTTCATGTATCAATCCACAAGATTTCATATCAACATCTTTTCTTCTAGAAATCCTTCAATAGGTTCTGGACCAATTTAGAGTATTTTTTGTTAATGTGCTAGATTCAGGCACCCACTTATTGACTGAGGGAATTTGATGTTTTATGTTGCTCCCCCTGAGCCAGAGTTTCTAACTTAATTCCCAAAGGAATTGTCAGCACCAAATTCTGGTGCGGACTCATTATCATTGTTTACTGTACCTTTCTTTATCCAAATCTTGTTCATTTCACTATGTATCTCATCCACATCAAGTTTCCTTTTGCCTCTGTCTTATTTCCGCTCATCTGGTTTTCTATTTACTGGATCTTTCCTTCCATTATCTTTACTTCTGTAGAATCTTGCAATATGACCAGTTTTATTACAGTTAAAGCATACAACATTTCTTTTCTTATAAACCTAATTTTCTAATGATCTGCACTGATTAGCCATATGTCCAAATCCATTACAAACAAAGCAGTAACCATTGAAAGAATTGCTAATTCTTCTATTATTGGGATTATTCATTGTCACACTTCTACATTCATTTGATCTATGACCATACCTGTTACACTTGAAGAATTGATCGGAGAAGGATGGACCATTTTGATTTACTCTGATTCTGCATTGAGTAGCTCTATGACCAAATTTGTTGTAGTTAAAACAATTTCCATTGAATGATGGATATCTTTGAGCATTTGGCTGTCTTACTAGAGGTTTTCTAGATCCGTTTCTCCCATTCCTAGGTTGAAAATTTCTCTGTTCAAATCTAGAGCTTTCACCTTTCTCATACCTAAGATTATGCTTATCAACATCCTTTTTCTACCCTTCAATGAATGCTTCAAGTTTAGCTAAGCTTATCTTGAACTTCTCCTTATACTCATTTGTAATTTCTAGGTCATGTCTGAGTGTTATAATTTCTCTCTAAGTTCTCTTTCATTGTTTATGCTTTCTTGTAGATTAGATTCTAGAAGGCTACCTATCACATCCAATTTGCAGCATTCTTCAGAACTCTTTTTCAAATTTTGATTTAACTCTTCTTTAGCTTTCTTCTTATCTTCAATTTCCTTGGTTAGTCTCATCACCCCAGTTTCCATCTCATGTTTTAGAATAGTAACTTCTTTAGTTAACTTTTCACATTCCTTTGTCTTCTCCTTCAGGGCCTTGTCTTCATAAGGTTTTCCCAGTTGAAGAGGTTGCTCCTTTCCTTTTGCATTATATTTTCTCAATTTTTCTTTTAAAATTTTAATGAAGTCTTCAGCCTTTTTGAGGTTGTCTTGCAGCTCTTGAACTTCTGCTTTGGACTACTCAAGATCATCTAGGGCGATATTAAGTTGCCCTTGAAGGTCATATTCATCCATTCTGCTATCTTCCTAGATATTCCTTAATCTATTAAACTTTTTCAAAGGAACTTAGCTCTAATACCAATTGTTGGAATAGGTCCGGACAACTGAGAGTGGGGGGGTGAATTAGTTGTTGCTCTATTTAATCTTTTTCTACTGTTATTCTTCTTTCACAACTTAAAATTAAATCAATGATATAAACATTCTAGAACTAGACAATAGCATATGAGCAGAAACATGAATGACACATTTGACACCAAGATTTTGACATGGAAACTTGGTTAAGGGAAAAACCAAGGTGGGGGTTAACCCACAAAAATTAATACCCTGTTAAAAGTATCTTATAAATGGGAATGCACTTGCATTTGGGCTCACTGCCCTAAGCTCACTGCTTAAGTGGAGGCTCACAGTCGACAGAAAAGTTTACAAGAGATTTATAGAGATTTTGAACTGGTAAGATGCATCTTCTAATGCTAGAGATCAGTTCCGGTTAAGTACAAATACTAACTTTATACACTTCATCTTTACTCTGCTCTTCTTGCTATTCTGCCTTCATTCAGATATTAGATTTCTGCTCCTTTCACATTTTCTCCATGATCACAACACGTACACCCAAAATATCCACAATCATCGGCTATATATATACTTATCTTGAATTGCAATCACTTGCTAGTTGGCAACAACAACACTTAGAACCTTTTAAGAATGATCTACTCTGTCGGTTAGATCCATAAACCAATATTGATGCGTACCAAAAATAACACATGTAGATCATCATACATGTTGGCCACTAACATTCTATCTCATACACAATTCATCAAAACACTTCTATTGGGTTCGCACAAGGATTAACATAAGTCTTCCTGTTCTTCACTGGACTATTATGTCATAATAGGACCTGTTATTTAGATGCTCATAACTTTTGATCCCTTTACCACTGGAGGCTAAAAACTTGGATTTAGATTGTCCTGGTGTCTCTCTACACTCCTTTAGATCTACAACACATAATTATTAACTAGAGAGATCCGCTGACCGAAATATTGTAATCTGCTATATGCTCTCTTTCAAGCTCTTAGACTTAGATAGATTATCATTCTGACTTCCGGTATGATTAGATATGGCATTGCGGATGTGTGGAACAATATTAGTTGCCATTAATGACAACACCTATTAATGCTAAGTAGTGTCTCTTGCCAACAGTAATCAGTCCATAGCTCTCTATTCCGGTAAATAGGATCATTGCAAGCTACAAATGCTTCTCCAAAATTTGCATCCTCTGCATACAACTCTTTCAAACTTTTGAACCCCACAATGTTAGTTTGTATTTCACTCAACAATAAACTCTTCCTACTTAAAGCATCAACAACTCTATTCATTTGACCACTCTTATGCTTCAAAACAAAGTTAAAATTCTAAATATACTCAACCCACTTAGCATGTCCTTGATTCAATTTGTGTTGAATAAATTGCAAAGCATGGTTATCTGTATACATAATGAACTCTTTAGGCAATAGATAATGTCTCCATTTCTTGAGGGACTGAACCAAACCATAAAACTCCAAATCATAAGAAGAATACTTTCTTTTTGCCTCATTTAACTTCTCACTAAAATATGCAACCGGTTTTCCCTCTTTTCTTAAGACTGCCCCAATAGCCAAATCACTAGCATCCAACTCTACTTGAAACACTTTATCAAAATTAGGCAAAGCAAGTATGGGTTGTTCACTTACCTTCTTTTTCAGAAATCTAAAATTTTCTTTAGCCTCCTTAGTCCACACAAATGGTCTTTTATGCCTTTTAATAGTCTCCAATATAGGTGCTACTACATGACTGAAATTTCTTATAAATTTTCTATAAAACTAGAAAGACCATGAAAACTCCTTACCTCCATGACACTTCTTAGTGATGGCCAATCAAGTATGGCCTGAACCTTCTCCTTATCCATCTTCAACCCTTCTTTTGACACCATAAAACCCAAGTAAACTAGCTCGTTTTGCATAAACACACACTTCTTCAAATTAATCTGCAACTTTTCTTCATGTAGCCTCCTCATAACCTACGTAAAATGATCTATATGCTCATCTTTGGACCTGCTAAACACCAAAATGTCATCCAAATATACAACCACAAATTTACCAATAAATAATTTCAAAACCTCATTCATTAACTGGATAAAAGTACTAGGAGCATTAGACAATCCAAAGGGCATAACCAGCCACTCATACAACTCATAACTAGTCTTAAAGGTTGTTTTCCATTCATCCCCCAGTCTGATTCTTATTTGGTGATAGCCGTGTTTCAAATCTATTTTAGAAAAATACATTGAACCACTCAAACAATCCATTAAATCTTCAATTCTAGGTATGTGAAACCTATATCTTATGGTGATTTTATTTATTGCCCTTGAATCAGTACACATACGCGATTCCCCTCCTTTCTTTGGAACCAATGGTACAAGAAAAGCACAAGGGCTTTTACTTTCCATTATCAATCATTTCTTTAAAATGTCCTCCACTTGCTTTCTTATCTCCTCATTTTCCATTGGTGTTAACTTATATGCAACCTTATTTGGAAAGCTAGCACTCAGAATCAAATCCATGTGATGGCTAATACTTCTAATAGGAGGTAATTCATTAGGCAAATCAATTGCAATAATATCCATCTTCTCATTCAAAATATCTTGTATTTCAATAGGTAAATCCTTCAATTTTGCAGAAGTCATTACACATCTAAGTTTAGGAACCAAAGCATAACCAATTTCTTCATTCTTCAAATCATTCAAAAACTCTTCACCACTTACCATCATTACCTTACTACTGCTGCTGATGCTGTTGTCCTCTTCTTTTTCCTTTATGGTTAGCAAGGCATGCTTCTCTGCATCCTTCTCAATGGTATAAGTATTCTTCTTTCCATCTTGCACTGATTTCCTATCAAATTGCCATGGTCTTCCAAGCAAAACATGGCACACATCCATAGGCATTATATCACACAAAACACAATCCTTATAATTGCCAATCTAAAAATCAACATAGGCATGCTCACTAACCAATATTTGATGGCTTTTTGTAACCAAGTCACTTTATATGGAGTAGGGTATTTAATCCTTTTAAGATTCAACTTTTCTACCATCTTAGTTGCAAAAATATTATAAGTGCTACCACTATCTATAATGAGCTTACAACATTTACCTTGTGACTTAGACTTGGTTTTGAACAATGCTCTCCTTTGAATTGGCTCTTGAATCTCTTTTCATGGCTTCAACAACACCTTCTTAAACATCAAAGACTCACCTGATTCTACTTCATCCTTATGGTGTACTAGTGATCCAACACTCTATTGATCAGCATGAACAACTTGATTGCTTCTCTCAAATTTTGAATGTCCTCCTTGTGATGATTCAGAGCATTCCCAACTCTTGTGCCCATATTGGTTACACTTGAAATATTTTCTTGCAAATCCTTTTCCTCTAACTTGTGAACCACCTCTTCCATAAGATCTTCCTCCTCTATTTTGATAACCACCTCTATCATGGTTGGCTGTCCCACTGGAACTTTCAGCCTCTTCACCTTGATGATGCTATTGTCCCCTACTTGTTTGTTGTCCTCTACCTCTAAAACCTCTTCCTCTCTTCTTCTCTTTCTGACTTTGCTTCCTTTGCATCTTTACGTCTACCTTTAAGGCAAGTTGATAAGCCTCTTCTAGGCTCCTTGGGGACAAAAGACTCATTTTGTCTTACAAACTGTACTTGAGACCATTCACATATCAGGCTATCTTCTCCACATCTTCTTCAGCATGCCTAGATCTGATTATTAAAACTTGTAAAATTCCTCCATATAATCTTTCACAGACATATCCTTTTTCTTTGAATTATGTAATCCCTTAAAGAGATTTTCTTGATAATCACTTGGCAAAAATTTGGCCTTCAGCTTAGCCACCATTCGATCCCAGGAGTTAATCTTCTCCTTATTTTTCTTTCTCTTCTCTATTTAGACAATGTCCCACCACATGGCAGCACGTCCCTTCAATCTGGTGTAGGAAAACTTTACCCTTTTTTCCTCTGCTACACCCTCATATTCAAAATATTTAAATCCAAGTCATTGATCCAATCGATCAAGTCTTCACCATTCAGGCTTCCGTCATAAGTCGACACCTCTATCTTAGGTTTAGAACCCAAACTCACGACTAAATTTAGCAGTCATTCACCAAATTCTTCTTCTTGATCTATCTGTCCTTCCTCATTCTCTTCTCTCTATTGTTCTTCTTCCTCATCACTCATGTCCACAACATCAGGGTTTCCTCTCCTCTGTGTCCTCTCAAGAGCTTCCATCCTTGCAACCAAATCCTGCAACAACTTAGGGTCACCATGGTCTCTTCAACCTCTACCTCGGCCTCTGTGCATTCCTCTTGGAGGCATATTGACCACTTACAAAAGCCTAATCTCAACCTTAGGCTCTGATACCAATCTAATGGAGCCTTGCTAGTCACAGAATAAAAACCACTTGTAGAAAACTTGAGCAAGAAAAAATTTAGAAATAATGACAGGAAGAATTATTTATGCAGATTCTTATCATGAGACAAAATGAACTACAACTCCACACTATTCTTATTCTAATATCAAAGCATTACAAAAATTATCTATGGGCCTACAACAAATGACCTATACTATGTGCATTAAAAAAATTTAATTCCTATTCTCTAATATATCTTCTACCTTCTAGTTTTGCACCCTCTTTGCATTCACTTCCGTCCTCCCCTCTGCACATTCAACCTCCCCTTCTTCATGCAACCATAAGCCTTTAGAGACTTCCTGGTCATTCCTGCTATCATTTCAACTTCTCGGCTTCCCAACCAACTGCATGCATATTTAGATTCTTTACTACCATGCTCCATATGTCATCTAAATCACTAGGCAGAGACTTTATAACTTCCTCAAATTGACTTGCAGAAATCATGGATTCCTTCAACGGTTACAAATTGTTCTGCAACCGTTCATTGTTTATGACCCTTCGATTTCCCTGACTGTCAAAGCATCTATCAGTTATCTAGAATAAAAATGATATATTTTAAATCCCTTTGTTAATTGGTTCCTAGCACTTGGGCGACAAGAGACTTCCAACAATACTTTGCTTTAGCATAGCAAGCGACAGGACTATATGTGCGACAGGAGAAGAAATACATGGCGATAGGAACTCCTTAACAAATTTTTCTTTACAAGGAATAGGAGTTTACAAAAGACAACAGAAGGCAAAAAGCCAACTACAAAAAATAATAAAAGAATAAAAAGAAGAAAAAGAAGAAAAGCTAAAACTATAGGGCAAGATGCCTCTGCATCAAAATCAAAGATTCACAATACAAATTGGCCAGCATCATGCAGGCTTACAATTAGGGTTCACATGCCTAATTCCTCAATTATAGAATACGTGCAAGATATGACTTTGAAGGTGCTCTTACAAAAGAATTCAAATTATCCAACTCCTAAATTATGCTAACTTCTTTCCTAGGCATCTACTACATGATTATATATCATCCCCAGAACACAAGATTCCTACGCATCAGCCAAGGATGGGTACAAACACCAATGAAATAGATGTAGCATGTGTACATGGATAGGATGGACCTAATCATGTAGAATTCCTCCGCAAATGAATGGAATATCATATAGATCTCAGGGAAGGTCAGCCACGATCCAAATAACATTGAATGATGTGTCATTTAGCTTTGCAAGTCATGAAAGTGGTCCACAAGTCTTCTCCTTGATTATGCATTGTCTCCATGTGTCTTGCAAATTCTTCTACTTCTACACTCCTTTTGTCTTCCATACTGATGTCTCTCAACTCTGCTACTCCTCTAGGGTTAGTTCCTGTCACAATCTCAAATGGTGTTCTTCTAGTACTCCTATTCACTGAATTATTGTATGCAAACTCTACTTGTGATAAAATCAAATCCTAACTTCATGCCTTCTCTCCAACTAGACATCTCAACAAGTTTCCCAAACTCTGATTCACTAGCTCTGTCTGTCCATCAATCTGTGGATGAAATGTTGAACTAAACTTCAAGTCTATCTTCATCTTCTTCCAAAGTGTCCTCCAAAAGTATCCAAGAAATCATGTATCTCTATCTGAAATTATGCTCTTAGGTAATCCATGCAATCTTACAATCTCCTTGAAAAATAGGTCAGCTACATGCACTGCATCAGTTGTCATTTTACAAGGTATGAAATGTGCCATCTTTGAGAATCTATCCACCATTACAAATATTGAATCACATTTCCTCTCTGTATCTTTGGCCATCTCATTATGAAATCCATGTTTATGTCTTCCCAAGGTTTCTTTGGTAGTATCAAAGATTTGTACAATCTAGTATTTTGACTGCTCCCTTTTGTAATTTGACAAATCCTACAACTCTACACAGATTTCCTAACATCCTTATTTATCTGAGGCTAAAAGTAATTTTCACTTACCAAAGCCACTATCTTATTAATGCCAAAATGTCCTACCAATCCACCACTATGTTTCTCTTTTATCAAATTATATCTCATTAAAATCCTAGGTATGTAAAAATGGTTTCCTTTGAACAACATATCCTCTTAAATGAAATAATCCAACCACTTACTCCTATCTATCACAATAGGTTCCTTACATGCTTTCCAAGGTTTTGCAAAATCAAGATCTTCTTCATACAAGTTCTTCAATTCTTCAAATCCTAACACTTCAACTCTCCTCTCTATCAGCAAGTTCCGTCTCCTACTCAAGGCATCTACAACTTTATTTGATTTTCCACTCCTATGCTTGAATACAAAGGTGTAACTCTACATGAACTCTAACCATCTCATATGTCTTTGATTCAACTTTCCTTGACTTGTCAAATACTGTAAAGCTTGATGATTTGTATACAACACAAATTCCTTAGGCAAAAAATAATGTCTCTACTTCTTCAAGGCTTGAATTATAGCATAGAACTCCTGATCATAAACTAAATATCTTCTCCTTGCATCATTCAACTTCTCACTGAAATATGCTACAGGTCTAGCATCTTGACTTAACACTACTATTGCATTTCCACTTGCATCACATTCTACTTGAAATACCTTATTGAAATCCGGTAATGCCAGCACAATTTGCTCTATCACTTTTTGCTTCAATAATTCAAAACTCTTATCTTCTCATGATATCCACTTAAAGGCTTTTCTGTTACCTCTCATTGTCTCTATCATAGGGTTACATACTGAACTGAAATTTCTGATGAACTTCTAGAAGAAGCTAGCTAATCCATGAAATGATTTGACTTCTCCAATGCTCTCAGGTGTAGGCCATTCAACAATTGATCTTACTTCTTCAAGGTCCATCTTCAATCCTTCAGCAAAAATTACAAATCCCAAATATACCAATTCTTCCTTCAAGAAACTACACTTCTTGATATTTATTAGCAATTTCTCTTCTCTTAGTCTTTTCAATACTTGTCTCAGGTTCCACAAATGTTCTTCTTTTGTCTTACTGAAAATCAGAATATCATCTAAATATACAATAATAAACTTACCGAAAAATTTCTTCAAAACTTCATTCATCAATCTCATGAAAGTACTCAGTGCATTTGTCAATTCAAAAGGCATCACTAACGACTCATACAATCCTTAATTTATCTTAAAAGCAGTCTTCCATTCATCTCCTTGTCTAATTCTGATCTAATGGTATCCACTCTTCAAATCTATCTTTGTAAAATATTTTTCTCCACTCAAACAATCCATAATATCATCCATCGTAGGTAAAGGAAATCTGTACTTAACTATGATCTTGTTTATTGCTCTAGAGTATGTACACATTCTCCATTCTCCATCCTTCTTTGGTGCTAATACTGTAGGTATTGCACAAGGACTCAAACTTTCTTTGATCAAACCTTTCCTCAACAACTATTGTATCTATCCATTCAATTCTTCATACTCTGCTAGTCTCATTATGTGTGCTTCTTTATTAGGAAAACTAGATCTACGTATAAGATCTATGTGATGACTAGTACTCTTGATTGGTGGCAATCCTTCCCGTATATTGTCTGATATGATGTCTTCATACTCTGTCAGTAACTCATTTATCTCCTCCGATTGTGATTCTTTAGCTTCTGTCTTTAGATTTTTAGGCTTCTTAGGAATCAAAGCATAACACATATTCTCATGTCTCAAACCATCCAAAGATTTCCTTCCATCTAACAAATAGATTTTAGCATTCCCACATACTTCACTCTTAGGATCATCTTCCAAAGGGATCAAAGTAATTCTCTTTCCATTTGATGTTATAGTGTATGTATTCTGTCTCCCATCATGTATAGCTTTTCTATCATAGTGTCATGGTCTACCCAACAATATATGACATACATCCATAGGCATAATATCACACAATACTTCATCATGATAAGATCCAATATGAAATTTCACCAAATATTGTTCACTCACTAGTACCTTATGATCATCCTGAATCCATGCTATCTGATATGGCTTAGGGTGTTTCAATCTTTCCAACTTTAGCTTAGTCACCATCTCCTCTAAAACTAAATTACTTGAACTACCACTATCAATTACAACTTTACAACATTTACCTCCTGATTTTTATCTTGTTCTGAACAAACTTTTCCTTTTATGGTGGTTCCACATTTGTCTCTACCTGAAATAGTGTTCTCCTCATGAAAAGTGATTCTCCTTTCCCAGGTTCTTCTTCCACATAGGTTGTTCTTCCATGGTTCTCTATCCTCTTGCTTGTACTCCCTTGATTACATTCAAATGCTCTATTTCCTTCATCTCCACATTTAAAATAGGTTCCTCTGAATGTTCTCCTATCAAGTCCTCTTTCATCTCTTCTATATCTTTCACTCTAGTATGAACTAGGATTTCCTCTGGGGTAGAAAGCTTTATCATCTCTCTAGTATGGATTGTTATCTCTGTCCTCCTTCTTGAATGTGTTCTCTTGTCTACTCTGCTCTGCATATGATCTTTCTCCTTTGGAAAATGTTATATCTCTGTGAAATTTACCTCCTCTACCTATCTATCTTTGATCATGCCTCTTGTTCAACTTTTTTTCAACCTTGAGATCAAACTGGTATGATTCTTCCAATGTTGTCATCCTTACCAGACTTAGTTCTTCTTGAATGTTCAATCTCAGTCCATTGATGTATCTAGCCACTTTTTCCTTGCTTTCTTCACTATGTCCTTTCCTTATGATCATCTTATGAAATTCTTTAGTGTACTTCACAGTTTTCTCTTTTTGTCTCAAGTTTTACAATCTCTTGAAGAGATCCAATTCATAATAAATAGGTATAAACTGATTCTTCAATTTTTTCACCATTCTGTCCCACTTTATAATCTACTCTTTTCCTCTTCTATTTCTATCCAACTAATCTTGTTTCCACCATATAGCAGCATGTCCCTTCATCTTTGTCTTTGCAAATTTCATCTTCTATGGATCTTCAATTTCTTTATACTCAAAGTATTCTTCTAGTTCATTTATCCAATGAATCAATTCTTCAGGATTCAAATTGCCAATATAGTTTGATACATCAACTCTAGGTCTTTTCCCAATTTTTGAAATAGCTCACAACATCTTGACTTGATCTGATTCTTCTTCTTCATCTCCTAGGGTTACTTCATTTTGATCAACAGATTGAAATTCTTTATCATCATCACTTTTAACATTAGGTCGAGGTGTAAGTCCTCTTCTTTGATCTTATTCAACAACATCCAAGTGAACTCACATGGTTTTCATCATTTCCAGCATCTCATCTATTCTTCTAGCCATAGTACCAACAAAAGGCATTTTCCCTGGTGGCATCTCTTCCCCGGATCAAGTGTAACTGCCTCAAGTTCCATGATCAGGCTACAAGGTGACAACTACCTTGCAATCAGTGATCAGTTGACAACACAAGTGGTCTACCTCAGCTTTGGTGATATGTTCATAGCAAGATATTACAAAATTCCTTCGCCAACTTCGCTCAAGTCTCTCCCAAAGATTTGAACTTCTCTCTGATACCACTTGGTACAGTCATGGTTAGGAGGGTCCACAAGGTGAATATTCCATACTGTGCAGTAAGAGTAAAGACAATGGAAACAACTCAAAGATAGACTGCAAATGCAAATTTAGTCATTCACTATATGAAGGATTAAAAACACAAACTAGATGGCATCATGTGGGCTTACAATTAGGGCTCATAGGCCTAATTCCTCAATTACAAAATATGTGCAAGATATGACTTTGATTGTGCTCTTATAAAAGAATTCAAACTATCCAACTCCTAAATTATGCTAACTACTTTCCTAGGAATCTACTACATGATTATGTATCTTCTCTAGAACATAAGATTCCTCCACGTTGGCCAAGGATGGATACAAGTTACTCTAATGAAATAGATATAGCATCTGTACATGGATAGGTTGGACCTAATCATGCAGAATTCCTCTGCAAATGAACAAAATAGTGTGTGCATCTTAGGGAAGGTCGGCCATGATCCAAAATGCTACATAAGTCTTCTCCTTTAGATGGTTATCTAAGAATATTAGGATGCTCTATTCTAAAAAAAATAGTCGATCTTCTGATAGCGATATCTTTCCGATACCTAATCCAAATGATCTAAGATTTGGATATGATGTGCATGAATGTGTCTAGATGCTAAGTGTATCTCTACAAGGTCTAAAATGAAACTGTGGCAGAATGCAGACCAAAATACAATAACTACTACTAACTGAACTAAACTAGAAAATGAAAGAAAACAACCTAAATACAAATATTTTTAGTTGATGCAAGATTGCCCTTGAACTAGGGATGCTCCTGCATCACCTTAATAATACAACATGTTCATAGACAATCAAGGTAGAGACATGGGAGGGAGATAGGAGATATCTAGGTAGAGGAAGAGATAGAGACAGAGACAACGATAGAGAGAAACAAAGGGAGAGAGAGAGAGAGAGAGAGAGAGAGAGAGAGAGAGAGAGAGAGAGAGAGAGAGAGAGAGAGAGATGCAAAGATAAAGAGAGAAAGGGGGAAAATAGAGATACAGTTAGAGAGAGGGATATATAGAGATATGGTGGAGAAAGTGGGAGAGGGTGAGAGGGAGGCGGAGATGGAGAGAGGGGGAGAGGGAAGAACAGATGGAGAGATAGAGAGAGAGGGAGAGGGAGAGAGAGAGTGAGGAAGAGATAGAGATAGAGAGAAGTGAGATATAAAGATAGATGGAGAGAGATCTAAGATATATAGGGAAGGAGGGAGAGATAGAGAGGGAGGGAGGGATAGAGAAAGAGGGATAGATAGAGAGACATAGAGAGGGGATATAGAGAGACATATATATATATATATATAGAGAGAGAGAGAGGCACAAGACAACTGAGAGGGGGGTGAATCAATTATATGAAAACTTTAACCTCTTTAAACCAAAATCACTTTCACATTCAATTAATCTAATTCCTTATTATGTTATAAATATTAACCATGAATAGTAGACTCAAAACATGAACACATCAACACCATATAGACATGAACACCAGATTTTTACTTAGAAAACCCTAAACAGGGAAAAACCATGGTGAGTGTTATCTCACAATATAATGTAATAACAATACCGAATATCAAAAGAGGCTCACTACCCAAAAGAGAAGTCTCACTGCCAAGGGTGGCTCACTGCCGGGGGTGGCTCACTGCTGGGGGTGGCTCACTACCAGGGTTGAACTGATTAGTAGCATCTACACCATGCCTGAGTTTAGTTCCATTGAAGCACAATGTATCTCCTCTACTCTGCTCTACTTTTATACCTTGTACTTATCTTCACATATTCACTTAATCACACATCTTTCATGACTTCATTACATATATTTATACAATTTATCAACCTTGTAATGTACATCAAGGACAGCATTACAATCATCAACCATTGCAACTTTCTCCAAGGTCGACATACATACATACATCAAATTAGTACTACACCTAAACAAACTTGTGGACTAAATGAATAAAGGAGGAACACTTCACGAACTCAATTACATCTTCACAAACTACCACATGCTTCTACACTTTAGGAGATTCATTTGGAAAGAGTGTTAATCATCCAGGTCAGCCAGACTGGTGCAATCATCAATAATACTTTGAACACACGCTTCTAAGGGTTTTATTGCAACTTGTAGATTAGGTACACACCTTCAATGCATTCATGGGATATCCACAAACATCATAGAATCATTTGGAAACCAACAAATCCAATTGTAATAGATCTCAACTTATTTCACTTGAACATGGATCACAGACTGCTCTCAATCAGTTACTATCAAACACTACTAATTAGAAACTTGTTTTTCAGAGCTTCAAATCACCTATCCTTTGGAATGAAGATGACTAAGGACCTTATAAGATTAATTCTAGAACTATAAATCCAAACTCCAATCTGTAAAGAAATGTGGAGAAGAACACTTTCTCCATGTCACTCTGCAAACCTTGCCAGACATAGTCTTCACACTGGTGAATAGAACTTTTTCTACATAGCGTTCTGGACCACCAAATTCTAGATTTAGCATCTTCAAACACTTCTCTAAAATATATCCAAAGCTCATACTCTAGTCTTTAGTACATAGGAAATGTGGAGGAAAACCTTAGATAGTGTTCTTAAGAGGAAGACTCATTCTCTCAATAAACAATAATATCAAAAGGCACAGTTGGCACCAATGACAACACCAGTTAGCACATACTTGCAACAATCTCCTCCTTTGTCTTTGATGGAAACATTGATGTGAAAAACCATCAAGACAAGATTCTGCATTAATCACTTTCTCCCACTTTCTCTTTACACATCTAAACTCTTTCTCCCTCTGAGTTTTTCACATAATCTCTCTCCCCCTTTGACAGCAATGGAAAAGGGCTTAACATCTTTTTTACTACACATACTTGTACAATACTACTCTGATTAGTCTGAAACCATACTCCCCCTGGATACAAAAATCAACTCAAACCAATACTTGTTCCCCCTAAGAGGTAACTTTCAACATCAGTTCAAAAAGAGAAATGTACTTTGAAGCACATTGGATTGATTCATCTTCTTATGCATCTAGTTCGAGGAAGGAGGGGAAATGACCCTTAATTTCTCCCAGAGATACTCAAATGTGTCTTTTGAAAGAGCCTTAGTGAATATATCAGCAACTTAATCTTTTGTGGGTACATATTCCATCTTTACCTCATTCTCTGCAACTCTCTCCCTTAAAAAGTGATACTTGATTGAAATGTTCTTTGTCTTTGAGTGCATCACTAGATTCTTTGAAAGGCTTATGGCACTTGTGTTATCACAAAGAATCAGGATTGGTCCATCATACTCAACTTTGATATCCTTCAAGGTCTACTTCATACAGAGCACCTAAGTGCAACATGATACTGCAACAATATATTCTACTTCTATTGTAGACAAGGAGACTGATTCTTGTTTCTATTGTAGACATTGCCCTATCTCTGAGGAAAAATGCACCTCCACTTGTGCTTTTCCTATCATCAGCACATCTAGCCCAATTTGTATCTGTATAAGTATTTAAATAAAAATCATTTTTCTTAGATACCACAAGCCATGATCAGGAGTTCCCTTTAAATACCTAATTATCCATTTTACAGCCATCATGTGTGATTCTATAGGATTTGATTGAAATCTGGCCACAAGACAAACTGCATGCATGATATCTAGTCTGGTAGTAGTCAGGTAAAGTAATCCTCCAATCATTGATCTGTACTTTCTTTGATCAACTTTAGGAGATTCATCATTCTTTCTTAATTTACAACCAGTAACCATAGGAGTACATACCAATTTGGAGTCCTCCATTCCACACTTATTTAACAATTCCTTGACTTACTTTGATTGAGAAATGAAAATACTTATCTTTTTGATTCATTTGCAGTCCAAGAAAGAAATTCATCTCACCACACATAGACATCTCAAACTCTTTTTGCATTTTATTTGCAAAATTCTTGAACATTTCTTCATTTCCACCAAATATGATATCATCTACACAGACTTCAATATACAAGATTTGATATTTGCTTACCTTGATATACAAATTGCTATCTACAAACTATTTACTAAAACCTTGTTACAACAGATACTTGTCTAGTCTTGCATACCAAGCTCTAGGAGCTTGATACAAAGCCTTCTTCAATATGCATACCATGTTTGGTTTGTCTAATAACTGAAACCCATCCGATTGCTCTATGTAGACTTCTTCTAGGTCACAATTAAGGAAGGTAGATTTCACATCCAGCTGATATACCTTAAAGTTTTTATGTGCTGTAAATGCTAAAAATAGTCTAATAGATGTTATGAATGCTTCTGGATTTAACTGTGTAAGTACTTTTCCCTCAATGTTTCAGATCACACATAGTGATCCATCATCAGGAGAATGGAAGCAAGAGAATAGAATTGAAAATGATGAATTACAGACCAAAGAAACTTAAAAAGAGGGAAGGAGAGAGGTGACATGGACTTCAAGTTATATCTAGAGAAAAGAGAAACCAACAATCAATCAAAACAAAAGAAAATAAAACAATAATGAGAATAAGAAAACAATGAGAAGGAAAAAAAGAAAAGCACTAAAAAATATAGATAAAAATAAAAATAAACCAAGACAAGAGGTAAACAATCAAATTAATATGAACAACCTCCCAAGAGGAACCAAAAATTTGAGAACAAACTATACCTCTAAAACTTAAAAGAGGACTAATTATAAAATCAATGAATAAATTATTAAAAATGAATCCCTAGAAGGAAAAAAATAAACAAATAAAAACCTCCACAATATAAAAATAAAAACAACAAGGGGCAAAATTATATTGAAATGAGAAAAAGCAAGAGACCTAACTAGCACATCCTATAGGAAGTCGACTATAGAAAAAGATAAAGAACTCCGAAGAGAAAAATAGAAAAAAAAAAGAAAAAATTAATACCCCTACTAGACACAAGACATGAAATCAAGGACCAAAAAAGAGAACCTCAAACCCATGAAAACTAAGGTGAAAGAGAAATATCAAGCAAGTAATGAGAAAGAGAAGAAGAAACTAAGTAAGAAAGGTGAAAAAATACAGGGGGGGAATATCTAAGTAAATGTATATATATAAGCCTAAAAAAAACACACATGTATATATATACCCATACAATTTTTATATAATATGTATGTATATATAAAAATTGTATGGGTATATATATATAAACATAAATATACAACAACTATATATGTAATAATAAATATGAATGTAAAAAATAATTGCACAACAAACAAACACACACACACACAAGCATATAAAGCAAAATTACAACACATATGAATATAATATACATGAAAGAAAAAAAAACAACAGATGAATTTAAATAAATATATGTATAAAGTACTAGAACCAAGAAGATTAATGAGTTTATGTAAAGGTTAAGAATTCAGGGAAAGTCAACTATGACAGTCTCAAGCCTAAATACAAGGCAAAACTGAAGCAAAACTAATATCTATTACTAATGGATATCCATTTGGTGGAGTGGGAAAATGATTTTCAAGGTTCCAAAAAAATTTGTTATTAATATCCATTTATGGAACCTTAGAAAAAATTATTATTAATATATTTTTATAAAATAATTAATAAATCTATTAATAGAAAGGCCAAACTAATTATTTGGTGCAACTTATTATCAAAATAATAAACTCACTAATATAAGATGTATGAACTAGTGTCAATATTAGTTTAGATGTATTTTATTTACTTAAATTTGTTCTATTTTACTTTAGAACTATTTTATATATTACATACATACATCAACACATAAATTTTCTATCTCTCTCTCTCCTAGTTAAATCCTTTTCCTTGATTTCCTAGTTTTCCTTTTCTTTTCTGGACAATTTCTCTTTAGAGAGAGAGAGAGAGTGCTTTTGACATGCAACCATAAACCTAAATAATGCCCCTAAACCCTAAACCTGAGCAACCCTAAACCTCTAAACCCTAAATAATACCCCTAAGCCCTAAGCCCTAAGCCCTAAGCCCTAAGCCCTAACCCATAAACCATAAAACCTAAATAATTCCCCAAAGACCTAGCCCCTAAACCCTAAATGTGAGAAACCCTAAACCTCTAAATCCTAAACCCCAAACCCTACACCCTGAACACTAAACCCAAGCAACCCTAAACCTCTATCTACCTATCTCTATTATTCCTCTACCTATCAATCTCTCTCCCTATGTCTCTGGCCATGTCCCTCACTCTCTATATCCCCATCTCTCCCTATGTCTCTTGTCATGTCCCTCACTCTCTATATCTCCATATTGTCCTCTCTCTCTAAACCCTAAACCCTAAACCTCTAAACCTCAACCCCTAAACCATAATCCCTAAACCATAAATAATGCCCCTATACCTTAACCCCTAACCCCTAACCCCTAAACCCCTAAACGCTAAATCCAAGAAACTCTAAACCTCTATCTTCCTATCTCTCCCCTATCTCCGTATCTCTATTAAATTCCTCTACCTATCAATCTCTTTCCCTATGTCTCTAGTCATGTCCCTCACTCTCTATATCTTTGTATCATCCTCTCTCTAAACACTAAACCCTAAACCTCTAAACCTCAACCCCTAAACCATAAACCCTAAACCCTAAATAATGCCCCTAAACCTTAACCCCTAACCCATAACCCCTAAGCCCCTAAACCTGTTAACCCTAAATCCAAGAAACTCTAAACCTCTATCTCCCTATCTCTATCATCCCTCTACCTCTCAATCTCTCTCCCTATGTCCCTAGCCATGTACCTCACTCTCTATCTCCCTATCTCTCTCCTTAGTCTCCTCTATATCTCCTTATAAACCCTCTCTCTATAAACCGTAATCCTCTAAACTTGAATCCCCAACCTGTAAATCATAAATCCTAAACCCTAAATAATGCCCCTAAACCCTAACCCCTAACCCCTAAACCCCTAAACCTAAGCAACCCTAAACCCCTAAACCCCAAACCCCTAAACCCTAAACCCAAGTAAGCTTAAACCTCTATCTCCATATATCTCCCCTATCTCCCTATCACCTTTGTCCCTCTACCTCTTAATATTTCTCCCTATGTCACTGACCATGCCCCTCGCTCTATATCTCCCTATCTCTCCCCTCGGTCTCCTTTATATCTCCCTATTTGTCCTCCATCTCTTTGTAAACCATAAACCTCTAAACCTTAACCCCTAACCCCAAAACCATAAACCCTAAACCCTAAATAATGCCCCTAAACCCTAATCCCTAACCCCTAAACCATAAACCCAAGCAACCCTAAACCTTTATCTCCCTATCTCTCCCTATCTCTATCATCCCTTTACCTCTCAATATCTCTCTCTCTATCTCTATACATGTCTCTCACTCTCTATCTCCCTATCTCTCTCCTCTGTCTCCTCTATCTCTCCCAATCTCTATCAGTCCCCTCTCTCTATCTCTCTCTAAACCCTAAACCCTAAACCCTAAACCCCTAAACCCTAACCCCTAACCCATAAACCCTAAACCTAAGAAACCCATAAACCCTAACCCCTAAACCCTAAAAAACTTGAGCAGCACTAAACACATAAACCCTAAATAATGCCCCTAAACCCTGACCCCTAACCCTGAGCAACTCTAAACCTATCTCTCTCCCTCCCTCAAAACTCCTAAACGCTAAATAATGCCCTTAAACCCTAACCCATAACCCCTAAATCCTAAACCCGAGAAACCCTAAAAATCTATCTCCAGGTATCTCTCCCTTATCTCCCTCTCTCTATCATCCCTCTACCTCTCAATCTCTCTCCCTATCTCTCTAGACATCTCACTCACTCTCTATCTTCCTATCTCTCCCTCTATCTCCTCTATCTCTCCCAATCTATCTCCTCTCTCTCTACCTATCTATCTCTCCCTATCTTTTGCCTCTCTCTCCCCTATCATTCCTCTATCTCCCTATCTCTTTAGACATCTCGCTCACTCTCTATCTCCCTATCTCTCCCCTCTATCTCCTCTATCTCTCCCTATATGTCTCCTCTCTATCTCTCTCTACCTAGCTATCTCTCGCTTGCCTCTCTCCCCCTATCATTCCTATATCTCCCTATCTCTCCCTCTCCCTTATCAATGAAGGAAATGAAAACAAGAAAACTAGGACTCTCTCTCTCTCTCTCTCCATTTGCACCCTCTCTTCCTCTTCATCCCTATCTGTCTCCCATATCGACAAAGCAAATGGAAACAAGAAAACTAGGACATGCAAAGAGGAAAGTGAGGACATAATGAAAAGTTAACATGGCATGAAATCTCTTGGAAGGCTAAGCATGGACTATAAGAAGATTGAACTAGTTGGATTTGTTAGGCTCACCAAATGAAAGAACATTAAAGGAACTAACCTTAATTAGGTAAGTTTATTTTTTAGCATGGTTGTTTGTGCAAAAATGTGTAAATTAATGTTACTTAAGGATAAATCTAACTATACTAACATTTTAATAACCATGAGAGCTAGGACTAATTCTTAGACTAAAAACTTGACAAACAATACAACTTGGACACATGTAGGACTTGGAAAATAGAAAAGAATAAGTATTAAATGTGGAAAACTATGAAAAAGTGGTATAGAAAATCAACTAAATGTGAAGAATTGGGTAAAGCAAAATGGATATCCATTTTGGGTTTCTCAAAACAGATATCCATTTTAAAACCTATGAAACTCAAACTTGGCCAAGTCGTGAATTTGGCTAAGTAAAAACACAATTTTTTTTCTATTGCCATTATTTGGCCCAAGATGATCCTACACATACCCTATGGTGAGAGGAGATAATAGGGAAATTAAATAAAAAAATGTTTAATTTTTCATGTACAAATGGATAGTGTTAGAAAATAGAATATTAGTTTTAATTTATTTAATTAATGTGTGGAGGGAAATTAGCTTATCTAAATAATTAGGAATTATTTAATCAATATAGAAGAATGAAATGATTTATTATTAAAGTAAGGAGGTGATATGAAGAATGTGTTAGTCATTTTTAAGTGTCTACATTTTACCCCTCTTTTAATATAGAAAATGGATATTATGTACCAAGGTATAAGGAACCAGGGTGACTTTGTATCCATTGCATGGACTTGATGCTACAAACAAAAGGGTGTATTTATACATACCCAACATAATAGAACCTTGTTAGAGATATGTGAGGAAGAAACATATAGCATGATAAATTCCTAGTGCAAAAAGGTATTGAATTGGCCTTAGATGCAAAGGACAACTGGTATGCAAAACACTATTCCAACACACACAATATTAAATAAGAACATCCAACAAACACAACACACAAAAATCAATGACCATGCCCCATTCTAAGGGAATCATAATGCACCAAGATATAAAAAGATCTAGGTGGCCTTGAATAACAACTAGAAGGAGACAAAAAGATTAAATCAAAAAGAAAGACCAACCAAAGAAAAAAGCAATTAGCTATCATATCTCTTGCCAAAAAAGTGATGATATAGGATAATATCAGATGTAGGAAAGATATATCCTATTGGAGGCATAAATTAGGATGAAAAATATAGATGATTAGGCATCAAAAGTGGTCTTACCTGTGGTTTGTGTTAAATCTTGATGTTTTAATGTGTAGTTTGATTTTGCTTGAGTGTTAAATGTAGGTGGTGCTCATTTATTATGGGTGAAAATGGATTAAAAATGGACTTGCATTAGGTTTATTTCTTGGATTGTGTATGTTTTAAACAAATATATATTTTTGGGATTATTTGGTGTTTTTGTGTTTTGGAGATGTTTTGATTTTTGTATTTTTTGAGAAATATAAGGATGGGATAGGTGGAGAAAATGGATAGCATAGGTCTTAAGATAGAATACAAGATTATCATCACATGGGGAAGGACATTGAATGTACAAGTACATGAAGTCCCACAAATAAGGAAGACAATAAGAGGTACCCAAGATAAGGAATATACTTTTGAAGGAACTGATATCCAAAGCATATGAAAATCCACTTGCCCCCAAATGTAGATCAATGGTGGAAAGATAAGATGGATGGGATGGAAGAGTATAAATCTATATTAGATCAGGGAATGGGATGATGGAGACATGAAATGGATGGGATGGAGGACTAAGACGTGTGATTAGAATGGAAGAATGGGAGAATTGGACTAGTGACCTATAGGATAACAAAAGCTAGCTACTACACATGGCGCCTGTAAGTAGGATTTCACCATGGTACTTATCCAAGGTGCCACAAAAGTGGTTTTCACCATAGGATGGATTATTTATCTTTATTATTTTTAAAAAAATTTGGGATACTCTACAAGATATATATGGAACATTATAGGATGTAGGACATCACATGGATCATGCGAGTGTTTTCCATGTCATGGAGCAAGTGGATCAAGATCATGATGGTGGTCAGAATGCGGATAAGCCCATGTATAACTCAGTCGAGGAAGCTGATTGGTAAAACTATTATCACTAGGAAGGATTCTATGGATACTACCATGCACCTTTGTAAGTACAAGATTAGCCTAATCTATGTTTAAGCAACACAAATGAGAACCATCATATGTGTGGGGTTCGATGGCATGAATGAGCAAAGTGGAGTGATAGGTAAGGGGGAAATGGAGTGGTGGTGGTGGTGAGATAAATGGGGTGGAGGAGTGTGAGCATGAAAGGAATATGATGGGGGATGAACATCTAATTATTCAACATAGACTTATGGAGCTTCTTAGTATTTTCAGTTATGTCCAAGTCAACTTGCTTTTCTTCAAGGAAATTCCCTTGTGATATTAAGGGTTCTTCAAATAAATCCATATATGCTTTATATTTTGGTACTGTGGGAGTTTTCTCTAAGGCTTGAGTATTTTGTTACTTTTTGGCTTTATTATGTGTAGGACTCAGGAGATCGAGATTTGTTTCATCATTTTGGCATAGTAGATTTTGTTGGTCCCAAGTGATGGAATCAAGTGATGACAAGGGAGATGTAATGATGAGGATGGAATGATCTTGGAAGAGTCATGAAATATCAAAGTCTTCAGAGGAGGTATTGATGGTCCCATTAAAGGCACTACCAAAAACATTCAAGGTTTCATCATGACTTGTAGAGGGAATGTGAGGATCCCTAGTTTCCAATCCAAGAGACATGTATCCTAGATTATAGTGTTCAGGGTGTACATCTATCAGTAATGACTCAAGATGAAAGGCATTATGTAATTCATATTTTCTACAACCTTTATCAAGAATTTTGACCTTAGTAGCTTGGGAAAATGATGGAGTGGAATTAAGGTCATTAGGATGGATAGAAGATGTTGAAGTGGTGACTTTATCTTTAGCAGATATATCAATAGTAGGAAAAAAGTTACCTTTGTGATACACAACTTCCATTGCTTGACAATATTCAAAAGGATAGGGATCAACCTACATAGCGACTTCTGTACCATTGTAGGGAAATTTTATACACTGATGATAGGTAGAAAGAATGGCTGGCATTACATGAATCCATGAACGTCCAAGTAGGATATTGTATGATAAGTCAAGATCCACAACATGGCATGTGGTTGGTTGTATGACTGGTCCAAGTTGTATGGGAAGGTATATGGTTCCTTCTTATTCATGCTCAAAATTATCATAAGTGTGGATGGTAATGACATGTGGCTTCAACTCAGTTGTAGAGTATCCCAATTTATTTATTAACTTCAATGTACATAGATTCAAGCCAGCTCTGTTATCCAAGATGACACACTTAACTTTGTGCTTAGCAATTAGTACCTTTATATATGAAGGGCATCATTATTATATGGATCAATGGAAGGCACATATTGTTTGCTAAAGGACAATTGATAAGTGGATGGTAGGTGACTCATAAAACCTTGGAATTGTGTAGGATCTATATTATTTGGAACTTGGAATTCTTATATGGCTCAATGGACAGGGGAAGCTTTGAGAAGTTCTAAGATGGATATTTATGTAGTTGTCTTCCATGTGAGTCTAAGATATTATAATGGGAAATTTGGGAAGATGATGAAGAAGGTGTAGGTCTTGGGAGGGTCACTGTGCCATGTCTTGTTGTAATCGCACAATTAGGAGATGGATCTTTTATGGTAATGGTGGAGACTTGTGAGGGGTCATAGTCAATACGCCGTATGACTAAATTATAGGTGTGAGGGATACTATTATGGAAGACATTGTTGGCATGATTATTTTGGGAATGATTTTTCTTAGAGGTGGAGGGCAGAGTGGATGAACCATGCTTTGGAAGAGGATCCTGGAAAATACCCATTTGATCATTAGATGAGGATTTTCCTATTACTTGTAATGTACCTTGATTAATAAGATCTTGGATATAATGTTTGAGCCCCATACACTTAATTGTTGGATGTCCTTTGATACGATGATAGTCACAATATTCATTCTCATTATACTATGCGGGCTTGGGTTGATTGTCATTGAAAGGTTTGGTGTAAGGGAATGTGATCTTTTTTTCTTGTGTTAATTTATCAAATACCATTTTGATGGGTTCCCCTAAGTTAGTAAATTGAAGTCTTAGATTGGAAGGGGGTCTAAATTGTCTCTTAGGAAAGGGCATGATATTAGGCATATTGATAGTTTTCACATTGTATTGGGATGTTTGTTTTGTTTAGATATGTTTTGAATCGATAACCCCATCATTAACCATAAGTTTATTTTTGAACCAAGGTTTAGAGTTGTCATTTATTTGATTATTGGCTTTCGTGGAAAGTTTGACTAAACCTTTAGCAAGAAGGGATTTTTCAATGTTAACCCCCTTTTCAATTATCTCCTCAAAGGTAGAAAGATAATGGATTTCAAGATGAAATACATGTATACATAAGAAAATGAGCATAAAATGAACAAACTAAACCATATATTAGCCTATTCTACTCTTAATCTAATGCAACGTCAAGATAGAGCAAAAGTAATGCAAAACAATGAAGTTAAACAATTAACTACAAGCAATCCTTGATACTTGGATGTGCTCCTTTGATATTGGATGTAGATGACTCCTCAAATGGGTAGCATAACCTTGCTTCTCATGGAGTTTTGGAGGAAAGTAGACAGCATTTAGTTGCATTAAAAAGTTATGTGTTTTGTGAAGGGGAGAGCTCCAATTTCTAGATTCTTGGAGACTTAATTAGATGGTCATGATTGGATTTGGAGATCAATAGATGAGGATGCTTGAGAGATCTCAAGAAAGGAGAGCTTGACAACTGTCATGATAGGATTAGATGAGATGAGATGTCCTTGGATCAAGAGGAATGGATGGTCAATATTGGGCTTTGGGAAGATTGGAGGGATGTGATTGTCTTGGTAGATGGGAGGTATGGGTTGGATTTGATTGTAATTATAAATTGGGAAGCATGGGTACTATTACATCAAAAAATGTCCCCTTGGGGAATTTTTCCTCTTAAGTTTTAGCTCCTGGGTCCTGTTTATGCATTTAAAACATTTTTTATGTTAATTTGACATCCAATGAGAAAACTTCGAAGTTTCATGGCAAATGGGACCTAAGGAGTACACTTGACATGATCCCTGCCTAAAATAGGGGGGTGGACTTAGGCACCTGCACCCTAGTCCTACCCTATTTTAGGTCAGGCCTAAATTCAAAGTGTCAGTTTATGACTGTTATTTAGGTCCTATGCTGACACGGTAACTTTCAATTATGAAATTCTTAGTGGGAATGTTTGCAGTTGCATATATAAGCATGTTTAGGCATTCATTTGTAAACTAGATGATCATTAGATGGCAATTTTGATTCATAAGCTTGTGTAGAAGTGATTCAAGGTATTCATTGTGTGTTGTAGAGTAGAATTTGTGTTGTTATTGTGTTTATATTTGTAGTTTTGGCATCCATCTCCTCATGGCATGAAGAGCATCTTCCTTCCATGAGATCTTCACTACAAGGTGATATCAATTGTGTTTTCAATCATTTATCATTTAGATTTTGACTCTATCCCACAGGGATACACACTTTTTATCTAACAATGGTGTTTGGAAGACTTGAATGTCTCTCCAAGGCTTGACTGAGGCAAGCCTCTAAACACCACAACCCCCAACCCATTTTTCCCTGATTACATGTTATAGGTTGCAGGAGCAGAAAAAGTGGAGTTGCAGGAGAGTAGTGTAGACTATTAGAATTGTAGATCAAACAAAAAAAATAGGGACTTAGACTCGGGTGCTCGCTCATTAGTCCTCCAGATCCTGCAATAGGAAAATCTTTGAGACAGCAAGAACAGGTTGCGGACAAGGTTTCCAGAACTCGACAAAAATGGTTCCACGGGACTAGGGCACTTGGTCATTAGTCCCCAACTGTTTCACTTTCTGAACTTCAAAATCTAGTGCGCATTTGATTTTCATTTGATATCTCTATGTGCGAGTATTTTCCATGATTTGTTCATTTGCTTCTAAATTCGCATAATTAGGGTTTTAAGCATAATTGGGCATAATTGAAAAACAAAATCAAACAATTCTAATTTTCCCTAATATTCCAAGTGACTGAAAACCTGATATTAGATTTCCTACTCGGTCGAAGTCCTTGAATGTTTGAGGTGAAAGGAGGATTCATACAAATTAACCCTGAACACAAACAAATCCTCTTGCATCAAATTTCACCTTAAAATTTTTGGTGAACCCTTGTTTTTAATGCATTTTGCACCTTTTTGAGTGTTTTGCTTCATATTTTTATTCATTTCATTTATTCATATCATTGTTCATCTTATAGCATTTGAAAAATTACAAAAAATTGAAAATTTTGAAAAAAATTAGCATTTTTAGCTTGCATTTTCATATAATTTGAATTAGTTGCATTTAATTTCATTAAATTTATGTCATAATCATCAGATCTGATTTAATTTACAAAAAAATTTCATTCATCATTCATTTAGATTGCATTTTTATGATTAAATTGATGAAAATTGCTTGAAATTGTGCATTTTTTCATGTAATCTTGTTTTACATTAGTTAGCATTTTGTAGTCAAAATCTCGTTTCAAATTTTACTACCATTTTAAGACAATCATTAGGATTGATTTCTAACTGTAGTGTTGCATCATAGTGGTTTGCTTAGAAAATTTCATGCCTAGGGTTTGAAAACCTTGATTTTTCACTAGATTTTGGCCTTATCGTCTCTCTAGATTTGCACCATAGGCGTGTTGTAAAGGATTTTTCAGCACTAATTGGTTTTAATTAGGGTTATTTTCATCTTCTCCTCCTAAAATTATTTACAACACCTTTTTAGCCTCTTACAGTAGGAATTTAGTGAAAATTAAGGGTTTGACCTTGAGTTGCACTATAAGCGTGTTGTGACGGATTTTTTTGAACTAGGTGGCTGTTATTACTGTTATAATTTTATTTCCATCAGAATTTTCCTCACAACACCCTTTTTCATACACTTTTGCATTGAAATTTGGTGAAAAATTGCATATTTTTGGCTATATTTAACCTAGGGTTTGACCTAGATTTGCACTCTAAGCATGTTGTCAAAGATTTTATGGATTTATGTGACTGATATTACTGCTATAATCTTCTTCACCTCCTAAAATTCTTTACAACACACCTTTTTTCGGGTCTTTGCATTGAACATTTGTGAAAATTTGCATATTTTAGTGTATTTTTACTAGGTTTTGACTAGTCATCATTCTAGGTTTCCATAAAAAGTGTGTTGTGAAGGATATTATTGCTTTATTGGACTGATATCAGACATATTAATTTCTACACTTGATAAATTTCCTTACAAAACCTTTTCTTTCACTTATTTGCATTGAAAAAAATTGAAGAAATCAAGCATTTTAGGTCATTTTTACACATAGTTTTGCACTTGTCTTTTGCATAAATTCTTGAAAAGATTTTAAAATATTATTTTACATTTATGTTACAAGAAATTTCACCATGGAATCTTCATCTCATTCCTCTTTGGTATCTTTACATGCATATATCAAAAACTTCGAGAGTTTCTACAAATTTCTTAATATGAATCCTCATGTTCTCACTTATATATAAGGTATGTATCACAAGGATATATTTAAATGCTCTTGATTTGAAATCCTTGACTATGTATCTAATTTTGGAAACTTCACATCTCTCATGAATACATACCCTTGGGTAGTAGAAGATTTAACAAGACACATTGAGAATAATGCATGTGAAACTCCTCTTAATGTGCTGGAATTCATAGCTAAAGCATGTGATGATGACATAGAAAATGATTCCTCCTATGAGGATATATTAACACAAGAGGATGAAATAATTGACACATTCTTAAACATTACCCTACCATCTTTGGAAAATGGAACACCAGTGGATAAAGGGCTTCCTCTTAAGAAGGATTCTTCATGGGTGGAAAAAGACTTTTCACCTAATGATCATTTGGTGCATGAGACCTTTACGGATAATAAATTAGACCTTCCACCTTTGATTGAAAACTCAAGAAGATTCGATGAGAAGAGTATGGATAGCTCTATTCTGCCTAACAACACCATACCTTCCTCTCATCCCAATGCTCTCCCTGGCCAAGATGTAGCATTAGTGGATGAGAAAAGGTCTCTCACATTAAATCCTCTAGGGATGGATGTTGGGTATAATCAAGAGGAAAAAAATGTTATTTCAATATTCATTAATAGATTTTGTAGAAATCTTCCTAAGATGATTTTTTGAGGGGCACCTAGTGCACCCTCTTGCTTAAAGCCGGTGATTATGGTTCAAGGTAGACCTCCCGATCACATCTACAAATATGCACAACAAATTTCTCAACCAAGTCAAGGTTTTCAAAATGTGTTACAACAAACACACCATAATGTGATTGCTCACACATACAACACCTGTAATAACACGCAAAGTAAGCAAGCACCGCATGTGTCTATCTCTCTTCCATGTTCTCAACCTATGCTCCCTCCACCACCCCATCTTACTCATAAAAGTTGTCAAGAATATGATCTTGTCGAGCAGCTTCGCGCTACTCCAGCTAAGATCTCTCTTTGGGATTTAATACAAACATCGCCTACTTACCATGGAATGCTCCAAGAATCTTTACAAAAGATGATTGTACCACCTACTATTAAGCTGAATGATGTAGTAGCTCTATTAGATTGTATGCATGTGACAAAAATAGATATTCTCTTTCAACCGCATGAAATTCCATTGATAAAAGATGAATATGACCCACTTATGATCTTTGTAATAGTAAATAAAATGTTGATAAAGTGAGTTATGATTGACAATGGGTCAGCTCTTAATGTTTGTAGTGTTGACCTACTACACAAAATCAAGGTTAACACATCTTTAATCAAACCAGATAGGACTAGCATTCATGGCTTTAATAATGTTGCAAAACAAATTGTAGGCATGATAATTTTACTCATAATGGTTGGAACCGTGACATTAGATACTCTTTTTCATGTTATGCCTAGTTCTCTCTCACTTAATATGATTCTTGGTAGCCAATGGATTCATACCATGGGGGCAGTTCCGTCTACCCTTCATAGATCAATAAAGTTCATCTATCAAAACAAGCTCTACACCTAGAAAACCAATCCTGAACTAGATAGTTGTTTACATATTGAAAAGCAAAAATGAGTTAATGATCATACGAGTCTAAACAACTTACAAGTTCATTCAATAATGCCTCTTGCCACATATAATGTTGTGCTAGATCCTCAACCATCAAATGCACTTTTTGGTGATGATTGGGGTTCATTAGATTTTAATCCTTGCAGTATAGGGGAATATAAATTTAATAGCCTTGACACATCAAAAGTAGCATCGATCTCATCTAAGCAATCTTTTGAAATTCCTAAGAAAAACAAAGCCTCCTTGGTAGAAAACAAAGATAATACTCTCACGTACACTACAAATTATGATACCTACGAGGCTTCACCTTCTTCTAAAGAAATGGACTGTCTATATGGTCATGGATTTCAAATTTTGTACAAAAATAATGATTATGTAGGTAATGGTTATGGTGTAAATCAACAAGGAATGAGAGTACCTTTACAAGTTGCTAGAATTAATTACACAACTGGTATAGGATACTGCTCTTTGAAACCCACCAAAGCCTCTAGTTATCCCAAACTCAATGTTAATGCAATATCAACAAAACCAAAATGACGTGTGAGATATCCTGGGATGATAGACAAGAATTGTCCACTGGAAGCATCTCTTTTAATCAGGCAAATATTTCTACATCTTTAAGTCACACTCGTTGTAACCAATATTATAATTGCTCTCAAGGGTGGATGTTTCCTACATATGTATGTTCTTAACATTGGGATGAATCAGGTAAGTATTTATAACCCTTTATCTCTCGTGATGTATTGCCCCTGTGATGTGTTATGTGTTGTTTAGGCCTCCTGGGATGACCCTTGACTCTCTTGTAAGGTCTAGGATACCATGAGACCACCTTTGTTGTGACCCTTCTTCTATTTGTATCATCATTCTTCTATATTGCTTCTCCTCTATTTTTCACTGTTGTGTGTTGTGTCTTATAGACATAGCATAGTGACATGGGGCCACCCTCCTACGTGACTATCCCTAAGGCACTTGTTTCTCCTCTCTCGATTTATTGTTTTCGTTCCTCTAGTGATTCTATCTAATGGGTGGATGATGAAAAACATATTTGTATATGCCTAAAATTGACACGATTCGGTCCAGATAAATATTCTTAATATTTATTCCCTTCTAATTCCTCTATTAATAAATAAATAAACAAATTTATTTATTTGATTCATATTCTTCCAACAATTAAATAAAATCATTTATTTAATTCAATTCTTCCAAACAATTAAATAATTCTTAATTATTTAATTAAATCAAATTATTCTTCCAAATTTGAATAAATCAAATCAAATTTATTTAAATCCTTTCAAATCTCCAAAAATAAAATATAATCAAATATTTTATTTATTCTTCCAAATCATGCACAATAATTAAATAAATAAATTTATTTAATTTGCTTTCTAATCTTCTAAATTAAATAATACCAATTATTTAATTGCTTCTTCCAATAATATCTTCTCTAAATTTAAATAAATCAAATATTTATTTAAGTTGTCTTTTTCTTCTAAATTGAGTTATCTCTAAATATAATTCAATCAAACGTGCACATGCAATTAAATATTCCTAATATTTAATAAAGCAAAATATCTTCTTATTCTCATACAAATCCCTTCTTGTTGTTTTAAATCACTTAACTAATTATTATATTCTTTTAATTGCTTTAACTCATTCTTCTATTCTTAGAAAATCCTCTCATGCAAAAGAAAGCAAGACACATGTCTTTTTCTTATTTGTTGCATGTTCCTCAACCGTTCTCAACCGTTGATCTTCTCATTCTTTCTATACCATTGATCTTCATTCTTCCAAGTCTATAAATTCAACCTCATTCTTCCATATCATTCATCCAAGCTTTAAGTATCGTTACTCTGTAGGAATTACAGCACGCCTTTGGCACCAATTCCTTCATTTCTTGTGATCACACTCGTTACTACGTACTACTATCATCGTTGTGAAGCTCATCTTCATTTCGATATTATCATAACCATTCCCAATTGACATTCTTGAAACATAGCAAGGAAGTACACTCTCTGAGGGTCCTATTTCATACATGCAAGATCGATTGTGATAGGTGATCAATGGAAGCTTCGAATTAAGGAGGTTTTCTTTGTTATTGTTCATTGTTTATTGAATCTTCTTTGTTCACCATTTCATTGAGTTTTGGGTATCTTGATATTTGATATTATTGATTATTCATTTGAATCCAATTTTCCCTTAACATTTTTGGTGCCCACCGTGGGGCCTAACCCCAAATTTAACCTTAAAACTAAGTTTTTGTGTTTTAGAAAGTTGTACATAGGAGGAAACAGCACATCTGATACATCTTAATACACATCTATTACCTGTCACAGTGCATACATTTTCACAGCGCATACAGTCTTTATTCTAACGCATCTGTTACCTATCACAGTGCGTACATTCCTACAGCGCATATAGACACTGTTCCAACGCATTTACTACCTGTCACAGTACATACATCAGATCAGCGCATATACTCTATTTTGCAGTGCTTTTGACCTCTGTCTTAGTGCATATGTATTGCGGCACTTTTGTTCACTATTTCTGCACATTCAGTCTCTAAAGCGGCACATCTGTTTTAGGCTATGATTTTAGGGTTTTCTTGAAGATTTTTGCTAACACTGCGTCTTTTGTAGGAACTCTCTTGATCTGTTTTGCAGGCTAGGTACTGGTTTAGATTCATATAGTTGCACTTGTTAGCTTACACATTGATTTCTAACGGGAAAGTAAAATAGATGCTCATGCAAATCTCACATAGTTTAACTAGGAAAGTGGTAATTGAATCATTATTATCTTATATATCATTGAATCATTGCTAATTCTATCTTTTCAAAGTTAACAACTCATTGCTATCTAAATAAAATTGAACTCATCATTGCTATCTAGGTAAAACTGAACCATTGCTATCTCGATCGACCATCACTTCAAAGTTAACAACTCGTGCTATGTGGATAAAATTGAACTCATCATTGCTATCTGGGTAAAACTGAACCATTGCTATCTCAATCAACCATCACTTCAAAGTTAACAATTTGTGCTACATGGATAAAACTGAACTCATCATTGCTATCTTGGTTAAAATTGGACCATTGCTATCTTGCTATCACTTCAAAGTTTTGTGCTTGCCCAAGTAGATAGCTCACCTAGTTTTTCTCATTTTAACTAGGGGAAAAGAACCACTGTATTCTGTGTTTTGGGAATGATACCAAGCCTATGCTCTCCCCTATCTTGGGTGACCAAAATGCCAGACATATCATTTTCGCATGTGTTTTTCCTTTAGAGGGGCCTACTCTTGGATACCATTCATCCAAGTAGGAATGACCCTAAGTGGTAATAGGCTAGATGCCAAGCCCTTCCAAGCCACTATAAATAAATTGTGTTTGGAGTGAAAGCTGCAAACAGCGAGTGAAGTTGTGTTATACCGACAACCAACCTCCCCCAAAACCCTCCAAGGTGCAACCCTTGCAGGTTGGGAGACTCCATAATGGAGAGTAGTGCTTCCGCATGTATAACCACTCAAACGGTTGCCTTCATTAAACACCTTTGTTCTAGTGGCCAAAAACCCTTGTAATCTATTTGAAGCCTAGGATTGTATTTATTTTTTCTTTTAGTCCAAAAAGAGTCAAAAAATCACAAAAACATAAAAAACCATGAAAATATTCTGTGTTTGCTATGTCTTCTTGCCATAATTTCAAAAAATTAGATCAAAAAGACCTTCTTGCAACCAAAGTACCAAAAACATCAGAAAATTTCCAAAAAATTACAAAAATACTGAGAAAAACCAGAGCGACGCATCCGTCCTCTGTTGTTGCACATTTGTACTGACCTATGGCACATCTACTGTGACTTACAGTGCTTTTACTGTCTATTACAATGCATTTACTTTTTACCAGTGTGGCACATATATCCCAACTTACAGCGCATTTACAAATTTCTACAGCGCATCTATTCTAGCACATGCGTGACAGTGAGCACTTGCCAAATTTTTGAGAGAAAATTTTTACCAGTTCTGGGTACCCATTTCAGTCTAGTTTTAGATTCTAAAATCAGATCTTACCTTGCAATCATTTTTTCATCCATTTCATGTCAAAATCTCTCTTTCATTGGTCATCCCATTCACCTTCTATCAGGTCTTCCTAGTCCAAAGTCAAAATATCCCATATTAGGTCAGCATAGGCCCCTCTTTTGTATCACTTTGGATTCAAGTAACCCTAGTAGGTCACAAGACTTGCTAGTGGTCTTGGTGCATGATAGGTATCAAGTACCCTTACTAGTGGCTACCGTCTTCTATTGACCATCTTACTTGGAATCATTGATCGAGAAAGTCCCTTGTTCGAGTCTTGTCATAAGTATCCTATTCTCAGCAATCTCCATTAGCATCTTGCCAAAATCTCTAGTTTCATCCCACCTCATCCCTCGTCACCTTGCATGGTTCTTACTAGATCTCAATACCAAAAGCAACTTGAAATGGCCAAATCATCCAACCACATCATCACAGCTCATGATAGTGATGAGGAAATCTCTAATGAAGATTATCAAGGAAACCTCCAAGATCAAAAATTCCAACGCTTGTTAGAGAAAGTGCTCCATGATGATCCTCACAAGTATTTTTATTATCTTGCAAATCTTGGAATTAAACTCCCCGCAGATTTCGATATAAGCACAATCCAAGAAAATGTGGAGAATAATCATGAAGAAAGGGGAAAGAAAGCCATAGACCCAAACGCAGAGGATAAAAATGAAAAAGGAAAGAAATCCATAGATCCAAGTGCTCCTATGGAAGAAATGAGGAAACAACTCGAGGGTCTAAAGAAATAAATGTCAGATCTCAAGATGGGTACAAACACTAAAACCTATTCCTTGGAAGATATTGCCCCGTACCCCTTTGATAAAAGTTTGAACATGACACCATTTCCCTTTCGATTTGAAGTTCCCAAGTTTGATAAGTACAAAGGGAAAGGGGACCCTAGAGATCACATTAGGGAATTCAATGCAGCATGCATGGAAGTAGCTCACAATGAGACTTACTTAATGAGACTATTCCCTAGATCACTAGGTAGTCAAGCCATGGAGTGGTTCTCACGGCTCCCACCGGGCATCAAATCTTTTGATGAGTTAGTCAACAAATTCATCACGCACTTCTCTTACAATATTGAACACGAAGTCTCCATGCTAGACCTATCCAACACCAAGCAAAAGAATGGTGAATCATTTGCCACCTTCCTACAAAGATGGAGACAACTAGCAAGCAAGTACTCATATGATGTACTAGAGAAACAACTAATGGAGATGTTAGTCCATAAGCTCAACTCCAATCTTAGCTATCAAATACAAATCAATGCCCTACTTCATTTTCAAAGGTCATTGAGAAAGCTATGATCACCAAGGGTAAAATCAAGTTATACAAGGACACACCTACCTCCAATTATACGACTGACAAATAAAAGTTTTGGAATAAAAACAAAAATGTCGTCAACGATGGAGTAGTTGATGCCAAGGTGGCAGCTCCCAAGCAATGACCTATATTCACTCTCAAAGGAGAGGCAAGCAATGTTACACCCAACAAAACATTCTCTTGGGAGCCAAGACCAAGGTTCAACTCAAATCCAAGGAGAAAGTTCACACCATTGGGTGAGTCCCAAGAATCCACATTAAGGAAGCTACTGGCTAACAATGAAATCTCTCTACCACCAACAAGTGATTACGAACCTCAAATCAAACCTCACTATTGGAAAGACACCAACTATTGTGAGTATCATAGAGGAAGGGGACATACAACCAACAACTGTATTTGTCTCAAACATGTTATTCAAGATGTGCTTGATCAAAATCAAGGAGGGACCCAACAACATTCCTCCAATGAGACACATATGGCTTATAGGGATCCACTTCTCAATCATGATAGGCCGTACAACAATAATAACAACAATGGCAATAACAACAATGGAAACAACAACAATAGTAACAACAACAACGGTAACAACAAAAATAACCGCAACAGGCAAAATCAGAATAGTGGGAATAGTAATGTCAACTATGCAAGTGTGCCATTCGACTATACCATCAATTGCATATTGGAGCATGTCCCACTGATCAATGCAGTCACACCCAACCAATAATCAGAGCCTAACCAAAATGGTTGCAGTATCAATACTCACAGTGGTAAAGTCACGTTGAATACCATCCCTCCAAGGTCATCACCTTCTCAGTCCAACCCCCATCAGTATAGTGTCATAGACCAACTTCGGAAGACTCCGGCCCACATTTCTATCTTGGAGTTGTTGCATCTATCTCCTTCTCACAAGGAGATTGTCAATAAAACCCTAGTGGAAATGACTGTACCCAGTAACTTGGCCCAAGAGAAGTTTTAGGCCAAGGTAGGTAATCTGACCTCCTCAAGTACCATATCATTTACCGAGCAAGATGATCTCTCAGTGTGCCAACCCCATAACACCCCTTTGCATACCATTGCCTTCATCCATAAGCACCACATCAAGAGGGTTCTCATTGATGGGGGAGCTGGTTTAAATATTTGCACATTAAATCTAGTCCTTACATTGGGGTTCTTTAAAAATGCAGTTGATCCAAGGAAGAAAATTACTATCAAAGCCTATGATGAAGAGGAGAGAACTACCAAGGGAAAAATGGTGTTACCCATACAAGTGGGACCGATAATCAAAGATGTTGTGTGCCAAGTCCTAGATAGGGATCTCACCTATAATATTCTACTAGGTAGACCATGGATTCATGCCATGAAAGTTGTTCCCTCTACTTATCACCAATGCATAAAATTCCCGCATAATGGCAAGCAAGTCACCATTCAAGGTAACCCTGACCCCTTCCAGCATTGCAACTCTGTCTTTTCAAAACCCGATTGCATCATACCAAACAATAGAGCATCTACATCCCCTACCCCACAGCATGATCATACCTCTGAAGCTTCCTCATCAAGGCCCAAAGAGCAGAAAATTACCATCAAAGAAAAAGGAGTTGGGGAATACTCCATAGAGCACAGCCTCAATCTAGCCAAGTTGCCTTTATCTCCTAGATCCTTTGGTCGACCCAAGCATTTCCCAAAGCCATCTGCTCCTCCTATACCTCCCATAGCTCCCTTTGTAAAATGGGGGACTGTTGGTAAGAGACACTATATGGATTCATGATTGTTGTCATTGATGGCAACAAAGTTCATCCCACACATCCGCAGGACATGGTGTGTCTCTACCAGAAGTCGGAGTGAAGAATGTTGTGGTCCGGTAAACAAGAACAGATCATGTGGCAAGGTCTGACAGATAGGTCTAGATCTCTCAGAGGAAGTATCTTGGTGTAGTGTGGATTTGGGGAAGTTAAGAGGACTACCTTGAGTGGTATATTCCAAGGATTTAGCCTCCGATGATGGACAAGGAAAAAGATATGAATAGTTGAGTACTAGATTCCTGAGTGACAGTGTGAGCAAAGGAAGGTCCGATATGTGAAAGGAAAGCAGCATAAGAGAAGAGGAAAGATGAAGTGCAGTAGATCAGTGTACTGAGCCTAACCGGAACTGAACTCCAGCATATGTGGATGCTTCCAATCAGTTCAAGTATTGTATAACATTCTTTTGTAGATAGTGTGTCTCCTTGTAGGTAGTGTGTCTCCTTGTAGGCAGTGTGCCTCCTTTGTGAGCAGTGTGCTCGGGCAGTGAACCCTAATTGGCAAGTGCCATTTTGTAATTCCTTATTCTTCTAATAGAGAATAATCTTTGGGTTAGTCACCCCATGGTTTTCTCCCTTAATAGGGTTTCCACATCAAAAATACTGTGTCATGTGTTTTTCCATTTCATGGTAATGTTTGCTTGTTTGAATTAATGCTGCATTGATTAATAAGAAAGTTCAGAAAGAAGAAATAATTAGGATAACTGATTCACCCCCCCTTCTCAGTTATCAACAATTGGTATCAGAGCTAGTTCCTCCTAACAGAGTCTAACAGCTCGAGGAAGATCTGGGAGTTCAAATGGATGCATATGGTTTAAGAGAACAACTCAAGACTGCCCTTGATGATCTTGAATAGTCAAACTTTGAAGTCAATGAATTAAAGGAAAGACTCAAACAGGCTGATGATTTCATGAGAGAACTAAAAGATAAATTAAGTCTCTCTATCAAAAAGAGAAAGAAGCTACTTCAGCAATTGGCAAGACATGGTGAAGAAAATAATGCAAATGAAGAACTGACTGAGAAAACCAAGTTATGTGAAAAGTTATCAAAAGAAATCATTATGGTAAGACATGAAATGGAATCAGGAGTTATAAAGTTTACCCAAGAAGTTGAAGAGAAAATAAAAACTGAAGATAATCTAAGACAATCTCTCAAGGAGAAATCAAAAGATTGCCACCAGATGGATAGAATTATTAGACATCTTGAATCTGAACTTGAAGATGCTAAAGATAATGAAGGAAAACTTGAGGATCAAATTGTCTCTCTAAAAAGGGATCTTCAAACATCAAATAAGTATAAAGAGAAATTCAAGATAAGATCTGCTCAACTTGAAGTTCTTCTTGGAAGTCAAAAGAAGGTAGATGACAAATGTGGTTTGGGATATGAGAAAGGAGAAAGCTCCGGATCCGGTCAAAAGAATTTTGGATCAGAAAATCCAAGGAATAGGCCTAGAAGACCTCCGATAAGATAGCCCAATGCTCAAAGATATCCATCCTTCAATGGATACTGCCACAGCTGCAATCACTTTGGTCACAAAGCTAATTAGTGCAGAAAGAGAATGAATCAGACTAATTCATCCTTCTCCGGACAATGTTTTAACTGCAAAAGGTATGGTCACAAGTCTCATGAATGCAGAAATATGCAAATGAACAAATCATTCAATGGTAGATGCTTTGCATGCAATAGAGTAGGTCATATGGCTAATCAATGCAGATCAAGAGGATATCAAACCCAAACATCAACAGAATAGAAGATAACAAGAAAGATTGAAAGTAAATGGCAATGAATAATACAAAGCAAACCTTTCTTGAAATCGATGCTTCTGTTGTTTGCCTATTACAACCGTCCTTTTGCAGATGAAGTGAGCCCTCAGAGAGTGCACTCTTTTAAGCTGTGTTTGAGGAAGTCGATGGTAAATGGCTGTTGTGATATGCAATGAAGATGAGCTCCAAGGCAAGTATGTGATCTCAAGCTTGTGGATGGTAAAAGGGTGGCAAAGGTGTGCTGGTGGTATTTCTGTAGAGTAACGATGGCAAAAGCCTGGATGATTAGAATGGAAGAATGAAGTTTCATTTATAGACTTGGAAGAATAGGAATCAACAGTTGAGAGAAGATATGCAGATCAACGGCTGAGAATGGTTGAGGAATGTGCAAACAGTAGAAATGTGACAAGTGTCCTAGCTCCATCATGAAAGAGGGGATGTGACAAAATTGATTGGAGAGTTAACTCCATTGACTGAACAGTTAACAGACTTGATTGATCAATTAGAAGAGTGGATTATGGAACTGACTGAATTGATTGAGGGATTGACTCAATTGACAGGTTAGTTAACACTTTTGATTGATTAGTTAACTAACCTCTGATTTGAGAAGAAATAGGCCATGTGGGTGAGGGAAAATAAGGTAATTAAATATTAAATATATTTAATTACATGTGCAACCTGATGAGGTGGACAAGGTGAGGTGGAAAAGGTGAGGTGTAAAGGTGAGGTGGATTTTTGAGTTTAGAACTTAGGATAGAGGAATTTAGATTAATTAAATAATTTATGATTATTTAATTGTGTAGGACATTTAGAAGAATTTTAATTAAATAAATTAAATTTATTTAATTATGGATTAGTGAATCGATTAAATAAATTTAGAATATTTATTTAATTGGTAGAAGAATGGAATAAATATTTAGAATATTTATTTAGGATGAATAAAAAATGTAAGGGTAAAATGCGGATCAATCAAATGAATTTTATAAGACCCAAACATCAACAGAATAGAAGATAACAAGAAAGATTGAAAGTAAATGGCAATAAATAACACAAAGCAAACCTTTCCTAAAATTGATGCTTCTGTTGTTTGCCTATTACAACCGTCCTTTTGCAGATGAAGTGAGCCCTCAGAGAGTGCACTCTTTTAAGCTATGTTCGAGGAAGTCGATGGTAAATGGCTATTGTGATATGCAATGAAGATGAGCTCTAAGGCAAGTATGTGATCTCAAGGTTGTGGATGGTAAAAGGGTGCCAAAGGCGCGCTGGTGGTATTTCTGCAGAGTAACGATGTCAAAAGCCTGGATGATTAGAATGGAAGAATGAGGTTTCATTTATAGACTTGGAAGAATAGGAATCAACGGTTGAGAGAAGATATGCAGATCAATGGTTGAGAATGGTTGAGGAATGTGCAATCAGTAGAAATGTGACAAGTGTCCCAGCTCCATCATGAAAGAGGGGATGTGACAAAATTGATTGGAGAGTTAACTCCATTGACTGAACAGTTAACAGACTTGATTGATCAGTTAGAAGAGTGGATTATGGAATTGATGAATTGATTGAGGGATTGACTCAATTGACAGGTTAGTTAACACTTTTGATTGATTAGTTAACTAACCTCTAATTTGAGAAGAAATAGGCCATGTGGGTGAGGGAAAATAAGGTAATTAAATATTAAATATATTTAATTACATGTGCAACCTGATGAGGTGGACAAGGTGAGGTGGAAAAGGTGAGGTGTAAAGGTGAGGTGGATTTTTGAGTTTAGAACTTAGGATAGAGGAATTTGGATTAATTAAATAATTTATGATTATTTAATTGTGTAGGACATTTAGAAGAATTTTAATTAAATAAATTAAATTTATTTAATTATGGATTAGTGAATCGATTAAATAAATTTAGAATATTTATTTAATTGGTAGAAGAATGGAATAAATATTTAGAATATTTATTTAGGATGAATCGTGTCATTTTTAGGCGTATACAGGTCTTACACAAACCATGGATCAGGGGCATGAATCTTGTTTGTAACTCCTGATGGCGACACCATACCAAGGTCTTACCGTATGTTATTTCCATGCACCAGAAACATAGAAGAATATGAAGCCTTATTCATTAGCCTCAAGATGGCAATAGATTAGAAAATTAAAGAGCTACATGTCTATGGTGATTCTCAACTAGTGCTAAATCAGGTCAATGACGATTACCAAACCAAAGATGAGAAGCTTCTCCCATAAAAATGCATGGTTGATGACTTTAAGGAATACTTTGTGATTATATATTTTGAGAAGATACCTCGCATTGAGAACAAAGTAGTAGATGCCATGGTGACCATCGCCTCTCTTCTCGAGATACTAGAGAATGAGTCATGGTACGAGTTCTTAGTGGAAACAATTCAGCAACCAGCTTATGATCTTCCTGAGACCCATTCCATATGCCTTTTAGTTGGATTTGATTCACCTTGGTACGGTAAGGTTTACACTTACCTCAAGGACAACACCCTCCCACCTAACTTATCTTCAAACCAATGACGAACCTTTATACACTAAACCTCTCGCTATACCATTATTGCCGACACCCTATATCGACGTGGTCTAGATGGTACTTTACTCCATTGTTTAGAATGAGAAGAATCCCTAACCGCCTTACAAGACGTACACAAAGGGATTTGCAGGACACACTCTAGCGGTCCTTCCTTAGCTAAGAAACTCATGCATTTGGGTTATTACTGGCTGAACATGGAAATAGATTCATATCAATTTGTGAAGTGCAAGCAGTGCCAAATACATGGGAACCTGATACATGTGCCAGCTCAAGAGTTGAGACCTTTAACGACACCTTGGCCCATTTGCCAATGGGGACTTGACCTTGTGTGAAAGATCTATCCACCCTCATCCAATGGCCACAAATTCATCATAATCACCACTGAGTACTTTACCAAGTGGATTGAAGCCATTCCACTCACCACCGTCACAGGTAAACAAATCTCCTCATTCATCCTAAATTACCTCATCTATAGATACATAATTCCCTCATCCATCATCACGGATAATGGAGGACCCTTTAAAAACTAGGATGTCCAAGAACTCTATGACCGATTCAAAATCCAACACCATTTCTTTACACCATATTATCCCCAAGGCAACGGTCAAGCTGAAGCATCCAACAAGACCATCTTGAAACTCCTCAAGAAGATAGTCAATGATGCTGGCCATGATTGGCACATCCAACTCAATCCTGCTCTGTGGGCCTACAAAACTAGTATACACACTCCCACAGGTGCTACCCCTTATGCCCTTGTTTATGGATCAGAAGCTATCCTCCCCATTGAGGTTGAGTTACCATCTCTCAAGGTGTCGTTAAAAGGTCTCATATTAGATGAAGAATATAGAGTTTCCAAATTGCAAGAACTAGAGTTGCTAGAAGAAAGGAGACAAAAAGCCTTTGACCATCTCAAAGCATATCAATAGATGATGTCACAAAGCTATAACCATAGAGTTCATCCAAGAATCTTTAAGGTTGGAGATCTAGTACTTAAGGAGAATCCCCGCAATCAACAGGATAGGGAAAAGAAAGGCAAGTTTGAACCCAACTGGCTTAGGCCTTATGTGATTGTAGTTGTTTATGGATTGGGGGGCATATCAGTTAGCAACATCAAAGGGTGAGATGTTAGATGATCCAATCAACAACATGCATCTTCTCCTGTTCTATACCTAGGAGAACCCCAATGTAAGGGGGGCATAAAATACAAAAAAATCAAAAAATCAAAAAAATACAAAAAAATTGAAAAAATTGAAAAAAGTACAAAAAAATTGTCCTTTGGTGAAAACTTGGCAAACAGGTGCCTTGGATAGGTATCATGATGAAAACCTGGCAAACAAGTGTCATGTTTACTTTCTAGCTTTTCGTGCAAATAAAAGCAAGTGGTGAAAACCTGGTAAATAGGCATTGCTTGTGATAAACCGCTTCCTCCATCTTTGGGAAACCAATCACCTTGTGTCCACTCTTCCTCATGTCCCATTCGACCCATATCCATTCCATAATAAAAACCTAATGGTAACCTATCGTGGCTTGATACTCTATCTCTTTGTTGCCTTGTAAACCAAGGTTTTATCCCGTATCCTATCCATAGTGTCAGCCTAGCATAGTGTCTCTCATTGGTATCCATGGTCCAAGTCCATGAACTATGTTGCCTCTGCGTTGTCACGTAGGCAAGGCCATTTCTCAAATGCGTCCCTGAGGCTCCCACGGTCCCATCCATCCCATTTCTTGTCGTCTTTCTTCTAGTCCATCCATGGTCCATTAGGGTTTACCCTGAACTACATTGCCTCTGCGTCGTCACGTAGGCAAGGCCATTTAGCAATGAGCCCCCAAGGCACTAGGTCAGTCTCTTAGGGTCTGTCTCACCAATAAAGATTGTGGAATTTTCTCACCAGGCAAGTAAGTGCAAGCAAAATCCGCTTTTTAGCAAAAATCCTGATGCAGGACATTAACCTATCCAAAGCAAAGAAAACAAACTCCTAAGGCCTTCTAAATGATTTTACCCAAATTATGGCAAGAAACAAACACATCTAAATGCAAAAATGTTTCGTGGATTGGAAACATGGTTAAAGTACAGAGTCTTGATTTTTTGTTATCATGCCTTTCTATGCTACTCGAGGATGCCAAAAGCTAGAGATGCTATGATGGGGGCATGATTATTTTCTTTGTCTGTTGTTTGTGGATTAAACTTTAGTAATGTGAAGCCTTGTCTAAAGACATGATCGGCAAAAGATCATTGAGGACATCAAAGGTCAAACATGAACAGGGGCAATCCTTATCTGTTGATACGCAAGAAATACTCAGGTCGTCTTGGTTCAATTATACCTCGATGCTTGTATTAACTTGCTAAAGCAAAATCCATGTAAGCAATGCTTAGGTCATCTCAGTTCAATTATACCTAGATGCTTGTATTAACTTACAACATTCGAAAAAAGTACCCAAAAAAAATCACCCAATGATGAAATAAGCACTTCAAAATACTTGCACCATCAAGATGTCAAAATCAAAGCATCCATTATACATCCATTTATACATCCATGCATCCATATCCCATGCAATAAATGATCTAGAATGCAGAGTATCAATGTTTATAAAAGCTTGTGAGTTCTTCTGTCGAGTCATTCTTCTATTGATCAAAATTCTATCTATCATTGTGATCCATTCTTCTCAATCCGGTCAGTCTTAGTAGTGATCCAAATGCAAGGTATATCCTTAATCCATACCAATCAATTCAAGTCAATCTTGTCAAATGATCCAATCACAATTAGTGGTCTTGATCCTTGTCTGGTCTTAAACCAACTCGATCAGTTAATCAATCAATTGTCTTATACAGGATGTAACATTGTCGAAATCATACCAACACACGTGTCTTACACGACATGTTCCATTTTCCTAAAACTAGACACTATCCTTTGTGTTGGTCTAGGGATCTATCATTCCCTGCTATGACAACACTGTCATATATCATTATTAGTATATCGTTGGTTTACTGCTCGATAGGGGCAATACCTTGTTTGTTCTTGTATCATTTGTGCATACTTGCTTACTTGCTTGTGTGTATTATCAGTCTATCTTGCATCATGTATCATTCAACTCTTTCTTCATCCTAACCTATTTTTCACCTTCTTCATTGTGAGATTATCCATCTCTCGCCTTCTACCTTCATCTCGTCCAATCTCCCGAGGTGGTATCCTATTGTCATAACCTGTACCAGGGGCAAACTGGGGCATGTATCATTGTCAGACTATCTATTCTTTGAAGCAACGCCATAAATTGCATTGCATCAAAGTGGGGCAAAATGTATACGCCTAAAAATGACACGATTTGGTCTAGATAAATATTCTTAATATTTATTCCCTTCTAATTCCTCTATCAATAAATAAATAAACAAATTTATTTATTTGATTCATATTCTTCCAACAATTAAATAAAATCATTTATTTAATTCAATTCTTCCAAACAATTAAATAATTCTTAATTATTTAATTAAATCAAATTATTCTTCCAAATTTGAATAAATCAAATCAAGTTTATTTAAATCCTTTCAAATCTCCAAAAATAAAATATAATCAAATATTTTATTTATTCTTCCAAATCATGCACAACAATTAAATAAATTTATTTATTTAATTTGCTTTGTAATCTTCTAAATTAAATAATACCAATTATTTAATTGCTTCTTCCAATAATATCTTCTCTAAATTTAAATAAATCAAATATTTATTTAAGTTGTCTTTTTTTTCTAAATTGAGTTATCTCTAAATATAATTCAATCAAACGTGCACATGCAATTAAATATTCCTAATATTTAATAAAGCAAAATATCTTCCTATTCTCATGCAAATCCCTTCTTCTTGTTTTAAATCACTTAACTGATTATTATATTCTTTTAATTGCTTTAACTCATTCTTCTATTCTTAGCAAATCCTCTCATGGAAAAGAAAGCAAGACACATGTCATTTTCTTATTCGTTGCACATCCCTCAATCGTTCTCAACCGTTGATCTTCTCATTCTTTCTATATCATTGATCTTCATTCTTCCAAGTCTATAAATTCAACCTCATTCTTCCATATCATTCATCCAAGCTTTAAGTATCTTTACTCTGTAGGAATTATAGTACGCCTTTGGCACCAATTCCTTCATTGCTTGTGATCACACTCATTACTACGCACTACTATCATTGTTGTGAAGCTCATCTTCATTGCGATATTATCATAGCCATTCCCAATTGACATTCTTGAAACATAGCAAGGAAGTGCACTCTCTGAGGGCCTTATTTCATACATGCAAGATCGATTGTGATAGGCGATCAATGGAAGCTTTGAATTAAGGAGGTTTGCTTTGTTATTGTTCATTGTTTATTGAATCTTATTTGTTCACCATTTCATTGAGTTTTGGGTATCTTGATATTTGATATTATTGATTATTCATTTGAATCCAATTTTCCCTTAACAATATTATATTGATGCAGACCTAGCATCCCTTTAGTGAGAAATAAAAAATTGGACTTAGTTCCTAGATGATGATGGGGTTGATATATATTATCCAATGCTTGGCTAGTAGAATCACTCCATACACTTTGTCGTGTGATCTTGATGGTGTCTTATTGCACTTATAAAAACATAACAATATTGCTGCTTCATGCACTTTGTCTATCTTGAATCTTACATTCCTTAGTTCTTTATGTGGTTGATCATATGCATTGTTTTTTATCATGATTATATAGACACTAACACTATTCTTGAGGGGATGTGTTTGTGGGAACATTTGGCAATCATAAAGTACATGTCACCTCTGGGGGCATGGGCTTTGTGAGAGATTGTGTTCCCTTGTGTGTTTTCTTCCTACCATAACGTGCTTGATATCGGTACCTGATATCAACCACCTTCAGGTGGGGGCATATATAAGGTAAGCTATTTGTTGTAGATGTTAGCAATGTGCTTGTTCTCAGGTGCAGTCTTAAAGATAGGTGGCGATGAGTTCCTCCTACACTCTGAGATTTGTTTGAAATATATTGCAATAATTTAAGCCCTCATCGCCAGGTGGGGATATCACATCCCTTTTCTATCTAAAGCCCTCATTGTGAGATGGGGATGGTCTATTTCTCAAAGAGAGTGCACATCCTGTCATTTTCAAAAGTCCTCATCATGAGGCAGGGAGTGGTTCTGTGACTAACTCAACCCTTAAGTGTGTCTTCAGAGATTGTTGTGGTGAAGCGCAATCATTGGTGTGTGCCTGTAATGTACCTAAGATGGTGTTGAACCTAGAAATAGGAACATTCCATCATTTGTCTTCCATGTTTTCTCCGTGTCTTCCAAGTGTGTGTGTATTGCATGTTTGTTCCAAAGCATAGTCTTAAGGATCGGTGATGATGAGTCCCTCCTATGCTTTGGGATTTGTATGGAGTGTATTGTGTGTGTGTGTTGCCCCATATGCAGTCTTAAAGACTGGTGGCGATGAGTCCCTCCTGTATTATGGATGGTGTGTTTACTCTCCTTTTACTTGCATCTACATTTCATATACATTAAAATGAAAAAAGAAAAAGGAAAGAAAAAGAAAATCATTCACTGTCTTCTCTGCATTCACTATATTCACTGTGTTTTGCATGTCTTCAATGTTGTATGCTCCATGTCTTATGTGACTGTAACTATCTTTTCCATGTTTTGCATGCCTGTTATTGTCTTCTCTGTGCTTGACGTGTTTGCTATGTTTGTTGACCATACTATAATGCATGTATTGACCTTGTGTTTATACATACATTAAAGTGGGGACTAAATGTTACGTCGAAAAATGTCCCCTTGGGGGCTTTTCCCTCTTAAGGTTTAGCTCCCAGGTCCTGTTTATGCATTTAGATAATTTTTCTTGTTAATTTGACATCCTGATGAGAAAACCCTGAAGTTTCATGGCAAATGGGACCTAGGGGGTACACTTGACATGATCCCTACCTGAAATAGGGGGTGGAATTGGGTGCCGACACCCTATTTCTGCCCTATTTTAGGTCAGGCCTAAATTCAAAGTGTCGGTTTGTGACCATTATATAGGTCCTATGCCAACACGGTAAGTTTCAATTATGAAATTCTTAGCGGGAATGTTTGTAGTTGCATATATAAGCACGTTTAGGCATTCATTTGTAAACTAGATGATCATTAGATGGAAATTTTGATTCTTGAGCTTGTGTAGAAGTGATTCAAGGCATTCATTATGTGTTCTAGAGTAGAATTTGTGCTTTTATTGTGTTTGTATTTGTAGATTTGGCATCCATCTCCTCATGGCATGAAGAGCATCTTCCTTCCATGAGATCTTCACTACAAGGTGATACCATTTGTCATTTAGATTTTGCCTCTATCCTATAGGGATATGCACTCTTTATCTAACAATGGTGTTTAAAAGACTTGAATGTCTCTCTGGGGTTTGACTAAGGTAAGCCTCTAAACACCACAACCCCCAACCCATTTTTCTGTGATTGCAGGTTACAGGTTGCAAGAGCAGAAAAAAGTAGAGTTGCAGGAGAGATGTGCAGATCAAAGAAGAAAATAGGGACCTAGACTCGGGTGCTCGCTCATTAGTCCTTCGGATCCCGCAATAGGAAAATCTCTAGGACAATAGGAATAGGTTGCAGAAAAGGTTTCCAAATCCTGACAAAAATGGTGGCACTGGACTAGGGCACCTACTCATTAGTCTCTGACTGTTCTGCTTTTTGAACTTCAAAATCTAGTATGCATTTGATTGTCATTTGATATCTCTGTGTGTGAGCATTTTCCAAGATTTGTCTGTTTGCTTATGAATTTGCATAATTAGGGTTTTAAGCATAATTGGGCATAATTGAACAACAAAATCAAATAATTCCAATTTTCCCAGATATTCCAAGTGACTGAAAACCTGATAGTAGATTTCCTACTCGGTTCAAGTCCTTGAATGTTTGAGGTGAAAGGAGGATTCCTACAAATTAACCCTAAACACAAACAAATCCTCTTGCATCAAATTTCACCTTAAAAAGGTACATGCCCAATTTAAAATTGGAGGAAAAGGGAAGAGTTGGATTTGATTGAATTTTAAATTGGAAGCATGGGTACATGCCCAATTTAAAATTGGATGAATAGGATATGAAGGACAAAAGAACCCTTGTACATGGGTCCTTGACCATGCCTTTTGTAAAAAGGCCATGTGGACATGTACAAGAGGCCCATGCCTTTGTACATTTGGGAAATAGAGAGGATTTGACCAATATTAGATTAGGATTTAGGTTGTTTAAGTGGGGGATTAGGTTAGTTAATTAGGTTTAGGTGACCTAATCAAAAGTGTAGAAAATAGGAATTAAATAAATACACATATTTATTTAATTCATGGGATAGGATAGGGGATATTAGATAAATTAAATTTATCTAATGTTTGGACTATGGAAAAAGGGGATAAATGATTAATACATCATTTTGGTAGGGTTATGCATCGATGCAAGTACCAATGTAGGTATGAATGAATAGTAGAAAGTACATGAATAGTGATTTTGACAATAAAATATTATAAAATCATGGATTAAAGGGGAATTTGTTAATTAACTTTTTAAACATGTATTTATTGAGTTAATTGTGGAGAAATAGTGATTTAGGGTTGTTTATGGATGATTAGTGATGGTTTAGGGATGAATAGGGATGAATTGGGGACAAGTAGGAATGAATTAGGGATGTTTAGAGATGGTTAGTGATGGTTTAGGAATGTGTAGGGATGAATTGGGGATAAGTAGGAATGAATTAGGGATGTTTAGAGATGGTTAGTGATGGTTTAGGGATGACATGAAGAGTGAAAATATTAGGTGTCTAGATTTTGCCCCTCTTTGAGATGGTTTTGCGAAGCAACATCATTTCAAAGAAAGATAAAACATAGTGCTGGATCTATGCATATAAAAGAAGGTGATAGGATTAGGGATAAAGATACCCCAGCCATTCAAAGTGAGAGTGACAAGGAGGAATGAAGGTAAATATAATGGTAGGGATTATGCCCCCTCGAGAGGGAAGGAGGGTTCGAAGAACACAGGTGCACTCTCAAAAGGATGAAGATGGTTGAATTAGAAAGAAGAGACTGGAATTTAAAAGACCACATGGATTGGGGGGATAATATATGTTAGGTGCAAGGGATGGGAGGAAGGGGGTTGGAGGAAAAGGATGGGGGTCAATAGATGATAGGATAAATGATAAGATAGAAGGATGAGATGAAAGGATTAAGAAGGAAAATAGATAGATGCAACATATAAATGCCCAACATAATACAACCTTGTCTCGACATGTGAGGAGGAAAACTTAGAGCATAAGTCCTTTGTGCACAAAAGTTATTAAATGGCCTTAGATGCAAAAGGATGACTAGTATGCAAAAAGTTGTTCCAACACACACAAGATATGAATATTAGTTGGAGTAATGATAGTTCTTGACCCCATAGATTATACATTATGGTACACTAATAAATGAGAGCCATCCTTATTTGATATGACATGAGATGTTATGCACCAAGGTATAAGGAACCAAGGTGACAATGTGTCCCATGCATAAAAGCCAATCGAGAAGGTCACAAGCAACCCTATGTCGTAATAGCACCATGATATAGAAGACCATGATACTGCTATGGCAAGTAGGTTACATGGACCTGTATTGATGCAAGATAAAAGATAATGCACATACAAAAGAAAGCACACATGCACAAAAATGATTCAAAGACACAAGTTGTTGCCCTTGGTCAATCTAAAAAGCCAAAGATTGATGGATTGATGATGATCGGATTCTGTTGTTGATGATAAGAACAACACGAGGATTGGGAATGATGTATCCCAATGATGATGATGGATGATTTGGATTAAAGGCTTATAGAAAGGATAGGAACAAGACCATAGATGTGATTGAATGATTTTGATTATGATTCTTAGCTCTAGATGCACATTGATAATGATGATCTTGCGATTTGGATTTTAGGGAGATTTGGATATTGAGGGATTTACATTGTTGGGAGTGGAATGCATTGGATTGCATGTAGGTAGCCTTTAGCTAGATACCAATGACACAGGAAAGCCAAGTCTATCGACGGGGCATGATAGGATGATGAGGATGAAATGATAAGGGGATAATGGATAGGTGAGAGTGGATAGAAGATAGGGAGTAAAAGGAAAGGATGTGGGGGTGTAGTGATTGGGCGATAGGGGAGGAAAAGAGTGCTTAAATTGGACTGAAGGTATCAAAATCATGGTTAAGGGGAGGATAGGATGAGGATGTGGGGATCTAGGGGGATGATAGATTAGGAGGAAAGGAAAGGGGATGAGAGGGATAGGTAGGTGATAGAGGATGATGAATGATAGATAGAGGATAGAGGGGAGGTTGATAGAGGAAGTGTAAAGGCTATCTCCAAGGACTACGACACTTAGGAAGTGGATGCCCCATTCTAAATATGTCATGAATGACTAGGTGTTATGATGGTGGGGATGGATGGACATTATAGGATATCTTGGAAGGAAAGTATGTGAAGATGTGCCCAAAGCATGTTTTAGATATTTTTCCCTTGTTCTTAAAAGGATCACGAGTAGGGAAGGAGGATGGAATGATGATAGTATGGATAGGAAGATGGTGGATGGGAAATAATAGGATAAGTGGATAGGGATAGTGAAGGGAATTAATGGATAAGTAGATGGATAGGATGGGGAAACGATAGCCTAGGATATATTTTCCCCCAAGTGTAGGGTGCAAATGGAGGATGGATTATGCATGATGCTCGTAAGGGGTTTCACCATGGTACTTGGTCAAGGCGCCAAAAGGAGTAGTTTTCACCATTGAACAAAATTATTTCTCTTTACTATTTTTTATTTTTTATTTTGATATTTGGATGGGATGGATGGATTTGGATAAAGGAAGAGGATGCTATGTGGGACGGGGGGGACTCAAGCGTCTATTTCCATAGAAAGGTGGAAGTTTCCCACATTGGATAAGTGTCACACATGGACCATGTCAAGTGTAATGACACACATGTATGTTGGTTGATGGGGAATGGTGAATTATGACATGGATTATGGATGGGATTGATAGATTATGGTGTGGAATATGGATGGTATGGATGGTTGATGGAGAAATGGGGATTTATGTAAAAGAATGGACCATAGGGATGTGATGGGGAGGATATATGAGATAAGTGATATATGATGGGGGTATGAAGGTAATGATGGCAATAAAAACCAACAATTACACACACTATAATAGATTTTGAATCTTTTGATTTGGAGGGGGAGTGGGTAGTAATGGGGCTGTGTTATTATGGGATTGGGATGAAGGATTGGGGGATTGCCAATTTGGGATTTTAGGGACCCAAACAGTCTTAGGATTTTTATGATTTTTTGATGGGGATTGGAAATTTTGGGATTTAGAGATGGAATGGGATGTGGATGCTCCAATTGGATTTGTTTCTTGTTGTTTAGGGACCCACCCCATTTTTGTTTTTTTCTTTGGGAGGTGTGGTCTTATGTAGCCTTTTAGATGGATTGTTCTTGGATGTTGTGTATCAATGCCCTATGACATGATACTCTTGAGGATTTGTGGATTATTTTCTTTATGTAGGGAGGAATCCAAAGTATTGTTTTTGAATCCAATGGGGTGTTTGATAGCTTCATCTTTGGACGATGTGGGCTTTCATTGATCTTGATTGATGATTTTGGGGGATCAAGAGTTATGGATGGGGATATTAAGGATGAGGGGATAAGGGGATTTGGGGATGGGGATATTAGGAGTTGGGAGTAATGGAGGAAGTGTTGACTTGGGGAGATATATGGTCACATGATTTTTGGATTAATGGATGAGATAAGATGGAGGAGGAGGGATGGCGACATATGATTTGGAGGTGCAATGAGATGCACCAAGTTTGGGTTTGGATGAAGTGGATTTGGGAGGTGTGTGGGTGATACCAACATGTTTGGATTGTTTACCTTGGGATGTATATCCAAGGCCATGTGCACATGGATGGGCTCCAAAATGCCATTTTCATGAAGACCTAGGCATTTACCATGATAGTTCATGTTTTGGAGCATACATTGTGCGATGAGATGTTTGTTATTTTAGAAACAAGATGCAAGTCCATTATTAGATGGAGGTGGATGAGTGGTGGAATAAATTTGTTCCTCTCCTATGAGAGAACCACCATGAAGGAAGGTAGCAGGACCAAAAGAATAAGATGATAGATTTGGGATGGGTTGAGAGGTGATGGTGAAGGCTTGATGGGAGATGGTAAATAAATGATGGGGTGATGGGGGACCAATGGGAGATGGTATAGAAGTGATAATAGATGGTGTGGGATTATGAATAGGAATAGATGGGATGCTTGGATCATGATTAGGGAGGGGGTGGATGTTTCAACATGCCTTGGACTAGGCCCTTGACATAGCCAGATTTACATGGATGGTGTGATGGGGGAGGAGCATGTAGTTTTAACTATTTGACAAGGCTCCTTGGATGGGGAATGGGAGGAGAGGGCGATATTTTGGATAGGATGTTGGATAAAATGGAGGAGGATGGTTTGTTTTTTATGGGTGTGAGGTGCATGATAGGGTCATCAACAACACATGTAGATGATTGGGGAGGAGTAGGGTGACATGACTCCACAAGTTTGTTTTCATTATTTTTCTCAACACTCTTAGCAAGGAGTCTTTGGAGAAAGAATGATATAGATTTAGTAGTGGATTTCGATGATGAAGTAGATGGGGGATTGGATAGTGGGGTAGATGGTGAGGTTGATGGTGGATTTGGCTATGACAGATTTGGATAAGGGGTTGGTGGATTTGGGTAGGTGGGATAAGGATAAGGAGGGGATGGATTTGGATAATTGGAATAAGGATAAGAAGAATGTGGATAAGAGGTGAAGGTGATGGGGATTTGATATGAGGATGGATGATGCAATGTGGATGGGGGATAGAATGGATTTCCCCTATCAAAGGTAGAATAAGGATGACCATAGGATAAGCAATTAGGTTCGGGGGCATAGCTTATGCTAGCCAATGCATGGTCAAAGGGTACTTGCAAGTTTATAGATGATCAAGGGTGGTTTATGACAAGCTTACTTGTAATGATTTCATCAAGGATTTTGAGTCTAGCTTGTTCAACAACATCATCATATGAAGTCATGATTGGATTTTGATTTAGGATGATGTGATGTAGGATGACTTGATGAAATTAATTTTGATTTTAGATTAGAGGGGTATTTGTCTCGATTGATCAAGGTCAATGTCTTGAAATACATAGGAAAACTTAGAGGGGGGGTGAATCAGTTGTCATAAAACTTAACTTCAAATGAATATTAAACCATCAACAACCTAAGTATTGATAATCAGATTTGATCGCAAAAGCATGAAACCAAAAAATTAATTCACAATCACACATTCAACATAGTACACACCACATTTTTATGTGGAAAAACCTAAGAAGGGAAAAACCATGGTGGGTGTTAGCCCACAGAAATATATGTTATATCAATACCAAAAAATAGAGGCTCACTTCCCAAAATGCTCACTGCAAAGATAGACTCACTGCCAATAATCAGCTCACTTCCAAAGGGTGGCTCACTGCCAAGAATTGTCTCACTGCCAAAGGGTGGCTCACAACCAGGAATTGTTAAACCGATTTGATGCAGGAGCATCTAGAAGCATTCAAAATAGTTGGGACAATTAACAGTGAAATTGCAAAGTACCAAGAGAGCGACCTTGGAGAATACCTCATTTTACCGCATTTGCATATTAGAGGTTGTGGAGCTAGACTTAGCATCTAGACATAGTCATCTACAACGTATCTGAAATTCAGAGCATTTAGGTTCATTTTCGGAGAGATATCGCTATCAGAAGATTACATGTTTTCATAGAGCTGAGCCAACAGTGTTCAGTGAAGTATAATCAGCTTGTGGAGCAAATCCATGACATGCGGAGCCTAAAGGAACATTATTCAATGAAGTTTAGGACCTGACCAACCTTCATGGAGATCTACGTGAAGTTTTATGCACCAACGGAGCAATACCTTCTATTTAGGTCCGACCTATCTGTGTCTACATGTTACCTGACTAGCCGTTGTAATTAGGCTAACTTGATGATGACTCGAAGGCTTGCAAAGGATATAAATGAAAGATAATGATTTGTTACAAGGCACTGGTGATGAAATGAATGATTATGTGAAGACATGAAGCAAATTCATAAGTGTTTGATCTGAAGAAGAAGTAAAGTTGAAGTAGAGTGCATAGCAGAGAACATAATAAGTTGCAGAGCAGAGAATCAAGGAGTTGGCAAAGGAATCATGAAGTAATATTGTTGTATGAATTATTTGTAATCCTTGGGCTGTAGCCTAGTAGCTGTAAAGCCCTTGAGGCATGTGTAATCTGATTTGAAGTTATAATATATGAAGGATGAGATTTGAAGGCTGGGTTTTTCCCTATTAGGGTTTTCCTAGGATACATCTTGTGTTATGTGTTCATGAAATTACTTAGCTCATAAAAGAATAGTGGAGAAAAGGCAAAAAAAGTGTTCTTTGATTCGATCGAGGCAATGAGAAATATTGTCTCAAAAATTCAACTATATCACCATGACTTGTTCCCTACCACAGTACCACAAATTGTTTCTTTGACCATCGCAGGACCATAGTATACTAAACATCACTTGAAGCCTTTCACCGCACTACCACACTCCTTCATTGAAACTGTCATGGGGCTACGGTATTCAACACTTACATAACTTAAATTCCCTATACTGCCATACCACAATCCTCACTTGAGGCCGCCAGGGGGTGGTGTACTATTTTCCTCTGCTCCTTCTTACCACCATACCTCAAGCATCACATGAGGCTACCGTAGGGGTGCGATGTACTATTTTTCTCTACTCCTTACTGCCATACCACAAAACTCACTTTAGGTGTGTATTGTTTTTCTCTACTCCTTACCACATTATTGTCGGTTATTCTCTTGACTACCCGAGGACCGTGGTGAAGTATCATATGCCACTTAAATTTATACCACTAGCCCACTACTTCATTTTGAGACTGTTGCGGGGCTACGGTAATAGATCTCTCCATACTGCGATGCCGCTGACCATCGTAGGACCATAGTATACTAAACATCACTTGAATCCTTTCACCATACTGCCACACTCCTTCATTGAAACTGTCGTGGGGCTATGGTATTCAACACATACATAACTTAAATTCCCTATACTGCCATACTACAATCCCCACTTGAGGCCACCGCAGGGGGCAGTGTACTATTTTCCTCTGCTCCTTCTTACCACCATACCTCAAGCCTCACTTGAGGCTACCGCAGGGGTGCGATGTACTATTTTCCTCTACTCCTTACTGCCATACCACAAAACTCACTTCAGGTGTGTATTGTTTTTCTCTACTCCTTACCATATTATCGTCGGTTATTCTCTTAACTACCACAAGACCATGGTGAAGTATCATATGCCACTTAAATTTATACCACTAGCCCACCACTTCATTTTGAGACTGTTGCGGGGCTACAGTAATCGATCTCTCCATACCGCGATGCCGCATGTGCAATCTCTTCATTCTGCGGGATAGCAATAACTGTTGCCTTGTTATCCTTGGTTCCTCCACACCCTCCAAGACCTTTTGAGTGACCGTGGGAGTGCAGTGAGAGACAAAAACATGTCAATGGTAAAAAATACAAATATCTTTCACATGGACATGGTATGGGGTGCTTATGAATGACTTGTGGAATAATATTAAAAGAAACATGGATCCCTAAGATGGATTTATAGAAGGAAATTTGCATGATTTACCAAGTGAGACTATGAAAATTTTGAATGGTCCTAATGATTGACTACAAACCTTTCTATTCTTGTCTTGGCTGGGCCATATACAGGCCTGTTATGGGTTCCATAGGGTTTCTAGAAGTCTATCTAAATAGACCTTACAAATGTCTCATAAACCATTAGAAAACTTCACCGACCCTTAAAAAGCTTGTGCATACCTTTAATGCCTTGATAGAGATCCTAATGATCATGCATAATTTCTCATGGTTTATGCAAGGTCCTCCACTAGCAAGACCTAGTCCTATTTTAGGACCTCTTAATAGCCAGTGGACATCACCTTCACAACCACTAGTTCCTTATCCAGTTGCTGCTCCAAGTAAATAATCTCCTTGTTGATGGTGAACTTTTAGTTGTATTTCACCTATTATGAAACCATACATACTTAAGTTTGTCATGCTATTCAAACGTAAAATTTTAAATCCTAAATGAAACATTGTGGACTGATCTATAACTTATATAATTATTGAAAGATTGGAGTTAAATATAAGGCCTTAGTTGCTTTTGGTCTTTGTCTTTTGGTTGAATCAGTATCCAACAAAAGCAGTGCATGCTTGCTAAAGCAATGAAGCATTTTTTGAAAATTTAGGTCGTTTCTTTTGCGTTGAGTGCTTTTGTAGAGTTTGTAGACTAGGGCCCAAGCTAAAATCTTGAGTTTGGGAAAATCAAATCAAAATCTTATAGATTTGATTATTGGGTTGGGGGTTGTATATATGTAGTGGAATCTAAGTCTTAGTGACAGTTTTTGATATCTACAACTAGAACTCTATGAGGTATCAGTCCCTAAATGTTATTTTATCAAATGTATGTATATGTGTGTATCACTTGTAGAACATTGTAGGAGAATCACTGTAGAAGATGAATTGACTCCACATGCTTCTTAACTAACCCTGTTTCATTTCATGAATACTTGAACCTTCTCAAATGGATAAGCCTGTTGAAATGTACAGGACAATTGAGAGGGGGGTGAATCAGTTGTCACAAAACTTTAACAATTAATGAATATAAACACATCAAATTCTTAATCATTGTTATTAAGATTAATCAAGAAAGCATGAAACAAGAAGCTCAACATAGTAACACATGAGACACCACAATTTTTATGTGGAAAACCCTATAAGGGAAAAACCACAGTGGGTGTTAGCCCACAAAAAAATATAAGTTATAGCAATACCAAAAATCAGAGGCTCACTGCCTTAGGGCTCACTACCCAAAATGCTCACTGTAAATGTTAGGGCTCATTGCCGAGATCGGCTCATTGCCAAGGGGTGGCTCACTGCTAAGGGGTGGCTCATTGCCAAAGATTTGTGAACTGATTTGATAGCATATACTTCATGCCTGAGTATAGTTCCATTGAAGCATAATATAACACCTCTGCTTTGTTCTTCTTACACCTTCACACTATCTTTTCATTTCGCACCATGCTCCCTTTTTCACAACCACATTACATGCTTTTATACAATTTATCAACCTTAGAATGTACAGGGTGTGTGCAAGAAGTTGAGTCCACTTTTTGGCCAAAAAGTGGAAGTGTTTTCCCTTATTTTTAGAATTTGTCACATTTGACCTAAAAATTTGAAGCACTTAAAGGTCGAATCTTGAAAAAAGTCATTAAATATGAAATATAGTACATGGAGTCTGGTTTCCAAAAATGTAATTTTTTTAATACCCAGATGATACCAATTGATTTTTAATAGGTGTTTCTAAAAACCACTATTTAAAAGTCACTTTTTTCACTATACCATGCACATGTACGTCATCCATATTTTGACCTAAATAATCATATTTTTCTAAATCCTTTTGGGAAAAGATTTGTAACTCACTAAAGCACGTATTCAATATTTTTTGTAATTTTTTATTGAACATTTTTTTTTGTTAATTTTTTATTGGCCATTTTTTGTGTTTCAATAAATCGTCATGTATGTCACGCATAAGATGACCTAAACTTATAATTTTTGAATTTTTTTTCCAAATTGAAAAGAATTATCTGGAGTATGTTTTTGTACAATTTTTTTTTACAAAAAATTATTTTGATAAAAAGTTATTAAAATATTAAAAAACCCTGATAATTCAAGTTTATGGACCTGTTTCATCATAAATTAATTGAAAAATAGAAAAAATAATCCAATTATTAAAAAAATTATATATTTGGAATCTACACTATCTCATCTATAATGAGTTTTAATTTCATCAAAAAATTTTGCAAAAAAGGCCTTCAAACATATGCCCAAAGTCACTATTTTGTTGTGACATTGACAAGACCTTCAACTTGTAGGTCAAACCAGGTCCAAAGCCAAGGGTCGGGTTCCCAAGCCTTTTTTCCTACCCAAAACCTATAGAAAAAATTAGGTGAGAAATTCAAATTTTATGAAACGAGATCCCGTTTTGAAACGAGATCCCATTTCATAAAAGGTTAATATTTTAACCTTTTATGAAACGGGATCCTATTTAAAATGGGATCCCGTTTCTAGAAAACGAGATCCCACTTTTGGCTTAGGATCCCATTTCATAAAAAGTGGGATCCCATTTTGGTTTACTTGATTTTGGGCTTTTTTCTAAGTCTGAAACATCCACCTTAAGTGGACTCATCTTTGTGCATTTACCCTACATCAAGGTCGACATTACAAACATATATAGAAATAGGTCTAGACCTAAACAAGACTAGCTAAGGAAACGATGTATGTGGATCATGTTATGCCTTAGCTAGGATTCAAATGCAATATTCCATGCCATGACACACTTCCACACACTTTTATGCATCTCCACAAGTAGTGAAAACAACCAGGTCAGCTAAGACTGGTGTTAACACTAAGTCTTCTAAGAACAATCGTCATCCATGATCCAAATTTATCTTTACGGACCAATCCAAAGGTAACAACATGATTAGGAGACATCCACAAGCACATTGTAATCACTAAGAACATCTGCACAACCTCTAATCAATTTGTCAAAAGGATTCTTCAAACTAGAGCACTTAAACAACACTATCTGCCACTGTCATAAAGAAAAGATTGCTTGCGGGCCACCAAATCACGAACCATTGGAATTGAAAGAACTTATCATCATTACCAACTTGATTCTAGAACTGTAAACTGAAATACTTAACTACGGAGGAATGCGAAGCATAATACATTCTCCCTGTCACTACCAAATATACAGAAAAAATAGTTTTCACTCTGTGAACATAACTAACTCAGATCTTCATACCGGAGGCTCAAACTTGGAACATAGATTCTTCAGACATGTATCTAAATAACTTCCAATCCGTAGATAAAGATATTCATTCTACAAGAAATACAAAGAAATCTGTGGGACTATTCTTCTGTAGACAAAGATACTCTTCAACACACTGTTTCTATGGGAGGAGCAAATTTTCTCAATATCCTCAATATCAGGATCTCCAACACTTATATAGGTGAATATAAAACATCTAACTCATTACAAACAACCATCAAAACAAGAGCATAGTTGACACCAATGACAACACTGATATGTTGACATCAATGACAACACCGGTTAGGCACATACTTGCAATAATCCCCCCTTTTGTCATTGATGGCAACATATGATGTGAAAAACTATAAAGACCATCAAGACAAGATTCTCCCCCTTTCTCTTTACACATTTGCACTCTTTTTTTTCTAATTTTTTCACATGATTTCTCTCCCCCTTTGACATCAATGGCAAAGGGCACATACTTGCATGTTGTTGCTCTGATCCAACTAAACTTTTCTTTGTTATCAACACTTTCTTTATTAGGAACATCTAGCTACTCGCCCTGAGAGGTAGCCCTCAAAACATCAATCCAGATCAAGGAATGGGACTTTGAGCACCACTAGACTGATGCATTCCTATGCATCTTAGTTCAAAGTAGGAGGGGTAATGACCCTTAACTTTTCTCTGAGATATGAGCAAAAGTATCTTTAGGCAGAGGCTTAGTGAAAATATCTGCAATTTGATCCTTTATGGACACATATTCCATCTTTACTTCATTCTCTATCACCTTTTCTCTCAGAAAGTGATACCTTATAGATATATGATTTATTCTTGAGTGCATCACTGGATTCTTTGAAATATGTATAGCACTTGTATTGTCACAGAAGATTACAACTAGATCTTCATACACAACTCTTATGTCCTTCAAAATCTATTTCATCCATAACACTTGAGTACATGTTTCAATATACTCTACTTTTGTAGTTGACAAAGATATTAAATCTTGTTTCTTGCTTATCCATGAAACCAATCTATTACCCAAGATGAAAGCACCTCCACTTGTACTTTTTTTGTCATCAACATCTCTGACCCAATCTACATCTGTATAAGCACTGAGAGTGAAATCATTATCCCTTGGATACCATAAGCCATGATATGGTGTGTCCTTTAAATACGTCAAGATTCTCTTAACTGTCATCACATGTGACTCTCTTGGATTTTCTTGAAATCTTGCAACAAGACAAACTACATGCATTATATTAGGTCTAGTTTGAGTTAGATAAAGCAATCCTCCAATCATGGATCTATACCTTTCCTGATCAATCTTGGGTGATTCATCATTTTTGCTCAACTTGCAGCTAGTTACCATGGGAGTACATAACGGTTTAGAGTCTTCCATTCCAAATTTATTCAACAACTCTTTCACATACTTGGACTGAGATATGAAGATTCCTTTATCTGATTGATTAATTTGTGGACCCAAAAATAAATTCATTTCACCTACAAACTTCATGCACATACCTTCATTTCCTCCAAAGATAATGTCATCAACAAAGACTACAACAATTAGGATCTAATTATCATTGATTTTGAAATACAAATTGTTGTTAGTAGTGCCTTTACTGAATCCTAATTGCAACAAATACTTGTTTAGCCTTGCATACCAATCTTTGGGGGATTGCTTTAGTCCATACAAGGCTTTCTCTAATCTACACACCATGTCACCCTATTTTGATAATTGACATCCTTTTGGTTACTCAATGTAGAGCTCTTCTTCCAAATCACCATTCAAGAATGCAAACTTAACATTCATCTGATACACTTTGAAGTCTTTGAATGCTACAAATGCCAAAAACAATCTAATTGCTTCAATTCTTTCCATAGGAGCATAAGTCTCCTCAAAATCTATTCCTTCAACTTGACAGTATCTTTTGCATACCAATCTCGTTTTGTTCGTTACTACTCCATTTTCATTCATCTTGTTTCTAAAAACCCATTTGGTTCCAATCACATTCTTATCAGCAGGTCTAGGAACTAGTTCCTAAGTTTGATTCTTTTCTATCTACATTAGTTCCTCTTCCACAGCTTTTACCAAATTTTCATCATTGTAGGCTTCATTCATAGTTTTAGGTTCAACTTTTGAAAGCAAACAGTAATTCACCTATTCTTCAGCAACTCTTTTCCTTGTCAATACCCCTTTTCTTTTGTCCCCTATAATCTAATCTTTAGAATGATTAATTCTTACATACCTAGGAGTCTTAGTAGCACCTTCCAGAGCCTTTTCTTCTTCATATTGACTATCTTCTTGTTCAACTTTTCTTCATTTCTTATAGCAGCAGGTTCATCTGATTCATAACCACTCAAATCTGATATTCTTTCCTTGTCTTCATCAACCTTCACATTAGCACTCTCAATGATCTTCTTCAATATTTTATTGTAGCACTAGTAGGCCTTACTCTTGGTAGAATATCCAAGGAAGATTCCTTCATCACACCTAGCATAAAACTTGCCTAGATCTTCTTCTCTTTTGATATAACATTTGCTACAAAAAACTTTGAAATATCTCACTGTGGGAGCTCTTCCATACCACAACTCATAAGGGGTTTTAGTACTGTTACCTTTAACTTGAACTCTATTGAGGATGTACAAAGCAGTATGTATGGCTTGTCTCCAGTACACTTCCGGTAGGTCAGCTTCCTTCAACATAGTCCTAGAAGCCTCTTGAATTGTACTATTTTTCCTTTCAACAACTCCATTTTGCTAAGGAGTTCTACTGGTGCAAACAATTTTCTTTTTATCCCTTGTTCTTCATACAAAGTATTGAATTCATTTGATGAAAACTCAACTCCTCTATCAGACCTCAAGCATTTGATCCTCAACTCTAACTCATTCTCAACCATTGCCTTAAAGGCTTTGAACTTGTCTAGGGATTCTGATTTATCTTTTAGAAAAGTGACCCAAATCATCTTGGAGTAATCATCAATAAGAAACATAAAATACATGTCTCCTTGTAGACTTCTTGTTCTTGTGGGACCACAAAGATCTGTATGAACCAGCTCCAACAATCCAGTAGAGAATTATTCTTTGCTTTTGAAACTTGTTCTTGTTTATTTCCTAAATTGACATTCTTTGTAAATGGTGTTAGTAGGCTTCACAAGCTTAGGCAGATCTCTTACAGCCTGAACATAACTTATCTTTACCAAGTTATCAAAATTTATATGGCACATCCTTCTATGCCATAGCCAACTTTCATCAGTCTAAGCCAATAAAAAATAATTATTAGTTCCTTTCAAATGATAAACATTACCTCTGGTCTTTTTACCAGTAGCAATAAAAATTTTAGAGCTTTCCATGATCTTGCATCCATTATCCTTGAATATCAGATCATAACCTTTGTTACACATCTGACCAACACTCAAAAGATTGTTCTTTAAAGCCTTCACATATAGAACATCATCAGTATTGTGATTTCCATCAAAAAGAAATAGATCCTCTTCCACAAATCTTACCAGTTGTATCATCTCCAAACCTAACTAGTCCACCATCATACTTTTCCAAACTTATAAACTTTCTTTTATCACCAGTCATGTGATGTGAGCATCCACTATCAATAACCCATTCATCCTTATATTTCTTAACCTAAAAAACCAAGGATTAAATCACAAAGTTGAGTATACATTTTGCGGAAGTCTCCTGCAGATGAAAAATGCCACTTGGAACAGGTACCTATTTAGGATCGGGCTCCTGAAGCAAAACGGGTACTTGTTTCAAAATAGGTACCCTTTCAAAATGGGTACCCATTTTCAAAAAAATAAAAAAAATTAGTCATAGACATGTAAAAAAAATACTTTTTGAAAATGGATACCCATTTTCAAAAAATATTTTTTTAAACATGCCTATGGCTAATTTTTTTTATTTTTAGAAACGAGTACCCATTTATAACAGGCACCCATTTATAACGAGCACCCGTTATGAATGGGCACCTATTTATAACGGGTACCAGTTTCTAAAATTTTGAAAGTTCAAACCCACCAATTTGCATTGGATTTAGGCTTGCAAACCCAAGCCTTAGCTTTAGACCTGCAACTAGGAGACCATGAAAACAACAAAAGAAAAAACTAGTTTCACCACTATGGCTGACAACTTTTTTTTAGAATATTTTAACGAAATTAAAACCCTTTATAGATCTAAAAGTCTAGTTTCCAAATATGTAATTTTTTTTACTATTGAACATAATTTTCTATTTATTATTTATTTTCCAAACAAACTAACTTATAAACTTGAAATAACATAGGTTACTATTGTTTTAATAACTTTTGATTTTGAAAGTTTCTTGAAAAAATATTATGTCGGCCCAAAGTAGACATCATTCTCTACATGATGAATTTTTTTTAGTGAATTGATTATTTTAGCTCAAATTATTCGTACACGAGGAGTTTTAAAAAACACTAATTAGGGCCATTAAAAAATTAATAAAAAAAATATTTATCAAAAAATTACAAAAAACTATCTTGACTAAAATTCAACTTCCTGAGAATCTTTCCACAAAAGGAATTAGAAAAATACATTAATTTAGGTCAAATTATGTTAGTCGTACACATGCATGCTTTTGCAAAAAATAGGGGACTTTTAAAAAACCACTTTTTCTACATCTAATAAAAAGACAACTTGCATCATCTGGGTATTAGAAAAAAAATACATATTTGAAAACTAGAAACAAAATCTTACATTTGTTATTTTTACATCATCTTAATATTTTATGTGCAAGTGCTTCAAATTGTCACTCCAAGTACGACAAAATTTGAAAAATAGGAAAAATACTTCCACTTTTTGGCCAAAAAGTGAACTCATCTTCTTGCACTTACCCCCAAAGCACTTTCTTCCACTAGTTTTTCTTTCTTCACACAACTAGAAGGATTAGTAAACACAGGTTCTTTAATAGCAATAAATAAGCATTCATTTGCACTAATACTAGCATCATCAGATTCATCATCTATCACACTTTCATCATCAAGATCTCTAATGTAATAGTATTTCTTTGGGATACTAGGTCTTTTTCAAACCTTTTTCTATTACTTTCAATTCTCTTCAAACATCTAGAAGCATAATGACCAACCTTACCACATGTAAAACATTTGAAAGGTAATTTGCCTTTGAACTTAGTAGAACCTCTTTGCAATCTATCAACAAAGTTGGCTTCAATTTCATCTAGCTCATCATTAGGTTCCACCTTGTATTTCTCTGCTTTGGAGATCTTCTCTAAAGTACTGGATTTGAAAGCAGTTTCTACTTTTTGTAGGGAATCACCAAACTCTCTCATTTCAAAAGCAGTAAGCTTTCCAAGCAACTGATCCTTAGTAATCTTTTTCACAGTCATTATTTCTTCAATTGCAGCTACCTTGTGACCATAGGATTTAGGCAATGACCTGAGAATTTTCATCACAACTTCAGTTTCATCTACAGTTCCTCCCATGCCTTTGATTCTAGTGACAAGTTTACCAACCTTTTGCACGTAGTATGTTATGTTTTCATCTTTACCCATCTTTAAACCTTCATATTTAGCTTTCAGTCCTTGCAATTTGGCACTCTTTACAGATTCATTTCCTTCATACAGATTTTCTAGCTTTTCCCAAACTTCTTGAGCAGTTTCATAGTCCATGACCTTTATCAAGTTAGTGTCAATCAATGCACTTCACAGAGCATCTCTCACTTTTATATTTAACTCATATACCTTGATTTCATCTTCAGTTGTCAGACCATTCTGAGGCATGGTATATTTAGTCTCTATTGCTTTCCATACTTTATAACCAATACAAAGCAGATGGATTTTCATGCATATCTTCCAGGACAACTAAGAGGGGGTGTGAATCAGTCGTCAAAAAACTTTAACCATTTATGAATATCAACACATCAAATTATTAATCATTGTTATTAAGATTAATCAAGAAAGCATGAAACGAGAAGCTCAACACAGTAACATATGAGATACCACAATTTTTAAGTGGAAAACCCTATAAGGGAAAAACCATGGTGGGTGTTAGCCCATAGAAATAAATAAGTTATAGCACTACCAAAAATTAGAGGCTCACTACGTAAAATGCTCACTATAAATGTTAGGGCTCACTGCCAAGATCGACTCACTACCAAAGATTTGTGAACTAATTTGATAGCATCTACTTCATGCCTCAGTATAGTTCCATTGAAGCACAATATAACACCTCTGCTCTACTCTTCTTACACCTTCGTACTATCTTTTCATTTTGCACCATGCTTCCTTTTTCGCAACCACATTACATGCTTTTATACAATTCATCAACCTTGGAATGTACATCAAGGTCAGCATTACATTCATCAACCATTGAAACAATCTCCAAGGTCGGCATTACAAATATATATAGAAATAGGTCTGGACCTAAACAAGACTAGTTAAGGAAAAGATGTATGCAGATCATGTTATGCCTTAGTTGGGACTCAAATGCAATCTTCCATGCCATGACACGCTTCCACAAACTTTGATACATCTCCGCAAGTAGTGAAAATAACCAAGTCAACCAAGACTAGTGTTAACACTAAGTCTTCTAAGATCAGTCTTCATCCAGGATCTGAATTTCTCTTTGTGGACCAATCCAAAGGTAGGAACATGATCAAGACACATCCACAAGCACGTTGTAATCTCCAAGAATATTTGCACAACCTCTAACCAATTTGTCAAAAGGATTCTTCAAATTGGAGCACTTAAATAACACTGTCAGCCACTGTCATAAAGAAAAGATTGCTTGCGGGCCACCAAATCATGAACCATTGGAGTTGAAGGCACTTATCATCATTACCAACTTGATTCCAAAACTGCAGACTAAAATGGGTAAGTGCAAGAAGATGAGTTCACTTTTTGGCCAAAAAGTGGAAGTGTTTTTCTTATTTTTCAAATTTTGTTGTACTTGGAGTGGCAATTTGAAGCACTTGCACATAAAATATTAAGATGATGTAAAAATACAAAATGTAAGATTTTGTTTCTAGTTTTCAAATATTTTATTTTTTCTAATACCCAGATGATGCAAGTTGGTTTTTTATTAGATGTACAAAAAGTGGCTTTTTAAAAGTCCCCTATTTTTTGCAAAAGCATGCATATGTATGACCAAGATAATTTGACCTAAATTAATGTATTTTTCTAATTCCTTTTGTGGAAAGATTCTCAGGATGTTGAATTTTGGTCAGGATATTTTTTTATTAATTTTTTAATGGCCCTAATTAGTGTTTTTTAAAACCCCTCGTGTACGGCCAACATAATTTGAGCTAAACTAATTAATTCACAAAAAAAAAATTCATTATGTAGAGAATGATGTGTAGTTTGGTCAGACATATTTTTTTTTCAAAAAATTTCAAAATCAAAAGAAAAAAAATAGTAACCTATGTTATTTCAAGTTTATGAGCTAGTTTGTTTGGAAAATAAATAATAAATAGAAAATTTTGTTCAATAGTAGAAAAAATTACATATTTGAAAACTAGACTTTTAGATCTATAATGGGTTTTAATTTCGTTAAAATATTCTGAAAAAAAAGTTGTCATCCATAGTGGTGAAACCAATGCAAATTGGCGGGTTTGAAATTTCAAAATTTTAGAAATGGGTACCCGTTACAAACGGGTGCTCGTTCATAATGGGTGCTCGTTATAAACAGGTACCCATTTCTAAAAAGTAAAAAAAATAGCCATAGGCATGTAAAAAACAAAAAAATACTTTTTGAAAGCGGGTACCCTTTTTGCTTCGAGAGCCTGATCCTAAATGAGTACCTATTTTTTTCAAAATGGGCACCCGTTCCAAGTGATATTTTTCATCCACATGAGACTTCCACGAAATGTATACTCAACTTCTTGCTTTAACCCAAATACTTAAATGTGAATGAATGCGAAGCATAATACATTCTCCTTGTCACCACCAAATATACAGAAAAAATAGTTTTCACTCTGGTGAACATAACTAACTTAGGTCTTCATAACAGAGGCTCAAACTTGGAACATAGCTTCTTCAGACATGTATCTAAATAACTTCCAATCCACAGATAAAGATATTCATTCTACAAGCAATGCAAGGCAATCTATTAGACTGTTCTTCTATAGACAAAGATACTCTACAACACACTGTTTCTATCGGAGGAGCAAATTTTCTCAATATCCTCAATATCAGGATCTCCAACACTTATATAGGTGAATATAAAATATCTAACTCATTACAAACAATCATCAAAATAAGAGCACAATTGACACCAATGACAACACCGGTTAGGCACATACTTGCAACAAAGCCATATTTCCATAAGAAATGGGTAAAAACAAGAAGTTAGGTCCACATATAGGGGAAGTGTCGTGCAAAAAAAAAAAACGATAGGAACAGGTACCCATTTTAAGGAAAACGGGTACCCGTTTAGGAACAGGCACCCGAGCCTATAATGGGTACCCATTTTAAAACAGGTATCTGTTTCATTTTATAGAACGGGTACCTATTTTATTTTTTATTATTTTTAGAAATGAGTACCCATTTTATTTTTTATTAATTTTTAGAATGGGTACCCGTTTTGTTTTCTATTATTTTTTAGAACAGGTACCCGTTTTAAAATGGGTACTCGTTTCTAAAATTTTGAATTTCACACCCACGCTTTTGGTTTGGTTTTAGGATCGGGAAAGGCATGAGTAGCCGACCTTGAGCCTTGGACCTGCAAGTATTTGTCTAAGTATAGAACAAGAGGAAAGACTGACTTTACCTATATAGCTGACGACATTTGTTTTTAAATTTTTTTATGAAATTAAAATCCATTACAGATGACAGTGTCTAGTTTTCAAATATGTAATTTTTTTTATTAGACTTATTTTTTATTTATTATTTAATTTATGAGCAAATTGGTCCAAAAACTTGAAATGACAGGTGTTCATATTTTTTTAATAACTTAATTTTAAAGTTAAAAAAAAATATATATGTTGTACCCGTTCTAAAATGGGTACCTGTTTCTAAAATTTTGAATTTCACACCCACGCTTTTGGTTTGGTTTTAGGATCAAGAAAGGCATGGGTAGCCGACCTTAAGCCTTGGACCTGCAAGTATTTGTCTAAGTACAAAACAAGAGGAAAGATTGACTTTACCTATATGGTCGACGACATTTTTTTATAAATTTTTTTATGAAATTAAAACCCATTACAGATGACAGTGTCTAGTTTTCAAATATGTAATTTTTTTTATTGGACTTGTTTTTTTATTTATTATTTAATTTATGAGCAAACTGGTCCAAAAACTTGAAATGACAGGTGTTTGTATTTTTTTAATAACTTTTAATTTTTAAATTTAAAACAATAAATATATGTCATCAATCTACACATCATTCTTTACACAATGAAAACAAAATTCATTTTATGATTAGTTTTGCTCAAATTATGTTGTTCATACACAAGGGGTTTTCAAAAATAGCAATTAGGGCCAATAAAAAATAATAAAAAAATATCCTCATCAAACTTCACTGTACTACACATCTTTCCTCAAAAGGATTTAGAAAAATACCTTTATTTAGGTCAAGTTATGTTGGTCATATATGTGCATGGTAAAAAGAAAGTGACTTTTAAATAGTGGTTTTTAGAAATGCCTATTGAAAATCAATTTGTATCATCTAGGTATTAAAATAAATTACATATTTGGAAACTAGACTCCGAGTACTACATTTCATATTACTAACTTTTTTTAAGATTCAGTTGTCAAGTGACTCAAATGTTTAGGTCAAATGTGGAAAATTCTAAAAATCAGGGAAAACACTTCCACTTTTTGGCCAAAAAGTAGACCCAACTTCTTACACTGACCTAAATACATTTTTCTTGTTTCCAAGAAACATAGTTGAGACCCTGTTGGATGACAACTTCAAATGGATGTGAGTTGATCTATCAAACACCCATATTTAGATCTGGTAGTCTTTTTATTTTAATTTAAATATTTATTGTAGGTTATTTTCCCTATATTATTTAGTCTTGGTTTGAACTCCTTGATTTTGTGGTTTTTTGTTAGGACCCAGATCTTTTATATGTAGGACCACCTACAAGGCACCAAAGGAGTCATCTAGATCATGACTTAAGAGCTAGTTAGTATTTATTGAGTGGTATAATGGTGGTTGAACTGTCCTAGTCTATACAACTATGAGATGTACTTGTGTGCTTTGTAGTTTGTTTGTTTAAATTTTTTATGCTTAGAAAAACATCATAAATAGATAGGATAAAATTTTTGTAATTTATTCCTTCAATCACTTGTTGTATACACCTAAAAATGGCTAAGTCAAATTAAATAAATATTTTAATATTTATTTTATTCTCATTTCTCTATCAATTAAATAAATATCATAATTTATTTAAATGATTCACATTCCTCCAATAATTAAATATAAAATCAATTTATTTAATTAAATTCCCTAATTCCTCTAATGTCTCATCTAATTAAATAATCTTAAATTATTTAATTAATCCTAAATTCCTCTATCCCAAAGTCCTAATTTCATAAATCCACCTCACCATGTTGCACACATAATTAAATATTTAAATATTTAATTAGCTAATATTCTCTCACCCACATGTCTTATTTATCCTCCAGTTAAATTAGTTAACTCATCAATCAAATCATTTAACTAATTAGTCAATTGAGCTCACTGGTCAATCTATTCTGTTAATTCCCCAGTTTGTTCTATTAACTCCTCAGTCTATTCAGTTAACTCTTCAATCTATTCTGTTAACTCCCATAACTCATGAAAGGAGCTTGGGCACTTGTCCTCTTCTGATTCATGTACATTCTCTCAAGCTTTCTCAACCGTACACCTCACAGATAATTCCTCCAGTCATGGATCTATTGACACTTGGATTTGGTCTCTCTTAAGCCTATAAAAGGAACCCTCATTCTCTCATTTCACAATCTCAAGCTTTCATAATCTTACTCTGCAGGAATCCTACCAGTGTGCCTTTCACAAAGTATCCTCCTTGCATTTGCATAATCCCATTATCATCATAATCATCCAACCATGTCTCTATTATCCATCATCCATCCACATTAGAATTACATTTGTTGTTTAGTCTTTATTGCACATTCCAATCTACAACCATTCTCCTATTGTCATCTTCAACAACAAGGAAGTACAACTTCTAAGAGATAAAATCATACACAAGATCAATATGAGATAGGCAACTATGGAAGCTATAAGGTAAATCAGTCTATCAAAGGTAATATCTTTGTTTATTGTATTTACATCAATTTCTTTGAGTTATTAGATATTTAGTTGTTTAATACTATTGTTCACATTTTCCTCTAACATTTCTGGCACCCACAGTGGGGCTTTGCCCCATTTTTAACCCCCATTTGAGTTTTTTTGTGAAGTTGTTGTCGTAACAAGTCAATTCAGCGCATTCACTTTCCAGTCCTGTGCATCCACATCTTCCTGCTGTGCATTCATCTTTCCACGCATTCACATCATATTTATCTGCATTCACAAAGTAGTCATGTGCATCCACTTATTCTACACATCCATTGAATAGTCCTACACATTCATTACTTCTTTCTACACATACATGTGTTGGGATGCTCACAACATGCCCCATTTTACTCCCTAGCAAAATGAGGACCCCTGCTGTAGCTGGCTTTTGGTTGCTTCTGTGTGTGGGCTTGCTTGGTGGTAAAGGGAAAAATATAACTGAAAGTACAAACCTTGGTGAAAATAGAAGAAAAATAACATTAAGTACCAGTGCATAGTATGGGTGAATTCTTTGTGAAAAATGAATAGGGGTTGCTTTTTGAACCATCTCAAAATTCCCTCTATTTTGCAAGTTATAAGGTTTTTGGTAAATTTACAATCAGAGGGTTTGTTTTGTATATACAAAGTTCTTTGTATATACAAATTCATTTCATATACAAATGTGTTTGTATATTGGGTTATTGCCTTAGTTGCAAAAAGGAGGTCATCGGGTTTAATAAATGTATGTGTTATACTTGTATACATGTCTTGCTAATGATTTATCTTAATATACAAGTCGGGCCTGAAAAGAATCAAAGTTGAAATGAATAAACGTTGAAATCCGCTATGTATATTTTGGCTTGTATATTTGACAAATGACAGACATACAAAGTAAATATACAACGAGTTATACATAGCGCAGAACTAAAAAGTTATCAAAGTTGGCATAGTCGTTGTATATTTTGCACTTTGTACATGTATGTTCGGTTATATACATTGTGGTTATATACAAGGCAGAATTGAAATGGTAGTGAAATAATGAATAATGGTTGTATATTTGGGGGTTTGTATGTAAGGTATCAAGAGACATACATTGTGAAATATACAACGCAGAATTGAAAGAAAATTGAAATACAATATAAATGATGCATTTGGACTTAACGTATATTTGGTGATGCAGAGTTATACATCACGGACCCGAAGTGGTTATAAAATGAGGTTAAACTGTTGTATATTTCCATGCTTGTATGTATGTTCTGAAACATACATTGCTTTATACATGCAAGTCGGAACTCAAGGAAATTAGAATACGGTTAATTCAATGCATCACGTCTAGACTGTATATCAGAAGATGCAATGAGTTATATACACTGCGGACCCGAAGGTAAGTTGAATATGATTTATAAGAGGTTGAAGTCTGAAAGTGATACGAAAGGAAGTTGTATGCATTTTGGTTGTATTTAATGGTTTTATACAAACGGCATATGCAAAGTAGAAATACAAGCTGGATGTCAAAAAGAGTTAAGAGACATAAAAGTCTTTGTATATTTGGCGTTTGTATGTTTATAATATACAACCCCAATAAACAAAGAATCAGATGCATCGCGGGAAAGAAAAGGTAAAGAAATGTTTGTATGCTGTGTTTGTATGTGTGCTTATACAACAGAATATACAAGTGAGATATACAAGGCAAAATATACAAAGGTGTACAGAAAAGCGAAAAGGTAAGGAAGCGTTAGTTAGTTCTTTGCATAAAGGGCTTGTATGTTTAAAGATACAATGAAATATACAAAGAAAACATACAAACGAAACATACAAGGAAATATACAAAGAAAAGTGTATGCATACAAAATTTCAATAACGGTTAAAAAGTTCAAAAAAACTTAAACACTGAAGAAGAAAGTTGAAGGTTGTAATGCATTAATTGTTGTAATTAATGCAAATTTAACACTCAAACAAAGGGAAATTTAATGAGGGTTAGGTCAATTTTATTGTTATTTTGCTTTCAGATATATTGTTAAGAGTGAAAAAAAATTGCAGAAAAAGAATTGTGGTAGTGATTGAATAGAATTTACCAGAACAACAGAGTTACAGGAGCTGGACAAAAGGTGAAAACGGTAAAAGTAAGTCAACGGGTAAACATTCACGGAAAATAGGTATTTACCCCAAAACGTTGTTTATTTTTAGTTGTTAAAATGTAATTGTTAATTCCAGTAATTTCAATTTGAAATGTATGCATTTGGTCAAATTACTATTTTAATTGTTAATTAGCTGAGTAGAGCTTAGTGAATTTAAAGGGTAAAAGACAGAAAAGAAAAACAAGTTAGGGTAAATGGTAAAAGTAGGTATTCACAGTAAAAACCCTAAGCAGGAAGTAAAACAAGAATTAAAAGATGTATGCTTCTACAGGATGGCCCCGAAACACAAGAAGGATACAGGGGACAAAGTGAAAAAGCAAAGAAAGCCACAAAAAGAAGTAGAGAAAGAAGAGTTGCCGTTGTACAGAGGTTGTCTATCCCTAATTAGTATAGGTGGAGTAGGCACTGATACAAACATAGGAAACTATAATGCAGAGGATGTATTGAAAAAAATTACTGCTGTAGATGTCTCATCATATATGAAATGTATTTGGAAAAGTGGATTATACAGAGCTGCAAGTTTTCCACTAGCAATGGAGGCTAAGGATTTATGTTTGGACTGTGTGATTTTATATGATCCATCCACTAGGAAGATCATGTTACATAACAGATTAATTGCTAATTTAACCCCTGAGGGTATTGCCAGAACTTTTGGATTGGAAATCAAGGAGAAGATGAGTGATATTGATATTGATCAGTATAATGAGAATTTTTACACAAATGAAGCAGAATGTAAGGGTAAAATATTTCACAACTGGTACAACCCAGAAAACAAGCCTAAAGCTATAGCCAAAGTACCTAAGAATTTGATGAGGGTATATTTTAAGGAGGAAATTCATTTGATGATAACTATGTTGAGCAGGTTAGTTGGATTGAGAGATGGCACTAGGTGTGAACCATGGATGTTCACTGTCATTGAATTCATAAGAGTAGGAGAAAAGGAGCAAGGGTAGATCCACTGGGCCAAGGCCATTAGTACAGCCATTTGGAGGCAGGCCATGATGAGACAACAAAAAAACTTGCCCTTTTATTTGTTTTCTTATGTATTATATTCATGTGCTTCAGAAATTAGACCTTAAATTCATGGAATAGAAAGGGTAGGTGCCCTAGGGAATGGTCCAGACCAGAAATTAATATATGAACATTACCCTATTTTACAAGAGGAAAATGCCTTGAAGAGTTTTGCTTTGGTGAATGATGTTTTCTATACTTACATGGTAAGAGTGTTGAGAGAGGAACCAGACAGGAGGTTATCTAAAGATGCAGAAGATGCAATTGGACTGCATAGTGCATGGTTTATACAGTTTGAACATTTCACTTACATAAGGACTGAGGGATTTGAGGGAAAGCCATTTATGCTACCCAGATATCCTTCTGAAAAACTAATTGTGTTGGATTTTTCAAGACAGAACTTGAGGATTTTCAAGTTGTACAAGAGGGAGTTTAACAACAAAGGAAATGTAAAGTTACCTTGGGCCATTGGTAGATATTCTTTCTATAGTGAAGAAGTTGCAAGTTATTCAGAGTAGGAACTGAGATACTATGGTTGCCAAGAATTTGATTTGATTAGAAGATTGGATCCTTTTCATAGAATTCAAAACTTTGTAGATAAAAAGTACAAACATCAAGTACACATTGAGGACTTCTGGGTTGATTGCTAGAATGACAGGGAGGTGAGGAAGAGAGCTCACAAAAGATTAACTATGGAGCAAATGAAATCCATAGGTAATATATATGTTCCTCTAGAGGTTCGAGAGGATGATCAATTATTACATAATAGTTATGCAGAAGCAAGGCTGGCTCCTATTACAGAGCCTGATTGGTCAAAGCCTTGGAATACATCATTGCATGTATTATCTAAACCAATATTATTGTTTTCAAAAACATGGCTGAAGGACAGAGTTGAGGAACTAAAGGTTGAAGGCAAGGAAGTCACATATCCCAAGAAGGGAAGGAAAAGAAAAGCAGAGCCCGATGAGGGCTTGTAGTGCTTTTATGAAGAGGAGAGACCAAAATTGTGGAAAAGGATAAAAATGCTACTTTAATGGATCCACATGCCTTAGGCATAACAATATTAGTGGCCTTTGATACTTTTGTTGATGCAAAGTCAATAAGCCACGAAGTGAGTGCAGAAGAGGCACAAGCTACAAAAGAAGCAGCAAGGCAAACAGTAAGAAGGGCAATTCCCATAAGTTTGTCGAAATGCGAAGCTTCTAAACCAGATGATATAATTGGAGCACAGGAAGTAGGGGAAAAGATGAGAAATATAGCTAGTGCCTCCACACATTTAACACAAGGACAAACATTCATTAAAGTAAAAACATAATTGGCTGGAGAAAAGCTACAAGAGTCAAAAATATATAAAGCCAAACAATATGTGGAGACTGTACACATTGAGAGTAGTGATTGTGAAGAAGAAAAAATGTATAAAGGAAAGGCTATTGACATAGAGAAAGATTCAAGCGATTTCCTTAGTGAAGAGGATGAGCCAAGTAGTCAAGCTGAAATGGAATTTGAGCGCAACACAGAACATGAAGAAGAACAAATACAGGAAGAAACAGGATCAGTAGATCTATTTGGTACCTTAGTTCCACCAGAAATCATTAAGGATGTGCAAGAGGAGGCACATAAGATTGAAGAATCTGAAAAGGAAGATACATCAAAGGTGGATGCATTAAACCTACTAAATGTATATGATGAGCCCAGTGAGGAAGATAAGAATGCAGAGGATGTGCAGGATCAGGGAAAGGAAGTAAAAGAAGATAGCACACAAGAAAAACCCCATGTACATGCAGAGCAAGTACAAGTAGAAGGTGCAGACAAAATACAAGATGAAATCAAGGAGTCTGAAGAAAAAGAGGAAACAGAAAAGATAGCTGGAAATAAAGCTGATGAACATGTAGAGGATGTTAACCTACAAGGTGAAGAGCAAATAAATGAAGAAGAGGATCAAGAATAAGAAGCTCCTGAAGAAGAGGTTGAAGGTGGAGGAGATACTGAGATAGAAGAGGAAAATGAAGCTGAATCAAGAGAGCAACCAAATAATCCCATGGATCAAGAGCCTCCACTTCAACAACAACAACAAGAACTACAACAGGAACAACAAGAAGAACAACAAGACCAAGAATAATAGCAACAGGAAGAAGCAAAAATAGAGAAATCTCATGAAGAGGTAATTAATGAAGGTAAAATTGCAAAAAATACCAAGGAAGTTCCTGCATGGTTAGGAGAGGAAATAGGAAAGAAGGAAAAAGAGGTACAGTTAGTACCAATAGATATTAAGAGTTTGATAGGTGGTAATAGTCCAAGAAAAGAAAAGAGAAAAGCTAGGACAATGTCAACTATAAGGAGAGGTCCAGATGGATCCAGAATACTGAGCCTAGCCATTCCATAGAAAGAAAAAGAAAAAGGAGAGATAACTTGGGAAGAATACAAGATATTGAATTTGGACCTTGGGCATAGTACAAGAGAACAACATATTAATGAATGGGAAGACATGCACCAAGTGACAACAGAAATGATGAAGAAAGACAAAGACAAGTAGGATTATTTGAAGGGACACATTGTCTAGCTTCAACAACTTATTAAGGTGATATTTGACCCCAGTACCACAGTTCTAGAATTGTCGGATAACATAGCAGTAGTATCAAGAGAAGAAATACAGGATATGAGAAATAAAAAGCTCAAAGCTAGTATTTTTGACGAATGGTTTAATGATTTCGTGCAAGAGGGTAAGAAAACAATAAGGCAGGCTGTGGGAAATTGGAAAGTGGTTACAAAAGAAAAGAATAAGTGTATGATACTTACACACAAATGCCAAACCAGAAAGGAGGAGTGCATGTCTGAAATTGAACAGCTGACAGAAGTGGAAAGAAGAACAAAAGAATTAATTAATGAAGGAGCACTTACTGTCACATTGGCAAATCAAGTGCCACATATAATATTAGAGCTGAAATTTGAAGAGGACAACATCAGAAAATGTACAACAGTTGTACAAAATTTAGAAGAAGAAGTAGGTGAGATGATTAAAATGCATAAAAAGATAACAGAAAGACTCCTGCAGCATGATTGTATGGAAATGCCAGCATATAATTTAGAAAGGGCATTAAAAGAGTTCAATGCCATATTTGCACCATGCATGGAGAACCCTGATACCAATCTCAGTAAGCAGATGATAGATACAGTGATGGAAGAACGTGGTAAAATGAAGAAATATTAGAAGAGAAGAGAGGGCTCAGAGAATAAAGAAAAGAAGTTGAAGGAGGGGGTAGTGATGCAAGAATATATTTTGGCTAAGAGTCTAGGAGGGGACCGCACCTTTGTAAAAGGTGTAATCAACAATTTCAAAAAATATTTGAAAAAGTGAGAAGCAAGCAAGTGTAAAGGTTTTTTGAAAAGAAGTCAAATGAAGAGCCTTGGCAGGAAAAAGTCAACAAAGAGAAGGGGAATCTTATTTTGTAAAGATTCCAATAGCATCCTTTGAGTGAAGGAAAAGATGCCAAATAGATATTTTGGGTAGATGATTATGAGACAAAGATGCACCGTTGATCAAGAATGGAGAAAGCTTAGCTGTAGATGAAAATTGTAGCTGTAGCAATTTGAAAGTTCAAATTCTATATAAGGTACTTTGCTACATGTATATTATTTACACAGGGATTTGTAGAAACTAGCTAGCAATTGTAATTTGTTCTGAGTCTTTGAGTAGAAGGAGTATTTTAGTTCTAGAGGAGGTCACCTATGTCTGCACTAAGGAATGCGTGGAATGTCCAGCTTTCTTATTGTATCTGTAAAGCATTGTAAGTGTTTGTGAATTCAATTAATGAAGTTAAGAGTCATACATACATTGTAAATCTTATATGATTGTGTGTTTTAAATACAATTGAAAATAGAATTCTGTGTCTATTTTCTGAGTGTCTTCTGGCTCTTCTTTGCATTTAAAATAGTTTCTCTTAAAGCTCGCAATCTTGAATGCATGTTTGTGAAAAAACTCATGGCATCTACATTTAATGATTTAGTCTGTTGATTTAATTGAATTTGCTGTAATTCTTACTCTGTGCATAACAGAGCATTTAGATCATGTAGCAAGTGATGTTGAATTTGAATTTTCTCTAACTTTTTCCAAACTTTGAAATACTTAGCTTAAACGCAGAAATCTAAAGGAGATTGTCTAACATTTGAAGGAATTAAGAGCAATTGAGTTGATATTTGACAATCTTTATACATATTTGAAAAGAAAAGCATGTTTTAGTGTAAAATCATACGAAGCTTCAGGATATAGTAACAGATTTGTGCAAAGGAATGAATAATTTGTTGATATTTGTAACAATTTACATAATTAGAGTCTAGTCAACAATTAATCACCTTAAATCACGTAAGGCCCCTTGCATATTACAGCTTCATAGTAACCTACTGAACTGCCCAACAGGTCAAGACCTGACCATACGGAAACTTGGGATTAAGTAATCTTAATTGATTCTTCATATCTTTCAAGACAGTTAGGTTCATTTTATGAATTTTAACTTTTGTTATGAATGTGTAAAAATAGTCATCAACAACATGTTTCTGCGCATTTGTTGAACAATATTGCACATTCACAGTCTATTTCTGCGTATTCACTTTCTAACAGAAAAGTTGTTTGATCTTTGTAAACATTTTCGTACTAACTTTTCTTGTAGGTGTAGGAGCTCTATTTAGTCATTTAGCTACATCATAGGTTCATCTAGATTTAATTAGTGAGGAGTAATCTGATATCTTCATGCAAACTTTCACCTAGATCTAATTAGGAGGACGCAAACTGTATTATTGTATTACAACTCGCACATAGTCCCAACCTAGGTGGATAAAAATTGAACAAATCTTTCAAGTCAATCTTGCAATTACAAATTTCTCATCTAGCTTAAATTAAAGGAAAGTAATTTGTTTTGTCCTTCAACAACAATCTTCACATAGATTTGTTTAGGGGGATAAAAATGAACTATCTTTTCAAAGTTTTTGCTATCTTGTCAAATAGATTGTGCTTGGTAGAGTAAACACACTTAGTTTTTTTATTTTTAACTAGGAGGATAAAGAACCAGTGTACTCTGTGTTTGGAAATGTTGATAGGACTATGCTCTCCCCTTTCTTGGGTGACCAAAATGCAAACTCATCATTTCATATGTGTTACCTTTAGAAGAGGCTTGCCCTTGGAATTTCATCCTTCCAAGCGGGATGACCTTGAGTGATAATGGGTTAAAGCCAAGCCACTTCCAAGTCGCTATAAATAAATTGTGTTTGTGATGAAAATTGCAAACAGTGGGTGCTGGTGTGTTACACCGACAAATGTTTCCCCTAAAACTCTATAGAGTGTAACCTCTGCAGGTTGGGAAGCCTCCTTATCAGAGTGAATTTCTGCACATGTAACCACCCAAACAGATGTCCATACTAAAAATCCATTTGTTTTAGAAAGCCAAAAAACCCTATTTGTTGACACAGAAGGTCAGACCTCTGAACCCATCCAATGTCATACACTCATCTAGTGTGGAGATAAAAAGTTCAACTCTTCAGAAGAACTGTAACTTGGTATGCATGAGAAGTGAGGGCTATGGAAGGGAGTCGGTGCTACCAAGTTACTAACTATCCACCTTTATGTAAGTGGCTGGAGTAAAATCCAAGTTGGAATTCGACGAATATTGTCCTTGCCATCCTTAGGATTGTACTTGCTTGTTTTTCATTTATCAAAACTTGTTTCAAATAATCATGACAACATCTTGCTTGTTGTGTTTTCTGGCAATAACTTGAGTAAAAAATAGTACTTCAAACTTTTGAACATCCTGGGAAAACATGCAAACAAGCCAAGATTGACAAACAACAACAAAAAGAAAAACTTCTACAGACCTGCGCATTTACACCATATTGCTGCGCATCTACCAAATCTTGATGGGCATTTACTTCTGCTACACATTCATGTAGTATTGTTGTGCATATACATCACCTTGCTGCACATATACCCTTTCTGCGCATTTGCAACATAGTCCTGCACATATACATCACCTTGCTACTCATATACCCTTTTTGCACATTTACAACATAGTCCTGTGCATATACAACAAAGTCCTATGCATACAGAATTGTGCATACATAGTGCAGAGCTATGCATTTGTTGAATATTCTTATGCAACTGACGCTGCACATTCACAACAGGAAGTTGTTCTGTACATTTGGAGACAAAACTAAAACTATTTCTGGGTACCCTTTTTGCTCTAGTTTTTACATGGAAAATAATTTCAATCTTGCAAACTCACTTCACACCATTTTTCAAATGTCACCTTTTGCATATCACTACCTTGTTGTCTAAAACATTCAAACAAAGATTTTCATCTAGGCGTTATTGAGACTCTACCAAATTCAAACAAAATTTAGTTAGTTTCATAACAAGATCAATCATCCTTCACCTTGAAACTGTGCTAGTGTAATCTTGATAAAAGAATAGTCTATATCAATAGTGGTGATCAACTATCCCTATTTTGACTACCTTTTAGCTCAAGAGCATATTGTTTGGACAACATAGATCAATATAAAACCTTAGCAAAATCTTACTGAAATCATATCCAACCAAATTCACCCTCAAATCATTTCATCCCAAAATCATCAAACCGAGTTCACCAAGTCTTACATGTAACTTCACCCACATCCCAAAAAATTGCATGGTTCAAACTGGGTCCCAATCAAAACAAATGAAAAAGATGGGTTCCCTTCATAATAGTGGGCATAATTCTGATGATGAGGAGATTGGTCAAGAGGAAATCCTTAAACAACTTCAAGATCCAAAATTCCAAAATATGATAGATAGGGTCGTTGCCACAAATCATCATAAATATTTCCTTATGCTAGCTCAATAAGGAGCTAAGTTGCCCTCAGATTTTGATGTATCAAATCTAAGAGAGAACAATTTTTCAAATGAAGCTGAGTCTTTGAAAGATGGCTCCAAAAAAGACAAATATGCCCCCAAAACTGACAAAGATGCTTCTAAATTAGAAAAGGCTAAGGATACACTCAATCCCTTGGACACATTAACAACGCAAATCCAAGCCTTGCAAAATTAGTTGATGGACATCCAAAGTGGGACAACAACAAAACATTACTCTCTTGAGGATATTTCACCATATCCCTTTGATAAATCTTTGCTCATGATCCCTTTTCCCTTAAGGTTTGAGGTTCCAAAATTCGATAAGAATAGAGGAAAAGGTGATCCAAGAGATCATATAAGGGAATTTAGCACGGCATGCCTAGAAGTCGCACACAACTAAACATATCTTATACGACTATTCCCATGAAGCTTAGGAGGCCAAGCAATGGAATGGTTCTCCCGCGCACCTCCTGGAATCCACACTTTTGATGAGCTAGTGAATAAATTTGTAACACATTTCTCATACAATATCGAACATGAAATATCCATGTTGGATCTCTATAATAGCAAGCAAAAGGGGGGAGAATCCTTCACCTTTTTCTTGCAAATATGGAGACAACTTGCAAGCAAGTGTCCCTACCACATACCGGAGAAAGAAATGATAGAAATGTTTGTTCACAATCTAACCATAGAACTAAGTTATCAAATCCAAATATAATGCCTAACTAATTTTAGTAAGGTCATTGAAATGGGGCTATTCATTGAGAAAGCCTTGATAGCAAAGGGGCAAATTAAGCTATACAAAGACACCCCTAGGTCTAAAAACAATGCGGACAAGTCATGATTTTGGACCAAGAACAAACCCATTATAAATGATGGTGTGGTAGATGCTAAAAATGTGGTGCAAAAACAACTAATCTTCAATCTATCCAAACCACAAAACAATACACCAACCGTCAAGCCTCAAAGCAATGTACAAAGACCTACCAACTTTCCTCCTAGGAGAAAGTTCACACCACTCAGAGAGTCTCTCAAATCCACCCTTAGGAAGTTAATAGGGGCCAACCTCATAACACTTTCACCGGTGCATGATTATGAACCAAAATTTAAACCTGCTTGGTGGAGTGATTCCAACTTTTGTGAATATCACCAAAACAAAGGACATAAAACTAACGATTGTCAAGTGCTAAAACATGCCATTCAAGACTTGTTGGATCAAAAATGGATATCAATTGAAGGTCATACCTCTAATGAAGAGCACATAGCATTCATAAATCTTCTTTCTCACTATGAGAAAGGAGGATCATCCAATCTAAACAACAATGGTGCTGACAAAGCAAGCTATAATGACATTTCTTATGAGTACACCATTAATCATATCTCACAAAGTGATTCACACATCAATGTAATCACTATCAATAATAATTCCAACTGTAATGTGACCACTCATCGTGGAAACATCACTCTACAAGGAGCTCCACCCAAGTCATCATCTGCATCGAACTAGTACATCATCCTTGATCAACTCCATAAAACACCTGCACACATATCCATTTTGGAGTTATTGTGTCTATCCCCATCTTATAAAGCCATCTTAGAGAAGGCCCTCTTGGAAATGACTGTTCCCACAAACCTTGCTCAAGATCAATTCCAAGCTATGGTAGGTCATCTAACAACACCACATTTTCTATCTTTCACAGAGAAAGTTGATATGTCGATCAACCAACCACACAATGCATCCCCCCACATTGAGGCCCAAATCCACAAACACTAAATAAAAAGGGTTCTAATAGATGTAGGTGCTGGTTTAAATATATGCATGTTAAATTTAATCCTTGCATTGGGGTTTTCTCAAACATCGTTGATCCTAAAAAGAAAATAACTATCAAGGCATATGACGAAGAAGAGTGAACTTTGAAAGGAATTGTGGTCTTGCCGATACGAGTTGGATTGGTAGAGAGAGATGTTGTGTGCCAAGTTATAGACATGGAGCTAGCATATAACATTCTTCTAGGAAGAACTTGGACCATGCAATGAAGGCCATTCCATCAACATACCATCAATGTATCAAATTCCCGCACAATGGCCAAGAAATTACCATACAAGGGGACCCTGATCCATTCTAGTATTGCAACAACATCCAATCAAAACTAGAAGTTGTAATCCCTACCAATCGAGCAGCTTCCTCTTCTTCACACCATGTGGATCCAAGTTCTATAGCTTCTACCTCCAAAACATCAGAGCTTAAAGTCAAAGTCAAGGACAAGGGAGTTGGAGATTATGTCATTGATCAATCTTTCTATTTAGCACAACTGCCTACATCACCAAAATCCTATGGAAAACCATTGCTAAACAAGGCGAAATCATTAGAGACTTCTAAGGGTCCTTTCATTAGATGGGGAAACTTATCAGATGATAGTGATGAAGAAGATCTCATACAATGGTTTTACAAAGATGAAGATAGTGAAACCACACCAAATGATCATCAACCTGAGCTACCCACTGCACAATATGGTCAAGGGTTTTCTGTTTTACAAATGATGGGATATGAAGGACATGGTCCCATAGGATTAAGGAAAGATGGTATCATAGAACCAATTCAACCCTCTACTTCCACAACCCAAGACACTATTGGGTTGGGATACAAGGGTAAAGAGAAGATCAAAGATAATGAGAAACTCTAAGAAAAAGACAAATAAGTAGTTACCACTAACTTCATAGAATAGCTTCACTGACTACAAGAATGGAGTGAGACAGATTCTAATGAGTATGAATGGGACAGCCTCTCAAAAACATCTTGGGAAAACAAAGAGATTGACATGGTTCAACAGTATATCTCTACTCATACTATGCATGAGGGACAAAGCTCTAGGGCTAGATCGCTAGAGTTTGATCCACAATATGATGAACGTGAACTTCATGAAGAGAGTACAATATCACACTTGATGAACCAACTTAAGGAGAGTACCATAATAGACCTTGTCAATACCTCTACCTATTCAAATGAATCCTCCATTCTAACAATCACCACCCTTGAATTGGACCAACCAGATGATCCATTACCCCTAGTGCATCCTGAATTGATAGACTGGGATTTGCAGGACACCACCCTTGAACTAGATACATTCCAAAATGATGATGCTATCATTGATTATCTAGAGATTAGGGACCATTTATCCATAGGGGACCATAAGGTTGGTTTCACCATTGAACTTAACGACATGGCATACTTTGGAGAGAGTCCCAATCCTTTCAGTCAAAAAATATAAAAATAAAAAGTAGATCTAACGATGAAAACTACTCCGCGGCAGTGTTAGATAGGGAAAAAATAAAAAGAAAAGATTGACGGTGAAAACCTCTCTGGGGTGCCAACAAATGAAGGGATTGAAACTCTCCCCTACCATGCTCATTAGGAGAGATCTTCAATATTGATTGAACCATCTCAACCAATAAACATCAGCATAGAAGAGAACCCAAGGACAATCCATGTGGTGTAATCATTATTTGCACAAGAAAAGCCAGAATTCACCAAATTCTTCAAGCGCAAATAGATTAACTTTGCTTGGTCATATGCAGATATGCCAGGACTATATCTAAACCTTATAATGCATCATCTTTCACTAGCTCTAGGAGCTAATCCAGTTAAACATAAACTGAGAAAAATACACCCACATATAGCATTAATGGTCAAAGAGGAACTAAAGAAACTACTAGATGTGGGGTTCATCAGAGCCATTGATTATCCAGAATAGGTTTCTAACATTGTACCTATTTCCAAACCTAACAGAAGGATAAGAATTTGCAATGACTTCAGAGATCTAAACAAGGCTTGTCCAAAAGATGGCTTCCCTCTACCAAACATAGATATCATTGTCAATCTAACGACATGGCACACCATGTTGTTATTGATGGATGGGTTCTCTGGCTATAACCAAATCAAAATAGTTCTGGAGGATCAGCACAAAATAACATTCACATGTCCATGGGGTACCTATTGTTGGTGCGTCATGCCATTAGGACTAAAGAATGTGGGGGCAACATATCAGCGAGCAATGACTACAATCTTTCATGACATGATGCACACCATCATGGAAGATTATGTAGATGACATCCTAGCCAAGTCACTCACTAGAGAAGGGCATCTACAAGTCTTGGACAAGATCTTCATGAGACTAGAGTAATTTAATGTACAATTAAATCCAAAAAAGTGTGTTTTTGGAGTCACATCTAGTACACTCCTTGGATATATCGTATCAGCTAATGGAATAGAGGTGGACCCAACCAAGGTAAACGCAATCATGGATGTCACCACCTAAGAATTTGAGTCAGTTGTGGTCTCTACAAGGAAAGTTGCAGTCCATTAGAAGGTTCATCTATCAACTAGTAGATAAGTGCCATCCATTCACACATCTCTTACACAAAAATGTTCCATTCAAATGGGATGACAGGTGTGAGCAAGCATTTCAGCATCTAAAGGAGTGTCTAATGAACCCACCAGTCTTGATGCCACCGATTCAGGGCAATCCATTGCTACTCTACATCCCAGCTACAACCACAACTCTTGGAACTTTGCTAGCCCAATAAAACCATGAAGGAAAGGAACAAGCAATCTACTACATTGGCAGGACACTAGTAGGTTAAGAACTATAGTATACACCAATTAAAAAGGGCATGCCTCGTAGTTGTCTTTGCTTTATAAAAGTGGAGACACTACATGCTCTCACACTCTATCAAGCTAGTGGCGAAGATTGATCCATGAAAATACCTACTCAGCAAAGCTACCCTAACAGGTAGAATATCTAAATGGGTCATGATACTCAGTTAATTTGATATTGAGTATGTAGATAGAAGAGCAATAAAGGGGCATGTCATTGTAGATCATTTGGCAGATGCACCTTTGACAGATGACAACCCATTAAGATTTGAATTTCTAGATGAGTTTATCCTCAACATCACTACCACAACCTGGAATCTTTAGTTTGATGGGTCATATACTCAACATAGACCTAGATCAGGCATCTTGTTGGTAACACCACATGGAGATACAATCCCTAAATCATACAGACTTATGTTCCCATGTACCAACAATGTCGCTGAGTATGAAGCACTAGTTATCAGCATAAAGATTGCAGTAGATTGGAAGGTCAAGGAACTTCATGTGTACGGGGACTCACAACTCATCATTAATCAAGTAAATGATGATTATTAAACTAAAGATGAGAAGTTTATACCATGCAAGCATATGGTGAATGATTTCAAAGAGTATTTTTTTGTGATATCCTTCGAGAAGATACCAAGATTGGAAAACAAAGTAGTGGATGCAATGGCTACTATTGCATCCCTTCTTGACATACCTAAAAATCATTCTCGTTATGATTTTTTGGTGGAGCCAGCCCCTTATCCTACTTATGAAATCCCAGACACTAGCACCATTTACCACATCGTAGGGTCTGATTCTCCCATATATGGTAAAGTTTATACCTATCTGAAAGAGAATATTCTCCCACCTCACCTATCACACAACAAGAAATGAACATTTATACTCCAAGCATCCTGATATACCATCATCACAGACACCCTGTATCGATGAGGTTTAGATGGTACTCTCCTTAGGTGTTTGGATAGTGAGGAATATTAGACTGATCTGAGTGAAGTACATGAAGGAATATGTGGGAAACACTCTAGTGGTCCTACCTTGGCGAAGAAGCTTATGCGTCTCGGATACTATTGGCCAACCATGGAAAGAGACTCCTATCATTTTGTGAAGAGATGCACTAAATGCCAAATCTACATGAACCTCATACATGCACCAACATAGGAGCTACAACCTTTAATGACACCTTGGCCCTTCTACCAATGGGGACTTAATCTAGTAGGCAAGATTCACCCTTCATCCTCCAACGGCCACAAATTTATTATCACGGCCACCAAGTATTTCACAAAGTGGATTGAGGCCGTTCCATTAATCAACATCAAAGGGAAACAAATCTCTTATTTCATCCTTAACTACATCATATGCAGATATGGTATTCCATTAGCTATTGTCATGAATAATGGGTGACCTTTCAAGAATCAGGATGTGAAAGCACTCTATGATAAATTCCACATTCAACATCGCTTCTCCACTCCATACTACCCACAAGGTAATGACCAGGCTGAGGTATCGAACAAAACTGTCCTGAAGATACTTAAAAAGACTATCGATGAGGCTAGCCGTGACTCGCATATGCAATTCAACCCCACTCTATGGGCCTACAGAACTAGTATACGCACTCCCACAAGTGCGACACCATATATGCCCTCGTCTATGGCTTTGAAGCCATCTTGCCTATAGAAGTTGAGTTACCTTCCCTTAGGGTGTCATTAAAGGGTCTCATAAATGATGAGGAATACAGAGTATCAAGACTCCAAGAGCTAGAGCTACTAGAAGAATGAAGACAACATGCTTTCAACCATCTTGAGGCATACTAGCAGAGAATGTCAAGAAGCTATAATCACAAGGTCAAACCATGAGTCTTCCAGGTGGGTGACTTAGTTCTAAGAGAGAATCCAAGAAATCAGCAAGATGGAGAGAAAAAGGGAAGATTTGAACCTAATTGGCTGGGACCCTATGTCATAGTTGTTGCCTATGGATCAAGCGCTTATCAGCTATCAACATTAGAAGGTGAACTATTTGATGATCCCATCAACAACATGCACCTTCACAAGTTCTACACCTAAAAACCCCAATGCAAGGGAGTCAAAATTAACCAAAAAAAAAAAAATGTAAAAAAAAAATAATAACAAAAAAATAAAAAATAAATAGAAAATAGCAAAAAGAAATCAAAAAAATTAGAAAAATTAGAAAAATAACAAAAAATCATCCTTTGGTGAAAACCTGGTAAACAGGCACCTTGGATAGATACCATGATGAAAACCTGGCAAATAGGCGTCATGTGTATTTTAAACTATCGTGCAAATAAAAGTAAGTGTTGAAAACTTGGAAACAAGCGCCATTTGTGATAAACTGCCTCCTCCATCTTTTTGGACTTTGTTCCTCATCCATCCCTTCTAACTGCACATCCACCTAATCACATTGAGATACCTACCTTGGCTTCTTGTTCGCTCATCCTTATTGCCTTATCCCATCAGTCTGTTGATCCAAACTTGCATCCATCTTGTCATCTAGCCTCAACCAATCCATTAAACCATTATCGAACTATGTTGCCTCTGAGCTATCATGTAGGCAAGGCCATCATTGATGTGCCCCCAAGGCTCCTTTCCCATCCATTCCATCCCATGTCACCCATCCTTTTGTCCATCCGAATCCGCACCATTTCCCATCGCCTAGGTCCTAGGTCCACAAAGTCCACACCCTAAACTATGTTGCATCTGCATTGTCACATAGGCAAGGCCATTTATCATTAATCCCTCGAGGCACTAGGTCAGTCCCTTAGGGTCCATTTTTTTCATGTTTGTTGTTAGTTTTCCTATAATAAATCGATCCTTTACTTGAATGGGAGCAAATCCTCGACCTAGTTAGTGAATTGGATTTTTGAATTCTACTAGAAGAATGGAGACAACATGCCTTCAACCATCTTAAGGCATACTAGTAGAGAATGTCAAGAAGCTATAATCACAAGGTCAAACCATGAGTCTTCTAGGTGGGTGACTTAGTTCTAAGAGAGAATCCAAGAAATCAGCAAGATGGAGAGAAAAAGGGAAAATTTGAACCCAATTGGCTGGGACCCTATGTCATAGTTGTTGCCTATGGATCAAGCGCTTATCAGATATCAACATTAGAAGGTGAACTATTCGATGATCCCATCAACAAAATGCACCTTCACAAGTTCTACACCTAAAAACCCCAATGTAAGGGAGTCAAAAATAACAAAAAAATTTAAAAAAAATGTAAAAAAAATAATTATAACAAAAAAATAAAAAAAATAGAAAATAGCAAAAAGAAATAAAAAAATTAGAAAAATAACAAAAAAATCATCCTCTGGTGAAAACTTGGTAAACAGGCACCTTGGATAGATACCATGATGAAAACCTAGCAAATAGGTGTAATGTGTATTTTAAACTATCGTGCAAATAAAAGCAAGTGGTGAAAACTTGGAAACAGGCACCATTTGTGATAAACCACCTCCTCCATCTTTTTGGACCCTGTTCCTCATCCATCCCTTCTAACCGCACATCCACCCAATCACATCGAGATACCTACCATGGCTTCTTGTCCACTCATCCTTATTTCCTTATCCCATCAGTCTGTTGATCCAAACTTGCATCCATCTTGTCATCCAGCCTCAACCAATCCATTGAACCATTGTCGAACTACATTGCCTCTAAGCTATCACGTAGGCAAGGCCATCATTGATGTGCCCCCAAGGCTCTTTTCCCATCCATTCCATCCCATGTCACCCATCCTTTTGTCCATCTGAATCTGCACCATTTCCCATCGCCTAGGTCCTAGGTCCACAAAGTCCACACCCTAAACTACGTTGCCTCTACATCGTCACATAGGCAAGGCCATTTATCATTGAGCCCCCGAGGCACTAGGTCATCCCCTTAGGGTCCATTTTTTTCATGTCTGTTGTCAGTTTTCCTATAATAAATTGATCCTTTACTTGAATGGGGGCAAATCCTTGACCTAGTTAGTGAATTGGATTTTTGAATGCTATAACTTAGAAGATAACAAACCAGATCGTGATTTTATCACTAGACAACAAGCAACACAACATACAAGCTTTATACATCATCTTGACAAAAAGACATCAAACAAAGCCTGACAACACCAACCTACCTAAACTATCAAACATGACTATCAATTATTGCAAAGAATATATATCTATGGCAAGAGGGTTTTTAATGGTTGTTTTAAAGTCTTATATCATGATTTTTGTTATCATGTCTCCTATGCTACTCAAGGATGTCAAAAACTAGAGATGCTATGATGGAACATGATTATTTTATTTGTCTATTGTTTGTGGGTTTACCTTTAGTAATTTTAAGCCTTGTCTAAAGACATGATCAACATAATGATCATCGAGGACATCAGGGTTCTAAACATGAAACAGGTGTAATCCTTGTCTGTTGATACGCAAGCAATCCTCAGGTCATCTTGGTTCAATTATACTTAGATGCTTGTATTAACTTGCTAAATCAAAATCCATGTAAGTAATACTCAAGTCATCATGGTTAATTATACCTAGATTCTTGTATTTTCTTACAACATTTTAAAAGCTCAATGATGAAACAAAGGACTTCAAAAACTTGTATACAAAGATGACAAATCCACGTCCATACATATTGAATTGCATTTCATTATAAGCATTTCATCCTTGGCCAAATTTCAAGTGTTTCAAGATGTCAATTATCCATTTGTCCAAGTTATTTCTTCTAACTTATCCATTTATCCCAGTTCTTAAATCCATTTCTTCTAAGTGTTCTTTTATTCTATGATTGAGTATACTTGGGACAACAAAAACAAATCATATTGCATTTTACATGTCATAAATAGGTGTGTCATCATATATAGTATCATCATATTAAGTGCATTAATGATGTAAGCATTTAGAACATGTTTGTGTTACCTATAATGTTGTCATTTAGATGCATGAGTCACCATAACAAGTCATAAATTAAAAAAATCTCACAAAAACATAAACATCATAGTGTTTGCATATCACATCATCATCCATACATAAAGCAATTAGCACATCATATGTTGCATTTAAAATATCACCACAATGTGCATTAGGTCATCATAAACCATCAGCATATAGGATCATAAGCATGCATATAGGTCATCATGTCCATCATATAGTTCCTAGAAAACATCATGTCACATAGATATCAAATGCATCATAGGGTCACATAAAACATGTTAGAAACATCGCATATAACCATAAATCATAATAAAACATCATATAAAAATATGCATCCATAAGTGCATATATAGATAGTCCATCGAACACTACCTCATATATCATCATCATCAAAAAGAATAATAATGTCCAAGTGTACAATGATATCAGAAATAAAAGTACATATCGAAATGTCCATAATACGGTGTATACAAAATATTACGGCCAAAATGATACATGTCTCAACGAGCATCTAGGAGGCACTACCTCCTGATGGCGCTGGCTGTTGTGGCTGATGTGGCTATTGTGACTGACCATCCCCAGCACCACCTAATGTCCTTGCAAGTGATGTCACCCTATGTGGCCCCATCACCCCTCCACTCTCTGTAAACGTGCTCCGCAACCTATTGTGGTAGCTAGGGCAGAAGCTACCTGCCCACTGCTCTGGGGGCACCGCCTACTCATACAACCCTCGTCAGTACAATATCTCCTGGCTAGCCCTCACCATCTCCACCACTATCTACCCTGTGGGACCCTATGTTGTAGTATGATGTACCTTCTCTAATAGCCCCTCTGCCTGGGTGTACTGATGGATCGCAGTATCTCTCTAACCTGGTAGTCTATAGCTCACCCTACAGCTGGGTGATCTTCCTACGCATCTGTCCCATCTAAGGCTACATCTTCCCTAGCTGTGCCTGCTACTGAGCCACCTAGGCTCATAAGTCTAACAACTCCCTGTCATCCTGTCCCTGTCCCTGTCCCTATGGCTATACAAGAGGCTGCATCTGACTCAACTGCACCTATTGGGTGGGATCTCTGTCAATCTACTGGTGTACCTACCTACCATCTCCATCATCTCTGTCACTATCTCCTCCTCCTCTACTGCCTCCACCATCATCAACCCCATCCCAGCCACCCCAGCCACCTTGTCCTTCTCATCACCTCTGTCACCGCCACAGACCCTCATCATCCTCCTCCCAATCATCTAGTCTCGGGGCCTGCTCTCCAGGTCCTAAGTAGTGTGGGAATGGGTGTGCTACAAAATAATCGGCATAGTCCTATGTCATGCCTACATCTACCACTAATCGCCTCATTAGCCATGGATGGTAAGGTATCTGTAAGAACTCTACCTAAGCCTACTCATATGAAGCACTAGGACCCCATCGAGGACACTTCTTGTGTATCCTAGCAAAGATGGCATTCCCCTAGGGCATCCCTTGGATCCTACCAAACTACCAATACACACAAAAAATGATTTGCCTCTCAAGAATGTAGGGAGTCCTCCCTATCATCCACCTGGTTTGAAAGCAAAATGGTAGCTCTAATGCATCCTCATCCCATACCTCACAATCTAGGTAGGGTCACCACTCGATTGAATCAACATGTTGTCAAACACGTGCCGCTAGTACTCTAGCTTCCCCAGCTTGGGCTCAGAAAGACTCTCCTAGAACATATAAGAGTAAGGTTGATCTCTTCTCTGGGGAGCCATACCAATATGTCAAGTGATAACAATGTGGTACCAAGCCCAAATCTATAACAGTGAAACTTCGCATGATAAGCTGGCAGCTCCATCATAAACAAACTGATGCAAATCATGATAGAGGTGTGCTAGCAGGCATGGACCCCAAGAAAATTGAGTTCCCTATGTGATGATTTGCTCTAAGGTCCTCCCCCATCCAACTACAAACCCGTGAGACCTCCTATCAGGGTACACTATCCTTCCGATCAACCCGGTGACAACCAACAGAAGAGGCTCATAATAGGCAACCATATCTACCCATCTAATCTATCTACCCTTGATGGTGTCATCATCAAAGACCTGATGACACTCATCCAGTCCTACTCCCATCTGAGACTCATACTCTACGAGCTCACCATCTATCAAAATCTGTAGAATCTGATGAACATCCTCCAGTGTGACTATAATCTCCCCAATAGGAAGATGGAAGGTCCCATCCTCACTATGAAAGAGATCAGAAAGTGTAGCCAGCATACCAAGATTAGCTTGAATCTCAAGCATAAAGAAAACATAGGATAACCCTGCCGATCCTAGAACCAGATGGTCAATCTCTGTCAAGTATGGTCTCAAAAGCTGTGTCACCAAAAATCGCTCCCATGACATGAGTACGTCATTCAGCTCCTCTTGTAATCAACCAAATGTGCGTTAATAAAACAAAAGCAGTTAAACTGCAAATCTATCTATCAAAACATCATGTACTTAGGAATTTGATCAGGATATCTATCCTATCATCTCTCCTGAGATTCTATCAATCTCAGAGATGAATTATCAGTTAGCAAACATTGATTTCAATGCTGACTTTATCAAATCGCTAAGTATTTTGGCCTTATAAAACAAATGCGCAATTTTGTTGGTTATTTGCATATGTTCAAGGTGGATGCACAAAATCCCCTTGCATTTGTGCATCAACATTCATATGCGCAAATTCTAGGCATGTTTGCACAACATTAAAATGCATGCACATATTTATAACAAATGTGCCTATTTGCATCATTTGCATAGAAAGCCAATGCGTTTGCACAGGTCTGTCCTACATTTGTGAAAACATATCATTTGCACAGATTCTACATGTATTTGCATAGAATCAGGGCATTTGCACTGAATCGTTGGGTAAATGCATAGTTTCACTCTTGCTATGCATTCAAAAAACCTAAGTTTGAACTAGAATTTTGACCACAATAAATACACCTAAGCTAAAAATGAAAGTGTACTTACCAGTGGGCCATACTCTACTAGACGGTTGAACCGTCAAATCCTCTCGAAGCGCAGTAACTCAACTGGAACCTGCTGCATTGTTGCTGACTCTCCTTACCACCTGAGCTCTAATCTCCTATAAACTCTCCACAAAAGACAAGTGTGCAAATGACATGGAATGTGACACCACACTCCTATTTATAGTGCATTGAACCCTATTTTGAGGTGTTTAACCTTGTGCATGTTGGGGCATTGTTTTCATCCCATTTTTCTTCCACATCAACCATTTTCTTCACCCTAGCTTTTCATTCAACCTATCTCATCATGAGATTCTCTGTTATCCTATCATCACATTCTTCCCATCCAATCTCCCAAGGGGGCATCCTATTGTCATTTAACATGTGCCAGGGGCAAACTGGGGCATGTATCAATCATAGAAAATTTTTATTCGTTGAAACAAGGTGATAAAACACATTGCATCAAAGAGGGGCAAAATGTATACACCTAAAAATGGCTAAGTCGAATTAAATAAATATTTTAATATTTATTTTATTCTCATTTCTCTATCAGTTAAATAAATATCCTAATTTATTTAAATGATTCACATTCCTCCAATAATTAAATATAAAATCAATTTGTTTGATTAAATTCCCTAATTCCTCTAATGTCTCATCTAGTTAAATAATCCTAAATTATTTAATTAATCCTAGATTCCTCCATCCCAAAGTCCTAATTTCACCTTTCCACCTCACCATGTTGCACACATAATTAAATATTTTAATATTTAATTAGCTAATATCCTCTCACCCACATGTCCTATTTATCCTCCAGTCAAATTAATTAACTCATCAATCAAATCAGTTAACTAATTAGTCAATTGAGTTCACTGGTCAATCTATTCTGTTAACTCCCTAGTCTGTTATGTTAACTCCACAGTCTATTCAATTAACTCTTCAATCTATTCTGTTAACTCCAATAACTCATGAAAGGAGCTTAGACACTTGTCCTCTTTTGATTCGCACACATTCTCTCAAGATTGTTCAACCGTACACCTCACAAATAATTCCTCCAGTCATAGATCTATTGACACTTGGATTTGGTCTCTCTTGAGCCTATAAAAGGAACCCTCATTCCCTCATTTCACCATCTCAAGCTTTCGTAATCTTACTCTGCATGAATCCTACAAGCGTACCTTTGGCAAAGTATCCTCATTACATTTGCATAATCCTATTATCATCATAATCATCCAACCATGTCTCCATTATCCATCATCCATCCACATTAGAATTGTATTTGTAGTTTAGTCTTCATTGCACATTCCAATCTATAGCCATTCTCTTATTGTCATCTTCAATAGCAAGGAAGTACAACTTCTAAGAGCTAAAATCATACACAAGATCAATACAAGATAGGCAACAATGGAAGCTATGAGGTAAATCAGTCTATGAAGGTAATATCTGTGTTTACTGTATTTGCATCAATTTCATTGAGTTATTGGATATTTAGTTGTTTAATACTATTGTTCACATTTTCCTCTAACACTTGTCATAGGTCTAGTTGGAGGTAGCAGAGTTGGTGGAATGGAAGGTGTACCTTATCCACCTATTTATTCAAGTAGAAATGTTGCAAGTTCCACTTCAGATCACCGAAGCCTTCACAAAAACATCTGCACAAAATTTAGTAATGAAGAATTTATGCACAAATTCTCTTTTGAATGATGCACAAAGCTTCCACCGCAACACCGTACTATTGTTGGGCCTTGCGGTGATGTGGGTGATTCCCGCATCACCACAAGGCCTGGCAACAAACCGTGTGGTGTTGCAATGGAGGATTTGTGCATCATTCAAAAGAGAATTTGTGCATAAATTCTTCATTATTGAATTTTGTGCAAATTTTTTTGAAGGCTTTGGTGATCCAAATTGGAACTTGCAACTACAATATCTGATAAAAATCTACTTCCAAATATGCTTTTGATGGATGTTCATATCCTCATCCAAAGTTCCAATTCACACACAAGCAGGAATGATACTTTCAAAGGTTGAGGAGTCGGACTTAACACCCACTGGTTGCATTTTCTTAAAATTTTCTAAGGACTTTTTAGAAAAAACTCATTTTAAACATATCCTTTAATCATGACATTCCATGGTATCACATTTCTTTGAGGCATTTTTTTGAAACAGTTTGCTTGCCTTGTCTATGCTTCCATATTTTCATGTATGTCTAGTAGGGCACTTGTAACTACAACATATGACAAAAAATCCCTTCTATTATGCTTTGATGGATGTCCCTTCATTATTAATAGATATCTGATATAGTGCATAGTGCAAGCCTATTTTTCAGATTATTTCATTTAGCATCACCAATATTCTCCATAGGAACATTGTCCCTGTTTAAAATGACATAAATGGTTCACATCTCTCAGAACAATTTCTCTTGCAACAATCTTGGAGATGAATTTAGATACAATGTGAAAATCAGAACATACTCGAAGGTTCTTAACAACTCTAATGGTTGTACTAGGGGGCATGTTTAACAAACCAAATGCAATTGCTAACTTTTCACTATGGTGGAAGATAGATGATTCTTTCTTCTGCTATTCCACAACATTAAGTAAAAGTCTTGAATCTGGAAATACCCTACTACCTTCATTTGCCAAGCCAGTTTCTCCAATTTTGCATAGCTCTCCCATGTTTGTGGATGTGATATGTGTCCTACACAAAAAAACATGTACCATTTATGCCCTTTAATCCAACTACATGCATGTATCTTTTTAATTCCTCTATCTTTCATCAATCTCCTTACTATTTGAACCTCACCACACCTGCCCGCTTTTACACATATGTTTTAGAGAAGAACATAAGTTGCAACATTTTTAGGATCCAACTAAAAAAGTAGTGTTGCTGGAATACTCAGCCTACACTCAAATTCCGAATTCTAGGAAATTATATATAGTAAATAGATTGATGGTTGTTTGGATAGTGAAATTAGCTTTCTTAGAAATTAAGTGAAATATCTTGTCTTGAAATATCTAGAAGGATTATTTTAATTAAAGAGGATTTTGTGGTTATTTTTGTAACAATTGTTACATCAAAAAATGTCCCCTTGGGGGCTTTTCCCTCTTAAGGTTTAGCTCTTAGGTCTTGTTTGTTACATTTAGAGCATTTTTCATGGTAATCTGACATCTCGATGAGAAAACCCTGAAGTTTCATGGCAAATGGGACCTAGAGGGTACACTTGACATGATCTCTACTTGAAATAGGGGGGATGACTTGGGCACCTGTGCCCTAGTCCTGCCCTATTTTAGGTCAAGCCTAATTTCAAAGTGTTGGTTTATGACTGTTATTTAGGTCCTATGTTGACATGGTAAGTTTCAATTACGAAATTCTTAGCGGGAATGTTTGTAGTTGCATTTATAAGCATGATTGTGATTCATTTGTAAACTAGATGCATATTGCGAACTTGTGGCTTACTTTAAGGTGATTCAAGGCATTCATTATGTGTTGCAGGGTAGAATTTGTGTTGTTCTTTTGTTTGTATTTATAGATTTGGCATCTATCTCCTCATGGCATGAAGAGCATCTTCCTTCCATGAGATCTTCACTACAAGGTGATATCAATTATGTTTTCAATCATTTATCATTTGGATATTACCTTTATCCCACAGGGATACACACTCTTTATCTGACAACGGTGTTCGGAAGACTTGATTGTCTCTCTAGGGCTTGACTGAGGCAAGCCTCTAAACACCACAACCCCAAACCATTTTTCTGTGATTGCAGGTTACAGGTTGCAGGAGTAGAAAAAGTGGAGTTATAGGAGAGGAGTGCAGACAATCAGAATTGTAGATCAAAGAAGAAAATAGGGACCTGGACTCGAGCGCCTGCTCATTAGTCCTCTAGATCCCGCAATTGAAGAATTTCTGGAACAATAGGAATAGGTTGTAGACAAGGTTTCCAGATCTTGACAAAACGTATGGCACTAGACTAGGGCACCCATTCATTAGTCCACAACTATTCCACTTTCTAAACTTTGAAATCTAGTATGCATTTGATTGTCATTTGATATCTCTGTGTGTCAGTATTTTCCGTGATTTGTCTGTTTGCTTTTGAATTTGCATAATTAGGGTTTTGAGCATAATTGGGCTTAATTGAACAACAAAATCACACAATTCCAATTTTCCCTAATATTCCAAGTGACTAAAAACTTGATAGTAGATTTCCTACTTGGTTGAAGACCTTGAATGTTTGAGGTGAAAGGAGGATTCATATAAACTAGCAAAATCAACCCTAAACACTAACAAATCCTCTTGCATCAAATTTCACGTTAACCATTTTGGTGAAACCATGTTTTTAATGAAATTTGCACCTTGATGAGTGTTTTTCTTCAGATTTACATTCATTTCATTCATTCATGTCATTGTTCATCCTATTGCATTTGAAAAATTACAAAAAATTGAAAAATTTGCAAAATTTGAAAAAAATAGCATTTGTAGCTTACATTTTCAAATAATTTAGATTAATTAGCATTTAATTTCAATAAATTTATGTCATTATCATTATATCTGATTTATAATAAAGAAAAGTTTCATTCATCATTAATTTAGATTGCATTTTCGTGCTTAAATTGATAAAAAATTGCTTGAAATTGTGAATTTTTCAATATAAACTAGTTTTGCATTAGCTAGGGTTTGTAGTCAAAATCGTGTTTCATATTTTACTCCATTTTAAAAAACTCATTAGGACTGATTTCTAACTGTAGTGTTGCATCATAGTGGTTTTCTTGCAAAATTTCATGCCTAGGGTTTGAAAACCTTGATTTTTCACTACATTTTGGCCTTATTGTCTCTCTAGATTTTCATCCTAGGCATGTTGTGTTGGTTTTTTCCCTGACAGGATGTTCATTCCCAAATTTCCCTACAAGGTAGCCATTAGTGATCAATAGGATATCTAGGCCAGGGGCCAACAGTGTAGGAGATAGACTCTATTTTTATCTCCTCTTATTCTTCAGGCTCTACAAAACCTAGGGGGTATTCCCTATTCAACACCCATGAGAATATGCTTGTGGGTTGGCTTGGGATGTTGATACAAAGCAGATGGATCCTCCTGTATGAAGACCAAAACTGTAGGATAAGTGCAAAGGGGCTAGCTTTGGGCTTATGTGCAATTGTGAATTAGAGGATCTTGATTCTAAACTACTTCTAATGGTCCTAATGGTTGGATTTGAAGTTTGAATTTGATTTTGTGTTTGGATGCAAACCTGGACTTGGTGTATAACCTCAACACAGAACTAGATTGGTGCCTATCTAGGGCTTGGAGTCAGTAGACATACACCTGTGAATGATCAGCATGAACACTGAAATTGGATTTCAAGGGGATGTTGTGGTATTTGCCTTACAAATACCTCCCAAAACAAAGTGTCAAGTTATCTCTACTTATGGCATCCCTATTGCAGTATATTCTTGCCAACACTTAATAAGAAAACACTTTAATCTACCCCTTGAGCAAAAGTTGAAAGATCAAGCATTCAATAAAGGAATTCTATATTCTAGAATACCAGATACCCCTTAGATATCTAGATTTAGAAGGACACATGTAATACTGGAGACAGAATTAACAAAAACACATGTAAATACAACATTACTCATATAAAATCAATCATGAAATCAGTAGGTTCATGCATGAGACATACAACAAGAGATACATAAACTCACAAGACCTCCTGCATAGAGCAACCAAAAATAGTTGTATCTTATTACAGAGCCAGATATGTCTAGTTTTCAACAACCTTCAATTGAGTCACATAGCCTGCTATATACAGCAGGAAGGTACTATGTGTTAACAGTACATGGTTGACTCAAAAAACTGCCAGATTCGTGCATTGTGAGAAAATGGCACTCAACGCATTGAATGCAGTAGGTGGAAGAGGGGACAAGAGAGGTTTTTGAGCCTTGCGCCGCCACCCGTGGATGTACATCTTCAATCAGGTACTAGAACCGTCCATGCCATCACCCATACCTCTGCAACAACTGCCATTAACATCCATCTACCTCGCGGCCATCAGGAAAAACACCAAACAGTGCATCGCTAACCTTTCTCGTCAAAATACTTCCTCATGATATTTCAAAATATACAGGATCGAAATATCCCACATGCACCCCACAGGAACCCTTTTAACACTTTACATACTAGGCCATGAGCATATGTGATGTCGGTGCTTTTGCTCTCGATAGCACCTAGTATAAGACCATCATCATCCTCCAGCAACATGATATCCAGATACTTTATATCACCCTAACGTCAACATCATATCGCAATATCACCTGCATGATAATCACCTTCATCAGCACAACCTGATGCATCGGAGGAAAATCCTCCTGCTTAGTCGATTCCAAATGTCTGGCCGATGAAAATCCTGCATGTCTACAAAAATCCTGATGACATCATCGCCATGTCTTGATTATGTCAGCATCATATCTACATACCGCACACTTCTCATATCCAGATGATGTCATTGTCATATTCGCAACATCAGGGGATCTCCATAAAATGACTGATGCTAAAATATGACCCCCCGGACCTTGATGATGTCACCACCTCATGTCGGCATTAGGATGATATTCGGAATATAACCGGATATTTGGAAATATCATCCTGATGCACAAATATCATGCTGTACTGTAGCTTCACTGTAAGATCGGGGTGATGCTTGAATATCACTGATATTTGAAAAAATCACCCCCTCCCTCAGAATATGATGAAGCCAATAAACAAGTGGATATCACCCCGATAATGAGAAATATCATCCTGCAGAGAAAAGATGAAGGCAAAGGTCAAGTGGATATCACCCCCACAAGATATCCAGACATGAGGAGAAATGACCCTCATAAGAAACATCAGGGGGATACTCCTAAAAACATGATGATGATGACAACCCCCTACTTCAGAATATCATGATGATGCTAAAAAACACTGAGAAGGTCCAACACTTAGGAAATTTTTTGAATTTCTAGGGAGGTGCACATCTTGTAACCCTAAACATAAATTATTACCAACATAGGCTCCGATTGGGGACGTGTAGGTGCAAGACTACAGCGAGAACCAGACTTCTCTGGGGCAGACCAGACAAAACCCAAAATCAAAAAAGGACCGACCACACAAGGTATGTACAAAATATTTACAACTATTTTACATTGTACACACAAGTTACTCATTTATGTGAAAAAGGTTTTAAGGAATTTGCTGTGCACCGGTAATCCTATTAGTTCACCATTTAGGGCTTGAAGAAAGTAGGAATCTCGTCCATAGATATTGCTAATTTGATATGGGCATGTCCATAAGGGTTCAAATTTGCCATGTTTACCCCTATCCTGGTTCCTTGCATTCCACATATGGACCATATCACCTATCTGAAAACCTCTCTCTGTAACCCTTTTATCAAACAGATATTTCATCATTTGTTGTTTCCTGATGTTTACTTTTGTACCTCTACCCTGATTTCATGTAGCTCAACCAACTGGTTGATCCTTTCAGTCATTGAATCATTAGCCTTGCCATCATTATCTTGTATGAACTTGTAAACTGGCAGGAGGTTATTCACAGGCAATCTAGCTGCTACACCATACACCAATTCATAAGGTGACCTTCTAGTGGCTCTTTTCACTATCACCCTATCAGCCCATAATGCCAACTTCAGTTTTGAATCCCAAGATTTCTTATTTTTATCCATTAACCTCTTGATGATTTTCATTAAGCTTTTGTTGCTTGATTCTACTTGACTATTTCCCTGTGGATGGTATAGTGATGTATGAGACAAGTTAATTCCATATTTACTGCAAAAATCAACAAACTCACCTGATCTAAAGCACATTGCATTATCTGTGATTAGCTTGACTGGTACTCCAAACCTGATAATAATATTCTCCAGGATAAAATCCATCACCACTTTACTTGTAGCCTTTTTAGTAGGGATAGCCTCAATCCATTTAGTGAAGTAGTTAGTGGCAACCATGTCCAGTAGATTTCTCTGAAATTTCCCCTATGAAGTCAATTCCCCATTGTTGAAATGGAGCTTCCATAGTTATAGTCCTGAGGGGCAATGCACCATCATACCTTAGCTTTCCTGAGAACCTTTGGCAAGGGTCACACTTTCTTATCAGTCTGTGTGCATCTGAGAAAAGAGTTGGCCACCAGTAACTAGCTCTGAGGACTTTGTGGGATGTTGTATAAGCAGGATAATGTCCACCACACTCTCCATGGTGCATGTCGTTTAGAATGTCCTTAGCCTATTTTTCATCCACACATTTGAGTAATACACCATCATGATTTCTCCAATACAGTTCTCCTTGAACAATGATGTATTTAATAGCTTGTAGCTTTAAAGTTCTCTTCTGAATATCACTGAGGTGGGAAGGACACTTCAAGTTTTGCAAATAATATACCATGTCCTTGTACCACTCAGATTCTGACATGTTTACAACTTCATTCTGTACTACATTCACTTGGCATGCCTCTAGATTTGATTGTGTCATTAGTTTTGCCAAACCTTGTCCTCTTACCAGCTTATTGATTTGCATTTCAATGTTGAACTCCTGCAATTTATTTATCCATCTGCATCTTCTTCCAGTTACCTCTTGCTAGATAAATATGTCTTTAACTACTACATGAGGTACATATGCAACTATCTGTGAGCCTACCAAATATGGCCTGAAACTCTTGATTGCTCTGACTAGTGCATAAGCCCATTTCTCCATTATGTCATATTTCAATTCAGCAGCTTGCAATGACCTACTAAAGAAAGCAATAGGCTGTTCAAATCCTTCTTCATTCTCCTGTAATAAGCATGCAACAATAGTATGGAAAGAAGCAAATGAAAATAGTTGAAAGGGCTTAGAAAAATCTGGAGATTTTAATACAAGAGCTATTTTTATTGCCTCTTTAATGTTTTGAAATGATTTGATTGCTTCATCTTCCCACCTAATAGTTGCACCTTTCTTCAACATCTTAGATATTTCTTTTGTAGTTTCTGCAAAGTTAGGAATAAATCTCCTAACAAAATTAATTTGTCCAAAGAAAGACTGAACACCCTTCACAATTTTTGGGATCTGAATTCTATCAATTGTAGCCACTCTTTCAGGATCAATCTTGACTCCATCCTTGGAAACAATGTGTCCAAGCAATTTTCCTTCCACAACCCCAAAAGCACATTTCTTTGGGTTGAGAGAAATGCCATATTCCAATGCTCTAATAAAAATTTGTTCTAGGTGCATACAATGCTGCTCTTCCTTCTTTGAATAGGTAGTTAAATCATCCTGATAAACAACCAGGATTGAGTCAATCAACCCTGCAAAAGCAACATCCATTGCCCTCTAAAATGGAGCACCTACATTTGTCAATCCAAATGGCATCCTTACATATACATAAGTTCCCCATGGAGTAGTGAAAGTAGTCTTGAATTGTTCTGATTCTTTCACTTTCACCTGATTGTACCCTGAAAAACCATCCATCATAGATAAAAGTTCATAGCCAGTCACCTTTTGCAACATGGCTTCCATATTTGGCAATGGATAGTTGTCCTTCAAAGAAGATATATTTAAGTTTCTAAAGTCCACACAAAGTCTTATGTCTCCATTCTTTTTTCTGACTGGGACAAGATTAGACACCCAAGTTGAGTGTCTGATGGGCATGATTATTCCATCTTCCCTAAGCTTCATAAGTTCTTCCTGCATTTTAGGAGCTAAGGTTGGGTTGATAGGCCTCTGTTTTTGTCTAAATGGTTTAGCTCTAGGCTTCAAAGGGATCTCATGCTGGAATAGGTCTTCTCTATAAGCTTTGAGATCTTCATATGACCAGGCAAAAACATGCTTATACTTTTTTAGTAATGCAATCAACATGCTTCTGATATGTGGTTTGAGCTGTTTGCCAATGTATACCTTCTTGGAGGCCTGAGGTGTCCCCAAATTTATCTCCTCTAAGTCATCTTTATTTGTGGGAGATGTCTTTGTGACCAATTGGTCTCTACTGTCAAAATCTCTTTCCAAAGCTACTAACCCCCTAGGGATTTTATTAGTCTTCAACTGAATTACTTCTTTTCCCACAAGAGTTTCTTTTCCATCTATAATTTCTACAAGATTTTGAAAATTGATTTCTTGGTTCTCATATTCATCTATGTAGTGCAAAAATCTTAACAAGTCCTTGTCATCATCAAACACTTGCCAACTCCATATGTTCTCTGGTACTATAGGTCTGATTTTAACCTCAACATTTGTGACATCTGATAGAGTGATATCATCTGGCCTTATTGCCACATCAGCTAAGAAATCAGCCATGACATTTTTTGATCTCTCTATCCAGCCTATTGAAAATGCATCAAATAATTCAACTGTATCCCATATAGCATGCTTGTATTGTTTTAATCTCTTGTTCTTTGAGGCATACCTATCTCTAACTTGGGACACAATTAGCTCAGAATCCCCAAATACCCTCAGCATCTTGATTCCATGTTTCAAGGCCACATTCAAACCCAATAACAGAGCCTCATACTCTGGGATATTGTTTGTGCAAGCAAACTTCAGCAAGAAGGAGAAATTTAGAAGCTTACCAGTTGGAGACATAAAAACAATTCCAGCACCAGAGCCTTCCTTTGAACAAGCTCCATCAAAATACATTGTCCATAGACCTTGCTGATCCGAATCCTAAATGCAAATATCTTTCTTCTTATCACCTTCATCTGAGACAACCCTGAAGTTATCACAATCAGTGCCCACAAAACACACATGTTCCTCTGTCTCCTGATCCTCAACTATCTCTGATGACCTTTCCTCTCTGATCAGTTTGACATCCTTGCCATTCATGGGGATCATAGCATATGACAAATCTAATTGCATACTCCCACCAATCAATGCTGCCCATCTTCTTGATAGCAACATGCCATACTGTGGCATGATGTCAACAACTGTTATATTCATCTTGTAGGTCTTTTTGGGAAATGCTGCCAGTTTGAAATCAACATCCTTCATGATTCCAATGATAGGTACCTCCCTAGCATCCATTGCATAACATTTCCCACATGCCTTATCTCTTTTTAGTCCAGCTTGTTTCATGATGGCTAAAGGCATGATATTTGTTGATGCTCCCGAGTCAAGCATACAGTTTTTGATTATTTTTCCATTTATAACGAGAGAGACATAAAATGGTTCCACTTGAGAGGGACATTTTGTCATGGTCATCCCTAGATATACTTCAGGGGCTTCATCTTCTTCCATATATAGGGCTTGCTTCTTACCCTGAGACTCACCATTCTACTTGGCCTGGCAAGGTACTCCTGAAATCAGAGATACTGTCCTATTCTTGATTTCTTCTACTTTCATTAGTTCCATCAGTGGAACAGAGATTTTTATCTGTGATAAAATCTGAGTTATATCAAATGGGGCATAATTTTGAATAACAGTTGTAGATTGCTCCACTGTTTTACCTTTATCTTGATATGACCCAGCTTTAGTTTTCATGGCTACCTGACTGTCATTGCAACTCTAAAAGTTTCTACTTTGATTCTCAACCTGGGGAACCACATTTTATGCCTTTTGAGAGTCAAAAGCTATTTTTTGCTTAGAGCTTTGTTTATTGCTGCTCCATTGTTTCTTCTATGTTTCAACCCCTTTATGATTATGCATTGGTTGGCCCACAAAAGTGTTATCTGGTTGAGGTGTACCACTTACCTGAGCTTTACTTCTAAGGTTGTAATTGCTCTTGACTTGGGCTACTGTCATAGCTATAAGGGCCCTTATCTCTTCATCAGAAGGTCTCAGATGATTTAGAAAATTGTGTGAATCCTGAGCATAAGCATAGCTATCATCTTCATCTTCATCATAGGGAAACCGCTGGTAAACATGAACATCACTAGTTGCACCTACATCAGCATCATGAAAAGAGTATCCTTTGTTTGTAGACAACATATTGACACTATCATCCTCCATGTAATGGGGCTCATTACACTCATCACAGGTGGCTGCATTACTGTATAAAGACTGAGCAATCATGCATTGTGACTGTGAATGGGGCATTTGACAAATGATACACCATGGGGTGTCATTAGCAATATTTACAGTCCTTTTCAAAGGATCAGGGGTTTCCTTTGTATTCTGAGTCCTTCTATTTGTGTTGTTATTTGGGAGAATAGGCTTACCATCATGCCAATTGGTGTTATATGGCATGTCATGTAATGAAGGTCTCCTTTCCTATCTTTGGTAAACCTGTCTGTTATGACCTATCCCCTTTTCATTCTTAGCCATTCTATAACCTAGGTCCCTAACAATAGTAGTCAACTTGTCCATTTTATCTTCAGAAGTAGATGCATTGCCTTGAACAGTTTGAGACTTATTATTTGGGTTTTGCAAAATCTTAACATCATCTCTTCTGTTTGTTTTACCAGATGCTTTTCTGTTATTTTCAATATTTGTTGCAACTTTGAAAGCATCTCTGAGGCTAGCAGGGCTCTTGTCTCTCAATCCATAAGTTGTCTTAGCATCAAAAGCATTTATGTACAACACTATGCACATTGGTTCATTAGGCCTCAAGTCCTGTGGTAGTTTGTTCAACACTTTAGTAAATCTTGCATTAAAATTAGAAACTTGTTCATTTGACCCTTTAGTGATACCAGTGAACTCATTTACAAAAAAGCTAGGGTCAGTTTTGTCACCATACTGCTCCTTAAACATCCTTTTGAAATCATCCCATGATGAAATACTCTTGTCAGGAAGATTCTTGTACCATTCTCTAGCTTCATCAACAAGGGATTGCATAAATGACTTCATAAAAACATCCTCATGCTCAACCTCAAAGTTGTCCATGACATTTTGAAAATCCTTTAGATGATCTTCACCTGACACAGTATTATTTCCTAAAAATTTAGGCACTTGAAGCCTCACATGTTTGTCAATAGGATTTGGATAACTAGGAATGCCATCAAAAACCAATTGTTTGAATCTATCCAACTGCATGGGTTGTCTATCAAACTGACTAGCATTAACATTTCTATTCGCATTCTGATTTCTTACATTATTTAATGGAGCTCTAGCATTATTTACATGCTGTCTTTGATCATTATGTTGATCATGGACCTCATTCTTTTGCTGATCTCTCTACACATTTGCATTACCAAGGGTAGGAACTGCATCTTGGTGAGCAGTCCTCAGAGCTTGTACTTTCTGTCTCATATCATCTCTAATTTTCATTGCTTGTAAATATTCTATTTCTGCTCTTAGGCTCTTGATTTCATCAGCTAATTGTTCTTCTCTGGGCATGGAGGTAGATGGTCTCATTTCATTTTGATCATCATTTTCATCATCCCTTGAAGATTCAGTCTCCTCAAATCTTTCACTAGGGTCTAAGAAAGGGCATTCTTGGAACACCTCTGACCTCATCCTTATGCCACCACCCTGTTGCCTCTCATATGCATCTTGGATATCAGCTTCTGCATCTGAAAAATAAGGCACATGCTGCCTTGAAGATCTAGGGTTATTTTGGGCATCATCATTATTTCTAGGGGAACCCTCATGACTGGCTAAAACAGTTCCCTTTTTCCTATACATCATCTTTCTAGGTAACTCTTCTAATAGAGGATTACGCAGGGATCTTCTCCCTTGCATACAAATTGTTACTTTACCAGTTTGGGAGATTGTTCAGAGTCGCCACCTATTAGTAGGAATTGTTTTTATTTTAAAACCCAAGGTTCTTTTACTTCAGTCCCTAGCGGAGTCACCAAATCTGTTGGTTTTTTCCCTGACAGGATGTTCATTCCCAAATCTCCCTACAAGGTAGCCATCAGTGATCAATAGGATATCTGGGTCAGGGGCCAACAATGTAGGAGATAGACTCTATTTTTATCTCTTCTTCTTTAGGCTCTGCAAAACCTAAGGGGGTATTCCCTATTCAACACCCATGAGAATATGCTTGTGGGTTGGCTTGGGATGTTGATACAAAGCAGATGGATCCTCTTGTATGAAGACCAAAATTGTAGGATAAGTGCAAAGGGGCTAGCTTTGGGCTTATGTGCAGTTGTGAATTAGAGGATCTTGATTCTAAACTACTTCTAATGGTCCTAATGGTTGGATTTGAAGTTTGAATTTGATTTTGTGTTTGGATGTAAACCTGGACCTGGTGTATAACCTCAACATAGAACTAGATTGGTGCCTATCCAAGGCTTGGAGTCAGTAGACATACACCTGTGAATGATCAGCATGAACACTAAAACTAGATTTCAAGGGGATGTTGTGGTATTTACCTTACAAATACCTCCCAAAATAGAGTGTCAAGTTATCTCTACTTATGGCATCCCTATTGTAGTATATTCTTCCCAACACTTTAATCTACCCCTTGAGCAGAAGTTGAAAGAGCAAGCATTTAATAAAGGAATTCTATATTCTAGAATACCAGATACCCCTTAGATATCTAGATTTAGAAGAAGGACACATGCAATACTGGAGATAGAAATAACAAAAACACATGCAAATACAACATTACTCATATAAAATCAATCATGAAATCAGTAGGTTCATGCATGAGACATACAACAAGAGATACATAAACTCACAAGACCTCCTGCACAGAGCAACCAACAATAGTTGTATCTTATTACAGACCCAGATATGTCTAGTTTTCAACAACCTTCAATTGAGTCACACAGCCTGCTATATACAACAGGAAGGTACTCCGTGTTAATAGTACATGGTTGACTCAAAAAACTGCCAGATACATGCATTGCGAGAAAATGGTGCTCAACGCATTGAATGCAGCAGGTGGAAGAGGGGACAGGAGAGGTTTTCGAGCCTTGCGCTGCCACCCGTGGATGTACATCTTCAATCGGGTACTAGATCCGTCCATGCCATTGCCCATACCTCTGCAACAACTGCCATTAATGTCCATCTACCTTGCGGCCATCGGGAAAAACACCAAACAGTGCATCGCTAACCTTTCCCACCAAAATACTTCCTCATGATATTTGAAAATATGCAGGATCAAAATATCCCACATGCACCCCGCGGTAATCCTTTTAACACTTTACATACTAGGCTGTGAGCATATATGATGTCGGTGCTTTTGCTCCCGATGGCACCTAGTATAAGACCATCATCATCCTCCAACAGCATGATATCTAGATACTCAATATCACCCTGACGTCAGCATCATATCGCAATATCACCTACATGATAATTGCCTTCATCAGCACAACCTGATGCATTAGAGGAAAATCCTCCTGCTTAGTCGATTCCAAATGTCTGGCCGATGAAAATCTTGCATGTCTTCAAAAATCCTAATGATGTCATCGCCATGTCCTGATGATGTCAGCATCATATCTGCATACTGCGCACTTCTCATATCCGGATGACATCATTGTCATATTCGCAACATCGGGGGATCTCCATAAAATGACTGATGTTAAAATATGACCCCCCGAACCTTGATGACGTCACCACCTCATGTCGGCATTAGGATAATATTCAGAAGATAACCAGATATTTGGAAATATCATCCTGATGCACAAACATCATGCTGCACTATAGCTTCACTATAAGATCAGGGTGATGCTTGAATATCACTGATATTTGAAAAAATCACCCCCTCCCTTGGAATATGATGAAGCCGATAAACATAGAACTAGATTGGTGCCTATCCAAGGCTTGGAGTCAGTAGACATACACCTGTGAATGATCAGCATGAACACTGAAACTAGATTTCAAGGGGATGTTGTGGTATTTACCTTACAAATACCTCCCAAAATAGAGTGTCAAGTTATCTCTACTTATGGCATCCCTATTGTAGTATATTCTTCCCAACACTTTAATCTACCCCTTGAGCAGAAGTTGAAAGATCAAGCATTTAATAAAGGAATTCTATATTCTAGAATACCAGATACCCCTTAGATATCTAGATTTAGAAGAAGGACACATGCAATACTGGAGATAGAAATAACAAAAACACATGCAAATACAACATTACTCATATAAAATCAATCATGAAATCAGTAGGTTCATGCATGAGACATACAACAAGAGATACATAAACTCACAAGACCTCCTGCATAGAGCAACCAAAAATAGTTGTATCTTATTACAGACCCAGATATGTCTAGTTTTCAACAACCTTCAATTGAGTCACACAGCCTGCTATATACAGCAGGAAGGTACTCCGTGTTAACAGTACATGGTTAACTCAAAAAACTGCCAGATACATGCATTGCGAGAAAATGGTGCTCAACGCATTGAATGCAGCAGGTGGAAGAGGGGACAGGAGAGGTTTTCGAGCCTTGCGCCGCCACCTGTGGATGTACATCTTCAATCGGGTACTAGATCCGTCCATGCCATTGCCCATACCTCTGCAACAACTACCATTAATGTCCATCTACCTCGCGGCCATTGGGAAAAACACCAAACAGTGCATCGCTAACCTTTCCCACCAAAATACTTCCTCATGATATTTGAAAATATGCAGGATCAAAATATCCCACATGCACCCCATGGCAATCCTTTTAACACTTTACATACTAGGCTGTGAGCATATATGATGTCGGTACTTTTGCTCCCGATGGCACCTAGTATAAGACCATCATCATCCTCCAACAGCATGATATCTAGATACTCAATATCACCCTGACGTCAGCATCATATCGCAATATCACCTACATGATAATTGCCTTCATCAGCACAACCTAATGCATTAGAGGAAAATCCTCCTGCTTAGTCGATTCCAAATGTCTGGCCAATGAAAATCTTGCATGTCTTCAAAAATCCTGATGATGTCATCGCCATGTCCTGATGATGTCAGCATCATATCTGCATACTGCGCACTTCTCATATCTGGATGACATCATTGTCATATTCGCAACATCGGGGGATCTCCATAAAATGACTGATGTTAAAATATGACCCCCCGAACCTTGATGACGTCACCACCTCATGTCGGCATCAGGATAATATTCGGAAGATAACCAGATATTTGGAAATATCATCCTGATGCACAAACATCATGCTGCACTATAGCTTCACTATAAGATCAGGGTGATGCTTGAATATCACTGATATTTGAAAAAATCACCCCCTCCCTTGGAATATGATGAAGCCGATAAACAAGCAGATATCACCCCGATAATGAGAAATATCATCTTCCAGAGAAAAGATGAAGGCAAAGGTTGAGTGGATATCACTCCCATAGGATATCCAAACATGAGGAGAAATGACCCTCACAAGAAACATCAGGGGGATACTCCTAAAAACATGATGATGATGACAACCCCCTACTTCAGAATATCATGATGATGCTGAATAACACTGAGAAGGTCCAACACTTAGAAATTTTTTTGAATTTCTAGGGAGGTGCACATCCTGTAACCCTAAACATAAATTATTACCAACATGTTGTAAAGGATTTTTCTCCAATAATTGGTTTTTATCAGGTTTATTATGCATTTCCCCTCCTAAAATTCTTTACAACACTTTTTTGTTGGCCTCTTACAGTGGAAATTTTGTGAAAAATTGCATATTTTAGCTATATTTTCCCTAGGGTTTGACCTTGAGTTGCACTATAAGCATGTTGTGACAGATTTATTGGCATTAGGTGGCTGTTATTACTTTTATCCATCATCATTTTCCTCACAACACCCTTTTTCATACTCTTTTGCATTGGAATTTGATGAAAAATTGTAGATTTTGCCTATATTTGACCTAGGGTTCGACCTAGATTTGGACTCCAAGCATGGTGTGAAAGATTTTATGGGGTGACTAATATTACTTCTATAATCTTCTAAACCTCCTAAAATTCTTTACAACACCCCTTTTGTTGCGTCTTTGCATTGAACATTTGTGAAAAATTGCATGTTTTAGTGTATTTTCACTAGGTTTGGACTTGTCATCATCCTAGGTTTGCATTAAAAGTGTGTTGTGAAGGATATTATTTATTTATTGGACTGATATAAAACATATTATTTTCTGCCTTTGATCAATTTCCTTGCAACACCCTTTCTTTCACTTATTTGCATTGAAAAAAGTTGAAAAAATCAAGCATTTTAGGTCATCTTCACACATAGTTTTGCACTTATCTTTTGCATAATTTTTGAAAAGCCTTTGAAATATGATTTGGAATTAATTTGAAAAAATACACATGGCACATTCATGTCATTTTTCTATGGTATATTTGCATGCATTTATCAAAGATCTTGATTTTGACTAATTTTTAAACCTCATGAGTGAACATCCTACGATATTAGAAAGCTTAACTAAGTTCTTCTCCATGAGTAGCAATGAAAACAATGATGATGATAGAACTTCTCCCATGCATTCAATACCTGCTCCATGTGATGATGAAATAAACTTTTCCTTTAGTCATTCTTTCAAAAATGATTCTTCCCATGAGGATATGCTCGTACAAAATGATGAAATCAATGACACTTTCCCTACAACAGGAGAGACACAACTTTTGCAAGATATCATGCCTCCTACAAATACAATAAAAGAACAAACATTTCATGACTGTCCCTAAGGCACTTGTTTCTCCTCTCTCAATTTATTGTTTCCCTTCCTCTAGTGTTTCTATCTTGTGGGTGGATGATGAAAAAACATATACTGATGTAGACATAGCATCCCTTTAGCGAGAAATAAAAAATTGGACTTAGTTCCTATATGACGATGGGGTTGATATATATTATCCGATGCTTGGCTAGTAGAATCACTCTATGCACTTTGTCATGTGATCTTGATGGTGTATTATCACACTTACAAGAACATGACAATACTACTGCTCCGTGCACTTTGTTTATCTTGAATCTTGAATTCCTTAGTTCTTTATGTGGTTGATCATATGCATTGTTGTTTATCATGATTGTATGGACACTAACATATTTTCTTGTAGGGATGTGTTTGTGGGAACATTCGGTGATCGTAAAGTACATGTTACCTCTGAGGGGCATGGACTTTGCGAGAGCTTGTGTTCCCTTGTGTGTTTTCTACCTACCTTAACGTGCTTGATATCGGTACCTGATATCAACCACCTTAAAGTGGGGGCATATATAAGGTAAGTTGTTTGATTTAGATGCTAGTAAAGTGTGCTTATTGTTAGGTGTAGTCTTAAAGACTAGTGGCGATGAGTCCCTCCTACACTCTGAGATTTGTTTGAAATCAACTTAAAATCATTTAATCCCTCATGGCAAGGCAGGGATATCACATCCCTTTTCTATCTTAAGCCCTCATTGTGAGGCAGGGAAGGTGTATTTTTCAAAGAGAGTGCACATCCTGTCATTTTCAAAAGTCCTCATCATGAGGCGAGGAGCAGTTCTATGACTAACTCAACCCTAAAGCGTGTCTTCAAAGATTGTTTTAGTGAAGCCCGATTGTTGGTGTGTACCTATAATGTGCCTAAGATGGTGATGAACCTAGAAATAGGAACACTCCATCACTTGTCTGTCATGTTTTCTCCGTGTCTTCCAAGTGTGTGTATTGTGTTTTTGTTCCCAAGCATAGTCTTAAAGACCGATGGCGATGAGTCCTTCCTATGCTTTGGGATTTGTATGGTGTGTATTGCATGTGTGTTGCCCCATATGCATTCTTAAAGACCTGTGGTGATGAGTCCCTCCTACATTATGGGTGGTGTGTTTACTTTCCTTGTACTTGCATCTGCATTTCATATATATGAAAATGAAAAAAGAAAAAGAAAAGAAAAAAAAATCATTCACTGTCTTCTCTACATTCACTGTATTGAACACTGTGTTTTGCGTGTCTTCGACATTGTATTCTATGTGTCTTGCATGACTTTAACTATCTTCTCCATGTTTTGCATGTCTATTATTGTCTTCTCTATGCTTGGTGTGTTTTCTATGTTTGTTGACCATACTTTAATGTATGTATTAGCCTTGTGTTTATACATACATTAAAGTGGGGGCTAAATGTTACGTCAGAAAATGTCCCCTTGGGTGCTTTTCCCTCTTAAGGTTTAGTTCCCAGGTCTTGTTGTTGCATTTAGAGTATTTCTCATGCTAATCTGACATCCCGATGAGAAAACCCTAAAGTTTCATGGCAAATGGGACCTAGGGGGTACACTTGACATGATCCCTACCTGAAATAAGGGGGAGGACTTGGGTACCCCCATCCTAGTCCTGCCCTATTTTAGGTCAGGCCTAATTTTGAAGTGTTGGTTTTTGACCACTATTTAGGTCCTATGCCGACACGATAAATTTCAATTACGAAATTCTTAGTGGGAATGTTTTTAGTTGCATATATAAGCATGATTAGTGATTCATTTATAAGCTAGATGGATATTGAAAACTTGTGGCTTACGTTAAGGTGATTCAAGGCATTCATTATATGTTGTAGAGCAGAATTTGTGTTATTCTTGTGTTTGTATTTGTATATTTGGCATCCATCTCCTCATGGCATGAAGAGCATCTTCCTTCCATGAGATCTTCACTACAAAGTGATATCAATTATATTTTCAATCATTTATCATTTGGATTTTGCCTCTATCCCACAAGGATACACAATCTTTATCTGACAACAGTGTTTGGAAGACATAAATGTCTCTTTGAGGCTTGACTAAGGCAAGCCTCTAAACACCACAAATCCTAATGCATTTTTCCATGATTGTAGGTTACAGGTTGCAGGACCAGAAAAAGTGGAGTTGCAGGAGAGGAGTGCAGACTATCAGAATTATAGATCAAAGAAGAAAATAGGGACCTAGACTCAGGCACCCTCTCATTAGTCCTCCGGATCCCACAACTGAAGAATTTCTGGAACAATAGGAACAAGTTGCAGACAAGGTTTCCAGATCCCGACAAAAAGTATGGCACTGGACTAGGGCGCCCGCTCATTAGTCCCCAACTGTTTCACTTTTCAAACATCGAAATCTAGTACACGTTTAATTGTCATTTGATATCTCTATGTGGGAGCATTTTCCATGATTTGTCAATTTGCTTCCAAATTTGCATAATTACGGTTTTGAGCAAAATTGGGTTTAATTGAACAACAAAATCACACAATTCCAATTTTCCTTGATATTCCAAGTGACTGAAAACCTAATAGTATATTTCCTACTTAGTTGAAGTCCTTTAATGTTTGAGGTGAAAGGAGGATTCATGTAAAAAAGCAAAACACTAAAAAATCCTCTTGCATCATATTTCACCTTAAAAAACAATGATTAACAATGATTTTACAGTGCAGCTAGCTTTCTATTTTCATTCAAGATATAAGTCATCAAAGTCAAGCACATACGAAGAATATGGTACTCTACTTCAATCCCTCAACCTCACTTAGTTTAGTTTGCTTACATGGGGATATTAAGGAAGTTTTTAAACAATTAATATATATCATTTGTTGTTTGTGAAGGAGAATCCTGTGAGATCCAATATGGCAGTGGATCAATATCTGGTTTCTTAAGTAAAGATATGTCACAGTTGGGAAACTTGTTGTGAAACATCAAGTTAGTAATTTTTGGATGTTAAGGCTTCCCAGATGGATATCAAAGATCTTTTCTCATCAACGTAATTTGGAATTTATGTATAAATGGATTCTTTCATGGTATAGGTCTTTACAAAGACAACACATGAACCAGGGTTGACATTTTTGTTGTCTAAGTCTAATGGCATTCTTGGGCTTGGTTTTCAGGAAATTTTTGTTGATAATGTTTTTCTTGTCTGGTTAGTGTTGATAGCCTTCATTCTATAATCTGAGCATAACACCTTTCTTAAACTTTCAACAAGGTTATGAAAGCAAGGGTTCAATATGCATATTTTAGGCCTCTGTTGAACACTCTGTTTAAGGCATTTGTTGACAAGGCTATAGTTTTTAATTCATTTATCTTTCTATTGTATTTGGACTTACTTTTGTAAACTTGAAATATACAATGCACTTTTATTCTTTCTGAATTGAGACTAGATATCAATTTTGTTGGTTGTATTGAGGCATAACTTCATTCATGGCAGAAAAGGTAGCACCATGTTGCTCATATTAGATGGCATGTTGCATATAAAGGAGGAAAGATTCTAGGGTTATTGTTGCCTGCATTAAAGGACAGAGATTCATAAATGGGACATGACCAACACTCTCCTTCTTGGATTCTACACATTACAGCTTGCTCCAGGAAGATTACCCATGTTGCAAAAGTTTTAAGAGATGAAAGGGGCATGTGCTTGCATTGAAGGGCTCCAAGCATGCATTTCCACACTAGTAGTAGTTTGGTAGATGACATAGAGATCATATCTAGGTAACAGTAGTAGTGATGAACTATTTTCAAGGAATTTGGAAAAGATACAGTGATGTCAAAGGTAGTCTAGGCTTTCAATAGAGGAGCAATGTTCTATGTTTATGGGAGGTGGAGTACAAGTGAAAGCATGCCAGAATAATAAGCTAGGTGGTGGCAATCATGAGGCATTGTTATTTTATAATAGGAAAATTCATGACAGTAGGTTGACAATTGATTGGACAATGCATTTAAAGAAGCTACAAGTTTGATTAGGATAATGCATAGCCTAGTCATAAGGTAATGTTGAATAACAATCCATGGCAATTGAGGCATCCTACCAAAGATGACAGTCATCAAAGGCATAATCATCAAAGATAAGGATAGTTTATTACTACAGGTAACAATTCATAGTGGTAGCTTTTGAACTAGAGCAAGTTGGGTGCATGAGATAGGATCTCTAAAGAGATGACATTGTGATCTTGAACTAGGACAGTGTGCTTCATGGGACAGTCATTAATTTGTGAAGAAGACATCTATTAATGTCTTTGTGCTTCTATGCTCATTCTTTTAGCTATGTATTGTAACCATGAAGGTTTTTTTAGCAAAGAGAAAGCACTGTAACTTATTTTAAGATCTGTATGTTGTTTGTAAGCATTTTTTATCAATAAAACAAGCTGTTTTTACCTTCTCAAAGTTGTTTCATTGTGCAAGCTTCAAAATATACTACTAAATAGACTAATGACTAAATATACTACTAATTGATGTCAATTAATAATTAAATTAAATACATATACTACCATTTGACATAAATCAGTGAGCAATGAATAAATATCACTAAATATATGACCAGTGTTAAATTAGTGAAAAAAATGACTAAATATACTACCAAATTGATCAAAATGATGATTAAAATTAATGAATAAATACACTACTAATGGACAGAAATTAGTGAATAAAAATGACTAAATAAGTGACCAGTTAACAACAATCAATGACTAAATATATCAGTGAATACAGAATGACTAAATAAGTGACCAGATTACAACAATCAATGACTAAATCAATGACTAAATATACTACCAAATCGATAAATTAAAACAACCAATAAATGACTAAAAATGGTTTAGTCATCAATTTGGTCACATTATAAATGACTAGCAATAAACTACCAATGGTCACGTGACCATGTTTGGTCATTTATAACAAGTTTTTAGTAGGTTTCTTTAGTAATATACTATTGTTTCTGTACTAGTGAAAAGAATCTAAAAATACCCTTTTGTAGATCAATCAATCTACTTTGTAAAAATATAATTTTTTAAACATTTCAATGAGTCTTTATATTTTTATTTTTTTTCTACTAAAAGTAGGTCATCAACACCAAAATATGGTGTCGATTGTCCTCTCAAGAGAAAATAGTAAAGTTTATTAAAAAATTTGAAAAACATATGATGCACTAGAGGAGATTCCTCATCAAGATGACATAATGTTTCTCCTATTCTGGATAAACAATGAAGACAAAAGTTGATGTCCCATCAAAACAGTTGTGTTTTCATTATACGCAACTTCCAAGATATATTTAAAAATACACATTTATCAAATTGGGGAATAAAATAATCCATGCACTAAAGTTTTGAGCTATGAATACACAAAAGAATATAGAAGGAAAATAAATGATTTATTTACTACATAAAGTGTGGCATCCCATTCAACCTTATTTTTCAAGATTTTATCAACAACTAAATTATAATGTCAATTTTATAAAATACTACATTTAAATAATTTTTTAAATTTTTTTAAAAATTAGAAACGTAAAATGCACTAAAAAATCTACATTTTATTAGTTTACATCATTTTAACATTCAAAACATATACATCACTTTGTAGTGATTCAAATCAAAAAGTTAGATTAGTGTTGGTTGTTTCCTTTATAAAAGTGTGACACAATTTTGTGCTTTTACCTGACATACAAAGTGCCATCTAGTACATGTAAGCTAACTAATCCAACAATATGATCACAATTATTAAACCACTTATTCCTCTAAGATTGGTTTCCTAGTTAAGGGATAAGTCCATATAGATATGGCATGAAATTATGGCACATGAGGTGTTTCAAGATGCCATCACACTAGGACTTATAATTAGGTCCTTGTTTAGGTTGATTATGAAAGAGTGGGTTTCATATCCCATGATTACAAACATGTTAATTCCTTGAGACAATAGAAAACTAACACATTAGGAGACCCCCCTAAATAGTATGAAAAAGGAGAATGACAATAGCTAGAACATGAACTAGATCAAACCCTTATCTATATAACATTCAAGGACTAAATCAAGCCAAATCACTACCAAATGAAGTAGGACTTAGCTACTGACCTTGGATTCCTATATGCTATAGATGGATAAGATTTAACGTAGTCTTTTACTCAAACCCTAGGTTAACAATGCATGAAAACCCTACTTTTACAATGATTTACTTATAACATAGAAAATACAATTGAAACCTAGAAACTAATTACACAAGGATAACCAAGGGAATGATAGAACCTATCTCCAAAAAGTAGAAGTGTCGGAGGACCTCGGTGGTACCACCCAAGTTAGAATGAAGGAATTTGCCAGAGGTGTAAACTAAAAAGTTGTTCCAGATGTTGTCCTAATGCTAGGTCCAAAAAGGTAGGAGGACCTGCATGGTTCCACCTAGGTCCCTAATGAAGGAATATTCTATAATAGTCTTTAGATCTCAAAACCTTGTTCTTCACTCAATCTTTCTATAGCTCTATATTTCCAGATCTCGCTCCTGTAACCTGCACATAAGAATATAAGAAGAGGTTTGGGGTTATGGTGTTTAGGGACTTGCCTCAGTCAAATCTCAGGATAGCATTCAAGCATCCAAAAACTGTTGATTGATAAAGAGTGAGTGACCTCATGGGGGAAGAGACTGAAAACAATGATAATATGATTATTCAAGTGATGATAAATAAATAATTATATCACCTATATGATGAACCCTTAGAACGATGAAGATCCTTCAACTCCTAAGGAGGATAGATGATAGATTCATATCTATAACAACACAGAATAACAATACACAAATCTTCTCTAGAATCACAATGAATGCTCTTGCTTTCTTAGATTTAAAGGTCTCAAGTTAGCTATCCCCATCTTTGTTGATAATGAACTCAAAAACATACTTATATATGCTTTCCTGCTTACAATCAACAATTCAAACCAAAAGAGCCGACAAGTAGAAACCTCTAGAGATGTGTTAGGCCAACATACATTTGAATTAGCCCCAACCAAAAGGGAGCTTGGACCTGGGTGGTACTACCCAGGTCTTTTAGCCTCCTTTGGGTTTGGGGTAATATAAAGTACGGTGCCCATATTCCACTTTCATCTTGGTGTCAGACAATTCTACATCAGGAGAAACATTTTGATGATATAATGCAATTAAGGGACCTAAGAGATAAACAAGGAGGTAAAAAGATATGTGGACACTTTTTACTCCTTAACATTTAGCCCCCACTTTAATGTGTGTATGATTTTATGATTAGTGCATGCATTAAAGTACAATCAAAAACACATCAAGCATGTCAGACACTACACTAGAGCCAATAACATGCCCAAAGTTTGGAAGACTGTCTTGTTGTATGTGACAAGAAGATAGGGATAAAGTGCTAAGTATATCCAATCAAACCATCCTTTCACATTAACATTCAAGGACATAAACCAAGATAAGTCACTAGAGATGAAAGATGACTCAACTATAGGTTTGATATACTCAGGAATGATAAGCGAAGATAGATTAAATTGATAGATTTGTAAAACCCTAGATCAATCAAGCCTGAAACCCTAATTATAATGAAATCGTATATAGATGAATAGAAAGCTACAAATAACCACACAAGTTGGCACTAAATAAAAATTAGAAACATAACAAAAATTGGATTTTCAAAGATGAAAACTTTGTAGACTATAGGGTGGGTGCCCAAGTCTGATATGACACTTTTGCTCTGTTTGTTGGTTGTACTTTAATGCATGTATTTGCCTTGTGTTTATACATACATTAAAGTTGGGGATTTTCCATCTTAAGGTTTAGCTATGAGGTCCTATTGTTGCATTAGAGCATTTTTCATGGTAATCTAACATCCCGATGAAAAAACCCTGAAGTTTCATGGCAAATGGGACCTAGGGGTACACTTGACATGATCCCTGCCTGAAATAGGGGGGACGACTTAGGTACCCACATCCTAGTCCTACCCTATTTTAGGTCAGGCCTAATTTCAAAGTGTCAGTTACTAACTGTTATTTAGGTCCTATGTTGACATAGTAAGTTTCAATTACGAAATTCTTAGCAGAAATGTTGGTAGTTGCATATATAAGCATGATTAGTGATTCATTTGTAAACTAGATGGATATTGCAAACTTGTGGCTTATGTTAAGGTGATTCAAGGCATTCATTGTGTGTTGTAGAGTAGAATTTGTGTTGTTCTTGTGTTTGTATTTGTAGATTTGGCATCCATCTCCTCATGGCATGAAGAGCATCTTCCTTCCATGAGATATTCACTAAAAGGTGATATAAATTGTGTTTTCAATCATTTATTGTTTGGATTTTGCCTCTATCCCATAGGGATACCAACTCTTTATCTGACAACAGTGTTTGAAAGACTTGAATGTCTCTCCAGGGATTGACTGAGGCAAGCCTCTAAACACCACAACCCCCAACCCATTTTTTCCGTGATTGCAGGTTACAAGTTGTAGGAGCAGAAAAAGTGGAATTACAGGAGAGGAGCACAGACTGTCAGGATTATAGATCAAAGAAGAAAATAGGGACCTGGACTCAGGTGCCCACTCATTGGTCCTCTAAATTCCACAACTGAAGAATTTATGGAATAACAGGAATAGGTTGCAGATAAGGTTTCCAAATCTTGAAAAAAAGTATGGCACTGGACTAGGCTACCCGCTCATTAGTCCCCAATTATTCCATTTTCTGAACTTCAAAATCTGGTACACATTTGATATCTCTATGTGCGAGCATTTTACATGATTTGTCCATTTTCTTCCGAATTTACATAATTAGGGTTTTGATCATAATTGGGCTTAATTGAACAACAAAATCACACAATTCCAATTTTCCCTAATATTCCAGGTGACTGAAAACCTGATAGTAGATTTCCTACTCGGTTGAAGTCCTTGAATGTTTGAGGTGAAAGGAGGATTCATATAAACTAGAAAAATCAACCCTAAACACTAACAAATCCTCTTGCATCAAATTTCACCTTAAACAACAATTATTAACAATGATTTTATAGTGTAGCTAGCTTTCTATTTTCATTCAAGATAAAAGTCATCAAAGTCAAGCACATACCAAGAATATGGTACTCTACTTCAAACCTTCAATCTCAGTTAGTTTAGTCTGCTTACATGGGGATATTAAGGAAGTTGCTAAACAATTAATATATATCATTTGTTGTTTGTGAAGGAGAATCCTGTGAAATCCAATATGGCAGTGGATCAATATCTAATTTCTTAAGTAAAGATGATGTCACAATTGGGAAACTTGTTGTAAACCATTAGGTTAGTAATTTTTGGATGTTAAGGCTTCCCAGTTGGATATCAAAGATCTTTTCTCATCAACTTAATTTGGAATTTATGTATAAATGGATTCTTTCACGGTGCAGGTCTTTACTAAGACAACACATGAACTAGGGTTGACATTTTTGTTCTCTAAGTCTGATGGCATTCTTGGGCTTGGTTTCTAGGAAATTTGTTGATAATGTTGTTCTAGTCTGGTTCATGTTGATAGCCTTCATTCTATAATGCCAACTTCATTCTATAATCTGAGAGTATCACCTTTCTTAAACTTTGAACAAGGTTCTGAAATCAAGGGTTCAATATGCATATTTCAGGCCTATGTTGAACGCTCTATTTAAGGCATTTATTGACAAGGCTACAATTTCTAATCGAGTTATCTTTCTATTGTGTTTGGAATTACTTTTGTAAACTTGAAATATACAATGCACTTTTATTCTTTCTAAATTGAGACTTATACTAATTTTGTTGGTTGTATTGAGGTACAACTTCATTCATGGCAAAAAAGGCAGCACCTTGTTGCTCATATCAAATGGCACATTACATAGAAAGGAGGAAAGATTCTAGGGTTATTGTTGGCTGAATTGAAGGATAGAGCTTCATATATGGGACACGATCAACACTCTCCTTCTTGGATTTTACACATTACAACTTTCTTTAGGAAGATTGCCCATGTTGCAAAAGTTTTAAGAGATGAAAGGGGCATGTGCTTGCATTGAAGGACTCCAAGCATGTGTTTCCACACTAGTAACAATCTAGCAGATGACATAGAGTGCATATCTAGGTAATAGTAGTAGTGATGAACTATTTTAAAGGAATTTGGAAAAGATACAGTGATGTCAAAGGTAGTCAAGGCATTCAATAGAGGGGCAATGTTTTATGTTGATGGGAGGTAGAGTACAAGTGAAAGCATGCCAGAATAATGAGCTAGGTACTGGCAGTCATGAGGCATTGTTATTTTATAATGGGAAAATGTATGATAGTAGGTTGACAAGTAATTGGACAATGCATTTCAAGAAGCTACAAGTTTGATTAGGACAATGCATAGCCTAGTCATAAGGCAATGTTTAATAATAGTCCATGACAATTGGGCATCGTACCAAAGATGACAGTCATCAAAGGCATAATCATCAGAGATAAGGACAATTTATTGCTACATGTAACAATTCATAGTGGTAGCTTATGAACTAGAGCAAGTTGAGTGCATGAGATAGGATCTCTACAGAGATGATAGTGTGATATTGAACTAGGACAATAAGCTTCATGGGACAATCATGGATTTATGAAGAAGACAACTATGAATGTCTTTGTGCTTCTATGCTTAGTGATACTCAGAAAATCTATTTCTTGCTCATTCTTTTAGCTATGTATTGTAACCATGAAGGTTTTTTTAGCAAAGAGAAAGCACTGTAACTTATTTTAAGATCTGTATGTTGTTTGTAAGCATTTTTTATCAATAAAACAAGTTGTTTTTACCTGCTCAAAGTTGTTTCATTGTGCAAGCTTCAAAATATACTACTAAATATACTACTAATTAACGTCAATTAATAATTAAATTGACTAAATATACTACCAATTGACATAAATCAGTGAACAGTGAATAAATATGACAAAATATATGACCAGTGTTAAATCAGTGAATAAAAATGACTAAATATACTACCAAATTGATCAAAATGATGATTAAAATTAATGAATAAATACACTACCAATGGACATAAATCAGTGAATAGAATGACTAAATAAGTGACCAGTTAACAACAATCAATGACTAAATTAATGACTAAATATATCAGTGAATACAAAATGACTAAATAAGTGACCAGATTAGAAAAATCAATGACTAAATCAACGACTAAAAATACTACCAAATCGATAAATTAAAACAACCAATAAATGACTAAAAATGGTTTAGTCATCAATTTGGTCATGTTATAAACGACTGGCAATAAACTACTAATAGTCATGTGACCATGTTTGGTCATTTATAACCATTCTTTAGTAGGTTTCTTTGGTAATATATTCTTATTTCTGTACTAGTGAATCATTTTAAAAGAATCTAAAAATACCCTTTTGTAGATCAATCAATCTACTCTTTAAAAATATAATTTTTTAAACATTTCAATTAGTGTTTATATTTTGTTTTTTATTTCTACTAAAAGTAGGTCATCAACACCAAAATATGGCGTCGATTGTCCTCTCAAGAGAAAATAGTAAAGTTTATTAAAAAAATTTAAAAAAATATGATGCACTAGAGGAGATTCCTTGTCAAGACGAAACAAGTTTTTTCCTATTTTAAATAAATGATGAAGACAAAAGTTGATGTCCCATCAAAATAGTTGTGTTTTCATTACACGTAACTTCCAAGATATATTTAAAAATACACATTTATCAAATTGGGGAATAAAATAATCCATGCACTAAAGTTTTGAGCTATGAATACACAAAAAAATATAGAAGGAAAATAAGTGAAATTTACTATATAAAGTGTGACATCCCATTCAACCTTATTTTTCAAGATTTTATCAGCAACTAAATTATAATGTCAATTTTATAAAATACTGCATTTAAATAATTTTTTAAATTGTTTTAAAAAATAGAAACATAAAATGCACTAAAAAATCTACATTTTATTAGTTTACATCATTTTAACATTCAAAACATATACATCACTTCGTAGTGATTCAAATTAAAAAGTTAGATCAGTGTTAGTTGTTTCCTTTATAAAAGTGTGACACAATTTTGTGCTTTTACCTGACATTCAAAGCACCATCTGGTACATGTAAGCTAACTAATCCAACAATATGATCACAATTATTAAACCACTTATTCCTCTAAGATTGGTTTCCTGGTTAAGGGATAAGTCCATATAGATATGGCATGAAATTATGGCACATGAGGTATTTCAAGATGCCATCACACTAGGACTTATAATTAGGTCCTTGTTTAGGTTGATTACGAAAGAGTGGGTTTCATATCCCATGATTACAAACATGTTAATTCCTTGAGACAATAGAAAACTAACACATTAGGAGACCCCCCCTAAATAGTATGAAAAAGGAGAATGACAATAGCTAGAACATGAACTAGATCAAACCCTTATCTATATAACATTCAAGGACTTGATCAAGTCAAATCACTACCAAATGAAGCAGGACTTAGCTACTGACCTTGGATTCTTGTATGCTATAGATGGATAAATTTAATGTAGTCTTTTACTCAAACCCTAGGTTAACAATGCATGAAAACCCTACTTTTACAATGATTTACTTATAACATAGAAAATATGACTAAAACCAAGAAACTAATTGTACAAGGATAACCAAGGGAATGATAGAATCTATCTCCAAAAAGTAGAAGTGTCGGAGGACCTCGGTGGTACCACCCAAGTCATACTGAAGGAATCTGCCAGAGGTGTAAACTAAAAAGTTGTTCCAGATGTTGTCCTAATGCTACATCCAAACCCAGAAAAGGTAGGAGGACCTGGATAGTTCCGCCTAGGTCCCTGATGAAGGAATATTTGGTAAGAGTCTTTAGATATTGAAACCTTGTTCTTCACTCAATCTTTCTGTAGCTTTGTATTTCCAGATCTCGCTCCTATAACCTGCACATAAGAAGATAAGAAGAGGTTTGGGGTTATGGTGTTTAGGGACTTGCCTTAATCAAATCTCAGGATAGCATTCAAGCATCCCAAAACCATTGATTGATAAAGAGTACGTACCCTCATGGGGTCAGAGACTGAAAACAATAATAATATGATGATTTAAATGATGATAAATAAATAATTATATCACCTATATGATGAACCCTTAGAACGATGAAAATCCTTCAACTCCTAAGGAGGATAGATGATATCTTTATATATATAACAACACACAATAACAGTACACAAATCTTTTCTAGAATCACAATGAATGCTCTTTCTTTCTTAAACTTAAGGGTGTCAAGTTAGCTATCCCTATCTTCATTGATAATGAACTAAAAAACATACTTATATATGCTTTCCAGCTTACAATCAACAATTCAAAGCAAAAGAGAAGACAAGGAGAAACCTCTAGATATGTGTTAGGCCAACATACATTTGAATTAGCCCCAACCAAAAGGGAGGGATCTAGGCGGTACCACCTAGGTCCTTTAGCCTCCTTTGGGTCTGGGTTAGATAAAGTAAGGGGCCCATATTCCACTTTCATCTTGGTGTCAGACAATTCTAAATCAAGAGAAACATTTTGATGATATAATGCAATTAAGGGACCTAGGAGATAAACAAGGAGGTAAAAAGATATGTGGACAATTTTTGCTCCTTAACATTTAGCCCCCACTTTAATGTGTGTATGATCTTATCATTAGTGCATGCATTAAAGTACAATAAAAAACACATCAAGCATGTTAGGCACTACACTAGAGCCAATAACATGCCCAAAGTTTGGAAGACCATCTTGTTGTATATGAAAAGAAGATAGAGATAAAGTGTTGTTAATTATATCCAATCAAACCCTCCTTTCACATTTACATTCAAGGAAATAAATCAAGAAAAGTCACTAGAGATGAAAGAGGACTCAGCTATAGGTTTGATGTACTTAAAAATGATAAGGAAAGATGGTTTAAATTGATAGATTTGTAAAACCCTAGATCAATCAAGCCTTAAACCCTAATTATAATGAAATCGTATATAGACAAATATAAAGATACAAATAACCACACAAGTTGGCGCTAAATGAAGATTAGAAACATACCATAAATTAGTTTTTCAAAGATGAAAAGTTTGCCGACTACAGGGCGGGTGCCCAAGTCTGATATGAGACATTTTCTATGGATTCAGAATAGTGAGCAGTGTCGGACTGTAACCTATTTCAGAGTTTTTGGAAATTCCTGTTGGGAGGACTATGGGGCGGGCACCTTAGTCTATTAGTGATGAATTTTAGTAAGTTTTCCCTAGATCCTAAATCTCTATCCTCTAAATTGCTTCTCTGTATCTTCTCTCCAACAAATCCCACACCTATAACCTGCAATCACCAAGAGAGGGGTTTTGGGGTTGTGGTATTTAGGAGCTTGTCTCGGTCAACCCCCGGAATGACATTCAAGTTGTCCAACATTGTTGTGAGATAGAGTGTGTACCCAATGGAGGGCAGAGGCCAAATTATTTATAAGATAAAATGATTGAAGAACAAATAGTCATCACCTTAGAGGTGAAGCTCTCACAGAGATGAAGACCCTTCAAATCACGGGGAGATGAGTTGATGATGCAAAATATGCAAGAGACACATACAAACACAACACAATTCTACTCTACAACATAATGAATGCCTTGAATGCTCTTTGCTTGATAATCATAAGTCTACCTTGATCATCTAGGAGAAAAATGAAAACATAAACTCACTTATATATGCTTTCCCGCTAACTTTCACTATTTAAATTGAAAAGGCCAATAGAGGGAAACCTTTTGAGAGGGCCCAAGATGACACATTAAAATTTGGATCCTAGTAAATCATCCTAGACTTGGGCATGACCCAAGTCCCAAGGCCAATTTAGGTCTTGATTAAACATTTAAAACTAGCCCCTAAGGTCCCATTTGACATGGGTTTCAGAGTAAATTACTCTAGGATAAGTATTAAACATGTATAATGCAAATAAGAGGACCTAGGAGCTAAACTAGGAGATAAATGTTGGGAATTAAGTTGTCTCAACCTTTGCAAGTTCCTAACATTTATTGTTTAATTGTATATTTACTATTGCCTATTATTGTAATTTGTATGCAAATCTTATTTTGTCACTTTGTGTGAGTTGGCACGGTGATGTGTCATCCTACATGGAAGGTGACTAAGTAAATTTTTGTCCTCATATGAGGAGATAGGCATCCCACTTTGTGGTAGAAGACTTTTACCATGTGTTGGCATCTTTTGGGTGTTGTAAGAGGTTTATGATGCGTAAGAGTTATGACAAATTTCTATGACATAATCTATGAAATGTAAGAGCCATAAATAGAAGATACTATGACAGATGTGACAAGTGTCAAGAAGCATCTTTGCATGGAGAAGGTAGGTGCACAAATTTGACTATGATAGGTTGTCAAAGAATCTGGTATTAATAGTTAGTTATGACAGACTCTTTTACAACTATAAGAGTTGTCATATATGACTACTTTCCCTCATTAGATTGGTGTAGGAAGTTGTTTCCGCTTACCTTGTTTCCTTTCAGTTGGTATCAGAGCCTGGCCAATTTTGGTCCTAGTTGCTAGGTAAAGGGTTTTTTGTACTAATCTTCATTTGAGTGGGAGTCTTGTAGAGTATTTTGTGATTTTGTTGCAGTAAAAAGATGGCAAGTACATCTAGGAGATTTGAGAAGGAAAAATTCAATGGATGCAACATTGAGTTGTGGAAACTCAAGATGGAGGACATGTTGGTGGATAGAGATCTATGGATTACAGTATCTAAAACTAAGCCATCGACCATGAAACAAGAAGATTTGGATTTGATGGATCAGAAGGCTAAGGGTTTGATAATGTTTTGTTTGGCTGATTCAGTACTACTGAATATCCATGAAGAGAAGACTGCAAAAGACCTTTGGAAGAAACTTGGAGATGTCTATCAGGCTAAATCCTTAGTGAAAAAGTTATTCCTATGAAAGAAACTATATTCTCTAAGGATGGAAGATGGAGGATCTATCACGAATCATCTAAATGCATTCAATATTCTTGTTGCTCAGTTAACCTCTATTGGTGTGAAGATGGAGGAGGAAGATCATTGCATGACATTGTTGTGTTCTTTACCAAATTCATGGGACCACCTTGTGATGGCCATTGGGAGTACCACTACCATGTTCAAGATGGTTGAAGTGGTTTTTTCGCTATTATCTAAAGAGTTGCGAGAAAATCTTCTGAGTCAGCTAAGGAGGCTCTTGCAGTTCGTGGTAGATCCAAAGAGAAGGGAAAAATGGACAAGAAGAAAGAAGACAAAGGAAGATCCAAATCCCGTGGGAGATCAAAGTCTCCAGGAAAGTCCAAGGCCTTATGTTGAAACTGTGGCAAACCTGGTCATTTCTGCAAGTATTACAAGGAGGAGAAAAAGAAGAAGATGATTATGACTCCAACAAGTCCTCTCAAGATGATGGAGAAGCATTTGTCATTGCCTTGGAAACACATGCATCTGAGGATGTGTTGTTAAGTTATTTTGGTGCATCGTTTCATATGACATCCCATAGAAACTATTTTTTGAAGTATGAAGACTTTGATAGTGGGAAGGTGTACCTAGGTGATGACTCTCACCTAAAAATAGTTGGCCATGGAAGAGTCTTGATCATATTCCCTAATGGTCGATTGAAGGGGATCAATGATGTACTGCATATCCCTGGGTTGGCATGAAACTTGTTATCTGTAATCAAACTGAATGATGTGGGTGTGTAGGTTGTTTTCTCAAATGGAGGATGCATGGTGATGAGAGGAGATATGGTGTTGGCTAAGGGTGTTCGGATTGGCACTCTATTTCAGCTTGATGTATGCACAGTTTAGTGTAATAGTTCCTTTATTTCGAAGAAGAGAGCTTTAGATTCTTCATCCTCGCCATTAGAAATAATAGCCAAGAAGACTGTAGCATCTACTTCTGATGGTCGTGCTTTCTAGGTACCCAAGAGTGCTCATTCTATGGAAATGAAACTTCTTGCTGAGAAAACAATGTTGTGGCACCAAAGGCTTGTCCATAATGGTGAAAAGGGTTTGAGGACCCTAAAAAATAAAAACCTCATTAAGGGTATGAATGATTGTAATCTTGAGTTTGATTTCTATGAACACTGCATATATGGAAAACAAAATCGTGTTTATTTTTACCATAGTTCTCATAAATCTTATGAGGTGTTGGATCTAGTTCACTCTGATGTTTTTGGTCCTGTTAATGTTCCTTTGATTTCAAAATCTATATATTTTGTTTCATTTATTGATGACTATAGTAGAAGGACATGGGTATATTTCCTTAGGAGAAAATCTAAAGTTTTTACATGATTTAAAGAGTTCAAAGCTCTTGTAGAGAACCAGAAAGACAAAAAGATTAAATGCTTGAGAACTGATAATGGTGACGATTTTTGCTTAGTAGATTTAGACAAGTTCTATAAAGAACAAGGTATTGAGAGGCATATGATAACTCTGTATACTCAGAAAAATGGAGTTGCAGAAACAATGAATAGAATGTTGATGGAGAGGGCTAGGAGCATGTTAAGTGGAGCTAGCCTAGAACAAAAGTTTTGGGTTGGAGTTGTTGCTACCACTTGTTACATGGTTAAAAGGTCTCCCACATCAACACTCATTAACAAGACCCCTATGGAGGCATGGTCTGGTAAGAAGCCTTAATTAAGACACATTTGAGTATTTGGTTGTGAGGCATATGCACATGTGCCTAAGGAGAAGAGGTCCAAGTTGGAGAACAAGGCAATTAAATGTATATTCATTGGTTATGGTATCATTGTGAAAGGGTACAAGATATGGGATCCAATGGCTGAAAGAGTTTTGTGTAGTAGAAGTGTGATCTTTAAAGACCTCAATCCTTCTTCTATTGTTCTATAGCTAGAGAAAGAAGAAAAGAAAGGTGGTGTGATTCAAATTCCTCCCACCCCTGAGAAAGTTGAACCTAAGACACCAGTTGGGCTTGATGATAAGAAGAGCTCTAGCAGCTTTGAAAGTTTAGAAGAAGATAGAGAACCTCAACCTCAACTTGTGAGGAGGTCCAGAAGAATAAAGAGACAACCAGAAAGGTTTGGTTATTCGTTGCATGATTCTAGTTGTATTTTTGCTTTGATTTCTAATGTTGATGAGCCTAGGACTATAAGGGAGGCTATGGGTATGAAAGATGTAGGTTCCTAGAAGGAGGCCATGGAAGAAGAGATGGCTTCTTTAGAAAAGAATAATACTTGGGACTCGGTTCCTTTGCCTAAATAAAGAAATCTTGTTGGATGCAAATGGGTGTTTAAGAAAAAGTCTAGTTTAGATAGCAACATTGAGAAATATAAGGCAAGGTTGGTCGCAAACGGGTATTCACAGGTGGAGGAAATTGACTATGGTGAGATTTTCTCTCCAGATGCAAAGATGACATCTATTCAGTTTCTTTTTATCTCTTACAACAACATATGACTTAGAAGTGGAGCAGATAGATGTAAAGACAATATTCCTTCATGGTGATTTGGAGGAGGAGATATATATTTCACAACTAGAGCACTACATTGTGAAAGGTAAATAAAATCTAGTTTGTAAGTTGAAAAAGTCTTTATATGGTCTTAAGCAGTCTCCTAGGATGTGGTACCAAAAGTTTGATGCCTTTGTGTTGAGTATTGGATTTGTGAGATCAAAATCGTATCATTGTGTGGATTTCAAATTTGACAATGATCGTATTCTCATTATAGCATTGTATGTTGATGATATGTTACTAATTGGGAATGGTAAAGGTTTGATTTCTAATTTGAAGTCTCAGTTGTTAGCATAGTTTGAAATGAAAAATTTAGGGGCAGCTAGATACATTCTAGGAATAGAGATCAAAAGAGACAGAGAAAACAAAAAAAATTGGTTATGCCAGAGTAAGTATGTGAAGATCGTATTGGAGAGATTCAGCATAGCAGATTGAAGACCTTTGACTATTCCTATTACGATGGGGATAAATTTCTCTGTTGCATATTGTCTAAAGTCTCCTTCTGAGATGGAGGTGTATACGAAAAATTTGGATAAAATGAAAAAGATAAAACAAAACAAGTGCATTACCTCCATCCAAACCTTTTGATACCTCAGATATCTCAAATGATAGATGCATGCAAGATTGTTGATTGATTGAATGATTTGATATGCTGATGTTGATTACCCATTTTCGCAGCATAGCATTGAGATGAAAGATAATAGAAGAAGATAGATAGATAGATAGATGAGAAGATTGAAAGAATTTTGATAGAGTGAGGATACTAGAAGAAGATGGATCTCAAATGGCCTGTGTGAGGCTAGATTTATAGGCAAGAGCTGATTTGATTTGATGGCTAAGATTAAAAGTCAATTATGTGATGTGTATGGCTATGATTAAAAGTTGATTTTAGTGCCTATGCCACACATTAAGTGGGTTATGACATAAGGTTAAAATTAGGATGTGAGGGAAAGAGTGGGATTATTTTATTTATTTTGAAGAGAAAAGATGCCTATGACGCACAATGAATGGGGCTAAAAATAGGATGTGAGTGGGAATCTCATAATTTAAATAATAAAATTATTTAAATTATTTGTGCATGTGAAGAGTTGTAGTCATGTGACACATATTGCAATTTGACTATAAGTGAGGGATTAATTTAAATATTTAATTTGAATTATTTTGAGACATGTGAAGGGGAAATAATTAAATAAATAGGTTTATTTAATTAATTGGAAAGGTGATCAAGTGGAATTTATAAGTGGGATAAGTGGGATAATGTAATGACGTAGGGTAAAATATTGCAATATGTCTTACAAGGTCATGCATGACTAGATAATGTTATGACATGGACAATTTTGGGTGTCTACGTTTTTTCCCTTTTTGAGATGATGTTTGAGATGATGAGATTTATGTCGAGTAACATCATTTCAAAGAAGCTAAGGTATGGACAGAAGAAAAAAAGATGATGCCCCATCCGCTTGAGGAAGTGACAAGGGAGATGGATGAAGAAATGGGATGATAGAAGAATATGATGATGTAAAAGATATGAAGAAATGGGATGATGATATAAGATATGATAATGATGATATAAAAGATATGAAGAAATGGGATGATGACATAGGATATGATAATGATGATGTAAAATATATGACGATGATGATGCCCCCTCAAGAGGATAGGTGGGTTGGAAAAACATGGGTAGGCTCTCCAAATGAAATAGATTGGTCAAGAAAGAAAGATAAGGGAAGGGATATAAGAAATGAATGATGTGTTATGCTGCAATGAAAGTGAGCAACCATGATGTTTGATATAGCACTAGACATTATGCACCAAGGTATAAGGACCAAGGTGATGATGTGTCTCATGCCCCAACATAATACAACCTTGTCTACATACAAGATATGAATATTAGCTGGGAGTGATTTGGATTTGATGCAAATGCAAGATAAAAATGATAACACACACAAGCAAGTAAGCAAGCAAGCAAGAAAGCATGCACAAATGATAAAAACAAAAAAGGTATTGCCCTTGTCAAGCTATAAACCATTGATTAATTGATTGATTAATGATTATGATAGTGGTGTCATTGCAAGGAACGATATATCCCTAGATCAACACAAGGATGATTGATTAATTGATTGGGTTTACAACAAGGCTAGGATCAAGACCATTGATGCAATTGGACAATTTCACAAGATTGATTAACTTGGTTGGTAAGGTTTTAAGGATTGACTTGCATTTGAGTTTATTTCTTTGATTGATTTGATTGATTTGAATTTGACTTGATGATGTGGATGATGATTTTGAGAATTGATTGAACAAATTGTTTTAGTTGGATGATTGATTTGAGGATTTGAATGGAAGAATTGATTTGAATGATGATGATTGATGATTGGATTGATTTTGAAGAGTTGATTTGATTTGATTTGAAGATTTGAATGGAAGGATTGATTGGAATGAAGTGATGATTGACTCGATTTTAGGTGCGGGAAATAGATGATAGAAGAAGTGAAATGGATAAAGATGATGATTGATGAAGATTAGAAGAAGGATGAAATATGTAAATGGGCTATTGCCTATGCCTGAATCTGGGTACTTCCTTCATCTCCCAGATTGCCTACATACCCTGTATCCACAGGATCAAGGCACTTAATGATAGAGGTAAGATGCAGTTCTGATTTGTGTTTTATTGGTGGTGATGATGAAGGTGGATGGATTGATCAGGTTATGGATTGATTGGGATTGATTGGATGTTTGATGATATATGATGTTATTGATGGGATGATATGGATTAGATTGATGTGATTTTGATTGATTGATAGATTGGCTTGATTTGATTTGATGATTTTATTGGATTTGTTTTGATTGGATTTGATATGATGGATTGTTTGATGATGTGATTGATCTTATTGCTTGGATTTTTTTTGTTCGATATTTGATTTTTTTGTATTTTTGGGAATATTTTTATTTTTTGGATTTTGGAAATGTTTTGATTTTTTGTATTTTTGGAATGTTCTGATTTTTTTGGATTTTTGGAATGTTTTTCTTTTTTTGTATTTTTGGAATGTTTTAATTTTTTTTTGGATTTTTGGAATGTTTTTATTTTTTTGGATTTTTGGAATGTTTTGATTTTTTTTGGATTTTTGGAATGTTTTGATTTTTTTTGGATTTTTAGAATGTTTTCATTTTTTTTTGGATTTTTGGTATATTTTGATTTTTTTTTGGATTTTTGAATTGTTCTGGGAATGGCATTGGATGACAATTTAGGTAGCGTTTGTACTAGATACGAATGACAAGGTGGAACCAAGTCTAGGTGCAAGGATTAAGGTAGGATTGGATAAATAGATGAAATGGATAAAAGGATGGGCGATAGTAAGTGGAATGGATGTGTGCATCATAAGGGGGGAGGATGTGATCTCCAAAGACTATGTCGCATAGGAATAACATGCCCCATTCTAGGTACAATGTTTAATAATTTTTCATGACAAAGACTATGACAATAGAATGGTGATAAGATTGGATTGCAAAGGATGAGATATGTCAAAAGATACCCAAAAACATGTTTCAACATTTTGCCCCTATTTCTTCATCAAGATCAAAAGGAGAAGGGTGGCTAAGTGGACTCAATATGATAGGTATGTATGATGGCTAAAGATGGTAGGTAGGATGGAAATGATATGATATGATAGGTTGGATAGATGAGACATTGTGCCCCCAAGTGTAAGTGACATAGAAGATCAACCTACACATGACACCTGTTTGATAGGTTTTCATCATGGTACTTATCCAAGGTGCCATCAAGGGTGGTTTTCACCATTGGATGAACGGATTTCTCTTTACTATTTTGATTTTTTTTTTTACTTTTTTGAATTTTTTTTTTAAATTTTTGTATAGAAGGATAGGAGGGACTCAAGTGTCTAGTTCCATGAAAGGTGATAGTCCCACTAGATGGATGTCATCGCATGGACCATGTCAAATGTCATTATGCTCATAGATGTTGGTATGGGGTGACATGAAAGAGGTAGATGGAGTAGGTAGATAATGGATTATGATGTGGATTATGTAGGACTTATGCAAAAAGATGAACGGGAGGCTTAGCCAACAGCGTGGGCCATAGGAAGGTGATGGGGAAGATATGTAGGATAGTGGATGAAGGATGAGGAGATGAAGGGTTACCATGACCAATGGTTGTACACACCATGATAGACATTGAAGCTTTTGATGAGGAGGTGGTGTAGGAAGCAATGGAGATGTTTGCTTAGGAGATGGGTGACGAAGTGCTTTAGGTACCCATATAGACTTAGTGATTTTATGACTTTTATTTTGCTTGTGGGATGGAATATGACATTCTTGAATGGAATGGGAATGTGAGGTGGAAGTAGATGGTTGGGATTTTCAAGATGTGGATGCCTCGTTTAAATTTCTTTCCTTTTTCTTACGGACCCAAAACATTTTATTTTGGCCTTTTCTTTTGGAGGTATGGGCTTATATAGATTTTTAGATGGATTTTTCTTTAATTCCTTGCTTTTGTTTCTTAAGGCATGATGACCCTTAGTATTTTTTTCTTTATAAGTAGAGGCATCCAAATTTTTACTTTTGAATCCCATGGACATGGTGGAATGAGTGGAAGCTTCATGTTTAGACAATGTGTGTATTGATTGGTCATGATTAGGATTTTTAGAAGATTTATGGATAAATGGATAAGGGGATTGGATAATGGGGATATTAGGTGTTGGAAGCAATGGTGGTAGAGTTGATGGTGGGATATTAGGAGTTGGAAGCAATGGTGGTAGAGTGGATGGTGGAAGATGTACAGTCACATGCTTTTGACATTTGTAAGATGATGGAGGTGGAATGGAAAGATATGTTTTGGGTATATGATGTGGTTTGTGCTGGAAAGTGGTAGAATTAGGATGCATGGAGGAAGTACCAATATCTTTAAAGTGTTTACCTTGGGGTGTATATCCAAGGCGATATGAGCATGGAGGAATTTTGACATGGATAGGCTCCAAAATACCTTGTTCATGAAGGCCTAAGGCTTTACCATGATAGTTCATGTTTTGGAGTATGCGATGGATAGTAGGACTTGGTGTGCTTTGGGAACTAGACTTAAGCTTGTTATTGGATGAAGAAGGTGAGGTGGTGGATAAGGGTTGTTGTTGTCCTAAGGAGGGACATTCATGAATGAAAGTGGAAAGACCAATAGGATGTGATGGCTGGTAAATATGGTCGATAATGGATGTTGAAGGATCATTAGGATTTTGATTATTGTTATGCTGACTAAGATCCAAGATATTGATTTGATCTTCTATGTTGGCTTGGGAGGCATGTATCTCATCATGACAATTGGATGTTGGTGGATCATGGATAGGACTAGGTGGAGGTGGATTTGGGATATATATCTCATGGATAGCTTCTTCATTTGTAATATCTTGATCATAGAAAATATATATTTGATTTTGAGTAGGACTAGGGCTTGATGTTTCCACATGCTTAGGATCATATTGTTGACATAACACTTGTGGTTTCATGAAAGTGAAAGTGGGAGACTCTTGGATAAGTTTGATGGGTTCTTGATATTCATCAATAAGAGAGTATGATGGACTTTGACTTGGGCTCATGATGGGAGGCTCTTGAATAGGCTCAATGGCTTGTGGGTCACATGATGGGCTTCAAGGGCTAAGCATGTTAATGGAGGGCTCTTTAAGAGGCTCAAGGATAAGTGTTTGATGACATGGAGATGTTTTATTCCTTGCCAGTAGCCATTGGATCACATCCTTTGCAAGAGTATAGGTATATGGATAATATAGTAGATGGATGATAAGGGTAGATGGTGTTGTAGGCTTAGGATTAAGACTTGTGGGATTAGATGGATTGGACATATTAGGATTTGGATTGGGATTATGATTGGATGGAATGAAGTTGGAAGGTGTATGCTTTGGATTAGATGAGGGTGACACATGGGATTTGGACGAATTGGCATGCTTACAGTTACTCTATTTGTACATCTTGTAGAGGAGTTGGATAAAGATATGACATTCATTTGTATTATGACCTTTGATCCTATGATATGCACAATAGTCATTTTAAGTATACCCAAGGGAACTAAATTCACTTTCCTCACACGGTTTGATTTTAGGAAGTTCAATGAGTTTTGCTTCAAGCATCCTTTGTAAAATTATCTCAACATTCTCTCTTGATGGAGGATCAAGGTAACATGGCGATGGAGAGCTCTAAGGGATTTATGGATTAGGAGGTTTGTGGATCAATGGTCTAGGAGTAGGATCATATGATGGTGTTGGGATAGGACTAGTTGGCTCATAGATTGGCATGTGATTGGATGGTGAAGGTGACTCATAGGATGCATTGACTAGATTGGTATCTCCCTCGTCAAAGGATATTAAGTCTAGTTGCAAAGGTGGACTTAAGGACAATTGATTTATGTACAAGGGGCCACTTGGACTTGTATGTGCTTCTTATAAAGGATATTGGTCTATGTAGGATGGGTAACTTGAGCTTGCATGTGCTTCTTGGGAGAACACTTGGTTGCGTTGTAGATGGGTTTGATGGTGTGGTGGCATGTTGGAAGGAGGAATTCTAGATAATCTTAAGGTTGATATTGATAGGTTGATATGGCATTGGCATGATATGTAGATAAAGGTGACACATGGGATTGAGATAGAATGTGTTGAGGTTGAAATGGTGTTTGGGTTTGTTGTTGTGATATGATTTGTTGTTGAATGTTTTGATGTTGGAATTGTTGAATGGGTTGATGTTGTGGTAGATGGATTGCATAGCATAATGGTTGTTGAGAGGTAGATTGATATGGATAAGGGTTGACATTGGAAGGTGTGTGATAGGTTGAGGAAGGATTGATGTGACATGTGGATGGATTTGGTTGGTATGATGATATAAGTGACACATAAGAATGATGTAGAAGTTATTGATGTGGTGATTGGATTTGATGTTGTGATTGTTGGGTTTGATAAGTGGCCATGAGGTGTTGGGCTTATGCTATGAGTTGTTGCATTTAAGGTGATTGATTTGTTTGAAGTTTTTGGATCATGTCATGGATGCCTTGAATGATTTGTTGGTTTAAAGGCAATTGGCTTGTTTGAGCTTCGTGAAGTATGTGAACAAGCTCTTGTGCTAGGTCTTCTAATGTTGGCATGGTATCACTTTTAGAAAATGTTTGATTAGGATTATGATGATGATTTAGAATGATTAGGATGTGATTGCTTGAATGACTAGGATGATTTGGCTTGGAAAGATTGGATGATGTGGCAAATGTTTATTGGTAGTTTGACTTGGGCAATATCAAACACAAAATTTCACATGTAAATGCATGAACACACACACCAAATACAATGTTCAATTTTCCTTTCAAGATTAAATGTTATGATTAAGCAGACACTTGAAGACACATCAATAAGCCCTAATGATTAGTCAGGTGGGGTATGGACAATTAGGTCTTAAGCTAGGTTGCACAAGGTTGACTAGGGGTGGCCTCAATATACTCAAGGTATGAGGAGATCGATTCTGTGAAAATGAAAGCAAAACCCTACCACACAGTTGGGAAAAAGGGGTAACCCACCCTTCACCTTCACTTCCCAAATGTATAAAGTTCTTTGGGGATTAGCCAAGAGTGACAAGATTTCCACTTCCACATAGGGTGTCTTTCGATTCACACCTCGTTGTTTATACTCTGGCAGAATGCAAGAGTTGAGGTAATCCCTTGGAGTGGTGTGTCTCCAAGCAGGCCTCCTATGAAGGGTATAACAAAAGAAAACTAGTGAGGTGTTTTTGATCTCCAAGATCACCTTGCGGTGTGAGGAGAGAGCATACACACATGCACTTGATTCACACTCGCAGTTGTTAATCGACCCTTAGAAATGAAATGTGTGTAAGCAAACAATGGAAGTACTCATTCTTTTTAGATCCCAATTCCAAATGTGTAGGAAGACAGTTATTCATTTTAAGCAAATTTCAATAATGTGATCAAACAAGGTTCATTTTAGACCCCAATTCCAAATGTGTGATCAAACAAGTTGTTCTTTTTTTAAAGCCCCAAATAGAAGTGTGTTGACAAGCAATGATTGGAGTTGAAATATGGAATGTGTGCACCTGATTTTTTTTGTCCTTAAATCTATTGTGTATGATTGATGCCAATGCTATTCCAGCTCCTTAGATACCCCTGAAAGTCACCAAGACAAAAAGAAACACCAACTTGCAACCCAAAAGGGGCTAGGTCAAACAGATGCAATTTGTAAAAAATCTAAGATAAATGATCTGATATAGTAAAAAAAATTGTATAAACAGAAATTTTAGAACATTCTAAGTAGTTTTTTTTTTAAATCACTGAAATCTGATAAGTTTTGCTCAAGATATGCTCGATTGAAGTTTAAGAGGAAGCTGAACTTTGACTAAGAAAATACCTGATGAAATAGTAGAATCACCTAAAAAGTGTTGATGCCACTGAGAAGCTGGGCAAACTAGATTTCCAACGAGTCCTTCTGCGTGTGATTTCGACCCTGTATGCTCCTGTTATAGCAAAAAGAAAAAAGATATCCCCCTATGACATGTAGAAGAAAGATGGGTTGACCTAGTTGACTGTTGACTTTTAGGCATTTGCAAGATTTTCTAGTCACATGTGCTATGGTTGCAATTTAGGGTTGCAATTTAGTGCCTCGAAAAGACAAATAAAAAAGAAAAACCTATGATAGATGATGTTAAGAAAACCCTAAAATCTCATACAAAACCCTAAATGCTAAACTGAAGCCGACTATCAAGTTAAAATACCGTCGTAATCTACAAGACCTCAACCATGAGATATATGAGAAAAAGGAAGGCTTAGTCGATAGGTTATGTTTTTTTAAGGGTTGCAGAGGCCACTCTATAGATAGATGACAAAATTGACAAAGTCCACAAGGGTTTTGAAAGTTGACAAAGTCGACAAAACTGACTCGAGGAGATTCGATGGAGGATAAACAACGACAGGCAGTGGTCAGGAATCAATGGCATGTCAAGGTCGACTAAGAAACAAATAGTGGTGATAAGGGTTTCGTTAATGGTGACCGAAAGTCAAAGACAATAGGAATAGATGATAGTGACGAGGCGGATATGGGTGTCGACGAAGTATTTGGAGGGCGGCGACGGGTTTCTTCTTCAGTTGTGACGGGGTTGCTAAGTGGTGGCTGATAGATTTGAAAGCAACGATGACTATAATCTTTGGCACAATGACTATAGATTGGAGGAGGGGAGGTTGACCCTAAAGGTGGCTGATAGGGTAATCTTTAACAAGGTGATGAGATGTTGAAAGGTGATGACTTAGGTTTAGTTAGGTTGGAATGGTTTGCAGCGGATAGTCAACGGGAGATCTGTAGGGGTCGGCAAAATACATAGGACTATGGAGGGGTTCAAAGATAGTGACAGTGGAGTCTTAGAATGTGGTCAGCTATGAATGCATGTATACATAGTAAGTCGACAAAGAGAGATCCTTTAAAACCAACAAAGATTCTTAAACAACTTCCAATCACAAAGACACTCCAAACTCTTGCAATCACAAAGGATACCACAGAGACCTGTGAATAAGTCCGTACAATATGGATCCATACGGATCTATATTGTACGAGTTGGTATATAAAAAAGCTTTCAAAAATTTATAAAAAAAATTCCTGTGAGCAAACCCTAGCAAGTTTATAGTCAAAATTCATGGAAATAGCCTCCCAGATGTGATGGTGGTGTCGATTTCAGCCCAGGACATCACTTGCAATAGATCCTTTGCAAAACTTGACAAACAAGGGTTAGATAAATGCAAATTTTTACAACAAAAACCTGCAAAAAATCAATCAAGAGACTGGGTCCCACCGAGCGTACCAGAAATGTATATGAAAAATTTGGACAAAATGAAAAAGATAAAACAAAACAAGTGCATTACCTCCATCCAAACCTTTCGATGCCTCAGATATCTTGAATGATAGATGCATGTAAGATCGTTGATTGATTGAATGATTTCATATGTTGATATTGATTACTCATTTTCGCAGCATAACGTTGAGATGAAATATAATAGAAGAAGATAGATAGATAAATAGATGAGAAGATTGGAAGAATTTTGGCAGAGTGAGGATACTAAAAGAAGATGGATCTCAAATGGCTTATGTGAGGCTAGATTTATAGGCAAGAGCTAATTTGATTTGAGGGCTAAGATTAAAAGTCAATTATGTGATGTATATGGCTAGGATTAAAAGTTGATTTTAGTTCCAATGACGCACATTAAGTGGGTTATGGCATTAGGCTAAAATTAGGATGTGAGGGAATAAGTGGGATTCTTTTATTTATTTTGGAGAGAAAGGATGCCTATGACGCATAATGAATGGGGCTAAAAATAAGATGGGAGTGGGAATCTCATAATTTAAATAAAAAAATTATTTAAATTATTTGTGCATGTGAAGAGTTGTAGTCATGTGACGCATGTTGCAATGTGACAATAAGTGAGGGATTAACTCAAATATTTAATTTGACTTATTTTGAGACATGTGAAGGGGAAATAATTAAATAAAGGGGTTTATTTAATTAATTGGAAAGGCGATCAAGTGGAATTTATAAGTGGGATAATGTAATGACCTAGGGTAAAATATTGCAAGATGCCTTACAAGGTCATGCATGACTAGGTAATGTTATGACATGGACAATTTTGGGTGTCTACTGGAGGATATGAACATAGTACCTTATGCTAGTGCAATTTGTAGTTTGATGTATGTGATGGTCTGTACAAGATCAAACATTACCCAAGAAGTGGGAGTCCTTAGTCGATTCATGGCTAATCCCAGATGGATACATTGGGATACGATAAAGAGATTTTTCAGATATCTATGGGGTACTTTTGAGTATGCCTTGTGCTATCATGGTTATCTTACTAGTTCTCAACATTCTATGAGTATTCATGGATTTGTGGATTCAGATTGGGTAGATGACATTGACAGCAAGAGATCTACCAGTGCTTATGTGTTCATTGTGTTCAGTGGTGCTATTAGTTGGATGAGTAAGTAGAAACCTATGGTCACTTTGTCCATGACTGAAGTAGAGTACATGGCAACTACTCATGCTTGTAAGGAAGCCATTTGGCTTAAGAGATTATGTTTTGACATTGGATTTGATGTAGGGAAGATTACCATTTCTTGTGACAACCACAGTGCCATATGTTTGGCGAAGAATCCTACTTTCCATGCAAGGACCAATCACATTGATGTGTGATACCATTTTATACGTGATATGGTAGAGAATATAAAGGTGAATTTGGAGAAGGTTGATACTTTTGAGAATGTTACAGATTTCTTGATGAAGCCCATGAGCATAGAGAAGTTCAGATGGTGTTCGGAGTCTATGGGTCTCTTGGCCCCTAGAAGTTAAATGCTATCATTCTATTGGCTCTTGAAAGGTGTTTGACAAGTGGGAGAATGCTGGGAGTTAAGGTGTCTCAACCTTTGCAAGTTCCTAGCATTTATTATTTAATTGTATATTTACTTTTACCTATTATTGTAATTTGTATGCAAATCTTATTTTGTCACTTTGTGGAAGTTGGCACAGTGATGTGTCATCCTACATGGAAGGTGACTAAGTGTATTTTTGTCCTCATATGAGGATATAGGTGTTGCACTTGGTGGTAGAAGACTTTTTCCACATTTTGGCATCTTTTGGGTGTTGTAAGAGGTTTATGACACATACAAGTTATGACAGATTCCTATGACAGAATCTATGACATGTAAGAGCTAGAAATAGAAGATCCTATGACTGATGTGGCAAGTGTCAAGAAGCATCTTTACATGGAGAAGGTAGGCACCGAAGTTTGACTATGATAGGTTGTAAGAGAATCTTCTATTAATAGTCAGTTATGATAGATTCTCTTACAACTGTAAGAGTTGTCATATATGATGGATTTTATGACATTGTAAGAGCATCTGTCATACCTTAATTGGGAAAATTTGGGGTACCCAAGTTAGGGGGTTGTAAGGGATGAAAGAGAATCTCTTACAAGTGTCATACACATAATTTATGGCCTTAAAAATTGGGTCACATGGATTTGGACAAGTTCCTTGTGTGACTTGCTCTTGAAGCTACCTCTATTCATACTACTTCTATATATATACAGGTTCTTGGAGTGTTGAGATGTATGGTTCATTTTGTAGGTATCATTACACTACTAGAATTACTCTAGATTTGACATTGTGACAACTCTGGAAGAACTTGTATTGCAAGTGTGTTGTAATCTCCTTCAGATTTGATAATGCATTATGCATGTTTTGGAGTGTGGGGTTTTTCACCTGAAAGGGTTTTCCCCATGTATATCTTGTGTCATTTCATTTATAGTTCTTTGTGAATGTGTGTTAATCTCTTTGTTAATGTGAAACATAAATGTAACTATAAAGATTTAAGAAAAAATTGCACTAGTTTCCCTCATTAGATTGGTGTAGGAATTTGTTTCCACTTACCTTGCTTCCTTTCAATAAAAAGGCATAGGGTTACTTTTTACTCTATAACATTTATCCCCCACTTTAATGTATGTATAATCTTATGATTCAATACATGCATTAAAGTATGATAAAAAAAACATCAAACACAACATGCACATAAAGCTAAGGCATACCCAAAGATTGAAGGATGATTTCTAGCCCTCAATCTTAGGTAAGCATTAGAAGACATATGAAAGACATACAAGACATGAAGAATATAGTGAGAAGCATGTAAAACATGGAGAATATAGTGAATCATGCAATACATGATGAAGACATGAGAGCAGTCACACAATACATTAAGAAGATATTAATTTAACAACTAAAAATAAATCCTAAACTAGGGCAGAGGGAGCTCATCGCTACATACCTTGAGACTACCAAAAACATGCAAAACAAAACCCAAAATGTGGAGGGAGCTCATTGCTATGTGCCTTTAGACCACACTAGAGGGAATACGTGCCAAACAGAGACCCAGTGTGGAGGGAGCTCATCTCTACGTGCCTTTAGACTATAGTTGAGGCAAGACACAACAAACACATAAATAAGACACATAAAATACATGAGCATCGCACAGCATACATTCATAGATACACTATACATCTTATACATGGAAAACATAGGTGATGGAAGGAGCTTATTACTAATTCCTACCATCTAAAACATGTAAAACACACCTCATAGTTGAGCTACACTACGACAACTACCAAAAACATGCTTAAGTGAGGATGAGTCAAGATCCAACCCCGCCTTGTGATGAGGACTTTGTATAAAAGGATCTACACACTAGCTCAAGAGACATGTCATCCCTCCTCATGGAGAGGGTAGTTTGTTTCTAAAGAGGATGTGTACTCACTCCAGAGATACAACATCCCTCCTCATGGAGAGGGTAGTTTGTTTTAAATAGGATGTGTACTTGCTCCAGAGATACAACATCCCTCCTCACAAAGAGGGCAAAAACATGCTTTGTTAGTGTCAAAATAATCAAGCAGATACCATTATATATGCTCCCACCTTAAGGTGGTTGATGTCTCCTATGAATATCAAGCACATTAAGGTAGAGAGAAAACATGCAAGGGAACAAGATCTCTCACAGAGCCCATGACCCTAAAGTGACATGTGCTTACGATCACCGAATGTTCCCACAAACACATTGATATGATTTGCTAAGATAATCAACAAGATGGTTAGAAAATCTTACTCTAAGATAATAACTAGATCAATTCATAGAATCTATGCATGAAATTATTTATTAATTCACATCAAAGACCAAGGCTATACTCACCAGTTTGGAACCAAGTATAACCATTGGGCTATATTGCAGATACCTCAGAACTGAGTGTAGCAACAAGGTGAGATACCAATAAAAGTGTACATGAGTAGATTGAGAGTATTGTAAAATGTTTGTTACAAGAAATGTCAAAAGATTATACATCACATAGAGTGATTCTACTAGTCAAGCATCGGATATATATATTAACCCCATCTTCATATATGGACTAGGTCCATTTTTTATTTTCTCGTTGAAAGGACGCACGGTCCTTATCAGTATTTGTTTGTTTTCATCATCCGCTGACTAGGTAGAGTCACTAAAGAATGTAAACAATAAAATGAGAGAGGAGACAAAGTGCCTTAGGAACACGACTTAAGAGGATGCCCCCAAAAGACCCTCTACAATGCTATGCCCCTAAGGCACAACATACAACCATAAAATAGAGGAGAGAAGGCTAGATGAATGTAGAAACACATAAAAGAATGGTCATGATAGAGGCGGTCTTCCAGTATCCTTGACCTTACAAGAGTATCAAGGGTCATCCTAGGAGACCTAAACAACACATAACATAACACGGGGGAACACAACATGATACATATATATATATATAAGAGGATTTCAAACTTGTGAGCATCTTAGAGAGTTGCTCCATCAAATGTGACAAATTGTGTGAGAAGTTCATACCTGAATGATGCTTATTTCGAGAACAGTCCTTCGATGCTTATTTCTCAAGACCCTATATGTTTAAAATATTTTGTTGGTTATGAGGAGGGAAATCATTACTATTGCCCACTGATGATAATCACCTTGTTCTTTTCTGGTCCTTTGCTTTCTTATTCTGATTTTCTTGATGAAAGAGCCTTTCATGATGAAATGCCTGATACTTTCTATCATGACAACTTTTTCTTACTTGATGTTATCCTATCGAGGTTGTTCAATTTGCATATCTAGTGCATCTTCGTTGTCTCCCAATCCTTGAAGCGATAACGATGGAGGAACCTCATCATAGATACCTTTTCCTCATGTATGAGGCAAGTCTTCAACCTTCTCCTTATCCACTTCTATCATGCCAATTATTTAATCATAGTTGAGGTAATCATCATTTTGTTCTATTCTATTTTGCTCTACCATATTGTTGTCACTATGCTTAGGAAAAGGATTAGTGAAGATTTGTAAGTTATGTTTCATATGGGCAACCAACTTATTTCCATTTTCATTCACACCAGTTACCTATATTACTTTGGAGTTGATGAGGTCTTGAATTTCATGTTTAAGATACATACATCGTTCAATGTCATGTCCTTGTGCACAATGATAGTGATAGTAAGCATTGGCATCAAATGAAGGTCCTTTTATCTTGTTTCTATCGAATGGTTTAATAGGAGGAAGTTTCAAAAGATTATTGCTTACTGTTTGATTCATAATGGATTGTAGGGAATCAGATAATGGACTAAATTATCTATGTTGTTTTTTATTATATAAGGCGGCTAAACAAGGGGCCGAACCCTTAACAAAAATAGAGAGGCTTGAAGACAAAACAGAGCCTTACCCCAGAAACAACATATACCACCAGTACATAATGCCAGCAGAACCAGCAAAACTAGCCACTAAAGCTAAAGCCAAAAAATAGAGTAACAGAGTATCAGCAGTAAAATAACAAAGATGGAGGAGACCACAACTCTCCTTACTAGACCATAGAGTTAATAATAGCATCCACTTTTTCAGCCAAATCATCACTATCAGTATTGACAGTAACCCCCAAATTCTTCAGCACAGAGAGGTTGAGGAAAATAGAGGTCCTGAGCACAACGGAGAGAACTTGTTCCAACTTTGCAATGCAGACCCGCAAACCAGCAAGATCAGCCCCCGGACCATCATCAGTCTCCATAGCATCCTCGGCTTCTTCCACAAACATATCACCCTCTTTGTCAGCATGGCCAGCAGAGTCAGCAGTTTCCTCCCCTGTATCATGTGTTTCCTGCTTGTCTTCATCATCACCCAAAATATCCTGAATCTCCACATCCCTGTCGTCCTCCCCCCTGGTGGATTCATCTGAGCCATTCTCAGAATAGTCAATGAACTTGGCAGAGGGAGCCGGCCTGCCAGCAATACACCCAGACCGCCGAACTATAGAAGAAAACCCCTCCCCACATGCCTTCTTCATAGAGGAATCCCTTCGCTGTCCCACCGGGGTCCTACCAAGGGTTTTAGGGGTCCCAACCACTATCTTCCTAGTACCCATTTCACCAGTAATCTTTCGCTTTTTACCCTTCTTAGAAATAGTCAGGCCCGGGGAATCGACAGGATTTGCCACAGGAGTGCAATCTGCAGTTGTTTTGATAGGAACAGGGGAGGGCCCGGGTTCATCAACATCAAGAATATCCTTAAGATTAGAGGAGGGCTCGCTGTCCCCACTAGTGGCAGGAATGAATTTAGAGGGCTCGAGGGCAAGATGATGATTATACAAATAGAGAATAAGGCCCTGGTGGAGAGGGATAGGCTTCAGAGCAGGGTTTTTAGCCAATTTCGCCTGAACCCTAAGGATAGAAAACTCGAGGGAAGAAAGCAAATAAAACAGAAAACTAATTTTAGCATTGCGACGGAAATGATTTAACATGGTAATTATAAAACCTGGTAAAGTGGCCCTCGAGGGTAAAGTATTTCATGAGGATGAAACAAATAGCGTCCCATGGCTCTGGCAGCTTGGCTCTGTCAAAACCGCCCTGGTAAGGGACCAATTCTTCACCATCTCCAAGGAATAGTTGCTGGCTAGAGAGGTCCACAATTTTAGTTTTACGTTGCAGCTTCAAGCCCTAGGTAGACATACCAGTAGCCATAGCTATTACGCTTTTAGAAACTTCAAATCTGATGCCACCCACTGAAACCCATCGATTCTGCCAAGACCGTGCAAACTGTTCAGAAAGAGCTTCATTATAACCATTAAGCCTCTCCAAATAGGGGCTAATCCCACCCTCCTTGCAGTAATGCCAAGCAACCAAATTTTCCCTAAATTCATAGCACGAGACAGGTTCAGTTCTAATTCTATCACCCCCCATAGCGGTATGACAGTGCATTCCATAGAAACCCCAGACTCCTCAGTAGTCTTAACAGGAGAATTACAATCATTAACAAGGCAGATAATGTGGGTAATAACATCACACACAATCTCATAATAATGGGAGGCCTTATAGACACCAATCCCATGCTTAACCATAATTACGCGGCACAAGCCATGATGATCCGGCCATCCGCTCACCTTATGAGAAAGAGGAGCGGATTTGATAGTAGGAAAAGTACAAAAGGACGTGTACTTCAAGGGACACGTCAGCCCCTTCCCAAGAAACAGATAGTATGAGCTATCTTTCGAACACATCAGCCTCCTCAAGACTCGGCCACATCTTTAAGAATAATATTCTTAATATTCAAAGGAAGGTAATCAAATTGGCGCCAAACTCTCCAATTTGAATAACGCTGTCCGAGTTCAGCACAAGTGTCCGCCACGCCATTGCCCTCATGGTAAATATCTGAGATATTCACATTTATAAACCTCTGCAAGAGAAACTGAATATCTCTGATAATGTCTTTCAACTGAATACCAACCTTTGATTTATTAGTTATGGCATCAATGACCATTTTAGAATCTCCCTGAATCTCCAAACTCTGAATACGAAGGGATATGGCCAATTTAAGCCCCCAAAGAAGAGCCATAGCCTTAGCATAGTTATTGCTGTGACAACCCAGACCTCTAGCATAAACAGCAAGCATCCACCCTCTCTCATCACGGATGATCCCTCCCCCACTAGATGTACCATTAAGCTTAGAGGCCCCATCAAAATTGAGCTTCATCCAGTTAGAAAAATGAGGCTGCCATTTAGTGTGAAGTCTTTGCAACAGTTTAGTATTGTTATAAGCCAGAGTATGGTTAAGAACCTTCTAGTTTACCGCAATTTGTTCTTCCTCTGGAGTCAGAGGTTTCTCCGCAGTGCGGATATGGGCCGAAGTAACACTCTCCACAAGAGTCTTCATAAAAGTATGAGAGACCTGAGAGACCTCTCACGCAGTATCCCTAAAGATCCGATGGTTGCGCTCTTTCCACAAAGTCCAACTCAAACACGACAGAGTCTGAATACCAAAATTGCTGAGGATAAGGCTCCAAATATCCATAGCAAAGTTACAATGAAAAAACAAATGAGAAACCGTTTCCTCCTTTTCACAGCATAGACAGCATCTGTTGACCAAGGTGAAACATCTCTTCTACAAATTATCTTGGGTCAGAATTTTGTTATGAACAGAGGCCCACCAGAACATGTTAATTTTTGGGATCAGTTTGTGGTTCCAGACTTTTCTCCATATCTCCTTTCGATGAAGCTTAGGGACCAATAAGTGATAGGCAGACTTAACAGAGAATCAGCCATTCTTATCCAGCCACCAATATTGCTCATCTTCATGAGGGAAGAGGGGAATTCTAACTTCATGAATCAACTTTTGAACCAACTGAGCTTTAGAAGCAAGGTCGGAGCAATGGGGACAGCAATCCAACAAATTCCTCCAGCTCCTGTGACCATTATTGTTGGATATATAATCACTGACCTTATGGCCAAAAAACTGAGTAGCAATGCCAGCAATCGCACCCATATCTCTCTGAGAGATGATAGCCTTGTCTTTTAGCCAAATATCAGTCCAAAACTTGATACCCATGCCATTTCCCAGCTTCCATCGGAGCCCTTGCATGAGTAGATTTCTAGATTGCAACATTTTGTTCCAAATGACTGATCCCTTAGGAAGACCTTCTTGTTGGAGGAAGTTAGACCAATCAGTGACATGCAAATATTTGGCTTGTATGATTTCTCCCCAATCTTTCTGATGGTGGATCAAATTCCAGTTAATTTTGGAGAGCAGGGCTTTGTTCATATTCTATATGTTGCGGATATTGAGACCTCCATGGGATTTAGGAAGACAAACTTTATCCCAGCTGACCAGGGACATCCGTTGTTTATCTTCAACTCCCGTCCATAAAAATTTTCTTTGAATCTGTTCCAACTTAGCAGCAAAAGAAGTAGGAATTTTGAAAAGAGAAAGGAAATAGGTGGGAATACCTTGCAAGGAAGCCCGAAGAAGCTGCAGCTTACCAGCACTGCTGAGGACTTTCCCCTTCCAACCAATCAATTTTCGTTGGGTTCGTTCCAAAAGGCTATTCCAGAAATTTGGGGAAACTTCTTTAACTATAAAGGGAAGACCCAGATAGATAGCAAGAAGAACATCTTTAGCACAATCAAGGATATGGATAATTTTTTGACGGAGAGAAGTGGGAGTATTAAAAAAATACACATTACTCTTTTGGAAATTAATGCTTTGCCTAGAAGCAAGGGTATAAAGGTTTAAAATATTCTTCCATCTCCGAGCTTCAATCACCGAAGAGGTACCAAAGAGAAGGGTATCATCAACAAATTGCTGCACAGACATAGGGGCAAGGGAGGAAGCAGGTTTAATGCCCACAAGGTGTTTAGAGACCACGTTATATTGAATGAATCTCCCAAGAGCCTCAACCATCATGATAAACAAGTAAGGAGAAAGGGGATCCCCCTGTCAGAGACCGCGCGAGGAGGAGAAAAAACCCCGAGGAATCCCATTAATCAATATAGAAAATTTGGTGGAAGAGACAGCCGTCCAGATGAGGAGATGAATTTTGTCATTAAACCCAAATTTTCTAAGAACTTGAAACAGAAAATCCTAAGAGACCCTATCATAGGCTTTAGAGATATCCAACTTAAGGGCCATACCCGGCAGTCTGCTCTTCTCCATGGAATGAATAGTTTCATGGGTGGAGATCACAGCATCCAAAATTTGGTGCCCAGGAATGAAGCCTTTTTGAGAAGGAGAGATGATTTTGTCAAGAAAAGGTTGAAGTCTCATGACAAGGACTTTGGTACAAAGCTTATAGACAGTATTACACAAGCTAATAGGGCAAAAATTAGAAAGATTGGTAGGATTCAATTTTTTAGGGACAAGGACAAGAAAGGTGTTATTGAGCTGCTTTAAGAGCTTACCAGTTTTAAAAAAATCCTGAACCACCACAGTGAGATCATCCCCCACAATATCCCAGTACTCCTGAAAAAAGATAGGAGGGAAGCCATCCAGACCCGGAGCTTTAAAAGAACCCATAGAGAATAAAACAGCACGAACCTCCTCCTCAGAAATAGGCCTCAGTATTTCCCTATTGTCGTCCTTAGTTATAAGAGAGGGTATATTGTCAATAAACTGCTTAGTAGCCCTGTCATTATCAACACCAGTGGCCAGTTCAGTCAATAAGTTCTGAATTATCTATGTTGTTTTCTGAATTGAAACAGTGCCCTTTTAGGATTATTGATAGAGGACCCTTGTGATTGAAAATTGTTAGAATGCTATCCATTGATCTTGATGAAACTCTTGTTATTCTTTTTAAAGTTGTTTTGAGATGTTCCAGCTTGTGATTGACCACCTTGAGCTAATGAGTTTTGATTCTCATACTGAATAGATGAAAGATGATAATCGTGAAGAGCTGTGCATAAATGTTGAAAAGAGCTATACTTCATCAAGAGGATTTTATCCTAGATGTTAGGTTGTAGATTCATAATGAATACCTTCTAAACATCCTCATCTATAATTGAATATTGAATCTCTGTGAAAAGAGTTTGATATTGACTGATAAACATAGTTAACTTTTCTTTTGACCCTTGTTTGCAATGTACTAAATCAATCAATGAGACCGAAGGTCCAATATTTTCTTGGAAGTGTTGTAAAAATTGATCAACAAGTTGTGAGAAAGAATTTATTGAATCCAGAGGTAAAGAACAAAACCATTCCAAAGTAGTATCTTTGAGGGATCACGGAAAGAGTTTTGCTAACAAGTCCTTGATGAAAAAGAAATCACTACACATAGCTGTGAATGTTGCCACATGAGTATTAGGATCACCTTTACCAATGTACTTTTCAAAGCGAGGAGTCTCAAAATTATCAGGCATTTGAGCTCTTAAGATGGTGAAAGATAAGGGATTGCGGGCATGGTAAGTTGGTATATTAAAGGTTGAGATGAAGCATTGGTCAAGTTTGTCACTTTTTGTTGTAGTGAGATCATACTTTCCAATAGTTGATTTAATATGACATCATTAGGTGATGTAGTTTGTGGGATAGAAGCAAAAATATGTGAAGCTGAAGTAATGAAGTTTAGAGGTGATTGGTTGTGAGTGGTATTGAAAGGTGGTTGAGAATGGTTGCTCATGGAAAAGAAGCCTTAGGTGCTTGGTTTTGATAGTTGAATCCTATAGCTTTGTAACTCTGTGAATTATTGCCATTAGATGTTCCCATGCTAGTGGTAGTATTACTACAATCTTGTGCATTAGTAGTGAGAATTGATGATGTGAAAGTGGATATTCCAGTAGTTGGTATAGGTGTTGAAACCTATGTATGATTCAGTGATGACACATTATTAATAAAAAATTTGCACAGTCAACCACATAAATAACATTGTGATTCACTATATGGGCTATTCCATGGAGCATGTTAACATTGTCTTGTCCTTGTTTTAATAGCTCTCTTAGATTATGAACAACAGACACGACTTCTGCTATTCTTTCTTTTTCTACAAATGCTTGAAAATCAACTAGTTCTTTATCAAATTGTTGGATTTGTTCATCAGGTACATGTGTTACCACATCAATCAAATCCTCAGTATCATGAAATTTTTGTTCTTCCATCATGTTTGTATTTGTGACATCTTGCCAGTATTGTTGAGGCACCCTTTGTAAAATGATTCTACAATGGGTTTTCTGATGTTTGCATCTCAATACTAGTCAAAGCACAAGAACCCAAATTAGTCTACGACTTCTCCTTATAAGGATGTTTCTATTAGGATGATGGGTTATACAACTCATATAATGTCTTATAACACTTAATGCACAAATTAATGAAACAACTACAAGGAGTAAAGTAGTTATGCTTGTCGAAATATACAATGTGTAAATGAAAAGGTATGCAAATATGCGAGCAAAAGTGTGAAATGATGTAAAATTTTAAAATGATGAATGAAAATATGTCTAAAATTCATGCAAGTTCTGAATTGAAAGAGATTTATGACAATTTTAATGAAACAATACAAATCTATGCTTGTTTATGACCCTAAAATGCTTGATTTTTTCACTTTTTTGCAATGTAAATGTGCCAATGATGCAAATGTAAATGCAAAAACACACAATGTAGGAACACTACAGTTCAAAATAATATTTGAAAGAGTGTCTAAATGAGTAGGAAAATCTAAAATAAGATTTTGTCTATAAACCCTAGCTTTTGGAATTACTAGGTTATATGAAAAAATTCAAATTTCAAGTAAAACCCTAGCAAATGAAATATGAAAATGCAAGGTAAAAGATCATGAAATGAATAAATACTAAAATTTATCTTAGATCTGATGTAAATATTAGAAAATTAAATGCTTTCAAATATATATAGGAAAATAATGCAAAACTATGCTATTATGCAAGCCTAGAATGTTTTGTTCTCAAATGTATGCAATATTTTTTAATGTACGATGATAAATGTGATATGAATGAATGCAAGAGATGATTATAACACTCAACAAGATGTAGGTTCAATAAACAAATTGATTCACCAAGATGTTATATGTGAAAATAAGATAGGGATAAAGTGTTGTTAAGTATATCCAATCAAACCCTCCTTTCACATTAACATTCAAGGACATAAACCAAGATGTCACTACAGATGAAAGAGGACACAACTATAGGTTTGTTGTACTTAGTAATGATAAAGAAAGATAGATTAAATTGATAGATTTTTTAAAACCTAGATCAATCAAGCCTCAAACCCTAATTATAATGAAATTGTATAGAACCAAATAGAAATCTACAGATAACCACAAAGGAAGGCACTAAATAAAGATTAGAAACATACTAAAAGTTGGATTTTTAGAGATGAAAACTTTGCAGACTATAGGGTGGGCACCCAAGTCGGATATGACACTTTTTCTATAGATCTAGAATAATGAGTAGTGTCAGACTGTAACCTATTTCAGAGTTTTCAAAAATTCATGTTGGGAGGGCTACGAGGTGGGCACCCTAGTCTAGTAGGGATGAATTTCAGTAAGTTTTGTCCAAATCCTAAATCTATATCCTATGAATTGCTTCTCTGTATCTTCTCTTCGACAAATCCTGCACCTATAACCTGCAGTCACAAAGAGAGGGGTTTGGGGGATATGATGTTTAGGAGCTTGCCTTTGTCAAGCCTCAGAATGACATTCAAGTCATCCAACACCACTTTTAGATAGAATGCATGCCCAATGGAGGGCAGAGATCAAAGCAATGATAAGATAAAATTATTTAAGAACAAATAGATATCACCTTAGAGGTGAAGCCCTCATGGAGATGAAGATCCTTCAAATCATGAGGAGATGAGTTGATGATGCCAAATCTGCAACAAACATATACAAACACAACACAATTTTTCTCTGCAACACAATGAATGCCTGAATCCTCTTTGCTTGATAATCATAAGTTTACCTTAATCATCTAGGAGTAAAATGAAGAAATGAACTCACTTATATATGCTTTCCCACTAACTTTCACAATTTAAATTAAAAAGGCTAACAAAGGGAAACCTTTTGAAAGGTCCCAAGCCAACACATTAAAATTTGGATCTCAACAAATCAGTCTGGACTTGGCCGCAAACACCTGATTCCCAAGGCCAATTTAGGTCTTGATTAAACATTTAAAACTGCCCCCTAATTCCCGTTTGACATGATTTTCTGGGGAAATTTCTCTAGGATAAGTATTAAACATGTATAATGTAAATAAGCAAACTTAGGAGCTAAACTAGGAGGTAAAAAGGCATAGGGTTACTTTTTACTCTATAACACATCTGTAGCCCCCAAGCTTAGGAAAACATAGCAAAACACTTTACAATCACACAAAACATAAGGAAAAAGGTATTGAAGCACACAATACATAGAGAATACATGAACGCAGTCACATAATACACAAAACATATATTAAGTCAAGACATCATTAAATAATTAGATAATACTAACAGGTGATGGGGGAGCTCATCACTATGCACCACCACTAAAGCACATAAAACACATGGCGTGGGGGAGCTCATCACTACGTATCACCACAAAACACACAAGACACATGGCATGGGGGAGCTCATCGCTACACGCCACCACAAAACAAGAAAAAAACACACAAAATACATGAGCACCGTAGAGTGTGTTAGGTCTGAGAAATGCAGGTTGCCAATCCTAAGGGGATGCCAAGCTCTATGTTTAGATTGGCAACATTTCTGAACTAACTTGACAAAATCAACCTTCAAGGTTTGATGATCTCCTTCGCTTTAGGTCCTGCTACACCTAGGTGGGTAAACCTTGGAAAATTAAAGCAGATTAAATGTGAATGCGTGGACTAATTAAATCTATCTACAATGGTACAAGATGTAGGATAGATGAAATGCTTGCTAACTGATTTTAGGTTTAATGTCTAATGAGTAATTGGTAGAAATTGTATAAGCAATATCAAGGTAAAAGGTTTTAAGTAAAATAAGACTAGTGCCTTGTTGGGTAACAGAGTTAGTTTGAAGGACCAGGACTAATGGTTTCCTAATGGTAATAATTCTAGTTGTTTGGCACAGTTTTAGTTTATAACTTGTATAAACGTGCAAGTAAATGACTGACAAACTCTTCTTGATAATCCAACCAAATAAAATCAGATATCTTATAATTCACCAGAAGGTATTTTAATCCTTACTTGAAGGAACCAAATGAAATGAATGGACAAGATTAACAGATAAAATTTTACTGGAGACAGAATGGCAATCTAATTGTATGGCCCTACTTAGTAATCCAAGCTTAATACTTCCAGGCTACTGTAACTAAATCAGAAGGGTTTAATTCCTCAAATGGATACCAACCTATTTAATCACACAGATACAGCAAATGTGTATTGACAGATCAAATATATACTTGATATGTTTAATCTGAATATCAAGGAAATGCAGAAATGGAGACAGCCACACAATTGAATAATCTTAACAAACAACTGATACCAAAGCAGAACCACTGAATCAGAGAACTTCAACTTCTTCTTTAAACAAAATATGCAACATAGTCATTTTGAAACATTGTATATATGATGTATCTGAATATATTCTACTGCTGATGATCTCTCAGCATCGATTGTTTGGACTTATATAGATATTTCTATGAAGAGTCATAACTCTTCAATAAGTTTTTTGGGAACTTAACAAACATTAACAACCATAACATAATTATGATTAGGCTCTATTTAGCCACAAGTAGACTTTAGCCAAGTAATCCAAGTAATCCTGCTCACGATGAGAATCAGTAAGGTCAACAGCACTTCTGGTAATTATATCAAGTGTGATCATGCTTTCCAATTGTTTGCAAACTTCTCTAGATGCAGAGGCTTTGTCTTTCAGAGCTCCTGTGGCTTTGTGTAATATAATTTGACAATCAATAATCCATTCTTCCTTGCTCTTTACCTCTCCATTGTCTTTAAATATCCTGGGCACTCCTGCGTTTGAGTCATCATTTCCTTCCTTAGCATCAGCTTTAAGTTTGTCATAATAATTTTGGTGCTATTTGAGAAATGCTTTTGCATCAGAGATATCTGTACTATCAACAATACTTCTGTTTTGTAGCTCAGTCAATTTTTCTCATATTCTCTTTTCAAGTCTTTCATGTTCTTGAACTACTTTATGATTCTCTGAGTAATTATCCCAAAACTGGTTTAACCACCGCACCATGTTTGCATACCTGCTCTGCAGTATTGTAACAAATGCATCTATCTAAATTTGGGTTGCCTGATCAAGGGATAACACTTGAATGCCCTATGAGCTCTCACCTTGAGTTATTCTTTTTGTGGACTGGCCAAAAGTACTCTTAACAGCGTCCTTCAAGTAATCATTTTCTTTTGTCAGTCTTTCACAATTCAATTTGTATGCATCTCTTTCTTTGATCAACATTTGAGCTTGTGCTTTATTCAGTTTTGCAACATTGATACCAATGTCTGCTGTATTTATAGGGTCAGTTTCCCCTACTTTCAAAGTCATAACGTGACCAAAAGTCTTTTCAATATATATGATGGTCGTCTTCTTATGGGGAGGGTATAACGCCCATATCATCAAGGAATTTTCATCATTATTATACCTTGTTCCCATATATACTTCATTAACTCCTTCTGGAGTAAGTTTATACTTATCATCTGTGTTATTCAGAAAATTGTCAAAAACCAAAGCAAAATTTAAATCCAGACCAGGAAAAATCATAACCCCTGCATCTTTAAGTAACTATCTACCCTTGCTAGGTGTCATGTCTTGCATCTCTTTATCTACTGTTTCCTTCAGCATATCTAATAATTGTCTTTCATTATCAGCAGAGACATCATCTACTGACTCTCTGATTTCTTTCCCTTTGTATTTATACAAAAATGATTTAAATTCTTTTGATTGAATAAACTTATCATCTGAAATGAAAGAATCATAGGCTGTTTGGCGTGGATCCTCATCAGCAGACCCCTCCTCATCATGTAGTACAATAGGAGGCTGATATTGTTGCATTTTCCTCTTGGACATCTCTACCTTTTTATCTGGTGGCTGTTCTTGCCCTGTCAGTTCTTCATCTTCAGAGGATACAACCTCAATTTCTGCTAACTGCTTTTTCTTTTCACTTAGATCCCTGTTATATTTTTCTACCACCAATTCAACTTCTGCTTCTTCTAAATTTCTAATGACATCATCATGTGGATAATGTATGTGCATGTATCCACTGAGATTTTGTTTTCTTCTTGTAGAGTCAATAAAGCCTTCAGGGTCAAATCCTTTTCTCATCTCAGCAGTCATCATGTTATAATGCATTAATTTATTCAGAATGAGATTGTAACCTTCTTTTGAAACCACAGTAAAATCTCCAAAACATAAGGTGCTGGGCATAAACGATTGTTTGTCATGTGAACTCAAATGCATCACATTTGAACAATGCATTTGCCTGATTATCTCCAGATATGCAAGCCTATCAGGGACAGTCTTGGGCAATATGAATGGAGCATCCTCAAAACCATAAACTCTGATCATAGTAGCATCTTCAAAGCAATACCAGTCTCCCCAATTATGAGTGACAGTAGGGGGGCCACCAAAATCTTTTGGTCTGAGGAATCTTTTTATTTCAGTTGAAATTGAATATTCACAGGGGTGATTAAAATACCTATACAACACTTTTACACAATGCTCTTCAAATTGAGCATAGCTGGAGTGGGCATATCTACTATCCCAAATTCTGGTCCACATTTGTACAGGTATCTTTTCCCCTTTCTTATCTACAGCAACAACTTGAAACTCACTTGGCCATAACCCTACTTCTTGGCCATAATATAACACCATGTGCATAAGCATTGAGTAATGCTCAAAAGAGCATGCTGGAGCACTATTTTTTATTACAGATAAACCAGAGTCCATTCTATTAGCAATATAGGAAGCATAATCGAATTGCCTTGCATTATGACATTGAATGTCAGAGGCTATGACCATCAGAGGAATAGTCATGAACTCTGGGACCTCTGAGCCAAGGACTTGGCCCACAGAAAAATAGGTATGCTATATATATGGTTCAAATATGGCTACATGAAAGGGAGGGCCATCATTTTTAGTTAAGGGCATCACTTCTCCTTCAACCCTGGGCCTATGAATGGGCAACCTCCATCCATTATAAGTTGTATCCATTCTCCAATACTCTTTATCCAGATCTTCATAAATGATAGGGACAGTGCATAAATCATCTAAATCAAAAACCTCACAAATAGCATTTTTTGACAAATGCACAATTGGTTCTCCCTGTGGGTTGCAGATGGCTTTCAGGTACATTAGGTACAACCATTTTTCTGGCAAGCAATTGAAGGAGTTCCACATTCAGGAATACATTAGGTACAACCATTTTTCCTAAATTCATGTGCCATGGGTTTGACACAGGAGCATTCCTAAACCTTCTATTATAGTGGAATCTGAAAAGTTCATATCCCCGAATTGGGGTCCAGATATCTCCCAGGTGTTTGTGTTTATCTTCTAATTTCTCCACTTCTGCCCTGAGTTGGGTAGACCTTCTAGCCTTGGGAGTTGACCCAGGTAATTGGTCAATTAGGTCTTGATTGAGTTTTCTTTCTTTCACTTTCTCCTCAGGGGTTTGTTCAGTTTTTTGTTTCTTAGGCTTACTAGTTTCCCCTTGTAACTTTCTTCCTTTTTCCTTTCCCAGAGTTTCCATTTTAAAACTTTGGCAGAGAATTTAAATACAGGTTATACAATGGTTTGTGTATATGTACTTGTCATTCGGTGGCTGGAATTGGAATCCTCTGCTTTTGCCTTAAGAGTTCCTCTGTATTCTCTTCTCGGATGGTTTTTTGCAACTACAATGATCATAGAAATTTCGTAGCCATTTGTATTTAATTATCTGATCAATTCAATGTTCATCTCTGTGAAGTGTCACATCGCCATAACTCTTCTTATCGGCGTGAATTTTAAAATGTCTGGGCGACCTTAATGCTTTTATGGCGTGAACAGTCAATCGATGTGACCCCTCAATTGTATTCCCGATGCTATGTAATGTCATATCTTCAAGTGGGCGCGACCATCGGCATGACTTCCTTCATCGCCATGTGATTTAGATTTCCTTCCGAAGTAATGAGTCTTACCGATATAATTTGTTTATCGGGGTGATTAACACTATCGGGATAACATAATTACATTTCCCCGACTTTGTTGTCCTACCGATAGTCATGTTACTTTGGATCGGAATGACTGCTTTAATGTCTTGCCGCTAGAGTATACCCATCGGAATGAAACATACTATCGGGATAGCTTTCAAAAGATAACCCGATCCGAATCATCTCACCGATGGTTCTTTCATATTTTTTATCAGACAGAGTATGTTAAAGTATCACCGATACCTTTTGATCACCGTGACTTGTGAATCGGTGAGACCTAATTCCCTTGTCTCGATATGTTGAGTCATCCCGACAGATACTCGTATCGCTGTGAGTCTTGCCGAAAGCTCTCTTATCACCAAGACATTAAGTATCAGAAACTTCTTTGTGTCTTATCCCGATAGTTTACTTCTTGCCGATGGCTATTTGCTTCGTTACCCCCACAGGATGTTCAGTGAGACTCTTGCCGAAATACTTCATTGGTATAATATATACCGTCGGGGCAACTTTTAAAAGGTCATTCGATAGTTGTCTGTCATACCGATCGGTATGACCACTTGCTTCTCTTGCTGATGTAAAGTCATCGGTATTACTTATTCCATCGGTGACTTCCATAGATCTCCTTCCGATCTACCTTCTCACACCGATGGTTATTTTGAAATGATTCCTTATGTATCGGTGTAAACAAAACAATATCTTGTCGATGGATTGACTTTGAAGAAATTTGGCACTGCTCATCCATAGACACCGTGTGAGATACATTAAATTTTTATTATGGTCTTTTGGGGTGTTTTTTTAGGATTTGTTCAAATATAATGGAGTGAAAAGATAGTAAAATTTTTAAAAAAATTTTACTGTCCTAATAGTGGCTCTATCTGGGATGTATACTCTCTATGAGTATAACAAGGATCCAGATCTCTTGGGGAAGTAGACCACATATTTTATTTGTTTCGGGGTGAGGTTTTTATGAAAATGGGAAAAGGAAAGTAACAAATGATGGGGAGCGGGAATGATACCTAAACTACTGTGCATGGAATAAGATATTTTGAGAATTATTTGAAGGTTGTCCATGCACTGGCAACGCTCAATTCTCTTTGTACATGTTTATGAAAAGAATTGCTTCAAATATTGCCCATGTATAGGTAATTCCTGCTCCTCTCCTGACATATTCTGTACATAGTAAGAATCATCACCTCCCTTGCTAGTGATAACGAAAGGACCCAACCACAGGGCTTCAAATTTTCCATGTTTTCCTTTGTCCTAACATCTTGCATTCCACATCAGTACCAGATCATTTATTTAAAACTTTATGTCTTTGGCCTTCTTGTCAAAGAGATATTTTACCTGTGATTGTAATTTAGCATTCTGCCTCTGAGCTATTCTTCTTGTTTCATCAAGCTCTGCCAATTGTTCCAACCTTTCCTCCATTGGTTCAAGAATATTCAAGTCTTCCTGGAGAATGAATTTGTATACTGGTATAAGATTTTCCAATGGTAATCTTGCTTGTGTTCCATATACCAACTCATAAGGAGATCTCCCAATTGCTCTTTTTATAGTAATTCTATCAGCCCATACTGCCATTCTTAATTTTGAATCCCAAGCCTTCTTATTTCTATCCAACATTCTTTTTATGATTTTCAAGAGGCTCTTATTACTTGATTCAGCTTGTCCATTGGCATGTGGATGGTAGGGAGTAGCATAAGAAACAGTGATACCATGTGTACTACAAAAACCTTTGAATTCATCATATCTAAAACACATCCCATTATCTGTAATCAATCTTACTGGAGTACCAAATCTGCATATAATATTATCCATTAGAAAATTAATCACAACTTTACTTGTAGCCTGTTTGGTTGGGATCGCTTCTACCCATTTTGTAAAGTAGTCAGTAGCAACTAAAATCCATTTATGCCCCCCACTTGATTTTTCTGAGATTCCACCTATAAAATCAATACCCCATTGATAAAATGGAGCCTCAACTTGCATAGGTTTAAAGGGTAGTGCTCCTTGATATTTTAACTTGCCTGAGAACTTCTGGCATGCTTCACACTTTCTAGTTTACTGGTATGAATCATTAAAAACTTTAGGCCAATAGTATCCTGCCCTCAGGATTTTGTGGGCTGTAGTTTTTGCTGAGAAATGACCTCCACACATGCCTTCATGCAACTCCTTCATAATACGTTTTGACTGATATTCATCCAAGCATAATAGTAGAACCCCATCTCTGTTTTTCCAATAAAGATCCCCACTGATGAGTACATATTTTGAAGCTTGTAGTTTGAGTGTCCTCCTTTTGTTATCATCATATCCTTCAGGACACTTCATATGATTTAGATAATATATTATATCAGTATACCATGGAGTGTGTTCGATACTGGTACTTGCATCAACATTACATATTTGAGAAGCTTCTAGATTACTTTCAGCCATCAATTTGGCAAGACCCTGTCCCCTTACCAAATTAGTGATTTAGATTTCAATGTTGAATTCCTGAATCCTATTGATCCACCTACATCTCCTACCGGTGACTTCAGTTTGGACCAATACATCCTTCACTGCAGCATTAGGAACATATGCTGTGATTTTAGCTCCCACCAAATATGGTCTAAAATTTTTAACTGCTTTTACCAATGCATATGCTTGTTTTTCAATAATGTCATACTTCAACTCTGCATTCTGAAGGGACTTGCTGAAGAATGAGATAGGCTGTTCATATCCATCATTGTTTTTCTGTAATAACACTGCTGCTACTGTATGATAGGAAGCAAATGAGAAAAGTTGGAAAGTTTTACTGAAGTCAGGGGATACTAAGACTGGAGCTTGCTTGATTGCCTCCTTAATATTACCAAATGCTTCTAGTGTTTCTGTTGTCCACTTTATTTCTGAGTTCTTCTTCAGCATTCTTGATATAGGACAAACAATTTCTGCAAAATTTGGTATAAATCTTTTGACAAAATTTATCTGGCCAAAAAATGATTGTTTGGCTTTTACATTTTTTGGAATAGAGAGCTGATCAATTGCTTTTATCCTTTCAGGATCTATTTTTACTCCTTCCTTCGAGACTATATGGCCAAGCAATTTTCCTTCTGTCACTGCAAAATGGCATTTTTTAGGGTTCAATGATATCCCATATTCTAGGGCTTTGATAAATATTTGTTCTAAATGTGTGCAATGATCTTCGGCCCTTTTTGAATATGCTGTCAAGTCGTCTTGATATACTATCATAATCTTATTGATCAATTCAGCAAAAGCCACATCCATTGCTCTTTGGAATGTTGCTCCAGCATTAGTTAATCCGAATGGCATTCTCAAATATACATATGTTCCCAACGGAGTGGTGAATGCAGTCTTAAATTGTTCAGATTCCTTTACCTTTACCTGATTGTAACCAGAGAAACCATCCATCATTGACAACAATTCGCATCCAGTGACTTTCTGCAATATTGCCTCCATATTGGGAAGAGGATAATTATCTTTGAGGGAAGATTTATTCAAGTTTCTGAAATCCACACACAGTCTAATGTCACCATTCTTCTTCCTGACAGGTACTAAATTTGAAACCCAGGAAGAATGTCTAATAGGTTTGATTATAGCTCCATCCCTTAACTTTGTAAGTTCCTCTAACATTTTAGGGGCTAGTGTAGGATTAATCGGTCTCTGCTTCTGTCTGAATGGTTTAGCATCTGGCTTCAGTGGTATCTCATGTTGAAATAAATCCTCTCTATATGCCTTTAAATCATCATATGACCAAGCGAATACATGCATGTACTTCCTGAGCAGGTTGATAAGTTTGCTCCTGATTTCTGGGTCAAGACTTCTTCCAATATACACATTTTTTGGAGTTGTTTGTGTCCCCAAATTGATTTCTTCAAGGTTACTAGGTATCACTGGTGTGTCTTTCTTTTTATATCTTTCATGGCCATCAAATGCCTTTTCTAATGCAATAAGTCCTTTGGGTATCTTATTCGTTTTCAACTGAACCACTTCTTGGCCAAAAAGGGTTTCCTTCCCATCATGTTCCTCCACAAATGCACTGAAATCAATCTCTTGATTTTCATAATAATTAGTACAATGCAAGAAATTAATTATATCAGCATCACTATCAAATACTTGCCAGTTCTGTATATTATCAGGGATGGTAGGTCTAGTTTTAAATTCAACTTCTGTGATTCCTCCTAATGTGACATCATCTCTCTTTAATGCAATGTTTGCTAAAAAGTCTGCCATAATGTTTTTAGACCTATCAACCCAGCTGATTGAAAAGGCATCAAATAATTCAACACTATCCCAAACTGCATTTCTGTACTATCTTAATCTTTTATTTTTAGATAAGTATTTTTCTCTTACTTGGGAGATGACTAGTTCAGAATCACCATAGACAACCAACTTTTTTATTTTGTGTTTGGTGGCTATGTTTAGGCCAATGAGCAGGGCTTCATACTCAGCTACATTATTTGTGCATTCAAATGTCAATAGGAAAGAGTATTTAAAAGTTTTACCTCCTGGTGAAATGAAAATTACTCCAGCCCCATTTCCTACTTTGCTACATGCACCATCAAAATACATTTTCCACAAATCATTTTCTTCTTTCATAGATTCAGTGTGTATTGCGTCAGTGTTATGCAATTCTGGTGTAGTTTCTCTAACTTTGAAAACTCCTAAATCTGTGTCACAAAAGAAATTCACCTGATGTCGGTCCATTCTTTCTATAATATTGTCATACCTTGGCTCTCTGCACAATTTGATTTCCTTGCCACCCACTGGTATGGTGGCATATGATAAATCTAACTGAACATTGCCTCCTGCCATTGCAGCCCATTGCCTTGATAGAAGCATCCTATAATATGGTGGGATGTCAACTACAGTAATGTCAATGTTATAAGTGGCTTCAGGATGTGAGGCAAGTTTTATCTCTACATCCTTCATGATACCAACTACTGGGATAGATCTGTTATCCATTGCATAACACTAGCCATACGTAGTATCAACCCACATTCCCAATTCTTTCATAACTACTATAGGCATGATATTCATAGCAGCACCTGAATCAATCATGCAATTTCTGACTATCCTATTCTTGATTACTAGTGTAGTATAGAATGGGTCTACCTGTGAGGGATTTTTTGTAAGTGTGTCGCCAAGGTATACCTCAGGCATCTTGAAATTTTCCTGATGCACATTATTTGTTGTTTTTTCAAACCCTTTATGTTTTGGATTTGGTCTATCAGAAATCATCTTGACAACTGTACTCCTATATTTATTGATTTTCATCATCTCTAGAAGTCGGACTGATATCTTCACCTGAGACACTGCATGTGCAATGTCAAAAGAATGGGCTATGATCTGATCATTTTTTTTGTTTTCATGTTCTCTTTTTCTTGATTTTCTTTCATTTTACTTTTATCCCCCTTTTCTGGTTCTTTAGATGACGATTTTGTATTATTCCCTTTGTTATTCTGGTCTTTTATAAATACACTCCTAGGAGTTCCTTGCCCAACATTTGTTGTTCTATTCCTTAAGTTATAGGCGTTTCAAGCTTGAGCCACTGTAGCCACTGTGAGAGCTTCTCTTTCATCCTCAGTAGGTTTTCTCCATTGACCATATGACTTGTTATAACTATCTTCCTGGTCTGAGAATATCTCTTGTTCTCCCATGTTGATATGATACTTCTGGTTCCCTACATCATACTCATATCCTTCTTCTTCTTCTGAAGAATAATCTTCTGTCACCACACATGGTGTATCCTTCATCATATTGATGGTATGATTATCCCTATTATAGTTGTATAGCATTTCCTCTTGCTGTATGGATTTAGCTACCTCACAGTATTCAGGTAAATGTGGTAAATTACATACAAAACACGAAGGCTTATTTTCTGCCATGTGTGCCATGTTTCTTTTCAGGGGATCAGGAGTATCTTTTCCATATGGTTGCTTTCTGTTGTTATCGATAGGTCTTCCATCCTTCCAATTTGTATTGTAGGGCATATCATGTAACCTAGGTCTATCATGTCTATGCTGACCCTCTAGATTAGTTTGTTGAACATTTGGATTCTGAGGATTTCTATGATTATCCCTCTTACTGACCATTCCTGCAGCCTTCCTGTTATTTTCAATAGTTATGGCCACTTTCTGTGCTTTGGCCAAGGTTGCAGGACACCTATTTCTAAGTTCATATCCTGTTTTGGGGTCAAATGCTTTCATATAGATACTTAGTGCTGCCTAGTCAGATAACTTAGCTCCATGTGGTACCTTATTATGTAACTTGGAAAACTTCAAGTTGAAATCAAATACTGACTCATTTTGATACTTCTGTATACTTATTAATTCATGTAATGCAAACTCAGGAGCATATTGGTTACCATACTGATCCTTAAACTGGTTATGGAAATCAGTTATTGAATTGATTGATGCATCAGGCAAGCTATTAAACCAATCTCTGGCATCTTCAGTGAGGGACATCATAAATAACCTCATTCTAATGTCTTCCCAATCCATACCAATATCCTGTACAAAAGCATTAAAACTTCTGATATGATCTTCTGCAGATATTGCATTATTTCCAGTAAACTTGGGAACCATATTCCTCCAAGAACTATCCATAAGATATGGATACAACTGATATCCAGTTAAATCAAATTGACTACATATATTTGCAAGGTTTTGGGGTGGGAAATTCAAAGGTGGTGGATTGGGATAATAATTATATCCACCTGGTGGTTGATGATATGCATATTGTTGATGTTGGTTCATGTGGGGATTTGTGTGATGATTCTGTGGTCTATAATATTGTTGACCAGGGGGTGGGTAAGTATTTACTATGTGTTGAGATACATTACGTATGGGAGGTGGTCTAGGGTTTTGGGGAATAGTGTTCTGATGACTTCCGGAAGCATGTGAGTTTTGAACACCACTTGTATTTTGCTGTGTATTTCTTGAAATATTCCCTCTATGTGGGGGTACATACTTTGGGGGAGCTGTTTTGGCTTTATTTTTCCTCTGTTGAATTTCTTGCTGCAACAACTCCCTCTCTTCCTGTATCTTGTACCTTTCAAGTTCCTTTCGGAGCATGAGTATTTCTTGTTGCTCTTCACTCATGTCCTGATTACTTATTTCCTGATGTTCTGGATTATCATTCATTCCTTGATTTGAAAATCCATATCCTATCTCTTCTCCTTGATGTAATGACATCTTGAAATCATGTTCAGCTTGGTTCCTATCAATATCCCTCATGACCTTTGCATCATGATCATGCTGTTCTTGAGGACTGGGTCTGTACCTTGCCAAAATATCATCAGTTGCTCCACTGAGGTTCTCGTTTGAATCATGCAGAGGTGTGAATTTGTTGTGAATTGAAATATTTTGTTCTGAATCGTTCTCTTGGATGTCCAGATTATTATCTTGGTGGGAATGCTTTGAATTCACATTTATTTTGGAAATGTTTCTAAGTGGTGGAGATGACTGCAAATTTTTGCCTTCCATCTTGGATCTCCTACCATCCATTTGATATTGAATTTGTTATAATTGTAACTAGAGTCAGCACCTATTTAAATAGGAAAAGTTTATATTTTATCTGTAGGGTTCTTGTCACAAGCAGAGTTACCAACTTAAATTTTCTGAAATTGCTCTATGAAAGAAAGGATTAATTTCTAAAGTCTTTTACTAATCCCCAGTAGAGTCGCCAATTTGTTAGGTCTCAGAAATGCAGGTTGCCAATCCTAAGGGGATGCCAAGCTCTATGTTTAGATTGGCAATGTTTCTGAACTAACTTGACGAAATCAACCTTCAAGGTTTGATGATCTCCTTCGCTTTAGGTCCTGCTACACCTAGGTGGGTAAACCTTGGAAAATTAAAGCAGATTAAATGTGAATGCGTGGACTAATTAAATCTATCTACAATGGCACAAGATGTAGGATAGATGAAATGCTTGCTAACTGATTTTAGGTTTAATGTCTAATGAGTAATTGGTAGAAATTGTATAAGCAATATCAAGGTAAAAGGTTTTAAGTAAAATAAGACTAGTGCCTTGTTGGGTAACAGAGTCAGTTTGAAGGACCAGGACTAATGGTTTCCTAATGGTAATAATTCTAGTTGTTTGGCACAGTTTTAGTTTATAACTTGTATAAACGTGCAAGTAAATGACTGACAAACTCTTCTTGATAATCCAACCAAATAAAATTAGATATCTTATAATTCACCAGAAGGTATTTTAATCCTTACTTGAAGGAACCAAATGAAATGAATGGACAAGATTAACAGATAATATTTTACTGGAGACAGAATGGCAATCTAATTGTATGGCCCTACTTAGTAATCCAAGCTTAATACTTCCAGGCTACTGTAACTAAATCAGAAGGGTTTAATTCCTCAAATGGATACCAACCTATTTAATCACATAGATACAGCAAATGTGTATTGACAAATCAAATATATACTTGATATGTTTAATCTGAATATCAAGGAAATGCAGAAATGGAGACAGCCACACAATTGAATAATCTTAACAAACAACTGATACCAAAGCAGAACCACTGAATCAGAGAACTTCAAACTTCTTCTTTAAATAAAATATGCAACATAGTCATTTTGAAACATTGTATATATGATGTATCTGAATATATTCTACTGCTGATGATCTCTCAGCATCGATTGTTTGGACTTATATAGATATTTCTATGAAGAGTCATAACTCTTCAATAAGTTTTTTGGGAACTTAACAAACATTAACAACCATAACATAATTATGATTAGGCTCTATTTAGCCACAAGTAGACTTTAGCCAAGTAATCCAAGTAATCCTGCTCACGATGAGAATCAGTAAGGTCAACAACACTTCTGGTAATTATATCAAGTGTGATCATGCTTTCCAATTGTTTGCAAACTTCTCTAGATGCAGAGGCTTTGTCTTTCAGAGCTCCTGTGGCTTTGTGTAATATAATTTGACAATCAATAATCCATTCTTCCTTGCTCTTTACCTCTCCATTGTCTTTAAATATCCTGGGCACTCCTGCGTTTGAGTCATCATTTCCTTCCTTAGCATCAGCTTTAAGTTTGTCATAATAATTTTGGTGCTGTTTGAGAAATGCTTTTGCATCAGAGATATCTGTACTATCAGCAGTACTTTTGTTTTGTAGCTCAGTCAATTTTTCTCATATTCTCTTTTCAAGTCTTTCATGTTCTTGAACTGCTTTATGATTCTCTGAGTAATTATCCCAAAACTGGTTTAACCACCGCACCATGTTTGCATACCTGCTCTGCAGTATTGTAACAAATGCATCTATCTAAATTTGGGTTGCCTGATCAAGGGATAACACTTGAATGCGCTATGAGCTCTCACCTTGAGTTATTCTTTTTGTGGACTAGCCAAAAGTACTCTTAACAGCGTCCTTCAAGTAATCATTTTCTTTTTTTCAGTCTTTCACAATTCAATTTGTATGCATCTCTTTCTTTGATCAACATTTGAGCTTGTGCTTTATTGATACCAATGTCTGCTGTAATTATAGGGTTAGTTTCCCCTGCTTTCAAAGTCATAACGTGGCCAAAAGTCTTTTCAGTATCTATGATGGCCGTCTTCTTATGGGGAGGGTATAACGCCCATATCATCAAGGAATTTTCATCATTATTATACCTTGTTCCCATATATACTTCATTAACTCCTTTTGGAGTAAGTTTATACTTATCATCTGTGTTATTCAGAAAACTGTCAAAAACCAAAGCAGAATTTAAATCCAGACCAAGAAAAATCATAACCCCTGCATCTTTAAGTAACTATCTACCCTTGCTAGGTGTCATGTCTTGCATCTCTTTATCTACTATTTCCTTCAGCATGTCTAATAATTGTCTTTCATTATCAGCAGAGACATCATCTACTGACTCTCTGATTTCTTTCCCTTTGTATTTATACAAAAATGATTTAAATTCTTTTGATTGAATAAACTTATCATCTGAAATGAAAGAATCATAGGCTGTTTGGCGTGGATCCTCATTAGCAAACCCCTCCTCATCATGTAGTACAGCAGGAGGCTGATATTGTTGCATTTTCCTCTTGGACATCTCTACCTTTTTATCTGGTGGCTGTTCTTGCCCTGTCAGTTCTTCATCTTCAGAGGATACAACCTCAATTTCTGCTAACTGCTTTTTCTTTTCACTTAGATCCTTGTTATATTTTTCTACCACCAATTCGACTTCTGCTTCTTCTAAATTTCTAATGACATCATCATGTGGATAATGTATGTGCATGTATCCACTGAGATTTTGTTTTCTTCTTGTAGAGTCAATAAAGCCTTCAGGGTCAAATCCTGTTCTCATCTCAGCAGTCATCATGTTATAATGCATTAATTTATCCAGAATGAGACTGTAACCTTCTTTTGAAACCACAGTAAAATCTCCAAAACATAAGGTGCTGGGCATAAACGATTGTTTGTCATGTGAACTCAAATGCATCACATTTGAACAATGCATTTGCCTGATTATCTCCAGATATGCAAGCCTGTCAGGGACAGTCTTGGGCAATATGAATGGAGCATCCTCAAAACCATAAACTCTGATCATAGTAGCATCTTCAAAGCAATACCAGTCTCCCCAATTATGAGTGACAGTAGGGGGGCCACCAAAATCTTTTGGTCTGAGGAATCTTTTTATTTCAGTTGAAATTGAATATTCACAGGGGTGATTAAAATACCTATACAACACTTTTACACAATGCTCTTCAAATTGAGCATAGCTGGAGTGGGCATATCTACTATCCCAAATTCTGGTCCACATTTGTACATGTATCTTTTCCCCTTTCTTATCTGCAGCAACAACTTGAAACTCACTTGGCCATAACCCTACTTCCTGGCCATAATATAACACAATGTGCATAAGCATTGAGTAATGCTCAAAAGAGCATGCTGGAGCACTATTTTTTATTGCAGATAAACCAGAGTCCATTCTATTAGCAATATAGGAAGCATAATCGAATTGCCTTGCATTATGACACTAAATGTTAGAGGCTATGACCATCAGAGGAATAGTCATGAACTTGGGGACCTCTGAGCCAATGACTTGGCCCACAGAAAAATAGGTATGCTGTATATATGGTTCAAATATGGCTACATGAAAGGGAGGGCCATCATTTTCAGTTAAGGGCATCACTTCTCCTTCAACCCTGGGCCTATGAATGGGCAACCTCCATCCATTATAAGTTGTATCCATTCTTGAATACTCTTTATCCAGATCTTCATAAATGAAAGGGACAGTGCATAAATCATCTAAATCAAAAACCTCACAAATAGTATTTTTTGACAAATGCACAATTGGTTCTCCCTGTGGGTTGCAGATGGCTTTCAGGTTTGAATTATAATGTCTGGCAAGCAATTGAAGGACTTCCACATTCAAGAATACATTAGGTACAACCAGTTTTCCTAAATTCATGTGCCATGGGTTTGACACAGGAGCATTCCTAAACCTTCTATTATAGTGGAATCTGAAAAGTTCATATCCCTGAATTGGGGTCCAGATATCTCCCAGGCGTTTGTGTTTATCTTATAATTTCTCCACTTCTGCCCTGAGTTGGGCAGACCTTCCAGCCTTGGGAGTTGACCCAGGCAATTGGTCAATTAGGTCTTGATTGAGTTTTCTTTCTTTCACTTTCTCCTCAGGGGTTTGTTTAGTTTTTTGTTTCTTAGGCTTACTGGTTTCCCCTTGTAACTTTCTTCCTTTTCCCTTTCCCGGAATTTCCATTTTAAAACTTTGGCAGAGAATTTAAATACAGGTTATATAGTGGTTTGTGTATATGTACCTATCGTTCAGTGGCTGGAATTGGAATCCTCTGCTTTTGCCTTAAGAGTTCCTCTGTATTCTCGTCTCAGACGGTTTTTTGCAACTACAATGATCGTAGAAATTTCGTAGCTGTTTGTATTTAATTATCTGATCAATTCAATGTTCATCACTATGAAGTGTCACATCGCCATAACTCTTTTTATCGGTGTGAATTTTAAAATGTCTGGGCGACCTTAATGCTTTTATGGTGCGAACAGTCAATCGGCGTGACCCCTCAATTGTATTCTCGATGCTATGTAATGTCATATCTTCAAGTGGGCGCGACCATCATCATGACTTCCTTCATCGCCATGTGATTTAGATTTCCTTCCGAAGTAATGAGTCTTACCGATATAATTTGTTTATCAGGGTGATTAACACTATCGGGATAACATAATTACGTTTCCCTGACTTTGTTGTCCTACCGATAGTCATGTTACTTTGGATCGGAATGACTGCTTTAATGTCTTGCCGCTAGAGTATACCCATCGGAATGAAACATACTATCGGGATAGCTTTCAAAAGATAACCCAATCTGAATCATCTCACCGATGGTTCTTTCATATTCTTTATCGGACACAGTATGTTAAAGTATCACCGATACCTTTTGATCGCCGTGACTTGTGAATCGGCGAGACCTAATTCCCTTGTCCTGATATGTTGAGTCATCCCAATAGATACTCGTATCGCTGTGAGTCTTGCCGAAAGCTCTCTTATCGCCAAGACATTGAGTATCAGAAACTTCTTTGTGTCTTATCCTGATAGTTTACTTCTTGCCGATGGCTATTTGCTTCGTTACCCCCACAGGATGTTCGGTGAGACTCTTGCCGAAATACTTCATGAGTATAATATATACCGTCGGGGCAACTTTTAAAAGGTCATCCGATAGTTGTCTGTCATACCGATCGGTATGACCACTTGCTTCTCTTGCCGATGTAAAGTCATTGGTATTACTTATTCCATCGGTGACTTCCATAGATCTCCTTCCGATCTGCCTTCTCACGCCGATGGTTATTTTGAAATGATTCCTTATGTATCGGTGTAAACAAAACAATATCTTGCCGATGGATTGACTTTGAAGAAATTTGGCACTGCTCATCCATAGACACTGTGTGAGATACATTAAATTTTTATTATGGTCTTTTGGGGTGTTTTTTTAGGATTTGTTCAAATATAATGGAGTGAAAAGATAGTAAAATTTTCAAAAAAAATTTACTGTCCTAACAAAGTGAATCGTCGACCCACTATATGTCTTATACACAATAAACATAGATGATGGGGAGAAGCTCATCACTATGCTCTACTATCTAAGATAGGCCAAACACACCTGACAGTCGAGGGGCTCATCACCACACTACAATGACTGCCAAAAACATGCTTAAGGGTGAGTAACTCAAGACCCAACCTTGCCTCCCGTGAGAGGACTTTTTCAAAAAAGATGTGCAACCACTCAAGGGAATACACAACCACGCCTTCCGCAGAAGGGCTTTCAAAAATGAGTCATGCAATCTCCTCAAAGATATACACAACTCCACCTACATCAAGGAGATGCCTTATAGTGAACAATAGCATACAACCCCACCTACATCATGGAGATGCCTTATAGTGAAAATGAAGCTTGCACACACAACAATCAAAGTATACAACCCCACCTGCATCATGGAGATGCCTTACAGTGAAAAGGAAGTATACACAAACACACACAAAGGGGTGAAAGTTCAAAGCTATGTCACACTTTTATAAAGAAAACCACCAACACTGATCTAACTTTTAAACTTGAATCACTACAAAGTGATGTATATGTCTTGAATTTTAAAATGATGTAAACTAATAAAATGTAGATTTTTTAGTATATTTTATGTTTGTATTTTTTAAAAAAGTTTTAAAAATTATTTAAATGTAATATTTTATAAAATTGACACTATTTTTTAATTGCTAATAAAATGTTGAAATTTAAGGTTGAATGAGACGTCGCACTTTATATAGTAAATTTCATTTATTTTCCTTCTATATTTTTTGTGTATTCATAACTCAAAACATTAGTGCATGGATTATTCTTTTTCCAATTTGATAAATATATGTTTTTAAATAAATCTTGGAAGTTGTGTGTAATGAAAACACAACTGTTTTGATGGGACGTCAACTTTTGTCTTCATTATTTATCCAAAATAGGAAAAAAAATATATCTTGACAAGGAATCTCTCCTCTAGTGCATCATATTTTTTTCAATTTTTTTTTATAAACTTTACTATTTTCTCTTGAGAGGAAAATCAACACCATAATTTGGTGTTTATGACCTACTTTTAGTAGAAATAAAAAATAAAATATGGACACTAATTGAAATGTTTAAAAAATTATATTTTTACAAAGCATGATTATTGATCTACAAAAAGGTATTTTTAGATTCTTTTAAAATGATTATTTGCATGAGTAGGAGTTGTTAGAACATCAAGTTTTTCAAATAATTTCATTTTTTTAGTAAATAAGCCCCAAAGTGATGCTACATATGTTTTTAGTGGATAGTTCCAATTTGAAAAGTTGTGGCCTAGATCTAATTTAACTAGAATGAATCCAGATAGAATATAAGTTTCACCAAAATTGACTTTTAGTTGGTGTAATGGTCTAAATTTGATTATGAAAATAAGATGAAAGCAATACAAAACAATGCAATATACCTTCCAAGCATACAAACAAACCACACTAATCGAGTGTACCGAGATAGCACCCAAATCTTGAGTCGATTGCTCTTTGGTCCTAGCTAATGTGGATTTCTCTATTGTCAAGCATAAGTTCGTGATCTCCCAATGAATAATAATAGTGACAGCATAAGCTTACTTAGATGAGAGATGCTAAGAAATGGATAATATGATTCCTTTTATAGACCTATGAGAATGCAGATCAATGGTGCAAGAAGACCAAAAAGATCAATGGTTGATGATGGTTGAGAGAGTGTGCACGAATGAGAGAGGGACAAGTTTCCTTGCCCAAGCTCATGAGTCATGGGAGTTAACATACTTGATTGATGAGTTGACTGGATAGATTGATTCGTTAACTCAGTTGATTGATCTCTTAACAGAATTGATAGATTTGTTAACTGATTTGATTGATCTAGTGACTGAAATTGATTGATGAGTCAACTCAATTGATTGATCTATTAATTGATTTGACTAGAGGAAATTATGGTGGGTGAGGATAGAACAAAAATTAAATAAATAATTTATTTAATTTCATGAGCACATGTGATAAATGAATAAAATATTAAATTTTATTCATTTGGAGGAAATAGATTATTTAAATAAATAATTTGATTAAATTAAATAAATAATTTTGATTTTATTTATTTAAAGTGGAGGAAAGATGATTTAATTAAATAATTTTGATTATTTAATTAATATAGAGGAATATGACAATTTTTGGTGAATTAATTGAATTAGTGTGGAATGATTAGAACTAGGTAATTTAATGAGAACTGATGCGAATGTGGTGTGATGACATGAATAATGTGTTGGTAAATTTTAGGTGTCTACATTTTGCTACTCTTTGATACGGTGTCCCATTAGGTGGAATTGTGTCAAAGAAACTGAAAAAAGATGCCTCGGCCAGTGGCAGCAATAGAGAAAATGATGGAAGAAAAGAAGGGATACTGGGTGCCCCCTCAAGATTTTTTTTGGAATAAATAAAAATAATTTCAGAAAAAAATCATGACAAGTAAGAAGTAGGCTAGGATAGTAGAAAAGATAAACAAACAAAAGAAAAATGGAGAAAGTAGTAAAAGGAGGGAAATAAGGGAGGGTGGGGTATGTGCTACATGGAAAAATAGGGGTGGGGGCCTATAAATAGTGGCAGGGGAGCCCATTCCAAGTCATTTGTACACCTAAGTTTCAAAAAAACCTATTAGAGAGAAGAAGAGGAGATAGAGATGGTGAACTGTGTAGCGATCCCATGTCACAAGCACTGAGGTGAGCAAGTGAGGCAGTTCTAGCAACCAGATGGCATAGGTTTACCGGTAAGTGACCTAACTTGGGTTTTTGGAGTAGCTAGGGGTCATTAATGGGTAATTAATGCTAGTTGAAAGTTAAAAAAGATGCGGATGCACTTTTGTAAAAGCGTGCCTGCATGGGAAATCAACGTGCCCATGCACGAAAGCAGCACACCTATGACAAAGGTGTACATGTGTCAGGAAAGCGTGCCCATACATGCCGACAACATGCCAAAGCACAAAATATGTGTGCCTACACAAAGTAAGGGGTTTTAGAGAAATGTCCACCTTTGCATAATAAACGCGCCTTGGTTTTGGAAATCAGCGCACTTTTGTATAAAAGCACGCCTGTATAAGGAAAAGGCATGCATATGCCAGAAAAGGGCGTGCATGTGCCTGAAAATGCACACATGACTAGAAAAGGCACACCTTTGTCATAAGACAAAAGGCGACCAAATTAGACCTAAGGAAAACTAGATGAAGAAGGGAAAACTAGAGGACTTAGGAAAAAGTAGATGACATAGGCAAATTTGGATGACTTTTCTGAACTATGGTTAACTTACTAAATTGTGATGATGAACAAGAGCAACCTGCGCTGATTCGATCGTGCGTGAGATGACCGAGGATGATGTGCCTATACCTCAACTTTACAAATATAGACATGGAGTTCCTAGATGGAGTTGGGATGCTACATATAGCTTAATTTATGGAGATTCAAGCACAAAGTGATGATGACTACACTCATAGAGCAGTGGCATAGTGAGAGGAGTGATTTCCTCCTCCCGACTAGGGAGATGATTGTGACACTAGAGGATATGTGGCAGATACTTTGGATTCCTATCCATGGGTCACTAGTGAGATATAGCTTACAGAATAGGACTTAGGCACTTGAGTGAGTATTTACAAAGGATGACCTATCAATCAAGGGGACACAACTAGACTTGACAAAGGTTATTGATGATGCCCCATTGCCACTATTCATTACGGGTTTGATTAGCTACATACTTTTACTAGGGAGGAGATCATGGCAGTTCGTGATCGGATGGGGGATGTGTTAGAGCGCATGATGGATGGAGAGGTATTTGCATGGGGTCCATGTGTATTGGCCCACCTATACAGAGATCTGCATAACTATGTGTACAATAAGAGCTAGTACATTGGGTGCAGAGTGGAGTTACTACACATTTGGGCTTGAGAGCACATACAGGTGTTGTGGCCAGTGTGTGACAGTGTAAGGATAGTAGAGCACCCATTTTATTGGATGTATGTAGGGGTCATCCACTACAGGGAGACATGAGACTTGACCTATTAGAGGAGCATGATTGATGATTTGGATACAGTGATCTAGAGGTCTTAGAGGGCATGTGAGGCGTGGGAGGAGGATGCCAGGGAGCTAGCATATGTTAGACAAACTCAATGTATTATGGGTTAGATAGATTTGACTATAGAGATATATGTGCCAAATAGAGTGCGGCGGTAGTTTGGGGAGTAGCAGACAACTCTTATACATGAGGCTATCTTTCCATGGGTTGTGAGTGAAATAGGTGCATAGGGGGTGCCACTAGATAGGCAGGTAGTTTTGACAGAGTTTATGACTCTACAACCGATGCCATGGGCACCACCACCAGCAATGATAGAGGATGTAGGGACTATCCCAAACTATGATGCATGGTGGGCAACTCATCGACCCATCAGGTTGACACCATCTGGGAAACAGGCATGGCAGGTTGCAGACACTCCCATTGGATAGCAACAGATTAGACAAAGGGTGGCGAGAGATCATGTTGCCATCCTGCTAGACACAAGCAGAGGAGGAGATGGAGGACATGGGCCATAGGTGGTAGCAGTTGTCTCGGGAGATGGGGGAGATGGAGGAGGAGATGTAGGACAGGGGCTGCAAGTTTAGGCCGCTATCCTAGGAGATGGAGAGGACCTTGACACTATACAACCCTCCCAGGATAGCTTACAGCTAGAGTTGGATAGGTTGTAGGGTATGGTGGCCGGTGTGACACTAGAGAGAGATAGAACCCTCTTACAGATACAGACTCTACAAGGATAGGTACATGCCTTGTAGGTATAGTTGCAAATAGTACAAGCACAAGTTGGTGGAGAATATGGCCAGCTACAACAAGAGATGCTACTGTACAAATACATCAGCAGCTAGACATGGCGTAGAGAGCATTAGCTAGCAGATGTGGGGAGAGTTGATGGCTGTACAAGACAAATTGGCACAGGCTAGATAGAGAGAGGAGTACTACCATGGATTATACGAGAGTGTAGTTCTTGCATCGTAGAGGGCACCTAGCTTCAACAGGCAGAGATGGTTAGGAAACTTTAGATCTGTGCGTTAAGGACCTTCATTGATGGGGCCACTAGGGTTGGTACAGGTCATGGGAAACCAAACTAGGGACAGTCCCTAGGGTCACAGAGGCCTCATCAACCACCTCTACTAGGGACAGGCCAACAACCAACTCCTTTAGAGGGGGCTAGTTCAACATGATAGAGACACCTTATATTATTGATGATATGGATGCACACATGTATTTTTTTGTATTTTGATGTCTGCGGGTCGATGATGTACTTTATATGTATATAGACATTTGTATCATGGACTCTTTTTTGTATGATATATATGTTGTAGTGATATATCTTTGATGTTTATGGTGTCTTTTATGTTTATGATGATTATGATAATGTTATGGATGCATGCATATGTAAAGTGGATTTAGAATAGATGCTTATTTATGGGTATTTAATTTATTATGATGTGACCAAAAAATGTAAAATGAATGATGAAATAAGTAAGTTAGATGAATGACAAGTAATGATGACAACTGATGACACAAATGATTAACATAGAAATGATAATCACATGGTAATCAAAGAATATGATGATACAACTGATTATCATATAAATGATAATCAAATGATAAGAAAGAACATGATGATAGAAATGATTAACATATAAATGATAATCAAATGATAAGAAAAAGAATATGATGATACAAATGATTAACACATAAATGATAATCAAATGATAAGAAAGAACATGATGATAGAAATGATTAACACATCAATGATAATCAAATGATAAAAAAGATTATGATGAAACACATGATTAACAAAGGAATGATAATCAAATGATAAGAAATGAATATGATGACACAAATGATTTAACCAAGAAATGAGAATCAAATGAGAACAAAGAATGTGATGAAACAAATGATTAAAAAAGAAATATAATCAAATGAGAATGAAAGAATATGATGACACAAATGATTAAAATATGAAGATGACATGATGTGGAAAATAACCTTTTAGAATAGATGAATGATCGATGGATTTGTTGGGAGAAGTTATGCTGACATGTAAAATAGAGAAATCTTTTATTTTGATATAGCATACGAATGTTATGCACCAAGGTATAAGAACTAGGGTGGCCATGTATCCAATGCATAAGACTGTTGACTCTGCAAACAAATAGTTTAATTTTATTACTACTAGTTATAATACAACCATATCGGATAAGTGAATGGAAATAGTCTTAGCGTAGAATAGTCTTAATACAAAGAAGGCCTTTGCAGATCCTTAGATGCAAAAGGTATTGATATGCAATATGCTACTCCCAACACATATAAGATACATATTAGGCCTAATAGGATAATAAATTCATCCCATAAAACATAGCATACAAAAAGTAATGACTATGCCCCAATCTTTACTGCATCACGATATACCAAGATATAGAAAGATCAAGGTAGTTTTGATTAAGTATTTAGAAAGGAACAAAAGATAAATCAAAAATAAAAATGACCAACTAATAAAATAGATAGACAACCATCATGTTCTCTTGCCAAAAGACGGTATTCCAGATAGATTTGGGGCCTTATCATAGGAAAGATGTATCCATTAAAGGATTTCGATCCAGGATGTATGGATAAACCAGATGTAGCTAGCGGTATGAGGTAACATATTGTTTTAGGAGTAGACTTTTTGTTTTATATCTGATAAGTACTTTGAGCTTTCAAAAAGATGCATAGTTTACCTTTTGTTTGAGTCAATCATGTATAGGTGGTAGATGGGTAGGATGTATTGTGGTAAATGGATGAAGTGACAAATATGAATTTATTATGGATTGAGATGGATGATGGGATGTATCATATGTGCCTAAGTATTGGATACTTCCTTCATATTCCAGACTGCCTACATACCATGTATCCATGGGATCAAGGCACATTACGATGATGATGATGACGATGATGATGATATGCAGTTTTGAGTTGCAAGTGAGATGAATGTGTTGATTGATGTGGGATGATGAAAGTACTTAATAGATAAGTGATGTGAGTGTTGATGGATGATTGATGAGAGTGTTTGATGGATGAGTGATATATTTTATAAAAATGAGTTAAAGTGTGGTAAATTCCCTTGAGTTAAAATGAGGATCTATTCCTAGCCCTAAGTTAAGGAAACGTGCCCCCATTCAATTAAAGGGTTTATTGTGTAGAAAGTGACTAACCAAGGATGAATGAAAGTAGGTGAACTGATATTGGATGAATGAAACTAGATGGACTGACATTGGATGAGTGAAACTGGATGGACTGACATTGGATGAGACAAGGAGATAATGCTTAATACTAAAAAAATTCCAAACCATGATAGATGGACAAATGGGAATTCGAGGGTTAAATTTTTTTATTATGGTTGGATGGGGTTTTATTATGAAACAAGATGAATGGATGGGAAGACTGAATAGATGGTAGATGCTAACTCTTACACATAGTGGTTGTTTGATAGGTTTTCACTATGGTACTTATCCAAGGTGACTGTTTACCAGGTTTTCACCAGAGGATGAACATTTTTGTGTTTCTATTTTTTAATTTTTTTTTTAATTTTCTTCTAGGATATTCCCAAGGATCAAGCATAGAATTTCTTGAGATGAACACATTTGAGGGGGTCATCCATAGGAATTCCTTTAGGTGTTTCTAGGATATATGCCCATGATCCATATGCTACTATCATGACAAAAGGTCCCAATTAGTTAGGGTCAAATTTACCTTTCTTATCTCTATCTCGCTGGTTTTGCCGATTTTCTTTCAGGATTAGATCACCCACTTGGAACCACCTTTCTTTGATTTTATTATTGTAACTATGATAGAGTCAATTTTGGTAGACCTAAAGATGATTTAATGTTGCAAGGCAACTTTCATCTAATAGCTCCAATTCATGTATCCTGAACACTCTGTACTCCTCTCCGTTAATCAAATGTTGCATGGAGACACGGAGACATGGGATCTTGACCTCTATAGGCAAAATACCTTCAGTTCCATAGACTAAAGCATAGGCTGTGGCACTGGTTGGGGTTTGAATGCTTGTTTGATAGGCCCATAGGATGGAGTTAAGCTGTAGATGCCAATCATGACTAACTTCATTGACTATCTTTTTGAGGATTTTTAGGATTGTTTTGTTCAAAGCCTCATCCTATTCATTTCTTTGTGGATAGTACGACATTGAAAATCAATGTTGGATATGATATTGGGTGCACAAGGCATGTACATCTTGGTTTTTTAATGGTTTACCATTATTGGTTACTATAGCCATAGGGATACCATACCGGTAAATGATATAGTGTAAGATAAATTTAAAAATTTGTTTTCCAATAATGTATTGTTGCAAGTATGAGGTAAACCAGTGTTGTCATTGATGTCAACATACTCATATTTTTTTGACAAGAAGGATTCAATGAGCAGTGTGCTGAGGATATTGAGAAAATTAGCCTCAGTCTGGAACAGTAAAGAACAGTGATGAAAACAAGGCAAATGTACTGTATAGAATGCAAACCGGAGGATACGGATTAAAGGGTTTGTAGATATGGGTCTTGAGATGCTTCAGTTAAGATTTCAGAGGTCTGCATGAAGATCTGAAGAAGTTGTGGCTGTCGGTGTACAACCGGTTCCGGCAAGTATTCAGAGGTGACAGAGGATCACAAAAGGTCCGGAGAGGTCCGGAACTGTATAATCCTAATCTACGGATTGGAAGGAGTCTTTGGGATGTCCTTGTGATCTGCCATCTCGAGTTGTGTATGATTTGGAGGTGCGGAAGTACCTCTTGCATTATGACAGTGGCGACAGACAGTGTTCTTGAAGTTCCGGATAAGGAGGATAAGAGATTTCAGTAAGTAAAGGAAATGCGGACGTACCTGGTCATTCAGGCAGACTTGTGAAGGTTCTTGGATCATGTTGAGGTTGTTTTGTTGGTCCGCATTGACAGTAGAGCCCAGAATTGAAGATATTCTTCCAGATGAAGTTTTTGCTCTGTTTAGCCGACCGGATGAGTTGTTCATCCTGCGAATGTTCTTATGGTGGCCGATCGGATGTGTTATTCATCTTGCGGATATTCTTATGGTTCATTGCCGACTTAGATGATTGTTCCTAAGTCGATGTCTTGTATAAATAAAGGTTTGTGAGTTCATTTTGAAAGGAGACTTGTGCGAAAAAGGTGGTGTAGAAAAGTGAAGTGTAGAAGGCAGAGCAGATGTTTTTGGGCTTAATGGAACTGATCCGGACATGGTAAAGATGTCATTCTCCAGTTCAAGACTGTGATTCTTATCACTCTGTAGACAGTGTGTCTCCTTGTAGGCAGTGGGCCTCTTTGTGAGCAGTGTGCTCAGGCAGTGAGCCCTAATTGGCATGTGCCATTTTGTAATTCCTTATTCTTCTAACAGAGAATAATCTTTGGGTTAATCACCCCGTGGTTTTCTCCCTTAACCGGGTTTCCACGTCAAAAATACTATGTCATGTGTTTCTCATTTCATGATAATGTTTGTTTGTTCAATTCAATGCTGCTTTGATTAATAAGAAAGTTCAAAAGAAGAAACAATTAGGATAACTGATTCACCCCCCCTCTCAGTTATCAACAATTGGTATCAGAGCCAAGTTCCTTTGAAAGAATCTTAACCACTTGAGGAGATCTAGGATGTCGTCATACAAAAAGGATAGTCTGAAGTTCGATGGAACCAATTTTACTCTCTGGAAGGGTCGCATGAAATGTCACCTGGAGTGTATGGGAAAAGCATACTTGGCCATGGTTTCAAAACCATATGTACCTCCACAAGGTGGTCCGACAACTCTGAATGAAATCACAGAAGCTAAAAACAATTTGCGGACCAAGGAAGCTCTTTTAAGTGCATTAAATGACTCAGATCTCTCAAATGTTATTGACCTACCAACTGCATATGAGATCCTGACTAAACTGGAACTTCTGTATGAAGGAGATGAGTTTGTCAAGAGTGCAAGGTTGCAAAGTCTGAAAGGGAAATTCGAAAGATTGAAGATGAGAGATGATGAAAACATCACTACTTTTATGCCAAGAGTGAATGAACTAGTGTGTGGAATTAGAAATGCTGGTGGAACTCTGGATGAAAATGAGATTGTTTGCAAAATCCTTAGATCCCTTCCTGCTGCCTACAAAATCAAGGTTGCTGCAATTGATGAATTCAGAGCCCACACAACTGTCACAAGAGAACAATTGGCTGGCAAGCTAGCTGCATTTGAAATGACCGAGTTTGGAGATGATCTTCCCAAGACTGAATCTGCTTTCAAAGCTAGTGCCTATGTGAAAGGCAAACAGAGAATTGATCAGGGAGAAAACTCTTCAAGGAAGATGACATGGTATGATCAAGCAAGAAGAGACATGGAAGAAGAAGAAGCAGAAACAGCTCAACTTGAAGCCCTCATTGAAAAAAGACTACCAAGAGGATTCGGTAAGTATGAAGGAAAACTACCCTTTAAGTGCTTCAACTGCAATAAGATTGGTCATTTTGCTTCAAGATGTCCGGAAAGATCTGCAAGGTCTAATACTAACAGACAAAGGTTTCAAAAGAATTGCTATTATGTTCATGAAGAAGATGACAATGAAGGAGTAACAGATGATGAATCAGAACTAGGAAGCAAATCCAAAAATGAGTGGGTGTTTATTGCCATCAAGGAAGAAGATTCAATACTCTCTGAATCTGTCAATCACAAAGTTGTTGAAAAAGCTTTGGCTGCTCAAGTGGAAGAAAAGGATGATTGGGTTATTGACAGTGGATGTTCTCACCATATGACTAGTGACAAGAATAAGTTCTTGAATTTGGAAAGGTATGAAGGAGGAATGGTAAAGTTTGGTGTCAATTCTGCTAGCAGAATCAGAGGTAGGGGAACTATTTCCTTTGATGGAAAGAGCAAGACAGGTAATGTACTATATGTTGAAGGATTGAAGCACAATCTTCTCAGTGTTGGTCAGTTAGTAGACAAAGGCTATGATCTTCGATTTAAGAATGGAAAATGTAGAATCTTTACAAGCTCCGGAACTGAAATTGCATCCGGTACTCAGACAAAAGGTAATATCTTTCATCTGGTTGGTTCAAATAAAAGTTGTTTGTTTGTTCAAATTGATCAGAGTTGGTTATGGCATAGAAGAATGTGTCATGTAAATTTTGATAACATCATCAAGATAAGCAATACTCAGGCTGTAAGAGATCTTCCAAAATTGATGAAACCTACAAATAGTTTGTGCAAAGAATGTCAGCTAGGTAAACAAAGTAGAGTCTCTTTCAAAAGCAAAGATCAGTCTTCTACCGGATTGTTGGAATTAGTACATACTGATCTCTGTGGTCCGACAAGAATCAAGAGTCTGCAAGGTGATAGATATTTCATGTTGTTAATTGATGATCATTCCTGGATGATGTGGGTTACCTTTCTAAAAGAAAAATCAGAAGCATTTGAGAAGTTCAAAATCTTCAAAGCTTTGGTAGAGAATCAAACCGGATTGAAACTAAAGTGTCTAAGGTCTGATAGAGGTGGTGAATTTACATCTGGAGAGTTCATTGACTATTGTGAGAAGCAGGGTATAAGGAGACAATTGTCTACTCCTAGGACTCCACAGCAGAATGGAGTAGTTGAAAGAAAGAACCGGACCATCCAGGAAGCTGCCAGGACAATGATGTTGGAAGCAAATGTTCCTTAGATGTTCTGGAAAGAAGCTATCAGCATTGCAGTCTACACTCTAAATTGAGTTCAAATCAGAAACAATACCGGTAAGACCCCCTACGAACTCTGGTTTGGCATCACTCCCACTGTGAAATATTTCAGAGTATTTGGTAGCAAGTGTTATATTAAAAGAGATGAAGATCTAGGAAAGTTTGATGCTAGAAGTGATGAAGGAATTTTCTTGGGCTACTCCACTCAAAGCAAAGCATACCGGTGTTACAATAAGAGACTGAGGAAGATGATAGAAAGCACTAATGTGAAAGTTGATGAAGGAATTGAGAAGCCCTCAAGATTTTATGAATCTGATGAAGATGACCAAGATAGTGTTCAAGGAACTCAATCCTCTCCGGTAAGACAGAGTCAGCCTGATCCGGTAAATCAGGAAGAAGAGATAGGTTTGAATGAGCCTGATCAAGAAGCAGCAATGCAGGATACTCCCAAAATTCCAAGGTATGTGACACTAAACCACTCTGAAGATCAGATCATAGGTGACAGAAGCAAAGGTGTGCAAACTAGAAGGAATGTTGCTTAAAATTAGGATGAATGTTGTCTGATTTCAAAGATTGAACCTAAAACAGTAAATGAAGCCTGCAATGATGAAAACTGGACTAAAGCAATGAAAGATGAATTAATGCAAATTGAGAAAAATCATACTTGGGATCTTGTTCCCAGACCTAGAGACAGGAATGTGATTGGAACCAAATGGGTCTTCTGGAACAAATTAAATGAAGCTGGTAAAGTAATCAGAAACAAAGGTAGATTGGTCTGCAAAGGCTACTCCCAAATAGAAGGAATTGATTATGAAGAGACCTTTGCTCCCGTGGCAAGAATTGAAGCAGTCAGATTATTTCTTGCATTTGCTGCCTTCAAAGACTTCAAGGTATATCAGATGGATGTCAAGTCTGCCTTCCTAAATGGTGATCTGGAAGAAGAAGTTTACATTGAACAACCGGATGGATTTCAATTATCTGACAATAACGATATGGTCTGTAAGTTGAAGAAAGCATTGTATGGATTAAAACAAGCTCCAAGAGCATGGTATGAAAGGTTGGATAAGCATCTTGTATAGATTGGATTCAGCAAAGGTACTGTTGACAGTAACTTATATTTCAAAATTGATCATGAAAAGATTTTGATTGTTGAAGTATTTGTGGATGATATCATTTTTGGAGGAAGAGATAGTATGTGCAAAACTTTTGCAAATCAGATGAAATGTGAGTTTGAAATGTCTATGCTTGGTGAAATGAATTTCTTCTTGGGTATGCAAATTACTCAAAAAAAGAAAGGGATCTTCATTTCTCAGACCAAATATGTGAAAGAATTGTTAAGGAAATTTGGTATGGAAGATTCAAAACCAATGAACACTCCCATGGCAACTGGATGTAAGTTGAGCAAAGATGATGACTCCCCAAAGGCAGATCAGACAATGTATAGATCAATGATTGGTGGACTGTTGTATCTCACTCAGACCAGACCAGATATAATGCAGGCTGTTGGTCTTGTGGCAAGATTCTAGGCTGATCCTAGAGAATCTCATGTTATGGCAATCAAAAGAATTTTAAGGTACTTGAAAGGAACAGTTGAGCATGGTCTATGGTACCCTAGAGATCTGGATTTCTCTCTTCATGCTTACACAGATGCAGATTGGGTAGGAGATGTAGATGATCGAAAGAGCACCAGTGGTGGAGCATTCTTTTTGGGGAAGAGATTGGTTTCTTGGCTAAGCAAGAAACAAGATGCAATATCTCTGTCTACAACTGAAGCAGAATACATTGCAGCAGCAAGTAGTTGCACTCAAATCCTATGGATGAAGCAGATGCTAAGAGATATTAAAATTGAATATGCGGAGCCTATCACAATTTTCTGTGATAATTCAAGTGCAATTAATATTTCCAAGAATCCGATATTACACTCTAAGACTAAGCACATATCTATCAAGTTTCACTTCTTGAGAGAACAAGTGAACAAGGAAGAAGTCAGGTTGGAGTATGTTCCCTCCAAGGATCAGATTGCAGATATCTTTACTAAACCTCTTCCCAAGGACTCTTTTGAATATCTCCGGGAGAAGTTAGGGGTCATGGCCCCTCCAGTGATGAACTAGGATGCACTGATGTGCATCAGTCTGATGGATATCACAGTCATATCTTGTGATCTAGATTGATGATGGGGAGTTGCTACTAAGGGGGAGCAGCTGGTATGATTCTGATGTGTCAAAATTGCAAGTATGAGCCCTTTGCCATTGATGTCAAAGGGGGAGAGAAGACATGTGAAAAACAAGTAGCTGATGATCAAAAGGGGAGCAGCAAATGAGGAGAAGACATGTTGCTGATAGGGGGAGAAGTGACAGAAAGGAGAAGTTTCTTGTCTTGATGGTTTTTCACATCATATGTTGCCATCAATGACAAAGGGGGAGATTGTTGCAAGTATGAGGTAAACCAGTGTTGTCATTGATGTCAACATACTCATATTGCTTTGACAAGAAGGATTCAATGAGCAGTGTGCTGAGGATATTGAGAAAATTAGCCTCAGTCTGGAACAGTAAAGAACAGTGATGAAAAGAAGGCAAATGTACTGTATAGAATGCGAACCGGAGGATGTGGATTAAAGGGTTTGTAGATATGGGTCTTGAGATGCTTCAGTTAAGATTTCAGAGGTCCGCATGAAGATCTGAAGAAGTTGTGGCTGTCGGTGTAGAACCGGTTCCGGCAAGTATTCAGAGGTGACAGAGGATCACAAAAGGTCAGGAGAGGTCCGGAACTGTATAATCCTAATCTGTGGATTGGAAGGAGTCTTTGGGATGTCCTTGTGATGTGCCATCTCGAGTTGTGTATGATTTGGAGGTCCGGAAGTACCTCTTGCATTATGACAGTGGCGACAGACAGTGTTCTTGAAGTTCCGGATAAGGAGGATAAGAGATTTCAGTAAGTAAAGGAAATGCGGACGTACCTGGTCATTCAGGCAGACTTGTGAAGGTTCTTGGATCATGTTGAGGTTGTTTTGTTGGTCCGCATTGACAGTAGAGCCCGGAATTGAAGATATTCTTCCGGATGAAGTTTTTGCTCTATTTAGCCGACCGAATGAGTTGTTCATCCTGCGAATGTTCTTATGGTGGCCGACCGGATGTGTTATTCATCTTGTGGATATTCTTATGGTTGATTGCCGACTTAGATGATTTTTCCTAAGTCGATGTCTTGTATAAATAAAGGTTTGTGAGTTCATTTTGAAAGGAGACTTGTGCGGAAAAGGTGGTGTAGAAAAGTGAAGTGCAGAAGGCAGAGCAGATGTTTCTGGGCTTAATGGAACTGATCCAGACATGGTAAAGATGTCATTCTCCAGTTCAAGACTGTGATTCTTATCACTCTGTAGACAGTGTGTCTCCTTGTAGGTAGTGGGCCTCTTTGTGAGCAGTGTGCTCGGGCAGTGAGCCCTAATTGGCATGTGTCATTTTGTAATTCCTTATTCTTCTAACAGAGAATAATCTTTGGGTTAATCACCCCGTGGTTTTCTCCCTTAACCGGGTTTCCACGTCAAAAATACTGTGTCATGTGTTTCTCATTTCATGATAATGTTTGTTTGTTCAATTCAATGCTACTTTGATTAATAAGAAAGTTCAAAAGAAGAAACAATTAGGATAACTGATTCACCCCCCCCTCTCAGTTATCAACATGTATGTCATGGGAATAGCTTTCACCCACTTCATAAAATAATTTGTGGTGATAATAATAAACTTGTGTCCATTGGAAGATGATGGATGAATTTTGCCTACGAGGTCAAGTCCCCATTGTGAAAATGGCCAAGGAGTGGTCACTGGTTGTAGCTGATGGGAAGGTGCATGAATTAGATCTCCATGCTTTTGGCACTGAAGACATTTTTTGGCAAACTGATGAGCATCTTGTTCCATTGTGGGCCAAAAATATCCAGTGCAGAGCAAATTCGTTGCTAGGTTAGGACTAGTGGAATGTACTCCACAAATACCTTCATGTACATCTCTTAAAGCAATGTTGGCCTCTTCTAAGTTTAAACATCTGAGGAGGGTACCATCGAGACTCTGTCGGTATAATGAATCTCCAAGGATGGTGAAACGGGAGGCCCAACAAATGAAAGTTTTCTTTTGTGTGGATGTGAGGTTGGTTGGGAGGGTGTTGCTATGAAGGTAGGTGTATATGTCATGGTACCATGTCTAGTTGGGACCAACAAGTTCACAGATCATCTCGGTGGATGGCACTGACGGTATCAATAGTTGCTTGACCAAGAACTCATAGTTTTGTATGTTTGCTGGCATGTCTAAGAGAGATCTAATAGTTTCCATTCCATCAATGGTCTTGTTGTTTACTCTAGGGATCTGATCAAAGGATAAACTACAAAAGTGTTGTTTGTAGTTGTCCACCATCATTTTTTAGGGCATCAACTTGTCATCCTTAGACTAATATTAGTAAGTGACCTGGCAGATGACTAGTTGAGAGTCTTTATAAACCTGAAGTTGTTTAATGTTCCATTGGATTGCTATTTGGAGACCTATGATTAATCCTTCATATTCATCTATATTGTTCATGCAGGGAAAAGCACGCCGATATGATTTGGGGATGCAATCACCTTGTGGGGTGATGAAGAGTATTCTTGCTACGGACCCCTGTTGAGTGTAAGACCCATCAAAATATAGTTTCCATTCAATTGATGTATAGAGGTTGAAGATCCCTTCATCTAAAAAATTGGACAATATGGGGCTTGTATCTATTATTGGAGCCTCTTCCAATTGATCTGCAATTACTTGTCCTTTTATAGCCTTTTGATCAATGTACTTGATATCTAACTCACTTAAGATCATTACCCATTTTTGCTAGAGACCCTGTAAGAGCTGCTTTGGATAGAATGTACTTCAAAGGATCTATCTTGGATATGAGCTTTGTCTATTGGTTCAACAAATAGTGTCACAACTTTTGGGAAGTAAACACTACTACTAAACACGCTCGCTCTATGGAGGTGTAATTAAGCTCTTATCTAAACAAGGTATGACTGATATAGGAAATTGCTTGTTCTTTTCCTGAGTCATCATTCTATGCTAATAATGCCCCCAAGGCTACTGATGTAGTGGATATATATAACAATAAAGGTTTTCTAGAGACTGGTGGCATCAATATAGGTGGTGTAGCAAGTTATGTCTTAAGTTGTTCAAAGGATTCCTAGCACTTACTATCCCATCTGAATGTGACATCTTTGTGGAGTAAGTGTGAGAAAGGTTGACATTTATCCACTAGCTATGAGATGAACCACTGAATGGATTGCAACTTACCTGGAAGACTTATCAACTACTTGAGATTGGTGGGGGGAGATATCTCAACTATAGATTTGACTTTTGCAGGGTCAACTTTGATGCCCCTATGAGTTACAATGTAACCCAATAGCTTCTAGATGTAACTCTAAAGATACACTTCTTAATATTTAGCCTGAGTTGGTACTACTTAAGTCTATCAAAGATCTTCTCCAACACTTTTAAGTGTACTGCTCTAGTAGATTTACCTAAGAGGTCATCAATATAATCTTCCATAGTGGTATGAAATATATCTTGGAAGATAACAGTCATCGCTCATTGGTATGTGGCACCAACATTCTTGAGCCCAAAAGGCATGACTTGGCAACATTATGTTCGCCAAGGATATGTAAAATATGTCTTATGTTGGTCCTTAGGTGCTATCATACTTTGATTGTACCAACAAATCTATCCATGAGGGAAAACATTTCATGACCCGCCATCAAATCCATAACGATGCCTATGTTAGGTAGTGGAAAGTCATCTTTTGGACACGCTTTGTTCAAATCTCAGAAGTCAGAACAAATAAAGATGCCCCCATTTGGTTTTCCAATAGGTACAAGGTTAGAGACCCACTTTGTATAATTGATGGGGCATATGAACTTGGCATCAAGGAGCTTCGTGAGTTTAGCTTTTACCTTGATAGTATTATCTATGGATGCATCTTGCAGAGTTTTTGCTTGATGAGTTTAGCACTAGGAGATATTGATAGGTGATGTACTACAAGTTTAAGATCCAATCCTAGCATGTCAGGATAAGTCCAAGCAAAATTAACCCCTCTTTTAAGGAAAAACTTGGTGAAGTCCTTTCATTCTTGTTCTGATAATGAAGCTGCTAACAAGGTGACCTTTGGATTTTGCACTTTGCTAAGGTTCATTTCATGTGACTGTTCAACAAATAATGAAGACTTTTCCTCATATTTTGATAGTGGGGGAAGGTCAAATCTTCCATCCTCGGGTGCCTCAGAGAGGTTTTCATCATTGGATGCATCCTTTCTTTTTATTGTTTAACAATCAAAAGGTGCCACAACGTGGTTTTCACCTGGGGATCTATTTATTTTATTTGCACTTTTGTAACTGAAAGATTTGACATTCTCCCTGAAATATGAAATAGGAGACAAGTCCATTACAAATCCTACCTTATGGTCACCCTGGGGTATACCATCTCTAAGTCTTAGAAATTCTTCTAAGGCTTCATCATTTTGAAATGTATCCAGGACAGGAGGCCCTTGTCAGTCTTAATCGACTAGTTCCGGTTGTACAAGGGAAATTTTTTGTATTTTTATTTTTGAGGTGAAGGAGATGGATGAGATCATAAAGATAGAAGATTCATGAAATAAATCAGTAAGGTGAAGGTAAGAATCGTCAATGGTATCCTCCATAGAAGTCTCAACTGTGGGAAAAGCCTTCACTACTTCATCGAGGATAAACTAAATATCTGAGTGTGGTACATCCTTATCGTATCCCAATCCATGTTTTGTTATTCTTTTTGGTGACAAATATGGGTTCTATTGTGCCTTTCTCTTGGATGCCAAGTCCACCTTGTCCTTTATATCCCATATTTTTGACAATGCGGAGACCTCAAGTTTGTATTTTTCCACTGGTAGTTTTAATAGATCCTTTTCATCTTGGAAAAGTGATGCAGGAGCATCCAGGGTGTAAGAGCAATCTTGCATCAACCCAAAAAAAAAATGTGTTGTTTCTTTTCAATAAGGGTTAAATTTAGCAGGGTTGCTATTTTTAGTAAGTTTGTATTTGTGGACGGTTGGATACAAAATCTTGCACGAACCTCTAGAATGGTGAATTGAAGCTAATGGTGAAGAAATCACTTCAATATCATTTGTCATTTGTGAGATATTAAAATTTCAAATTCCAAAAATCCTATTGAAATATTCAAAGTTAAATTTGAGGCACTTAGAGGCTTCGAATGGGCCCAAAATTTGGTGGGAAACCCAAGCAGTCTACCTATCAATATTGCTTATACACCATCGTCTTTTCGAGAGGTTTCCGACAAGGTATTATTATTGAAAATCCAACAGTTGGATCGAAAGTTATGGCCCCGCGAAGTTGACCTATTTTTGGAGGGAGATGCAAATTTTGAAATTAAGTTGGTGGTCACCAAAAAGGGCTATATATGACCATTTTTGGGAACCCTTAGGGTAGTAGAGTTAAGGGGGAAGGTGTAGAGTCAAGAAAGGCAGGAAATTAGAAACCCTAGTTGATTTGGGGATTATAGAAGGCTGAAGATTCCGGAGTCTTGAGAGAGGGAGCTATAATGTGTTGCAGCCTATAGGGGATTCATCCTCTAATTGTATTTGAGCTTCTGTAATGTAATGTTTTGCCCATATTAATAAAATATCATTCTATTTTCTGTGTGTAATTTCTATTATTGTGTGTTTTATGATTTACCCTCTTCATCAAAAAGCCAAGAGGAGATGTCTTCAATGCATTTGTCTTCTAGTCTTCCCCCATGAGTGAATACTTTTGGTTGCATTGGTATGATGGCCTTTTTACTGACCTTTGCCACAGGAAGCTTTGCATAAGATTTAGGTGATAACGGTAAATTTCCTACATAGCAAGAGTTATATAAGTCATATTTGCCTAACCCTATGTTCTTCTACTGAATCTTGACCTTAGGAATGTCTTTATTAGGTGGGGTTTTGGATAATGTGGATGGATTGACATAAGATGAAGGTTGTGTTGCAATATTATTACGTACTTGGTTTAAATTTAGATATTTGTCTTGTATAGTGCGCTAGAATTCAAAAGGATTCATATCTCCAGGAATGGTAATTTTGGTACCGTTAAAGGGGAATTTCAAACATTGGTGGTAGATGGAGGGCATGGATTGCATGGTGTGAATCCATGGAAAACCAAGGATGATATTATATGGGAGGTCAAGGTCCATTACTTGACATCAAATTTCCACTAAGGCAGGACCCACTTTGATTGGTAAATGAATGACCCCTTCTGATTCTCTTTCAGCGTTAAGCTTTGATTGTCATTGTTTGGGAAGAGTCAATAGCATCTGCATAATATCCTAACTATTTTAATTGCATCAAGGAACAAACATTGAGACTAGTGCCACCATCTATAAGGATTCTCTTAACTTTACACTGGTGTATGTATACTTCTATGTGTAGGGCTTCATTATGACATGCATTTTGGGATGGGAGATCTTGTTCTATAAAGACCAAGTGATGTGGAGATGATATATGCCCTATCATGGCTTGAAATTGCATAGAGTTAATGTTGTTGGGTATAGATGACTCTTTGAGTCCTTTTTCAAGAAAGGCCCTATGCTCAGGTGAAGTGCGAAGTAAATCAAGGATTGATATGAGAGATGATTTTTTTCCCAAATGATCTACTAGATTATACTCATAATTTTATTGACTATTTGATGTCATCCCAGGAAAGGTAACATGACCTCTACGAGTAGTGACATCACAATTAGGAGATTTTCCTTTGATTGTAAGGGTGGATACTAAACTTTCTCCGAAGTGGTCAAAGATAGAATCGTATTGACCTGACATATTATTGACACCTTTTCCATGAGGTGGGAATAGATCCTGATAAACACCAAGGTCATTATTAGTAGGCTTGGAAGTGTCATCAATTACAACATCTCCATGGTCGATAAGGTTTTGTATGAGATGTTTCAACTTCATGCACCCAGGAGTTTTATGTCCTTTTACACGGTTGTATTCGCAATATTCATTATTTTTGTACCATGCAGGTTTAAAAGTAGGTTCATCATATTTTTTAGCTTCAGGAAATGTGATTAAACCATTTTGGACAAGCTGCTTAAGGATAGATTCAATGGGTTATCCCAAGGGAGTGAATCTATGTTTGGGTGCAAAGTCTTTCTTAGGTTGGCGAAAAATACATTTACAAGTTGGCCATACAACACGCAATATGAAACATGTAGAAGATAGGTCCTAAGTGAAACAACATGTTAAACAAGCAGATGATTCAAGCCTTGCAGACCCCAACACTTGCTTAACTAGGTGTAATACATTATTCACAGCATCAAAAGCCAAGGAATTGCATCTACACACTCTTCTCATTTGTAAATATGACATCTTTAAGCAAAACACATGAAAACTTGAAGTATAATGGCCACATCAACATGGAAAAAACCTTGTGCTATACTGGAAACAAGAAAGAGCTTCACGAAACTTTTCCAAATGAGTTCACATGACTCATAAAACATCCCCAAACACTCCTTTACCACCGCACATAAAAGAATTGTGCCGCATAGCTTCAATCATCTGCTCTGAGAACATTTTATCATCTGGAACAGACTGCAACATGTTTTCAATTGAAAAACTAAGTTGCGGACTACCAAGAACCTTGAGACTGAGCAGAAGCATGTAATGCACATCCAAGAATGTATCCACAAAATTGCAAAGGAAAACATTCACTTTCAAAGGAATGCAAAGTATTCTAGTAGGTCTTCATCACTAATTTATTCTGCCAGAGCACATACCGATACTCTATCATACATGATTTTCACAACGGAGGGAAACATGATCTGAAACTTTGGAAACAACACCTTCATTGTCCTCTTAACACAATTCCAGAACCACATAGACATAGCTGCAAATGCCCTTCATAGAACAAATACTATCTTCAAGTTGCCAATAGAGAAACATCCTTCCAATGATCAGAACATCATGAAACTTGGAACATACATAATGTGACACTGTATGAAGCTATGTTCCAAACTATAGAAGCCCAACAATAATATGATGGAAATGCAAAGCAAGCTTCTGAACAATCCTCGAAGAGTAGTCATCCTGAAATAGAGACTACCACCATCTTCTAGAGGCCAAATCTTGTTTCTATCAACTCATACAACTCAGGATCAGTAGGATAGATCATATAACATGCTTCAAGACACCATAACACTTCCTCAACATCAGCAACACATTCAATCCTCTTAGTGCTTCTAATTCCCATATTAATATAACTTCAAACTTGATTCTGTGTTGATCATGAATGTAGCTTTTTATGCTCAACTCTACACTAATCTGAGCACGACATCCAACCATGAGCTTTCTCTTCTTTAGAAACATGACATCCAACCATGATCTTTCTCTTCTTTGGGAACATGACATCCAACCATGAGATTTCTCTTCTTTAGGAGCATTACATCCAACCATGAGCTTTCTCTTCTTTAGGAACATGACATCCAACCATGATCTTTCTATCCTTCCCTTCCATTGTTGACATCAATGACAATCTTCATGATAGCCTTAGTAATCTTTCTCATCCTTATGACAGTGTTGACATCAATGACAACAATCTTAGGCCCCATATGTGTAACAATATCCCCCTTTGGCATTGATAGAAACACATACCTACTGATTCTCCCCCTTTGAAATCAAGGACAAATGGTATCCAGTACCTGCTTAGTAGCAATCACTGCCTGCTCATTCTCCCCCTTTCATCAACAATCACATCTACAAGTTTCTTCTTGCAAGCTCCCCTACCATCAACAACCACTACTTGCTCCCCTTGAGAGGTAGCCACCATCAGTCCAGGAAAAAGATATGACATGAACTCCCCCTAGATAGATGCATCACTGTGCATCTTTAGCAAGAAGGAGGGGAAGTTACCTCTAACCTTTGCTGGAGATCCTCAATGGTGTCCTTTGCAAGAGCCTTTGTAAAGATGTCTACAATTTGATCCTTTGTTGGTACATATTCCAAATTCACTTCCTTATCTGCAACCTTCTCTCTCAAAAAGTGATACCTGATTGCGATATGCTTGGTTCTAGAATGCATCACTAGATTCTTGGAAATATTGATAGTTCTTGTATTATCACACTAAATAGAAATAGGCTCATCATACAATACTTTGATATCCTTCTGAGTTTTCTTAATCCACAACACTTGTGTATAGCAGGAGGCTGCTGCAATATACTCTACCTTTGCAGTAGATAGGGACACTAAATCTTGCCTCTTGCTCTACGATGAAACCAATCTACTTCCTAGAAAGGAAGCACCACCAATTGTACTTCCTCTATCATCAACACAACCATCCTCGTTAGCATCAGTGTATGCATTCAAATCAAAGTCATTACTTTTTGGATACCCTAGACCATAGTCCAGAGTTCCTTTCAAGCATCTAAATATCCTTTTCACTACCTTCTCATGTGTTTTCTTAGGATTGGCTTAATATCTGCTAACCACACATACTACATGCATAATGTCAGGTCTAGAAGTAGTCAAATACAACAATTCTCCAATCATAGACCTATAGACAGTCTGATCTACCTCTAGATATTCATCATCTTTGCTCAAGTGACATCCAGTGTCAATGGGAGTACTCACTGATTTTGAATCCTCCATACCAAACTTCTTCAACAATTCTTTGATATACTTAGCTTAAGAAATAAAGATACCATCATATAGCTAAGCAATTTGAAGGCCAAGGAAGAATGACATCTCACCAATCATAGACATCTCAAATTCTTTTTGCATCTCCTCTACAAACTTCTTACACATGTTATCATCTCCACCAAAGATTATATCATCAACATATAATGTAACTATCAATATCATATCTCCTTCTTCCTTGATGTAAATATTGTTATCTGTAGTACCTTTCTTGAAGCCCTGCTAAAGTAAGTACTTATCCAACCTAGCATACCAAGCTCCAAGTACTTGCTTGAGCCCATACAAATCCTTCTTGAGTCTACATACCATGTCCAGATCTTCTAAAATTTGGAAACCATCTAGTTTCTCAATGTAAACATCTTCCTCTAGATCACCATTTAGAAATGTTGACTTGACATCCATCTGATATACCTTAAAGTTCTTATGAGTAGCAAGTACAAGAAACATCCTGATTGCCTCCATTCTAGCTACCGAATAAAAATTCTCCTCAAAGTCATTGCCTTCAACTTGAGTGTATCCCTTACATATCAACCTTGCTTTGTTCCTTATAACTTCACCTATTTCATTCAGTTTGTTCCAGAACACCCACTTTTTTCTTATGATGTTCTTATTGGCTGCTATGGGAACCAATTCCCATGTTTGATTCTTCTCAATCTGATCCAATTCTTCTTCCATGGATTTTATCCATCCATCATCCTTGTTGGGTTCAGTAAAGGTATTAGGTTCTACTTTTGATAACAAACACAAGTTTTCTTTCTCATGTGACTTGGAATATGTTCTCCTTGTCTGCGCACCTTCATTCTTATCTCCAATGATCTTTTCTACTGAGTGATTCTTCTTAACATACTTTGTTCGGGTCTTAGGCATATACTCTGGTTCTTGTTCCTTTTCTTCTTTCCCTTATTCTTTCTCTTCAATGCAAGGAAAGATATTAGATTTGGTGTCTTCTTAATCTTGTTAGATCTGATACAACTCTTCATCCACTTTAACATTTGTGCTTTCAACCATCTTTCCCAACCTTTTGTTGTAGCATCTATAGGCCTTACTTCTACTTGAGTAACCAAGAAAGATTCCTTCATCACTTCTTGAATCAAACCTCCCTAGGTCTTCTTCATCTCTTTTGATATAGCATTTGCTGCCAAAGATATTGAGGTATCTAAAAATGGGAGGTCTTCCATACCACAACTCATAAAGGGTCTTAGTGATGTTGACCCTTAACTACACTCTGTTAGTTAGATAGATAGCAGTGTGAACTTCTTCCTTTTAGTATATGTCAGGCAGATCTACATCTTTCAACATTGCCCTAGACATTTCTTGCACAATCCTATTCTTCCTTTACACTACCCCATTTTGTTGAGGGGTTCTCAGAGCAGACAAATGCCTCCTAATACCATGATCTTCACAAAACTTTTCAAATTCATTTGAAGTAAACTCACCTTCTCTATCTAACCTTAAACATTTGATCTTAGTATCTATTTCATTTTCAAACAAAGCTTTGAAAACTTTAAACTTATCAAGAGCATCTGATTTTTCTCTTAAAAAGGTAACCCAAGTCATTCTAGAATAATCATCATAAAATACATTTCCCCTTGTTGACTCTTTACTCTTGTAGGTCCACATAGGTCTATGTGAATCAGCTCCAATAGCTTTGAAGAAGAATACTCCTTTCTTTTAAAACATGTCTTTGTCTGCTTTCCCATTTGAAATTCCTTGCATACAATGTTAGCAAGCTCGATTATATTAGGCATATCTCTCACTACATGAGTAGAGTTGATTCTTATTATATTATCAAAATTGTTGTGTCCCATTCTTTTGTGCCACAACCAACACTCACTGGATTGAGCCAATAGACATGTTCTTCCATTTAGCTCTTTCAAGTGATATATAAATATCACCAAATGTCTTGATACCTTCTGCAACTAGCTTCTTAGATCCTATCATCCTGATTTCACAACCATTGGCATCAAAACTAAGATTGTAACCTTTTTTACACATCTGAATAACACTGAGAAGATTATGATGTAATCCTTTGACACAGAGAACATCCTCAGTCAAGTTGATTCCATCAATAGTTATGACACCTTTTCCACATAATTGAGCGGACTCATCACCTCTAAACTTGAAAGCTCCACCATCCCACCTCTTAAGGCTAATAAACTTCTCTTTGTCACTAGTCATATGATGTGAACAACCACTATCAATAACCTAAGCTTTGGTTTCTTCTTTTACATGGAAGGAAGTCCATACAACCATTGATCTTTCATTGTTTTTGATTGTTTGCAAGGTATCAAATTTTCCACATTTTCCAACAACATACTTTTTGACACCAACACTTAAGGCCATGAAAAGTGTTTCATCATTTGAATCATCATGATCTTCATCCTCTGAAGAACAACTATCCTCTATGGAAAACATACTCCTTTTGAATTTATCTTTTATCTTACTTCTCCTAACTTCTTTAAGAGGACATTTAGAAGCAAAGTGAGCAACCTTTCCATAATTGAAACATTTGAAGGGTAACTTACCTTTATGTTTTTTAGAACCTTTCTTCAATGTTCTCACAAAATTTGCTTCAACATCATCAAGACTTTCATCTTCATCAGCAGTTTCATCATTTGTCTTTTTACTAACTTTGAAAGCAACTTATTTCTTTGGAACATCACTGTCAAACTCTCTCATTTCAAAAGTAGTAAGGGTAGAAAAAAATTTGTCTAAAGTGTATGTATCCAAGTCTGCAATCTCCTCAATAGAAGATACCTTATGACTGTAAGATTTGGGAAGAGATCTCATAACCTTCTTCACAACTTCATCCTCATTTACTGTACCACCAAGGCCCATGATACCATTGACCATTCATTCACCTAGAGCATAAATCCAACAATGTTTTCATTTTTTGTCATCTTTAGGGTTTCAAATTTGTTTTTGAATATTTGCATCTTAGCTTGCTTTACTTTCTTATCTCCTTCATAAATAGTTTCTAGTTTATTCCAAACTTATTAAGCAGAGGTACAACTCATTGCCTTTGAAAGTTTTGAATCAGTTAAGCCACTCAAGATAGCAAACTTGGCCTTGGCATTATTATCATACTTCTTGATTTGATTTGCATTAGTAGGAGTAGTAGCAGGAAGAGTGTAACCTTTCTTGATAGAATCCCAAACTCCACACCCTAGTGAATTGATGTATCCTTCCATCCTTACTTTCCAAAAAGCACAATTTGTTTCATCAAACCTAGGTATCTTGCTAGATCCTCCTGATACCATCTTAGACCTTCCTCAAGTGGTTAATCTTCCTTCAGAGGAACTTGGATCTGATACCAATTGTTAGACACACATGAATAATAAGGGGGGGTGAAACAATATTTACACAATTTTCAATTTCAACAATCTCAACTTATCCAGAACATATTAACCCTTAAGCATCAAAATATCAACATGAAAGAATAAGACAATGCACATCAACACATAACACTAGATATACATGGAAAACCTAAGAAGGGAAAAACAACGATGAGGATTAACTCATAATATATATGAAACACAAATGATAACTTTGTTTTAGGGATACAACCTAAGGAAGGAACTACTCCCTGAAACTTTGTTTTAGGGTTACATCCAAGGAAGATACAACTCCATGTAGACTTTTTTTTAGGGCTACAACCCAAGGAAGCAACAAATCCCTGATTAGAGAACACACCTATAAAAGAGTACAGTGTCATAAACTTTCAACTATCTAAAAATTGACTTTGAAGCTCACTCTTTTGATGATTGCAATTCTACCTCTTTACACTTTATTCTGAATATCTGATCAGTTAGGTAGACTCTATACTTGATCACTGTCACAAATATGTCTTCAAGATTAATCCAACCAACATCAACAACTTCTTCTCTTTCTCCTTTAGTCGCACATCAATAATGTATTTAATCTGCTTTTTATCTGCTTGCAAACTTTTCAATCAACTTGCAATTACACTATCCTCACTCAATTTGATTTAATATTTATACATGATATTATATTGATTCATAGCTTGTCAGCCAGATATAACATGAAAAAGACATTTACAAGTTGGCCAAACAACACACAATATGAAACGTGTAGAAGATAAGTCCTAAGTGAAACCACACATTACACTAGCAAAAGATCCAAGCCATGCAGAACCTAACACTTTATTAGGTGGGTCCAAGACATTTTTCATAGCATCAAATGCCAAGGAATTGCATCTGCACACTAGGCTCATTTGTAAATAGGACATCTTTAAGGAAAAGACATGAAGACTTGAAGTATAACAACCACATTAACTTGAAAAAAACCTTGTACGGTACTAGAAACAACAAAAATCTTTGTGAAAATTTTCCAGATGAGTTCACATGACTCATAAAACATCCCCAAACACTCCTTTTCCACCACACATAAAAAAATGTGGCTCACAGCTTCAATCATCTACTCTGAGAATATTTTCACTTGAAACACACTAGAACATGTTGTCAATTGAAAATTTGAGTTGCAGACCACCAAGAACCTTGAGATTGAGAAGAAGCATGTAATGCACATCCAAGAACATATACACAGAACTACAAAGGAAAACATTCATTTTTGGAGGAATGTTGAGTATTCTAGTAGGTCTTCATCACTACTTCATTCTACAAGAGTACATACTGGTACTCTATCATACATAAATTTCATAGTGGAGGGAAACATGATCTAAAACTTTGGAAAAAACACCTTCATTTTCCTCTTAATACAATTCCAAAACCGCATAGCCATAGCTACAAATGCGGAGGAATGTGAAGCATTCCATTACCCTACTAGGAACACCTTCATAGAACCAACACTATCTTCAAGCTGCCAACATACAAATATCATTACAATGATCAGAACATCATTAAACATGGAACATACATAATGTGACATTGTGTGATGCTATATTAAAACCACATAATCCCAACAACAATATGATAGAAATGCAGAGCAATCTCCCAGATAGTCCTCAAACAACAGTCATCTTGAAACAGAGACTACCACCATCTTTTCGAGGCCAAATCTTCTTTGTATCAACTCATACAACTCAGGATCAGTAGTATAGATCATATAACATTCTTCAAGCCACCAGAACACTTCATCAACATTAGCAACACATCTGATCCTCTTAGTGCTTCTAATTCCAATATTAATATAATTCAAACTCAATTATGACATTCTTCAAGCCACCGGAACACTTCATCAACATCAACAACACATCTGATCCTCTTAGTGCTTCTAATTCCAATATTAATTGTCCTGTTAATACAATTCCAAAACTGCATAGCCATATCTGCAAAGGCAGAGGAATGTGAAACATTCCATCACCCTGCTGGGAAAACCTTGAAAGAACCAACACTATCTTCAAGATGCCAATATAAAAAGATCATTCCAATGATCAGAGCATCATTAGACTTGGAACATACATAATGTGACATTGTATGAATCTATATTCCAAATCATAGAAGCCCAACAACAATATGATGGAAATGTGGAGCAATCTCTCGAACAGTCCTCAAAGAGCAGTCATCCTGAAACAGAGACTACCACCATCTTTTGGAGGCCAACTCTTCTTTGTATCAACTAATACAACTCAGGATCAGGAGTATAGATCATATAACATTCTTCAAGCAACTAGAACACATCATCAACATCAGCAGCACATCTTATCCTCTTAGTGCTTCTAATTCCAATATTAATATAACTTCAAACTCAATTCTGCATTGATCACTAATGTAGCTTTTTATGCTCAAATTTGCATTGATCTGACCATGACATCCAACCATGAGATTTCTCTTCTTTGGGAACATGACATCCAACCATGAGCTTTCTCTTCTTTATGAGCATGACATTAAACCATGAGATTTATCTTCTTTAGGAACATGACATCCAACCATGAGCTTTCTATCCTTCCCTAACAATGTTGACATCAATGAAAATAATCTTAGGCCCCATATGTGTAACACATTTAAGTCAAGTAACTATATCAAATATAAAATGTTAGCACACTTACAACTCATAACCATGGGTTAAGAAAAATTACACTTCCATTAGATGAAGAGTGGAGCACTCTACAAATCTAATAAAATGATTTAGTAATATGTGTTTTCAACATAGCATTATGCAGAGTTTGTTTTAAGCAAGTTATTGTATATTGTAAATGTAATACTTCAATATATTCCTTTATACCTTCATTTGAAAATCAATATAACACTGAAATCCATTTATGTGTTCAAATTATCTATATTATTTAATTATCTAGTAGACATCAGATTTCCACAGTCCATAATATTATAATGAGTGCTTCAAGATTAAATTGTGTGTGTGTTTTTTTCTTCTTCCGTAAACGTTTCCGATCGCACTCCATGATCCATCATCAAGAGAATAGAAAGCAAGTGATGGATCACAGAGTGTGATCCAAAACGTTGAGCGAAGAAAAAAAATAACGCAAAGTTTAATCCTGAAGCACTCATTATAATATTTAATTACCTACTTCAGGAAAACTCTGGTTTCTACATACACATTAAATATTTGCTAATGTTGTATATTAATATGCTACTGTTGTTGATTACTATGCAATGCAATAAAAGAAAACAAATGAAACACTATTATGGTTATAGAGAAGAAAAATTACTTCACATTTAGTTGAATGCTTGTAAAAATTATCAGTATCACACAATAACAATATAATGTGGTGCACAGCTTCATAAAACATCCCCAAACACTCCTTTTCCACCACACATCAAAGAAATGTGGTGCACAGCTTCAATCATCTACTCTAAGAATATTTTGTCATTTGAAACACACTGCAACATGTTGTCAATTGAAAATCTGAGTTACAGACCACCAAGAACCTTGAGATTGAGAAGAAGCATGTAATTCACATCCAAGAACATATACACAGAACTGCAAACGCAAACATTCATTTTTGGAGGAATGTTGAGTATTCCATTAGGTCTTCATCACTACTTCATTCTACAAGAGCACATACTGGTACTCTATCATACATAAATTTCATAGTGGAGGGAAACATGATCTGAAACTTTGGAGAAAACACCTTCATTGTCCTCTTAATACAATTCCAAAATTGCATAGCTATAGCTACAAATGTGGAGGAATGTGAAGCATTCCATCGCCCTGTTGGGAACACCTTCATAGAACCAACACTATCTTCAAGCTGCCAACATAAAAATATCATTCCAATGATCAGAAGATCATTAAATTTGGAACATACATAATTTGAAATTGTATGAAGCTATATTCAAAGGACAGAAGACCAACAACAATATGATGGAAATGTGGAGCAATCTCCCAGACAGTCCTCAAAGAGAAGTCATCCTGAAAGAGAGACTACCACCATATTGTGGAGGCTAAATGTTCTTTGTATCAACTCATACAACTTAGGATCAATAATATAGACCATATAACATTCTTCAAGCCACCAGAACACTTCATCAACATCAACAACACATCTAATACTCCTAGTGCTTCTCATTCCAATATTAATATAACTTCAAACTCAATTCTCACATTCTTTAAGCCACCAAAACACTTCATCAACATCAGCATCACATCTAATCCTCTTAGTGCTTCTAATTCCAATATTAATTGTCCTCTTAATACAATTCCAGAATGGCATAGCCATAGCTGCAAATGTGGAGGAATGTGAAGCATTCCATCACCCTACTAGGAACACCTTCATAGAACCAACACTATCTTCAAGATGCCAATATAAAACAATCATTACAATGATCAGAACATCATTAAAACTTGGAACATACATAATGCAACATTGTATGAATCTATATTCCAAATCATAGAAGCCCAACAACAATATGATGGAAATGTGGAGCAATCTCCCAGACAGTCCTCAAAGAGCAATCATCCTGAAACAGAGACTACCACCATCTTTTGGAGGCTAAATCTTCTTTGTATCAACTCATACAACTCAGAATCAGTAGTATAGATCATATAACATTCTTCAAGCCACTAGAATACTTCATTAACATCAGCAGCACATCTTATCCTCTTATTGCTTCTAATTCCAATATTAATATAACTTCAAACTCAATTCTACATTGATCATGAAAGTAGCTTTTTATGCTCAAATTTGCATTGATCCGAGCATGACATCCAACCATCAGCTTTCTCTTCTTTATGACCATGACATCCAACCATGAGATTTCTCTTCTTTGGGAACATAACATCCAACCATGAGCTTTCTCTTCTTTAGGAGCATGACATTAAACCATGAGATTTATCTTCTTTAGGAACATGACATCCAACCATGAGCTTTCTATCCTTCCCTAACAATGTTGACATTGATGACAATAATCTTAGGCCCCATATGTGTAACACATTCAAGTCAAGTAACTATATCAAATATAAAATGTTAGCACACTTACAACTCAATAACCATGGGTTAAGAAAAATTGCACTTCCATTAGATGAAGAGTGGAGAAGTCTACAAAAGATGATAAAATGATTTAGTAATATGTGTTTTCAACATAGCATTATGTAGAGTTTGTTTTGAGAAAGTTATTGTACATTGTAAATGTAATACTTCAATGTATTCCTTCAGACCTTCATTTGAAAATCAATATAACACTGAAATCCATTTATGTGTTCAAATTATCTATATTATTTAATTACCTAGTAGATATCAGATTTCCATAGTCCATAATATTATAATGAGTACTTCAGGATGAAACTGTGTGTGTGTTTTTTTTCTTCCCTCAACGTTTCGGATCACACTCCATGATGCATCATCAAGAGAATAGAAAGCAAGTGATGGATCATGGAGTGTGATCCAAAACATTGAGGGAAGAAAAAAATAATAACACACAGCTTAATCCTGAAGCACTCCTTATAATATTTAATTACTCACTTTAGGAAAACTCTAGTTTGTACATACACATTAAATATTTTCTAATGTTGTATATTAATATGCTACTATTGTTGATTACTATGCAATGCAATAAAAGAAAACAAATGAAACACTATTATGGTTATGGAGAAGAAAAATTACTTCACATTTAGTTGAATGCTTGTAAAAAATATGAGTATCACATAATAATAATATAATGTGGCACATAGCCTCATAAAACATCCCCAAACACTCCTTTTCCACCACACATCAAAGAAATGTGGCACACAGCTTCAATCATCTACTCTGAGAATATTTTGTCATTCGAAACACACTGCAACATGTTGTCAATTGAAAATCTAAGTTGCAGACCACCAAGAACCTTGAGATTGAGAAGAAACATGTAATTCACATCCAAGAACATATACACAAAACCGCAAAGGCAAACATTCATTTTTGGAGGAATGTTGAGTATTCTAGTAGGTCTTCATCACTACTTCATTCTACAAGAGCACATACTGGTACTCTATCATACATAAATTTCATAGTGGAGGGAAACATGATCTAAAACTTTGGAAAAAACACCTTCATTGTCCTCTTAATACAATTCCAAAACCGCATAGCCATAGCTACAAATGCGGAGGAATGTGAAGCATTCCATCACCCTGCTAGGAACACCTTCACAGAACCAACACTATCTTCAAAATGCCAACATAAAAATATCATTCCAATGATTAGAACATCATTAAACTTGGAACATACACAATGTGAAATTGTATGAAGCTATATTCAAATGAGAGAAGCCCAACAACAATATGATGGAAATGCGGAGCAATCTCCTGGATAGTCCTCAAAGAACAGTCATCCTGAAACAAAGACTACCACCATATTTTGGAGGCCAAGTCTTCTTTGTATCAACTCATACAACTCAAGATCATTAGTATAGATCATATAACATTCTTCAAGCCACCAGAACACTTCGTCAACATCATCAACACATCTAATACTCTTAGTGCTTCTAATTCCAATATTAGTATAACTTCAAACTCAATTCTGACATTCTTTAAGCCACCAGAACACTTCATCAACATCAGCAACACATCTAATCCTCTTAGTGCTTCTAATTCTAATATTAATTGTCCTCTTAATACAATTCCAGAACTGCATAGCCATAGCTGTAAATGCGAAGGAATGTGAAGCATTCCATCACCCTGCTGGGAAGACCTTCATAAAACCAATACTATCTTCAAGATGACAATATAAAAACATCATTCCAATGATCAGAACATCATTAAACTTGGAACCTACATAATGTGACATTGTATGAATCTATATTCCAAATCATAGAAGCCCAACAACAATATGATGGAAATGCGGAATAATCTCCCGGACAGTCCTTAATGAGCAGTCATCTTGAAACAGAAACTACCACCATCTTTTGGAGGCCAAATCTTCTTTGTATCAACTCATACAACTCAAGATCAGTAGTATAGATCATATAACATTCTTCAAGCCACTAGAACACTTCATCAACATCAGCAGCACATCTTATCCTCTTAGTGCTTCTAATTCCAATATTAATATAACTTCAAACTCAATTCTGCATTGATCATGAATGTAGCTTTTTATGCTCAAATTTGCATTGATCCGAGCATGACATCCAACCATGAGCTTTCTCTTCTTTAGGAACATGACATCCAACCATGAGATTTCCCTTCTTTAGGAACATGACATCCAACCATGAGCTTTCTCTTCTTTAGGAGCATGACATTAAACCATGATATTTATCTTCTTTAGGAACATGACATCCAACCATGAGCTTTCTATCCTTCCCTGACAATGTTGACATCAATGACAATAATCTTAGGTCCCATATGTTTAACACATTCAAGTCAAGTAACTATATCAAATATAAAATGTTAGCACACTTACAACTCAATAACCATGGGTTAAGAAAAATTGCACTTCCAATAGATGAAGAGTGGAGAAGTCTACAAAACTGATAAAATGATTTAGTAATATGTGTTTTCAACATAGCATTATGTAGGGTTTGTTTTGAGCAAGTTATTGTACATTGTAAATGTAATACTTCAATGTATTCCTTCGTACCTTCATTTGAAAATCAATATAACTCTCAAATCCATTTATGTGTTCAAATTATCTGTATTATTTAATTACCTAGTAGACATCAGATTTCCACAGTCCATAATATTATAATGAGTGCTTCAGGATTAAACTGTGTGTTTTTTTTTTTTCTTCCCTCAACATTTCGGATCACACTCCATGATCCATCATCAAGAGAATAGAAAGCAAGTGATGGATCATGGAGTGTGATCCAAAATGTTGAGGGAAGAAAAAAAACAACGCAATTTAATCCTGAAGCACTCATTATAATATTTAATTACTTACTTCAAGAAAACTCTGGTTTCTACTTACACATTAAATATTTGGTAATGTTGTATATTAATATGTTACTGTTGTTGATTACTATGCAATGCAATAAAAGAAAACAAATGAAACACTATTATGGTTATAGAGAAGAAAAATTACTTCACATTTAGTTCAATGCTTGTAAAAATTATGAGTATAACACAATAATAATATAATGTGGCACACAGCTTCATAAAACATCCCCAAACACTCATTTTCCAGCACACATCAAAGAAATGTGGTGCAGAGCTTCAATCATCTACTCTAAGAATATTTTGTCATTCGAAACACACTGCAACATGTTGTCAATTGAAAATCTAAGTTGCAGACCACCAAGAACCTTGACATTGAGAAGAATCATGTAATTCACATCTAAGAACATATACATAGAACCGCAAAGGCAAACATTCATTTTTGGAGGAATGTTGAGTATACCAGTAGGTCTTCATCACTACTTCATTCTACAAGAGCACATACTGGTACTCTATCATACATAAATTTCACAGTGGAGGGAAACATGATTTGAAACTTTGGAAAAAACACCTTCATTGTCCTCTTAATACAATTCCAAAACCGCATAGCCATAGCTGCAAATGCGGAGGAATGTGAAGCATTCCATCACCCTGCTGGGAACACCTTCACATAACCAACACTATCTTCAAGCTGCTAACATAAAAATATCATTCCAATGATCAGAACATCATTAAACTTGGAACATACATAATGTGAAATTGTATGAACCTACATTCAAACCATAGAAGCCCAACAACAATATGATGGAAATGCAGAGCAATCTCCCGGATAGTCCTCAAGGAGCAGTCATCTTGAAATAGACACTACCACCATATTTTGGAGGCCAAATCTTCTTTGTATCAACTCATACAACTCAGGATAAGTAGTATAGATCATATAACATTCTTCAAGCCACCAGAACACTTCATCAACATCAGCAACACATCTGATCCTCTTAGTGCTTCTAGTTCCAATATTAATATAACTTCAAACTCAATTCTGACATTCTTCAAGCCACTAAAATACTTCATCAATATCAGCAACACATCTAATCCTCTTAGTGCTTCTAATTCCACTATTAATTGTCCTCTTAATACAATTCTAGAACCACATAGCCATAGCTGCAAATGCGGAGGAATGTGAAGCATTCCATCACCCTGCTGGGAACACCTTCACAAAACTAGCACTATCTTCAAGATTCCAACATAAAAACATCATTCCAATGATCAGAACATCATTAAAATTAGAACATACATAATGTGACATTATATGAAGCTATATTCAAAATAATAGAAGCACAACAACAATATGATGGAAATGTAGAGCAATCCCCCGGACAGTCCTCAAAGACCAGTCATCCTGAAACAGAGACCACCACCATCTTTTGGAGGCCAAATCTTCTTTGTATCAACTCACACAACTCATGATCAGTAGTATAGATCACATAACATTCTTCAAGCCACTAGAATACTTCATCAACATCAACAGCACATCTTATCCTCTTAGTGCTTCTAACTCCAATATTAATATAACTTCAAACTCAATTCTACATTAATCATGAATGTAGCTTTTTATGCTCAAATTTGCATTGATCCAAGCATGACATCCAACCATGAGCTTTCTCTTCTTTAGGAACATGACATCCAACCATGAGATTTCTCTTCTTTGGGAACATGACATCCAACCATGAGCTTTATTTTCTTTAGGAGCATGACATTAAACCATGAGATTTATCTTCTTAGGAACATGACATCCAACCATGAGCTTTCTATCCTTCCCTAACAATGTTGACATTAATGACAACAATATTAGGCCCCATATGTGTAACACATTCAAGTCAAGTAACTATATCAAATATAAAATGTTAGCACACTTACAACTTAATAACCATGGGTTAAGAAAAATTGCACTTCCATTAGATGAAGAGTGGAGCACTCTACAAAAGTTGATAAAATGATTTAGTAATATGTGTTTTCAACATAGCATTATGCAGAGTTTGTTTTGAGCAAGTTATTGTACATTGTAAATGTATTCCTTCGAACCTTCATTTGAAAATCAATATAGCACTAAAATCCATTTATGTGTTCAAATTATCTATATTATTTAATTACCTAGTAGACATCAAATTTCCACAGTCCATAATATTATAATGAGTGCATCAAGATTAAACTGTGTGTGTTTTTTTTTCTTCCCTCAACGTTTCGGATCACACTCCATGATCCATCATCAACAGAATAGAAAGCAAGTGATGGATCATGGAGTGTGATCTAAAATGTTGAGGGAAGAAAAAAAACAACACACAGTTTAATCCTGAAGCACTCATGATTATATTTAATTACCTACTTCAGGAAAACTCTGGTTTCTACATACACATTAAATATTTGCTAATATTGTATATTAATATCCTACTGTTGTTGATTACTATGCAATGCAATAAAAGAAAACAAATGAAACACAATTATGGTTATAGAGAAGAAAAATTACTTCACATTTAGTTGAATGCTTGTAAACATTATCAGTATCACACAATAATAATATAAAAATATTAATTTTTTTAAATAAAAAATGAAAAATTTACATCACTGACAGACAAATAAAATATCATCAACAACATTTTAGAGTTTAGAACATGAAATACAATATAAATACCTAGTAACTACTAAATCCCTTGAAATTGCCAAATCATCTTGTCATCCTGATTCTCCTCCCTCTGACCTTGATATCTAGAGTCATCTTGATCATGTTCTTCATTTTCTTCTATCTCCATATCTCCACTTAAGAGTGTCTCACCAACACCACTACCACTACATGTTGTATTAGTATTCATTGTCACTATCATGTGTGCTATTATCGTTTGAAGTGTTGAACAACCCTCTTCTTTCATGTAAGGACCTCCAGATTATGCATTCCCTATCAAAAGGAAAACTCTAGATATCATGTCTAGTTGTATACATTCTCAAGTAATTTTCCAAGTTATTGTCAAGTTTATATCTTATCTTTGATTTCAAGAAACCCAATGCACTAAAAACTCTCTCATCCTCCACTGACCCCAATATCATGGCTTGACATAAATCAACAAGTTTAAAAATTCTGATAATGCATCAAGGTCATCCCACAATAATGGGTTACACTTTTTGGCCAAACTTGACATTGAAATCAACATTTTAAACTAAATCTTCACTTTCTAACACCTATAGCTGCTAAACCATTAGGAATTTGAAGATGATGTGAACTTGTGATTTGTGATATTTTTGTCTATAGATTCTAAATATATATATTTTAAAAAATTTGGAGTTAAATTGTAACATTTTTTGTCTCTTTTGATAACTAGTTTTTAATAGTGAACAACATTTTTTCTACAAAGGATAAAATTATGACTCTTTTGAATTTAGATTGGTAACACTGATATCTAGGGCATGCATTTGGTTTCATAATGTTTTGTTGAATATTTTTTTTTAATTATGTTTTGATGTCAAACCAATTATAATTTAGACATAGGCATATTACGTAAAACATAACTTTTTCTATATGTATCGAAATTCATTTTTTTTTTGGTTGAAACATGGACATCACTACCTAGGGCATAGATATTTTTCAATTTTTTTCTCTATTTTCCTATTTTTTCGTATGTGGAACAAAGAACTTGATGTTCATTGAAAAACCTACATTCACAAGAAATAAAAATAAAAATAATAATCAAATTAAATATATTTAAAATTATAATTTTTGGGAAGCTTATAATAAGGACTATCTACTTACAAAACATAAATTTTAAATGAATTCATTTGATCCCCCAAAAGGTAAATCAAAAGTGTTTTTTTATCAGTATTTTGATAGTTGTAGAGGAGACTCCACTATGGGTATGGTTTAAAACTAGCGGGGTTCTATCCAAGGGGGTTTGATCAAACCCTCTTCAATTAAAATCCTTTAAATGGAACCTTTCAAGGCTTAAATCATTATATTTTCTAAAAATATGTGATTTCAGCAAAAAATAGGATGTCCCAGATAGTGTAACTCATTATTGTGGTAGCACCCACCACACAATATTTCGCTTTGACTTAAGGTTGCCCAAAGATTTGTTATCGATCCATCTTGGTGTGGAGACTCCATGAGTTTAAATTGTTCCTTAATTAAAGTTACAAATCTACCTAATTGTTGTCTAAGCTTAGTTTGATTTAAAATTCCTTCTATTTGTTGTCAATTGAATTCTATACTTTTGCAAAAATGATTTATTAATGTCTTTATCTTGTGAAAATCACTTGGCTGATAGTTGACCCAATATTGAGGATACACTACAAACATGGTTTTAAGTAGTTCATCATGAGGGAATCGATCTCTAATCTTTGAGGAAAGAGATTTCACAATATTCTTTAAAGTAGTACTTCCAGAATTAACAATATTCTCAAAAGCTTCCCTTGAAATAGGTTCTTCTCTAATAGTGCACTTGACCTTGTTAAAACAGTACATTGGTATCTCAAATCCCTTTACAGAGACACATAACTCCCCATTATCATTAAACTATAAAAAAATAGTAGGATTGGTCACATTTGTTATCAAGTGCCAGCTGCTAAATTTTGGACTTATGAATGACTGGCCTGATAGATATAGATTAACGAGGGTTATGCATATCATTCTACGTAGTCTAGTATATTCAGAAATATACATAGTTCTTTCTTGGGATTTTTACACAAGCATGTTAATTTCCTCTAGCATGGGAAGAATACCAGCTAAAATGAGGAGTGTCTCTATGTCAACCTATGTAAGAGGTCAGGAACCCTATCAACTATGAAGCAATGGTCGTACATTGAACTAATCAAGGATTGATATTTTGCAGAAACTCTTTTCGATGGTTCATACAAGGAGACCCATCTAGTATCAACATCCTTAAGAAGACTATTTCCTATAGTTATTCCCTTACCAAAATGTTGAAATTCCAAAAACTATTTGGGACTTCGATAGAAGTATAAGTAGATCTCGTGAACTAGATCTTCAACTTTTGATACTTTAGGAAACTTGCTCACCATTTTAAATGTTAAATTCATTTTGTGGGCCATGCAATGAATGTCAATCATGTATGGTAAAATAGAAGTTTGTATAGAAGTTTGTAGCTTTACACACAAACCATTCCTATGACCTTGCATTACTAAAGCTCCATCCGCCCCTATACACACCAACTTTCTGGCAATTGTGCAGTCATCCATACTTCCAATTTCATTCAAAGATTTCTTAACTATCTCAAATAGATTTTGTGATGTTGCATTCTCCTTCATTTTATAAACAAAGGGTAGATGAGGTTGGAGGACATGATTTGTCACAGTATACGCATGCATACATACCCAAGAAGTATTATCTATTGTTGTAACTTCATCTAGAGATAATGCAATAAAATTTGACTCTTTGATTTTTTCTATAAGTTATATTTTTCCACCTCAGCAAGACAACTTGCCCATTCCCATCCACTATTTATTGACCAGTGTGTGTACAGATAATTAGGAACTCTCATAAAATATAATAAGCTATTATATTCTAGGTATTTTGTCACAGGATGCCCTCTACTCAAAATATGAAAAACAACACCCAACTAAACAATTTTTGCCATTTGTAATTCTCCCATCATCTTTCCAAATTGATCTTCAATTGAACCTTCACCTGCATGAATCTTCACCTTTGTTTGTATACACACATCATATTTGAGGGTATTCTTTACATGAAGAAATTCTTCCTTCGTTTTCCATCTTATCACTCATTTTTCTTGTGCATCTATGATTTTTTTTCATAAAATTTGCCAATATGTTTTTCTATGGTGTCAAGTTTTAGCTGCAACTCTTGTCCCTACGATATTTCCAACTGCAAATCTTACACTTGCATTATGTGAGATGTTCATCTTTGTTTGCATTCTCCGCCAATTCAATAAATGGGAATTTTGACACCCAATCAATCTGAAAACTCCTTGACATTTCCCACTCATGCCTCTTTTTTTATTTGGATTTTCTTTCCCCTTGTGTGTACTTGTAGGATCTTCATCTTCATTGATTTCTATAACTTCGTTAACTTCAATATTATTTGTTGAGTTTGATTTATTCATATTATCATTGATGCTACCTTGGGTATTCCTTGGAACATCATATGTGGTATTGTCATCATTCCCGCTACCTTGGGTATTCCCTTGAACATCATTTGTGGCATTCTCATCATTCCTGGTACATTGGGTATTACTTCAAACATCATCTATGGAATTGTCATCATTCTTGCTACCTTGGGTATTCTCTAGAATATCATCCATTCCATTGTGATGCAAGTCAATAGATGGTATAGGTTTTGATGTTGCAGCTCCATTGGATAGAATGCCAACATTGCCAAAGTATGACTTTATGTTATTGTTTCTCCATTTTGATGACCTTGATCTCCCTTCACCACCCTTAGACAAATTCTTCTTGCTTGACATGTCTCATGAATTAAAATCTATCAAAAAATGTCATTTTGTTCAAGAAGGAATCATAGATGATAGAATATAGATCCTTGAGTCCTAGATTAAGATATCTCCCTAGTCCTAACTCCTACTCAATCAATATCATCTGTAACAATGAAACCAAACAAAGACATAAATAATCAACATGAATCTTATATTATTACATAGTAAAGAAATGATCACTTAGCTTTTAGTGACTCACCAATGCCTGTAGCTCTAACTTCTCTATGATATGAAATGAGTCGAGCATTTGAGAGCTCAATGTTGAACAAAATATGTATAGGATTAATTGGATTTTCAAATGCATTTATATCAATGAATATTTGGTGAATACCACAGGATATTCAAATGGTAGTATAATAATTTGGTGAATCCTACATACTATTAATAGGACACTTATAAATGTTAGGTGAAATGGACCTCTATCTAATACATAGTTGTAATTTTCTAGGTGAATATGGCCCTTGGATTAGCATGGAGTTATAATGGTATTGGCAAAATTGGTCCTCATGTATGTCAACCATTTAATTATACTGGCGAATATGTGTGAAAGGAAGCAAGGTACATGGAACACACTTCCTACACCAATCTAATGAGGGGAATAGTATGCAAATTCTTTTAAATCCTTACAATTACAGTTATGTTATGTGATTAACATAGAGATTACAACAGTAAACACAACACATAGAATGAGATTGACACAAGATATATCATGTGGAAAACCTTTTCAGGTGAAAAAATCCACACTCCAAAACCTACAAAAGTCATTTCTAGAGTAATTCTGGTAGCATAACAGTACCTATACTAACACTATGTAAACTACTACTCCAAACACTGCATTATATAGAGTGACAAGGCATAACTAAGAGGCTTCTAGAGGTAAGTGTCCATCTTGGACACATGGCCAATTTCCCACATCAAAGGATACTTGTACAACATGCATACACTCTCTTACATCTATCATACATGGTAGATTTGACTTCCCAAGAATGCAGCGTGATGGTGATTGATTGTCATTGATGTCAAAAAGGTTGATCACATGGATCTAATGCAGAGGTTATTCTTTTGGGGTCATCAGGACTTTACAGTATGGTTGATTCTGTTTGGAGTTGATCATGGACTTGGTGTTGTTTCATGTTCATTGCTTTCATATACAAGTTTCATGTTTATGATAAGGATTTGGGTAATGTGATTTGTCATAGTGTTGCAGGGAGTTTGGTCTCCGTAATATCCTTTATTATGTTAAATCCAAAGATTGATTAAACAGGTTCATTACAAGGATGCCATAATATCCATTTCAAAGTAACATCAAGAGGAGATAGTGTGATCTATATAGATGCAGATATCAGTTTAGTTAGTGTGCAGATATCAGTTGGGTTAGTGTGCATCTTCATGATTATCAATTGTATTGTTGTTGATACAGGTGATGGAATTGTTGGTACAAAGTTAGTTGGTACAATGTGGAATTGTTGGTAATTGAGGATAGCTTTGTGCTTCATGGTTCAAAAGTGTCAAGTTATTGATCACCTAAACATGTTGTTGCAGTCCTCTTATACAATGTCTCTTGAATCAAGGTTCTCACTATGCAGCTTTGTTAAGTTCTTCAAGACAGTATGTTTTGTTTAGTTCTTCATGATAAAGGATGTTGGAGTTTGAACTTTATCTTGTTCAGGATGCTGGTGTTTAGAGTTCTGATGTTCAGATGGAGGTTTCTGATGATAAAGACAAAATATTTCTTGTGATCTTCTTTTGTGCTTTTGCAGATATTAACGGGCATATGTCCTATTTTAAACTCTTTGTAAAAGTGATTTAGATACATTGTTGTTTATCTCTAACCAACCCGTCATATAATAATTTACTTTATGTTATAAATAGCAAGTGACTTGCTATCTTAGGTCAGCTCCACTTAAGGTGACCTGCTGGAGTATAGAGGGGTCATGTATATGACCGGTCAACTAAGGATGTCTACCGATGTGTCAAAGTTTCTTTATAAAGTTTGAGCGCCAAAACTATAATCAACGGTCACATTTAAAATTCAAGGTGGGCGCGCATTATATGATCCGTGGACAATGTTTAAACTATGCCCTTGACATTGTGTTTCATATTTGACGGTCGTTTGAGTGTCATCAGTCTTATATATCTGCAGTGACTTGCCTTTTTAAAGGCTATTTTTAACCATAACAAAATGCAGTTCGAAGACATTCTAAAAGCATTTTTTGTGAAGATTTTCTTTCTGTTTTTAAGCCTTCTTGTGACAATAAAAACAAAGAAAGTTGGAGTTTTAAAAAGGGCTATTATTAGAATTCTTTTATGCCCGGATGTAAAAGGTGTTAAAAGCATTTTTTTAAAAAAGGTTTTGTTTTAAGGAGTTCTTTATATGCAGAGAAGATAGGATATAAGTTTTTGAATTTATTGAACAAGAAGATTCTTTTTAAGATGCAGAGGAAGATGAAAAGGCAGGAATACCAAGAGATGATATCAAAATTTTTTTAGGATCAAATGAAAGTTTTTTTTTTTTTTATGATTTCTTTTGGAGATTTAAGTTCATTGAAGTTTTTACAGAGACAAGAATGAGGGCAGATATGAAAGATGAACGGATTTCTTTTATGAAGAGAAAATAAATAGTGGAAATTATTCATGATTTCTTGCAGGAGAATGATGGAATTTGAAAGGTCTTTTGAAGATAAAATTGCACACAAAAGAATATCAAAGTTGATCATTTATTTTGTGAATAAGATTTTCTTCTTGCAAATGGATTGGCATTTGGATTTCTTGATGTTTTTATTATTGAAAAGGAAAGGTTTTTTTATTTACAGAGAGAAGGTGAAATGTTTTGTTTTTGCAGAAAAGATGAAAATGATTATAAAGATATAATGGCTTTGCAGGTGATAAAAATATATATATATAAGAGGAAGTGAGTGATATTGTGTAGATGCATGATGAACTGACAGAGATCAAATACAGATGATGAGAGATTGATTACATATAGTTGTGAAGTGTTGTTGAAAATCATGCAGTGTTGTTGAGAATCAAGCATTGTTGGTGTTGTAGAGTGGATCATGATACAAGATTGAAATATCTGAGTTTGTATATGATTTGGAATGATCATTTGATAGACACATGAGAGAGAATAAATGTTATGTATTGAAACAGAGAAACCCTCTGAATTTGTGTTTTCAGTTTGTTCTATAGTAGGGGTTGGTGCTCCTTGAAGCTCGTGCTTCTAAACAGTATGCTAGTGAGGCATTGGATTAGCCAGTGAGGCTTATAGGTCAGTGTGACCTTAATATTTGTCAGTGAGACAATTTGTATTCCCAGTGAGGCATGTTTTTCAGTTAAGCCAGTGAGGCAATTCTGGAGTGGTTTTTCTACCCCTGGAGGGTTTTCCACTCGTGCAATTCTTGTGTCTTGATCTTCTCTCTGTGAATATATGTTTTACTCATGACTTTTTGTTTTTCATTCTCAGTTATGTGCACATGTATGTGAGAAATCAATGATAGCTCTCTCTCCTTGTACTCTGCAAGTTAAAGTTTGTAAAAAGATTAGAAATTTCACACAACACTGATTCACCCCCCCTCTCAGTGTTGTCCTTGACTCCTACAATTGGTATCAGAGCAAGGTTCCCCTTTTGCATCTTAATCAGCTTGGGTAGGTCCTGTGTGTGGAGTTCAATGGGTAAGTGCAGGAGAAATAAGAACATGAGAAATGCTAAGATTCATTTTGATCAAAAGACATCATCCATATCAAATCCAAAGTCAGTTAATAATGAAGTTCTTCATGTTGATTCTAATATTGTATTAGAAGAAAAAAATTTAGGAGTTCCTCAGTTTAATGGTTCAAATTTTTCAGTTTGGTATGTTAGAATGCAAGTGTATCTATCCTCTTTAGGATATGATGTTTTAATGTCTGTTGAGAATGGATATTCTAACTCTGCAAATAATAAAGAAGCCCTTGAATGTAATCAGATTGCAAAGAAGGCTATATTGTCTGCTCTGTCTAATGATGTTTCTTGTAAAATTTTGGACTGTGTTACAGCTCAGGATATGTGGAGGAGATTGATAAAAATTTATCAAGAGAAGAGTGACAATCTTTCACATGAAGGAGATGAGAATCAATTAGATTTTGAAGAAGATCAGATTATTAGTGATGAAGAACAAGAATGTGAAATTGATATGGAAGGAGAGCTTATATATGCTTTGAGTGAGCTCAAGAAGTATAAGAGAGAGAATCAGAAACTAAATTTGTTGCTGCAACAAGAAAGAGAATCTAAAGATAATGTACATTTAGAACTTGAAATTGTATCTACAGATCTTGAAGAGGCCAGATGTCAAATTATAAGTTTAAAGACATACATTGATGACTCAGATAAACTAGTTGCTAGATTAAAGACAGAAATTGAAGAAGCTAAGAGGATAGCTGATGTCTCAATTTCTAACCTTGAAGTTTCAAGGATTGAGAATCTAAAACTAGAAGGTGAAATTATCAATCTGAGAAAAGAGTATGATGGTCTTAAGAAGTATAAGGAATTTGAAGAAAGCACAAGCAAGCTACAAGAGATGTTTGGTAAACAAAAACTATATGGAGACACTACTGGACTTGGTTTTGAAGAAGGAGAATGTTCAAAAGCAAGAGAGACTCCTAGAAGGAAAATTGATTCAAGTCATCATGTTGCTGCCAGAGAAAGTAAAAGGAAGAATGAAACAGAACAGAAAACCAGAGATGAATTTGTGCACAATCAAAGAAGAAATTTCAGAAAACCTGCATCTATAAGACAAGCTTACATGTACAGGTATAACTATTCATTTAATGGTTACTGTTATACTTGTAATCATTTTGGTCATAAAGTAGTTGTTTGCAAAAGGAATACTAACCTTGTATGTTACAAGTGCAATAATGTTGGACATATTCAAAGAAACTGCAAAATGAACAGAGTGTATGATCCTTCATGGAAGCTTAATATGAGTGCTCAAAGGTATTATCAGTCAATTGATTTTGATTACAACATAATTTGTTATAATTACAACTCTCTTGGTCATAAAGCACACAGTTGCAGGAGAGCTCCACCTAATTTGAAAGGTTGGGAAAAGAAAAGGATAGAAAAGGTTTGGAGGAAGAAAGAGCCTGTTAAAATTTGGAAGCAGAAAGAAAGTAAAGAGAAGCCAGAATTTAAGCTTGTGCATCCTGCACAAGTCACTTCATCAGTTGCATAACAGATAGCATGAAGTGAGGGGGAGTTATTCATGTTCTATCAAGTATCCCCAAAGGGTTCCAGGAAGAAGATCATTTGATGTTTATCAATTTGATGATCTTGTTTTCTTTGTTGAAATCATCTTTGATAATGTTTGACAGTGAAACAGGTAATCATTGACTTATTATGCTTTCAAGATATTGAAAAAGTGTTTCAGGAGTTCAAATGCACAAATTGTTAGACAAATGATCCTGATTTCAAAGATTGAATTGTCATGGTATTGCAATCCAAAGTGTTTTGGAAAGTGTTGTTACAATAATATCTTGTTTTGAATGATAAAGTCAAGAAGCAAGAGTTCTTGTTGATTGCAGAATGTTTCATCAGATTTAACAGTGTGTTGTAAAGAGATGTGTAGGATCAGCAGGATGGTCTTCATTCTTTTCATGTCAAAAGGATGTGCAATAAATCTTGGTTGCAGAATGAATATTCATTTAGAAGTAATCATTGGTATAATAATTTGACATGTTCTTCTTCATTAATATGGTTTAGAAAGGTTTGTTCAAAGTATGTGGTGGTTTCAGGTATGAGCTTCAAGTTATGACAATCAAGTGTTTCTTTTGACATTGATGGTGAATCTTGTATCAGAGGCAAGTAAAAGTCTTATCAAAAATGGTCTTCTTGGCATCTTGTGTAGAACAGGAGGTTAGTTCAGATGGTCTTCATTTTTTTCCATGACAGAAAAGGTGTCAGAATAGTTTGGTTGCAGGATGATAATTTGATGATTATATCTATTACTTTGCTGAGTTATAACATGTGTCTTGGAGCTTTCAGGTGGTTTGAAGATAATATCAAAAGAAGATGATAAACTAGATATATTAAGGAGTTTCTGATGTTTCATTGATGATCTTCCTCTCTAATTTGTTTTAGACACTATTCTTCAAGCTATGATATTGATGGTGATATCTTGTATTTCTTTAGAGGAAGTTAAAGGGGGAGTTAATCAGAGGATTGAGTTGTCTCTATCATGGGAGATTTGAAAAGATCTTATCAAAAGTGATCATCATGTCTTTTTGAGTTGGGAACTGTATGTTAAGGAATCTTCATGATTTTTTGCTTGCAATATGGTTCATCAAGTGTATTGATGTGTTTATAAAGTTGGTATTTGGTTATAGAGATATGTTTTCTTCATCCTCATATTGGTATTGTGTCAAGAAGTAATGGTTATTCTTGTCAGGACAATTGCTAGTGACATTTATGAATAATGATTTGTTTGTGGTATTCAACACAGGGGGAGAAATTTTTTTGTCATCAGATGTCAAAAAGGGGGAGAAAGATAAATTGCATCGGGTGGTTTTGCCATCAATGACAAAGGGGGAGATTGATGGTGATTGATTGTCATTGATGTCAAAAAGGTTGATCACATGGATCTAATGCAGAGGTTATTCTTTTGGGGTCATCAGGACTTTACAGTATGGTTGATTCTGTTTGGAGTTGATCATGGACTTGGTGTTGTTTCATGTTCATTGCTTTCATATACAAGTTTCATGTTTATGATAAGGATTTGGGTAATGTGATTTGTCATAGTGTTGCAGGGAGTTTGGTCTCCGTAATATCCTTTATTATGTTAAATCCAAAGATTGATTAAACAGGTTCATTACAAGGATGCCATAATATCCATTTCAAAGTAACATCAAGAGGAGATAGTGTGATCTATACAGATGCAGATATCAGTTGAGTTAGTGTGCAGATATCAGTTGGGTTAGTGTGCATCTTCATGATTATCAATTGTATTGTTGTTGATACAGGTGATGGAATTGTTGGTACAAAGTTAGTTGGTACAATGTGGAATTGTTGGTAATTGAGGATAGCTTTGTGCTTCATGGTTCAAAAGTGTCAAGTTACTGATCACCTAAACATGTTGTTGCAGTCCTCTTATACAATGTCTCTTGAATCAAGGTTCTCACTATGCAGCTTTGTTAAGTTCTTCAAGACAGTATGTTTTGTTTAGTTCTTCATGATAAAGGATGTTGGAGTTTGAACTTTATCTTGTTCAGGATGCTAGTGTTTAGAGTTCTGATGTTCAAATGGAGGTTTCTGATGATAAAGACAAAATATTTCTTGTGATCTTCTTTTGTGCTTTTGCAGATATTAATGGGCATATGTCCTATTTTAAACTCTTTGTAAAAGTGCTTTAGATACATTGTTGTTTATCTCTAACCAGCCCGTCATATAATAATTTACTTTATGTTATAAATAGCAAGTGACTTGCTATCTTAGGTCAGCTCCACTTAAGGTGACCTGCTGGAGTATAGAGGGGTCATGTATATGACCGGTCAACTAAGGATGTCTACCGATGTGTCAAAGTTTCTTTATAAAGTTTGAACGCCAAAACTATAATCAACGGTCACATTTAAAATTCAAGGTGGGCGCGCATTATATGATCCATGGACAATGTTTAAACTATGCCCTTGACATTGTGTTTCATATTTGACGGTCGTTTGAGTGTCATCAGTCTTATATATCTGCAGTGACTTGCCTTTTTAAAGGCTATTTTTAACCATAACAAAATGCAGTTCGAAGACATTCTAAAAGCATTTTTTGTGAAGATTTTCTTTTTGTTTTTAAGCCTTCTTGTGACAATAAAAAGAAAGAAAGTTGGAGTTTTAAAAAGGGCTATTATTAGAATTCTTTTATGTCCGGATGTAAAAGGTGTTAAAAGCATTTTTTTTAAAAAGGTTTTGTTTTAAGGAGTTCTTTATATGTAGAGAAGATAGGATATAAGTTTTTGAATTTATTGAACAAGAAGATTCTTTTTAAGATGTAGAGGAAGATGAAAAGGCAGGAATACCAAGAGATGATATCAAAATTTTTTTAGGATCAAATGAAAGTTTTTTTTTTTATGATTTCTTTTGGAGATTTAAGTTCATTGAAGTTTTTGCAGAGACAAGAATGAGGGCAGATATGAAAGATGAACGGATTTATTTTATGAAGAGAAAATAAATAGTGGAAATTATTCATGATTTCTTGCAGGAGAATGATGGAATTTGAAAGGTCTTTTGAAGATAAAATTGCACACAAAAGAATATCAAAGTTGATCATTTATTTTGTGAATAAGATTTTCTTCTTGCAGATGGATTGGCATTTGGATTTCTTGATGTTTTTATTATTGAAAAGGAAAGGTTTTTTTATTTACAGAGAGAAGGTGAAATGTTTTGTTTTTGCAGAAAAGATGAAAATGATTATAAAGATATAATGGCTTTGCAGGTGATAAAAAAAAATATATAAGAGGAAGTGAGTGATATTGTGCAGATGCATGATGAACTAACAGAGATCAAATACAAATGATGAGAGATTGATTACATATAGTTGTGAAGTGTTGTTGAAAATCATGCAGTGTTGTTGAGAATCAAGCAGTGTTGGTGTTGTAGAGTGGATCATGATACAGGATTGAAATATCTGAGTTTGTATATGATTTGGAATGATCATTTGACAGACACATGAGAGAGAATAAATGTTATGTATTGAAACAGAGAAACCCTCTGAATTTGTGTTTTCAGTTTGTTCTATAGTAGGGGTTGGTGCTTCTTGAAGCTGGTGCTTCTAAACAGTATGCTAGTGAGGCATTGGATTAGCCAGTGAGGCTTATAGGTCAGTGTGACCTTAATATTTGTCAATGAGACAATTTGTATTGCCAGTGAGGCATGTTTTTCAGTTAAGCCAGTGAGGCAATTCTGGAGTGGTTTTTCTACCCCTGGAGGGTTTTCCACTCGTGCAATTCTTGTGTCTTGATCTTCTCTCTGTGAATATATGTTTTACTCATGACTTTTTGTTTTTCATTCTCAGTTATGTGCACATGTATGTGAGAAATCAATGATAGCTCTCTCTCCTTGTACTCTGCAAGTTAAAGTTTGTAAAAAGATTAGAAATTTCACACAACACTGATTCACCCCGCCTCTCAGTGTTGTCCTTGACTCCTACACAGCACTCTAGGCTAAAAATAGCTATGACATACAGCTGTCATAAAATCTGCCCAACATAACAACCTTAAATGTTGTAAGAGAATCTGTCATACAAGACTAAATATATCATATTCCTCTTACAAATTGTCATAACCCAACTTGGGCACACAAAGTGATGTAGAATGACACAAGGGAAGCAACACACAAGAGTTTCCTCTACTGTCCTTTGCCCACTCACCCACTTCAAACAGCCTTCAACCAAGCAACCAAAGGCACATTCAAGGGTGTATGAAGGATTTGGTATCCTAGTGATGGCTCCACCTTCTAGGCTTCTCCAACACTTTAGGACAAATCAACAAACACCTTCTATACAGTTGGTTTGATCTCCAACTTCCCATAACTCTTAAACCTATACCTTGACTAGTAAGGCTACTAGCCCTCCAAACTAGGTTTTCTCAACAAAACATGACAAAATCCCAAATGACTAGGCAAGAAAATGATGGTTTTAGATACCCTCTATGGAACCCTATCAAACTCCCAAGTCTCCTGTTCCAACTCTACTCCAGCAATCTAGAACACTCATTTAGTCTTCTAGGCCTAATTGATCAATTTAGGCTAGGTTACAAAGCAAGTGCTCAAAATTGGGTGCATAGGTCAGGGGCAAGAATTTAGAATGCTTCTACCATGTCCCTACAACACAAATCCATCATTTATTTTCTCAACCTATCAGGATTCTATCATCTACAACCTCAAATAGCATGAATTTGGCCAAATACAATGAAATACTTGACCTAGGGCATCACCTTAAAAATTGAAAACAACATCTCCTAGCAAAATGCTTTTGGAATCCTATAATACACATCCCTAGCCTACATTTCACCAGTTTTTGTGAATTTTTACTTGTGGGAATGCATTCTAGGGCCAGATTTCTATGGCTACCCTAGAAACAGGGTTTCTAGACCTATTTTGAAAGAAAAATCAATAACTTTTGATCCCAACCACTTCAGGACCTCAAACTAGTTTCATTGGAACCTTGACTCTAAGAAATTTCAAAAAAATGACATTTGTACACGTGAAAAGTCCGTACAGTCCGTACACAGCAAGAAAAGTAGGAAAATTTGTTGTTTTCTATAGTTTCAATGCCCCAAAACTCCGTACCAGATGTCCTCTACCGTACAGGAGTGAGTTACCATGTTTTAACAACCATTCCAATTAGTATCTAACTTCCAAAGGCATATTCAACTGCCCAAACTAAGTTTCAACCGGCCAATGTGTCATTGGCAACAATAGACATTATGGAGTTTTTCCATTTTCCAAAGGATGGTGATTTGTTTTACTTGTCCAATGGAATCAAACCACCCTCATACTCCTTATACCATGCTAAAACACTAAGACAACTCAAACAAACTCAAAAATCCAATATTAGACCTTCTAGGCCTAAGTGGCACAACTAGGTCCAAGTGGACTAAGAAGGATATGAAGTTTATAAAGTTACCCTAGACTTCTTGACCACACAAGAATAGACCTTCCGACATGGCTATGAAAAGCCTTATTACAAAACACATCAAACAAAACTCAACTTATCAAAGATGCTATCAAAATGCTTGTAGGGATCAAACTGCTCCTAGGTGCCCTGCACCATACACCCACTGTCAAACAGAACTCAAGTCTCTTGAGTTGGAATGGTGTCAAATGTGAAACCTTCCTTCTTAATGTCTACTCTACTCATCCAAGTGGCATCCTCCTGAGGTTTGTGTAGCCACTTCACCAAATAGTCATGATAGGTGTGCCTTCTAGTTTGTTTTGCAATCCTCTTGTCCAAAATGCACTCAATCTAATCAGCAGATGAAGGAATGAGTTCCTGGAGTGTCTGATCAGTGTGATCTTCTTCAATAGTAGTTTGAGGATCAGTTCCTTTATAGGGATAAAGGTTTGAAACATTAAAAATAGGAGACAAAGCAATGCCATCCAGAAGTCTAATTTTGTAGGCATTTTCTCCACATTTCTTGAGCACTTCACAAGGCCCAATCTTCTTCATGAGCAGCTTGGTATGTTTACCTACAGGGAACCTCTCCTTCTTCAGATGGACCATTACCAAATCACCTTCCTTGAACTGCAAATCCCTTCTTTTCCTATCAGCAAACCGTTTGTACTTCTGTGAAGTGGACAACAATTTCTGTTGTACTTGTTCATGGACATCCTTCATGACTTGAATGAAGTCTTCAGCCAAGGCATTATTATTTTCCAGTCCTTTAACCTCCCTTAGTTCCAAAATACCCCTTGGGTGAGTGCCATAAACAATTTGGAAAGGAGACAGGCCGATGCTTCTATTGACAGTGTCATTGTATGAGAACTCTGCCTGAGCCAAAATGGAATCCCAACTAGCACCCTGCTCCTTTGTTAGGAATCTTAGGAGGTTGCCAAGTGACCTATTAATCACCTCTATTTGTCCATCAGACTAAGGGTGATAGGCAAATGATAATGACAAGTTTGTACCTAGTCTCTTCCATAGTGGTGCAGGGGCACCCCTTCAACTGGATCAACATACACAAGAGGGAGAAGAAGAAGACTAATATAGTTTTTGACATTTTATGTCACCTTATAGCATCTTCAAAAATGTAACATTCTCTATTAGCATTTCATGTTGGTAAACTCCAAACTTGACATTTCTTGACTGCTTGGATTAGGGGAAAGTTAATCAAGGTGTCTTAAGCACTAGAGTTTTGCTGTCCTATGAAACACAGATGTCATTTGCAATAGATTTAGGAGTTCCCACTTATAATCTTGGTAAGCTCAAATCCCAAAAACAGAGGAGAATGTCAGTCCCTCACATTGGGAAAGATAAATATGTAATAGAGCAGAGCAGTGACGGTGTGTGGTGTGGTGTAGTGTGTTCTGTGTTTTGTCCTTTGGAGAAAAATAGTTGGAATGTAATTCTGAAAGATTAATGAGGAAGAATAGAAATTCTGTACATTATTTTCCTTGTTGATTCTGAATGTTAAGTAGATATTCTATATAGATCATTCTGTAAAGAAATTGTGTATAATTCAGTCCTCTGTACCTCTGGAGTCGAATTAAAAAATCCATTCCACTAGCAGATTTTTGAGAAATCAGTGGAATGGATCTGTAGATAAATTTTCCCCATTTTTCTTGATTATTCATTTTGGGCATGAAAGGTTAGGAACTATATGAAATTCTTCAGGGAGAACTGTCAATTAGTTTGTGTGTATCCACCCTTAGGATCTGTGTATGTATCGCTGGCCAGAAAGGGTTCAAATTCAAGTCTGAAATGTATGCTTGGAGACATCGATGTGAGTTTCCAACTGTGTCACCGACGAAGAATCCATCAGCATAAGGATTGAGATCGGTGTAGCAAAGCTAAATTCACCTGACGGGTGAAAGTTATACCGATCGGTGAGACTGCAGTGAGGTGTCACCAACGAAGGCTATCGGTGAGAGAGAAGTTATCGGCATAAGATCTTGAGTGATAGCCGATAGTCTATGTCCCGCCGATCGGGGGTGACGACGGAGAAGTCTGGCCGATGTAGTGTATATATACATATACATCGACATGAGATACATCATCGGTAGAAGTGAGAAAGGTGGTGCCGACGACAGGGGGTCTCGCCGATAGAGTTAAGGTCTTCGGCGAGAATGGAGGCATCAGTGAAAGAAATTTGTGAAGGCTCGACAACGAAAGTCTCACCGATGGTTCTATCATCGGTGAGAGGAAGAAAGAAGTCTGGCCAAAAGGGGTTGGCCGTAGGTCTATCGGCGTAACCCGCGACGTCGGCAGGAAATTCCAAGAGTTCACCGACAGACAGAAGTCTCACCGAAGGAGAGGTGGGAGTAGATACTCATCAGAGTGAGAGGGAAGAGGTCTGGCTGATAGTAGTTACATCGGCGAGAGAAGGGTGTATCGGTGGAGGAGTTCTTGAGTTGGCCGACGGGTAATGTCTTGCCAATAGGCAAGAATTTTGTATGTTTCGGTGTGACAAAGGAGATGTCTTGCCGATAATAACCAGAGTGTGCATTTCCAGTCTCATTTGGACCTTGGGGAGAATTTGAAAGAAACCAACCAAGCAAACTGTGGGTGAATGGGTATTAGACACCCTATTTGTAAGCTTCTGCTGTTCAGTTCTCTGCATCAAGTGGTATCAGAGCTAGAGAAAGCTCTGGGAAAGGTTAGTGTGTAAATTTCATTCCTGAAGGTATTTGTTCCATCTAGCAGTAAAAGAAGAAAGCAAAATGTCAGAAGGTGAAGCTTCAGACACTCTTCCAGCAAAAATGACCAATGCTGAATTGATAGCCTTGGTGAAGAAGCAAATAGCAAAGAGTAGAGCTGATAGAGCTCAGAATCAGGAATTGAAGGAAAAACTAGAGAAGCTGAGGGAAAGAGTGGAGAGAGGGGAAGAAAACTCTGGTGAACATGAAGATGGGGATGAAGAGGAGACCCCAAAGCAGGAAGAGCTAGTGGTTCCTGCAGACCAGAGACCCTTACTCAATGCCCTCAGGTCCATGGAAACAAGGACCATGGATGTGAAAATAGACCTGCCAGTGTTCGCAGGAAAAATGGAACCTGATTCAGTAATGGAGTGGATAGACTGCTTGAATAATTTCTTTGAGACAGAAGAGATACCAGAACACCAAAGAGTGAAGATGGCTCAGTCCAAAATGAAAGGAGCTGCACTGACTTGGTGGAATTTCATCCAAGATGACAGGGTGAAAGAGGGAAAGAATAGAGTTACAACATGGAAGAGAATGATGGTATTGGTGAAAGAGGCCTATGTTCCATTGGATTACAATATCCAATTACATAAGAGAAAACAAAATTTGAAGCAGAAGGAGCTAGATGTCGGCTCATACATAGAAGAATTCATGAAATTGTGTGTGAAAACAAAAGTAAGGGAAGATGAGGAAGAGAAGGTAGCAAGATACCTCAATGGATTGAGATTTAACATCTAGGAAGACTTAAATCTACATAATCTAGATACAGTTCAAAAGTGCTATCAGTTAGCACTCAAAGTGGAAGAAAAACTAAAGAGAAGGCATGAGTAGAACCATAGAGGTAGGGGAAGACAGCAGAGAGGAGCAAGAAGTCCTTTTAGAAGTAGAAGATTTGGATACCAGAGTGAATCTAACCAAGAGACCAGTAGAGGAGATAATAGACAGGACCATGGAGGAAGCTACAATCAAAGGGGAAACTTTAGGGGCAGAAGACCACCATTCAGAGGAAGATCTCAGGGCAGAGGACCTATCAGGTGTTACAATTGCAACCAAGAAGGCCATATAGCTAGCAGATGTCCAGCGAAGGCAACAAGTTCAATAGGAGAAAAGAGGATTAATCTGACCCAAGAATCTGATTGTCAGAGTGTAGCAAGCTCAAGCACTATTCAAAGTGTGAATGCTCCTAGCAGTTATGGGTATCCTGAGAATGGAGAATCTTTGATGATTAGGAGAGCAATGACCACCATGAAAGTGCTTGGAAAAGAACCTCCACAAAGGAAGTCTCTCTTCAGAACTACTTGCAAGGCAGGAGGAAAGGTATGTAAAGTTCTGATTGACTCTGGATCTACTGAGAATTTTGTATCCATTGAGATGGTAGAAAAACTTAAGCTTAGGAGACTGCCACATCCTTGCACTTATAAAATTTCATGGCTTACCCAAGGACAGCAAACAGTTGTAGAAGAACAGGCTTGGGTAGAATTCAAATTGGCCCATACAAGGATAGGTTATTGTTTGACATTGCCAAGATGGATGCTTGCCATCTCCTGTTTGGAAGACCATGGTAGTATGATTTAAAAGCATACCATGATGGTGTTAGGAACACCTACTCAATTACCAAGAATGGTAAAGTGATAGAATTGATACCATTAATGGAGACAGAGGTGGAGACAAAAGGAAAAGAGGTTAAAGTGATGATAGTAGAAGGAAGACAATTCATGAAAGAGATGGGAGAAGAAGGAGTAGACACATATGCTCTAATTCCTTGCCTAAAGGTAAACAAGGAACAACAGAAAGAAGTCAAGGGAGAAAAGAAACAAAAATTCATAGACCCAGCTGTCCAAGAGCTATTGGACAAGTACAAAGGAATTAGTTCTGATGGGATGCCAAGTTCCCTACCACCTATAAGAGACATCAGCCATTGTATAGATCTGATCCCAGGATCTACACTCCCAAACAAAGCAGCCTATAAGCTCACTCCAGATCAGAATACAGAGGTAGTAAGACAAATTGAAGAGTTGTTGAAGATAGGCCTAATTGGCAAAAGTTTAAGCCCATGTGCAGTACCAGCTGTACTAGCACCAAAGAAGGAAGGCACTTGGAGACTTTGCACTGATTCCAGGGCTATTAATAAGATAACAATCAGGTACAGATTTCCAATCCCTAGGATAGAAGATTTACTTGATTGTTTAGGAGGAGCTAAATACTTCACCAAAATAGATTTAAAGAGTGGTTATCATCAGATTAGGATTAGACTTGGTGATGAGTGGAAAACTGTATTTAAGACAAATGAGGGGTTATATGAGTGGAAGGTCATGCCTTTTGGTTTATCCAACGCTCCTAGTACCTTTATGAGATTGATGAATGAGGTTTTGAGAGAGTTCATAGGTAAATTTGTCATAGTATATCTAGATGACATCCTGATTTTCAGTAATCTGAGGGAAGAACACCTCATCCATATAGACTTGGTTCTCAAAAGGTTACATGAAGAATAGCTAATGATAAATTTAGCAAAGTGTCTATTTCTGCAAGAAGAGATCATCTACTTGGGATTTGTTATCTCACATAACAAAATGAGAATGGATCCAGAAAAGGTAAGTGCCATATTGTCTTGGCCGACACCCAAAACTATGAATGATGTTAGAAGTTTCCATGGATTAGTAACCTTTTATAGGAAGTTTATAAAGGGATTTAGTCATATCTGTGCACCCATGATTGACACTATAAAGGGAGGATAGAAAAGCAAGTTTACATGGATAGAGGAAGCAGATAATTCTTTTGAAACATTGAAGAAGAAGGTGGCAAAACAGCCAGTTCTTGCATTTCCTGATTTCAACAAGATTTTTCAAGTAGAATGTGATGCAAGTCATATTGCAATTGGAGCAGTACTTAGCCAAGGAGGTAGGCCTATTGCATTCTTCAATGAGAAATTAAATTATGCCAAGAAGAGTTACTCATCCTATGATTTGGAGATGTATGCTCTAATCCAGTCACTTAAGAAATGGAGGCATTACTTAATGCCAAAAGAATTCATAGTGTTCACAGATAATCAGGCCCTCAGTTTCATAAACAGTCAAGAGAAGCTGAACCATAGACACATGAAGTGGGTGGAAACTTTACAAGCTTTCACTTTCACACTCAAGCACAAGAAAGGGGTTAAGAACAATGTAGCAGATGCTTTGAGCAAGAGAGTTCTGACCATAAATCAGATCCAATTGGAGAGTGTTGGGATTGATTCATTGAAGACAATGTATGCTAAGGATGAAGACTTTGGAGAGATCTATAAGGTATGTGCTTTTTTTGGAGACAAATATCATGTTGAGTTTTCTGAATTTCTAATCCAAGATGGATTACTTTTCAAAGGTGGACAACTATGTATCCCCAGATGTTCTATGAGACTGAATATTATTCAGAAAAAACATTGTGGGGCTCTGTCAGGACATTTTGGTCTTGATAAAACTCTTGATCTGGTAAAAAGGCATTACCATTGGCCTAAGTTACAGTCAGATGTAAGAAAATTTGTGGAAGCATGTGTAATATGTCAGAAAGCCAAAGGAAGATCCACAAATGCATGTTTGTATTAGCCATTACCCATTCCTTCTAGGCCATGGGAGAGCATCAGCATGGATTTTGTACTAGGTTTGCCTAGGACAAGGAAAGGATATGATAGTGTTTTTGTGGTAGTAGACAGGTTCAGTAAAATGGCACATTTTTTGCCATGTAAAACCACTTATGATGCTTCATATGTCACTGATTTATTTTTTAAAGAGATAGTGAGAATACATGGTTTACCATTGAACATAGTATCAGACAGAGATGTGAAGTTTATTGGCCACTTCTAGAGAACTCTTTGGAAAAAGCTGGGAACAAATTTGTCTTTCTCATCAGCCTACCATCCTCAAACAGATGGGTAGACTGAAGTTGTTAACCATTCATTGGGTAACCTACTTAGGTGTTTAACCAGACAGCATGGAGAGAAATGGGATAATATCCTCCCACAAGCAGAATTTTCTTATAATGACACCATCAACAGGAGTACAGTAAAGTCACCTTTTCAGATAGTGTATGGAATTCATCCAAGGGGTAATCTAGAGCTGAGAGATCTACCTGTAGGAGAACCTATTAGTGCAGATGGTGAAGCCTTTGCTTCAGCTATTAAAGAAATGCATGATCAAGTCAAAAACCAACTCCAACAGGATACCATGAAGTACAGAACATATGCTAACAAGAAGAAAAGAGATTTACAGTTTGAAGTTGGAGATTTGGTCTGGGTAAATCTGAAGAAGGAAAGGCTCCCCAAAGGTAAGTATACTAAGCTAATGCAGAGGAAGATTGGACCATGTCAAATTTTAAAGAAGTGTGGACAGAATGCATATGAGATCCAACTTCCTCCTGATCTTGGATTGTCACCAATTTTCAATGTATGTGATTTGACTCCATACAAGCCCTATGTAGATATAGAACAGGAACCATTGTAGGCACCAGATGATGATATTCCTAAGCATGATCCACCAAAGCTGAACCATATCTTAGACTCACGCGCGATCAAGAAGACCAGAAACAAAGAATACTTGGAGTATTTGGTGGCTTGGCAAGGACAACCAAATTCAGAGGCAGTTTGGATGACTGCTGATCAGATTTCAAATCATGGGGCAGACCTCCAAATTCTAATCTCAAAGGGACTTGAGATCTCTTCTCCTGGGGAGTATGGTGTAGGGGTACCCCTTCAACTGGATCAACATACACAAGAGGGAGAAGAAGAAGACTAATATAGTTTTTGGCATTTTATGTCACCTTATAGCATCTTCAAAAATGTAACATTCTCTATTAGCATTTCATGTTGGTAAACTCCAAACTTGACATTTCTTGACTACTTGGATTAAGGGAAAGTTAATCAAGGTGTCTTAAGCACTAGAGTTTTGCTATCCTATGAAACATAGATGTCATTTGCAATAGATTTAGGAGTTCCCACTTATAATCTTGGTAAGCTCAAATCCCAAAAACAGAGGAGAATGTCAATCCCTCACATTGGGAAAGATAAATATGTAATAGAGCAGAGCAGTGACGGTGTGTGGTGTGGTGTAGTGTGTTCTGTGTTTTGTCCTTTGGAGAAAAATAGTTGGAATGTAATTCTAAAAGATTAATGAGGAAGAATAGAAATTCTGTTTTCCTTGTTGATTCTGAATGTTAAGTAGATATTCTGTATAGATCATTCTGTAAAGAAATTATGTATAATTCAGTCCTCTGTACCTCTGGAGTCGAATTAAAAAATCCATTCCACTGGCAAATTTTTGAGAAATTAGTGGAATGGATCTGTAGATAAATTTTCCCCATTTTTCTTGATTATTCATTTTGGGCATGAAAGGTTAGGAACTATAGGAAATTCTTCAGGGAGAACTATCAATTAGTTTGTGTGTATCCACCCTTAAGATCTATGTATGTATCACTGGCCAGAAAGGGTTCAAATTCAAGTTTGAAATGTATGCTTGGAGACATAGGTGTGAGTTTCCAACTGTGTCACCGATGAAGAATCCATCGGCATAAGGATTGAGATCGGCGTAGCGAAGCTAAATTCACCCGATGGGTGAAAGTTATACTGATCGGTGAGACTGCAGTGAGGTGTTGCTGACGAAGGCTATCGGTGAGAGAGAAGTTATCGGCATAAGATCTTGAGTGATAGCCAATAGTCTATGTCCCGCCAATTAGGGTGACGACGGAGAAGTCTGGCCGATGTAGTGTATATATACATATACATCGGCATGAGATACATCATTGGCAGAAGTGAGAAAGGTGGTGCCGACGACAGGGGGTCTCGCTGATAGAGTTAAGGTCTTCGGCGAGAATGGAGGCATCAGTGAAAGAAATTTGTGAAGGCCTGACAACGAAAGTCTCACCGATGGTTCTATCATCGGTGAGAGGAAGAAAGAAGTCTGGCTGAAAGGGGTTGGCCGTAGGTCTATCGGTGTAACCCGCGACGTCAGCAGGAAATTCCAAGAGTTCACCGACAGATAGAAGTCTCATCGAAGGAGAGGTGGGAGTAGATACTCATCAAAGTGAGAGGGAAGAGGTCTGGCTGATAGTAGTTACATCAGCGAGAGAAGGGTGTATCGGCGGAGGAGTTCTTGAGTTGGCCAATGGGTAATGTCTTGCCGATAGGCAAGAATTTTGTATGTTTTGGTGTGACAAAGGAGATGTATTGCTGATAATAACCAGAGTGTGCATTTCCAGTCTCATTTGGACCTTGAGGAGAATTTGAAAGAAACCAACCAAGCAAACTGTGGGTGAATGGGTATTAGACACCCTGTTTGTAAGCTTCTGCTGTTCAGTCTCTGCATCACACAGTGTCCTCCAGAAGTGTCCTATGAACTTGGGGTCTCTGTCGAAGATGATTGACAAAGGTAAACCATGTAATCAGACTATTTCGTTGAAGAAAAGACTTGCTATGTGTGAGGCATCATGTGTAGTTTTACATGGGATGAAGTGAGCCATTTTTGAGAACAATCAACAACCACAAAGATGTTATCATGTCCATTCTTGGTCCTAGGCAAACCAAGTACAAAATCCATGCTTATGGAATCCCAAGGCTTTGAAGGAATAGGTAGAGGATTGTATAAACCTGCATTTGATGTATGCCCCTTTGCTCTTTGGCAAATTTGACAAGTTTCAACAAACTTCCTTACATCGGTTGGCAATTTTGGCCAAAAATAGTACCTCCTAACCAATTCTAGGGTCTTATCAATACCAAAGTGACCTGACATGCTGCCACAGTGCTTTTCCCTGATTATATTCTCTCTAACAGACCCTCTTGGGATACACAACATGCTACCCTTGAAAAGATATCCATCTTGCAATAAAAAATCAGAAAAATCAGTATTATACCTTCCTGTCATGGCCTTGCAAGAGAGATATGGCTCTTTGAAGTCTTCATCTGCTGCATATTGATCTTTGATGGCATGAATACCTATACTTTCCAACTGTATGGTCTGCACAACAAGATTCCTCCTACTTAAGGCATTAGCTACCTTATTGGCCACTCCTTTCTTGTGTTTTATGGAGAAGGTGTATGCTTGGATGTACTCCATCCACTTGACATGTCTATGATTTAACTTTTGCTACCTGTTCAAGAAGCTCAATGCATGATTATCAGTAAAAACTATAAATTCCTTTGGCAATAAGTAGTGTCTCCATTTCCTAAATGACTGAACCATGGCATATAATTCTAGATCATAGGTGGAGTAGTTCTGTTTTGCCTCATTTAACTTCTCACTAAAGAATGCTACAGGCCTCCCATCTTGACTTAGGACTCCCCCAACAGCCCTCTTACTTGCATCACACTCTACCACAAAGACCTTATCAAAATTAGGTAGCACTAGGACTGGTTTTTCTGAAAATTTTTTCTTTAACAGTTCAAAGGCTTGAGTGGCCTCATTTGTCCACACAAATACACATTTCTTGCCCCCTTTTATGGTGTCAACAAGTGGAGCACAAATGCCACTAAACCCTCTAATGAACTTTCTATAAAAGCTACACAAACCATGGAAACTCCTTACCTCCAAGGCTGTTGTATGTGTTGGCCAATTAAGAATGGCTTCAACCTTACTTGGATCCATTTTTAGACTGCCCTTGGAGATGACAAACCCCAAAAATATCAACTCTTCTTGTAGGAAGACACATTTGTCAAGATTGATTCTCAACTTCTCCTCTTGAAGCCTCTTGAGCACTTGATGGATATGCCTTATGTGATCTTCCTTGCTGTCACTAAAAATTAGTATATCATCCAAATACACAACAATAAACTTGTTAAGGAAAGGTTTTAGCACTTCATCCATCAATCTCATGAAGGTGCTTAGTGCATTTGACAAGCCAAAAGGCATGACAACCCATTCAAATAGTCCTTCATTGGTTTTGAAGGTAGTTTTCCACTCATCCCCTTCCCTTATCCTGATTTGGTGGTAACCACTTTTTAGATCTATTTTGGTAAAGTACTTAGCCCTACCCAAGCAATCCATTAAATCTTCTATTCTAGGCATTGGAAATCTATACCTGATAGTGATCTTGTTGATGGCCCTGGAGTTAGTGCATAGTCTCCACGTCCCTTCCTTCTTGGGTGCAAGTACTGCAGGTACTGCACATGGACTAATACTCCTCTTGATAAGTCCTCTATCCAACAAGTCTTGGATTTGTCTTGCCACTTCAGTATTTTGCTCTGGAGTCAACTTGTATGCTGCTTGGTTTGGTAGGGTGGATCCAGGGATGAGATCAATGCAATGACTAATCTCCCTCTTTGGTGGAAGAGCATCCTTACTCTCATCGGCTATCACATCATGAAACCTCTCTAATAGTTCTTCCACTTCCTTTGGTCCAATCCTCCTAAGAGGTTGCTGCACTTTGGCCTTCTTGGGATTCACATCCTTGGGGTTGATGACTACTGCAAAACATGGCAATTTCTCTTCCTTGAGGTTAGCCAAAAACTTTGTTTCACCTACCAACATAACTGAACTAGAAATGACTTTCTCTTTGCAATCATCAATCAAAGGAGTCATTGTAAACTTTTCACCATTCTTGGACAAATGAATTACATTGTTCTTACCATCATGTTGGGCACTTGTGTCATGTTGCCAAGGCCTTCCAAGAAGAAGGTGGCATGCATTCATATCTACTATCTCACAAAGAACCTTATCATGATATTCACCTATCTTGAATTCAACCCAACATTGCTCTTTTACTACAATTTGCTGCTCCTTGGTTACCCAAAAGAATCTATAGGGGTTAGGATGAGGCATTCTTTCCAATCCTAACTTAGTCACCATTTCATTAGAAGCCAAATTTTCAGAAGAACTTGAATCAACTATTACCTTGCAAACTCTTCCTTTCACCTTGCAAGTGGTTTTGAACAAGTTGTTCCTATGGGGCTGCTCCTTGGTGGCTGGCATGATGAGGGATCTGTTAAACATGATGCACTCTCCACTCTCAGGTGCTGCAGACTTAGAAGAGGTTGTTTGATAACTTGTGGTGCTTTGACAGTCCTCTTCTTGAAGGAGTTGTACTCTTCTTTCTTTCTGATTTGCAGCAGTGTTTCCAATCTTCTCCGAGCACCTAAAGGACTGATGTCCAATCTAATTGCAAGAGAAATACCTTCCAGTAAACACATTAGGACCTCTACCCCCACTTCTTCCTCTGCCATTACCTCTCCCTCTAAACTGACCCTTATCAGTACTATTTTTATCAGCCTGCCCTTGGCTTCCTTCTTGTGATCTGCCACCTTGGAGTCTAGAGAAATTATCTCTATTTTGAAATCTGCCTCTGCCCCTAAAGTTTTGATTTCCTCTACCTCTGCTGCTGCTACAAGAATCACCTTTTCTCCTCTGCTTATCCTCAATCCTCAATGCCATTTGAAAACACTAATGGACTATTTTTGGGTTAAAGAGAGTTAATTCATCTTGAATGGAGAACTTAAGGCCATTGAGATACCTTGCAAGTTTCTATTTTTCATTCTCAGGCATCTTGGCTTTCAATGTCACCTTGTGGAACTCCTCTGCATAGGTGCTCACATCCATTTCCTTCTGTCTCAAGTTGTGCAACTTCTTGTTCAAGTTGACCTCATAATCCTTAGGGACAAATTGCTTCTTGATTTCAAGTACCATCTTCCTCCATGTGGAGATAGGATTCCTATCATCTTCTATCCTTTCATTTTGAATAAAATTCCACCAACTCAAGGCTGGCCCTTTCATTCTTGATTTGGCAATCCTCACTTTCTAATTTTCTGCCACTTCTTCACATTCAAAACAGTTCTCCATTGCCTCAATCCAATCAAGGCACTCCTCTGGGTTCATCTTACCAGGAAACACAAGTAAGTTTGCCTTAGTGTCCTTCGACTCAACTTTCCAAGTGCATCTAGGAATTGTCTCTCTGACATGCCTCCTTGTGGCTCTTCCATAGGCACTCCTTCCTCATCTTGATCCTCTTCATCTGAATCCAAGATGATCTCTGGCTTCTTCTTCTTATCTTTCTCTTTCTTCAACTTTTCTATCTCAGCCTCCATCCTTTTGTTCTTGGCTACTTGTTCTCTCACTATCTTTACCAATTCGGCATTTGTCACCTTTGAGGGAATTTCTTCCTCTTCTTCTCTATCTCCCATCTCTTTGATGGCTCTAATACCACCTAATGTAGAGTGACACAAGGGAAGCAACACACAAGAATTTCCTCTACTGTCCTTTGCCCACTCACCCACTTCAAACAGCCTTCAACCAAGCAACCAAAGGCACATTCAAGGGTGTATGAAGGATTTGGTATGCTAGTGATGGCTCCACCTTCTAGGCTTCTCCAACACCTTAGGACAGATCAACAAACACCTTCTATGCAGTTGGTTTGATCTCCAACTTCCCAAAACCCTTGAACCTATACCTTCACTAGTAAGGCTACTAGCCCTCCAAACTAGGTTTTCTCAACAAAACATGACAAAATCCCAAATGACTAGGCAAGCAAATGATGGTTTTAGATACCCTCTATGGACCCCTATCAAACTCCCAAGTGTTCTATTCCAACTCTACTCTAGTAATCCAGAACACTCATTTGGTCTTCTAGGCCTAATTGATCAATTTAGGCTAGGTTACAAAGCAAGTGCTCAAAATTGGGTGCATAGGTCATGGGTAGGAATTTGGAATGCTTCTACCATGTCCCTACAACACAAATCCATCATTTATTTGCTCAACCTATCAGGATTCTATCATCTACAACCTCAAATAGCATGAATTTGGCCAAATACAATGAAATACTTGACCTAGGGCATCACCTTAAAAATCAAAAATAGCATCTCCCAGAAAAATTCTTTTGCAATCCTATAATACACACCCCTAGCCTACATTTCACTAGTTTTTGTGAATTTTCACCAGTGGGAATGCATTCTAGGACCGGATTTCTATGGCTGCCCTAGAAAACAGGGTTTCTAGACCTATTTTGAAAGAAAAATCAATAACTTTTGATCCTGACCACTTTAGGACCTTAAACTAGTTTCATTGGAACCCCAAATCCAAACACTTTCAAAAAAATGACATTTGTACACATGAAAAGTCTGTACACAGTGAGAAAAGCAGGAAAATTTGCTATTTTTTGTAGTTTCAACACCCCAAAACTCCGTACCAGATGTCCTCTGCCATACAGGAGTGAGTTACCATGTTTTTACAACCATTCTAGTCAGTATCTAACTTCCAAAGGCAGATTTAACATCCCAAACTAAGTTTCAACCAGCCAATGTGTCATTGGCAACATTGGCAACAATAGACATTATGAAGTTTTTCCATCTTCCAAAGGATGGCGATTTGTTTTACTTGTCCAATGGAATCAAACCACCCTCATACTCCTTAGACCATGCTAAAACGCTAAGACAACTCAAACAAACTCAAAAACCTAATATTAGACCTTCTAGGCCTAAGTGGCACAACTAGGTCCAAGTGGACTACGAAGGATATGAGGTTTATAAAGTTACCCCAGACCTCTTGACCACACAAGAATAGACCTTCCAACTTGGCTATGAAAAGCCTTATTACAAAACACATCAAACAAAACTCAACTTATCAAAGATGCTATCAAAATGCTTGTAGGGATCAAACTGCTCCTAGGTGCCCTGCACCACAAAGATGCCTATCTCTCATGCAAAGATACTCTCTGACACTTGTCTTCACTTGTCATAGGATTCTCTATACATGGCTCTTATGCATCATAGATTCTATCATACAAAATAACTCATTTGTCATAACACAAGATGCTAACACATGGCATATTATTGCCACCTCAAATGGGATGCCTAAATCCACATGTGTTTGACTTGACCATCCATGTCATATTACAAGTAGGATGACATGTCACAATGCCACCTTATACTAAATGAAAAAATAAGATGTGCAAGTAAATACAAAATTAGGAAAATAAATAAATAATCAATGCTAGGAATTGCAAGGTTGAGACACCTTAATTCTCAACAATGTGGGTGAATTAAAACATGCATATGAAATTCTAAGTGAATCACCATTAGAACTGCGTAGTATATCGTGGTGAAAATACTAACTATAAATGACTCAAAAATTAATAGGGTGATGAATTGAAACACATTTGACTGAAAATCCAAAAAATCCAGGTGAATTGGGCCCCTGCCAGTGGTAATGTATTCTCCAATTCCTAATTCACAAATATGAACTATTCACCAATTGGAGAATATTTGCACCACTAAAAATATCACCAACCCTTGGACAATGAAACCTAGACATTTATAGGTTCCACATATTCTTAGAACCTTGAATCTTGAAACATTAACCTTAGATTACCCTTGAACTATAAATCATAGGCCTTGCACAAGTAGCCCTCAATAATGAACCTTAGCATCAAACCTTGTACATAAATAGTTGAATCTAAATGATAAATAATGGGCACTAAACCATAAACCCTAAATGTTGAATGATGAATATTGAATCCTAAATTTTTAACATTAAAAAATTTATGTTGTATGGTAAACCTTAAATTCTCAATGATAAATTCTCAACCTTTAGCTCTGAGCCTAAGGTGGTCAAGCCTAAACCTAAAGCATAAAACTTGAACTATAAATCCTAAATATTTAATGATGAATGCTAAGTATTGAATGTTGAACACTTGAAGTTGAAAGGTAGACTTTCAATTTGAACCCTAAACCATGGAATCTAAACCATCAACCCTAAATGTTGAGCCCTTGGACTTTTCCCTTAAACAATAAATTGTGAACCTTAGCACTAAACCATGTACATAAACAACTAAATTTGAAAACTAAATAGAAACTAGTAAATTTCAACTCCAAGAACTAAATTTTAAATCCCATAACATTGAAATTTGAATCTTAAATGTGAACCCTAAACCCTAAATATTAAACCCTTACCCTTGACATTTGAACCCTAAACACTAAACTTTATGGTGCAGTCACGGTTAGGAGGGTCCACAAGGTGAATAGTCCAGACTGTGCAACAAGAGTAAACACAACGGAAACAACTCAAAGATAGAATGCAAATGCAGATTCAGTCATTCAATATATCTGATGGAGCCTTGCTAGTCACAGAATAAAAACCACTTACAGAAAACTTGAGCAAGAGAAAATTTAGAAATAATGACAGAAAGTTAATATTCGACACCCAACAAATGATAGGAAGAATTGTTTATGTAGATTCTTATCATGAGATAGAATGAACTACAACTCCACACTATTCTTATTCTAATATCAAATCATTACAAAAATTATCTATGGGCGTGCAACAAATGGCTTATACTATGTGCATTAAAATAGTTTAATTCCTATTCTCCAATCTATCTTCTACCTTCTGATTTTGCACCCTCTCTGTATTCACTTCTGTCCTCCCCTCTACACATTCGACCTCCCCTTCTTCACGTAACCGTCAACCTCTAGAGACTTCCTGGCCATTCCTGCTGTTGTTTCATCTTCTCAGCTTCCCAACCAACCACATGCATGTTTATATTCTTTAATATTATGCTCCATTTGTCATTTAAATCACCAGGCATAGACTTTATAACTTCCCCAAATTGATTCATAGAAATCATGGATTCCTTCAATGGTTACAAACTATTTTGCAGCCATTCATTGTCTATGACCCTTTGACTTCCCTGACTGTCAAAGCATCTGTTGCTTATCCAGAATAAAAAGGACAGATTTTAAATTCCTTTGTTAATTGGTTCCTGGTGCTCAGGTGACAGGAGACTTCCGACAACACTTTGCTTTAGCATAGCAAGCTACAGGACTATATGTGTGACAGGAGCAGAAATACATGGTGATAGGAACTCCTTAACAAATTTTGCTTTACAAGGAATAGGAGTTTACAAAAGACAACATAAGGCAAAAAACTAACTACAAAAACTAATAAAAGAACAAAAACAATAAAAAGAAGAAAAGGTAAAACTACAGGGCAAGATGCCCCTACATCAAACTCCCCGAGTGGAAAGAATTCATGAGATCCTGCTCATGAGGTTTGTAACTGAATGACCCTTCTTAATGATCTCCTCCTCAGTGAGCCATGAAGCATCTTCAACTGGATGTTTGCTCCATTTGACAAGATATTTGTAATACTCATGCTTATGGGTCTTCTTCAACAATTGTTTGTCTAGAATGCATTCAATTTGTGGTGGAGCAGTGACTATCCTAGATTGCTCTTCATGAGATGAATCAGCTACTTTAGCTTCATCTACCTCTTTATCCCATTTGTATGGATATAAATCTGCTACATTAAAAATGGGAGATATATTCAACTCTGTAGGCAGTGATATCTCATAAGCATTGGTAGAAAACTTACTAAGGATTTGGCATGGACCAATCTTATTCATCTGAGGTTTATTGTATGTTCCTGTAGGAAATCTCTCCTTTCAAAGATGTGCGAATACAAGGTCTCCAGCCTGAAACTACAACTCTCTTTTCTTCTGATCAACATGCTTTTTGTACTGTAGATTGTTGTCCTCAATGTTATGCTTCACTTTCTCTTGAATGTCATGAATGACTTGAGCAAATTCTTCCCCATCTACACTCCTCTTCTCCATTCTAGCAAGATCATGAAGTTCAAATACACCTCTTGGATGCATACCATAAACTACATAGAAAGGACTAAAATGTGCTTTTATTTGGGGAATCATTATATGCAAATTTAGCTTGTGCTAACATGAGATCCCAACTTCCCGGTGAACTTCCAACAAGACATCTTAACAAATTGCCAAGGCTTCTATTGACAACCTTGATCTGTCCATCTGTTTGTTGATGATAAGCAAAACTAAAATTTAGATTTGTACCCAATTTCCTCCATAGTGTCCTCCAAAAATGACCCACAAACTTAGTATCCCTGTTAGAAATTATACTTCTTGGTATACCATAGAGCCTTACAACTTCTTTAAAGAACAAATTGACAATGTTAGTGGCATCACTAGTCTTCTTACATGGTATAAAATGCACCTTTTTTGAAAATCAATCTACTACAACAAAGATTGAATCATTGCCCCTTTGTGTTCGAGGCAAACCCAAAACAAAATCCATACTCACCAAATCTCAAGGCCTAGTTGGAACTGGTAATAGTTGATAGAGCCCAGTATTTTCACTTCTTCCCTTTGCATGTTGACAAATTCTGCACCTTTTCACATATATTTTCACATCTTCCTTCATCTTTGGCCAATAATAATGAGTGCTCAGTTGTAGAAAAATTATATCCTGTCCAAAGTGACTAGCAAGACTACCACTATGTTTTTCCTTTCACAAATTATCTCTCGTGGAGCCTCTAGGGATACACAACTTGTTTTCCTTAAACAAAAAACCTTCTTGAATCATGTAATTGTTGGAATAGGTTCAGACAACTGAGAGGGGGGGTGAATCAATTGTTGCTCTATTTAATCTTTTTCTATTGTTATTCTTCTTTCACAACTTAAAATTAAATCAATGATATAAACATTCTAGTACTAGATAATAACATATGAGCAGAAACATGAATGGCACATTTGATACAAAGATTTTGACGTGGAAACCCAGTTAAGTGAAAAACCACGGTTGGGGTTAACCCATAAAATTAATACCTTGTTAAAAGTGTCTTATAAATGGGAATGCACTTGCATTCAGGCCCACTGCCCTGAGCTCATTGCTCAAGTGGAGGCTCACTACCTACACAAAACTTTACAAGAGATTTACAGAGATTTTGAACTGGTAATATGCATCTGCCAATGTTAGAGATCAGTTCTGGTTAAGTACAAATACTGACTTTATACACTTCATCTTTACTCTGCTCTTCTCGCTATTCTGCCTTCATTTAGATATTAGATTTCTGTTCCTTTCACATTTTCTCCATGATCACAACACGCAGACCCAAAATATCCACAATCATCAGCTATATATACCTATCTTAAATTGCAATCACTTGCCAGTTGGCAACAACACTTACAACCTTTTAAGAATGCTCTGCTTTGTCGACTAGATCCATACGCCAATATTGATGCGTACAAAAAATAACACAAGTAGATCATCATACATGTTGGCCACTAACATTCTATCTCATACATAGTTCATCAAAACACTTCTATTGGGTCCGCACAAGGATTAACATAAGTCTGCATGTTCTTCACTGGACTATTATGTCATAATAGGACCCGGTATTCAGATGCTCATAACTTTTGATCCCTTTATCACCGGAGGCTAAAAACTTGGATTTATATTGTCCTGGTGTCCCTCTACACTCCTTCAAATCCATAACATATAATGATTAACTGGAGAGATCCGCTGACCAAAATACTGGACTCTGCTATATGCTCTGTTTCAAGCTCCTAGACTTAGATAGATTATCATTCTGACTTTTGGTATGATCAGATACTGCACTGCGGATGTGTGGAACAATCTTAGTTACCATCAATGACACCACCTATCAATGCTAAGAAGTGTCTCTTGCCAACAATCTCCCCCTTTGGCATTGATGGCAACACTTAGTGAAAAATGACTAAGTGTCTTTGTGCAACTCCCCCTTTGTCTGTACATTCGTCCACTTCACTTATTCAGATACTCCCCCTTTGTTGAATACTTCATTTTTCACTGCCCTTCACTCCCCCTTTGACATCAATGGCAAAGGGTGGGATCCACAAACCAAAACTCTCCAAAATTTTTGTATACATTGCTGCATATGTCCAAGTAACCATTAAGTTCCATTCACATGAACTTGAGGATGTCTCCAAAATTGGTTTTTATTTGCACAAGTTCAGAGGCCCAAGTACTCTTCATTCCATCCAAAATTGAAATATGCCCATTTAACACAAATGTGTATGCTTCTGCCTTTGACAGATCTGATGGAACACTGGTCTGAGCTATAGTTTGAACTTCAGTTAAGGCATTATACATTGTCTCTAACTTAGGGAGAATTAATCCCTAGAGCTCACACATTCTTTTCATAATGTTGTTTTTCTCTTTGCAAGTTTCTTTATTTCCTCAGTCAAGTTAATTAGTTGACATTCTTGACTTATGGGTGAAATTGTTAGGGGATCAAAATTTTGAGAGAGATTTGACAATTTTTGTTCTTGCTCCTTTATCTTTTTCTCAATACCCTTATTAAATTTGGGCCATGATAGACAAAATTTGTACATATCACTTCCATCATTTAGAGTATTTTGAATACTCTTTATGCTAATACCAAGTATTCTTCTATCATTTCCTATCAGGTTCTTTATTTCACAAAATTTATTATCTAAGAATTCTTTCTAAACTTTTACCTTTGTAGACTTCTCAAAGGACTCACAATGTGAATTTATTGAACTTACAAGATTCTTTAGATGTCTGGAGGGGGAATCATTTTTATTCTTTTGATAGGTTTGTTGATAACTGAGAGGGGGGGTGAATCAGTTATCCTAATTATTTCTTCTTTTGAACTTTCTTATTAATCAATGCAACATTGAATCAAACAAACAAACATTACCATGAAATGAAAAACACATGACACAGTATTTTTGACGTGGAAACCCTGTTAAGGGAGAAAACCACGGGGTGATTAACCCAAAGATTATTCTCTGTTAGAAGAATAAGGAATTACAAAATGGCACTTGCCAATTAGGGCTCACTGCCCGAGCACACTGCTCACAAAGAGGCCCACTGCCTACAAGGAGACACACTGTCTACAAAGTGATAAGAATCACAGTCTTGAACTGATTGGAAGCATCTACATATGCTAGAGTTCAGTTCCGGTTAGGCTCAGTACACTGATCTGTTGCACTTCATCTTTTCTCTGTTCTTTATTCTGCTATCCTTTCACATACCGGATCTTTCTTACTACTTCTGCTCTGTTCTGCACTTATTCGCATATACCTTCACACAATTACTATCTTCACAACTAAATCCATCCTCTATATATATCCGCACAAGTAATTTCATCACCTTTCTAGTCGGCATCCGGAACAGTCTAGTTTCTTACAAACTCTATTCTGTCGGCTGAATCCTTGCTCACCAAGCAATGCGGATCAAGCATATACTTGTAGATATCATTAATCATGTCGGCCAAACATGATTCATGCCTTCACAACCTTTACCATCAACAGTAACACATCCAGAAAATAGTCTGATACTCTGTCAGTCAGTTCTTCCTCTGTTCTCACTGTCTCTCAGGAATCCGGTACTCAACTATTCATATCTTTTTCTTTGTTCATCACCGGAGGCTAAATCCTTGGAATATACTACTCAAGGTAGTCCTCTTGACTTCCCCAAATCTGCACTGCACCAAGACACTTCCTCTGAGAGATCCGGACCAATCTGTCAGACCTTGCCACATGCTCTGTTCTTGTTCACCAGACCACAACAATCTTCATTCTGACTTCCGGTAGAGACACACCATGAATTGCGGATATGTGGGATGACCTTTGTTGCCATCAATGACAACAACCATGAATCCATATAGTGTCTCTTGCCAACAATCTCCCCCTTTGGCATTGATGGCAACACTTAGTGAAAAATGACTAAGTGTTTACACTATGCTCCCCCTTTGCTGATGCTCTGTCTTTATATACAATTTCTGGAACTCCCCCTTAGTTGGATTCCTCATTTTTCACTGCTCCTCACTCCCCCTTTGACATCAATAGCAAAGGGTAGGGTCCGCACACCAAAATTTTCAAAAATTTTCTATACATAGCTGCATATTTACATACTCACATATACTGAAGAATGTCTGCAAAAGATGTCTTCAGTTGGATCAGTTCTGTAGCCCAACTTTGCTTCATTCTATCCAAAATTGAAATGTGACCACTCAACAAAAATGCAAATGCATCTGCCCTTTTTAGATCTTTCGGATCACTTGTCTGGGCTGTGATTTGAGCTTCTGCTATGGCCTCATGCATGGTCTCTAGCTTAGGGACAATTAACCCCCTGAGCTCACTCAACCTGCTTATTCTATTTTTCCTTTCCTTCTCTAGTTTCTTGATTTCACTCAAGACTGCAATAGTCTGACATTCTTGATTTGTTATAGAGGAAGAAAGAGGATCAAAACTTTGAGACAAGCTTAGTAGTGTGTCCTCTTGCGCTTTTATTTTCTTCTCAATGTCCACTGTTACCTTGGACCAGGAGATACAAAATTTGTATATTTCACCGCCATCCTTAAGAGCATTTTCTAAGCTCTTTATCCCAATGTTCATGTTTCTCCTATCATTAATGATCAAACCCTGAACCTCGAAGAACCTTTTATCCAAAAACTCCTTCTGGACCTTTTCTTCAGCTGATTTTTCTAGAGATTCAAAATGTGTACTAACACTGCTGACTAAGGTTTTGAGATTACCGGAAGAGGAGGCTGCCGGATCTATCTGGACCGATGGCATAATCTTCTCAAGCACTCCGGAGGCAGCCTCTATCAACTCACAGTCTTCCATATGAGACTTTAGGAGCTTTTCATTTGCCTTAGCATTTGCAAATGAGGCTATCTTCATTGTCTGCACCGGAGAGAGGGAATCAAAGTTGAATGGGCCTTGTAGTAGCTCCGGTTCATCGATCTCTATTGTTTCTTTGCTCAAAAATTGTTGAATAGTTTGTGCAGTGTCTCTTGCCAAAGATAGATGTTTCTTTTCTTCTGCAGTCTTGCAACTGTCCTTTGGGATTTTCTCTCCTTCCACATTCTTATCACTATCAGTCATGGTCTTCTCTGATGGAGTCTTCTCTTTGTCTGCACCCTTGGTACTGTCAACCTCTTTATCTTTTACCACTGCTTCCTTCTCCTGTAATTTCTCTTCTTCTTTGGATCCAGAGACTGTAGGGGAAACCAGAGGAGAGATGCTAGCTTGTTCATAGGCCACTTCTTCTGGAGCAGAGGGTTCCAAGTCCACAGCTGTTTCTGCACCTAAGTCCTCTACAATAGGAAGATTGAACCTTTTGAAGGCCTTCCGGAGGATCTCTTCTGTCTCTTTGGCCACCTTGTCAGTCTCACCAAGCATGAGTTGATTCATCCTGGCTTTACTTCTGAACTCATCTTTGCAGTCTTTGAATATTATGTTCATTGTCTTGGGATCAATTTGATGGTATAGCTGAATAGCTATCTGCTCCCGGATCTCAAGATCTTTTGCATGAGCATTATTCTTTCTTATTTCTAATTCCTTTTCTAGGCTTTTAGGAATTAGAGATATGATCTCAATGAAAGCCTTATTGTATATGTTCAGATACTTGATTGTGGCTTCCTGCAGAATCTTTTGGTCAGCGTCATTGTAGTCATCATAAAATTCAGTCATTGGTTGAAGGTTTCCATCCACCGTAACTGACTTAATTACACTCTCTAGAGACAGAGTGGGCTTTTCAACAAATACCTCTGCCATTTCATCCTTGTCTTGGCTTGTGGAGGGTTTACCGGATCCTTTCTTCTTCTGCTTCTTTATTTCTTTTACTCCCTCATCTGACTCAGTTTCCTCTTCATCCTTTTGGCTTTCATAAGCCCTTGTGGCTTTTGTCTTAGATCTTTTACCGGATGCCTGGACTTCCGGTTTTGAACTTTTGGTTGTGGGAGGTGTAGATCTTTTTGATGATCTGGTCCGGGTGGAAGTTTCAACTGGAACACTTTCTTTACTTTTCTTTTCTTCCTCAGCCTTTCTCCTCTTTTCCCGGCTAGCATCAAGTGCCTCTTTTGAGATGCCTAGGCCTTGAGCAATATGCTCTACTTCTTTTCTCACCTTCCTCTTTATCTCAGGTTCCCTGAGTTCTACATGGATCTTTACACTCAGCTCCTCAAAGGTTCCAAACCTTTCTGCCTTTGGATCTTTGGGCTGACTTAGCATGTGTTGAACATGCAGCTCCACTATCTGTTCATCCACTTCATACCCCATGGGCATGATCCAGACAGTCCTTGGCTCCACTGCCTCCATTAGGCACTGATCAGTGTCCACCATAAAGCACACTGAGTCTTTGTATTTTTCAACAAGAGACTGGGGAATTCTTTCTCTTGCTTGCATCATGCTTTGGAAGTTTTTGAAGTATCCCCATAGGGCTATATTTCTTGCTTTGGCATCCCCAAGCCCATGTAGATAGTCTCTTATTTGTACTGCAACAGGTTTGTCATTCTGCCATGCCCATCCACTTGATCCGGGCAGCTCATTCATGAAGTAGAAGAATAGACATAATATAAGAGTACCATACTTAAAGGAATTCTTCTTGTCCTTCTTGATTTTCTGTATATTTTCCATTAATTGGCTTAAGAGCAGTTCACAGAGATCATATTCTGCATTCTTCCTTAGCATTTCATAGGCAGTATACACTGCAGTTCCGGATACAGAATTCTCCCTGCTGGAGTGATAGATCTTGTATCCTATTATCATGGACGCATACTTGATATCCGGATCAGAAATATCTTCAATGGTCATTGCCCTCTTATCAAATTTTGATCCGGTGGCCTCAGTTACAATGTTATTTTTGACAGATTTAAGGATAGGTATCCCTCCGGAAGAGTATAGACCAGTTACTGCTCTAATTGCCTCTTTTGTGATCTTGCAGGGTCTATCCAGCCATAGGAAGTTGTCATGCATCCTGCTCAGTACATACCGGACCCATTCATCTTCTTCAAAACAGGGGAAATGAATGCATTGTGCAAAGTGTTTGTCCCGGATGGCTTTGTACTGAGGTTTGATCTCGAAGGAGTCATCTATCAATTGTTTGTGATAGATATCCATCAGTTTTGATTCTCCAAAGTCTTCAAAATTCGCATGGATGTAAACCCTAATGTCTTCCGTATGCAATACACCATGTGGAACACTAGAGAAGGCTCCTAGTGGATCTACCTCCAAGGATTTGTAAGGATGTTTCTTGAATGTGGGGCGAGGTCTATCAGAGATCTTAACTATATTTGGAGTAGCCATTATTCAATGATTTGCAGTGAGGTAATGAAAACAGAGAATACCTTATGCGCCTTCGGTTTGCACGGAGTGGTTGGATTGATTTCTTTATGCAATGACTTCGGCAGGAGATCTTTGGTGTGCTTGATGAATCTTGTTGTAGAGCTCCACTTTTCGCTTCTTCTTGAGTGCAGAATGAGCAAATGATTTTTGAGAAATCCCTTATATTGCTCCGCAAACCCTAATATCTAATGGCAATAAATGCTCGACCTATATTATTCTGGTTTGCCTTATCCGGATAGCTTGGAGTATCCTGGATCAGTCCTGATCTATGAACATCATCCAGATCTTTCAATCATGAATAAATCGAGGTGACACATTACAAGAACATCCCAAACGTTCTGTCCAGTCCGCAGAGTAAAATAATGTACTTCTAGATCTCTCCGGACCCTTTTGTAGTCCTCTGTCATTCCGGAGCATCTCCCGAAACAGGTCTTTACTTGATCGATCACAACTTCTTTATATCTTCATGCGGACCTCTAAAATCTTGTCTGGATCATCTCAGGACTGGTATCTTCAAACCCTTTACTCCGCATCTTGTGTCACATCCAGCACCACTTGATTGGCTGGGGGAACAGGATTTTCTTTGAGTCTCCCCCTGAGCCAGAGCTCACTTTTTAATTTCTGGAAGAAATATCAGCACCAGAGTCTGGTACGGATCCAACCTCTACATTCTCTGAACTTTTCTTCACCCAAATCTTGCTCATCTGATTCCTAACTTCATCTGCATTCATCTTTTGTTTACCCTTGTCTTGATTCTGATTATACACCGGACCTCTTTTGTCCTGATTCTTGCTTCTGCAGACTTTAGCATTATGACCGGACCTATTACAGATTTGGCAAATAACATTTCTTTGCATATTTGACTGATAACCTCTTGATCTGCATTGATTAGCCATATGACCTACTCTATTGCATGTAAAGCATCTACCTTTGAATGATTTGTTTACTTGCATATTTCTGCATTCATGGGATTTGTGTCCATACCTTTTGCAGTTAAAGCACTGTCCGAAGAAGGATTAATTAACCTGATTCATTCTCTTTCTGCACTGATTAGCTTTGTGACCAAAGTGGTTGTAGCTGTGGCAGTATCCATTGAAAGATGGATATCTTTGAGCATTGGGCTATCTTACCGGAGGTCTTCTAGGCCTATTCCTTGGATTTTCTGATCCAAAATTCTTTTGACTGGATCCGGAGCTTTCTCCTTTCTCATATCCCAAACCATACTTGTCATCTGTCCTCTTTTGACTTCCAAGAAGTACTTCAAGTTGGGCAGAACTTATCTTGAATTTTTCTTTATATTCATTTGCTGTTTGAAGATCTCTTTTGAGAGAGGCAATTTGATCCTCAAGTTTTTCTTCATTATCTTTGGCATCTTCAAGATCAGATTCAAGATGTCTGATAATCCTGTCCATCTGGTGGCATTCTTCTAATTTTTCTTTAAGAGATTGTCTTAGATTGTCTTCAGCTTTTCTTTTTTCTTCAATCTCTTGAGTAAACTTTATAGTTCCTGATTCCATTTCATGTCTTAACATAATGACTTCTTTTGATAACTTTTCACATAACTTGGTTTGCTCAGTCAATTCTTCATTTGTATTGCTTTCTTCACTTTGTCTTGCCAATTGTTGGAGCAGCTCCTTTCTCTTTTTCATAGAGAGACTTAATTTGTCCTTTAATTCTCTCATGAATTCATCAGCCTGTTTGAGTCTTTCCTTTAATTCATTGACTTTAGAATTTGACTGTTCAAGATCCTCAAGGGCAGTCTTGAGTTGCTCCCTTAAACCATATGCATCCATTTGAACTCCCAGATCTTCCTCAAGCTGTTAGGCTCTATTAGGAGGAACCTTGCTCTGATACCAATTGTTGATAACTGAGAGGGGGGGTGAATCAGTTATCCTAATTATTTCTTCTTTTGAACTTTCTTATTAATCAATGCAGCATTGAATCAAACAAACAAACATTACCATGAAATGAAAAACACATGACACAGTATTTTTGGCGTGGAAACCTTGTTAAGGGAGAAAACCACAGGGTGATTAACCTAAAGATTATTCTCTGTTAGAAGAATAAGGAATTACAAAATGGCACTTGCCAATTAGGGCTCACTGCCCGAGCACACTGCTCACAAAGAGGCCCACTGCCTACAAGGAGACACACTGTCTACAAAGTGATAAGAATCACAGTCTTGAACTGATTGGAAGCATCTACATATGCTGGAGTTCAGTTCCAGTTAGGCTCAGTACACTGATCTGCTGCACTTCATCTTTTCTTTGTTCTTTATTCTGCTATCCTTTCACATACCGGATCTTTCTTACTACTTATGCTCTGTTCTGCACTTATTCGCATATACCTTCACATAATTACTATCTTGACAACTAAATCCATCCTCTATATATATCCGTACAAGTAATTTCATCACCTTTCTAGTCGGCATCCGGAACAGTCTAGTTTCTTACAAACTCTGTTCTGTCGGCTGAATCCTTGCTCACCAAGCAATGCGGATCAAGCATATACTTGTAGATATCATTAATCATGTTAGCCAAACATGATTCATGCCTTCACAACCTTTACCATCAACAGTAACACATCCAGAAAATAGTCTGATACTCTGTCAGTCAGTTCTTCCTCTGTTCTCACTGTCTCTCAGGAATCCGGTACTCAACTATTCATATCTTTTTCTTTGTTCATCACCGGAGGCTAAATCCTTGGAATATACTACTCAAGGTAGTCCTTTTGACTTCCCCAAATCCACACTACACCAAGACACTTCCTCTGAGAGATCCGGACCAATCTGTCAAACCTTGCCACATGCTCTGTTCTTGTTCACCGGACCACAACAATCTTCATTCTGACTTCCGGTAGAGACACAACATGACTTGCGGATATGTGGGATGACCTTTGTTGCCATCAATGACAACAACCATGAATCCATATAGTGTCTCTTGCCAACAAGGTTGGCATTAATTTCTCCAAAACTCTGATTGCAAGTCCCAGTAGCTCATTCTCCTCCATGTGGAACTTTATCATCTTCTCTCTAGCCTTTACTTGGGTGAATGATGCTATCTTCATTAGTTGAATTGGACAGAGAGCATCTAGATTGGCTAGGCCTTGGAGTAGTTCAAGTTCATCAAGTTCAATCACTTCTTTTCCAAGAAGACTTTTTACTGCATCTACAGTGTCTCTTGCCATTTCAGAGCCAACCTTTTGATCTCCTAATTTCTCAGTCTCTACTTTAGATGCTTCATCGTTTGCACCATCTTCTTCTGCTTTATCTTTATTTTCTCTTTCTTTCTCTAACTTTGCTTTATCCTTTTCTATGTTCTCTACAAAGGAAAATTTTCTTGTTTGTTTATCACTTACTACCTGATCAGGAGGGCTCTGTGAAATAGTAACATTATCCTCTTTCCTTGTTGCATCAGATGGATTGGGAGCATCTTCTACATCAATTATTTTATCCAACATTTCTGTATCCTCCTCATTCACTTGTTCTACTTCCAGAACTGAAGCTTCACCCAACTTAGATTGTTGCTCAATAATATTTTCTTCTTCACTATCTGGAACTTCTTTTGTGACTATGGGAAGATTGTGCTTTCTCAAGGCTTTCAAAAGAATCTCTTGAGTTTCTTCAATGATTTCACTTGTTTCTCCAAGCATGAGTTTTTTCATTCTCCTCTTGCTTCTAAAGTCATCTTTGACTTCCTTGAATATCATATCTATTTGATTAGGATAAATTTGAGGACACAAATTTATTAGCTCATGTTCCCTGATCTCTATGTCCTTGCACTTGGTATTTTCTTTTCTCGACTCCAAGATATTTGCCACTTTGTGGTAACTCAGAAGTTATCTCAATTAGTGCCTTGTTGTAGATGTTGAGATATCTGACTGTTGCTTCCTCCAACACCCTTTTACCCATGTCATTGTATTCATCATAGAATTCAATCATGGGTTTTAGATTACCATCCACAGTAACTGATTTTATCACATCTTCTAGGGAGAGTGTGAGCTTCTCAACATATTCTTCATACTCTTCAGTCTTTTGCCTTTTGCTAGTCCTTTTGCTTCGGTAGGACTTTTCTTTGGTTAAATTTGCATCTTTTGTTGCAGTGACTTTTAGTTCCTTGATTTCAATGTCAGAGTCTGTATCTACTTCATGTTCTTTTATGCTTTCATAGGTCCGAGAAGCTTTTGTTTTCTTCCTTTCCTCCCATTTTTTGGATGATTTTACTTCTGATTTTGCAGTTTTGGAAGGAGCAGAGGCAATAGTAGAATTTCTAGTAGTTCTTGAAGTGGAAGAGAGTTCCACTAGATCACCTATTTGTTTGTTATCTTATTTTTCTTTCTCATCCTTCTTTGTTCTTTCTCTGAACTTCTTCGTAGCTTCCTTAGTTAGGCCCAGATTTTTAGCTAGTTGCTCAACTTCTTTTCTTACTCTCCTATTGTTTTCAGGTTCTCTGAGCTCAGTATGCAACTTTAAACTCAACTCCTCATAAGTTCCAAATCTTTCAACCATTGTGTCTTTGGGCTTGCTTAGCAGATGTTGAGCATACATATCCAAGATCTTTTCATCTACTTCATACCCCATGGGCATGATCCAAACAGTTATGGGTTCCACTGCTTCCATTAAACACTGATCAGTATCAACCATGAAGCATATTTCATTTTTGTATTTGTCAACAATTGAATTGGGGATTCTTTCCCTGAGTGCATCATAACCTAAAAATTCTTGAAGTAACCTCATATTGCCATTTTCTGAGCATTGAAATCACTAATGCTACGAAGATGATTTCTAATTTGAATGGCAACTAGCTCATCCTTAGTCTAGTGCACACCTTTTACCCCAGGTACCTCATTCATAAAGTAAAATAATAGACATAGAATCAATGTACCATACTTTAAGGTGTTCTTCTTATCCCTTTTGATCTTGTTCAAATTTTCAATCAGTTGATTCTACAATAGTTCACACAAGTCTTAATCAACATTTTCTTTTAGCATCTTGTATGCAGCATAAATGGCTGTTCCAAAAATAGAATTTTCTCTACTCGAGTGGTAAATCTTGTACCCAATCACCATGGAGGTGAATTTGACATCTAGCTCTATAATATCATTAATGATCATTGCTCTTCTGTCAAAGTTAGCACCGGTAGCATCAATTACTATCTGGTTTTTCACAGCTTTTAGCATGGACAATCCTCTGGTTGAGTTTAAACTAGTTACATTTTTTATAGCATCCCTGGTAATCTTGAATGGTTTTAACAACCAAATTAATTCATTATGTATCCAACTTAAGACATATAGGACCCATTCATACTCATCAAATGTTGGAAATCCATTATTTGAAGGAAGTGTTTGTCCTGTAGAACCTTATACTCAGGTCTAAGTTCATCATTTTCATCCTTGTGTTGTTTCTCAAACAAGTCTACATACCTTGAATCTCCAAACTCATCTATATTTGCATGAATATAACCCCTAATGTCTTCTACATCTAGCACACCATACGGGACACTTGAAAAAGCACCTAACGGGTCGACTTCAATTGATTTGTGGGGATGCTTCTTGAATTTGGGTTGAGGCCTTTTAGTAATGTCAACAACATGAGGAGTAGCCATCTCAACAGATTTCAGATTCAAAGATTTACAGAGAGGTACCTTTTTCTTTCATGGTGTTAGGGTTGATCAATTGCTGATTGAATTCATTCTCTGCCTCAATCTCTAGTCTTGTAGCTCAAATGCTCTTCTTCTTGTTTACTTCGAATGCAAGGTGATTCAAATGAGTGATCAAATGACCTTTTAAAGCTCTGCATTACCTAATTTACCTTTGTAATAAATGTGTTTCCCTAATTGTATCCGATTACATTATTTTTGATAGTTCTTTATGTATCAATCCACAAGATTTCATATCAACATCTTTTCTTGCAGAAATCCTTCAATAGGTTCTGGACCAATTTAGAGTATTTTCTGTTAATGTGCCAGATTTAGGCACCCACTTATTGACCGGGGGAATTTGATGTTCTATGCAGCTCCCCCTAAGCCAGAGTTTCTGACTTAATTCCCAGAGGAATTGTCAGCACCAGATTCCGGTGCAGACTCATTATCATTGTTTACTGTACCTTTCTTTATCCAAATCTTGTTCATTTCACTCTGTATCTCATCCACATCAATTTTCCTTTTGCCTCTATCTTGTTTTTTCTCATCTGGTTTTCTTTTTACTGGAACTTTTCTTCCATTGTCTTTACTTCTGTAGAATCTTGCAATATGACCAGTTTTATTGCAGTTAAAGCATACAACATTTCTTTTCTTATAAACCCATTTTTATCTTGATCTGCACTGATTAGCTATATGTCTTGCTCATTCTTCTATTATTGGGATTATTCATTGTCATACTTCTGCATTCATTTGATCTATGACCATACCTATTACACTTGAAGCATTGACCAGAGAAGGATGGACCATTTTGATTTACTTTGATTCTGCATTGAGTAGCTCTATGAACAAATTTGTTGTAGTTGAAACAATTTCCATTGAATGATGGATATCTTTGAGCATTTGGCTATCTTACTGGAGGTTTTCTAGATCTGTTTCTCCCATTCCTAGGTTGAAAATTTATCTGTCTAAATCCAGAGCTTTCACCTTTCTCATACCTAAGATTATGCTTATCAACATCCTTTTTCTGCCCTTTAATGAATGCTTCAAGTTTAGCTAAGCTTATCTTGAACTTCTCCTTATAGTCATTTGTAATTTCTAGGTCATGTCTGAGTGTGATAATCTGTCTCTCAAGTTCTCTTTCATTGTTTTTGCTTTCTTGTAGATTAGATTATAGAAGGCTAGCTATCACATCCGATTTGTAGCATTCTTCATAACTCTTTTTCAAATTTTGATTTAACTCTTCTTCAACTTTCTTCTTATCTTCAATTTCCTTGGTTAGTCTCATCACCCCAATTTCCATCTCATGTTTTAGAATAGTAACTTATTTAGTTAACTTTTCACATTCATTTGTCTTCTCATTCAGGGCCTTATCTTCATAAGGTTTTCCCAGTTGAAGAGGTTGCTCCTTTCCTTTTGCATTGGATTTGCTCAATTTTTCTTTTAAAATTTTAATGAAGTCTTCAACCTTTTTGAGGTTGTCTTGTAGCTCTTGAACTTCTACCTTGGACTGCTCAAGATCATCTAGGGTGAGATTAAGTTGCCCTTGAAGGTCATATTCATCCATTCTGCTATCTTCCCAGATCTTCCTTAAGCTATTAAACTTTTTCAAAGGAACTTAGCTCTGATACCAATTGTTGGAATAGGTCTGGACAACTAAGAGGGGGGGTGAATTTGTTGTTGCTCTATTTAATATTTTTCTACTGTTATTCTTCTTTCACAACTTAAAATTGAATCAATGATATAAAAATTCTAGCACTAGACAATAGCATATGAGTAGAAACATGAACGACACATTTGACACCAAGATTTTGATGTGGAAACCTGGTTAAGAGAAAAACCAAGGTGGGGGTTAACCCACAAAAATTAATACCCTGTTAAAAGTATCTTATAAATGGGAATGCACTTGCATTTGGGCTCACTTCCCCAAGCTCACTACTTAAGTGGAGGCTCACAACCTATAGAAAAGTTTACAAGAGATTAACAGAGATTTTGAACTGGTAAGATGCATCTGCCAATGTTAGAGATCAGTTCTGATTAATTACAAATACTAACTTTATACACTTCATCTTTACTCTGCTCTTCTCGCTATTCTGCCTTCATTCAGATATTAGATTTTTGCTCCTTTCACATTTAATCCATGATCACAACATGTACACCCAAAATATCCACAATCATTGGCTATATATATACTTATCTTGAATTACAATCACTTGCCAGTCAACAACAACAACAACACTTAGAACCTTTTAAAAATGCTCTGCTCTGTCGGCTAAATCCATACACCAATATTGATGCATACCAAAAATAACACATGTAGATCATCATACATGTTGACCACTAACATTCTATCTCATACAAAGTTCATCAAAACACTTCTATTGGGTTCACACAAGGATTAACATAAGTCTGTCTGTTCTTCACTGGACTGTTCTATCATAATAGGACCCATTATTCAGATGCTCATAACTTTTGATCCCTTTATTACTGGAGGCTAAAAACTTGGATTTAGATTGTCCTAGTGTCTCTCTACACTCCTGCAGATCTGCAACACATAATGATTAACTGGAGAGATCCGCTGACCAAAATATTGGAATCTGCTATATGCTCTATTTCAGGCTCCCAGACTTAGATAGATTATCATTCTGACTTCTGGTATGATTAGATACTGCACTGTGGATGTGTGGAACAATCTTAGTTACCATCAATGACAACACCTATCAATGCTAAGTAGTGTCTTTTGCCAACAATAATCAGTCCATGGCTCTCTATTCCTGCAAATAGGATCATTGCAAGCTACAAATGCTTCTCCAAAATTTGCATCCTCTGCATACAACTCTTTCAAACTTTCAAACCCCACTATTAGTTTTTATTTCACTCAACAATAAACTCTTCCTACTTAAAGCATCAACAACTCTATTCATTTGACCACTCTTATGCTTCAAAACAAAGTTAAAACTCTAAATATACTCAACCCATTTAGCATGTCCTTGATTCAATTTGTGTTGGCTATTAATAAACTACAAAGCATGGTTATCCATATACACAATGAACTCTTTAGGCAATAGATAATGTCTCCATTTCTTGAGGGACTAAACCAAACCATAAAACTCCAAATCATAAGAAGAATACTTTCTTTTTGCCTCATTTAACTTCTCACTAAAATACATAACCAGTTTTCCCTCTTGACTTAAGACTGCCCCAATAGCCAAACCACTAGCATCCAACTCTACTTGAAACACTTTATCAAAATTAGGCAAAGCAAGTATGGGTCATTCACTTACCTTCTTTTTGAGAAATCTAAAATTTTCTTCAGCCTCCTTAGTCCACACAAATGGTCTTTAATGCCCTTTAATAGACTCCAATATAGGTGCTACTGCATGACTGAAATTTCTTATAAATTTTCTATAAAATCTAGAAAGACCATGAAAACTCCTTACCTCCATGACACTTCTTGGTGATGGCCAATCAAGTATGGCCTGAACCTTCTCCTTATCCATATTCAACCCTTCTTTTGACACCATAAATCCCAAGTAAACTAGCTCAGTTTGCATAAACACACACTTTTTCAAATTAATCTGCAACTTTTCTTGATGTAGCCTCCTCATAACCAATGTAAAATGCTCTATATGTTCCTCTTTGGACCTGCTAAACACCAAAATGTCATCCAAATATACAACCACAAATTTACCAATAAATAGTTTCAAAACCTCATTCATTAACTGCATAAAAGTACTAGGAGCATTAGACAATCCAAAGGGCATAACCATCCACTCATACAACCCATAACTAGTCTTAAAGGTTATTTTCCATTCATCCCTTGGTCTGATTCTTATTTGGTGATAGCCACTTTTCAAATCTATTTTAGAAAAATACATTGAACCACTCAAACAATCCATTAAATCTTCAATTCTAGGTATGGGAAACCTATATCTTATGGTGATTTTATTTATTGCCCTTGAATCAGTACACATACATGATTCCCCTCCTTTCTTTGGAACCAACGCTACAAGAAAAGCACAAGGGTTTATACTTTCCATTATCAATCCTTTCTTCAAAATGTCCTCCACTTACTTTCTTATCTCCTCATTTTCCATAGGTGTTAACTTATATGCAACCTTATTTGGAAGGCTAGCACCCAGAATCAAATCCATGTGATGGCTAATACTTCTAATAGGAGGTAATTCATTAGGTAAATCAGCTGCAATAATATCCATCTTCTCATTCAAAATATCTTGTATTTCAATAGGCAAATCCTTCAATTTTGTACAAGTCATTACATATCTAGGTTTAGGAACCAAAGCATTACCAATTTCTTCATTCTTCAAATCATTCAAAAACTCTTTACCACTTACCATCATTACCTTACTACTACTGTTGATGCTGATGTCCTCTTCTTTTTCCTTTATGGGTAGCAAGGCACGCTTCTCTCCATCCTTCTCAATGGTATAAGTATTCTTCTTTCCATCATGCACTGATTTCCTATCAAATTGCATTGCACACATCCATAGGCATTATATCACACAAAACATAATCCTTATAACTGCCAATCTAAAAATCAACATAGGCTTGCTCACTAACCAATATTTGATGGCCTTTTTGTAACCAAGTCACATTATATGGAGTAGGGTGTTTAATCCTTTTAAGATTCAACTTTTCTACCATCTTAGTTGCAAAAATATTATCAGTGCTACCACTATCTATAATGAGCATACAACATTTACCTTGTGACTTACACTTGGTTTTGAACAATGCTCTCCTTTGAATTGTCTCTTGAACCTCTGTCTGTGGCTTGAACAGCACCCTCTTAATCATCAAAGACTCACCTGATTCTACTTCATCCTTGTGGTGTATTGGTCATCCAACACTCTCTTGATCAGCATGAACAACTTGATTGCTTCTCTCAAATTTTGAATGTCCTCCTTGTGATGATTCAGAGCATTCCCAACTCTTGTGCCCATATTGGTTCCACTTGAAACATTTTCTTGCAAATCATTTTCCTCTAACTTGTGAACCACCTCTTCCATAAGATCTTCCTCCCCTATTTTGATAACCACCTTTATCATGGTTGGCTGTCCCACTGGAACTTTCAGCCTCTTCACCTTGATGATGTTGTTGTGCCCTACTTGTTTGTTGTCATCTACCTCTAAAACCTCTTCCTCTCTTCTTCTCTTGCAGACTTTGATTCCTTTGCATCTTTACTTCTACCTTTAAGGCAAGTTGATAAGCCTCTTCTAGGCTCCTCAGGGACAAAAGACTCATTTCATCTTGTAAACTGTACTTGAGACCATTCACATATCAGGCTATCTTCTCCACATCTTCTTCAGCATGCCCAGATCTGATTATTAAAACTTGTAAAATTCCTCCATATAATCTTTCATAGACATATCCTTTTTCTTTGAATTATGTAATCTCTTAAAGAGATTTTCTTGATAATCACTTGGAAAAAATTTGGCCTTCAACTTAGCTACCATTCGATCCCAGGAGTTAATCTTCTCCTTATTTTTCTTTCTCTTCTCTGTTTGGACAAAGTCCTGCCACATGGCAGCATGTCCCTTCAATCTGGTGTAGGAAAACTTTACCATTTTTTCCTCTGCTACACCCTCATATTCAAAATATTTAAATCCAAGTCATTGATCCAATCGATCAAGTCTTCACCATTCAAGATTCTGGCATAAGTCAGCACCTCTATCTTGGGTTTAGAACCTAAACTCATGACTGAATTCAGTAGTCATTCACCAAATTCTTCTTCTTGATCTATTTGTCCTTCCTCATTCTCTTCTCTCTATTGTTCTTCTTCCTCATCACTCACATCCACAACATCAGGGTTTCTTCTCCTCTGTGTCCTCTCAAGAGCTACCATCCTTGCAACCAAATCCTGCAACAACTTAGGGTCACCATGGTCTCTTCGGCCTCTGCCCATTCTTCTTGGAGGCATATTGACCACTTACAAAAGCCCAATCTCAACCTCAGGCTCTGATACCAATCTGATGGAGCCTTGCTAGTCACATAATAAAAACCACTTATAGAAAGCTTGAGCAAGAGAAAATTTAGAAATAATGACAGGAAGAATTGTTTATGCAGATTCTTATCATGAGACAAAATGAACTACAACTCCACACTATTATTATTCTAATATCAAAGCATTACAAAAATTATCTATGGGCCTACAACAAATGACCTATACTATGTGCATTAAAAAAAATTAATTCCTATTCTCCAATCTATCTTCTGCCTTCCAATTTTACACCCTCTCTACATTCACTTCTATCCTCCCCTCTGCACATTCAACCTCCCCTTCTTCATGCAACCATCAGCCTTTAGAGATCCTAACCATTCCTGCTATCATTTCAACTTCTCAGCTTCCCAACTGACTGTATGCATGTTTAGATTCTTTATTGCCATGCTCCATCTGTCATTTAAATCGCCAGGCAGAGACTTTATAACTTCCTCAAATTGATTTGCATAAATCATGGATTCCTTCGACGGTTACAAATTGTTCTCTAACCATTCATTGTCTGTGACCCTTTGACTTCCCTGACTGTCAAAGCATCTATCAGTTATGTAGAATAAAAATGATAGATTTTAAATCCCTTTGTTAATTGGTTCCTAGTGCTTGGGCAACATGAGACTTCCAACAATACTTTGTTTCAGCATAGCAAGCGACAGGACTATATGTGTGACAGGAGAAGAAATACATGGCGATAGGAACTCCTTAACATTTTTTTTCTTTACAAGGAATAGATGTTTACAAAAGACAACAAAAGGCAAAAAGACAACTACAAAAACTAATAAAAGAACAAAAACAACATAAAGAAGAAAAGCTAAAAATATAGGGCAAGATGCCCTTGCATAAAAATCAAAGATTCACAATACAAATTGGCCAGCATCATGCAGGCTTACAATTAGGGCTCACAGGTCTGATTCCTCAATTACAGAATATGTGCAAGATATGACTTTGAAGGTGCTCTTACAAAAGAATTCAAATTATCCAACTCCTAAATTATGCTAACTTCTTTCGTAGGCATTTACTACATGATTATATATCATCTCCATAACACAAGATTCCTACACGTCAGCCAAGGATGGGTACAAACACCAATGAAATAGATGTAGCATGTGTACATGGATAGGTTGGACCTAATCATGTAGAATTCCTCTGCAAATGAATGGAATATCATGTCGATCTCAGGGAAGGTTGGCCATGATCCAAATAACATTGAATGATGTGTCATTTAGATCTGCAAGTCATGAAAGTGGTCCACAAGTCTTCTCCTTTAGTTGATTATCTGAGACTGTCAAGATGCTCTGTGCTGAGAAAAACATTTGATCTTCTAATAGTGATATCTTTCCAGTCACCATCTCCTCTAAATGTTTCTTAACTTGATTATGCATTGTCTCCATGTGTCTTGCAAATTCTCCTACTTCTACACTCCTTTTGTCTTCCATACTGATGTCTCTCATCTTTGCTACTCCTCTAGGGTTAGTTCTTGTCACAATCTCAAATCGTGTTCTTCTAGTACTCCTATTCACTAAATTATTGTATGCAAACTCTACTTGTGATAAAATCAAATCCCAACTTCATGCCTTCTCTCCAACTAGACATCTCAACAAGTTTCCCAAACTCTGATTCACTATCTTTGTCTGTCCATCAATCTGTGGATGAAATGTTGAACTAAACTTCAAGTCTTTCTTCATCTTCTTCCAAAGTGTCCTCCAAAAGTATCCAAGAAATCATGTATCTCTGTCTGAAATTATGCTCTTAGGTAATCCATGCAATCTTACAATCTCCTTGAAAAATAGGTCAGCTACATGCACTGCATCAGTTGTCTTCTTACAACGTATGAAATGTGCCATCGTTGAGAATCTGTCCACCATTACAAATATTGAATCACATTTCCTCTCTGCATCTTTGACAATCTCATTATGAAATCCATGCTTATGTCTTCCCAAGGTTTCTTTGGTACTGTCAAATATTTGTACAATCTAGTATTTTGACTACTCCCTTTTGCAATTTGACAAATCCTACAACTCTGCACAAATTTCCTAACATCCTTATTTATCTAAGGCTAAAAGTAATTTTTACTTACCAAATCCACTATCTTATTAATGCCAAAATGTCCTGCCAATCCACCACTATGCTTCTCTTTTATCAAATTGTATCTCATTGAACTACTAGGTATGTATAAATGGTTTCCTTTGAACAACATATACTCTTGAATGAAATAATCAAACCACTTACTCCTATCTGTCACAACAGGTTCCTTACATGCTTTCTAAGGCTTTGCAAAATCAAGATCTTCATACAAGTTCTTCAATTCTTCAAATCCTAATACTTCAACTCTCCTCTCTATCAGCAAGTTCCATCTCCTACTCAAGGCATCTACAACTTTCTTTGATTTTCCACTCCTATGCTTGAATACAAAGGTGTAACTCTACACGAACTCTAACCATCTCATATGTCTTTGACTCAACTTTCCTTGACTTTTCAAATGCTATAAAGCTTGATAATCTATATACAACACAAATTCCTTAGGCAAATAATAATGTCTCTACTTCCTCAAGGCTTGAATTATAGCATAGAACTCCTGATCATAAACTAAATATCTTCTCCTTGCATCATTCAACTTCTCACTGAAATATGCTACAGGTCTAGCGTCTTGACTTAACACTACTCCTATTGCATTTCCACTTACATCACATTCTACGTGAAATACCTTATTGAAATCCGATAAGGCCAGCACAGGTTGCTCTATGACTTTTTGCTTCAATAATTCAAAACTCTTATCTTCTCGTGATATCCACTTAAAGTTTTTTCTATTACCTCTCATTGTCTCTGTCATAGGGTTACATACTGAACTGAAATTTCTAAACTTCTAGTAGAAGCTAGCTAATCCATGAAATGATCTAACTTCTCCAATTCTCTCAGGTGTAGGCCATTCAACAATTGCTCTTACTTCTTCAAGGTCCATCTTCAATTCTTTCGCAGAAATTACAAATCCCAAATATACCAATTCTTCCTTCATGAAACTACACTTCTTGATATTTATTAGATATTTCTCTTCTCTCAGTCTTTGCAATACTTGTCTCAGGTGCCACAAATGTTCTTCTTTTGTCATACTAAAAATTAGAATATCATCCAAATATACAATAAGAAACTTAACCAAAAATTTCTTCAAAACTTCATTCATCAATCTCATGAAAGTACTCAATGTATTTGTCAATCCAAAAGGCATCACTAACGACTCATACAATCCTTAATTTATCTTAAAAGCAATCTTCCATTCATCTCCTTCTCTGATTCTGATCTAATGGTATCCACTCTTCAAATCTATCTTTGTAAAATATTTTGCTCCACTCAAACAATCCATAATATCATCCATCGTAGGTAAAGGAAATCTATAGTTAACTGTGATCTTGTTTATTTCTCTAGAGTATGTACACATTCACCATTCTCCATCCTTATTTGGTGCTAATACTGCAGGTATTGCATAAAGACTCAAACTTTCTTTGATCAAACGTTTCCTCAACAACTCTTGTATCTGTCCATTCAATTCTTCATACTCTACTAGTGCCATTATGTGTGCTACTTTATTAGGCAAACTAGCTCTATGTATAAGATCTGTGTGATGACTAATACTCTTGATTGGTGGCAATCCTTCCCATATATTGTCTGATATGATGTCTTCATACTCTATCAGAAACTCATTTATCTCCTCCGGTTGTGATTCTTCAGCTTCTGTCTTTAGATTTTCAGGCTTCTTAGGAATCAAAGCATAATAGATATTCTCATGTCTCAAACCATCCAGAAATTTCCTTCCATCTACCAAATAGATTCTAGCATTCCCACATACTTCACTCTTAGGATCATCTTCCAAAGGGATCAAAGTAATTCTCTTTCCATTTGATGTTATAGTGTATGTATTCTTTCTCCCATCATGTATAGCTTTTCTATCATAGAGCCATGGTCTACCCAACAATATATGACATACATCCATAGGCATAATATCACACAATACTTCATCATGATAAGATCCAATATGAAATTTCACCAAATATTGTTCACTCACTAGTACCTTATGATAATCCTGAATCCATGCTATCTAATATGGCTTAGGGTGTTTCAATCTTTCCAACTTCAGCTTAGTCACCATCTCCTCTAAAACTAAATTATCTGAACTACCACTATCAATTACAATTTTACAACATTTACCTCCTGATTTGCATCTTCTTCTGAACAAACTTTTCCTTTTGCCATGATTCCACATTTGTCTCTACCTGAAATAGTGCTCTCCTCATGACAAGTGACTCTCCTTTCTTAGGTTTTCCAACTGAATTAGGTGATCCAATAGGTTCTTCTTCCACATAGGTTGTTCTTCCATGGTTCTCTATCCTCTTGCTTGTATTCCCTTGATTACATTCAAATGCTCTATTTCCTTCATCTCCACATTTAAAATAGGTTCCTCTGAATGTTCTCTTATCAGGTCCTCTTTCATCTCTTCTATATCTTTCACTCTGGTATGAACTAGGATTTCCTCTGGGGTAGAAAGTTTTGTCATCTCTCTAGTATGGATTGTTATCTCTGTCCTCCTTCTTGAATGTGTTCTCTTGTCTACTCTGCTCTACATATGATCTTTCTCCTTTGGAAAATGTTATATCTCTATGAAATTTACCTCCTCTACCTATCTGTCTTTGATCATGCCTCTTGTTCAACTTTTCTTCAACTTTTAGATTAAACTAATATGATTCTTCCAATGTTGTCATCCTTACTAGACTTAGTTCTTCTTGAATGTTCAATCTTAGTCCATTGATGTATCTAGCCACTTTTTCCTTACTTGCTTCACTATGTCCTTTCCTTATGATCATCTTATGAAATTCTTTAGTGTACTCCTTCACAGTTTTCTCTTTTTGTCTCAAGTTTTACAATCTCTTCAATAGTTCCAATTCATAATAAACAGGTATAAATCGATTCTTCAATTTTGTCACCATTCTGTCCCACTTTGTAATCTACTCTTTTCCTCTTATGTTTCTATCCAACTAATCTTCTTTCCACCATATAGAAGCATGTCCCTTCATCTTTGTCTTTGCAAATTTCATCTTCTACGGATCTTCAATTTCTTCATACTCAAAGTATTCTTCTAGGTCATTTATCCAATGAATCAATTCTTTAGGATTCAAATTACCATTATAGTTTGATACATCAACTCTAGGTCTTTTCCCAATTTTTGAAATAACTCACAACATCTTGACTTGATCTAATTCTTCTTCATCTCCTAGGGTTACTTCATTTTGATCAGTAGATTGAAATTCTTTATCATCATCACTTTTAACATTAGGTCGAGGTGTAAGTCCTCTTCTTCAATCTTCTTCAACAACATCCAAGCGAACTCACATGGTTTTCATCATTTCTAGCATCTCATCTATTCTTCCAGCCATAGTACCAACAAAAGGCATTCTCCTTGGTGGCATCTCTTCCCTGGATCAAGTGTAACTGCCTCAAGTTTGGTGATCAGGCTACAAGGTGACAACTACCTCACAATCTGTCATGCCCACATTTCACATGTGGTCACAACACGCTAACCCGTGTGTCATGTCCACATGCATCATGTGGTCATGATACGAACTATCAAAAAATTTCCCCCTACTACTTTGAAAACCCCCCTCACACCCACAAGTGTGCTCGGTTGCATACGTTTAAATCGTCAAGTGACTGTTGCTATGGAATGTTCTACACACATGTACATGTTGATATCGATCACTATGTTTAAGTCGGTTCAATTTGCATCGTTTAGGGTTCCCTTGGTAGGTGGTAGACCTTTAACTAGATTTCCCAGTTTATTTCAATACTGGCTCGCATTTCTACTTTCATTACATTCCATCGTCTATTTATTTAAATATCTTTTTATTTCAAAACTTGTCTCATTTTTATAGTCTACCATTTGGCAACAATTTAACTTTGAGAGCGCAGTTCTATTACAGATCGATCTATTGTATTTTTAAATATTAAATGTCTAAATTAATCATCTCATTATATCTTTAAATAAATATTTATATATATATATATATATATTTAAATATTTTGTTACCCTTTAAATATATATATATATATATATATTCTTTTTAAATTCCCCCCCTTTTAACAATGAATAAACAATTAATTATATATTTAGTTACATTTCAAAAGTACAACCAATATAGGTTATTATCTACATTGATATATACATATATATTCGTCGACCAATGTTCTTGTATTCCATTATTACAAAACGTAAATTTTATGCTTATAATATATATATTTAGTTATAGTCGATAATTATCATCTCGAAGTATACTTATATATATAAATGTAAGTTTATATTTTCATATATACATCTGGCTACATGGTTATTCAGAACGAAAATATTATATAATATATATATGTATATATATATATATATATTTATAACTTTATCTATATATATAGATATATATATATAATATTGTTAGTTTTAATCATACATTTTTAATACAAGGTTGTTTTAAATAAGACATGGGATACAACTGTCCTCCATTTACATTTTCTTCTTATAGTTTTAATTGTGAAACCCTAATCGAAATCCATTTGATGTGTTTTGGGCCTGCAAGGTATAGACATGGCAGCGGCAGCAATGGAGGAGGCTATAAGCGGAGGATGACAGAGGGAGTGTGATGGAGGAAGCATCAGCTGCGGATAGCAGGTGCTGGTCACAGGGCCGTGGCTATGGAGGCCACCGAAGGTGGCGGTAGTGGAAAGCAGGGGTGGGAGTTTTGGAGAGGCCGTAGAGGGCGTGGTCGAAAGTCACAGTGGGGGTTTGGGACCACATCGGAGGTGGCGGCGGAGACACCGTCGGTGGGGAGACTTGGCCACGCGGGGAGGAGAAGGTTCCATAGGCGGCAGGGAGAATAGGCCATGGCAGAGGGGTGTGGGATGGCCACAAGGAGTGGTGGCAGAGGTGTATTCTCAGCGCGAGGTTCGGTGATGGCTCACGTCTGTGTGCCATGGCGAGGGTGTGGGAATAGCCCATGGCTAGGTGTGAGCGGGGGTGTGGGTGGGGCTCCGCCCCTCCCACACCACTATGTGCATTCTTCGGTGGGGGTTTAAACCCCCACCATTATTGTTGGAAATTTCCTTTAAACATTTTTAAACATGCAAAACTACGATTTACTTAATTTTTATCACATTTAATTTTTCATTTATTCCAGGTTAAATATATATGTGTAACATAATTAAAAAATTTCCTGACAATTAAATAATTAATAAAATGTATTTATATATATCATGATGAAATTACTTATTTCCTTCATCATTTTAGTTTATAAAAATTAACAAATGCTTGGTTAAAAACATAAATCAATATAAATTTAAATTTGTATTCATCTATTGTAATTTATCTTTTCACAGATACATTCAAATGCAATACAAAGTTAGAAATTATGATTGAGAGTAATTTACATGATAATTATCAAATCTTTCACATCAATGTGCAATATAACAGACATATAAATCGTTTTTGTTTTTTTTTTTGAAGAATTTTTTTTTTTATTTGTGTAATTAATCAAACTTACTTCTTTCCCAAAGACAAATTTACTTACTATATAATTTATTGAATGTAATATTTCCACTAAACAATTCAATGGACAGATATTTACAACTTTATCTATATCAACAACTAAAATTCACAACTTAACAAAATTGTTAAACAAGTATAAAACAACTACAAAATTCACAACTAACAAAACACTTTAAGAAAGAAAAGCTACCTTCTCCCAATGCACTATTTACAATTTCAGAGGGAGAAACCTCTCCTCTTTAAATGAACTTAGCCAGGAAGAACTTAAGGAACCAAACTCTCATACAAGTAGGAAGATAGAACATTTGCTCTAAACAAGAAAACTCCTTCAATCCTCTCAACATGCTCCAAAAATATACCTACATGACAACAAGGAAGAAAACACCAACCAACTAGCTCTCCTCCCTACCATAGACCCGCAAGAGGGTCACCCCCGAGCTAGGGAGATCATCCACATACCCAAGGTAGAATTTGACCAGTACACTTCACAACATTGAATAACAAAAAGCATAGAAATCAACATTCAAACTCCCATGGTTTACACACAACACAAAGACTCAGCTGAGGTGAGTTCAAAGGGTTAGGGAAGTAGACTCTCTCTACTCCAAGGTGTCATTCTTCTCAAATAATTAACATAGCTTATCTCAAGGCCTCAAGCCATCCACATAATAAAAATCACAGGGATATCCCAAATAGGCTCTCAAAGCCTTATAGCCCTCTAGGCTCAAACTTACCAACTTGCCCTCAAGGCTTTCATATACCAAAATAAGAAGACACCAGAGAAGGTTCACACCTTCCCTTCCCTATACAAGATGAGCATTGCCTTCCAACTGGAAGGAGCTCTTTCAACACCTAACACAAACCCCAAAATAGTAAAAATATCACATAGACAACCATTGTAATTCCTCATTCATCAAACAAGAACAATCATACATAGGTGAGTAACTGGCTCACTAACCTTTTTTTTAGCCCAATTATGGAATGTATTTTGACAAAGAGCTCCACCCTTAGTCTCCTTCTCCAAGTTCTCCTTCTTTCCACAATAACCCAACCCCCTTACCCTCTCCCTCTTCTCCTCTTTAAAACAAATCCTCTCCCTCATCCCTTATTCCAAGTGGCATTAAAAAACTAAACCCACTCCTTCTCCATTATCCTAGTGGACTTAAAACAATTAACCCCACTCAAGAGGTTCCCAACTATAGCCTTTTTACAACACATGGGTGAATTAAAATATAATGAGAAAAATAGAAATAAAAGGAAAGTGGATGACACACCACCCTTTTTATGAGGTCTCCCACCAAAAGAGAGGCACAAAGAGACAAGCACTCCATTATTGGTGGATCATGGAGTCCTTCCATGACTTGGAAGTGGTTCTAAGTGTGGATTGCACTCATCCCATTGTCCCCATGCTCCTAAATTTGTCTTAACTTCACCATCAAGTTGAAGTGACCATATGGAGGTTATCCCAATGTTATCCTAGCCAAAAAGGTCCCTAGAGCCATGGGGTATAACCTAGGGTTGTTTTAAACCTAGTTAGGACTCCCAGAGTCTAGTAAAAACACAAGAAGAGGGTCTAAAAGAAATAAAGTTAAAACAAGATTCAAAACAACCTCTCTTACAACACATATCACAATATAATTAAATCAGAAGATAGACCTAATTCCCTTGACCTCATGCATTATTACAACATTACAACATTACCACAATTCACCAAACACAAGGTTGATATTAGTTCCTCGTGGAACTAGATCGGCTCACAAGGGATACAACATAGGGTGTGGAATGATCTCCTATATTTGTGGTTTTGTTAGCAATACCTACACACTCAAACTCGAAGTCAATAACACATAAAGATATCATAGCTGAAGTAATATAAATACATGCATACCTAAACATTCTACCATATAAACATACTGAAATCACATTAAAGTTCCATTTCTAATATTATCCATTCATCATTCACTTAAAAGCAACATCTAACTATCATCGCATAATTGTTTTCTTAAAATCAATTAGGTTTAATAAAAAAGAATTCAGGATCAACAGTCCCCCAATCATAAAAGTATTAGCAATGGTACTGTAAATAGTCTCATGAATAGAAGTGAAAAAGGTAGGCCTCACACAATCAACGATCGGTTGAAAACACAAGTGGTCTACCTCAGCTTTGGTGATTTGTTCATAGCAAGATATTACAGAATTCCTTTGCCAACTTCACTCAATTCTCTCCCAAAGATTTAAACTTCTCTCTAATACCACTTGGTATAGTCACGGTTAGGAGGGTCCATAAGGTGAATAGTCCATATTGTGCAGTAAGAGTAAAGACAATGGAAACAACTCAAAGATAGAATGCAAATGTAAATTTAGTCATTCACTATATCAAAGATTGAAAACACAAACTAGATGGCATCATGCAGGCTGACAATTAGGGCTCATAGACCTAATTCCTCAATTACAAAATATGTGCAAGAGATGACTTTGAATGTGCTCTTACAAAAGAATTCAAACTATCCAACTCCTAAATTATGCTAACTGCTTTCCTAGGAATCTACTACATGATTATATATCTTCTCTGGAACACAAGATTCCTCCACGTTGGCCAGGGATGGATACAAGTTACTCCAATGAAATAGATATAGAGTGTGTACATGGATAGGTTGGACCTAATCATGTAGAATTCCTCTACAAATGAACAAAATAGTGTGCGGATCTTAGTGAAGGTCAGCCATGATCCAAAATGCTGCATAAGTCTTCTCCTCTAGATGGTTATCTAAGACTATCAGGATGCTCTATTCTGAAAAAAATAGTCGATCTTATGATAGTGATATCTTTTTGATACCTAATCCAAATGATCTGAGATTTGGATATAATGTGCATGAATGTGTCTAGATGCTAAGTGTATCTCTACAAGGTTTGAAATGAAACTGTGGAAGAATGCAGACCAAAATACAATAACTACTACTAACTGAACTAACTGAACTAAACTAGAAAATGAAAGGAAACAAAGTAAAATGTAAATGTTTTTAGTTGATGCAAGATTGCACTTGAACTAGGGATGCTCTTGCATCACCTTAATAATAAAACATGTTCATAGACAATCAAGGTAGAGACATGGGAGGGAGATAGGAGATATCTAGGTAGAGGGAGAGATAGAGACAGAGACAAAGATAGAGAGAAACAAAGGGAGAAGGAAGTAGAGGGAGGGAGAGAGGGAGTGAGAAGGGGAGAGGGAGAGGTGGATATATATATATAGAGAGAGAGTAACAAATAGAGAAAGGCAGAGGTAGATAGAGGGACAAATAGAGATAGATGCAAAGATAAAGAAAGAAAGGGGGAAAATAGAGATAGAGTTAGAGAGAGGGATATATAGAGATATGGTGGAGAAAGTGGGAGAGGGTGAGAGGGAGGGAGAGATGGAGAGAGGGGGAGAGGGGGAGAGGGAAAAATAGATGGAGAGATAGAGAGAGAGGGAGAGGGAGTGGGAATGGGAGAGAGCAGGATAGGGAGAGAGAGAGAGAGGAAGAGATAGCGATAGAGAGAAGTGAGATATATAAAGATAGATGGAGAGAGATTTGAGATATATAGGGAAGGAGGGAGAGATAGAGAGAGAGGGAGGGAGAGAGAAAGAGGGATAGATAGAGAGACATAGAGAGGGGGGGAGAGAGAGAGAGAGAGGCACAAGACAACTGAGAGGGGGGGTGAATCAGTTGTATCAAAACTTTAACCTCTTTAAACCAAAATCACTTTCACATTCAATTAATCTAATTCCTTATTATGTTATAAATATTAACCATTAATAGTAGAATCAAAACATGAACACATTAACACCATATAGACATGAACACCAAATTTTTACGTAGAAAATCCTAAACAGGGAAAAACCATGGTGAGTGTTAGCTCACAATATAATGTAATAACAATACCGAATATCAAAAGAGGCTCACTATCCAAAAGAGAAGGCTCACTGCCAAGGGTGGCTCACTACCAAAAGGGTGGCTCACTGCTAGGGTTGGCTCACTACTAGGGGTGGCTCACTACTGGGGGTGGCTCACTACCAGGGTTGAACTGATTAGTAGCATGTACACCATGCCTGAGTTTAGTTCCATTGAAGCGCAATGTATCTGCTCTACTCTGCTCTACTTTTATACCTTGCACTTATCTTCTCATCTTCACTTAATCACACATCTTTCATGACTGCATTACATATATTTATACAATTTATCAACCTTGGTTTGTACATCAAGGACAGTATTACAATCATCAACCATTGCAACTTTCTCCAAGGTTGACATACATATATACATCAAATTAGTACTAGACCTAAACAAACTTGCGGACTAAATGAATAAAGGAGGAACACTTCATGTACTCAATTACATCTTCACAAACTACCACATGCTTCTACACTTTAGGAGATTCATCTGCAAAGACTGTTAATCATCTAAGTTAGCCAGACTAGTGCAATCATCAAGAATACTTTGAACACACACTTCCAAGGGTTTTATTGCAACTTGCGGATTAGGTACACACCTTCAATGCATTCATGGGATAGCCACAAACATCATAGAATCATTTGGGAACCAACAAATCCAATTGCAATAGATCTCAACTTATTTCACTTGAAGATGGATCACAGACTACTCTCAATCAGATACTATCAAACACTGCTAATTAGAAACTTGTTTTTCAGAGCTTCAAATCACCTATCCTTTGGAATGAAGATGACTAAGGACCTTATAAGATTAATTCTAGAACTATAAATCCAAACTCCAATCTGCAGAGAAATGTGGAGAAGAATACTTTCTCCTTGTCACTCTGCAAATCTTGCCAGACACAGTCTTCACACTAGTGAATAGAACTTTTTCTGCACAGTATTTTAGACCACCAAATTCTAGATTTAGCATCTTCAAACACTTCTCTAAAATATATCCAAATCTCATACTCTGGTCTTCAATATAGATGAAATGTGGAGCAAAACCTTAGATAGTGTTCTTACAGGAAGACTCATTCTCTCAATAAATAGTAATATCAAAAGGCACAGTTGGCACCAATGACAACATAGACATGTTGACATCAATGAAAACACCGGTTAGTACATACTTACAACAATCTCCCCCTTTGTCTTTGATGGAAACATTGATGTGAAAAACCATCAAGACAAGATTCTGCATTAATCACTTTCTCCCACTTTCTCTTTACACATCTGAACTCTTTCTCCCTCTGAGTTTTTCACATAATCTCTCTCCCCCTTTGACATCAATGGAAAAGGGCTTCACATATTTTTTACTACACATACTTGTACAATACTACTCTGATCAGTCTGAAACCATACTCCCCCTGAATACAACAATCAACTCAAACCAATACTTGTTCCCCCTGAGAGGTAGCTTTCAACATCAATCCAAAAAGAGAAATGTACTTTGAAGCACATTGGACTGATTCATCTTCTTATGCATCTAGTTTGAGGAAGGAGGGGCACTGACCCTTAATTTCTCCCAGAGATACTCAAATGTGTCTTTTGGAAGAGTCTTAGTGAATATATCAGCAACTTAATCTTTTGTAGGTACATATTCCATCTTTACCTCATTCTCTACAACTTTCTCCCTTAAAAAGTGATACTTGATTGAAATGTTCTTTGTCTTTGAGTGCATCACTAGATTCTTTGAGAGGTTTATGGTACTTGTGTTATAACAAAGAATAGGGATTGGTCCATCATACTCAACTTTGATATCCTTCAAGGTCTACTTCATATAGAGCACCTAAGTGTAGCATGATACTACAACAATATATTCTTCTTCTATTGTAGACAAGGAGACTGATTCTTGTTTCTTGCTATGCCAGGACATTGCCCTATCTCCAAGGAAAAATCCACCTCCACTTGTGCTTTTCCTATCATCAACACATCTAGCCCAATTTGCATCTGTATAGGTATTTAAATAAAAATCATTTTTCTTAGGATACCACAAGCCATGATCAGGAGTTCCCTTCAAATACCTAATTATCCTTTTTACTTCCATCACATGTGATTCTATAGGATTTGATTGAAATCTGGCCACAAGACAGACTGTATGCATGATATCTGGTCTGGTAGTAGTCAGGTAAAGTAGTCCTCCAATCATTGATCTATACTTTCTTTAATCAACTTTAGGAGATTCATCATTCTTGCTCAATTTACAACTAGTAACCATAGGAGTGCATACCAGTTTGGAGTCCTCCATTCCACACTTATTTAACAATTCCCTGACTTACTTTGATTGAGAAATGGAAATACCTTTGTCTTTTTGATTGATTTGCAATCCAAGAAAGAAATTCATCTCACCACACATAGACATCTAAAACTCTTTTTGCATTTTATTTGCAAAATTCTTGAATATTTCTTCATTTCCACCAGATATGATATCATCTACATAGACTTCAATAATCAGGATTTGATATTTGCTTACCTTGATAGACAAATTGCTATCTGCAAACCCTTTACTAAAACCTTGCTACAGCAGATACTTGTCTAGTCTTGCATACCAAGCTCTAGGAGCTTGATACAAAGCCTTCTTCAATATGCATACCATGTTTGGTTTCTCTGATAACTGAAACCCATCCGATTTCTCTATGTAGACTTCTTCTAGGTCACCATTCAGGAAGGTAGATTTCACATCCATCTGATATACCTTAAAGTTTTTATGTGCTGCAAATGCAAAAAATAGTCTAATAGATGTTATGAATGCTTCTAGATTTACCTGTCTAAGTACTTTTCCCTCAATGTTTCAGATCACACACAGTGAACCATCATCAAGAGAATGGAAGCAAGAGAATAGAATTGAAAATGATGAATTGTAGACCAAAGCAACTTAAAAAGAGGGAAGGAGAGAGGTGACACAGACTTCAAGTTATATCTAGAGAAAAGAGAAACCAACAACAATCAAAAGAAAAGAAAATAAAAGAATAATGAGAATAAGAAAACAATGAGAAGGAAAAAAAGAAAAGCACTAAGAAACATAGATAAAAATTAAAATAAACCAAGACAAGAGGTAAACAATCGAATTAATATGAACAACCTCCCAAGAGGAACCAAAAATTTGAGAACAAACTATACCTCTAAAACTTAAAAGAGGACTAATTATAAAATCAAAGAATAACTTAATAAAAATGAATCCCTAGAAGGAAAAAATAAACAAATAAAAACCTCCACAATATAAAAATAAAAACAACAAGGGGCAAAATTATATTGAAAGGAGGAAAAGCAAGAGACCTAACCAGCACATCCTATAGGAAGTTGACTATAGAAAAAGATAAAGAACTCCGAAGAGAAAAAGAGAAAAAGAAAAGAAAAAATTAAAACCCCTACTAGACGCAAGACAAGAAATCAAGGACCAAAAAAGAGAACCTCAAACCCATGAAAACCAATGTGAAAGAGAAATATCAAACAAGTAATGAGAAAGACATGAAAAAACTAAGAAAAGGGAAAAAATACAGGGGGGGAATATCTAAGTAAATGTATATATATAAGCCTAAAAAGCAAACACACATGTATATATATACCCATACAATTTTTATATAATATGTATGTATATATAAAAATTATATGGGTATATATATAAACATATATATACAACAACTATATATGTAATAATAAATATGAATGTAAAAAGTAATTGCACAACAAACACACACACACAAACATATAAAGCAAAATTACAACACATATAAATATAATATACATGAAAGAAAGAAAGAACAACAGACGAATATAAATAAATATATGTATAAAGTACCAGAACCAAGAAGATTAATGAGTTTATGTAAAGGTTAAGAATTCAAGGAAAGTCAACTATGACAGTCTCAAGCTTAACTACAAGGCAAAACCAAAGAAAAACTGATATCTGTTACTAAAGGATATCCATTAATAATGGATATCCGTTATTTAAATGATGGATATCCATTTTGTGGAGCGGGAAAATGATTTTCAAGGTTCCAAAAAAATTTGTTAGTAATATCCATTTCTGGAACCTTAGAAAAATTTGTTATTAATATATTTTTATAAAATAATTAATAAATCTATTAATAGAAAGGCCAAACTAATTATTTGGTGCAACTTATTATCAAAATAATAAACTCACTAATATAAGATGTATGAACTAGTGTCAATATTAGTTTTGAGGTATTTTATTTACTTAAATTTGTTCTATTTTACTTTAGAACTATTTTATATATTACATACATACATCAACACATAAATTTTCTATCTCTCTCTCTCTCCTAGTTAAATCCTTTTCCTTGATTTCCTAGTTTTCCTTTTCTTTTCTAGACAATTTCTCTTTAGAGAGAGAGAGAGAGCTATTGACATCCAACCATAAACCCTAAATAATACCCCTAAACCCTAAACCCAAGCAACCCTAAACCTCTAAACCCTAACCCCTAACCCATAAACCATAAAACCTAAAGAATTCCCCGAAGACCTAACCCCTAAACCCTAAACGTGAGAAACCCTAAACCCCTAAATCCTAAACCCCAAACCCTAAACCCTAAACACTAAACCCAAGCAACCCTAAACCTCTATCTACCTATCTCTATTATTCCTCTACCTATCAATCTCTCTCCCTATGTCTCTGGCCATGTTCCTCACTCTCTATATCCCCATCTCTCCCTATGTCTCTGGTCATGTCCCTCACTCTCTATATCTCCATATTGTCCTCTCTCTCTAAACACTAAACCCTAAACCTCTAAACCTCAACACCTAAACCATAAATAACACCCCTATACCTTAACCTCTAACCCCTAACCCCTAAACCCCTAAACGCTAAATCCAAGCAACACTAAACCTCTATCTTCCTATCTCTCCCCTATCTCCCTATGTCTCTAGTCATGTCCCTCACTCTCTATATCTCCATATCATCCTCTCTCTAAACACTACACCCTAAACCTCTAAACCTCAACCCCTAAACCTTAACCTGTAACCCATAACCCATAATCCCCTAAACCCGTAAACCCTAAATCCAAGAAACTCTAAACCTCTATCTCCCTATCTCTCCCCTATCTCCCTATCTCTAGCATCCCTCTACCTCTCAATCTCTCTCCCTATGTCCCTAGCCATGTACCTCACTCTCTATCTCCCTATCTCTCTCCTCAGTCTCGTCTATATATCCTTATAAACCCTCTCTCTATAAACCGTAAACCTCTAAACTTGAACCCCCAACCCCTAAACTGTAAATCCTAAACTCTAAATAATGCCCCTAAATCCTAACCCTTATCCCCTAAACCCCTAAACTCGAGAAACCCTAAACCCCAAACCCCTAAACCCTAAACCCAAGTAAGCTTAAACCTCTATCTCCCTATATCTCCCCTATCTCCCTATCACCTTTGTCCCTCTACCTCTCAATCTCTCTCCCTATGTCATTGGCCATGCCCCTCACTCTATATCTTCCTATCTCTCCCCTCAGTCTCCTTTATATCTCCCTATTTGTTTTCCATATCTCTCTAAACCACAAACCATAAACCTCTAAACCTTAACCCCTAACCCCAAAACCATAAACCCTAAACCCTAAATAATGCCCCTAAACCATAAACCCTGTTGATAACTGAGAGGGGGGTGAATCAGTTATCCTAATTATTTTTTCTTTCTAAACTATATGAGCAATCAATGTAATACTAATCCAAATGAACAAACATAATCATGAAATAGAAATACACATGACACAGTATTTTTGATGTGGAAACCCTGTTAAGGGAGAAAACCACGGGGTGATTAACCCAAGATTGTATTCTCTGTTAGAAGAATGGAAATACAAAATGGCACTTGTCAATTAGGGCTCACTGCCCAAGCACACTGCTCACAAGGAGGCACACTACCTACAAGAGACACACTGTCTACAAAAAGAGTGTTATACAATACTTGAACTGATTGGTAGCATCCACGTATGCTAGAGTTCAGTTCTAGTTAGGCTCAGTACACTGATCTGCTGCACTTCATCTTTCCTCTTCTCTTATGCTGCTTTCCTTTCACATATCAGACCTTCCTTACTGCTTCTGTTCTGCTCTACTTTTATTCACACATCAACAAAACCCACAACACTTCTCACAACTAAATCCATTGTGTATATATATCCGCACAAGTGATTTCATCACCTTTCTAGTCGGCACCTAGAATAGTCAATCTTTTCATAAACTTTGATCTGTCGGCTGAATTCTTGCACACCAAGTAATGTGGATCAATGATATACTTATGGAAATCATTAATCATGTTGGCTAAACATAATTCATGCCTTCATAACCTTCACCAACATCAATAACACATCCAGAATAATGTCTGAAGTTCTGCCAGTCAGTTCTTCCTCTGTTCACACTGTCACATGAGAACCCGACACTCAAACATTCATATCTTTTTATCCTTTTCACATCGGAGGCTCAAACCTTGGAATCTATCAGTCAAGATACTCTTCTTGACTTCCCCAAATCTGCACTTCACCAAGATACTTCCTCTGAGAGATCCGGACCTGTCTGTCGAACTTCGCCACATGCTCTGTTCTTGTTTAACGGACCACAACATTCTTCACTCTGACTTCTGATAGAGACATACCATGTCCTGCGGATGTGTGGGATGAACTTTGTTGCCATCAATGACAACATTAATGAATCCATATAGTGTCTCTTGCCAACAATCTCCCTCTTTGGCATTGATGGCAACACTTAGTGAAAAATGACTAAGTGTTTACACTATGCTCCCCCTTGGTTGATGCTCTATTTTTATATACATTTTCCAGAGCTCCCCCTTAGTTGGATTCCTCATTTTTCACTACTCCTCACTCCCCCTTTGACATCAATGGCAAAGGGTAGGGTCCGCAGACCAAAATTTTCAAAAATAGTCTATACATGTCCGCATAAGTATATATACAAGTTGTACTTACATATACTTAAGTATGTCTGCAAAAGTATTCTTCAATTGGATGAGTTCTGCAGCCCAACTCTGCTTCATCCTGTCCAAAATTGAGATGTGACCACTCAACACGAACGCAAAAGCTTCTGCCCTCTTGAGATCTTTCGGATCATTGGTCTGGGCGGTAGTCTGAGCATCACTTATGGCCTCATGCATGGCCTCTAACTTAGGGATGATGATCCTTCTAAGTTCACCCATCTGACTAATTATGTTCTTCCTTTCCTTCCTCAAAATTCTTTATTGCATTTGTGATTGCAATAGTCTGACACTCTTGATTTACTATGGAGGATGAGAGAGGATCAAAACTTTGAGACAAACTGAGTAGTTTATCCTCTTGCTCTTTTATTTTCTTTTCAATCTCCACTATTGCTTTGGACCAAGAAATACAAAATTTGTATACATCTTCGCCATCTTTAAGAGCATTTTCTAAGCTCTTTATCCCAATATTCATATTTCTTCTATCATTAATGATCAACCCTTGTACCTCTGAGAATCTCTTATCTAAAAACTCTTTCCAGACTTTTTCTTCAACTAACTTCTCTAGAGAATCAAAATGTGTGCTAACACTATTGACTAGAGTTTTGAGATTACCAGATGAGGAGGCTATGGGATCCTTCTAAAATGATGGCATAATCTTTTCTAGCACTCCGGAAGTAGCTTCTATCAACTCACAGTCTTCCATGTGAGACTTTAGGAGTTTTTCTTTAGCCTTTGCATTAGCAAATGAGGCTATCTTCATTGTCTGTACCAGAGAAAGTGAATCAAAATTAAATGGTCCTTGTAGAAGCTCAGGTTCATCAATCTCCATTGATTCTTTGTTCAGGAATTCTTGGACAGTTTTTGTAGTGTCTCTTGCCGGAGACAGATGTTTCTTCTCTTTTGCATTCTTAGAGCTGTCCTTTTGAGCTTTCTTTCCTTCTACATTCTCACCACTAGCAGTTGTGGTCTTTTCTGTTGAGGTCTTTTCTACCTCTGCAACCTTGGTACTGTCAACTTCTTTTTCCTTCACTCCTGCTTCTTTCTCCTGTATTCTATCTTCTCCTTTAGATCTTGAAGTTGTAGGAGAAACTAGAGGAGAGATATTTGTTTGTTCATGAGCCACCTCTTCCAGAATAGAGGATTCTAAGCCCTTGTCTTCACCAAAGTCCTTTGTGATGGGAATGTTGAACTTTTTAAGAGCATTTCAGAGGATCTCTTCCGTCTCTCTTGCCACTTTGTCAGTTTCACCAAGCATGAGCTGATTCATCCTGGCTTTGCTCCAGAACTCATCCTTGCACTCTTTAAAGATCATATTCATTTGCTGCGAAGTGATTAAAGGGAAGAGCTGAATGGCAACCTGTTCCCAGATCTCAAGATCTTTTGCTCGAGCATTGTTCTTCCTCATTTCAAGCCTTTCTTCTAAGCTTTTGGGAATTAGAGAGATAATTTCAATAAAAGCTTTGTTGTAAGTGTTCAAAAACTAAACTGTGGCTTCCTCCAAAATCCTTTTATCTACTTCATTATAATCATCATAAAATTCTGTTAAGGGTTGCATGTTCCCATCCACAGTGACTACTTTTACTACAACATCTAAGGATAGAGTGGGTTTTTCAGCAAATTCCTCTTCCTTATCTTCTTCTCCTTGACTGGTAGAGTGTTCATCGGATGATTTCTTCTTCTTCTTCAGTTTCTTTATTTCCTCATCTGATTCGGTTTCCTCTTCATCTCTTTGACTGGTGTAAGTCCTTGTAGCTTTTGTCTTTGATCTTTTCTCTCCTTTGCCAGATGCCTAGACTTCTAGTTTTGATGTTCTTTTGGCTGTGACAGGTGCAGATCTCTTTGATGATCTGGTTCGGGTTGAGGTTTCTACCAGAGCACTTTCTTTGCTACCCTTTTCTGCCTCTTTCTTCTCTTCCTCAACCCTTTCCATATTTTTCTTGTGGGCATCAAGTGCCTCCTTTGAGATGCCAAGGCCTTGGGTAATATTTTCTACTTCTTTTCTCACCTTCCTCTTGATTTCAGGTTCTCTAAGTTGCACATGAATCTTTACACTTAGATCCTCAAAGGTTCCAAATCTTCCTGCTTTTGGGTCCTTTGGCTGATTGAGCATGTGTTGAACATGCAGCTCTACAATTTGTTTATCAACTTCATACCCCATAGGCATGATCTAGACTGTCCTTGGCTCTACTGCCTCCATTAGGCATTGATCAGTGTCTACCATGAAACACACTGTATCCTTGTATTTCTCAACTACTGATTTGGGGATTCTTTCTCTGATTTGTATTGTATTTTGAAATTGCTTGAAGTAACCCCATAGAGTTGTATTCCTTGCCTTAGCATCCCCAAGCTCATGCAAGTAGTCTCTGATCTGAATTGCTACTAGTTTGTTATTTTGCCACATCCATCCATTTGATCTGGGCAGCTCATTCATGAAGTAGAAAAATAGACATAGTATTAGTCCACCATATTTAAAGGAATTCTTCTTGTCCTTTTTTATTTTCTGTATGTTTTCCATTAATTAGCTCAAAAAAAGTTCACAGAGATCATATTCTGCATTCTTTCTCAGCATCTCATAGGCAGTATATACTGCAATTCTAGATACTGAATTCTCCCTACTGGAGTGATATATCTTGTATCATATTATCATAGATGCAAACTTGACATCCAGGTCAGTAATATCTTCAATGGTCATTGCCCTCTTATCAAATTATGATCCAGTGGCCTTAGTTACAATGTTGTTCTTGATAGATTTGAGGACAGGTATCCCTCCGGAGGAGTATAAACCAGTTACTGCCCTGATTGCCTCCTTTGTGATCTTGCAAGGTTTGTTCAGCCATATGAAGTTATCATGCACCCTACTCAATACATATCAGACCCATTCATTTTCTTCAAAATAGGGGAAATGAATGAACTGATTAAAATGTTTCTCCTGGATGCCCTTATATTCTGGTTTAAGATCAAAAGTATCATCTATCAATTGTTTGTGATAGATGTCTCTTAGTTTGAATTCCCCAAACTCTTCAATATTTGTATGTATGTAAACCCTAATGTCTTCTGTGTGCAAAACACCATGCGGAACACTAGAGAATGCTCCTAGGGGATCTACCTCCAATGATTTGTATGGATGTTTCTTGAATTCAGGGTGGGGCCTATCAGAGATCTTTACTATATTTAGAGTATGCATCTTCAAAGAATCTTACTGAGAGATATCAAGAATGAAGAATACCTTTTACACTGTTTAGGGCACACACAGTGCAATCCAGATTGAGCTGTAAGAAGAATCGTCTTGATCTTTGGGAGAAGTAGTTGCAGAGCTCCTTTTCTCTCTTCTTCTTGAATGCAGAATGAACAAGTGATTAATGAGAAAACCCTTATATTGCTTAGCAAACCCTATTGTCAGGTTGCAATAAATGCTCAACCTAAGTTATTCTAGTTGGCCTTATTTAGATGACTTGAAGAATTGGATCAGACTTGGTCTTTAAACATCATGCAGGTCTTCCAACTCTTAACCATAGTTTGTATGGATGTTTCCCTTATGAATCCTTCAACCCGCAACTCTTCCTGTGCTAGTTCCGGCACCAATTGACTAGCTGGGGGAACAAGGTTTTCTTTGTGTCTCCCCCTAAGCCAAAGCTCACTTTTTAATTTTCGGAAGGAATATCAGCACCAGAGTCTGGTGTGGATCCATCCACTACATTCTCTGTAATTTTCTTCACCCAAATCTTGTTCATCTCATTTTGAACTTCATCCACATTCACTTTTTGTTTTCCCTTGTCTTGATTCTGATTATGATATACCGGACCTCTTTTGTCCTGATTCTTGTTTCTACAGAATTTAGCAATATGACCGGATCTATTGCAAATTTGGCAAACAACATTTCTTTGCATATTTGATTGATATCCTCTTGATCTGCATTGATTAGCCATATGACCTATTCTATTGCATGCAAAGCATCTACCATTGAATGATTTGTTCATTTGCATATTTCTGCATTCATGAGATTTGTGACCATACCTTTTGTAGTTAAAACACTATCCGAAGAAGGATGAATTAGTCTGATTCATTCTCTTTTTGCATTGATTAGCTTTGTGACCAAAGTGATTGCAGTTGTGGCAGTATCCATTGAAGGATGGATATCTTTGAGCATTAGGCTGTCTTACCAGAGCTCTTCTAGGCCTGTTCCTTAGATTTTCTAATCCAAAATTCTTCTGACCAGATCCGGAGCTTTCTCCTTTTTCATATCCCAAACCACACTTGTCATCTACATTCTTTTGACTTCCAAGAAGAACTTCAAGTTGAGCAAAACTTATCTTGAATTTCTTTTTACACTCATTTGTTGTTTGAAGATCCCTTTTGAGAGAGACAATCTGATCCTCAAGTTTTTTTTCATTATCTTTAGCATCTTCAAGATCAGATTCAAGATGTCTGATAATTCTATCCATCTGGTGGCAATATTTTGATTTCTCCTTGAGAGATTGTCTTAGATTATCTTCAGTTTTTCTTTTCTCTTCAACTTCTTATGTAAACTTCATGACTCCTGATTCCATTTCATGTCTTGCCATAATGATTTCTTATGATAACTTTTCACACAACTCAATTTTTTCCTTCAGCTCTTCATTTGTATTATTTGCTTCACCTTGTCTTACCAATTGCTGAAGCAGCTCCTTTCTCTTTTTCATAGAGAGACTTAATTTGTCTTTTAGTTCTCTCATGAAATCATCAGCCTGTTTGAGTCTTTCCTTTAATTCATTGACTTTAGAGTTTGACTGTTCAAGATCATCAAGGGCAGTCTTGAATTGCTCCCTTAAACCATATGCATCCATTTGAATTCCCAGATCTTCCTCAAGCTGTTAGGCTCTGTTAGGAGGAACTTAGCTCTGATACCAATTGTAGATAACTGAGAGGGGGGGTGAATCAGTTATCCTAATTATTTATGCTTTCTAAACTTTATTAGCAATCAATGTAATACTAATCCAAATGAACAAACATAATCATGAAATGGAAATACACATGACACAGTATTTTTGATGTGGAAACCCTATTAAGGGAGAAAACCACGGGGTGATTAACCCAAGATCGTATTCTCTGTTAGAAGAATGGAAATACAAAATGGCACTTGCCAATTAGGGCTCACTGCTTGAGCACACTGCTCACAAGGAGGCAACCTACCTACAAGAGACACACTGTCTACAAAAAGAGTGTTATACAATACTTGAACTGATTGGTAGCATCCACATATGCTAGAGTTTAGTTCCGGTTAGGCTTAGTACACTGATCTGCTGCACTTCATCTTTGCTTTTCTCTTATGCTGCTTTCCTTTCACATATCGGACCTTCCTTACTACTTCTGTTCTACTCTGCTTTTATTCGCACATCAACAACACCCACAACACTTCTCAAAACTAAATCCATCGTGTATATATATCCACACAAGTGATTTCATCACATTTCTAGTCGGCACCCGGAATAGTCAATCTTTTCATAAACTTTGATCTGTCGGCTGAATCCTTGCACACCAAGTAATGCGGATCAATGATATACTTATGGAAATCATTAATCATGTCAGCTAAACATATTTCATGCCTTCATAACCTTCACCAACATCAGTAACACATTTGGAATAATGTCTGAAGTTCTGCCAGTCAGTTCTTCCTCTGTTCACACTATCAAATGAGAACTTGACACTCAAACATTCATATCTTTTTATCCTTTTCACACCGGAGGCTCAAACCTTGGAATCTATCAGTCAAGATACTCTTCTTGACTTCCCCAAATCTGCACTTCACCAAGATACTTCCTCTGAGAGATCCAAACCTATCTGTCAGACTTCACCACATGCTCTGTTCTTGTTTACCAGACCACAACATTCTTCACTCTGAGTTCCGGTAGAGACATAACATGTCTTGCGGATGTGTGGCATGAACTTGGTTGCCATCAATAACAACATTAATGAATCCATATAGTGTCTCTTGCCAACAAACCCAAGCAACCCTAAACGTTTATCTCCCTATCTCTATCATCCCTCTACCTCTTAATATCTCTCTCTCTGTCTCTATTCATGTCTCTCACTCTCTATCTCCTTATCTCTCCCCTCCATCTCCTCTATCTCTCCCAATCTCTATCAATCCCCTCTCTTTATCTCTCTCTAAACCCTAAACCCTTAACCCTAAACCCTTAAACCCTAACCCCTAACCCATAAACCCTAAACCCTAACCCCTAAACCCTAAAAAACTTGAGCAACATTAAACACATAAACCCTAAATAATGCCCCTAAACCCTAACCCCTAACCCTAAGCAACTCTAAACCTATCTCTCTCCCTCCCTCAAAACTCCTAAATGCTAAATAATGCCCTTAAACCCTAACCTGTAACCCCTAAACCCTAAACTTGAGAAACCCTAAAACTCCATCTCTAGGTATCTCTCCCTTATCTCCCTCTCTCTATCATCCCTCTACCTCTCAATCTCTCTCCCTATCTCTCTGGACATCTCACTCACTTTCTATCTCCCTATCTCTCCCTCTGTCTCCTCTATCTTTCCCAATCTATCTCCTCTCTCTACCTATCTATCTCTCCCTATCACTTGCCTCTCTCCCTCCTATCATTCCTCTATCTCCCTATCTCTCTAGACATCTCACTCACTCTCTATCTCCCTATCTCTCCCCTTTGTCTCCTCTATCTCTCCCTATATGTCTCCTCTCTATCTCTCTCTACCTAGCTATCTCTCCCTTGCCTCTCTCCCCCTATCATTCCTATATCTCCCTATCTCTCCCCTCTATCTCTCTCTCTCCCTTATTGATGAAGGAAATGAAAACAAGAAAACTAGGACTCTCTCTCTCTCTCTCTCCACCCTCTCTTCCTCTTCGTCCATATTTGTCTCCCATATCGACAAAGCAAATGGAAACAAGAAAACTAGGACATACAAAGAGGAAGGTGAGGACATGATGCAGAATTAACATTGCATGGACTATAAGAAGATTAAACTAGTTGGATTTGTTAGGCTCACCAAATGAAAGAACATTAAAGGAACTAAGCTTAATTAGGTAAGTTTATTTTTGAGCGTGGTTGTTTGTTCAACAATATGTAAATTAATGTTACCTAAGGATAAATCTAATTATACTAACATTTTAATAACCATGAGAGCTAGGACTAACACTTAGACTAAAAACTTGACAAACAATACAACTTGGACACATGTAGGACTTGGAAAATGGAAAAGAATAAGTATTAAATGTGGAAAATAATGAAAAAGTGGTATAGCAAATCAAGTAAATGTGAAGAATTGGGTAAAGCAAAATGGATATCCATTTTAAAACCTATGAAACTCAAACTTGGCCAAGTCGCGAATTTTGCTAAGTAAAAACGCAATTTTTTTTCTATTGCCATTGTTTGGCCCGAGATGATCCTGCAGATACCCTATGGTGAGAGGAGATAATAGGGAAATTAAATAAAAAAATGTTTAATTTTTCATGTACAAATGGATAATGTTAGAAAATAGAATATTAGTTTTAATTTATTTAATTAATGTGTGGAGGGAAATTAGCTTATCTAAATAATTCAAAATTATTTAATCAATATAGAAGAATGAAATGATTTATTATTAAAGTAAGGAGGTGATACGAAGAATGTGTTAGTCATTTTTAAGTGTCTACATTTTGCCCCTCTTTTAATATAGGAAATGGATACTATGCACCAAGGTATAAGGAACCAAGGTGACTTTGTATCCATTGCATGGACTTGATGCTACAAACAAAAGGGTGTATTTATACATACCCAACATAATAGAACCTTGTTAGAGATATGTGAGGAAGAAACATATAGCATGATAAATTCCTAATGCAAAAAGGTATTGAATTGACCTTAGATGCAAGGACAACTGGTATGCGAAAAGCTATTCCAACACACACAATATTAAATAAGAACATCCAACAAACACAACACACAAAAATCAATGACCATGCCCCATTCTAAGCAAATCATAACGCACCAAGATATAAAAAGATCTAGGTGGCCTTGAATAACAACTAGAAGGAGACAAAAAGAAAAAAGAAAAAAGAAAGACCAACCAAACAAAAAAGCAATTAGCCATCATATCTCTTGCCAAAAAAGTGATGATATATGATAATATCAGATGTAGGAAAGATATATCCTATTGGAGGCATAAATTAGGATGAAAAATATAGATGATTAGGCATCAAAAGTGGTCTTACCTATGGTTTGTGTTAAATCTCGATGTTTTAATGTGTAGTTTGATTTTGCTTGAGTGTCAAATGTAGGTGGTGCTCATTTATTATGGGTGAAAATGGATTAAAACTAGACTTGCATTAGGTTTATTTCTTGGATTGTGTATGTTTTAAACAAATATATATTTTTGGAATTATTTGGTGTTTTTGTGTTTTTGAGATGTTTTGATTTTTGTAGTTTTTGAGAAATATAAGGATGGGATAGGTGGATGGACAGTGGGTGGAGAAAATGGATAGCATAGGTCTTAAGATAGAATACATGATTATCATCACATGGGGAAGGACATTGAATGTACAAGTACATGAAGTCCAACAAATAAGGAAGACAATAAGAGGCACCCAAGATAAGGAATATACTTTTGAAGGAACTGATATCCAAAGCATATGAAAATCCACTTGCCCCCAAATGTAGATCAATGGTGGAAAGATAAGATGGATGGGATGGAAGAGTATAAATCTATATTAGATTAGGGAATGGGATGAGGGAGACATGAAATGGATGGGATGGAGGACTAAGACATGTGACTAGAATGGAAGAATGGGATAATTGGACTAGTGACCTATAGGATAACAAGAGCTGGATACTACACATGGCGCCTGCAAGTAGGTTTTCACCATGGTATTTATCCATGGTGCCACAAAAGTGGTTTTCACCATAGGATGGATTATTTATCTTTACTATTTTTTTTAAATTGGGATACTCTACAAGATATATATGGAACATTATAGGATGTAGGACATCACATGGATCATGCAAGTGTTTTCCATGTCATGGAGCAAGTGAATCAAGATCATGATGGTGGTCAGAACGTGGATAAGCCCATGTATAACTCAGTCGAGGAAGCTGGTTAGTAAAACTATTATCACTAGGAAGGATTCTATGGATACCACCATGCACCTTTGTAAGTACAAGATTATCCTAATCTATGTTTAAGCAACACAAATGGGAACCATCATAAGTGTGGGGTTCGATGGCATGAATGAGCGAAGTGGAGTGATAGGTAAGGGGGAAATGGAGTGGTGGTGGTGGTGAGATAAATGGGGTGGAGGAATGTGAGCATGAAAGGAATATGATGGGGGATGAACAATCTAATTATTCAACATAGACTTATGGAGCTTCTTAGTATTTTTAGTTATGTCTGAGTCAACTTGCTTTTCTTCAAGGAAATTCCCTTGTGATATTAAGGGTTCTTCAAATAAATCCATATATGCTTTATATTTTGGTACTGTGGGAGTTTTCTCTAAGGCTTGAGTATTTTGTTACTTTTTGGCCTTATTATGTGTAGGACTCAGGAGATCGAGATTTGTTTCATCATTTTGGCATAGTAGATTTTGTTGGTCCCAAGCGATGGAATCAAGTGATGACAAGAGAGATGCAATGATGAGGATGGAATGATCTTGGAAGAGTCATGAAATATCAAAGTCTTCAGAGGAGGTATTGATGGTCCCATTAAAGGTACTGCCAAAAACATTCAAGGTTTCATCATGACTTGTAGAGGGAATGTGAGGATCCTTAGTTTCCAATCCAAGAGACATGTATCCTAGATCAGAGTGTTTAGGGTGTACATCTATCAGTAATGACTCAAGATGAAAGGCATTATGTAATTCATATTTTCTACAACCTTTATCAAGAATTTTGACCTTAGGAGCTTGGGAAGATCATGGAGTGGAATTAAGGTCATTAGGATGGATAGAAGATGTTGAAGTGATGACTTTATCTTTAGCAGATATATCAGTAGTAGGACAAAAGTTACCTTTGTGATATACAACTTCCATTGCCTGACAATATTCAAAAGGATAGGTATCAGCCTGGATAGCGACTTATGTACCATTGTAGGGAAATTTTATACACTGATGATAGGTAGAAGGAATGGCTGGCATTACATGAATCCATGAATGTCCAAGTAGGATATTATACGATAAGTCAAGATCCACAACATGGCATGTGGTTGGTTATATGACTGGTCCAAGTTGCATGGGAAGGTATATGGTTCCTTCTTATTCATGCTCAAAATTATCATAAGTGTGGATGGTAATGACATGTGGCTTCAACTCAGTTGTAGAGTATCCCAATTTATTTATTAACTTCAATGTACATAGATTCAAGCCAGCTCTGTTATCTAAGATGACACACTTAACTTTGTGCTTAGCAATTAGTACCTTTATATGAAAGGCATCATTATGATATGGATCAATGGAAGGCACGTCTTGTTTACTAAAGGACAATTGATAAGTGGATGGTAGGTGACTCACAAAAGCTTGGAATTGTGTAGGATCTATATTATTTGGAACTTGGAATTCTTGTATGGCTCAATCCAATATAGCTCAATGGACAGGGGAAGCTTTGAGAAGTTCTAAGATGGATATTTATGTAGGTGTCTTCCCATGTGAGTCTAAGAATTATAATGGGAAATTTGGGAAGATGATGAAGAAGGTGTAGGTCTTGGGAGGGTCACTATGCCATGCCTTGTTGTAATCGCACAATTAGGAGATGGATCTTTTATGGTAATGGTGGAGACTAGTGAAGGGTCATAGTTAATATGCCCTATGACTAAATTATAGGTGTGAGGGATCCTATTATGGAAGACATTGTTGGCACGATTATTTTGGGAATGATTTTTCTTAGAGGTGGAGGGCAGAGTGGATGAACCATGCTTTGGAAGAGGATCCTGGAAAATACCCATTTGATCATTAGATGAGGATTTGCCTATTACTTATAATGTACCTTGATTAATAAGATCTTGGATATAATATTTGAGCCCCATACACTTATTTGTTGGATGCCCTTTGATACGATGATAGTCACAATATTCATTCTCATTATACTATGCAGGCTTGGGTTGATTGTCATTGAAAGGTTTGGTATAAGGGAATGTGATCTTTTTTGCTTGTGCTAATTTATCAAATACCATTTTGATGGATTCCCCTAAGTTAGTAAATTGACATCTTAGATTGGAAGGGGGTCTAAATTGTCTCTTAGGAAAGGGCATGGTATTAGGCGTATAGATAGTTTTCACATTGTATTTGGATGTTTGTTTTGTTTAGAGATGTTTTGAATCGATAACCCCATGATTAACCACAAGTTTATTTTGGAACCAAGGTTTAGATTTGTCATTTGTTTGATTATTGGCTTTCGTAGAAAGTTTGACTTAACCTTTAGCAAGAAGGGATTTTTCAATGTTAACCCCCATTTCAATTATCTCCTCAAAGGTAGAAAGATAATGGATTTCAAGATGAAATACATGTATACATAAGAAAATGAGCATAAAATAGAACAAACTAAACCATATATTAGCCTATTCTACTCTTAATCTAATGCAACGTTAAGATAGAGTAAAAGTAATGCAAAACAATGAAGTTAAACAATTAACTACAATCAATCCTTGATACTTGGATGTAGATGACTCCTCAAATGGGTAGCAACACCTTGCTTCTCATGGAGCTTTGGAGGAAAGTAGACAACATTTAGTTGCATCAAAAATTTATGTGTTTTGTGAAGGGGAGAGCTCCAATTTCTAGATTTTTGGAGACTTAATTAGATGGTCATGATTGGATTTGGAGATCAATAGATGAGGATGCTTGAGAGATCTCAAGAAAGGAGAGCTTGACAACTATCATGATAGGATTGGATGAGATGAGATGTCCTTGGATCAAGAGGAATGGATGATCAATATTAGGCTTTGGGAAGATTGGAGGGATGAGATTGTCTTGGTAGATGGGATGTATGGGTTGGATTTGATTGTAATTATAAATTGGGAAGCATGGGTACTATTACATCAAAAAATGTCCCCTTGGGGGATTTTCCCTCTTAAGTTTTAGCTCTTGGGTCTTGTTTATGCATTTAGAACATTTTTCATGTTAATTTGACATCCCAGTGAGAAAACCCTGAAGTTTCATGGCAAATGGGACCTAGGGAGTACACTTGACATGATCCCTGCCTAACATAGGGGGGTGGACTTGGGTACCCGCGCCCTAGTCCTACCCTATTTTAGGTCAGGCCTAAATTCAAAGTGTCAGTATGTGACTATATTTAGGTCCTATGCCGACACGGTAAGTTTCAATTATGAAATTCTTAGCGAGAATGTTTGCAGTTGCATATATAAGCATGTTTAGGCATTCATTTGTAAACTAGATGATCATTAGATGGAAATTTTGATTCATAAGATTGAGTAGAAGTGATTCAAGGCATTCATTGTGTGTTGTAGAGTAGAATTTGTGTTGTTATTGTGTTTATATTTGCATTTTTGGCATCCATCTCCTCATGGCATGAAGTGCATCTTCCTTCCATGAGATCTTCACTACAAGGTGATATCAATTGTGTTTTCAATCATTTATCATTTGGATTTTGACTCTATCCCATAGGGATACACACTCTTTATTTGACAATGGTGTTTGGAAGACTTGAATGTCTCTCCAAGGCTTGACTGAGGCAAGCCTCTAAACACCACAACCCCCAACCCATTTTTCCCTGATTGCATGTTACAGGTTGCAGGAGAAGAAAAAATGGAGTTATAGGAGAGTAGTGTAGACCATCATAATTGTAGATCAAAGAAAAAAATAGGGACCTAGACTCGGGTGCCCACTCATTAGTCCTTCGGATCCTGCAACAGGAAAATGTTTGGGACAGCAAGAACAGGTTGCAGACAAGGTTTCCAGAACTTGACAAAAATGGCTACACTAGACTAGGGCACCTGGTCATTAGTCCCCGACTGTTTCACTTTCTAAACTTCAAAATCTGGTGCGCATTTGATTGTCATTTGATATCTCTATGTGCGAGCATTTTCCATGATTTGTTCGTTTGCTTCTGAATTCACATAATTAGGGTTTTAAGCATAATTGGGCATACTTGGAAAACAAAATCAAACAATTCCAATTTTCCCTGATATTCCAAGTGACTAAAAACCTGATAGTAGATTTCCTACTCGGTTGAAGTCCTTGAATATTTGAGGTGAAAGGAGGATTCATACAAATTAACCCTAAACACAAACAAATCCTCCTTCATCAAATTTCACCTTAAAATTCTTGGTGAACCCGTGTTTTAATACATTTTGCACCTTGTTGAGTGTTTTTCTTCAGATTTTTATTCATTTCATTCATTCATATCATTGTTCATCTTATAGCATTTGAAAAATTACAAAAAATTGAAAATTTTGAAAAAAATTGGCATTTTTAGCTTGCATTTTCATATAATTTGAATTAGTTGCTTTTAATTTCATTAAATTTATGTCATCATCATCAGATCTGATTTAATTTATAGAAATTTTTCATTCATCATTCATTTAGATTACATTTTCATGATTAAATTGATGAAAATTGCTTGAAATTGTGCATTTTTTCATGTAATCTAGTTTTGCATTAGTTAGGGTTTTGCAGTCAAAATCTTGTTTTAGATTTTACTACCATTTTAAAACACTCATTAGGATTGATTTATAACTATAGTTTTGCATCATAGTGGTTTTCTTGCAAAATTTCATGCCTAGGGTTTGAAAACCTTGATTTTTCACTAGATTTTTGCCTTATCGTCTCTCTAGATTTGCACCATAGGCGTGTTGTAAAGAATTTTTCAGCACTAATTGGTTTTTATCAGGGTTATTATCATCTTCTCCTCCTAAAATTCTTTACAACACCTTTTTAGCCTCTTACAGTGGAAATTTGGTGAAAATTTGCATATTTTATGTATATTTTCTCTAAGGTTTGACCTTGAGTTGCACTATAAGGGTGTTGTGACAGATTTTTTGGCATTAGGTAGCTGTTATTACTGTTATAATTTTATTTCCATCATAATTTTCCTCACAACACCCTTTTTCATACTCTTTTATATTGAAATTTGGTGAAAATTTGCATATTTTGGCTATATTTGACCTAGGGTTTGACCTAGATTTGCACTCCAAGCATGTTGTCAAAAATTTTATGGATTTATGTGACTAATAATATTGTTATAATATTTTTTACCTCCTAAAATTCTTTACAACATGCCTTTTGTTGGGTCTTTGCATTGAACATTTGTGAAAATTTGCATATTTTAGTGTATTTTCACTAGGTTTTGACTAGTCAGCATTCTAGGTTTGCATAAAAAGTGTGTTGTGAAGGATATTATTGCTTGATTGGACTGATATTAGACATATTAATTTCTAAACTTGATAAATTTCCTTACAAAACCTTTTCTTTCACTTATTTGCATGGAATTTTTTTTTAAAAATCAAGCATTTTAGGTCATTTTTACACATAGTTTTGCACTTGTCTTTTGCATAAATTATTGAAAATATTTTAAAATATGATTTTACATTGATGTTAAAATAAATTTCATCATGGCATCTTCATCTCATTTCACTTTTGTATCTTTACATGCATATATCAAAAACTTCGAGAGTTTCTACAAATTTCTTAATACAAATCCTCATGTTCTCACTTATATACAAGGTATGTATCACAAGGATTTATTTAAATGATCTTCATTTGAAATCCTTGACTATGTATCTGATTTTAAAAAATTCACATCTCTCATGAATACATACCCTTGGGTAGTAGAAGATTTAACAAGACACATTGAGAATAATGAATGTGAAACTCCTCTTAATGTGCTAGAATTCATAGCTAAAACATGTGATGATGACATAGAAAATGATTCCTCCTATGAGGATATATTAACACAAGAGGATGAAATCATTGACACATTCTTAAACATTACCCTACCCTCTTTGGAAAATGAAACACCAGAGGATAAAGGGCTCCATCTCAAGAAGGATTCTTCATGGGTGGAAACAAACTATTCACCTAACGATCATTTGGTGCATGAGACCTTTACAGATAATACATTAGACCTTCCACCTTTGATTGAAAACTCAAGAAGATTCAATGAGAAGAGTATGGATAGCTCTATTCTGCCTAACAACACCATACCTTCCTCTTGTTGACTTTTTCCCAGACTGGATGCTTATTCCCAGATATCCCTACAAGGTAGCCATCAGTGATCAACAGGAGCTCTGGGCCAGGGGGTCAACAGTATAGGAGATAGACTCTATATTTTATCTCCTCTTCTTCTTCAGGCTCTGCAAGACCTAGGGGGGTATTCCCTACTCAGCATCCATGAGGATATGCATACAAGGCTGGGATGCTGACAGAAAGCAGATAGTCCTCTTGTAAGTAGACCAAAACTGAAAGATAAGAACAAAGGGGCTAGCTTTGGGCCTATTAGCAGTTGTAGACAGAGGACTGAGGATCCTAAACTAATTCTAATGTCCTAATGTTTGTTTTAGATTTTGATTTGGATTTTAAGTTTGGATGCAAAGCTGGATATGGTTATAACACAAAACAAAGCATGATTGGTGCCTATCCAGGGCCTGGAGTCAATAGACATACACCTGTGAATGATCAGCATAAACAACTAAAACTGGATTTCAAGGGGATATATGTGATACCTGTCTTACAGGCATCTCCCAATACAAAGTGTTAGGTTATCTCTACTTATGGTATCCCTACTGCAGTATATCCCTCCCAATGTTCAACCTGAAAACAGTTTAATCTACCCCTTGAGTAGAAGTTAAAAGATCAGACAGTCAACATAGGAATTCTATGCTCTAGAATCTAAACATTACTAAACATCCAGATTCAGAAGAAGAATACATGCAATACTGGAGACAGAATTAACACAACACATGCCAAACAGCATTTCTCATATAAGTTTAATCATGAAATCAGTGGGTTCATGCCAAAAACAAACAACAGGAGATACATAAACTCACAGGTAAGCTGTACAGAGCAACCAGATCAGCTTGTCATGCATTACAGAGCCAAAATCATCAACTTTCAACAACCACAAATGAACAACACAACCTGCTTATAACAGCCAGGTAGGTGCTCAGCAATTAATTACAATGTTGACCAAAATTTCGCCAGATACACAGTATCATGAAAATGGCGCTCAAACACAACCGGATTGGCGCCCAAACTTGAATGCAGCAGGTAGGGGAGGAGACAGGAAGATTTCTCGAGCCCTGCGCCATCATCCGCTGATTGACACCTCCAGTCGGGTACAAGATCGACCCACGCCATCGCCCATACCTCTGCAACAATCGCCATTAATGGCGTACCAACCCGCGGCCTTGGGAAAACCATCAAACAGACTATTGCAAGCATTTCCCGCCGAGATTCATCATCATGATATTTGAAAATGCAGGATAACAATATCCCACATGCACCCCGCGATGACCTCAATAACACCTTATATACTAGATCATGAGCATATATCATGTCAGTGCTTTTGCTCTTGACGACACTAGTATAGACTTCATCATCATCATCTTCCAGCAGCATGATATCCTGTTGTTCGAAAAATCACCCTGACGTCATCATGATATTTGAAATATAACCTTCATGATAATCGGCACAACCTGATCCTTCGGAGGAACATCCTCCTGCTGAGCTTATAACAAAAGTCTGGCTGATGAACATCCTGATGACGTCATCATCATATCCTGCTGACGTCATCATCATATCTGCTTACTGCGCACCTCCTCACATCCGGATGACGTCATCATCATGTTTGCAAATATCAGGAGGTCTCTTCAAGATGATCAGTGTTAGAAATATGACCCCCGCGGACCTTGATGACGTCATCATCATATTCACATCATCATGATATTCTGAAGACAACCGGATATTTGGAAATATCCTCCTGACGTTCAAATATCAGGTTGCACTGTAGCTCCTCTATAAGATCGGGGCAAAAACTGAATATGATGATGCTGCTTGAAAAGATCACCCTCAATAGATAACACGCGAAACCAGCAGGCGGATATCTCCTTGATATCAACATCATCATGATGTTCGAACAAACATATATCCGGGTGATATGAAAATATCACCCCCTCCTTCGCGAATATCATGATGCAGATAGGCAGAAAGAAAAATATCACCCTGATATACGGATGACGTCAGCATCATCAGGATGAGAAACAAAGAATAGGAAGTGATACAACATCATCAGGATGATATTGACTAAGATCATCCTGACGTTCCAAAATATGATGACCCTAGTGAATATCGGGTCGCAATTACAACTCTTCAACAACATCATCAGGATGATGTTAACCAAGATCACCCGATGATAAAAATATCACCCCGGCGAAATATCATGAAGGCAGAAAATATGATGACCTCTGCAAGCAGCAGGATGATAACTGGAAATATGATGATGATGATCACGACCCTTAGGAAAAAACAAGTTAGGTCGAGCAATTCAAAGAATAAGCAACATCATCATCATGCTCGCGTAAGGTGATAAATGGAAGATCACCGGAGACTTTGAAACATCACCCGATGACTGAATATGATGATGACGATGAAAAACCCAGTCGACGAAGAACATGATGATGCAGACCAACGAAGACAAGATGATGATGATGACCTCCTCCTCAGGAAAACATGATGCTGCAGTTGAAAAATGCTGAGGAGGTCCAACACTTAGAAAAAATGGGCAAGAAGATAAAGGCTTCAAATAAAGAAACCTCCTGATCATGACAAATCAACCCCTGGTCAAAATGAGTGTCAACAGTGGCTCCGAATGGGGACGTGCAGGTGAAAACCTGCAGCGAGAACCAGATCTCCGGGTAGACCTGACAAAAAGCCAAAAACGCGAGCTGTACAAGGCATTTACACTACATACATATTTTACAAATGTGCACAGCAACCAGTCATTATGCAAAATAGAACTTAAGGAATTGGCCATGCACAGGCAATTCCAGAATTTCACCATCTAGGGCCTGGAGGAAATAAGAATCCTCCCCATGAGTATTGCAAACCTGATATGGGCCCATCCATAAGGGCTGAAATTTGCCATGTTTACCCTTTTCCTGATCTTTAGCATTCCAAATAAGCACCAGATCATTAACTTGAAACTTCCTTTTTGTAGTTCTCCTGTCAAACTGATATTTCATCCCTTGTTGTCTTTTGAGATTGATCTGGTGGGCTCTCCTTCTGTCTTCATCCAATGCAACCAGCTGATTCACCCTTTCTGTCATGGGATCTTCAATGTCCTCATCATTTTCCTGGATGAACCTGTAAACTGGTAGGAGATTGTTTATGGGCAGTCTAGCTGATGCACCATATACTAGCTCAAAAGGTGACTTCCCAATAGCCCTTTTCACAGTCACTCTGTCAGCCCATACTGCTAAATTCAACTTTGAGTCCCAAGCCCTCTTGTTCTTGTCCAGTATCCTCTTGACAATTTTCATGATGCTCCTATTGCTTGATTCTGCTTGACCATTTCCTTGTGGGTGATATGGTGATGTATATGACAGGCTTATCCCATACCTGTTGCAAAAATCAACAAACTCACCTGATCTGAAGCACATAGCATTATCAGTGATTATTTTAGATGGTACTCCAAACCTGATGATGATGTTCTCTAGTATGAAGTCTGTCACCACCTTACTTGTAGCTCTTTTAGTTGGAATGGCCTCAATCCATTTGGTAAAGTAGTCAGTTGCCACCAAAATCCAACTGTGTCCCCCACTTGATTTGTCTGCAATTTCCCCTATAAAATCAATTCCCCATTGCTGGAATGGAGCATCCACAGGTGCAGTTCTGAGGGGTAAAGTACCATGATATTTCAGCTTTCCTGAGAATCTCTGGCAAGGGTCACATTTTCTTACTAACCTCTGTGCATCTGAAAAGAGAGTGGGCCACCAATATCCTGCCCTGAGAATTTTATGAGCTGTTGTTTGGGCAGTATAATGGCCACCACACAATCCTTTATGCATGCCAATCAAAATATTGTTAGCCATATTCTTATCCACACATCTCAGCAGCACACCATCAGGATTCTTCCAGTACAACTCACCTTGAACAATGACATACCTGATTGCATGTAGCTTCAGAGTCCTCTTTTGATTGTCACTGAAATGGGAAGGACAATTTAGATTTTGCAAATAATAGACAATATCCTTATACCATTCAGATCCTGATACACTTACATTCTCATCTTGGACTGCATTAACTTGGCATGCTTCCAAGTTTGACTGTGCCATCATCTTGGCTAGTCCTTGTCCTCTTATCAATTTAGTAACTTGTATGTCTATGTTGAATTCCTGCAGTTTGTTTATCCATCTGCACCTTCTTCCAGTCACCTCCTGCTGAGTGAATATGTCTTTGACTGCAGCATGAGGTACATATGCAATTATATGTGACCCTACCAAGTATGGTCTGAAACTTTTAATGGCTCTAACAAGTGCATACGCCTGCTTTTCCATAATGTCATATTTCAATTCAGAGGCCTGCAGGGACATACTGAAGAAAGCAATGGGCTGTTCAAAACCATCTTCATTTTTCTGTAACAAACATGCAGCTACAGTATGAAAGGAAGCAAATGAGAACACCTGGAATGGCCTAGAAAAATCAGGAGATTTAAGAACAGGGGCCATCTTTATTGCCTCTTTGATATTCTGAAATGATTCTGTTGCTTCCCTTTCCCAGTTGACAGTTGCATCCTTCTTCATCATCTTGGAAATGTTCCTTGTGATCTCTGCAAAGTTGGGAACAAATCTTCTGACAAAGTTTACCTGTCCAAAGAAGGACTGAACTCCTTTCACAGTTTTTGGCATTTGGATCCTGTCAATGGCTGCCACTCTCTCTGGATCTATCCTGACTCCATCCTTGGAAACAATGTGTCCCAGAAGCTTTCCTTCAACTACTCCAAAGGCACACTTCTTTGGGTTTAGAGAAATACCATATTCTAGTGCTCTTATAAAAATCTGCTCCAGATGCATACAATGCTGCTCTTCTTTCTTTGAGTAGGCAGTCAGGTCATCCTGATATACTGCCAGGATTGAATCAGTTAGCCCTGCAAAAGCAACATCCATTGCTCTTTGAAATGTAGCACCTGCATTTGTTAGTCCAAATGGCATTCTAACGTACACATATGTTCCCCATGGAGTGGTAAAGGCAGTCTTATACTGTTCTGATTCTTTTACCTTTACCTGATTATATCCTGAAAATCCATCCATCATGGATAGGAGTTCACAACCAGTCACCCTCTGCAACATAGCCTCCATATTAGGCAATGGATAGTTATCCTTCAAAGAGGATACATTCAAGTTCCTAAAATCCACACAAAGCCTAATATCACCATTCTTTTTTCTGACTGGGACAAGGTTAGACACCCAAGTTGAGTGTCTTATGGGCACAATTATTCCAGCATCCCTGAGCCTTTTGAGTTCTTCCTGCATCTTGGGAGCTAAGGTAGGATTTATAGGCCTTTGCCTCTGTCTAAATGGCTTAGCTTCAGGCTTCAGTGGGATCTCATGCTGGAATAAGTCTTCTCTATAAGCTTTTAGGTCCTCATATGACCAAGCAAAAACATGTTTATACCTTTTTAGCAATGCAATCAGCATACTTCTTATGTGTGGTTTTAGTTGTTTGCCAATATATACCTTCTGAGGGGCCTGAGGTGTCCCCAAATTTATTTCTTCTAAATCCTCCTTATTTGTGGGGGATGTCTTTGTGACCATTTTGTCTCTACTGTCAAAGGCTCTTTCCAAAGCCACTAACCCTCTAGGGATCTTGTTAGTCTTCAACTGGATGATCTCTTTTCCCACAAGAGTCTCTTTTCCATCTACAGTTTCTACAAAAGCTTGGAAATCAATCTGTTGGTTCTCATACTCATCTATGCAGTGCAAAAATTTCAGCAAATCCCTATCATCATTAAAAACTTGCCAACTGCATATGTTTTCTGGTATGGCAGGCCTAATTTTAACTTCTACATCTGTGACACCTGACAGAGTGATGTCATCTGGCCTTATTGCAACATTGGCTAAGAAATCAGCCATAACATTTTTTGACCTTTCTACCCAGCCAATTGAAAATGCATCAAATAACTCAATAGTATCCCAAACAGCATGCTTGTATTGTTTCAGTCTTTTATTCTTTGCAGCATACTTATTTCTGATTTGGGATACAATCAGCTCAGAGTCTCCAAATACTCTTAACATTTTAATTCCATGTTTGAGAGCAATATTCAGGCCTAAAAGTAAAGCCTCATATTCTGCAATATTGTTTGTGCAATCAAACCTCAGCAAGAAAGAGGATTTGAGGAGCTTACCAGTTGGAGACAGGAAGACAACTCCAGCTCCAGAGCCTTCTTTTGCACAAGCTCCATCAAAAAACATGGTCCATAACCCTTGCTGATCCAACTCTTCAGTGCAGACATTTTTCTTTTCATCCTCTGTATCATCTGAGACAACCCTGAAGTTATCACAGTCAGTGTCTACGAAGCACACCTGTTCATTTGCTTCTTGGTCTTCCACTGTCTCTGATGATCTTTGTTCTCTAATTAACTTGACATCCCTGCCATTCATTGGAATCATGGCATATGACAGGTCCAGCTGCATACTTCCACCTATTAGTGCTGCCCATCTTCTTGACAGCAGCATACCATACTGTGGCTTGATGTCAACCACTGTTATATTCATCTTATATTTCTTTTCAGGAAATGCTGCCAGTTTGAAATCCACATCCTTCATGATTCCAATAACTGGTACCTCTCTGGCATCCATTGCATAGCATTTTCCACATGCCTTGTCAATTTTTAATCCTGTTTGTTGCATGATAGCCAAAGGCATGACATTTGTGGATGCTCCAGAGTCAAGCATACAATTTCTAATTATTTTACCATTTATAACCAGGGAAACATAGAATGGTTCTACCTGTGAAGGACACTTTGTCATGGTCATTCCTAAATATACTTCAGGAGTCTCATCTTCTTCATTACACATGACCTGTTTCTCACCCTGGGTCTGATCATTTTGCTTAGCTTGAAAAGGTACCCCTGAGATTAGGGATATTGTCCTATTCTTGATCTCTTCCACTTTCATGAGTTCCATAAGTGGAACAGAGACCTTTACCTGAGTGAGGATCTGGGCTATATCAAATGGAGCACAGTTTTGTACAGCAGTTGTAGCTTGCTCCACAATCTTGCTTTTATCCTGAGCTGACTTAGCTTTCATTCTCATAGTTCCCTGATCATCATTCCTGTCTTGGGAACCTCTACTTTGATCTTCAGCCTGAGGGGTGTTGTTTTCTGGTCCTTGGAAATCATGACCTGTTCTGTATCTAAAGTTCTGCTTGTTATTTACCCACTGCCTTTTTTGTGGTTCAGTTCCTTTATGACCATGCATCAGCTGACCTGCAGAAATATCTTCTGGCTGATGTGAGCTGCCAACGTGATTTCTACCTCTGAGATTGTAGTTGCTCTTAACCTGAGCAACTGCTGCAGCTGTGAAGGCTCTAATCTCCTCATCAGAAGGTCGTTGTAGGTTACTCAGAAAATTGTGTGAGTTCTGAGCATACACATAATTATCCTCATGATCTTCATCATATGGGGACTGTTGGCAGGCCTGAACCTGATCATCTGTATTGTCATCAGCATCATGAAGAGTATATCCATTACCTATGGACATCATGTTAACATCATCATCCTGCACATGATGTGGCTCATTGCACTCATTACAAGATGTAGCATTATCATACAAAGATTGGGCAATCATGCACTGTGACTGTGAATGTGGCATCTGACAGATTATACACCACGGAGCATCATCAGCAATATTTATAGTTTTCTTCAGGGGATCGGGAGTTTCCTTGGCATGTTGAGCCCTCTGACTTGTGTTGTTACGTGAAAATACAGGCTTACCATCATGCCAATTGGTGTTATAAGGCATATCATGTAATGATGGCCTCTTTTCCTGTCTTTGATAGACTTGCCTATCAGGACCCATCCCTTTTTCACTTCTAGCTAATCTATAGCTCAGGTCCTTAACAACATTTGCCAGTTTGTCTATCTTATCTTCAGGAGCAGATGTACTACCTTGAGTGTTCTGAGGCTTATTTGGATTCTGCAGAATTTTTACATCATCCCTTCTATTTGTCTTGCCTGATGCTTTCCTATTGTTTTCAATATTTACTGCAATCCTGAAAGCATCCCTGAGAGTGGCAGGACCTTTATCTCTCAGTCCATATGCAGTCTTTGCATCAAAGGCATTGATGTACAAAATTATGCACATAGGTTCATTTGGCCTCATATGATGTGGCAATTTGTTCAACACTTTAGTAAATCTTGCATTAAAGTCTGCAACCTGCTCATTTGACCCTTTGGTGATGCTGGTGAACTCATTTACAAAGAAGCTAGGGTCAGTTTTATCACCATATTGCTCCTTGAATATCCTTTTAAAATCATCCCATGATGATATGCTCCGGTCAGGCAGATTCCTGTACCATTCCCTTGCCTCATCTATTAAGGATTGCATGAATGACTTCATGAAAACATCCTCATGCTCAACCTCAAAATTATCCATGACATTTTGGAAGGCCTTTAGATGATCCTCTCCTGACACTGTATTGTTTCCTGAAAACTTAGGCACTTGAAGCCTCAGATGCTTGTCAATGGGGTTAGGATACCCAGGAATACCATCAAACACCAGCTGTCTGAATCTGTCCAACTGCATGGGCTGTCTGTTTGGCTGATTAACATTAATATTTCTATTTGCATTTTGGTTTCCTGCATTGTTTAGTGGTATCCTAGCATCATTCACATACTGTCTGTCATCATGATGCTGATGATGCACTTCATATCTTTGCTGATGTCTTTGCATATTTGCATTCTCTAGAGTAGGAACTGAATTATTCTGGGCAGTTCTCACGGCTTGCACTTTCTGCTGTATATCATCTCTGATTTTCATGGCTTGTAGGTATTCTAATTCTGCTCTTAGGCTTTTGATTTCTTTAGCTAATTGTTCATCCTTAGGTCTGGAGGTAGATGGTCTCATGCCATTCTGGTCATCATCCTCATCATCCCTCAGAGACTCTGCCTCTTCAAACCTCTCACTTGGGTCTAGAAAAGGGCGTTCTTGGAACACCTCTGACCTCATTCTCATACTACCACCCTGTTGCCTCTCATATGCACCTTGGATATCAGCTTCTGCAATTGAAAAATAAGGAGCATGCTGTCCTGATGGCCTAGGGTTATCTTGTACCTCATCACTTTTTCTGGGGGAGCTCTCATGACTAGCTAAGACAGTTCCCTTTCTTCTATACATCATTCTTTTTGTTAATGGTAACTCTTCAAATAGAGGATTTTGTTGGGATCTTCTCCCCTGCATATAAATTTACTTTGACCGGTTGGGAGATTACTTCGGAGTCGCCACCTATTGCTAGGAATTGTTTTCTTCTGAAGACCAGGGTTCTTTCACAAGGTTCCCCAGGGTGTTTTCTTCTGTTGCTGACTCAGATGGGTCACATATATATCACTGGAGATGATTAGATAGTCTTTTACTTTTCAGTCCCCAGCGGAGTCACCAATTTCTGTTGACTTTTTCCCAGACTGGATGCTTATTCCCAGATATCCCTACAAGGTAGCCATCAGTGATCAACAGGAGCTCTGGGCCAGGGGGTCAACAGTATAGGAGATAGACTCTATATTTTATCTCCTCTTCTTCTTCAGGCTCTGCAAGACCTAGGGGGGTATTCCCTACTCAGCATCCATGAGGATATGCATACAAGGCTGGGATGCTGACAGAAAGCAGATAGTCCTCTTGTAAGTAGACCAAAACTGAAAGATAAGAACAAAGGGGCTAGCTTTGGGCCTATTAGCAGTTGTAGACAGAGGACTGAGGATCCTAAACTAATTCTAATGTCCTAATGTTTGTTTTAGATTTTGATTTGGATTTTAAGTTTGGATGCAAAGCTGGATATGGTTATAACACAAAACAAAGCATGATTGGTGCCTATCCAGGGCCTGGAGTCAATAGACATACACCTGTGAATGATCAGCATAAACAACTAAAACTGGATTTCAAGGGGATATATGTGATACCTGTCTTACAGGCATCTCCCAATACAAAGTGTTAGGTTATCTCTACTTATGGTATCCCTACTGCAGTATATCCCTCCCAATGTTCAACCTGAAAACAGTTTAATCTACCCCTTGAGTAGAAGTTAAAAGATCAGACAGTCAACATAGGAATTCTATGCTCTAGAATCTAAACATTACTAAACATCCAGATTCAGAAGAAGAATACATGCAATACTGGAGACAGAATTAACACAACACATGCCAAACAGCATTTCTCATATAAGTTTAATCATGAAATCAGTGGGTTCATGCCAAAAACAAACAACAGGAGATACATAAACTCACAGGTAAGCTGTACAGAGCAACCAGATCAGCTTGTCATGCATTACAGAGCCAAAATCATCAACTTTCAACAACCACAAATGAACAACACAACCTGCTTATAACAGCCAGGTAGGTGCTCAGCAATTAATTACAATGTTGACCAAAATTTCGCCAGATACACAGTATCATGAAAATGGCGCTCAAACACAACCGGATTGGCGCCCAAACTTGAATGCAGCAGGTAGGGGAGGAGACAGGAAGATTTCTCGAGCCCTGCGCCATCATCCGCTGATTGACACCTCCAGTCAGGTACAAGATCGACCCACGCCATCGCCCATACCTCTGCAACAATCGCCATTAATGGCGCACCAACCCGCGGCCTTGGGAAAACCATCAAACAGACTATTGCAAGCATTTCCCGCCGAGATTCATCATCATGATATTTGAAAATGCAGGATAACAATATCCCACATGCACCCCGCGATGACCTCAATAACACCTTATATACTAGATCATGAGCATATATCATGTCAGTGCTTTTGCTCCTGACGACACTAGTATAGACTTCATCATCATCATCTTCCAGCAGCATGATATCCTGTTGTTCGAAAAATCACCCTGACGTCATCATGATATTTGAAATATAACCTTCATGATAATCGGCACAACCTGATCCTTCGGAGGAACATCCTCCTGCTGAGCTTATAACAAAAGTCTCGCCGATGAACATCCTGATGACGTCATCATCATATCCTGCTGACGTCATCATCATATCTGCTTACTGCGCACCTCCTCACATCCGGATGACGTCATCATCATGTTTGCAAATATCAGGAGGTCTCTTCAAGATGATCAGTGTTAGAAATATGACCCCCGCGGACCTTGATGACGTCATCATCATATTCACATCATCATGATATTCTGAAGACAACCGGATATTTGGAAATATCCTCCTGACGTTCAAATATCAGGTTGCACTGTAGCTCCTCTATAAGATCGGGGCGAAAACTGAATATGATGATGCTGCTTGAAAAGATCACCCTCAATAGATAACACGCGAAACCAGCAGGCGGATATCTCCTTGATATCAACATCATCATGATGTTCGAACAAACATATATCCGGGTGATATGAAAATATCACCCCCTCCTTCGCGAATATCATGATGCAGATAGGCAGAAAGAAAAATATCACCCTGATATACGGATGACGTCAGCATCATCAGGATGAGAAACAAAGAATAGGAAGTGATACAACATCATCAGGATGATATTGACTAAGATCATCCTGACGTTCCAAAATATGATGACCCTAGTGAATATCGGGTCGCAATTACAACTCTTCAACAACATCATCAGGATGATGTTAACCAAGATCACCCGATGATAAAAATATCACCCCGGCGAAATATCATGAAGGCAGAAAATATGATGACCTCCGCAAGCAGCAGGATGATAACTGGAAATATGATGATGATGATCACGACCCTTAGGAAAAAACAAGTTAGGTCGAGCAATTCAAAGAATAAGCAACATCATCATCATGCTCGCGTAAGGTGATAAATGGAAGATCACCGGAGACTTTGAACCATCACCCGATGACTGAATATGATGATGACGATGAAAAACCCAGTCGACGAAGAACATGATGATGCAGACCAACGAAGACAAGATGATGATGATGACCTCCTCCTCAGGAAAACATGATGCTGCAGTTGAAAAATGCTGAGGAGGTCCAACACTTAGAAAAAATGGGCAAGAAGATAAAGGCTTCAAATAAAGAAACCTCCTGATCATGACAAATCAACCCCTGGTCAAAATGAGTGTCAACACCTCTCATCCCAATTCTCTCCCTGGCCAAGATGTAGCATTAGTGGATGAGAAAAGGTCTCTCACATTAAATCCTCTAGGGATGGATGTTGGGTATAATCAAGAGGAAAAAAATGTTAATTCAATATTCATTAATAGATTTTGTAGAAATCTTCCTAAGATGATTGTCTGAGGGGCACCTAGTGCACCCTCTTGCTTAAATCTGGTGATTATGGTTCAAGGTAGACCTCCCGATCACATCTACAAATATGCACAACAAATTTCTCAACCAAGTCAAGGTGTTCAAAATGTGTTACAACAAACACACCATAATGTGATTTCTCACACATACAACACCCGTAATAACAAGCAAAGTAAGCAAGCACTACATGTGCCTATCTCTCTTCCATGTTCTCAATCTATGCTCCCTCCACCACCCCATCTTACTCATAAAAGTTGTCAAGAATATGATCTTGTCGAGCAGCTTCGCACTACTCCGGCTAAGATCTCTCTTTGGGATTTAATATAAACATCATGTACTTATCATGGAATGCTCCAATAATCTTTACAAAATGTGATTGTACCACCTGCTGTTAAGCTGAATGATGTAGCAGCTCTATTAGATTGTATGCATGTAACAAAAATAGATATTCTCTTTCAACCACATGAAATTCCATTGATAAAAGATGAATATGACCCACTTATGATCTTTGTAACAGTAAATAAAATGTTGATATAGTGATTTATGATTGACAATGGATCGGCTCTTAATGTTTGTAGCATTGACCTACTACACAAAATCAAGGTTAACACATCTTTAATCAAACCAGATAGGACTAGCATTTGTGGCTTTAATAATGTTGCAAAACAAACTGTAGGCATGATAATTTTACTCGTAATGGTTGGACCCATGACATTAGATACTCTTTTTCATGTTATGCCTAGTTCTCTCTCATATAATATGATTCTTGGTAGACAATGGATTCATACCATGGGGGCAGTTCTGTCTACCCTTAATAGATCAATAAAGTTCATCTATCAAAACATGCTCTACACCTAGAAAACCAATCCTGAGCCAGATAGTTGTTTACATATTGAAAAGCAAAAATGAGTTAACGATCATATGAGTCTAAACAACTTACAAGTTTATTCAACAATGCCTCTTGCCACATATAATGTTGTGCTAGATCCTCAACCATCGAATGCACTTTTTGGTGATGATTGGGGTTCATTAGATTTTAATCCTTGCAGTATAGGGGAATATAAATATAATAGCCTCGACACATCAAAAGTGGCATCGATCTCATCCAAGTAATCTTTTGAAATTCCTAAGAAAAACAAAGCCTCCTTGGTAGAAAACAAAGATAATACTCTCATGTACACTACAAATTACGATACCTATGAGGCTTCACCTTCTTCTAAAGAAATGGACTCTCTATATGGTCGTGGATTTCAAATTTTGTACAAAAATAATGACTATGTAGGTAATGGTTGCAGTGTAAATCAACAAGGAATGAGAGTACATTTACAAGTTGCTGGAATTAATTACACAACTGGTATAGGATACTGCTCTTTGAAACCCACCAAAGCCTGTAGTCGTCCCAAACTCAATGTTAATGCAATATCAACAAAACCAAAATGATGTGTGAGATATCCTGGGATGATAGACAAGAATTGTCCACCGGGAAGCATCTCTTTTAATTAGGCAAATATTTCTACATCTTTAAGTCACACTCATTGTAACCAATATTATAATTGCTCTCAAGGGTGGTTGTTTCCTACATATGTATGTTCTTAACATTGGGATGAATCAGGTAAGTATTTATAACCCTTTATCTCTTGTGACGTATTGCCCCTGTGATGTGTTATGTGTTGTTTAGGCCTCCTAGGATGACCCTTGACTCTCTTGTAAGGTCCAGGATACTAGGAGACCGCCTTTATTGTGACCCTTCTTCTATTTGTATCATCATTCTTCTATATTGCTTCTCCCCTATTTTTGACTGTTGTGTGTTGTGTCTTACAGACATAGCATTGTGGTTAGTGACTTGGGGCCACCCTCCTACGCGATTGTCCCTAAGGCACTTGTTTCTCCTCTCTCAATTTATTATTTCCCTTCCTCTAGTGATTCTATCTAATGGGCGGATGATGAAAAACATATTATACTTATGTGGACCTAGTATCCCTTTAGCGAGAAATAAAAAATTGGACTTAGTTCCTATATGACGATGGGGTTGATATATATTATCCAATGCTTGGCTAGTAGAATCACTCCATGCACTTTGTTGTGTGATCTTGATGGTGTCTTATCGCACTTATAAAAAACATAACAATATTTCTGCTTCGTGCACTTTGTCTATCTTGAATCTTGCATTCCTTAGTTCTTTATATGGTTGATCATATGCATTGTTGTTTATCATGATTATATGGACACTAACACTTTTCTTGAAGGGATATGTTTGTGGGAACATTTGGCAATCATAAAGTACATGTCACCTCTGGGGGGCATGGGCTTTGTGAGAGATCGTGTTCCCTTGTGTGTTTTCTTCCTACCATAACATTCTTGATATCGGTACCTGATATCAACCACCTTAAGGTGGGAGCATATATAAGGTAAGCTATTTTTTGTAGATGTTAGCAATGTGCTTGTTCTCAGGTGCAGTCTTAAAGACAGGTGGCGTTGAGTCCCTCCTGCACTCTAAGATTTGTTTGAAATCTATTGCAATCATTTAAGCTCCCATCATGAGGTGGGGATATCACATCCCTTTTCTATCTAAAGCCCTCATTGTGAGGAGTGGATGGTGTATTTCTCTAAGAGAGTGCACATCCTATCATTTTCAAAAGTCCTCATTGTGAGGCAGGGAGTGGTTTTGTGACTAACTCAACCCTTAAGTGTGTCTTCAGAGATTGTTGTGGCAAAGTGCAATCATTGGTGTGTGCCTGTAATGTACCTGAGATGGTGTTGAACCTAGAAATACAAACATTCCATCGTTTGTCTTCCGTGTTTTCTCCGTGTCTTCCAAGTGTGTGTGTATTGCGTGTTTGTTCCCAAGCATAGTCTTAAGGATCAGTGACGATGAGTCCCTCCAATGCTTTGGGATTTGTATGGCATGTTTTATTTGTATGGCATGTATTGTGTGTGTGTTTCCCCATATGCAGTCTTAAAGACTGGTGGCGATGAGTGCCTCCTGCATTATGGGTGTTGTGTTTACTCTCCTTGTACTTGCATTTGCATTTCATATACATTAAAATGAAAAAGAAAAAGGAAAGAAAAAGAAAATCATTCATTGTCTTCTCTGCATTCACTGTATTCACTGTGTTTTGTGTGTCTTCAATGTTGTATTCTTCATGTCTTGTGTGACTATAACTATCTTTTCCATGTTTTGCATGCCTATTATTGTCTTCTCTGTGATTGGCATGTCTTCTTTGTGCTTGACGTGTTTGCTGTGTTTGTTGACTGTACTATAATGCATGTATTGACCTTGTGTTTATACATACATTAAAGTGGGGACTAAATGTTACATCAGAAAATGTCCCCTTGGGGGCTTTTCCCTCTTAAGGTTTAGCTCCCAGGTCCTATTTATGCATTTAGAGAATTTTTCTTGCTAATTTGACATCCCGATGAGAAAACCCTGAAGTTTCATGGCAAATGGGACCTAGGGGTACACTTGACATGATCCCTACCTGAAATAGGGGGTAGACTTGGGTGCCCACTCCCTAGTTCTGCCCTATTTTAGGTCAAGCCTAAATTTAAAGTATCAGTTTATGACCATTATATAGGTCCTATGCCGACACGGTAAGTTTCAATTATGAAATTCTTAGCAGGAATGTTTGTAGTTACATATATAAGCACGTTTAGGCATTCATTTGTAAACTAAATGATCATTAGATGGAAATTTTTATTCATGAGCTTGTGTAGAAGTGATTCAAGGCATTCATTATGTGTTCTAGAGTAGAATTTGTGCTTTTATTGTGTTTTTATTTGTAGATTTGGCATCCATCTCCTCATGGCATGAAGAACATCTTCCTTCCATGAGATCTTCACTACAAGGTGATATCATTTGTATTTTCAATCATTTGTCATTTGGATTTTGCCTCTATCTCGTAGGGATATGCACTCCTTATCTAACAATGGTGTTTAGAAGACTTGAATGTCTCTCTGGGGCTTGACTGAGGCAAGCCTCTAAACACCACAACCCCCAACCCATTTTTCTGTGATTGCAGGTTACAAGAGCAGAAAAAAGTAGAGTTGCAGGAGAGAAGTGCAAATTGTCGAAATTGCAAATCAAAGAAGAAAATAGGGACCTAGACTCGGGTGCCCTCTCATTAGCCCTTCGGATCCCACAATAGGAAAATCTCTAGGACAGTAGGAATAGGTTGCAGAAAAGGTTTCCAAATCCTGACAAAAATGGTAGCACTGGACTAGGGCACTTGGTGATTAGTCCCCGACTGTTTCACTTTCTGAACGTCAAAATCTGGTATGCATTTGATTGTCATTTGATATCTCTGTGTGTGAGCATTTTCCAAGATTTGTCCATTTGCTTCTGAATTTGCATAATTAGGGTTATAAGCATAATTGGGCATAATTGAACAACAAAATCAAACAATTCCAATTTTCCTGGATATTCCAAGTGACTAAAAACCTGATAGTAGATTTCCTACTCAGTTGAAGTCCTTGAATGTTTGAGGTGAAAGGAGAATTCATACAAGTTAACCCTAAACACAAACAAATCCTCTTGCATCAAATTTCACCTTAAAAAGGTACATGCCCAATTTAAAATTGGAGGAAAAGGGAAGAGTTGGATTTGATTGAATTTTAAATTGGAAACATGGGTACATGCCCAATTTAAAATTGGATGAATAGGAGATGAAGGACAAAAGAACCCTTGTACATGGGTCCTTGACCATGCCTTTTGTAAAAAGGCCATGTGGACTTGTACAAGAGGCCCATGCCTTTGTACATTTGGGGGAATGGAGAGGATTTGACCAATATTAGATTAGGATTTCGATTGTGTAAGTGGGGGATTAGGTTAGTTAATTAGGTTTAGGTGACCTAAGCAAAAGTGTAGAAAATAGGAATTAAATAAATACACATATTTATTTAATTCATGGGATGGGATAGGGGATATTAGATAAATTAAATTTATCTAATGTTTGGACTATGGAGAAAGGGGATAAATGATTAATACATCATTTTGGCAGGGTTATGTACCGATGCAAGTACCAATGTAGGTATGAATGAATAGTAGAAAGTACATGAAAAATGATTTTGACAATAAAATATTGTAAAATCATGGATTGAAGGGGAATTTGTTAATTAACTTTTTAAACATGTATTTATTGAGTTAATTGTGGAGAAATAGTGATTTAGGTTTGTTTATGGATGATTAGTGATGGTTTAGGGATGAACAGGGATGAATTGGGATGAATTGGGGATAAGTAGGAATGAATTAGGGATGCTTAGAGATGGTTAGTGATGGTTTAGGAATGTGTAGGGATGAATTGGGGATAAGTAGGAATGAATTAGGGATGTTTAGAGATGGTTAGTGATGGTTTAGGGATGACATGAAGAGTGAATATTTTAGGTGTCTACATTTTGCCCCTCTTTGAGATGGTTTTGTGAAGCGGCATCATTTCAAAGAAAGATAAAACATAGTGTTGGATCTATGCATATAAAATAAGGTGATAGGATTAGGGATAAAGATACCACGGCCACTCAAAGTGAGAGTGACAAGGAGGAATGAAGGTAAATATAATGGTAGGGATTATGCCCCCTCATGAGGGAAGGAGGGTTCGAAGAACACAGGTGCACTCTCAAAAGGATGAAGATGGTTGAATTAGAAAGAAGAGAGTGGAATTTAAAATACCACATGGATTGGGGGGATAAGATATGTTAGGTGCAAGGGATGGGAGGAAGGGGGTTGGAGGAAAAGGATGGGGGTCAATAGATGATAGGATAAATGATAAGATAGAAGGATGAGATGAAAGGATTAAGAAGGAAATTAGATAGATGCAACATATAAATGCCCAACATAATACAACCTTGTCTCAACATGTGAGGAGGAAAACTTAGAGCATAAGTCCTTTGTGCACAAAAGGTATTGAATGGCCTTAGATGCAAAAGGATGACTAGTATGCAAAAAGTTTTTCCAACACACACAAGATATGAATATTAGTTGGAGTAATGATAGTTCTTGACCCCATAGATTATGCGTTATGGTACACTAATAAATGAGAGCCATCCTTATTTGATATGACATGAGATGTTATGCACCAAGGTATAAGGAACCAAGGTGACAATGTGTCCCATGCATAAAACCCAATCGAGAAGGTCACAAGCAACCCTATGTCATAATAGCACCATGATATATAAGACCATGATACCATTGAGGTAAGTAGGTTACATGGACCTGTATTGATGCAAGATAAAAGATAATGCATATATAGAAGCAAGCACACATGCACAAAAATGATTCAAAGACACACAAGTTGTTGCCCCTGGTCAATCTGAAAAGCCAAAGATTGATGGATTGATGATGATCGGATTGTGTTGTTGATGATAAGAACAACACGAGGATTGGGAATGATGTATCCCAATGATGATGATGGATGATTTGGATTAAAGGCTTGTAGAAAGGCTAGGAACATGACCATAGATGCAATTGGATGATTTTGATTATGATTCTTAGTTGTAGATGCACATTGATAATGGTGATCTTGCGATTTGGATTTTAGGGAGATTTGGATATTGAGGGATTTACATTGTTGGGAGCAGAATGCATTGGATTGCATGTAGGTAGCCTTTAGCTAGATACCAATGACAAGGGAAAGCCAAGTCTATCGATGGGGCATGATAGGATGATGAGGATGAAATGATAAGGGGATAATGGATAGGTGAGAGTGGATAGAAGATAGGGAGTAAAAGGAAAGGATGTGGGGATGTAGTGATTGGGTGATAGGGGAGGAAAAGAGTGCTTAAACTAGATTGAAGGTATCAAAATCATGGTTAAGGGGAGGATAGGATGAGGATGTGGGGATCTAAGGGGATGACAGATTAGTAGGAAAGGAAAGGGGATGAGAAGGATAGGTAGGTGATAGAGGATGATGAATGATAGATAGAGGATAGAGGGGAGGTTGATAGAGGAAGTGCAAAGGTTATCTCCAAGGACTACAACACTTAGAAAGAGGATGCCCCACTCTAAATATGTCATGACTGACTAGGTGTTATGATGGTGGGGATGGATGGACATTATAAGATATCTTGGAAGGAAAGTATGTGAAGATGTGCCCAAATCATGTTTTGGGTATTTTTCCCTTGTTCTTAAAAGGATCACGAGTAGGGAAGGAGGATGGAATGATGATAGTATGGATAGGAAGATGGTGGATGGGAAATAATAGGATAAGTGGATAGGGATAGTGAAGGGAATTAATGGATAAGTAGATGGATAGGATGGGGAAATGATAGCCTAGGATATATTTTCCCTCAAGTGTAGGGTGAAAATGGAAGAGGGATTATGCATGATGCTCGTGAGGGGTTTTCACCATGGTACATGGCCAAGGCGCCAAAAGGAGTAGTTTTCACCATTGAACAAATTTATTTCTCTTTACTATTTTTTATTTTTTATTTTTTATTTTTTATTTTGATATTTGGATGGGATGGATGGATTTGGATAGAGGAAGAGGATGTTATGTGGGATGGGGGGGGACTCAAGCATCTATTTCCATAGAAAGGTGGAAGTTTCCCACATTGGATAAGTGTCACACATGGACCATGTCAAGTGTAATGACACACATGTATGTTGGTGGATGGGGAATGGTGAATTATGATGTGCATTATGGATGGGATGGATAGATTATGGTGTGGACTATGGATGGTATGGATGGTTGATGGAGAAATGGGGTTTTATGTAAAAGCATGGACCATAGGGATGTGATGGGGGGATGAAGGTAATGATGGGAATCAAAACCAACGATTACACACACAGTAATAGATTTTGAAGCTTTTGATTTGGAGGGGGAGTGGGTAGTAATGAGGTTGTGTTATTATGGGATTGGGATGAAGGATTGGGGGATTGCCGATTTGGGATTTTAGGGACCCAAACAGTCTTAGGATTTTTATGATTTTTTGATGGGGATTGGAAATTTTGGGATTTAGAGATGGAATGGGATGTGGATGCCCCAATTGGATTTGTTTCTTGTTGTTTAGGGACCCACCCCATTTTTTCTTTTTTTTTTTTCTTTTGGAGGTGTGGTCTTATGTAGCCTTTTAGATGGATTGTTCTGGGATGTTGTGTATCAATGCCCTACGACATGATACTATTAAGGATTTGTGGATTATTTGCTTTATGTAGGGACGAATCCAAAGTATTGTTTTGAATCCAATGGGGTGTTTGATAGCTTCATCTTTGGACGATGTGTGCTTTCATTGATCTTGATTGATGATTTTGGGGGATCAAGAGTTATGGATGGGGATATTAGGAGTCGGGAGTAATGGAGGAAGTGTTGACTTAGGGAGATATATGGTCACATGATTTTTGGATTAATGGATGAGATTAGATGGAGGAGGGATGGCAACATATGATTTGGAGGTGCGATGAGATGCACCAGGTTTGGGTTTGGATGAAGTGGATTTGGGAGGTGTGTGGGTGATACCAACATGTTTGGATTGTTTACCTTGGGATGTATATCCAAGGCCATGTACACGTGGATGGGCTCCAAAATGCCATTTTCATGAAGACCTAGGCATTTACCATGATAGTTCATGTTATGGAGCATAAATTGTGCCATGAGATGTTTGTTATTTTAGAAACAAGATGTGAGTCCATTATTAGATGGAGGTGGAATAAATTTATTCCTCTCCTATGAGAGAACCACCATAAAGGAAGGTAGCAGGACCAAGAGAATAAGATGATAGATTTGGGATGGGTTGATAGGTGATGGTGAAGGTTTGATGGGAGATGGTAAATAAATGATGGGGTGATGGGGGACCAATAGGAGATGGTATTGTGATAGGTAAAAATCAGGTTAATAAGATCAAGCATAGCCATGAAAACCTATCCCTACCATCATCAAAGAATCTAATCCAAATGAAACCAAAAGTAATGCAATTCAAGCACAATACCACCTAGATTATATGATTCCTTGTTTATGATGTTGATTTCTTCTTCAATAATGAACAAGTATGAAGATAAAAGCCACCATGATGGATGGATGATAATGATAACAAGCTCAATGGATGCTATGGATACTCAAATGCTCAATATGCTCAAGATAATAATGTAGATGCTATATGAATGCTGGATAGATATAGTATGGAATGAGAGGGTGTTTATATAGAACTTAACCAAAATCAATCAATGGTGGAGATTTGGTGGCTATGTGAATGGCTAAGATTAAAGGATAGACATAGATGAATGTGAAGATGACAAGTGGAGAGAAGATAAGGCTCATGTGTGCTTGTGTACATAAAAAGTACTACATATGAAAGCTATTAAATAAAAGGATGTAGTACCACTTATCTTTTTAAATGAAAGAGGCACACATGTCGGCTCATGAGATAAATGATAAGATAAATTAACTAAATAAATAAAATTTATTTAATTAATTGGAAAGTGGGTTTGTGAAAGGAATTTTTAATTAAATAAATAAGATTTATTTAATTAAAAATAGATAGAATGAAGATAATTAAATAATTAAAGATTGTTTAATTATAGCTTAGAAGAAATAGCTAATGAATTAATTAAATAAATGTAAATTTATTTAATTAATAGAAGAAATAGATGTGTTAGGGATATTGCTCAAGTGTGTTAGACAAATGCAGATGATGTGTAATGCAATGTTTGAATGCTAATGATAATGAGTCAATTTTGGGTGTCTACATTTTACCCCTCTTTAATACAATGTTTGATAGAGCGTTGTGTCAAAGAAGATATGATATGCCTTTGAAAAACAAGATTATGCCCCAGTGTAACTAGCAGGATGATGCCCCCTCGAGAGGTAAGCCAGGCTAACCAGGAAGGGCAAGGTTGGCTCGCGATAGAAGAGAAGCTAGGACGCAAAGTTGTCACAAAGAAAATGGGGGTTGGAAGGGAGAAAATGGGATGATGCAGATGAAAATAGGCTTTGGCATAGAAGAATTAGGGTTTGGATAGGGCTATAAGTAGGTTCGACAAGGGAAAATAGGCTCATTTGTGCTCAGAAAGCTATAGAAATCTAGAGCTCCTTAGAGTTGGTGTGTGATGAGAGTTAGAGGGCTATCAGGATGGTGATTCCATGTAGAGATCATCGTGCCGAGAGAGTGAGGACATATGGGAAACCATAGGGACTAGATGTACTAGTATGTATCAAAAAATTTGCTAAAAGCATGATTTTGATATGCTAGAAGCGTCATAAATGCACACATGTCACCATAAGAGACTAGGTCTTAGGATAGGTAGTTTAGGTCACTTGTGTAGGAAAATAGGTCACTTATAGTAGTTAGGTTTACTTTTAGGTGCGGCTTGGTCACATATAGAAAAATTAGGTCACTTTTAGTTGGGTAGACAAGATAGAAGCAAAATGCGCATATAGATAGGAACAAGTTGCTTATGGCCAAACAGTAGGCGCACAGGGAAACGCAGCTCGCATAGAAAGAAAAAATGCTCACTTAGGGGAGATAGCTTGCTTATGGGTGAAAGATAGGCGTAGGTAGAAGTTTGGCTCGCATGTAGTCCAACAATGATCGCATAGGCAGAATAGATCGCATATGATCGAGAGATAAGCGCAGATGGTAAAGGAGGTCACTTTTGATTAGCAAATAGGCACATATAGAAATATGAACCAGTTATGGTAGAAAGAAGCTAGGATAGCAATAAACGATCAAATTTTGATAGCATTGAAGTAGCACAGGGGACTGGCATGATGAATGAAATGACGTAGGATATACTACCACCTTTGTTATCACGGGAGCCACATGCTAGGGATTTACGGTTGGTGAGATTGTTGGATGTAGAGGAGCGGCTAGTGTTAGAGATTCTCAGGTTAGAGCATGTGTCAAGATTAGAGCCGGTGTAGGCACATCAAGGACTGATGACAGCGATGGTGGAGTGATGGATGAGAGAGCATAGTTCATTCTTGTTGCCGATAGGAGAGGCTATGATCACACTAGAGGATGTGTTTCAGATTCTATGGATTCCTATAGATGGGGACTGAGTAGATTATGATCCTGATATGGGTCCAGCTGCGTTTAGGAGATTGTTTGGGACACCAGACATTGGAGTAGAGGGCTCAGAGATTCTGATGGCGAGGATGGTGGAGCTATGTGATAGACTGCAGCGAGTGGTAGTGGCTATCATTAGATGGCTAGTAGGAGATAGACGAGCGAGAGACTTTCTAGTAGGATGGGGGACAGTGATGGAGGGGATGTTTTCTTATGGTACGAGATATGCATGGGTGAAGTGTGTGCTTGGACAGCTCTATCATTTCCTGCATGATTGTGCATATATGTTTGGAGCTAGTATGTCGACAGGAGTTACAGTTTTGCATGTGTGGGCTTATGAGCATATTCTAGTGATGAGACCAGAGGGATGGGTGGCTAGAGCAGAAGGAGATCCTTATGCTAGGATGTACAGAGGAGCTTTGACATACAGCAGTGTAGAGGAGTGGTGTACTAGCAGAGGAGATTAGATGAGGTGGATAGCTTTGTATGGAGGCCATGGCTGGGATGTGAGAGATGGGATGAGGAGGATGCAGAGCTTGTCTATGCTAGGCAGGCGAGATATATTTTTGGACGTGGCATAAACATTATAGAGCGCTATTTTCTAGAGAGGGTTTTGAGGTAGTTTAGGTTGCCACAGGCAGTACCAGTTGGTGATGCCATTTTTGGGACGACTAGATAGGAGGTGTTTGATTGGGGGCTAGAGGTTGTGGTTGAAATGGCTTTGGCAGAGAGAGATGGGCTACAGCCAGTTGTATGGCAGTGGGGAGAGGGTCTTGTAGATCTAGGGATGCTACCAGACTATGATGCATACTAGGTGACAGCTAGACTGACACGGCTGATGCGGGTTGGCGAGATAGGGGAGATAGGGATGGAGAGGCCTGTCAGGAGGAGGCGACGATGGGCTCCACCAGTGCAACTTGTTGTGCCAGGGATACAGATGTAGGGACAGGTGCCAGGATAGCCTCAGATACTTGCACAGCCTTAGATACTTGCACAGCCTTAGGGGCAGATATTGGTGGGTGATGATGTTGGGATTCAGTAGTTGCGGAGGTAGATTAGAGAGGAGAAGAGATGGAGGTAGCAAGCACATATGAGGTTGAGGAGGGTGGAGATAGATAGGCACCAGGCAGTGATTGGCTTGCGACATGCTAGAGCTCAGGCATAGACATACTAGGCTCAATTATAGTTGAGAGTGCAGGCTGGAGATGGACAGGATGATGGTGTACTTGCTAGGGTGATATGGGAGAGAGATGTAATGAGACAGAGTGAGAAAATGATGAGGTTAGAGTGAGATACAACTGTACAGTAGGTGTAGGCGATGAGAGCCAAGAGAGATGGTATGCGGGCAAAGAGAGATACGGCTGTGTTGCAGCTATAAGGGATGACTAGTGAGCGAGATAGAGCAGTGACTGCATTGGGTATAGATGGAGCTATGATGTACTTGGCCACATAGTTGACACAGGTACAGGCAGAGCTGTGGAGAGTACAGGGTAAGGCTGAGTACTATAGAGGCTTATACTATGGGGTTGTGCCAGTAGAGCAGAGGCAACCTAGCTTCAGGAGCAGGTCAGGGGCTTCAGGTTCATGGAGGTCAGGTGGATCTCGATTAGTAGCCTCAGTGATGGTGCCACCAAGAGATAGGGGACCAGGTGTAGGACCCAGTGTTGGTGGTCAGGGCGAGGGAGCTGCCAGTAGTCACTAGGGCTACCTTGTTTTATGTTGTATCATGATGAGGCCTAGAGCTGATTGTACATACGCTCTTTATGGCTCAGCTTGTATATGTAGACACCTATATATTGACACATGTATATATATATATGATGGAGTGTTGTTGATCTATATGATGATGTAATGGATGCACTTTTGGTATTATGATGGTTATGCATGTTATATTTGTATTTTCATGGATTATGTATGGATGTTAATGCAAATGATATAAATGGAAATGGTATGTTAATGCAAATATGTAAATGGTAATGATATGATATGGATGGACTTAGATATGTCTAACACACTTGTTTTGTAGGATACGAGATGTGGGCGAAGGACAATGGAAATGATTGAGCTTGGCTGAGGACTATGTAGGTGAAATAATAGGACAAATAGATGGGATGATGGGAAGATTTTTAAGTAATTGCTCAAAATGAAATGAAACGCAATCCTTATGTTTGATATAGCATGTGGATGTTATGCACTAGGGTATAGAAGACCAAGGTGTCGAGATATCCAATGTGCAACTAGCATGCTACAATCTTGTCTGAACACATGAAGTCAAGATGTTGAGCCAACATGCACAAGATATGAATAACAACTAGTGTTTTGAGATGGAATTTGATGCTACAAGCAATGGTTTGAGCTTATCTCCACTATGCATAGTGACAACTTGTTGGTTATATGTATGGAGCTAGTCTTGACATAGAATAGTCTCATGTGCATAAGAGACTATTTAGCTTCTTAGATGCTAGAGATATTGATATGTAAGATGCTAATCCCAACACGTACAAGATACCAATACGCATAGGAAGAGAATAAGATCATCCCACAAACATAGCATACAAAAGAAATATTACCATGCCCCATTCCTTACTTCATCACAACATACCAAGATATGGATAGATCAAGGCAGTCCTGAATAGGCATAGAAAAGGGACAAAAGATAAATCAAAAGATAAAATAAAAGATACTGTCATCACGTTCTCTTGCCAAATTTAGGTGCTCTTAGATGGATTTAAGCTGGCACCTTGTTGAGAGGAAAGTGGCATCCTGTTGAAGGCTAAAGATGTTGATAAACTGCTATAGAAAATGTTGGCTTAAGGCATGCGGACAAATAGCTTCTGGCTTACTCTTGATTGGTTGAAGTGCTTGAGCTTTCATTATACACAGAGTTTGCTTCCTGCTTGAGCTGATCAAAGAGAAGAAGATGGAGGAGGAAAAATGTTGAAGAAGATGAGGTGGATCATCTGTGATTGAGTACTGGAAAATTCCTTCATATTCCAAACTGCCTACATACCCTGTATCCACAGGATCAGAGCACATTTACGATGAAGATGAGACATGATGAATATGTAGTTCTGGGTTTTATTGATGATATGTGACATGAAAGATAGAAGAATGTGTGATGAAAGATTAAATGATGATTAGAAGAAAGATGAAAGATGAATGATGAAAAAAAGGGGCTATCATCTTAGCCTGAATTATAGTCTTAGCCTGAATTAGAGTGCTTCCTTAGCATCTCAGATTGCCTACATACCCTGTATCCACGAGATCAAGGCTTTAACGATAGAGCTGGATGTAGTTCTTGCTTATTTCGCTAGATGGATGATGTTGAAAAACTGACATGATTGCTTGAATGTTTGCATTGGCGATGTCTTGAGATGGTCGGATGAGCATGAATTGATTTGCAAAGATACAAATCTTGGTTGCAAAAGGTTTTGCCACGTTTGTTGTTGGATGAACGCTATGGTTGAAGTTGAATGTTTGTTGTGTTGTGAGCTAAAGTGTTTGATGTGTTATGAGCTAGAGATAGCGGTATCCACTTTCAAATAAGAATCAACAAAAGCACCCATTGCGAGATGGGGTTTATTATGAAGAAGTGATGATAGGGACGGCGTGCGGTCAAGATGCTAATGTGCCAAAAGAGATAGTGATCGCAACAATGTCTCAAGTATGATAGCTAACATTAACAGAGGTGAAGATGGAAAGGCTGTTTATTGCGATGAAATGTGGATTATGATGTGGACTATATGGGATAGGATGGCGAAATATGGTAGGAAGAGTGATGATCAAACAAACCAAGCAAATGATGGAAGCTGGTCGCTACAGCTTATTTGCCAGGTTTTCACTATGGTACTTATCCAAGGCACCTGTTTACCAAGTGTTCACCAGAGGACAGATTATTTATCTTGGACTATTATTTTTTTGCTATCCAAAGTGCCACAAAGTGGTTTTCACTATTGGATGGTTTTTATTTATTTATTTATTTTTTGGATAGCTGATTACACATGGTGCCTATTTGCTAGGTTTTCACCAAGGTAATAGATAGGAGGGACTCAATTGCTATGAGAGGTGATAGTGTCCCATTAGAGATGGATGATGTCTTTGCATGGACCATGTCATTATGCTCATCGATGTTGATAAGGGATTGAGTGGATGGGAGATGGATTAGGTGGATAATGGATTAGGATGTGGACTATGCAAGATTTATGCAAGAGAATGGATGAAGGTTTATGAAAAAGCATGGACCATAAGAAGGTGATTTGGGAGATATGTAGGATAATGGATGAAGGTTGGGGAGATGGAGGTATGTGGGAATGTTTTGGAATGGAAGGGAATCATGACCAACGGTTGCACACACCGCTAAACATTAAAACTTTAGATGGAAGGGTTAATGTAGGGAATGAAAGAGATGCTTGCTTAGGGGATGGTTGATGAAGTGATGTAGGAACCCATAGATACTTAGTATTTTATGATTTCTTCTTTGCTTATGGGATTGTTGGATGGAATGGAAGTTTTTGGGTGGAAGGGGATGATTGGGATTTTTTTGGTTATGATAAGGATGCCTCATTTGGTTATGATGGATTCTATGATTTCTTCTTTGCTTAGGAACCCAGACCATTTTGTTCATAGGCTCTTCTTGTGGAGTTATAGGCTCAGCTAGCTTTTTAGATGTATTAGGCTGTGATTCTTTGCTTTGATGCCCTAAGGCATGAGAATCTTTAGGATTCTTGATAGGATTTTTAGCTTTAGAGGAAGAGGCATCCAAATTTTTATTTTTGAATCCCTTGGATTTGATGGAAGAGGGGTTCGTGAAATGAATGGAAGCTTTCTGCTTAGACAATATGTGCATTTGTTGGTCATGATTAGGAATGTGATGGTGATGATGGATAAATGGATAATTAGACATTGGTAGTAATGGAGGTGAGGAAAATGGAGGGATATTAGGGGTTGGAAGTAGTGGAGGTAAATTAGATGGTGGAAGATGTATAGTCACATGCTTTTGCAAGTTATAGGATGGTGGAAGTGGAGGATATGGAAATAAAGTTGATGGTGGGAGTTTAGGAGTTGGAAGAAGCGGAGGTAAATTAGATGGTGAAAGATGTACAGTCACATGCTTGTAGGGTTTATGATGGAGTTTTTGATGGGAAATGGTGGGCTTAGGATGAATGGAGGGATTACCAACATCTTTAGCTTGGGGAGTCTGGCATTTAACACTAGGACTAGGAGTGTTTGGAGAAGTAGACTTGAGTTCTTCATTAGATGGAGATGGAGGGGTTGCAGAAAGCATGAAGATGGAGGATCCCTGAAAAAGGTTGGTGAAATGAAAGGAGTCATCGATGGTATCAGAGTTAGAAGTCTCTCTTACCAAAGAAGATCCAGCTTCTACATCAGAAATGGATGTGGACGAAGATTCTAGCAATGTATATTCACCAGGACCATGTTCAGCGTACTTGATATGGAGATCAGAAGTGGTTTTGCTAGATGATGGCTTGAGTAGGTCGGATGGATCTATATAGGATGAAGACGGATATGCCTCGATGTTGATAGGAATATGGTTCAGACTCTGATATTTCACTTGAAAGGCACAACAAAATTCAAATGGATTTGGATCAGCTTGGATAGTAACCTCAACACCATTGTGTGGAAATTTAAGACATTGATGGTATGTGGAAGGAACTGCCTTGAGGGCATGTATCCATGGATGACCAAGGATGATGTTATAGGGAAGGTTAATATCAATAACTTGACAACGGGTTTCTGTGGTAATCAGTCCGACTTGGATAGGCAAGAAAACAATCCCTTCAATATCTCGCTCGGCATCATCATATGCTATGATAGTAATAACCTTGGAGGTGTCAACATCTTTCTCAGAATATCCTAGTTGTTTGATCAATTTCAAAGAACATATATTAAGACCAGCTCCACCATCTACCAAGATTCATTTGATATGGTGTTGTTTAACAAATACTTCAATGAGGAGGGCTTCGTTGTGTAAAGGATGAATGGAGGGTTGAAGATCTTTGTCAGAAAAGGTTAACTGACAGGGAGCTGCAATGCTAGCAACCATAGATTGGAATTGTGTGATATCAATATCATTGTGCACCGAAGATTCTTGTAAGGCTTTGTCAAGGATAGCTTTGTGAGTAGGGGATATGTGAAGCAACTCAAGAATGGATATGTGCGTGGGTGTTTTGCCAAGGTGATCCAAGATATTATAGTTAGAGAATGGTCGAGGAGGATGAACAAGTGCTCCTTGAATGGTGACTTGACCTCTTCGAGTGGTTACAGCGCAATCAAGTGCTTTGCCTTGGATAGTAATGGTAGAAATGTGAGCATGGTCAATGCGGCCAATAGTAGATGATTCATAGTTGTACTGAATGGCATTCCCAGAATGAGGGTTACTTGTCTTGTCATGAGATGAAAGTGGATTCTTGAAAGCCTCTAGATCATAGTTCGATGTTGATTGTTGTGCAGATTGAGTTGTTGAAGGAGTAATTTTGATTAAACCTTGATCGATGCAATCTTGGATGACATGTTTTAAGCACATACAACCATTTGTTTTGTGTCCTTTAACTCTATGGAAATCGTAATACTCATTTTCTTTGTACCAAGGAGCTTTGAAAAGTGGTTCACCATTGGGTGGTGCATCCGATAAGATAATATCACCCACTTGGAGAAGCTTTCGAAAGACAACTTCCATAGGTTCCGCTAATGGTGTAAATTGTCGACGTGGATTGGAAGTTTGTCGTTGTCGCATTCGTTGAAAAGGTTGTGTTGTTGTAGAAGTAACTTGGATGTTGATGGGAGCTTTCATAGTTTGTATGTTCTTTGTGTCCACAACACCATCATTGACAACATTCTTATTTTTGTTCTAGAAAGAGACTTATCGTTGGAGTTTTGAGGATAGTCTTTGTTATCGCGAAAGATCTTGATAGTTCCTTTAGCAATTAAAGCTCGTTCAATGATGGTTCCTTTGGAAACAAGTTCATCAAAGGTGCTAGCACTTTGCAATTGTAATTGGAATGACAGCTCATGATGAATATTTTGAATAAAGATATCGATCTGTTGTTTCTCAGAAATTTCCCATGATAGTTTGCTAGCCATATTATGCCATAGTTGAGTGAATGAAGAAAAGGCTTCACCATTACATTGTTTATTGTTGACAAGGTCATTCATGTTTACCTCATGGTCAATGTTAAAAGTGAAGTGTTATCGAAACTTATTGGCTAACTCTGAAAAAGTCTTAATTCCCAGAGGTAAATGGGAGAACCATTCAAGAGCTTGCCCTGCTAAGCTTCAAGGAAATAGTCTCAAAAGATATGTATCATCATAACCAACATTGAGACATGCCACAAAGAATGTTCTAAGATGGTCTTTTAGATTTCCTTTTCCTTTGTACTTGTCAAATTGTGGAATTTCAAAGTGTGGCGGAAAAGGTGTCATATGAAGAGACTTGTCAAATGGATAAGTGCATATGTTTTCTAAAGAAAATGTCTTCTTGCCTTGTCCTACCGCTTGGTTAATCATTTGTTGAACATCTGCTGAAGATAATTGATGTTGTTGCAAAGGGGGTGAAACATGGTATGATGTATATTGTGGTTGCTATTGTGGGATGTATTAAGCCATGACCGTTTGTTGAGGTTGCGTGCTCACAATGTATGTCAAAGGATTGGGATGTGACACATATGTGGTTGAGGATTGCTGTCCTTGAGGCACAAGCGGTGGTTGGGTATATTGTGACGAATGGGCACTGAGATTTTGCATCACATGTGAAGTGGAAGATGGATTGACACTAGTTAATGGTTGGGAGGTTGGAGTTGGATTTGTGGCATGGTAAGTGATGGAAGGATTGGTAGATACGAAAGAAGGATGGACACTTGGGTTTGTGTTTCGGACAACATAGGGATTGATATGTGTCATGTGTTGGGTGATAATAGGCAAGCCTTAGGTAGCATAAGATGGATTGATGGTGTGTGAAGGATTGGAAGAATATGACATAATGGATGTAAGTTGCTCAACATAAGTGACCGTAGAGTTAGGATTGGCTTGAGAAACAATAGGAGGGTCACTCATGTCAATAAGACTAACATTGGGATTATATGGTATAGTGGATGGATTAGTAGAGATGGTGGAAAGTGTATTAGCAATTGGTATATGAGATATGGTATTCATATGGTATATAGAAAATTGTGATGGTCGTGAAGCTTGGACTATGGGTGTTGTTGGGATAGTTTGGGAGGCTTGCACACTATGGGATATGGGGATAGCTTGTGATGTTTGGAGTGTTTGTACTTGGGCCACATGGATAGCTTGTGTTGCTTGAGGCATGGAAATGGTCATGGTAGGAGGAGGTGTATGTTGAGGAACAAGGAAAGGTGGAATGTTCAGATTTTGTGACATGAGAGGGAGCACATTGGTTGGTATTATCAAAGATTCTAGAGTGTGCTCTGAGCATGGTGGATCAAATGAAGTAACAATAGGTAATGAAAGAGATGTTGTGGAAGAAAGAGCTTGTGATATGGTGGGGGATGGTGTGACTATGGTGGATGGTCCCTTTGCAACAATAGCAGGAGTGTTTGGATCATGCTCTCTAATAGAGGATATGTCAAAATCTCTTGGTAATTTAGTGCCCATGCGAGCAAGTTGCAAGAAGTAGTGATTAGGCTCAAATAAAACCAGTCTCTCAACTTGATCCCACACATGGGTATCCTAAAATTCTGATAAGTCTTCTTGGGATTGTTCTTCAAAAGTCTCAAAAAATGTTTGAGGTTGCACTTGTTGTGAAGATGACTCTCCAATGGTATACCCATGAGGCATAAACATATGAGGAGGCATACCAGTCATGAATTGAGTTGCGTCTTTGAGGGGTGTTGATCTAGATTGTTGTATCTTAGTTCCCATGTCACCCTACAATTTAGCTTCCATTTCAGCCCTTAATTTGGCTTCCATTTCAGCTCTATATTGACTCCTAGTTTGAGACATGATGTTGATGTTGAAAACTAAAGTTTAGCTTGTCAAAGTTTTGAGACCCAAAAGAAAGGTGATAGTTTGTTGGTTGGTTAGTTGGTTTGTTGTTGGTTGGTTGAGTTGCTATGTTTGGTTGGTTTGCATTGTTGATTTGTTGTTGCTTGGTTTTTCCTAGAGAATAGCTCACACACTAAAGGAAAAAGTTGTTTGCTAAAGGTTGCTATGTTGTTGATGTTTGCTGAAGCTAAAGCTAATGTTTTGTTGATGGATCAAAACGATTAGTTTGATGTTTGGTTTGCTAGTTTGGGATCTCAAAAATATGAAAAGCTCATGAATTACGATTGATTGGTAAGCTCAAAGCAGGAGACAAAGTCCAGGTATCTGCTAATGATCAGAGACAGGTCTAAAAGCTAATGCTAAAGCTGAGCAAGTTGGATTTGTGGCTAATTTGACTGAGTCACTAAGATTTGCTGGTATTAGACCACAGGTGACAAGTGATAGCTCATATGTGACTTAGAAGAGGCTAAAGGTGATTGGTAATAGCTCAAATGTGGACTAATTTAGGTTCTAACAACAGGGTACAGTGTTAACCAGAGGTGATCTAATTTTTCACAAGCGATAATTGTTGGCTCAAAAGTGATTTACTGCTGATTGGAGGTGATGCAGGTTAGGCCAAAGGCGACATATTGTTGTTTAAAGGTGAACTAATTTAGACAGAAAGCAGTTGATTATTGTTTAAAAGCAACTTTGTTTAGGCAAAAAGTAGCTAACTGATGTTTAAAAGTGATTATGTTCAAGCAAAAAGTGGCTAACTGCAATTTAAAAGTGATTATGTTGTCTGTATGCGGGCAATTTAGGCTTAAAAGTGACTGTGTCTGTCAGGAAAGATGTCTGATTTGTGATTTTTGACAAGAAAAAAGTAATTGCAGTCAATCACACTCACAACAATCACAAACTTGTACAACCTAGGCTAGGAAAGGACTGTATTTGTTGAATCCCCTAGCCATGCTTATTCAAAGCGGATAGCTTCAGGATCTTGGTAACACTGGCTCCCCTCCACAACACACACTTCTCATGCATACCAAGATCTGGGTTTCCTGTAAGGCCTTTCCCTCACCAAACATTAGGATTGTCCCTGTTATCTCTTCTAAGAACCACGTGAATCGGGGTGGCTTCAAAGGTTCCACCTTTTTTTGTCAACAAATAGAGGGTTTTTGGCTACTACACAAAGTTGCTAATAAGGGCATCCGTTTGGGTGGCTATATGTGTGGCAGTACTACTCTCTATTATGGAGTCTCCCAGTCTTCAAGGGTTACGCCTTGGAGGGTTTTGGGGGAGGTTGGCTATTGGTATAACACAACAACACCTATTATTTGTAGCTTTCGACACAAACACTTTTCTTATATAGCGGTTTGGAAGGACTTGGCTTTAGCCCGTTACCGCTTGGGTTGTATCCCTTCTCACACTGGGAAGGCAGGCTCTCTAAAGATAATAACAAGTTCTCATACACCCAAGATCTATTTGATAGGCAAGGGGAGATGATACTTTTGTTATTAAATTTGGGTTACAAATAATCACATGCAAGCAATCAAAAAAGATAAATCAAGCACGGAGCAAGCAATGATTCATTTTAAGCACCAAGCCCAAATGTTCCTAATTTAGTGAAAAACCACAAGTCTTGGACCGATCGGAGCTGCAACAGATATGTTAGTAGTTTGATAACCTCCTTTTCTTGGACAATCAATAAGATGTTGCACAAATACCTAATTAGTAGCCAAGAAAAATAAACTACAAATGATACAGACTGAAAACGACACAGTTTACCAGAGGTGATCCACTGTCGGTCAAAAGTGATCTATATTCTTACACAGGTGAAATCTTATAGATCCTAAGCGATGCCAAGAGCACCAGAAGCGAATTGTTAAATCTCACAAGCGATGCAAAAAAGTATGAAGCAACTGGTTACGGCTCATAAGTGACCAGAATCTGCAAAAGAAACAGTATGCCACAAAAACCCTAGTTCTGCATTAAGCGACACGGTTAGCTAAAAGTGATCACTATCGGATCAAAAGTGATTTAATTAAATGCAAGATTGACCACTGTTAGTATAAAAGTGATGCAAAACAAACAAAAAGTGACCATTGTTAGTATAAAAGTGATCCAAAAAAATGCTACAGGCGGTAGATTTCAGCTTAGAGGCGACGTAGGTATGCAGACAGTGACGGTTTTTAGCTCAGAAGTGACTGGAACTTGCCGTAAGCACTCAAAAAATCTAATCTTCATAAAAACAACTTCAAATAATAAAGTTAATCAAGGACGTGGGTCCCACCGGGCGTGCCAAAATGTGATAGATAAAAATCAGGTTAATAAGATCAAGCATAGCCATGAAAACCTAACCCTACCATCATCAAAGAATCTAATCCAAATGAAACCAAAAGTAATGCAATTCAAGCACAATACCTCCTAGATTGTATGATTCTTTGTTTATGATGTGGATTGCTTCTTCAACAATGAACAATTATGAAGATAAAAGCTGCCATGATGGATGGATGATAATGATAATAAGCTCAATGGATGCTATGGATACTTAAATGCTCAATATGCTTAAGATAATAATGTAGACGCTATATGAATGTTGGATAGATATAGTATCGAATGAGAGGGTGTTTATATAAAACTCAACCAAAATCAATCAACGGTGGAGATTCAGTGGCTATGTGAATGGCTAAGATTAAAGGATAGACATAGATGAATGTGAAGATGAAAAGTGGAGAGAAGATAAGGCTCATGTGTGCTTGTGTACATAAAAAGTACTACATATGAAAGATATTAAATAAAAGGATGTAGTACCACTTATCTTTTTAAATGAAAGAGGCACAAAGAGGCACGCATGTCAGCTCATGAGATAAATGATAAGATAAATTAATTAAATAAATTAAAATTATTTAATTAATTGGAAAGTGGGTTTGTGAAAGGAATTTTTAATTAAATAAATAAGATTTTTTTTAATTAAAAAGAGATAGAATGAAGATAATTAAATAATTAAATATTGTTTAATTATAACTTAAAAGAAATAGCGAATGAATTAATTAAATAAATATAAATTTATTTAATTAATAGAAGAAATAGATGTGTTAGGGATATTGCTCAAGTGTGTTAGACAAATGTAGATGATGTGTAATGCAATGTTTGAATGCTAATGATAATGAGCAATTTTGAGTGTCTATAGGTATAGAAGTGATAATAGATGGTGTGGGATTAGGAATAGGAATAGATGGGATGCTTGGATCATGATTAGGGAGGGGGTGGATGTTTCAACATGCCTTGGACTAGGCTCTTGACATAGCCAGATTTACATGGATGGTGTGATGGGGGAGGAGCATGTAGTTTTAACTATTTAACTAGGCTCCTTGGATGAGGTGAATGGGAGGAGACGGTGATATTTTGGATAGGATGTTGGATAAAATGGAGGAGGATGGTTTATTTTTTATGGGTGTGAGGTGTATGACAGGGTCATCGACAACACATGTGGGTGATTGGGGAGAAGTAGGGTGACATGACTCCACAAGTTTGTTTTCATTATTTTTCTCAACACTCTTAGCAAGGAGTCTTTGGAGAAAGGATGATATAGATTTAGTAGTAGATTTTGATGATGAAGTAGATGGGGGATTGGATAGTGGGGTAGATGGTGAGGTTGATGGTGGATTTGGATAAGGGGTTGGTGGATTTAGGTAGGTGGGATAAGGATAAGGAGGGGATGGATTTGGATAATTGGAATAAGGATAAGAAGAATGTGGATAAAAGGTGAAGGTGATGGGGAATTGATATGAGGATGGATGATGCAATGTGGATGGGGGATAGAATGGATTTCCCTTATCAAGGGTAGAATAAGGATGACCATAGGATAAGCAATTAGGTTCGAGGGCATAGCTTATGCTAGCCAATGCATGGTCAAAGGGTACTTGCATGTTTATAGATGATCGAGGGTGGTTTATGACAAGCTTACTTGTAATGATTTCATCAAGGATTTTGAGTTTAGCTCATTCAAGAACATCATCATATGAAGTCATGATTGGATTTTGATTTAGGATGACTTGATGAAATTGATTTTGATTTTAGATTAGAGGGGTATTTGTCTAGATTGATCAAGGTCAATGTCTTGAAATACACAGGACAACTTAGAGGGGGGGTGAATCAGTTGTCATTAAACTTAACTTCAAATTAATATTAAACCATCAACAACCTAAGTACTGATAATTAGATTCGATCGCAAAAGCATGAAACCAAAAACTTAACTCACAATCACACATTCAACATGGTACACACCACATTTTTATGTGGAAAACCCTAAGGAGGGAAAAACCACAGTGGGTGTTAGCCCACAGAAATATATGTTATATCAATACCAAAAAATAGAGGCTCACTGTCCAAAATGCTCACTGCAAAGATAGACTCACTGGCAAGAATCTACTCACTTGCAAAGGGTGGCTCACTGCCAAGAATCATCTCACTGCCAAAGGATGGCTCACAACCAAGAATTGTTGAACCGATTTGTCTTATCATCTTCTTAATTTCTCCTAATAAGAACTCTTCAAATCTGGTTAGGCTACTGCCTCTGTCTTCATCAGAAAGCTCATAGTCTGACTCCATCAGACAATCACTCCTTGGGGTGATCTTTTCTTTTTTGCTAACATTTATCTGATTGTATACTAGAATTTCTTCTATTCTCTATACATGATCTTCATCATGATCGATTACCTTTTATGTGGTTCTTGCAGAAGACAAAAAAAATCAGTATCATCATCATCACCAGACGTAGAGCTTACCTCAGAATATGATGATGATGCCTCACTGCATGTCTGCTCTAGCATCATCATGTCTAAGCATGTTTCACATGTCTTTTTTAAATGCGCTTTGTCGTGTAATCTACACCATCCATCAATTAAAATATCATTAGCAGGTATATTTAACAATTGACAACGCTTTACCTATTTGAACAGATGCATCTCAAAGTCTCTGAAGTGATCTATTTCATTTTCGTTCTCAAAATCAGTATCGGGTTCTACAACTAGCACACCCTCCTGATGATCATGATGATGATGATGATGACGAAAGTCAAGCATTAGGATCTCTTCTATCCTGATAGTCTGTGGTCTAACAGCATAAACTCTAGGCTCAACGTCGACATACATGATCTCATTCATTTTATTATACTTGGTTATCATGTGTTTCATTCTGGGTTCAGCATCTATTCTTATCTGGTTTGGTATACCTTTCCAAGGTAACCACATGTGACTGAAGTCAGTGGACATATATCCATTCAAACTCTTTGACCAGTCCATGCTAAGTAGCATCCCATATGTATCAGGTATGTCAACTACCTAGATATCAATGTAATACTGGATCCTGGGATCAGATGCTAGCTGCATGTGTATGTGAGTCAGTTCTCCTACTACACTCACCTCTGTCTTATCTAACTATGTCACCTTCTTCAGGGATTTAGCAGGATGCAGTCCTAAGGCATTGCATATGGACAAGGGCATCACATTTGTAGATGCACCAGAATCTACCAGATAGTTGTGTAAATTCTTTCCAAACATCCTTATGGTAAGGAGGAAAGGTGGTGACTCACTCTTATCTCTGTATAATGTCATATGTGAGGTTTCTACAGCTTGGACAGTAGCTGGCACCTTGGGCTTGATATTATTATCTCTAGCAGCATGATCTTTATTGCTAAGATGACCTAGAGAATGAATGTCATCTTTAGGAGCAGGATCATCCAGTGACATCATAAAAGCTTTTTTGATTGTAGGAGTTTTCAATAATTCTGACAAAGACAGGCTGATCTTTCTCTTTTTCATTTCATGTGCCAAGTATGTGACAAGTTTATCAGGCTCCTAAGGTAACGCAATAGCTTTTGATGCTATATTCTCTGGTGACAGATATTGAGCATTTACCTTGGGGAACCCAGGATTATTGCTAGCTTTGGGGTCCGGAGATGTGTTGAAATTGTTTGGAGGTAGAGATGAGGTCAATGGACCAGTAGGTCTGTTGGAGCTACTTCTCAAGTTATAGTTATGCTTACCAGGATATTGCTGCTAGTATGCATGCACTTCCTCATGTTCAGTAGATGCTTCATTCTCATCTTCAAAGGGGAAGACATAGTCTGATTCAAAGGCTAATGCAGATTCTTCATATGCATGAGAATAATTTTGATGATCAGTATAACTTTCTAGCACTAGGGCTGAATCATATCCACAAGGAACTATTTCATTACCTTCCACCTGAGGTGGATGTCCTGCAGTATTAGACACTTCTGTTTGAAAAATGCTGGCAGCAATTTGAAATTGTGGACAGTCTAGCTCTGCATGAGTATTTGTGTTGTGTATCCTGCACTAGTTGGTGAGGGCTGCTTCAGCAAGATTGACTCTAGTAGTCTATTTAGCTCCACCATGTGGCTGATTATCTAAGGGTGATGGTAATGAACCATTATTTGGCCTGGAGTTCCATACTCTAGGCTGTCTCTGAGGATTATTATTATTTCCACCACTATTATTGAAATTATTGTTGTTATTGTATCCTCTGTCAGGATAATTTGGTCTGTCATTGGAATAATTTCTATTCTAATTTGACTGGGAATAGAAACCTTGATTTCTCAAATGTGTCACTTCTGTAGTGAGTTTTCTCAGTTGAGCAGAAATTTCTTTAATTTATTCATTCTCTTCTTGAGCTTTGGCTACTACATTTTCACTTTGAGGCTTGAAGAAAGAGGATCCATGGTTATTGTTAGATAGATTAGCACCCTGAGGTGTCTGAATTTGTGTAGGATATTGTGACATCTGGCCATTCCCATTAGGAGGTGGAATGATACTTAATGGAGGTACTTGCAAGGGTGCAGGCATGACTGGTGGAGGTATCATAGCTCCATTAGGATATTGTGTAGGATATGATGCAGAATATGATGCAGGATATTGTGGATACATGCCAGGTAGTGTAGGGAATGCAATATTTGGAGTAGGAGCTAGGACTAGCTGCGAATTTACTTTGATAGCTTCTTGAAAAGCTCCTGTCAGGGTAGTGATTTCAGGATGTGTTCTCCTGATGAACTTAGAAGTCAATGGATCCAGGGCTAAGTAATAAATACTCCTAGCAAAAGCATCTGCCACTACATAAGGAGCAACTAACTTGGATAGCATTTTATGGAACCTAGCATTAAAATTGGCAATAGGTTCATTCTTGAATCTTTTGATTATAGAAAACAAGTGGTAATTCATAGATGGATCAATAGGAACCTTGAACCTATCAAGAAAGGCTTTCTCTAGGATAGTCCATGAACCAACAGAAGCTTGACCAAGACTAATAAACCAATTATAAGCCTCTTCCCCTAAGGAAAAAGGAAATAATCTGCATACAACATCTTGATGTTCTATTCTGGCTCTACAACAAGCTTCTTTAAATGTCTTGATATGATCATCAGCATCCTGATAAGGATGATACTTTGGACAAAGTTTGTCTGGATTCTTTGGCAACTCGTGATATGCAGTGAAGGTCAAAGGTGACTCTGGTACAAAGAAAGACATTGTGACTAGAGGCGGTTGAGCCGGTGGTAGAGCTGGCTGAGGTTGGACCTGGGGTTGAGGTTGAACAGGAGGTGTCACAGATATACCAGAAGGTATTTGCAAACCAATAGGAGTTATAGGAGGAGGTTCTGGTGAAGCTCCTAATGCGCTAGACCCAGGAGTATGATGGATGTCTACAGTTCTAGGTCTGAAACCTCTAACAGGCAATTCTTCAAAGATTCCACTAGATCTAGACCTGGTATTTACCCTATGAGCCATGATTTCTCAATTTGGAGGGAAACTAACTGGATGATCATAAATATTCAATGATTTTCACTAGCTGAGACAATATTTGCGGTCGGATGAGTGATCGGACTGGATATTTACAAAATATTTGCAACAATACTGCAAATATGAGGTGTTAACAGGGTATAACAACTTTTACCACAAGATATCAAGTTTCTAAGGCCAAAATTCTTCAAAGCTTGAATGAATTTACTTATTATTGGCTGATATTTGTGAATTCATAATGATCTACTATAAATCTTGCAATATTTACGTCTAATTTGGAAATCTTTACATAGAATAAGGCTCTACAAGCTTTCTACAATAAATATTTGAACAATATTTGGGATTCACAGATGCACTGGAATCTACCTTACTCTCTGCGTCATCATACCTAAAAATAATGATGATGAGCGTCCACTTTTGGATAAAGGCCTTCCTTCTAGCACCAATTTATGTTGCGTTAGGAGCGAGGAGCCTGCATAAATTGTATGATGACTGAAGTAATGGTGTCTTTTCCAGTTAGCCCTCCTTCTAGCGCCAATTTATGTTGGTCATGATGTTAGTCATAAACAAGAATAGAATAAAAGTACACATTAACCTTTATTCATCTTGAAAGATACGATGAATTTAGAGAATTCATGATCCCAAGTCTCCGGTGATTAGGTCTTAATCTTCTGACATTACTTAGAGGTTGATGTGTGTTGCTATTTCCATTTTGGGGCCTTACGTAAAGTTCATCATCATGACATTATTTCTGCAAAGATTCTTCACAGAGAGGTCATTTTATACAGTTGCTTGATTAAATGATGCAGTTATATTCAAATCTTTGCATGATATTTTCAATTATACATGCTTGAGCTCCAAATATGCTAAATATTTTCAATTATCTATGAGATGTTTGCATATTTTCAATATTTGCTTAAGATTATTAGTTATTTACAATTGTGATAGTGAAATATTCTGAAATTTAAAAGAAATTGAAAGAAATGCTTCAAATTAATGTTGAACCTTTAGCTTTTGAACCACATGCACATCAGATACAGTCATGAAGAGAAGAAAACCAAACCATATGTTCACCAGGACATTCCACAGCTAGATACAGTTGATGCTAACTTCAAAGGAATTTGTATGAAAGCAACATATGCAAGTAGACATGCACTCCAAGGGACACAGCAAATCACAGCATATATTGAGAATTCACACACTGATTACTCACGATTTACTATGAATTGTAATCAAACAAGTCTTCTCATTCATTAAGTATGCAAAGATATAGATGTATACAAAAAGCTTTGAAATAAGCCCTGAATACTTCAGCAGATAGATTTCAATTAAGTTTCGAATATTAGAAAAGAGGCATTCCAGAACGTTTTATAGAACAAGGTGAGAATCCGTTACAAAAATCAACGATCTTGATTTGTCTATGAATATCTACGGTCAAGATTTCCCTTTGACTATGTCAACCTTATCAAAATGGCACAAGTTGCCAGCTGGCAACTATCTAAAAAACTTATTTTCTCTAAGTATCTGATGCTGATATTTACTTTATGCTGCACCATCATCTACCTTATCCGATTCATGTGCATCATCATCATGTGCATCGCTTCCCAAACTATTATCATCCTGATGATGATGACTTCGCATATGAGGCTGCATGCTACTCCGGATCTGCTCATATAACTGCACAATTTTATCTATTTCTCCGCCATCCTAAGTCTTTGCTTTGATGATGCCATGCTTGTGTGCCTCATATTTGTGTCTACTGCTATCTAGTTTGTCTTTCCTATCTTGCAGCGTCTCATTGTAATTTTCCACCTTGACTTTGATTCTCATTATTTTGTCTATGACTTCTTCTGTCAAGTGGACAAGTGGATCATCAGCTACTGATTGGAAGTTGCTATGTAAAGCTTTGATGGCAAACTCCTCATGTTGATTTTCTACTTTCCCTTCCACTTTTCCTTCCAGTGTTTCCAACATTTTTGCCTCAATAGACATTAAATCATGCAACTTCATGCTGATATCTCTCAGTTTATTATTGCATCTTCTGAGTACTCCACATTCGAATTGAATGTCCTTATACCAAATATCCACCAACAAGGCAGTATTATTGTTCAATACCTACTTGTTGATAAGCAACTGAGGATTTATGCTCCTTATTTCTCCCATGATGTCTAATATCTTTTCTAATCTGTAAGACCTTTTGCCTGTTTACATCTGTAATTTATCTACCTTTGACCTGGAGTCACTCAGAGTATTCCACCTCTTCAATGAGGCCTTTACCACTTCTTCTGCATTACCCAATGTGGATAACATCCATTTCCTTAGTACAGATGCTTCATGTTTCATGAGATCTAATTTATTCACCTCCTCTTGAGAAATAGCAATCAATGGGATTGCATTTTTAGTTGAAGTATCTTCAGTATTAGTCAGCCTTCCTATGTAGGCATGCAACTGAGAAATGTGCTCCTTATGTTGCTTATTTTTCTCCTTCTCTCTTTTCAGCTTCTGGATTAAAGAATCAATAATATATTTGCCCTCTTGACCATCTAAGTCTTCATTGGCAAATCCTAAGTCCACTGTGCTGATCTGAAATTCATCTAAGGTAATTTTACCTTTTTCTTTTTCTATAGTAGGTACTGCAATCTGTGCAGTCCTTCTCCTAGTTATTGGATCTCTTTTGATGGCTGAAGTCATTCTGGCCTTCCTCTTGGGTTTTATTATATTCTCAGAAAATAAAGTAGATACATCAAATTCTTGAAATTCAAAATCTACCTCTGCATTTACCTCTTTCTCCAACCATGAAGGTACCTAATCATGTTTCTCCGCATCATCATGATGTTCACCTTTATCTCCTGTTTCTGTCAGTAGATGTGATGGAGAAGGTGATTTCCTTAGTTCTTCTTCATGATGTTCACTTTGACGTTGATCCTGTGGCACATCCTCCTGTTGAGGAACTTCTTTCTCCAGAGGAGCATCTTCCTGAGGTGGAGGATCTTGTGATGTATCTATATGTTGATCATGATGATCATGATCCTTTTCTATCATTACCTCATCCACTTTCAACTTTTCCTCCTGTTGAGGAACATTCTCAGTCGTGGATATTTGGTAAGTCTCCTTAAGCACCGGTACTAGTTCTGTAACCACAATTTGTTCTACACCTGTGCTACTTATTTCTTGAACCTTGGCAGCAGGATCTTCTACCGCATCTTTCTCATCAGCTTTCTTTTCTTAAACCTCTACTATAGCAGGTTCCGCTGATGCATCTTGTGCGACTGGTTGGCTTATTTTTTAAGCATGGCCTTCTGGTTCTGCCATCTTTACTTCTTCTGTAGGGTGCCCTTTGTCAGGTGATCCTGCTGGATGTTCAGGATTCACATCCTGTTTCTCTGTTATGTCTATCACCACAGGATTTGTCACCTCTACAATCAGTGTATCTAGCCCCATTTCTTGGGCTATCTGCTGTGGGCTCTTTTCTTTCTCAGTTTTCACTTGCTTTATCTCCTCCAATATAGTTTGAATTGGTGGAGTCCTGTGAGGGGTCATGTGTGTACCTGCAACAAGGGTTTCCATCTTTTGTGAAGCCAATTCCTACACAACTTCATCATCAGACAAATTTATTGTCTCCTCTAGTGAGATGTGACCTTTTGCATGTGTCTGGGAGGTTTCTTTCATCTTCTCTTCTGTGAGGTCGGTCTTAAACTTGACTATTGTAGGAAGTGGAACATTATGCTGAAGTTCCCTATGCACTTCACTACCTGCCCCTTGTAACAATGTAGGAGGTTGTCTTATTTCACCTCTCATGCAGGTTCTTTGTTTCTTAGGTTGGGTAGACACCACCACTTGTGGAGACCTCCCCTTCCTTTTGAATAGTAAAGGAGCCTCTTCTTCCTCAGGCTCTTCCTCCATGAGGATATCCTCTTCATCTAGTTTCCTTGAGGATTGACCCTCTTCATGGGTCTCAATAGTTCCAGCCTCTGCTGTCTTTCCTTTCTTGGACTTTTTTTTCTTGTCCATGGAGGTGATGTGGATCCTGATCCTGATCCTGATGCTCATGTTGCTGCCTCTTCAGCTATGAATACTGCCTGTTCAATAATAACCCCTTTGGGTTCATTATCTATTTTCTTTCCCCTTGGGGGTCTTTTTCTTTTTTGCTGTTGTGAAGGGAGCCTATCTCCCTTAGACTTTCTTTTCTCATTTATGAAGTCATCATATTCTTCCCCAGGAGTATCTTGCTCCTTCTTTTTGTTGTCCATAGTAATGGCAACACCTTTCTTCTTCAAAGCCTCTATCTGTTCATCAACCCAGGCTTGGGTTAGCTGTATGGTCTTGGAAATGAAGGGGTCCAAGGATATGTCCTCTTGTATGGTGAGGTTAGGTGCAGAGATGGTATCATTATATATTTTCTTCTGCTCATACTCATCTGCAATTATCCTGCCATCATCCTTCTTCAATTGTTGAGGGATGGGGATGCAATCAAAGGTTCTGATTTGATTCAGTGTTAGCCTTTGATATCTTCTTCTTCTTACTTATGCTTCATCTTCACAGTCCGCCCAGAAGTCCTCTAGGTGCCTCTGGTGAATAGGCCTTCCTATTATTTTTTGCATCCTGCCGTAAGGATCATATGGTCTTATCAGTGGAAAAGGTTGCAACTTCATTTTATTCAGGGTGACCATCACCTTCTTTATGTTCTCTGAATCTAGGCACATGTACCAGCCAATGGTGACTGGAAACAAAATTGGTGGCAACTTCTTTGCATCCTTGTATGTTTTTAACATTGTGGAGCTCTGCCTTATGAACTCCATCAGTATCACTGCATCAGTGGGATACCTTGGCAGCATGAGGGGAGGTCCTTCAAAACCCTCAATCCTCATGTAGGAAACTATGGCAAATTGTATATACCAAGCTCCATGCCTATAGATTATCTCCTGAGCTTCCATGCTCAATCTCTTTGTTCTATCCTCCTCCATGGTTCTGACCAGATGCATAGAGAATGCATCATTTACCAGTTTGTAATCTTGGAGGTAATTGGCTCTTTGCAACTGGGGATGATGATCCCAAATATGCAGCATTGACTGTGCCTGTAAGCTTTCCATCTGTAACTAATGCATCAAATGTGCCTTTATAAGCATAGGAGTAAACAATGTATGATGTCATATAGAAAGCACAATTTGGACCTCCTATGTTCATCAACTGCTCATGCAGAGCATCACTTATTAGCTAGCCCCACAATGGCTTGATGTCTGAGTATATGCACATCATGATCACACCATACATCCAATCCTTAAAACTACCAGCATCAGGCTGGCCTGTGACTCTGCTCAGTAGTGCAATCATGTACTGGTACTCCTCACTAAAATCATATTTGAATAAGTGCACAGTAAGTTTGGCGGCTGCAGGATATGTGTTGTTCTCAACCCTCCATTGGTAACATATTCTTCTTGGCTTGTTTCTTGTTGTTTTCATATTCTCTCTTTGATTTCTTCAGGTCCACACTGTTGACCTTCCTGCCCAATGGCAGTCCAAATGTCCTGGAAAGACCCTTGATGGATAGGTCTACATATATCCTCCCATGCTTCATCACCTACCTGGTCTCTATATTGTAATTCCTGGCACACTCGATGACCAGCTCCGGGGATTCAATAGAGTACGGGAAACTGGCAGCATTCCACATTCTGGACATGAATACGGCATCCAGCACAGGACTTCTGTTCTTCTCATCATTTAGCTTAGCTGACCAAGCTTCCAAATTGGTAATTCCCTGATGGGTATCTGTAATTGCGCCATATTTGAACAAGACGCCCCTCTGGGATGAAAACATAGGCTTACTGAATTCAGCCTCACACTTAGCCAACCTCTTATCAGCCATGGATGCCTACAATTAACAAAAATCTTGTCTTACAATGGGTATTCCATGCATGCATATAGAAATTTATCTTCAATATTCATCATGCCTACTATATCTATTCAACATTAATTAATCATGTGGATGCATGAACCAGAACTTCAGATTAACAACCCATACCTGATTATCACAGAAACAACATGATGAGGGTTTCATTTACTTACCTGGATATGCAAATCTCCTTTTATACCAGTGGACTTCTAAAAAAAATGTTCTTAATTCTGCTGATGATCACGCACTTCCTCCTGTCTGTGAGCTTGATTCGTACAACTATCACCTGTATGAGGATATGGAAGTTGGTGCTCTGTAAAAACAATTTTATCACAAGGTAAGAGCTGAAATGATGGTGAACTCACCTTTTAACCATGCACTTAGGGTGAAATTAGGGCAAACCCTGACAGATTGGATCTTATTCATCAGTTTTCTACACGGAAAGTTAGGATCTCGCCAGGTGTTTCATTGGGTTTAATGATCGGCGGGAAATACCTACCACCTTGGCATGCATTTAATGTTAATGGTGGCAATGGGAGTGGGGTGATACCTAAACGGTAGGATGATATTTGAAAATATCAGGTGATGTTTAGATAACAATGACTGAAGTCATTCTTTCTTCCTCTCGAGATATCAGGATGACATCATCCAGATATTCATTTATTATATCGCTAAGGCATGATGACGTCATCATCATGTTATGGGAACAGGATCATGTTTATGAAATATCCTGTCGAGAGGTAAATGCAATGATGATGTCTTCATCATATCGTTTCTTCGTTTATCAGACTTGAATGACATCATCAGGATATTAGCTTAGGGGAATATTTCACAACAGGAGGATATTAGGAAATATCAGGTTACATTGAAAAATATGATCCTTGCGAAATGCATAAGGCCACCGACGGGTAAAGGCCACTATCACCTAAAATTGACATCCAGATATTTAGACTGCATGATTTATCGGGTGATAAAGTAGATTGGGGTGATCTTTTGAAATATGACTGATGTTATGAAATATGATCCTCCTCCTGGAAATATCAGGTTTGACTCAAACTTTGACCATTCATAACTTTCACATCCTAATGAATATCAGGGTGATGTAAAAGGTAAACCTACATGAAATTTGATGCTCTTTCTGAATATGAGGTTATTGGACTGAAATATGAATTTTGACAAACTGACCTCATGATGATGCCCTACCCAGCCTTTTTGCATGATGATCTGCATGACTTACTTTTACCAGACCGCCAGAGAGCATAGAACAAGCCAAACAAAAAGTTGGGTCCCCGTTTTGCCAAGTTAAAATGGGGCGTGTTGTGTAACCACACAACAAATTGCCACCAAAGAAAACAAACAAATTCCAATGATTCAAGTGATGTGATCACATTCATCTATAGTATTCTAATTTTTTCTAAGCATAAGCATCATGATCTTCTGAATGATAAAATTTCTTCATGATAACAATGCTAACAAAGGATCATGTCTGTGCAAATGATTAATTATCCTCATCTTGAAAGCAAGTTGAAAACATAAGTAACTGGTGTTAAACTACATAGTTGGAGATCATCCCACATAGCCAACCTGGATAGAGCCTTACTGCCAGTAGGCGTCTATAGCCCCAACAAGGTTATCTATACAATCTCCCTAAGTAGAGCCCCACTGCCAGCAGGCGTCTATAGCCCCGGTAGAGTTACTTAAATGGCCTAATTTTATTTCTTTTCTGATTTTTCTTTAAAATTTGTATCTGATATCATCATGTCAACTCATTTGTACAAGGTATAGTCACATGCAGCTTTAGGTTGGAGATTGTATTGGTAGCAAGGGAGTCCCTTAGATTTTTCACTTAACACCTATACTTGTGTGTTCAACAAACCCAAGGTTGTTAGGTGTTTCATTGTGATTGATTCACTCGGATCAAGAAAAGGCACCCTGATGAAAAGCTATTATAGACCTAATCATGAATACTTCTTAGAATGAATCATAACCTATGTCTAAATCTAATCTCATCACTTGAATCCTAACAATTTAGTTATTTTCTGTGGTGATGAAGTGCATCATCTTGACTAACCAAAACAGAAGCTCAACCAACAAAATAGAACAAACAACTATACAAATGTACAATATGATACACATGACTGTCATGAAGTCACTCAGGCCTGGAAATAATGTTTGAGGAATTGTCCATTGACTGGCAATGGGACATCCTCACCTGTCAGGTTCTTAAGCCTATAAGTGCTATCTCCTAAAATCTCAGAAATTTGGAAGGGACCAATCCATAATTTGTCAAATTTGCCATGGTCACCTTTCCTCTCATGGGCTTTATCCCACATCAGGACTAAATCAGATATCCTAAAGGCTTTAACTCTGGCTCTCTTGTCAAACCAGCATTTGACAACAGCCTGATGTTCTGCAAATTGGTCAATTGCTTGACTCCTTTTCTCTTCCAGGTGCATTAGCTGAAGCAACCTGACCTCTTGTCTATTATCAATGCCTAGGTATTCTTGGGCAAACTGCAAAGTAGGAATTTTTAAGTTTACAAGGAGGATAGGATCTACCCCATATACTAATTGGAAGGGTGAGTTTCCCAATGCAGTTTTCATTCTAGTTCTGTCTACCCATAAGGCATATTTCAGAAATGAGTTCCATTCCCTAGGATTCTTCTCTATTAATTTTCTTATGATATTCAGTAAATTCTTGTTGGTGGATTATGCCAATCCATTCCCTTGGGGATAGTAGTTGGATGAAAATTTAAGTATGATCCCATGATCAAAAGCCCAACTTGACAATTTAGTTGAAGTGAAAGTAGAACCATTATCACTTACCAAAGCATAAGGAGTTCAATACCTAGTAACAATATTGCTCTCCATAAATTTAATGACATCATCTGTAGTACAAGTCTTGCTACTGACAGCCTCAGTCCATCTGGTACAATAGTCAATAATTGTTAAGACATACCTATGGCTTGAGGAGGATGGAGGATTGATTGGTCCTATGAAGTCCATGCCGTATTGTGCAAATGGTCGCTCTTCCATCACTGGCTGCAAGGGTTGAGCAGCATATTTCTCTCTGTTGGCAGCAACCTGACATACATGACAACATTTAACATGATCAACTGTATCTTTAAAAATTGTGGGCCAGTAATATCCTGCTCTGAGGATTGCATGTGTTGTGGTCAAGGAAGATCCGTGTGCAATTCCGAACTTGTCATGTAACTCTGACAGGGCCTTATTTGCTTCTGGTTTTTCTAAGCATCTTAGGTATATTCCTTCATAATTCTTCTTGAATAGAGTTCCTCCCTTCATCATATATCTTTGTGACCATATCTTCAAGGCTCTTCTCTATGAAGCCTACAGTCTCAGAGGACATCTTCCAGCAATTAGGATGTGCTTGATATCTGAATACCACTCTTTATTATCCTTCTCATTGATCACATACTGCTGACTTGTGATGTTTGGGTCAATTTCAGATATCATCTGGCTTGAAGCATGTCCTCTTACCAGCTTCATTGGTGTAATTTCCATGTCATACTCTTGTAATACAGTAATCCACTTGGCTCTTTTCTCACCAGGCTCACTCTGCATGAGTAGCATCTTTGCTGTTGCATCAGGTACTACTGCAATCACCTTGCTTCTCAGTATATAATGCCTAAATTTCTTTACTGCCCTGACTAATGCAAGTGCTTGTCTTTCAACATCCACATATCTTAGTTCAGCATCCTTGTAAGGACAGCTCATGAAGGCTATTGGTTTCTCTTCTTTTTCCTCATTCCTTTGAGTCAAAACTACTGCAGAGGTATGTTTTGAAGAAAATGAATAGATGTAGAAGTCCTTTGTGTAATCTAGACTGATGAGGACAAGAGCATCTGATATGGCTTTCTTTATGTCCTCAAAAGCAGCTTTAGCTTCTGCTGTCCACTCAATCTTGGCATCTTTTTTCAGCATAGCATTTAGTGGTCTGACTATTTCTACAAAACCAGTGATGAACTTCCTCACAAAGTTAATCTTACCAAAGTAAGACTTAAGTTCTTTCTTGCTTCCAAGGAGTTGTATTTTCATGATAGACTCCACCCTATCAGGATCAATGATGATTCCATCTTCTGTGATCAGGTGGCCTAGTAACTTTCCTGTTGTCACCCCAAATATGCATTTCTTGGGGTTCAGTGATATTCCGTACTCTTCACATTTCTTCAGCACATTTCTGAGATCTGCTACATGGTTTCCCCTTTCTTTGGAGAATACTGTCAAGTCATCCATGTAGATGACTATACATTTCCTTATTAAGCCTCTGAAGGCTATATCCATTGCTCGCTGGAATGTTGCTCCAGCATTTATAAGTTTGAATGGCATACGTCTATATGCATATATCCCCCACTTGGTGGTGAACGCAGTTTTCAATCTGTCAATTTTATCAACCATCACTTGGTTGTATCTTGAAAAGCCATCCAGGAAGGACATGATTTTGGCTCCATTTATGATCTACAGAACTTCATCTAGTGATGACAAAGGATAATTATCCTTTTCTGATGCTCTGTTCAGATTCCTAAAATCTACACCTAGCCTGATGTCTCCATTCTTCTTTCTAACTGGCACTAGATTTTCCACCCAAGTGGAGTGCCTCACAGGAAAGATTATCCTAGCATTTAACAATTTCTTGACTTCTTCAAATATTATTGGTTCAAGCAAAACATTGACTGGCCTTTGCTTCTGTCTGAAAGGTTTGGCATCTAGCTTGAGAGGTATAGTATGAGTTATAACAGATGTGTCATAGGTCTTCAGCTCAACATAAGTCCATACAATTACATGGATGTAATCCTTAAGAGCCCGAGTTATTCCTTCTAACTCTTCTGGTGTGCAAACCTTACCTATCAAAACATTTTTCTTGTTATCATCTTGTCCAATATTCACTTGTGAATACTGACCTCCATCAGCCTTGGGAAGATCCTTCTGTTTTAGCATATTATCCAAATCAAAGGCTCTTTCTAATTCAATCATACCTTTGGGAATTCTGTTGCTAGGCAACTCTAATATTTCATATTCTTCCCAAACATGATCTTCCATACTATTCTCATCTATGATTTGAGCATCAAATACATCCCTGTTGGAGATGAAATCAAGGATATGTTGATCATCATCAAAGACCTGAAGATTGGTAACATTATCAGGTACTGATGGTACAGATACCAGCTCTACTAAAAATCTCTTCAAACTTGATATAGATAGTGGCTCCAGTGTACTGGCAGCCTGGGCAAGTGCATCTGCCCTATGATTCTGTTCCCTAGGAACGTGGGTGATGTTAAATGCATCAAAGTCTTTAATCAAATCCCACACTCTGTGTCTATAATTTGACAATTTTTTATAATTGCAAGAGTAGATTCCTCTTACTTGTCTGACAACTAATTCTGAGTCTCCAAAGACATGCAGAATTTTCACTTTCTTTTTGAGAGCAAACAGTATCCCATGGATTAGAGCTTCATACTCTATCACATTATTAGTACAGGGGAACTGTAATCTGTATGCAGCTAAGTAGGATTTTCCTGATGGATCAATGAGATCAATCCCTACTCCGGCTCCTTGCTTGGATTTGGATCCATCAAATCTAAGGATCCAAGACTTATCTTCAGCATGAGGTTTAGCTAAACCTTTATTTTTCTTTGCAGCTCTGGCAGCTGCTCCACCTGATATCCATTTTAACTTAGGGATGTCAGCTTTTTTAGACTTCATCTTTTCTTCCTTCTGAGAAGCTAATTTTTCTTCTTGTTTTCCATCATCAAGAGGATGATCTTTTGGATCAGGCTCTGTATGTTTCTTCAAAATATGCAAACACAGTGAATAGGCAGTCTCCGAATGAGGTATCTCATGCAACCTACACCAACCTTCAGTTAGTGCATCCTGTGGATGTTTCTTTTGTCTTATCATCTTCTTAATTTCTCTTGATAAGAACTCTTCAAATCTAGTCAGGCTATTGCATCTGTCTTCATCAGACAATCACTCCCTGGGGTGATCTTTTCTTTTTTGCTAACATTTATCTAATTGTATACCAGAATTTCTTCTATTCTCTGTACATGATCTTCATCATGATCGATTACCTTTTCTATGGTTCCTACAGAAGACAAAAAAGAATCAGTATCATCATCATCACTAGACGTAGAGCTTAGGTCAGAATATGATGATGATGCCTCACTGCATATCTGCTCTAGCATCATCATGTCTAAGCATGTTTCACACATCTTTTCTGAATGCGCTTCATCATGTAATCTGCACCATCCATCAATTAAAATATCATTAGCAGGTATATTTAATAATTGACAATGCTTTACCTGTTTGGATAGATGCATCTCAAAGTCTCTGAAGCGATCTATTTCATTTTCATTCTCAAAATTAGTATCGGGTTCTACAACTGGCACACCCTCCTGATCATCATCATCATGATGATGATGATGAAAGTCAAGCATCAGGATCTCTTCTATCCTGATAGTCTGTGGTCTAACGGCATAAACTCCAGGCTCAACGTCGACATACATGATCTCATTCATTTTATTATACTCGGTTATCATGTGTTTCATTCTAGGTTTAGCATCTATTCTTATCTGGTTTGGTATACCTTTCCAAGGTAACCACATGTGATTGAAGTTAGTGGACATATATCCATTCAAAGTCTTTGACCAGTCCCTGCTAAGCAGCATCCCATATGTATCAGGTATGTCAACTACCTGGATATCAATGTAATACTGGATCCTAGGATCAGATGCTAGCTGCATGTGTATGTGAGTCAGTTCTCCTACTACACTCACCTCTATCTTATCTAACTGTGTCACCTTCTTCAGGGATTTAGCAGGATACAGTCCTAAGGCATTGCATATGGACAAGGGCATCACATTTGTAGATGCACCGGAATCTACTAGACAGTTGTGTAAATTCTTTCCAAACATCCTTATGGTAAGGAGGAAAGGTGGTGACTCACTCTTATCTCTGTATAATGTCATATGTGAGGTTTCTGTAGCTTGGACAGTAGCTGGCACCTTAGGCTTGATATTATTATCTCTAGCAGCATGATCTTTATTGCTAAGATGACCTGGAGAATGAATGTCCTCTTTAGGAGTAGGATCATCCAGTGACTTCATAAAAGCTTTTTTGATTGTAGGAGTTTTCAACAATTCTGACAAAGATAGGCTGATCTTTATCTTTTTAATTTCATCTACCAAGTATGTGACAAGTTTATCAGACTCCTGAGGTAAGGCAACAGCTTTTGATGCTATATTCTGTGGTGACAGATATTGAGCATTTACCTTGCGGAACCCAGAATTATTGCTAGCTTTGGGGTCCGCAGGTGTGTTAAAATTGTTTGGAGGTAGAGATGAGGTCAATGGACCAGTAGGTCTGTTGGAGCTACTTCTCAAGTTATAGTTATGCTTACCAGGATATTGCTGCTGGTATGCATGCACTTCCTCATGTTCAGTAGATGGTTCATTCATATCTTCAAAGGGGAAGACATAGTTTGATTCAAAGGCTAAAGCAGATTCTTCATATGCATGAGAATAATTTTGATGATCAGTATAACTTTCTAGCACTAGGGCTAAATCATATCCACAAGGAACTATTTCATTACCTTCCACCTGAGGTGGATGTCCTACAGTATTAGACACTTCTGTTTGAAAAATGCTGGCAGCAATTTGAAATTGTGGACAGTCTAGCTCTGCATGAGTATTTGTGTTGTGTATCCTGCACCAGTTGGTGAGGGCTGCTTCAGCAAGATTGACTCTAGTAGTCTATTTAGCTTCACTAGGTGGCTGATTATCTAAGGGTGACGGTAATGAACCATTATTTGGCCTGGAGTTCCATACTCTAGGCTGTCTCTGAGGATTATTGTTATTTCCACCACTATTATTGAAATTATTGTTGTTATTGTATCCTCTGTCAAGATAATTTGGTCTGTCATTGGAGTAATTTCTATTCTAATTTGACTGGGAGTAGAAACCTTGATTTCTCAAATGTGTCACTTTTGTAGTGAGTTTTCTCAGTTGAGCAGAAATTTCTTTAATTTCTTCCTTCTCTTCTTGAGCTTTGGCTACTACATTTTCACTTTGAGGCTTGAAGAAAGAGGATCCATGGTTATTGTTAGACAGTTCAGCACCCTCAGGTGTCTGAATTTGTGTAGGATATTGTGACATCTAGCCATTCCCATTAGGAGGTGGCATGATACTTAATGGAGGTACTTGCAAGGGTGTAGGCATGATTGGTGGAGGTATCATAGCTCCATTAGGATATTGTGTAGGATATGATGCAGAATATGATGCAGGATATTGTGGATACATGCCAGGCAGTGTAGGAAATGCAATATTTGGAGTAGGATCTAGGACTAGCTACTGATTTACTTTGATAGCTTCTTGAAAAGCTCTTGTCAGGGTAGTGATTTTAGGATGTGTTCTCCTAATGAACATAGAAGTCAATGGATCTAGGGCTAAGTAATAAATACTCCTAGCAGATTCATCTGCCACTACATAAGGAGCAGCTAACTTGGATAGCATTTTCTGGAACCTAGCATTAAAATTGGCAATAGGTTCATTCTTGAATCTTTTGATTGTAGCAAACATGTGGTACTTCATAGATGGATCAATAGGAACCTTGAACCTATCAAGAAAGGCTTTCTCTAGGATAGTCCATGAACCAACAGAAGCTTGACCAAGACTAATAAACCAATTATAAGCCTCTTCCCCTAAGGAAAAAGGAAATAATCTGCATACAACATCTTGATGTTCTATTCTGGCTCTACAACAAGCTTCTTTAAATGTCCTGATATGATCATCAGCATCCGGATAAGGATGATACTTTGGACAAAGTTTGTCTGGATTCTTTGGCAACTCGTGATATGTAGTGAAGGTCAAAGGTGACTCTGCTGCAAAGAAAAACATTGTGACCGGAGGAGGTTGAGCCGATGGTAGAGCTGGCTCAGGTTGGACCTAGGGTTGAGGTTGAACAAGAGGTGTCACAGATATCCCAAAAGGTATTTGCAAACCAACAGGAGTTACAGGGGGAGGTTCTAGTGAAGCTCCTGATGCGCTAGACCTGGGAGTATGATGGATGCCTACAGTTCTAGGTCTGAAACCTCTAACAGGCAATTCTTCAAAGATTCCACTAGATCTAGACCTCGTATTTACCCTGTGAGCTAGGATTTCTCAATTTGGAGGGAAACTAACTGGATGATCATAAATATTGAATGAATTTCACTGGGTGAGACAATATTTGCGGTCGGATGAGTGATTGCACTAGATATTTATGAAATATTTGCAACGATACTGCAAATATGAGGTGTTAATAGGGTATAACGACTTTTACCAAAAGATATCAAGTTTCTAAGGCTGAAATTCTTCAAAGCTTGAATGAATTTACTTATCATTGGCTGATATTTGTGAATTCATAATGATCTACTATAAAGCTTGCAATATTTACGTCTGATTTGGAAATCTTTACACAGAATAAGGCTCTACAAGCTTTCTACAGTAAATATTTGAACAATATTTGGGATTCACAGATGCACTGGAATCTACCTTACTCTCTGCATCATCATATCTGAAAATAATGATGATGAGTGTCCACTTTCAGTTAAAGGCCTTCCTTCTAGCACCAATTTATGTTGCATTAGAGCGAGGAGCCTGCATAAATTGTATGATGACTGAAGCAATGGTGTCTTTTCCAGTTAGCCCTCCTTCTAGCGCCAATTTATGTTGGTCATGATGTTAGTCATAAACAAGCATAGAATAAAAGTACACATTAACCTTTATTCATCTTGAAAGATATGATGAATTCAGAGAATTCATGATCCCAAGTCTCCGGTGATTAGGTCTTAATCTTCTGACGTTACTCAGAAGTTGATGTGTGTTGCTGTTTCCATTTTGGGGGCTTACGTAAAGTTCATCATCATGACATTATTTCTGCAAAGATTCTTCACAGAGAGGTCATTTTATACAGTTGCTTGATTAAATGATGCAGTTTTATTCAAATCTTTGCATGATATTTTCAATTATACATGCTTGAGCTCCAAATATGCTAAATATTTTCAATTATCTACGAGATGTCTGCATATTTTCAATATTTACTTAAGATTATTAGTTATTTGCAATTGTGATAGTGAAATGTTCTGAAATTTAAAAGAAATTGAAAGAAATGCTTCAAATTAATGTTGAACCTTTAGCTTTTGAACCACATGCACATCAGATACAGTCATGAAGAGAAGAAAACCAAACCATATGTTCACCAGGACATTCCACAGCTAGATACAGTTGATGCTAACTTCAAAGGAATTTGTATGAAAGCAACATATGCAAGTAGACATGCACTCCAAGGGACGCAGCAAATCACAGCATATATTGAGAATTCACACACTGATTACTCAAGATTTACTATGAATTGTAAGAAAACAAGTCTTCTCATTCATTAAGTATGCAAAGATATATATTTATACAAAAAGCTTTGAAATAAGCCCTGAATATTTCAGCGGACAGATTTCAATTAAGTTTTGAATATTAGAAAAGAGGCATTCCAACACCTTTTATAGAATAAGGTGAGGAATCCGTTACAAAAATCAATGATCTTGATTTGTCTATGAATATCTACGGTCAAGATTTCCCTTTGACTAAGTCAACCTTATCAAAATGGCATAAGTTGCCAGCTGGCGACTATCTAAAAAACTTATTTTCTCTAAGTATCTGATGCTGATATTTACTTTATGTTGCATCATCATCTACCTTATCTGATTCATGTGCATCATCATCATGTGCATTCCTTCCCAAAATTTCATCATCTTGATGATGATGACTTCGCATATGAGGCTGCATGCTGCTCCGGATCTGCTCATATAACTACATAATTTTATCTATTTCTCCACCATCCTAAGTCTTTGCTTGATGATGGCATGCTTGTGTGCCTCATATTTGTGTCTACTGCTATCCAGTTTGTCTTTCCTATCTTGAAGCATCTCATTGTAATTTTCCACCTTTAATTTGATTCTCATTATTTTGTCTATGACTTCTTCTGTCAAGTGGACAAGTGGATCATCAGCTACTGATTGGAAGTTGCCATGTAAAGCTTTGATGGAAAACTCCTCATCTTGATTTTCTACTTTCCCTTCCACTTTTCCTTCTAGTGTTTCCAACATTTTTGCCTCAACAGACATTAAATCATGCAACCTCACACTGATATCTCTCAGTTTATTATTGCATCTTCTGAGTACTCCACATTCAAATTGAATGTCCTTATACCATATATCCACCAACAAGGTAGTATTACTGTTCAATACCTACTTGTTGATAAGCAACTAAGGATTTATGCTCCTTATTTCTCCCAGGATGTCTAATATCTTTTCCAATCTGTAAGACATTTTGCCTGTCTGCATCTGCAATTTATCTACCTTTGACCTGGAGTTACTGAGAGTATTCCACCTCTTCAAATAGGCCTTTTCCACTTCTGCATTACCCAATGTGGATAACATCCATTTCCTTAGTACAGATGCTTCATGTTTCATGAGATCTAATTTATTCACCTCCTCTTGAGAAATAGTAGTCAATGGGACTGCATGTTCAATTGAAGTATCTTCAGTATTAGTCAGGCTTCCTATGTAGGCATGCAACTGAGCAATGTGCTCTTTGTGTTGCTTATTTTTCTCCTTCTCTCTTTTCACCTTCTAGATTAAAGAATCAATAATATCTTTACCCTCTTGACCCTCTTGGTCTTCATTGGCAAATCCTAAGTCCACTGTGCTGATTTGAAATTCATCTAAGGTAATTTTACCTTTTTCTTTTTCTACAGTAGGTACTGCAATCTGTGCAGTCCTTCTGCTAGTTGTTAGATCTCTTTTGATGGCCGAAGTCATTCTGGTCTTCCTCTTGGGTTTTATTATATTCTCAGTGTTGGTTTTTCTTCTGAATCAGCATTAGGGTTTGCCAGTTCTAATGCACAGGCAGATTCAGCCAACTGAATACAGGAGGTTGCGTGAGCTCCTCCCCTTCACTTCTGGTTCTGCCGCACCAAGGGGGGTGTCCCTATTTGATAAAAGTATGACCTTGACTAGCTCAATGACAGAGAGATATAACTTGACAGCAGCAGGCAGAATACTCTCATGTATGGACCAAGATTTGTGTAACAAATTACAAGGCTGGCAACATTCTTGGACATAATGTCTGGTTAGGTATGAGAGCATGCAGAGGTTCCTAATCCTAATCCTACAACTAACAGATGGAAGGATGAGATGGTTTGAAATGGTGTTTGGAGTTATGGGACTTTCCTAGACCCATTGAACAGACAGATTCCCAAACCAGTGCCTTATCTGGGCAGCAGAGTCATATCTAAGACTATAAATGTCTCCCCATGACAACATAAATTCATATCCAGAGGACCTAAGAATAATGCTACTGCCTAACAGCAACATGTCCAAGAAAGAGTATCATTAATGATCATACTTAACAGATCCTATGATGCAATCTATTTCCCTTTGTATCTGATCAAAAGCCTATTTAACCACTCCTTGAGCAGACGCAATAAATCAGACACACAGTATGCACATACTGAAAAACTTGGAAGCCCTTGACAACCTTGTTTGAAAGGAAAACAAACGACATACAGGAGACAATCAGAAACAATACACACACAGGTGTTTTTCATTTAAAATCAATCTGCATAGAAGGCCATCACAGAGAAAATCATCATTTACAAGCCAAGATAGATTAGTACACCAGACTAAGGACCGAGTCTGTAGCAAAAAATGCCTTTCAAAATGTGAACACCTTATGTTCAGAGTCAGAGAAAAAAGCCCAAAAACATCCAACCTCTAAAATGTAACACAGCCAGACCAATTATACAGAACCGTGTACATTCAGCAATTAATTACATGGCCAGAAGTAAAAAATTTGCCAGATACATTCCTTCCATTTGAAAATGGCCTTCACAGATTAAATGCGACAGACAGGGGGGTCTTGAGCTTTGTGCCACCACTTGAAAGTCTTCATCCACGATCAGGCAGCTTAATTGCTTGTACCGTCACCCATACCCCTGCACTATCGCCATTGATGGCTCAACAACCCGCAACCACCCAGAAGACTGTCGCAGTGATCAAAATGGAGCTTCCCGCCAAAAGGTGCTTCCTGAGGTTTCAAATGTGTAGGGAAATTAATCCCACATGCATAGTGCGGAAACCCCTCTATCGCTTTAAGAACATCATCACACGCATACTAAGTGTCGAGCGTTTTGCCGCGCTCGACACACGACCCTTCGCCCATAGCCCATCGCCATTACATACATTATCGGCCCACCGCACAGATTTCCTGCCGACCACAGTGGTCTCGCCGATCGCAACATCTCCACAAGTCACCAACATCCCCATCGCCCAGAGGAGAACCATCGGCCAGCTCCACAAAACTTACCCCGACCTCAGAGGTTATGCCGACGCCTATTTCACATTCCTTGTCTGTCGGCGAGACCCTCAACCGTCGGCCAAGCAGAAACATCCTCTGCCGATGATACCATTCACACCGATGACCACTCCATGCTCCCCTCTCGGTGTGACCTACGCCGATGACACCCTCGTCGGCCACACACTTTCCATCGGCGGACCCTCCAACGGCTAGCCCAACAGCCAAAGTCTTCCCGATGCTCACCTTCGCATCCCTCCATCGGCGAGACCTACGCCGATGACATCGCATCAGCCAAGCCTCCCACCGTTGGCACAATTCAAAATACCTAGGCCGACAATACAACTCTCGCCGATGAACCATGGCTTCATCCCTCCACCGGCCAAACACACGTCGATGATTCTTCATCGGCCAAGCTCCTCACATCGGCAGATCGAAACAATGCTAGCCCGATACACCAAATCTTGCCGATGAACACTTGACTTACCCCCATCGGCATGACCAACACCGTCGGTGGAAACACAATCTTCGCAGCCGATAGGCAAAAGTCTTGGCGATATACAAAGAACACACCATGCTATTGATATGATCGCCAAGACACATGAAAACTCATGCCGATGGGCAGAACATGATGACCCCTTCCATCAAGAAAGATGATGTGGATGCTACAAAACACTGAAGGGGTGCCAAAACTAGAAAAAAAATTTGGATTTTTTGGGATGGTGCCTGCATAAAAATTGTTCAAGAACTGACAGTCAATTTAGGCACCAACAGTGGCTCTGTCTGAGGATGCATGCCTCTTGTAGGCATGGCAAGAACCACAGAACTCTGGGATGCAGACCAGTCCCCTATCCATTGGGCACAGAGTCATGAAGTTATAATGATCTGCATCACCAAACACTCTTGATGGCCTAAGGCCACCAAGAAAAGGAGAACCAATATTTCCCTGTATCAAACACCTTATTCTCATCTGCATACACTGGGTCAAGCCTGAGAGTGATGTAGAGATCCACCCACAAACAAACCTTATCATCTGCATACTCAACCTTCTAATTTAGCTTGTCACTGTCATCCCTGTGCGGATAACCCTTAGCATCCGGCAACAAGTGGATGCAGAATGTATCAGGCAATGCATACTCACATGGCATAGAACACAGGTTATCATTTGTATCAGCATTATGCATTGCAAAATGATCTCCTAGCTGGACTGAAAACTAAAAATATTCAAAGTCCACCATGCAGCTAGGAAAATCAGAGCTCATTTCATATGCTGGCCTCTCAAAAGAAAAGCTTTCAAATTCACAATTGTGTACATCATGTACACAACCAACAGTAGCACCAACCTGGAAAAGATCAGGCTCTGGCATCTCTTTCAAATTAGGCACATTCTCATAGTCACTTACCTGATGTATGTTGTTTCCTCTTTTATCAGGATGAGAAACAGAATCCAAACCAAAAACAATGTCTAGATCCTCACCATACTCAAATAGATCCTCATCACCATATGTGTCAAAGATGGGTGATCCAGGTACATCAGCTTGATCATAGTATGCCATTTGTTCATGGGCAGCAGAACATGCATCTTCATCACCAATGGATTCCCTTTGTGGAGGAGTATCAGCTTGTGTGTCATAAGCAAAACAGCCAACAAATGAAAAACAATCATGCTCTGAACTAGCACTTGTTTCAATCCCTGACTGCTCTTCATGATCTCCATGTGTTTGAAAGGAAGGCAATGGGTCACACATAGGACTACTTCTTTGTTTGCTTATATCTTCTCTGTCTTGAGTACAATACTCACAATTGTCTCCACAGGTCCATTCCAAAAATTGCTCATTGCTGTCCACAACCTCGTTATTGTTTTCATGGTCATATGCCTCATCATTGCAATGGGAATCCTCACTAGTCCTTTCACTGGCATCCTCAACTGGTGAACAATCCAGTTGAGCAGTATTGTTAGCATTATGTTCAAATACAGCAGTCTCAACCTCTATGCTTTCATTTTCATTTTTATCTGCACATGATGCCATAATCATTTGGTCATTTGTAGCTTTACAACCATTTCTCACACCAAGGCCTGGGGACAGGGATTTCAGCAGGTGCACATTTCTAATTTTTTCTATTTTTTCTATGAACTTGTATGCCATCTGCATACTTGTCACCTTGAAATCCCTCAGTAATGCACTAGAGCCCTCCTCAAAAGCCTCAAAGAATATGCCAACACAGGCTGAAGTGTCAGGTCTGAAGACTTCTAGGATCTGTGAAAAGGCTACTGCAAACCTATGACTGAAATCAACACATGGCTCTTCATCTTGTTTTCTGATTCTCATCAATTCTGCAACAAGATCAGCAGGTTCTTTTGCAAATTCTTTTTTGAAAAAGTCAGTAAGCTCATCCCAACAGGCAAAGGATCTCTTTGGAAAGCTCAAATACCAGTCTTTTGCTTTTGCATCAAAGGACCTAACAAAAAACTTCATCCACATATCCTCATCTCTGAATGAATGTTTTCCCATAAAACTGTGAAAATTTTGGATATGTGCATTCCCATCACATACACTGTGACCACTAAATCTAGGCATCTGACAGTATATCCTAGCAGGCATAGTTTCTACTTTATAATCCACCCATGACAAATCCAGTTGGTCATACAAAGGATCAAAAGGGCTGAGAAGAGGTTTAGCCTTCTGACTGGCAGACACAACAGGGTTACTGCATTTTAACTGGGCCTGCTCAGCCTCTAAGAATATCAACCTATTTCTTATCTCTTCTATTCTTTTATCCAACATTTCACCGCTAAGTATGGGATAATTCATACTTGGATTCATGAAATTTCTATTTTTAGACATCCCTTGCATTCCTAAGACCTGTAACCTCCCCTGGCATCTAACCTATGAAGCAAAATAGCAAATATAAAGGGGAAGGAACAAGGTACCTTTCTTATACAGATGCTGAAGTCTGAACAGCACATTTTCTGTCACAACACACACATCAACTTTTCATGTGCACTTGAATTTTTTGTAGAGTCGCCACCTCTCCAAAGAGGACAAAATTTACAGCAGCTGAAAGCTCATCAAATATGTTTCTGAGTTCATTCCACCAGCAGAGCAAAACTTCACCAGAGACTGCAGGATATCACTTTACATCAACATCCCCAGCAGAGTCGCCATTTTGTTGGTTTTTCTTCTGAATCAGCATTAGGGTTTGCCAGTTCTAATGCACAGGCAGATTCAGCCAACTGAATACAGGAGGTTGCGTGAGCTCCTCCCCTTCACTTCTAGTTCTGTCGCACCAAGGGGGGTGTCCCTATTTGATAAAAGTATGACCTTGACTAGCTCAATGACAGAGAGATATAACTTGACAGCAGCAGGCAGAATACTCTCATGTATGGACCAAGATTTGTGTAACAAATTACAAGGCTGGCAACATTCTTGGACATAATGTCTGGTTAGGTATGAGAGCATGCAGAGGTTCCTAATCCTAATCCTACAACTAACAGATGGAAGGATGAGATGGTTTGAAATGGTGTTTGGAGTTATGGGACTTTCCTAGACCCATTGAACAGACAGATTCCCAAACCAGTGCCTTATCTGGGCAGTAGAGTCATATCTAAGGCTATAAATGTCTCCCCATGACAACATAAATTCATATCCAGAGGACCTAAGAATAATGCTACTGCCTAACAGCAACATGTCCAAGAAAGAGTATCATTAATGATCATACTTAATAGATCCTATGATGCAATCTATTTCCCTTTGTATCTGATCAAAAGCCTATTTAACCACTCCTTGAGCAGACACAATAAATCAGACACACAATATGCACATACTGAAAAACTTGGAAGCCCTTGACAACCTTGTTTGAAAGGAAAACAAACGACATACAGGAGACAATCAGAAACAATACACACACAGGTGTTTTTCATTTAAAATCAATCTGCATAGAAGGCCATCACAGAGAAAATCATCATTTACAAGCCAAGATAGATTAGTACACCAGACTAAGGACCGAGTCTGTAGCAAAAAATGCCTTTCAAAATGTGAACACCTTATGTTCAAAGTCAGAGCAGAAAGCCCAAAAACATCCAACCTCTAAAATGTAACACAGCCAGACCATTTATACAGAACCGTGTACATTCAGCAATTAATTATATGGCCAGAAGTCAAAAATTCGCCAGATACATTCCTTCCATTTGAAAATGGCCTTCACAGATTAAATGCGACAGACAGGGGGGATCTTGAGCTTTGTGCCACCACTTGAAAGTCTTCATCCATGATCAGGCAGCTTAATTGCTTGTACCATCACCCATACCCCTGCACTATCGCCATTGATGGCTCAACAACCCGCTACCACCCAGAAGACTGTCGCAGCGATCAAAATGGAGCTTCCCGCCAAAAGGTGCTTCCTGAGGTTTCAAATGTGTAGGGAAATTAATCCCACATGCATAGTGCGGAAACCCCTCTATCGCTTTAAGAACATCGTCACACGCATACTAAGTGTCGAGCATTTTGCCGCGCTTGACACATGACCCTTCGCCCACAGCCCATCGCCATGACATACATTATCGGCCCACCGCACAGATTTCCTGCCGACCACAGTGGTCTCGCCGATCGCAACATCTCCACAAGTCACCAACATCCCCATCGGCCAGAGGAGAACCATCGGCCAGCTCCACAAAACTTACCCCGACCTCAGAGGTTATGCCGACGCCTATTTCACATTCCTTGTCTGTCGGCGAGACCCTCAACCGTCGGCCAAGCAGAAACATCCTCTGCCGATGATACCATTCACACCGATGACCACTCCATGCTCCCCTCTCGGTGTGACCTACGCCGATGACACCCTCGTCAGCCAAACACTTTCCATCGGCGGACCCTCCAATGGCTAGCCCGACAGCCAAAGTCTTCCTGATGCTCACCTTCGCATCCTTCCATCGGCGAGACCTACGCTGATGACATCGCATCAGCCAAGCCTCCCACCATCGGCACAATTCAAAATACCTAGGCTGACAATACAACTCTCGCCGATGAACCATGGCTTCATCCCTCTGTCGGCCAAACACACGCCGATGATTCTTCATCGGCCAAGCTCCTCACATCGGCAGATCGAAACAATGCTAGCCCGATACACCAAATCTTGCCGATGAACACTTGACTTACCCCCATCGGCATGACCAACACCGTCGGTGTAAACACAATCTTCGCAGCCGATAGGCAAAAGTCTTGGCGATATACAAAGAACACACCATGCTATTGATATGATCGCCAAGACACATGAAAACTCATGCCGATGGGTAGAACATGATGACCCCTTCCATCAAGAAAGATGATGTGGATGCTACAAAACACTGAAGGGGTCCCAAAACTGGAAATTTTTTTTGGATTTTTTGGGATGGTGCCTGCATAAAAATTGTTCAAGAACTGACAGTCAATTCAGGCACCAACACTCAAAAAATAAGGTAGATACATCAAATTCTTGAATTTCAAAATCTACCTCTGCATTTACCTCTTTCTCCAACCATGGAGGTACCTGATCATGTTTCTCCACATCATCATGATGTTCACCTTTATCTCTTGTTTCTGTCAGCAGATGTGATGGAGAAGGTGATTTCCTGAGTTCTTCTTCATGATGCTTTCTTTGACATTGATCCTATGGCACATCCTCCTGTTGAGGAACTTCTTTCTTTGGAGGAGCATCTTCCTGAGGTGGAGGATCTTGTGATGTATCTATATGTTGATCATGATGATCATGATCCTTTTCTGTCATTACCTCATCCACTTTTGACTTTTCCTCCTGTTGAGGAACATTCTCAGTCGTGGATATTTGGGAAGTCTCCTTAAGCACCGGTGTTGGTTCTGTAACCACAATTTGTTCTACACCTGTGCTACTTATTTCTTGAACCTTGGCAGCAGGATCTTCTACCACATCTTTCTTTTCTTGAACCTCTACTATAGTAGGTTCCACTGATGCATCTTGTGTGCCTGGTTGGCTTATTTCTGAAGCATGGCCTTCTGGTTTTACCATCTTTACTTCTTCTGCAGGGTGCCCTTTGTCAGGTGATCCTGCTGGATGTTTACGATTCACATCCTATTTCTCTGTTATGTCTATCACCATAGGATTTGTCACCTCTACAATCAATGTATCTAGCCCCATTTCTTGGGCTATCTATTGTGGGCTCTTTTCTTTCTCAGTTTCCACTTGCTTTATCTCCTCCAGTATAGTTTGAACTGGTGGAGTCTTGTGAGGGGTCATGTGTGTACCTGCAGCAAGGGTTTCCATCTTTTGTGAAGCCACTTCCTGCACAACTTCATCATCAGACAAATTTATTGTCTCCTCCAGTGAGATGTGACCTTCTGCATGTGTCTGGGAGGTTTCTTTCATCTACTCTTCTGCGAGCTCGGTCTTAAACTTGACTATGGTAGGAAGTGGAACATTATGCTGAAGTTCCTTGTGCACTTCACTACCTGCCCCTTGTAACAATGTAGGAGGTTGTCTTATTTCACCTCTCATGGAGGTTATTTATTTCTTAGGTGGGGTAGACACCACCACCTGTGGAGACCTCCTCTTCCTTTTTAATATTAAAGGAGCCTCTTCTTCCTCAGGCTATTCCTCCATGAGGATGTCCTCTTCATCTGATTTCCTTGAGGATTGACCCTCTTCATGGGTCTCAGTAGTTCCAGCCTCTGCTGTCTTTCCTTTCATGGACTTTTGTTTTCTTGTCCGTGGAGGTGATGCAGATCCTGCTCTTGATCCTGATGCTGATGCTGCTGCCTCTTTAGCTATGAATACTACCCATTCAATAATAACCCCTTTGGGTTCATTATCTATTCTCTTGCCCCTTGGGGGTCTTTTTCTCTATTGTTGTTGTGAAGGGAGCCTATCTCCCTTAGACTTTCTTTTCTCATTTATGAAGTCATCATATTCTTCCCCAGGAGTATCCTTCCCCTTCTTTTTGTTGTCCATAGTAATGGCAACACCTTTCTTCTTCAAAGCCTCTATCTGTTCATCAACCCAGGCTTGGGTTTGCTATATGGTCCTGGCAATGAAGGAGTCTAAGGATATGTCCTCTTGTATGGTGAGGTTAGGTGCAGAGATGGTATCATTATATATTTTCTTCTGCTCATACTCATCTGCAATTATCCTGCCATCATCCTTCTTCAATTGTTGAGGGATGGGGATGCAATCAAAGGTTCTGATTTGATTCAGTGTTAGCCTTTGATATCTTCTTCTTCTTGCTTCTACTTCATCTTCACAGTCCGCCCAGAAGTCCTCTAGGTGCCTTTGGTGAATAGGCCTTTCTATTATTTTCTACATCCTGCCATAAGGATCATATGGTCTTATCAGTGGAAAAGGCTGCAACTTCATTTTATTCAAGGTGACCATCACCTTCTTTATGTTCTCTGAATCTGAGCACATGTACCAACCAATGGTGACTGGAAACAAAATTGGTGGCGACTTCTTTGCATCCTTGTATGTTTTTAACATTGTGGAGCTCTGCCTTATGAACTCCATCAGTATCACTGCATCAGTGGGATACCTTGGCAGCATGAGGGGAGGTCCTTCAAAACCCTCAATCCTCATGTAGGAAAGTGTGGCAAATTGTATATACTAGGCTCCATGGCTGTAGATTATCTCCTGAGCTTCCATGCTCAATCTCTTTGTTCTATCCTCCTCCATGGTTCTGACCAGATGCATAGAGAATGCATCATTTACCAATTTGTAATCTTGGAGGTAATTGGCTCTTTGCAGCTGGGGATGATGATCCCAAATGTGCACAACATTGACTGTGCCTGTAAGCTTTCCATCTGTAACTAATGCATCAAATGTGCTTTTATAAGCACAGGAGTAAACAATGTATAATGTCATATAGAAAGCACAATTTGGACCTCCTAGGTTCATCAACTGCTCATGCAGAGCATCACTTATTAGCTAGCCCCACAATGGCTTGATGTCTGAGTATATGCACATCATGATCACACCATACATCCAATCCTTAAAACTACTAGCATCAGGCTAGCCTGTGACTCTGCTCAGTAGTGCAATCATGTATTGGTACTCCTCACTAAAATCATATTTGAATAAGTGCACATGAAGTTTGGTGGCTGCAGGATATGTGTTGTTCTCAGCCCTCCATTGGTACATATTCTTCCTGGCTTGTTTCTTGTTGTTTTCATATTCTCTCTCTTATTTCTTCAGGTCCACACTGTTGACCTTCCTGCCCAATGGCAGTCCGAATGTCCTGGAAAGACCCCTGATGGATAGGTCTGCATATATCCTCCCATGCTTCATCACCTACCTGGTCTCTGGATTGTAATTCTTGGCACACTCGATGACCAGCACCGGGGATTCCATGGAGTACAGGAAACCGGCGAAATTCCACATTCTAGACATGAATACGGCATCCAACACAGGACTTCTGTTCTTCTCATCATTTAGCTTAGCTGACCAGGATTCCAAATTGGTATTCCCTTGATGGGTATCTGTAATTGCACCATATTTGAACAAGACGCCCCTCTGGGATGAAAACATAGGCTTACTGAATTCAGCCTCACACTTAGCCAACCTCTTATCAGCCATGGATGCCTGCAATTAGCAAAAATCTTGTCTTACAATGGGTATTCCATGCATGCATATAGCAATTTATCTTCAATATTCATCATGCCTACTGTATCTATTCAACATTAACTAATCATGTGGATGCATAAACCAGAACTTCAGATTAGCAACCCATACCTGATTATCACAGAAACAACATGATGAGGGTTTCATTCACTTACCTAGATATGCAAATCTCCTTTTATACTAGTGGACTTCTGAAAAAAATGTTCTTAATGCTGTTGATGATCACGCACTTCCTCCTGTCTGTGAGCTTGATTCGTACAACTATCACCTGTATGAGGATATGGAAGCTGGTGCTCTGTAAAAATAATTTTATCGCAAGGTAAGAGCTGAAATGACGGTGAACTCACCTTTTAACCATGCACTTAGGGTGAAATTAGGGAAAACCCTGACAGATTGGATCTTATTCGTTAGTTTTCTGCATGGAAAGTCAGGATCTCACCAGGTGTTTCATCGGGTTTAATGATCGGCGGGAAATACCTACCACCTCGGCGTGCATTTAATGTTAATGGCGGCAACGGGAGTGGGGTGATACCTAAATGGTAGGATGATATTTGAAAATATCAGGTGATGTTTAGATAATGATGACTAAAGTCATTCTTTCTTCCTCTCGAGATATTGGGATGACGTCATCCAAATATTCATTTATTATATCACTAAGGCATGATGACATCATCATCATGTTATGGGAATAGGATCATGTTTGTGAAATATCCTGCCATGAGGTAAATGTGATGATGATGTCATCATCATATCATTTCTTCATTTATCGGACATCATCAGGATATCGGCTTAGGGGAATATTTCGCGGCAGGAGGATATTAGGAAACATCAGGTTACATTGAAAAATATGATCCTTGCGAAATGCATAAGGCCGCTGATGGGTAAAGGCCACTATCACCTAAAATTGACGTCTAGATATTCAGACCACATGATTTATTGGGTGATAAAGTAGATCGGGGTGATCTTTTGAAATATGACTGATGTTACGATATATGATCCTCCTCCTGGAAATATCAGGTTTGACTCAAACTTTGACCATTCATAATTTTCACATCCTAATGAATATCAGGGTGATGTAAAAGGCAAACTTGCATGAAATTTGATGCTCTTTTTGAATATGAGGTTACTGGACTGAAATATGAATTTTGACAAACTGACCTCATGATGATGCCCTACCCAGCCTTTTTGCATGATGATCTGCATGACTTACTTTTACCAGACCGCCAGAGAGCACATAACAAGCTAAACAAAAAGTTGGGTCCCTGTTTTGCCAAGTCAAAATGGGGTGTGTTGTGTAACCACACAACAGATAGTCCTTCGTTGGACCCTCTTACCTTGATTTCATCAAGTGATATCAGAGTTGGTTTTGAATCTACTGGGTTGGTTGCGAATCTGTTAGAAGGTGGCGAATCTGATAAAGTGTTGTGCAAAACCCTAGAAGTAACAAGTGTTATTGTAGAAGAAAGATCAAGGAAAGAAAGATTTGGTAAGCTTTTCAAATTAGGTGTTTATGTGATTTGTTTTGATGGGGAAGATGGGAAAGATGATGAAGAAAGAAAATGAAACCCTAATATGCGAAAAGGATATTTTGGAAGAAGAATTGTGTGAAATCAAGAGGTGTAATTTAGAATTTTTGGAAAGGATGAAAGAACTAGGAGAGGATAAGTATGATGCTCTTGAAGAAGAACTAAAAATGCAAGAAGAAAAAATGAAGAATTGGAAGCAGAGCTAAAATTGTTTGAGGATGTTGAAAAGAGATTTACATAATTGGAAGAAGGTTTCAAAATGTTTGGGAAGGTGGAAAAGAGGAACATAGATCTTGAAGAAAGTTTGGAAGAATTGAAAAAGTAGAACAGTCCACATAAGAAGGAGATATCTGAATTGAAGGAGCAGATGGATCAATTGGAGCAGTCACTTGTAGTATGCAAAAAAGAGAATGAAAATATGAAATCTAAGCCTAAACATTGTGATGTTGCAGAAGTGTCTCTAGAAAGTGATGATGAAGATGACAATGTGACTGAACCTACAATTGTTGGTGATGGTATTGGTTTCAAAATCATGCAAAAAATGGGATATGAAGGACAAGGATTGGGAAAGCATCAGCAAGGAATTACATAACCTATTGAACCAGTAATAAGATCAAGAAGTGAAGGACTTGGGTATGACAGCTCGGTAAGGATGTTATTGCATATTCAAACAAATCAAATCAGGGAAGAAGAGGTATGTATTGTTCACATTGCAATAGGCATGGACATGAAAAGGAATTGTGTTGGGATCTACATCCTTGTAAGTTTTGTGGATTGAGGAATCATTCTGAAAAGATATGTTGGAATAAAATGAGGAAAAGAAAGCCTATGACAAATCGTATGCAGATGGATTATGGATAGATTGATGGAGAAAAGTGGAAACTTGTTACTTGTATGTTCAGAAGGTTGTATAGATGGAAGTGTTCATATGTTGGAGAGAAGAAAAGATATGGATTAGGTTGCAGAGACAGAAGACCTAATGCAGAGTAGAACAAGGACATAAATTCAAACTAGAGAGGGAGAAGTGACAGGAGTCATAATTCTTATCACAATGTAGGATATAGAAGAGATGAAAGAGGATTTGTCAGAAGACCATTCAAAAGAACCTATTTTCAAGTTTGGAGGAGAAAAGAATCAAGCAATGAATGTCAACAAGAACCTGTTACTAGAGATTCTAATGATGAAATAACAACTGATACAGAGATAGTTTAAACAGAAGCTAATGAAGGAGAAGCAGTCAATAATATAGAGACAGTTTGTGCAGAGGAAGAAGAGCCTGTTGATACAAAGATAATTTATGTAGAGGAAGAGGAACCTTTTGATACAGAGATAGTTTATGCAAAGGAAGAGGAACCTTTTGAGACATAGGATTTGATAGAGAAGCCAGAAGAAGGTGAAGTATTGATCTTAAGAAGAATTATGTTATAAACTAATCATTAGAGGAAGCAGTGCAAGAGAAAGTTTGTGTGAATAAGTGTGAAAGATAACAGAAAAGAGAAGTTCATGTGGCAGAAAAAGAGGGAATGACAAAATATTCTACCAGAAGAGAGTTAAGGTATCGAAATGAAATAAAGATGGATAAAGAAACATAGATGAGTAAAGGGAAAGTGTATGCAGATAGGAAACTATGAGATTTTGATGAGCGCGGAAGAAAGTATGATAAGAACTTGGACTTAGACAGAGTTGTAGAGAAGAATTCAAGAATATATCAGGAAATAATTGATTGTTCCAGAGGATGCATGTATGCATTGATTGACTCTTAATTGATTGAAGCAGACATTGATCTTGAGGCAACTTGTGGAGAAGACTTGCTCAAACAGCTAATCATTGAGGAAGTACAAGGCTTGCAAGTAGAATGCCGAACTTAGAATAATTTGAGGCAATTTTGCAGGGTGGACTTAAGCAGACTGCCCACCTTGAGGTAGTTGCATGTACCTGAAAATAGACTGATGAATCTATTCAAAGAGACAACAATGAATGTGACATAATACAGACCAATGTGAAGAGGCTCACTTTTCAATTAACCCCGAGAGTCTGATGCATGAGCATCTAGAAGCATTCAAAATAGTTGGGGCAGTTAACAGTGAAATTACAGAGTACCGAGAGAGCGACCTTGGAGAATACCACATTTTACTGCATTTGCATATTAGAGGTTGCAGAGATGGACATAGAATCTAGACATAGTCATCTACAATGTATCTAAAATTTAGAGCATTTGGGTTCATTTCCAGAGAGATATCGCTATCAAAAGATTACCTATTTTCACAGAGCAGACCCAATAGTGTTTAGTCAAGTCTAATCAACTTGCAAAGCAAATCTGTGACTTGCGAAGCCTAAAGGAACATTATTCAATGATGTTTAGGACCTAGCCAACCTTCATGGATATTTGCATGAATTTTTATGCACCAGCAGAGAAATACCTTGTGTTTAGGTCTGACCTATCTGTGTCTACACGTTACCTGACTAGCCGTTGCAATTAGGCTGACTTAATGATGAATCGAAGGCTTGCAGAGGATATAAATGAATGATAATGATTTGTTACAAGGCACCAGTGATGAAATGAATGATTATGTGAAGACATGAATCAAATTCATAAGTGTTTGATCTGAAGAAGAAGCAGAAGTGAAGTAGAGTGCATAATAGAGAACAAAATAAGTTGCAAAGTAGAGAATTGAGGAGTTGGTGAAGGAATCATGAAGTAATATTGTTGTATGAATTATTTGTAATCCTTGGGCTATAGCCTAGTATCTATAAATCCCTTGAGGCACGTGTAATCTGATTTGAAGTTATATGAAGAAAGAGCTTTGAAGGCTAGGGTTTTCCCTGATAGGGTTTTCCTAGGATACATCTTGTGTTATGTGTTCATGAATATCTTTTATCTTTCTATTGATTAACTGTTAGCTTCCATTGCATATCCATTATGATCATGGTGTTAGTTGATTAGGCTGCAAGGATGGATAGTCCTTCATTGTACCCTCCTAACTTGACTACATCATGATTTGATAGCATCTACTCTATGCCTAAGTTCAGTTCCATTGAAGCGCAATATTCTTCCTCTGCTCTGCTCTTCTTTTCTTCGCACTTATCTTCTCATTTTTCCACACACACTTTTTTGCAATTACATTACAAGTCTTTATACAAGTCATCAACCTTGGAATGTACATCAAGGTCGGTAATACATTCATCAACCATTGGAACAATCTCCAAGGTCAGCATTACAAAAACATACATAGAAATAGGTCAGGACCTAATACAAAATTTGCTAAGGGAAAGATGTAAAGATGTATGCTGATCATGCCACACCTTAGCTGAGACTCAAATAGAACCCTTCATGCCATGACACACTTTCACAATCTTCAAAACATCTCCACAAATAATAAAATCAACCAAGTCGGCCAAGATTGGTGAGAACACTAAGTCTTCTAAGAAAACTCTTCATCCACAATCCAACTTTCTATTTGTAGACCAATCCAAAGGTAGGAACATGATTACGAGACATCCACAAGCACATTTAAATCATTAGGAAACAATTGCACAACTCCTAACCACTCTGTCAAGAAGATTCTTCAAACCGGAGCACATAAACAACACAACCAACTATTGACATAATGAAAAGATTGCTTGCAGACCACCAAACCAAGAACCATTGAATTTTAAGGCTCTTAACATCATCTAGACTTAACTCTAGAACTATAGACAAAAGTACTTCAATGTGGAGAAATGGAGAGCATGACACTTTCTCCTTGTCATCACCAAACATATAGGAAAAGTAGTTTTCACACTGGTGAACATAACTTACTCAATTCTTCATACAGGAGGCTCAAACTTGCAACATAGCATCTTTAGACAAACTTTTAGATAAATTCCAATCTATAGACAAAGATATTCATTCTTCAAGAAATACAAAGCAATCTTCTGGACTATTCTTCTGTATGCAATACACTGTTTCCACTACAACTCACTGCTTCTATCGGAGGAGCTAATTTTCTCAATATCGTCAACATTTAACACATTACAAGCAAGTAACAAGATAAGGGCATAGTTGACATCAATGACAACATAGATATGTTGACATTAATAACAACACCAGTTAGGCACATACTTACAACACAATGATATATGATACTTGACTAGATTTGGATTGATTGGGGTTGATTTTGGATTAGGCCAAGGATGTTTTGATGTTTGGATTGGATTAGATGATTTGATTAAGGATTAGGCCAAGGGACCTTTAATTTGGATGATGATTGGAGGAAAATGATTATTGTTTGGATGAAATTGGATGGATTAGGATTTGCAGAGGGTTCAAAGAGGTTAAGTCCTTAACTAACTTTTGATTTTCAAAGGATGGTTTTTTGGATTAAGGAGTGGAATTGGATTTTGATTGTGTATGGATAGAGGAATGATGGATGATGGATGATTGATTTACGATGGGGGATAATTAGATTAGATGATGATTATAATGGAATTACATTTAAGCTCAAATATGGGATTATGATTAGAATTGATTAATAGATGGGATGATTAGAGATGATTGGGATACAATTATGGATTAGTGGATGAAGTGATTTGGGATATTTGATGGGATTATATGAGAATGGATGATAGGTTTGATTAGGGAGATGGCTTGGATTAAGATTAGGGATGGAATAGATTAGGATTGGATGATGAAGATGGATTATGATTAAGGATGAAGTGGACTTGATTAAGCTCAACTAGTGGGATTGGATTAAGCTATATTGATGGGTTTAGATTAGGATAATGATGATGGATTATGAAATGGATGAGGTGGATTAAAGAGATAGATGATTAGTACAAGATGGTTAGGATAATGGATTGGATTAGATGTGGAAGAGAATTAGGATTATGTGGATAAGGGATTTGGATTAAGAGGACAAGGAAGTGATTATGATTGAATTACGATGGAGATGGAGAATTGGGTTAAGAAATGGATGAGATGATTGGGACAATGAAAAGTGGATTAGGGTATGGATTAGGAAGATAATGAATATTGGATTTGAAAGTGATGTAGGAGCATCCTTGTTTCAAGTGCAATCTTGCATCAACCAAAAACATTTGCATTTTAGTTTGTTTGCATTTCAGTTCTTTCATTTTCTAGTTCAGTTCAAGCAGTTTAGTCATAAGCAACTTTCAGCTTGTGGTTCAGTTTTGGCATTTCACATCTTGCAGATCTGGACTTAGCATCTACATCATATCAAGAATTTAGAGCATTTGGATCTGTTAACGAAAAGATATTGCTATCAGAAGATTAACTATTTTCTCAAAGAAGAGTACCTTGATAGTCTCAGACAAATCAACTGTAGGAGAAGGCTTGCGGATCATTCCTTGACTTGCGGATCCTAATGACACATCATTCAATGATCCTTGGTTCATGGCTAACCCTTTTCAAACATCTGCACATTATCCCATTCATTTGAGGAAGTGTTCTATGCATTTAGGTCTTACGTATTTATGAACTCGTTATAGCTATTTATTGTAGTTTGTGACCTTCCTTAGCCGACGCAGAGGAATCTATTGGTCCAAAGATGATATATATAGATGTAATAGATCCTTAAGAAAGAAGCTAGTAGTTGATTCAGAATCCTTAGTTTAGATTTTGTGCGAAGGAGCTTCAAAGCTTTATCTTGTGCATGTATGTAATCAGGCCTATGAGCCCAATTGTAAGCCCGCATGTTGCCAACCTAATTGTATTTGAATTCTATGATATATTGAATGATTGAATCTACATTTGTTTTGTGTTCTTGAGTTATTTCCATTGTGTTTATTCTTGCTGCACTATTTGGATAGTTCATTCTATGAACCCTCCTACTGTGACTGCACCAAGTGGTATTAGAGTGAAAGTTTGAATCTTTGGGAGTGAATTGAGCAAAGTTGGTGAGGGAATTCCATAAGATCTTGTTGTGGATAGATCACCAATGCAAGGTAGGTTACTTGTACACAACCAATCGTTTATTGAGAGGCAGTTGTCACTTGTAGCCCGATCGCCGAATTTGAGGCATTTTACACTTGATCCTAGAAAGATGCCACTGTGAAGAGTTCCTCCTGTTGGTACAATGGCTAATAGAATGGATGAGATTATGGAGCTGATGAGAACAATGTGAATTTGTTTGGATGTTGTTGAAGAAGATAGGTGAAGAGGATTGACACCTAGACCTAATGTTGAAAGTGATGATGAAGAAGAATTTTAATCTGTTGAACAAATTGGTGAAACCCTAGAAGGTAATGAAGAAGAAGAATTAGATAAGGTCAAGATGTTGCGAACTATTTCAAAGATTGGAAAGAGACCTAGAGTTGATGTGCTGAATTATACTGGTAATTTGAACCCTGAAGAGTTGATTGACTGGATAAATGACATGGAAGAATACTTTGAATATGAGGAGGTTGAAGATCTAGAAAAGGTGGAATTTGCAAAGACAAAGTTGAAGGGACATGCTGCTATATGGTGGAAAGAAGTTTAGTTGGAAACAAGCAAAAGAGGAAAAGAAAAGATTACAAAGTGGGACCAGATGGTGACAAAATTGAAGAATCAGTTTATACCTATTGACTATGAGTTGGAACTATTAAAAAGATTGCAAAACCTGAGACAAAAGGAGAAATCTGTGGAGTACACTGAAGAATTTCATAACATGATCATAAGGATAGGACATAGTGAAGCAAATAAGGAGAAGGTGGCTAGATACATCAATGGACTGAGATTGAACATTCAAGAAGAACTAAGCTTGGTAAGGATGACATCATTGGAAGAAGCATACCAGTTTGCCCTGAAAGTTGAAGAGAAGTTGAATAAGAAGCATGATCAAAGACAGAGAGGTAGAGGAGGTAAATTTTAGAGAGGTAGAACATTTTCTGGATATGATAGATCATTTGTGGAGTAGAACAAGTTTGACAACCCCTTTAAGAAGGATGACAGAGATAACAATGCTTACCAGAGAGATGACATAAATTTTTACCAGAGAGAAAACCCTAGGAGAGAAGGAAGAGGATTTGATAAGAGGACATTCAAAGGTACTTGTTTCAAGTGTGGAGGTGAAGGACATAGAGCATTTGAGTGTAATCAGGGTAGTACTAGTAAGAAGATAGAGAATAGTGGGAGAGCAGCCTATGTTGAAGAAGAACCTGTTGAATCACCTTGTTCAGTTGGCAATCTAGAGAAAGGAGAATCACTTGTGATGTGGAGAGCACTATTTCAAGTTGAATCAAATGAGGAACCATTACAAAGGAAGATCTTGTTCAGAACTAGATGCAAATCAGGAGGTAAGTGTTGTAAAGTTGTAACTGATAGTGGTAGTTCAGATAACCTAGTTTCAGAAGAGATGGTGACTAAGCTGAAGTTGGAAAGATTGAAACACCCTAAGCACTATCAGATAACATGGATTCAGGATGATCATAAGGTACTAGTAAGTGAACAATGTTTGGTGAAATTTCATATTGGATCTTATCATGATGAAGTCTTGTGTGATACTATGCCTATGGATGTTTGTCATATCTTGTTGGGTAGACCTTGGTAGTATGATAGAAAAGATATACATGATGGCAAAAAGAATACATATACTATAAAAGAAAATGGAAAGAGAATTACCTTGATTCCTTTGGAGGATGATCCTAAAGGTGATGTATGTGGAAATGTTACAATCTATTTGGTAGATGGAAGAAAATTTGTGGATGGTTTGAGACATGAGAATATGTGTTATGCCTTGATTCCTAAAAAGCCTAAAGCATTGAAGGAGACTGAAGAATCACAACCAGAGGAGATAAAAGAGTTGTTGATAGAGTATGAAGACATCATATCAGACAATGTGCCTAAAGGATTACCACCTATAAGGAGTATCAGTCATCACATGGATCTTATGTTGAGAGCAAGTTTGCCTAACAAAGCAACACATAGAATGACACTAGAAGAGAATGAAGAACTAAAAATATAGATAGAAGAATTGTTGAGGAAAGGTTTGATCAAAGAAAGTTTGAGTCCGTGTGTAGTACCTATAGTATTGGCACCTAAGAAAGATGGAGAATGGAGAATGTGTACTGATTGCAGAGCGATAAACATGATCACAGTTAAGTACATATTTCCTTTACCTAGGATGGATGATATCATGGATTGTTTGAGTGGAGCAAGATATTTTACAAAGATAGACTTGAAGAGTGGATACCATCAAATTAGAATAAGAGAAGGGGATGAATGGAAGACTGATTTTAAGACAAATGAAGGATTGTATGAGTAGTTAGTGATGCCTTTTGAATTGACAAATGCACCGATTACTTTCATGAGATTGATGAATGAAGTTCTGAAGAAATTCTTCGGTAAGTTTGTTATTGTGTACTTGGATGATATTCTAATTTTTAGTAAGACAGAAGAAGAACATTTGTGGCATATTAGACAAGTTTTGCAAAGGTTGAGAGAAGATAAATTGTTGATAAACATCACGAAGTGTAGTTTCATGAAGGAAGAATTGGTATATTTGGGATTAATGATTTTTGTGGAAGGATTGAAGATGGACCCTGAGAAAGTAAGAGTAATTATTGAATGTCCTACACTGGAGAGCATTGGAGAGGTTAGATCATTTCATGGATTGCCTAGTTTCTAATGGAAGTTCATCAGAAATTTTAGTTCAGTTTGTAACCCTATGACAAAGACAATGAGAGGTGACATAAAGGATTTCAAGTGGACATCAAGAGCATATAAAAGTTTTGAGTTGTTGAAGTAGAAAGTGACAGAGGAACCTATTTTGGCATTACCAAATTTCAATAAGGTATTTCAAATTGATTGTGATGCAAGTGGAAATGCAATAGGAGTGGTGTTAAGTCAAGAAGGAAGACCAGTAGCATACTTCAGTGAGAATTTGAATGATGCAAGGAGATCAGGAGTTCTATGCCATAATTCAAGCCTTGAAGAAGTGGAGACATTACTTGTTGCCTAAGGAGTTTGTGTTGTATACAGATCATTAAGCTTTGCAATTTTTGAATAGTCAAGGTAAGTTGAATCAGAGACATATGAGATGGGTAGAGTTCATGTAGAGTTATACTTTTATGTTGAAGCATAGGAGTGGAAAATCAAATAAAGTTGTTGATGCATTAAGTAGGAGAAGAAACTTGTTGACAGAGATGAGAGTTGAAGTGTTGGGTTTTGATGAATTGAAGAACGTGTATGAGGGAGACACCAATCTTGCAGAACCTTGGAAAGCATGTAAGGAACCTATTGTGATAGATAGGAGTAAGTGGTTGGATTTTTTTATTCAAGAAGATATGTTGTTCAAAGGAAGTTAGTTGTGCATACCTATAAGTTCAATGAGGGATAATTTGATCAAGGAGAAACATAGTGGCAGATTGGCAGGACATTTTGGCATTGATAAGATAGTGGCTTTGGTGAGTGAAAACTACTTTTGGCCTAAGATGCATAAGTATGTTAGGAGATTTGTGTAGAGTTGTAGAGTTTGTCAAGTTGCAAAAGGAAGTAGTTAGAACACTAGATTGTATAAAACTTTGATAGTACCGGAGAGACCTTGGGAAGACATAAGCATGGATTTTGTAATGGGATTATCTAAGACACAAAAAGGACATGATTTAATATTTGTAGTGGTTGAAAGATTTTCAAAGATGGCTCATTTCATACCTTGTAAGAAGACAACTGATGCAGTGCATGTAGTTGACCTATTTTTCAAGGAAATTGTGAGATTGCGTGGAATACATAAGAGTATAGTTTCAAACAGAGATACAAAGTTTGTTGAATATTTTTGGAAAACACTTTGGAAGAAGATGAAGACAAATTTGAAGTTCAGTTCAGCTTTTCATCCACAGACCGATGGACAGATAGAGGTAGTGAATAGGAGTTTGGGAAACTTGTTGAGATGTTTGGTTGGAGAGAAGACATGAAGTTGGAATTTGATTCTTTCACAAGTAGAGTTTGCATATAATAATTCAGTAAACAAAAGTACTGGAAGAACACCTTTTGAGATTGTTATGGAATGAATCCTAGAGGAGTTGCAGAATTGAGAGACATCAGTACAGAGGAAAAGAGAAGTGTAGAAGAAGAAGAATTTGTAGATCATATGAAGACAGTGCATAATCAGGTGAAGAAGCATTTAGAGGACATGAATAGTAAGTATAAGGAAAAGGCAGATGAGAAGCAAAGTGATAAGGAATTTGAAGTTGGAGATGAAGTGATGGTGTACTTGAGAAAAAAGATATTTTTAGTTGGGACATACAACAAGTTGAAGATGAAGAAGTTTGGACCTTGTAAGAAACTCAGAAAATTTGATTCAAGAAATGCATATGAAGTAGAGCTATTGGAGACATTGGGCATATCACCTATTTTCAACATTGTAGACCTTTATTAGTATCATGAAGTAGAGTTCAATGATAGCATGGAAGAAGCCTTGAAGAAGCAGTTACCACACAAAGCACTGAAGTAAATTGAGGACATTTGGGATAACAAAGTTGGACACAACACTAGAGGAAGACAGTACAAAGAATATCTTGTGAAGTGGAAAGGCAAACTAAAAGAAGATTCATCTTGGATTTCTTAGACTGAGGTGGACCGTCTTGGTTCTCCCCTAGCCCCAACAAAGTGAGGGACTCACTTTTTCAATAACCCTAAATTTCTGATGTAGGAGCATCCCTGGTTCAAGAGCAATCTTGCATCAACAAAAAAACATTTTCATTTCAGTTTGTTTACATTTCAGTTCTTTTCATTTTCTAGTTCAGTCAGAAGCAGCTTTCAACTTGTGGTCTGATTTGGCATTTCACATCTTGTGGATCTGGACTTAGCATCTACATCATATAAGGAATTCAGAGTATTTGGATTAGTTACCGAAAAGATATTGCTATCAGAAGATCAACTATTTTCTCAAAGCAAAGTACCCTTATAGTCTGAGACAAATCATCTGTAGGAGAAGGCTTGTGGATCATTCCTTGACTTGTGGCTCCTAATGACACATCATTCAATGATCCTTGGTTCATGGCCAACCCTTCCTGGAGGTCCACATGTTATCCCATTCATTTGAAGAAGTGTTCTATGCATTTAGGTCTGACCTATCTGTGAACTCGTTACAGCTCTTCATTGGAGTTTGTGACCTTCCTTAGCTGACATGGAGGAATCTATTAGTCCGAAGATGATATATATAGATGTAATAGATCCTTAGGAAAGAAGCTAGCAATTGATTCAGAATCCTTAGTTTAGATTTTGTGTGAAGGACCTTCAAAGCTTTACCTTGCACATGTATGTAATCAAGCCTTTGAGCCCAATTGTAAGCCTGCATGTTGCCAACCTGATTGTACTTAAATTCTATGATATAGTGAATGAATGAATCTACATTTGTTTCATGTTCTTGAGTTATTTCTGTTATGTTTACTCTTGATGCATAGTCTGGATAGTTCATTCTATGAACCCTCCTACCGTGACTGCAACAGAAAGTTAATATTAGGATGATAAAATGGGATGAAGCTCAAAAATGTGATATGATTAAGCTCAAATGATGGGATTAATTAGGAATGATGATGATGTTTAAGAAAAGGATGAGGTGGACAATGGCTTAGGATTAGGACCTTGATTATATTAGGGAATTTGATTGGGATTAGGGTCCAATGATTATGGATTAGAATAATGATTTGGATGACTAGGATAATGATTAGGATGAGTGATTAGTAGGAATTGGATTGAGATTAGGTGGATTAGGAATAAATTGGATTAGGATGATGTGGATTAAGAGGGAAATGATTTATTTGGATTTGGATGAGAAAAATGGATGATTTGGATCATGTATTAAGATGTGATTAAGGATGGCTTAGGTACTTGACCTTATGCAACTTTGCAATAAAATAATCACACATTCATGCAAAATTCTTGCAAAGGATTTGAATTTGGCTTGGATTAAGGGGATTCATGGGTTTAAACAATGAAGACATGCCAAACACATCAACATCCTAGATTAGTCAAGCAGGTCTGACATTTCTTGTGGATCTCATGAAATAGTTGTGGATCAATCCCAACTCAAAATAGATTAGCGATTCCCACCCCATTAATACCATGATGCTATAGCTTGGATAGATAGGGAATATATGATCATGTGCCACAATATACCCCTTACCTTGGAGACTTTCATCTTTCCCAAAGTAGACCCTATCTCAAGTATAATGATATGTGTGAATGTCTTCCCCTCCTACAGTGGTGTACCACAAGATATAATGGCCAAAGGGTCTTAAGATAGGATGTACGGGCCTCTAGGGGATATCCTTGATACACCCAAGGTGTGTGAGGCCTAAGTCTATGAAATGAGGGGTATGTCTAATGGTGTGGTGCGAGAGGGTAACCCACTCTCCTCCTTCATTTTGAAAGGTATAAAGTTCTTGCAAGATTCACCCAAATGACAAACGTCCCCCAATGGAAGCTTCTTTTGATTCTCTTCCAAATTTGTATACTCCACCAAAACACGAGGGTTGAGGTCATCCCCTTGATGATAAGATCCAAGGAAGGCCTCCTAGAAGAAATAATCCAAGGAGTTTTTGATCACCCAAGATCACACGAAGTGCAAAGGGAGAGGACACACACCAAGGACCTGTTCATGATTATTTTTACACATTCATAACAAAAGTTAAAATTCACTAAAATGAACCTAACTATCTTGAAAGATTTGAAGAAATCAATTAAGATTACTTAATCCCAAGTTTCTATATGGTCAGGTCTTGACCTTGTGGATCATTCAGTAGGTCAATGTGAAGCTGTAATATGCAAGGGGCCTTACTTGATTTAAGGTGTTTTATAATTTATTGGCCTCTAATTATGCAAAATATCACAAATATCAACATTTTATTCATTCCTTTGTATAAACCTGTTACTGTATCAGAAACCTTTATATGATTCAGATTAACACAAGCTTTCCTTCTCAAATATTATGAAAACTGTCAAATATCAACTCAGTTGTTCATGTTTCCTTCAAATATCAGACAATCTCCTTTAAATTTCTGCATTTAAGCTAAGTATTTCAAATGGTTTGGGAAAAGTTAGAGAAATATAAACCAAACTTCATTCTACTACAAGATCTAAATATTCTGTTATGCACGTTGTAAGAAATACAACAAATTTGATTAAATCCACAGACTAAACCTTTGAATGTGAATGCCTTGAGTATTTTCACGAACATACATTAAAGATTGCAAGCTTTAAGAGATATTATTTCAAATACAGAGAAGAGCCAGAAGACACTCTGAATATAGACGCAGAATTCTAGATTCATTTCTTTTCAAAACACACAGTCATATATGATTTACAATGTATGAATGACTCTTAGCTTCATTAATCAACTTACAAAAAACTTACAACACTTTACAAATACAGTAAGGAAGCTAGATGTTCCATGCATTCCTTATTGCATACATAGGCGACCTCCTTCTATACTAAACTAAACTATTCTTCTACTTAAAATGGCAAGATAAATTACAACTTTTAGCTCTATTCTAAAAATCCCTATGTAACCTATTACAGAGTAAAGGGGCTCAATATATAGATCTGATTATCCCCAATATGGTTGCAAACCCTAGTCAATCGGTGGTCCATACCTCAAGTGAAGCATCAGACGGTAGAAAATAAATCCCACCCAAAAAATCTCTAAGCAACATAGTCATACTGGGCGTAAAGATGCCCTTTAGAAACCCTAACACCTCAAAATATATTATGTTGTTTTGCCCTTTCGAAACCATAACCACCTCAAAATATCTTCTCATTGAAAGTCTTTACTCCTTTCTCTTCCTCTGTGATCTGCCGCCACTCTGAGATGTCATCACCATTAAGTTTCACCTTCTATATCTACCTGCACGTCTGCAAACAGACATAAAAAATAGATTTAAAATTCAAGTTTGCCATTGTCAATTTATACTTGGTCAGAATGTTTGATGGGCCTTAATTGCAGCAATGTCGACGCTTTTAAACCTCCCTTTTTATTGGTTATGTATATCCTCATCATCGGCATGACTCTCGCAATTGGGGTGAGCTAATAATTTCCCGCCGATCTTACATTTCTGGCTGATGCCTTTATTTCATTTGTATCCGGATATATACATCATAAACATACAAGTGCCCCCTTAACATACAAAGAATATTTAGTTTTTAACTCTCTTTTGACATTTGGCGCTTTGTATCTATTGCGTTGTATGTATCGTATTGCATATCGCATATACAAACCATCAAATATACAAAGAGTTTCTTGTATTTAATTCCTTCTTCACATCCGGCTTGTATATTGGTTTGCACCTTATGGTTGTATATTGGCTTGTATCTCTTAAACATAAATTGTAATTCATACAACCCGATATACAAATGGTGGGGTCCACCTCACCTTCCTCTTTTGTATATCTGCAATGCATAAAGCGCTTATATCAATCCCTTGCATACAAGCATGAATACATACAAACTCCTTTGTATGTGCACTTTGGACTTCAACCTTTTATAGACCACATTTTACTTTCTTCTCAGTTTTGCAACCTGCATATAGTGCAATGTATCTTCTGATATGCATTGAGTTATGATACATTGCATTAACCAAATTTTAATATTTCCTCAGTTCCGGCTTGCATGTATATCAAAATGTATACAACTGAAAGTACATACATACAAGGCACAAAAAGATACAACGATTACATCTCATTTCATAACTTTTTGGTTCCGCAGCTTGCATAAAGCCTTGTACATTTTGCTTTGCATGTCTTGAAACATAAATACAAGGTGGAAACATACAACAATTAAGATTTACTTTATAATGTTTCAGTTCCGTGACTTGCAATAAATTGCAATGTATCTTTTAATATGTGTTAACTAATGATACATCCATTAAATTGGATTTTAAACTTTTCTGAGTTTCGTGCTGTATGTTCACAATGTATGTATCGAAACATACAACGACTCGAAACATACAAGGACTTTTCCTTATTTCACAATAACCTCGGTTCCGTCCATTGTATTCTGCCTTATATATATTGCAATGTATGTATCAAAACATACATACAATGTGAAACATACAAGGGCTTAACTTCATTTCATAATTATCTCAGTTCCATCCATTGTATATAGCGTTGTATGTTCTACATTGTATGTTGTGTTCTGCTAAACATACAAACATAACATACAAGCAACGAACCCAACAGAAAATACATTTCAACTTTTAACCTCATCGGGTCCACCTTGTATATAACAATAAAACGTTAACCAAATGCATACAATTATAACCAAGTATATAAACAACTTTGTATATGCTGCCCGATTTGTATATGCAACCCGATATACAAAAGACTTAGTGTGCAAGTGACCTTGTATACAAAGGACCTTGTATATGCAACCTAATATACAAAGGACTTTGTATATGCAACATACAAACCCAATTGCACACTTTACCAAAAACATCATAACTTGCAAAATACAGGGAATTCTCACATGGTTCAAAAAGCAACCCTCACTCATTTTTGACAAGGAATCTACCCATATTCATCTCTAGTACTCAATGTTATTTTTTTCTTTGTTTTCAAAAAGGTTTGTAACTTTCACTCTCTTTTCCCTTTTACCACCAAACAGACCCACACACATAAGCAAAAGCAAAGCCACAACAGGGGTCCTCATTTTGCTAAGGAGTAAAATGGGGCATGTTGTGAGCATCACAACAACTAGCAACCAAACAAAACAAACAAAAATTAAAACCATTAAAGAAAACTAAATGAAATAAATTCATAATTTCCAACTATCTTTTCTGCAAATCATCATTTAACTTGAGACCTAATGTATTCAATAAGGTGCATGAATTTTCCAATTCAGTTTATGTGGGTGCACGTGATTAATAATCCTCATCTTGAAAATAAGTTGAACAAACCAGTGACTAACATTAGACTACATAGTTGATGTCATTCCCTCATAGCCAACTAGATAGAGCCTTACTGCTAGCAGGCGTCCATAGCCCCAACAAGGTTATCGTTACAATTCTCCTAAGTAGAGCCCCACTGCCAGCAAGTGTCTATAGCCCCGGTAGAGTTACGTAGATGACTTAATCTTGATTTTTAGTAAAATCTATTTTATTATTTTATATATTTTTGTATTTGATAGAGATTTCATAAGATATTACAGTTGTAACTTCATGATACAAGGAATGATCACTCACTGAAATTAAGCTGAGAATTGTAATGGTAGCAAGGGTGACCTTAGATTTTTCACTTAATATCTACACTAGTATGTTCAACAAACCCAAGGATTTTAGGTGTGTCATTGTGAGAAACTTCCGTTGAATACTCAACCCCTAGTTATTGAATACAAAATTTCACAAGTCGAACAACTTTCTACATTCATGACAGTCACAACAAGTTATGCATAAATTTCAAATAATTAACCTAAATGTTCTAAATTTTCTATTATTTTTAGTGGTTGTCAATCTGCTCCTTCATACTCTAAATCAAAATAAAGACCCCAGCACACAGTAGGACAACAAAGCAAACAAAACAAACGGACTATACAAACAACTAACTATGAAAGGGAACAACACAAAGCAACATAAGAAAACAAAGAAAAGAAACAGAACCACCCAAAACTGTACATTATTTACATTATGATACATAGAAACTAACAGCCCCCACCTTCCATATATCTGCACACCACAAGGCAAATAAAACCCAGGAAAAGACCCAAAACACCTGTATTTGCATACTTTCTTAGATTGTGCAGGAGCATCAGGGCACTAGTTATGGTTCTGATCCTAGCAACTTCATCCTTGAATTCTAAAAAATACTCATTTATTCCATCCTCACCATATTCAATAGAATAATCTCTAATTATCAACAATTGAGGCAGCCCATCACGTTCATGATTAATCCATATGCATGTCCTATCCTTTGAATTTCCATAATCAAAATAATATTCAACATTATTCACTGTGGAAAGGAAAGAAACAACCTGATGTATTTCTGGCTCTACTAGACATGCTTGTTCATTGACAGTTGGTCCTTCATTTAACTTTGCACTTTCATTGCTTAGCTCAATGTCTGGTCTCACCTTGAATTGAAGGATGTATGACTCTTGATGGATTATTTCTTCATCTTTATCCACATCTATCTCTTCATTCTGGATGTTTAGTTTATCCTCAAGTTCAGGAAACGTCTCAATGTTCTCTTCAATTCTCTGCACATCAGCATCTAAATGAGTATCTTTATAATCTGACATATCTAAATTTATCATTTCTAGATTATTTGGCTATGAATGTGAAACAACATTTGATTCATGAAAATACTTCCCTGTTTCACTTTCAAAATAATGCTGGACTGGTGCTTGATTATGTACAGCAATAACATAATCCTCTATATCTTCCATTTTTAAGAATTGTTCCTTAAATAATTCAGTCCTATCATTCAACAAAATATCTGGTTCCATTATCCTACAACAATCCTAGATTTGGTCATTCAATTTAAAGCCATCAAATAATAAATCAAGCTTTACTTCACTTTTCTTTTTCTTTTCAGTAAATCCTCCTTGTTTATTATCTAGAAAATGAAAATGAGGTGTGATTTCTTCTCTATATTTTTCAAGATATTTATACCTGTCATTAGCTTTACTCACATTTGAACCATGACAAAAAGGTAAATTATTTTTCTTACCATCACATGATTCCAAAGAAGAGATTTTACTATACTTTATCTCTGGCATTGGTTCAATCTTTGCATTATCTGAACAATTAATGACTGCTGATATTGCATCCTCCTACTGCTCCATAATCTCCTCATTTTCCTACCAACCTTCAACCCTATACACATCTGAGAAAGAGATTAGTCCTTCAAAAAATAAATCTATCCTTGTGAGAAAAGTCAGACAATTAATTTCACCATGCTCCACAGACTTGTGTATCCTACACCTTCCACATAAACCAAAGTTAGATAAAGTTTGAGGATAAATCCTTTTGTTTAAAGTTTTTTGAAAGACAAGAATATTAATCTAGAAATTGTCTTTGTATGAATCCGTTGAAAATGGGCTACTGACATGTTTCTCTCTAACATTTAACATCAGGATTTCTTCCACTTGTACTTCCTTGTCAGTGATTCTATAAACACTAGGTTCAACGAAAGCATACAATATCTCATTAGTCCTATTGTATTCTGTAATCATGTGTTTCATCCTGGGTTCTGCTTCTATCTTGATCTGATTTGAGACACCTCTCCAAGGTAACCACATATGTGAAAAATTAGTGGCCATATATCCATTCAATGTTTTAGCCCAGTCTCTTCTCAACAACATCCCATAATTCACAGGTATATCCACTATCTAAATGTCAATAAACTGACTTACCCTAGGATTTGAGGCTAATTGCATTTGAATATTCAACAGTTCTCCTATCACATTAACCTCAATTTTGTCCAATTGTGTAACAACTTTAGCAAATTTAGTAGGAGTCAGCCCTAAAGTTTTGCATATTGCTAAAGGCATTACATTAGCTAATGCATTAGAATCTACCATGCAACTGTGTATGTTCTTTCCAAACATCCTAATGGTTAACAAGAAAGGAGGAGCTTCTTTTTTATCTGCATACATCACCACATTAGTATTGGAAGGCTGTTCAGTTTTCTTACTCTTTTCTTTAAGTGGTGAATCCTTATTAGGAACATTCACATCAGCAAAAACCTCACCTGTCACAAATGTATCCAAGGACTCTATGAAAGCATTTCTGACCCATGGAGTTTTCAATAATTCACACAAAGGTATACTAGCCTTAACTTTCTTTATCTCTTCAGACAGATAACTCATTAACCGCATGGTTTCTATTGCCTCTGTTTTCCCTGTTTGGACCTTTTGTGCTACTGTTTCATTATTTGCATGATGATTAGCCTTCAGTATAGCAAGGTTATTACTAGTGTTCTGATCTGGGGGAGTATTGAAACTATTAGGAGGAGTGGAAGTAGTGAAAGGACCTCCTGGCCTAGTGTTATTTCTCAAATTGTAAGTGTGATTTTTGTTTGACTACTGAAAAGCCTGTACCTCTTCTGTTTCATGTAACATTTCATTTTTAGTTTCAAAGGGAAATTGAGATGCATTTAGTACAAAGTCTAATTCAGGATATAGGTTTTCACAAAAATAAGGTTCATCCTCTAACAATTGATCCTTTTCTTCTCCAGTTGGAAGGATAGAAGTCTCTAAGACTAAAGTAGCCTCATATCCTGAGGATACTACTTCATTACCTTTGGGAATGAGAAACTCAGAAGTGGGAGCCTATACATCTACATTTCGAATACTGGCTGCTAAATATAACTGAGGACAATCTAGTTCACCATGGGTACTAGTATTATGAAGTATGCACCAATTCTTCAATGTTGTATTAGCCATTTGAATTCCAGTTGTTTGTTTTGTATCTTGATTGCCTAAATTCTCAAATGGAGAAGATAGAGTACCTTTATTTGGCCCTGTGTTCCATCTCTTAGGTGGCCTTGGCTAATTTTGATTTTTGTTGGTATTACCCCAGGCTCTGTTATCTATAGTAGGTCCTCTATTTTGTACTGCTTGTCCTTGATTATGATTTTGACTTTGACCATAATTCTAATTTTGGTTTGAACTTTGACCCTGGCTATAATTCTGATTATGATTCTAGTTATAGTTTGGGTTATAGTTTTGACTATAGCTTTGGTTATGGTTTTGACTGTATCCTTGGTTGTTTCTACCATAGAAATTTTCATTTCTTAGTTGTGTCATTTCAGTAGTCAATCTTCTCAAGTGTGCAGTAATTTCTTTGATTTCTTCTCTTTCCTCTCGTGCCTTTGCCACAAATGTATTCTAAGGAGGTTGGAAGAAAGGTTGACCATTATTCTGATTATTATTGGCAGTGTTACCAATATAAGGGGCTATGGCCTGGATTGGGGCAGGATCATACACAGGTGTGTATGTAGGAACTGGATTCAATAATGGAGTGTTATGTGTAGGGACTCCATTCCAAGGTTGTGTTTGATTTTGAATCCCAGGATTTCCTCTATTAGGAAATGGACTATAAGTTGTTTGTCTCATCTCCTGGTTTACTGAGGCTACCTCCTTATAAGCTTTGGATATTGAATCTATGTCAGGCTTTCTTTTGACAAACATAGCAATTAATGGATCTAAGGCAACATAATACATGGCTAACAATGTATCTGCATTTACTATGTAAGGAACTACTATCCTAGAATAAGCCTTTTGAAATCTATCATTAAAATTATCAATTAGCTCTCCTTCACCTCTCTTAATTGCAGCCAATTTATGATATAAGGTGGAAGGATCAATTGGTCCTCTAAATCTAGACAAAAATGTTTCTTTCATAAGTGCCCAAGAAGAAATATAACCATTGGGCAAGTTAACATACTAGTTAGAAGCCTGCTCATTGAAGGTGTAAGGAAACAACCTACACACAACATCCTCATATTCAAACCTGGCCCTAAAGCACGCCTCTTCGAATATTCTAATGTGGTCTTCTAGATCCTGATGTAATTGATATTTAGGACATATCTTTTCAAGATTTTTGGGCATCTCATGATAATCATTGAACTGTATGGGAGAGTTGGCATTAAAATAAGCCATTACAGGTACATGTGCTTGACCTGAATCTATAGGAATACCTAGATTTCTTGGAGGATTAGGATTTCCTAGAGGATTAGGAGCTCTTGGAGGACTAGGACCAAGATTTAAAGATCTAAATGAAAAATTGTCAGGACTCACAATGTTATGGATTCTAAAAGGTGACCCAGGAGGCATTCGAGATGAAATTCATGCCTGTGATATTTTAGGATTCCAAATCAAAGGACCCTTACTTTGCCTTTTGTTAGGTAATTGCACAAATATATCCTCTAAACTGGATCTAGACCTAGTCAATCTATTACTGTTATGAGCTAGCTTTACTTAGAAAAAACCCTAACTCCAATCAGGCCCTCCTTCTAGCACCAAAAACTATTGATGATTGTTTTTACACATTCATAACAAAAGTTAAAATTCACAAAAATGAACCTAACTATCTTGAAAGATATGAAGAAATCGATTAAGATTGATTAATCCCAAGTTTCTATATGGTCAGGTCTTGACCTTGTGGATAATTTAGTAGGTCAATGTGAAGCTATAATATGCAAGGGACCTTACTTGATTTAAGGTGTTTTATAATTTACTAGACTCTAATTATGCAAAATATCACAAATATCAACATTTTATTCATTCCTTTGCATAAACCTGTTACTGTATCAGAAAGCTTTATATGATTTAGATTAACACAAGCTTTCCTTCTCAAATATTATGAAAACTATCAAATATCAACTCAGTTGTTCATGTTTCCTTCAAATATCAGACAATCTCCTTTAAATTTCTACGTTTAAGCTATGTATTTCAAATGGTTTGGGAAAAGTTAGAGAAATCTAAACTAAACTTCATTCTACTACATGATCTAAATGTTCTGTTATGCACATAAGAAATACAACAAATTTGATTAAATCTACAGACTAAACCTTTGAAAGTGAATGCCCTGAGTATTTTCACGAACATACATTAAAGATTGCAAGCTTTAAGAGATATTATTTCAAATACAGAGAAGAGCCAGAAGACACTCTGAATATAGATGTAGAATTCTAGATTCATTTGTATTCAAAACACACAGTCATATATGATTTACAATGTATGAATGACTCTTAGCTTCATTAATCAACTTACAGAAACTTACAACACTTTACATATATAGTAAGGAAGCTAGATGTTCCACGCATTGCTTATTGCAGACACAGGCAACCTCCTTCTATTCTAAACTAAATTGTTCTTCTACTTAAAATGGCAAGATAAATTACAACTTTCAGCTCTATTCTAAAAATCCCTGTGTGAATCCTTGTGTAACCTCTTACAGAGTAAAGGGGCTCAATATATAGATCTGATTATCCCCAATACGGTTGCAAACCCTAGTCAATCGGCGGTCCATACCTCAAGTGAAGCATCAGATGGTGGAAAATAAATCCTGCCCAAAAAATCTCTGAGCAGCATAGTCATACTGGGCATAAAGATGCCCTTTGGAAACCCTAACACCTCAAAATATCTTCTATTTTTCCCCTTCGAAATCATAACCACCTCAAAATATCTTCTCGTTGAAAGTCTTTACTCCTTTCACTTCCTCTGTGATCCACCGCCACTCTGAGATGTCATCGCCATTAAGTTTCACCTTCTATATCTACCTGCACGCCTGCAAGCAGACATAAAAAATAGATTTAAAATTCATGTTTGCCATCGTCAATTTATACCTGGTTAGAATGTTCGATGGGCCTTAATTACAGCAATGTCGACGCTTTTAAACCTCCCTTTTTATCAGTTATGTATATCCTCATCATCGGCATGAATCTTATAGTCGAGGTGAGCTAATAATTTCCCACCGATCTTACATTTCTAGCGGATGTCTTTATTTCATTTGTATCCAGATATATACATCGTAAACATACAAGCACCCCCTTAACATACAAAGAATATTCTATTTTTAACTCTCTTTTGACGTCCGACACTTTGTATCTATTGCTTTGTATGTATCGTATTGCATATCGCATATACAAACCCTCAAATATACAAAGAGTTTCTTGTATTTAATTCCTTCTTCACATCCGGCTTGTATATCAGTTTGCACCTTACGGTTGTATATCGGCTTGTATCTCTTAAACATCCATTGTAATTCATACAACCTGATATACAAATGGTGGGGTCCACCTCACCTTCCTCTTTTGTATCTCCGCAATGAATAAAGCGCTTATATCGATCCCTTGCATACAAGCATGAATACATACAAACTCCTTTGTATGTGCACTTTGGACTTCAACCTTTTATAGACCACAGTTTACTTTCTTCTCAGTTCCACAACCTACATATAGTGCAATGTATCTTCCGATATGCATTGAGTTATGATACATTACATTAACTGAATTTTAATATTTCCTCAATTTCAGCTTGCATGTATATCAAAATGTATACAACCGAAAGCATATACATACAAGGCATAGAAACATACAACAATTACATCTCATTTCATAACTTTTTGGTTCCACGGCTTGCATAAAGCCTTGTACATTTTTCTTTGTATGTCTCAATACATACATACAAGGCGGAAACATACAACAATTAATCTTTACTTTATAATGTTTCGGTTCCGCGACTTGCAATAAATTGTAATGTATCTTTTACTATGCATTAAGTAATGATACATCCATTAAATCAGATTTTAAACTTTTCTAAGTTTCATGCTGTATGTTCACAATGTATGTATCAAAACATATAACGACTCAAAACATACAAGGACTTTTCCTTATTTCACAATAACCTCAATTCCGTCCATTGTATTCTACCTTGTATATATTGCAATGTATGTATCAAAACATGCATACAATGTGAAACATACAAGGGCTTAACTTCATTTCATAATTACCTCAGTTCCATCCATTGTATATAGCATTGTATGTTGCGTTCTGTCAAACATACAAACATAACATACAAGCAACAAACCTGACAGAAAATACATTTCAACTTTTAACCTCATCGGGTCCACCTTGTATGTAACAATAAAACTTTAACCAAATGCATACAAGTATAACCAACTATATAAACAACTTTGTATATGTAGCCCGATTTGTATATGTAACCCGATATACAAAAGACTTAGTGTGCAAGCGACCTTGTATACAAAGGACCTTGTCTATGCAACCCGATATACCAAGGACTTTGTATATGCAACATACAAACCCTATTGCACACTTTACTAAAAACATCATAACTTGCAAAATACAAGGAATTTTCACATGGTTCAAAAAGCAACCCTCACTCATTTTTGACAAGGAATCTACCCATATTCAGCTTTGGTACTCAATGTTATTTTTTGCTTTGTTTTCAACAAGATTTGTAACTTTCACTCTCTTTTCCCTTTTACCACCAAACAGACCCACACACAAAAGCAAAAGCAAAGCCATAGCAGGGGTCCTCATTTTGCTAAGGAGTAAAATGGAGCGTGTTGTGAGCATCACAACAGGACCTTTGGATTAATAATGATAACAAAGATTAGATCAAATCAAGGCTTTCGATCTCCAAGATCACCAAATGGTGAGAGGAGAGAGCATACACCTTGAAATGACCCCAAACAAAGCATACATGTTTTATCCTGAAACAAATGTGCCTAGTTTTAGTGCAAAAATGATGGATTCTTTAGAAAGTAAACCTACAATAACTTGTTAGTAGTTTGGATGATTTAATATTTGACCAACAATGTGCTACAAACAAATGTGTTAGATTGAAATGATAAAATCTAAAAAAAGAAAATTTTAGATTGAATGATACGACTGATTAGATAAGATATTTGGATTCCTTGTCAAATTTTAAGCCATTTCAAAAAAATCATCAAATTTCGTTATGTTTTGCAAAAGTTATGAGCATTTGAAGTTTCTAGGATGCATGTGCTAATAGATAGGCATAGGCACTAAGGGAAGAAAAATAGGTGCCAATCTAAGTCCTAGGTACTACATAAAGAGGCATAGGTGCTAAAGGATGTAGTTTAGGTGCTACAAAATGAAGTGCAGGCACTAAACTACTGACATGCAAATACATAGGCCAGAATGAGACCTAGGCGCTATAGGAAGAAGTATAGGTGCTAAAAGATGTAGTTTAGGCACTACATGATGAAGTGCAGGTGCTAAACTATTGACAAGAAAACACATAGGCTAGAGTGAGACCTAGGCGATACAAGAAGAAGCATATGAGCTAAAATATGTAGTTTAGGTGCTAAACTACTAATAGGAAAACACAAAGTCTAGAATGAGACCTAGGCGCTACAAGAAGAAGTGTAGGCACTAAAGATGTAGTTTAGGCACTACAAGATGAAGTGTAGGTGCTAAACTAAGAGAAACATGCAAAACAGTGTATTAGTACAAGGGTGTTGAAACACAAAATGTAGGTGTTGATCCTGCCTGTATAGGTTCTAAAACACAGGTGTAGGCATGACTGTAACCTGCACGATAACACTTGACAAGAAAATCACAAGAGAGTAAGATTAGAAGGGTGGGAGTCCCACCAAGCATACTAGAATGTATACATAGGAAAATGAGCATAAAATAGAACAAACTAAACCAATATTAGCTTATTCTACTCATAATCTAATGCAACCTCAAGATAGAGCAAAAGGAATGCAAAACAATGAAGTTAAACAATAAACTACAAGCAATTCTTGATACTCGGATGTACTCATTTGATATTGGATGTAGATGACTCCTCAAATGGGTAGCATAACCTTTCTTCTCATGGAGTTTTGGAGGAAAGTAGACAACATTTAGTTGCATCAAGAAGTTATGTGTTTTGTGAAGGGAAGAGCTCTAATTTCTAGATTTTTGGAGACTTAATTGGATGGTTAAGATTGGATTTGGAGATAAATGGATGAGGATGCTTGAGATAACTCAAGAAAGGAGAGCTTGACAAGTGTCGTGATAGGATTGGATTAGATGAGATGTCTTTGGGTCAAGGAGGAATGGATGGTCAAGCTTGGGCTTTGGGAAGATTGGAGGGATGAGATTGTCTTGGTAGATGGGAGGTATGGGTTGGATTTGATTCAAATTTTAAATTGGGAGGCATGGGTACATGCCTAGCTTAAAATTGGACTAAAAGGAATGAGTTGGATTTGATTTGAATTTTAAATTGGAAGCATGTGTACATGCCCAATTTAAAATTGGAGGAATATGAGATGAAGGACAAAAGGACCCTTGTACATAGGTCCTTAACCATGCCTTTTGTAAGAAGGCCATGTGGACATGTACAAGAGGCCCATGCCTTTGTACATTTGGGGGAATGGAGAGGATTTGACCAAGATTAGATTAGGATTTAGGTTGTGTAAGTGGGGGATTAGGTTAGTTAATTAGGTTTAGGTGAGATAATCAAAAGTGTAGAAATATGAATTAAATAAATACAAATATTTATTTAATTCATGGGATGGGATAAGGGATATTAGATAATTACGTTTATCTAATGTTTGGACTATGGAGAAAGGGGGTAAATGATTAATAATAGTTCATTTTGGCAGGGCTAGGTACAGATGTAGGTATGGATGAATAGTAGAAAGTACATGAATAGTGATTTTGACAATAAAATATTGTAAAATCATGGATTTAAGGGGAATTTGTTAATTAATCTTTTCAACATGCATTTATTGAGTTAATTATGGATAAATAGTGATTTAGGGCCATTTATGGATGATTAGTGATGGTTTAGGGATGAACATGGATGAATTAGGGATAAGTAGGGATGAATTAGGGATGTTTAGAGATGATTAGTGATGGTTTAGAGATGTGTAGGGATGAATTGGGGATAAGTGAGAATTAATTAGGGATGTTTAGAGATGGTTAGTGATAGTTTAGGGATGACATGAAGAGTGGACAATTTTAGGTGTCTACAATGCCATTTCTTGATTAAGGTTTTGTATGAAAGTGGTCACCAATTTTTTTGTAGGAATAGACCATGGCATACTACTTGTGAGACCTCTCCATATTTGGAGGTAGGAAGAAAATATTTCTCCATTATGTTGTTTAGCATTGCAAGTATCTAACATTATAAGTTCATGCTTAACATTATTGGAGAAGTGAGCGACAAAGTTTTTAGATAAATCAAGAAATGTTTAGATAGTGCCTAGAATCATGTGATGAAACCAATCCAAAGCTTGTCCTACCAAGCTAAGTGGAAAGAGTTTTAATAGATAGATGTCATAATATGAAACCTCTTGACAGGTCATGAATAATTGTTTAATGTGATCTCTAGGATCTCCTTTCACTTTGTACTTGTCAAACATGTGAATTTCAAAGTTAGGGGGAAAAGGAGTCATCATAATAGATTGATGAAGTCAATAAGGGAAAAAATCTTCAAATTTATAATGTTTACATTAGGGTTCAACTCGCATTTCACAAATTTCATTTTAAAGCTCTTGTAACTTTTATTCAAAGAATTTTGGGGGGTGGAATCGATGATGAAGGTGCGATGTAGTTAGTGTAGGGTGGTATGAAAAAATAATGTGATGTCATGGGATTGGTTTGATAGTTGGTTTGAGAGGTAATGGTTGAATAAGTGGGTGGTATATAACTATGAGATGTGATGGATTAGAGTAAGATGATTGTTGTAGTGGTTGAGTTGATACAGTTACTTGGTGGGATGTAGGTTGATGGAAAATTGATTGGGATGAAATAGGAGGTGGCATTGTGGATGAAGTTAAGGGAGTATGTTGAGGGATTGAAAGTGGTGGAAGCATGTTTTGTGATGAGGTGGATAATGTGGGAATGTGTTGAGGGATCTTGGGTGGTTTGGTGATTTGTGGCATAAGTGATGAGGATTATCCTAGATGATAAGCGTACATTGAATTGGGATTATGAGGAGGTGGAGATAAGACATGTAAGGAAGCAAAGGTAGTGAATTAACTTCCTACACTAATCTTGAGAGGAAGATAATGAAAAACTTTACAGATCTTTACCAATTATAGAAACTTAAATAAAAATAAACATAGATATTATGCATACCACAACACAGTGATTTACATGGGGAAAACCCTTTCGGTAGAAAAACCCCACAATCCAAAATCCACCTAATATATTATTCAGACATGTTTAGGGTTAAAAGTGAAGATGGATTTGATTTTAAGGGTTTGTGTTGATCCTCCTTTCACCACTAAACATTCAAGGACATTCAACCAAGTAGAGAACTCTACTATAGATCTTCTATCACTTGGGACATAGGGGAAGATTGGAATTTTGTGAATTTATTGTTTAATTAAGCCCAATTATACTCAAAACCCTAATTTTGTGAATTCATAAACAAACTGACAAATTGCAGAAAATGATCATACACAAATATATCAAATGATAATCAAATACATACTAGATTTTGAAGTTTAGTGTGCAGAAAAGTTAGGGACTAATGAGCGGGTGCCCTAGTCCAGTGCCACAATTCTCTTCAGGATCTGGGAATCTTGTTTGTAACATGTTCCTACTATTCTAGAGATTTTACAGTTACAGGATCTAGAGGACTAATGAGCGAGCACCTGAGTCTAGGTCCCTATTTTCTTCTCTGATCTGTAATTCTGACAGTCTACACTACTCTCATGCAACTCCACTTCTTTTTCTTTCGCAACCTGTAACCTGTAATCACAGAAAAATGGTTTGGGGGTTGTGGTGTTTAGAGGCTTACCTCAGTCAAGCCTCAGAGAGACATTCAAGTCTTCTAAACACCATTGTCAAATAAAGAGTGTGTATCCCTGTGGTATAGAGGCAAACTCCAAATCATAAATGATAGAAAACACAATTGATATCATCTTATAGTGAAGATCTCATGGAAGGAAGATGCTCTTCATGTCGTGAGGAGATGGATGCCAAATCTGCAAATACAAACACAAGAACAACACAAATTCTTCTCTGCAATGCAATGAATGCCTTGAATCACTTTCAGAAAAGCTTGTTAATCAAAATGTCCATCCAATTTCCATCTAGTTTACAAATCATAACCTAATCATGCTTATATATGCAACTACAAACATTCCTGCTAAGAATTTCGTAATTCAAACTTACCGTGTCAGCATAGGACCTAAATAATGGTCATAAACTAACACTTTGAAATAGGTCCTAACCTAAAATAAGGTAGGACTAGGACCCAGGCGTCCAAGTCCTCCCCCTATTTTACGCAAGAATCATCATAAATGTGCTCCCTGAGTCCCAACTTGCATGAAACTTTAGGGTTCTGTCATCGAGAGTCATCAAAATCATGCAAGATGCTCTAAATGCATTCTAAAGGACCCAAGAGCTAAACCTTAAGAGGAAAAATCCCCCAAGGTTACTTTTTCCAACATAACATTTAGCCCCCACTTGAATGTATGTATAAACACAAGGTCAATATATGCATTAAAGTATGGTCAACAAGCACAACAAACATGCCAAGCATGAAGAAGACATGCCAATCACAGTGACGACAGTAATAGGCATGCAAAACATGGAGAAGACAATTATAGTCATGCAAAACATGAAGAATACAACATTGAAGACATGCAAAACATAGTGAATGTAGTGAATGCAGTGCTGATTTTCTTTTCCTTTTTCTCATATATGAAATGCAGATGCAAGTACAAGGAAAGTAAACACACAACCCATAATGCAGGAGGGACTCATCGCCACTGGTCTTTAAACTACATATGGGGCAACACACACACCAAACAAATATCAGAGTGTAGGAGGGACTCGTCGCCACCAATCTCTAAGAATACACTTAAGAACAAACATGCCATACAAATCCCAAAGCATAGGAGGGACTCATCGCCATCGGTCTTTAAGACTATGCTTGGGAACAAACACACCATACACAGACACATAGAAGACATGGATAAAACACGATAGAAAAGAGATGGAGTGTACCTATTTCTAGGTTCATCACCATCTCAGGCATATTATAGGTGCACATCAATGATTGGGCTTCACCACAACAATCGCTAAAGACACACTTAAGGGTTAGGATAGTCACAGATTTGCTCCTCACCTTTGCAAAGGACTTTTAGAAAATGATAGGATGTGCACTCTCCTCGAGAAATACACCATCCTCACCTCCATAAAGGGCTTAAGATAAAAAGGATATGTGCAATATCCTGCCTCTGCAGAGGGATTAAATGGTTGTAATAGATTTCAAACAAATCTCAGAGTGTAGGAGGGACTCATCGCCACTAGTCTTTAAACTACACTCGAGAACAAATACACTTTGCTAGAATCTAAAACATATAGCTTACCTTATATATGCCCCCACCTTAAGGTGGTTGATATCATGTATCGATATCAAGTACTTTGAGGTAGGAAGAAAACACACAAGGGAACATGAGCTCTCGTAAAGCCCATACTCCATGGAGGTGACTATACTTTATGATTGCCAAATGTTCCCACAAACGCATTCCTGCAAGAAAAGTGTTAGCTTCCATATAATCATGATAAACAACAATGCATATGATCATTCACATAAAGAACTGAGGTTATATGATGGATTCAGAGACCGAGTATAACTATGGGGCTATACCGCAGAAATCTCAAAATCGAGTGTAACCAATGTGAGATTCAAAGATAAACAAAGTGCATAGAGAAATAGTATTGTTATGGTTTGGAAGTGTGATAATACAACATCAAGATCACATGGAGTGATTCTACTAGATAAGCATCAGATAATATATATCAATCCCATCATCATGTATGGACTTGGTCTATTTTTTGATTTCTCACTGAAGGGACACTAGTGTTACAAATATGTGCCTAAGTGGTGTTGTCATTGATGTCAACATATCCTTGTTTCCATTGGTGTCAATTGTATCCTATTTTCCTATCTGTATAGAAGACCGAATTGTTGAGGATATTAAGAAAATTAATGACAATCAATGCATATGGACCATATGGCCATGTAGAGGATTGTCAGAGGTTGCTCCAGTTAAGAATTGAGAAGTCCTCATGAAGATTTAAAGAAGTTATGGCCATCTAAGTAGAACCAGATTTTATAGTATTCAGAAGAGATAGTGTGACAGTAATGTTGGCAAGAGACACTATATGGATTCATGGCTGTTGTCATTGATGGCAACAAAGGTCATCCCACATATCCGCAAGTCATGATGTGTCTCTACCGGAAGTCAGAATAAAGAATGTTGTGGTCCGGTGAAGAAGAACAGAGCATGTGGCAAGGTCCGACAGATTGGTCCGGACCTCTCAAAGGAAGTGTCTTGGTGCAGTGCGGATTTGGGGAAGTCAAGAGGACTACCTTGAGTGGTATATTCCAAGGATTTAGCCTCCGGTGATGGACAAGGAAAAAGATATGAATGGTTGAGTACCGGATTCCTGAGAGACAGTGAAAACAGAGGAAGAACTGACTGGCAGAGTATCAGACTGCTTTCCGGATGGGTTACTGTTGATGACAGAGGTTGTGAAGGCATGAATCATGTTTGGCCGACATGATTAATGATATCTACAAGTATATGCTTGATCCGCATTGCTTGGTGAGGAAGGATTCAGCCGACAGAATGAAAGTTTATAAGAAACTAGACTGTTCCGGATGCCGACTAGAAAGGTGATGAAATTACTTGTGCGGATATATATAGAGGATGGATTTAGTTGTGAAGTGTGGTGTTGTTGTGGAGATATATGCGAAGAAGTCCAGAGAAAGAGCAGAGGTAACAAAAAGGATCCGGTATGTGAAAGATAGCAGAATAAAGAACAGAGAAAAGATGAAGTGCAGCAGATCAGTGTACTGAGCCTAACCGGAACTGAACTCCAGCATATGCAGATGCTTCCAATCAATTCAAGACTGTGATTCTCATCACTTTGTAGACAGTGTGTCTTCTTGTAGGCAGTGGGCCTCTTGTGAGCAGTGTGCTCGGGCAGTGAGCCCTAATTGGCAAGTGCCATCTTTGTAATTTCCTATTCCTCTAACAGAGAATAATTTTGGGTTAATCACCCCGTGGTTTTCTCCCTTAATAGGGTTTCCACGTCAAAAATACTGTGTCATGTGTTTCTTGTTTTATGGTTAATGTTTTTATGCTGCATCAATTAAAAGGAAAGTTCAATAAGGGAAATAATTAGGATAACTGATTCACCCCCCCCTCTCAGTTATCAACAATTGGTATCAGAGCTAAGTTCCTCCTAATAGAGCCTAACAGCTTGAGGAAGATCTGGGATTTCAAATGGATGCATATGGTTTAAGAGAGCAACTCAAGACTGCTCTTGAGGATCTTGAACAGTCAAATTCTGAAGTCAGTGAATTAAAGGAAAGACTCAAACAGGCTGATGAATTCATGAGAGAATTAAAAGACAAATTAAGTCTCTCTATGAAAAAGAGAAAGGAGCTGCTTCAACAGTTGGCAAGACAAAGTGAAGAAAGCAATACAAATGAAGAATTGACTGAGCAAACCAAGTTATGTGAAAAGTTATCAAAAGAAGTCATTATGTTAAGACATGAAATGGAATCAGGAACTATAAAGTTTACTCAAGAGATTGAAGAAAAAAGAAAGGCTGAAGACAATCTAAGACAATCTCTTAAAGAAAAATCAGAAGAATGCCACCAGATGGACAGGATTATCAGACATCTTGAATCTGATCTTGAAGATGCCAAAGATAATGAAGGAAAACTTGAGGATCAAATTGCCTCTCTCAAAAGAGACCTTCAAACAGCAAATGAATATAAAGAGAAATTCAAGATAAGTTCTGCTCAACTTGAAGTTCTTCTTGGAAGTCAAAAGAGGACAGATGACAAGTATGGTTTGGGATATGAGAAAGGAGAAAGCTCCGGATCCGGTCAGAAGAATCTTGGATCAGAAAATCCAAGAAGCAGGCCTAGAAGACCTCCGGTAAGACAGCCAAATGCTCAAAGATATCCATCCTTCAATGGATACTGCCACAGCTGCAACCACTTTGGTCACAAAGCTAATCAGTGCAGAATGAGAATGAATCAGATTAGTTCATCCTTCTCTGGATAGTGCTTCAACTGCAAAAGGTATGGACACAAATCCCATGAATGCAGAAGTATGCAAGTAAACAAATCATTCAAAGGTAGATGCTTCACATGCAATAGAGTAGGTCATATGGCTAATCAATGCAGATCAAGAGGATATCAGTCAAATATGCAAAGAAAGGTTATTTGCCAAATCTGCAATAGGTCCGGTCATAATGCTAAAGTTTGCAGAAACAAGAATCAGGACAAAAGAGGTCCGGTGTATAATCAGAATCAAGACAAGGGTAAACAAAAGATGAATGCGGATGAGGTTAGGAATCAGATGAGCAAGATTTGGGTGAAGAAAAGTTCAGAAAATGTAGAGGTTGGATCCGCACCAGACTCTGGTGCTGATATTTCTTCCAGAAATTAAAAAGTGAGCCCAGGCTCAGGGGGAGACTCAAAGAAAATCTTGTTCCCCCAGCCAAACAAGTGGTACCGGATGTGGCACAAGATGCGGATCAAAGGGTTTGTAGATATGAGTCTTGAGATACTTCAGTCAAGTTTTCAGAGGTCCGCATGAAGTTATGAAGAAGTTGTGATCGATCAAATAAGACCTGTTCAGGGAGATGCTCCGGTATGATAAAGGATTACAAAAAGGTCCGGAAAGATCCGGAAATGCACTATCTTGTTCTGCGGATTGGACAGAGTGTTTGAGATGATCTTGTAATATGTTACCTCGATTTATTCATGATTGAAAGATCCGGATGATATCCTCAGATCAGGACTAATCCGGGACACTCCAAGCTATCCAGACAAGGCAAACCGGAATGATGTAGGTGAAGCATTTATTGCAGACAGATATTAGGGTTCGCAGAGCAATTTAAGAGATTTCTCAAAGGTTATTTGCTCATTCTGCACTCGAGAAGAAGCGAAAAGTGGAGCTCTGCAACAAGGTTCATCAAGCACACCAAGGATCTCCTGCCGAAGTTATTGCATAAAGAAATCAATCCAACCACTCCGTGCAAACCGAAGGCGCATAAGGTATTCTCCGTTTTTCATTACCTCACTGCAAATCTTTGAAGAATGGCTACTCCAAACATAGTTAAGATCTCTGATAGACCTCGCCCCTCATTCAAGAAACATCCCTACAAATCATTGGAGGTAGACCCACTAGGAGCCTTCTCTAGTGTTCCTCACGGAGTTTTACACACCGAAGACATTAGGGTTTACATACATGCAAACATTGAGGAATTTGGGGAATTCAAATTAAGAGACCTCTATCACAAGCAGCTGATTGACAATGCTTTTGAGCTTAAACCAGAGTATAAGGATATTCAGAAGAAACAATTTGAGCAATTTATTCATTTCCCCTGCTTTGAAGAAGATGAATGGGTCCGGTATGTACTGAGCAGGATGCATGACAACTTTCTATGGCTAGATAGACCCTGCAAGATCACAAAAGAGGCAATTAGAGCAGTAACTGGTCTATACTCTTCCGGAGGGGTACTGTTGTGTGGTTACACAACACGCCCCATTTTGACTTGGCAAAACAGGGACCCAGCTTTTGTTTTGGCTTGTGTTGTCTGTTTCTGGCAGTTTTGGTAAAAATTAAGTCAGGTGCATCATCATCATGAAGGTCAGGATGAGGTAGGTCATCATCATGAGGTTAGTTTGTCAAAGTTCATATTTTGTTTCTATGACTTCATAGTTAGAAAGAGCTTGAGATTCCATGCAGGTTTGCCTTTTACATCACTTGAAAATTCGTCCATATGAAGGAGTTATGAGCAGTCAAAGTTTGGTCAAACCTGATAATTGCTATATGAACATCATCATCATGATATTTGGAAAGCCCCCCGATAATATCCTGAGGTCGAAACATCCAGACGTCAAGTTTAAGTCGTATTAATCCTTTCCCGTCGGGCGGTCTTTTGTATCGCCAAAGGTCATCATCATGATCTTACTTTATCACCTGATGAAAATCATGCAGTCCCGAAACATCCGGACGTCAATCTTAAATGCTAGTGTGTTTTGCCCGTCAAGCGAGCATCATGATATTCTAACATCATCAGCATCATGATATTCTAACATTGCGAGCATCATGATATTCCAACATCACCCGATATTATAATATCATGCTGATATTATAATATCACCTTACTTAGAGAAATCTGCCATCTGCATAATTTGCGCGTGCACGACGGTCTTGGTGATCAACATCATCATGATATTTCGAGACCCGACATTTCTTAATATCCTCTTGACCTCCTTTTGCGTGATCATGATGATCACCTTATCTTTCGAAGCGGAGGGTGATTTTCATTTCTTAAGTCATGTTGAACAAGATCATCATGATCTTGTTCGTCTCTCCCAACAGTTCGTAATATCATCCTACCGACGAGTATAACCTTTTGCAAATATGATGATGACGATGACGTCACCATCACCTTTGTCCTTCGGCAGGATATTTTCCAAGGCGTGATCCATTTCGCCAATATGATGATGACGATGACGTCATGTGCGAAGATTAACACAAGCCCCGGATATCCTGATGACGTCATCAGGACTTTCGGCAGGATCATATTTTTGATCACCCAGTGCGTATATGATGATGATGATGTTCATCATCCTGATCTTTCGAGCGGATTGCCTTGGCCGAAAAGGGTCATACTGCTTTCATGACCTGATCATCTTCCTTAGAGGGAACCCGATATTCCATTTACCTCCTGATCTTAACGAAACATGACGGTGACGTCATCCCTTTGCATTTTAACCAAGCCTGATGATGACGATGACGTCATCATGATTTTCCTCAGCGGCAGGATCATTTTCCAAGTCCTCCTGTTTGTCTTCATCATGATGATGATGACGATGTCTTTCTTTCCCGAATGTGCAAGAACAAAACATCCTGATGTACTTTTCATCAGAGCATTAGGAAAGGAGGATCATCATATTTTGTGATATCCTGCGGCCACTTTGAAGATATATAGTTGGTCATCATCATGATTTTGGCGTCGGTATAACTGTTGCCGTCGGCCTAAGGAAAAGTTGTCACCCTGATCATGTGTAGTCACGCCGATGCAAATATGATGATGATGCAAAGCCGGATTCTAAGGATGGTTGAAAGGCGATTATTTCTTTGTATAATCTGAGATCATCATCATCATATTTCGAACCCGATATACAAGAAAATGGGCAAAAACATGAAGCGATAGAAATTTGAAGGGCCGACTGCCTGATGTTTGGTCAACGATGGTTGACCTGATTGTTTTTATGTTGTTTATGCATTTAGTGCATATTTTTCACAGGTAAAGCCTGTTTGCCTGTGGCTGCACATGGGGAGGTATGTTTCATAAAGTGTTTACTTCCTGTTGTTTATCATGATGATGATGAACTTAATGTTTGTCTGTTTACTTGCAGGAAATCATGATGATGCTGCTGAAGCTGAACATTGAAGTCATGATGCTGCTGAAGCTGAACATTGAAGTCATGATGCTGCTGAAGCTGAACATTGAAATCATGATGATGCTGCTGAGGCTGAGCATTACAAAGTTGCGCATGGAGGCAACATGAGCCAGAAATGAGGAGGATATTATCAAATATGATGTTCGCCAGCTGGAGACCGAATCAAGTTGAAGATGCTGGAATATTCTGTGCCAGCTGTACATTTGCTAACTGACGAAGCATGTGCTTTTCATCTGGGCCGTTGTTTGTTATGAGAGGATCCTGATCCTTGGATCATTGTAACCGTTTTCTGGCAGTTGTTCTATATAAGAGCCAGAGCTTCTCCTTTTTAAAGGAGGAGAAATACATTAGAATACACAGACGCATCTGGCGCAAGGAGTCAATTACTGTAGAATAAGTTAGGAGATCGGATTACTGAGACTAATGAGGATAGAATTGTTGAAATGTCAAGGTTCTTTCTTCAGATCACTGTAAATGTACCTGTTCTTGAGCATACTGAATGAATATGAAGTTCCAGATTACATCCTGATTGTAAATTTTACGTAATCTTCTGTTGATTTCTGGATATGTACTGGTGAATGTTGTGTTCAACTGGAAGCGCTTTCATTTCATTACATGTTGTTGTCAACTTTCCTTTGAAGCTTTGCACTAGATCATGCGGATTTGTGGAATGTCCTGGTGAAGTATGATTTCTAGTTTTCCTTCTTTTCATTGCAAGTATGGGAGCTTGTATGTGAATCAGTGATCTAAGTCCAGTAATTTTAGGAATCTCACTCTCTAACCCTTTTCCTTTTTTCAATTTCATTAATTCATCACCATAACTGCAAATCATGATAAATAACAAGCAGAAACAGTGAAATATGCTGAAATCTCGTAGGTAACTGAAGATCCTTAGCATATTTGGTTAAATGCATGTAGTATTGAAAATATCATGCAAAGAATCATAAATAATGGTAGAAATCATGCAAATATCAGCCTGTATGCACATTATTTGACTAAATTTACAGTGCAGAGGTAGAATTGTTGGAGGCTTATGCAGAGCGAACATCCAGAGCAGGATATTTGAAGATGATGATGATGAACAGTGCAGAAACACGTAAGGCCCCTGAATGGAAAACAGCAACACACATCAACCACTGAGTAACGTCAGTAGATTAAGACCTAATCAACGGAGACTTGGGATCATGAATTCTTTGAATTCATCGTATCTTTCAAGATGAGTAAAGGTTGTTGTGTAACTTTTATTCTATGTTTGCGAATGACTAACATCATGACCAACAGGTACCTATCCTCAAATCTGTCAAGAACAACATTGTAACTGAGGCCACCGGATCAAAATTTGACAAGAGGGCAATGACCATTGAAGATATTTCAGATTCGGATATCAAATATGCATCAATGATAATAGGATACAAGATCTATCACTCCAGCAAGGAGAATTCTGTATCCGGAACTGCAATATACACTGCTTATGAAATGCTAAGAAAGAATGCAGAATATGATCTCTGCGAACTACTGCTAAGCCAATTAATGGAAAACATACAGAAAATCAAGAAGGATAAGAAGAATTCCTTTAAGTATGGTACTCTTATTGTATGTCTATTCTTCTACTTCATGAATGAACTACCCGGAACAAGTGGATGGGTATGGCAGAATGACAAACCTGTTGCAGTCCAGATAAGAGACTATTTGCATGGACTTGGGGATGCAAAAGCGAGAAATACAGCTCTATGGGGATACTTCAAAAACTTTCAGAGCATGATGCAAGCAAGAGAGAGAATTCCCCAGTCTCTCATTGAGAAATACAAGGACTCAGTGTGCTTTATGGTTGACACTGATCAGTGCCTAATGGAGGCAGTGGAGCCAAGGACTGTCTGGATCATGCCCATGGGGTATGAAGTGGATGAACAGATAGTGGAGCTGCATGTTCAACACATGCTGAGTCAGCCCAAAGATCCTAAGGCAGAAAGGTTTGGAACCTTTGAGGAGCTGAGTGTAAAAATACATGTAGAACTCAGGGAACCTGAGATTAAAAGAAAGGTAAGAAAAGAAGTAGAGCACATTTCTCAAGGCCTAGGTATCTCAAAGGAGGCACTTGATGCCAGCCGGGAAAAGAGGAGGAAGGCCGAGGAAGAAGAGAAAAGCAAAGAAAGTGCTCCGGTTGAAGCTCCCACCCGGACCAGATCATCAAAGAGACCTGCACCTCCCACAACCAAAAGTTCAAAACCGGAAGTTCAGGCATCCGGTAAGAGATCCAAGACAAAAGCCACAAGGGCTTATGGAAGCCAAAAGGATGAAGAGGAAACAGAATCAGATGAGGGAGTAAGAGAAGTAAAGAAACAGAAGAAGAAAGGATCCGGTAAGCCCTCCACAGGCCAAGACAAGGAGGAAATGGCAGAGGTATCTGTTGAGAAGCCCACTCTGTCTCTAGAGAGCATAATCAAGTCGGTCACGGTGGATGGAAACCTTCAGCCAATGACTGAATCATATGATGACTTCAGTGAGGCCGACCAAAAGACTCTGCAGGAGGCCACAGTAAAATATCTTAACATATATAATAAGGCTTTCATTGAAATAATATCTCTTATTCCTAAAAGCCTAGAAAAGGAAATGGAAGTAAGAAAGAATAATGCTCATGCTAAAGATCTTGAGATCCGGGAGTAGATAGCTATTCAGCTATATCCTCAAATTGATCCCAAGACAATGAACATTATCTTCAAAGACTGCAAAGATGAGTTCAGAAGCAAAGCCAGGATGAATCAACTCATGCTTGGCGAGACTGACAAAGTGGCCCAAGAAACAGAGGAGATCCTCCGAAAGGCCTTCAAAAGGTTCAATCTTCCGGTTGTAGAGGATTTAGGTACAGAAACAGCTAAGGACTTGGGACCCTCTGCTCCAGAAGAAGTGGCTCATGAACAAACTAGCATCTCTCCTCCGGTTTCCCCTACAGTCTCCGGATCCAAAGAAGAAGAGCAACTACAGGAGAAGGAAGCAGTGGTGAAAGACAAAGAGGTTGACAGTTCTAAGACTGCAGAAGAAAAGAAACATCTATCTCCGGCAAGAGACACTGCACAAACTGTTCAACAATTTTTGAGTAAAGAAACTCTAGAGATTGATGAACCGGAGCTTCTAAAAGGCCCATTTGATTTTGACTCTCTCTCTCCGGTACAAACAATGAAGATAGCCTCATTTGCAAATGCCAAGGCAAATGAAAAGCTCCTGAAGTCTCATATGGAAGACTGTGAGTTGATAGAGGCTGCTTCCGGAGTACTTGTAAAAATCATGCCATCAATCCAGATAGATCCGACAGCCTCCTCTTCCAGTAATCTAAAAACCTTAGTCAGCAGTGTTGATACACATTTTGATTCTCTAGAAAAATCAGCTGAAGAAAAGGTCCGGAAGGAATTTTTGGATAAAAGATTTTCAGAAATATTAGAATTAATCTCTAAGGATAGGAAGATTGTAAGCATTGGAATAAGGAGCTTAGAGAATGCTCTTAAGGATGGCGGTGACATCTACAAATTTTGTATATCCTGGTCAAAGGCAACAGCAGCATTTGACAAGAAAATAAAAGAGGAACAGGATAAGCTACAAAGCTTATCTCAAAGTTTTGATCCTCTCTCTTCCTCTATAATAAATCAAGAATGTCAGACCATTGCAGTCTTGAATGAAATAAAAAATCTTGAGAAGGAAAGGAAGAACATCACCAACTGGATGGGAGAACTTAGAAGGATTATAATCCCTAAGTTGGAAACTATGCATGAGGCCATCAGTGATGCTCAGACCACCGCCCAAACAAAAGATCTGATAGATCTCAAGCGGGCAGAAGCGTTTGCATTTTTGTTGAGTGGTCACATTTCAATTTTGGACAGAATGAAGCAAAGCTGGGCTACAGAAATGATCCAATTGCAGACATCCTTTGCAGACATTCTTCAATATATGTGAGTATGTAAATATGCGGCTAAGTATAAGAAATTTTTGAAAATTTTGTTATGCGGACCCTACCCTTTGCCATTGATGTCAAAGGGGGAGTGAGGAGCAGTGAAAAATGAGGGATCCAACTAAGGGGGAGTTCCGGAAATTGTATATAAGGACAGAGCATCAGCAAAGGGGGAGCATAGTGAAAACACTTAGTCATTTTTCACTAAGTGTTGCCATCAATGCCAAAGGGGGAGATTGTTGGAAAGAGACACTATATGGATTCATGGCTGTTGTCATTGATGGCAACAAAGGTCATCCCACATATCCGCAAGTCATGATGTGTCTCTACCGGAAGTCAGAATAAAGAATGTTGTGGTCCGGTGAAGAAGAACAGAGCATGTGGCAAGGTCCGACAGATTGGTCCGGACCTCTCAAAGGAAGTGTCTTGGTGCAGTGCGGATTTGGGGAAGTCAAGAGGACTACCTTGAGTGGTATATTCCAAGGATTTAGCCTCCGGTGATGGACAAGGAAAAAGATATGAATGGTTGAGTACCGGATTCCTGAGAGACAGTGAAAACAGAGGAAGAACTGACTGGCAGAGTATCAGACTGCTTTCCGGATGGGTTACTGTTGATGACAGAGGTTGTGAAGGCATGAATCATGTTTGGCTGACATGATTAATGATATCTACAAGTATATGCTTGATCCGCATTGCTTGGTGAGGAAGGATTCAGCCGACAGAATGAAAGTTTATAAGAAACTAGACTGTTCCGGATGCCGACTAGAAAGGTGATGAAATTACTTGTGCGGATATATATAGAGGATGGATTTAGTTGTGAAGTGTGGTGTTGTTGTGGAGATATATGCGAAGAAGTCCAGAGAAAGAGCAGAGGTAACAAAAAGGATCCGGTATGTGAAAGATAGCAGAATAAAGAACAGAGAAAAGATGAAGTGCAGCAGATCAGTGTACTGAGCCTAACCGGAACTGAACTCCAGCATATGCAGATGCTTCCAATCAGTTCAAGACTGTGATTCTCATCACTTTGTAGACAGTGTGTCTTCTTGTAGGCAGTGGGCCTCTTGTGAGCAGTGTGCTCGGGCAGTGAGCCCTAATTGGCAAGTGCCATCTTTGTAATTTCCTATTCCTCTAACAGAGAATAATTTTGGGTTAATCACCCCGTGGTTTTCTCCCTTAACAGGGTTTCCACGTCAAAAATACTGTGTCATGTGTTTCTTGTTTTATGGTTAATGTTTTTATGCTGCATCAATTAAAAGGAAAGTTCAATAAGGGAAATAATTAGGATAACTGATTCACCCCCCCCCTCTCAGTTATCAACAAGTAAGTTGGTCTGGATTGCTTCGTAGTGAAATACTATGGTCTGCAGATCTAAGGCATGTTTGGGAAGTCAATGTGTATCATCAACTCTAGTGGGTCATGGTTTAGAGGTCCGCAAGCTATCTTTCTAGTTTGACAGTCATGGTAGATAGTGTTCTTGAGGTTGCAGAGGAAGATACAAATGATTCTAGTAATTTGGTTTAGAGTGAATGTTATTGGTGATTTCAATGTGCTTGTGGAGGTCTCTGGATCGTGTGGCTACTATGTTGAAGGTCCACATTGAAGTTTGAGCTTGTTGATTAAATATTTCATCTTTGAGGTTGATGTTCTTCCTAGTCTTGGCCGATTGGATGACCTTAGCATGTTGTGGATGATCTAAGAGCATTTTTATGAAGTGTGGTGTGGTTGTAGAAGAAGATTCAAGTCTTAGTTGTGTTTGGCTGACAATGTGATGATCCGCGTCAAGTTTAGCTGACCTTGTTGATCATTCCAAGGTTGATGAAGCATATAAATACTTGTCGAAGAGTTGTTGAAAAGCATCCTTGTATACAATGAATTAAATCCAAAGAAAGGATCAAAAGTAGAGTAGAGAAGAAGAGGAGCAAAGGGAGTAAAGAGTGAAGATTCAGTGAAGAAGAATTTCAATATAAGAGCAAAAGTTTTTGAGCCTTCAAAGGGACTGATTCAGCCATGAATGTAGATGTTATTTCTCAGTTCATTATCTCTGTGTAATCATAATTTCTTATAGGCAGTGAGCCTCTTCTTGAGCAGTGAGCTCTGGGTAGTGCACCCAAAGGCATGTGCCTTCTATTTTCTTAAGTACTTTTAATAGGGTACGCATTTTTGTGGGTTAACCCCCACCATGGTTTTTCCCTTAACTGGGTTTTCCATGTCAAAATTCTGGTGTTATGTGTTCACATTGTTTCTGCTCATGTGTTAATTTATGCTTAAATGTCTTCATCATTAATCTAATTATAAAGAATATTTAAAAGGTTCAAAAAAGGTTAAAATTTAGGGACAACTGATTCAACCCCCCCTCTCAGTTGTCTAGACTATTTATAACAATTGGTATTAGAGCCAAGTTCCTCTAAAAGAAGCTTGACTACTTGAGGAGATCCAAGATGTCGATCTACAAGAAGGAAAGTCTGAGATTTGATGGAACAAATTACTCCCTCTAGAAGGTACACATGCAGTGTCATCTAGAATGTATGGGTGATGGCTTTTACACAATAACCAAGAATGTGTATAAGATTTTGAAGAATGGACCTTCAAATATAGATGAAATCAAGGATGCTAAATGCAACACTCAAGCCAAAGAAACATTGTTGAGTGCCATGTCTGATACTAAATTGGAAAATGTCCTGGATTTGCAAACTGTTCATGAAATCTGGAGTAAATTGGAAAATCTGTATGAAGGTGACAAATATGTTAAATGTGCCAAGCTACAAATCCTGAAGGGTAAATATGAAAGATTGGTAATGAGTGAAGATGAAAACATTACTTCCTACATGCAGAAAGTAAATGAACTTATGACCGGTATCAGAAATGCAAGTGGAGTATTGGATGAATAAAAAATTGTTGCCAAGGTGCTTAGATCCTTACTTGCAGCTTACAAGCACAAGGTTGCAGTCATTGAAGAAATCAAGATAGTAACAACAGTCACAAGGGATCAATTAGTTGGCAAGCTTTCAATATTTGAAATGAGTGAGTTTGGTGATTCTCTTCCTAAGTCTGAATCTACATTCAAGGACATTGTGTATGGATAGCAAAGATATGATCCGAGTGAAAGCTCTTTTGCAAGATCAAACATATTTGTGAAGACAAGGAAGGATCTTGAAGCTCTCATTGCCAAACGGATGCCAAGAGGATCCGGTAAGTATGAAGGAAAGTTGCCACTCAAATTTTTTTCTTGTAGTAAGATTGGTCATTTTACCTCAAGGTGTCCGGAGAGGTTTTCAAAACCAAACCCTAAAAGGTACAAGGGTTAGAAGAATTGTTACTATGTCCAAGAAGCTGGAGAAGGAGTCACAGATGATGAATCTGATCATGGAGAAGGTGATTGGGGTGTTCATTGCTATTAAAGAAGAAGATCCAATGTCTACCGAATCTGCTAGCTATGCAAATGTGGAAAGTGCCTTAGTTGTTCAGGTTGTTGAAAAGGATGAATGGGTGATTGATAGTGAATGTTCTTATCATATGACTGGTGACAAGAGTAAGTTTGTGAGTTTTGAAAATTATGAAGGAGGACTTGTGAAATTTGGAGACAACTCAGCTGGTAGAATCAGTGGCAGCAGATCCATCTCTTTTGATGGTAAGAACATGACCAATAATGTTTTGTATGTGGAAGGACTGAAGCATAATCTTCTCAGTGTTGGACAGTTGGTTGACAAGGGTTATGATCTTCGTTTCAAGGATGGAAAATGCAGAATCTTGGAAAGCTCTAGAAATGAAATTGCATCCGGTACTCAGACTAAAGGTAACATCTTTCATTTAATTAGTTCTGGAAAAAGTTGTTTGATTGCTCAAACAGATCAAAGTTGGTTATGACATAGGAGGATGTGTCATGTGAATTTTGATAACATTGTCAAAATAAGTTCCACTCAAGCTATAAGAGATCTTCCAAGACTTGTGAAACCTGATAGTATATGTAGAGAATGTCAATTGGGTAAACAAAACAAAATTTCATTCAAAAGTAAGGAACAAGATTCAAGTGGGAGATTGAAACTGGTACATACTGATCTCTGTCATCTTGCTAGAATTAGGAGTGTGTAAGGAGATAGATATTTCATGTTGGTGATTGATGATTACTCCCAGATGATGTGGGTAACTTTCCTAAAAGAAAAATCAGAAGCTCTTGATAAGTTTAAGGTGTTCAAGATGATGGTTGAAAATGAGATTGGTGGGAAATTGAAATGTTTGAGATCTAACAGAGGTGGAGAATTCACTTCCAGTGAGTTTGACACTTTTTGTGAAAAGCATGGAATAAAAAGACAATTATTTGCTCCTAGGGCTCCTCAACAAAATGGAGTTGTGGAAAGGAAGAACTGGACCATTCAAGAAGCTACCAGGACCATGATGATCGAAAAAAATATTCCTCAAGTTTATTGGAGGGAAGTTGTGAGTACTGTTGTCTACGCTCTTAACCGGGTGCAGATCAAAGGAAATTCTATTAAAACTCCTTATGAACTATGGTTTGGTCATCCTCCTACTATGAGATATTTCAGAGTTTTTGGTATTAAATTCCATATCAAAAGAGATGAGGATTTAGGCAAGTTTGATGCAAGAAGTGATGAAGGAATATTCTTGAGATACTCTACTCAAAGTAAGGCTTATTGGTGCTTCAACAAGAGGTTGAAAAAGATTGTTGAAAGTACTAATGTTAAAGTTGATGAAAGCAAAGAAGGTCATTCCAAGTATTGTGGATATGATTCAGATGATCAAGATGAAAGTCAAAGTCAAGGAAGGCAAGATCAAATTTAGACTTAGATTCAGATTGATTCGGTAACTCTAGTAACTCAAGAGATTAGTGCAAAAGATGAGGAACAAGTTCAAGAAATAGAAGTTCAAACAATTCCCAAAACCCCCAAGTATGTAAGAATGAATCATCTTGAAGATCAAATCATAGGAGATAAAAATAGAGGTGTTTGAACTAGGAGAAGAGTTGTTGAAGATCAAGAAGAGATTTTTTTGATTTCAAAGATTGAACCTAAATCAGTAAGTGAAGCTTGCAATGATGAAAACTGGGTTAAGGAAATGGAAGAAGAATTGATGCAAATTAAAAAGAATCAAACTTGGGATCTTGTTCCTAGACTTGAGGACAAAAATGTGATTGGAACCAAATGGGTCTTCCAGAATAAACTGAATGAAGATGGTGAGGTTGTAAGAAATAAGGCAAGGTTGGTATGTAAAGGTTATTCTCAAGTGGAAGGAATTGATTTTGAAGAAACTTTTGCTCTAGTGGCAAGGATAGAGGCAATCAGATTATTTCTTGTTTTTGTTGCTTTCAAAGATTTTAAATTTTATTAGATGGATGTCAAATCAACATTTCTAAATGGAGATTTGGAGGAAGAAGTCTACATTGAACAACCAGAGGGATTTCAGTTATCTGATCAGGGATATATGGTTTGTAGACTAAGAAAAGCCTTGTATGGACTCAAGAAAGCTCAAAAAGCCTGGTATGCTAGATTGGATAAGCATTTGCTTAAGCTAGGATTTAGCAAAGGTACTGCTAATAGTAATTTATACTTCAAGATAAATCATGAGGAGATTCTAATTGTTGAGGCCTTTGTTGATGATATCATTTTTGGTGGAAATGAATGCATGTGCAAAGCATTTGCTGATCAGATGAAAAGTGAGTTTGAGATGTCAATGTTTGGTGAGATGAATTTCTTCCTAGGTCTACAAATTGTTTAGTCAGATAAAGGTATCTTCATATCTCAGTCCAAGTATGTGAAAGAATTGTTGAAGAAGTTTGGATGGAAGATTCAAAGCCAGTAGGTACTCCTATGGTAACTGGATGCAAGCTAAGCAAAGATGATGACTCCCCAAAGGAAAATTAGAAAAGGTATAGATCAATGATTAGAGGATTTCTCTATCTGACTCAGACCAGACTTGACATCATGAATAAAGTTGGACTTGTTGCTAGATTTCAAGATGATCCAAAAGAATCCCATGTTGTGGCAGTCAAAAGAATTTTTAGATATCTCAAGGGGACAATTGATTATGGACTGTGGTATCCAAAGGACAATGATTTCACTCTTCATGCATATACAGATGCTGATTGGGTAGGAGATGTGGATGACAAAAAAAGTACTAGTGGTGGTACATTCTTCTTGGGAAGAAGATTGGTCTCTTGGATGAGCAAAAAGCAAGAGGTAATTTCTCTATCTATTGTAGAGGCAGAGTATATAGCAGCAGCAAATAATTGTTCTCAAGTTTTTTGGATAAAGCAAATGTTGAAGGACATCAGAATTGTGTTTGAGGAGCTAGTCACAATTTTTTGTGATAATTCAAGTGCTATAAGCATTTCCAAGAATCTAGTATTGCACTCAAAGATAAAGCATATATCTATCAAGTTTCACTTCTTGAGAGAGAAATTTAATGAGAATGAAGTCAAGTTGGAGTTTGTGTCTTCCAAAGATCAGATTGCGGATATCTTCACTAAGCCTCTTCCCAAAGATACTTTTGAGTATCTCAGAGAAACATTAGGGGTTATTACCCCTCCTGATCAGAACTAAGATGCACTAAGGTGCATCAATCTGGTGGAATTCACATTCATATCTTGTGATCTGGATTGATGTTAAGGAGGTACTACTCAAAGGGGTAGTAGTCAGTATGCAAATTTTGGGATCAGTCTGAAGCAAAAAGAGAAAAGATAGCAAATATGTACCTTTTGCCATTTATGTCAAAGGGGGAGAGAAGTCATGTGAAAAACTAGTTGCTGATGTAAGGGGGAGCAGTTGTAGAAGTGAGAAGGAAAAGGGGGAAAAGTTATTGTCTTGATGGTTGAATTAAGTTTTTGACATAATATGTTGCCATCAATGACAAAGGGGGAGATTGTTGCAAATATGTGCCTAAGTGGTGTTGTCATCGATGTCAACATATCCTTGTTGCCATTGGTGTCAATTGTATCCTATTTTGCTATCTGTATATGTTTAGGGTAAAATTGGATTTTGTTAATCTTTTGTTGTTTAGATGTTAAAACCCTCCTTTCCACTAAACATTGAAGGATCTAGGGTCGAGTGGCGAGCACTATCATACCCTAGGTCACTTACAAATGAAGGGAAAATTGGATTAGGGAATTGATTATCAATTTTTCCTTCTCCTGTGTCCAATTGACCATTAAAACCCTAATTATGCAAATACGACAAGAAATTGACAAATAATGGAAAAAGCTCTAGCAGACGGGAGTAAAATAACCAATCACAGAATCCCTATTTTTAGGGTTCTGAGATGGAATAGTAGGGGACTAAGGTGCGGTCACCGAAGTCCAAGGTACTTGCTTTTTCGGGGAATCTGGAACATTGATCAGCTTTGTAACTTTTGTTTCCCTTAATATGTCTGTGGAGGACACTATTGCGAGAGCCCAAGTCCTGGAAGTGCTCCTATGTCTAACTTTTTTTTAGATCCTGAATCCCTAATGCCTGCCAAGCCTTCCTACAACTCCACTTTTTCTGGATGCGACACATGTAAGATGCAATCACAAGACTTTCTTTGGGGGTTGTGGTGTTTAAAGGCTTGCCTTAGTCAAGCCCCAGAGGACACTTAAGTCTTCGAACACCATTTTCAGACAAAGAGTGCGTGTCCTTGTGAGGCAGAGGCAAAAACCAAAGGAATCAATGATAAAAACACAATATTATGTCACCTTGTAGTGAAGATCTCATGGAGGAAGATGTTCTTCATGCCATGAGGAAATTGATGCTCAAATCTGCAAATATCAACACGTAAAACATACAAGTTTGCTCTTGCCACACAATAGAAATCCTTGAATCACCTTAAGAACACTTGAACATCACAATTGCCATCTAGTTTACAAATGAATGCCTACACATGCATATATATGTAACTACAATCACTCCCATCAAGATATTTGAAATTCAAACTTACCGTGTCGGTAAAGGGACCTAATAACGGTCACTAACTGACACCCAGAAATTGGGGCTGCCCCAAAATATGGCAGGACTAGGGCACGGGTGCCCAAGTCCTCCCCCTATTTTGGGTAGGGTATAGCTCAAGGGGTCCTCCTAGGTCTCATTTTCCATGAAAACGAGGTCTCATTCCATCGGGATGCCAAAATATGAACTAAAATATCCTAAATGCATACTAAAAACCCGGGAGCTAAACCTTATGAGGGAAAAGCCCCCAAGGGGACATTTTCTGATGTTATAGTATAGAAGACCAGATTGTTGAGGATATTGAGAAAATTAATGACAATCAATGCATGTAGACCATATTGTTGTGTAAAGGATTGTCAGAGGTTGCTCCAGTTAAGAATTGAGAAGTCCGCATGAAGATTTGAAGAAGTTATTGCCATCTAAGTAGAACCTGATTTTACAGTATTCAGAAGAGACAGTGTGATAGTAAGTTGGTCCGGATTGCTTCGTAGTGAAATACTATGGTCTGCAGATCTGAAGGCATGTTTGGGAAGTCAGTGTGTATCATCAACTCCAATGGTTTGGAGGTCTGTAAGCTATCTTTCTAGTTTGACAGTCATGGCAAATAGTGTTCTTGAGGTTCTCGAGGAAGATACAAATGATTCTGGTAATTTGGTTTAGAGTGAATGGTATTGGTCATTTCAATGTGCTTATGGAGGTCTCTGGATCGTGTGGCTACCATGTTGAAGGTCCGCATTGAAGTTTGAGCTTGTTGATTAAAGATTTCTTCTTTGAGGTTGATGTTCTTCCCAGTCTTGGCCAACTGGATGATCCTAGCATGTTGCGGATGATCTAAGAGCATTTTTATGAAGCATGGCATGGTTGTAGAAGAAGATTCAAGTCTCAGTTGTGTTTGGTCGACAGTTTGATGATCCGTGTCAAGTTTAGCCGACCATGTTGATCATTCCAAGGTTGATGAAGCATATAAATACTTGTCAAAGAGTTGTTGAAAATCATCCTGTATACAATGAATTAAATCTGAAGACAGGATCAAAAGCATAGTAGAGAAGAAGAGGAGCGAAGGGAGTAAAGAGTGAAGAGTCAGTGAAGAAGAATTTCAAGATAAGAGTAGAAGTTTTTGAGCCTTCAAAGGGACTGATTTAGGCATGAATGTAGATGCTATTTCTCAGTTCATTATCTCTGTGTAAATCATAATTTCTTATAGGTAGTGAGCCTCTTCTTGAATAGTGAGCCCTGGGTAGTGCGCCTAAAGGCATGTGCCTTCTATTTTCTTAAGTACTTTTAACAGGGTACTCATTTTTGTGGGTTAACCCCCACCGTGGTTTTTCCCTTAACCGGGTTTTCCACGTCAAAATTATGGTGCTATGTGTTCATGTTGTTTCTACTCATGTGTTGATTTATGCTTAAATGTCTTCATCATTAATCTGATTATAAAGAAGATTTAAAAGGTTCATAAAAGGTTAAAATTTAGTGACAACTAATTCACCCCCCCTCCTCAGTTTTCTGGACTACTTCCAACAACTAGGTCCTTATTAGTATGATATATTTTTCATCATCTACCTGCTAGATAGAAACACTAGAGGAAGGTAAACAATAAAACAAGAGAGGAGAATCAAGTGCCTTAGGGATAGTCATGTAGGAGGGTGCCCCCAAGTCACCAACTGCAACGCTATGTCCATAAGACACAAAACGCAAAAGTGAAACTAGAGGAGAAGCAATATAGAAGAATGATGATACAAATAGAAGAAGGTCACAATAGAGGGAGTCTTAGGATATCCTGAACCTTACAAGAGAATCAAGGGTCATCCCAAGAGGCTTAGACAACACAAAGGGGAGGTCAAATACATGATCTGATCATGCTAACTATATAAGTGACCACCAGGGTTAGAGATACTTTCCTATTGAGAAAAACCAGTCTAGAATTTAGAACTTGCGAGCATCTTGGAGAGATACTCTATCAAGTTTTGTGTGAAGCTTGAGTGGTTCTTATGAGAGTCTTGTTTGTTGTCGTGAAATCCATGTAATGCTTGTTTCTCATATTCTTGTGTATGTGAGACCTTTTGTTGCTTGTGAGGAGGAGAACCACTATTATTTCCAACTAGCGACAATCTTTGTACTCTTTTCTAATTTTTAGCTAGCTTTCTTTGTTGAGTTTGTCTACCATAGTAACAAGGATTATCTTGTACTATATCAATCTTTTCTTTTGTTATAGTCTCTTGTTTTGATTGTTCCATTTGTCTGTGTGATGCATTTTTGTTATCTCCTGATCCTTGTAAAGATAATGGAGGAGGAACCTAAACATAAATACCATTCCTTCATGGATGAGGTGATACTTCAATATTTTCCCTATCCACTTCTATTATACCCACAATGTTATCATAGTCCAAATAATCATTTTCTACTTCCACTAGATTATGTTCCAATATGTTGTTATCGGTATGCTTAGGGATAGGATTAGTAAAGATTTACAAATTTTGATTCAACGGAGCAACTGACTTATTTCCATTATCATTCACACCCAATACCTATATAACATTTGAATTGATGAGGTCTTGTATTTCATGTGTTGATGCTCAGAATTGTGTTGTTTTCAACACCAACATGGGAAACTCTGAAACGTGGGAATGCTCTTCAAAGTAACCTCTAGATTTTAAAGAAGCTGGCTCTTCTTTATCTCAAAAGTGTTTAGGAAAAGGGATAGGGTTAAATAGAATCATAAATGCAACTAAAAAGGAAACTAAACTATGGCGATGCACCTGAATGTGATTTTGTTTCTCAACATTAAGCACAGTGAAACTACTTTAGGATTCAGTCACATTAAAGAGCAAAACAATGCATGATCAATGTAACAGATGAAAAACAAATAGGATCAAAGGCCCACAAATCAGAATACTTTGCAATAACACAAAAAATATCAGCAAAGGCACAAAACTCTGTCTTTATTAATTTTCCAGTCACATAAAAGGCACAGAATCATGCACAGTTATACAAACTCTCTGAATCAAGAAAATAGAACAAAGGCAAATGATATTACTGGCCACTACAAAAGATCCTCAAACTTCTCTAACAATCTATGTTGCAGAAAAATCTCTATATCTCCAATGTTGTATATCTCTCCTATGATCTGAACCCATATTTATAGCATAGAACTAGCTCAAAGATTGCCCGCACGATCAAATCTCAACGGTCTAACCGAACTGGCACTTAACTGAAAGTGTCTGATAGAGGATCTCTTTCGAATCAAAAATGGTTAGCTATTCTGCAAGTTCATTGGCTGCAACAGATACATGTAACCCCACTTACTTGAACCAGGGAGGAACGTGTGGCAACTTCTGATAGTCTTTGCGACTATAAACCCTTTGAACAGCTGGTATCCATACGCGCCTCTTTCTTGAAACTCCTTCATCTTTCCATAACAATAAGAAACTAACACATGGCATCCTCCGTGTGACTTACTTGATAAACCACTTCTTTCTCAGGAGACACCGGAACTTGACACTTGGCAACGTCCGCGGCCCTTTCAAAAAAATATGTGGCGATGTCCACTTTACTTTGAGTCTTTACTGTGGCTTATATTAAGAGTGCTCAGGCTTTGCCATCTGTCACAGTCTGCTAAACTTTGAAAACTAAGAAACATTAAAAATGGGACCCGCCAACAGTCCGTGCCTAAGCAACTTCAAAAAGAAAAAGGGACAGGTGGCGCTTTCTGCTGATATGAGAAACTATATACGTGGCGGCTTCCGCTACACTTAGAGAGACTGTAGATACTTTTAGTGAGTTCTACAGAAGATGACACTTAGAGCTCTCTGCTGCAGTCTAAGAAACTTTATAGAAACATTAGGGACTCACAAGAATCACGCGGATGGTGACACATGTCGCACTCCGCTGCAACCACAGAAATATTAACGGGGCCCACCAACTTCTTTACTCAGCGATAAAAACAAAAAGGAACCCACGGAAGATGACACTTGGAGCTCTCTACTGAAACTATATGGGACACGCGACACCTTCCGTGTAACTTAAAGAAAATTTAAAGACACTCTCCGCATCTGCCACTTGGCACCTTCCGCACTCACCGAAACTCTTAAAAGGGACCCGCTACATTATGAGAAACATTCAAAAGGAACGTTTGAAACTTAGAAGAAACTTGAATGGGTGGCAACACTTGGCGGCTTCCACCTTAATGTAAAAAGATACGTGGCCCTCTCCGCGGCCACTCTGAGAAACTCTAAAATGTATCACGGCTGCTGACACGTGGTGGTTTCTGCTGATATGAGAAACTATAAAAATGGGGCCCGCCAGACTTACTTTGTAAAAAGGGGCTTTTGAAACTTATAGAAACTGAACCGCAGATGCCGACACTTGGCATGCTCCGCAGGAATTAAAAGGGACGCGAGGCTCCATCCGCGTAACTTTAAGCAACTTTATAATGTGTCCCGGGTACTGACACTTGGCAGTTTCCGCTTCATTCTGGGACTTTGGAAAAATTTTCAAAAATGAAAAACCCTCGTGCCCACGCTCTGTGCTTGCACTATGTGTCAAAAACCCTTGCTACAAAACTGAAGCGCATAGAAACAAAACTGAAACTCGCACAACTTAAACTTAAAAATCAAAATGTAGAGTATTTTACTCTACAGTTCTTGGCGACCCCGAGGACTTTTGAGCCTGCTCAAAAATGAATCCCAAAAATGCATACTATACAGCAAAATTTATAAATTTTGCAAGGCCGTCTGATATACAGACCACTCAGCATTAGATAACCCCTGCTTGTTCTGCAAATCCTGGAAGGCTAAATCCAGGTTGATCATGTCCTTATGCGAAAAGCTTTGCAAAACGTGGACTGCTGCTTTCAACTGAAAATCAAGTTGGGCCATAGGAATCAAAACAGCTTCCACTTCTGACACTAATGAGGCATCTGTTAGACCCTGGAAAACTGATTGATCATTCTGTCTGGCTAGCAACAGAGGCTTGATTTCATCAACCATTAATACAGTGTTGCTATCAGGAAAAGGGGAAGGAAGGCCCAATTGCACCAGGTCTTCAATGTGTTTTTTCATGTGCTTCACTCCCTCCTTGACCACATCCAGGAGCTCCTGGCAAGTAATTGTAGCAGAATTGCAACTCAGAACCTCATTCACCCATTTGGTAGCAATCATCCTGTCACTGATCCCTGCTGCTGATAATGTTTCATCAGATGTATCATAAAGTTTCCCCAGCAGCAATTGAGAATCAGAAACTCTCATGGAAACAATAGATAAAGTGGCCTGAACTGAGGTTTCCACCTTTTCACATAATTGCTGTGCATGTAGCAGGAAAGTTAAAGAGGGCTTGAGCTAGATAATCTCCTTAGAGATTCTTGCCCACACTGATGCATATAGCTCCTTAACCAAATTTAACACTCCTGCATTTTGTGGCCTATTTGCCAACTCAAGGGTCAATTGTTTTGTTGTTTGTTGCTCGGCTTGAAGTTGAGCCTGTATGGTAGCAACATTATTCTGTTCCTTCAACAGTTGCTATTGGAACTGTGTGGCTTACTGAGAGGAATCCTGATGCCTCTTCTATAACGTGGCCTTTTCCTACTTCAGGGTAGCCATAATAGACTTCACCTGGATCAGTTCTTCCTTCAAAGAAGCATTTTGGCTCTGTGTAGCCTGATGAATCTGACATGAAACAGTATTTTGCAACTGTTTAGTGAGATCCTCAATTTCATCATTTTTAGATTTGAGATCAGCAGTCAGGGTCTCACTATGTGTCCTTTCCTGAGCCAGATCAGCCCCCACTTTCTGCAACTTCCTTGATAATTTCAAATAGTTAGTGGCTACAGCAAAAGTGGTTTCATTTAGCAGCTCTACCCTATCTTGTGGCCTAAAAAGTGGCATGTCCATCACCACTGCACCCATTGTATAATATTGGGGCTACATCTGCTCATTGGGTCTAACTACATTTGGTGACAAATGAGTCACAGTTACCTACTGCTGAATTGGGTCAAATAGTGACCTCATATGTGGGACAGCCTGAGCTTTATTGTCCTTCTTTCTCTTCTTGTCCATCCGGGCTTCCCTAGCCTTCTTAGCAGTGTCTGCTTGAGCTTGGAAGGTAGGGGGAAGAGGCAATGTACCCACCCGCAAAAGGATGACCTTGTGGCAGGCCATAAGGAATAGCCAAATGTTAGCTAGGAGGAATTTGAGGAGTACTCTCCTTGGAAAAGAGGGAGAGAAGGGAGGTAATGAAGTGGCCTTTAATGACATGGCCTGTGTAGTGACAGGTGGGGAAAATTGAGAAATTAGCACAGTAGAGGTGGCAGGGGATAATATTTGGCCAGTTGGGATTGCCACTCCTATTGAAGAAGAAAAAGATTGAGAAGAAGAAGGAGAAGAAGCACGTACCTGAGGAGCAACTAAGACACTTGGTGGTGGCTGCAATAAAGGTTCTACCTCCTCATCTGAATTAGGTTGAAGCTTCAGCTTCTTATGTTTCCTTGGCCTCTCTTCTTCTTGTTGTGTTTCTTTCTCCTCAACATTTACCACTGTCGCCAGTGGTGTTTGCACAAAACTGGAAGCCCCACTCATTGAAACTGATGGGATCCCTCTAGGTGGTGATGACACCACACTCTTTTGCTTCTCTATAACACTGAGAGATTGGGGCTAGGTGGTTACAACAGCTACAGATGATGTTTGTCCTAGGGCCTGCACTATGTGAGTGGATTCAGGTTCCTCTTCAGATTCCTCACCCCTTTTGTGGATCTTGCTTGTATCAAGGCTAGAGACTGGAGAAGGATGCCATTCATCCCAAATGGACTCCCATTTCTCATCTATATCTACCTTGCCAAAGGAGTGGATTATTTCAAAAATCTCCTGCCTATATTTCCAATAGGCTTCTATCTTCTCAGCCTTCCATTCCCTATCTCTTATTAAATTTTTCTTTAATCTAGTGCCCATTTTGAGCTTAGGGTCATAGGCCTTCTCCTTTTTATAAAATACTTCCCATGGCTCGGGTCCCTCAAATGGCAAATCTGTCAATTCTGCATATAAATCAAGGATGTCCTCCTTAGGGTTTCTTCTGTCTTCCTGAAAGGGACGACCCTCGTGCACAATTTTGGCACCAATCTTATTATTCTTGACCCATAAGGTTATGAAACTGACTAGATCATATCTCCATTTATCTTCAATCAAGAGAAAACCCAGGACAACTAACTTTCTTAGCAATAATTGTTCAGCATCCCTGACCAATAGAGTCATGTTCTTCTTCACCCAGGGAAGGTCATACATTTTCTTTTTCTTCTTCCCAGCGCCATATTCATTATCAACCACAGACACTTGCCGAGTGACCTCTAAGAAGGCTAGCCTAGGAGTCAAAACCTTGGGTAGCAACATTGGTTCCCCATTAAAACCATGGACCCTGATAATAGTATGGTGAGACCCAAAGAAATAATCACAGGGAATGGGGGAATTTGCCATGAGGCCTCTGATACTTAATGTCAATCTATTCTCAACAGGCTCCGGGCTTAGGTGAGTAAAAGCAGGGGTGACAAAAAGTTCCCAAAACTCGTAGGGGTCAGATGATTCAGACAAGACATGTGTCCATGCAGACACAGGGATGGTTCTATTGGGATCAAAACTTGGGTCATACATGTCTAGATGCATATACTGGGAAAAGATGGCATAGTTTTAGTATAACATAAGGTGAAATAGATAAGAGAAATACCTGAAAACCCCTATTGATTTGAAATTGGTGAGTTGTTCGGCCATTGAGTAGGCAATCTGCTTTGAGAAATCTAGCCAAAACTCCTGGGACCTATCCACAGTCTTCATTCTGAATAGAATGGCAAGCTGCCAATCATAGACAGTTATGTCTTCCTTCATTCCGAAGATAAATGCTATCATAGATAGTGCTTCCTGACTGGCTTGTGTAAATTGTGCCCTTCCTATTGGCAGCGCTAGCATTTGGGTATTTTCATCTCCCAACTGCATCTCTAAATTAAGAAACCTCAGTTGAAACTTGACATTTGCCCATGTCTTCTGCATTTTGGCAACTGTGGGAAATGTGGATGTCCTATCATAGTGTAGGGCCAACATGTCCCTAATGGCCTTTGGTGTAATTTGCACCATGAAGGGTCCCTTTTGAATGGTGCTTGAGGGTGCATGAAACAATTCTGCGCATACCTCAATCAGGTCAGGGCATAAATGCACGCTCGGGACAATGAATTTCACCAACTGGGAGGTCCATATCTGCATGCCAAATGTTTCAAATTTTTTAGCTTTGGCCTTCATGAGGCATCTTTGGTGTGCTCCCTCTTGTAGAGCTTTGCCAGACTTTTGTAGGGTAGGTTCAGCAATACCATCTGCAAAATCCTGCACTTTAGCTGGGTCAACTGCATAACCAACCTCTAGAACCCTAGTCCTTGGATAGGTCCTTAAAGGTTGCGCAGGGGCTGAAGCGTATGATTTGCTGGTGAGGAGCCTGTCAAGAGACTTGTAAATCCCAAGCCCCTACTGAGAAGACTGTGCTTCTGCCATCTCTGTGTTTGCTAGAAACTGTTGAACTTACTGTAAATGAGTATGGAAACTTTGCAACAGAGAAGACACAATTAGGAAGCAGGTTTTGCAATGAAAATGCAGCAACAGGGAAGACACTTAGTAGAAGTAGAAACAAATGAAACTCGGTTTAAGCTTTAACTCATGTCGTTGGGATATTTTAATGACACATCAAGTCTCATAAATGGCATTAAAAATGGAAACCGTTATAAAATCTTAAGAGATCTGAGTGGGACAGAGTGTCAGACACGTCATAAAAAAGTGGCTACGCTGGGTACCTTTCAGGAATTTTGGGGATTTGAGAGGTTTAATGAATGCGAAAGTTTTGAGACTTTTAAGAGACTTAAGCTGTGGCAACGTGTTCATAAAACACTTATTCAAACAAAAGTGGGAAAAACAAAGCGGGAAAAACAAAGCAACAACAAAAAGGAAACTATCTAACTATAATACACAGGAAAGACACTGTCTAATTGAAATGCTTCAAGTAGATCCTGTTGACAGGAATCTCTTTAGGCTCACCCTCCATCGTTTAAAGTTCAAAAGAATTCTATTGTTTATAGGAATAGATCTTATAGGGGCCAGTCCATAATGACTCAAATTTACTGTGTCGACCTGGCTTGGTAGCTCTCTCATCCCATTTCAAAACAACTGATCCAACTTCAAAATGAGGGTTTGAAGTTTTCTTATCAAAACAGTCTTTGATTATTTTCTGATGTTTCAATAATGATTCATGTGCTGAATCCCTCTTTCCTTGAACTTCCAGGAGCTCGGCAAGTCTGACCTGCATGGGGCCATTTTCCTCAATCTCAATTTGTTTCAATAACTAGAGAGCAGGAATCTCCAAGCTCAGGGGCATCACAGCAGGTTTACCATAGACCAATTCATATGGGGACATTTTTGTCACTTGTTTTGGTGTAATTGTGTCTACCCACAGTGCTATATTAAGCACTTTATGCCACTCTTTGTGATGATCAACCCCAATTCTTTTAATAAGTCTGATCAGATTCTTGTTAGTTGATTATGCTAAACCATTACCCTGAGGATAATAATTGGAAGAGGTCTTCAGGTAGATTCCATACTTTAGTGCAAAGTCAGATATCTTTGCCTCCAAAAATGCCTTAGCATTATCTGAAATTACAGTACGAGGAGGCCCAAAGCGAGTAGTGATACCCTCTAGAAAGTCTAGAATCACTTTTTCCGTTGCTTCTTTTAGTGGGACTGCCTCACTCCATCTAGTAAAATAATCCATGGCAGTTAAGATCCATTTGTGCCCCATACTTGACACTAGATTGATCATTCCAATGAAATCTAGACCCCATTGAGCAAAAGGTTCATCAATAATTATAGGACTAAGGGGCATTGCTACATTCCTTCTCTTCCCTACATAGTACTGACAAGATTGGCATTCTTTAACCAGTTGATAACAGTCTGTGAATAAAGTGGGCCAGAAGTAACCTGCCTGACTTATCTTTATAGCTGTGGTTCTTGCAGAAAAATGTCCACCTGACACTCCATGGTGCATCTGATGCAGTATTCTTTGGGCTTCATCCTTTTCTATGCATCTTAAAAGTATGCCATCAGTGTTTCTTCTGAAAAGAACTTGGTCAATTAAAACAAAATGAACTCCCTGTTGCCTATAGTACCTCTTCTTATCCTAAGAGAGCTCTTTTAGGAAAATCCCATATTTCATAAACTGGATCCTATTTGTGACCCAGGAATTCTGATCGACTTCTTGTATCCTCAATACATTTTCTTCCTCTGTTTCTTCACTTATCATTTTTTCCATATCTTGAACCATATACTGGCACAAACCCTTGCCTTTGACAAGTTTAGTTGGTCTGACCTCCACATCATATTCAAGAATCTTTGTTATCCAGTTTGCTCTTTTCTCAGTGATTTCTCCTTCCATAATATATTCTCTAACACTTGGATGAGCCACTAGTATCAGAATCTTATTACCTGTGACCATGTGTCTGAATTTCTTGAGGGCTTTTACCATAGCATATGCTTGTTTCTCTATAAAGTTATACCTGGCTTCATACTCCTTAAGAGTCCTTGAGAAAAAGGCTATTGGATGCTCTCCCTCTTGTTGATCATCTTTCTATGTTAGGATAGCAGCAACACTGAATTCTCCTCCATAGACATACATTATAAAAAACTTAGAGAAGTCAGGGTTCCTCAATACTGGGGCTGTTGAAATTGCTTTCTTGACCTCTTCAAAAGCCTGTCTCCCTTCTGTAGTCCATTTGAATACCAGGTCTTTCTTTAATAGTAGTGTAATTGGTCTTATTAGGCCTGCGAAGTCTGATATGAACCTACTGACAAAGTTAATCTTTCCCAAGAAGGACTGAACTGCTTTCTTATTGACAGGCAGAGATAGGTTCATTATGGCAGTGACTCTTTCTGGATCTATAGACTCCTTCTTTAGAAACTATATGCCCTAATAGTTTACCTTGAGGTACTGCAAAAATGCATTTCTTAGGATTTAGAGATATTCCAAACTCTTGGCATTTCTTAAAAATTGCTTCTAAATGGGCAAAATGATCAGCAGCATTTTTAGAGAAAATAGTGAGGTCATCTAAGTAAATTAGAATGATTTTATTGATAATCTCTCCAAATGCTACATCCATTGCCCTCTGAAATTTGGCTCCAGCATTTGAAAGACCAAAAGGCATCTTTGCATAGGCGAATGTTCCCCATTTTGTGGTGAAAGCAGTCTTATGCTGGTCCTCATCAGCCAACCAAATCTGATTGTACCCAGAGAAACCATCTAGCAAAGAAAATCTCTCTGATCCAGCCACAGTTTGTAAAATTTGTCCCATAGAGGGCAAGGGGTAGTGATCCTTCAAGAAATCCCTATTTAGATCCCTAAAATCCACATAGAGCCTTATGTCTCCATTCTTTTTCCTGACTGGTACTAGGTTGGACACCCAAGTTGAGTGTTTGATTGGGAAAATGATCTTTGACTCTAATAGTTTCTGCAACTCATCCACCATCAGAGGTTCAATCCTAGGGTTCACTAGCCTCTGCTTCTGTCTAACCAGTTTAGATCCTTCAGTCAGCTCTATAGTGTGTTGAATGAGACTTTTATCATAACCATGGAGATCTTCATAGGTCCAGGCTATGACCCTATCTTATTTCTCACATAAATCAATTAACCTTTTTCTTTCCTGTTGAGTGGCAGAATTTCCAACCTTCAGTCTTCTTCCCTCACTAACCTAAATCTCAGAGTAGTCTTCTTTGTTTGCTTGGAATCTCTTCTTTTCTAGGCTAGCATCTTTAGGATCAAACAAGTTTTCTAGGGTAATTAGTCCTTTAGGGAGCTTGTTTGACTTCAATTGAATGATCTGATCACCATATGCCTCTTCAATTTTTTGTTGTAACTGATCAGCAAATTCTCCTGACTGTTGCAAAAATGAGAGTACTTGAAAATCATTTTCAAAAACTTGCCAATTTTCATTATTGTCTGGGATGGTTGGCCTCACAAGAACTTTGACTGACTCATTATTTACCATTAGATCAATTATTGGGTCAAACTATGAACCAATTTGTTGCATCCTATCTGCCTCAGAATTTTGGGCTCTAGGGACTACTTCTATATTAAAGTCTTCAAAATTTTCTATTAAGTCTCAAATTCTGTGCCTATAAGATCTCATCCTTACATTTTTGGCTATTGCCTTCTCTCTTATTTGTTTCACCACTAGTTCTGAATCTCCTTTGACTATCAGATTCTTTACTCCTTTCTTTTTTGCCAATATAAGTCCATGCACTAAAGATTCATACTCAGCATCATTATTGGTACAGGCAAAATGAAAGCGAATGGCTCTTAAAAATTTTTCACCATTAGGGGCAGTAAGACAAATCCCTACTCCAGCTCCATTTTTGCTTCTAGCCCCATCAAAATTTAGGGTCCAGATTCCTAAGTCATTTATAGATTCTTGGGTCGAAGAGGGCTCTTTCCTTAAGACATTAGGGATCTCCTGGTCTTCCTCAAATATAACATAAGTGCCCAACCCTGTTGAGTCATAGTTCCCAAAGGGATCACTCTGCATCATGGTTAACAACTGATTATCCTATACTTGCTGATCATATTCAGTCCAATCCCCTATTTCTTCAACAAAAACCCTTTCCTCTTTATTTAACATGGCATGGGATGCCTCTAACTTTGGGGTTGGTTCATTAGTGATATGGTCCTTTGACAATGGTTCTGATAGTACCTTCATTTTAGTCCCATATTTGGTCCTTATGATGAGATGAGACCAATCAAGTGACATATAACCTCCTATCTTAGCTGTGAAATCTCTAGATAGGCATAAGCCAAAAACAGGAGGAATATCTATGACTACAACATCTTGATTAACAATTATATTGGGACAGGTATACAGCTGTAGTGGAAGTTGTTTAATTTTTCCTATTGTTTGCACAAACTTCCCATCTAACTGCATAACTCCTTTTGCAAGTGGCTCATATTTTATTTTCAAAGCATCTTCTATTTGCTTTGGCATCACTGTGGTGCTAGCCCCAAAGTCTATCATTGCATTGTGCAATAGTTTCTTCCCAACTATTAAAGTTAAATAAAAGGGATCTGGCTTGGATTTACTTACCTCTGGTGCATTGTTTAGAAGAGCTGTTGTCTGCAGAGAAATAGTGTCTTTGAGCTTTTCTTTATCATTAGGTCCTCCTTTGGCAATAGTCTGTTTAGGCACAGCTTGGCTCTGTAAAGCTTCTTGCAACAGTGTCTTTTGCTTAGGAATGGCTAACATGTCCCATATTGACACATGTGCTGGAGTCCTCTTCAACTGATCCACCACATTCACAGGCCCTAGTGCTTGTGTTCTGGGATAATAAGGGTATCTTGCTTTCTCCTGAACTTGTCCAGAAACTACTTGATTCTGCACTGGCTGAGGTATTTCTTGTCTAGTAGCTGTATTTTGATGATCTTGAAATGGTGGAACTCCCATAATTTCATTATTTGTGACTCCAGGGTATTCCATCATCCTTCTCTTGGCTCTAGTATAGTAATCTGATTGTACTAATGGCTTCTTAGAAGCTGAAGCTTCATTTAAGAATACTGACTCTTCATCTTCAATCCATGAAAATAGAGCATGCTCAGGGGCTATTTCTTCTTCTTGCTGTAAGGACATTCCTTGCATCTGAGCCACTAGGACTGAATTTTGCATACCAGGGGATTGGTAGGGCTGAGTGTCAGAAGTATTTGCAAATTGTCCATCCACTCTTCTTTGCTCTGCTATCTTTTGTTGTAGATTACCCCTAGGACAGTCTCTGGGCATATGTGCATTATTATAAGGGAAACACCAGGCATTGGTGCCATCTACATAATTATTCTATCCTGGGACAATCTCTCTGTTTGGATTGGGAGGAACAGTCTGCAAGGGTGTAGGGACTGTAACCAATTGGTTTGATGGCTAAGGGTTAGTTTGTCTTTGGGGGCCCTGATATTGGTTTGACTGTGAAGGAGGTCTATTCCCTTGATAACCTTGATATTGGGGTCTGGGATAAGGATTCTACTATCTTTTTAGGTTAATTATTTCATTAGAAAATGTTCTCAGGATGTTCTTGACATCATCCATCTCTGAAGACTGGGTAGGGACAGCAGCTTTAGCAGGTTGTTGGGGAAACTTATACATGGACACAGGTGGGGTTATGGGGTTAGCAATGGTAGGGTAATCTCTGGAAACATAGGCATGGGAGGCCTTGGGGGAAATTTTCCAGCATCTATCAAATTATTTTCAGCTCTGACTGCATAGTCATAGGCTTCTGGCAGGGTCTGGCCTCCAAGTGATTGAATCATTACTGCTATATCTGAATTTAGGGCTTTAAGATAAAATACTATAGCCATACCTGGTAATGGTCTTGCTGTAGCAGGAATCCTTTCCCAAGTCTTCTAAAATCTGGAATTGAAATCAGTCATTGCCTCTTGTGGTGCCCTCTTGATGGTAATCAGTTGTTGTAACAAGGAAGATTTATCACCCTTCTCTTTGAATCTTGCAAAGAAAGCGTCTCCAAGCTGATCCCATGTAGATATTGAATTTGGGGTCAAAGATCTATACCAGTCCAGAGCCTTCCCCTTAAAAGAAGCTGCTAAGAGTCTTATAGCCACATTTTGTTGTGTGATCACATGTATTGCATAGACATCAGACACATCTTGTAGATGCTCTTCAGGTGTTTTGAAATCCTCCCCACTGAATTTGGGCAGAGCCTTCAGGGCATTTGCTGGAATAGGATCCCAAGTGGCTGGAGGTACTGGAAGAATCAAAGCACTGCCAGTATTCCAATTTGCATAATTCCTTGGGGCTATAGGTGCTCCCATGTTTGCACTTGGGGTTGCTGTAAACTGATTGACCCTTCTTCTTGAATTAGTTATCAATGGTGATAAAAGAATACCTGGGTTCACAGCAAATTGGGCTCTTGTCATAGGTCCACAGCTCTGACTCCTCGTGACTCTTTGGGTCATACAGTCTTGAAAGAAACTTCAAGAAATGGTCCCACTGGGCATGCCAAAAACTGTTGATACTCAGAATTGCGCTGTTTCCAACACCAACATGGGAAACTCTGAAACATGGGAATGCTCTTCAGAGTAACCTCCAGATTTTAAAGAAGCTAGCTCTTCTTTATCTCAAAAGTGTTTAGGAAAAGGGATAGGGTTAAACAGAATCACAAATGCAACTAAAAAGGAAACTAAACTATGGCGATGCGCCTGAATGTGATTTTGTTTCTCAACATTAAGCACAGTGAAACTACTTTAGGATTCAGTCACATTAAAGAGCAAAATAATGCATGATCAATGTAACAGATGAAAAACAAATAGGATCAAAGGCCCACAAATTAGAATATTTTGCAATAACATAGAAAATATCAGCAAAGGCACAAAACTCTGTCTTTATTAATTTTCCAGTCACATAAAAGGCACAGAATCATGCAGAGTTATACAAACTCTCTGAATCAAGAAAACAGAACAAAGGCAAATGATATTACTGGCCACTATAAAAGATCCTCAAAATTCTCTAACAATCTATGATGCACAAAAATCTCTATATCTCCAATGTTGTATATCTCTCCTATGATCTGAACCCATATTTATAGCATAGAACTGGCTCAAAGATTGCCTGCACGATCAAATCTCAACGGTCTAACCGAACTGGCACTTAACTGAAAGTGTCTGACAGAGGATCTCTTTCAAATCAGAAACGGTTAGCTATTCTGCAAGTTCATTGGCTACAACAGATACATGTAACCCCACTTACTCGAACCAGGGAGGAACGCATGGTAGCTTCTGATAGTCTTTACGACTATAAACCCTTGGAATAGCTGGCATCCATACGCGCCTCTTTCTTGAAACTCCTTCATCTTTCCAGAACAATAAGAAACTAACACATGGCATCCTCCACATGACTTACTTGATAAACCGCTTCTTTCTCAGGAGACACCGGAACTTGACACTTGGCAGCGTCCACAGCCCTTTCAAAAAAATACGTGGCGATGTCCGCTTTACTTTGAGTCTTTACTGTGGCTTATATTAAGAGTGCTCAGGCTTCGCCATCTGTCATGGTCCACTGAACTTTGAAAACTAAGAAACATTAAAAATGGGACCCACCAATAGTTCGTGCCTGAGCAGCTTCAAAAAGAAAAAGGGACAGGTGGCGCTTTCTGCTGATATGAGAAACTATATACGTGGCGGCTTCTGCTACACTTAGAGAGACTGTAGATACTTTTAGTGAGTTCTGCGAAAGATGACACTTGGAGCTCTCTACTGCAGTCTGAGAAACTTTATAGAAACATTAGGGACTCACAAGAATCACGCGGATGGTGACACATGTCGTACTCCGTTGCAACCACAAAAATATTAACGGGGCCCACCAACTTCTTTACTCAGCGATAAAAAAAAAAGGAACCTGCGGAAGATGACACTTGGAGCTCTCCGTTGAAACTATATGGGACACGTGGCACCTTCCATGTAACTTAAAGAAACTTTAAAGACACTCTCCGCATCTGCCACTTGGCGCCTTCCTTGCTCACCGAAACTCTTAAAAGGGACCTGCTACATTATGAGAAACATTCAAAAGGTACGTTTGAAACTTAGAAGAAACTTGAATGGGTGGCGACACTTGGCGGCTTCCGCATTAATGCAAAAAGATATGTGGCCCTCTCCACGGCCACTCTGAGAAACTCTAAAATGTATCACGGCTGCTGACATGTGGTGGTTTTCGCTGATATGAGAAACTATAAAAATGGGGCCCGCCAAACTTACTTTGTAAAAAGGGGCTTTTGAAACTTAGAGAAACTGAACCGCGGATGCCGACACTTGGCATGCTCCATAGGAATTAAAAGGGATGCGTGGCTCCATCCGCATAACTTTAAGCAACTTTATAATGTGTCCCAGGTACTGACACTTGGCGGTTTCTGCTTCATTCTGGGACTTTGGCAAAATTTTCAAAAATGAAAAACCCTCGCGCCCACGCTCTGTGCTCGCGCTGTGTGTCAAAAACCCTTGCTGCAAAACTGAAGCGCACAGAAACAAAACTAAAACTCACACAACTTAAACTCAAAAATCAAAATGTAGGGTATTTTACTCTACATCATGTTTAAGATGCATACATTGTTCTGTATCATGTTTTTCTTGTCGATGAATATGACAAAAGGCATTAATATCGAAATAAGGTCCTTGAATTTAATTAGGATCCAAAGGTTTAATTGGGGGAAGCTTCATAAGATTATTACTCATATCTTGATTCATGATAGAATGATAGGACTCAGATATTAGAGTAAACTTTCTTTGTTGATACGGTGCCTTCTTCGGATTAGTGATAGTGGACACTTGGAAAAAATATTTGAATTCGATACATTAACCTTGATGAAACTCCTATTATTCCTCTTAATTTTGTTTTGTGATAGTCCACCCATGAATTGACCAACTTGAGCCGATCAGTTTTGGTTTTCATACTAACTAGACGAAAGTTGATAATCATGAAGGGCAATACATAAATGTTGAAAGGAGTTATACTTCATCAAGAGAATCTTATCACAGATATTAGGTTGTAGATTTGTAATAAACACCTTCTAAACATCCTCATCCTTCATTTGATATTGAATTTGTGCATAGAGAGCTTGATACCGACTAATAAACTTAGTTAACTTATCTTTTGGACCTTGCTTGCAGTGAACTAAATCAATCAACGAGACTTGAGGTCCAATGTTTGCTTGAAAATGCCATAAAAATTGATCAACTAACTCAGAAAAAGAGTGTATTGAATTCGGAGGTAAAGAGAAAAACCATTCTAAAGAAGTATTTTTGAGAGATCGCGGGGAAAGTTTTGCTAACAAGTCCTCTTCAAAGTATAAATCACTACACATAGCCGTGAATGCTGCCACATGAGTATTAGGATCACCTTTTCCACCATATTTTTCAAAGAGAGGGGTCTCAAACCTCTTAGGCATAGGAGTTCTCAAGATTGCATAAGATAGGGGATTATGAGCATGATAAGTTGGTATATTAGGTTGTGAAGAATATGTTAAGTTTATCAGTTTTTGTTGTAAAGAAATCATACCTTGCAAAAGTTGGTTCAAGATGGCATCATTGGGAGATGTGGTTTACTGTGATGAATTAAAACCAAAGTGAGGAGGTGATTGAGCTTGAGTAGAGATAAGTAAAGGATATGAATAGTTCAATGGTGGTTGAACATAGTGATAGGTGGAAGGTAGTTGCGAGTAGTTGTATGTAAGAGGTGGTTGAGAATGATTGTTCATAGAAGAGGTCCCCTTAGAAGCCAAGTTCTAATAATTAAATCCCACAGCTTTGTAATTTTACGAATTAGTTCCATTAGATGCTCCAATACCGGTGGTATCATTACTACAAGCATTTGCACTAGTTCTTAAAATTGTCCATGTAAATGTAGACATTCTAGTAGTCGATATAAGTGTCGATACTTGCATATTAGACAGTGATGACATGTTAATAACTTTTGCACATTCAGTCACTGGAATAACATTAGTTTGTAAAATATGCATTAGACCTTGAATAAAATTAATACCATATTGTCCTTCTTTTACTAATTCTCTTATGTTGTGAATAACAAGTATAGCTTCTTTCGCTATCCGTTTAGTTTGCACAAATGCTTTAAAATCGGCTAACTCTTTATCAAGTTTGTTTATTTGCTCATTAGGCACATGTGTTACTACCTCAATAGTTTCCTCAACATCATGAAATACTTGATCTTCCATAGTGGTTGTATGAGGTATGTTATCTTGCAAAATTTGTGTCTCTCCTTTTGTAAAGAGAGTGTTAAATGGATTTTCAGAGGTAGGAATGTCAAATTCTTACAAGGCACTAGATCCCATGAGTCTTATACTTCTTCTTAAAGTGATATTTATATTAGGTTAGTAGGTTATATTACTTATACAACAACATGCAACACTCAATGCACAAACTAATAGAACAAACCCTAAGAGAAAGATATGTTTAAGATCCAAAATGCTTATTTTTTTCAACTTTTTTCAATGCAAATAAGTGAAAGAAAAAGGTGTTGTAAGTAAATTGATTAAGTGAAGAAAATAATATGTCTGATATCAGTCCAATAAAGCAATAATATCCTTCACAACACACTTTTGATGCCAATCTGGAGTAATGACAAGTCAAAACCTAGTGAAAATACACTAAAATATGCAATTTTCACGAATTTTCAATGCAAAGACCCAATAAAAGAGGTGTTGTAAATAATTTTAGGAGATGTAGAAGATAATAATAGTAATATCAATCACCTAAATCCATAAAATCTGTCACAACATGCTTGGAGTGTAAATCTAAGTCAAACCCTAGTGAAAATATAGGCAAAATATGCAATTTTCCACCAAATCTAAATGCAAAGACCCAATAAAAAGGGTGTTGTAAATAATTTTAGGAGGGGAAGAAAATAATAACCCTGATAACATCCAATTAGTGAAGAAAAATCCTTCACAACATGCCTATGATGCAAATCTAGAGAGACAATAAGGCCAAATCTAGTGAAAAAGCAAGGTTTTCAAACCCTAGGCATGAAATTTTGCATGCAAACCACTATGATGCAACACTACAGTTATAAATCAGTCATAATGAGTGTTTTGAAAGGGTAGTAAAATCTAAAATAAGATTTTGAATAAAAACCCTAACTAATGCAAAACTAGGTTATATGGAAAATGCACAATTTAAAGCAATTTTTATCAAATTAAGCATGAAAATACAATATAAATGAATGGAGAATGAAAACATTCTATATTTTAAATCAGATCTGATGATAATGACATAAATTTTTTGAAATTAAATGCAAACTAATTCAAATTATTTGAAAATGTAAGCTAAAAATGCCAATTTTTTCAATTTTTCCATTTTTTTGTAATTTTTCAAATGCAATAAGATGAACAATGATATGAATGAATGAAATGAATGTAAATATGAAGCAAAACACTTATCAAGGTGCCAAAAAGTCCAAAAACATGGGTTCACCAAAAATTTTAGGGTTGAAGGTGAAGATGGATTTGATTTTAAGGGTTTGTGTTGATCCTCCTTTCACCACTAAACATTCAAGGACATTCAATCGAGTAGAGAACTCTACTACATATCTCCTATCACTTGGAACATAGGGGAAGATTGGAATTTTGTCAATTTATTGTTGAATTAAGCCCAATTATTGTCAAAACCCTAATTTCGTAAATTCATAAACAAACAAAAAAATTATAGAAAATGATCGCACACAAAGATATCAAATGATAATAAAATACATACAAGATTTCAAAGTTCAGCGTGTGGAAAAGTCAGGGACTAATGAGTGGGCACCCTAATCTAGTGCCACAATTTTCTTTAGGATCTAGGAATCTTTTCTGTAGCCTATTCCTGTTGTTCCAGAGATTTTATAGTTGTGGGATTTGGAGGACTAATGAGCAGGCGCTTGAGTCCAGGTCCTTGTTTTCTTCTCTGATCTGCAATTCTGGCAATCTCCACTTGTAACGTCAAAAATTGTCCTCCTGTATGGTCTGGTACTATTTCCCTTAGTTTAGCTCCTCACTTTGGGTGACCTCTCAACCTTTCTCTTTGTGACCGTCTCGAAACCCTGATTGACTAAGTCTAGTTGCAAAATGTTAACTTTTTGAGGTAACCTTTTGGTAGAACCTGGAAAGGGGATTTGAATTATAGGTCCCTGGAACCCCAAAAAAACATATTTGATTGGGAAATGGGGGCCTGGACTTAGGTACCCATTCCCTACTCCTCTCCTATTTCCTAACATTTTGAATTTTGGCAAGGTGTCAGCCCCCGCCGTATGCCTCGAGATTCTATTTTCAAATTCTTGGTTTTCATGCATTATTGAGACATTATTTTGAAATTTGAATATCCCTTAAGCTAGATATAAAAATAAATTTGAAAATCATTTTATCACACACAATTCTTATGCTAGCTTGATGCCAAAACTATGCTATAATTGCCATTGAAGATCAGTAACTTGTTGAAGCTCTTGAAAGTATTTTGAATTTTCTATCGTGGAGACAATGGATGGAGATTAGGAATCAAGATCTTGAGACTATCTTTCTCTTCCTAAGGCTTGTACACCCTTTGCATGATCGGGAGAAGGGTTGAAGCCTCCAACATCAAGCTTGGAGATCCTCTGCGAACATTGCTTATTCACCTTCTTGTTCATGCAAGTATTCATTTGTTTTCATCTCCTTGAGGTGAATTTGTATGTGTTTATCGATTCAAAGCAAGTTGTTGATCTTTCCTTGATTGAGACATCTAGGGTTTTATATTTCTACATACACATTGTTAGGTTTACACACACTTCTGCAAATCTTTATCTCTAGCTATTATTGAGGTAGAAATACCAAAGACCAAGCTTGACTAAGGTAAGCTCCTATATAGCCACAACATCTTTCTCCTTCTTTTGTAGGTGTAGATCGTGTTTTGTAGGTTCTGGTGGAAAGAAGTTATAGAAGGGAGGGTATTGCAGGTACATTCATCACATACTTTTGGATTTATGGATTCCAACACTTGCGGGACTAATGAGCAGCCACCATAGTCCAATTGGGGAAGATTTCTGAGATTTGGGAGCCATTTGGGAGTATCAGTCAACCTGTGCAGAGGATTTTTAGTTACAAGAATTTGTGGGACTAAAGAGTAGGCACCCTAGTCTAGTTGGCCCTCAAATTCTAGGTGCACAGTCTCTAAGACCCTATCTCTGCATTTCTATGGTCTGTTTTGCCTGTTTCATTATCAGATTCTAAAATTCTATGTTTTAATGCATAAGTAGGGTTTTACTTGGTTAATGAATAAAAGCACTTAATAAAACCTTAATTAGGTTCTTGAAAATAGATCTAGTGAGCATAAGGGATAGACAAAGTGATTAGTAGCTTGATCTTAAGTTCAGTCCTTCTCCTCCCAATGTTTAGCATGGTAAAAGAGTAGAACTTAATCCTATTCAGACAAATCTATAATTTTACCCTAAACATTTTGGTGAACCTAACATTTAAAGAATTTGCATCCTTTTAAACTTTAGATCTGAACTAATTTGTTGTCCTAGAGCACAATTGGATTGAAAAACCTCTTTGGTGAAATTGCATGTATTGAATTGTGAATCATATCCTTTATCTTTTCACTAAAAGAGTTGAAAATTATCATTTATTGCTTTGCATAGTATTTCATTTTCATAGGCCATCATTGTGCATTTGAATATTGGGTTTAAAAGAGCATGTTAAAATGTCAAATTATTTTTTGCACGATTTTCATGCTTATGATGAGTCATTTAGTCGCGATGACTTCGATATGTTAGATGAAGCCCTTGAGGACTTTATCTCGATTGAACATTCCACTACAGCCTCTAAGCCGCTAGTATTTCAAAGATTCGTAAATGCAATTTATGTTCCTAAACCTAAAGAAGAGCTTGAAAAACCAAAAATTGTGGTCATTTTAAGTTCAAATGTGGTTCAACCATCTCCTAAACCAGTGCTCATTGTTAAGGGTTTTCCATCTTCTTCTCGACCTCCTGATCACATTTATGATTATGCTAAACAAATGGGGAAACAAAAGTTATAACAAACTAATCATAATGTGGTTGCGCATGCACATAACACTCAAAACAATAAACAAAGCACACAACAACTGAGTATTTTGATAGCTTTACCAGCTTCTCAACCTATGCTTCCTCAAGCACCTCATTTAACATATAAAGGTGGTAAAGACTATGATCTTGTAGAGTAGCTTCACGCTACTCTTGCAAAGATATCTCTTTGGGAACTTATACAAACTTCACCTACTTACCATGAAATGCTCCAATAATCTTTACAAAAGGTGATTGTCCCACCTTCTATTAAACCAAATGATGTCACAACTCTATTAGATTGTATGCATGCAACAAAAATAGATATTCTGTTTCAACAACATTAATTGTCATCTCTTGAAGTTTAGAATCAGTATGATCCTTTGATTATCTTTATTACAATCAACAAAACATTGGTTAAGAGAGTCGTGATTGATAATGGATCAGCTCTTAATGTGTTTGGCATTAACTTATTACATAAGGTTAAAGTTGATACATCTGCCATCAAAGAAGAAACATTAAGTATCTATGGTTTTGACAATGTTGGATGACAATCCGTGGGCACTATAACTTTACCTATACAAGTTGGACCTGTGATTGTGCCTACCCTGATTCATGTCCTGCTTTGCTCTCTATCTTACAACACGATTCTTGGTAGACCCTGGATACATGCACTAGGAGTGGTTCCTTCTTCTTTACATCGTTCAATTAAGTTTATATTCAAAATAAGCTACACACTATCCATGTTGATCCTAAACTTGATAATTGCTTGTCAATAGAAGCTCATAAGCATGTTGTTTGTTCTAAGAGTCTAAACAATCTGAAAGCTAACATATCAACTCCTCTTGCTTCCAAAAATGTTACACAAGAGTCTAAACAATCAAATGCATTTGTTGGTGATGACTAGGGTTCGTTAGATTTTACATCTTCTTTTGTAGGCGAATACAAACTTAAAAACCCTGTCCCCGAAACATCAAATATTGCATCGATCACATCGCATGCTTCGAATGATAAACATAAAGCTTCTTTGATGACAAATTTGGATAATACCTTTACTTATATAACTGATTATGAAACTTATGAAGCTCCACCTTCTTCCAAGGAAATGGTTTCTCTTTATGGTCGAGGATTCTAAATCCTTTATAAAGATTGTGATTATGTGGGTAATGGATGTGGTATAAATCAATAAGGAATCAAAGTCCCTATAGAATCTACTTCACGACATTGCTCGAATGACACTAGATATAATCCTTTCAAGGAATCAAAAGCCCGTAAACACCCTACTCTTAACGTGAATACAATATCAACACTTAGTTTGATATTTCCTAAGATGATCGACACTAAATGTCCTCCAGGACCACTTCTGGTGGATGTATTCTCTGCAGATGAAGTGATAATAGAATTCTTCGGTGCTTATGACAATATTCCTCATTATCATGATAAATGTGGCCTATCTTATTATTTAAACAACAATGCATATTTTGAAAAAACTACTCGCACAATAAATGCTACTGTAAAGTCTAATGGAGAATTTGAAGAACAACTACAATCATATAATTCCCTAGACCACAATACTCTCCTTAATGAAAAGATTGTTGATGTTATTATGGATAAGGATAACACTAAAAAAGTTGTCCCTATTGGTGATTGTTTACATATGGAAGAAAAAGAAGAGATAACTAAGTTATTGCATGAATTCTCGGAATTGTTTGCTTCGGACTATTCTGACATGCCTAGTATCAATTCTCAAATTGTAACACATAATATCATGTTGAAACCAGATGCTAAGACATTTAAACAAAAGATTCATAAGATAAATCCTAAGATCGAACTGCATGTTAAAACTGAGATTGAAAAGCTCCTACAAACTAGTTTCATATGACCTATTGATTATTCACCTTGGATTTCAAATATCATTGCCATCACTAAACCTAATGGTTGCATAAGAATGTGCATAGATTTTCAAGATTTGAATTTAGCATCTTTGAAAGATGATTTTTCACTCCCTAATATTGATATCATTGTCGATTCCATAGCTGGCCATGAATTGATCTCTTTCATGGATGGTTTTTCAGGATATAATCAAATTCTAATAAATCCTCAAGACCAGTATAAAACAACTTTCATAACACCTTGGGGTACATTTTGTTGGATAGTCATGTTGTTTGGACTTAAGAATGCAGGAGCTACTTACCAATGTGCAATATGCACATTATTTTAGAAGATTATGTCGACAACATCTTGGCGAAGTCTATTCACCGTAAGGATCACGCTACAAATCTTCGACAAATATTTAAGCGCATAAATAAATATAACATGCGATTAAATCCCCATAAGTGTGTTTTTGGTGTGGATAGTGGAAAGCTACTAGGATTCATTATTTCAAATTGTGGTATTGAAGTGGATACAAAAAAGATAGATGCAATTGTTAATATTCCAATACCTAAAAACATATCTCAACTTCATAGTTTGCAAGGAAAGATATAGGCCATCCGTCAATTTGTTTCACAACTCGCGGATAGGACTCAACCCTTTACGCAACTATTGAAGAAGGATTCTAAATTTCAATAGAATTATGAATGTCAAAAAGCTTTCGAAGACTTAAACGACTACTTAGCTAATCTGCCTATTCAGTAATCTGCTATCCCTGATAAACCATTTCTTCTATACATTTCAACATCTAACAATACCCTAGAAGCTTTGTTAGCACAACATAATGCTGAAGGCAAAGAATGCGCTATCTATTACATCAGTCAAACTTTGCTCAATTATGAAGTGCGATACACTGTTATTGAAAAGCATTGCTTAGCTTTAGTGTTTGCAACTCAAAATCTTAGACATTACTTCTTAAACGTTGAAATACATGTGATGGTAAAATTTGATCCTCTAAAACATCTCTTTGGAAAAATAGATTTATCGGGTCGTCTCGCTAAATCGGTTATGTTATTAATAGAATTTGATCTTAAGTTCATTTCCCAAAAAGTGATTAAAGGACAAGTGTTAGGTGATTAGTTAGCTGAATCTCCTTCACCTTTTTCTACACAACATCAGGAAGTATTTCTTGACGACCAAATTTTAACAATCTCTAAAGATGAAAAATGGGAATTATACTTTGACGGATCAAGATGTCGAACCGGATCTGGGGCTAGTGTTATATTGATACCCCCCATAGGTAAGCTAATTCCCCTCTCTCACCGCTTAGACTTCTTATGTACAAACAATATAGCTAAATACAAAGCTCTCATCAGATGACTTCATGCCGCTGTGGCTCTTAATATTAAACACATTACAATATACGGTGATTTTCAGCTAATTGTAAAACAAATAATTGTTTGATTATATCAAGCTAAGCATGATAAACTATCTAAATACCATGAGCTTGCATTATCTCTCTTAAAACAATTCACATCATATTCAATCAACACTATTCCCAGGAAAGACAATTGGCATGCAGATGCAATGGAAAACTTCCCTTATATCCCCTGATGGTTCTCCTGAGGAATTTACTTTTGTTGTTCATAATATTAAAATACCGACAATTGAAGATCCTATAGTTGCGAATGTGGAACTCAGTGGTAATACATACACTAATGAGTGGTTCTCCTATATATTCAATTATTTGTGCGATGGAACTTTTCCTAATTCAACATCTAAGAATGCCTGAATCTGCTTACACAAACTAGCAACGTGATACATTATACTATCAAATGTCTTATATAGACGAAGTTACAATGGTGTTTTACTCTAATGTTTATTTAATTCAGATATTCCAATAGCTTTAGAAGAAGCTCACTCTGGTGCCTGTGGAGGGCATTTTGGAGGAAAATCATTGGTATAAAAATTGTTACGAATGGGCTACTATTGGTAGCATATGGAACAAGATTCCTTCACTTACATCAAAAGATGTCTGCAATGTCAACAACATAAACACCTAATCCATGCTCCTGCTCAAGAGCTTCATGCCCAAGTGTCACCATGGCCATTCTCTATTTGGGGCTTGGATCTAATTGGCAAAATTTCCCCACCCTCCTCTCAAGGACATATGTTTATCATTACTGCCACTGACTACTTCACAAAGTGGGTCAAAGCAGTCTCCTTGTGTTTCATGACTGCTAATGTAATCTATTGATTTATACAAGACAACATTATTTCTCAATTTGGAATACCTTCCTCCCTCATTTTGGACAATGGTACGCCATTTAAGAACAAGGATGTGAAAATGTTCCTAAAAAAATGTCATATACAATACCACTTCTCTATGCCTTATTATCCTCAATCAAATGGCCAAGAAGAAGCTTCAAATAAAGTTATTAGATAGATTTTACGAAAAATTGTTAATAAACATCAAAAAGATTGGCATACTCAATTATCCTATGCATTATGGTCTTATAGAACAAGCATTCGAACACCTACTGGTAATACACCGTATAATCTTGTTTATGGCGTAGATGCGATAATGCCCTTAGAATTAGAAATTCCTTCCCTAAGAATTTCCCTAAGAGACATCATGGATAACGACATGGAACGTGAGAAAAGATTACAAGAACTTGAGATGCTTGATGAAAGATGAATTAACGCTCTTAAGCACCTCAAAGCTTACCAAAAAGGTATACAATGATCTTACAATGCACATGTTATACAACATTCATTCGACATTGGGGATTTTGTTCTCTAAAAAAATTAGTGCAATATAAACACACTGCCTAGAGAAAAAGGTAAGTTCGGACCCAATTGGCTTGGACCATATATAATCACTGAAGGCTTTGGATCTGGAGTGTATAAATTAGCTGATGAGCAAGGTACACTGCTTAAGGAACCTATTAATGCAGTGCACCTCAAAATATTTTATGCTTAAAGATATAATGTTAAATGTTCCTAAGCCAATTTATTACATAGATTAGCTTCAATTTTGACAAGATATTATTGTTTTGTCTTAATTCATTTAACATTACATCTTTGTTCAGTTGATCATTGATGTATACTGCTTAAATATTAGTTGCTTAGATCACTTTCATATTCACTGAATATAGCATTAAAATTAGGATTATGTGTGAAATGCTTGATCATTGTGCTTATTACTATATGTTCTTTTAAGAATTGTTAGTATATCACAAAAGCATTAAATATAGCATCACTAGTTGCATTATTACAAAAATCACATGTGATAGATCAAAAAACATTACACATAGATGGAAAGACATGAGCATCATATATATATCCTCAGTTTTAAATATACAGCTGAGTCGACTATCCCTTAAGACAAAATGGGATGTTGTAGTATATAAAATCTATACATCACATAGCTAAACCTTGGTTGCTCATACCCTCAAGCCCTTGTGGTGTGCTAGTGACAAGGCCTGACCATGTGTGGCTATAGATTGTGAATGACTCCTAGAGACGCTTCGTGACTATAACCCCCTGATCTCACCCCTCATCTATATCATCTTCTCATGTGCCTCCTGGTACATCCTCTGGTACCGGTCTCTCTGAGCCTGAATCTTGTCTCTGTTAGCTCTCACTTGTTGAACCTCGCATAGTAAGAACTCACTAACAACTGGCTCTCCCTCCAATGTAAGAACTGCTACCATCTTCTCTCACTGCACCTTAAGATCAGCTTTGGCACTCGTAGCTCTCTGACATAACTCCTCTCTCTCAGGCTGACTTCTCTAGCACAACCTCTATAGTTGTCCTGTACCTGACAAAAGGCATAAATATCTCTACATGTCACCCAACAGATGACTGTGGTGAATAACCTGCCCGCACTCACTACTCTAAGACATCTTTAGGTACTATGTCTGCTATGACATGACTCACAATGTCTCTCCAAGCATTCGTCCCAACTACAAAACAAAGGATAAGATAGATATTAGAATCTCATGTATAAATATCACAAATACTAAATATACAAAGCATCAACATAATAAATCAAACCTAACCTGGATCTCCATCTCTCCAGGATGGATCTCGGATCACCAAAGGTGTGATGAGATCTATAGTTGGGGGTACAAACCTTTTACACTCCCCTTGATATCTTTGACTATCTCTTGCATCACCTGCAAGAATAGGACCATGAGCCCTAGACCATGGTCTTGACTTGGTCCTTGTTAGTGTCTACCTCCTGCTGACCCTATCATGGTCTTGCTCTAAAGATGTACTATGGTGGGACCTCCTCTGACTCATCCTCTACATCCTCCTTGAGATCATAGTATCCAACAGAATCACTAACATCATCCTCTACCCCGATGTCACTAGCGTGACTGGCCCAAGGTCGAGCATTACCTGTAGGGTGACTGGGAGGAAAGATAGGAATAGAACATGTTGTATGCCACCAGGTCTGATATGCTCAGGTACAACTAACATCATCTGCATCTACCACTGGCTCTACATCCTTAGGACTCTCATCATCACTAAGTGGTACGTCTACTTCTATCGGTCATTGGACGATATTGACCTTGACTGCACTACGCATAGTCCGTGCATAGCTCAGACAAACTGTAGGAACATCATGTATCTATCCAAATTGTTGTGCCACCTTGTCAAAATAAAACCAAGCCATGACATGATCAAGGTGACCAGCCATCATCTGATCCCTCTGTATCCTCACTAATTGCCTATGCTAGCCAGACCACGCGATGTAGCTGCGATATGGTCTCCAGATGATTTCGGCAGGCTGTAATCTGTCAAAAACAACTCTCCAGTGTAGCAGATCCCTATGCCTCCAATAGATGACTAGTGGATAGGCATGAACACGTGGATGGGTGAATACTGCCTCTATAGGCTAACCCACTGGTCATGTGCACCTGATGTGCTCAAAGGCCCAAACCTATAGTAATGTGTAGATCATTAGACTATGCATCTCATAATGAACATATTGCCCCAGGTCATGGTAAAGGTGCGCAAGCATACTACGCCCCCATGTATAGATCGTCTGATGCTCCTCCATCGCCCTAATGGTGTGAACAAGACCCCCATGTAGGAGAGTTCCTCGTCCATCTAGTGTAATGGCTAGTGTGACTGTGACTATCATAATCCTCTGCAATAAGGGAATGTCACCGCATCCCTGTTCTAGAAGTCAGAGTTGAATGTGTCCTCGCTCTGCCTGAGAAACATTGTGACCCAAGTAGTATAGCTGACTCTCACAGGTGTACCTCGCTGAGCGATGTCCTACTATCCTCATTGTCTTTTCTCAGATAGATAGTTGAAGGATCATGTATACATCCTCTAGCGTGATGGTCATCTCACGTATAGGTAAGAGGAACGTGGATGAATCTACATCCCACCTCTCTATAAGTGCCATCAACTAGTGTAGTGGAATCTGATTGAGGGTATATCAAATATCCACCATAGGCCCACTACTTGCAAGTGCTCTCTCTTTGCGGCATACAAGGAGCTAGCATGCTCTCGTAGAAGCGCCATCAGGTGACCACCTATGTGCTCACGTGTCTCAGGGACATCCTGCAGGTCAAAAAGCAAACAAGAACATCAGAATCCCATCAAGAAACTGAAAGCTACTGTCAAAAATAGAAAAGAGTGTCTATGCCTAGGGCCCATGTCCTCTGTGGACCTGAGCATCCCAAGAAGACTAGGGCGCCCCAGAGAGAATCTGGCACCCTAGGTGGACCCGGGTACCCCTCTCAGGGACCGCTATCCATTCCTTCCCTCTCGGCACAATAAACGATAAAGTTAAACAAAAGTACATTGAAAGATGACAGAAGCACAAGATTAGGACCCTACCTCAGTCTCGAAATGCCTCTCCGCTACTCGGGCTTGGAGCATCTCCAATCGTGGTGGCTGATACGGGTGTTGGCTTGGCATAGTTGTCCTCTTCTCCTTCTCTCTCTCCTCTACTTTTTCTACAATGACAAGAAACAAGAATGAGTAAATGATATGTGATAACTCCCTTTACATAAAGTGAGTAAGACTTCCTATCACTAACTAGGTGCAAGATTGATCTTCGTTACTCTTGAGCCCATATCTTGAGTTGTTGAACTCTGAATTCTATGTCGTTTGTTGCATTGGAATCTTGGTTCTGCTCTCTTACTCACCCAATGTGTTGTGCTTGAGCATTGTTTCTTCAAATGACCCTCATAACACATTTCTCATCAAGTTTCCCTTGAAATCGACGCGCGTGGGTATCTCAATGTTTCTATTTTTTAGACTAGGCAAGCAAAAACAAGGGTGGGCATATATCTCCCTTGATTTTGTCCCTCATCATGTCTCATCACTCAACCCCCTTAGTGTTTTATACTGACTCATTGGTAGTGGTTGCAGGTTGATTTGGTTTTTGATTTTCTAACAAGTGTTCCTTTGCCAGTTGTGGTTCCTAACTTTGTGGTCTTGCAGAACTGCAAACTTGGGGGCTTCTTCCTTCTTGGTCACAACACTTTAGCTTCCTCTACTGTGAGGCCAACTATTTTACCTCCTATATTTTGATCATTGTGCTATTCAGTAGTGACTATGTTTCATATTTCAGACTTGATGTGTTATCTCACTGATTTGATATATGTGATTTGATTCGGTCATATTCATGATATGCTATGGTTCGATATATGGATTCATAATAGATGTTATTTTGTTAAGAGATTCTAGTTGATTATGTGATTGGAATTAATTGACATGTGATGGAAATGTAGTTAATTTGGATTTATGTATTGATGGATAGTGTTGTATTGTTTGCGTGAATTTAATTTCCAATTGCTTCGGCTATCATTTTCATGACAGAACTGACACTTGATCGAGATGTGCAGGTTATATTTTCCCTAGCCATGGGAAATCGAAGGTAGGATTCACACCATGTTATTCCTGGTTAAGCCAATCTATTCCCAAGAGGGATAAGGATCATGTGTGAAATTGCATGATGATTTATTGTGCTTGGTTTAAATTTTAATTATTTTTATTTAAGCCTTAGTACTCCCTCTCTTTATTATTTTGATTATTATTATGTGTTGTAAAACTTTAATTGATTTATGTCAATTGGTATTTTTATTATTTTATTTGGGCCATTTATATGTGGATTTTTGACCCCTTTCATGACCCCTCGGGTCCCAAAAATTACCCTAGGTGGTCAACCATGAGTCTAGAGTCAACTTGGACCACCCAACCCTAGTTTTGACTCACCTTAGGTCACCCAACCCATGGTTGAGTCAAAGTGACGAAAATGGGAAAAGGGAAGATGAGGGATGGGCCTTGCCTTGGGAAGAACCCATCTCCCATCCCCATGTTTTGGGAAGTATTCCCAAGGAAGACTTGGGAGTTCTCCAAGAGTCCTCCCAAGCTCACAAGTGAGTGGGAGCACCACTCAAGGCCATTGTCTTGTTGAAGGGTGAGTCAACTCACCATTTGTCCCCCTCCCACTTGTGTGGAAGCACAAGTGGATGAGGTGGAGATTTAGGTGAAGGGAGAGGAGGACACTTGTCATCCTCTTACCTTCTCTCTATTCCAAGTGGTTTTGGTGGAGGGAAGAGATGGTGACAAATGTCACCACCTCATTCTCTTAAGGCCAAATAGAGGGCCTATAATAGCTCCTCTTGTAGAGGAGTGGGGGTTCTTGCTTTCTAGTCTTTTTCCTTGTATTTTTGAAACTTTCTTGCAAAATTTGAGTTTTCCTTTCTAAGTTTGGAGGAGTTGGAGAAGGTTGGGGAGATTCTGAAAGTAGGAAGGCTTAGGAAGGCTTGGAGCTCTTCACCAATTTCTTCTTCCTTTGTCAAGGCCTTGAAGGTAGGCCTCTAAACTAGTTCTTGCTTTGCTTTTATGATATCCATGTTTGAATTTTGGTTGAATTATTGTTGTATTGTGTTGTTTTACATTTGATGTTGGGGTGGGTGTCATGGTGAGAGCACCTCCAATGGAGGAAATGCTCAAATAGTATGGGTAGGGGAGAGGAACAATCCTTGGGGGCTCTCCCACAGTTTGTGTTTAAGTGTTTATGCCTTGAGGGCCCATTATCATTTGAGGAGGAGTATCTATATGGCAAGGGTGCCAAGCATTTTGGTGTGAGATTCTGGTGAATTGTATTGTTCAGGGATTTTGGCTTGAGGCCATGTGATGAGATCTTCTTTATCATTGGGAGCCCCTTTAAGTTGAGAGGTCTATCCCCTACCCTCACCTAACTCATTTTAATGAGTAGAGTAATGTGTTAATCCTATGGGGTGTATCTATTTTGTGTTTAGTTGTGTTTGAATTCTGGTGTGGTTTGGTACACCTGTGTGAATTCCCCTACCTCCCTAGCTCGGGGGTGACCCACTTGCGGGTCTACGGTAGGGAGGAGAGCTTTCCCTTTATTGTGGTTGTTTTCTATTGCCTTGTAGTTGTGTTGCTTGCAGATTGTTGAGTGGGAGATGAAGTAGTTATGGAACCCATCCTTGTGGTCTTGTTGCCCTGTAGATTTTTGTAAATGTTGTTAAGAAGTAAGCCATAGAGATGGCTGTGTTAGTTATTGGGGTATGAACATCCAGATATTGTATGGACTTCTAATGTTACTATCAAAGAAGAAAAAAATAATAATAAAAATGTGAAAGTTGTTTTAGTTATCTGTTTGGTAGCATGAGAAATAGAATTAATTTTCTGTCCTTGTCTCCTCATTGAAAAATATATATATATATATATACTATGTGAAATGAATGAGAAACAGAAAGTATATTTCTTTCATACATATCTGCAACTCTATGTTACTGAGGTTAAATTGGCTTATTTCCTTTGATAAGAGGTTACTTAATGCTAAAAGAAAGTATGGAAGAAATTGCATCTCCTAATTATGCTAAGCTGTTATACATTAATTCTGGAGAAGTTGTGTGCATGTAAAATGTATGTGAAATTATGTATATAAATTTACTGTCAATATAGTTATCAGAAAAGTAATCATACATGAGAGTGTTTTTAATCTTCTGCCCCATTTTGTTTTTAGTTGAATGAAGATTAGTTCTTTTCCTATATAAACAAAAAAAAAATTAGGATGTATAAATGCTGTAAATATATGGGTGAATTTATAAAATTATGCACAAATTCTCTCTTGAATAATTTCAAATTGCAATTATTTTCCTTTCCGGCTTGTTTTGTGTGGATGAGATTTGAAGTCCATTGTAATGGCAAAAATAGCAACCTGATGTCTTTTCCCATTTAGTTATGTGCCTATTTGGGGATAAGTCTTGACATCTGAGGACAAATGGTGCAGACCCCTTACAAATTTTGGCCCATTTACAAATGGTGTGGGGAGGTTTTCGAAAGTATCTCACAAGAGGGTACTGACAAGAACAAAATGCTGTAAGCCATTCATCCAAATATTCTAAGGAATGGTGTTTACCTTGATTTGCTTCCACCTAGTACCAGCCTCATACACATTCAGATGAACTCCAATTAAATAAGAACTTGACAACCATGTTTTCCCCAAGCTTCATGCGGTTATGAGATGGAGGAAATCTCACAAAAAAATAAATATATACAGTTTTTTTTTTGAGACTCTGTACTCTACATCATGGATTGCAAAAATCTCATGTCCATTATCATTACAAGACTTGAAATTCCTATAACAGTAAAATCTTTAGCATCGCGCATTTAACATTCATTATCTACCCTATAAGATCGATACCCAGATCAACTGATACACCGAGCACAAAAATGGAAACTGTAAATATAAATTTTAAACATGAATCCTTCACGGGGAACAGAAAAAAAAATGTCATGAGACTTTTTCTGGCACGAACTCTTCCCAGCGTGAGATCAACCGATGAGTTTAGAGATTTATCCGGTCATTTTGGCACCAAACCTCAGCCATACTCCTTTCAGCTCTCTTCACGTTGAAGCCTCGTAACCCCCGTTTCCCCTGTACTCCTCCCGCCGCTAGTCCTGCCACCCCCCGCGGCCTCCCTCCACCCTTAACCCGCAGCCCCAACACTACGCAGTACCACCACTCCTATACCGTCCATCGCGGCTCATCCTCTGCCATAGTGTCGTCGGCCATCTTTGCCGCCATGAGCCGTGCTGCCATAGAATGTTGGATGTCTGCCGCCTCAAGCCACCTTCTCCCTCCGTGCCCTCCGCCAGAGGCTCTCGTCCCGCCTCTCCCCATTGCGTCTCCTTCTCACCGTCCAGCCTCCACCGCCCTCCTTCCATGGCTGATGTTTTCTGCAGAGAGCCAAACCCTTCCAATCATGGCGTCCATAGGGAGGTGGTAAGTGATAAATTAGGGCATAAAGGAGTCTTTTTAGGTATCGGGTTAGGGTTTTGTGTGGGTTGGAGGATTATATATATAAACTTCATCATTTAATTCTCTTTGTTTGATTTAAAGAAGTAATTGTAGCTTATAGTATATTAGCAAACAAATTTTATTATATATATATATATAAACATTTAAATACTATTGTTCTATAATAAACGGGTAGATATAGTTAAACGATAAAGAAATATGGAAATGGTAATTTCTACTTTTTTTGTTTAAATATATTAACAATTATTTACTTACATATGTGTATTCATAATGCCAATTTCAAAGGGGGGGGTCTTTTAGAACAAATTTTTATAGGGGTGTTAGATTCTTGACAATGTTGTATAACAATAAGTAAATTATAAGGGTGGATATATATTTATTTATATATCCTAATACTTAGAATAACAGTAGAGAGTTGGAGTTAAACCACTTACCAGATAAATAAAAATAATAATTGCAAGAAAAAAATAAATAAATAAATAAATAAATAAAAATAAATAATGATAACTATTATACCAAGAGAGAGTAATAAAATTGACGGAACCTACATACCATATGAATAATTAAATTATGGCAGCCTATGCTTTTCATAAGAGGCTAACCAAGTCAGACCTGTAGGAGGAGAAAATACCCTTTTTAAGAGAAGTGAAGCGTATTAAGTTTTATGTTGATATTAACCCGAGCGTAACCCAGTAAACGTCATCTAACAAGTATGGAAAAAAAGAACGTTGCGTAAGAAATTTGAATTCCCTTGAGATCAAAGAGATTAACCAAAACAGGTAAACTACGTAATCAAGTAAAGCAATATTTAAATTAAGTGATATTTATTTATCCTTGATACCTTTTGATTCACCTATCCACACCTTTCGTGCACCATCTTGTCATCATAACTTGCCCTCTTTCGATCTGAGTTTTATTAAGGATCATTGACGTCAAATTTCACCTTCACCTAGGAAACTAGGGTTCTAGTCTAAAATAGTCTCCCCCCTGGGGGCGACACACTTCATGTCGTATGCCCCTAGACAGCCTTCACCTCATTGAACTTGTAGTCTTGGTTACGCCTTAGGCGTAATGCCACCGAGCATGCAAACACCTGCGAGGTGGTTCGTAGGGTAGGGAGAAAAGTTTTTCGTGGCCATGTCGTGACCACATGGTGAATGTGGTCAAGACACGGGCATTTGTGTGTTGTGTCCGCATAGGATATGTGGGCATGACATCTACAATATCCTTTTGGGTATCCTTTTCATGGTTGATGCATTTACTTTTCTTTAGTTGCATATGCACGTAGTGTCATATGGCCACTAAAGTGGGGGCTAAATGTAATGTCAAAAATTGTCCTCCTATATGGTATGGTACAATTTCCCTTAGTTTAGCTCCTCACTTTGGGTGACCTCTCAACCTTTCTCTTTCTGACCATCCTAAAACCCTGATTGACTAAGTCTAGTTGCAAAATGTTCACTTTTTGAGGTAACCTTTTGGTAGAACCCGGAAAGGGGATTTGAATTATAGGTCCCTAGGACCCCCCAAAAGTAGATTTGATTAGGAAATGAGGGCCTAAACTCGAGCACCTGTTCCCTAGTCCTCCCCTGTTTCTTGAGATTTTGAATTTTGGTAGGGTGTCGGCCCCTGCCATATGCCTTGGGATTCTGTTTTCAAATTCTCAATTTTCATGAGATATCGAGACGTTATTTCAAAATTTGAATTTCCCTAAAGCTAGATATACAAAGACATTTGAAAATCATTTTATCACACATAATTCTTATGCAAGCTTGATGCCAAAACTATGCTACAATTGTCATTGAAGATCAATAACTTGTTGAAGCTCTTGAAAGTATTTTGAATTTGCTATCATGGAGATAATGGATGGAGATTAGGAATCAAGATCTTGAGACTATCTTGCTCTTCCTAGGGTTTGTACACCCTTTGTATGATCGGGAGAAGGGTTGAAGCCTCCACCATCAAGCTTAGAGATCCTCCACAGACATTGCTAATTCACCTTCTTGTTCATGCAAGTCTTCATTTATTTTCATCTCCTTGAGGTGAAGTTGTATGTGTTTATCGATTCAAAGCAAGTTGTTGATCTTCCCTTGATTGAGACATCTAGGGTTTGATATTTCTGCATACACATTGTTAGGTTTGCACACACTTCTGTAAATCTTTATCTCTGGCTACTGTTGAGGTAGAAATACCAATGACAGGGCCTGACTGAGGCAAGCTCTTATATAGCCTCAACATCTTTGTCCTCCTTTTGTAGGTGCAGATCATGTTTTACAAGTTCTGATGAAAAGAAGCTATAGAAAGGAGGGTATTGCAGGTATAGTGATCACAAACTTTTGGATTTCCAGATTCTAACATTGCGGGACTAATGAGTGGGCACCCTAGTCCAACTAGGGAAGATTTTTGAGATCTAGGAGCCATTTGGGAGTATCAGTTAGCCTGTGTAGAGGATTTTCAGTTACAGGTATTTGTGAGACTAAAGAGTAGGCACCCTAGTCTAGTTGGTCCTCAAATTCTGGGTGCACAGTCTCTGAGACCCTATCTCTACATTTATATGGTTTGTTTTGCCTGTTTCATTATGAGATTATGAAATTCTCTATTTTAAGGCATAATTAGGGTTTTACTTGGTTAATGAATAAAAACACTTAATAAAACCTTAACTATGTTCTTGAAATTAGACCCAACAAGCATAAGGGACAAACAAAGTGATTAGTCGCTTGATCTTAAGCTCAGTCCTTGTCCTCCCGATGTTTAGCATGGTAAAAGAATAGAACTTAATCCTATTAAGACAAATCTGCAATTTTACCCTAAACAACACTACTCTCCTGCAACTCCACTTCTTTCTCTTTCACAACTTGTAACTTGCAATCACAGAAAAATAGGTTGGCGGTTGTGGTGTTTAGAGGCTTGCCTTAGTCAATCCCCAGAGAGACATTCAAGTCTTCTAAACAATGTTGTCAGATAAAGAGTGTGTATCCCTACAGGATAGAGGAAAAATCCAAATGATAAATGATAGAAAACACAATTGATATCACCTTGTAGTGAAGTTCTCATGGAAGGAAGATGTTCTTCATGCCATGAGGAGATGGATGCCATATCTAAAAATATAAACACAAGAATAACACAAATTCTGCTCTACAACACAATGAATGCCTTGAATCACTTTCACAAAAGCTTGTGAATCAAAATGTCTTTCTAATTTCCATCTAGTTTACAAATGATAACCTAATCATGCTTATATAGGCGACTACAAACATTCCCGCTAAGAATTTCATAATTCAAACTTACCGTGTTAGCATAGGACCTAAATAAGTGTCATAAACTGACACTTTGAAATAGGTCCTAACCTAAAATAGGGCAAGACTAGGGTGCAGGCACCCAAGTCCTCCCCCTATTTTAGGCAAAAATCATCATAAATGTTCTCCCTGAGTCCCAACTACCATGAAACTTTAGGGTTCTCTCATCAACTTCTTACAGGAGTACCACCACCAGAGATCCAGAGACAACACGACCACTATCAAACTCTTAGAATACATCACGATTCTGTAGGCACCCAACTCCTCCCCCTATTTTAGGAAAAAATCATCATAAATGTTCTCCCTGAGTCCCAACTACCATGAAACTTTAGGGTTCTCTCATCAACTTCTTACAGGAGTACCACCACCAGAGATCCAGAGACAACACGACCACTATCAAACTCTTAGAATACATCACGATTCTGTAGTCCTAATACAACGCCCTCATAAAATAGGGTTACCTTCTAGGGCATGACAAGCCAACAAAATATCTACCATCATATCTAAAACCTAATAATGAACCATCCATATTTATAATATATCATTAAATTAATGTATGTCATCCATTTAATAGTTTTTACACCTATCGGTGTAACTAGGAAATATATATAAATATATATCCAATCAACAATAAACCTTATATAATTACAAGGTCAAGACACATTTTACAAATAAATATCCACTTGTTGAACGCCTTGCAAGAGCAACGGGAGGGAGTAAACATCATCTCTTAATAGCTAGGGGCCAAAAGGCCCATAGTCTCTGAACACCATATGAACATTTCTATGCTCACATGCTTAGTTAAAGAATCAACAACATTCATCAAAGTATCTATGTTAACCAACTTTACCCTACCATCTTCGATCATATCTATAACAAAATGATATTGTACATAAATGTACTTGGTCCTGGTATAAAATGCCAGGTTCATAGCTAGACAAATCACAATCTAACTGTAGCAATAAATTGTCACTACACCTTGTTTTATTCAAATATCTCTACATAGTCTCTTAAGCCAAATGACATCTTTGCAAGCATGAGTAGCTGCCATATACTTAGCTTCAGTAGTGGAGAAAGAAACCACAACATGCCGCTTACTCATCCAACTAATTGCACCACCAAATAAAGTAAACACATAAGCATTAGTGGATCGTCTACTATCAATATCACTTGCCCAGTCTGAATCCATATAAGCATGAATATCAAGGGAAATATCATCTTTAGTCAAATTACTATGATAACACAAGGAATACTCTGAGGTACCGTACAAATATCTAAAGACTCTTTTAACTACATTCCAATGAACTCTACCAGGATTAGACATATATCTGGACAGAACTCTCACTACTTGGAAAATGTTTGGTCTAGTACAAACCATAGCATACATCAAACTTCCAATTGCACTCTAGTAAGGCACTTTGCTCATCTCTTCCATCTCTAATGGATATATTGGACAATCTAAAATAGATAACTTTTTTCCAACTGAAAAGGGTTCACACATAATGGTCTATAGTCCTACATGTTAAACCTCTGTATAATTGAATTGACATAGTTACTTTGTCCAAACCATAGCTTTCTATTCACTCCATCTCTTCTAATTTCCATCCAAAGAATGTGTCTACCTACACCAAGGCCTTTCAATTCAAATTTAGCAGCAAGTTGAGATTTCAGTTCTAAAATCATGCCTTTCCCTTTACTAATAAATAACATATCATCAACATATAATGCAATAAATAGGAAACAACCACCATCAATTTTATAGTAAACACAATGATCTAATTTAGTACGCTCAAATAAAAAAATCAACACATATGTATCAAATTTCTGGTACCACATCCTAGGATACTGTTTTAGGCCATACAAAGATTTATTTAATCTGCAAACCAAATTACCTTTACCTTTCACCATGTAGTGCTCTGGCTATGTTATATAGATATCCTCCTCCAAGTCACCATTAAGGAAAGCATTTTTCACATCCATTTGTTCAACCTCTAAATCATAAGCAGTAGCAATAGAAAGCACAAATCTAATGGATGTCATTTTTGCAATAGGAGAAAATATCTAACCATAATCAACTCCTCAACTTGAGAGTAACCTTTCGTAGCCAACCTTGCTTTGTACTTCTCAATACCTCCATTTGAACCAATCTTTTTCTTGAACACCCATTTGCAACCAATAGGTTTTCATCCTTCAATCAATGGTACAAAATCCCATGTATCATTCTTTTTCAAAGATGTCATTTCTTCATCCATAGCAATCTTCTAAGATTCTACATCATTCATACCTAATGTCTCTTCTACAAATCTAGGTTCATCCATGTTAGTATTCAAAGGAAAAATACATCTCCAATCATTAGGTGAATACATTTCAAGTGGTTGTATATGCTTTGTAGAACTATGAACAAGCTGAGTTGAAGGTTCTTCCTCCTCTTCTAAAGATTCAGAGCTAGATGAGCTCTCCTAAACTTCTTGTCTATCCATGGGCCTTAATTCAACTTTCTCAGGTGTAGAAGGAAATTGAATCACATCTTCCTGTTTACTTTGTTCTGGCTACAATGTCACAAAAGAAGGCTTAGTTTCTCTAAAAATAACACTTCCACTATATATTACCTTCTATGCAACAGGATCCTAAATCTTGTATCCTTTCACACCATAACTATATCCGATGAAGATACATTTCATAGCCTTGTTCTCCAACTTTGTTCACTTCTCATTTGGCACATGTGCATATGCCTTGCAACCAAAAACTCTAAGATGTCTTAATGAAGGCTTGTGACCCAACCCTGCCTCTATAGGTGTCTTATCAACAAGAGATGATGTAGGAGACCTGTTAATCAGGTAACATGCAGTGGCAATAGCTTCAACAAAAAACTTTTGTTCTAGACCAACACCACTTAACATACTCCTAGCCTTCTCCATCAGTTTCCTATTCATTCTTTCTACAACTCCATTATGTTATGGAGAATACGGAGTTGTCTTTTGTCTATGAATACCACAATCTTTACAAAATCTATGAAAATCATTAGGGAAAAATTCACTGCCATTATCAGTCCTCAAACATTTTATTTTCTTTCTAGTCTAGAACTCAACCATTGATTTAAATTCTTTAAATTGACTGAAAGCTTCATATTTACTCTTTAGAAAGTATACCCATGTCCTACTATCTTCATTAATAAATGAAACATAATTTGTGTATTTTCCAATTGAAGGAACATCTATAGGACCAAACACATCAGAATGAATAAGATCTAATACACCACAAGATTTATGAGAACTCAAGTAAAATTGAATGTGATTTTGTTTTCCATAAATGCAATTCTCACAGAAATCAAACTCAACATTACAATCAGACAACCCTTCAACAAGGTTTTTATTTTTCAAGCTCCTTAGACCCTTTTCTCTAATGTGGCCAAGTCTTTAATGCCATAACATAGTTTTCTCTGCAGGTAACTTTGACTCAGAAGAAAGAGCACCCTTGGGTACCCAAAAGCCATGACCATCTACTAAAGATGAAACCCTCACCTCTTCCACTAACTTGCTTTTCACAGAAGTATTATTGCACTCAATAGTGCATGCATCAAGATTATATAATGTGCCATGTCTGACAACTCTAGCAATCATTATAACACCTCTAACCATCTTGCATCTTGCATTAGAAAATACTACTTGCAAACTTGTATCTATTAGTTTGAGCTCATAGATATTTCATGCTAATCCAGTGATATGCAATACACCATTAATCCTTTTTATTCTACCATCAGGAAGCCTGATTCTATCTTTACCATGGCCAACAATATTTAAATAAGAATCATCACCCAAGTACACCTTAGCTCCATCAAATTCTATATATTTAGAAAACTAATCTCTATGAAAGGTCATATGGGAGGATGCACCAGAGACAATTAACCATGCATCATTACCTGCATGAGTTGCCAAAGCTGCAATGAATGCATCACCATCTTCCTTCTCAGACTTAGAGTCATAATCAAATCTCCTCTTTTTCTTCTTCTTTTCTTCTTTGCATTCCTTACGAATATGTTCAGGCTTACCACAGTTCCAACAAACAACTTTAGACTTTCAAGGTGATTTAGATCTCCCCTTGGACTTGGATTTATCATGCTTCTCATTCTTCTTGTCTTTTCCTTAGGTCTTCCATGAACATTTAGGGCCTCCTTGGAATTGATGGATACCTTCTTCCTCATCTCTTCAGAAAGCAAAGAACCCACATCTTTAGTCTCCAATATAATAGTACTCCCAATAGCCATAATAAGAGAATCCATGAATCAGGCAAAGAACAAAGCAATATCTAAAATTTCTCCTCCTCATCCATTTTGACACCAACTGATGCCAATTGAGCCACCAGCATATTGAATGCTTCTAGGTGGTTTGTAATTCATCCACCCTCTTCCATTATCAAAGAATGAAATTTCCTCAATAAAATCTTGTTCGCTAAAGATTTGGCTTGATACATCTCACCAAACTTCTTCCATAGTTTATGTTTAGATATCTCTTCATGGACATTGATTAAAATAGAGTCTGCCAAACACAATATGATTAGACCCTTTTCTTTACAGTCCATAACATCATATTTAGTAGCCAAAGTAGGATCTACAGGCCTTGAAACCTTCTCATCAACAATATCCCATAGATCTTGATCTATCAACAAATCTTCCATCTTTAGCTTCCACATTTCAAAATTATTTCCAAAAAATTTATCCACCTCTATTCTCCCTTATGAACTTGCCATCTGAAAATTCATGTAACAAGATCACAAAGTGTCTTCTACAAAATCTCCCACTCAAATCTAGATTAGTTCAAAAAACCCAACAACCCACAATTGAAACCAAAGGTGATTAGGGTCTGATACCACTTGTAAGTAACCTAAGGTAGTGGAACAACTTCCTACACTAATCATGAGAGGAGGATAATTCACAACTTTATAGATCTTTATGTGATTAGTGAATTCAAATCAAGGTAAAAACACAAAATCTAATGCATAAAAACAAAGATTTATACCTCAAATGTGAATACCCAATCCAAGATAGGGTGGAGGAGCTTGAACCCAAGAGCTCCTAGATTTTACCCAAGATGAATGATGATATGTGAAATTTTCTCAAGCTTACAAATGCAACTCAAGACTCACTTAGCTCAAATGATATTTTGACATAATAACTTTGCATAGAAATTGGATGATGAAATGGCTTGGAGGATGTTGTATTTATAGGCATCTGGGAGAGATTTTGATCCAACAGTTGAGATTGATTTCAGAGATCAATGGTGGAGGATGAAGATGATGTGGAGGGCCTAGATTTAATCTTGGAAAATGAAGGTATGAGGATAAAGATGAATTTTTAATTCATCTTGGGAAGATGGGTTCATAAATGAGGTTGGGTGAGATGGATTATTTGTGAATTAAAAATTCACATGGGGAAGGGTAAAATAAATTTAAAATTCATTTGGGGAAGAGTGGATAGTAATGAGTTATGACATGTGTAAGGGGTGTAAGTGGAATTTAATGGAGGTTATGGCAAATGTATATTAAAAATTGATTTATGTGGCAAGGAAATCAATTTTTTATTCATGGGTTGTGGGAAGAAGTGTTAATGAGGGTTTGACCAAATTAATTGAGGTGATTAACCTAATTAATATGGCTGGAATAAATTAGCAAATGGATTATGTGGGAGGATAAGATTAATTAATTAATGATTTACTTAATTAATATTAAGGCTAGGATGATGTAGGTTAGGGTAGGTAATTAAATAATGAGTATTTAATCACCTAGGGTAGGGATAGGTTAATTAATAGGCTAAATTAAATAGTTAAACATGATTTAACTAATTAATTGGGTTTAATGAAGAAGGAAAACTAATCAAATATATATTTGCATATTTTTTTAATCAATCAGGCAAGGTTAAACTATTGAATTAATAAAATTAATCCAATTATAGGGGGAAAATGATGAAAAATTAGGTGATGAAGGGATAATTAATTAAATAAAAATTTAATTAATTGATTAGAAGGGAAATTGGTATGTTTAGGGATGTCAGGAATCGGTTTAACGATGAAGATATTTTTAGGTATCTACATTTGCTCCTCTTTGACGTGGCGTCAAGACCTAGCAGGGAAGTGGCATCAGATCAAAGAAAAAATGCCCTAGCTACCAGGAAAGAATAAAATGAGTGAGGGATGCCCCCTCGAGAGATCGGGTGAAAAATAAAAAAAATTTGGGTGAGCTCTCAAAAGGACAAGACGGAGGTGAAATTTGGATCAGGGAGAGAAAATGGGGTTGATAGAAAGAAAAATGGGGAAAAACGGTTGTGATCTACACCCTGGGGAAGAAAAATTGTGTGGAGGAATGACATGGCCTACTATAAGTAGAAGAGTGGGCCCTAGGAGTGCCACATTTGCACACATCAAGCCACCTAGAAGAAGAAGAGAAGAGGAGATGGCTAAGCATAACCCGATGTTCCCACGATACACACATATTTCCAAGCGCTTCAGGCCATATGGGAGATCACCGACGGTGGGACCACAGGTAGGGCCTAACCCTGGCTTTGTCATTTTGATTTTTTTTTGTCACAATTTTTGCTTTGGGAAATGGGTTTTGTGTTTTAGCGCTATCGGGTTGTCGCCTAGCGCAAAATGGGGAGCAGATTAGCGCTATCCACGTGGGATAGGAAAAGGGGAAATGGTGCCAAAACATCGTGTTTTGGTGCCATTGTCTATTATAGTGCTATGTTGCACATGGCTAGGGTTTGGCATATTAGCGCAAAAAGTGGGGTAGATTAGCGCCATTGTGTAGATTAGCACAAAGATTACGAATAGCACTATCATTAGGATTAGTGCTAAATGGGGAATTGGCATGATCAGTTTGATCGACGCGAATGGGTAAAATGATGCCATATTATGTATTGGCACCAAAAGGAGAAATAGGGCAATAATCTGAAATAGCGCAAAAATGCTATGCAGTGGTGCTATCTTATGTTTTAGCACCATATGGGGTTTTTGGTGGCGCCATCTTTGGAATTGGCGCAAAAGGTAGGGGTTTTTGGCACTAAAATTGATTTGGCCTCCAACAGAAGAATATGGATGTGAAAAGTTTGTTTTTAGGGGAATAGGTAGGTTTCTGACAAGCATTTGTAGATACAAGTGACAAAGTCCTTTATTATGTACTCTCAAGAGCAATGAGTGCCTGTGGTTATGGAGTTTTTCTATGCTTTTGATGATGCTACCCATAGTCGGATAGCGGTATTAGGGCTTCTGATATCTGCATCGATGCCAGTGCTATGATGGCATAGAGCTCTGATGATGACTCTCCTAGAGCGTTATCACCCTGAGACTTGTTCATTTTTACTTCCTATGGGTGAGATCACCATTACACTTGAGGATTTTTATTGCATCCTCAAGATACCTATCATGGACAATGGGTTATTTATGACATGAGGAGGGGACAGAGGGCCCTACTGAGAGTATTTGACCATGATCAGATAGTTTTGGTTTCAGACAATCGAGAGATGAGTCATGAGGGGACCCTGGTGGTGGGTGCAGACCACTTCTCGTTGTTCCTTTGTGCATTGATTAGTGGCATCATGATGCCAGATCAGTGTGGGAGAGGCTTTCCTATCAGATGGAGGGAGGTCATTGAGGGGATGGTGTGACATGGGACTGTGTATGCTTGGGGGCCCTATGTGTTAGTATAGCTATATCATGAGATGCATACAGTTGTTTATCACTATGATTCAGCATTGTCAGCAGGGATTACTTTGCTTCATGTATGGGCTTGGGAGCATATTGCGGTGACCAGGCCAAGAGGTGGATACTATCACTGTCCATTTGAGGCTTATGTGTTTTTATATCGAGATGTGGAGTACACATATACTGGGTAGGTTCAATACTGGCGATGGGTTTTGGATGACATGATTCGGGTGACCTGGTGACCCTATATTGGTGTGGAATCATGGCCAGATGATGATATTCATATGCCTTACACTTTTCAGCAGTGATACCTGATGGGTCAAGGTGACTGCATTATAGACATGTATTTGCCGCCGTGGGTCATGCGGTAGTTCAGACTGCGGTAGGATGTTCCACAGCCCATGGCGATCTTTGCACGAACTCGTCGGGATGCCCATTTATGGCCTCCAGCCATACGAGCAGAGATAGCCGTAGGAGATTTTGCAACCCTCGTGCCATTGACGTGGGACTGGAGGAGTGAGGTTACAAATGTAGGTACCACACCTACATATGATACTTGGTGGAAGATGTGGCGGTCCACATGTTTTACTGATCTAACAGAGGAGGTAGTTATGGCGGAGGAGGCTATAGCGGGGGGAGATGAGGAGAGTGGATCAGAGGGGAGTGATTTAGGTTTATCGTCGGGAGTTGAGATCATTGAGGATTACATTGTGGAGGAGGAGGTAAAGGTGGGAGATGATGGTACCCTGATTGATGTTTTGGTAGTGGCAGTAGCTAGCCAGGAAAAGCTTGGGGGAGTGGCACAGGTAGGTGGGCCTAGTAGTTTCCCCAGCAACAGGCACAGCCACGGGTACAACAATAGGCATCTGTACAGCAGGTTCCTATGCAGCAGGTGTAGGTAGGAGGGGTGCCGAGGTAGAGGGCACCTCGTCAGCATGGTGGGAGGGAGAGGACAGATAGGGAGCTAATGCCCCCACCACAAGTACAAGTTCAGCAGGGGCCGGTGGCTACATCAGTGCAGCAGGTACCTGGATCGGAGGCAGGAGGTTCAGGGATGGATAGAGGCTCAGGACCACGAGAGCGTTCAACCCGTCAGTGGTCTTGCAACGTAGATGGGGAGGAGATAGAGACCCTATGGGGATAGGTTACCAGCCTTTAGGTATAGTGACGCTAACTGGTGAGAGGGATGGAGAGAGAGAACAGCAATAGGCGGTAGAAGATAGAGCTCAGTAGGCAAAGGGGTTGGCAGCCAGCCTACAGGGAGTTGCATCAAGGATGGGCATGGGCCCTGTGTTGACTATGATGCAGACATATATCACGCAGTTACATGCACAGGTTCTCGATCAGGGTCAACAGGCTGATTATTATCATGCTACCTATTGTTTAGTTGTGCTAGAGGGTCAGATGATCCTGAGTTTTAGCCAGCAAAGTGGGTCTCGTAGGTCTGGGTCCCACAGATCTCGGTCTATCTAGTCAATGTAGCAGCCAATGGGCCCTCCCTTATAGGTACCACAGCAATAGTAGGTACAGTGGTATCCACAGCCACAGCTACGGACAGGATCCCCTACCGAGTCCGGCAGAGGGTCATCTATCCAAGGTTGACATATGTGTTGTACATTTTTGAGCCCTTTGAGGCCTATTGTATCATGACTTTGTATTATTTTTAAGCGATGTACATTATGATTATGATGATGTATTATGACACTTAATGATCTATGATGCGGATGATTCATGCATTTATGATGTGTTATGTATGGATGTATGTATTGATTCTTGTGTTTCATGATGATGATTATGTTTATGGATGCATTATGTTCATGTTTATGGATGCCACACAGTTATGGATTATATGTATATGTGATGATAATGTGATGATTATTTATGAGATGTTATAGATGTACTGATGATGTATATGATGGTTCTATGTATAATGATGACATATGATGATTTTATTATGTTTTATTGATGGGATGGATACCTTATGTTGACTCTATACTTGTATGATCCGAAGTGATGTTATGGTTTATTTCTACTAATGATGTGATGGTTATCAGATGGATGCAAAATGTGAATTATAATTACATCGTTGTATGCAGCTTGTGAAAATCATGGAGATAATCATACTAGCTATCTTATCTATCATATCATGCTAGTTGTTGGTTAGATTTTCACACGCATGTAATAATAGCAGGATTTATGATGATGATAGATGGTGGATGTTCATGTATGTAGTAATGGCAGGATTTGAAGTTTAATTACTATATGGGCTCAAATAATGTGTTGTATGCATGTTTTGACTATGGATTATGATGTGAATCTGCAATGCAAATAAATGTTCAGATTAATAAACATTTATTATGGATGCAAAATGTAATGAAATGGAAATATATGCTTATCTTAATAAACATATATGATGGATGCGACTGAAAATGTGTAATGGAATGAACATGAAATCATCATCAATAACTCTTGCAGGCTTCTCATATGCATGTAAAAGCAACAACTACCCTACTATTAGTGCTTTAATTGTTTCATTTCTTCAGGAAAGTTGTATCTTTTGTATGATAAAGGTGAAATGGTGGATGCAATGATTAGTGGTTTGATGTAATGATCAAGTCATGACACAAGTGATGTTTTTGTACAACCCTGGATGATGGGGCTTGGTGGTAGGGGAATAGGTAGGGGGGAAATGATTTATGGACTGGGTAAGGGTAGGATTGGTTATAGTTAGATTGGGAAAGGGAAATGGGGGGATAAGGGAATTGTTAGGTTCTGATACACCATGTCATTGAGGGGGAATTTATTTTGGTTTAGGATGTGTTAGGTGGGAATAAGCGGGATAGGTGGGGTTAGTGAGAAGATTGTGGGAGGGGTAACTAGATGGGGGGGATAAAAAATCTAGGCCTAGATAGTATGGATGGATAAGTGATAGGAAGATGATTTGAGCTAGTAATAGTAGTTGCATAAAGTTAATTGAGAGCATTTCTTAGTTTATTATAGCAATATAGAATACACTTCACAAAGGTATGAGATGACCTAGGTGATGATGTATGTATCCCACAATTGCATGGACTAGACTGACAAACAATAGGTTGATGTCATGCATGCCCAAGGTAGTATAACCTTTCCTAGCCAAGGAAGGGGACTCATAGCCGTGAGTGCTCATAGTACATATAAGGTATTAATGCCTATATATGCAAATGAGGCACGTCATGCTAGAATTGACCCAAGCTTTAAGATATGAATACTATTCTTGGATTAATGAAACCAACCCACAAGCATGGCATACAAAAATAATGACCATGTCTACTCTAGGTGTTGTCCACCACTGACCATGATATGATGAAATCAAGGTAGCTTTTGGAGATATCCTAGAGTGAGACAAGAAGATAAAAATCAATAAGCAAAAAGACCAACAAAAGGATACAAATAGCTTTTGTGTGCTCTTGCCAAGATAATTGTTGATAAGATGACAAATCATTGTCCATTGTATGAATGATATATCCTAGGATGAGAATCAGTTGGATGTTGTTGGATAATTTTTGAAAGATGGGCAAAAGTACAGTTAGGCCATTTGTTGGATTATAGTTGGTATGTTGATTGATGATTTTTACGTGAGGCACAATGTTTCAACCGTATACTTAGCGTGTCCATCACTTGTTGGCTCTAGCAAGCTCATTAAATAGGGTCCATCCAAACGGGTTGGATGGGTGCTTCTTATGTACCTAAGTACTGGATACTTCCTTCATATTCCAGACTACCTACATACACTGTGTCTATGGGATCTGTTGGATTTTTCCCAAACTGGATGCTTCCTAGTTATCTCTACAAGGTAGCCATCATTGATCAATAGGATTTCTGGGCCAGGGGCCAACAGTACAGGAGATAGACTCTATAAATATCTCCTCTCCTTCTTTAGGCTCTACAGAACCAAGGGGGGTATTCCCTATTCAACATCCATAAAAGATGCATGTAAACTTACCAGGATGTTGACACAAAGCAGATAAATCCTCTCTTATGCAGACCAAAACTATGAAATAAGTGCAAAGGGGCTAGCTTCGGGCCTATGCTCAATTGTGAGACAAAGGATTTTGGTCTTAAACTACTTCTAATATCCTAAAGGTTTATGTTTAAGTTTTGGATTTGGATTTTGTATTTGGATGCAAGACTAGGACCTTGGGTTGTAACCTCAATACGTGACCAGACTGGTGCCTATCTAGGGCTCAGAGTCAATAGACATACACATGTGAATGATTACCATAAAATTGAATCAATATCTGAGTTTCAAGGGGACAATCTTTAGTGTCTGCCTTATAGATACTTCCCAAGACTGAGTATTTAGTCATTCATACTTAATGACATCCCTATTCTAGCATACCTTTCCCAATGGTTAACCTAAAATATTTAATTTGTTCCTTGAAAAAAGATAAGAGATTAAGCATTCAACACAGAAAATCCATGTTCCTGAATCCCAAATAACCCTTAGCTATTTAGATTCAAAAGAAAAGATGCCCACAACTTGGAGACAAATAACCAAACACATGCAATAAAGCATTCTTCATATAAAAAACAACATGAAATCAGCAAATTTGTGCATAAAACATACAACATGTGATTCATAAATTCACAAGGCACCAAAATAGAGCCACCAGCAAAAATTGTATCTTATTACTCCACCAGAATTTTTGCCAAGTCTTCAACAACCTCCAACGAGTAACACAGTTTGCCTTTTATAGCAAGAATATGCCCTCAACATTCAGTACAAGGTCTTTTTTCAAAATGCCACTAGATACACTGTACCATCAAATGGCACCCAAAATATTCAATGCAGCTGAGAGAAACAGAGGAAAGAGCAGGTGAGATCGGGAGATGTGCCACCATCTGAAGATTTTCCTCATGAAGAAAGTAGCTAGCCTGTCAATCAAGACCCATACCCTTGCAAATTCGCCATTTAATACCCAACCTACCAATTTTGGGATGCAGCAATGGTTCGCGTACCTTTGAAGTTTCTTCCTGCTTGAAATGACGCAGCAAACATAGGAAATCCTTCGCTCTTGAAAGTTTGAATGATGGCCGTTGATTTCCTCCTCTTCACCAAGATCAACAAAATCAAATCATGCTGAAAAGTTGTTGGCCAATGAGATCACGCCATGCAGGTACCCTTTCTCCATTGCTGACTTTTCACATTGCGACATGCATTTTGCCTTTTCGCCCTTTGCACATTCAAATCCTTGTATATGCAAATGCATATACATACAACTGCTTCTAAACATGTGACAGCCTCTGATTGGTTTGCCATCATTGAATATTTGCATCTCCATCGGCTGTCAGAAAGTCATTGAAAGGGGCCGCCGATACATTGAGTCTCGCTGAAGATCCCCTTGCATATCGGCTTTGCATATGCTTGTATGTTGCCGATTGTATATACATACAATCACCTGCATACAAGACGGACCCCAAATATTTATAGAACAATTTGAAATCATATTCAGGTCCAGCTTGTATCTCCTTCCTTGCATATCTCCTTGTATATCGCATATACAAATGCAATATACATACAATGTAGATTCCAACTCATTTATCAGTCAGATTGAAATAACCTTTGAAATCTAGCTTCTATCTATCCCTTTTGTATCTTGGCATACACAATCACTTCATTATGCAAGTTGCAGACCCCAAAATGATTATTCGCTGCATTTGATTCTCCATTTGAGTCCAGATTGTATGTTTTCTTCTTTGTATCTTTGCCTTGTATATCGCACATACAATGCAAAATGTACATCCTTTGGACCCCAGCCATTTATCCACCAAAATACATTCACCTTTCATTTCCGGGTTGTATGTGTGCCTTGTATATTTTGCATTGTATGTCGCACATACATACAACCCATGGAACATACAACCATGCGGGCCGCACCATGCATTTGAACATCTTTGACTTTGACCGCAGCCTGCTTGTATGTTCCTTTGTATCTACTGCTTGTATGTTCGATTGTACATTGGGAACATACAATCCCAATATACAACGCAGACTTCACCTTTTTCACAAATGCAACTTACTCCTCGATCACGTCTGCCCTTTGCCCCTACCCGCTTGCATGTTGACTTGTATATTGTACTCATGCAATATACAAATAGAACCGCATACATATCCCTTTGCATATCGGCTTTGCATATTTCCATTGTATGTTGCCGCGATGTATCTTTTGCCTTGTACCTGCGACTTGTATATGAGATACAATCGCCTTTGTATGTACCCGCCAGGCCCAATTTGATGAAATTTAGAATCCAAGACTTGTATGTTCTACTTTGTATATCCGTTTGTATATCAAACATACATGCAATGCTTTTGATACAATCCGCGAGCCTGACCACTATTCACAACCCGATTGGAACCTTTTTGAAATCCACCTTGTATATTACCCATTGTATATGCGAATATACAACAACAACATACAAGCATGAAATCTGTGAGGAATATGCCATATACAACCCAATATACATACAAAGATGCATACAATTGTTTCCTCCACTTTTAGAAGCTGATTGAAATTCTTTTTCAAGTCCACCAATGTATATCTGCACATGTACATACAAAGACACTTACATACAATGGATTTCACCGCCGCTTAGAGATTTTTTGAACTTAACATTTTTTTCAATACGATGGGAAAAGGAGCTAATGCGATGCATAGGGGCTGGTCAACCAACGAGCTAAAAGGCTTAAGTTACAACTTTGACGACTGAGAACTCGCTACAGTAGGTCAACGACAAAATAGAAAAAAACAATGCAAGAAGCCAAGGGGAAATAAAACCTAAGGCATTTTGAGGGTTTTAAAAATACAAACTTGTAGGCTCGACTCAAAACCCTAACCCTAGGTGGGCACCAACATTGGCTCTGATTGGGGACGTGCAGGCGCAAGGCTGCAACGAGAACCAGACCACTCTGGGATAGACCAGGAAAAATGCAAAACACAAAACAGCACCGACTATACAAGGTATTTACAAACTATTCACACCTAATTTACAATGTGCACACAGAATATTCATTCATGAGAAATAAGGTTTAAGGAGTTGACCGTGCACAGGCAATTCCAATAGTTCACCATTTAGAGCCTGGAGAAAGTAGGAATCTTCTCCATGAGTATTGCTAATTTGATATGGGCCCACCCATAAGGGCTCAAATTTACTATGCTTGCCCTTATCCTGGCTCTTTGCATTCCAAACAAGGACCAAGTCACTTATCTGAAACTTCCTTTCTATAGCCCTTTTATCAAATAAATATTTCACCTTTTGTTGTTTCTTGATATTTGTCTTATGTGCTTCTCTTCTAATTTCATCCAATGCAACCAACTGATTTATCCTTTCATTCATTGAATCCTTAATCTCTTTATCATTTTCTTGTATGAATCTATAAACTAGCAAGAGATTATTCACAGGTAACTTAGCTGGTGTGCCATACACTAGCTCAAAAGGTGACCTTCCAATTGCTTTCTTCACTGTTATTTGGTCAGCCCATAGTGCCATCTTTAATTTTAAATCCCATGCCCTTTTGTTCTTGTCTACCATCCTTTTGATGATTTTCATAAGGCTTCTGTTACTTGATTCTGCCTAACCATTTCCTTGTGGATGATATGGCGATGCATATGACAAATCAATCCCATAGTTGTTGCAAAAATCAACAAACTCACCAGATCTGAAGCACATGGCATTGTCTGTGACCACTTTGACTGGCACTCCAAATCTGATAATAATGTATTCCAAAATGAAATCCATCACCACCCTACTTGTAGCTTTCTTAGTTGGAATGGCTTCAATCCATTTAGTAAAATAGTCAGTAGCAACCAAAATCCAACTATGTCCTCCACTTGATTTTTCTGCAATTTCCCCTATAAAATTAATTCTCCATTGCTAAAATGGAGCCTCCATAGTTACAGTTCTAAGGGGTAATGCACCTTCATATTTAAGTTTTCCTGAGAACCTTTGATAGGGATCACATTTTCTTACCATCTTTTGTGCATCTGAGAAAAGGGTCGGCCACCAATAGCCTGCTCTAAGAGTCTTGTGAGCTACTGTCATGGCAGTGTAGTGTCCACCACATATTCCTTTGTGCATGTCATTTAAAATATCCATAGCTTGATTTTCATCCACACACCTAAGTAGTACACCATCAGGATTCTTCGAATATAATTCTCCTTGAATAATTATATATTTGATAGCATGTAACTTTAAGGTCCTTTTTTGACTATCACTAAGATGGGAGGGACAATTCAAATTCTACAAATAATACACAATATCCTTGTACCATTTAGATTCTGACATGTTAACAACTTCACCCTGAACTACATTTACCTGGCATGCTTCCAAATTTGATTGTGTCATCATCTTAGCCAAACCTTGTCCCCTTACCAATTTTGTAATTTGTATCTCAATGTTGAACTCTTGTAACTTGTTAATCCACCTGCATCTTCTCCCCGTCACTTCCTGCTGAGTGAAAATGTCCTTAACTGCTGCATGGGGCACATATGCAACTATCTAAGATCCTACTAAGTATGGCTTGAAGCTTTTGAATGCCCTAACCAATGCATATGCCTGCTTTTCCATGATATCATATTTTAATTCAGCTACCTCCAATGACATGCTAAAGAAAGAAATAGGTTGCTCAAAACCATCTTCATTTTTCTGTAATAAACATGCAGCAATAGTGTGAAAAGAGGCAAATGAGAATAGCTGAAGTGGCTTAGGAAACTCAGGAGATCTCAACACATGAGCCATCTTTATAGCCTCTTTGATGTTCTGAAATGATCTAGTTGCTTCACTTTCCCATTTGATAGTTTCACCCTTCTTCAACATTTTAGAAATATCCTTTGTAGTCTCTACAAAGTTGGGAATGAATCTTCTAACAAAATTAATCTACCCAAAGAAAGACTGAATGCCTTTCACCATTTTAGGAATTTGAATTCTGTCAATTGCAGCAACCCTTTCAGGATCAATACTAACTCCATCCTTGGAAACAATGTGTCCCAATAGTTTTCCTTCTACTACCCCAAAAGTACATTTCTTTGGGTTAAGTGAAATTCCATATTCTAATGCCCTAATAAAAATTTGTTCTAGATGCATGCAATGTTGCTCCTCCTTTTTTGAATAAGCAATTAAATCATCTTGATATACAGCCAAAATTAAGTCAATCAATCCTGCAAAAGCAACATCCATAGCCCTCTGAAATGTAGCACTTGCATTTGTTAGTCCAAATGGCATTCTTACATATACATAAGTCCCCCATGAAGTGGTGAAGGCAGTCTTGTATTGTTTAGATTCTTTTACCTTTACCTGATTATATCCTAAAAATCCATCCATCATGGATAAAAGCTCACAACTAGTTACCTTTTGCAACATAGCCTCCATGTTAGGCAATGGATAATTATCCTTTAAAGAAGATACATTCAAATTTCTAAAGTCCACACAAAGTCTTATATCACCATTTTTCTTTCTAACTGGGACAAGATTGGACACCCAAGTTGAGTGTCTGATAGGCACAATTATTCCAGCCTCCCTAAGCTTTACAAGTTCTTCTTGCATTTTTGGAGCCAAAGTTGGGTTAATAGGTCTTTGTTTCTATCTTAATGGCTTAGCTCCAAGCTTCAAAGGTATCTCATGTTGGAATAAGTCTTCTCTATAAGCTTTTAGGTCCTCATATGACCATGCAAAGACATGCTTATATTTTTTCAATAATGCAATCAACATACTCCTGATGTGTGGCTTGAGTTGTTTGCCAATATATACTTTTTGGGGGCATGGCATGCCCCAAGTTTATCTCCTCCAAGTCATTCTTGTTTGTAGGAGATGCCTTTGTAACAAACTGGTCTCTATTGTCAAATGCTCTTTCTAAAGCAACTAACCCTCTGGGGATTTTATTTGTTTTAAGTTGAATTACTTCTTTCCCCAAAAGAGTTTCTTTTCCATTCACAACTTCTACAAAGTTCTAAAAATCAATCTCATGGTTCTTATATTCATCTATGCAGTGTAAGAACTTCAACAAATCTCTATCATCATCAAACACCTGCCAACTGCATATATTTTCTGGTACTGTAGGTCTAATTTTAACTTCAACATTTGTAACATTAGACAGAGTGATATCATCCGGCCTTATGGCCACATTAGCTAAAAAGTCTACCATGACATTATTTGATCTTTCTATCCAATTTATTGAAAAAGCATCAAATAATTCAATTGTGTCCCATACAACATGCTTATACTGTTTTAACCTTTTATTTTTTGAAGCATACTTATCTCTCACCTGGGAGACAATTAATTATGAATCTCCAAACACTTTTAACATCTTGATCCCATGCTTCAAAGCAACATTTAATCCTAGTAGCAGAGCTTCATATTCTGCAATATTATTTGTGTAGGCAAACTTTAACAAGAAAGAGAATTTTAGAAGCTTACCTGCTGGAGACAAAAACACGACTCCAGCACCAAAACCTTCTTTTGAACAAGCTCCATCAAAATACATAGTCCAGAGACCCTGTTGGTCAAGTTCTTGAATGCAAAAATCTCTCCCCTTGTTTCCTTGATCATCTGAGACAACTTTGAAATTCTCACAGTCAGTATCCACAAAACAGATATGCTCTTTTGAATATTGATCTTCAATTGTTTATGGTGACCTTTCTTCTTTGACCAGTTTGACATCTCTACCATTCATTGGGATCATGGCATATGATAAGTCTAATTGCATACTTCCTCCAACCAATGATGTCCATCTTCTTGAAAACAGCATACCATGTTGTGGCTTTATGTCAACTACTATTATGTTCATTCTATAGGTCTTTTTTGGATATGTTGCTAGCATAAAATCCACATCCTTCATGATTCCAATAACTGGTACCTCCCTAGCATCCATTGCATAGCATTTTCCACATGCCTTATCTATTTTCAATCCATCTTGTTGCATGATAGCCAAAGGCATAATATTTGTTGATGCTCCTGAGTCAAGCATACAATTCTTGATTACTTTTCTATTGATAACAAGGGAGACATAAAACGGTTCAACCTGAGAAGGGAATTTTGTCATTGTCACCCCCAGATAGACTTCAGGAACCTCATCCTCATCAATACACAAGGCTTGTTTCTTACCCTGAGTCTCAACATTTTGCTCGACCTGACAAGCTACTCCTGAAATTAGGGACAATGCTTTATTCCTAAATTCTTCAACTTTCATCATCTCCATTAATGGAACAGAGACCTTTATCTGAGATAAAATCTGAGTTATGTCAAAGGGAGCATAATTTTGTATAATAGTTGTAGCTTGAGCTATGGTTTTATTCTTATCCTGAGTTGATCCCGCCTTAATTTTAATGGCCTTCTGACTGTCATCCATGACCTGAGAATTCTTACTTTGATCCTTATTTTGGGGAACTTCATTTCTTTGTCTCTGAGAATCATGACTTAGTTTTTGCTTAGAATTTTTCTTATTATTATTCCATGGAGTCTTACGTGGTTCATCTCCTTTATGATTATGCATTGGGTGGTTCACAAAGGTATCTTCTGGTTGACGTGGATCACCTACCTGAGCCTTACCTCTAAGGTTATAGTTACTCTTGACTTGAGCTACTGCTGCAGCTGTGAGAGCTCTAATCTCTTCATCAGAAGGCCTTCTCAAGTTATTCAAGAAAGTGTGTTAGTCCTGAGCATAAGCATAGTTATCTTCATCACCCTCGTTACAAAAAATCTGCTGGTAGACCTGAGTCCCATAACTCGTGCTTTCATCAGCATCATAGGAAGAATACTCCCTATTTGTGAACAGCATATTGACACTATCATTCTCCATACAATGTGGCTCATTGCATTCATCACAAGCAACAAATTATTATACAAAGATTGAGCAATCAAGCATTGCGATTGTGAGTGAGGCATTTGACCGATTAAGCACCATGGGGTATCATCAACAATGTTAACAGCCTTCTTCAAAGGATCAAGAGTCTCCTTAACATTTTGAGCTCTTTGATTAGTGTTGCTATTTGGGAGAATGGGTTTACCATTATGCCAATTAGTGTTAAATGGCATATCATGCAATGATGGTCTCTTCTCTTGCCTTTGGTAAACCTGCCTTTCAGGACCTATCCCCTTTTCATTTCTAGCAAGTCTATAACTTAGGTCCTTAACAATAGTTGTCAATTTATCCAATTTCTCTTCAGAAGTAGATGCATTACCTTGAGTACTTTGAGACTTATTATTCAGATTTTGAAGAATCTTTACATCATCCCTTTTATTGGTCTTACCAGATGCTTTCCTATTATTTTCAATGTTGGTTACAATTCTAAAAGCATCCCTAAGGCTAGTAGGACCCTTATCTCTTAGCCCATAAGCTGTTTTAGCATCAAAAGCATTTATGTATAGTACCATGCACATCGGTTCATTAGGCCTCATGTGAAGTGGTAATTTGTTCAACACTTTAGTGAACCTAGCATTAAAATCTGAAACCTACTCATTTGACCCCTTAGTAATACCAGTGAACTCATTTATAAAAAAGCTTGGGTCAATCTTATCACCATATTGTTCTTTAAAAATCCTTCTGAAGTCATCCCATGATGAGACACTCTGGTCAGGTAGACTTTTATACCATTCACTAGCTTCATCAACTAAGGACTGCATAAACAATTTCATAAAAACATCTTCATGTTCCACCTCAAAGTTGTCCATAACATTCTGAAAGGCTTTCAAATGATCTTCCCTTGACACAGCATTATTTCCTGAAAACTTTGGTATCTGAGGTCTTACATGTTTATCAATGGGATTAGGGTAACTAGGAATACCATTAAAAACTCACTGCCTGAATCTATCCAACTACATAGGCTGTCTACCAAACTGATAAACATTTACATTCCTATTAGCATTCTGATTTCTCACATTGTTCAATGGTACCCTAACATTGTTTGTATTTTATCTCTGATCATTTTATTGATACTAGACTTCATTTCTTTGCTTGTTTCTCAGCACATTTGCATTATCAAGGGTGGGAACTGAATCATGTTGAGCGATTTTCAAAGCTTGCACCTTTTGTCTCATGTCATCTCTAATCCTAAAAGCCTACAAATATTCTAATTCAGCCCTTAGGTTCTTGATTTCTTTAGCTAATTCTTCATCTTTAGGCATAGAAGAGGATGGTCCCATTCCATTTTGGTCATCATCATCATCCCTTGGGGACTCAGTTTCTTCAAATCTATTAGAGGGATCTAAAAAAGGGCATTCCTGAAACACCTTTGATCTCATTCTCAATCTATCACCTTGTTGTCTTTCATATACATCTTGAATTTCAGCCTCTGTGTTTGAAAAATAAGGTGCCTGCTGCTCTGAAGATCCTAGATTATCTTGGGTAATTTCATTATTTCTAGGGCTGGGAGAGCCTTCTTAACCGGCTTGAACAGTCCCTTTTCTCCTATACATCATTTTTCTAGGTAATTCTTCAAACAAAGGATTACGCAGGGATCTTCTCCCTTGCATAAAAATTTCACTTTATCGGTTCGGAGATTTGTTTGGAGTCGCCACCTACAACTAGGATTTTTTATTTTTTTTACCAGGGCTCTTACATAAAGTGTTCCCCAGTAGAGTTGCCAAATCTGTTGGATTTTTCCCAAGCTGGATGCTTCCTAGTTATCCCTACAAGGTAGCCATCATTGATCAACAAGATTTCTGGGCCAGGGGCCAATAGTATAGGAGATAGACTATATAAATATCTCCTCTCCTTCTTTAGGCTCTGCAGAACCAAGGGGGGTATTCCCTATTCAACATCCATAAAACATGCCTGTAAACTTACTGGGATGTTGACACAAAGCAGATAAATCCTCTCTTATGCAGACCAAAACTGTGAAATAAGTGCAAAGGGGCTAGCTTCGGGCCTATGCTCAGTTGTGAGATAGAGGATTTTGGTCCTAAAACTACTTCGAATATCCTAAAGGTTTATGTTTAAGTTTTGGATTTGGATTTTGTATTTGGATGCAAGATTGGGACCTTGGGTTGTAACCTCAATACATGACTAGACTGGTGCCTATCCAGGGCTCGGAGTCAATAGACATACACATGTGAATGATTACCATAAACTTGAATCAATATCTGAGTTTCAAGGGGACAATCTTTAGTGTCTGCCTTACAGATACTTCCCAAGACTAAGTATTTAGTCATTCATACTTAATGACATCCCTATTCCAGCATACCTTTCCCAATGTTTAACCTAGAATATTTAATTTGTTCCTTGAAAAAAGATAAGAGATTAAGCATTCAACACAGAAAATCCATGTTCCTGAATCCCAAATAACCCTTAGCTATTTAGATTCAAAAGAAAAGATGCCCACAACTTAGAGACAAATAACCAAACACATGCAATAAAGCATTCTTCATATAAAAAACAACCTGAAATCAGCAAATTTATGCATAAAACATACAACATGTGATTCATAAACTCACAAGGCACCAAAACAGAGCCACCAGCAAAAATTGTATCTTATCACTCCACCAGAATTTTTGCCAAGTCTTCAACAACCTCCAACGAGTAACACAGTTTGCCTTTTATAGCAAGAATGTGCCCTCAACATTTAGTACAAGGTCTTTTTTCAAAATGCCACCAGATACACTGCACCATCAAATGGCACCCAAAATATTCAATGCAGCCGAGAGAAATAGAGGAAAGAGCAGGTGAGATCGGGAGATGTGCCACCGTCTAAAGATTTTCCTCATGAAGAAAGTAGCTAGCATGTCAATCAAGACCCATACCCCTGCAAATTTGCCATTTAATACCCAACCTACCAATTTCGGGATGCAGCAATGGTTCACATGCCTCTGAAGTTTCTTCCCGCTTGAAATGACGCAACAAACACATGAAATCCTTCTCTCTTGAAAGTTTGAATGATGGCCGTCAATTTCCTCCTCTTCACCAAGATCCATGGCCTCAAATCATGCTAAAAAGTCATTGGCCAATGAGATCGCGCCACGCAGGTGCCCTTTCTCCATCGCTGACTTTTCACATTGCGACATGCATTTTGCCTTTTCGCCCTTTGCACATTCAAATCCTTGTATATGCAAATGTATATACATACAACTGCTTCCGGACAAGTGGCAGCCTCTGATTGGTTCACCATCGCTGAATATTTGCATCTCCATCGGCTATCGGAAAGACATTGAAAGGGGCCGCCGATACATTGAGTCTCGCCGAAAATCCCCTTGCATATTGGCTTTCCATATGCTTGTATGTTGCTGATTGTATATACATACAATCACCTGCATACAAGGCGGACCCCAAATATTTATAGAACAATTTGAAATCACATTCAGGTCTGGCTTGTATCTCCTTCCTTGCATAGCTCCTTGTATATCACATATACAAATGCAATATACATACAATACGGATTCCAACTTATTTATCAGTCGGATTGAAATAACCTTTGAAATCCAGCTTGTATCTATCCCTTTTGTATCTTGGCATACACAAGCACTTCATTATGCAAGCCACGGACCCCAAAATGATTATTCGCTGCATTTGATTCTCCATTCGGGTCCAGATTGTATGTTTTCTTCTTTGTATCTTTGCCTTGTATATCGTACATACAATGCAAAATGTACATCCTATGGACCCCATCCACTTATCTGCCAAAATACATTCACCTTTCACTTCCGGGTTGTATGTGTGCCTTGTATATTTTGCATTGTATGTCGCACATACATACAACCCATAGAACATACAACCATGCAGGCCCGACCATGCATTTGAACATCTTTGACTTTGACCACAACCTACTTGTATGTTCCTTTGTATCTACTGCTTGTATGTTTGATTGTACATTAGGAACATACATTCCCAATATACAACATGGACTTCACCTTTTTCACAAATGCAACTTACTCCTTGGTCGCATCTGCCCTTTGCACCTGCCCGCTTGCATGTTGACTTGTATATTGACTTGTATATTGCACTCATGCAATATACAAATAGAACCGCATACATATCCCTTTGCATATTTCCATTGTATGTTGCCACCAATGTATCTTTTGCCTTGTACCTGCGACTTGTATATGAGATACAATCACCTTTGTATGTACCCGCTAGGCTCAATTTGATGAAATTTGGAATCCGGGACTTGTATGTTTTGCTTTGTATATCCGTTTGTATATCAAACATACATGCAATGCTTTTGATACAATCTGCGGGCCCGACCACTGCTCACAACCCGATTGGAACCTTTTTGAAATCCGCCTTGTATATTACCCATTGTATATGTGAATATACAACAACAACATACAAACTTTTCATACAAGCATGAAATCTGCGAGGAATATGCCATATACAACCTGATATGCATACAAAGATGCATACAACTGTTTCCTCCACTTTCAGAAGCCGATTGAAATTATTTTTCTGGTCCGCCAATGTATATCTACACATGTACATACAAAGACACTTACAACGGATTTCACCACTGCTTAGAGATTTTTTGAACTTAACATTTTTTTCAATACGACGGGAAAAGGAGCTAATGCGATGCATAGGGGTTGGTCAACCAACAAGCTAAAAGGCTTAAGTTACAACTTAGATGACCGGGAACTCGCTACAAGAGGTCAACGACAAAATAGAAAAAAAAAACAATGCAGGATGCCGAGGGGAAATAAAACCTAAGGCATTTTGAGGGTTTTAAAAATACAAACTTGCAGGCTCGACTCAAAACCCTAACCCTAGGTGGGCACCAATAGGATCAAGGTACCTTCACGATGCGAATGAGATGAATATGTAGTTCTGGCAAGACTTGATGTTGTGGGAATGATTTAGGATTGGTGTGATGATGGGTGTTGATGGGCATTGATCCCCGCGAATTGCAGAGAGTACTGTTACAGATCGATGCATGGGGATGGGTGATTTATAGAGTATTGTTATGGATCAATGCATGGGTGATGTGAAGAGAGTGGGTGATTTAGGTTTAGATTTTTAAAGCCTTACCAATTTGGTTCCAAAAGGCACTTATTCAGGTACTGTATCTTTCTCAGGTATTTATATGATCAATCTATTTTGGGGTTTTTGGATTTGGGTGTTTTTGGATTTTTGTGATTTTTTTGGGTGTTTTTGGATTTTTGACTATACAGAAGGAAGCTTACAAGGATCTTTATACCATAAGGGTAGCCTTGGGTGGGGAGATGTAGGGTGGGTGATTGATGTTTCTGAATTCCAAGCCATGGAAGGTGATTTTGGTATGGAGTGTTGTGATTGAAAGAGGACTTATGAGATGGTAGAACCAGCCACTACACATGGCACCTGAAATAGGTTTTCACCATGGTACCAATCCAAGGTGTCACCGAAGTGATTTTCACCATTGGATGTCTTTATTGCACTCGAGTTTTTCTTGACTTTTTTTATTTTTTTGATTTTTTGGTATTTTTTTATTTTTTTGTATTTTTTGCTTAGGATACTTTTTGGGTTATGCATAGAACTTTTTTAAATGCAGAATATTCATAGGCTCATCTAGAGGCTACCCCTCAGGTTTTGCAAGTTGATATGCCCTTGATCCATAGCTAGCTGTGACAACATAGGGTCCTAACCAATTAGGTTCAAATTTTCCTTTCTTAGGGCATTCTTGTAGATTCTTTTGATTTTCCATGAGGACAAGGTCGCCAACTTCAAATTTACGATTCTTGATTTTCTTGTTGTAGCTTTTTCTCAAGCAATTTTGGTAAGCCTGCAGCTGGTTCAATGCATCCAGTCTTTTCTCATCTAGTAATTCTAGCTCATGCAGCCTGGCAACTTGTTTTTCCTCATCAGTGATGATGTTTTGTAGCGATACTCGTAAGGATGGGAGCTTGACCTCAATAGGTAAGATGGCTTCAGATCTAAATACAAGGGAATATGGAGTGGCTCCTGTGGTTGTATGGATGCTTGTACGATAGGCCCACAAGACGGGATTGAGCTGAAGGTGCCAGTCACGGCCATCTTCATTAACCATCTTCTTTAGAATGCGGAGGATGGTTTTATTTGAAGCTTCTCCTTGACCATTACCTTGAGGGTAATATGGAGTGGAGAAGTGGTGTTGGATTTGGAATTTCTCACACAGGGTGCGGACTTCTTGGTTCTTGAATGGTTTTCCATTATCTGTGATAATGGAATGGGGGATGCCGTAATGACATATGATATAATGGAGGATGAACTTGGATATTTGTGTTCCAGTAGTGAAAGTGAGTGGTATTGCTTCTAACCACTTAGTGAAGTATTCGGTAGTAGTGATGATGAATTTATGGCCATTAGATGATGGTGGATGGATTTTCCCTACAATGTTGAGCCCCCACTGTGAGAAGGGCCATAGAGTTGTAATTAGCTGCAATTCTTGCGATGGTACATGAATGAGATCTCCATGTTGTTGACATGGCAGGCACTTCTTTACAAATTGGTAGGCATCTCATTTCATGGTTGGCCAGTAGTACCTGGTTCTTAGGATCTTCTTAGCTAGAGTAGGCCCACTTGAATGTGCCCCACAAATGTCTTCATGTACCTCTTGCAAGGCTACTTCAGCTTCTCTAGAGTCTAAACATTGTAAAAGCGTGCCACTAAGACTCCTTTTGTAAAGGGTGTCTCCTACGAGGAGGAAGTGAGAGGATTGGCGAATGAAGCTTTTTCGTTGCGAGGTAGATAAGTTGTGGGGAATGATGTTATTGTGGAGGTAGAGATAAGCCTCTTGATACCACAGGGATAAGGGACCAATGATTTCACATACTAGATCTGATTGGGGAACATCATATGTTGGAACGGGGAGCTCTTCGATCAGGAACTTGCACTTGTTGCTATCTTTCTTCATATCAACCAAGGATATGATTGTTGCCATGGCATCTACAGCTTTATTGTTGAGCCTTGGGATTTGTTCAAAGTAAATATCATCAAAATAGTCTTTTAAGTCATCGATCATCTTCTTGTAAGGTAGGAGTTTGTCATCCTTAGTTTTGTACTCATTGTTTACTTGTCGGATGACCACTTGGGAGTCTCCATACACTTTCATCTTTTCGATTTTCCACTTGATTGCCATTCAGAGACTTGTGATGAGGGCCTCATATTTTGCCACGTTGTTGGTACATGAAAATGTAATTTTGAATGATTTAGGGATGGTGTCACCTTGAGGGGTAACAAACAAGACGCCTGCCCCCGATCCTCTATGTGTATATGACCCATCAAAATACATTTTCCATGTTTCTACTGCTGGTGCTATTGTCAATATGGCTTCATCAGGGAACTCTATGAGTGTAGGATGTTATGAGGGAATAAGTGCTTCAGCCAATTGATCTACAATGACCTGTCCTTTGATAGCCTTTCTCTCTGTGTATTCAATGTCAAATTCACTAAGGATCATGACCCATTTTTCCATTCTTCTAGTAAGGGCAGCTCTATTTAGGAGATATTTTAGCGGATCAATCTTGGCAATGAGCTTAGTTTTGTGATTGAGCATGTAGTGTCTTAACTTTTCTGAAGTAAAGACCACGGCTAGACACACTCGTTCAATGGGTGTGTAGTTTAGCTCATAGGTTACCAAGGTACGGCTAATATAATATATAGCTCTTTCATTTCCTTGTTCATCATGTTGCGCCAACAAGGCCCCTATTGCAGTTTTAGTTGTTGAGATGTATAAAAGGAGAGGCTCTCCCTATCTTGGTGGAGTGAGAATAGGGGAATTAGCCAAATAATCTTTTAACTGGTAGAAGGCAGCCTGACACTGATTGTCCCAGACAAAAGCTGTATCCTTTCTAAGCAGGTGTTGAAAAGGTTGACACTTGTTACCAAGCTGAGCAATAAACCAACGGATGGACTAGAACTTCCCTTGCAGACTTCGTAGTTGTTTCAGTGTCTTAAAAGGAGGCATATCTATGAGGGCTTTGACTTTAGTAGGATCCACCTCAATTCCTCTTCTAGAGACTATGTATCCAAAAATCTTTCCTGAGGTAACCCCAAAAACACATTTCTTTGGATTCAGCCGCACATTATATTGCTCTAGCCTGTCGAAGATCTTTTCTAGCATGTCCAAGTGTTCCTCTCTTGTCTTTGATTTCCCTAATAGGTCATCCACATAATCTTCCATGATGTGGTGGAACAGGTCATGGAAGATGACGGTCATAGCACATTGATAAGTCGCCAGTGCATTCTTCAGGCTGAATGGCATCACTACCCAACAGTATGTCCCCCGTTGGCAGATGAAGGACATCTTATGCTGGTCTTCTTCCACAATTTTGATTTGATTGTACCCTAAAATTCGTCCATTAGTGATAGCATCTCATGTCCTGCGGTGAGGTCCACTATGATGTTGATGTTAGGTAGGGGGAAGTCATCCTTAGGGCATGCCTTGTTGAGATCTCAAAAGTCAGTACAACATCAGATGCGACCATTAGGCTTTGCCACCAACACTAAATTAGAGACCCATTCTGGATAATCTATTGGTCAGATGAACCCCACATCTAGGAGTTTCTATAGTTCTACTTTAACCAAGAGTGCAACCTGAGGATTCATCTTTCTTAGTTTCTGTTTTATAGGTTTGGCGTCATGCCGCACTCCTAGATGATGAACAACCAAGGCAAGATCTAGTCCTGGCATATCTGCATAGGCCCATACAAAGTTGCAGCTTCTTTGTTTAAAGAAAGATAAGAAGTTCTCCTATTCTATTGTAGTGATGGATTCTGCTCTGAAGGTGATTTTTGGTGTTTCTTCTATCCCAAGATTCATCTCTTGTGATGGCTCTACCAGGATTGTTGATCTATCAGGATATACTTTCTCTATTTCGGGAAGGCCCATGCTTCCATATTCTAGTGCCTCATGGAGGTTTTCACCAGAAGATACGTCCTTTATTTTTACTTTTTTCTTGTCTGAAAGTGCCATGGAGTGGTTCTCACGAAGGGACATTGTTTTTATTCTTATGTTTTTGTGACTAGAAGCATGGGTGGTCTCTTCGAAATAGGCATATGTGTCAAGATCCATTATGTAGCCAGCTTTGTGATCTCCTAGGGGGAAATGATCTTTGACCCCCATCATTTCTTCTATGGCTTCATCATTTTGTGCTACATCAAAGACAAGAGGCCCTCGTTGATCTCAATCGATAAGATCCAGGTGTACAAGGGGTAGGTCATTAGATGCGGAGGCTAAGGTGGTCATGGTGTAGATGGTGCATATGGAGGATTCAAAGAAATCAATGAAGTCACTAAAGGAGTCTTGATGGCATACTTCATTGATGTTATCGACTTCAGGGCAACCGTAGTCACCTCAGCTAAGATACATTCGCCACTAGTGAGGATATGTTGTCGTTGACCATACCCTAACCCTTGATTGTAGGGATTCCTCGTTGCTTGAACTGGTTCTATGATCCCTTGTTCACGAAGGCCAATACCACCTTGTCCTTTGTAGCCCATGTTTTTGATGATTTATGATCCTTTGCCATAGATTTTAGATGTTATGGTAGGGGCTTCTTGTTCTGTTTCTTCATCTTTATACAACCATGATGATATGTCTTCAAGCATGTCTTGGTCAAGAAGGTGCTTCTTTTCAAAGGTAGGGAATGGCTTGCATTTGATAACCACTGTAGAGACTTCTCCCTCTTTCGGGGCACCGAACATCTTAGGATTGGGTAATGTCCCTACACAAAAGGTGCCATGTAGGTCATATTCTCCACATCACATGTCACTTATCTTAATCTGGACCTTAGGTGGCAGAGGTGCTTGAGACGTTGTGGTAGCAATGTTGGTGGGGTTGATGAATGAGGTGGATGTTGTAGGATTGGTTCGCGAGGTGTTTTTTGTGATGGCCTTGTTGTATGGATAGAAAGTATAATCATGCCCTTCCAAGAAACTGCAATATTGGAAGGGGCGGGGATCGGCATAGATAGTTACTTACGTGCCGTTATGAGGGAACTTTAGGCATTGATAGAATGTAGAGGGACTGGCTTGCATGGCATGGATCCATGGTCAGCCGAGAAGAATGTTTTAGGGGAGGTCGAGATCAAAGACTTGACATTTTATTTCCATTATCTTTTGCCCTACTTGGATGGGGAGTTTCATAGTACCCTCAGATAGTCTCTCAGTGTCATCATATCCCTTGATAGTTATGCATTCACTAGTGTCTACAGCCACATCTAAGTATCCTAAGTGTTTTAACAATTTTAGAGTGCAAAGGTTTAGGCCAGAGCCACCATCTATTAAGACTCTTTTGATGATATGCTTGTGGATGCGGACTTCAATATGTAAGGCATCGTTATGCAAGTTATCAAAGGTGGGAAGATCCTTTTCTGAGAAAATGAGATGATGGGGTGAGGTGATATGGTCCACCATGGGTTGGAATTAATCCACATTCAAGTTGGTGGGAACCTGGGTTTCCATTAGAGCCTTGTCGAGGACTTCTTTATGGAGAGGTGGTGTACGAAGCAGCTCGAGGATGGAGATTTATGCAGGGGTCTTTCCTAGATGTTCTAGGAGGCTGTATTTATTGGTAGGTGATGGGCGAACATATGGATGATTGGGTTGAGAGTTTGATGTGGATGGAGGCATTTGATCAGTGGTAGGGGTTGTGCGGATGGATACACGGCCTCGATGGGTTGTGACGGCACAATCGGGCACTTGGGCCCGAATGGTGATTGTGTTGATATAGTTGGATGATGGTCCTATTCGACCTATGATGGAATCATAGGAAGTGGGAGGTAGAGTGATGTTGTAGACTTGATTAGAAGATGAGGCTTTGTTGTGATTATGTAGCGGATGCTTGTAAGCTCCCAAATTGGCATTGGGCGATGGTTGGGTGATTTGCTCGAGGTTGACTTTCTTTTGATCTATGAGGTCTTGTATACAATGTTTTAATTTCATGCAATTGGATGTCTTATGGCCCACAATGTGGTGGTAGTCACAATAGTCATTTTCATTATACCACGCGGCTTTGAGTTGATTTTCTTGGTGGGGCTTCACAGGTGGGAGGGTTTTTAAACCATTCTTTAGACATCTATTGAGGATATCTTCAATTGGTTCCCCTAAGGGTGTAAATTGTCACCGAGGTTTATTTTTCTTAGGTTGACCTTTGGGAATATTTGCATTGGCGGTTTATGTACTTGGGGGTGCTTGGTTTTGTACATGTTGCATGGCCTTCACATCGGTGACACCATCGTTGAGAGTGTTTCTGTTCTTTCCCCAAAAGCATGATTTCTCATTTGATTACATGTTGTTGTTGCTTTTATTGGGGACATTTATGTTGACCTTGTTGTTGTTGTTGTTATAGGGCTTGTTGTCATATAGTTTGATTGAACCCTTGGTAATAAGGGCTCTTTCTATAGTAGTACCCTTATCAATGACTTCTTCGAAAGTAGACGCGCAAAGGATTTGTAGATGGAACCCCATTTCTTCATTTAGATTAGCCACGAACATGGTGACTAATTATTTTTCAGGGATTGGCCAAGGGAGTTTGCTTGCTAAGCCTCTCCACCTTTTCAAGAATGAAGCGAAGGATTCTCTTCTCTTTTGTTTGGTATTGTAAAGGTTCATCATGGATATCTCATGCTCAAAATTGTAGGAGAAATGGTTGACAAACTTTTCCACGAGCTTAGAAAAAGACCTAATGCCCAGAGGAAGGTGTACAAACCACTCAGCGGCTTGACCACCGAGGCTCCTAGGAAAAAGTCTCATTAGGTACGTGTCATTGTTTGAAACTTCTAGGCAAGAAAGGTAGAACTCCCTAAGGTGATCCCTAGGGACCCCTTTCCCTTATATTTGTCAAATTTAGGTGTTTCAAAGTTTTTGGGAAAAGGAGCCATGTATAGTGTACAATCAAATGGATAGGGACAAATATCCTCAAAAGAATAATGTTTGTGCTTGCCCCCAGTTTGCAAATCGTCTACCTTTTGGATCAAGGTTTGTACCACGCTTGTTAGGTTCGGGGTTGGTGGTGATTGTGGGATGTAGGTTTGTTGGTAATGAGATGTTGGAGGTTGGGTGGGATTTGGTGCTGGTTTGTTTGGTTTTGGTAGGTGAGGTTTTGATTTTGGGGTACGATGTTTTAATTTTGCAGGATGATGTTTTGGTTAAGTTGCGCAAGGTATTGTTGGTAAGCATGGATTTGTTGGAGAATGTGAGGCAGCAATTGGGGATTGGGATTATGTTGTGTTGATGATACTACAAGATTTTGTACATGCGTGAGGTTGGATGGGTTGACATTGAATGTGTTGTGAGGCGGTTGCAAGAATTTGTTCATGTATGCTATGGTGTGGGAGTTGAGTGGAGGCACACTTGTGGAGGAACTTGTGTTCATGGGGTTGCTTTGGATGCCCAAGGTGATTTGAGGAACAGAAGGGTTTACGTTTGTTATGGTGGTGGAAGTGACAACGAGATGGGAGACAGTAGGATTAGAGACATTAGATGTGTTAGTGAGAGCTGTAGAGGTGGTAATGTTAGAATTTGTGGGAGTGGTAGATATAATGAGAGTTGATGTTTGAGAGATGGTAGGTTGGGCATTTGATGTAGACAGTTGGGAAGATGTTGTGGGATTGTTGTTAGATGTGGATGGTTGGGATGATGTTGTGTTGTTGGGTGGTTGGGCACCAATTTTGAGGAGGTGATCAAGATATCTGTTTGGATCAGATCTTAAGACTTTGTCAAGCATGTCCATGTTGTCAAGATCTTGTGTAAAGTTCAAGAGATCTTGATCTTCTTGGGTAATGGTGGCAGTATTTTGGGTAGGTGGTGGAGGTGGTTGGTGTTGTTGTGATAAGAAGGTGAAAGGGTTGTCATTGGGGCCATATGATGACATTTGGAAGAAGGTGGGTAAGCCACTTGCTTGTTGACCGACAGGGATGTTGTTTTGGTCGGTTGGAGGCATCTCTATGCCCATGTTGTTTCCAAAGTTGGCCATTTCTTGGTTTTTCTTGTATTGAGATCTAGTTATGGGCATGCAAAATGGATGTGGATTTAGATTGGGAGATGAATGAAGATGAAGACCTTAGAGAATTTGGTTTGATTTGTTGGACCCAAAAAGTGGTTTGGTGGTGATAATGGGACAAAGATTTAGTTATAAGAAAGTGTGCTCTCTTCAACCTAAATCTAAGGATGAAAAGGAAAAGTGGGGAGCTAAAGGTGATGGGTGAAGGTTGATTTTCACAAAAAATTTGGACCAAAAAGATGAGGAATGGATTGGATTGTTTGAAGATGATTTTGATGGAAGAGATTTGATATTGATTTTGGGGATGTTTCAACTAAGGCGACCCTTAGGTGATTTGGATATTTGATATGGTGGATCTTTGGATGATGTTTTGAAATGAATTTCAAGTAGTGTCTAGATTTTGATGTTGCACAATGGATGTTTTTCCCTTTGCTTGGGGTAGACTTGTGACCTTACACAAAGAGGGATGTTTATTTTACTTGAAGGTAGACTAATGACCAATCAAGCAAAATAGGTTTGCAAGATAAAACCTATAGTCAACTTTAGCTCAAGGGTTGATTTTCTTTGGATTTTGATTTTGAATGTTGATTGATTGTCTTTGATTGTTGTTTTGGATCAAGAAATTTGGATGTGATTTTGATTGGAGGGGGTAAATGATTTGGAAATGTATTTGTAGAAAGATGTTATTTGGTCCAAAAGGGCAAGGAAAAATCGAGGACAAAAGCTATGAATGGATAATGATTAGAATAAATGGTATGGTAAAAAGGGGTCCAATGGTAATGTTGGTTAATTCTCTAAGGTCAAAATGATGAGTATGAGTGGAAATTTTTTGATCAAAATGGATGTGGGTTTTGACAAATTTTGGGAAGGTGATTATGGATTATGGCTAGGTAGGCCCTAAAGATCACAAGACAATTCTTCAAAGTTTTAGGCGGGTCAGTCTATAAATAGCGCCAAAACTTAGGTATAATGGTGCTAAAACAGACAGAGATAGCGCTAAAATAGGTCATTGTTGGTTGAGGCTTTGGAAAAAAGATGGATTTTGATGACAAATTTGGATTTTTATGGGTAGGAAGTTTGATCAAATGATGTTTGTTGTTTCTTGGCAAGTCTTTGAAAACACTTCAAGCACAATAGAACATAATAGCCAGAGATTTGTTTGTGAAAAGATGTAAAGATTTTAACAAGCACTTTGCACAACCTAAGGCGAGGATAGGACAATACTTGTTGGATCCCCTGGCCGTGCCTATTCAAAGTGGATAGTTTCAAGATCTTGGTAGCACCTGCTCCCCTCCATGGCACCCACTTCTCACACATACCAAGTTCTGGGTTTCCCAAGGCTTGTACCCCCACCAAACCTTAGGATTGTCCCTACTATCTCTACTAAGAACCACGAGAATCAAGGTGGCTTCAAAGGTCCCACCTTTTGCACCAACAAGTAGAGGGATTTGGGCCACTAAAACAAAGGTTCGTATTAGGGGAACATCCAGGGGATTGGCACGATATGAGCATCCGATAAACCACTTAAGGTTTTTACTAGCTCTACTAGGGGTCTCATATACACAAGGTATTACTCCCTTTCAAGATAGCATCAAATGGTATATGTTGATACCAATTTGGACTTGGCTTTTGCCTTATCCTAATTTACATATAGTGGACCAGATGAAAGTACCACTCGAGGTCGCTAGTGAGTTATCCTTTTAGATGTGTCTTAAAAACAGGCCCACGACCTAGAAAAAAAAAGAGTATTAGAACCATTTCTCTTACACCCAAGATCCTTTTGCAAGGTGAGGGGAGAGGATACTTCAATTCTAAACCCTTTGGGAAACACAATGTGCAAACGCACCAAGCACGGAAAACACTTACTAATATTTTTTTTTAAGCCCAAATTGAAATGTTCTTAAGTTTGTTTGCAAGCACTTGTTAATTTTAGAGCACCAAAATCAAATATTTTCTACACTAAGGCACACAAGGATTGTTTTTATGAGCACCAATTGAAGTGTTTGTTTGTTGTTTGTTTTATAAACCAATGATTAATTTTAGTGCACCAATTGAAATGTTGTTTATACTAACATGCAAGGGTTCTTTTTATGAGCACCAATTGAAGTGTTTTGTCTAATCTAAAGAAAAACCCTGCAAAAACTATTAGTGGTTTCAGAATAATGGTCTTGGACAGATGATGATGACCTGTAAAACAGATATAAGTCCCTACACAAAACCCAAGGTTAGCCTATAAAAATAGCGCTAAAACAGAGACAGATGGTGCCAAAAAACCCCTCAAATAGTGCTACTATAGAATCTATGACAAAACCTGACCACCCTAGAAAATAGCACTACAAATACATACAGATTGCGCTGGATATAGAGATAGTGCTACAATAGACTACAGATTGTTCTGAATATAGAAATAGCGCTATAAGATACTATAGATTGCACTAAAACTAACAATTTCGCTAATATAGACAACTATAGTGCTACTTTTCATGATAACACTAAAATACCCAAAAAAAGGTGCCACTATGCATGAGTCCGAACTATCTGGTCGACTGTGGATTATGGTGCTACCCTGGGTGTCAATGGCACTGATACGGGGTTGAAATGGTCAAATCTGTAAAACATAAGTTCTCTCAACCAAATAAGGGATTAGATTGAGTCCAAGGGGTCTTGTTAGTCTTCCATGATGTCCAAAAGACAAATTATAGCAATGAAATAGCCTAGTCAATAAAAACCAACACAAGATGGAAACAAAAGCATGTAAGTTGGATTTTAAGGCTATTTTGGTATAATCTCCCCTTATCCCTGCATCAATCCTGCAAAAACTGAGGTCAAACAACACAAACAACTACCAAAAGACCAACAAAAGACAAAAATGTGAGTCAGACAACAAGCAAAAGGCCGTGTGGAAAAGGTGCTAATACAGTCAGAAATGGCGTTGAAATGCAGGTAAAATGACGCTACTGCGCAGGAAGATAGCGCTAATCCTGTAAAAACATGTCTAAAACAAACAAAAGCTCACACAAAAAGTTAGATTGAGACCTTGTGGGTCCCACTGGGTGTGCCGAATGTGATTAGTGAATTCAAATCAAGGTAAAAACAAAAAATCTAATGCATAAAAACAAAGATTTATACCTCAAATGTGAATAGCCAATCCAAGATAGGGTGGAGGAGCTTGAACCCAAGAGCTCCTAAATTTTACCCAAGATGAATGATGATATGTGAAATACTCTCAAGCTTACAAATTCAACTCAAGGCTCACTTAGCTCAAATGATATTTTGACATAATAACTTTGCATAGAAATTGGATGATGAAATGTCTTGGATGATGTTGTATTTATAGCCATTTGGGAGAGATTTTGATCCAACGGTTGAGATTGATTTGAGTGATCAATGGTGGAGGATGAAGATGATGTGGAGGGCCTAGATTCAATCTTGAAAAATGAAGGGATGAAGATAAAGATGAATTTTTAATTCATCTTGGGAAGAGGGGTTCATAAATGAGGTTGGGTGAGATGGATTATTTGTGAATTAAAAGTTCACATGGGGAAGAGTAAAATAAATTTAAAATTCATTTGGAGAAGAGTGGATATTAATGAGTTATGACATGTGTAAGGGGTGTAAGTGATATTTAATGCAGGTTATGACAAATGTATATTAAAAATTGATTTATGTGGCAAGGAAATCAATTTTTTATTCATGGGTTGTGGGAAGAAGTGTTAATGAGGGTTTGACCAAATTAATTGAGGTGATTAACCTAATTAATATGGCTGGAATAAATTAGCAAATGGATTATGTGGGAGGATAAGATTAATTAATTAATGATTTACTTAATTAATCTTAAGGCTAGTATGATGTAGGTTAGGGTAGGTAATTAAATAATGAGTACTTATTCACCTAGGGTAGGGATAGGTTAATTAATAGGCTAAATTAAATAGTTAAACATGATTTAACTAATTAATTGGGTTTAATGAAGAAGGAAAATTAATCAAATAAATATTTGCGTATTTATTTAATCAATAAGGTAAGGTTAAACTATTGAATTAATAAAATTAATCCAATTGTAGGGGGAAAATGATGAAAAATTAGGTGATGAAGGGATAATTAATTAAATAAAAATTTAATTAATTGATTAGAAGGGAAATTGGTATGTTTAGGGATGTCGGGAGTCAGTTTAATGATGAAGACATTTTTAGGTGTTTACACTTTAACAGTTACGAAAAAATTAAACATAAATAAACATAGATATCATGCATAACACAAGATAGTGATTTACGTGGGGAAAACCGTTTTGGGAGAAAAACCCCACACTCCAAAAGCCACCCAATATATTCTTCAAAAATAAAAAAGATTACAATATACTTGCAGACAAAGCTTCTTATAGGAGTATCACCACCAGAGATCTAGAGACAACATGACCGCTATCAGACTCTCAGAAAACATCATGATTTCGTAGTTGTAATACAACACCCTCATAAAATAGGGTTACATTTTAGGGCAAGACAAGCCAAAAAAATATCTACCATTAGATCTAAAACCTAATAATGAAATGTCCATATTTATAATATATCATTAATTTAATGTATTTTGGTCATTTAACAGTTTTTGTTAAAAAAAAAATGTTAACATGCATCCGACTCCACCCCATGCTCCCATTGTATATTACACCTATCGATGTAACTAGAAAATATATATATATCCTATCAGCAATAAAGCTTATATAATTGCAAGGTTGAGACACATTTTCTCAACAAGATGGCTCCTATACCTGGTGTTGGATGATTATGAGTAATTTGTGTGTTAGATTGTGATGAGGAGCTAGGATGAATGGGTGCTTTGGATGTTGCAATGTTAGGATTATGAGGGGATTTCCCCCATTATCTATGATATATTGTATGATGAAATCTTTGTTTGGAAGAGTTCAAGGATAATCCATGAATTTGGCTAAATATTCAGATTAGTCCATACCTTGGTCATGCTCACTTGGATTGTTGACACTCTCATGAGGTGAAACGGATTGATTTTCTATAGGTGGATCCATGATCTTCTTAGCTTGTGATCTAGTTACAAGGGGCATAAAATGATGATGTAGATTTGAGAGATCGTGAGGATGTAACTAAAGTTTGATTTGTTGGAGATCTTTGGTTTGATTATGGATAGACTAGCCATGGCTTGAAGGATTTAAATAAGGATGATGAATGTGATTGGTAAAGATCAAGTTTGATAGGACAATGATGATTTGGATTTGGAATTGGGATTAATATTGTGTAAGACCCTATTGGATTGGATTTGATGGACTCTGATACTTAAGATGGGGGATATACTTAAGCAAAGATAAGGATTAAAAGGATCAAAGGATGATTGGCCTTGATCAAGGACTTAATCACAATTCAAAGTTGATGGATGAAAGATGGAAATGAAAATGTGATTTGGATAACAAGGTATAGGATGTTGATGGATTATGGATTTAGATCTCTAATGGTTCAAGATTTGAAAAAATGAATTTTTCTTCAATATAGACTATGGACTCTAGGATGATTGAAATGTTTGCAAAGTTTTTGGACAAAAGTGTCGTTCTACAGTTCAAAGGTGCAAATTTATGGATAAAAGGCATAGGTTAATAATGCAAAAGCATGTAGATATTAGACAAAAGCATTCAAGGACAGTCAAAAGCACATATATATCTGACAAAGGTGCCAATCTAGGTGACAAAAGTGCAAGTTTATGGATCAAAGGTGCTAAATGATAGTTTTGGCTGATTAGAGAGATTTCTTGGCAAGAGATTGATCAAATAACAAAACACAATGGCCGATATGATTTCAAGGTGCAAATGATGTGAATGGTCACTGACCTTCACATATTGTAATGGATTTTACTGGTATTGAACATGAAAATATGCCAAACACTTTAGCACATTCCTAGAAATTATTCAAGTAGGTGTATCTTCATATTGTAGGCCCACACAAAATACCTCATGAAAGGGGATAGCTAGGGACCTAGTGGCATAAAGGCTCACCTTTTCTCTTTCTCTAAAGGCTTTGATGCCTTTCCCAAAGAATTTCTATCTCATCTCAAGGAGGCACATGGTGAGTATCTTTAGGCTTGTTGTTGAACCTCACACCAAACTAGAAGATAGTTGAAAGGCCTTATCTAAGCTATTACAAGCTCTCTAGTGGAGTCCCCAATATACACAAGGTACTACGGGGCACATGTCTATGAACACTAGTTCATTGAAGGGATGTGACATAAGCAATTAAGCCAATACCACTTCACCTTGTGTTCAAAATCACTTGGACCCCCAAGGTTGTCCCAATGAAAATGCAACTAGATTGAGGTACATATTTTTCTCTCCCTCCTTTTTAACCCCACCGAAACATGTGGTTGAGGTCATCCCTAAGAGTGATTAAATCCCCTAGCAGACCTCCTAATGGGAAAGGTTATGCTAATTGCTTTTGATCCCCAGGCTTACAATAGGCACAATAGGAGAGCATACACAAGTTAGCACAATCTTAGAATCTAATCTAAAACACAAAGGAAAATTTGAGGCTTTTGATCTCAAAGATCACACAAGGTGTGAGGATAGAGCATATGCCAACAAACTTCCATAGACATGTCAAACAAGTTAATTAATTCTCTAAGTTAATTTAGTGTGCCTATATTAGTGAGAAAACAAAGTCTTGAATGATCAAACCTACAGGACAAATATATTAGTAGTTTTGGATTTTTTGATCTTTGGAAAATGATGAACAAACTACACAAACTTATTAGTTCACAAAATCACAATGGTTAGACAAAAAATACAAAGCTAATGTTAAAGATTCTAAAACCAAAGTGCAATTTGACAGTCAGAAGCGTAACTGTATAGAACAATTATGCAACTTTGTGTAACAAATGTGCTCTTTTAGAAAACAAACGTGCACTTTCAACACACAAAAGCAAATTTTTACAGGACAAAAGCGTACAAATACTTGACAAAAGCTCACTTATACAAAACAAAAGTGCACTTTCACATAACAAAGGCAAACAAAGATGGAACAAAAGTGAATTTTACCTAACAAAAGCACACATATATTGGACAAAAGCGTCAAAAGATAGGAGCTTAGTAAAAATGATCACTTGAAAAAGAGATCTATAGACCTACAAATATATGATTAATCTTTTGCAAAACATATAGTTAGCCAAACCAAAAAAGCACTACAGAGGTCAGAAACAGAATAGAAATCTATATCAACAACACAAAACTGACAGAAACTATCCTACAATCACAAACTAGTTAGGAAAATGACAACATCAAATTTGACAATAGCAACTTTAAGGCACAAATACACCAAAACAGTGAACAACTATGCCAACTTATCAAATGGAAGTGTCACTCTACAGACGAATGTACCTTTCTAGAACCTAACTTCTAAAACACATAATTCTCACAAGAAAAAGTTAGATCTAGGGATGTGGGTCCCACCAAGAGTTCCAGGATGTGGATGAGAAAAGTGCAAATGAACAATAAATAATGAGGACAGAACAAATAATCAATTACCTTCACTTCCAATGCAATTCATCTCCTCAAGGGAACGAAAAGGAGTAAAACCAAGCTCCAATAGCTATGCTTCCTTGCTTTGAATGGTTGCAGATGTTATGTGGATTGCTCAATAACTTTAGCATAACCTTGATAATGGATAAAGGAGGATTTAGATATGATTCAACAACATAAGTTTGTTGATATGTGCTTAACAACTGAGGGGGGGGGTGAATCAGTTGTCACAAAAACTTAAACATTTTCTGCAATTAAACATTCATCACTTATCCACAATTATTATTATTTAACAATAAGTTCATGAAATCATAAACTTAACCACAGATACAACATCAAACACAAGAGACACCAAATTTACATGGAAAACCCCAAGGTGGGGAAAAACCACAGAGAGGATTAACTCTCAATATATATTTCAATCTTGAAATAGTGATGTTCAGGCTTGGTCACCCCACGGGCCTAAACATAGTGGCTTACTGTCATGAAGAGCAACTAGGTCTAGCAGGCTCATTGCCTCAACCCTAAACCTAGCAAGATTACAATAAGGGTTGTTAAACCCTGAGGGTTGTTAAATCCTACTGGTGGCTTACTGCCAAATTCATTGCGACGATGAACACCTTTCTATATTTGCAATTGAAGTACAATAATTTCCCTGCTTTGCTCTTCCTCTGCTCTACTCTTCCCCTGCTCTACTCTTCCTCTACTCTGCTCTTCCTTTTCTTTCCTCCTCTTCTCTGCTCTACCTTTGGACTTTTCTTAAAATATTCTCATTTTCTCTCAAGGGAAACTTTTCCATGACTCAGCTACAAGTATTTATACACTACATCAACCTTGGAATGATCATCAAGGTTGGCATTAACCATTGGAACAATCTCCAAGGTTGGTATTACAAACATTTAGAAAATAGGTCTTGACCTATTGCAACATCATGCAAAGGGAATGAAATGTGGATCATGCCATGCCTTAGTTGGGACTCAAACATGATCTTCCACACCACAACATGCTTCCACAATCTTCTAGAGATCTCTGCAATCACTTGGATCAACCAGGTCGGCCAAGACTGGTTACACGCTACATTTTCTGGGAACAATCTTCACACGCCATATCAATTTCTTAATGCAGACCAAAGTCCAGATAGGAACACGATTAGGAGACATCCACAAGCATGCTATAATCATCAGGAGCAACCACACAAACCTTAACCACTTTATTCATAGGAATCTTCTCACCTGAGTACATGCACTTTATTGTCTTCAACTGTCATAAAAGAAAGATAGCTTGTGGACCACCAAACCACGAACCATTGCAACTGTAGGCACTTATCATCATCCCAGACATCCCTCTAGAACCATAGAGCAAAATACTTTCTTGCAGAGGAATGTGGAGCCAAATAGTATTGTCTTCCTGTCTCAACTGAACTTACAGAAAAAGCATTTTTAACTCTCGTGAACACAACTCACCCAAATCTTCATGCGGATGGCTCAGACTTGAAATGTAGCATCCTCAGACATACTTCTAACTTACTTCCAATCCGCAGAACACAATCTTCAAGAAAGAATAAATGTGGAGTAATTTACCGGACTGTTCTTCAGCATACAACTCACTATATGTACTACACTTCTCTGTGGCTTACTTGTTTCTTCCAGAGAGGCTAATTTTCTCAATATCCTCAACATAGAAGTCTTCTAAACAAGTAATGGAATAGGATACAGTTGACACCAATGACAACAAGAATATGTTGACATCAATGACAACACCAATTAGGCACATACTTGCAACAAAGTTTGCAATATGAAGGTACTTTGATTTGGCTTGGAAGAGAATTTATTTATAGATTTCTAAAAATGAAGATCAATGGTGGTTAATGATTGAAGAGATCAATGGCTAAGAATGATTGAGAGAATTTAGAGGAATAAGAGAGTGATAGGTGTTATTGTCCTCTCATGAATTATGGGAGTTAACAAACTTGATTGGCTAGTTGACTGAATTGATTGATATATGAATAGATTGATTAGTTATCTTATTTGATTAAATTGTTAACAAAATAGATTGAGAGTAATTGATGTAGTTATGAGAGAAAATTATGCTGAAAGAATATAATAGGAAAATTAAATAAATAAATTATTTAATTTTATGTGCAAATGAATAATGTTGGAAAATAGAATACGAATTTTAATTTATTTAATTAATGTGTGGAGGGAAATTAACTTAATTAAATAATTAAGAGTCATTCAATCAATATAGAAGGATGAAATGATTTATTATTAAATGATATAATATAGGATAAAGAGGTGATATAAAGAATGTTTTAGTTGTTTTTAAATGTATACACTCACAAACCAATATTTCACTACACAAGCAAACTAGCAAACTGAAAGTAATTTTAAAACCGAAGGCATTCCCTTTGGCAAACAGAGACCCAGGGTGGTTGATTGATGGTCCACATTACTTAAAACGCGTGCAAGATGATTGAAACGATTCTAATCCTTTGATCTCGCACGTCGATTTATTTTTTCATTTGTTTACCCGGCATTCATTTCAAATAAATTGTGTTGTGTTGTTTATATTTTTTCTGCATCAGGTCATAAATATTTGCAGTGGGGAAAGTGATTTATTTGTACTTGTATGATCTACCAGTACCGTAAATTTTAAATTTTAGGTATAATTTAGGTCTATCATCAAACTCAACGACCCTCTTTGGTGGGACCATTAGGGAAATTTCAAGGAAGTTGCCAAATTTAAGTGGTCATTGATTATTGAACTTTTGTCAAACAAGAAATTACTATTTGAGGAGAACGTTGATCCGTCAAAAGTTGGTAGTGACAGCAATTAAAATTCTACCTTTGCCTTTGTTTTTTTTTTCAATATTTCAAATTCGATTTTTATCTTTTCCGCAATCTTAGACTTTAGTGAATTCAATATTTTTGTTTTAACATTTACTCAACCATGACATTTATATTATATATTTTAAATATTAAATATAATGAGTTGATCTTCTTCATATCAAAATCACAAAAGGGCCTCATAGAATTGATATTTTCATACATGCTGGTCATATTAAATTATTTACTAAATAATTGCTCTTATCAAACATATTAGGCTTTAGTTTAGGAAATAAAAAACAAATATAAAAACATATATTTGAATTTTATGAGGTAAAAATGGATACATATTACTGAAAATGTATTTAATTTTTTAAATAATTTAATAATTATTTAATATATTTTTAAAATCATATAAAATTGTATATTTATATTGTATATTTATATTGAATATTATATATTTAATATTAAAATTTATTTTTTATTTTATTATATATTAATTATGTATATAAAATTTATATGATACTTACATTTATAATTAAATATTATATTCTATATATTTATAAATAATGTATTTATTATATAGAACTAAAAATATATAATTATTAATACTATTAGATTTTTAAATTTTAATTATATTTATATATTATATATTAAAAAATGAAATGCAACTGCCGTTAAGGGCGTGGTTTGGTGGTTAAGTCACTCGGTTGTAGTGGCGGTCACCAGAGTTCAAACCCCCATTAGGCCAACAAGCTTGCAGGCTTTACGCCTTTGCTGGGCCAATGAGCTCGCAGGTTTGAAGTGTTCCTTCTTGGGGATGAGGTCCCCCATGTTGTGGCCTCACCGGTTCATGGCTCCGGGCAAAAGCGTTAGTGTGGAGCCAGAGGGCGTGTCGCGCTAGCGTCACCAATCACATTAAAAAGTTTACCAGGCACATTATCTTTAAAAAAAATGAAATGTAATAACTTCAAATACAATAATATAAAATAATATTATATACCATATCAAATATATTATATTTATATATTATAAGTGTAATATAATATTATAAAATTGTATATTTAGATTAAACATATATACTCGATAGAAATTTTAATTAATTTTTTTAAAATTAATAATTGAACATTTATAAATAATTTATTTATTTTATAGAGCTAAAATATATAATTATTAATATTATAAGATTAATTCAACTCATTTTTTTGAATTCATTTGCCTATATATCTCAGTTATCTCAGACATTTTCAAAAGCAGTGTGAATCGAACATAGGGAGAGGAGGACCCAATTGTTGAGCATGTTCCAATAGGTATGGTAGTATTTGTGTATTTAAGGCCCAGTATTTTTAAAAGTTTAGTACTAGTAGTTGTGACTTTAAGGTTGTTAGTGTTACTATAAATACTTATAATTGAATAAAATATGCTCATTAGATTTAAAAAGAAATCAATCATGTGATGCCACATCAACGCACCAACAAAACATGACTTAATGCACACCTATTGGTCCACTCTTTTTTTTGGGGAACTATTTGACACCTCAACAAAAAGTGTGTTGATGTGGCATCATATTTGATGATGTGGCCATGAAACCTTAGTTATAAGAAGGGGCCTTGTCAAATAAGTTGCTATAAAATTTTTGGAGTGATTCAAAATTTCCACATATGATTTTGAGAGGTGCGAAGTTAGGGTTCTCAACCACTGGATCATCTCCCCTATAAAACAAAAAAAATGTAGATCAGTCAAAATAAAAAATAATAAGTTAAGAGAGGGATATATATAGAGAGAGAGAGGCCTTAAACCTTCATTTCAAATTCCTTATTTTTAATAGCCAAATTAAAAATTATGGATGTCTAGTATTATTATTTTGATTCTATGTAGCAACTTTGTTTGCACAATCAACATGCTAATTGTAGACCCATATGGTATACTGGTAATGAATTCTTTACTTCCTACTTTTTTGCAATTAAATAGATTAGTAATTTCTTGTTTTTTATAGTCACGTTCCCCCAACTTAAAGATATTAGCAAAAATAGAGAGAGATAAAGAGAAATAGAGAGCTAGGGAGGGAGATGAGATATATACAGAAAGGTACAGATCTAGAGAGATAAAGAGGGATGTATATATATATATATATATATATATATATATATATATATATATATATATATCAAAGAGAGGAAGTGTGTGAGAGTTTAATTTAATTTCAATATTAAAATATAGTTTTATATTATTTATGTGCTCTTATATAAAAAATAATATATAGTATAAACTATTTAATAGAAATATTTATTTAATTTATTTTCAATATCATAATATAGTGTTGTATTATTTATGTGTTTTAATATATATATATATATATATATATATATATATATATATATATATATATATATATATATATATATATATATATATATATATATATATATAAACTATTTAAAATATTTATTGTTTTGACATCATCTTATAATGATGCAAGACAATAGAAATTATGGGTGTTGCTAGATCCATTCCTTTTTTGTGTTTATCGATCGAAAACCTAGAGTGTGAAAGAAGAGAGAAAAATAGAGACATATAAAGAGAAAGAGAGATAGAGGAAGAGAAGAGAGAAGAATATAGAGAAGGGGAGAGATGGATATATAGAGAAAAAGGTAGAGAGAGGTAAAGAGATAAAGAGGGAGAGAGATAGAGATAGAGAGAGGTAGAGAAATAGAGAGAGAGAGACTACAAGAGGGAGAGAGAGGGAAAGAGAGACGGGGGAGGGAGGAGTGAGAGAGAGTGAAAATATAGAAAGACAATCTTAAATTTGATTTTGTCATATCTCTCTGTCAAATGAATAAGCTTTATGTAGCCATAAAGTGGAACATATATATATATATAGAGAGAGAGAGGGGGGGCAAAGAGAGAAAGAGAGATAGAGGAAGAGAGAAGGGGAGAGAGATATATATAGAGGGAGATTGATAGAGAAACAGATAATGGGAGGGGGAGATAGAGATAAGAGATATGGAGAGAGATAATTAACAAATGATTGTGAGTTGCAACCAATGGAGGAAACACAAGGAGGGAAATAAATGCATTTATCATGATGTTCATTACACTAAACAAGTGGAGTCAATGTCTTCGTGACAAATATTTTATTCAAGGGATGAGATTATGGAGAGTAATCCTTGTCCCTTCTCCTAAGTGAGACAACAGTGTATGCTCACTCTATATAGTGTATTCATTGTTATCTCTCTATCTATCTATCTCTCTCTATCTATATCTCTCCCTCTTTATCTCTTTACCTCTCTCTACCTTTGTATCTATATCTCCATCTCTCCCCTTCTATAGATCTCTCTGTCTCTCTCTCTCTTCTTTTGAGGGTCTCTCTCCCCCCTTCTCTCTCTCTCTAATAGATAGAATATATAAAATCTAGATATCATATTCATTATTATATATATTCTATTCTATATAATATAGAGCAAAGTAGGAAGAGAGAGGAGAGGGGGAGAGAAAGGTAGATAGATAGAGAGAGGAAGAGAGAAAAAGATAGAGAAAAAGAGATAGGTAGAGAGAGAGAAATACATGTAGGGAGAGAAAGAGAGATCTCAGAGGGAGGAAGTGTGTGAGAGAGAATAGGGGAAGGAGGCAGAGACAAAGAGAGATAAAGAGAAATAGAGAGCTAGAGAGAGATATAGAGCTATATATATATATATATATATAGAGAGAGAGAGAGAGAGAGATGGAGACCTAGAGAGATAAAAGGGAGAGAGACAGAGATAGAGGAAAAGAGGAAGGTAGATAGATATAGAGAGGAAGAGAGAAAGATATAGAGAAAAAGTGAGAGTTAGAGAGAGATCTTAGAGAGATGAAGTATGTGAGTTTAGTAGGTAAAACTTTGAGTTGTGGAAATTGAAGGTTGAGATCTTTTAGTGGAGAGAGATCAGTGGATCATAATAATTGTTGCACTCAACTTTCTACCATTAACAATGGATCAAGATGAATGGGACAAGTTGTATAGAAGAGATAGATCTACTATTAGGTTGTGTCTTTGTAATTCAGTCTTGATGAATGTTTTAGTTAAAAATATTTATAAGAGTTTATGAGATAAACTTATTGCATTATATCAAACTAAGTGTCTTGTAAATAAGCTATTTTTGAAAATAAATTTGTATTCTTTAAATATTCATGAAGGAGACTTTGTAACCAAACATTTAAATTATTTTCATGTAGTAGTGATTCAACTAGCAAAGATTGAATGAAAGCCTAGAGGATGTGCAAAAAATCAAATGTCATAGAAGAAATCACTTAGATTTAGAAAAAGGTTTACTATGAAACCCATTAGGAGAAACCATTTCAGAAGATAAATCTCAAAAAATGTATGACTTCCAAAGGTTTGTCTATAGAAAATAAAGATATAAATTATCATTTACCACCCCATGTTGAAGGATTGGTTGGATTTGGAGTTCAATACACCATACTTTACTTTGAATATGTGTATAATAAGCCAAAGGGTGCATGGGCAAACCATATCCTTATTTGTGTATGATGTTGAACTAAAATTATTTTTAGATTTAACCTTTACCACCCATGACAATTGAAGAGACATTTCCTAAAACAAAAAACCATTGGCCATCATGAGATTAAAACCTAAGCTTAACCACATAAACATAGTGGCAAAAAGTGTTCCGTTGTGTGATAGACTTGGGGCTATAGTCAAGCATTCCAACAGAAAACCCTACATTAAAGATTAGGCTATGGTACTTTTACACTGTAAAAAGTGGAGCTTGGTATGGGTTGGTTCAAATCATCTAGCTTCATTGTAGCCTCATGAAATGGTAGAGACGGGAATCTAGAGAAAGAGAGATAGAACAACACACATCTTTACATGCTTTCAATATTATTCACAACCAAATTTATTTACCACCATGTATACATGTTTATTCTAATCCATGAGAGAGAAATATAAGAGAAATAAAGAAGGAGATTGATAGAGAGGAATAGAGATAGAGAGATAGAGACTAGATTTTGATCAACCAATTCATGCCAACAATCCAAAGAATGCAAGACACTAGAAATGATGGGTGCCACTAGATCCATTCCTTTCTTGTGTTTATTGACTGAACACCTAAAGCGTGAAAAATAGATATATATAGAGAGAAAAATAGAGAGTGTCGGGGAGAGAGAGGAATCTAAAGAAGAGGAGAGATGGAGATATAGATATATACATATTTGTTTCTCATTTACAAGAAACGTATCATGCATAGTAGCCAACTCCTTTCACCGCCTACTCACTTGGTCTAAATTTGACAAAGTAAATTGCATTGGCTCACGAATGTATCTATCCACCAAGGGAGCAAAAATATTGAGTAAAACAACTTTTAAAGAGAATTATGTGAAGTTCAAAGTAACATACTCCATGATGTGCATTCTATGTCACGTTCCTTTTACAAAAGTTTTACCAGAGTGAGATTGTTCACAACGGGCTTCCATGACATAGAAAGCACACCATTTTTGCATTCTCATATCATCTACAAATTCAAACAAATCAAAAAAAATTCCCTCAAAATTTAATATTTTTAAAAAATTACGAATTCTCAATTTAAATTTATAGCATGTCTAAATTTGATTTTATGCCATTTGACCTCCAAATTATGCAAATGTGTGAAATTACAAAACTAATGAGGGTCACTATGTTTGATCAATCTTTGTATCGTGTGATTTCCCCATGAGAGGATGCATGATGGTAGGCTGGATGATAAATGAACATGATGTAGGTGGTGGCCTTGCTTATATTTGCAAGATAATACCTATTAAACATAGGTGATGACTAATGGAATGTAAGTGATGCCAGGTGCACTGCATGGACAAGAATCTAAAAAGGGGATGCATGAAAATAGAAACTAGACACCAAACATGAAAGCTCATACATTTGAAGTAGCTACTAAGAAAAGTACATGGATCTTGAAATCCATTAAGATTATGCAAATTTATTCATAAAAATTGAGAAAAATAAATGACATGGGCCATAGGGATACAGAACAATCATCATTTACTTAAAGACATGGCAATTGAACTTCCACAAATTTTCTACATAGAATCAAAATAATAATGCCCATAATTTTCAATACTTGTTTTTAGTAGCCTCTTCAATTTGGACATGAACTTGGCTATGAAAAATAATGAATTTATAATCTATTGAATTCCAAATTAGTACAAAATGAAGGTTTCATTATTTTGTCAAGTTACACTTGAATGCATTGCATGCCTTACATAATTCACAATCCATGAAAATTCATATAAAATATAGCCCATCCCTTGTGTTCCTATTGTTGCTTGTCAAATTATTATAGGGGCTTCCACCTATTATCAGATCAAAACCTCTAATTGAATTAATCATTTTGTCAAGTCTTTCTTTTGTCAAATTCTCCACATCTTTCAGCTCAATCAATTTACCTTTTTAATGTGTTTTTTCAACCTAAATTTTGAGGATAATTGTGTTTTCTTGACATTTTTTTAGTTACAACATAAGTGAGTGACTAGTATTCCCAAATATTGCAAAGCAACTTCTACACCCCTAATTCTAGAGAAAATAGAAAGGATATTGATCCCCTTTAGATAGATAGGCTTCAACATAAAAAGATGACCTATCCTATAATGAACAAATCAAAGTAATACACTTTTCCGGTGTTCCCTTTGGAAAATGAAGCCCTGGCTTCACAAATCGATGGCTAGCATTGACAAAGAGGTGTGCAAGATGATTGAAATGTCGTTTGTCATTCGATTTCGCCATTGCTAATTTTTCCTTCTCCATTTCGTTCGATATTCCAATCGCTTGAGAATTTACCTCTAGACCACAACAATATTACCTAACACAAAAAAGAGGACATTGAGATAACTTTCTATTTATCCATGTAGTAATCTTAATGGATAAACAAATTTCTAGCATGGACAATGCCACTTTCATTTGTACTAGCAATAAAATTAGTAGTGTGCATCATTGCACGTGTAGTGATTAGTTGTGGAAATTTAGATACCTATAATATTGTTATTGAGTATAATAGAAGGAATATTAGTCTTCAATGTTTGTTGATGTGACATAGAGAAGCGAAAAAGAAAGAGAGGAGTCATAAATGTTTAGAAAAATATATACTTTTATTTTAATATTTTATTTATTATCGGTGGATTTTTTTAATAACTTTAGTAATATACAAAGATTAATTTCAAGATAGCTAACATAGCTCAAATATAACAAATCAGTATATAACATTAAATTTATTTTACTAAGAGATATAAAGGGAAAAAACATCTATAAATACAAACAAATCAGTCGCTCGTTTCATGCCTATCTTTTAATATGAAATTTGATTTTTTGCAATCCTTTAGGCTTTCGATCAATCCTTGCAAAAGGAAACCATGGTTGCCATGACTAATCAAACTAATAACCCTAGAATTGTAATTAGCAACATCCAAGCCTGCAATTAGTCCCATGTTGATTATGCAAACAAATTTGTTCCATATAATCAAAATAATATCCATATAGGTCTACAATCGGCAACATCCATACTTGCAATTAGTCCCATGTTAATTGTGTAAATAAATTTACTACATAGAATCAAAATAATAATAATGTCCATATTTTTCAATACATGTCTTTGGTAGCCTCTTCAATTTGGGTAGTAACTTGGCTATGAAAAATAAGGAATTTATAATCTATTGAAGTCTAGATTAGTACAAAATTAAGTTTTCATTATTCTATCATGTTACACTTGAATGCATTGCATTCCTTACATAATTCACAATCCGTGGAAATTCATAGAAAATAGAAGAATGTTTCCCCTCTATCCCATCCCTTATGTCCATGTTAATGCTTGTTAGTCTATTATAGGAGTTTCCACCTTATCACATAAAACCTCCAATGGAATTAATCATTTCATCAAGTATTTCTTTTGTCAAATTCTGCACATCTTCCATCTACAATCGGCAACATCCATACTTGCAATTATTCCCATGCTAATTGTGCAAACAAACTTGCTATATATAATCAAAATAATAATAATGTCCATAATTTTCAATACTTATTTTTGGTAGCCTCTTCAATTTGGGGAGGAACTTAGCTATGAAAAATAAGGAATTTATTATCTATTGAAGTCTAGATTAGTATAAAATTAATTGTTTATTAGTCTATCAAGTTACACTTGAATGCATTGCATGCCTTACATAATTTACAATATGTGGAAATTCATAGAAAATAGAGGAATGCTTCCCCTTTAGCCCATCCTTTATGTTCCTATTGTTGCTTGTTAGACTATTATAGGGGCTTCCACCTATTATAACATCAAAACCTCCAATTAAATTAATCATTTCTTCAAGTCATGTTCTTTTGTCAAATTCTGCACATCTTCCACCTCAATCAATTTGCCCTTTTGATGTGTTTTTTTTACCTAGCTTTTGAGGATAAGCTTGTTTTCTTTACAAATTTTTACATATACAACATAATTGAGTGGTATACCCAAATGATGCAAAGCAACTTTTGCACCTACAATTCTAGTGAACAAAGAAAGGATATTGATCCCCTTGAGATAGATAGGCTTCAAAATAAAAGTATCCTTTAATGAACACATCAAAGTGATACATTTTTCATTTTCTTCCATTTTTATTTCTATGGAAGCCAATTGACTCACTACTAGATGAAGAGAATTTAAATGTTTGACCTTATAAAGTCCACTTCATGCATATTTAATGAATACAAATCTCTTTGTAAAAATAACTTTTTTACAAGACACTTAGTTTGATATAATGCAATAATTTTATCTCAAACTCTTATCAATATTTTGTACTAAAACATTCATCAAGATTGAATTAGAAAGACATAGCCTAATAGTAGATCTATCTCTTCTATCCAACTTATCACATTCATCTTGATTCATTGTTGATAATTAATTTTGTATGATGTTGAACTAAAATTTGTGGATTCAAAGTATATTTCATTTTCAACTAGAGAACATGGCTACATGCATTACCTTGCTATGAATAAATATTTCCAAAATTTACCTTTACCACCAATGACAATTGAATATACATTTCCGAAAACACAAAATCATTAGTAATCATGGGGATTACAAAACTAAGCTTAACTGCATAAACATAGTGGAAAAAAGTGTTCTATTGTGTGATAGACTTGGGGCTATGGTCAAGCATTCTAATAGAAAACCCTACATTAAAGATCAAGGTATGGTACTTTTACAGTGTAAAAAATGGAGCTTGGTATGGGTTGGTCGATATCATCTAGATCCACTAGAGCCTCATGAAATGGCACTTCTCATGTCAATGATCCAACAATAACTAAAGGAGAGAGCGACTTTCAATCGGCCATTCCATGCCAACGATCTAGAGATGACTGAGCTTTATTAGATCAATGCTTGTACCTTCATCTGTACAAGTGGAAAGTAAGGAGAACTTTTGGATTGACATTTTCAAACTATTGGCACCTTAGAATGAACAACACTTGTATGTTCAAAAGCATTCATTGCCTACATGTATAAATTGTAATTACAGGATTGAGTAGCAGAAGCCCACAATTTTTGTTAGATGGTAGAGACTGGGTTCTTATGTTGTATGCAAGTGGTCATACTCGTGGCAAAGGTTAAGGGTGTGGATCCACCGACCAATAGAGATGATGCTCCAAAAAAGTTTATTCAACTGATCACAATGGACAAATGATAAGTTCTAGTTCATAGAATTTATTAAATACCACAAATATCTCAACAACTTGAGATACTCTTTTCCAGTGCTACATAATAACATGGCCCTTAAGAATGCAAGAAAGTCATCATTCACTTAAATACATGGCAATTAAACTTCCACAACTCTTCGGCGTACATATTGCACACCCAGGTGCGATTGCTAGTAAATTATATGGCTGGGGCGGACTTACCGACTCCCATGGTCCCCCTTTGACGAAAGGTAGATGAGACATTGGGAAAAAAATCGAAAGAAAAATCCATTAATATGTCAGAAACTCATTAATAAAATATAGATGTGTAAAGACCGTAAAATTCATTTTTTTGTGCTTGTGAATTTCATGGAAACTGTTTACATGTACGCAAAGTGAGTGTTTTACACACGTCAAACACTAGTAGATGAGCCTCATGTTTGTCGGTGAATTATAATTTTTTTCCTCCGCAAATGGAGGAGACTGTCAAATCTCATGGTTAGGGGGACCCACAGATTTTAACTCCTCCCGTAGCTATTATGTTAGCTTCAAAAATAGTTTATAGAATTCTGTATACACATGTTCCACATGAAATTTGCCTTTCATTATATTACGAATTATTAGCCGATAGGCTTTTATATTTGAGCATTATAGTGCTCGGAATTGTCTCACGCCGTGAAAATAAAAAATTCACACCGGGAAATTTTCGTCGGTTGTTTGGGTGCAAGTGCTAGTTACAATACTATGAATTATCAAAACATCTTGAAAAGTGACAATTTAAGCAATTTTTTTTTTTTTTTAAGAAAGCAAGGTTGGACGGAATCACAAATTTCGTGATCAAAATTTATTACAGAAGATTAGATCTTAAGATGAGATTACAAACTTTATAAGGTTTTGGTGTCCTATTTCTTGGTCGGGTCATGTGATGTTCTTGGTCTCATAGGTTGTTTTGGCCTTGTGGAGGTTGTTAAAATCATTCATTCATTCATCCATTTATTAAAATTTCTTCCATAGATAATGTTGGTTGTCAAATCTCATCGGGGGCACTCTTAAACTTTAGGCAATTCTAAATTTTAGTGTGCAACATACTTACTAATGCACATGTTAAGAAATTAATTAAAATAATTTCTAACATGTGTTTATGAATTTTAATTAATTATTTAAAAAAAATGGTTTTATTTGTGTAATTTATAATAATTAAATAAATGAAGTAATTAAGTACAAATTAATTTAGATTAATATAATGGATGGAGGAAGTGGATTGGATCGAACAATATTAGATAGAGAGTGCAATCACATTATAAATAGTAACTAATAAAGACAACTTACTTATCTTTGTGACGAAAGAATGTATCTTGATTGATGAAGATAATGAGATTTATGAGCTTTAGAATCTTGAGATGCCTTCAACAATTGCGCAAGTGGATCAAAATTAGAATCTTCCTTTTTGTTGTGGGCTATGTTGACTTCACTTTTATGGATCTAGTTCATGCTTGTGAACTTGTTCTATACCCCCAAACTTGACCTCTAATGATATTTGAATTATGCCCTATGAACTCTCAAAAAATATATGGCTACACAATGATAATTTCTACCACACTCTAAAAATTTTTCTATCAAGTTGTCAACCATATGATTTGTTGTTTCTTTGATGTGACTTGTGAATGATACAGTAACACCTATATCTATGTTCATGTATTGGTTTCTTATAAAAAATTTACTAGTATTTTATATTTCTCAACTACTAATTCTTTAATAAACTTAACTCCCGATCCAAGTGTGCAACACTATAGTGACTATTGATAGATGCTCATCTATTTGGTTCTTTCCCCTAATGTTCACTCCCTTATCTCTCATCCTTGAAAAGTAGGTTGACACGATATTAAAATTGGAAAAAAAAAACTCAAGTGCAAACCATTCATACAAGTTTTTCTTTTTTAGCTCTAATAGGCAATTCACAATTCATTAATATGTTAGAAATTCATTAATAAAATATAGGTTTAATGTACATACCCTAAATTTCATTATTAATACATATGGATTTCATGGGATTCAATTTTATACATATTTAAATAAAGTTTAGGAAAAATTGTTGTGTACACTAGTGTCTTAAACATCATACATTTCAATAATCAAACAATCAATACCAGTTTTACTTCATTTATAACCAAAAAGTAAATAATCCTTGATGACTAAGTGGTGGTCGGTGGAAGCAAGCCTGGAATTTGACGGTCACCCTTTCCTGTCATATATATTTTTTATGACGGTTTGGTCATTTAACTATTTTCAATTGATGTTTTAAGAAAACTGTAAATTGTCAAAAAAATGTTGAGTGAATTTTTTATATTGAAAGAATGCAGCTTACAAAAAGCAATCTAAAGATTGCAAGAAAGAGCAGCAATCAACAACATAGTCACAGACAAAACTACAAGCAACAAGACCTCTTCCTTTGGAGAAACTTCACAGTGATCATCTCAGATCAATTGTTTCAAGAGGTTCACCTTGACATTCACAACTGTACTATTCTTCACTTGGCTACAAAGGATTCTTAAAGATGATCATTGAGGTTGTCACAATAAAATACTAGGAGCTGTATAGGAATAGGGTCTGAGTAAAACCATCAAAGAGCATAAAGTTGCTACACAACCTAAAATAATAGTACTGCTACCATGCATAAAAATCCCTATTCATACAACACGAAAATGATGGAGGATTTGAATTTTAATGTTGTCAAGTTGGAAGCTAATCCTCAAATTCTTATTGGAGACTCTTCTTTACACAAAGATTTGTTTCTAAATTGATTTTTAAAAATTAAAAACAATAAAACAAAACAAAGAAATTTGTTTCTAAATTGATATTGAACATAAACATTTTTTGAAAATATTCTAATTTAATATATATTTCTATATCAATTTTTAAAAAAATTCAAGATAAACATGGCTCTACTTAAACATCATCCACTTCAATGGTCAAACAATCAATATCAATTTTACACCTCATCCACAACAAAAAGTGGTAAATATTTGTCCTATTTTTATTGGCCAAAATTGACTTTTGACCATTGAAACGGATGATGTTTAAAAACAGCCAATAAACATTCTAAAAAACATTTATATTTCTATAACAAATTATTATAAAATAATATATATTATAAATAAAATATTATATTATATAACCCTATAATAAAATTTTACAGTTTACTAATAATTTAAAGTGTCATATATACAGTTATGTAAAATTTTAGCAAGTTATTTTGAAATTATAATTTCGTACGGGAGTTACTTTTTTTAAGTAAATGATTTCTCTGACGGATGATGTAGGTCTCTCAAGATTTAACCCCGTCAGGAAGCTATCATTGTAGCTTTGAAGCCGTAAACTGTACCAAAATTAACCGGGTAATTTAACCTTATCGTGGAGGGGTAAGTAATGTTTCTGAGTAACACCACAAACTGGCTTTTAAAAATTGAAGATAGTTATTATAAATAGATGATTCCTCGGATGAGGATTTGCTCCTATTCCAGTTAGATAAGGTTGTCTTGGCTGCTTGGCTTTGTTAAATATGTCGACGTCTGATGAGACACAGCAATGGCTGCTTCAAGCCAAATCGGATCTCCTTTCGGCATTGCAACCGTATAATAAGTCGACTTGCATTTTCAGTGCGCCGAAGGAATTGTTGAAAGAGTATGAGGATGCTTACGTGCCTCGAATTGTTTCCATCGGCCCTTACCATTTCGGAAAACAGGAGCTCAGAGAGATAGAAAGATTCAAAAGCGAGGCAGTACGCAGAGAGCTTGTTAGAATTCAGAGCATAACTGGTAATTTTGACTTCAGCTTTGAACAAGTGATTGACAAAATATTTGGTATGGTAAATCAGATATTGCGCTGCTACGATAAAGAAATACCTTACAGTGCAGAGGTAGTGTGTTGGATGATGGTTCGGGATGCTTGTTTCATCCTTGAGTTTTTCAGATGTTACATTTGGCAAGTAGAAGAGGCCGATCCCTTAGTTGCTGAAAACGAAGGTTTTCAGTTTCGGGACAAGTTACATCCCATTTTCGGACTCAACTCTGAGAATCATGTGGTGAAGTCCGAGATCATGAGGGATTTGATTAAATTAGAGAATCAGATACCACTCTTTGTCTTGGAAGTAGTTCTTGCTATGGAGGAAGGTGTTGCTCTGAATGTTTCTGTTTCTACGAAAGAACTTGTTGCTACAGTGGAAGCTTCCTGTATTGAGAAGCTTAAAAAAGTTATGGACGAAGCTTCCTCTATGGAAGAAGCTTCCTGTATTGAGATGCTTAAAAAAGTTATGGACGAAGCTTCCTCTATGGAAGAAGCTTCCTGTATTGAGAGGCTTAAAAAAGTTATGGAAGAAGCTTCTTCCATGAAAGCAACTTCCTGTATTGAGACGATTAAAAAAGTTATGGAAGAAGCTTCCAGTATTGAGAGGCTTGAAAGGCTTAAAGAAGAAGCAGCTTTCTGTATTGAGTTGCTTAAAAAAGTTATGGAAGATGCTTCCTATAATGAGAGGCTTGAAAAAGCCAAGTCTAAACTTCAAATATTGCTCAACGCTGTGTTCGATAAAATCTATGATCGGCCTTTCGAGTACTGCGCTGATGACCAGTCACCCAGACAGAACCATATTGACATCCAGGACTCGGCTGATGAGCAGTCACTCAGGCAGAACCATATATTGGACATTTATTACTATTATTGTCTTGGAGATGGCAAATCTTCCAATGATCCGGAGGTAAAGAAACATGTACACACAATTTGTTTTAGAAATGACAAGGATTCCGAAGAACTGGAGAAAAAGCGCAAGAGGTCCAAGTTTCCATCTGCAGTTGAATTAAATAATGGAGGGGTGAAAATCCAGGCGAAAGGTAAAAAAGTCGAAGATGTTAGATTCAAGGGCAGAACGCTGTCTATTCCGCGGATAAAGTTTGATGTGGATTCAGAGATATACATCAGAAATTTAATTGCGCTGGAGATTTGTTCTCCGTACGGGCATCCGAAAAGAATGACAGCATTTGCTCAGTTCATGAATGATCTGTGCCAAACAGAGAAGGGAACAGCTGTGATGAGAGAAAAGGGCGTCATTGTTGGTAATCTTTGGCAGCACTCTGCAGTCACCCGATTCTTCAGCTCCTGCAAGCAATCACCTTTACTGCCAAAACCCGACTCCATTGAAAGAACAAGGAGAAAGCTTATGAAGTATTCTAATAGAACTTGTTGGGTCAGTTCCGCAAAAGTTTGGAATGAATTCGGGAACGCTTACTTTCTAAAACCATGGCTACTGATTGGAGGCATTGGGGCAATCATCGTCCTCCTACTCACTGCGGTGCAGGTTCTTTGTTTATTCCGTTCCTGCGGGGCACGATTTAATGACTAGAGCATCAAGAGTGAGTGGCTCTTGTGTTTTCCTCTTTACCGTCATGCATGTGATTTTCTTCCATGTAATATATAATAAATTATAGGGTGGTTGTGAGCTGGTAATACAGCCATTAGAGATTTCTTCTAATGTTATTTGATATGGGCTTTGCAATAGTCTTACTAGTTGTTTCCTATTTATTAAGTTAACCTGTATAACTTTTCAATGACGCATATTTGTGGATGTATTATGTATGTATGGTTCATTTTTTCGTCAATAAAAATAATTATTATTAATAGTAAATCTTCCATCTTATTAGTATCTGGTTGGTTAGCAGATATTATAGTGTTCTATATGTAATTGTTAAGTTTCAATTAAAATTTTCTATTATCTTATTGCACGTTTCATGTCAATTTAAGTATACATTAAATACTTAAATCAATATAGCCCATACCTAAAATTAAATCATTCTGTTAGAAGTCAATGATGATCAGGATCTTCCTCCCTTTGTTGGCATGGCATTAGCTGCTTAAGTTTCTATGGGCTTGGCCCTTTATTGATTTGATCCTCTGTCTATGATTTTGTCCTTTTAGACTGTGGGTGTGCCTTCATACCACCCTACCCCTTTTTTGTGAATATTGTACTATTTATTTTTTATTAATATAAAGTTAATAGGTAAATATTCATCAAAAAATACCCCTACCCAAAATGAAATCATGTATATTTATTGCAACTGCTCATTCATATTGATGTCTAAGTGAATTTTTATTATCATTAATATAGCTTCTAATGTTAATAAAAAATTTGGTTAGTTGATTACTGCTTTCAAGTTTACAAACATTAAAAAAAACACAATAAATATATTCCATACTAAAAATCAAAATCAAATCAAATAAATATCTTAGAAACTAAAAAAAAATATTATTTCCAACTTATAATAAAGTACGTATTCAACAAACCTGAAGATGCAGATTTATTCATAAACAAAAATGTAACTGCTCAACAGTTTAATGATTACAGATAGCAGCTCATACAATTTGAACAGAACAGATGTTTGAAACAAATTATCACTGTCTACGTTGACTCCCTCTTTCACCTCTTGGATAATGTTGTATTAATATCCGAATGACTTTGCACAATAGCTTGTATTTATCTGTTAGCTAATTACCTATAATAGTCAGACAAACATACTAAGGAATTCTTTATCCTCTGTTCTGAGGCTTTACCTGTATCTGAATGTCTATGATTCTAGAATCTAAGCGTGCCACAGAATAGGTGATTTTTGCTAGCTTGATCATTTTTTTTTTTTGGAAGTCTTGTTTGTTTTTAAATTATTGCCTAGAGGGCAGTTGCAAGTTTTAACATCGTCAAAATCCCCCTCCCTTTATGCTTTGATGTATGTGCATACCCTTCCAAAGCACATTTTGGCACATGCACAGAGGATGCTGCCAAAAATTGTCGAATTTGGCTTTACACGTGCCAGTTGCATTTTCTTGAGAATTTCTAGAAGCCTTTTCAACAAATCCATTTTGTGCATATTCTGCGAACATAGCAGTTGGCGAGAACAGATATCTGAGGCATTCTCTCTAACAAGTCATGTTCTCTGTCCATGCTGCGACTAGTGTTTCCTTGTCATAGGCCGGTCTTCAGAATATGGAACTGAAATGATTTTTTCACCCGTTATGCTTAAAGCTCATTTTAATCCATCAGCAAGCCTAATACTAAGTCCTAATGCCATAATAAACCTGTGGGAGCCAATATGCTGCAGGCTATCATCATGTGTAGAGCGGAAAACACCATTAAAGGTTTTCAAGTTGTCTATTAGATACTAAAGACGCCCATCAATATTACTAGTAGAAGTGTAATCCAACAAAAAAAAGGCATATGCAGGTAGACATTGTAATCGTCCATTTTGGTTAGCATTTGTTCGAAACACTTGTACAATCTTCTTTGAGTAGAAGGCACTACCGAACTTCTTTAATATCCTGTGCATCAATGCCCTAAAGCACAATTGACTGAACATTTTTTTGGTAATTCGCGTCAACCTTCAACTGTAATAGCTTCTCAGCAGATTTTCATAGGCCTTTATAATCAAAATTTTCTGCTTCTTCGTATGGAAAACTCTTCCTCAGGCACCCTTCATACTCTTTTGAATGTTCACTATAGAGTGTATCCCATGTGCTTCTCATTTATACTGATAACTTGTGATCATCTATGTTTTGTGGACTCATTTTACTGCTTTGATGTATGTATATATCCTTTTCCAAAGCGCATTTACTCCCTTTAGTTTGGATTTATATGGTTTTCTTTTCACTGGTTTATGCGCTATGTTAACAGGTTATACAGGCTGATCTTTATGCATCAAACTATTATAACTGGAATTGATTGTGGATTTGATTCTTGCCTAGATAGTGTGCTGCTTGATTGAACTGTTAGTGAATTCCATGGCAGTTATATCATCTTTATGTCAGTTTTATTTTATTTCAAGTGTAAACATAGACTACTTTCGGTTGGTTTTTATTTTAAGGTCAAAATTACAATGTGTTGAGTCTTTCAAACGTTTAGTTTAATCAACAATTTGAGCGTCTTACCCTTTTTAATTCATTATTCATTGCCAAATAAATGTTGACATGCGTTGTGCCCGAGTTATTTCCAAAGATTCTTAAGCACGCTTACCTTGAAAATATTCCAAAACCTTTTCAACAAATCCATTTTGTGCATATCCTCTAAACATAGTAGTTGAGAGAACAGGTCTTTGAGGCATTCTGTCCAATAGGTCACCTACTACTATTCTTTCCTTGTGAGAAGGCATTCTTTAGAATTCAGAATAATTATCTCACATCCATGTCCAATGCCATTTTTGACTGACATCTGGTGAATAATTAACATCATGCTTGATTTTCATATATATTTATGTCAAAACATTGTAGAACATGTGAAAGGGAAAAGGAGAACCCAACATGCACCTTATAACATTATATATTTTACTTAAATAGATATTCAATAACTTGATGCAAGCACATACTACTATGCCTTTAAACCGGAAACATACATAGTTGATTTCCCATCTCATTAACCCTTAGAGGAAAGATAATGTAGCTTACAGATCTATATAAATTTCAGCAGTATAACGGCATATAAATTAATACTTTAATAACACAAAAAAAAGAAGAATAGAAGAAAGATAGACAGAAGAGAAGAGACACCAATATATGTGGGGAAAACCCTTTCGGGTAAAAAACCCCACCCTCCAAAGCATCGAACCAATGTATTAATTTGTAACAACAAACATGTTACAATTCACTTGCAAACTCAAAGCCTTAACATGGAGATTTACATTTTACTCTTCTAGAGGAAAAACTAACAGCATAACCCTGCATAAAACTCTCCTCACCACAAACTTCTCTTCAAGCCTTCAAGTTATAGGCTTCTGGCTATCAAGAAACCATCTATGGTTTTACAAAACTATGTGCTTAACTTCTTAGCCAAGATTCTAATCTAAAAATAAGCTCTCACGTCCAAAATGATATCCCCTATTTTTGACCCTTACAGTTGTCATAGAATCTGTCATAATATCGCTAAAAATAGTCCTTCCATGATATACTACCATGTGGGCATCTTTTGACAGCTAATATTTCAATTTTCAAGGCACCGACATGTTACAAAAGTGCCAATTAAGAATTCAAACACCCCTATATTATTTTGGAGCTAAATAAAAACAATAACTGACTGTGAGAAAATATTAAATACAAAATAATGCTATGGGAAATATGCAAGGTCGAGTCACCTCATTTCCCAACATTCTCCCACTTGTCGAATACCTTGCAAGAGCTAAGGGATACACAACCAGTCTATGAATAACCAAGGTTACCATACTACCTCAACTAAAACTCCACTATGCTCACGAGCTTTACAGAAGCACCTGTAACATCTTCCAAGTGATCGCCAACATGACAAAAAGATTAGAATTCTAAAAATATGATGAAACACTAAATGTCACATAGACACACCAATGTATCCAACTTCAAACTCGTTACCAAAACACAACTCTGAAGTTCAAACACCTCCAAAACAAGATTGAACACAAATGCTCTAGGATAGGTAGAACAACAACCACAACTAGTTGTTTACATCCAACTAAAAAAAATCCACCATTGATAGAACTTATGCACATTACATATCCAGCCCATACTGCAACTCTCATTCCTGTATAATCCACTGTCCTGCTCAAAATTACCATCTCCCATGATAACAAACACACCAAAACCATTGATGTGCAAAAAATCTGAAGACCCTTGATATTGCAATCCAATGAAAAATAATCTACCAAAGACATACATACATCCTAGGAATCAAACTGCATGAGCAATGTCAACTAAAGCAACACAATGTCTATCAATCAACGCTTACATAAAAGTGTGGCTTATCATCAAATCATGTAATACAGAGAACAATCACAATGATCTGCAAACTATAACCAACCTACTGCAAAATAGAGCATACTTCCACCAACAGTTTTCTACTCACTCTCTCATCTTGGATCTCATCCACTTCTCCCAAGTCCTCCATATCTCAAATGATATAGATTAAAATAACTTATACTATTGCTAAAAAATAATAAAGTACAACAACAGTAGATGACCACAAACCCAATGATCATACTAGATAAATAAGAACCTCTAGGAAGAAACATGAGACCATAAAGAGAAATTGCAAACCATATCATGTCCTTCTGCCAACACCACCAAGTGCTAAGCTGTGCCAAGTAAGATCTCCTTCACAAGACTCCAACTGAAAAGCCTTAACAACACCCAACTGTTCAATCTCATTAGATAAAAAAAATATATATATCTCATATAACCAAAATGGATGTAAACTTCTAATCAAAGAATATCAAACTCAAAGAAAGAATCCATTCCAAAAATAGGAATACATCCCAATAACATCTCCAAAAACTTCTCATAGCCATGCCAAGTAATCCTCAAATGAACCCTCCAGAACTAGAAACTATAGCTCAAGATCCATATCCATGAGAAATCAAAGCATAAAACAACATGAATCTGAAATAACATTGGCAATACCTATCAGATCATTTTCTGCCGAGTAAACTGAGAGTGGGGAATGAGAATGATCCATTGAGATACACCAAGCCTCGTAGACTCTCTCTAAGAACAATCTCCTCTCAGCTCCAAACATGAACTCATGTCCATAACACATGAAGGCTCCTCGGTCTTTTCACTAAAATTTCACCATTCTAATGCATGATCCCCACAATAAGAGATCTCTAGCCTCACCTAAGGTCTCTCTAGTATCCATGAGCATCCATCAACCAGTACATGCCAACTTCAAATGCATCCTGCAAAATCATGAAGCTTCAAGCAAATGATTAATACTCAAAACCAAAGAGAACTTTACTAGACCATTGTCAAAGCTCCCACTGCACGTCTGTAAAATCCAGGAACACACATGCCATCATGATCTAACATCTCCTCCTAGGAGATCACTACCTGCTCTAATGAACATATCTTGCCAAAGGGGCACCATCATGCCAAAACTTGAATCTAGAAACAAGAATCCATCATGCCACAATACCATCTCCAATCTCATGAAGATAACTATCCTCTAACAATGAAACTCAAGATGTCAAAATAATTTCATAGCATATAAGAATCATAATTTAAAATCCTTACCATGACACCTACAACCACTATAGAAGATCATCCATCACCAAGTGATAGATCCACATCACTGCCAAAGCTCCCATTGAAACTGTGATACCAAGCTTATCAAGGCATTATGATAACCATCCTATCAATGAAGATAATCCATGGCTCTAACACAATCAAATACTTCACTCGCAATATCATTAGTACAAAAGAATAAAGTAGAACCAAGATCTCCAAGTCAAGAAGATAAAACCATCACTATCAAAAGCTCACACTAAACTATGTAACCAAGCTATCCATGACATCGTGATAAACATGCTACAAGTCCTAATAACCAACTATCCAAGCACTCTAATCATCTATATCCTCTCATCCCAATGCCACATACCAATGCACAAATGACCACAAACAAGGCCAACTAACAAAGTCTACATAAATACTAAATCAATCTTGTGGATATAGACAGTCCACATCCGAGTCATCCCACTGAAATCAAATAGGTGATCAGCCCACAAAATTGCATAACTCGTAGATCCCAAACATGAAACATGCAAACTCATCATCACACTAGTAACCTACAAACTAAGGTAATAAGAAGATAACATGTAGACCACAAGACTCAAACACCAAATTGACCATAGATCTGATTTGCCAAACAAGTCCACATATGAGTAACCATAGTTAAGGAACCCATCAAGCAAATACTATAGAAATGATGAGTGACTAATCAAATACCAACATCTCCACACTAAGAAAGATACAAACCTTCTCACACCATTTACGAAGCATGCATGCAAACTTACAACTATATTACACCCAGAAATAACCACAAGGATGCATAATCTGGAAAATAGGTTATTTGCAAATCTACAAAACCCACAAGTTTTGATTAACCATACAAAACCTGCAAAACCACCATATCACTGACATACATGTGAATCCATATCCACTTATCATCTGGAAGACCCATAAGTCTAAAAACCACCATAATAGCTAAACCAGAATCATGGAATAACACAAATAAGCATAACCATTGATTTTGAATGAAAAATTTACAAAAACCTCAGATCTAACCAACATGAAACTGATACATGCAAGTACAACCAACCAAAAGGAAGAAGAGGTCCAAAAACTCTAGGCCCATTTGCAGGCCAACTCTACAACCACCACCATGTATAAGCATACAGAGGAGCTAGGCTGTTCTAGAAGCTTTCAAACCATCCAATGATTAACTCCATAGCCTACATGCATTCAAGGTTAACAAAATAATGCCTTCCAATAAGAGGGACTAAAACCAAGCACCCAACATAAGTACATCAAACCATAGTCATGACAACCCAAGTTTCTCCATGTGATCAGGGAGCCAAGAAGAAACACCCAACATGAATATTTTGTTGCAAACGACCATAGAATGAAAGAACATAACCACCATGTATGAGGGTTATTACATACTATCAAATAGGAGCTCTAGATCAATATTATATTAAATGTAACCACATGATCAACTCCATAATACTCCATCTTCTCCATCCTTCAAATGTCTGTTGTACCCTAAGAACAAGATCAACTGCAAAACTTTCACTCAAACAAGGATTAATAATCAACCAATTCCTTCCTACAGATTCCCTCAAGATTTCCAAGCTGAGAAATCACAACAGAAGAAATACCTAGAACCTTAAACACCATGGAACCAACACATGAAATCTCATGCAACCATGGAACCACCGTAGCTCTGATACCAATTGAAAGGGAAAAGGAGAACCCATCATGCACCTTATAACATCCTACATCTTACTTAAACAGATATTCAATAACTTGATGCAAGCACATACTACTATGCCCTTAAAACGGAAATAGACATAGTTGATTTCCCATCTCATTAACCCTTAGAGGAAAGATAATGTAGCTTACAGATCTATATAAATTTTAGCAGCATAACGGCATACAAATTAATACATTAAGAACACAAAAAGAAGAAGAATAGAAGAAAGATAGACATAAGAGAAGGGACACGAATATATGTGGGGAAAACCCTTTTAGGTAAGAAACCCCACCCTCCAAAGCATCAAACCAATGTATTAATCTACAACAACAAACATGTTACAATACACTTGCAAATTCAAAGCCTTAACATGGAGATTTACATCTTGCTCTTCTGGATGAAAAATTGATAGCATAACCCTGCATAAAACTCTCCTCACCACTTTGGACTTCTCTTCAAGCCTTCAAGTTATAGACTTTTGGCTATATAAGAAACCATCTATGGTTTTACAAAACCATGTGCTTAACTTCTTAGCCAAGATTCCAGTCTAAAAGTAAGCTCTCACGTCCAAAATGATATTCCCCTTTTTTTACCCTTACAGTTGTCATAGACCCTGTCATAATATCGCTAAAAATAGTCCTTCCATGATATACTACCATGTGGGCATCTTTTGAGAACTAATATTTCAATTTTCAAGGCACCAACATGTGGAAAAAGTGCCAATTAAGAATTCAAACGCCCCTACATTATTTTGGAGCTAAATAAAAATAATAACTGACTATGAGAAAATAATAAATACAAAATAATGCTACGGGAAATATGCAAGGTTGAGACACCTCATTTCCCAACAACATGCACATCAAACAATCTTAAACACTTATATTTGTGTTGTCTATTTAGTATTATATTTATGTAACTTAGCTCCTAAATATTTTGAGGCTACCCAACAATTATTAATCTAAAATGATACATAGTACAGTAGAGATGTATAAGAAGGGATTGAATTTGTAGTTCTTAGCAGTCAATCTTCTATTTTATTTTCATCGACATTTGTCTCACAACAATTTCCTTTTGTAATATTAAATTGGTGCTACTTTCATGAATTTGACCCACATATTGCCCATCTATTTTGTAGATTGAAATATATGTTACATTTGGCAATGCAAACCTTTGTGAAATTCAAATGATAAGTCTTCAAGACTAACAACAAAGCTGATAAATTTGTTTAAAGCATTACACAAGCTTGTTTCTTGAAAATAACATATATTGATATCGCAACAACATATAACGTACTCCAAGATTTATTGCCAAATTATTTGAAGTTCTCATGCATTATATAATGTAAGTGACATAAATCTTTGAATGAATTCATAGTTTTCTATAAACAATGCTATATGTTGCATCAATATCTATAATCTCAGAGGTTTTTGATTTTCCTCTTGCACGAGGTTGCATGCTCTTGCACACTTTTGCATGCATGTGTGAAGTTGTTACTTAGTTTCTTTGACCACCTACTGTTGTTCTTGATTGGATCTTTTGTTGTAGTTTTTGTTTTTCTCGGTCTTTGTTTTTTTGTGGGATTTTTTCTAGCTATTGGATTTTTATATACTAATTTTTTTTTGCGGACTTTGGGCCTAGAAAATTACCTATGGTAGGTTCCATGTGGTCCCTTTCCTTTTTCATTTAAGGATGTTGTTCAAGATGATGAGGCCATGACAATGTTGTCAATTTTCTCATGCAAGCTACATGCATGATGCTAAATTTGATCAAAGAGTGGATAATAATCCCTGATCTAATGGATGCTTGCAATAAAATATGGATCAACCCATTTTGGTGTCAATCCAAAATTTATAGTTGATGATGTGCTTTATTTGTCAGAGTATGCCTTGATTTGTAAGTTCATGGGATTTAAAGCCACTTTGCCCTTTCTAGAAAATTGGGCATGTTGTACTGGGTAATCAAAGGGCGCTGCCACAATAGTGTATCTCACTTATGGGACATTTTGATTTTTGTCTGAAATCACATATTTTTTAGAAAACTTAATAGTTTAAGCCTTGAGGGGTTCCATCTAAAGGGGTTTAATTGAAGTGGGTTAGATTAAACCCACATGGAAATAACCCCCTAGTCTTAAATCAAACCCTCGATGGAGTCTCCTATGCACCTATCAAAATGTTGACAAAAAACTAATTTTGCTTCACCTTTTGGAGGATCAAATGAAGTCATTTAGAAATTCTATTTTGTAAGTACACAGCCCTTAATATAAGATTTCCAAAATGTATGATATTGAATATATTTTATTTGATTATTATATTTATTTTTTATTTTCTAGTTTCTAGTGAACATAGGTTTTTCACCGAACATCAAGGTCTCTATTCCACACAAGTGGAAAAATAAAAAAATAGAGAAAAAATTTCTAAAAGATATTTGCATGCTATGTATTGATGTCCTTGTTTCAACAAAAAAAATTAATTTAGATACATACAGAAAAAGTTATGTTGTATGGTATAAACCTATGTTTGAATTATAATTAATCTCACTTAAAAAATTAATTTAAAAAAATGCAACAAAAATTTATGAAAAATAATCTGTGCACTAGATATCGGTGTTACAAATCTATGTTTAAAAATTTATGATTTTGTGTTTTCTATAAAAATAGTTATGTTGTATGGTATAAGCATCATTTTTAAATAATGTTGTTGACTATAAAAAACAAGTTATTAAAAGTTACGTAAAAAAAATCATAAATTATTTTTAAATATATTTTTTAAATACATTGAAAATCTACACACAAAATCTCAAAAATCACTAGTTCACATCATCTTCAAATTCTTAACAGATTAGTTTCTATAAGTGTCAGAAAATGAAAATTTGGTTAAAAATGTTGATTTCAATGTCCCACTTTGGCTAAAAAGTGGAACATAGTGTTGTGGGCTGATCTCAAAGAGAGATATGGAGGTTATCTTAATGACTAACAACTTTTTTGTGATTTTTCAAAAATGGCTTATCAAAATATGGCCTTTGAGGGAGGACTATATTTTCACAATAAGGCTGGTTTGTTCATTAAGCCTTGGCATATGGGATTCGATCCCATGGAGGAGCTCCTATCTAAGACTCTAGTCTAGGTTTGCCTCCTTCGTCTACCTATGGAATTCTAGATGTCTACATTTTTCATTTAATGATGTTGTTTGAGCTAATTGTTGTTTGGGTTGATGAGGCCACAACCTCTAGCCATGACAATGTTGTCAATTTTCTGATGCAAGCTATGCATGATGTTAAATTTGATCAAGTGTGGATAATCATCCGTAATCTAATGGATCCTTGTGAAAAAGAGTGGATCGACCCATTTTTGTCATCAATCCAAAAGTTATAGCTAATTGTGTGCTTTATTTGTTAGAGCATGCTTTGATTTGTAAGTTTATGAGATTTAAAGCTACTTTGTCCTTCCTAGAAAATTGGGCATGTCATACTTGGTAGCTAGAGGGAGATATGAGGTTATCTTAGTAGCTATCAACTTCTTTTTTATGGTTTCTTCAAGAATGACTAATCAAAATATGACCTTTGAGAGAGGACTATATTTTCACAATCAAGCTAGTTTATTCATTAAGCCTTAGCATATGGGATTTGATCCCACGGAGGATCTCCCATCTAAGGTTTTGATCTAGGTTTTAATTTTTATCTACCTATGGAATTCTAGAGACTTGATATTCTACAATCTATTGTGATAGTCCACAATGCTCACGAGCTTTATAGAAGCACCTGTAACATCTTCCAAGTGATCACCAACATGACAAAAAGATTAGAATTCAAGAAATATGATGAAAAACTAAATGTCACATAGACACACCAATGTATCCAACTTCAAACCCGTTACCAGAACACAACTCTGAAGTCAAAACACCTCCAAAACAAGATTAAACACGAATGCTTCAGAATAGTTAGAACAACTACCACAACTAGTTGTTTACATCTAACTAAAAAACCCACCATTGATAAAACTTATGCACATGACATATCCATCCCGTACTGCAACTCCCATTCCTTTATAATCTATTGTCCTACTCAAAGTTACCATCTCCCATGATAACAAACACACCAAAACCATTGATGTGTAAAACATTTGAAGAACCTTGATATTGCAGTCCAATGAAAAACTATCTATTGAAGACATACATACATCCTAGGAATCAAACTGCATGAGCAATGTCAACCAAAGCAACACAATGTCTACCAATCAACACTTACATAAAAGTGTAGCTTATCATCAAATCATGTAATACAAAGAACAATCACAATGATCTGCAAACTGCAACGAACCTACAACAAGATAGATCATACATCCACCAACAGTTTTCTACTCACTCTCTCACCTTTGATCTAATGCACTTCTCCCAAGTCCTCCACATCTCAAATGATATACGTTAAAATAACACATACTGTTGCTAAAAAATAATAAAGTACAACAACAGTAGATGACCACAAACCCAATGATCATACTAGATGAATAAGAACCTCTAGGAAGAAACATGAGACCATAAAGAGAAACTGCGAACCATATCATGTCCTTCCGCCAAGACCACCAAGTGCTAAGCTGTGCCAAGTAAGATCTCCTTCACAAGACCCCAACTGAAAAGCCTTAACAACACCCAACTGTTCAATCTCATTAGATCAAACAAAACATATATATTTCATATAACCAAAATGGATGCAAGCTTCTAACCAAAGAAGATCAAACTCAAAGAAAAAATCCATTCCAAAAATAGGAGTACATCCCAATAACATCTCCAAAAACTTCTCTTAAATCAAACCATATACCTAGGGAGATAACCATTCCAAGTAATCCTCAAATGAATCCTCCAGAACTAGAAACTATAGCTCAAGATCTATATCCATGAAAAATCAAAGCATAAAACAAAATGAATCTAAAATGACATGGGCAATACCTATCAGATCATTTTTTGCCGAGTGAACTGAGAGTGGGGAATGAGAATGATCTACTGAGATACACCAAGCCTTGTAGACTCTCTCCAAGAACAATCTTCTCTTAGCTCCAAAAATGAACTCATGTCCATAACATGTGAAGGCTCCTCAATCTTTCCGCTGAAATTTCACCATTCTAACACATGATCCCCACAACAAGAGATCTCTAGCCTCACCTAAGGTCTCTCTAGTAGCCATGAGTATACAACAACTAGTACATGCCAACTTCAAATGCATCATGCAAAATCATGAAGCTTCAAGAAAATGATTAATACTCAAAACCAAAGAGAACTTCACTTGACCATTGTCAAAGCTCCCACTGCATGTCTACAAAATCTAGGAACACACATGACAGATCATGATCTAACATCTCCTCCTAGGAGATCACTACCTTCTCTAATGAACATATCTTGCCAAAGGGGCACCATCATGCCAAAACTCCAATCTAGAAACAAGAATCCATCATGGAAAAATACCATCTCCAATCTCATGAAGATAACTATCCTCTAACAATGGATCTCAAGATGTCAAAATAATTTCATAGCATATAAGAATCATAATCTAAAAGCCTTACCATGACACCTACAACCACTATAGAAGATCATCCATCACCAAGTGATAGATCCACATCACTGCCAAAACTCCCATTGAAACTGTGATACCGAGCTTATCAAGGCATTATGATAACCATCCTATCAATGAAGATAATCCATGGCTCTAACACAATCAAATACTTCACCTGCAATATCATCAGTACAAAAGAATAAAGTAGAACCAAGATCTCCACGTCAAGAAGATAAAACCATCACTGTCAAAAGCTCACACTAAATTGTGTAACCAAGCTATCCATGACATTGTGATAAACATGCTACAAATCCCAATAACCAACTATCCAGGCACTCTAATCATCTATATGTTCTCATCCCAATGCCACATACCAATGCACAAATGACCACAGACAAGGCCAACTAACAAAGTCTACATAAATACTGAATCAATCTTGTGGATATAGACAATCTATATCAGAGTCATCCCACTACAATCAAATACGTGAGCAGTCCACAAAATTGCTTAACTCGTAGAGCCCAAACACGAAACATGCAAAATCATCATCACATTAGTAACCTACAAACTAAGATAACAAGAAGATAACATGTAGACAACAAGACTCAAACACCAAATCAACCATAGATCTGATTTCCCAAACAAGTCCACATATGAGTAACCATAGTCAAGGAACCCATCAAGCAAATACTCTAGAAATGATAAGTGACTAATCAAATACCAACATCTCCACACTGAGAAAGCTACAAACCTCCTCATACCATGCATGAAGCATACATGTAAACCTGCAACTATCTTACATCCAGAAACAACCACAAGGATGCATAATCTAAAAAATAGTTTATTTACAAATATACAAAACCACAAGTTTTGATCAACCATGTAAAACCTGCAAAACCACCATGTCACTGACATACATGCAAATTTGTTGTTCTCAAAACTAGCTATGCTCATTTTTTGTAGACAACCCCTACGAAACATGTCCGTTTCGTAGCCTACACTCTAAGCTCACAAATTGAGACAAGTTCTCTTAGTCTTGTGCAAAGTCATTTAACACCGAAGAATAACTTGTGACATTCCACTTAGTTGATTTCTCGAAATTCATGAAGATTGACTAAGTTGCAAGCATGTCAAAATATTAATTTTCATCATTTTAAGGTGTTAGAGAATTTTTAGTTTTCACATGCGAAGTCGGTGAAAACCACCACTCTTGCATGTTTGTTTTCTTTTTGGATGCAATGTCAGCCTTTTTCACCTGTCATGCATGCTCCTTGTCAAAATTTGCATGTGTAGGAGTGGTCTTATCTGCTGCTCATGCATACTGTCCCTCATGTGCAAAAACAGTCTTTCTGACCGATAAAACATGATCTCGCAAATCTTGAACTCAAGTGTCATTAATGGCGCTCGTGTTGCCATTAATACATTGTCTTAAACCTTTTAAAGCATTTTAGTCATTGTTCTTTTTAGTTTTTATTCTCAAACTTCTCGAATAAGTTATCTAAGCCTCTGTGAAGTCGATTGAACCGTGGAACTCGTGGATTGTGAAGATTTTGCACCTAGGGTTTTCATTGTTATTTCTAGGTAGGGTGACGTTTTCCTATTTTTGGTTTTATTTTTCTTCCTTCTATTAGAGTTTGTTTGTAATAGAAATGTTTGTTTTAGATTTATGTAAATGTTTATGTTTAGATTGAGTCATCGTTTTGCATGTTTATGATTATTCTAAAAACCTTAGTCACCTTTCATGTGTTTTTTCTTTGCCGTTCCTAGTTCATTATTGGCGGATCTCGTCATACCCTAGTTTTAGAGCAAGTGACAGATTTTTTCACGATGTTTGTGAAACTTAGGTTTTGCTAGTGTAAACCTGATGTATTGATGGCCTTTTCAACCGCCAATACTAGTTTCTACCCTTATAGATGTAAGGGCCGCAATTTTCGCCGCCCTCACATTCTTTCCTCATTTTCTAATGTGTATCGGTCGGTGAAAAGGGTCAACGATACATATGTTTGATTTTTTGTCTTCCCTTTATGTAAGGGTGGTTAAAACCACCACCCCTAAATATAAACCTTGAGTTTTTCCTTAATATGCACAAGCGGTATAAAACTTTGCTTTCGCATACTAACAGTTCTCAACAAGCACATGTAATAGCAGTCTTTTTGACTGACTCTACACTTAAAGCTTTTCCCCTAATATGCACTAGTGGGTGTATTTGCCGCTTGTGCATACACCAGACCATACTTCCTTTTTCCTTCATGTAAGGGCGGTCAAATTGACCGCCCCTACATCAAACATAAAAATCTTCCCAAACACATGAAATGGCGACCCTTTTCGCTGACCTTGCACATGCATCATAATCAAACTTTCCCCACATGCAATAGTGGTCAAAATGACCGACTTTACATGATAAGTGAATGATCCAATGTGCAGGAGAGGTCATTTTGACCGCCCATGCACATTTTCCTGAATTTTTCCTAACACTGGGAAAATTCACCTTTCAAGACCTGTTAACCTGCTTTCCCCTTTTACCTTGATTTGCACATACTCAAGCCCTTCAACGCATGCTTCCCTGTTCATGATCATTGAATCACAGTAATCCCAATTTACCCATTTTTCCCCTAACTGCGAGATCATGGCTTTTTGTAGTTTTCAACAAACATCTATGGTAGATATATTTTCTAGAATTCTCTCCAGAGCTGACGTCAGACCTGTCTCCATTCAAAGCCAAAATCATGAAGTACAAATACCAAGGGGTCTTCCCTGTCACGTCAGTACAGTCGAATGTTGATGAAATCAGAGATACAAAGATAGGGCATGTAGATATGACAGAGTTTGTGGACATAACTAGACAAAAAAATCCTTCTAGACACATGCAGAAGATCATTGACAACAGATTCACTTGGTTGTCTCTTTTCCAGTTTCTACCCATAACCCTGAGTTTGTTCTTTAGGTGGCTAGCCATTACAAAAGGGATACTAGGGCTGTGATAGATTCCTAAGGGAATGTGATTATGAGGTTGGATGCAAAGTTTCTTGATAAAATCTTCATGTGTCCTCCTATTGAAAATATTAGAACAATTGATTTTGCTCAAGGGCAAAGAGACTATGATATAGATGTGGAAGCCGCAAGAAGATACATAAACAGTAAATGGTTGAAGATTCCTTGGAGCAATCTGACTAGATGGCCAAAGGATCTCCCTAGGAGTGACTTTGTAGAGGAGGTTTGTGACTTGATCACACTTTTGAGTCATATTAGAGGACTCCCTTCTTCCTCCAAGTTTCAGGAATGTATGTATACATACATCAAGGTGATTCTCTGGGGCACATAGGAAATCTTTTGGGTAACATATGAGTAATGCTTTGCATGAGCAGTTGGTGAGAGTCAACACAACATTCAAATTTTATATGACCTCATATCTTGTATATGCTGCTACAAGCATGAGAAGTTTTCCTAGTCTTACTCAGGTTGGTGACAGGAGGTTGGTTCCTATGTATGAGTATTATCTTCAAATCACACTAAAAGGATCAATCCATCATTTCCATAGGGTTAATGATGCTTTCTTTTTAGTGTTTATGTGCTTATGGGACAATGAGCTTGTTCAGAAGAGGATTTTAGATGAAACTTGGGAAGTTGTAAATTCTTTTGGGTGGTTGTTCTTACAGTTTCCTACTTTCACATATCTCAGATTAGGGTATTATCCTGTTTACCCTTATATACTTCCACGATATCCCAGTGACTAGATTGTTCTCATTGAATTATGTAGACAACTGATTGTGGTACATAATAAACAAATGGAGCTAAAAAAGTCAGAGATAAAGTTTCCTGTAGAAATTGGAAGGTACTCAGTTCAGTCAGCTACCAAGGCAAAAACAATTGATTTTGAATTGCAGCTGGTCACAATGAAAACTTTCAAGAAAAGGGACTGTTTTGACTTCAGTAGGGTACAAGATAAAATCAAAAGAAAGTCAACTTTCCATATGCCAATGGGGGAAGATATTTGGGCTGACCTCAGGACACAAAATGAGATCAGGAAGTTGGACTATTGCAGACTTCATTTGAGTCAGATAGAAGAGCTGGGTCTTGCGGATATTCCAGATGGAATGGAAGATGATGGGGATGTTCTAGATCCCAAATATAATACTGAGAATGTTGAAGTCTCACCTCTTCCAGAAGTAAAATGGTCGGTCAAAGAGGAGACTTCTATAAGAAAAAAGATTTCAGCCAATCTTGGCTAACACAAACATATGGTTGGAAAGCAAAGGGATTAGATTGAAAGAATTAATTACAAGGTCAGACACTGAAACATAGGAGCAAATAGGTAAGAAAGTGGAAAATAGAACCAAGAATAAGAGTGACACCCCTTCTTCCTCCAAAACACGTAATCCAAAAATTAAGTTGTATCTAAGGGAGGGAAGAAGGAGGTTACAGGGACCTCTAATGTTACTGAATTTGGTATTGAAGACACTGATGTTGAGCAAATGGAGGTTGAGGATGTTGAAATTGAACAACAAAATATTGAGAAATCTAAGGATATCCAGCAAGCAGAAATATCTAAAAAGCCTATCAAAGAAGATGAAATAGAACAAGATAAAGATGAGAATGTAGAACAGGAACAACTTGGTGATTCACAACTTTCCCCACAGAAGGACCTTCCACCAGTATCCCAAGTTTCTAAATCTCAGCTTCATGTTCCTGTTTCTAGTGTTTTTCCTGCAATTTCAAACACTCCTATTTCTCCTATTTTGGTTGTTTCCTCAGATAATACTCCCCTTATTTAAGAACAAGTTTTAGAATAGTGTTTGACTCATCTGGGTCATTCCTAGTTTGTCTTCTCTGTCTTTTGATATCAGTGAACAAACTGTGTTAGAACATTTTCTAGATAGTTCTGAAAACGTTGTTGATACTACTATTGTTTTTACTCCTACCAGTCCTATTGTGAAAATAACATGAATAAATATGGACTCAGAAAAGCAAGTGATTGATTCTTCTTCTCTTAATGTGGGTGCTTCTGTACTTCCTCCTTGGTTGTCTGCATATACCCCAAAAAGGAAAAAGCAAGCAATTTCACCAGATGAAATTGATATAGAGAAGCTGTTGCCTTTAAAGTCAAAAACTCTGAAGAAAAAGCCTAAGATTATTTCTAGGCTTATCAATGAAAAGGGGATCAAATATGCAGAGATTGCCAAGCCACTAGAGGATGCTACTATCGACAATTTTGATATGAATGATTATGTCGTCTCAAGGGTTGAGTTAGGTAAGCTAACTCATGAAGGCATTAAGGTATATTTTCAAACTACTTCCAACACCTTGCTTGAAAAATATGATGAAGTCAAGAAGGAGAAAGAACAGTATAAAGCTAAAGTAGAACAACTTGCCGTTGTTCTTCAAAAAATAGTAAAACTTCATCTGAAATTGTGGAACCCATGGCAGTGACTGTAGAAGATCGTCTGATTCAGAAGGTGGAAAAAACTCAGGCCAGAGGAAGAGTGGTAGGAGATATTGTGGAACGTTTGCTAGGCCAAGGGCGAATTCTACTAAAGACCACCGTAGAAAGAAAAGAAAAGATGGATAAAGCCAAAGATGAGATTGATAACCTGGTTGACTTACTTTCCCAAGAACTACAAGATCAGGAAGAGAGATTGTAAGAGTGGATAGAGATGAAAAAGATTAAGATAAAGAATTTGATTACCATTGGGGTAATCTCAAATTGGGAATCATATCTTAAGACTAAGGAGTCTCTTGTTCATCATATCCATATAGTAAAAGGCTTACTTGATGACTTGTGCCAAGCTCGCGAAAATAGTGAAGACAACAATGTCATGCTTCTACATAGGTTGGAAGAACTCCCATGCACCCTCACAGGTGAAGATCATAAGTTCCTTTCAGTAGATGAAATGATAAGCTCCTTCGAAAAGATGGTTCAACGGAAATTCGAAGATGAAGTGCCCTCAGTACTTTCTATGGACAACCTCTATGATCAGAATTCAACTTTTGAGAACCTGAAGGACAACCTTGACAAGCATGAGAAGGCAATAAAGGTAGTAAAGATGCAGTTTTCTGGGCCCGCACTATCTCATAAAATACAACTAAGCCAAATGCATGTGAAATGGCAGCTATACAAGCTATGTATCGGGACTTTCTAAAGAAGAATGATGGAGGAAGTTGAAATTCCTTTTGATACCTTAGTTTATTTTATTCTTGTATATGTAATTTGAATTTTGTTATAGACATACTCGTGTAATTTTCCAAAATGTAATTACATATGAGACAAAAGAAGTCATAAGTCAAATAGGACTCTTTTGTTTGAATAAGTCAAAGTAGTTAGTATTTTCCTATTTTTGCTCTTGATTTCTCTTATAAATAAAGAGGACCCCCATTGTAATTATCATCTTTTAGTTATTGAAGTGAAACTCTGCCAAATTGAAGAGCATTTTGAGACTTTGTGTTCAAATTGTAAATCATATTTTATCAAGTGAATAGAAAAGCAAGCAATCTTTCAATCTTTGCATTGGAATAACTTGTGGTGTATTGGAAATTGTTCTTATGTCCTTTTCCTTATGCTGTCTTATCTATTTGATCAAATTGTAGTGTGAGTGAAAAATCTGAGAGATGTTCTAAAGTTGATTTTGGAGACTTTGTGCTACAACAATTATCTTTAGCTAGTGATTTTACGTTTTGAAGTAAAAGATATTGGAAAGACTTTGAGCTACTATTATCTTTTGTGATCTCATGTTTTATTGTAGTATCTGGTGAAGACTTTGAGTTGCATCTTATCCTACTTGTTTCTAAATTGCAAATCAGTAAAAAGAGTAACAATAGACTTTGTGCTCTCGTGAGTTTCTTGGTTAGTTTGATTTGTACTGTGAAAGTGATATTTTATATTGTAAACATCATTTCTGAAAAAAGAGAAATGGATAACATGGTTTCACCCCGAAAGTAGTTTTTAGTATAAATAAATATTTAATAGTTAATAGGGAACCTCCCCTTGCTGAGAGGAGAGATATATCTCATTACACTGTGGTTGATATAACCATTTTGTCTTCAGTTAGTTGAAGACAAAATATTCACCCAAAAGTTTTTGGCAACTCTACTGGGGAATGAATGCGCAACTTGAAGCATCATGCTCTGAGTTGAAGCACTACAATTATTTTTGATTATTTCAAGCTGTTTTTAAAATTTTGTTGACTACATTGCATTCTGGCAGACTCGTGGTATACAAGAAGCAAGAGAGCTCAAGGTATTATTGATCCTATATTTGAGTTGATGCAGCAAAATAATTTTGGTCTTTTGCCTCCATGACCTCGACTTCAATGAACTAGGAGTTTTCCTCCTACTAACTCCAGGTCTCCAATGCCAGGTGAAGCTTTTAGTTCTACTACTAATAGAGTTTTATCTGTTCGTATTCCACAAAGGTTTGTTATCCCACCCTTTAATCAGCGAACCATGGCAGCTCAAGGCCCTTGGGGTAACACTTTTGGTCCTTTGAATTTAACTCAACCATTGCATGAATTACCTCGTAGTTCGAGGAAGAATTTTCCTAAGTTCTATGGTGATGGGAAAGTCAACCCAGATGAACACATTGCAGCTTTCTGCATAGCTTGCGATGTATTAGGTGTGGAACATGAAGATGTAGCAGTAACACTTTTTGTGGAAATGCTACAAGGTGTTGCTACATATTGGTTTTACCATCTTCAAGCTTAAACTATAACAAGTTGGAACACTCTCAAAACCAAGTTCAAAGCCAAGTTCAAACCTACGGAAGATGCACATGCCTTGTTCACATAGCCAACAAAGATGAAGAAAGAGCCACATGAACCCATGTGAGACTTCATCGCTAAGTTCAATAAGCTGACAAACAAGATTCCTACAACTACTCAGCCAACAATAGAGAATCTTAATTGTTTCTTTATCAATACTCAGCTTACCAAGGTAAGCTTTCTGCTAAGGCAGGCTGGCCTCGCAGATCTTCCCACAACTCAAATTTTGGCTACTGAAGTTGAAGATGATCTTATCATTATGGGTAAGATAAGAAGAGATTCCAATAGGAATAGAGGTCAATCCTCTACTGATAATCCTTCCACAAGCACCGCAGATCCTATGGTGCAAAAGTTAGCAAATGAGTTGCTAGCTTTGAAAAGGCAAATGTCACAAGGTATGTATGCCCCTCCTTCTTATAGGGATATACCAAGGAGAACATTTCCTAACAATTCATATCAAAGCTAGAACATTTCCACCCACACAGGGGAAGCTCGCCATTGAAGCAACGCCGGTCAACTCAGCAGTTGGCTATTATGAAGCAGAACATGACCATTCTTTCGAACCTGAGTTGGACCAGGAGAATGATGCTAATATTTTTACAGAAGGAGAAGAAGAACTAGCTAGCGACTCTACCATTGGCTTTCTAAATTACCAAGATGAAGCAGAAAAAGAAGGAGAAGCATATGATGGAGTATATGCTATTTTTACTAGGTCTCAAAATCAGTCAAATCAGCAAGTTGATAAAGGAAAGGCAAGAGAGAATCCTCAGCCAGTGATCTCAATTGCCAAACGGGGAACTCTGTTTCCTTTCCAGTCGAAGGACCTGGTTGGTGATAAGCAAGTAAGTACATCTAACAATCCTGTGTCTTCTACTTCTGTCTCTCAGACCAGTACTACCCCTAATAAAACTTAGAATGATAGATTTCCTTCCTCTGTATCTAGTTCATTTCAGCTATTTGATATAATAGATCATGCTAGGAAGACCAAAATCCAAATGTCTGAGGTTGAGTATTTACAAGCTAATCCCGAGCAGTTTGATAGGTTAGTGAAATATGTCAAAAACAAGACTGTCCCTATAGGACAAGATTCTCCCAAAGTTGCCCATGATTCCTCAAAGAACAAATCCACCCAAAATAATCTTGTCACTACACCCCTTGTTGCCCCAGGAAAAATAGAACCTTTCTATGTTTCTCTATTGGTAAATGGTCATAAGTTGAGCAGTTGCATAATAGATTCTGGGGCCTCCGATAATGTCATGCCTACCAAAGTGGTGGACACCCTTGGTCTCACCTTAACCAAGACCTTTGGGAGATGTTTCTCCATGGAAAATAAGCAAGTGCCATTGTTGGCCCAAATCAAAGATGCCCAATTTGCATTTGCAACCTTTCCAGACTAGAGGATTAAGATGACCGTCCTAGTGGCTGATGTTCCAGCCTCTTATGGCATTCTACTCGGGCATAATTTTTGTAAATATGTGGGTGGAGAATTGAACATGGACCTGTCCGAAGCAAGGATACCTATTAAAGGTGTCATGCAAAAGTTGCTTCCTGAGAAAGAAGCAAAATATATTGTTACCCAAACGGCAAATCCCAAAGCCCAAATTTTGTTTGAGTCCTCGGGAATGGGTAATTATTTCTTGTCTACTAAAGATACTTCTAGTTCATTAGATGAGAGCTCCAACATTTCAAATGCAGAATCAGATGATATTTCTAGTAAATCAGATGAAAGTTCAGATGAGAGCATAGTGATACTGGAATCTTCTCTTTCTGATGAAGAAGAATCTACTAGTAATAGAAACATCAAAGTAAGAAATTCAAATGATGTTTGGGTTTTAGAATTTGATGGTAGTTGTTTCTCTACCAGTTCTAGAGCCGAAATTGTTTTGATATATCCACAAGGTGATATCTTCCCTTTCTCATACAAGTTGCAATTCAACAATACCAATAACACCATTGAATACGAGTCATTGCTGCTTGGATTGGAGGCTGCTCATGCTAAAGGTGTTAAAAATCTTCATGCTCAAGGAGATGCCGGATTAGTTGTTTTCCAAATGAGAAATTTATATCAGACCAAAAATGAAATGTTGAGGCATTACCACAACCGTGTTTGGGATTGCATCGAAGGTTTTGATGCTTTCGACATTTCTGCAATACCGAGAGAGTTTAATGATCGTGCTGATTCATTGGCTATCTCTGCCACCCTCATGGTTCCCCATAAAGACTTCAATGGTAACAAGTACACAATTGAGTTGGTTTTCCAACCAAGTGTACTGGATAATGCTGACCATTGGCAGGTGTTCAATGGTGATAATCAAATCATAGCTTTTTTGGAAAAGACGGATAGCTTTGATGATCTCTATTTTGAAGGTAGTGAATCTCCACCACGGGATTATGTTTCTGAAGTAGATTCACAAACTGGTGAAGAGTTTCTTCAACTAAAAGGGAATAAGATTCCAAAAGGTTTGGTTTCCCTAGAAAATCTATTTGATAAGTATGATAGATACATTAAATAGCAGCAACAACTTGATTCAAGTTCATCTATGGAATTTGAACAAGTAAATTTGAGTTCTGAGGTAGATCCCAAAATGGTCAACATTGGGAAGTGTTGCACTGCTGATGAGAAATTTGAATTCACTACACTTCTTCGCCATTACATTGATGTTCTGGAATATTCTTATGATGATCTGAAGTCCTTCAGGCCTAAAGAGATTTAGCATGAAATTTCTCTCAAGGTTGGGTCATTGCCTCACAAGCAGAAACATAGGCAATATAATCCCAAAATATCAGGTACTATTCTTTCTGAGATTCAAAAAATGTTGAATGCAAGAATAATTTTTTTGATTCATCATTCTACTTGGATCACAAATATTGTTCTTGTAAGAAAGAAGAACGGAGAAATCTGTATCTGTGTTGATTTCAGGAATCTCAACCAGTCTTCTCTAAAGGATAACTACCCCCTACCCATCATGGACCAAGTGTTGCAAACTGTAACTGGTTCGAAAATGCTGTCTATGTTAGACAATTTTTTGGGATATAATCAAGTAGAGGTCAACGAAGCAGATTAGTACAAGACTGCTTTCACAACACCTTGGGGCATGTTTGCATATCGCAGGATGTCGTTTGGTTTAATCAATGCTGGCGTTATTTTCCAGAGAGTAATGGACCTTGCTTTTAGAGATGAGATGGGGAAATTCATTGTGGTATATCTTGATGATTTGACTGTTTTCTCCAAACAACGTCATGATCATGCGTATCATTTGTGACAGGTGCTGGAAAGATGTCGACAAAATGGTATTTCTCCTAACCCTAAGAAATTAGTTTTGGGGTTACAGAAGGTAAACTTCTTGGTCATATTGAGTCCTGGGAAGGCACTAAAATTGACTCAGAAAGAGTCAAGTCCATCCAAAGTCTTACTTTTCTGCTAGTAAGACTACAGTTCACTCTTTCTTCGGAAAGGTAAATTTTCTGCGGAGATTCATTCCGGAATTCGCGGAGAAAACCCATCACATTGTCAACATGATGAAGGGTAAGACTGATTTTCATTGGAGTGTGGAAGGTAAATTGGCATTTGAGGATATCAAGAGGGATATAGGTCATGCTCCGGTTCTTGTTTGTCCTGATTATACCAAGGATTTCATAGTATACAATTATGCTTCTGAGCATACACTTTCAATCATTCTTGTTCAGCAGAATGAAGAAGGTGTGGAATCTCCCATTTCATTTATGAGTTGTCCTCTGAAGGCTCATGAATTGAAATATTCAAATATGAAGAAACATGCTTATACCATAGTCAAGGCGGTAAAGCATTTCTAGTTTTATATTTTGAATTCACATACTGTTGTTTTGGTGCCCGACACAATAGTGAAGTCGATCCTGACTCAACAGGAGTTTGGTACCAAGAGAGGTAATTGGATTGCCAAGATCCAAGAGTTTGATCTTGATATCAAACCTACCAAGCTTGTGCATGGCAGAGGTTTGTGTCAATTGATTGCCGACAATGTACCAAAAGAGACAGGGGATGAAGAAGAAGTTGAGGATATGCCGACTGTTCCTTTTGTCACTACTATAGCTGAGTGGTATTCAAATATTGTTCATTTTCTTACCTATGGTGAGTCTCCTTCTCATATATCCTATAAGGAGAAAAGAACTATCAAATTGAAGGTTGCTAACTATGTCCTATGGGACAATGGTTTGTATAAAAGAAGCCTTGATGGAGTTTTTCTCTATTGTGTGGATAACACGCAACAAAATAGACTTCTGGAGTCTTTTCACAATTTATCTTGTGGAGGACATTTTTCCACGCCTGTGACAGCTCATCAGATTTTGTGGGCTAGGTACTATTGGCCCACACTATTTCAAGATGCATACAATTGGGTACGTAGGTGTGAGTTATGTCAACAGTTTGTTGCAAGGCCTAAGTTGGCTGCATTACCTCTCAACCCAGTTGTAATTGAAGAACCTTTTCAGCAATGGGGCATTGACTTCATTGGTGCTATGAACCCACCGTCAAGTGCGGGACACAACTTTGTTCTCACCGCAACTGATTATTTTACCAAGTGGGTGGAAGCCATCCTAGTAAAGCATGCTACTTCTGAAGTGGTATGTAATTTTCTTAAGAAAAATATTATTTCCCGGTTTGGAGTCCCAAACAAAGTTGTAGCAGATAATGCTACTTGTTTCTCTTCCAATGAGATTATTGGCTTTTGCTATGAACATGGGATCATTCTTTCTCACTCTTCAGACTATTATTCGCAAGGAAATGGTCAAGAGGAATCTAGTAACAAAAATCTGGTTACTATTATTAGGAAATTGGTGGAAGATAATCAGAGAACTTGGCATAAAGTGTTGTTTGATGCTTTATGGGAAGACATGATTACCCCCAAAGGGCGATAGGTATGTCACCATTTCAACTTCTGTATGGTCTAAATGTAGAAATACCTATTACTTTGGAATTGCCGGCATTGAAGTTGGCAAAGGCAGTAGAAGATAGAACTTTTGAAAGTTCTATTAACAAAAGAATCATGTACCTCACTGAACTTGAAGAACAACGAGCTATGGTAGTAGACCGTATTGCTGAACATCAAAGTTAGGTGAAGAAACTCTTTGACAAGAAAACAAGGGCTTGTGATTTTCAAATTGGAGATCAAGTCTTGTTATGGGACAAGAGGAGAGAACCAAAAGGAATGCATAGGAAGTTTGATTCCCTATGGAGAGGCCCATTCATCATTCATCAACTTTGTGGTGAAAATAGCTTCTTGTTAGAGTATCTTGATGGAACACCATTCTTGCTGCCTCACAGTGGACAACATCTGAAGCACTTCAATCCTTCAAGTATCAGATAAGTTCATTTGTACATTTGTATAGTTTCATGTTTTTATTTTTGTGTTTTTGTTTAGTCTTTTATGTCTTTTTCTTTTTGGTAGCTTGAATCTATGGCCCAATGGCATGGATGAAGGCACTTAGAGACTGGCTTTTGCTCCCTTTGATCATTTCAAAGTTCTATCGAAGGAAGTTCCCCAGTTAGAGCCAACTGTTGTTCTCAAAACCAGCTACGCTCATTTTTTGTAGACAACCCCTACGAAACTTGTCTGTTTTGTAGCCTATACTCTAAGCTCGCAAATCGAGACAAGTTCTCTTAGTCTCATGCGAAGTCATTTAACACCGAATACTTGTGACATTTCACTTAGTTGATTTCTTGAAATTCATGAAGATTGACTAAGTTGCAAGTGTGTCAAAATATTAATTTTGATCATTTTAAGGTGTTAGAGAATTTTTAGTTTTCACATGCGAAGTCGGTGAAAACCACCACTCTTGCATGTTTGTTTTCTTCCTGGATGCAATGTCGGCATTTTTCACCACTCATGCATGCCCCTTGTCAAAATTTGCATGTGTAGGAGCAGTCTTATCCGCCGCTCATGCATACTATCCCTCATGTGCAAAAGCAGTTTTTCTGACCAACAAAACATGATCTCGCAAATCTTGAACTCAAGTGTCATTAATGGCGCTCGTGTCGCCATTAATACATTGTCTTAAACCTTTTAAAGCATTTTAGTCATTGTTCTTTTAGTTTTATTCTCAAACTTCTCGAATAAGTTATCTAAGGCTCCGTGAAGTCGATTGAACCACGGAACTCGTGGATTGTGAAGATTTTGCGCCTAGGGTTTTCGTTGTTATTTCCAGGTAGGGTGACGTTTTCCTTTTTTCATTTATGTTTTTCTTCCTTCTATTAGGGTTTGTTTGTAATAGAAATGTTTGTTTTGGATTTATGTAAATGTTTATGTTTAGATTGAGTCATCATTTTGCATGTTTATGATTATCCTAAAAACCCTAGTCGCCTTTCATGTATTTTTTCTTCGTCGTTCCTTGTTCATTATTGGCGGATCTCATCATGCCTTAGTCTTAGCGCAAGCGACAGATTTTTTCATGATGTTTTTGAAGCTTAGGTTTTTCTAGTGTAAACCTAATGTATTGATGGTCTTTTCCACCGCCAATACTGGTTTCTACCCTTATAGATGTAAGGGCGGCAATTTTCGCCGCCCTCACATTCTTTCCTCGTTTTCTAATGTGTATCAGTCGGTGAAAAGGGCCAATGATACATATGTTTGATTTTTTGTCTTCCCTTAATGTAAGGGTGGTTAAAGCCACTGCCCCTACATATAAACCTTGAGTTTTTCCTTAATATGCACAAGCGGTATAAAACTCCGCTTTCACATACTAACGGTTCTCAACAAACATATGTAATAGCAGTCTTTGCGACTGACTCTACACTTAAAGATTTTCCCCTAATATGCACTAGTGGGCGTATTTGCCTCTTGTGCATACACCAGACCATAATTCCTTTTTCCCTCATGTAAGGGTGGTCAAATTGACTGCCCCTACATCAAACATAAAAATCTTCCCAAACACATGCAATGGCGGCCCTTTTTGCCGACCTTGCACATGCATCATAATCAAACTTTCCCCACATGCAATAGTGGTCAAAATGACCGACTTTACATGATAAGTGAATGATCCAATGTGCAGGAGCAGTCATTTTGACCGCCCATGCACAGTTTCCTAAATTTTTCCTAACACTGGGAAAATTCACCTTTCAAAGCCTGTTAACCTGCTTTCGCCTTTTACCTCGATTTGTGCACACTCAAGCCCTTCAACGTATGCTTCCCTGTTCATGATCATCAAATTGTAGTAATCCCAATTTACCCATTTTTCTCCTAACTGCGAGATCATAGCTTTTTGTAGTTTTCAACAAACATTCGTGGTAGATATCTTTTCCAGAATTCTCTCCAGAGCTGATGTTGGACCCGTCTCCATCCAAAGCCAAAATCATGAAGTACAAATAACAAGGGGACTTCCCTATCACGTCAATACAATCAAATGTTGATCAAATCAGAGATACAAAGATAGGGCATGTAGATATGACAGAGTTTGTGGACAGAACTAGACGAACAAATCCTTCCAGACACATGTAGAAGTTCATTGACAGCAACATTCACTTGGTTGCCTCTTTCTAGTTTCTGCCCATAACCTTGAGTTTGTTCTTTAGGTGGCTAGCCATTACAACAGGGATACTAGGGTTGTGACAAATTTCTAAGGGAATGTGATTATGAGGTTGGATGCAGAGTTTCTTGATAAAATCTTCATGTGTCCTCCTATTGAAAATATAGGACAAATTGATTTTGCTCAAGGGCAAAGAGACTATGATACAGATGTGGAAGCCGCAAGAAGATATATAAACTGTAAATGGTTGAAGATTCCTTAGAGCAATCTGACTAGATGGCCGAAGGATCTCCCTAGGAGTGACTTTGTAGAGGAGGTTTGTGACTTGATCACACTTTTGAGTCGTATTAGAGGACTCCCTTCTTCCTCCAAGTTTCAAGAATGGATGTATACATACATCAAGGTGATTCTCTGGGACACACATAAAATCTTCTGGGGAGAACAGATTAGTAAAGCTTTGCATGAGCAGTTGGTGAGAGTCAACACAACATTCAAATTTTATATGACCTCATATCTTGTATATGCTGCCGCAAGCATGAGAAGTTTTCTTGGTCTTACTCAGGTTGGTGACAGGAGGTTGGTTCCTGTGTATGAGTATTATCCTCAAATCACACTAAAAGGATCAATCCATCATTTCCATAGGCTTAATGATGCTTTCTTTTTAGTGTTTATGTGCTTATGGGACAATGAGCTTGTTCAGAAGAGGGTTTCAAATGAAGCTTGGGAAGTTGTAAATTCTTTTGGGTGCTTATTCTTACAGTTTCCTACTTTCACATATCTCTGAGTAGGGTATTATCTTGGTTACCCTTATATACTTCCATGATATCCCAATGACTGGATTGTTCTCATGGAATTATGTAGGCAGCTGATTGTGGTACATAATAAACAAATGGAGCTAAAAAAGTCAGGGATAAAGTTTCCTATAGAAATTGGAAGGTACTCAGTTCAATCAGCTACCAAGGCAAAATAAGTTGATTCTAAATTGCAGCTGGTCACCATAAAAACTTTCAAGAAAAGGGATTGTTTTGACTTTAGGAGGGTACAAGATAAAATCAAAAGAAAGTCAACTTTCCATATGCCAATGGTGGAAGATATTTGGGCTGACCTCAAGACACAAAATGAGATCAGGAAGTTGGACTATTGCAGATTTCAGTTGAGTCAGATAGAAGAGTTGGGTCTTGCGGATATTCCAGATGGAATGGAAGATGATGGGGATGTTCTAGATCCCAAATATAATACTGAAAATGTTGAAGTCTCACCTCTTCTAGAAGTAAAATGGTCGGTCAAAGAGGAGACTTCTATAAGAAAAAGATTTCAGCCAATCTTGGCTAACACAAACATATGGTTGGAAAACAAAGGGATTAGATTGAAAGAATTTCTTACAAGGTTAGACACTAAAACACAAGAGCAAATAGGTAAGAAAGTGGAAAAAAAACCAAGAATAAGAGTGATACCCCTTCTTCCTCCAAAACACGTAAGCCAAAAATTAAGTTTGTATATAAGGGATGGAAGAAGAAGGAGGTTATAGGGACCTCTAATGTTACCAAATCTGGTATTAAAGACACTGATGTTGAGCAAATGGAGGTTGAGGATGTTGAAATTGAATAACAAAATATTGAGAAAGCTAAGGATATCCAACAAGCAGAAATATCTAAAAAGCCTACCGAAGAAGATGAAACAGAACAAGAACAACTTGGTGATTCACAACTTTCCCCATAGAAGGACCTTCCACTAGAATCCCAAGTTTCTAAATCTCAGCTTCATGTTCCTGTTTCTAGTGTTTTTCCTACAATTTCAAATACTCCTATTTCTCCTATTTTGGTTATTTCCTCAGATAATACTCCCCCTTCTTTAAGAATGAGTTTTGGAACAGTGTTTGACTCATCTGGGTTTATTCCTAGTTTGTCTTCTCTGTCTTTTGATATCGGTGAACAAACTGTGTTAGAACATTTTCTAGATAGTTCTAAAAAGGTTATTGATACTACTGTTGTTTTTACTCCTTATGCTATCTTTCAATCTTTGCATTGGAATAACTTGTGGTGTATTGGAAATTGTTCTTATGTCCTTTTCCTTATGCTATCTTATCTATTTGATCAAATTGTAGTGTGAGTGTGAATAATCTGGGAGATGTTCTAAAGTTAATTTTGGAGACTTTGTGCTACAACAATTATCTTTAGCTAGTGATTTTACATTTTGAAGTAAAAGATATTGGAAAGACTTTTAGCTACTATTATCTTTTGTGATCACATGTTTTGTCATAGTATCCGATGAAGACTTTGAGCTGCATCTTATCCTACTTGTTTCTAAATTGTAAATCAGTAAAAAGAGCAACAATAGACTTTGTGCTCTCGTGAGTTTCTTGGTTAGTTTCATTTGTATTGTGAAAGTGATATTTTATATTGTAAACATCATTTCTAAAAAAAGAGAAATGGATGACATGGTTTCACCCTGAAAGTAGTTTTTAGTATAAATAAGTTTGTAATAGTTAATAGGGAACCTTCCCTTGCAGAGAGGAGAGATTTATCTCATTACACTATGGTTGATATAACCATTTTGTCTTCAATTAGTTGAAGACAAAGTATAACCATCTTACATGCAGAAACAACCACAAGGATGCATAATCTGAAAAATAGTTTATTTGCAAATCTACTAAACCACAAGTTTTGATCAACCATGTACAACCTGTAAAACCACCATGTCACTAACATACATGCAAATTCATATCTACTTATCATTTGGAAGACCCATAAGTCTGAAAACCACCATAATAGCTAAACTGGAATAATGGAATAACACAGATAAGCATAACCATAGATTTTGAATGAAAAATTTAAAAAACGCTCAGATCCAACCAACACAAAACTGAGACATACAAGTACAACCAACCAAAATGGAGAAGAAGTCCAGAAACTCTAGACCCATTTGTATGCCAATTCCACAATCACCACCATGTACAAGCATACAAAGGAGCTAGGTTGTTCCAGAAGCTTTTAGACCATCCAATGATCAACTCCACAACCTACATACATTCAAGGTTAATAAAATAATGCCTTCTAATGAAAGGAACTAAAATGAAGTACTCAACATAAGCACATCAAAACATAGTCATGACAACCCAAGTTTCTCCATGTGATCAGGGAGCCAAGAACAAACACCCAACATGAATACTTTGTTGCAAATGACCATAGATTGAAAGAACATAACCACCATGCATGAGGGTTATTACATAGTATCAAATAGGAGCTCCGGATCAATATTATATTAAATGTAAACACATGATCAACTCCATAATACTCCATCTTCTCCATCCTTCAAATGTCTATTATACCCTAAGAACAAGATCAACTGCAAAATGTCCACTCAAACAAGGATTAATAATCAACCAATTCCTTCCTACAGATTCCCTCAAGATTTGCAAGCTAAGAAATCACAACAGAAGAAATACCCAGAACCTTAAACACCACGGAACCAACACATGCAATCTCATGTAACCATGGAACCACCGTAGCTCTGATAATTGAAAGGGAAAAGGAGAACCCAGCATGTACCTTATAACATCCTATCTTTTACTTAAATAGATATTCAATAACTTGATGCAAGAACATACTACTATGTCATTAAAGTGGAAATAGACATAATTGATTTCCCATCTCATTAACCCTCAGAGGAAATATAATGTAGGTTACAGATCTATATAAATTAACAACAGCATAACGGTATATAAATTAATACATCAAGAACACAAAAAGAAGAAGAATAGAAGAAAGATAGACAGAAGAGAAGGCACACCAATATACGTGGGGAAAACCCTTTCGGGTAAAAAAACCCCACCCTTCAAAGCTCGAACCAATGTATTAATCTGCAACAACAAACATGTTACAATACACTTGCAGACTCAAAGCCTTAACATGGAGAATTACATCTTGCTCTTCTGGAGGAAAAACTGACAGCATAACCCTACATAAAACTCTCCTCACCACAAACTTCTCTTCAAGCCTTCAAGTTATAGACTTCTGTGTATATAAGAAACCATCCGTGGTTTTACAAAACCATGTGCTTAACTTCTTAGCCAAGATTCTCGTCTAACAATAAGCTCTCACGTCCAAAATGGTATCCCCTATTTTTGACCCTTACAGTTGTCATAGAACCTATCATAATATTGCTAAAAATAGTCCTTCCATGATATACTACCATGTGGGCATCTTTTGACAACTAATATTTCAATTTTCAAGGCACTAACATGTGACAAAAGTGCCAATTAAGAATTCAAACGCCCCTACATTAGTTTGGAGCTTAATAAAAACAATAACTGACTATGAGAAAATATTAAATACAAAATAATGCTATGGGAAATATGCAAGGTTGAGACACCTCATTTCCCAACAATATGCACATCAAACAATCTTAAACACTTATATTTATGCTGTCTATTTAGTATTATATTTATATAACTTAGCTCCTATATATTTTGAGGTTACCCAACAATTATTATTCATCCAAAATGATACATAGTACAGTAGAGATGTATAAGAAGAGATTGAATTTGCAGTTCTTAGCAGTCAATCTTCTGTTTTCTTTGCATCAACATTTGTCTCACAACAATTTCCTTTTGTAAAATTAAATTGGTGCTACTTTCATGAATTTGACCCACATATTGCCCATCTATTTTGCAGATTGAAATATTTGTTACACATGGCAATGCAAACCTTTGTGAAATTCAAATGATAATTCTTCAAGACTAACAACAAAGCTGATAAATTTGTTAAGCATTACACAAGCTTGTTTCTTGAAAATAACATATATTGATATCGCAACAACATATAATGTACTCCAAGATTTATTGCCAAATTATTTGAAGTTCTCGTGCATTATACAATGTAAGTGACATAAATCTTTGAATGAATTTATAGTTTTCTATAAACAATGCTATATGTTGCATCAATATCTATAATCTCAGAGGTTTTTGATTTTCCTCTTACACAAGGTTGCATGCTCTTGCACGCTTTTGCATGCATGTGTGAAGTTGTTACTTAGTTTCTTTGATTGCCTACTTTTGTTCTTGATTGGATCTTTTGTTGTAGTTTTTGTTTTGATCGGTCTTTATTTTTTTGTGGGGTCTTTTCTAGCTCTTGGATTTTTATATACCAATTTTTTTTGGCGGACTTTGGGCCTAGAAAATTACCTATGGTAGGATCCAGGTGGTCCCTTTCCTTTTTCATTTTAGGATGTTGTTCGAGATGATGAGGCCATGACCTCTGGCCATGACAATGTTGTCAATTTTCTCATGCAAGTTATGCATGATGCTAAATTTGATCAAAGAGTGGATAATAATCCCTGATGTAATGGATGCTTGCAATAAAGTGTGGATCAACCCATTTTGGTCATCAATCCAAAATTTATAGTTGATCATGTGCTTTATTTGTCAGAGTATGCCTTGATTTGTAAGTTCATGGGATTTAAAGCCACTTTGTCCTTTTTGGAAAATTGGGCATGTTGTACTAGGTAGTTAAAGGGTGCTGCCACAATAGTGTGTCCCATTTATGGGACATCTTGATTTTTGTCTAAAATCACATATTTTTTAGAAAAATTAATGGTTTAAGCCTTGAAGGGTTCCATCTAAAGGGGTTTAACTGAATGTGGTTAGATTAAACCCACATGGAAATAACCCCCTAGTCTTAAATCAAACCCTCGATAGAGTCTCCTTTGCACCTATCAAAATACTAACAAAAAACTAATTTTTCTTCACCTTTTGGAGGATCAAATGAAGTCATTTAGAAATTCTGTTTTGTAAGTATGTAGCCCTTAATATAAGCTTTTCAAAAAGTTTGATATTGAATATATTTTATTTGATTATTATATTTTTTTTTATTTTCTAGTTTCTAGTGAACATAGGTTTTGTCACCGAACATCAAGGTCTCTATTCCACACAAGTGGAAAAATAAAAAAGTAGAGAAATTTTTTCTAAAGAATATCTGCATGCTATGTATTGATGTCCTTGTTTCATCAAAAAAATTTAATTTGGATACATACAGAAAAAGTTATGTTGTATGGTAAAAAACCTATGTCTGAATTATAATTAATCTCACTTAATAAATTAATTAAAAAAAAATATGCAACAAAAAATTATGAAAAATAATCTGCGCACTAGATATTGGTGTTACAAATCTATGTTTAAAAATTTATGATTTTGTACTTTATATAAAAATAGTTATGTTGTATGGTATAAGCGTCATTTTTAAATAATGTTGTTGACTATAAAATATAAGTTATTAAAAGTTACTTAAAAAAATTCACAAATTATTTTTAATTTTTTTTTAAAAAATACATTGAAAATCTACACACAAAATCTCAAAAATCACTAATTCACATCATCTTCAAATTCTTAACAGATTAGTTGAGCTATAAGTGTCAAAATGAAAATTTGGTTAAAAATGTTGAATTCAATGTCCCACTTTGGCCAAAAAGTGGAACATAGTGTTGTGGGCTGACCTCAAAGAGGGGTATGGAGGTTATCTTAATGACTAACGAATTCTTTTTTGTGATTTTTTCAAGAATGGCTTATCAAAATATGGCCTTTGAGGGAGGACTATATTTTCACAATAAGGCTAGTTTGTTCATTAAGCCTTGGCATATGGGATGTGATCCCATGGAGGAGCTCCTATCTAAGACTCTAGTCTAGGTTTGCTGCCTTTGTCTACCTATGGAATTCTAGATGTCTACATTTTTCATTTAACGATGTTGTTTGAGCTAATTTTTGTTTGGGTTGATGAGGCCACAACCTCTAGCCATGAAAATGTTGTCAATTTTCCGATGCAAGCTATGCATGATGCTAAATTTGATCAAGTGTGGATAATCATCCATAATCTAATGGATGCTTGAAAAAAGTGTGGATTGACCCATTTTTGTCATCAATCCAAAAGTTATAGCTAATTGTGTGCTTTATTTGTTAGAGCATGCTTTGATTTGTAAGTTTATGGGATTTAAAGCTACTTTGTCCTTGGAAAATTGGGCATCTAATACTTGGTAGCTAGAGGGAGATATGAGGTTATCTTAGTAGCTAACAATTTCTTTTTTATGGTTTCTTCAAGAATGACTAATCAAAATATGACCTCTGAGAGAGGACTATATTTTCACAATCAAGCTATTTTATTCATTAAGCCTTAGCATATGGGATTCGACCCAACAAAGGATCTCCCATCTAAGGTTTTGATCTAGGTTTTAATTTTTTATCTACCTATGCAATTCTAGAGACTTGATATTCTACAATCTATTACGATAGTCCACTATGCTCATGAGCTTTACAGAAGCACCTATAACATCTTCCAAGTGATCACCAACATGACAAAAAGATTAGAATTCCAAAAATATGATGAAACACTAAATGTCACATAGACACACAAATGTATCTAGCTTCAAATGCGTTAGCAGAACACAACTCTAAAATCCAAACACCTCCAAAACAAGATTGAACACGAATGCTCCAGAACAGTTAGAACAACAACAACAACTAGTTGTTTACATCCAACTAAAAAAAACCCACCATTGATAGAACTTATGCACATGACATATCCAGCCCATACTGCAACTCTCATTCCTGTATAATCCATTGTCCCGCTCAAAGTTACCTTCTCCCATGATAACAAACACACCAAAACCATTGATGTGCAAAAAGTCTGAAGACCCTTGGTACTGCAACCCAATGAAAAACAATGTACCAAAGACATACATACATCCTAGGAATGAAACTGCATGAGCAATGTCAACCAAAGCAACACAATGTGTACCAATCAACACTTACATAAAAGTGTGGCTTATCTTCAAATCATGTAATACAAAGAATAATCACAATGATCTGTAAACTACAACCAACCTACAACAATCTACAAATAGTTTATTCACAAATCTACAAAACCATAAGTTTTGATTAACCATGTAAAACCTGCAAAACCACCATGTCACTGACATACATGCGAATCCATATCCAATTGTCATCTGGAAGACCCATAAGTCTGAAAACCATCACAATAGCTAAACTGGAACAATGGAATAACACAGATGAGCATAACCATAGATTTTGAATGAAAAATTTACAAAACCCTCAAATCCAATCAACATGAAACTGAGACATGCAAGTACAACCAACCAAAAGGAAGAAGAGGTCTAGAAACTTTAGGCCCATTTTTAGGCCAACTCCACAATCACCACCATGTACAAGCATATAGAGGAGCTAGGCTGTTCCAAAAGCTTTTAGACCATCCAATGATCAACTCCACAGCCTACATGCATTCAAGGTTAACAAAATAATTCCTTCCAATGACAGGGACTAAAACCAAGCACCCAACATAAGCACATCAAACCATAGTCATGACAAGCCAAGTTTCTCCATGTGATTAGGGAGCCAAGAACAAACACCCAACATGAATACTTTGTTGCAAACGACCATAGAATGAAAGAACATAACCACCATGCATGAGGGTTATTACATACTTTCAAACAAGATCTCGAGATCAATATCATATTAAATGTAACCACATGATCAACTCCATAATACTCCATCTTCTCCATCCTCCAAATGTCTGTTGTACCCTGAGAATAAGATCAACTGCAAAACTTCCACTTAAACGAGGATTAATAATCAACCAATTCATTCCTACAGATTCCCTCAAGCTTTCCAAGCTAAGGAATCACAATAGAAGAAATACCCAGAACCTTAAACACCACGGAACCAACACATGCAATCTCATGCAACCATGGAACCACCATAGCTCTAATACCAATTGAAAAGCAAAAGGAGAACCCAACATGCACCTTATAACATCCTATATTTTACTTAAAAAAATATTCAATAACTTGATGCAAGAACATACTACTATGCCCTTAAAGCAGAGATAGACATAGTTGATTTCCCATCTCATTAACCCTTAGAGGAAAGATAATGTATCTTACAGATCTATATAAATTTCAGCGGCATAAAGGCATATAAATTAATACTTTAAGAACACAAAAAGAAGAAGAATAGAATAAAGATAGACAGAAGAGAAGGGACACCCATATACGCGGGGAAAACCCTTTCGGGTAAAGAACCCCACCCTCCAAAGCATCGAACCAATGTATTAATCTGCAACAACAAACATGTTAAAATACACTTGCAGACTCAAAGCCTTAACATGGAGATTTACATCTTGCTCTTCTGGAGGAAAAACTGACAGCATAACCCTGCATAAAACTCTCCTCACCACAAACTTCTCTTCAAGCCTTCAAGTTATAGACTTCTGGCTATACAAAAAACTATCTGTGGTTTTACAAAACCATGTGCTTAACTTCTTAGCCAAGATTCTAGTCTAAAAATAAGCTCTCACGTCCAAAATGATATCTGCTATTTTTGACCCTTATAGTTGTCATAGAACCTGTCATAATATCGCTAAAAATAGTCCTTCCATGATATACTACCATGTGGGCATCTTTTGACAACTAATATTTCAATTTTCAAGACACCAACATGTGGCAAAAGTGCCAATTAAGAATTCAAACGCCACTACATTATTTTGGAGCTAAATAAAAACAATAACTGACTATGAGAAAATATTAAATACAAAATAATGCTACGGGAAATATGCAAGGTTGAGACACCTCATTTCCCAACAACATGTACATCAAACAATCTTAAACACTTATATGTATGTTGTCTATTTAGTATTATATTTATGTAACTTAGCTCCTAAATATTTTGAGGCTACCCAATAATTATTATTCATCTAAAATGATACATAGTACGGTAGAGATGTATAAGAAAATATTGAATTTGTAGTTCTTAGCAGTCAATCTTCTATTTTCTTTGCATCGACATTTGTCTCACAACAATTTCCTTTTGTAAAATTAAATTGGTGCTACTTTCATGAATTTGACCCACATATTGCCCATCTATTTTGCAGATTGAAATATATGTTACACATGGCAATGCAAACCTTTGCAAAATTCAAATGATAATTCTTCAAGACTAATAACAAAGCTGCTAAATTTGTTAAGCATTACACAAGTTTATTTCTTGAAAATAACATATATTGATATCGTAGCAACATATAACGTACTCCAAGATTTATTGCCAAATTATTTGAAGTTCTCATGCATTATACAATGTAAGTGACATAAATCTTTGAATGAATTCATAGTTTTCTATAAACAATGCTATATGTTTCATCAATAGCTATAATCTCAGAGGTTTTTGATTTTCCTCTTGCACGAGGTTGCATGCTCTTGCACGCTTTTTCATGCATGTGTGAAGTTGTTACTTAGCTTCTTTGACTGCCTATTGTTGTTCTTGATTGGATCTTTTGTTGTAGTTTTTGTTTTGCTTGGTCTTTGTTTTCTTGTGGGGTTTTTTCTAGCTATTGGATTTTTATATACCAATTTTTTTGGCAGACTTTGGGCCTAGAAAATTACCTATGGTAGGTTCCAGGTGGTCCCTTTCCTTTTTCATTTAAGGATGTTGTTCAAAATGATGAGGCCATGACCTCTAGCCATGACAATGTTGTCAATTTTCTCATGCAAGCTATGGATGATGCTAAATTTGATCGAAGAGTGGATAATAATCCCTGATCTAATGGATGCTTGCAATAAAGTGTGGATCAACCCATTTTGGTCATCAATCCAAAATTTATAGTTGATCATGTGCTTTATTTGTCAGAGTATGCCTTGATTTGTAAGTTCATGAGATTTAAAGCCACTTTGTCCTTTTTGGAAAATTGGGCATGTTGTACTGGGTAGTCAAAGGGAGCTACCACAATAGTGTGTCCCACTTATGAGACATCTTGATTTTTGTCTAAAATCACATATTTTTTAGAAAAATTAATGGTTTAAGCCTTGAGGGGTTCCATCTAAAGGGGTTTAACTGAATGTGGTTAGATTAAACCCACATAGAAATAACCCCCTAGTCTTAAATCAAACCCTCGATGGAGTCTCCTCTACACCTATCAAAATACTAACAAAAAACTAATTTTGCTTCACCTTTTGGAGGATCAAATGAAGTCATTTAGAAATTCTGTTTTGTAAGTATGTAGCCCTTAATATAAGCTTTCCAAAAAGTTTGATATTGAATATATTTTATTTGATTATTATATTTTTTTTTAATTTTCTAGTTTCCAGTGAACATAGGTTTTGTCACCGAACATCAAGGTCTCTATTCTACACAAGTGGAAAAATAAAAAAGTAGAGAAAAAATATCTTCATGCTATGTATTGATGTCCTTGTTTCAACAAAAAAAATTAATTTGTATACATACAGAAAAAGTTATGTTTTATGGTATAAACCTATGTCTGAATTATAATTAATCTCACTTAAAAAATTAATTAAAACAAATATGCAACAAAAATTTATGAAAAATAATTTGTGCACTAGATATTGGAGTTACAAATCTATGTTTAAAAATTAATGATTTTGTGCTTTCTATAAAAATAGTTATGTTGTATGGTATAAGCGTCATTTTTAAATAATGTTGTTGACTATAAAAAATAAGTTATTAAAACTTACGTAAAAAAATTCAAAAATTATTTTTTAATTTTAAAAAAAAAATACATTGAAAATCTACACACAAAATCTCAAAAATCACTAGTTCACATCATCTTCAAATTCTTAACAGATTAGTTGAGCTATAAGTGTCAAAATGAAAATTTGGTTAAAAATGTTGATTTCAATGTCCCACTTTGGCCAAAAAGTGGAACATAGTGTTGTGGGCTGACCTCAAAGAGAGATATGGAGGTTATCTTAACGACTAACGACTTCTTTTTTGTGATTTTTTCAAGAATGGCTTATCAAAATATGGCCTTTGAGGGAGGACAATATTTTCACAATAAGGCTGGTTTGTTCATTAAGCCTTGGCATATGGGATTCGATCCCATGGAGGAACTCCTATCTAAGACTCTAGTCTAGGTTTGCCTCCTTCGTCTACCTATGGAACTCTAGATGTCTACATTTTTCATTTAAGGATGTTGTACGAGCTAATTGTTGTTTGGGTTGATGAGGCCACAACCTCTAGCCATGACAATGTTGTCAATTTTCTGATGCAAGCTATGCATGATGCTAAATTTGATCAAGTGTGGATAATCATCCATAATCTAATGGATTCTTGCAAAAAAGTGTGGATTGACCCATTTTTGTCATCAATCCAAAAGTTATAGCTAATTGTGTGCTTTATTTGTTAGAGCATGCTTTGATTTGTAAGTTTATGGGATTTAAAGCCACTTTGTCCTTCCTAGAAAATTGGGCATGTCATACTTGCTAGCTAGAGGGAGATATGAGGTTATCTTAGTAGCTAACAACTTTTTTATGGTTTCTTCAAGAATGACTAATCAAAATATGACCTTTGAGAGAGGACTATATTTTCACAATCAAGCTAGGTTATGCATTAAGCCTTAGCATATGGGATTCAATCCTATGGACGATCTCCTATCTAAGGTTTTGATCTAGGTTTTCATTTTTTATCTACCTATGGAATTCTAGAGACTTGATATTCTACAATCTATTATCATAGTCCTTGGGAAACCTTTGGGCCCTTCTCATCACATGCTTGAGAGAAAGGTAGCAATGTATACTCATATTTGTATGGAAATTAGTCTTAACACTCCTTTTCTTAATTCTATAGAAATTAGATTAAGAAGTATGCATTGGATTTAGCAGTTGGATTATCAAGCTTTTCCTTTTAGATGTCATGTTTGTCATGTTTATGCACATATTCAAAGGAATTATCCAAAAAAAATCACATATTGTTTTCATTCCTCACTAGAGGTCTCTGTAGCTAAAGCTAATGCTAAAGGAGAAGCCCTAATGCATCCAGAAGGGCTTGACTCAAATGGTTATATTCATGTGAAGTCCCAAAATAAAGGAAGGAATGTGATGCATGAGAGAAAATATTTTCCAAGGGGGATGTTTAATAATAGATTTGATAATCTTGAGAAATTTGAGGAATTTTGCTCTACTTTGATTGAGAAGTTGTTAGCAAATCAGGATTTGGAACTCCCCGACTCTACTCAAGTGCCACCACCAGAAGCTCAAAATTTTTCTAGTGTGTAGGGATTACCCATGGAAGGGACTCTAATCTCTCCAATTCATATGGAGGGATCTAATGAACATCATGATGCTAGTAATGTTGATATTGGTTTAAAAGTTGTAGCTCTTATTTTGACTATTACTCCTTTTGAATACTCTATAGATTACATAATACCAAAATCTCTTGAAGAAATTGGTGTTAAGGAGGATACTAAGAAGAAAGATCCTACTCTGTTAGGACTCCATTAAAAATTCTTAAAAATATTGGTACAAATAAACTATCCAAAGTGGAAAGAAAAGAGATCAAGAGAAGGTAAAGATGATAGGGGAATCATTGGTAGATTATGGGGTCTGTCATGCCCACTTTTTCCATGTAGTTATAACATGCATTACACATGTGTCATGTCCACATGCGCCATGTGGTCATGATACAAACTATCAAAAATTTTCCCTTACTAATCTAAAAACCCCCTCGCACGTATAAGCCTGCTTGGCAGTGCACACTTAAGGCGAAAGCAATACAGTTGACGGCGGCGTACAAAATACATGTGCGCACACCCTAGACAAGGAATCGCGTGGTTCCCTGACTTAGGTTAATCTCATGAATTATATTTGAACAAAGTTATTTTAGGTGATAGATCATTTTTCAACAAAGCACGATCATCTGTTCATTTGCCCTCTCTTCCTTTTCTTGGAATTTAATTTTGATTGTATTTCTATCTCATTTTCCCTTCTCGTTGTGCAAGGTCTTTTTATGTTATCCTATTGTTTTTTTTTTTTTTTCTTCACGTTCTTTATCTAACAACAATATCACTACATCCTTTACATTATTCCTAATTTCTTGGTAAACCAAATCAATTACACAGGGTTGGTTAACTTACTTAGTTCTCTTAGCCCTGTTCAGAATTGCTGCGCATTTTCTCCTCTTTGTTTTTCCAAGGTTAGTTGTTCTTTCTCTTTATCTCTTTTCTGTTTTAATTGAATGTTTATTCTCTAAATCTACAGTTGAGTTTAAAATGGCCACTCATGAAATGCCTATGATGGCTTGTTTGCGTTTATTTTCAGTGTCCTTTGTAAATGAAGGGATCATACTTTCCTCTTCATTTTCCTGTCATTTAATTTAATTATATATATATATATATATATATATATATATATATATATACCGCCATTATCTTAGTTCACTTAACTCTCAATTTCATTCCTTAACTATAAATAAACTATAGAATAATTTAAAAATAGAGCAATGAGTTGATTTTGTGTTTGCAAATATAAACATTGTATTTCCGATTGCAACCCTGAGTTTAAGCATCTATTCAATTCGTATTATACATCATGCATAAATAAATCCCACTTTCCTTGATTTAAGATTTCTATTTCAAGTCAAATGTTTTAAACTACATATAGTTTGTCTTCAATGAATAGTGAAAAGTGAATAGTGAAAAGTAAATAGTGAAAAGTGAATAGTAAAAGTGAATAGTGACAGTGAATAGTGAATAGTAAAAGTGCATAGTAAAAGTGAACCGGTCCCCGTTCTAGGATGAGACCCTCAAGGTGGCAGTAATTTCAAAAGCCATACTGCAACCCAAATTTCATTTATTTCATGGTGGGGATATTTTTTTAACACTTTTACAAACTTAATTAAAATATCGGCTAACGTTGTAAGTAGAAGAAGGAACTAGATAATTTTAATATCCTATTAGAAACAATTTTTCTTTTTCTTTTCTTAATTCTAAATGGTAAAACTTAATGAACAAGAATATTACAACTATCAGCCCAAGAAAAGAAAGGATTTTCTCACAACTCCAGAAATAACAATTTTTTTACAACAATAGGGAGATAATTTTCTCCTCTTGGAAAAATTGACAAGGAAGAAGCTATTAAAAGATCAAGCTCTCCTTAAGACTTAAGGAAAATAAAATATTTTCTAAGATCCAATAATCTTCTCCAAGCTTCACAATAAGCTCCAAGACTACCTGCATAACACACAAAGAAAGAAACACCACACAAGCTGCTCTCCTCCCTACCGTAGACCCGCAAGTGGGTCACCCCCGAGTTAGGGAGACCATCCACATACCCAGGGTAGAATAGACTTAAACACATCACAACATTGAACAACATCAACAAATCAAATAATACACACACCCTCAAGGTTTGACTCACTATACAATGAACCAGTTTAGGTGAGTTTAGGAGGGTAGGGAAATAGACAATCTCTACCTCTAGGTGCCATCCTTTCACAAATTATCACAAGGCCTCAAGCCAATAGTATAATCTTCCACAAGGCCTCAAGCCTTCCAATGAATCAAATAACCAAGGATATCCAAACAGACTCTCAAAGCTAATAAGCCCTCAAGGCTAAAAACAGTACCAATTTGCCCTCAAGGCATATCATGTAACCAAAACCAGGGTGACACCCGAGGAGGGTCACACCTTCCCTCCCTAAACATGATGAGCATTGCCTTCCAACTAGAAGGAGCTCTCTCTACACCCCAAAACAAAACCCAAAAAAAATAAACAGAAAAGCTCAACGAAGACATTGCAAGATGCTTTCAACAACCAAGATATACACATGCATATCAAACATTAGATCACACATGAGGATAGAAATTGTTCACCAACCTTCCAAAGCCCAATTATGGAAGAATCTGATGAAGAGCTCCTCTCTACTTCCTTCTCTAAAATCTCCTTTGTTTTCCTCCAAGATCTAACCCCAAAAATAATCTCTCTATGATCACAAGCAAGGGATAATGTATGGAGAATATAGGATGGCTAGAATAATTTTGGCATTATGGGGCTATGAAGGGAAGAATAGGGAAAGAATTGGGCATTATGAGGAGGCCAGAAGAAGAATTCCTAGAGGAAATTGAGCATGATGAGGATGCAGGAATGAAGTCCCCCTGCAAGAATGAAGTCCTCTCCTACAAGAATGAATTTCACCTGCAAAAAAAAATGAAGTCCCCTGCCAAATTCCTATCTTCCTAATTGCTTAGAGAAGGGTTTCATTTATAGATTTTCAAAGAAGAGAATGGAAGGTGAGGATCAAGAGTTGAGATCAAAGAATCACATTATTTGTGAATTTTAAATTCATTGTGGATGAATTAAAAATTCATTTTTTTTAAAAGATGTAATATTTAAATAAGCCCACTATCCCAAGTGGAATTAATAAAACATTCCCACTATCCCAAGTGGAAATAAAATATTCCCACTATCCCAAGTGGAATTAATAAAATATCTCCACTCATGAGGTCCCCCATTAAAACCCACTTGAAGAATAAAATACAATGAGAAAACTTAAAATAACATAGAGTGGGTGACACAACACCCACATAAAAGGGAACCCCACCAAAAGAGGCACATGGAGATAAGCCCTCCATAATGAGGGGGATCATGGAGTGCTCCATGACTTGGAAGTGGGCATGAGTGGGGATTCCACTCATCCCATGTCCCCCAAGCTTCCAATTTTCGTCACTTAACCTCACCCCTAAGTTGAGGTGACCCTATGGCAGTTAACCCAAGGTTAACCTAGTCAAAAAGGTCCCTAAACCCAAGGGGTACAACCTAGGGTTGTTTTTACACCTAGTTAAGACTCCCAGAGTCAGATAAACACATGAAAAAGGGTCAAAAATAATTTAAGTTAAAACAAGATTTAAAACATCAACTTATAACACTTATCATAATAAAAGTAATTCAGATAAAAGCCCTTATTCCCTTAACCTCTTGCAACATTTACATATGAAAACATTACAACATTTTTTTCTAAAACACGAGGTTGATCTTAGTTCCGCATGGAACTAGATCGGCTCACAAGGAATACAACATAGGTATGAGATGGTCTCCTGTAATAGTGGTTTTGTTAGAAATACCTGCACACTCAAACTCGAAGTCAATATCACATATAGATATCATAGCCAAAGCAAAACTAAATACATGCATCTTAAATATTCAACCATAGAATCATATTGAGTTTCCCTTTCCATTCTTCATTTTCTTCAAAACAATATCTAAATTATCATTGCACAATTATCTCCTTAAAATCAAATAGGTTCAATAATCCAGAATGCAGAAAATAACATCTAATATCATTGCACAATTATTTTCTTAAAAATCACATAAGTTCAATAATCTAGAATTCGGAAATCAATAGTCTCTTAACATAATAGTAATAACAAAAGCACTGCAAATAGTCTCATAAACAGTAATGTAAAAAGGTAGGCCTCACATCCTTTCCCCCTAAGATTGTACTTCCTCCTGGAAGTCATCAAAGAGGTGAGGGTAAAGCATCTTCAGTCTCGTGGCATCTTCCCATGTTGTAGTGACCTCATCGTACATATCCCATTGGATCCTAGCCTGGTCCAGCTCTCGACCTCGAAGGCCCAGCGTCCGACGAGCCAATATGCATATTGGCTCCAAAGCCAGCTGTCCGTCCGCCTCTACCTGAAGAGCACTCCAATCCAATACGTGAGACAAGTCAGATATATAACAACGTAAAATTGAAACATGAAAGACATCATGGATACGAGACAGGCTAGGTGGCAAGGCTAAACGATAGGCTACGGGTCCTATCCTCTCTAGGATCTCAAAAGGTCCTACAAATCAGGGTGCGAGCTTAGAACCTTTTCCATAACGAATTGGACTCTTATGCGGGTGCACTCTCAAGAAAACTCTGTCACCTACTAAAAAGCTTTGATCCGTTCTCTTCGCATCTGCATACTTCTTCTGTCTATCCTGAGCTTCCTGTAGTCTCTGTCAGATCAATGTGACCTGCTGTTCCATATCCTGGATTATTTCAGGACCAATGGCATCTCGGTCCTCTAACCGATCCCAACTCAAAGACATTCTGCAAGGTCTGCCGTATAAAGCTTGGTAAGGAGGCATACCCAATGAGCTGTGATACCTATTATTGTAGGCAAACTCAACCAGATACAGGTATTCCTCCCATTTAGATTGATGATCCATAACATACATGCGAAGCATGTCCTCTAATACTTGATTAACTCTTTTTGTCTAGTCGTCGGTCTCAGGATGGTAAGTAGAACTGAAGTTGAGCTGTGTGCCCAATGCCTGATGTAAGGCTCTCCAAAATGATGATGTGAACACAGAGTCTCTATCAGATATGATGCGGCGAGGTACTCCATGCAGTCTGACGATCTGATCTAGAAACACTCTTGCCACCGATGATGCATTATACGTTGTGCATACCGGTGAGAAATGTGCCACCTTGGTCAACTTGTCAACTGTCACCATGATGGCATCATGGCGTCGTGATGACATAGGTAGACCAACAATAAAGTCCATGGAAATGGTGTCCCATTTCCACTCAGGTATCTCATGTGGGTACAAAAGTCCTACTGGATGCTGATGCTCGGCCTTGACCCTCTGACACTCAAGGCATCGAGCAACATACTCTGCAATGTCGCGTCTCATTCCTGCCCAATGATATAACTATCGCAAATCTGCATGCATCTTTTTCACTCCTGGATGAGCTGCATAGGGTGCTCTATGAGCCTCAGAGAGTATCACTGTACGTAGGTCACCCGCACGAGGTACATAGATGCGCTGCCTATGTCTAAGCAATCCATCTGACTCAAGGGAATATCCCACAAATTTGCCCTTCAGGATCCCCTGATTCTGGATTTCTTGTTGCACCTCCAAGAACCATTCGTCCTCAGACAGATGCTGTAGAATACGTCCTCTCAAATCCACCCTTCGACTCAAAGCGTCGGTGACCACGTTCTCCTTTCCTTTAATGTAGTGGATATCAAAATCATACTCACACATGAACTCCATCCAACGCCGCTGGCGGGCATTCAAATTAGGCTGAGTGAAAATGTACTATAAGCTATGATGATCTGAATGGAGTTCAAAATGTCGACCTAAAAGAAAGTGTCTCCAATGAACAAGAGCATGAACAACAGCTGCGAGCTCTAAATCGTGAGTAGGGTAGTTTAGCTCATGTGTTTTAAGTTTTCGTGATTCATAAGCAATCGCTCTACCACCCTGCATAAGCACAGCTCCCAATCCCTCTAATGATGCATCCGTGCAAACAACAAAATCTTCTGCCGGATCAAGAATAGCTAATATGGGAGCACTGGTAAGACGTTCCTTAAGGATCCCAAAGGCCTTCTCACACTGCTCAGTCCAAGTGAATCCTTTCCCTTTCCGCTGAAGGGAAGTGATAGGATGTGCTATCCTGGAGAAACCTTCGACAAACCTGCGGTGGTAACTGGCTAGTGCCATAAAGCTTCTTACTTCTGTTACATTAGTGGGTGCTGGCCAATCCTGAATTGCTTTGATCTTCGATGGATCTACGGAGATACCATCTCCTGATAAAATGTGCCCCAAATATTGCACCTCTGTCCTGAAAAAGTCACACTTCACTAGGTTGCCATAAAGCTGATGCTTACGTAAACACTGCAATACCTGACGCAAATGGTCCACATGTTCCTCCTCGATCCGTGAATAGATCAAAATGTCATCTAGAAAAATGATCACAAACCGATCTAGGTAAGTGCGAAACACCCCGTTCATGATACTCATAAACACTGCAGGGGCATTCGTCAAACCAAAAGGTACTACTGTGAACTCATAATGGCCATATCTAGTTTGAAAAGCAGTTTTGTGAATATCTGGCTCAGTTATCCGTAATTGGTGATACCCAGATTTTAGATCAATTTTTGAAAATACTTTGGCTCCTTGCATTTGGTCAAAGAGATCGTCAATCCTAGGCAGAGGATATTGGTTCCTCACCATCACTTTGTTCAACTGCCTGTAATCCATGCATAGCCGAAGAGATCCATCCTTCTTCTTTACAAATATAACTGGTGTGCCCCATGGTGAAACGCTAGGTCGGATGTGTCCCTTCTCTAATAATTCTTCTAACTGCAGTTTAAGCTCTGTAAGCTCATGTGTAGTCATTCTATAAGGTGCCCGAGACACTGGTTCTGCCCCTGGTACTAAATCAATGTGGAAGTCAACTTCTCTGCGTGGAGGCATACCCGGTAACTCTGGCGGAAAAACATCAAAAAATTCTCTCAGGATAGGGTGTTTATCTAAGGTAGTCTCAGGTTCATCCTCTGACCTATCACTGACTGTGATAGCAAACAACTGACAACCCTTCCACATGCAGCGTTTAAGTTGCTGAGCAGATATCGTACGAGTAGTAGTGAGCTTCTATATGCCCACTATCTCGACCGATGTACCATGATCGTCTAAGCAACTAATCATTTTCTGATGGCAATCTAGCTTGGCTCTATGAGCCGCAAGCCAGTCCATGCCAAGAACTACGTCGTAGGATCCTAATGACATAACCCTAAGGTCACATGTTGTAATGAAAGAACCCAAGGAAATCTCACAATTTCTAACAACGGTATCAACTGACATCCTGGCCCCAGAGGCCAACTCGACCTCCCACCTAATGTCCTACCTAGAAGCCACTAGCTTGCAACGTTCCACTAACGATGTAGACATAAAAGAGTCAGTAGCTCCAGAATCAAATAGGATAGAGATGGAAAAATCTCCAATCATACCTACTGTCTCTATGACTGAGGCCTGAAAATTGGCCTGGCGGTTTTCAACTGCTACAAACATATGGTGGGATTTACCCATATCACCCACAGTCTACTCAGATCCTCCTGCACGATGCTATCCCCCTGCTGTAAAACCCTTTGGGCACTCTCTAGCTAGGTGTCCAGTTTCACCACAAACATAACAAGGGCCCTTAAACTGTACCTGTACAGTCTGAGTCCTACTTGACTGCTGTCGTCCTGATCTTCCAGTGTTCCCCTGTGATCCCCTATACGACTACTACAGCCTCGCGGGTCCCGCAGGTGGTCCCTGCTGTCTCTAATCCCTGCACGGGAACTGCTGCTGCCAACCTCTATTATTTCCCCCATATGACTTCTGTTATGTTCTGTTGCTGCTGTGACTGTTGTTGTTGTGGGGGCCTAGGAGGTAATGGTGCTGAACTGTATCCTCCTCTAGGGGGTGGCTATGTTGGCCTACGAAAATTCTGTTGATGCAGCTGTTGTCCCCGATCTTGGAACTGAGGGCGAGAACTCTGCCCCCGTCCCTGAATCTCCTCAGCAATATAAGCCTTCTCGGCAGCATCACTTAAAGTTTGGGGATCTGCCATCCGAACAGGTCCTGCGATACTGTGGTTCAGTCCTCTAATAAACTTATGCACCAAGAGTTTCTTGTCATGGAGATACTCCGCATATCTGGATAACTCTGTAAACTTACTCTCATATTGTGCCACTAAGAGTCCCCTCTGCTATAGGTCATGGAACTCATCTATCTGATGTTGTCTGTAATGATCAGATAGATAACGCGCGTTGAAGCGCTCAATAAAGGTTTCCCATGAGAGGGTGTCTAAGGAAAGGCGACGCTTACACTCCTCAGTGTGCCACCAGGTAGCGGCTGCATCTCGTAATGAGTGTACTGCCACATGAGCCTTCGTAAGGACGCAACGTGAAGCACCTATCTAAACTGATAAGCTAGGCCTCTGCCTCAGCTCCCTTTGTGGTTCCAATGAAAGTAGGAGGGTTCAACCTCAATATATCCCTAATGGGATCTCCTCTATCATTGCGCCCCCTGAAAGGCTCATCTGCATGATTCTCATAAGGCCTGGGACCCAATTGCTCTACTCGCCCTGTCTCGTCATGCTTGGCATGATGTGTGGGGCTCCTGCTACGGGCCCTGTTGGCCAAATTAACCTCTTTTGTTTTAGACAACTTGACATAAGGCTCCACAAGTGGTACCCCCTGTGGCTCTACGCGGGGCTCCACAAGTGGCTCGACACGTGACTCTTCGCGCGGCTCAAATATAGCTGATGGAAGCCTATCTAAGATAGCCTGTAAGGCCTGTAATATCTGTGGTCCCATATCAGGTGAGGCTGGTGGTGCCTACGGTATCTGAGGAATTGGTTGTGCTTGTATAACTGGCTGAACTTGTGGATTTGGCTGTTCTGGTGGCGCTGGCTGATCTGGTCCCATAGCTGAAGAATCAGTGTGCACCTTGGTGGCTGGAGTGCGGCAGGACAGTGTTTGTCGAACTCGTCTGGGAGGCATCCTACAAGACGAGGTAAACTCTAGTCAATTTGGTCGCGGAAGTGATAATGTGCCTAAACAAGCCCAGTGTTTTATACAACCTGGCTCTGATACCAAATGTCATGCCCACTTTTTCCATGTGGTTATAACACGCATTACACACGTGGCATGTCCACATGTGCCATGTGGTCATGATACGAACTATCAAAAATTTTCCCTTACTAATCTAAAAACCCCCTCGCACGTATAAGCGTGCTCGGCAGTGCACGCTTAAGGCGAAAGCAATACAGTTGACGACGGCGTACCAAATACATGTGCGCACACCCTAGACAAGGAATCACGTGGTTCCCTGACTTAGGTTAATCTCATGAATTATATTTGAACAAAGTTGTTTTAGGTGATAGATCATTTTTCAACAACAATATCACTACATCCTTTACATTATTCCTAATTTCTTAGTAAACCAGATCAATTACACAGGGTTGGTTAACTTACTTAGTTATCTTAGCCCTGTTCGGAATTGCTGCGCATTTTCTCCTCTTTATTTTTCCAAGGTTAGCTGTTCTTTCTCTTTATCTCTTTTCTGTTTTAATTGAATGTTTATTCTCTAAATCTACAGTTGAGTTTAAAATGGCCACTCATGAAATGCCTATGATGGCTTGTTTGTGTTTATTTTCAGTGTCCTTTGTAAATGAAGGGATCATACTTGCCTCTTCATTTTCCTGTCATTTAATTTAATTATATATATATATATATATATATATATATATATATATATATATATATATATATACAGCCATTATCTCAGTTCACTTAACTCTCAATTTCATTCCTTAACTATAAATAAACTATAGAATAATTTAAAAATAGAGCAATGAGTTAATTTTGTGTTTGCAAATATAAACATTGTATTTCCGAATTGCAACTCTGAGTTTAAGCATCTATTCAATTCGTATTATACATCATGCATAAATAAATCCCACTTTCCTTGATTTAAGATTTCTATTTCAAGTCAAATGTTTTAAACTACATATAGTTTGTCTTCAATGAATAGTGAAAAGTGAATAGTGAAAAGTGAATAGTAAAAGTGAATAGTGACAGTGAATAGTGAATAGTAAAAGTGCATAGTAAAAGTGAACCGGTCCCCGTTCTAGGATGAGACCTTCAAGGTGGCAGTAATTTCAAAAGCCATACTGCAACCCAAATTTTATTTATTTCATGGTGGGGATATTTTTTTTTAACACTTTTACAAACTTAATTAAAATATCGACTAACGTTGCAAGTAGAAGAAGGAACTAGATAATTTTAATATCCTATTAAAAACAAATTTTCTTTTCCTTTTCTTAATTCTAAATGATAAAACTTAATGAACAAGAATATTACAACTATCAGCCCAAGAAAAGAAAGGATTTTCTCACAACTCCAGAAATAACAATTTTTTTACAACAATAGGGAGATAATTTTCTCCTCTTGGAAAAATTGACAAGGAAGAAGCTATTAAAAGATCAAGCTCTCCTTAAGACTTAAGGAAAATAAAATATTTTCTAAGATCCAATAATCTTCTCCAAGCTTCACAATAAGCTCCAAGACTACCTGCATAACACACAAAGAAAGAAACACCACACAAGTTGCTCTCCTCCCTACCATAGACCCGCAAGTGGGTCACCCTCGAGCTAGGGAGCCCATCCACATACCCAGGGTAGAATAGACTTAAACACATCACAACATTGAACAACATCAACAAATCAAATAATACACACACCCTCAAGGTTTGACTCACAATACAATGAACCAGCTTAGGTGAGTTCAGGAGGGTAGGGAAGTAGATAATCTCTACCTCTAGGTGCCATCCTTTCACAAATTATCACATGGTCTCAAGCCAATATAATCACAAGGCCTCAAGCCAATAGTATAATCTTCCACAAGGCCTCAAGCCTTCCAATGAATCAAGTAACCAAGGATATCCAAACAGGCTCTCAAAGCCAATAAGCCCTCAAGGCTAAAAACAGTACCAATTTGCCCTAAAGGCATATCATGTAACCAAAACCAGGATGACACCCGAGGATGGTCACACCTTCCCTCCCTAAACATGATGAGCATTGCCTTCCAACTGGAAGGAGCTCTCTCTACACCCCAAAACAAAACCCAAAAAAAATAAACAGAAAAGCTCAACGAAGACATTGCAAGATTCTTTCAACAACCAAGATATACACATGCATATCAAACATTAGATCACACATGAGGATAGAAATTGTTCACCAACCTTCCAAAGCCCAATTATGGAAGAAGTTGATGAAGAGCTCCTCTCTACTTCTCTAAAATCTCCTTTGTTTTCCTCCAAGATCTAACCCCAAAAATAATCTCTCTATGATCACAAGCAAGGGATAATGTATGGAGGATATAGGATGGCTAGAATAATTTCAGCTAGATTAATTTCGGCATTATGGGCTATGAAGGGAAGAATAGGGAAAGAATTGGGCATTATGAGGAGGCTAGAAGAAGAATTCCTAGAGGAAATTGAGCATGATGAGGATGCAGGAATGAAGTCCCCCTGCAAGAATGAAGTCCTCTCCTGCAAGAATGAAGTTCACCTGCAAAAAAAATGAAGTCCCCTGCCAAATTCCTGTCTTCCTAATTGCTTAGAGAAGGGTCTCATTTATAAATTTTTGGAGAAGGGAATGGAAGGTGAGGATCAAGAGTTGAGATCAAGGGCTCACATTATTTGTAAATTTTAAATTCATAGTGGATGAATTAAAAATTTATTTTTTTTAAAAGATGTAATATTTAAATAACCCCACTATCCCAAGTGGAATTAATAAAATATCCCCACTATCCCAAGTGGAAATAAAATATTCCCACTATCCCAAGTGGAATTAATAAAATATCCCCACTATCCCAAGTGGAATTAATAAAATATACCCACTCATGAGGTCCCCCATTAAAACCCACTTGAAGAATAAAATACAATGAGAAAACTTAAAATAACATAGAGTGGGTGACACAACACTCACATAAAAGGGAACCCCACCAAAAGAGGCACATGGAGACAAGCCCTCCATAATGAGGGGGATTATGGAGTGCTCCATGACTTGGAAGTGGGCATGAGTGGGGATTCCACTCATCCCATGTCCCCCAAGCTTCCAATTTTCGTCACTTAACTTCACCCCTAAGTTGAGGTGACCCTATGGCAGTTAACCCAAAGTTAACCTAGTCAAAAAGGTCCCTAAACCCAAGGGGTACAACCTAGGGTTGTTTTTACACCTAGTTAAGACTCTTAGAGTCAGATAAACACATGAAAAAGGGTCAAAAATAATTAAAGTTAAAACAAGATTCAACACATCAACTTATAACACTTATCATAATAAAAGTAATTTAGATAAAAGCCCTTATTCCCTTAACCTCATGCAACATTTACATATGAAAACATTACAACATTTTTTTCTAAAACATGAGGTTGATCTTAGGTCCCCATGGCACTAGATCGGCTCACAAGGAATACAACATAGGTATGGGATGGTCTCCTGTAATAGTGGTTTTGTTAGAAATACCTGCACACTCAAACTCGAAGTCAATATCACATATAGATATCATAGCTGAAGCAAAACTAAATACATGCATCTTAAATATTCAACCATAGAATCATATTGAGTTTCCCTTTCCATTCTTCATTTTCTTCAAAACAATATCTAAATTATCATTGCACAATTATTTCCTTAAAATCAAATAGGTTCAATAATCCAGAATGCAGAAAATAACATCTAATATCATTGCACAGTTATTTTCTTAAAAATCACATAAGTTCAATAATCTAGAATTCAGAAATCAATAGTCTATTAACATAATAGTAATAACAAAAGCACTACAAATATTCTCATAAACAGTAATGTAAAAAGGTAGGCCTCACAGGGTCATGAATCACACTTTAGATTCTCACTTCGTTGTTCCTCTAAAATGATAGTACTTTCATGGAATAATAAGGGTATGGGAGGCACCTCTCGTTAAAAGGTTGTTTAAGACCTTATTTAGTTCATAAATGTAATATTATTTTTCTTTAGGAAATGAAATTTTTTGTGGAGGAAATGTTGGCTATTTCCTCAGTTATTTGGAAAGGTATAGTCAATATCATTGTATTGGAGCTTAGGGTTCTACTAGATGGTTAGCTTGCCTATAGGACCCTCACTCACTTACACCTTAATTTTGGTTAGTGAGAAACTATTCTCTTTCTTTGGCAGGGTCCTATTTTGATTATGGTAGTCTTATTTTCTTAACCAATTTTTTTGCTCGTATGGAATTTCAAGGCAAAGTTCTTTTCTATTTGCATATTCATTTTGTTCATTCTTTATTTTCCTTCATTCCTTGGATCTTGGCTAGTGATTCTAATGTTATCCTTAGTATTTATGAGAAGCTTGGGGGCTCAAGCTGACTCGATTCTTCTTCAACTTTGTTTAGATAGAATATATATCTTCGTAATCATGTGGATGATAAACTAGGTAGTGACCTTTACACTTGAAAATATAGGAGATGTGGTCCTACTTCCATTTCAAAGTGGCTTGACAAATTCTTAGTTTCTAACTACTAAATTGTGAATAATTGGTTTTCTTCTTCTTCCATTTAAGTTTTAGTTAATGTGGCCTAGTGACCAATCTTTATGTGAGAATATGGTGGTATGGTGGTTGGAGGGTAAGCCCTCATTTGTGATATCACTATATATTCCTTCTTTGAAAGTCTTTAATTTGTTAAGTAGAAGTTGAAATAGTGGAACAAATTTGGTTTTGGAAATATTATTTGTTGAAGAAACAAGTGTAGGAAAAATTAATGTTATATTTTAGATAAGAGAATTTAGTATGATTAGAATATGACTTCTGAAGTAGTCCTCTCTTTCTAGAAATTTCCGTGAATAGAATTTGCAAGAGGAGATTTTTTTGAAGTATAAATCAAGAATTAATTGGCTACAAGAGGGAGATCAAAATACCTCTTTTTTTCATAATTTAGTTAAAGAAAGGAGAAGTAGTAATGTTATTTTTTCTATTATCTCTTCTCAAGGAAATCAACTATGTTCTTCTTAAGATATTAACAAGAAATATTTTTCCATTTCTCTTCTCTATTTAAGGAAAGTGGTCCTTTAGCTATGGAGGAGGAATAATTTATTCTAGATTGCATTCCTTCCTTGGTTTTTGAGAAAATGAATCGGTATCTTATGGATTTTATCACTTTTGAATAATTAGATTTCTAGTTGTCTTCCAGAAGAAGAAAGGTAACTCTCTTGGCCTGAATGGCTACCCTATTGAGTTTTCCAAGAATTCTAAGACATTATGATGAATGATCTATTCAAAGTTGTGCATGAATCTTAGACTAATAAGCATATGCTTAAAGCAATCAATTCTACTTTCCTGGCTTTGATTCTGAATATAGTGGGGGCTAACTCTTTTGACCCATTTCACCCTATTGCTCTCTATAATGTCTCTCATAAGATCATTACTAATCATTTAAAACAAATTTTATATTATCAGATATCACTTGATCATAGGGGCTTTGTGAAGGGGCATCAAATTCTTGATGGTATCATTATATCTTAAAAATACATTCATTCTATGAGTTGCTCAAAGGATAAAGCTATATTTATCAAGGTGGACATGTCCAAGGCTTATGATAGGTTCAAATGGTCCTTTCTCAAGAATGTGCTATTAGCTTTTAGTTTTTGTTTAAGATGGATTAAGGGGGTTGTGATTTGTTTGATATCTTCTTTCTCTATTCTGATTAATGGTATCCATCTTCACTTTTTTGGCACCCAAAAGATTGTAGCAAGGTGATCCCCACTCCCCTTATCTTTTTCATTCTTATGGTTGAAGTGATGGGAAGGTTTCATAATCATCAGAGAGTTAATGGTAGCATTTAGGGTTAGAAAGTGGCTAGGGATCTTGATTCTCATTCTCATCTTTAATTTGTGGATGATACTATATGCTCAAAATCATGACATCAGTGGCTTGGGGCTATCGAGTCAGATTTTGGTGTACACACAGACCCTTCCCTCCTTGCCATGGGGTGAACTGCCACGTCACTCTCGCTCTTGTGGAAGTAGCCAGTCGAGAGGAGGCGAGACATGGGGGTGGTCTGGCTCGTTGGAGAGCTGGACTTTGTGGAGAGGGGTTGGAATGTCCTAGGGCCTATGTTGTTGTGCGCTTGTGTAGATGTGTTGTTCAATAATCATGGTTGTAAAGATAACCGTATACCCGAAGGGTCATTAGTCATTGTTCTCCTGTTAGGGTTTTTGATATTCCACCTTTGTGTGGGTAAGCTATTGTTCTCATTGATTTCTTTTTGTCTTTCAAAGTATTGGATGAATGCTTGTTGTACTAAGAACTGCCTATGTTCTTATTGTTGTTGTAAGACAAGTTGGTCATGTTGTGGTCTCGAATGGATTTCCTCTATCTTGTCAAGGATCACCCTCAACCACTCACCTCTTAATCCTAGGCACATTCATGAGCTGAGATAATATATAGGTGTTTGTGAGCTATCCTTAACTTGATCTAGGGTTTGATTTGACCTAAGGTTCAATTGTATGCTAACCTTGTTTAACCTTGTGATGGAATCAAGGGTTTGCGCATTTTCTAAGACTAATGTTTTTTGTTCTTTTTTGGTTTTTTATCAATGCAAGCCTAAATGAAATGCAAAACTTCTTTATGTTTTTTTTCAATGTTTTTGGAATTGAAGATGTTTTTTTCTAATCTAGGAATTAAAATATGTATACAAGCTATAATGAATTTACCTAATGCAATGTAAACTATGTTTTGGGGGTTTTTTGAATATTTGGAATGAATTAATCTAAGAAAAGGGAAATTGCTTTTAAATGAATTAATCTATGAACTTTGAAACAAAATTACTCTAAGAATGCTTGAGATCTAGATCTATCCTATCAAGGAAAAAGCAACAAGATTATTGATCCCAAGAGCAATTTTTGTTATCTAATTACTGCAAATTGAAAGAATGCATAAAGGAACCTGGAGATTCGTGAGCCTCCACTACCCTTAGAAATCCTTGTGATGGCAACCTTGTATCCTCTTGTAGAAACAAGGAATCCTCTTGGTGACAAGACTACAATGGAAGTAAAAGAAGTTTTTGAAGCTTTGCAAAAAGAGCTCAATGAGAGCTTTGTTGAGTACTATGACTTGATATGAGCAGCGTATGGATGTGTGATGAGTTTTATGTGAAAGCTAGATGAAGCAATGAATGAAAACAAATGGGTCCTATGTCCTGTATGAGCATGAGAATGCTAAATGTGGAGAGCAATAACTTGGAAGAGCTGCATGCACAAAGGAAATTGCCTCCCTTTGTGCTTGAGGGAGGGGGTATTTATAGGTTAGAAGAAGGGATGAGAGGTGAAGAAGAAGAAGAAGAAGAGTTAACTCAATTTGATTGGAGAGTTAACATAGAGGATTCAAGAGTGATCTAGGCTAAAATTGGAGTGGTCTACTTAGTAAAAGCTTATCACTCAAGAAGAAGTGAAGAAGGAGTGCCTGGGAATGCATGAGATTGCATGAGCTATTAATTTAACATAAAATAGAGCTAATTATGCATGTGTAGGTACATGAAATAGTTAACTCTATATTTGGCATGAAAATCCATGCAAAAAGGAAGATAAATGAGCGAAAACAAAGCTTTTTCAAGTTAGAAACTTGATTTTTTCCATCGCTGGAAACACGACAAGGTTGCCTAGGAGTCACCCCTTTCACCAATTTGGTCGTCTAGGGGGTGACACTTAGTTTCCCACTAAGGAGAGCACCTGGGTTGGCTTGTAGGATGGGAGATGGAAGAGAAGGAGAAAAGAATGGGATCTGCCTCCAGAAATAGGTTAGTCATGTGTGAAAATCCAAATCTCCACTTGCAAAGTAGGATCTCCTGATGGGAGATTTGGAAATAATAGGGGGAAATTTGGATTGTTTGAGTGAAACTAAAAACTGAAACTGGGAGATGGCTACGGGGAACCTCTAGAAGGCTTCTAGGGGGTGGAGAAGATGACAAACACTAGAGAGAGGTGAAAACTCACCTACAAGATGCATACAAGGCTTAGGAATAGCGTTGCAAGCATAGAAAATACAAATCGACAAGTGTCAAAAAGTGTCGACAACAAAGAGAGAGAAAACGACAAAAGGGGGAACAACACAAGATGAGAGAAAAGACACATCACCAAGAGGATTGCTGCTGAGAGGATTTTATTTCACGCTTACATGTATGTGACAAGAATTAAAAATCATCATAGGGGTCCTCATGGAGATTATGCGTGATTTTAGTTCTTACATATTTGCCCCCTCTAGGACGGTAGTCTACATGAAAGGTAGGTACCATTCCCAAACTAGGCTTTACCTGTTGTCGATTTTCTTGCAATTATACCTGAAATAACTAGTATTAGTTCAGCATCTAGATATATCAAAATGAATAATAAAAATTGAAACAACAAACTTTTCATAGATCGTGAGAGTTCGACTAGTTGTTTGTCTTTATCGATGAGACCTGTAGGAATGAATGCACGCAAAACAACGCACGAGAGAAAAAAGAAAAAACTAATCTAAGAATGCATAAAAGAAACTAAGATAAGGAAGAGGAAAGAGAAAGAAAATGAGTGAAATTTGAGTGAACTAGTGACGAAATTGATCATGTAAGCAGTCGTTGGGTGGATATCACTAAGGAGATCGTGAAGATGACTACTGCTTATTCTGTCACTGAGAATCAGGTTCACAAATAGTGAAAAACTCTTCTCTAAACCCTAGGTAAAATTTTGTGAAAAGTCTCTTAAAATTGTCTGTTTTTGATGATTTTTTTGTTGCATTGTCTTTGTTTCATCATTTAGACTAGGATCGGTTTTTTGTTTTTTGAAATTAGCTAAGAAATGGGGTTTTTAGAGCATTTTTAGTTTGGGGGATCTCCACATAGGGTCACCCCTTTTGCCAGGTAGGCCACTGGGGGGGATCTGCTTAGCAATAGGGTCTCCTAAGGGGAGATCTGGATAACAATAAGGTTGCCTAGGGAGAGATCCTGCTAACATCTGGGTCACCCGGGGGGGATCCGCACTGATGAAAGGGGTGATCTTGACTGATCATTTCTGATTGAAAATTGATGCCTTCTAACATTTACTTCACTCTATTTTGACCTAATATGACTACTATATTCATCTATTTATTGCAATTTTGATGGTTTATATATTTTTTTTGCATGATTTTTTGTAAGTTTTAAGACTTTTAGGATTTTTACGACTTGACGAGATCTAATCTAAAGTTCTTTTCTGATTTCTAGGATATGCACATTTGATTGAATGCGGATATGTGCATTGAATTGAATGCTTGTAGAGAGCATTTGTGGCTCTCAGAGATGTTTGCAACACTAAATACCAATGAACTAGCCATTCTAAGGAGATTGGGCTTAGCTAGAGTTTGCCATGTGCTAGTTGTTCATCCCATGACATGCATTTGCTGTGATATCCTGACATATTGTGATGTAGATAGGAACACTTTTAGGTTCCCGTAGGTTTCAAGAGATTGGACCATCATTCTATTTGATGTTCACCACATTCTAGGGTTTCCTGTGAGAGGGCACCCTCTTGTCCTACTAGCTAGCAAGTCCTTTGAGGATAAGGCTTCTTGGGCACAGTTCATGGGGGTGAGTCGTCCTGAAGATTAGACAGGTGTTTAGCTTACCTCTCTACCGCGACTTCACATTCCTTGCTTGAGGAAGTTTCTGATCGGTTTGATCACATCAAGGCTATCTGGAGACAAGGCCTCAGCTTGCTTTAGATGGTACTAGGCACCAATTATACAAGGTCTTGAGCAGGGCATAGTCTATGCTTGGGGGCCAGACATTTTGGCCATGGTATACAGGGATTTCTACCATATCACACGATGAGGGGCTCTTGCTTTCAGCTATTCCTCCTTAATTATGACTTGGATTTTTGAGCACATCAGGCCTTATCAGAAACTTGTTCCCATTCCTGACAAACAATTACTAAGAGCAGCTAGATAGGTTCAGGTGGGCCACGTTAATACTTCTTTACATGCTATGGCTACTCTTACCGATGCGGGTATGATTTTTTATCCTTATCTAGATATGGAGGGAGCATGGTCACATGATGATGAGATCAGGGAGCATTGCCATGGTGTATCAGAGCTTTCAGACCGTAATCGTCTAGTTGAGGCTCACCATGTTGAGGGTGTTCCACAGCAATTCGGTGACGATTTTTCTGAGGAGTTTCCCCAGTGCCTACTTGCTATAGATCTGTCTAGGAAATGGGTGAGATTAGCCAGAGATCTGTTACTTGGATCCACTTGACTCCCAGAATCTTCATTATCGAAGCTTATAGGACTTCGAGAGGAGGACAGAGCGGAGGGAGAGGGACTCCTTCCTGAGCATTGATTGTGGTTAATGACTCTAACTCCACTGACGAGGACTATGTTCTTGATGGGGATGATTCGTCAGACGAGGGGCCGATAGAGGATGCAAAGGATAATGGTTCAGATGATGCTGATGATGCTCATGAGGGTCCATTCACAGTTCTTAGACCTCCTCACTCTAATGAGGTGATCCAATAACTTGATCTTGCCTAGCAGCCTGGTGACCCACATAAGTCTATTTGCTTTAATGTTTTCACATTTTGTCCTTTTTCTCTTGCCTTTTCATCAAGAAATAACACATTTTTTCATCTTTTGGTTCACTTTGTAAGCAATGTTGAGAAGTGGAGGGCTTTTACTCGTGAGTTCAATATTAACTTTGTTGCCCCCTTCACTAAGATGACTCGGGAGACACTCTTGACTAATCTCAGTGTGCCCCCTACTGTTGGATGACACACTGACATTTTTGCTCCTTATCATGGATGTTAGGCTAGTGTTGATTTGAAGGTCGAGAATCTGAGCCTTAAGGGTGAGAATCAAGTTCTTCATGAGATGGCTCGCCTTGGGTTTGGACAATGGTATGTTAATGTTGCAGGGCCTTCACAATCACGCACTCATAGCAGGGTACCTTGCTCCCATAGGTCTTATGGAGCGACTAGTGGCACACATATGTAGAGGAGTAGGAGTCCTAAGGATTCCATGGGAGGGAACCGCCCTTGAGTTTACCTTATTTTTCTTTGAAACTATGCCCCCTTGCATAGGGAGCCTTTGGGTGTGTGCAAGAAGTTCAATCCACTTTTTGGCCAAAAACAAGAAGTGTTTTCCCTAATTTTTTAGAATTTGTCACATTTGACCTAAAAATTTAAAGCACTTAAAGGTGGAATCTTGAAAAAAGTTAGTAAATATGAAATGTAATACTCGGAGTCTAGTTTCGAAATATGTAATTTTTTTAATACCCATATGATACAAATTGATTTTCAATAGGTGTTTCTAAAAGCCACTGTTTAAAAGTTATTTTTTTTACTATACCATGCACGTGTACGTCATCCATATTTTGACCTAAATAGTCATATTTTTCTAAATCCTTTTGGTAAAAGATTTGTAACTCACTGAAGCACGTTTTCCATATTTTTTTGTAATTTTTTATTGAATATTTTTGTTTTGTTAATTTTTTATTGGCCAAATTTGGTGTTTTAAAAAATCGTCGTGTACGCCACGCATAAGATGACCTAAACTTAGCATTTTTTGAATTTTTTTTGAAATTGAAAGGAATTGTCTGAAGTACATTTTTGTACAATTTTTTTACAAAAAAATATTTTAATAAAAAGTTATTAAAATACTAAAAAACCCTGATAATTCAAGTTTATGGACCTATTTCATCAGAAATTAATTGAAAAATAGAAAAAATAATCCAATTGTAAAAAAAATTAGATATTTAGAATCTACACTATTTCATCTATAATGGGTTTTAATTTCATCAAAAAATTCTGCAAAAAGGTCCCTCAAACATATGCCCAAAGTCACTATTTTATTGTGACATTGACAAGACCTTCAACTTGCAGGTCAAATCAGGTCCAGAAGCTAGGTTCAGATCCCCAACCCTTTTTCTGAATCAGGTAACAAAGCAAAAGCTGAGCCTAAAATTCAAATTTTGAAAAATAGGATCTCGTTTACTAAACGGGATCCCGTTTCTTATTCTGTCGCCATAGAACAAAACAGGACCCCGTTTAGTAAACATGATCCCGTTTGTTATGGGATTGCATTTATTAAATGGGATCCTATTTTATAGAATGGGATCCTATTTTATATTTGACCATTTTTTAATAGTACTGTCACTATCGGCCCTACAACTTGTTCTGTACGGCCAACAACGACGTATGCAACATTCTCTACCAACTTTTGTCTTCTGTAGGTTCATCAACTTGGGATTTTTTTTGAATTTTGAAAGGAGGCACCATTGGGACACTGTTTGAGTGAAATTTTGTTGAATTGCTACTTTTTTGGAGGACCTAAACAAAGAAGGAAGGCTTTCAAGTTTTTAGCATTCATTTGTCCATACTTTAGAAATTTTTAATTATGGGATCACAAGCTCGTAATAAGAGGAAAGATAGGAAGCTATTGACCCCTGAAGAAATTAAGGCAAAAAGAGAGGAGGCAAAAAGACAAAGAGATAGAAGAATAAAGATTCGATCAATGAATAATGCTGAAGCATCCAATTCCACAACTATTGAAGATAAAAACATTAAGGAGACTGTAGACACTAAAAAATGTCCTAGGCTTGCAAACGTCACTTTCACACATAATTTATCTAAATTTCATATTCTACCATTAATTAAATAATTTTTAAATTATTTAATTAATTCATTCCCTCTTATGCTTTTAGTTAAATAAATTTTATTTATTTAATTAATTAAGCTATTTTCTTCTAAATTCCTCTATAATTAAATTATTTAATTATTATTTAATTACTCATTGATTTAACACCCATATTCCCCTTCTAATTTAAATAAATACCCATTTATTTAAATTATCAACCTTACCCTAATTAAATAAGTCCCCCACTGATTCAATTAAAATCCCTCTACATTATCCATTCCTCACAATAAATAAATAAATTACCACAATTCATTTAATTTTAAAACATCTCCCACCTCACCATTTCTTCTAATTTAAAATTACCTTGTGTCCTCTTGTGGCTAGAAACCCTAAAACATTCTCAGCCCTTGATCTTGCCTCCAAGCCAACTCTTCATCTCAACCCTCCACTCACATTTCCTCTTCTATAAAATCACTCTTACCCTCTCATTTTCACCTCACCACTTGTGAAATTGACTTGTGCCATTGTCAACTCTTGAGATCTCCATCATATTTGTAGACCTGTAAGTCTGAGTGCATTAGATTAGCTAGGTTAGATAGAAACAATGGAGGAATTGCATTAGTCAACCTAGGGTTTCTTTCTTTCATGCTTAGTTGATTAGATTCTAGGTTGATTTAGGGCTCCATTGCATGGTTAGGGTTTAAATTTATTATTTGTAGGGTTGTATAAGTGTTTTTACCTGACTCCAATTGGTGAGCCCGACATAAACGACCATACAGTCCATGAATTTAGGGTTTTAAATTTTGTAATTTTGTGTGACGCATAAGCTGGTTTGTGCGATGCTTAAGCTAAGCAGTGTGACACTTGGGTCGTACGATGCAAAGATTCTATGGAGTCTGCAATGCATATGAAGGATTTTGCGATGCTTGCTACTGTATCTAGGGAAAAACTCTGATATTTGGTAATTTTGAGGCTAACCCAATTGGTTTTTACAGGATTCTAACTTGTTTTTGATGCTCTGTGTGTTTGGCTAACCCTCTGGTTTATGTTGCTTATTTCATTTGGGTTTTTAAGAACATTAGGGTTTCATACTTTAAGGGTTTTATACCTAGGGTTTATTAGGGTTTGATGCATTTGGGTATGCCCTATTAATGTCTAAGAGTTTACTATCTTTCTAGCCTTTAGTGGGCAACCTCAGAGCCCTAAGGTTCAAATTTTATCTCTGAAACATGTTTTTATTAGTTGTTAGGGTTCTTTCCTATCGAAATTGTGTTTGTAGAATACTGTGCGATGCTTGTGTAGAATAGTGCAACACTTGCAAAGAATAGTGTGACACCTCTGTTGAAACACCTTTGTGCCTTTATGTGATGCAATCACCTTCCTTTGTGACGCAGTCTCAATCCTATGTGACGCTTCTGCTGCACCGCTTGCATGATTCTGTGTGATGCCTGTGTTGTTCCCTACACTGCTTACGTCATTTTTCTACTAACATTTTTACTTGTAGGGATTGTGTGATGCTTGGGTGGTCCCATGTGATGCTTTGGCCTCTTTCTATGATGCATACGTCTGGTATTGAAAAACATAGGGTTTTCTTTAGTTTTCTCTATTTGTGTTTTTCTATTTTTGCAGCAACCTTATGATTTTATCCCTATTACTGATATCTATTCACAACTTGTGGCATTGGAGGGAGATCTTTTCTCAAATCACTAACTTGTTCATTGGGTTTATTTTGTTCCATGCATGTGTGGTTTAACTTAGGAACATTTTTATTTTGGAAAGATGGGATGATGATGCCCCCTAGAGAGGATAGGCAGGTTGGACAAACACGGGTAGGCTCTTGAAATTAAAGGTATTGGTTAAAGAAGAAGCATAAGTGGAATGGATAGAAGAAATGAATGATACATTAAGCTGAAATGAAGGTCGAGGAATGTTCAGATCTGAGAGAGAGATGGTGGAGGAAGGAAATATTTGGCTAGAAGAATGGAAATGCGATCTTGCTTTGATAGATTTTTGAGCTTCTCACTTGCAAATTTTTCTTCTTATCATCACAGAACTTATTATGTCAAGGGATGACAAACACAATGGCGTGACGGAGGCCAAGGTGCAAAAATTTAATCCCTTGCAAAATAGGCACATGATAGACAAGGAATGCCTGACTCAGACTAGTAACTGTGGTACCTTGTCAGAACATGCGATGAGATAACTGTGGGGTGTGCAAGTCCTGATGCAAGGAAGCATGTATTCTTTCTAATGCATAGGATGTCTTTGATTCACACCCAATGGAATCCTGATCACATGCAAGGCACCAATTTTCCCCAGTCATTTTGCCAAGACAAACCGCAATCAAAGAAAATGTCTCACTCTATCCTCGCTTCTCTTCACCACTTAGGCACTGCCTTGAGAAACATAAGAACGAGATTGTAAAACCATCCAGTAAAATGAGACAGACTAGACTAGCAGCCATTTGGATCTTTTGCCAAGTGATATGTGTTAGATTGATTGTGATGATTTGATGATGGAGGAGCTTGGTTTCAGGAAAGAAGCATGCCGTATAAGACGCCAAGTCTGGGTTTGACAATGCAACATCCTGTATAAGGCAAGTGATCGATTGATTGACACTAGTGTTGTTGGCCACGTGAGCAGCACCAAGGTTTGATTGATGATTGATTTTAGAAATGATGCATGTTGTATAAGGTGCAAAGTCTTGGTTTTGACAATGCCCCATTCCATATGAGATATGTGATAGTTGAGAATGATATATGATTATCACAAGGCGATTGATTGATTTGATTGATTGGATAGCTTGTCTTTGTTGATTTTTTGGTATTGTTTGAAGTGCGTGTTTTTGTGAAAGATTTGACTGTCTGATCAAAGTGACCATTTCACAAAAGGATGACTTATTATGATGGTTGACTTAATGGGCCATGTTGGTAATCATTTATGTCTAGGGTTTAAGCTTAGACATTTGCAGGGTTTTTCATTCAAAACCTTAGAAATTTCTTGGTCCATTGGTGTGAGTTGGCTTTTGTTTTAGGGATTATGTTGCTCGCAGTGGTTTGTTCCTTTCATCATTGTGACATGCGTCATAGGTGAATGAATTATGGGTTTTTTCTGATAGGCTGATGAATTGGTTTGTGGTTTTTGGTTTGACATTCTCCGTCGGCATAGGTGGGAAATGTTGCTCCGACGGGTTGGTGTCTAGCCAATGGGGTGTGTTTTATTAGTGATCGGTGAGATCAGTGTATCGGTGGAAGGATTTTTGGTGGCTTCGATGGTTTGTGTCTTGCCGATGGGTGTAGCTGTCGGCAAGAGTTGTGGGATCAGAGAGGTAGGCTAGAGTTTGGCCAATGGAGTTGGTCTCCCAATCTAGTGGTGTCATTGGCGTAACTTTTGATGTCAGCGCGAAGAGTTTGTGGTTCACCGATAGTTGGTGTCTAGCTGACGAGGTAATTCAGGGGCTTCGTCGGTGTGATCGGCTTATCGGTGGGAGACATTTTGGGTGCACCGATGTGTTGGTGTCTTACCAAAGGATGTGGAGGTCGGAGTGACTGCAGTATCGGCGGGAGAATTTTTGGGTTCGTCGATGGTTTGTGGTCTCGTTGATCAAGTCTTGGTATTGGCAGGAGTCAGGGCGATGGGTTGATGGTAGGTGGGTCAGTGGTCATGCAGGACAAAAGTGCACGACACTAGGTTTGCTCGTGGTTTGGTTTATATGATAGTCAAGCAAGCATTGCAGGATGAATGTGGGATTATTGATCCTACATTTTTGCAATGGTTAGCAGTGGATGCAGGGGTGACTACGTGACACATTTTCATTGGTTCTTCACTTTTTAGACTTTTTGGCACCGCGGATCTCAGCGATAGGTAGGTTTTCGACAGTCACAGTTCAAATTTTCATCAGCATGGGATTTCCCATGCTTGTTGTATCTTTCTTGGCAAGAATCTTCAGATGCAGACTGTTGCTACATCCTACGGGTTGGTGCGCCATAAATGGCACAGGAATTGCAGAGGTATGGCTTGATTGACCGAATAGCTACCCGATTCAGGAAGAAAATCCTCAAGCGGTGGCATGGGGCTTGAAGTTCAACCACTCCCGACTGTTCTTTCTACTTGCTGTATTTATTGTTTTAAACGCCTTTCTCATGGTGCCCTGTATTTGGAAGAATTTTGAAATTTTGAGAAGACTTTGTGATTAATTGCTGAAAGTACATACTTGTGCTATAACAACCATGAAATTTTTTACTCATTATTTTTGTTGTTGAAAAACTGGACAAAATCTAGGTGCTGTAATAAGATGCAACTCCTTTGGTGACCCTATCTGGATGTCTTGTGAGTTTATGAGTCTCATGTTGTATGTCTTATGCATGAATTTACTAGTTTCATGATTAATTTTATATGAGTAATGCTCTATTTGTATGTATCTGGTTATTCTGTCTCCAAACTGAATGTGTTCCTCTTTTGAATCTAAACATCTAAGGGGTGTCTGGTATTCTAGGATATGGTCCTGCCATATTGAAAACTTGCTCTTTTGCTTCTTCCTAAGGGGTAGATTAAAGTGTTTTAGGTCAAGGGTTGGGAGGAATATATTGCAGTAAGGATATTGTGAGTATAGGTAACTGAATACTCTGTTCTGGGAGGTATCTGTAAGGCAGATACCACAACATCCCCTTGAAATCTAGTCTTAGTATGTTCATGCTGATCATTCACAGGTGTATGTCTACTAACTCCAAGCCCTGGATAGGCACCAATCTAGTCTTGCATTGAGGGTACACCTCAGGTCCTAGTTTTGCATCCAAATACCAAATCAACCTAAACTTGAAAATCAAACCATTAGGACTTTAGAAGTAGTTTTAGGACTAAAATCCTCTATCTACAACTGAATATAGGCCCAAAGCTAGCCCCTTTGCACTTATCTCACAGTTTTGGTCTGCATAAGAGAGGATTTATCTGCTTTATGTCAACATCCTAGCTAATACAAAGATGCATTTCATAGATGTTGAGTAGGGAAAACCGCCCTTGGTTCTGCAGAGCCTAAAGAAGAAGAGGAGATAAAAATAGAGTCTATCTCCTACACTGTTGGTCCCTGGCCCAGAAATCCTATTGATCACTGATGGCTACCTTGTAGGGATACTGGGAACAAGCATCCAGTCTGGGAAAAAACCAACAGAATTTGGCGACTCTGCTGAGGAGAAATTTTGTGAAAGAACCCTGATTTTAAGAGAAAACAATTCCTAGTAATAGGTGGTGACTCTGAACTAATCTCCCAACCGGTAAAGTAAAAATTTGTATGCAAGGGAGAAGATCCCAGCATAATACTCTGTTTGAAGAGTTACCCATAAAAATGATGTATAGGAAAAAGGGAATTGTTCGAGCTAGTCAAGATGGTTCTCCTAGCCCCAGGAAAAATGAATTTATTCAGGACAATCCAGGGTCCTCAGAGAGGACAATACCTTATTTTTCAAACACTGAGGCTGAAATCCAAAATGTATATGAGAAAGAACAGGGTGATGGATTGAGAATAAGGCCAGAAGTGTTTCAAGAACGCCCTTTCCATGATTCCCTTGACAGGTTTGAAGAAGCTGAATCCCTGAGGGATGATGATAATGATGATCAGAATGTAATGAAACCGTCCACTTCCATGCCTAGAGAGGAGGAATTAGCCAATGAGATTAAGAGTTTAAGGGTAGAATTAGAATATCTGTAGGTAGTAAAAATCAGAGATGACATGAGACAGAAAGTGCAATCTCTGAGAGTTGCTCAGAATGATTCAATTCCTATCCTTGAAAATGCAAATGTGCAGAGAAATCAACAAAGAAATGAAGTACAGAATCAGCACAATGATCAAAGATAGAACCCAAATAATGCTAGAGTACCATTAAATAATGTAAGAAATCAGAATGTAAACAAAAATGCCAATGTTAACCAATTTGGTAGATAGCTGATGCAGCTAGATAGATTCAGACAGCTGGTGCTTGATGGCATTCCTGGTTATCCAAATCCTATTGACAAACATGTGAAGCTGCAAGTGCCTAAATTTTCAAGAAATAATACTGTGTTAGGGGAGGATCATTTAAAAGCTTTTCAAAATGTCACGGACAACTTGAAGTTGAACATGAGGATGTTTTTATAAAGTCATTTATGCAATCCTTAGTTGATGAAGCCAAGGAATGGTATACGGGACTACCTGACATAAGCATTTCATCATGGGAAGATTTCAGGAGGATGTTCAAAGAACAATATGGTGACAAAATTGATCCTAGTTTCTTCATTAATGAATTTACTAGCATTACCAAAGGATCAAATGAACAAGTTGCTGATTTCAATGCTAGATTCATGAAGGTATTGAACAAATTGCCACAGGACTTGAGGCCTAATGAACCTATGTGCATAGTGTTGTACATAAATGCTTTTGATGCCAAAACAACATATGGATTGAGAGATAAGAGTCATACTAGCCTCAGAGATGCCTTCAAAATTGCAACAAATATTGAGAATAACAGAAAAGCATCTAGTAAAACAAACAGAAGAGATGATGTAAAAATTTTGCAAAATCCAAACACTAAATCTCAAAGTGTTCAAGGCAGTGCATCTACTTCTGAGGATAAATTAGATAAATTGACAACTATTATCAAGGACCTAGGTTATAGAATGGCTAAAAATGAAAAGGGGATAGGTCCTGACAGACCAGTTTACCAAAGGCAGGAAAGAAGACCATCATTACATGATATGCCATACAATACTAATTGGCATAATGGTAAACCCATCCTTCCACACAACAATACAAATCAAAGAACTCAAAATGCAAAGGAAACTCTTGATCCTTTGAAGAAGGCTGTTAATATTGTTAATGACACCCCATGGTGTATCATATGTCAAATGCCTCACTCACAGTCATAATGCCTAATTGTTCAGTCTCTATACAACAATGTCGTGGCACGTGATGAGTGCAATGAGCCACATTGCATGGAGGATGACAATGTCAATATGCTGTCTACAAACAGAGGATACTCCTTTCATGATCCTGATGTGAGTGCAGATAATGAAATTCATGTCTGCCAATAGTTTCCCTATGATGAAGATGATGAAGACAATTATGCCTATGCTCGGGATTCATACAATTACCTTAACAACTTAAGGAGACCTTCTAATGAAGAAATTAGAGCCTTCACAGCTGCAGCAATAGCTTAGGTCAAAAGCAATTGCAATCTCAGGGGCAAGGCCCAGGTAAGCAACTCACACCAGCCAGTGCATAGTCATAAAGGAACTGAACCACAAAAGAAGCAATGGAGCAATAATAGGCAAAACTTTAAGCAAAAGATAGGTTATGATCCTCAAGGACCAGAAAATAGAAGTCCCCATATTGAGGATCAAAACAAAAATTCTCAGATCAACAATGACAGTCAAGAAGCTATAAAAATTAAAGCTGGATTATCTCAAGATATAGGTAAAATGGTGGAGCAGGTTACAACTACTATACAAAGTTATGCTCCTTTTGACATAGCTTAGGTATTATCCCAGGTAAAGGTCTTTGTACCATTGATGGAACTCATGAAGGTGGAAGAGTTCAGAGATAAGGCAGTGTCCTTAATTTCAGGGGTGCCTTGTCAAGCCAAACAAAATATTGAGGTTCAAGGTAAGAAGCAAGCCATGTGCACTTATGAAGATGAAGTCCCTAAAATATATCTGGGGGTGACCATGACAAAATACCCATCACAAGTGGAACCATTTTATGTTTCCCTTGTTATCAATGGGAAAGTGATAAAAAATTGTATGCTTGACTCAGGGGCATCAACTAATATCATGCCTCTGGCTATCATGCAACAAGTTGGGTTGAAAATAGACAAGGCACGTAGGAAATGCTATGCTATGGATGCTAGAGAAGTACCTATTATTAGAATCATGAAAGATGTAGATTTCAGGTTAGTGGCGTATCCAGAGAAGACATAAAATGAACATAACAGTGGTTGACATAAAGTCGCAATATGGTATGTTGTTTTCAAGAAGATGGGCAGCACTGATTGGTGGAAGTATGCAGTTGGACCTATCATATGCCATGATTCCAATAAATGGCAAGGATGTTAAGCTAATCAGGAAGACAGATCACCAGAGACAGTTGAAGATCAGGATTCAAAGGAAAACATCTGTTTTGTTGACACTGACTGTGAAAATTTTAGAGTTGTCTCAAGTGACCAAGGAGATAAAGGGGGAGAAACTTGCATTCAAGAGATGGACTAGCAGGGTCTATGGACCATGTATTTTGATGGAGCTTGTGCAAAGGAAGGCTCTGAGGCTGGAGTTGTATTCCTGTCTCTAACTAGTAAGCTCCTAAAATTCTCCTTCTTGCTAAGATTTGCTTGTATAAACAACATTGCAGAGTATGAAGCCTTACTCTCAGGTTTAGATATGGCTCTCAAACATGGAATTAAGATGCTGAGAGTATTTGGGGATTCTGAGTTAATTGTGTCCCAAGTTAGAGATAGGTATGCCTCCAAGAATAAAAGATTAAAACAATACAAGCATGTTGTCTGGGATACAATTGAATTATTTGATGCATTTTCAATAGGCTGGGTAGAGAGATCAAAAAATGTCATGGCTGATTTCTTAGTCAATGTGGCCATCAAGCCAGATGATATAGCTCTGTCTGATATTACAAATGTTGAGGTAAAAATTAGACCTGCAGTGCCAGATAATGTATGCAGCTGGCAAGTGTTTGATGATAATAAGGATTTACTGAGATTTTTGCATTGTATTGATGAATATGAGCATCAGGAAATGGATTTTCAGAACCTTGTAGAAGTTGTAGATGGAAAAGAAACTCTCCTAGGGAAGGAGGTAATTCAACTCAAAACGAACAAAATCCCTAGAGGGTTGGTAGCTTTAGAGAGATCTTTTGACAATAGGGACCAATTTGTTACAAAGACATCTCCAACAAATAAGAATGATCTAGAGGAGATAAACTTGGGGACATTTCATGCTCCCAAAAAAGTATACATTGGCAGATAGCTCAAGCCACATATCATAACTATGCTGATTGCACTACTTAAGAAATATAAACATGTCTTTGCCTGGTCATATGAAGACTTGAAAGCTTATAGAGAGGATTTATTCCAGCATGAAATCCCTTTGAAGCCTGAAGCTAAGCCATTCAGACAGAAACAAAGACCTAACCTTAGCTCCAAGAATGCAAGAACTCAAGAAGCTTAGGGAGGCTGGAATAATTATGCCTATTAGACATTCGACTTGGGTGTCTAACCTTGTCCCAGTCAGAAAAAAGAATGGTGACATAAGACTTTGTGTTGACTTTAGAAATCTGAACGTGTCTTCTTTGAAAGACAATTATCCACTACCAAATATGGAGGCCATGTTACAGAAGGTGACTGGCTGTAGATTTTCAAGGTACAATCAAGTGAAAGTAAAAGAATTAGAATGATTCAAAACTGCCTTCACCACTCCCTGGGGAACATATGTATATGTTAGGATGCCATTTGGACTGACAAATGCAGGCACCACATTTCAGAGGGCAATGGATGTTGCTTTTGCAGGATTGATTGATTCAATCTTGGTTGTGTATCAAGATGACTTAACTGCCTTTTCAAAGAAAGAGGAGCAACATTGCATGCATTTGGAGCAAATTTTTATTAGAGCATTAGAGTATGGTATCTCACTCAACCCAAAGAAATGTGCTTTCGGGGTAGTTGAAGGAAAACTCTTGGGGCACATTGTTTCCAAGGATGGAGTTAGGATTGATCCTGAAAGAGTGGCTGCAATTGACAAAATTCAGATCCCTAAGACAGTGAAAGGTGTTCAGTCCTTCTTCAAACAAATTAACTTTGTTAGAAGATTTGTGCCTAACTTTGCAGAGACTACAAAAGATATCTCCAGGATGCTGAAGAAAGGTGCAACTGTCAAATGGGAAGAGGAAGTGACTAAATCATTTCAGAACATAAAAGAGGCTATAAAGATGGCTCCTGTGCTAAAATCTCCTGACTTTTCTAAGCCATTTCAATTATTCTCATTTGCTTCTTTCCATACTATTGCTGCATGTTTATTACAGAAAAGTGCAAAAGGGTTTGAGCAGCCTATAGCTTTCTTTAGCGGGTCATTGCAGGCTGTTGAATTGAAATATGATATAATGGAGAAATAGGCATATGCACTAGTCAGAGCAGTCAAGAGTTTCAGGCCATATCTGGTAGGATCCCAGACAGTTGCATATGTGCCTCATGCAGCAGTCAAGGATATCTTCACTCAGCAGGAGGTAACAGGAAGAAGGTGTAGATGGATAAATAAACTACAAGAGTTCAACATAGAGATACAAATCACCAAGCTGGTAAGGGGACAAGGTCTGGCAAAACTGATGACACAATCAAATCTGGAGGCATGCCAAGTGAATGTAGTGCACAATGAAGTTATAAACATGTCAGAATCTGAGTGGTATAAGGACATAATATATTATCTGCGAAACTTGAACTATCCTTCCCACCTCAGTGATATCTAGAAGAGAACCCTGAAGCTGCGGGCTATTAAATACATCATTGTTCAGGGAGGGCTATATTGGAAAAATCCTGATGGTGTATTACTCAGATGTATTGATGAAAATCAGGCCAGGGACATTCTAAATGACATGCACAATGGAGTGTGTGGTGGACACTATGATGCCCATACAACAGCCCACAAAAACCTCAGAGCTGGCTACTGGTGGCCAACTCTTTTCTCAGATACACATAGAATGGTAAGAAAATGTGATACTTGCCAGAGGTTCTCAGGAAAGTTAAAATATAGAGGTGCATTGCCCCTTAAGACTATAACTGTAGAAGCTCCATTTCAGCAATGGGGAATTGATTTTATAGGGGAAATTTTAGAAAAATCTAGTGGAGGACATAGTTGGATTCTTGTTGCCACTAATTACTTCACTAAATGGATTGAGGCCATTTTGACTAAAAAAGCCACAAGAAAAGTGGTGATGGACTTTATTTTAGAGAATATTATTATCAGATTTGGAGTACTAGCCAAATTGGTCACTGATAATGCTATGTGCTTCAGGTCTGGTGAATTTGTTGATTTTTGCAATAAATATGGAATGGATTTGTCTCATACATCACCATATCATCCGTAGGGGAATGGTCAAGCAGAGTCAAGCAACAAAAGTCTCATGAAAATCATCAAAAGGATGGTAGATAAAAATAAGAGGTCTTGGGATTCAAAGCTGAAGTTGGCATTATGGGTTGATAGGATGACAATGAAAAGAACAACTGGAAGATCTCCTTTTCAATTGGTATATGGTGCAACAGCTAGGTTGCCTGTGAATAACCTCTTGCTAGTTTATAAATTCATCCAAGGGAACGATGAGGAGATTGGAGACCAAATGACTAAAAGAATAAATCAGATGGTTGCATTAAATGAAATGAGAAGGGAGGCATAGAAAACAAACATCAAGACACAGCAACAAGTGAAATATCTGTTTGACAAAAGGGTTACAGAGAGAAGGTTTCAGATAGGTGACTTGGTCCTTATGTGGAATGCCAAGAATCAGGATAAAGGAAAACATGGTAAATTTGAGCCCTTATGGGCTAGCCCATATCAAATTAGCAATATTCATGGGGATGATTCTTATTTTCTCCAAGCCCTAAGTGGTGAACTATTGGAATTGCCCGTGCACGGTAAATTCCTTAAAGCCTTTTTCACATAAATGAGTACCTTGTGTGCACACTGTAAATTAGTTGTAAATATTTTGTACATGCCTTCTATAGTCAGTATTGTTTTGAGTTTTGAGTTTTGTCTAGTCTGCCCGGAGTAGTCTGGTCCTCGCTGCAGTCTTGCGCCTGCACGTCCCCAATTGGAGCCTGTGTTGGTAATCATTTATGTCTAGGGTTTAAGCTTAGACGTTTGCAGGGTTTTTCATTCAAAACCTTAAAAATTTCTTGGTCCATCGGTGTGAGTTGGCTTTTGTTTCAGCGATTATGTTGCTCGCAGTGGTTTGTTCCTTTCATCGCTATGACATGCGTCATCGGCGAATGAATTATGGGTTTTTCTGACAGGCCAATGAATTGGTTTGTAGTTTTCGGTGTGACATTCTTCGTCAGTGTAGGTGAGAAATGTTGCTCCGACAGGTTGGTGTCTAGCCAATGGGGTGTGTTTTATTGGCGATCGGTGAGATCAGTGTATCGGCAGAAGGATTTTCGGTGGCTCCGACGGTTTATGTCTTGCCAATGGGTGTAGCTGTCGGCAAGAGCTGCGGGATCGGAGAGGTAGGCTGGAGTTTGGTCGATGGAGTTGGTCTCCCCGATCTAGTGGTGTCATCGGCATAACTTTTGACGTTGATGCGAAGAGTTTGTGGTTCGCCGATAGCTGGTGTCTAGCAGACGAGGTAATTCAGGGGCTTCGTCAGTGTGATCAACTTATCGGTGGGAGATATTTTGGGCGCGCCGATGTGTTGGTGTCTTACTAAAGTATGCAATGGTCAGAGTGACTGCGGTATTAGCGGGAGAATTTTTGGGTCCGTCGATGGTTTGTGGTCTCGCTGATCAAGTCTTGGTATCGGCAGGAGTCAGGGTGATGGTATGATGGCAGGTGGTTTAGTGGTCGTGCAGGGAAAAAGTGCACGACACTAGGTTTGCTCGTGGTTTGGTTTATATGATAGTCAAGCAAGCATTGCAGGATGAATGTGGGATTATTGATCCTACATTTTTGGAATGGTCAGCAGTGGATGCAGGGGTGCCTATGTGGCACGTTTTCATTGGTTCTTCACTTTTTAGACTTTTTGGCACCACAGATCTTAGTGATAGGTAGGTTTTTGATGGTCACAGTTCAAATTTTCATTAGCATGGGATTTCCCATGCCTGCTATATCTTTCTTGGTGGGAATCTTCAGATGCAGACTGTTGCTACGTCCTTCGGGTTGGTGCGCCATAAATGGCATAGGAATTGCAGAGGTATGGCCTGATTGACCGAATAGCTACCTGATTGAGGAAGAAAATCCTCAGGCGGCGATGTGGGGATCAAAGTTCAACCACTCTCGGCTGTTCTTTCTGCTTGCTGCATTTATTATTTTGAACACCTTTCTCATGGTGCCTTGTATTTGGTAGAATTTCAAAATTTTGAGAAGACTTTGTGATTAATTGCTGAAAGTACATACTTGTGCTATAACAGCCATGCTCTGTTACTCATTGTTTTTGTTGTTGAAAAATTGGACAAAATCTGGGTGCTGTAATAAGATGCAACTCCTTTGGTGACCCTATCTGGATGTCTTGTGAGTTTATGAGTCTCATGTTGTATGTCTTATGCATGAATTTACTGGTTTCATGATTAATTTTATATGAGTAATGCTGTATTTGCATGTATCTGATTATTCTGTCTCCAAACTGAATGTGTTCCTCTTTTGAATCTAAACATCTAAGGGGTGTCTGGTATTCTAGGATATGGTCCTGCCATATTAAAAACTTGATCTTTTGCTTCTGCCTAAGGGGTAGATTAAAGTGTTTCAGGTCAAGGGTTGGGAGGAATATATTACAGTAAGGATATTATGAGTATAGGTAACTGAATACTCTATTCTAGGAGGTATCTGTAAGGCAGATACCACAACATCCCCTTGAAATCCAATCTTAGTATGTTCATGCTGATCATTCACAGGTGTATGTCTACTGACTCCAAGCCCTGGATAGGCACCAATCTAGTCTTGCATTGAGGTTAAACCTCAAGTCCTGGTTTTGCATCCAAATACCAAATCAACCTAAACTTGAAAATCAAACCATTAGGGCTTTAGAAGTAGTTTTAGGACTGAAATCCTCTGTCTACAACTAAATATAGGCCCAAAGCTAGCCCCTTTACACTTATCTCACAGCTTTGATATGCATAAGAGGATTTATCTGCTTTATGTCAACATCCTAGCTAGTACAAAGATACATTTCATAGATGTTGAGTAGGGAATACCCCCCTTGGTTCTACAGAGCCTAATGAAGAAGAGAAGATAAAAATAGAGTCTATCTCCTACACTGTTGGCCCCTGGCCCAGAAATCCTGTTGATCACTGATGGCTACCTTGTAGGGATACTGGGAACAAGCATCCAGTCTGGGAGAAAACCAACAGGCCCTAAGGGACTGACCTAATCCCTTGAGGGCACATCAAAGATGGCCTTGCCTACATTAAAGCTTAGAGGCAATGTAGTTTGACCATGTGAACTTTGGATGATTTGAATGATATGATGATTTGATTGATTTGACTGATGTGAAGAAGTGATTTGACTTGAAATGAATTGATTGATAGGATGTATTGATATGATGAGTTGATTGATTGATTTTATTGCTTGGATTTTTGTGGGATATTTGATTTTTTTTTAATTTTGGGGAATATTTTGAGTTTTGGGTTTTGACATGTTTTGATTTTTTGGGGATTTTTGAAATGTTTTGATTTTTTTTTTTTGGATTTTTGAAATGTTGTGATTTTTTTGAGTTTTCTGACATGTTTTTGGGAATTGCATTGGATGACGATCAGGATAGCCTTTGTGCTAGATACCAATGACAAGGGAAAACCAAGTCTAGGTGCAAGGAATTGGATGAATGGATAAAAGGATGGGCGATAGTGGATGGAAGAAACACATGCATAAGAGGGCAAGGTTGTGTTCTCCAAGGACTATGTCACATAGGAATAACATGCCCCATTGTAGGTAGTATGCTTAGGATTTGACATGGCAAAGCTTATGAAAAATAGGATGATTTGGATGGATTGGAAGGGATGAGGTATATCAAAGGATATCCAAAACATGTTTCAACATTTTGCCCCTAATCTTTATCAAGATCAAAAGAGGAAGGGATGATGAATGGATTTGATAGGATAAGTGTATGTTTGCGAGTGGATAAGGATGGTAAGATAGGATAAGAAATGGTATGATGGAAATGATAGTATGGTATGGATGAGACAACGTGCCCCCAAGTGTAAGTGACATAGAAGATCAACCTACACATGATGCTTGTTTGCCAAGTTTTCATCATGGTACTTATCTAAGTCGGCATTAAGGGTGGTTTTCACCATTGGATGAAGGGATTTCTCTTTACTTTTTTTTTGTTTTTTGACTTTTTTTGACTTTTTTGAATTTTTTAACTTTTTGACTTTTTAAATGGGATGAGGGGCTCAAGTGTCTAATGCCATAAAAGGTGATAGTCCCATTGGAGAAAGATGTCATTGCATGGACCATGTCAAGTCGTTATGCTCATCAATGTTGGTAAGGGATTGTATGAAATGAAAATGGATTAGGTAGATAGTGAATTATGGAGGGAACAATAGTGGATTATGATGTGGATTATGTAGGGCTGATAGTAGATTATGATGTGGATTATGACGTGGATTATGTAGGACTTATGTAAGGAAGATGGATGAAATGTTTATGCAAAAGCATGGACCATAGGGAGGTGATAAGGTAGATATGTAGGGTAATGATTGAATGATGGGGTGATGGAGTCATGGAAAGGAATCATGACCAATGGTTGCACACACCGTGTTAAGCATGGAAGCTTGTGATTATATGGAGGTGTAGGAAGCAATGGTGATGTTTTCTTAGGAGATGGATGATGTAGGACTTTTGGGGACCCACACAGACTTAGCATTTTTGTGACTTTTATTTTGCATGTGGGATTTTCAGAACTTTTGGATGGAATGAGAATTTTGGATGGAAGGGGATGGTTGGGATTTTTGAGATGTGGATGTCTCATTTGATTTGATTTGATTGATTTTTTCTTAGGTTTCCAAACCATTTTAGTTTTTGACTTTTCTTTTGAAGGTATGGGCTTGGGTAGCTTCATGAATGTGCTTTGTTTTGAATTTTTGCATTTGTGCCCTAAGGCATTAGGACCCTTAGGATTTTTGGCTTTATGAAAAGAGGCATCCAAATGTTTATTTTTGAATCCCATGTGGTGGGTGGAATGAGTGGAAGCTTTATGTTCATATGATGTGTGCATTTGTTGGTCATGATTAGGAATGTAAGGGTATTTATGAATGGTGGGTACATTAGGTGTTGGTAGCAATGGTGGTAAAGTGGATGGAAGGATGTTAGGAGTTGGAAGTAGTGGAGGTAAAGTGGATGGCAAAAGGTGAATAGTCACATGCTTTTGACATTTATAGGATGATGGAGGTGGAATGGTAACATATGTTTTAGGTACATGATAGGATGTGCGATGTAAAGTGGTAGATTTAGGAGGTGTGGAGAAAGTACCACATCTTTGGATTGCTTACCTTGGGGTGTGTATCCAAGGCCATATGAGCATGGAGGGACATTGACATGGATGGGCTCCAAAATTCCTTAGTCATGAAGGCCTAATCCTTTGCCATGATAATTCATGTTTTGGAGCATGCGATGGACTATGGGACTATGTGTGTTTTGAACACTAGACTTGAGCTCTTTATTTGATGGAGAAGGTGAAGTGATGGACAAAGATTGTTGTTGTCCTAAGGAAGAACATTCATGAATGAAGGTGGATAGACCAAAGGGATATAATGGTGGATTTGACATGGAGTCGGTAGTGGAAGACGAAGGACCATTAGGAACTTGAATATCATAATGTTCCTTAAGATCCAAGTTATTTGTTTGATCATCTATTTTTGCTTGGGAGGCACATGTCTCATTGTGACAAGTGGATGTTTGTGTATTATGGATGGGTCAGGTGGCAAGCTCTTGACCATGGAATGTATAAAGTGAACTAAGAGGGTCATCATGGTCTTCTTGATCACTGAGGGGATTGTGATCATAAATGGGATCAAGTGTGTTATGGATGGATGGAATGGAAGGGTTTTGATCTTGATTGGAACAAGGGGCTAATTTTCCCTTATGCTTAGGATTAGACCCTTGACATAGCTCTTGGCTTGAAATGGAAGTGAATGTGAAGGACTCTTCAATAGGGTTGATATGTTGTGGACCACATGATGTGATTAAAGAAGGCTTGTTACTAGGATCAAAGATAGATGTTTGACATGGAGAGAATTTGTTCCTAGATAGTAACCCTTGGATCACATCATTTATAGCTAGATGGGTTATGGAAGTTGAAGTCTTAGGATTGCGATTAGGTGGAGTGGCTAAGTCCCATGGTGGAGGGATGAAAGAGACAGAAGGCGTTAGATTATGATTAGGACTTTGGTTGGATGAAGGATCAAAAGGATTGGATGAAGTGGTAGATTTGGATGACTTCACATGTTTACTTTTATAATGTTTAAACTTAGGGCGTGGAGTTAATGGGGGATTAGAGGATGGTAATGATAGTGAATGCTTGCATGGACTAGGTTGATGTCTCCCTTGTCAAAGGTGGAATTATGACTTAAAGGCATTTGATTCTATTGCCAAGGTGGACTTGGATAATGTTGTGGATACGCTTGGGGTGTTGGAACCTTGTTCTCTAGGATTGCCATGGAATAACACATGTCTTCATATCATTGTGTGTCATCTTATGGGATTAGGACCATGTTGACAAGTTCTTGGTTAGGATGAGGATGATTTTTTGGAATGATTATGATGAATGAGATGTGATTAGGATAATGATTAGGGTGTGATTAGGGGTGAGGTGATTAGGATGAATTTGATTGAATGATGTGATTAGAAATGGTGATTAGGATGTGAAGGTTGAATGATGAAGATATGAGTTGGATGTGATTATGATAATGTTGATTGGACAAGAATAATGATTAGGATGTCGATTATAAGAAAGGTGGCAAGAATGAACGTGTTGGAGAGAATGTTTAGAATGGTTAGAATGAGGGACAACTAGGAGGATCTACTCCCTTTCTCTTCTTTTTGCACTTGTGTCTTTACCATACAAGACTTGTGAATTGCAGGATGCTATGTGGATGACAATGCAAGGTGATGAGGCCCAAACTATGATAGAGGCTAATGGATATTAGTCTTCAAAAAGTCTAGCTCCAAGAGGGTACTCTCACCTACTAATGACCTTTTCAAAGTATAAATTGGATTTATCGAGACCTTGGGGTGTGTAAGAAATGATTGATTAAAGTGAACCAATGAGTTTCAGAATTCACTTGGAAGGATGGACTTAAACTAGCTCCTTGGAGTATTAAGCCCAAGTTGTGATTGATTTGACAAAGATGTCAAGGTCTCTTGGTCCAGATTTGTACTTGTGTACAGTCAAGCTTCAATAGTTTCTCCCTATGTTTCAACCTTAGGAAGACTATGTTTGGAAACCTCTATAGATGTCAAGGGCTAAATGCGAATGAAATGTTGTGACAAAATTTGATCTTAAAGGAATGAAATTGGATATGTAGTGGAATGGAATTAAATATGTAGTGGGTGAACATAACGAGCAAGTCTATAATGTTTTGACACAGTTGAAGTTGAGTTCGATAGGGAGAGTAGACACTCAAAGTTCTCCATACGGTTGTGATGTATTGTGATTGGGAATGATTAGGATGAAATCGATTGGATTGGAATGAATGGTTAGGATATGATTAGGATGTGCTTGATTGGATTAGAACAAAGATGATGATGTGTAATGATGAGATTAGATGACTTTGGATGGATTAGGAAGAATTTCATTGGATTATGAATGAAGATGATTATGTGTAGTGATAAGATTAGGTGATTTGGATGGATTAGGAAGAAGTTGATTGGTTTATGCATGAAGATGATTATGTGTAGTGATAATATTAGGTGATTTGGATGGATTAGGAAGAAGTTGATTGGATTATGAATGAAGATGATTATGGTTTTGACTAGGATGATTAAGATGATGGTGATTAGATGAAAGAGGTGATTGGGGTTTGATGAGGCTGACTTGGCTATGATTAGGAGAATGATTAGGTTGATGTCAATTGGATGGTGATGATAATGTGTGATGATTAGGAATGATGACTAGGATGGATTAAGATTATGTGTAGGACAATGATACAAATGATGCTAATAGGATTAGAAAGAGGATGACTATGTAGACTGATTAGGAATGATTAGGATGAGGTGGAATGATTAGGGTTGTGTGTAATGATTAGGAATGATGATGATTAGATAGTGTATAATCACAAGGATATGATTAGGATTGGATTGGGATGATTTGGATATGATTAGGATGAGATGATGTTATGACGACTTAGATTGATTAGGATGAAAATGGATTAGGATATGTGGAATGACAAGGATAATTGTTAGGTGTTGGTTTGACTTGGAATGGTGTTGATTAGATTAGAAAGAGGATGATGTGGAAGGATGATAATGTAATTAGGATAGGACAAGTAGGTTGATTAAGATATGGGATATGTGAATGATAAGGATGATGTGGTTAAGAAGAGTGATTAGGGTATGATGACTTCAAATGAATGGATGGAAATAATATCTAGAGTGATGATTAAGAAAGCACACACATCAATCATAGAAGACATTTGGCAGTCAGATTGGTTGTTTTTAATGACTCTTGATATTTTGCAAACACTTGTAAACATGCACGATCCTAGGTTGGCAAAGACAATATTTGCTAGATTCCCACTTGGATTCCTCCAACTGCACTTATTCAGAGCGGATAGCTTAGATGTTTGGTGGCATTGGCTCTCCCTTACATGACACTCACTTCTCGGGCACACCAAGCTTCAAATTCCTAAAGACCTAAAGATCTCAAGAAATTTGTTATCTCTACTTTAAACTATGAGAATATGGGATGGCTCTAGAGGTCTATATTCTGACCTCCTACGTCAGCAAATAGAGGGATTTTGGCTACTAACACAAGGTTGTTATTAAGTGCATTTGTTTAGGTGGCCATACATGCGGTGATTTGCTCCATTTAGGAGGACTCCCAGGATGCAGAGGTTACACTCTATAGGTTTTCATGCACCACAAGGGGTACTAAGGGAGACATTCATCGATATGACATAACAACACTTGTTGCTTATTACTTTCGTCACAAACACATTTTTTATATAGTGGTTCAAAAGAGCTTGGCTTTAGCTTGTTACCTCATGGGTCATTCCCACCTTTCAAAGAAGGGTGGAAGGCCCTCTAAAGGTTAACAAAAGAAACACAAGTAAATATTTTTGATCCCCAAGTTCATACTAAGACGTGAGGGGAGAGCATACAAATTTACTTGGTCACACTCGCATGGGGGTTCTTTTAAATTTATCTTTTTTAAGTGTGGTGTGATTTTATGCAAGTGAGGTGGAGGGTTTTTTGGTTCCCAAGATCACCAAGGGTGTGAGGGAAGAGCATATACCTTTCCACAACCCTAACAAAAATCACCAAACATAGCAAGCAATGATGCAATCCTTTTTTATCTTTTTAAACAATGGAAGATGCAAGTTTATTTTAAACCCAAATGAGTGAGGAAATGCAAGATTTGTGGTTCATTTTAGCCAAATGCGTAAGAATGCAAAGTGTTGCAAATATGTGCCTATGATGTGTTGTCATTGATGTCAACATATCCCTTTGTCAAAAACAGAGGAAACAGTACAGATTAGTGAAGTAGATTGCTCCGTATTTCTAGAGGAATAAAGATCAAAGTACGCAGACCATATGGCTATGTAGAGGATTGTCTGAAGTAGCTCCAATTAATATTTGAAAGGGCCGCATGAAGATTTGAAGAAGCTACGGCCATTTGAGTAGAACTAGGTTTTGTAGTATTTAGAAGAGACAGAGGAACATGAAATTGGTCTAGATTGATCTACAATGAAAAATTATGATCTACGAATCTAGAGGCATGTTCAGGAAGTCATTGTGTATCCTCAACTGAAGTGGTTATCCACAAGCAATCTTTCTAGTGTGATAGTCATGGCAGACAGTGTTCTTGAGTTACCGGATGAAGATGAAAGTAATTCTAATGATTTGGAGTAGTGCAAATGTTATTGTTGAATTCAATGTGCTTGTGGAGGTCTTTGGATCATGTGCCTACTATGTTGGAGGTCCACATTGAAGACAAAGCTCGTTGTTGAAGATTTCTTCCTTTGTGTTGCTGTTCTTCGCAGTCTTGGCTGACCAAATGATTCAAGCATGTTGCAGATCATCTAAAGGCAATTCTCTAGAGTGTAGTGTTGTAATGTTGGAAAATGTCCCCTTGGGGGCTTTTCCCTCATAAGGTTTAGCTCCTGGGTCTTTAGTATGCATTTAAGACATCTTAGTTTATATTTTGGCATCCTGATGGAATGAGACCTAGGTTCCATGGCAAATTAGACCTAGGTGGACCACTTGAGCTATACCCTGTCCAAAATAGGGGGAGGACTTGGTCACTCATGCCCTAGTCCTACCCTAATTTAGGGCAGCCCTAATTTTTGGGTGTCAGTTTATGACCATTATTTGGTCCTTTTGCTGACACAGTAAGTTTTAATTTTTGAAATCTTGGTGGGAGTACTTGTAGTTGCATATATAAGCATGCTTAGGCATTCATTTGTAAACTAGATTTCAATTAGATGATTACTAGCAAGCTATTATGTTCTCAAGGTGATTCAAGGCTTTCATTGTGTTGCAAGAACAGACTTGTATGTTTTTTGTGTTGATATTTGTAGATTTGAGCATCAATTTCTTCATGGCATGAAGAGCATCTTCCTCCCATGAGAGCTTCACTATAAGGTGACATAATATTGTGTTTTTATCATTGATTCCTTTGGTTTTTTCCTCTGCCTCACAAGGGCATGCACTCTTTATCTGACAATGGTGTTCAGAGACTTAAGTGTCCTCTGGGGCTTGGCTGAGGCAAGCCTCTAAACACCCCAACCCCCAAACCAATTTTTGTGATTGTAGGTTACAAGTGTCACATTTGGGAAAAGTGGAGTTACAAGAAGGATTGGCAGGCATCAAGGATTTAGGATCTGAAGAAAACCAGGACACAAGAGCACTTCCAAGACTTGGGTGCTTGCTCTAGCGTCCTCCATATCTGAGTTTTAGAAAACAAAAGTTACATGACTAATCAGTGTCAAAAGGAGATCCAGATCCCGCAAAGAAACTGGTACCTTGGACTTGGGTGCCCGCTCCAGTGTCCCTGACTATTCCACTTTGAAACCTCAAAAATAGGTATTCTGTGATTTGGTATTTTACTCCTATCTACAAGAGCTTTTTTCGTCATTCGTCAATTTGTTGTGGTATTTGTATAATTAGAGTTTTAATGGTTAATTGGACATAAGAGAAGGAAAATTAATAATCAAATTCCCTAATCCAAGTTTCCCTGCATTTGTAAGTGACCTAGGGTATGATAGTGCTCGCCACTCGACCCTAGATCCTTCAATGTTTAGTGGAGAGGCAGATTTAAACACATAAAAACTAAAACATTAACAAATCTAATTTTCTCCTAAAAATTTTGGTGAACCCATGTTAGTGGACTTAAATTAGAACTTGCTAAGTGTTTGTCTTTAGCTTTGTATTGATTTCATTCATTCATATAGTCTTTCATTTTATTGCATTGAGAAAAATTCAAAAAAAATTGCATTGTTTGGCTTACTAAATTGCATCAATCCTTCCTAAATTTTCCTAATTCATGATTTTTGTATCAGATCTGATATAAAATACAGAAAATACAAAAATTTAAAATTTTGCATTGCATTTTCATCATTTAATTGCTAGGGTTTTGTGGAAATTTTGACAATTTTATATAACCTAGTAATTCCAAAATCTAGGGTTAGTAGGCACAATCTTTTATCAGATTTTTCTACTAATTTTAGAGGCTCATTCAAATTAACATTTGGCTATAGTCTTGCATTTAGTGTAAATTTGCATTTAGATCTAAAATATTTGTATTTTTGTATAGAAAATTTCAACAAAAACTAGCAATTTTGATGCATTTTTATTAAATTTGCATGGGCATTTTGCATGATCAAGCTTGAAAATAATTTTTGGATCTGATAGTAAGTCATTTTCATCATAAACCAGACTTAAAATCATTCACATAGCATTTTGTCTCAAGATCTCAAACCTAGGGCTTCAAAAATAATAATTTTCACTAAAATTGGCCTTATCAACTTTATAAAATTGCACCATAGGTGTGTTGAGAAAGGTATTTTGGAATTATTTTTATGTTATCAGGGTAATAATTTTCTTCCCCTCATAAAAATCTTCACAACACCCTTTTATCAGGCTCTTGTAGTGAAAATTTTGCAAAAAACTACACATTTTAGCTATTTTTGCCATAGGGTTTGACCTAGTTTGCACTTAGAGCGTGTTGTGGTCAATTTTATCGATTGAGGTGACTTATATTATTGATATTATTTTCTGTACCTCATAAAATTCTTTACAACACCCCTTTTTCTAGGTCTTGGAGTTGAAAAATTGTGAAAAATCGCATATTTTGCTATATTTTCACTAGGGTTTTACCCTAAGTAGCACTAAAAGTGTGTTGTGTTGGATATCTTGGCACCAAGTGGATGTTATTACTGATATTATTTTCTATCCATCATCATTTTCCTCACAACACCCTTTGTTATGCTCCTTTGCATTGAGTTTTGGTGAAAAAAGTGCCTATTTTGACATATTTTCACTATATTTTGAGTTGGCATTATCTTGGATTTGCATCAAGAGTGTGTTGAGAGTAATTATATTATTGTTTTGGACTGATATTAGACATATAACTTGCTTCCCTTGACTGAAATCCATACAACATCCTTCCACCTATCATTATGGCCAACCACCATTAAGATATTGTCAGCCTCCGCCTATTGTATCTCAAGCTCAATCACCTCCTCACCTTGGTTCTAATTCCTCACAAAAAACCGTATCTCCCAATGATGCCATCCTAAACCAACTTTTACAGGGAATGACTACTTTGCAACAAAAGGTAACAAATTTGACAAATTCTTCCCAACCTAGTCTACCAACATATCATGCCCATAATTCATTATCCTATGCAATTTTGAGAACTCCTATGCCTGAGAGGTTTGTGAATCCTCACTTTGAAAAGTATGGTGGAAAAGGTGATCCTAATATCCATGTGGTAGGATTCACAGCTATGTGTAGTGATTTCTATTTTGAAAAGGATTTGTTGGCAAAACTTTTCCCGCGATCTCTCAAAGATACTGCTTTAGAATGATTTTGCTCTTTGCCTCCAAATTTAATACACTCCTTTTTGTAGTTGATTAATCAATTTTTATGACATTTTCAAGAAAATATCAGACCTCAAGTCACCCTTATTGACTTGGTTCAATGCAAACAAGTTCCCAAAGAAAAGTTGACTGAATTCATTAGTCAGTATTAAGGACTTTATGCACAAATTCAGTATCAGATGAAAGATGAATATGTTCAAAAGATATTCATGTTACAAATTTACAACCTAATATTCGTGATAAGATTCTCTTGATGAAATATAACTCCTTTCAACATTTATGCACCGCTCTTCATGATTATCAACTTTCGTCTAGTCACTATGAAAACCAAAACTCATCAGCTCAAGGTGGTCAATCCATGGGCAGATCATTACAAAACAACTTTAAAAGGAACAATAATAGGGGTTTCATCAATATGAATGGACCAAATATGAATGTGTCTGCTATAAATAATCCAAAGAAACCATCATATCAACCAAGAAAGTTTGCTTCGATATCTGAGTCCTATCATTCCATCATGAATCAAGATGTGAGAAATAATATTCTGAAGCTTCCCTCGATCAAGTCTGTTGATCCTAGTAAACAAGGACCTTACTTCGATGCTAATGCCTTTTGTCATTATCATCAGATGCAAGGACATGACACTGAATGATGTATGCATCTTAAACATGAGATACAGGACCTTATTGATTCAAATGTCATCTAGGTATTAGGTGTGAATGATAATGGAAATAAGTTGGTTGCTCCGCCGAATCAGAATTTACAAATCTTCACTAATCTTTTTCCTAAGCATACCGAAAATAATATGGTGGAACAAGATTTAGTAGAGGATGATTACTTGGACTATGATAGTATCATGAGTATGATTGAATTCGACAAGAAACAAATGGATAATCCACCTCGTCCACAAAGAAATGGAATTTATGCTAAGGTTCCTCCTTCGTTATCCTTATATGGATCAGGATATAATCAAAATGCATCTGAAAAGCAAGAACAACGACCGATAAAGATGAGTAAGATGGTACAGGATGACTCCCATTACTATTCTAGAAAGATTCAACAACGAAAACTTGCTAAAAATCAGAAAAGAGAAAGACGACAATCAATAGTCGGTAATAGTGGTTCTCCCCCTCACAAGAAACAAAAAGTCTCATTTAAACAAGGATTTAATGAACAAGCATCATATGATAACAAACAAGACTTTCATAAGAACCACTCAAATTTTGCATTAAACATGATCGAGTACCTCTCCAAGAGGTTTGAGAGCTCCAAGATATAATATGAAGACCCTATAGGTAAGTATCTCTAACCCTTTATCTATCTTGTGATGTGCTTCCCCCGTGATGTGTTATGTGTTGTTTAGGCCTCCTGGGATGACCTCAGATTCTCCCATAAGGTTCGGGATACCAAGAGACCACCTCTATTGTGACCTTCTTCTATTTGTATCACCATTCTTCTATATTGCCTCTCTCTTTGATTTCATTGTTGTGTGTTGTCTTGTGGACATAGCATTGCAGTTGGTGACTTGGGGGCACCCACCTACATAACTATCCCTAAGACACTTGTTTTCTACTCGCTTATTTATTGTTCCCTTTCTCTAGTGTTTCCACCTAGCTGGCAGATGATGACAAACATTTATACTGATGCGGACCTAGTGTCCCTTTCGAGAGCAATAAAAAATGGACTTAGTTCCTAATATGACGATGGGGTTGTATATCTTATCTGATGCTTGGCTAGTGGAAGCACTCGTGCTTTCCGCATAGTGAATTTCATGATGTTTCTATCACATTTACAAACCTTAACAATACTACTACTCTATGCATCTTTTTTTGTCTTTGAATCTAGCCTTGGTGGTACTCGATTCAGAGAACTGTGATATAGCCCTATGGTTATCCTCGAACTCTGGATTCATTGTATAACCTTGGATCTTTGTGTGGTTCATCATATGCATTGATGTTGTTCATCATGATGTTGTAGACACTAACGTGTTTCTTGTAGGGATGTGTTTGTGGGAACATTTGGCGATCGTAATGTACATGTCACCTCTGGGGGGCATGGGCTTTATGAAAGTCAGTGTTCCCTTGTGTGTTTTATTCCTACCTTAACATGCTTGATATTGATAACTAATATCAACCACCTTAAGGTGGGGGCATATATAAGGTAAGCTAACTATTATAGATGTTAGCAATGTGTTTGACTTTAGATGCAAAGACTTGCGCCCCAAAGTAGTGCATCGTGCATCATGAGTTTGTTTGCAATCAATCAATCAATTATTTAAGCCCTCTATGGAGGTGGGATATGGCGTATATCCTTTTTATCTTAAGCCCTCTGTGGAGGCAGGGATGGTGTATTTCTTAGAGCAGATTGCATCATCCTGTCATTTTCAAAGTCTTCTGTAGAGGTGGGGAGCAGTTCTGTGACTAACTCAACCCTTAAGCGTGTTTTTGACAATTGTTGTGGCGAAGCCCAATCGTCAATGTGTGCCTGTAATGTACCTGAATTGGTGTTGGAACTAGAAATAGGTACACTCCATCACTTGTCTGCCATGTTTTCTCCGTGTCTTCAAGTGTGTGTGTTTTGGCATGCTTGTTTTGTGTGGCATGTTTGTTGCCCCATATGCAGTCTAAAGACTTGCTCGATGAGTGCATCTTGCATTTTGGGAGGTTTTGTGTGTCTTGTGTATGTGTTTCCCCATATATAAAATCTAAAGACTTGCTCAATGAGTGCATCCTGTACTATGGGAGGTTTGTTTACTTTCTAGTTTTTACATCTGCATTTTATATATATAAGAAAAAGAAACAAAAAGATATCATTTCTATCTTCCATGCATTAATGTGTCTTCGATGCATTGACTGTCTTCTTCGTGTTCTATGTGACTGTAACTGTCTTCTCCATGTTTTGCGTGCATGTTACTGTCTTCTATGTGATTAGCATGTCTTCTTCGTGCTTGATGTGTTTGCTGTGTTTGTGACCTTACTTTAATGCATATATTAGCCTCGCGTTATACATACATTAAAGTGGGGGCTAAATGTAATGTTAGAAAATGTCCCCTTGGGGGATTTTCCTCATAAGGTTTAGCTCCTGAGTCTTTAGTATGTATTTAGGACATCTTAGTTCATATTTTGGCATCCCGATGGAATGAGACCTAGGTTCCATGGCAAATTGGACCTAGGTGGACCCCTTGAGCTGTACCTTGCCCAAAATAGGGGGGAGGACTTGGGTTCCCGTGCCCTAGTCCTTCCCTATTTTGGGGCAGCCCTAATTTTTGGGTGTTAGTTTGACCATTATTTGGTCCGTTTGTTGACACGGTAAGTTTTGATTTTCAAAATCTTGGCGGGAGTGCTTGTAGTTGCATATATAAGCATGCTTAGGCATTCATTTGTAAACTAGATTTCTATTAGATGATTACTAGCAAGCTATTGTGTTCTCAAGGTTCCAAATTTCTCTTTGCAGACCAATCCAAAGACAAGAACATGATCAAGAGGCATCTACAAGCACATTGTAGTCACCAAGAACAACCACACAATCTCTAACCACTCTATCAAGAAAATTCTTCAAACCGAAGCATAAGAACAATACTGTCATAAAGAAAGAATAGCTTGCGAACCAACAAATCATCAACCATTGAAGTTGAAAGCACATAACATCATCTTAGACTTAAATCTAGAACCACAGATAAACATACTTCAATGCGGAGGAATGCAAAGCATAATATTTTCTCCCTGTCACCACCAGACATACAAAAAAAGCAATTTTCACTATGGTGAACATAACTCACTTATATCTTCATATCGAAGGCTCAAACTCAAAATGTAGCATCTTCAGACATGCCTCTAAATAAATTCCAATCCGCAGACAAAGATACTCATCCTACAGGAAATGCAGAGGAATCTTATGGACTATTCTTCTGTATGCAATATATTGTTTCCACTGCAACTCACTGTTTCTACCAGAGGAGCTAATTTTCTCAATATCCTCAACATCAAAATCAATTACAAAGGTAAATACAAAGCATCTAACTCATTACAAGAAAGTAACAAGATAAGGGCACAGTTGACACCAATGACAACACAGATATGTTGACATCAATGACAACACTTGTTAGGCACATACTTGCAACAATCTCCCCCTTTGTCATTGATGGCAACATACGATGTGAAAAACAGAAAAGATCATCAAGACAAGATTCTCCCCCTTTCTCTTTATACATCTACACTCTTTCTTCATCTAATTTTTTCACATGATTTCTCTCCCCTTTTAACATCAATGGCAAAGGGTGCCATAATTTTTATTTTTCTTTTTCTGCACATACTTGCAACCTTTTGAGTTGTAATTTCTCTTTTACTTCACCTATTTTCAACACTGCAATACTCATTTCTCTTACTGTCAATCAACTAGCTAGTCCCCCTGAGATGTAGCTACCAAAACATCAATCCAGATTAGAGGATGAAACTTTATGCACCTCTGGACTGTTGCACTTTTCATGCATCTTAGTTCAGTGCAGGAGGGGTAATGACCCCTAACTTCTCTATGAGATACTCAAAGTTATCTTTAGGTAGAGGTTTGGTAAAAATGTCTACAATCTGATCCTTTGTAGACACATACTCCATCTTGACTTCATTCTCTGTCACTTTCTCTCTCAAAAAGTGATACCTTATTGATATATGGTTTGTTCTTGAGTGCATCACTAGATTCTTTGAAATATTTATAGCACTTGTATTGTCACAGAAGATTACAACTGGATCTTCATACATAACTCTTATGTCCTTCAAAGTCTGCTTATTCCATAACACTCGAGTACAACAACATGTGCTATAATATATTATGCTTCTGCAGTTGACAAGGAAATTGAATCTTGCTTTTTGCTTAACCATGAAACCAATCTATTTCCCAAGAAGAAGGCACCTCCACTTGTTTGAGTTAGATAAACAATCCTCTAATCATGGATTTGTACTTTTTCTGATAAATCTTAGGTGATTCATCAGTTTTTCTCAACTTGCAGCAATTCACCATGGGAGTACATACCGGTTTAGAGTCTTCCATCCCAAACTTCTTTAACAATTCCCTCACGTACTTAGACTGAGATATGAAGATTCTTTTATCTGATTAGGTAATTTGTAGACCTAAAAATAAATTCATATCACCAAACATAGACATCTCAAACTCATTTTGCATTTCTCCCGCAAACTTCATGCACATGTACCTTCATTTCCTCCAAAGATAATATCATCAACAAAGACTACAACAATCAAGATCTGATTATCATTAATTTTGAAATATAGATTGCTGTCTGCAGTGCCTTTACTAAACCCCAATTGTAATAAATACTTATCCAATCTTGCATACCATGCTCTAGGAGCTTGCTTGAGTCCATACAATACTTTCTTCAACTTGCATACCATGTCACCTTGATTTGATAGTTGGAATCCTTCTAGTTTCTCAATCTAGACTTCTTCCAACTCACCATTCAGAAATATAGACTTCACATCCATCTGATACACTTTGAAATCTCTGTGAGCTGTAAATGCTAGAAACATTATGAATGCTTCAATTTGAGCTACTGGAGCAAAAGTCTATTCAAAATCTATTCCTTCAATTTGAGAATATCCTTTGCACACAAGCCTTTCTTTATTCCTTACAACTTCTCCATTTTCATTCAGCTTATTCTTGAAAACCCATTTGGTTCGAATAAATTTTTTGTTAGCATGTCTAGGAACTAATTCCCAAGTTTCATTCTTTTCTATCTGCAATAGTTCTTCCTTCATTGCCTTTACCCAATTTTCATCATTGCAGGTTGATGGTAACTGATTATCATTGATGTCAAAAAGGTTGACCACATGGGTCTAATGCAGAGTTGCTTCATGTTCATAGATATAAGTTATGATAGATACAAGACTCATGGTTATGATAGTCTTATTTGATCTGCTTGTTTACATCATTTGATGATGCTCACATATTATGGACAGGTGATATCAAAGGTTGAGAGGATCTCAGTTGAACAATATATGATGCTTGTGCTTCAAGGTTTGCATCAGAGGATAGATGTTGGATCAGAGGACAGATGTTGTGCATTCCATATGTCAATGGTATTAAGGTTTGATCATGGTTGATGGCAGAGTTAAGGTTTGTATTACAGATGGAAGATGGCAGAGCACATCATATGACTGTGTTAGATTTTGATTGATAAAAAGTTCAAAACAATAATCTAAATCTCTCGAAGTTTTCACAAGGTTCAAAGTTTATGCATAGTATTCAAGATGTTCTTGATGTCTGATACTTCTTGATATGATATTGTTCCTACAGGGGTTTAAGCAATAATATTGCAGGATCTTTATGAGGTTCATACTTTGGACAAAATTCTTTATTCCTCAGAAGATGTTGCATAAATCTCAAATCTCATGTAGTGTGGAGTGGAACATCATATTGGATGTCTAAAATCATATGCATAGTATCTTATTGAGCCCGTCATATGATAAGTTATTTTTTGTTATAATTAGCAAGTGACTTGCTATTTCAGGTTATCTCCACTTAAGGTAACCTGCTGGAGTATTGAGAGGTCATGGGAAACTGGCCCCTTTTTACCGTGTCTACCATGCACATCGGTTATCTCATAAAGAAATTAAGCGGTCTTCCTTATATGTATTAAGCACCAAAAAGGAGGGCTATAGGGAATTCTAATGTCATAACTCAAATAAGTAGAAGTGAATCTTTTTAAAGAATTTTTTATATGAAAGTTTTTCTCCATAAACTTTAAAAGCTTTTTATGGTCTATTATTAGCCTTTCATGTGAGGAGGAAATTTTTCTTAAAGAAAAACAAAAGGGCATCTCTTAATGGACATTTTTCAAGGAGATATTTTTGGATTTTTAAAAGGAGATCTTAAGAAGACTCTTAAAAGAAGATTTTAAGGAGTTTTTAAGGGAAATTTATTTGAGTCTTTTTAGGAGATTTATTATGGAGATTTAATTCTATTTTTGCTTTTCTTCTCTCAAGGTAAGAAAGATATAAAGAGGAAATTCTTTAAGGAAGTTTTTTTTTAATGAGCATCTTTTTGTGAAGTATTAAACTTCTTATGAAGATAAAGATTTTTTATAGGGATGAATAATGGATCTGAGGAGAGGATTTTTTTTATAGGAGAAGAATGATTAGAATTGATTGAAAGTTTTTATTGATGGATTTTTGAAGATATTTTTTTTGTGTGAGATCTTAAAAAAGAAATGACAAATGAACTTGATGAGGCAATTGAAGAGAAATAAAAATGAAAGGTCAATTTATTTTTTATTGCAAGGTCATTGTGATAATTTTTTTAATACAAAAATTGCAGATTGAAAGTATTGAAGAGTTTTGAAAAATGAAAGATCTTCTTGCAGATAAGAAATCTTTATTTCAAAAAGATGGATTTCAAATAAAAGAAGATGAACAGATTGGATATGAAGAGAAAGAAGAATTTGAATGGTCATACAAAGAATATGAATTTGATCTTATTTTGATCTTGCAGGTTCTTAATTGAGAGAAAATGAATCAGAGAAAGTATGAATTTGAAAAGTCTTTCTTATGGTAGGTGGATGGTTTTTGAAGATGGAAGATCAAAGGTTCATTATTTTTGATGAGAAATATAGACAAAGAAAAGTGGTTTCGATATTGAAGTTGCAGAGATGAGAATATAACACTGGGTGTGTGATGTTGTGCAGATCAACATACAATGGTGAAGATAATGATAAATGTGATTTGTAGTGAAGAAGACATATTTCCCTAATCAGGTGAATTAGATTATTTCAAGGATAAAATGTCAGAGGATTGGAATGATGAAATATATATTGCAGATGAGTTGATTTGAATGGTGCAAATCAGATTGAATAGCAATCAATTCTTGCACACAGAGTTTTATGATGGTAATTGTCTATGCCATGAGGCACAGTATGCCAGTGAGGCTTATAGGTCAGTGAGACCTTAACATTTGTCAGTGAGACATATATTGTAGCCAGTGAGGCAGTTTTGGAGTGGTTTTTCTACCCCTGGAGGGTTTTCCACTCGTGCAATTCTTGTGTCTTGATTCATATTGATCTTCTCTCTGTGTTTGTATGATTTACTCATGAGTTTTTTGTTTTTCATTCTCAGTTATGTGCATATGTGATTGACAAATCAATGATAGCTTTCTCTCCTTATGTTTTTGAAAATTAAAGTTTGCAAAAGATTTGAAAATTCACACAACACTGATTCACCCCCCCTCTCAATGTTGTCCTTGACTCCTACATAGGCTTCATTCACAGTCTTAGGTTCGACTGTAGAGAGCAAATAGTAATTCACTTGTTCTTCTACATCTCGTTTCCTTGTTAATACTCCTTTGTTTTTGTCTCCAATAATTTGATCTTTAGAGTGATTGATTCTTACATACCTGGGGGTCTTAGCAGCACTATCCGGAGCCTTTTCTTCTTCATCTTGACTATCTTCTTGTTTAAATTTTTCTTCATATGTGATAGCAATAGGTTCATCTAATTCATAGACACTCTAATTAGATGTTCTTTCTTTGTCTTCATCCACTTTCACATTTGCACTCTCAACAATCTTTTTCATCCTTTTGATGTAGCACCGGTAGGCCTTAGTCTTGGTAGAGTATTCAAGGAAGATTGCTTCATCACATCTTGCATCAGATTTTCCTAGATCTTCATCTCTTCTGATATAGCATTTTCTTCCAAAGACTTTGAATTATTTTATTATAGGAATTTTTCCATACCATAATTCATAGGGAGTTTTAGTACCATTACCTTTCACTTGAACTCTGTTTTGAATGTAGACAGCAGTGTGTATAACTTCTTTCCAGAAAACTTCCAGCAGACCTCCTTCCTTCATCATTATTCTAGTAGCCTCTTGAATTGTCCCATTCTTTCTTTCCACAACTCCATTCTGCTGAGGAGTCCTAGGTACAGATAAATGTCTCTTTATTCATTGCTCTTCACATAAAATGTTGAATTTATTTGATGTGAACTCACCTCCCCTATCAGACCTTAAACATTTGATTTTCAACTCTATTTTATTCTCAACCATTGGCTTGAAGGATTTCAACTTCTCTAGGGCTTCAAATTTATCTCTTAGAAAAGTAAGCCAAGTCATTCTAGAATAACCATCAATAAGAAACATGAAGTACCTGTCACATTGTAGATATCTTACCCTTGTAGGACCACATAGATCTGTATGTACTAGATCTAGTAAAATGGCAAAAAATTGCTCTTTGCTCTTGAAACTTGTTCTTGTATGTTTCTCCAACTGACATTTCTTACAAATGGTATTGGTGGGTTTCACAAGTTTTGGTAAATCTCTCACAGTCTAACTTAAACTTATCTTTACCATATTATCAAAGTTTATATGACACATCCTCCTATGCCACAACCAACTCTCATCTGCTTGGGCTAATAAACAATAATCATTAGTTCCTCTTAATTGATAGATGTTACCTCTGGTCTTCTTACTAGTAGCAATCACAGTTCTGGAGCTTTCAATGATCTTGCACCCATTGTCTTTGAACCTCAGATCATAACCTTTGTCACACATCTGACCAACACCCAAAAGATTATGCTTCAAACCCTTTACATATAGGACATTGTCAGTATTATGCTTTCCATCAAATGAAATAGATCATTTTCCACAAATCTTACTAGCTGCATTGTCTCCAAACCTAACCAGTCCTCCATCATATTTTTCCAAACTCACAAACTTACTTTTGTCACTGGTCATGTGATGTGAGCATCTACTATCAATAATCCATTCATCCTTGTCTTTCTCAACCTAAACAACAAAAGCACTTTCTTCCATTGGTTTTTCTTCCATCATACAACTAGAAGAATTAGTAGATACAGGTTCTTATTTAATAGCAATAAACAAGCATTCATTTGCACTAATACTAGTATCATTAGATTCATCATCAGTCACACCTTCATCATCAAAATCTCTGACATAGTAGCATTTCTTTGGAGCTCTAGGCCTGTTCTCAAATTTTTTCCTATTCCTTTCAATTCTTTCAAGACATCTGTAAGCATAATGACCTACTTTACCACATGAAAAACATTTGAAAGGTAATTTGCCTTTGAACTTACCAGAACCTCTTTGCAATCGATCAACAAAGTTAGCTTCAATTTCATCAAAGTCATCTTCAGGTTCCACCCTATATTTCTCAGCTCTGGAGATCTTTTCTAAAATACTAGCTTTAAAAGTTGTCTCAACTTTTAGCAAAGCATCACCAAGTTCTCTCATCTCAAAAGATGTTAACTTTCCTAACAACTAATCCTTGGTGACTTCTTTCACAATCATTACTTCTTCAATTGTCGCAACCTTGTGACTATAGGATTTAGGTAATGACCTGAGAATTTTCATCACAACTTATTAATCCTCAATAGTTCCTCCCATAGCTTTGATTCCAATCAGAAGTTCATCAACCTTTTGCATGTAGGATGTTATGTTTTCATCTTTTCCCATCTTTAAGCCTTCATATTTAGCTTTTAGTTGTTGTAATTTGGCACTCTTTATAGAATTACTTTCTTTATAAAGATTTCCCAATTTTTCCCAAATTTCTTGAGCAGTTTCAAGGTCCGTGACCTTTATCAGATCGGTGTCGGTCAGTGCACTTAATAGAGCATCCCTAGATTTTATGTTTAACTCATATTCCTTAATTTCATCTTCAGTTGTCAGACCATTCGAAGGTAGGATATATTTAGTCTCTATCACTTTCCAAACTTTGTACCCAATACAAAGTAGATGGCTTTTCATGCATATCTTCCACGTCACATAATTCATTCCATCAAACTATGGAGCTTCCTTCTTCTAAGACATTTTGGATCTACCTCAAGCTATTAGGCTTTCCTCTGAGGAACCTTGCTCTGATACCAATTGTTGAAAAACACATGATAACTAAGATGGGGGGTGAATCAATTGTCACAAAACTTAACTTTATATGAATGTCAAACCATCAACAACTTAAGTACTGATAATTAGCTGTAACCATAAAAGCATGAAACCATAGACTTAATCACAATCACACATTCAACATAGTAGACACCAGATTTTTACTTGGAAAACCCTAAAAGGGAAAAACCATGGTGGGTGTTAGCCCATAGAAATATATGAGTTATATCAATACCAGAAAATAGAGGCTCACTACCTACAAGGCTCACTGCCCAAAATGCTCATTGCAAAGATCAACTCACTGCCAAGGGGTGGCTCACTACCAAGGATTGTTGAACTCATTTGACATCATCTACTCTATGCCTGAGTTTAGTTCCATTGAAGCGCAATATTCTTCCTCTCCTCTGCTCTTCTTATACCTTCACACTTATCTCTTCATTTTCGCACAAGGACTACTTTTTCACAACTACATTTCATGCTTTTATACAATTCATCAACCTTGGAATTTACATCAAGGTCATCATTACATTCATCAACCATTGGAACATTCTCCAAGGTCGGCATTACAATCATATAAAGAAATAGGTCTGGACCTAAACAAAATTTGCTAAGGTAAAGATGTATGGGGATCATGTTATGCCTTAGCAAGGACACAAATGCAATCTTCCACACCATGACATGCTTCCACAATCTTCAATGCATCTCTATAAGAAGTGAAAACAACCAAGTCGGCCAAGACTAGTATTAACACTAGGTCTTTAAGGAACATACTTCATCTACGATCCAAATTTCTCTTTTCAGACCAATCCAAAGATAGGAACACAATTAGGTTGCATCCACAAGCACATTGTAGTCGCCAAGAACAACCGTACAATCTCTAACCTCTCTGTCAAGAAGATTCTTCAAACTAGAGCATAAGAACAATATTGTTAGCCACTGTCATAAAGAAAGAATAGCTTGTGGACCACCAAATCATGAACCATTGAAGTTGAAGGTACCTAAAATCATCTTATACTTAACTCTAGAACTGCAGATAAAAATACTTCAATGCGGACGAATGCGAAGCATAATATTTACTCCATATCACCACTAGACATACACAAAAAGTAGTTTTCACTCTGATGAACATAACTCACTTATATCTTCATACTGCAAGCTCAAACTCAGAATGTAACATCTTCAGACATGCTTCTAAATAACTTCTAATCCATAGACAAAGATACTCATCCTATAGGAAATGTGGAGCAATCTTCTAGACTATTCTTCTATATGTAATACATTGTTTCCACTGCAACTCATTGTTTCTACCAGAGGAGCTAATTTTCTCAATATCCTCAACATCAGAATCAATTACATAGATAAATACAAAGAATCTAACTCATTACAAGAAAGCAACAAGATAAGGGCACAGTTGACAGCAATAACAACACAGATATGTTGACATCAATGAGAACACCAGCTAGGCACATACTTGTAACAGTTACTAGAGAAATTGTTGTGACAATGAACCGTTTTCATCATTTTAAATAGGGACAATGTTCTTGTGGAGATTATCGGTGATGCTAAATGAAGTAATCTAAAAAATAGGCTTGCACCTATAATAATGTGCAGTGTTAGATCTCCAGTAATAATGAAGGGACATCCATCAAAGAAAAATGGAAAGGGAATTTTTGTAAGATGTTGTAGTTGCAAGTGCCCTAGTGGTCCTATATGCAAAACATGGAGTCATAGACAAGGCATGTGAACTGTTTGACAAAATGCCTAAAAGATATATGGTCTCATAGACTGCAATGGTTACATGATATGCAAAAAATGGATTTATTGAAAAGGCTTTGGAAAATTTCAAGAAGATGCAAATTGGCAGGTGTAAGGTCAAATCCCACAACCTTTGCCAACGTCCTCGCTGCCTATGCCAACATGGGTGCTTTCAAATAGGGTAGGGACATCCATCAAAGAATAATGGGAAGGGGAGTTTTTGTTAGTTGTGGTAGTTCTAAGTACCCTAGTAGACCTGTATGCAAAATGTGGAATTATAGACAAGGTACGTGAACTATTTGACGAAATGCCTAAAGGAAATATGGTCTCATAGTATGCCACAAATTGCAGGATATATATTAAAATAGGTTCATTGAAAAGTATTTAAAATCCTTTTTAAGGAATTGCAACTGGCGGTGTAAAGTCAGATTCCACAACCTTGCCTGTGTCCAAATGGGCATTTTTGAACAGGGTATGGACATCCATCAAAGCAAAACAAACAGGGGATTTTGTAAGATATGGTAGCTGCAATTTGTTGCAAATATGTGCCTAATCAGTGTTGTCATTGGTGTCAACTATGTCCTATTCTACTACTTGTTTAGAAGCTTTGTATGTTGCAAATATTGAGAAAATTGGCCTCTCCGAAAGAAACAAGTGAGTTACAGTGAAGTGCAGTATAGACAGTGAGTTGTATGATGAAGAATAGTTCGGTAGATTGGTCTGTATTTCTTGCTGCTTGAAGATCTTGGTCTATGGATTGGAAGTTATTTAAAGGGATGTCTGAAGATGCTAAATCTTGAGTTTAAGCCTCTGGTGTGAAGAATTGAGAGAGTTACATTCACCAGAGTAAAACCTACTTTTTCTTATTATTCTCTGGTGACAAGGAGAAAGTGTTTTTCTTTGCATTCCTCTGCATTAAAGTGTTTTGCTCTGTGGTTCTAGAGGGAATTCAAGGATGATGATAAGTGTCTACAATTATAATGGTTTGTGTTTTGGTTGTTCGCAAGCTATCTTTCTTTTATGAGAATTGAAGACAGTGAAGTTCATGTGCTCTGGTGTGAAGAATCTCATGAATTAAGTGGTTTGAGTTTGTATGGTTGCTCCTGATGATTTCAATGTGCTTGTGGATTCCTCTTCATCATGTTCCTACCTTTACATTGGTTCGCATTAAGGAAATGATATCATGTTTGAAGATTATTCCTAGATAACGTAGTGTGTAACCAGTCCTAGCTGACTTGGTTAATTCTAGTAATTGCAGAGATCCCTTGAAGATTACAGAAGCATGTTATGGCATGGAAGATCAAGTTTGAGTCCCAGCTAAGGTGTGGCATGATCCATATACATCTATACTATAAATCCTTAGCATAATTTTGTATTAGGTCAAGACCTATTTTGTAAATGTTTGTAATGCTGACCTTGGAGATTGTTCCAATGGTTGATGATTACAGTGTCGACCTTGATGATCATTCCAAGGTTGATGAAGTGTATAAATACTTGTAATTGAGTCATGGAAAATGTGTCCTTGTACAAAAATAGGAAGATAAGAAAAAGGGCGAGCAAATAAGGTAGAGCAGGGAAGAGCAAATAAAAGGAACTATTGTACTTCAATGTATTAATCTCAGACATGAAGAAGATGGTGGTTTTGGTAATGAGCCGCCAGTAGGGTTTAATAGCCCTCAGGGTTTAACAACCCTCATTGTAATCTTTGTAGGTTTAGGGTTGAGGCAATGAGCCTGCTAGACCTAGTTGTACTTCATGGCAGTGAGCTAGTATGTTCTAGGCCCATGGAATGACCAAGCCTGATCATTATTTTTCAAAGATTGCAATATATTTTGATAACTAAGCCTCTCTGTGGTTTTTCCCCACCTTGGGGTTTTCCACGTAAAAATCTGGTATCTCTTGTGTTTAATGTTGCATATGTGTTTAAGTTTCTGATTTCATGCATTCATTGTTTAATCATAATAAGTGCGGACAAGTGATTAATGTTTAAATGTAGTAGTGTTTGAGTTTTTGGGACAACTGATTTACCCCCCCTCTCAGTTGTCTAGCACATTCCAACACAATTGCCCTCATAAATTCATATGCAAAAAGTAGAATGATAGACGATGCATATGGGTTGTTTGACAAGAAGCCTCAAAGAGATGACAACTCATGGAATGCAATGATTTCAGGATATGCACAAAATGGGTTTAAACTATATATATATATATATATATATATATATATATATATATATATATATACAAACCTGTCTAATCAATTCCCACTCACAGAACAGAATGCTAAATAGAAAACAAAACCCTAAATTTAGAAACCCTAACTATTGAACAGAATTATTTTCTACATACAATTGAAGTTATTTATCAAATTCTTGTGCTTTGGGGTCTTCATAGTTGTTGCTCCAGCATCCTCCCTGCTTGGTTGTGCATGTGCCTCCTTTGCCACCCTTCCTCCATTATCAACTCCCCATCCTCCCTATGACTCCACACCATCCTTTCCTCTCCCAACTGATAAACACTAAAATTTCTTCCCCCCTTCCCTTGAATTCAGTCTCCCCCAAATAATGATCCAACCTCTCTAACTTCGCGTGCAAGAAAAAGACTTGCCTTGACAACTGACTTCCCATCTTTCACTTACTGCCAACTCTTAATCAAGGAAGAGAGTTAAAAGCAATAAATTTGCATTAAATTTTCTGTCAAAGTATTTAGCTTGCACCCCATGCCACTCCATATATAATAAAATAATAAAATAACACTCTCCACATCCCCCGACAACCCCCCAAACATATAACTATCTAATTGTATGTTTTGCAAGTGGGAAAAATATTAGGTGACAGTTAAAATAATGAAATAAGTCAATGGAAAAACATTAGGTACCATTTAACTAATAAAATAACAAACTCCCCACCAGCTATGTGGACATGGAATTTCAAACTGACCATGCTTGTTAAATAAAAAATTGTTGGTTGTATCAAGTTGTATTAATATTGAATAACTAGTGCCCCTATTATATAATGATATATATATATATACACACACACATATACATATATATATATATACTAATATATGGATTTTTTTAAAAAAAGTATTATATAATAAATAATATAACATTAATATTATTTATCAATAATAATAGTAATAATAATAATAATGTTATAACTAATGTTAACAGTTATAGTATTATTTAAAATTAATAATTATGATATTAAACTAAAACTAAATTATAATAATAATCTAAAAAAAGAGTCATGATTAATTAAAAAAAAGGAAGACCCCATAATATTAGCATATTGAAGTTGCGACCAATTAGGCCATGACATACTCCCCCCCTAAAAATATGCATCATCCCAATGTAAAGATTACAGACAAAAGGTTGAGTAAATGTGAGATTTTCCTATCCGGTTAAACATCCCTACTACTTGCACATCGACTCCAAATGTTAAGTACTAAAATGCATTACCCAAAATTTCAAGTTTTACTCCAATTTGTGTTAGACTCCAAGAGAAATGATACACCATTGTAGGTTAGAAGAATTATATTATCTTAGTCAATCTGAGTACTCAAGAATTTCAAATAGACAAACCGAGCTAAAGTGTCCAAAATAGGACATACTGAGATAAAGCCAACCGGGCTCTTCTGTCCTTTGGGCAAACTGGTTCATATGGAACAGGGTCTAATGGACTCAATTACTACCCAATACGAGGTAGATTAAATAATGGCCAAATGGGCCTATACTGGTCAAACGGATCAAAACTCTCTCCAATATGGGATAGATAAACACAACAACCATACAAGCTAACAAGGACAAGAATAAAAAAATTGCTCTGCTAGAGACTTAGACTCATCAGGATCAATTCGAATCCTAACTTATAAGAAATTACAAAATAGGCCCATATATTGCACTGAGGAATTTCTGTAAGTTCATTCAATAAGAATGTTCTGAGGACCTTGTACTCTCCCTTAGGTTTTAGGCAACTGGCTAGGTGCAAGGTCAATCCTCCCAAGGATTCTTTGGAGTATCAGTGACTTTCACTTTTCCAATATCATATAAACATTACACTTAAAGGAATACGTGTTCAAGCACACAAATCAACACTCATGTGAAAGGCAACAATTCTATTTGTCATGCATGCCTATTTGCAGAGTCTGCCATGTCAACAACTCCTCCAAACTTTCTAGCCCTCTCTGTCATTGCAACTGTTGCATCAACTATTGCCACCCTAGGGCTTGTTATCAAAACGTAGTGCTAGAATCGCATAATTGATAGTAGCTTCCCAAATTAGGAGTCCATGGTGACATCATTTTTCCCAAAAGTCAATAGTTATCTCTAGTACTCATCCAATTTGAACTGTCAAGTGTTTGAAGCTAGAAAATAATATAGTCTCAGGACACATTAGGGTCCATCCTCAACCCATAGAACAAATAGCAAGGAGTAGGTTTTACACTACGAACCAACTAGTGTGGTTCTAATGTGTGGGGGAAAAGAGGGACTGCATTCCAATGTGATCACTTTGAGGGGATACCCTCAAATAGGGGCCATCATGGCTCACCCTAAAACAAGTTATGTCCCAAAGGAGGCCTCCACACCTCCTTCAACCCCTAGTTACACTAGCGCACTCTCATCTGGGTGGGAGGGCTAACGCTAGGGGTGACACTATCACAACACAAGAACATGAAGAGTAACACTACACAACACATAAGAACATGAAGAGTAACACTACACAACACGTAAAACATGAAGAGTGACTCACACATTTGTAAATAACACACATTAAACACATTTCTTTAACATATCTATACTAGGCTAACATAGTTATTCACACCCATGTACAACTATCACAAAGGGCACGCATAAGTGGATCACACATTATGTCCACAAAACCCTTCTCCCCAAGCTGGATACCATGTATCACACACTTGAGGTATGATCACAACATTCACTTGTTTTTACACATCATTTAAACTAAAGGTCCCTCCCTCCACCTCACATACCTCTCATGGGTAAAACACACGTGATAATGACTATACTCACATGCATCAATTTACACTCATCACAATGACCTCACATGACTCACATCATGAGGCTCAACAAAATGGGTACTTATGGGGAGGACAAGGACCAATATGCCACTGAGTAATCCATAGTGCCACATCACCATATATCCAATGTATGAATAATCATATAAATATACAACCTGAAAGGAAGCTAGGTGTGCGGAAAACGCTTCCTACACTAATCTAATGAGGAGAGGGCTATGCAAATCCAACTTTATCCTAACTATTACAGCAATGTTAAACCATTAACATGAGATATTGTAGCAAAACACAAGAACCAGAAAGAAGACAGAAGAGAGAGAGACAAGATATACGTGGGGAAAACCCTTACAGGTGAAAAACCCCACACTCCAAAACATAGCTCAAATGTATTACAGTAAATAATAACAGATTACAATACAGTTTCAGAGCCAATTCTCTTTCAGGAGTCTTTGAATGTCAAATCTGGAGATATTCTAGCAGCATAACAGTACTTGTACCAAAGTTGTTTATCTCCCATCCAAGCACATGTTTATATAGAGTTTACAAGGCAAATATAGAACCTTCTAGAGATGGGCGTCCATCTTAGACTCATGCCCCAAAACCCATGCCTAAGGACACTTGTCCAACATCCCATCCTGAAGTGGGTGCCTGGTCCCAAGATAGGTTACGACAGATGCTCTTACGCACCTTACAGCTGTCATAGAATCCGTCATATACTGACTAAAAATATCATATTCCTCTTACATTTCATAACCTCCCTTGACCGCCCAAAGATGCCTTTCTATGCCCCTTGACCCTATCTTGAGGGCGTTGCCCCCAAACCCCCGTTAATTATTCAAGGGGGAAACTGCGGCTACCAAAGTCACCAAAATTTACCCTGCTGCATATACACAAGGTGCTGACTATGCCAACTCAACATGGGATAAATAAATACAACATTAGGAATTTGCAAAGGTTGAGACACCTTAATTCCCAACACAACCACTATTGCAATATCCAATTAGCCATAAAACAATATAATCTCACCTCTAGAGGAAACCAATATCATTAATACCTTAGTGCTAAATAATCCAAAAGGGAAGATGGTCTTAGGGCCCTCAAAAGGACCCCTCCTCACGTTTCTTAATACCTTGCTTGTGTTTGTTTAAGGTGTTATCCTCCAAGAGGAAGGTATGCAAGAATCACACACATAGATCTAGGGGGATGGATTATGATTGTCACACACCAATCCCATTTGTAACCCCCATCCTCACAATAGAATTCCCCAGCCCACCTACTCCCCCATACAACCTGCCAGGGCCCCTCCTGTATATGGCAGCTTATAGAAGTCACATTACTCCACACAAGCCAGCAATTGCAACAATAAAATACCTAAAATCAAGGACGATTAAGTAAAACAAGTCCATAAGTTAAATCCTCTATTATAATACATTAAAATAAAACAAGCCAAAAAAGAAGTGAAGATCAAATATAACAACCTTTGCAACATCCTGAATTTAACCAAGAACAAGTCCTTGAGGCGAAAGGACCATTTCAAAAGTAAAACAACTAATTAGCCCAAAGAAAAAAAGTATTGTTGGCTTAACACTTAAGTAAAACCTTTAACAGAAGAATAAATAATCCAACAATCTCATAAAATTTTCAAATTACAATCACCACGTAGCCTTACAACAAGACCACCTAAGGGGAGTAGTGGAATTGGGTGGACTTACTACAACTAAAATAGATATATCATACAGTGGTCTCAAACCACATAGAGATCAATGATAATTCACCATGTCATAATAAGCATTCCCCACAACCTGGAACAACCTTATCATATCTCTGTATAGAAAATCCACATGAATAGTCACATGCCCCACACAACCCAGGTCATGCCATCATGAAAAGATCCATTAAGATATGCCACAAAAGGAATTAGCCACAAGATATGATATCCATCTCACAAAAGAGAATCCACAAGTCTGCATGACTGTCATGTACCAAACTACTATTGTCTCATTACACACACTATCATTGGCATCAAGCTATCCACCTCACCCTCTAGGGAGAGTTTATCTACGGGCTTACCATTTCCTTTATTTCACATGTTTCTCTTTACCTCTATCAATAACTAGACAATCATTAGTTCACAAGAGGGGGAATATCATTAACATCATATTATTGTTGTCACATAGAATTATACCCAACTTAGAGAGATTCTGAGCATTCTAATGACACAATGGGAATGATCTCGAAGTGTGGGACCTTGTGAATTGAGATTAGACCTCTGGAGTAGGCCAGCTTCCTTTAATTGGTTATCACCTAAAATCTACTGGATTTGCAGAGGAAAAGGGAGAAGGAATGCTTTTAGAAATGAAAGATAAAAAAGGAAAACGTGAAAGTAGGGGTGATTCACCAGGTTGAATAAAAGAGCCCTCATAGAACTGAGAAGATGCACAACACAACCAGATACAGCAAGTAGATATATACAGATTCAAATGATTCTAGCAGAGGTAAGAAACAAAATGGTTGAGAGGAACAAAAATGTTCACAGACAATCATATGCAGATTCACACTAAACTAGAAATTAGTAAAAGAGGTAAAATAACTTGCATATATTCAATAAGAAGGCATGGTTACAGTAGAGGAATGCTCTGTTTGGAATCAAAAGCATATATTACTAAAACTTCGAACATCCAACCCTTTTTACATCTCAATTTTATACATATATAACATTTACATTTTGACCTAAGTAGGTTACAATCAATTCGCCCCATGGGCTCTGTCAAAAATATTTGCGTCTGAAGGGACGTCCACCTGCAAGAAGTTATTGAATCAAATATCTGGAACAGGGCAGATGAGAGATCTTTTCTAGTCATCAATGCAAACTAGCTGAGTTGTTTGATTTGTAGCAATGAATGCCACAAATATCTGCATCTACATATGCTAAAATAGTCGCGGAAACGTCCAGTCGATCAAGCCTTTAGATTTGCATCAAATTTTGAAAGTGAAAATATCCTCCTCAAAGCCCACCAGATGAAAGAGGAGGCAAAAACAAGTACTTTTGCCTTTTGAAGCATGTTGAAATTTTCCAGAATGAGGGAGATACGGTCGGTCAAAGTTACGGTCAACTACGTCTTGCATTTGTATATCGCTCTGTATATCTGCACTTGTATATGCTGTTGTATCTTGCAATTGTATATACAACTGCACATGCATTTTGACTGTTGGGTTCACTTTATGCATTCATGCAACTTCCCTCCTTTTGCATATTCAAATCGCTTTGCATGTCTTTGGATCTTCCTTTGTATGTGCTTTTGTATATACAATAAAATGGCCAACATTTAATCGCAGGCCTTTACTCTTTTGTACCACCTTTTGCAGCTTCCATCCTTGCCACGTGTCATCACTCCATTGGTTGCTGAGCTATACCTGAGACCCATCGCTGAACAATGCATCCTCTTTATCGGTCGTCGAAAAGACCACAAACTGAGCCGTCGATGCACTAAGTCTCGCCGAAATCCTTTGTATGCGACCCTTTGTATATCTTCTTGTATATGAGATACAATCGCATATACATAGAATGTAGAACTCAAAGAGCTATCCACCAGAATGAAACCTTGCAACAGGTCTAGTCTTGTATCTTTTCTTTTGCATATCAGCACATACATGCACATCAACATACAAACTGTGGACCCCAACCTTTATAAGGCAAATTGAAATTAACATCGGATCCGGCCCTTGTATCATACCTTCTTGTATGTTGCACCTTTTGGACCTTGTATATGCAATATACAACTGCGGATGCCAAATAATTATCCACCACATTTGATCCTTCAATCACGTCCAGATTGTATGTATTCCCTTGTATATTGCCCTTTGTATATCACATATACAATGCGAATATACAAACAAAAAACTGCATACAAACATTGCATCTGACCTTTGTATGTAGTTTTGTATATGATGTTTGTATCCGCAAACATACAATGCGAACATACATACAAAGAATGCATACAAACATTTCTGCCTTTATAAACCAAAATGCATATCTTTTTGGGTCCAGGGTTGTATCTCAGAAATGCATATGCCATTGTATATGCAATTGTATGTGCAAAGATACAATCGCACCTACATACAATTGGTGGACCCCAACCTTTGTATGTCCTTTATTTTCTACTTTGTAGATGCGATTATATATAAGATACAATCGCCCGATATACATTCACCTTTGTATCCTGCCCTTTGCATATAGACTTTGCATATTTCCTTTGTATCATTGCCTTGTATACTCTCATTGCATCTTTCCTTGTATGTACAATTGTATATTTGAACATACAATGTGAACATACATACAAAGAAACATACAATTGTATATGCATGTAAAAATGACTAAGCATAAAACTGAGAATTATCTGCAATAGAAAACACTTGAAGACAAAAGATTTATGGGTTTTTCTAGGTTTTCTGCAAGGATTCTCTAGGCGAGATTTTTGGGATTTTTGGCAAGGCGGAGCATGAGTAATTGAAAATTTAAGCTTTGTAGGGTCATTTTCTAAAGGATATTCAAGGAATTGAAAAGGTGAACTATTTAACTCTGGACATAGGAAAATAGGTCAACATTTTGGTGACTTCTAAGGGATGTTTGCCTGCTAAACAATTAGACCAATGGCCTTAATGCATCCATTGGGCATGGAGTCACATAGAGACTTAAAAAATAAACCTTGACAATCAATCTTGACCTTAGTAACTTAGCATATTAGCAATGAAGAACACTTGGAAGACCAAAACCAAAATAAAAAACTGAGAGCAACTCCTCCAATTGTGCTAGACAGCACTTAGGGAAAACAAAAAGGGATCTAAACTATTGTGCAACAACATTTATTGGAAGAAAGAAACCTAATTTACTGATTTACAAGGCAAGTCATACCTCAAAACACCTCTTTAGGTGTATCCCATTAACTGGGATAGGCAAATTTTCTCCATCCATGTTTGATAACTAAAATGCATTGTGCTCCTTGCATTTAGTAATGATAAATGGGCCACTCCACATGCTGTCAAACTTGGAGTGCTTCCCTAGCCTGCTTTTCAACTCATCCCATTTGAGTACCATATCACCCTCCCTAAAATTTCTAGGAGTAGCCTTCTTATCAAAATTTCTTTTTGTCTAAAGCTGGTGATACTCCATAGCTTTCATAGCTTTATCTCTCATTTCTTCAAGCTCCATAAGTTGAGCATATCTAACAGCCATGGGGTCTTCTTCTTCAAACATCTCCAGCTGATTCATGATATCAAGTGCTGGCAACTCCATAGACACAGACAATCTTGCCTCTTTTCCATAAACTAACATATATGGAGAGTTTCTAATAGACCTCTTGGGAGTTATTCTATCTACCTATAAAGCAGATTTCAAATTGGTGTGCCAGGCTCTCTGGTTATCCTCCATTGATCTTTTAATAATCCTTACGAGATTCTTATTTGTAGATTCAGCCAAACCATTACCTTGTGGGTAATAATTTGATGAAGTGTTCAAATAGATTCCATTCTTCATAGCGTAGTTAGTTATCCTCAATCCAACAAAGGCCAAAGTATTGTCTGAGATAATTGACTCAAGTACTCCAAATCTAGATACCAAATCATGATAAAAGTTCAAAACAACATTTTCATTGGCTTCCTTCAAAGCCACTACTTCAGTGCACCTTGTGAAATAGTCTGTTGCTGTAAGTACCCACCTGTGGCCTGCACTTGACAGTGGATTAATGGGACCTATAAAATCAATGCCCCATCTCATGAAGGGTTGTTCTACTTGAATTGACTGCAGAGGTAAAGCTAGCAGCCTTTTTTTGCCTGCAAAAATGGCACATTTTACACACTTTCTGGCCCATGCATGGGCATCCTTGAATAAGCTAGACCAGTAATAGCCAGCTCTCATTATTTTCCAAACAGTAGTCCTTGGGGCAAAATGACCCCCTATTGTTCCATCATGAAACTCATGCAGCACCTTGTCAGTCTGATCACTATTAATGCATCTTAACAACACACCATTAAAATATTTTTTGAAAAGGATATCATTTATTAAAACATATGGAATAGAATCCAATCTAAAATATCTTCTTTTGGTTCTATCTAAACCTGCTGGACATTCACCAGTTTGTAAAAAATGAGTCATGTCATTAACCCAACCTGTTTCAAGTGCTGCTGTATCATCTTGATGTTCATCTTCAATGGTCTAAAGCACCTCTTCTTCCTTCTCTGTTTCATTTTCAGACCCAGTTGCAAGTTGTTCGTTGAGTCCTCTACCTCTGATGAGCTTGGTTATCTTGATATCTACGTCATATTCTATGACTTTGGCAATCCAACCAGCCCTTTTCTCATTAACATCCTTTCCTAACAGAAACTCTTTCACGCCAGAGTGAGCAACCATCAAATCTATCTTATTGTTAGAAATAAGATGCCTAAACTTCTTGAGACTCTTTACCACTACAAGGACATGTTTTTTAATGAAACTATACATCTGTTCATACTCCTCCAGTCCTTGACTAAAGAAAGCAATTGGCTGCTCAAAGCCTTCACTTTGCTGTTGTACCAGAATCGTAGAAATTGTATCTAGACTACCATAAGCATACAAAATAAAATCTTTTGAGAAATTAGGATTTACTAGAGTTGGTGCAACCGATAACGCTTCTTTATGGACTCAAAGCTGAGTTTGCCCTCTTTTGTCCAACTGAAAACTATATTTTTCTTTAACATAGAGGTCAACGGCTTCAATAAACTTGTAATGTCAGGTATAAATCTCCACGAAAAATTAATTTTTCCAATAAAACTTTGTAGTCCTTTCTTGTGACGAGGTAAAGGCAGCTCCAAAATAGCTCTTATTCTTTCTATATCAATGGTAACTCCCTCTTTTGACACAATGTGTCCTAAAAGCCTACCTCCATGCACAACAAAAATGCATTTCTTGGGATTGAGAGATATCCCAAACTCTTTACATCTCTCAAATACTTGTTTCAGGTGGTATAAATGTTTAGCTGCATCTTTAGAGAAAATTGTGATGGCATAAAGGTACACAAGTACCAATTTATAAAGCAAACCTTTTACAAGCGATATCCATAGCTCTCTGAAAAGTAGAGCCAGCGTTTGACAGACCAAAAGGCATCCTTTTGTAGGCCATAGTGCCCCATTTGGTGGTAAATGCAATTTTAAACTGATCTTCCTCCTTGACTAATACTTGATTATAACCTGAATATCCATCAAGTAAGGAGAATATTTCTAAACCAGCCACTACTTGCAGAATTTGCTCCATTGAGGGCAGTGAGTAGTGGTCTTTTAGGGAGGCTCTGTTAAGGTCTCTAAAATCAACGCACAACCTAATCTCTCCATTCTTCTTCCTCACAGGAACAAGATTTGAGACCCAAGAAGTATGCTTGATCAAAAAAATTATATTTCCCTCGATCAGCTTGGTTAATTCCTTAATCATTAGAGGCTCGAGTTTTGGATTTAAAGGTCTTTGTTTTTGCCTTATAGGTTTTGCGCTTGGCTCTAACTCTATAGTATGCTGGGCAATATGAGGGTCAAACCTCTTTAAGTCTAAGTATTCCCAAGCAAACACAACCTCAAATTCTTGACAAAGAGCAATAAAAGCTTTCCTATCCTTGGGTGAACAGATTTTACCAATTTTAAGAAGCTTACCTTTAAAAATTTCTAGCTCTTCGTAATGTTCCTCTTTGACCTGCATGCCAGTTTTGCTCTTTTTTAACTGATCATCAGTACCAAAAATGGATTCCAAGGTTACCAATCCTCTAGGCAGCTTATTAGTCCTTAACTGAACAACTTGATCATCATCATATTGTTGTTTGAGTTTGTTATGATTTATCACAGAAAACTCATCCTCTTCTAAAAGGAAACACAGAATCTACTCATCACTCTCAAAAACCTGCCAATGAATGTTATTGTTAGGGATAGAGGGCCTATCAACTATTTTCACATGAGGCAGTACCTTTTCTCTTTGGATATCACTGGGGATATCAAACTGAGCCCCAATCACCGCTAACCTATCTGCATGATAGTCCTGATTTCTTGGAATAGATATTAGATTGAAAGTGTCAAACTCCTCAATCATATCCCATACCCTATGTTTATAGCATTTCAAAACGTCATTCTTTGTAACATGCAGTCCCCTTACTTGACTTACAATAAGTTCATTGTCCCCATACACCCGCAAACAACCAATTTTCCTCTTTCTTGCCCACTATAAACCTTGAATCAACCCTTCATGCTCAGCAGTGTTATGTGTACAAGAAAAAGCAAAATGGAAAGCAAAATAATATCTGTCACCTTGTGGAGACATAAGCATTGCACCACCACTAGATCCATTCCTATTCCTAGAGCCATCAAAGTACATTTTTCATACCTCATCTTGCTATTCTATTTGCTGCTCTACATTCTTTACAAGGTTTGGAATTGTTGTTTCAGGTTCGTGCAGTATGTAAACCCCCATACTAGTTTCTTGAATGTGTCCCTCGGGATCATCAATAATATTTTTCAAGGCCCAATCCTTTAAGAGCACTTCTGGTATACTCTCAGCTTGTAGTTCTCGAGCAACAACAGGCTCAGAATCATCAGAAATAATGCAATTTGCATTAACAACACTTGGCACATAAGGCTCTATGTGATATTTGGCAAGCAGTTTGGATTTTACAGTCACTTTTGTGCCATATCGGGTCCTGAAAAACATGTGGGACTAGTCTAAGGATAAATACCCTCCTATCTTGGCTATAAACTCTCTTGACAAACACATGGCAAAATGAGGAGGTAAATCTATGATGAACACCTCTAGAGAAATGGAAACATTTGGACAGGCATGCAAAGTGAGACCTAGATCTTTTATCACACCTATAGTATTAACAGTTGTGCCATCTAGCTAGAGCACACCCTTCTCAAGGGGCTGGTATTTCAATCCTAATTGGTCTGCAATCTGTTTTGGCATCACAAAACTATTTGCACCACTATCCACCATGCAATTATATACTAACTTGTCTCCAATTATTAAAGACACAAAAAATGGAAGTGGCTTAGCACTCTTATTTGGCTGTTTGTTGTTGTCCTAGGGTGAATTGGTAAGAACAGACCTAGCTAGGTCAACAGTTGCATCATTTGACACTTTTAAATCAGACAAGGCAGATTGTAACATGTCCTTTTGACCTGGGATGGCTAGGGAATCCCACATAGACATTGTCACATTCATTTTCTTCATATTTTCAATGATATTAAAAGGTGCAGTGACGTTTACCTTCTGATGTGATTTTGCAATAGCAATATCAGCTTGCAAATGAGGTTGTTCCCTAGGAGTTGCTTGAGTATTCCTTTGCAAAATATGGGGAATCTGGGATGTGGAAGGGTCAGTAGGTCCTTTTCCTTTATTTGCTGCTTTTCTATCTCATAACCCCTCTTTTTAGCTCTCGTATTTGCTGCAACTGAAGTATCATCTCTGTTTACACCACATAACTCATCTCCCTGCCAGTTTATGAAGGCAGTATCATTTTGAGACTGTTCTTGTTGATGTACAGCCCCATCGTTAAGTGTGTTTGGCTGTGAAACTGCAACATTTTGTACCATTAGAGCCTGATTTATCACTCCATTTGAACAGGTTGTCTGACTGTGTGGCTGATTGCATGGATAGCACCATTCATACTCGGCTGCAAGGTTATTCTAAATAGGGACAAGGTCCCTAACTGCATTAATGGGTACGAGATTATAAGGCTAGAAAGGCCTCTAGTTCACATTCTACCTGGCACACTAGTAATTGCCTTGATATGGAGGCCTATTGGCTTGATATGGTTGGTTTTGCCCTTGGCTGAGTGGCTGATAAGGCTGTCTATTCTAGGACTGCTACTTTTTTATGTTCACCAGCTCATTCCCAATAGTTTGCAAGATATTCTCTATTTTCTATTGGTTGTTTTTTATCTCTCTTAACTCTTGTGATGAGCTAGAAACAACAATCTCAGGATTGGCAGTACTTGGCAATGTTGCTGCAATAGGTAAAGGGGAAAATACAGAATTGACAAAGGCATTGAAGCTTGAATCTCGGGAAAATGGGGACTGGTGCTCTAGGCACTATTTTCCCAACCTGAATCAGGGTATTTTCTGCTCTAATAGCTATTTCATATGCATCAGGTAAACTTGTACCTCCCAACGATTGTATCATTACTGAAATATCACTATTTAGAGCTTTCAAAAAATACAAGAATGCATATTTTGATGGAGGCCTTATCGTGGCAGGAATTATGATCCATGTCTTCTGAAACTAGAAATTGAAATCCATCATTTGCTTCTGGGGAGCTCTCTTTATTGTAGTCAGTTGTTCAACCAGCGATAAGTGATCAGCCTTATCTTGAAATTGTTTATTCAACTTATCGCCTAGATCATCCCAAGTTCCAATGGTTTGCACTAGTAAACTCCTGAACCACTGTAATGCTTTTCCTTTAAAAGAGGCATCCAGTAGCCTGATGGCTACATTCTCTTGAGTTACATGATGAACACCACACAGAGAAGCTACGTCTCTAATGTGCTCAATTGGGGTAGTTTGATCCTCCCTCGTGCAATAAGGTAGGCTCTTCAAAGCTGTCGTGGGTATATTATCATGCATTGTCAAATTCAATGGACTGCCCCCATCAAAAGCCACAAATGGCTGATTTTTTGCCATTGGAATAGCTGGAGGTGGGTTTGCTTGAACCGATGCAGGAACTACAGGTACTACTGGCCTGAGATTTGGTGGGGTTGATCATATTCTTGTCGAAACCAGCGTTCTTACCACCATTCTACTATGTCTTCTAGGCGGAGACAGCTGTAAATAATTGAATGAACTCGAACTCTGAGTTTGAATTTTTCTCATAAAATGTAATAACACTGATCAATCTGTCCTTTCTCAGTATGAGTCGCCAGATATGCTCAACTGCCCCTTAAAAGGCCTAATAATGCTGGTAGCATATCAAAACCAATAATATGATTGTAACGTAGCACTGTTCAGATTCAAACAGTTTAGTCCCACCGGGCGTGCCAGAAACTATTGTCACATAGAATTGCACCCATCTCAGAGAGATTCTGAGCATTCTAATAACACAATGGGAATGATCTTGAAGTGTGGGACCTTGCGAATTGAGATCAGACCTCCAGAGTAGGCTGGCTTCCTTTAACTGGTTATAACCTAAAATCTACTAGATTTGTAGAGGAGAAGGGAGAAGGAATGCTTTTAAAAATGAAAGATAAAAAAGGAAAACTTGAAAGTAGGGGTGATTCACCAGGTTGAATAAAAGAGCCCTCACAGAACTGAGAAGATGCACAACACAACCAGATACAACAAGTAGATATACATAGATTTAGATGATTCTAGCAGAGGTAAGAAACAAAATGGTTGAGAGGAACAAAAACGTTCACAGACAATCATATGCAGATTCACACTAAACTAGAAATCAGTAAAAGAGGTAAAATAACTTGCATATATTCAATAAGAAGGTATGGCTACAATAGAGGAATGCTCTGTTTGGAATCAGAAGCATATATTACTAAAACTTCCAACTTCCAACCTTTTTTACATCTCAATTTTATGCATATATAACATTTACATTTTGACCTAAGTCAGTTACAATCAATTCGCCCCATGGGCTCTGTCAAAAATATCTGCGTCTGAAGGGACGTCCACCTGCAAGAAGTTATTGAATCAAATATCTGGAACAGGATAGATGAGAGATCTTTTCTGGTCATCAATGCGAACTAGCTGAGTTGTTTGATTTGTAGCAATGAATGCCACAAATATCTGCATCTGCATATGCTTAAATAGTTGCTGAAACGTCCAGTTGATCGAGCCTGTAGATTTGCATCAAATTTTGAAAATGAAAATATCCTCCTCAAAGCCCACCAAATGAAAAAGGAGGCAAAAACAAGCACTTTTGCCTTTTGAAATTCACTAGAATGAGGGAGATACGGTTGCTCAAAGTTACGGTCAACTGCGTCTTGCATCTATATATCGCTCTACATAGCTGCACTTGTATATGTTGTTGTATCTTGCAATTATATATACAACTGCACATGCATTTTGACTGTTGGGTTCACTTTATGCATTCATGCAACTTCCCTCCTTTTGCATATTCAAATCACTTTGCATGTCTTTGAATCTTCCTTTGTATGTGCTTTTGTATGTGCAATTGTATATACAATACAATGGCCAACATACAATCACGGGCCTTTACTCTTTTCTACCACCTTTTGCAGCTTCCGCCCTTGCCATGTGTCATCACTCCATTGGTCACTGAGCTGTACCTGAGACCCATCGCTGAACAATGCATCCTCTTTATCGGCCATTGGAAAGACCACAAACTGAGTCGTCGATGCACTAAGTCTCGTTGAAATCCTTTGTATGCGACCCTTTGTATGTCTGCTTGTATATGAGATATAATCACATATACATACAATGCGGAACTCAAAGAGCTATCCTCCAGAATGAAACCTTGCAACAGGTTCGGTCTTGTATCTTTTCTTTTGTATATCGGCACATACATGCACATCAACATACAAACTACGGACCCCAACCTTTATAAGGCAAATTGAAATTAACATCGGATCTGGCCCTTGTATCATATCTTCTTGTATGTTGCACCTTTTGGACCTTGTATATGCAATATACAACTGCGGACGCCAAATGATTATCCGACACATTTGATCCTTCAGTCACATCCAGATTGTATGTATTCCCTTATATATTGCCCTTTGTATATCGCATATACAATGTGAATATACAAACAAAAAACTGCATACAAACATTGCTTTTGACCTTTGTATGTAGTTTTGTATATAACGTTTGTATCCGCAAACATACAATGTGAACATACATACAAAGAATTCATACAAACATTTATGCCTTTATAAACCAAAATGAATATCTTTTCGGGTCCGGGGTTGTATCTCAGAAATGCATATGCCATTGTATATGCGATTGTATGTGCAAAGATACAATCGCACCTACATACAATTGGTGGACCCCAACCTTTGTATGTCCTTTATTTGCTGCTTTGTATATGCGATTATATATGAGATACAATCGCTCGATATACATTCAACTTTGTATCCCGCCCTTTGCATATAGACTTTGTATCTTCCCTTTGTACCATTGCCTTGTATACTCTCATTGCATCTTTCCTTGTATGTGCGATTGTATATTTGAACATACAATGTGAACATACATATAAAGAAACATACAATTGTATATGCATGTAAAAATGACTAAGCATAAAACTAAAAATTATCTACGATGGAAAGCATTTGAAGACAAAAGATTTTTGGGTTTTTCTGGGTTTTCTGCAAGGATTCTCCAGGCGTGAATTTTGAGATTTTTGGCATGGCAGAGCATGAGTAATTGAATATTTAAGCTTTGTAGGGTCATTTTCTAAAGGATATTCAAGGAACTGACAAGGTGAACTATTTAACTCTGGACAAAGGAAAATAGGTCAACAATTACAACATCTTATATCTTAATTCTTACCATGCTTTAGGCTAGTAGATCTCCAGGCCTAGTGTTTGAGCCTTAGCTCTGATACCACATGTAAGGAGGGTAAGTGTAAGAACATGGGGGGCCAAAAAGGGGTCTTAAGTGGCTAGTTTTTTTATAAAATCACGAAATGTTGGTCTTGGATGAGAAATTGAGCATAATTACACTGAAAATTTGAAGATGCAACCAAAATAATGTTTGTAGTGCTCCGAGTCTACTTTCTAAACTATTATTATTATTTTTTAAATGGTATAGATTAAGGGGTTCAAAACAGGGAGCCATAGAAATTGGTGTTGTTTCTGTCAAAAAAACATAACATAGAATGTTTCGTGGCTCCCTCAAAAGGTTAACTTTTTTTTGGTATTTTTAAAATCGCTTCAGTGAGAAATTAGCTAACAACATGTAGTTTATGCCTGATTTTTCTAATAATTTTTTGATGAATATTTGATTTTTTACTAATTTTCAAAGTGAACACATCCTAAAAAATAGAATTTTGTCCGTGCTACCCCTATAAATTTTGAAAACTAATTGAAAATATTTTTTTTAATATTTGTAGAATGGAGTCTAGCTTCTAAAAATGTAATTTTTTTGAAAATTTAATGAACGGTTAATTTACAATGAAAAAAAGACCAAACATTAGTTTTTTCCCAAAAACAGACACACAAACAAAAGAAATTAAAGATGAAAGGCATAACATTGTCAAAATGTGAAAAAAAATTACATCGTTAAATAGCTAAGAGAAAGCCTAACATTACCCTGGTGTTTGATTTGTTTAACCTTGAAACACGTGCAAATCTGAGGGTTAGCACAAGTGAAATTATGTGAAATCCTGTAGAATTTATAAAAACACGTTTGTGAACATTAGAAAGACACTCCAAGCCTTTGGGTTGCAAATCCAAAGAAAACCACAAGCCTAAGGCTTGGGATTCCCAAAGAAAAATATAACGCGCTCACATTATGTTTTGTTTTGCATTTTTTTCTTTTTCGCAAAAGTTTGCCTGATGTTTGTCATGTTTGACATAACACAAGCGCATTATAATGCGCTTGCATTATAACACACTCGTGTTATGTCTCCCTTGGAATGTTTTATGTTCAAGGTTATTAAGCATGTATGTATGTGTGTATTGATGTATGTATGTATGCCTATATGTATGATGCATACTTATATGTATGTATGTATGTATATATGTATGCCTATATGTATGTATGTATGTATGTAGAGTGTTGAGGGTAGAGAAGGGTAGAGATGGGGGTGAGGCGGATAGGGGAGGAGAGGGGTGGATAAGGGTTGAGGGTTTAAGGGTCAAGGGTTTAAGGTCAAGAGGGATTAGGGTTTAGGGTTGAGGGATTAGGGTTTAGGGTTGAGGGTTGAGGTTTGAGGGTTTAGGGATAAGGGATTAGGGTTTAGGACCTTGAGGGATTGGGGTTTAGGGTTGAGGCTTTAGGGATAGTGTATAGGATTGATAGATTAGGGTTGAGGGTCAAGGTATTAGGGTTAAGGTAGAGTGTTGAGGGTAGAGGAATTAGGGATAGGGTTTAGGGTTGATGGTTTAGGGTTGAGGGATAAGGGATTAGGGTTTAAGGTATAGTGTCAAGGGTTAAGGGTTTAGGTATAGTGATAAGGGTTTAGGGTTGATGGATGTAAGGGTTTAGGGTTTAGGCATAAGGAATTAGGGTTGAGGGTTGAGGGATTAAGGTTTAAGGTTGAGGGTTTAGGGTTTAGGGTTTAGGGATAGGGTTTAGAGTTTAGGGATAAGGGATTAGGGTTTAGGACCTTGAGGGATTAGGGTTTAGGGTTAAGGCTTTAGGGATAGTGTTTAGGGTTTAGGGGTTAGGGTTGATGGTCGATGGATTAGGGTTAAGGTAGAATTTTGAGGGTAGAGGGATTAGGGATAGGGTTTAGGGATAATGGATTAGAGTTTAAGGTACAATGCCAAGGCTTGAAGGTTTAGGGATAGGGTTTAGGATTTAAGGTTTAAGGGTTGAGGGTTGAGGCTTTAGGGATAAGAGAGAGACTTAGATGGCTAAGGGTTGAGAGATAGGGGAGAGATGGGGTGAGGCAGATAGGGGATGAAAGGGGTGGATAAGGGTTGAGGCTTTAAATCTTTAGGGTTGAGGGATTAGGGTTTAAGGTATAGTGTTGAAGGTTGAGGGTTTAGGGATAGGGTTTAGGATTTAAGGTTTAAGTGTTGAGGGTTGAGGATTTAGGGATAGGGTTTATAGTTTAGGGGTAAGGGATTAGGGTTTAGGGTTGACGAATTAGGATACCATAAATTATAATTAGGGATTAGGGTTTATGGTTTAAGGATTAGGTATTAGGGTTTAGGGTTAAGGGATTAAGGTTTAGGGTTTGGGATACCATAAATAAATTGGAATTTAGGCAGGGTTGGAAAAATTTTGTGAATCGTCATGGGCTGGAGATTGGAGATTATGTTGTGTTCAAGTACATATCCAAGTCATATTTTAAGGTTAAGATATTTCAAAGAACAAGATGTGTAAAAAATAATAATGCTCTTCAGTTTATGAATACCAACATTGATATAGATAAAAGATGTCCTTCTAACAGAGTATGTAGTTTAAGTCAACCAATGGGTAGCCAGTTGTTGAATGAATTGGTTTAATGGGTGTGCCTCCTTCTTCAAAGTTATTCTTGGAGACTTTACACAAAAGCTAGTAACTCTATACATTATTTTTCATTCTTTTATTTCATGTACACTATTAAGAACTTGTAAAATTTAATTGTGTAATGTGTTTATGGTAGTTCATTCCTCCTGCATTTGTTTCATAGTTTATAGACAACACAGATGAACATATGGTGTTGCAAGGCCTAGGTGGGCAGGAGTGGGATGTACAATTAGGGGGTACCATAAATAAACTAGAATTTATGCAGGCGGAAAAATTTTGTGAATCATCATGGGCTGGAGATTAGAGATTTTGATGTGTTCAAGTACATATCCAAGTCATATTTTAAGGTTAAGATATTTCAAGGAATAGGGTGTGTGAAAAATATTAATGCTCTTCAACTTATGAATACCAATATTGATACAGATAAAAGATGCCTTTCTTCTAATAGAGTATGTAGTTCAATTCAACCAATGGGCAACAAGTTACTAAATGAATTGGTTTAATGGGTGTGCCTCCTTCAAAGTTATGCTTGGAGATTTTACACAAAAACTGGTAACTCTATACATTATTTTTCATTCTTCTATTTCATGTACACTGTTAAGAACTTGTAAAATCTAATTGTGTAATGTGTTTATGGTAGCGCATTCCTCCTGCATTTGTTTCAAAGTTTATAGACAACACATGCAAACATATGGTGTTGCAAGGCCCAGGTGGGCAGGAGTGGGATGTACAATTAGGAGGTACCATAAATAAACTGGAATTTAGGCAGGGTTGGGAAAATTTTATGAATCAACATGGGCTGAAGATTAGAGATTTTGATGTGTTCAAGTACAGATCCAAGTCATATTTTAAGGTTAAGATATTTCAAAGAACAGGGTGTGTGAAAAATATTAATGCTCTTCACTTATGAAAACCAACATTGATACAGATAACAGATGCCCTTCTCCTAATAGAGTATGTAGTTCAAGTCAACCAATGGGTAGCAAGTTGCTGAATGAATTGGTTTAATGGGTGTGCCTCCTTCAAAGTTATGCTTGGAGACTTTACACAAAAACTGGTAACTCTATACATTCTTTTTCATTCTTCTATTTCCTTTACACTGTTAAGAACTTGTAAAATCTAATTGTGTAATGTGTTTATGGTAGAGCATTCCTCCTGAATTTGTTCCATAGTTTATAGACAACACATGAAAACATATGGTGTTGCAAGGCCCAGGTGGGCAGGAGTGGGATGTACAATTAGGGGGCACCATAAATAAATTGGAATTTAGGCAGGGTTGGGAAAATTTTGTGAATCATCATGCGCTGGAGATTGGAGATTTTGTTGTGTTCAGGTACATATCCAAGTCATATTTTAAGGTTAATATATTTCAAAGAATAGGGTGTGTGAAAAATATCAATTCTCTTCAGCTTATGAATACCAACATTAATACAGATAAAAGATGCCCTTCTTCTAATAGAGTATGTAGTTCAAGTCAACCAATGGGCAGCAAGTTGCTGAATGAATTGGTTTCTGATGGGGAAAACAACAATGATGTTGAAGCAATGGAAGAAAATCAAAATTGTAAGTCTAATTTAATTTATTTCAACTTTCAAAGTAGGCATTTGAATTGTAGCTTTACTAGGAGGATTGGTATAACAAAAACTTATTTCTGTTGCAGGCCATTCTTGGAAGAACCCTAGACATTATGGACTGTCTCATCTAGAAAAGCACATGACAGTGAACTCTACCCCTTATTTCAAAGCAGATAAACATTTTTATTCAATGAAAATGAAGTCATGGAATGTAAACCAACCAATAGTGTCGAGGGTTTAGGGTTTAGGAATAGGGATAGTATTTAGGGTTTAGGGATGAGGGATTAGGGTTGAGGGTTGAGGGATTAGGGTTAAGGGTTGAGGGTTGAGGGATTAGGGTTTAAGATATAGTGTCTAGCGTCGAGGGTTTAGGGATAGGTTTTAGGATTTAATTTTTAAGGGTTAAGGGTTGAGGGATAGGGTTTAGGGATAAGGGATTAGGGTTTAAGGTATAGTGTCAAGGGTTGAGGGTTTAGGAATAGGGATAGTGTTTAGGGTTTAGGGATGAGGGATTAGGGTTGAGGGTTGAGGGATTAGGGTTGAGGGTTGAGGGATTAGGGTTTAAGGTATAGTATCGAGGGTTGAGGCTTTAGGGATAGGGTTTAGGTTTAGGGTTGAGGGATTAGGGTTTAGGGTTGAGGGATTAGGGTTTAAGGTTGACAAATTAGGGTTTAATGTTGAGAGTTGAGGGTTGAGGGTTAAGGGTTTAGGGATAAGGTTGATGGTCAAGGGATTAGGGTTAAAGTAGAGTGTCGAGGGTAGAGAGATTAGGGATAGGGTTGAAGGTTGAATGTTTAAGGATTGAGGGTTGAGGCTTTAGGGATGAGGGTTAAGGGATTAGGGTTTAAGATATAGTGTCGAGTGTCGAGGGTTTAGGGATAGATTTTAGGGTTTATGTTTTAAGGGTTAAGGGTTGAGGGATAGGGTATAGGGTTTAGGGATAAGGGATTAGGGTTTAAGGTATAGTGTCGAGGATTGAGGGTTTAGGAATAGGGACAATGTTTAGGGTTTAGGGATGAGGGATTAGGGTTGAGGGTTGAGGGATTACAGTTGAGGGTTGAGGGTTGAGGGATTAGGGTTTAAGGTATAGTGTCGAGGGTTAAGGGTTTAGGTATATGGTTTAGGGTTTAGGGTTAAGGGTTTAGGTATATGGTTTAGGGTTTATGGTTAAGGGATTAGGGTTTAGGGTTGAGGGATTAGGGTTTAAGGTTTAGTGTTAAGGGTTGAGGGTTTAGGGATAGGGTTTAGGGTTGAGGGATTAGAGTTTAGGGTTGATAGATTAGGGTTTAATGTTGAGAGTTGAGGGTTGAGGGTTGAGGTTTGAGGGTTTAGGGATAGGGTTGATGGTCAAGGGATTAAAGTAAAAGTAGAGTGTCGAGGGTAGAGGGATTAGGGATAGGGTTTAGGGTTGAAGGTTTAAGGATTGAGGGTTGAGGCTTTAGGAATGAGGGTTAAGGGATTAGGGTTTAAGATATAGTGTCGAGCGTTGAGGGTTTAGAGATAGGTTTTAGGGTTTAAGTTTTAAGGGTTAAGGGTTGAGGGATAGGGATTAGGGTTTAGGGATAATGGATTAGGGTTTACGGTATAGTTTCAAGGGTTGAGGGTTTAGGAATAGGGATAGCGTTTAGGATTTAGGGATGAGGGATTAGGGTTGAGGGTTGAGGGATTAGGGTTTAGGGATAGGGTTTAGGGTTTAGGGTTAAGGGATTAGGGTTTAAGGTATAGTGTTGAGCGTTTAGGGATAGGATTTAGGGTTGAGGGACTAGGGTTTAGGGTTGATAGATTAGGGTTTGATGTTGAGGGTTGAGGGTTGATGGCTATAGTTGAGGGTCGAGGGATTAGGGTTAAAGTAGAGTGTCGAGGGTATAGAGATTAGGGATAGGGTTTGGGGTTGAAGGTTTAATCATTGAGGGTTGAGGCTTTAGGGATGAGGGTTAAGGGATTAGGGTTTATGATATGCTATCGAGGGTCAAGGTTTTAGGGATAGGTTTTAGGGTTTAAGCTTTAAGGGCTAAGGGTTGAGGGATAGGGTTTAGGGTTTAGGGATAAGGGATTAGGGTTTAAGGTATAGTGTTGAGGGTTGAGGCTCGAGGGATTAGGGTTAAGGTAGAGTGTCAAGGGTTTAGTGATAGGGTGTAGGGTTTAGGGTTGAGGGAATAGGGTTTAAGGTAAAGTGTTGAGGGTTTAGGGATAGGGTTTAGGATTTAAGGTTTAATGGTTGAGACTTTAGGGTTTAGGGTTAAGTGAGACCTAGATGGGTAAGGATGGATGGAGAGGTAGACAAGGAGCAACTGAGAGACATAGAGAGGGGAGAGGTAGAGGGGTGAGGAGGAGAGATAAGTGAGATATAGAGAGGTGAGAGATAGAACATAAGCTAATGGAACTAGATGTGAAAGATATTGCAAAGGTGCTATCAAAGGTGAGATAGGCACAAATATTTATGGATCAATCTATAGGACAAAACGCAAGCGGGTTATAATGCGCTCACATTTTGGCTTGATATACAAATGGTAAAAAGGCCTGGACCCCCATGATCCAAGCCCACATACTTTGTTTTCATGTTGTTTATGCATGTGTTCTAACAAAAAAAAGTGTTTTCATGCTGTTGGTAAGTTCACATGCATATTTTGCACATTCTACCACCTTTGCATGAACTTTTCACCACCATTTTCTAGTTTGCCAACTTAAGGAGGAAATAACATAGTTTTCACATCAAATTTGATATATATCAATTCAAGTTTCAATTTTTGTAGTGTTGCAATGTTAATTGTGATTGAATTGTAGGAATTTAACATTATATATTAGTTAATAGTATTGTTGTCACTAATTCTATTTCAGTGTTATTCAATTTAATGTTGAAAAGGGAGCAAGTGGTGAAAAACTCAAATTGTTGAGGAGTTTGATGCAAGAAGAAAAAAACACTACATAATTGGGTACTCTCTCCATTCGAATCTCCATTTTTTAGGTATGTCAATTCTTTACATGCATGTTCTTTACATTTTCCTTAATTCTATAAATGAATTACTTTATCATGCTTTATCATACATGTTTATATCACTTGTATCCAGTATGCATAATAAAAGACTATGTATACATATTTTGTGTTTATATAATAGACTATGTTTTAAATTAGTTTATGGTATCCATAATAAAAGATATCTCAAAGGTCAACATTAATTAAAATAGACACAATCACAATCAAGAAAGCAACCTACAATCTCACATGGTGCCATGTATATTTTCTACACTTGGGCTCTTTAATAATTATGTACAATAATGAATTAAACAGACCTTAACATACCATAATGTCAAAGTATACAAGAATAAATCCCAATAGGCTTAATCCAATCATGATCCATGCTATGCTACATTATTCTTCATGTTGGAGGATGTGGAGACCTCTTTAGTGTCTTGGGCTAGGACATTCCTTATGCACCTATTCATGATGATTTGTATGCACATGACAAAACAATATTTCAAAATTTCCTAATTGTCCTTTGTTAGCACATGATGGTGGTTACCTTGATCGACTATATACCTTTCAATACCCTAAATTACAAAGATTCTAGTCTAATGATTTTTATGACAGTCCTAGGTATGTCGCCAAATATTCATGTTTCCAAGTAGCTCTAGCTAATGTCCACTTGTTTCCAACTTCTTCGATGTGCAAGAAATAATTCCAAGCATTATATTCATCATAAATAAGTCACTTTTAGTAAATAGAAGCCAAAATACATTCATTTGCAATCATGGATTAGTTAAGGATAGCTAGGTGGAAAATTTGTTGCCATTAGCAACTTCACAAATTTGGTGTCTTATCTTGTCCTCCTTGGTTTTCTCCATGGATCTCAATCATTGTCTTCATGATTCGTATAATTCATCATGTCATAGTGGCTTCATCATTCCATAATTATCTAATCACAATAACCCTAGATGGCTATCCCTAGGACTACTCTATGAATTGTACACTATGTATTTCAGCAATTTAGATTTCCTTCATGTGTGTTTCAATGGTTTGAGTATTAGGACAGTCCTATGTGAAACTTATTGAACATAATTAAACTCCATAACACCACCTCAAATTAAATCAAACTCAATCCAAATTTCTTGACTATGACTATCCTTTTGGATAAATTAGTTATTGCATGGCAATCCTTTATGAGCACTTGGTCAATTTTCTTCAAACTTTCACCTTTTGTCTGTAAGGCTACAATAATGCTTTATATGCTTTGTACCTATTTTGGTTGATTGAAATTTACTCTTCTATAGACAAATTCTCTGCCATGCCAAGGAAATGATCAAAAATTAAGCCAACACAGGAAGATATAGAAGCTAAGAATGCAAAGAAGGTAGTGGCTATGAGGGAACTTCATGAGAAGAGGAAATTAGACAAGATAAATGAAGACATGCCAATTGAAGAGGAACCACAACCATCAAAAAGAGATGGTATTGGTGGCACAAAAGAATAGATGCAAAAACTTTGTGCTATGAGAGATTTGAATACCGTAGTTGGAGACACGTCCTCTACCACAAGTCAACATGTAGGGACACCATCTATCGCATCTCAAGTTGAGAGTACATCATCACTCACATGTGATAAAGGAGGTACGCCACCGTTCCCACCTCAACCTCAAGGTATGTCATCTATTCCATCTTTGATCAAAGGTATGCCATCTAGCCCATCTCATTTAAATATTGATGAAATTTCTAATGTTGAGGTGAATTTACCTATTTTAACACCAACTAGAATTTTGCATAGAAAGCTAAAGTATTTGATTGATATTGATGATAATATTTTGCATCCAATAGAAAGTAAGATTCCAAAATGCACTTGTAGAAGATATGCTCATAAGATTTGGAGATTGTTCTTTGAAAAGTTAAATGAGACCGCAAGATGTCAACCATTCGTTGAAATGATGCGAAGTATAAAGTATAGGTCCATCATGAAGATTCTTGGGTTGAGAACATCAGAGGCTTCAAGTGAAAAATCTATTGTCAAGAATCTTATGAGTGCATATGACAGTGTGGGTAACACCTCATGCACAAAAGATAGTAATTCAACACGGCGTGTGATTACATCGACTATAGTAAGTAGTCAAACGAAGAAAACTTGTCTCATTAGAAAGACGAGTCAAGCATTGAGAATTAATAGGAAAACTTTATCAAGAGCCATTGGAAGGAGCCAAACAATTGAGAACACCAAGGCCAATGAATTATGGGCATTCTCAGGGAGACTACCACGAAAAGATAAACTAATTGTTGAAGCATTGAGATCACTAATTGAAGACTTTTGGAAGAATTACACAACGGTATCTCCAAATCAAAGGGATGTAGTAAGAAGGAGAAATGGTAGTCGGAACCGTGAGCCACATCCAAAGCATTTTTTGGATGACTCAAACACAGTTTTTTGGTAAACTTCTAGAGATGTATCCTCAAATTAAAATTATTCAAACATATTTTGAAATGCTAAAACCTTTCTATGTCAAGATAAATCACACACGCACTACTTGTTGTAGATTACATATTGAATTTTCTAACCATTTTGATGTTTATCAGTCTACATATGTTTAGATTTGCATACTAATAATCTTTTGTAGGATTGTGGCATACCTTCCCCATCAACATCTTCAAGAGACTTCATATCAAGAATTTTATGTGAAAGAGAGGAAGGCCAAATATTCTACAGGAAATTATGCTTGGATGGCACATGTCAGCATTGCAGTGGCTTGCAATGTATGCCACTATGTGAACATATGGAAAGAACACATGAGGTTGGAAACAAACTAGTAGAGTTTGGCAAGTATAAAATAGTGGCATACAATACAAAAGATGGTAAAGAAGTAAAGAGGTGTGAATTGATTATCGAAAAGATTCTAGTGTATCAGTTTATGCCTATATTTTGTGACAGTATAGTGTATGAGTATGCAAGACATGCCCATAGAGCTCGATATTTGGACTTGCAATTCAAGTTATGCAAGGACACATTTCCAGTTGGTAGCATTGTTTTAGTCGTCAACTTTGTAGAGAACTACAATCTACAGCCACAGCGTGAGGTGCAATCACAATACTACAACTTGACACAGGTTTCTATATTTGTGCACATCACATTCATGCATGCAAATGATAGTATAGAAGATGACAAAAAGATCATAAGGGACTATCATTTCTATATTAGTGATAATCGCACAGATTCTACGGAGTTCATGCAAGGTTGCTTTCAGGTGTTCTACAATGATTTGGCTAAAAGGGGCATATAATTCAATCAGCATATCATATGGTCGGATAACTATGCATCACAATTCAAGAACTCACAGAATTTCTATTGGCTGAGAAAGAGGCATAATTTTACAGTTGTTCAGCATATGTGGAACTTTTGTGAGGCCGGCCATAGAAATGTGGAGCATGATGGTGCAGGAGCATGTATCAAAAGAACCATAGCACGAGAAGAGTTAAAGTATAAAGACAATGGAAAGTTGATAGATGTAAAATCAATCGTTGAGTGGTGTAATGCTTCCATGGGTCCAGGTAATGAAGGTAAGTCTTCAGTTAGTAGATTTTTTTGGTTGATAGATGATACTAACGTTGCACCATATGAGGCATGTTGTACACTGACAGAATCAAATGAGATACACTCTTTCAGAAGCTTAATTGCAGGTTCATGGAGTATCCATACGTGGAAGATGGCATGCTTTTGTTCTTCAAGTACAATTCAAGCCTGGGATGAGTGTGAGTCAAAGGAGTGGGTTGACGAATGGAAGTTAAGTTATCTTAGCCCACTTGACATGTATCAACCCCAGACGACACTAGAACTAATAGAGATGGAATCATCAGTTGACTTTGACCACATATCAGATCTAGTTCAACCAAGTAATATATTTATTTGCATAGTTTTTGAAATTCCTAATGTTATCTTAATTTGTAGTGTTTTTGTAATGTTGACTAATTTCATCTAATTTGCTACACATATCAATGTAAGGCATGTATATGCAGTTATTGTAGATGAAGATAATGAAGAGGGAACATATTATTACTTGTGTCGTTGTGTTGAGGCCAAAAAGAAATTGGAGGCTCCAATTACAGATGCAGAAAACATCGAATACCCTATAGGCTCAATGGTTGTTACTGGAACATGGCTTAGAAGGTACCCACATAAGAGTGTTAATGTTTATCTGTTTCAGGACTTTGACATGCATTAGAAGATTCTTCACTACTCGAACCTTGTCGTAGCATCCAATGTTCATTTGATACAATATTAGTGTAGACCTTTAAACAAGACCTTGTGGAAGGTGTGTGAGTCTGACCATGAGGCAATACTTGACACAATAAAGAGTAGAGCAAACCTGGATGGTTCGTTGGATTAATTTGTAAGTATTCACATTTATTTTGTAAAGTCATGTTACATTGACTTGTAAGTATGCGCATTAATTTGTAAGTTTACATAGGTTTGTCTTTTTTAATTTGTTGTTGCATTTTTACACATATACACATATTTATATCATGGGAGAAGCCTATCACTACACAACTATCATTAAGGAGGATTCAATACTAAAGGAAAAATGGGACAAATCTCCCATGCCAATGAAAATGCCTTCCTCGGATAAGAATAATTCATCAACGATAGGTAAATGAAGTGACAAACATAAATCTAGTAGTAGCATGAAGAACAATGCCACCTATGCCAAACAATGCCAACTATTAGTCATTTTGGTTGATGGTAGTAGCATGAAGAACCTCATTTCCAAAACTAATGTCATGTGCCTAAATCTACTAACCATGACTCATCTATAGCCTTGTGGTTTGGGATGGATTATTCATTGTAGCATCAAATGCATGCTATGTGTCAATTCCACTTCTCATAAATGGTATCATCCTTATCATGAGGATCTAGTATGTGATGTTATACTAATTGATTCTAGTGACATAATACTTGGGCATCCCTACATGCATCATCACAAAGGTGTCTACATAGCCAATCCTTAGAGCATCACCATAGTAGTGAGTTGTAGGAGATATCAAATTCTTGAAGTGATTCCATGAGTCAAAAATGTGTCATAGTATTTGCATCAGATTAAACAAGTTTCCTTAGCACAATTAGGATGATTGTCTTTCAATAAGGGGTGAATGATATATGTATAATTGCACAATTGTGTGTACCACTAGATATTTGTTCCATAGTGTACAATCACATATGCAACTCCTTGCATCATGTACCATGCATGTAGCACCATGAACCATGGTGCACATCTTAGAAGACACTCCTTAGTTTGTGTGTAACCCATAACATCATGCAACATCACACAACATAAGGATCATGTCACATAGCATTGCTAACAACTTTGCTTGCACTCTATGTTGCACTTGCATTAATATGTATACTTATTGTGTGTAATGCAAAGCTCAACACAAAACATTGTGCTATATAATAGAGAATCAAAAAATAGTCTCATGCATTGTTTGGAGTGATTTTATGACATGCCACCTATCAACATAGTGTATGACCAAGATTCTAACCATCAAGAGATAAAGCATCATACATGGAAGACCAACCAATTCAACTTCCATAATAGCCTCCATCTTCATGGTCATGTAAATTATAAATGTACATCTACAACATAAGATATAAATAGATTTAGTATCTAGACATTATAAATACACAACCACGTGTCTCCATAAGAGTACTTAACCATATACATGTAATACAAAATAATAAAATGGTTTGTTTACGTTGGACAATATTCTTATTTGTGTAATGTTTATCTCCATATAGCTTTTGCATGCTTACAAGACATCTAGGCTCTTTCCTAGAGCATTGCCCCCTAGACCACCTGGCATCTAGATTAGTTTTGGAGTTGTTTAGACTAGTTGTAGTTGTTGAGAGATGTTGTTGATCATTTTTAATCCATGTATACACATTAAAGGAAAGTTATCACTTGTAAAAGGTTAAGACCTAGTGGCATGAGGAGCTTTATTCATACTTATTGGAGTTTTCTCCTCATTTTAGGGTTTTTCTAGCTATAAGGTCTTGTGTTTCAATTGTTTTTGAGTCTTGATGTATTCTATTTTCTTTCTTATGCTCTTATTTCTATGTTACAAGTCTATCGAACAAAAATTATCACATGTTTAGCCATTGTTATTGGTAGAAATAATGTTTGAAGGTTATTGCAAGGCTTACTCAAGTGATATTCATAGTTGATGAAAAATACATGAGGGATATCCTCTCCATTTATGGATCAATCATAGAGTAGCATGTGACTTCATTTTATTGGCAATAAACTTGACCTTCCTAGGATCATTATCATCCAAGTTTTTGGTGTCAAAGTACCTTTTAAGATCCTTCACCAAACCACGTAATGTATAAAATCTAGGTAATATATAAAATATAGGTGTCTCTAGGTGTCTTGGTTTCTAACTAGATAATAGGTGTCTCTACTTGTGTCTTAGGTATATACTATATGTCAACTAGGTAGATAGAGACTAGAAAAAAGGTATTTAATTTAATCTAGGTGTCTTAGGTAGGTATTATATGTCAACTAGGTCTACCATAATAGGTGTCTTAGGTAGAACTATAATCTAGGTGTCTAGGTAACTTAGGTCTAGAATACGATAAGGTATAAAGACTAGGTGTCTTAGGTCTACTATGTCTATAAAATCTAGATACATACTATACAATAGGTGTCTTAGGTGTCCTACATCTACTAGAATACATGTGTCTTAGGTCTTAGGTGAGGCCACATGAACTTCCACCTTCACGTGGTTGGCCTTGTCAGTATAGAATATTTATATTTCTTGAAGTTAAGGGAAGCTCTTTTTCTTAATAGGAAAACTTTATCTACTTCAGTGTCCTCATGGTGCAAGGGCACACAGGTTGTCATGCCTCCAAGAGGGGTCAAAAAGTAAAATTTTGTTTTGATTGAGTCAGTTGTATGTAATAAGGTCTTCTAAGACCATTTCATATGTTTTTTAGTCAGTTTGAGTCTTTGAATCATGATCCTGATGTGACCAAACTAACAGTTCCAATACATCTGGATGGCTACGTTTAGGCTAGGCATGGTCCTGTTTCGCACCCAAACATGTCTAAACAGTTTAAGCTACATTGTACCGACGATATCCCTAAAGAGTCTAAAGTGCAAAAAGGCAACAATTTTTTATGAGAGGTTACTCAAAAATTGTGTCACTTAGAAACATTCCGTCTGAGGCAACATGATCATGTAGGGTCCCTCTACAATAACCTCTCTTAGTTTTTTATATCTTTGAGGCATTTGTCCGTGGTGAAAGGTTTTCTACTGCCCCAAAAATCGTCAGAAGGAGGTAGTATAAAGTTGCAAAGGGGTGCGACTTTCATCCTTCTCCTGATGCGACCAAAACGACAATTCCAGCGCATCCGGATGGGTACATTTAGGCTAGGCATGGTCTTGTTTTGTATCCAAACATGTCGAAACAATCCGAGCTACATTGTACCGATGATATCCCTAAAGAGTTCAAAGTCTAAAAAGACAGCAATCTTTGACGAGATGTTACTCGAAAACCGTGTCACTTAGAAACATTTTGTCTGAGGAAACATGATTACGTAGGATCCCTCTACAATAACCTCTCTAGGTTTTTTATATCTCTAAGGTGTTTGCTCGTGGTGAAAGGTTTTCTCCTGCCCCAAAAATCGTTAGGAGGAGGTAGTGTAAAGTTGCAAAGGGGTGTAACTTTCATCTTTCTTTTGATGCGGCTAAAATGATTGTTCCAATGCATCCAGATGGGTATGTTTAGGCTAGGCATTGTCCTGTTTTGTACCTAAACATGATGAAACAGTCTGAGCTACATTGTACTAGTGATATCCCTAAAGAGTCTAAAGTGCAAAAAGATAGCAATCTTTGACGAGATGTTACTCAGAAACTCACTTAGAAACATTCTGTTTGAGGCAATGCGATCACATAGGGTCCCTATACAATATCCTCTCTCAGTTTTTTATATCTCTGAGGTGTTTGCCCGTGGTGAAAGGTTTTCTACTGCCCCAAAAATTGTCAGGAGGTAGTGTAAAGTTGCAAAGGGGTGTAACTTTCATCCTACTCCTGATGCGGCCAAACTGATTATTCCAACACATCCGGTTGGGTACATTTAAGTTAGGCACGGTCCTGTTTTGCACCTAAACATGCCGAAACAATCTGAGCTACATTGTACTAGCGATATCCCTGAAGAGTCCAAAGTGCAAAAAGGCAGAAATCTTTGACGAGCTGTTACTCAGAAATTGTCACTTTGAAACATTCTATCTGAGGCAACATGATCACGTAGGGTCACTATACAATAACCTCTCTCAGTTTTTTATATCTCTGAGGCGTTTTCCTGTGGTGAAAAGTTTTTTGCTGCTCCAAAAATTGTCAAAAGGAGGCTAGTGTAAAGTTGCAAAGGGGTGTAACTTTCATCCTTCTTTTGATGCGGCCAAATCAACTATTCCAATGCATATGGATGGGTACGTTTAGGCTAGGCATGGTCCTTTTTTGCACCCAAACATGCCGAAACAGTCTGAGCTACATTGTACCAGTGATATCCTTGAAGAGTCCAAAGTGCAAAAAGGCAACAATCTTTGAGATGGTACTCGAAAACTGTCACTTAGAAACATTATGTCTAAGGTAATACAATCACGTAGGGTCCCTCTACAATAACCTCTCATTTTTTTATATCTTTGAGGCATTTGCCCATGGTAAAAGGTTTTCTACTGCCCCAAAAATCGTCAGAAAAAGGTAGTGTAGAGTTGCAAAGGGGTGTAACTTTCGTCCTGCTCTTGATGCGGCCAAACCGATTGTTCCAATGCATCCGGATGGGTACGTTTAGGCTAGGCATAGTTCTATTTTACACCCAAACATGTCGAAACAGTCCGAGTTACATTTTACCGGTGATATCCCTAAAAAGTTGAAAGTGCAAAAAGGCAGCAATCTTTGTTGAGATGTTACTTGAAAACCGTGTCACTTAGAAACATTCTGTATGAGGCTACAGGATCATGTAGGGTCCCTCTACAATAACCTCTCATTTTTTTATATCTCTTAGTCGTTTGCTCATGGTGAAAGTTTTTCTGCTACCCTAAAAATGGTCAGATGCATGCAGTGTAAAGTTGCAAAGGGGTGTAAATTTTATTTTGTTCCTTGTGCGGCCAAACCGACTGTTCCAACACGTTAGGATGGGTACATTTAGACTAGGTATGGTCTTGTTTCACACCCAAACATGCCGAAACAGTCTGAGCTACATTGTACCAGCGATATCCTCACACATTGCCTTTGCTATAACTGTTATAGTCTTCACATGTCAACGTGCATCTTATGGATGTTAACATACTTGTTCTAATAGTCAACATAGTCATATATGAACTGCTTGTTCTTTTATGTTGGTTCACCTTGACTTTGTTCTCTAGTACTATCTCTGTAGGGTTTATTTTAGTCCTTCAATGCATTGTTCCATCACTACAATCTTAGACCCCTATTAGGCTTGAAATAGACCTTTTTTAGGCTACTCTCTTAAACCTTAATATCATCTTCATTTTGTCATATCCATGCTATTCAACCCTCATCTTCTTCCACCTTTAGGTCATTGTGTTATTAGGCTTGAAGATAACATCATTACATAGCTAAGATATACAAGGGGTCAAATACTAAAACTAGATCATCAATGATAATGAATGCAATAAGCCATGAACCACCCACCATAAATACAAGTGGCCATATTACAATGTACATCATGAACAATATTTGAATACCTCCAAGCTCAACTCTACAAATGAATCCTCTAAGATCCTGTGGTCTTGGTGCTGATTGAGGAAGCGGTTGAACCCAATATCGCGAGGATCTCCCTTTCCTCCCCATCCATAAATCAAGGTGATCAAGCACCATCCATAATTCAAAAGTGTGGTAGAATGGTGATAATCTTATTTAATTCATTTCCTTATTAACACATAAGTATACACATAAATTCATGGATCCAAAATATCTCAAATGCATGGTAATAGATTTCTCAACTAACATCAACACATCCTTTCTAGCATCTAATACACAAATAAATACAAGTACATGATCAAGCCAAATATGACCATTGATAGTAACCACAAGTCATTTTAATCCTACAAGTTTGACTTAGAACTATACATCCAAGATCATATCCAAATCCACATGAATTGCTAATCACATCCCATATTATGAAATCTCTCTTCAGGTGAGGATATATGTCTTACTAAGAACACATGCCCAAGGTAGAATTATATGCATCCCATACTTCAAGAATCTTAACCTTAGTACAAAACAAGTATCCAAACATACATAAAATAACAATTCAAATATGCATTTGAACACACACAAAAACGCAATACCATACAACAACATACAATTCAAACATTAAAAAACAAGCACACAGGACCAATCTTCCTTTCTCTATTTTCTCGAGCATGTCTAGTTTTGAGAGACAAATATTTAACCTAAAATTCAAATTCTCTTATCATCAATTGGGATGGATTCTTTGACAATTAAATTTTGAAACCTAAAGGCATACAAAAATGATCTACACTGCACCTATCCATATTACATAATGATCAACACAAATGATTTGTATTAACCAAATATCCATATAGGCATACATCAATATCTGTCGATATAAGTATAACATATACACAAAATAGCCATATAGGCATACAATGTCAACTATATGCAATACAAAATACATGTCCACAAATGCCATATAGGCATACAATAAAATAACACAATAAAAAGTCATTGCCCTCTATCTGGTGAAGAGAATAGATCATGGGTAGCCTTTGACCTTTGAGGGGATGGAGATGCATATGAGGATGGTCTACTACGAACCTAAGGGCGGCTACTCCTATTTAGTTCTTCATGGATCTGTAGCTGTTACAATAAAAAGTATAGGCAATAATATATAGAAATTACATTATAAAAAATGAAACATTTAACAAAATAACCACTTACAGCTATCTGAAAATCTATCTCCTCATTTGCCTCAGTACCAGGATTAGGTTGTCGTGATGTCATGTCCTATAAAAACCATCCAGACAAAAATTAAACTTCAAATCAATAATCATTTGATTTTTCAAAAATAAACAACTATAACAACAAATGTAATTTGAAATTTACTAATCTACCTCATACCCCCGTCAAAGGCATGGAGCTATGAATCACAGAGGACACACCATGCTTCATTGCCCTGTGAAAATTGGGAGGTGTCTTCACAGCCTACATCATCTAAAAATAAAACAACATTATTCAATTACGAAAGCTATAATAGTGATGCAAGTTTGGTTGATGCCCTAGGTTGAAAATCTTATGTTTTTGGGTATAGAATGTGCAAATGAGCTCGGGCTTGTAGAAACGCTCCTAAGAAAAGGTTTTTAATGGTTGGAATTGTTTGGGCAGACCATCTTTGACATGTATGAGGCATTAGTGTGAAGATTTCAAGTCTAGGATTAGAAAACCCTGTGGTGATCCATCTAAATTAGCCTAATTAGGCCTAAATTGCAGCATAACAATCCTATTTTGACACTTGTGTTACAAAACACCCCCATCTTCATTTGAAGTATATTGTGTAAGAGGATAATGGGTATTCAAAATAGTTTTTAGTTCATGGGTTTGAGTTATTTCCTTCAAATTATGTTAAAAATACTCCTTTTGTTGTCCTATAAGGGATAGTGGAAGATTTGATGAAAATCACTTTGTTTGAGGTGTTAAGACTTTAACCAACGATTGATTGAGTTTGATCTTTGATACCCTACTCTGCATAAAGGGGTGTTAGAGGGGAGATAGAAGCCAATGAGGAAGGTGAAGTAGTAATAGGTGGATATATGGTGGGGAAGATAGGGGCATAACTAGTGGAGTAGGTGAAGTAATAGAAAGAGGTTGTGGGGTTGGGGCAACAATGCGTTTAGAGGCATAAGATAGGTAAAGGTGAAAGAGGGAATTGGTAGCATAGACAAGGTAGTGAGTTGTTTGAAAAGATGCCTCAAAGAAATGTGGTCTCATGGTGATGTCCTTGTCTATGTATCTGCTTGTCATGACATTCCATGAGACCACATTTCTTTGAGGCATTTTTTCAAATAACTATATTGTAATTGAAATTTTGTCATCTATCAACATCTAGTTATTAGTTATGCAATGTATAGTAAGGCTTTGAGTTTGAAAGATGTGCAATAAAATATAACCAACGATATGAATATAAAATGCAAAAATCTAGTAAGTACAATTCATTCATTAAACTATTTATTTTATTACCTCCATGAAGCTTTGAAGTCCACCACTACTGGCAGGTGTTGCCGTGAAATTTCCAATATTAACCTATTCAACAACTAAAATCAAATATTAGAATACCATTCATATAACGATGCTATTCACATGTAATATGTATAATTGTTTACTAGTTACATACCTTGACAGTAGATGATGTAGTGTAATATACAGGTGGAGAACCACTAAAAACTGTATCAACGCTATGACCCTAAAATTTTATTAAAATCATCAAACTAAATTAGTTAATCTTGCATTTCAAAAATAAAATTTATTAAATTAAATTCAATGAACTTGATAAGATTTACTTGAGTATCAAGCCCAAAAGTCTCACTCAGGAGGGCAGCTGTCATCACCATCTGCCCAGCTGCAGATGTAGCCTGCGCACTTGTGTTCTGACTATCTGTGGGGTCATAAGCACATGCTGACCCACAATACTGACAAGTATGGGGTGGAACCCTACTCGAACTCTCCCCCAGCCCACGCTGTGCTACAGGATTAGTATGTTGTATGATGCTCATGGGCTGGTGTGGCAAGTGCTCGTCTCCCTGGCTGCTGTGGGTCAACACATGCCCCTAGTCTATCTTGTGCTGACCCCCCACCTCTACCCTAGAACTCCAACATATCAAAATAATTTGGCACTTTATTTTTGACAAACTCACAATAGAATTTCCTCCAAAAATATTGCGGGACCTCATTATTGTTGTATGGAGGATGGTCAAAAACCTTCCACCACCTCTGCGCAAAATTGTCCCTTATCGCTTGGTTGTTGCACCAGTGGATAGAGAAACTCTTGCATATATGGGGTAGAGGTTGATTTGTTCGTGGGTTTGTAAAAATAGAATACAAGTCCAATTTTGTAATTTGTTCATTTTTAACTTGTTCATAGGACAACTTATTTGCATAGAATTCTCTAAATTATTTCCTCTTTTCTGTCCAACTAGTGATTTGCTTGCTAATTGAATCTACATTTGATAACATAGATTCGAGAGATTGAGCAAGCATGGATCTATGCAAGGTTGAAGTTGCAGGTTCTTTCAACCTTGCAATTATGTCCTCAATTTATTTTTTATTGTTTTCAATTTGCCCCATTATATTTTTTTGTGTTCCAGGGGCATATTGAGGAATGAATGGAGGTGTTTGTTGTTGGGGTTCTTCTTCAACAAGTATTTGTTGTTCAGGTGATGGAGGATTTTGTGCATTTTCAGGAGGAGGAGGTGCATTATCAATTCTTGTAAATTAAAGAAATTTACATCAAAAACTATTTTAACCTACCTATTTAGCAACAAATTCACACAAGAAAGCAAATAGAACTTACTTCTTCGACCTCCCTGATGTCGTGGTGGCATTTTGACGATGAATCGGTGAGAAATAACTAACAAAATGACTTTCTATAACACGAGTGTGCTTGTTTTCTCTCTAAGCCGCGGGTTTTCTTACCAAATAGTAGAAAATAATGAAATGAAATGATGTTTTTTTAATACAACAGAATATGATGCGCTCGCGTTATAACGCGAGCGTGTTATGGCTTGGTGTTGGGCTCGGCAACACCAAGCCATAATGCAAGTGCATTATAACATGCACAACGCAAGTGCATTATAATGTGAGCGCGTTATAAAACGCTCGCATTATGTCTAAACTTTTTTTTTAAAAAAAGTTGGCCACTTTTTGCACCCGCCCAGGTCTCGACTCCTTAATAACAAAATCATACTAACTCTGAATTCAAAAATACCATGGAAAGAAAAATTTTGATCTAATAGATGCAGAAATGCAGATTCACAAAATTTTACTCAAAGAAATGCTCAATAAATGTTACAGAGGATAAACAAACTAGAGCTTAGTTTTCTAAAATCATCAAGTCCAGAAAAGTTCACCAATTTTAAATCTAGTGAAGAGAGAGTACATTACGAGAGAAGTACATTATGCAAGATAACATGTAAGAACAACTGATCACACATACCTTAAGTCCTTCATTACCTCCTGCATTCATTTCTGACGTATTTTTTCCCTAGTGACTGTATTCTTATCCTCTGCATAAAACTAACTAGACATTCTTATGTTAACCTGGTTCAGAATCGTTATACAAAAACTGTTGCAAGTATGTGCCTAACTGGTGTAGTCATTGATGTCAACATATCTGCGTTGTCATTAATGTCAACAATGCTCTTATCTTGTTCCCTGCTTGTAATGAGATAAATGCTTTGTACCTACCCATGTAATTAATTTTGATGTTGAGGATATTGAGAAAATTAGTCCTCCGGTAGAAATAGTGAATTGTAGTGGAAATAATGTATTAAATATAGAAGAATAGTCCAGAAGAATGTTCCACATTTCCTATAGAATGAATATCCTTGTCTGTGGATTGGAAGTTATTTAGCGACATGTTTGAAGATGTTAAATCTAAAGTTTAAGCTACCTCTGGTATGAAAATTTGAGAGAGTTGTGTTCACTAGAGTGAAAACTATTTTTTTGGTATGTTTGGTAAAGACACGGAGAAAGTATTATGCTCTGCATTCCTTTGCATTGAAGTATTTTGATCTACCATTCTAGAGTTAAGTTTGAGATGATGTTATGTGCCTTCAACTCCAATGGTTCATGATTTGGTGATCTGCAAGCTATCATTTCCTTATGACAGTAGAAGGTAGTGTTGTTCTTGTGCTTCGATTTGAAGAATCTTTTTGACAGAGTGGTTAGAGATCGTGTGGTTGTTCCTAATGATTACAATGTGCTTGTGGATGTCTCCTGATTGTGTTCCTACCTTTGGATTGGTCTGCAAAGAGAAATCCGGACCATGAATAAAGTCTGTTCTTAGAAGACCTAGTGTTAATACCAGTCTTGGCCGACTTGGTTGTTTTCACTCCTTGAAGAGATGCATTGAAGATTGTAGAAGCATGTCATGGCATGGAAGATTGGATTTGAGTCCCAGCTAAGGCATGGTGTGATCTGCATACATCTTTACATCCTTTCCTTAGCAAATTTGTATTAGTTCTAGACCTATTCTATGTATGTTTGTAATGTTGACCTTGGAGATTGTTCCAATGGTTGATGAATGCAATGCCGACCTTGATGTACATTCCAAGGTTGATGAATTGTATAAAAACATGTAATAGAGTTGCAAAAATGTGTGAGAAAATGAAGAGATAAGTGCGAAAGTGTGAAAGAGTAGAGCAGAGAAGTTTTATTATACTTCAATGGAACTGAACCCAAGCATGAAGTAGATGTTATTCAATCAGTTCACCATATTTGGCAGTGAGCCACCCCTTGGCAGTGAGCCACCCTTTGGCAGTGAGTCATCCTTTGTAGTGAGCTATTTTTGAGAAGTGAGCCTCTGTTTTACAGTATTGTTATATCTCATATATTTTTGTGGGCTAACACCCAACATGGTTTTTCCCTTTTAGGGTTTTCCACATAAAAATTCGGTGTCCCCTGTATTGAATGTGTGATTGTGATTATGACTATGATTTTATGCTTTCATGGTTAAATCTGATTATCATAAATTAAGTTGTTAATGATTTGGTATTCATTTGAAGCTAAGGACAACTGGTTCACCCACTCTTAGTTGTCTGGTGCATTTCAACAAAAACAATTAAGGTCACAATATGTATAGAAGCTAAAAATTGAATACTTCACCATTCCTTTATACCAAAGTATTGGAGACTTCTTGTTATCTGACTTTCTTTATTATGCTTCTGAAATAACGATGTTAATTAGAAAAGAGCACCCTATATCTTAGGGACCTGAGTATTGGGGGCATCCTTCGCCTTCCAGACTGCCTACATACCCTGTATCCATGGGATCAAGGCCCCCTACAGATGCGACTAACACTGGTGTATGCGAATATGTAGTTCTGTCTTGCACTATGTTTGATGCAATTGTGAGTGGGTATGCAATCCTTTCTAGGGTGATTCCTCACCCTAGACAATTCTTCATTGGCTGCCACCCACTTAGGTGAAACAAGGATGGAATTAAATCCACTATCATGACCACCTAAAAGGGGTGGTTGTCGTGTAGCCCTAGTGTTTAGGAATCCATATCAGGTGATCACTCAAAGCATTAAGTTTACCTAAGGCAAGTTTATCTCCAAATTAATGTACTATTTTTACATGAAAAGGTTTCCTAATAGATCTATTCATGATATCCCTAAACTTATTTGGAATATTACTTGCAAGATCACGGAGTAATTCAGTACCCTAAAGTCATATTGTAAATCTAGACACATAAGTGAATACTCTATGATTTCTAAATTCTATGAGCTTCAATCTCAAGGGTTAAGGAATATATCTTGATTACTAAAGAGAAGATGATTAATTATTTTAAATCATCATCTATATTTACCAACTTTAATACACTAAAGGATGCATAATCTTAATTTTACTCATAGCATGAATTATTACCTAATAAATAACCCAATTCCATTATACTTCTATAAGACCTCATAGTGATAAAAAGAAGCATATTTTATTCACCTAATTAGCTAACTCACATGTTCAAGGTAATTTTCTGCTATCTTCTTAAGGATGACACTGAGCTAAGACAATACACATACATTATTTATAAAACTATTTAGTTATTGCATATAAATTTATTTGCTTAAATGAGTTAATATCATAGTACTCTTACCATAGTTGAGTATGTAGTTGGCCCTGTTTAGATCCCTAATACTCCACACCTATACTCAATTAGTTAGTCATACGCATTCAACTACATAAATAGAAATATCCTAATACGCAAGAAGTCACAACCCTGGAGTTATCCATCAAATGGATTACTAACCACTAGTATCAGAGAGAGTATGCAATACAATGGTTGAACTATTAACATCCAAAAGAAAACTAATAAGAGTCACATGAAATAAGTGTATGAATAATTTCATAGGATGTATTTATGGTTTATTAAATTTTAAACTCACACACTAATGCTAATAAAGAATACATTTGGTAACTATAATTGTTAACAGTGTTTACAAGAACTTATACAATTCGCTTGATACTAAAAGATCATTTTAATTTTGGATGAATTTTCCAATTATTATCAATCCAGTTAAACCGATAAAAGAATGCCACAAGCTGTGATTTCATAAATTCCATTCAATAACATGAAAACTTTATCAAGGTTCTCAGGAACGTTTCTTGTTGTTGTGAGTGTGTACTAGGGAGGCCTAATTTGACTCAATCTCTTTAACCACCGCTATTAGGAAGAAATAAAACCAAAAATAAGAATTATAGAAAATATTCATTCAATTGACAAAGCATAGAATTCATGTCTCTTCTCCTAAGATCATTTCCCATATCACTTCATAACTGACTTAAGAAGCCACCACTAATGGTTCAAGAAATGCTCTTTAGTACTTACCCGAAATTTATGAAAACTTCTATAATCCAAATATTCTAATATTTAAACTATTGGAAATTTCCACACCTTATTATGCATGCTTGTGAAACTAATGATTAAGATTACATAGTTATTATTCTAATAAAAGTTTCGCCCAATTGTAATATGATTATCCTTAAACATGTCTTACACTAACCCAATAAGTTTGCATAGATATTACTTTCTAATCTATGGTTTGCACAATATAATTACAGTATATCACTACCATAACAATGTAATCCTTGGTCACAACATAGGTTCCCCACAACTTAAATCAAGCAATACGATATATAGTTTGCCCAAGTCATTATTATTAAGACGTTGTCACAATATATAGATTACCCTAACTATAATAACTAGGTTTCATTCATGAAAAGGACACCAAAATAATATGCTACCTACTCTTAAATCCCAATTCCCAATTACAAAGTTATCACAAATCAGCATTTAATATACTACACCAAGGGTTGATTTTTACTCAAGCATTATCATCTTAGGATAAGATTACCTCCGTATGTTACGTAAATAAGTGGATTCTTTAAGAAAGATATTCCATTTAAGATATAAAAAAATTTATAAAATGATATTTTTGCCACTACAAATATTTTAATAATTAACTATTGAAAACTTCCAAACCCTATTGCATTACAACTACAGTTGACCATTATGTGTGCATGGTTGACCTTCTTTCCTGTGTTGGTTGTCTTGAGGATTTATTATTGGGCATTTGATTATGACTAACCCCTGCAATGAAGTTTTAACTTGTTTGACTATGACCTAGATAATATTTCCCTAGAATCTAACACAAGTGAAGTGATTGGCAACCAAACTGGTTCCAAGACTTGCGGTGAGAGATCATCCTTAGACTCTTTAAGAGACTATTTAAGATTGGGGACTTAGTCTAGAGTTCTTAATATTATTGGCAATGCTAAGTGATCAAGCTATGATGCAAAAGCTTACAACACAAGGTGCAGAATATCATACATACATGGTAAAAAAATAATCAAGATTTATTTTTAGTTTCTGAAATGAAACTATTCCTGACATTTTGAACTGCAAGGTGCTGATGAGCACTTGAACTACACAAGTTTAGTAGAGGAATTTAAGGAAAATAAAGGATTTGAATGTGAGGGGAAAAATGTAAAGCCAATTAGACAAAGACAATCACATTTACAGGAACAAAAAACATAAATGCATGTAATATTATAGTAAGCTGTATTAAAAACTTTGGCAAATAGGCAAATAGTTTTAATTTGGAAATTTCAAAAAGAAACTGGGGCAACAAATGAAAAGAGCCATAATAATTTCTTGCCTCCCAAAGCCAAACGCAGAATATCCAAACAAATATTTTGTGACATAATTAACACATAACTAAAATCCTATACAAATTAAAATAAACTTTGCACATTACCCACTTATTATTCTTTACTAACAAAAAAAAATAGCACTAAACTTACCCAAAATACCAAAAGCATACCACATAGTCAACTATTAGAGTTGTAAAGAACCTTCGAGTATGCGTTGATTGCCCCACTGCAACCAAAATTTACATCCAAGATTGTTACCGGAGAAATTGTTGTGACAATGAACTATTTTCATCATTTTAAATAGGGACAATGTTCTTGTGGAGATTATCGGTGATCTTAAATTAAGTAATCTGAAAAATAGGCTTGCACTTATAATGATGTGCAGTGTAAGATCTCCAGTAAGATATCCATCAAAGCAAAACGAAAGGGGAATTTTTGTAAGATGTTGTAGTTGCAAGTGCCCTAGTGGTCCTATATGCAAAATGTGGAGTCATAGACAAGGCACGTGAACTCTTTGACAAAATGCCTAAAAGATATATGGTCTCATAAATTGCAATGATCGCAGGATATGCACAAAATGGATTTATTGAAAAGGCTTTGGAAAATTTCAAGAAGATGCAAATTGACAAGTGTAAGGTCAAATCCCACGACCTTTGCCAGCGTCCTCCTTGCTTGTGCCAACATTGGCTCTTTCGAACAAGGTAGGGACATCCATCAAAGCATAATGGGAAGGGGATTTTTCGTCAGTTGTGGTAGTTGTAAGTGCCCTGGTAGACCTGTATGGAAAACGTGGAAATATAGACAAGGCACGTGAATTGTTTGACGAAATGCCTAAAGGAAATATGGTCTCATAGTATGCCGCGAATTGCAGGATATATATTAAAATGGGTTCGTTGAAAAATATTTAAAATCCTTTTTAAGAAATTGCAACTGGCAGTGTAAAGTCAGATTCCACAACCTTGCCAGAGTCCTCCCTACCTGTGTCCAAATGGGCATTTTCAAATAGGGTATGGACATCCATTAAAGCAAAACAGACATGGGATTTTGTAAGATATGGTAGCTGCAATTGCCCTAGTAAATTCGTATGCAAAAAGTAGAAGGATATACAATGCATATGGGTTGTTTGACAGGAAGTCTCAAAGAGACGATAACTCATGAAATGCAATGATTTCAGGATATGCACAAAATGGGTTTAAAACTTTAAACTATATATATATATATATATATATATATATAAACGAACCCGTCCAATCAATTCCCATTCACAGAATAGAATGCTAAATAGAAAATAAAACCATAAATTTAGCAACCCTAACTATTGAGTAGAATTGTTTTCTACATACAGCTGAAGCTATTTATCGAATCTCGTGCTTTGGGGTCTTCATAGTTGTTGCTCTAGCATCCTCCTTGGCTGGATGTGCCTGTGCCTCCTCTGACGCCCTTCCTCCATTATCAACTCCCCATCCTCCCTGTGACTCCACACCATCCTTTCCTCTCCCAACTGATAAACACTAAAATTGCTTCCCCCCTTCCCTTGAATTCGGTCTTGCCCAAATAATGATCCGACCTCTCTAACTTTGCGTGCAAGAAAAAGATCTACCTTGACAACCGACTTCCATCTTTCAGTTACTGCCAACGCTCAATCAAGGAAGAGAGTTAAAAGCATTAAATTTGCATTAGATTTTCTGTCAAAAGTCTCTGACTTGCACCCCATGCCACTCCATATATAATAAAATAATAAAATAACACTCTCCACATCCCCCGACAAACCCCCACACATCTAAATATCCAATTGTTTGTTTTGCAAGTGGGAAAAATATTAGGTGATAGTTACTAGCAATTGGACTTATAGGTTCAATGGGCACGCTAGTAATTTTATGAAGAAATTGTAGAATTTGTTAGATATTTTTTATTATTTATAATTTATAATTATTTAATTCACTAAATTATTTTATCAATTAGATTATTGAAATTCCATCACATTAAAGGTTGTCTTCTTTTACTTATATTAGTAAATTTACTTTTACATTACATATTAAGATGAACAAACATAGTTAGGTTTGAGTTAGATTTCATGAAGTCCTAATTCATTCATTCGTTGAGACATTCTGTTAAACAAACATACATATCTATGCAAAATTTAACTTTTAAAATTGACCCAACATTCTCTTTAATTATACTATCTTCTCCAAATTGTCTTGGATATGATTTACCTCCCTCATTAAGATTTATGTGTGGCAGGGTTTGTAATCTTTTATTTTTTTTAATATCATATATAATAGCTAATATTCATTATTGTATACTATTTTTTATATTATGTTAATTATTTAATATATTTTTAAAAACTAATTTAATATTAAAATCATAAATTTATATTTAATATTATATATTAAATATTGAAATATATTTTTATTTTATTGTCCATAAATACATTGATATTAATATAACATATTTTAATAAATTATAGTATTAATATATTATTATATTATTATTATATAATATAATTATTGTATCATATATTATATTTTTCAGCTCATGAGAAAGCTATATTTTATTTTATGCATAGTTTTAAGATAAATGAAGGTTCTTTCTAGCGTGGGCATTATCAAATATGGATAGGGTTTCTACTTAAAATACTATTAGTTCCCATTTGTTGTTGTGAGATTAACTAATAGAAGGTTCAAGGGATCCATGTAAAATTTAAAAAATGAGAAATAAATAATAATTGAAGGCAGCTTTTAAACCCTAACTTGGGTATGTGCTAGATTTTGTAATTCCCCTTTTAACATAAACTACATATCTAATACCATTTGAATAATAACAACACTTGTTACTGCATGTTTTATTCTTTTGGTGTGTCCGTCCACTATACAACTATATTAGTCTGTTTAATAATGCCATGCCTCCTTTGCTTTGTCCATGTGGGAACATTTGCTTTATACATGTTCTTTTAAACTTTTGGACTAGACCTATGCTTTATTTACTTATTTCGAATTGACTGCAGATTTGATGGAGTCACTGAATAGAAAAATAAAATAAAAAATTAACAATTTATCAATTGTCAAAGTTATAGAGGTAAAGGGAACTTTTTTGTTTTTTTTTATCATTTATAACATTTTGTAGAAAAAATCAAATCAATAGACAAGATTGATTTCATGGTAGTCTTTTTAATTTGTTTGAATAATGAAACATAAATTTATGCTATATCTTCCTAGTAATTTGAAAGATGACTGGGAGTTATAGAACAGAACTGAAGCAGGTTCAGAGCTCACAGATGTAAATGTTGAGAGGGTCACTTTGAGGCAGATGCCTATTTTTGGGAATCACTTCAATGAGCAAATTAGAGCCTTACGCCAACCAAAAGCAATAGAATCTTTGAAGAGAATGGAGCCTGAAGGAGGCTGGGACTACAGAGGTGGAATGAAGCAAACCAGTGTGGAGATAGATGGCTGCTTATTTATGTTCAAGGGTTTTGTTATTCTTGATGCTTGCGTTGACCTGGTATGCTAGAAAAGTCATGTCTTTTGCTTTTTAGATTGACTAGTAGTTTCTTAGGCAACATGAGATTAGTGTAAGTTAAAACTGACCAATTTCATGCTGCAATCCAGAAGATCAATTTCTTTAAATTTGCATATTTAAAGGAGATGAAGTAGCTAATGCCAATTTCTATGATTCAGGAACAGCCCAATGGTCCCTCTGCATTTTGGCAACATTGTATAGTTAACAACTACTCACATTTGCAACAAAAGTAACATACTGCTCATGGCATGGATGATTGGACCTCTTCTAATCAACTCTTCAATTTTGGTTGCTTTGGAGGCATTGAAAGTTTTTTGGATGAAGATCAACAATAACCAGTAGTTAGGGCAAGAGCTACCTGGAAGGTCTTACTTTCAAGGCTTGTCCTTGAATCACTTTTTTGTTTTTTTGCATGTGCTTTGAGGTTCGCATGCCTTATTGTACCCTCTTTATGAATCATTATTTGAATTGTATATGAAAAATACCATGTAGGTTCTACATGCCATTTTGAAGGCTTATAGCCTTCTATGTTTTATACTGCTGGTGTGAGAACTGTGGGTTCAGACTTATTATGGTTTCATAAAAATTAACAAGTGGTGGCATCAGTTCTTTCATGTTGATTTGATTTGTTCTGGTATCATTATTTTGGTCAAGAAACAATGCCAGCACCAGATCTTCACTTCTCAGAGAAATAAATGCATACATAACAATTTACAATAGTTTATCAAAACAAGGAAGAAATAAGCTTGACAATTATGTTATTCCCTCAATACTCTAATATAGAATTGTGGCATAGAACTTTGTTTCAGAAATTCTTTCAAACAATTCAGATCAGTGTTTCGAGGATGTCTCAAGTTGTTAGATATTTATCTCTCATGCTTGCTAATTTGTTGTGGTATTTATTGACTGACCAAGGTTGCTGCATCTATGCTTGTTTTAGTCAATATTTGGGACACCTATTCCCTCTTTTGAACCCCATATAAGGCTAAATGTTTCTAGATTGAATGCTCTAAAAATGACATATTTTGTAGTAAATCTCAATAGTTGTGTGAAGTGTCTAGTCCCATTTTCTTGCTAGATGCTCAAGCACTACAGGCTTTGCCCATTAATTGTCAGAGTATAGTTTCCTACACAAGTTGCAGACAATGGTGAATTTTGGAGATAAAAAAAAGTGTTGGTAATAATTGAGGTCAACTTCTTTCCTTTTGTTTTGCCAACTCAATTCCTATGGGATTTTGTGGGCTCCCTAATTCTTTCCATTTTTAATCACATTCACTAGACATAATTTTCTAGGCCATTTGTAAAGCATAGTGTAGGGATACATTCCATGCCATTGAATGGACGTCCACCAGATCAAGCGGATGCCCACCAGATCAAGCGGTGGTCTAAGAGACCAAGAGCCATAGCCCTAAGAATGTCATTTGTGAAATTTGCTTTTAATAGATTACCATATAGATCTGAGATCTCCACAGATCGGTATAAATATTCAGAGTGGAGAGAGCTTGAAAGGGAGACAGGGGCAGAGAGGGGCAGATATTTCATTTAGCAATATGTGAGTTTTCTCTCTATCTTCAAATCTTTTGAATCCTATGTTAATAAATCCTTGTTCTGAAATTGGGATAGATGTCATTTGATGTTTTCGTCTGCCTTATGTTGGAAGAGGATTGAAATAAACCCTATTGCGGAGGTATGAATGACCTGCCTCCTAAAAAGCTAAGATGCTAGTGTTGGGATAGGATAACTACTCCCAAAGTCCATGGGACGTCTGGTGGGATGCTTGTCAACCTAGGAACTTCATGAAGCAACTTCATCACCGGTGGACCACTCCCAATTGACCGACCCCGCTCCCATGTTTGGCATCCTCTAATTTTTTGCCTACATAGACTCCACATCGCATACATAAAATACACGCAGGAGTAAGAAAAGCCCTGCATCTATGAAGGGTGGTCAATACCCTCTTCCTTGAGCATGATAGCTAGGAATCTTCTCCTTTTATCTTTTCCATCAATCCTTTCTTGATAGGGTCCTGCGACCTAGCTGAAGTGTTAACATTGTCATGCCCGTGCTGAGCCACAGTGTGCTGCCACTGATGTGTTTGCTGCTCTTTTTTTTTCCCAAACATTCCCATAAGCCCACGATCCATTGATTCCGCCATTACTACGAATTTTAAGCTTGAAAAAACTCAACAATCCAAGAATACCAAGCAAGAAAAAGATTCACAAATTTGCAGGCCAAAGAGTTTGATAGAGATGGATGTTGTGGGAATGGAGATTTATAGTGTTGGATAGGTGTGTTGGATGTTGTTTCAATGCTGCTCCCTGAAAGTTCACCGGCCACGTAGCTCTAAAGTCAGTGAGACAAATATCTATTGATATTTTGATGGCTTCAAGATAAAGTCTTTTTACACCGTGAGACAACATTGCCGGTGGAAAATATCCCAACCGCTGTGTGGAAAAGGGACCACGAGTAAAGGTGAATGAATTTTATTTTATTTTTATCATTTATGATATTTTGTTGAAAAAAATCATGTTTTTGATGGTAGTCTTTTTAATCTAAACCATCCATCTATATAATCCTTCATGTGCTGCCCACATAGGGAACGCTTATCAGCATAATAAAAATAATGAAATAAGTCAACGGAAAAACATTAGGTAACATTTAACTAATAAAATAACAAACTCCCCACCAGCTGTGTGGACATGGAATTTTGAACTAACCATGCCTGTCAAATAAAAATTTGTTGTCGGTTGTATCAAGTTGTATTAATATTGAATGTATATATATATATGAATGTTTTTTTTAAAGTATTATATAATAAATAATATAACATTAGTATTATTTATTAATAATAATAGTAGTAATAATAATATTTTAACTAATGTTAACAGTTATAGTATTATTTAAAATTAATAATTATGATATTAAATTAAAATTAAATTATAATAATAATCTAAAAAAAGAGTCATGATTAATTAAAAAAAAGACCACATAATATTAGCATATTGAAGTTGCGATCAATTAGGTTGTGACAGTAACAAGATTTAAAATATTGTATTGTGTATACTGAAGGACAAATAATTTACAAGTTACATGCACAACCATAACAGTTTTCATTTCTTAAGAGTTGTATAGGGGTTGCCATCAACCACTAGATTAGTGCTCAATCTTATGACGATAAAGCCACATTCAAACCAAAACCCATAACGATAGAGTAATAAACAACATTCAACTATCGTAAGGTTCAAATTGGGAATATCAATTTTGAGGTTTCAAAGAATGAAATTTCTATGGCTACAAGTTTGTCTGATAAGGGTACGAAACTGCAAAAGAAGTCTAGGGTTTCGAATGCCCAGAACCAAAAATTGTTCCTTGGTGAAGGTGAGGAGTTGGTGCCCTATCAAGGAGGATTTGAGAGAGCCAGACTTCCTAAACCGTGGGTAGATATGTGCTATATGGTGACGAAGTACTTCACTCTGGAGGGTCATTTCACCAGGTTCTATTACTATCACCTTCCTTTGTTAAACCACTTTAGAAGGAATGCTACTTTTAGTTTCCCTTTCTTTCTGCTTTCTTCTCTTGAGTGCTATGTTCGACATGTTAAGAAGATTATGCTTAAAAAGCCTGATGAAAAGCCTATTCCCCTCCATCAAGGGCTTATCCATAGGTTATACTAGTTTCACTTCACTCTGTCCCCTCCTTCTATTCAGCCCTCTGGTCTCGAACCTCTTGCTGATACCCCTAATGCCTCTGTGAAAATTGGTCATACTACTCCTAAGCTATTTCTCGAAGGTGCTCCTTCTTCTGGTACTCCTAAATTTTCTACTATCAAAAATGTTCAAACCCCTCCTACCAAATCCAAATTGAAATCTAAAAAACATCTCTCTGATTCTGCTATGGAAGCTAACCTTTTCAAATAGGACATTGGGGATTCTGGGCTCGAGAATGAACAGGAACTGGCCAGGGAGGAACCCTCAAGAAATTTGAAAAAAGTCAAACTGGAGGGTAAATTTGCTGTTGTTAGGTGGTCTGGTCGTATTGTTGGCAAACCAACTCCTAAGTTGAAGCTGATTGATTACTCTGAAAACAATTCTGAAGCCTCTACTAAAGAGGGGGGGATAAGTCCAAGAGTGATGATGTTCAGGAGGTTGTTGTTGAAGATTCAGGTGGTGTTGAGGAGATTGATGGTCAAGAAATTCCTGCAAAGACCTTTGATACTGAGGGTAATAAGGGGTTTAAAAGTCCTACTCCCATTGGTGACTGTATTGATGTGGGAGCTACTACTACTCATGTGGAGGATACTGACACTGATGATAAAAATGGGAAGGATGTTCACTCTGTTCCTACTGAGGTTCTTGCAGATCCTAATTTTATTTAGGAGGATTGCAATAATGCTGAAGATGGTATGGAGGAGGAAGCTAATGAGGAAGGTAATCATTTTGATGTTTTGACTCAGTTGAAGGAGCGGGTAGATTTTCTGGAAAAGAGGGTTTTTTCTCTTGGCAGATTCATTACAAGCATGCTTTGTAGGTTGGTTATGGCTAATCTCTCTCTACTACAGGAACATGAAATTCTCACTCATGGTGTTGATGATGACAGGGCTAAAGAATTTGACAGAATGTTTGATTTTCTTTTTAAAGGCTAGGAAGACACCCTTTCCTAGTCTTCTTTCTAAGCTTTCTGTTAGCTAGTTTTTTACTGATAGTTTCTTTTTGCTGTATATCGGCTATATGTAAGCTGTCTATGGTGGTTTTGGCTCTTTTTGTCTTTTGAGCCTTTTTTGCCATTTTTGGGTTCTGCTTTGTAAGGGTTTGGCCCCTAGTTTTGCCACCTTATACTATCAAAAACAACATTCAACTGGGCCTAAATACCTAGGTTTTTGCCTTGCAAAAATATTAGACCCTCAATTTCCCTATAATTCTTAAAAATACATTCATTATTAATTATCAACAACAAACCTAAATGCCCCACATATTAGTCATGAAAGTGTGTTAATTGAATTATCGAAGCAAAACACTTTTATTGCATTCCTTGAATACAAACTAGCAAAGACCTAATATAGAGAATAGCAAATTTAAACCCAAGAATTCCTTGAATTCCCTAAAACATTTAAACAATCTTGGAGATAGAATGTATATTAAGTGATAATAAAAGTATGGTCTTATATTGATTTTTTGAAAGATTACAAATCTAGTAAGAAATTGCTCACAAATAGACCTGCACATTAGTGATTCAAACAACCAACATATTGTGACTTAAGGACTAGACCTAGATTGACTCCAATACTCCAAACCTATTGAAAGTATGTTCAGAAATCAACCCTTTTTATGAATAAAACATCTCTATTTAAAGGAAGAGACAAGGCTCATCTTACATGGATGATTGACACTTGTCACTTCTAGATAGAAGTTTGTTGTTACACGGTGGTTATTCTTTTGGTGTTCATAAAGTAGTCATGCGATAGGGAAAGGAGATAGACAAAATAGCACAAATGCCCTATATCCTCTTTTGAGCGCTACTTCATATTTTCTACAGGGAAGGTGAAGGAAGAATTGCATCGAGCTCTTCATGAACACTGTCACTTGGTTGACTTAGCTTCCTCCACAGGCACGGGCTTGAGGGAGAAGTAGAAGCAAGATACTTAGGTTATAGATACAGTTTCTGTTGAAACACCAACTTCCCCCTCTATAGCTTTCCAACCGAGAAGGTTTCAAAATTAAGCATAGAAGGCCTACTATGTAGTCATAGCCTTTCCATGAGCCTCAAAGCACAACCCTTCATCAATTGGGGATGCATTAAAATCTAACATGCATCCAGAAGAAAATACACTTGATTCCTTTATACTAGTTTGCTTAATCTTTTCATGGTACTGCAAACTACATGCTATGTGTGGAAGCCTTGACACAACTTTCAACTCTAGCTATAGGTGCTCACTTCTAAAGGTAGTTCTAGGGAAATAGAACTATTTTATTAACCTAAACTTATAGAATAGGAAAGTGAACGGGGAAAGGGCTCGAGAGGATAACTTTGCAAGAGATAGGCTTTGGAGATCATACCCAATCCTCCCTTACCACAACTAGACTAGATGTAGAATAATTTCATAATTGCAACAACAAACTCTAAATGATGGACACAATGAATATCCCATTCATTAAATAGAGAAGAAAAGGAAAGATTGAGAGTTGAGGAAAACAAGGTTTAGAAAAGTCACATGTGTGGGATGCTACATATCCCAAACTAGATTTTCCATCAAAGCATGAAAAAGTAGCGCACACATGAGGAAAATGATAGGCTCCTCATAAAAACATCAAGTCTAAACATTTAGTGCAAGGCAAGTATTTGTCACTTCCCCATCAAGTGAGTGCGGTTATTCACAGCTGTGTGGAAATCATGAGGATTTTTTTGCATTCTACTTTAGTCTATTGCCAAATTTCCCATCACACAATGTGCAGTTCCCCCATGGTACTCTCATTTCAATTGATGCTAGCATTGTACTAGGGAAATAGCCCCCATCTCCTCATAATCCATAAATTTTGGAAGCCATTAACATTTCCCACTACAACTACTTTGTCTTCTGCAAACTAAAACAACTCTTTGTAAACTAGTTCTCTAAACCCATAAATTTTTCTCTCGATGGCTTTGTTTGGACTGAAATTCCTCCATGCCAATGACATATTTGCACTAGATAGACCTTCTGCACTGAAATTGTAAGATTCCTATTGACTATCATGAAAATACTACGGTCTACACCGTCAGCATTAATATTTTCAAATTTTGCATGAATCCAAGTTGTCAACATAAGCAGGTGTGTGGGATTGATGGCTATAGTAAATTAAGAATTCGTTCACACATGCCCACATTACATCCATGTTGTCACATATCCTAATGATCAGATTAGGATGAGAACATAACACATGCTCTCCTACTTGTTTGCTTTCACTTTGACAATTAAGGTTCTACCATTTTCTTGGCCAATAGGAAGTAAGCACATGGATACAATCACCCCAAGTGGCATTACAGATAGTCAACACTATATCATAAGTTTTCCAGCTGGGGATCACCTATCATGAGAGAAAAGGCCACCGTAGGATTTCACCTACCTAAAATCAATGATCATCGTGTGTCACAATCCTGGTCCTAAGACCCATATTTAAAATTGTGATGTAATGGACCCATGTGATGCAATGGGAAGAATCCATGTGTCGCTTCTGTGACATCACTCCATGTTGGCACTATCTCTCCAAATCTTGTCGAATGATCAACAATCAAATAATTACAATTGGGCATAAGGACGCATAGCTGGAACTAATTCAACACTTTTGACAACTTACAACATAACAAGGGACCCACCTCCTTCCATAGGGTGAAGCGAAGGATATCCAATTGAGTTTTCTAAGATCAATATAGCCTAAGTTGGCCTGTTGGTGAAAAACTTGCCCTCTTGAAAAAGAGGTCACAAGTTCAAATCCTGTAGGGGGTAGGGTATGTATGCCTCATATTTGAAGCATAGTTAGGTGCCTCCTGCATTCTGGAGTATGAGGTAGTCCCATATGTTATAAGCCACCTGTAGAGCCAAAAATAGGCCGCTTGACATTGTGGACTATAAAAGGATCCATTTCCATTTCCAATTATCATCACACATTACAAGTATGTGATTGTTCCTACAACCTAAAACTATGATGTGAAGGGCAAGTGCGATGCAATTCAAAACTATCACCTATTCATTGGGTGATATCACCTTAGTACTTTCTAATTCCTACATTGGATATATGACTCAGTAGATAAGTGGGACATGAGGAACCAATGGGAGCATGCATGGTAAGAGACATCATGGGTAGTTCATCAATGAGCACAAGGACATGCAATGTGAAATCACAAAGTGTAGAAATAGTGTGAGGGCCCACTACCTAAAGTATGATGTGAAGAGGGTATGTGATGCAATGAAATCCAACCATGTAGCACAAAGGGTCAACATACAAATCACTCAGCAGAACATATAACCGAGGTTGTAGGACCAATGCAGGGACAAGCCATGGCTAGTGGATAAAACAAGGGGTTGGTAAGAAATGTGGGTAGAGGGGGCATCAAGTGGTCAAACTTAAAAAGGGGAACCAAGTGAGCAAGTCACTGCTCATTTAGAACAAAAGTGCAAATCTAAACCACATGATCCTTAAGCTGTCAAAAACCTCCCTAAACCTTAATAGTCAATAGGGAGAATAGTCATGAAAACAATACTGTAGAAAAAATCTCCAATACGATCCATGTTAAGTAAGCGGTAATTATCTTTGACTTTAAGTTTTTGAAATCAACACAAAGTCTAATATCATCATTCTTCTTTCTTGTTAGAACAATATTTGACACCCATGGAGAGTACTTAATAAGCTTAATGATGCCACCATCTTTCAATTTTATTAACTCTTTCTACACTTATGGAGCTAGTGTAGGATTTATCTATAGGTCTTTGATTTTGTTGAAAAGGATTCACTTTAGGCTACAAGGTGATGGTATATTGAAATAGGTCCTCTCGTTAAGCCTTAATCTCATCATATGACCATGTGAAATAATGTCTAAACCTTCTTAACAATGTAATTAGAAGTTACTTTTCTGTTGTTTTCAGTTTTTTACCAATGTACATCATCCTAGGTGATGCTTGTGTGCTAAGGTTTACACCTTTTACATCTACCTCTTGGACTAATGTGCTTCTTGATTTGTAACAATCAACCTCATTAAATGTTCTTTCTAGTGCAACCAACCCCTTAGGAATGATATTATCCCTTGGTTGTATCATTTATGTCCCAAACATAGTTTCTTTGTCATCAAAGTCCTCAAGAATAGGTTCCAAATAAGTCATTTACTTATAAAACTCATTCGTGTAATTAAGGAATGTATGTAACTTAAAATGGTGGTGAATATGTCAGCCATCATTTTGAGCAATTTTGAACTTTAGAGGGGATTGATTTGTAGCATTTAGTTCCTTACAATCCTCAGCAAAATGGTGTTGCAGAATGAAAGAATATATCCTTGAAGGAAATGGTGAACTACATGATTCACTCCAGATCTCTTCCACCATAGTATTGGGTAGAGGACATTAACTGTTCTTGTTATATTCAGAACTGTGTTCCTCATCAATCCTTGGAGGGAGTCACTCCTTTTGAAGCTTAGAACAATTGAAAACCATCAGTTAAGAACTTTCAAGTTTTTGGTTCTCCTGCATGGGCCTACATTCCTACAAAAAAATGTATGGCCTTGGATCCACAGAGCAAGCCTTGCATATTTGTAGGCTATCCTGATGGTGTGAAGGGTTATCAATTGCTCCACCCTACTACACATGAGCTATTCATTAAGAGGAGTGTTCACTTTGAGAAGGGCTCTTTGAGCTCACTTCCCCTCACTTCTCCACCTCCTTCTACCTTGACATTGGAGTCACTTGGGCTACATGACAAATCTTCTGATGAGTTAGATTCACCTAAGTAGATTCTTGATGATGAGGAGTCTTCTACCTCCACTTCAGATGTTGAGATCATGATTCAAAGGATTCACCTCCTTACTCTCCTAATCATCATTCAGAGGGTGATGATTGTTCTCCACATTCTCTGACTTCTGGTCCAATCTAGCCTAGACAAATCTTGCAATCTATAGGTGATTAGGTTGGGGATCCATTAGACACTAGGTGGACTCATTCACAATTCCAGGGTGCTCCACATGTCTTCATTGCTACTACCTCTAATGCACAGTCCTTTCAAGAGGCTTCTAGTATTCTTGAGTGGGATATAGCTATGAAAGAGAAGTATAGTTCCTTGATGAGGAACCACACTTGGGATCTTGTCCATCTTCCTAAGAGAAGAAACCTTTTTTGATGTAAGTGGATCTATTGAACAAGATTTGTAGTAAATGGGGTGGATGATAAGCATAAGGCTAGTTGGTCACTAAAGGATTCTCCCAGGTTCCTAGGATTGACTACTCTGAGACTTTTGCACCAGTTCCTTGAATGAACTCCATGTAACTTGTTCTTGCCATTGCTGCAACCAATCATTGGGAAGTACACTAGATGGAAGTGAAGAGTGTTTTTCTTCATAGTGACCTTCGGGAGGAGATCTACATGGAGCAGCCACAAGGGTTCCTTTAGGATTCTTCACCCGTGTGCCATCTTTGGAAGTCTCTCTATGGCCTCAAACAGGCTCCTTGGGCTTGGTATGCCAAGATGAACTCCTCCCTTCTGACAGTTGGGTTCACTCGGTGCCATTCTGATCCCAATGTCTATATTTTGTAGTAGGATGATTTGCTCCTATTTCTTGTTCTATATTTTGATGACTTGTTAATCATAGGGAGTTCTTCATCTGCCATTGGGGTAGTCAAATCTGCCCTTCATGTCAGGTTTTGATGATTTGCTTGGGCTTGTTGCATTACTTTCTCAGGATTGAGATATACTAGTCTACTTCTGGGATCACCATCACACAGTCCAAGTATGCTCTTTATTTTCTCTCATGGTTTCATATGGCTAGCTGTAAGATTTCTCTGACTCCCTTTCTGGAGTCAAACTTGAGGCTCAGTGTTCTTCACCATTTGTTGATGACACTGTACTAACAACTTGTTGGGAGTCCTAACATTCCGTATGATGTAGGCATGGTTTCTTGATTCATGCAAGATCCCCATGAGCTACACTAGAAAGAAGGCAAGTGGATCCTTCACTACATTCAGGGTACTCATAGTTTTAGGATTCACTAGGTAACCGACATTGATCTTGACTTGGTGGGCTACATAGATTCAGATTGGGCAGGCGGTTATCAAGATTGCAAGTTTAATTCAGGTCACAAATTCTCACTTGGTTTAGGTTTTATTTGTTGGTTGAGCAAGAAGTAGTCTACTATTGCTCCATATTCTACTAAGGCCGAGTATCGGGGATCTATGAATGCTGCCACTAAGGCTATTTGGCTTTAGAATCCTCTCACTAAGTTTGGTATCCAGATCATATGGCCATCGGTCATATTTGTTGATAACTGAGAGGGGGGGGTGAATCAGTTATCCTAATTATTTCCCTCTTGAACTTTCTTATTAATTAATGCAGCATTGAATCAAACACAAAAACATTACCATGAAATAAGAAACACATGACACAGTATTTTTGACGTGGAAACCCTGTTAAGGGAGAAAACCACGGGGTGATTAACCCAAAGATTATTCTCTGTTAGAAGAATAGGGAATTACAAAAATGGCACTTGCCAATTAGGGCTCACTGCCCGAGCACACTGCTCACAAAGAGGCCCACTGCCTACAAGGAGACACACTGTCTACAAAGTGATAAGAATCATAGTCTTAAACTAATTGGAAGCATCTACATATGCTGGAGTTCAGTTCCGGTTAGGCTCAGTACACTGATCTGCTGCACTTCATCTTTCCTCTGTTCTTTATTCTGCTATCCTTTCACATATCAGATCTTTCTTATTATTTCTGATCTGTTCTGCACTTATTCGCATACACCATCACACAATTACCCTCTTCACAACTAAATCCATCCTTTATATATATCCGCACAAGTAATTTCATCACCTTTCTAGTCAGCATCCGGAACAGTCTAGTTTCTTACAAACTCTGTTCTGTCGGCTGAATCCTTGTTCACCAAGCAATGCGGATCAAGCATATACTTGTAGATATCATTAATCATGTCGGCCAAACATGATTCATGCCTTCACAACCTTTACCATCAACAGTAACACATCCGGAAAATAGTCTGATACTCTGTCAGTCAGTTCTTCCTCTGTTCTCACTGTCTCTCAGGAATACGGTACTCAACTATTCATATCTTTTTCTTTGTTCATCACCGGAGGCTAAATCCTTGGAATATACTACTCAAGGTAGTCCTCTTGACTTCCCCAAATCTGCACTGCACCAAGACACTTCTTCTGAGAGATCCGGACCAATCTGTCGGACCTTGCCACATGCTCTGTTCTTGTTCACCGGACCACAACAATCTTCATTCTGACTTCCGGTAGAGACACACCATGACTTGCGGATATGTGGGATGACCTTTGTTGCCATCAATGACAACAACCATGAATCCATATAGTGTCTCTTGCCAACAATCTCCCCCTTTGGCATTGATGGCAACACTTAGTGAAAAATGACTAAGTGTTTACACTATGCTCCCCCTTGGCTGATGCTCTATCTTTATATACAATTTCCGGAACTCCCCCTTAGTTGGATTCCTCTTTTTCACTGCTCCTCACTCCCCCTTTGACATCAATGGCAAAGGGTAGGGTCCGCACACCAAAATTTTCAAAAATTTTCTATACATAGCCGCATATTTGCATACTCACATATACTGAAGAATGTCTACAAAGGATGTCTTCAATTGGATCAGTTCTGTAGCCCAACTTTGCTTCATTCTATCCAAAATTGAAATGTGACCACTCAACAAAAATGCAAAAGCTTCTGCCCTCTTGAGATCTGTCGGATCATTTGTTTGGGCGGTGGTCTGAGCATCATTGATGGCCTCATGCATAGTTTCTAACTTAGGGATTATAATCCTTCTAAGTTCTCCCATCCGGTTAGTGATATTCTTCCTTTCCTTCTCAAGGTTCTTTATTTCATTCAAGACTGCAATAGTCTGACATTCTTGATTTACTATGGAGGAAGAGAGAGGATCAAAACTTTGAGATAAACTTTGTAGTTTGTCCTGTTCCTCTTTTATTTTCTTATCAGTTTCTGCTGTTGCCTTTGACCAGGATATACAAAATTTGTAAATGTCACCGCCATCCTTAAGAGCATTTTCTAAGCTCTTTATTCCAATACTCATATTTCTCCTATCGTTAGAGATTAATCCTAATACTTCTGAAAATCTTTTATCCAAAAATTCCTTCCGGACCTTTTCTTCAGCTGATTTTTCTAGAGATTCAAAATGTGTACTAACACTGCTGACTAAGGTTTTGAGATTACCGGAAGAGGAGGCTGTCGGATCTATCTGGATTGATGGCATAATCTTTACAAGCACTCCGGAAGCAGCCTCTATCAACTCACAGTCTTCCATATGAGACTTTAGGAGTTTTTCATTTGCCTTGGCATTTGCAAATGAAGCTATCTTCATTGTTTGTACCGGAGAGAGAGATTCAAAGTCGAATGGGCCTTTTAGAAGCTCCGGTTCATCAATCTCTAAAGTTTCTTGGCTTAGAAACTTTTGGACAGTTTGTGCAGTGTCTCTTGCCAGAGACAGATGTTTCTTTTCTTCTGCAGTTTTGTCCTTAGGAGTCTTATCTCCTTCCACATTCTTACCACTTACAGTTGTGGTTTTCTCTGTTGGATTTTTCTCTTTCTCTGTATCCTTGGTGCTGTCAACCTCTTTTTCTTTTTCTGCTGCTTCTTGGGATCTGGAGACTGTAGGAGAAGCTGGAGAAGAGATGTTAGTCTGTTCAGGTGGCACTTCTTCCGGAGCAGAGGGTTCCAAGTCCACAGCTATTTCTGCACCTAAGTCCTCTACAATAGGAAGATTGAACCTTTTGAAGGCCTTCCGGAGGATCTCTTCTGTCTCTTTGGCCACCTTGTTAGTCTCACCAAGCATGAGTTGATTCATCCTGGCTTTACTTCTGAACTCATCTTTGCAGTCTTTGAATATTATGTTCATTGTCTTGGGATCAATTTGAGGATATAGCTGGATAGCTATCTGCTCCCGGATCTCAAGATCTTTTGTATGAGCATTATTCTTTCTTATTTCTAATTCCTTTTCTAGGCTTTTAGGAATTTCAGAAATAATCTCAATAAAAGCTTTATTGTAGATGTTCAAGTACCTTATTATGGCTTCTTGCAGGATCTTTTGATCTGCCTCATTGTAGTCATCATAGAATTCAGCCACCGGTTGAAGGTTCCCATCCACAGTGACTGATTTGACTACACTGTCTAGAGACAGGGTGGGCTTTTCAGAAAATTCTTCTGTTATTTCTTCCTTGTCTCGGCCAGAAGAGGATTTATCAGATTCTTTCTTTTTCTGTTTCTTTATTTCTTTCACTCCCTCATCTGACTCAGTTTCTTCTTCATCCTTTTGGCTTTGATAAGCTCTTGAGGCTTTTGTCTTGGATCTCTTACCGGATCCCTAGCTTTCTAGTTTTGAGCTTTTGGTTTTGATAGGAGTGGATCCTTTAGATGATCTGGTCCGGGTTGAGGATTCCACCGGAGCACTTTTCTTGCTTTTCTTTTCTGCCTCTTTCCTTTCTTCCTCAGATTTTCTTCTCTTTTCCCGGCTGGCATGAAGTGCCTCTTTTGAGATGCCTAGGCCTTGAGCAATATGCTCAACTTCTTTTCTTACCTTCCTCTTTATCTCCGGTTCCCTGAGTTCTACATGTATCTTTACACTCAGCTCCTCAAAGGTTCCAAACCTTTCTGCCTTTGGATCTTTGGGCTGACTTAGCATGTGTTGAACATGCAGCTCCACTATTTGTTCATCCACTTCATACCCCATGGGCATGATCCATACAATTCTTGGTTCTACTGCCTCCATTAGACACTGATCTGTTTCTACCATGAAGCATACTGTGTCTTTATACTTTTCAACAAGGGATTGGGGTATTCTTTCTCTTGCATGCATCATGCTTTGGAAGTTCTTGAAGAATCCCCATAGAGCTGTATTTCTTGCTTTAGCATCCCCAAGTCCATGCAAATAGTCTCTGATTTGGATGGCAACCGGTCTGTCATTCTGCCATATCCATCCACTGGATCCGGGAAGCTCATTCATGTAGTAAAAGAAGAGACAAAGGATCAGATTGCCATACTTGAAGGAGTTTTTCTTGTCCTTCTTAATCTTCTGCAGATTTTCAAAGAGTTGGTTTACAAGAAGCTCACACAAGTCATAGTCTGCATTCTCCTTTAACATTTGATAAGCTGTGTAGATTGCAATTCCCGGTACTGAATTTTCCCTACTGGAGTGATAGATTTTGTAACCAATTATCATAGATGCAAATTTGACATCCGGTTCAGTGATGTCATCAACTGTCATAGCTCTCTTGTCAAACTTGGATCCGGTTGCATCACTAACTGTCTGATTTTTGACAGACTTGAGAACAGGTAATCCACTGGATGAGTGCAGACCGGTTACAGCCCTAATTGCATCTTTGGTGATCTTGAAGGGCTTGGTCAACCATAGGAAGTTGTCATGTACTCTACTTAGTACATACCAGACCCATTCATCTTCTTCAAAACAGGGGAAATGAATGCACTGTGCAAAGTGTTTGTCCCGGATGGCTTTGTACTGAGGTTTGATCTCAAAGGAGTCATCTATCAGTTGTTTGTGATAGATATCCATTAGTTTTGATTCTCCAAAGTCTTCAAGATTCGCATGGATGTAAACCCTAATATCTTCCGTATGCAATACACCATGAGGAACACTAGAGAAGGCTCCTAGTGGATCTACCTCCAATGATTTGTAAGGATGTTTCTTGAATGTGGGATGAGGTCTATCAGAGATCTTAACTATATTCGGAGTAGCCATTCTTCAAAGATTTGCAGTGAGATAATGAAAACAGAGAATACCTTATGCGCCTTCGGTTTGCACGGAGTGGTTGGATTGATTTCTTTATGCAATGACTTCGGCAGGAGATCTTTGGTGTGCTTGATGAATCTTGTTGCAGAGCTCCGCTTTTCACTTCTTCTTGGATGTGGAATGATCAAATGATTGTTGAGAAATCCCTTATATCATTTCGCAAAACCCTAATATCTGTTTGCAGTAAATGCTTCACCTATATTATTCTGGTTTGCCTTGTCCGGATAGCTTGGAGTATCCCGGATCAGTCCTGATCTATGAACATCATGCGGATCTTTCAATCATGAATAAATCGAGATAACACATCACAAGGACATCCCAAACACTCTGTCCAATCCGCAGAATAAGACAATGCACTTCTGGATCTCTCCGGACCTTTTTGTAATCCTCTGTTATTCCGGAGCATCTCCCGGAACAGGTCTTACTTGATCGATCACAGCTTCTTCACATCTCCATGCGGACCTCTGAAATCTTATCTGGATCATCTCAAGACTTATATCTTTAAACCCTTTACTCCGCATCTTGTGCCACATCCGGCACCACTTGATTGGCTGGGGGAATAGGATTTTCTTTGAGTCTCCCCCTGAGCCAGAGCTCACTTTTTAATTTCTGGAAGAAATATCAGCACCAGAGTCTGGTGCGGATCCAACCTCTACATTCTCTGAACTTTTCTTCACCCAAATCTTGCTCATCTGATTCCTAACTTCATCCGCATTCATCTTTTGTTTACCCTTGTCTTGATTCTGATTATACACCGGACCTCTTTTGTCCTGATTCTTGCTTCTGCAGACTTTAGCATTATGACCGGACCTATTACAGATTTGGCAAATAACATTTCTTTGCATATTTGACTGATAACCTCTTGATCTGCATTGATTAGCCATATGACCTATTCTATTGCATGTAAAGCATCTACCTTTGAATGACTTGTTTACTTGCATATTTCTGCATTCATGGGATTTGTGTCCATACCTTTTGCAGTTAAAGCACTGTCCGGAGAAGGATGAATTAATCTGATTCATTCTCTTTCTACACTGATTAGCTTTGTGACCAAAGTGGTTGCAGCTGTGGCAGTATCCATTGAAGGATGGATATCTTTGAGCATTGGGCTGTCTTACCGAAGGTCTTCTAGGCCTATTCCTTGGATTTTCTGATCCAAAATTCTTTTGACCGGATCCGAAGCTTTCTCCTTTCTCATATCCCAAACCATACTTGTCATCTGTCCTCTTTTGACTTCCAAGAAGAACTTCAAGTTGAGCAGAACTTATCTTGAATTTCTCTTTATATTCATTTGCTGTTTGAAGGTCTCTTTTGAGAGAGACAATTTGATCCTCAAGTTTTTCTTCATTATCTTTGGCATCTTCAAGATTAGATTCAAGATGTCTGATAATCCTGTCCATCTGGTGGCATTCTTCTGATTTTTCTTTGAGAGATTGTCTTAGATTGTCTTCAGCTTTTCTTTTTTCTTCAATCTCTTGAGTAAACTTTATAGTTCCTGATTCCATTTCATGTCTTAACATAATGACTTCTTTTGATAATTTTTCACATAACTTGGTTTGCTCAGTCAATTCTTCATTTGTATTGCTTTCTTCACTTTGTCTTGCCAATTGTTGGAGCAGCTCCTTTCTCTTTTTCATAGAGAGACTTAATTTGTCCTTTAATTCTCTCATGAATTCATCAGCCTGTCTGAGTCTTTCCTTTAATTCATTGACTTCAGAGTTTGACTGTTCAAGATCCTCAAGGGCAGTCTTGAGTTGCTCCTTTAAACCATATGCATCCATTTGAACTCCCAGATCTTCCTCAAGCTGTTAGGCTCTATTAGGAGGAACTTAGCTCTGATACCAATTGTTGATAACTGAGAGGGGGGGGGTGAATCAGTTATCCTAATTATTTCCCTCTTGAACTTTCTTATTAATTAATGCAGCATTGAATCAAACACAAAAACATTACCATGAAATAAGAAACACATGACACAATATTTTTGACGTGGAAACCCTGTTAAGGGAGAAAACCACGGGGTGATTAACCCAAAGATTATTCTCTGTTAGAAGAATAGGGAATTACAAAAATGGCACTTGCCAATTAGGGCTCACTGCCCGAGCACACTGCTCACAAAGAGGCCCACTGCCTACAAGGAGACACACTGTCTACAAAGTGATAAGAATCACAGTCTTGAACTGATTGGAAGCATCTACATATGCTGGAGTTCAGTTTCGGTTAGGCTCAGTACACTGATCTGCTGCACTTCATCTTTCCTCTGTTCTTTATTCTGCTATCCTTTCACATACCGGATCTTTCTTATTATTTCTGCTCTGTTCTGCACTTATTCACATACACCATCACACAATTACCCTCTTCACAACTAAATCCATCCTCTATATATATCCGCACAAGTAATTTCATCACCTTTCTAGTCGGCATCCGGAACAGTCTAGTTTCTTACAAACTCTGTTCTGTCGGCTGAATCCTTGTTCACCAAGCAATGCGGATCAAGCATATACTTGTAGATATCATTAATCATGTCGGCCAAACATGATTCATGCCTTCACAACCTTTACCATCAACAGTAACACATCCGGAAAATAGTCTGATACTCTGTCAGTCAGTTCTTCCTCTGTTCTCACTGTCTCTCAGGAATCCGGTACTCAACTATTCATATCTTTTTCTTTGTTCATCACCGGAGGCTAAATCCTTGGAATATACTGCTCAAGGTAGTCCTCTTGACTTCCCCAAATCCGCACTGCACTAAGACACTTCTTCTGAGAGATCCAGACCAATCTATCGGACCTTGCCACATGCTCTGTTCTTGTTCACCGGACCACAACAATCTTCATTCTGACTTCCGGTAGAGACACACCATGACTTGCGGATATGTGGGATGACCTTTGTTGCCATCAATGACAACAACCATGAATCCATATAGTGTCTCTTGCCAACAATATTTTGTAAAAACTAGAGTGTCATTCAAATCTCACAAAATCTGGTCCATCATCAGTAGACCAAACACATTGAGGTCCACATGCACTACATCCAGGAGCTCATCCATGGCCACATCAACAACCTTCTCTATTATCTGAATTCTAATTAGGTTGCTGATATCTTTACCAAATCCTTTACTAAGAGCAAGTTCATTTGTGATCTTGGCGGTGGGTGCAGGATGGTTCATCTTCTTGGGGGCTTCATCCTCTCACTTGGAGTCTTGACTCTCTCTAGTCTGGGGGGTCTCTTCTCTCTCTATCTAGGAGGGATATTCTCTCTTTTTTGGGGGGCTTTTCTTTGGGGGGAAATTTTATGCACATGGGTACCTTATCAAGCTTGATTTGTCGGGACCCATCTTTTCATCCTCCTAAGCTACGCTTAAGGGGGGTGTTAGTGTAGGTTTTTATTTCCTAGTTGGGTTATTTATTTTCCCAATATTCCTAGGTTTTTCCTAGACCTTTTATTAATCTTATTTAGGTTAATAAAAGATTTTTAATTAGGTGAGTGGGTAATGAGGTATCACCTTCCTACAAGTGAGCTTCCATTAGCTAACTTAGAAAGATATTTTTCTATCTTTATTCCGATAGATGGTTGCTTCCTATTGGTTGGTATTGCCACCTTGTCCCTCTCCCTAATCTATAAAAACATGCTACCTAGCTTGTATTAGGTATCTTTTTCTTATTCAAGAGATTCAAGAGGGCTAATAAGCTTATTGCAAGTTTTCCCAAAAACCCACTATGCTCTTCTCTTGTATCTTTAGATGATCTCAAGAATCATAAAAGTTTGACGGAAACATTTTAACCTCTAGGTTTTACATATGTGTTTTATTAGGTCTGGGTGATTGCAATGTTTCTAGTTATATTGGAGGCATTTTTGGTTATTCCAACGTGTCCAAGAGGCCCAAGAAAGTCAAATTTAGCTTTCATTTTACCAAATTCGGAGATCATTTGACATAGTTGCAAAATTGAAGTTTTAGGCTTAGATATGGAAGGTAGCTTTCAATTCAAGTGTCTTTAGGCCAAAAGGATTGTCTCATTGCATCTGGGAGGCCTCACAAACAAATTTTGAGATATTACATTGCTAGATTCGGTGCCTGTAGTAAGAAAAGGCAAAAAAATTTGTCAGAAGGCCATTTGGCCCCCCAACACGCTCTTTGAAGGGTAGATCTATAAAGAATTTGGTAAATTTGTATTATTTCTCTATTTTCCTGCAAAAAAAAATTAATTAGTAGGTTTTAATTAAAAAAAATATTAAAGGGGATTTATCCCTATGTAGGGTTTAAAAGCCTAGCGCCCCTTTATAAAGGGAGGTAGCTCTTAAGGAAGTTGTAGCCTCCTTTAAGAGGCTTACAACCTTCCTTAAAGGGTCATACCCCCTTACATAGGGACAAACCTCAAGGCCACACACCCCTCAAGGGGTTTAAAACCTCTTTTTTTTAAATTGGCCTTCCTGCCATTAAACCTTCTTCGGCCTGTAAAACTGTTAATCAGCTCCACTTGGCCTCTTAATCCCACCTCAGACCTGCACTCCACTCCTCAATCTTTGTGCCTAAGATTTGGCCATGTGCCAAAATTGACTTTATTTTTGGTGGTTTGCCAAATTTAGTTCCAACTAAATTTAACAGGAGGTGCCTTATTTTTAGAAAATTTTTAAAACTATTTGGAAGGCTCTATTTTTAGTGGCACTACTAATTGTGGTAGCAGTTCCACCAAATTTGGTGGTAGAGGACTTTGACAACTCAAGCCCCCTCTTCGATGAAGTTCTCGATTTTGAAGGCAAACTTCGCAGGAAGATAACTTGAGCTCATGAGCTCCATTTTCCGAGCTTCTTTTTTTATTTTGGCTATTTTTCCATGCTCTTCATGGTGGTGTAGACAATTGTTGATTCTAGTGTACAAAGTTTCCAAAACTTAAAGATTCTCATAGGTTACGTTGCATAGTTCCCATTTTTGGAACTTCAGAGACTCATAACTTTCATATACGACCTCGTATCGAGGTGATTCTTTTTTTTAAAGTGCATGATTTTTTGAGTAGATCGTAGTGGTGTTGTTAATTCACTTTGGCCCAGGTCTAGTATTGTACTTTCAACATACACCAAATTTGTGATGATTTTGTAGAGCTTTGAGATCAAGACCACTAAGTATTCTTGCTAGTGGTAGTTGTAAATGCACTAATTATAAAGTGCCAAATCATCTTTGCTTGGGTGTTCTTTGATTGAGTGAAAAGGTGGGGTTGTCATGTGTGTGTTCTCTTCTTTTTAGCATTTATTTTCTGTATTTCTTCATCATGGATCAAACAATAGTACCCATCTTAACTCCCTACAACTACTTAAGGAAAGCTGGAACAATGGGACTTGAAATTGAACCTACTAAAGATAAAGAGAAGCCTAAGTAGTTTAACAAATGTGATGAGGCCTATGGAACATTGTGTTTGTTCTATTTCTTCTGATTTTCTCTTTCACATTGAGTCGTTAAATTCACCAAATGAAATCTCGACAAAGCTAGAAACACTATTTGGTACACAAGATTCAATGAGGGGTCATATGTTGGAAAATGAAGTAATTAGTTTAAGTCTAGGCAATTTCAACACAATTCAAGATTTTTTCATAAAATTGAAATCACTAAGGCTGTAGTTAAAACAATGTGGAATTGGAAAGAAAGATGAACAATTGATTCTTAGTATTCTCTCTAAGCTAAGTTCAGAATATTCTGTATTTGTTTCTACCTTCTATGCTACGAAGGGTGCACTTGGTACTCAATTCACCATGTCATCTTTAGATGATTTTGTTATCTCTCTCACATGAGAATAGGATAAGCTAATCTAAATGGGAACTATTAGGTCCTCTAAGTCACATGCCCTAGCTACCAACCAAGGCACAAAAGAACAGAAAGGACAAAGTAGTAACAACAAGAATACGGATTAGAAACAAAAGAATAGCAAGGAAAAGGATCAAGTACTAGTTGCTTCAAAAGCAATTAATGAGACCCAATCTTCTAAATATGACAAGACTAATAAAGAGAAGGTCTAATGTGCCTATTGTAAAAGATCTGGTCATTATGAACATAAGTGTTTAAAAAAATAAATTGATCACTTGACACACATTCTTAAGAAGAATAATATCAGTGTTATTGAGTCTATCAAATAGAATTCAAATGAGGGGTCTACCAAGGCAAAAGAAATCAGCAAGAGGAAGGGAAAGGACAAGGCCCTTGTAGCAGTTACTTCACAATAATCCACTTGGGTTCTTGATTCGACTTCTTCGAACCACATGGCTTCATCTAAGGATGAACTTGCATCTTTAGAGCCAAGTACTATGCCTTCTATTTTCATGGGTGATGACACTCTTGTTGAGGTGTGTGGGAGAGGGTCTATTGATGTGGAGGATGGCACATTCCATGATGTTCTTTGTGTGCCCTCATTATCAACTAATCTCTTATCAGTATATCAGATCACTCACACGGGTACAGGTAAGTAGGTTGACTTCACTCCTGATTCAGTGGAGATTCATGAGTTGCATAGTGGTTCTACAGTTGCATTTGGGAGAGAAGATCATCAATCATGACTCTGTCTGTTTTCTCACTTTGTTCCTGATCCTCCTTCGATTATTTTGCTCACTCATTTTGATGATGTGAGTAAGTTATAGCATGAGAAGTTTGGCCATCTTAACTTTTGATATTTGTAGCAGCTCAACCAATAGAGCATGGTCATAGGGTTGCCTTCAGTTTAGTTTTCAGGTGGTGTTTGCCAAGGTTTCTTTCTTGGTAAGCATCATAAGAAAAAAATTGGCAAAGGTAAGGCACTGAGAGATTCACAAATACTGGAGCTAGTTCACAGTGATTTGGCTAGACCATTTCCTTGTCCATCCTTCAACAAAGCCAAATATGTTCTAGAACCTTCATTGATGACTTTTCTCACTATACTTGGGTGTACTTTCTCAAAAAAAAGTTTGAGATATTTGATCACTTTCAAGACTTCAAGACTTTTGTAGAGAAGCAATTTGGGAAAGCCATCAAAGTTTTACAGATAGACAATGGTGATGAACAGGTCAACCATTGTTTTGAGTAGTTTTGTACTTCAGAGGTGATTGAATTGCAGTGTTTAGTTCCATACAATCCTCAATGAAACAGTGTTGCCAAATTGAAGAATAGGTGCTTGAAGAAAATGGTGAACTACATTATTGACTCTGGATCTCTTGCACCACAGTATTGGACAGGGGCCATTAACTATGTGTGTTATATCCATAATCATGTTACTCACTGAGCCTTGAAGGGAGTCACTCCATTTGAAGCTTGGAGTGCTTAGAAACCATCAGTTAAGCACTATTGAGTTTTTGGTTCTCTTGCATGGGCCCATCTAAGGCCTTGGATCCATAGAGTAGGTCTTGCATATTTGTAGGCTATCCTAATGGTGTGAAGGGTTATTAGTTGCTTCACCCTACTACACATGAGTTGTTCATTGAGAGGAGTGTTCAGTTTGAGAAGGGCTCTTTGAGCTCACTTCCCCTCACAGCTCCACCTCCTTCTACATTGACATTGGAGTCACTTGGGCTACATGATAGATCTTCTGATGAGTCAGATTCACTTGAGAAGATTCTTGATGATGAGGAGTCTTCTACCTCCACGTCAGATGGTGAGAGAAATTTAGAGGATTCACCTCCTTCCTCTCCTAGTCATCATTTAGAGGGTGATGATTCTCCTCCACATTCTCTGACTTTTGGTCCACTTTGGGCTAGATAGACCTTGCAGTCTACAGGCGATTGGGTTGGGGATCCATCAGACACTAGGTATACTCATTCAAAATTCTAGGATGCTCCACATGTCTTCATTGCTACTGCCTCTGATCCACAGTACTTTCAAGAGGCTTCTAGTATTCCTAAGTGGGATACAACTATGCAGGAGGAGTATACTTCCTTGATGATGAACCACACTTGGGACATTGTTCCTCTTCCTAAGAGAATAATACTTATTTGATGTAAGTGGATCTATCAGACAAAATTTGTAGTAGATGGTTCGGTTGAAAAGTATAAGGCTCTCTTGGTCGCCAAAGGATTCTCCCAGGTTCCTGGGATTGACTACTCTAAGAATTTTGGACCAGTTTCCAAAATGAACTCCATCCAACTTATTCTTTCCATTGCTACAACTAATCACTAGGAAGTACACCAAATAGATGTGAAGAGTTCTTTTCTTTATGGTGACCTTTAGGAGGAGATCTACATGGATCAACCACAAGAGTTCATTCAGTATTCTTCACTTGTGTGCAATCTTTGGAAGTCTCTCTGTGGCCTCAAATAGGCTCTTTAGGCCTAGTATGCCAAGATGGACTCTTTTCTTCTCATAGTTGGGTTCACTTGGTGCCATTTTAATCCCAATGTCTACATTTTACAACAGGATGATTTGCTCCTATTTCTGGTTCTATATGTTGATGACTTGTTGATTATAGGGAGTTCATCCACCATTAGGGTAGTCAAATCTGCCCTTCATGATAGGTTTTTGATGATTGACTTGGGCTTTTTGCATTACTTTCTCAGGATTGAGATATACCAGTCTACTTCTGGGATCGCCATCACATAGTCCAAGTATGCTCTAGATTTTCTCTCACAATTTCATATGGCTAATTATAAGCCTACTCTAACTCCCTTCCTTTCTGGATTCAAACTTGAGGCTCAGTGTTCTTCATCATTTGTTGATGGCACTTTGTACCGATAGCTTGTTGGGAGTCACATATATCTGACTCACACACAACCTGACATTTCATATGCTATAGGCATGGTTTCTCGATTCGCGCAGGAGCCCCATGAGCTACACTAGAAAGTAGCCAAGCAGATCCTTCACTAAATTTAGGGTACTCACAATTTTGGGATTCACTATGTAGTGGGCATTGATCTTGATTTGGTGTACTACACAAATTCAGATTGGGCAGGTGATCATCAGGATCACAAGTCTACTTTAGGTTACAACTTCTCACTTGGTTTAGGTTCTATTATTGGTTGAGCAGGAAGCAATCTACTATATCTCTATCTCAACTACTAAGGCCGAGTATTGGGGGCTGTGAATGCTGCCATTGAGGTCATTTATCTTAAGAATCTTCTCACTAAGTTTGGTATCTAGATTAGATGAGCATCAGTCATATTTTGTGACAACTAGAGAGTCATTCAGATCTCATAGAATCTGGTCCATCATCAATGAACCAAACACATTGAGGTCCACATGCACTACATCTAGGAGCTCATCCATGGCCACATCATCGACCTTTGTTACTGTCTAACTTTTGAGAAGGTTGCTGATATCTTCACCAAACCATTCACTGAGAGCAAGTTCCTCCATTTGTGATCTTTGTTGGGGGTGCAAGATGTTTCATCTTCTGGGGGGCTTCATCCTCTCACTCAGAGTCCTGACTCTCTCTAGTCTAGGGGTCTCTTCTCTCTCTATTTGGGGGGACTATTCTCTCTTTTCTAGCGGGGTGTTTCTTCTCTTTGTGGGGGAATTTTATGTACATGGGTACCTCATTAGGCTTGATTTGTCGGGACCCATCTTTTCTTCCACCTAAGCTATGCTTAAAACCTAGTTGGATTATTTATTTCCCTATATTCCTAGGTTTTTCCTACACCTTTTATTAATGTTTCTTAGATTAAGAAAGCATGTTTAATTAGGTGAGTGGGATATGAGGTGTCATCTTCCTACAAGTGAGCATCCATTAGCTATCTTTGGAAGATACTTTTCTATCTTTAGTCTGATAGATGGTTTCTTCCTATTGGTCAGTGTTTCCACATCCTCCCTCTCCTTGGTCTATATTAACATGATACCTACCTTGTATTAGGTATCTTTTTCTTTTGCATCCTCTTAATGCTATTTTGCTTCTAGCATTTGCATTACTCTAATGGAGACTAACTCTATGTTGTTATTTTGATCTTCTATCATTTGCTTTCATAGTTTTATATCTATTCATTTGCACTAGTTTTTTGGTTTATTAATCTTTTCAAATCCTAAGAACTTAAGGACCTAATACCATGTTTAAATGCAATGTTCAATCCTAAGATCATACCTTCTTATGTAGAAATATTATTTGTGCATGAGAAATTTATCTTGAATAAAAATTTGAAATTTATTCCATGAAGAGACATTAAGACAACACCAACAACCTAACCTTCTTTAGAACAAGATCCATAAAAAAACATAGTCCATAAATCATTCTATTTTGAGCAAGCTACACAAGGGTGTAAAGAAGAGTCAACCAATTTGCTTGTAATGTCATCACAACATCCCACAAAATGATCAACACCCTTATCAACATAAAATACATTATTGGTTACCTTTTCAAGATCCTCTAAAATATGTAGCATCCTCTTTTCTCTACACAAGTTAACCTTTTCTCTATACAAAGGAATAGTTGCATAGGAGAGATTCATTTGTATACTACCTCTAATAGAAGTACTCCATTTTCATGACAACAACATACTGCATTTTGTAGGGTAGTTAGTAACAATAATATCTATATGAATAGATTTTCCAAGATAGGAAACTAGCTAAACCTCAACTACATTTACATACCTATCACATGCACTTCCCTTGAATCCATGGAGAAAACATTTTCCATGGGACATAAAAACTTTTAGTCCTAAGTTATTCATAATTTCCAAAGGCATTACATTACTAGAAGCCCCTGAGTAAAGCATGAAATTATGAACTATCCAATCATTGATCAATAAATATGTGTAAAATGGATCCACATTCACTTGAATTTCTACAAAAGAAGTGCCTAAATAAACTTTAAGATCCTCTTGAATGCTTGTATTTACCTAATGGGTACTAGAGGAGCTAGTGAATGATTCATTACTTAGTGAATGGATAGCTAAATAAGACAACATTATGTTCTTATGTTCTAGAACCCTTATAATTTTAGTCAAAGCAACATGTACTTTAATTTGACTCATGGATAAATCCATGTTAATTGGGACATATGTAGGAAAATGAGTGTTTTCATATACTACAACAATATGTATCAAGAATATATTGCACAACTTAACCACTAACATGATCATATTTATTGCTAATATGAATACCACCATCGTTTGTTGCTATCTCTTCATGTTGTGTTGGTTGCTTGATATGATTTAGATTTGGGAATGTAATAGTTTTTCCTTTGGAACTAGACCATTTGTTGTAGGTACTTCAATTTTCTTTGTCTTGGTACAAACTAATTTGGTATCACTCAATTTTACATAGGTATTCTTTCTTCAGCCACCTTTGCATTTGTAGCCCTATGCTTAACATTACTAACCATATTTTCCTTTCCTTTTTCTACATTATGGACAACAACATCTATTTTAGTTGCTACAAGTGGACTTTCAGCAAAGCCAGGCTTATTCCCCATTTTCCTATTCCTTAAGTGATACTCACTTTGCACTTAAGCCACTAAAGAAACAATTAAAGATTCTATATCATCTAGAGAAGGCTTTGCCTTTTATATCTTCATTTCATATTGCCTTTAATATGCTCAAAACATTACTTTGGAATCTTGTATTCATGCATGAAATTTACATTAGCATATTCACAAGGCTAATTTACATCAAAAAAATCATCATATTTACTTTGGTCATAAACATGATAATAGTCAAACTCATGTACCTAATCATCCACCTTTTGATCTTCATGGTATTCTAGACTTTCTTCATCATTATGGCAGTCTTCACTATCCATAGTAGCAATTGCAACTATACACTTTGAAGGGTCATGAGGCATGTAACATAGATCACACCATGACAAACCATCCTCCATATTTATTGGGTCTTTCCTTAATTGATTAGGGGTATCTTTTTCATAAAATTTATTATTATAATTCCTCACCTAGGCAACATGCATATCATTATAATTTGGTTTCTTTGACCAATCATAATTGTAAGGGTAGTTTGATAGGTGTGGCCTTTGATTATTTAGTTGTCTAGCATTATTGTGTGGAAAACATTTCTCATTCTTAGCATTCTTATAAGAAAAGTGCTTGAAATCTTGAATAAGATTAAATAATTTTTCATCCATGGTCAAAAGCTTTCTTGGATGCCCCCTATTTGGTTGAACAATTTTTAATTAGTTCTCTTTATGTTCTTAAACCTAAAGCCTTCATATTACTTTCAATGTTTATAGCTACTACATATGCATCCCTCAATGTTTGTGGGTTCTTATCCCTGAGACAATAACCAATATTTGCATCAAAGGCACCATCATAAAAGATAAGAAACTTGGGCTCATTAGGCCTCAAATGAGTTGGTACCTTTCTTATTGTAGTGATAAGCCTATTATTGAACTCTACCACTGATTCATTATTACCATTTTTAATTGTAGTCGACTCAAAGATAGAAAATTTTTGGTTGACTTGATCCCCATATTGTGTCCTAACTATCTCCATCAATTCTACTGAAGAACTATATAGTTAATTGGTAAACTCTTATACCATTCTCTGGCACTATCCTCTAATGACTGCACAAAAAGTTTCATGATGAGATTTTCATCATCAACTTCAAATCATTTATAATGTTTATAAAAAGCCTAAGATACTCTTCACTTGTGATTGCATTATTTCCTTGAAATTTAGGAAGTTTACCACTAATCTTGTTAGGCACTGGATTCAAGTAGATGGGGATTCCATAAAAATCAAGTTATCTATATCTCCCCATTCCCAAAGGCTACCTAATAGGTTGAAACCTTTGTGCTTGTCTCCCAAAATGAGCTATTGCCTTATGAGGAGGATTAAATTGATTTCTTTATCTTTGATGAGGCACATTCGAATTATGAACATCTTGCCTTTGATTTTACTTTTGTTGTTAGGCAATCTAGAATTTTTTCCATGCTATTTGGCTTGAAATCTTTCATGCCTAATCTTGATCTCATGAAAAGCTAACATCTCATCGATAGTTCTCTCAAGTTATTCCACATTAGGATGGTTAGATTTTGGAGCATCATGAAAAATAATTTCATGCTCATTTCCTTCATATGAAGTGTCATGTCCCCTTTCTAAAATAATTAATTAATGGTCAACATTAACCCATCTTATTCTTCCATGGGTTAATTGGGCAAGCATAGGAAGAATAAATATTTAATATTTAATATTATCCAACTATTATCTATTTCAAGAGGACAATTAAATATTAAATTAAATATTTTGAGGCTCAAAATGGGGCATTGGGTTTTGTGAGGTGTCCATTTGCATACAGATTTCAAAAATCTTGGTAAATCACAAGTGGCGGGGGAATTTATGACAATGTATGACAACTTATGACAATTGTCATAACCCAAAATAGAAAGGAATCAAAGGAAAACATGGGAATCTTGGGTTCCCCTCTATCCCACAAAATATTGATACAAAATATGTAATTTTGGTCATTTGGAGGTATTGTTGATTTGATATTTTCTCTCAAACTTGTAGATTTGCAAATTGTGGCTTAGATGGATGAAAACCCATTAGAGTAAAGAGGCTTGTGGATGAAAAACCATCAGTTTTAGGTGGCTAGAAAACACATACCCTTTGATCAGAAGGAGTTGCTTTATCCAGAGGTTGTACAGAGCTTCAAGGATTCAGTAATTTTTGACAGTTTCCATTTTTGTGTGTGCAGGGCTTCATGTGTCATAGCAGTGGCTCCAAGAGTGTTCGAATGTGCTTCTATTGTTATGTTAATTTATTTTTAGTTTTGTATCTATAGAGTTTAGTTTCATAGTGCTAGAGATCAACTCTTGGTGTTCTGGGTTGTGTTGTGTAGTTTTTTGGCTTGTGGGTTTGAATACACAATGTGTATTTCATCTTGTAGTGAAGATTTGGTTGTGTAGTTTTCTATTGTGTGTTGTAGGTGTTTTCTGTAGATATTTTAATCATATCAGACTATATTTCATGTAAATTTTCTTGTTGAGAATCAAACAATATTAGTTTATGGTGTTTTTGGTACATTTGGGTGATTGTCGGTGTCGACAGTTTTTGTGGGTTTTGCCCAGATTCTGATATTTGAATTTTTAATCTTGTTGCTGCTATAGATATATATAATAGAAATGATAATATGTCATTTCCATCTAAAAATAAATTAAGATCATTTTTGTGAAGTTTCAACATATTGGGTGTTGATTCATTGCAAGACTAGCTAGTTAGTTTCATCAATTTTGGTGTAGTTTTGGTGGGTTTGTGGAAGTTGTATTTTCTGATCTGATATTACATATTAATTTTGAGTTGGCTCATTACAATGGTATCAAAGCATGATCTTTCCATCCTATAGAGCTTTTAGATGATTGATAATACCGAGTGACAGAGAAATTAGATATTTAAGGAGAGAGCAAAAGAAATTGCAATTGGGGGAAACAATGGCAGAAAGGAGAAATGTAGAAGAAGATGATGCTTCAAGGAAATTTAATCAAATGATTGAGGCACAAACCAGACTTGTTGAAATGTTTGGTCAGATGATGCAATGGATTTAAAACAACAACAACAAAAACAATTGTGCTAGTACTTCAGGTGCAAACAACAATAACAATGGAAAAGGAAAGGAGACTGAGACACAAAATTCAAGGGCTACAAACAATCCCTTATTCCTACCTGAAGAGGAACCTAAACAAGTTGAGTCTGCAGCTACTAGTTTGTTCAATTCGGAGACCCTTAACAAATGGCGTGGAGAATACAATTGATTGGCAGAAGAGATCAACAATGATATGGCTTGGGGAGAATATGTAGAGTTATTGAGAAGAGGTGAATCTTAAAAGAGGGGAAATAGAAAAAAAAAAGAATTGAAACATAAGTTAGGAAAATTAACATCAACCTTCTTCGATGGAAGTGAGAAGATTTCAGCTAGGGATTGGCTGCAAAAGATAGAAACATACTTTATGCTCAACCCCATGAAAGAGAAAGATGCAGTTCAGTTTACCACCTTGCATTTAGAAGGAGAAACCTATGAATGGTGGTATTATGGTCACACTACATTGGGACATGATTAGGTACAAACTTTTGATGAATTTAAACAAAGGATTCTTGACAAGTATGAATTGAAAGAGGAAGAAGAATATTTCAGCCAGCTATCTGAAATTAAGCAAAAGAACTCAGTGAGTATATAGAAGACTTTCAAAAGATTGCAGTAATGGTACCTAAAATATTAGAGAAAAGAGGAGTGCATCTATTCATCACGGGGCCCATTGAACCTCTTAGGGGGTTTTTCAGATCTTTTGTACCTCTCACTATGCAAGAATCTATCAAGAGGGCTCTAACCCTTGAGCCATCGATTCCAAAGAATGCTTTCCCACACTCCCAAACCAAAAACATGGCATTATAAGGGAGGATTTTAGAAGAAACCATTCCATGCACCTGCACCTATACAAAAGAATACAACTCCTAATATTTCAAAGAAGATGGATGAAGAAACAAGGAATTGTTAGGAATTGTATGCAGAAGATATCAATTAAATGTAAATAAAGATTAAACATAGGAATGCAAAATACATAGAAATAATAACAGCGAGAGACAAGTTTTAACGTGGTTCACCCAAACTTGGGCTACATCCACCAATAGAGAGTCCAATATTATTATCCAGCAAATCAAATTGATTACAACCAACAATCCTTGCAACTCAATACCGTTGCAAAATGTTACAATACAATGTCCACAGAAACCTAACCCTTAGCTGTTTTATCAAGATTTATGTCGGTTACAAAATAGGGTTTTTTTTTGTTGACCAATAGAAAAAATAACTCTCAATGCCTTTATAAATTATTTTTAAAAAAATGTTTGAGGTTTCGGAGGTGCTGTTCCTGAGCCCCTGTGGGGGCACTGCCCCTCAACCCCACCCTATATCACAACAGGGAGCACGCCAAGGGCGTTGCCCCTAGACCCTGCAAGGGGTGCTGTCCCTTGACCCTGTCTTGGGGGTGTTTCCCCCAAACCCTCGTTAAATTATTTTGGGAGCAAACCGCACCAATAAAAGTGGGAAAAATTTAACCTCCAAGTCTGATTAGGCTCCATATAACAACATGAATGAGCTTAGGAGGAAGAAAATTTGTTTTCCTTGCAGAAAGCCTTAGGTCCCTAGACATAGGTGTTTGGGAAAGGGACAATTCCATTACATAGAGGTTGTCTCAAATAAGGATTTAGACTCAGATGGTAATGAGGAGTTTCATGACATAGAGGACTCTAAACCTGAGGATGAAGAGGAGACTAAAAAAGAAGGTTTGTTAGATACACTTTTGGGAGCACCAAGATATCATCCTTTCAAGGTTCATGGAGTGTTAGTAGGGCAGTGAATGACTATTTTGATTGATAGTGGGGCAACCCACAATTTTATTGATGAAAGGTTAATCATGAAGAGATGCTTGAAGACTAAAGAATTCAAAGGTTTCAATGTGACTGTTGCAAATGGATTCACTATACCTTGCACTAGAGTGGTCAAACAATTGCACATCACTATGGGAGACTACAAGGTTTGTGATGATTTTTATGTTGTTGGTATTGATGAAACTGATGTTATCTTGGGTGTTTAATGGGTGCATTCTATTGGAGGACACTATCAAAACTATCAAACTATGGAGTTCAAGTTTCAATCAGAAGGCAAGGAGGTTGTACTTAGAGGGACTTCGAATGGAGTGCCACAAGTGGTGACAACAAAGAAGGTGGAGAGGATTTTTAGAAGAGGTCAAGTTTCTTGGGCAGCCACTTGTCTAATCCATCCTTCCAGCTCTTCAAATGGAAAAGGTAAATTTTATTTTGAAATTGAAGAAATTTTAGATAAGCATAGTATTGTTTTTAGTAATATACCTCTAGGACTACCTTCGGATAGAGGATTTCAACTTGTTATAGAGCTAGAACAGGATGCCAAACCTATTATAACTACTCCATACAGACATCCAAGGGGTTACAAGGAAGAGATAGAGAAGACTATCAAAGAGCTCTTAGATATGGGATTCATTAGACCAAGTTCTAGTCCTTTTGCATCATCTATAGTTCTTGTGAAGAAGAAAGATGGCACTTTGACGATGTGCATAGACTACAGGGATTTGAATAAGAAGACCATTAAGAATAGATATCCTATGTCAAGGATAGTTGAACTCATTGATGAGTTGCATGGACTTGTTTACTTCTCCAAGATTGATTTGAGATCAGAGTACCACCAGATTCAGATGAGAGACAAAAATGTAGAAAAGATAGCTTTTTGGTGTCACTATGGGCATTTTGAGTTCTTGGTCATGCCCTTTGGCCTCACTAATGCACCAGTAACTTTCCAATCATGCATGAATAAGGTATTTAGTAAGCAACTCAGGAAATTTGTCTTGGTTTTCTTTGATGATATATTGATCTACAGTAAAACTTGGAAGGAACACTTGAAACATCTAGATACAGTTTTGGGTATTTTTGGAGCAGCAGTCTTTCTATGCTATGTTGTCCAAATGTGAGTTTGGATTAACTGAGATCCTTTACTTGGGATATGTCATAAGCTCCAAGGGTGTTCAAGTAGATCAACAGAAGGTTCAAGCAATACTTGATTGGCCTCCACCTACAAATCTTACATAGTTTAAAGGATTCTTTGGGCTATATTGCTATTATAGGAGGTTTATAAAAAAAAATTCTTAGCTTGTTGTTCCATTGCCTGATTTAACTAAAAAGGGAGCCTTTGGATGGTCTGAAGAAGCTCAGAAAAGTTTTGACAAGTTTAAGGAGGGGCGGGTGCAAAAAGTTGAGGGGCAAAAAAGTGGCCAACCTTTTAAAAAAAATTAAGCCATAATGCAAGCACATTATAATGCACTCACATTATAACGCACTTGCGTTATAACAAGCTCGTGTTATAACATGCTCACATTATAACACGCTCGCATTATGGCTTGGTGATGTCAAGGGCCTAAGGCTCGGTAACACCAAGCCATAATGCGCTCGCGTTATAATGCAAGCACATTATGCTCTTCTATTTAAAAAATACCCACATTTCATTTTATTGTTTTATTACATTTCATAGAAAACCCGCGGCTTGGAGACAAAGGAGAGCGCACTCACATTATTGAAGGGAATATCGTCAACAATTTATCGTCGATTCATCATCAAAATGTCACCACGACGTTGGGGAGGGCGAAGGAGTAAGTTCTATTTGCTTTCTTGTGTGAATTTTTTGCTAAATAGGTAGGTTTAAGTAGTTTTTTGATGTAAATTTCTTTAATTTATAGGAATTAATAATGCACCTCCTCCTCCTAAAAATCTACAAAATCCTCCATCACCTGAACAACAAATACCTGCTAAACAAACAACTCCAACAACAAACACCTCCATTCATTCCTCAATATGCCCTTGGAACACAAGAAAATATAATGGGGCAAATTGAAAATAATAAAAAACAAATTGAGGACATAATTGGAAGGTTGAAAGATCCTGCAACTTCAACCTTGCATAGATCCACACTTGCTCAATCTCTTGAATCTATGTTATCAAATGCAGATTCAATTAGCAAGCAAATCTCTATTTAGTCAGAAAAGAGGAGAGAATTTAGAGAGTTCTATGCATACAAGTTGTCCTATAAACAAGTTAAAAATGAACAAATTACAAAATTTGACTTGTGTTCCATTTTCACAGACCCATGAACAAATCAACCTCTACCCCTTACATGTAAGAGGTTCCCTATCCATTGGTGCAACAACCAAGTGATAAGGTACAATTTTAGGTAGAGGTGGTTGATGGTTTTTGACTATCCTCCATGCAACAATAATGAGGTCCCACAAATTTTTTGAGGAAACTCTACTGCGAGTTCATAAAAAATAAAGTGCCAAACTATTTTGATATGCGGGAGTTCCAAGGTAGAGGTGGGGAGTTAGCACAGGATAGACCAGGGGCACGTGTTGACCGACAGTGGCCAACGAGATGATCACTCGCCATACCAACCCATGAGTATGTGTCTATCCCTTCCATTGTGAAGGAGAGTGTTGAGGTTGAGACACTTCAGTCGATTAGTGCCTTGACCCAGAGCATCATAGAGCATGCCAGTCCTATAGCATAGCGTGGGCTGGGGGACAGTTTGAGGAGTAGGGTTCCACCCCATACTTGTCAGGCTTGCAAGTCAGCATGTGGTTATGACCCCACAGATAGTCAGGATGCAGGTGCGCATGCTACATCTACAGCTGAGTAAATGGTGATGACAGATGCCCTCCTGAGTGAGACTTTTGGCCTTGATACTCAAGTAAATGTTAGCAAGTTCATTGAATTTAATTTATTAAATTTCATTTTTTAAAATGGAAGATTAACTAATTTAATTTGATGATTTTAATGAAATTTCAAGGTCATAACATTGATGCAGTTTTCAACGACTCTCCAACTACATATTACACTACGACATCTATTGTCGTGGTATGTAACTAGTACACAATTATAAATATTACATGTGAATAGCATTGTTATATGAATGATATTCTAATATTTGATTTTGGATGTGTTGGGTGAATATTTTGTCGTTAACTCGCTAACGGCAAAATGGGTATATCAGCGACAGCTATCATGAGACAAAGTCTCTCCTCTCAGCAAGGGGAGGTTCCCTCTAATTACTTAACTTTTGTAAATCAAACAACTTATAAAATTTATGTACACTAAAAACTGTGTTTGTGGTGGTTCCATCTCATCTCATTCTCTTTTTTCAGAATAGATGTTTATATTTCAAACTCTTGATATAAGACTTGTAAATTATCACAAAATCACAGAAACTCTAAGTTTTCTGTTACCTCACTTACTACTTGTAAACGGAACTATTTGAAGTAGAATGCAGCCCAAAGTCTTCACTCCTCTTCAAGATGATAAAAGTAAATCAAATATAACAACTTGCAGCACAAAGTCTCCAAACTATTGTATTCTCACAAACATGAACATATAACCCACAACCGATTTGATAACACAAAGTTTATCAGAATCAAATTAAGAGTGCTCTTCAATCACTTGAAACAAACTCCACACTTCAATTATTATCAAATAAGATTATGATAGCAAGACATAAGAACAATACTATCACAACACAAATAATCTGAAGACAAAGATTAGAATTGAACTTGCTTTCATGTATTGATAAGTATTTGAATATTGATTTTCACAAAAAGCGCAAAGTCTTGATTTGCTTCTCAATTCGCCAGAGTTTTCTTGCAATAGACAAAAGATAGATATTTACAAAAGAGGTCCCCTTTATTTATAGGGAAAGACCTTGAGAAAATCTAGGAAATCTACAACTACTTTGACTTATTCAACAAGAGAGTCCTATTTGACTTATGACTTCTCTTGTTTCACATGTAATTACATTTTGGAAAATTACATGTGTAGATGTCCAAAACAAAATTCCATTTACATAATATCTAAGAAAAACAAGCTAAGGCACTAGCTTCCTCCATCCTTTTTTCTCAAGAAATTCTGATACATGGTTTGAACAACTGACATCTCGCATGCATCTGGTTTTGCTGTGTTTTCAGAGATGGAATGAGCTCAGAGAATTGAATCTTTCACCACCTTTACTACCTTTTCATGCTTGTCTAGATTATCCTTCAGATTCTCTAGAGTCGAATGTTGATCATACAGGTTGTCCATTGAGAGCATTGAGGGAGCTTCCTCTTCAAATTTCTTTTGTACCATTTCTTCAAAAGAACTTATCATTTCCTGTGCTGTGAGGAAACTGTGATCTTCCCTTGTCAAGGTGCAAGGAAGTTCTTCTAGCCGATGTAGGAGTGTGACATCACTGTCTTCGTTGGCTTCTCAAGCTTGACACAGATCTTCAAGTAGACTCTTTATTATGAAAATACAATGAGCTAGAGTCTCCTTGGTCTTGAGATATGATTCCCTGTTGGTGATGACCCCAATGGTGATCAGATTCTTAATCTTGATCTTCTTCATATCTATCCACTCTTCTAGGCTCTCTTCTTGATCTTGCAACTCTTGTGAAAGTAGATCTACCAGATTGTCCAGCTCAGCTTTAGCTTTGTCCATTTTCTCCTTTCTTTCCACAGTGGTTTTTAATAGAACTCGTCCTTGGGCCAACAGCCGCTCCACTACGTCCCCCACTATTTTGCCTCTAGCTTGGGCTTTTTCAACCTTCTGTATCAGGGGATCTTCCACTATCACTACCATTGGTTCTACTATCTCTAATGACTTTACTATCTTCTGAAGGACAGCGGCCAGTTGTTCTGCTTTTGCTTTGTATTGCTCTTTTTCCCTCTTGGCTTCATCATACTTCTCAAGTAGGGTAGTGGCAGTGGTCTGGAAATCTGCTTTGACACCCTCATGAGTCACTTTACCAAGCTCAACCCTTGAGATGACATAACTGCTCATGTCAAAAGTATCAACCGTGGCATCTTCAGGAGGTTTAGCAATTTCAGCATATCTGATTCCCTTTTCAGTGACCAGCCTAGAAACAGTCTTAGGCTTCTTCTTTTGATTCTTAGCTTTCACAGGCAACAACTTTTCAATGTCAATCTCATCAGGTGAGATGGCTTGCTTCTTCTTCTTTGGAGTATAGGCAGATAGCCATGGAGGAAGTATAGATGCATCAACAGCTGGAGGGGGATCCACTACTTGCTTGGTTGGCACCGTGTTTATACCCGTGATGGTGACAATTGGACTTGTGTTGGTAAACACGACACCTGTATCAACAACCTTTTGTGAAGCATCAAGAAGGTTCTCCAAAATAGTTTGTTCCCCGATATCAAAAGAAGGGGAAGATAAGCTTGGAATGGAACCAGAAGAATAAAAAATAGTTCCAAGACTAGCCCTCATGGATTGAGGAGTATTTTCAAAAGACACAACAAAAATTGGAGAAAGAGGAACATTTGAAATTGTTGGCAAACCATCAGAAAATGGAAAATGAGGAAGAGGTGTAATAACTTGTGTTTTGGAAGGAAGGTCTTTCACAGGAGTCTACGGGGAACCATCAAGTCGCTCTACCTCTGTATCTTCATCTTCACCTTGTTCAGCTTCATCGGATACCTTTGTTTTAGACCTTTGAACATTTTGTTCTTCAGTCTCAACATCTTTAATTTCCATATGATCATCATTCATGTCTTCAACATCTGACTTAGTGGCATCAGAAGCCTATGTGGTTTCTTTCTTCTTTCCTCCCTTGGACACAAATTTGATCTTTGGTTTATGTACCTTGGAGGAGGAAGGAGTGTCACTCTTGTTCTTAGTTTAGTTTTCCACCTTTTTACTTGTTTGCTCCTGTGTCCCCTCTTCGGACCCTGTAAGGAACTCTTTCAACTTGATCCCTTTACTTTCCAACCACAAGTTGGTGTTTGCCAATATAGGTTGGAATCTTTTCCTGATGGATGTCTCCTCCTTGACTGACCATTTCACCTCTGGGAGAGGTGAAGCCTCAACATTCTCTGCCTCATATTTATGATCTAGGACATCTCCATCATCCTCCATTCCATCTGGAATATCAGCTAGTCCTAGTTCTTCAATTTGGCTTAGATGAAGCCTGCATAAATCTAGTTTTCTGATCTCATTTTGGGTCTTGAGATCTGCCCATATGTCTTCGACCATTGGCTCATGAAAATTTGACTTCCTCTTGATTTTATCTTGAACCCTTCTGAAGTCGAAATGATTTCTTTCTTGTAGGTCTTCATGGTGACCAATTGCAACTCGGAGTCAATTATCTTTGCTTTGTTGGTAGACTGAACTGAGTACCTGCCAATCTCAATAGGAAACTTTATCCCTGACTTTTTAAGCTCAATCTATTTGTTGTGTACCATAATCAATTGTCTGCAAAGCTCCAGAAGAATAATGCGATCACTGGGATACCGTGGCAGCATGTAAGGGTAACCAGGATAGTATCCTACCCGAAGATATGTGAAGGTGGGATATTGTAAGAACAAACAACCAAAAGAATTTACAACCTGCCATGCTTCATTAGAAACTCTTTTTTGAACCAATTCACCATCCCACAAGCACATGAAAACTGAGAAGAACGCATCATTGACTCTTCTGAAATGATGAATTGACCCCTTCAGTGTGATTTGGGGGTAGTATTCATATACTGGGACCAATCTCCTGTCCCCTACTTGAGTCAAACCTGAAAAGTTCCTCATGCTTGCAGCAGCATAGACAAGGCAAGAGGTCATGTAAAATTTGAAGGTAGTATTGACCCTTACCAGTTGCTCGTGCAAAGAATTACTGATCTGTTCATCCCAAAATATCTTCTGGTTACCCCGTAGAATCACCTTGATGTAAGTGTACATCCAGTCCTGGAATTTGGAAGTAGAAGGGAGTCCTCTGATGCGACTCAAAAGAGTAATCAAGTCACACACTTCCTCCACAAAATCACTCCTGTGGAGATCTTTTGGCCATCTGGTCAAAGTTGCCCTAGGAATATTCAACCACTTGCTGTTTATGTGCCTTCTAGCAGATTCCAAGTCATTGTCATAGTCTTGTTGACCCTGAGCAAAATCAATCTGCCCGACATTTTCAATTGGTGGACACATGAAGATTTTGTCCATGAATTCTGCATCCAATCTCATGATAACATTTCCCTGTGAGTCCGTCACAGCTCTAGTGTCTCTATTGTAGTGGTTGGCCACTTGCAGAACAAATTCAGGATTATGTGCACTAACAGGAAATGATGTAACCAAATGAATACTGCTATCAATGATTTTCTGCATATGCCGGGAGGGATTTGCTTGTTTAGTTCTATCTATGAATTCGGCCATATCTATGTGCCCAATTTCAGTGTCTCTGATTTCATCAACATTTGACTGAACTGCTGTTACTGGAAAGACACCCTGGTACTTGTACTTCATGGCTCTGGACTTTGACGGAGATGATTCTGACATGAGCCCTAGAGAAAACTGTGATTTTGAACACCACTATGAATGCTGATTTGAGAACTGCAAAAGGCCATGATCTCGCAATTAGGGGAAAAATTGGATAAACTTTGTCAACTGCGTTTTGACGGTCATGGATGGGAAAGCATGCGTTTAAAGGGCTTGAGTGCGCAAATCGAGGCGAAGGTGAAAGCGGGCTTTTGGTTTTGAAAAATGAATTTTCCAGTGTATGGGAAAAAATCAAGAAAATGTGCTTGGGCGGGTGATTTGGCCACTCTTGCATGTTGGGAGAGATTTCATGCGTAAAGGCGGTTAAAAACACCGCTTCTGCATGTATCTTGGAAGTTTTTTGGTTAACATGTTTGAGTGGTGAAAATGACCGCTACTGCAGGTAACTCCGTGAAATGCCAACAGATGTTCGAATGGTATAAAACGCTGCTCATGCAGTTTTTAGGTTTCACCACTGGCAAATGCTTGAGCGGTCAAAATTACCATTGTTACATGTGAAGATGGAAATCTCAACTGCTCGGGCGGGTGTATCGGCAGCTCATGCAAGTGGGAGTGACAATGAGTTTTGGTGTCAGAGCGGTTGAAAATGCCACTATGGCAGTTGAGTACTTTATTGGTTAACATGTTCGAGCAGGTGAATCAGCCGCTCTGGCAAGGAATGAACATGCCACTCAGTATAAGGGCGGCAGAAATTACTGCCGTTACATGATTTATTGGTAGGATCGGCTAACTCCGCCAATATTACATAATGGGGTAAAGCAAGGGTTGAGGATCTAGGTGGTAGAAACCTAGGGGTTTCAGGGAAAAACCTAGGGCACCTCTGGTGCAAAAACAAATCCGATACACATCATAAACAAACTTTACACAAAAAAGAAAATAATCATGAAAACGACAAAACGTAAAGAAAATCTAAAAACAAAGATCTAAACGATACTCATCATAAACGGTGAAGAAGGGGAAAGGAAACAAAAAAGAAAACTTACTCGTCTAAAACATGAAACCCTAGGTTTGATGGCGATGGATTAGGTCGATCTCGTTGACGGCGCGATCAAACGATGTTGGAGAAGTCTGGAGGATAGCTCGGGAGAAAGAATGAAATGGTAAAATAAGCTGTCAAAACACATTAAGTAACTTAACCACAAATGCTAAGTGAGTGGCATGAGTGGCCATTAATGGCACTCAGTTGAAAGATTTGAAGATCTTGTCGGAGCGGGTGTTTTGGCCGCTGTCGCGAGTGCCACCGAATAAGTATGTAAAAGCGGGTATTTCGGCCGCCGTTGCATAAAACACAAAGTTTAACATATGTAATAGCGGCTAAAAATGCCGCTCTTACATGTGAACAAGCTTCTAAACATGTAATAGCAGTTATAAATACCGCTCTTACATGTGAACAAAAACAAAAAATGGCTAACACCTGAAAAATGACTAAAACTAACATTTTAACCAATTTGCAACTTGAACGTTCTTTGCAAATATCGAGAAACCGATTCAAGGGAATGTCACAAACAAATTTAGAATGTCAAATGACTTCGCACGAGATCAAGGGAATCTTGTCTCGATTTGTGAACTTAGAGTGTAGATTCATGAAACGGACAAGTTTCGTGGGGTTGTCTACAAAAACGAGCGTAGCTGGTTTTGAGAACAACAGCTAGCTCTAACTGGGGAACTTCCTTCAATCAGACTTTGAAAGATTGAGGGGAGTAGAATCCAACCTCTAAGTGCCTTCATCCATGCCATTGGGCTATAGAGTTGAGCTAAAAAGAAAAAGACACAAAAGACTAAATGAAAACACAAAACTATAAAAATGTACAATTTAACTTATCTAAAACTTCAAGGATTGAAGTGCTTCAGATGTTGTCCACTGTGAGGCAACAAGAATGGTGTCCCATCCTGATACTCTAGCAAGAAACTGTTTTCACCATAGAACTGATGAATAGTGAATGGACCTCTCCACAAGGAATCAAATTTTCCGTGCATTCCTTTTGGTTCTCTCCTCTTGTCCCACAACAAGACTTGATCTCCAACGTAAAACTCATGAGCCTTTGTCTTCTTGTCGAAGAGTTTCTTTATTTGATTTTGGTGTTCAGTAATACGGTCCACCACCATAGTGCGCTGCTCCTCAAGTTCAGTCAAATACATGATCCTTTTATCAATAGAACTATCAAAAGTTCTATCTTCCAATGCCTTTACCAACTTCAATGCTGGCAATTCCAAGGTAATTGGTATCTCTGCATTCAGACCATATAGAAGCTGAAATGGTGACATGCCTATCGCCCTTTTGGGTGTAATTCTATTAGCCCATAAAGCATCAAACAATGCCTTATGCCAAGTTCTCTGATTCTCATCTACCAGTTTCCTGATGATAGTGACCAGATTCTTATTGCTTGATTCTGTCTGACCATTCCCTTGCGGATAATAGTCCGAAGAATGGGAAAGAATGATCCCATGCTTGTAGCAAAACTTAGTAATCTCATGAGAGGAAAAACAAGTAGCATTGTCCGCTACAATCTTGTTTGGAACTCCAAACCTAGAAATAATATTCTCCTTTAGAAAACCGCATACCACCTTTGAAGTAGCATGCTTGACTGGAATAGCTTCCACCCATTTGGTAAAATAGTCTATTGCAGTGAGAACATAGTTATGTCCTGCACTTGATGATGGATTCACTGCACCAATGAAGTCAATACCCCATTGCTGAAAAGGCTCCTCAATCACCACTAGTTTTAGAGGTAAGGCTGCCAATTTTGGTTTCCCAACAAACTATTGGCATAACTCACACCTGCGTACCCAATTGTGCGCATCTTGGAATAGTGTGGGCCAATAGTATCGAGCTCGCAGAATCTTGTGAGCCATTACAGGTGCTGAAAAATGTCCTCCACAAGCCAAATTGTGGAAAGACTCCAAAAGTCTACCTTGTTGTGCTCTATCCACGCAACGGAGAAATACACCATCAAGACTTCTCTTATACAAACCATTATCCCAAAGGACGTAGTTAGTAGCTTTTAACTTGACAGTTCTCTTTTCCTTATAAGACAAGTGAGAAGGGCACTCACCATAGGTAAGGAAATGAGTGATATTGGAATACCACTCGTCAGTTGTAGTAACAAACAGAACAGTTGGTGTGTCCACAACTTCTTCTTCTTTGTCCCTTGTCTCTTTTGGAACATTATCTGCGATCAATTAACACAAACCTTTACCACACACAAGCTTGGTAGGCTTGATATCTAGATCAAATTCTTGGATCTTAGCGATCCAATTAACTCTCTTTGTTGCGAACTCCTGTTGATTTAGGATGGATTTGATTGTTGTATCAGGCACCATGACAACAGTGTGTGAGTTTAGAATATAGAACCTGAAATGCTTAATCGCTTTGACTACGGCATAGGCATGCTTCTCCATATTCGAATACTTCAATTCATGAGCTTTGAGAGGACAACTCATAAATGATATGGGGGATTCAACGCCTTCTTCATTCTGCTGAACCAGAATAGCTGAAAGTGTGTGTTTTGAAGCGTAGCTATAGACTACGAAATCCTTAGTGTAGTCAGGGCAAACAAGAACTGGAGCATGAGCAATAGCTCTCTTGATATCCTCGAATGTTTCCTTACCTTCCATAGTCTAATGGAAAGTGGTCTTACCCTTCATCATATTAACAATGTGATGGGTTTTTTCTGTAAACTCAGGAATGAACCTTCGCAGAAAATTCACCTTTCCAAAGAAAGAGTGAACAACAGTCTTACTTGCTGGCAGAGTGAGACTTTGAATAGATTTAACTCTCTTCGGGTCAATCTTAGTACCTTCTCGAGATACAATGTGTCCGAGAAGCTTGCCTTCCGTCACCCCAAAAACTGACTTCTTGGGATTGAGGGAAATACCATTTTGCCGACAGCGCTCCAACACTTGTCGCAAATGATGCGCATGATCATGACAGTTTTTGGAGAAAATAGTCAAGTCATCGAGATATACCACGATGAACTTACCCATTTCATCTCTGAAGGCAAGATCCATCACTCTCTGAAATGTTGTGCCAGCATTGATCAGACCAAAAGGCATTCTGTGATATGCAAATGTGACCCATGGTGTGGTGAAGGCAGTTTTGAACTGATTAGCTTCATTGACCTCCACCTGGTTATACCCTGAAAAACCATCTAACATAGATAGCATTTCTAAACCTGTCACTATTTGCAATACTTAGTCCATGATGGGCAAAGGGTAGTTATCTTTCAAGGAAGACTGGTTGAGATTCCTGAAATCAACACAGATACAGATTTCTCTGTTCTTCTTCCTTACAGGTACTATGTTTGCAATCCATGTGGAATGATGAATTGGAAAAATTATCCTTGCATTCAGCATCTTCTGAATTTTAGAAAGAATCGTACTTGATATCTTTGGATTGTATTGCCTCTGCTTCTGTTTGTGAGGCAACGATCTAGCCTTGAGGGGAATTTCGTGTCGAACCTCCTTAGGCCTAAAAGACTTCAGGTCATCATAGGAGTAAGCCAAAACATCAATGTAATGGTGGAGGAGGGTAATGAATTTGAATCTTTCATCAGCAGTGCAACATTTTCCAATGTTGACCATCTTAGGATCTACTTCCGAACCCAAATTGACCTGCTCAAATTCCATAGAGGAACCTGAATCCTGTTGTTGTTGCCGCTGCTTGATATACCTGTCATGTTTATCAAAGAGTTTCTCAAGGGAAACTAAACCTTTTGGGATTTTATTTCCTTTCAATTATAGAAATTCTTTGCCAGTCTGCGAATCTACCTCAGAAACATATTCACGAGGTGGTGATTTGCTTCCTTCAAAGTAAAGCTCATCAAAGCTATCCATCGTTTCTAGGAAAGCAATGATTTGATTATCGCCATTGAACACCTACCAGTGGTCAACGTTATCAGGTACACTTGGTCAGAAGACCAGCTCAATAGTGTACTTGTTTCCTTTGAAATCCTTGTGAGGCACCATGAGAGTGGCGGAAACAGCCAATGAATCTGGATGGTCATTGAACTCCCTTGGCACCACTGAAATGTTGAAAGCATCAAAATCTTCAATGCAATCCCATATGCGATTGCGATAGTGTCTCAATCTTTTATTTTTAGTTTGGTACAAATTTCTTACTTGACAAACCACCAATTCGACGTCCCCTTGAGCATGAAGGATTTTAACACCTTTGACACGCGCAGCTTCCAATCCGAGCAACAAGGACTCGTATTCGGCGGTGTTATTGGTATTGTCAAATTGTAACTTATATGAAAAAGGTGAAATATCACCTTGTGGCGATATCAAGACCACTCCAGCTCCAGAACCAGTAGAAGAACAACTGCCATCAAATTCTAAAATCCAGACTCCATCAGAATTTGATTTCTTGGACTTTCTTTGGTCAGAAGATTCCTCTTTGTCAGTGAGGGAAGAATCTGGAATTGCTATACCCTCATCTGAAAACTCTTCTAAGTCTCCATCTGACATATTGGAGCTATCACCCGATGTACCCTCATCTGATGAATTAGAACAATCTTCAGTAGACAGGAAATAGTTACCCATTCCCGAGGACTCAAACAAAATTTGAGCTTTGGGGTTTGATGTTTGAGTAACAATGTATTTTGCCTCCTTCTCAGGAAGCAGCTTCTGCATGACACCTTTAACAGGTATCCTAGCTTCAGACAAATCCATGTTCAATTCTCCACCCACATCCTTGCAGAAATTACGTCCAAGAAGAATGTCGTATGAAGCTGGAACATCAGCTACCAAGACTGTCATCTTGATTCTCTTATCCGAAAAAGCTGCAAATGCAAATTGGGCGTCTTTGATCTGACCCAAAAGTGGAACTTGCTTATTCTCCATAGAGAAACACCTCCCAAAAGTTTTGGTTAAGGTGAGGCCAAGGGCATCTGCTACCTTAGCAGGCATAACGTTGTCTGAGGCTCCAGAATCTATTATGCAATTGCTCAATTTATGACCATTTACTAATAGGGAAACATAGAAAGGTTCAATTTTTCCAGAGGCTTTAGGGGGAGTAGTAACAAGATTGTTTTGGGTAGGTTTACTTTTGGAGGAGTCATGAGTAGCTTTGGGAAACTCTTGTCCTGCAGGGACGGCTTTATTTTTGACATATTTGGCTAATCTATCAAATTGTTCAGGATTAGCCTGTAGATACTCAACTTTAGACATTTGTATCTTAGTTCTCCTAGCATGATCTATTATATCAAACTGCTGAAAAGAATTAGATACGGAGGGAGAAAAACCATCATTTTGATTTTTGGTAGAGACAACACTAGTCTGAGGAGTAGAGGTGGAAGGTACAAATTCATTAGAGGCACTTACTTGTTTATTGACCACCAGGTCTTTTGATTGGAAATGTAGCAGAGTCCCCCGTTTAGCGATTGAAATTGCCGGTTGAGATTCTTCTCTCGCCTTCCCTTTATCAGCTTGAAGAGCTGACTGATTTTGAGACCTAGTGAAAACAGCATATGCTCCTTCACTCACTTCTCCTTTTTCAGCTTCGTCCTGGTAGTTCAGAAAGCTGATGGTAGAGTCACCAGCTAACTCTTCTTCTCCTTCTGTGAAGAGATCAGCACCATTTTCATATTCCAACTTAGGTTGGAAAGAAAGTTCATTTTCGGTTTCATAGTAGCCAACAACAGAGTTGACCGGCGCTGCTTCAATGGCAAGCTTCCCCTGTGTAGGAGGAAGACGGTTTTGTTGTCCTTGATTCCTAGCAGCATTGCCTTGATATGAATTATTTGGAAATGTCCTCCTTGGTATATCTCGGTAAGAAGGAGGCGCAGATATACCTTGGGACATTTGTCTCTTGAGAGCTAGCAATTCATTTGCTAGCTTTTGCACCATGGGATCCGTGGTGCTTGTGGAAGCATTCTCAATAGAAGAGGAGCTTTTATTTCTATTAGTATCCCTTCTTATCTTACCCGCCAGGATAAGATCATCTTCTACTTTAGTTGCCAGAATCTGAGCCGCAGCAAGATCAGTAGGAGTAGCTCGCCTCAATAGGAAACTCACCTCCAGAAGTTGCGTATTGATAAAGAAACATTTGAGGTTCTCCGCCGTGGGCTCAGCGGTGGTGGGAATCCAGTTTCTCAATTTGTTGAACTTAGCGATGAAATCTCGCATTGGTTCATGAGGTTCCTTTTTCATCTGTGTCAACTGTGCCAGTAATGCATGAGCATCTTCTGCAGGCTTAAACTTGGCTTTGAACTTGGTTTTTAGAGTAGCCCAGTTTGTTATGGTCTGAGCTTGGAGGTGGTAAAACTAGTCTGCAGCAGCGCCTTGTAGTGTTTCTACAAAGAGTCGCACAGCCACGTCTTCGTGCTCGACACCTATCACACCATAGGCTATACAGAAAGCCGCAATGTGCTCATCAAGATGAACTTTTCTGTCACCATAGAATTTGGGGAAATTCTTTCTTGAACTACAAGGTAGTTCATGCAATGGTGGGGTCAAATTTAGAGGACCAAAGGTATTACCCCAAGGGCCTTGGGCAGCCATGGCGCGCTGATTGAAAGGTGGTATAACAAACCTTGGTGGTGTATGAACAGCCAAAACTCTGTTAGCACTGGCAATAGAAAATTCACCTGGTATTGGAGACCTGGTGTTTGTAGGGGGAAAACTCTTGGTGCGTTGAAGACAAGGTCGTGGAGTTAAGAATCCAAAATTATTCTGCTGTATCAATTCAAATGCAGGATCAATAATACCCTGAGCTCTCTTACTTCTGGTGTACCGGGAATCTACCAGATTGTATTATGCTCAACACAATTTTGCAAGAAAATGGAAAAGAACCAAAAATACTTCAACTCGAAGCGTGAGGCTTCAAGTTGTGCGTTCCTTCCCCAGTAGAGTCGCCAAAAAACTGTTGGGTGAATATTTTGTCGTTAACTCGCTAACGGCAAAATGGGTATATCAGCCACAGCTATGATGAGACAAAGTCTCTCCTCTCAGCAAGGGGAGGTTCCCTCTAATTACTTAACTTTTGTAAATCAAACAACTTATAAAATTTATGTACACTAAAAACTATGTTTGTGGTGGTTCCATCTCATCTCATTCTCTTTTTTTAGAATAGATGTTTATATTTCAAACTCTTGATATAAGACTTGTAAATTATCACAAAATCACAGAAACTCTAAGTTTTCTGTTACCTCACTTACTACTTGTAAACGGAACTATTTGAAGTAGAATGCAGCCCAAAGTCTTCACTCCTCTTCAAGATGATAAAAGTAAATAGAATATAACAACTTGCAGCACAAAGTCTCCAAACTATTGTATTCTCACAAACATGAACATATAACCCAAAACCGATTTGATAACACAAAGTTTATCAGAATCAAATTAAGAGCGCTCTTCAATCACTTGAAACAAACTCCACACTTCAATTATTATCAAATAAGATTATGATAGAAAGACATAAGAACAATACTATCACAACACAAATAATCTCAAGACAAAGATTGGAATTGAACTTGCTTTCTTGTATTGATAAGTACTTGAATATTGATTTTCACAAAAAGCACAAAGTCTTGATTTGCTTCTCAATTTGCCAGAGTTTTCTTGCAATAGACAAAAGATAGATATTACAAAAGAGGTCCCCTTTATTTATAGGGAAAGACCTTGAGAAAATCTAGGAAATCTACAACTACTTTGACTTATTCAACAAGAGAGTCCTATTTGACTTATGACTTCTCTTGTTTCACATGTAATTACATTTTGGAAAATTACATGTGTAGATGTCCAAAACAAAATTTCATTTACATAATATCTAAGAAAAACAAGCTAAGGCACTAGCTTCCTCCATCCTTTTTTCTCAGGAAATTCTGATACATGGTTTGAACAACTGACATCTCACATGCATCTGGTTTTGCTGTGTTTTCAGAGATGGTACGAGCTCAGAGAATTGAATCTTTCACCGCCTTTACTGCCTTTTCATGCTTGTCTAGATTATCCTTCAGATTCTCCAAAGTCGAATGTTGATCATACAGGTTGTCCATTGAGAGCATTGAGGGAGCTTCCTCTTCAAATTTCTTTTGTACCATTTCTTCAAAAGAACTTATCATTTCCTGTGCTGTGAGGAAACTGTGATCTTCCCTTGTCAAGGTGTAAGGAAGTTCTTCTAGCCGATGTAGGAGTGTGACATCACTATCTTCACTGGCTTCTCGAGCTTGACACAGATCTTCAAGTAGACTCTTTATTATGAAAATATAATGAGCTAGAGTCTCCTTGGTCTTGAGATATGATTCCTTGTTCGTGATGACCCCAATGGTGATCAAATTCTTAATGTTGATCTTCTTCATATCTATCCACTCTTCTAGGCTCTCTTCTTGATCTTGCAACTCTTGTGAAAGTAGATCTACCAGATTGTCCAGCTCAGCTTTAGCTTTGTCCATTTTCTCCTTTCTTTCCACAGCGGTTTTTAATAGAACTCGTCCTTGGGCCAACAGCCGCTCCACTACATCCCCCACTATTTTGCCTCTAGCTTGGGCTTTTTCAACCTTCTGTATTAGGGGATCTTCCACTGTCACTGCCATTAGTTCTACTATCTCTGATGACTTTACTATCTTCTGAAGGATAGCGGCCAGTTGTTCTGCTTTTGCTTTGTATTGCTCTTTTTCCCTCTTGGCTTCATCATACTTCTCAAGTAGGGTAGTGGCAGTGGTCTGGAAATCTGCTTTGACACCCTCATGAGTCACTTTACCAAGCTCAACCCTTGAGATGACATAACTACTCATGTCAAAAGTATCAACCGTGGCATCTTCAGGAGGTTTAGTAATTTCAACATATCTGATTCCCTTTTCAGTGACCAGCCTAGAAACAGTCTTAAGCTTCTTCTTTTGATTCTTAGCTTTCACAGGCAACAGCTTTTCAATGTCAATCTCATCAGGTGAGATGGCTTGCTTCTTCCTCTTTGGAGTATAGGCAGATAGCCATGGAGGAAGTATAGATGCATCAACAGCTGGAGGGGGATCCACTACTTGCTTGGTTGGCTCCGTGTTTATACCCGTGATGGTGACAATTGGACTTGGTTTGGAAAACACGACACCTATATCAACAACCTTTTGTGAAGCATCAAGAAGGTTCTCCAAAATAGTTTGTTCCCCGATATCAAAAGAAGGGGAAGATAAGCTTGGAATGGAACCAGAAGAATAAAAAATAGTTCCAAGACTAGCCCTCATGGATTGAGGAGTATTGTCAGAAGACACAACAAAAATTGGAGAAAGAGGAACATTTGAAATTGTTGGCAAACCATCAGAAAATGGAAAATGAGGAGGAGGTGTAAGAACTTGTGTTTTGGAAGGAAGGTCTTTCACAGGAGTCTGCGGGGAACCATCAAGTCGCTTTACCTCTATATCTTCATCTTCACCTTGTTTAGCTTCATCGGATACCTTTGTTTTAGACCTTTGAACATTTTGTTCTTCAGTCTCAACATCTTCAATTTCCATATGATCATCATTGATGTCTTCAACATCTGACTTAGTGGCATCAGAAGCCTCTGTGGTTTCTTTCTTCTTTCCTCCCTTGGACACAAATTTGATCTTTGGTTTATGTACCTTGGAGGAGGAAGGAGTGTCACTCTTGGTCTTAGTTCGATTTTCCACCTTTTTACCTGTTTGCTCTTGTGTCCCCTCTTCGGACCCTGTAAGGAACTCTTTCAACTTGATCCCTTTACTTTCCAACCACAAGTTGGTGTTTGCCAATATAGGTTGGAATCTTTTCCTGATGGATGTCTCCTCCTTGACTGACCATTTCACCTCTGGGAGAGGTGAAGCCTCAACATTATCTGCCTCATATTTATGATCTAGGACATCTCCATCATCCTCCATTCCATCTGGAATATCAGCTAGTCCTAGTTCTTCAATTTGGCTTAGATGAAGCCTACAGAAATCTAGTTTTCTGATCTCGTTTTGGGTCCTGAGATCTGCCCATATGTCTTCGACCATTGCTCATGAAAATTTGACTTCCTCTTAATTTTATCTTGAACCCTTCTGAAGTGGAAATGATTTCTTTTCTTGTAGGTCTTCATGGTGACCAACTGCAACTCGGAGTCAATTATCTTTGTTTTGTTGGCAGACTGAACTGAGTACCTGCTAACCTCAATAGGAAACTTTATCCCTGACTTTTTAAGCTCCATCTGTTTGTTGTGTACCACAATCAGTTGTCTGCAAAGCTCCATAAGAACAATGTGATCACTGGGATACCGTGGCAGCATGTAAGGGTAACTAGGATAGTATCCTACCTGAAGATATGTGAAGGTGGGATATTGTAAGAACAAACAACCAAAAGAATTTACAACCTGCCATGCTTCATCAGAAACTCTTTTTTGAACCAATTCACCATCCCACAAGCACATGAAAACTGAGAAGAACGCATCATTGACTCTTCTGAAATGATGAATTGACCCCTTCAGTGTGATTTGGGGGTAGTATTCATATACTGGGACCAATCTCCTGTCCCCTACTTGGGTCAAACCTGGAAAGTTCCTCATGCTTGCAGCAGCATAGACAAGGTAAGAGGTCATGTAAAATTTGAAGGTAGTATTGACCCTTACCAATTACTCATGCAAAGCATTACTGATCTGTTCACCCCAAAATATCTTCTAGTTACCCCATAGAATCACCTTGATGTAAGTGTACATCCAGTCCTGGAATTTGGAAGCAGAAGGGAGTCCTCTGATGCACCTCAAAAGAGTAATCAAGTCACACACTTCCTCCACAAAATCACTCCTGTGGAGATCTTTTGGCCATCTGGTCAAAGTTGCCCTAGGAATCTTCAACCACTTGCTGTTTATGTGCCTTCTAGCAGATTCCAAGTCATTGTCATAGTCTTGTTGACCCTGAGCAAAATCAATCTGCCTGACATTTTCAATTGGTGGACACATGAAGATTTTGTCCATGAATTATGCATCCAATCTCATGATAACATTTCCCTGTGAGTCCGTCACAGCTCTAGTGTCTCTATTGTAGTGGTTGGCCACTTGCAGAACAAATTCAGGATTATGTGCACTAACAGGAAATGATGCAACCAAATGAATACTGTTGTCAATGATTTTCTGCATATGCCGGGAGGGATTTGCTTGTTTAGTTCTATCTATGAATTCAGCCATATCTATGTGCCCAATTTCAGTGTCTCTGATTTCATCAACATTTGACTGAACTGCTGTTACCAGAAAGACACCCTGGTACTTGTACTTCATGGCTCTGGACTTTGACGGAGATGATTCTGACATGAGCCCTGGAGAAAACTGTGATTTTGAACACCACCACGAATGCTGATTTGAGAACTGCAAAAGGCCATGATCTCACAGTTAGGGGAAAAATTGGATAAACTAGGTCAACTGCATTTTGACGATCATGGATGGGAAAGCATGCGTTTAAAGGGCTTAAGTGCGCAAATCGAGGTGAAGGTGAAAGCGGGCTTTTGGTTTTGAAAAATGAATTTTCCAGTGTATGGGAAAAAATTAAGAAAATGTGCTTGGGTGGGTGATTTGGCCGCTCTTGCATGTTGGGAGAGATTTCATGCGTAAAGGTGGTTAAAAACGCCGCTTCTGCATGTATCTTGGAAGTTTTTTGGTTAACATGTTCGAGCGGTGAAAATGACTACTACTGCAGGTAACTCTGTGAAATGCCAACAGATGTTCGAACGGTATAAAACGCCGCTCATACAGTTTTTAGGTTTCATCACTGGCAAATGCTTGAGCGGTCAAAATTACCATTGTTACATGTGAAGATGGAAATCTCAATTGCTCGGGTGGGTGTATCGGCCGCTCATGCAAGTGGGAGTGACAATGAGTTTTGGTGTTGGAGCGGTTGAATACGCCGCTATGGCAGTTGAGTACTTTATTGGTTAACATGTTCGAGTAGGTGAATCGGCCGCTCTGGCAAGGAATGAACATGCCACTCAGTATAAGGGCGGCAGAAATTACCGCCGTTACATGATTTATTGGTAGGATCGGCTAACTCCACCGATATTACATAACGGGGTAAAGCAAGGGTTGAGGATCTAGGCGGTAGAAACCTAGGGGTTCCAGGGCAAAACCTAGGGCACCTCTGGTGCGAAAACAAATCCAATACACATCATAAATAGACTTTACACAAAAAAGAAAATAATCATGAAAACAACAAAATGTAAAGAAAATCTAAAAACAAAGATCTAAACGATACTCATCATAAATGGTGAAGAAGGGGAAAGGAAACAAAAAAGAAAACTTACCCGTCTAAAACATGAAACCCTAGGTTTGATGGCGATGGATTAGGTCAATCCCGTTGACGGCGCGATCAAACGATGTTGGAGAAGTCTGGAGGATAGCTCGGGAGAAAGAATGAAATGGTAAAATAAGCTGTCGAAACACATTAAGTAACTTAACCACAAATGCTAAGTGAGTGGCACGAGTGGCCATTAATGGCACTCCAGTCGAAAGATTTGAAGATCTTGTCGGAGCGGGTGTTTCAGCCGCTGTCGCGAGTGCCACCGAATAAGGTATGTAAAAGCGGGTATTTCGGCCGCCGTTGCATAAAACACAAAGTTCAACATATGTAATAGCGGCTAAAAACACCGCTCTTACATGTGAACAAGATTCTAAACATGTAATAGCGGTTATAAATACTGCTCTTACATGTGAACAAAAACAAAAAATGGCTAACACCTGAAAAATGACTAAAACTAACATTTTAACCAATTTGAAACTTGAACGTTCTTCGCAAATATCGAGAAACCAATTCAAGGGAATGTCGCAAACAAATTTAGAATGTCAAATGACTTTGCACGAGATCAAGGGTATCTTTTCTCAATTTGTGAACTTAGAGTGTAGATTCACGAAACGGACAAGTTTCGTGGGGTTGTCTACAAAAATGAGCATAGCTGATTTTGAGAACAACAGGATGTTGAATAGGTTAACCTTGGAGATTTCACGGTAACACCTACCAGTGGTGGTGGAGTTCAAAGCTTCACTCAGGTAGTAAAATAAATAATTTAACTAATGAATTGTTTTTACTAGATTTTTGTATTTTATATTTATATCACTGATTTTATTGCATTGCACATCTTTCAAACTCAAAGCATTACTATACATTGCATAACTAAAAACTAGATGTTGATAGATAACAAAATTTCAATTACAATATAGTTATTTGAAAAAATGCCTCAAAGAAAAGTGGTCTCATAGAATGCCATGATAGGAAGATGGAAATGATGCCATGGATGCCTCTAAACTTATGATAATCCTATTGTTGATTTATTTGTGACAGTCTTCTAGGGTAGTCTACATAGTATTTTGCATACTAATTCAGCTATCAAGACTATTCTTGTGATGAGAGGACCATGAGTTAGGTTTATGAACAATCCTTAAACAATAAATGATAATAATCTAGCAAAAAATGAGGTCAAACAAAAGTATAACCATTTTTATGATAGTCCTATCTATGACAATCTTATGCAACATTTTCATGGCAGCACCTTTAAAGTTTTCAGAAGGATAGTTTCTTCATCTCAATGATAGGGCCTTATACCATTTTCTATGCTATGACTACTATAACTAATTAGTAACATGACTATCACAAGGTGGTTAGGTAACTCTTTTGTATAATAGTCCTTTTGTAAAATGAATGATGTGTGTTCTTGCTGAGTGGCAAACCCTCTTCCATTGTCATAGAAAGAAACATGCACGTTAGGTCTTTTTGGTTAAATTCTCAAGCATTGGATCAATAATCAATCCCATGAAGATACTAAAACTCCAATGATGACAATCCCCTAGATTTATAGCATATGATTTTCAATTTGAAAACATGACTGCTATTTATAACAGTCATAAATAACTGATCAACATTGAGAAATGACAATTTCAAAAGCGTATAACCACGTTTGCACTGATGACCACACTTTGTAACTTTAATAACATCAAGACAGTCCTTCAAAACTTGCCTAGCAACCTAAAATATGACACTAGCATAATATGGACAGTCACTAATGACTGTACTGTTAGGCATAATAGTCATATGGTAACCGATTTTCGATATGGAAGACTTGAAGGAAAATCTTCTTAGTGGTTGTATAGTCCATCATGTATGTGGCATGTTTGCATTCTTGGATGATAGATTGGTACTTCCTTACACTAACAACATTGTTAGGATAGCCTAAAAACTTCAACCAAATGCTCTAATCCATATAGACAATGCTCAAATTTACACCACCTTGACAGTCACACACATGCATATGGCAACATTTTCAAAATGGATAATAATCTCAAACAATACCCTAGGGTTTCAACATGGAATCTTCAATATTTGAATAACATAATAATAAACCGTAGGATTCTATCATGATGACAACATCCATAAACCACCTGATTGTCATGGCATCCCTCACTACTGTTACTAATGTAATTTCTCATGAACATGACAATCCTTGATTGTTACAATAGTAAGCACCCTTGAAGCCTTCATTCAACTTCTAAAAATTGTGTTAAAATGACTAGATTATGATTGTACAAGAATGCATGACCAAGTTGATGAAGGAGATTTATTATCATTTATGAGCTATGATTGTCATAATCATTGGAGGCATTGTCATAAAGGGAGTTGTGTCAGATGAAATTTTGTTTGGGACAAACTTAGGACTGTTATAGGCACTAAATGTTTGGATAGAGTCAAAACAAAGACATTCTGAGCTGTAAAGAGGTGTCACTGGAATCTTGAATCATGAGCCTAATATATTCTAATAATGTTGTTTTATTTTAAGATGATGTAAACTACAGAGACACCTCCCAAAGTTCATAGGGCAATGGAGCATGGTGTGTCCTCTGTGATTCATAGCTCCATGCCTTTGATGTGGGTATGAGGCAGATTAGTAAATTTCAAATTACATTCATTGTTATAGGTGTTTATTTTTGAAAAATCAAATGGTTATCGATTTGAAGTTTAATTTCTATCTGGATGGTTTCTATAGGACATGACATCGCCACAACCTAATCTTGGTACTGAGGCAAATGAGGAGATAGATTTTTGGATAGCAGTAAGTGATTATTTTGTTAAATGGTTCATTTTTAATAATGTAATTTCTATATATTAATGTCTATACTTTTTATTGTAACAACTATAGATCCATGAACAACTAAATAGGAGGAGCAACCCTCGAGTTTGTAGTAGACCACCCTCATACACGTCTCCATCTTGTCAAAGATCAAAGGCTGCCCGTGATCTATTCTCTTCACCGAACAAAGGGGAATGACCTTTTATTATGTTCCTTTGTTGTATGCCTATATGGCATTTGTGGACATATATTTTGTATTGCACATAGTTGACATTGTATGCCTATATGGAATTCTTGTAAGCTTATATGGCTATTTTGTATATATGTTATACTTATATCGACAGATATTGGTGTATGCCTATATGGATATTTGGTTAATATAGATTATTTTTGTTGATCATTATGTAATATGGATAGGTGCAATGTAGATCATTTTTGTATGCCTCTAGGTTTGAAAGTTTAATTGTCAAAGAATTCATCTCAATTGATGATAAGAGAATTTGAGTTTTTGGTTGAAAGTTTTAGTCTCTCAAAACTAGACATGCCTGAGATAATAGAGAAAGGAAGATTGGTTAAATAGATAAATGGAAATAAAGTCTTTTTGTTCACATCATGATCTACATGCTATTGCACAAGCTTTCATGTTAGCCTGAGTCACTCACATAGCAATGTACAACCTCGTGCATAAGTCCTTGCATCATGTGCCACCTAAACAATGCCATTGGATCCAACACAAAGTTCATGATTCCTTGCACCATGCATAATTCACATAGTGATAGGAATCATTTTGTGCAACTCAAAAGACACCCTATAAATCTTACACAACCCTTTGGATCATGTGCCATTTGCACAACACTAAGGATCATGTCTCATAGTTTCACAAACAACTCTATCTAATTTTGCAAGTGACCAAGGGGATATTGTATTAATATTTCTATGATAATTTTAGCATGGGACACCCCCATACCTTGTGAGTCTAAATGGTTTCTACAGTCATTTTAGCTTGCCCTTTATGGCCACTAAATTAATGAAGGACTTGTGTTAGAGCTTTTAAAATGATTTTATTTTGAGTGTATATGCTTAAGTTTTAATATTGTTGTAGAGGACCATATGGGGACTAAAATAAATGTATAAAAACACCTTCTATGGTTTTCCCTAGCAATCCCATTTTACATAAATGAAATCATATTTTTTTGGCTATTTCAATGCATCTTTTTTTAGTAGTTTTGTAATTATTGCATTCTATATTTTTGAACTCTTGTGAAACATATTTGTGCTTATTGTTTTATTTCAGTGACCAAAAGGCATTATAATACCATGATTTGGTCTTGCTAGCCGAATTTGGGTGCATCATATAACCAAACTAATACTCTACAAATATCTCATGTTGGTATATTGAAAAGAAGTTGATTGTTGTAACATAGATAATTGAAATTCCCTATGTTCCAAAAGGATGTTCTTATGGTTGAGAAATCCTTGGTATGCCGATCCATATTCTTTATGAGTTGCTCAATTGAAAATATTTCTTAATTCCTTGTTATTATACCATGTTGGGATGTAAAGAGTATGTTTGTTGTCTTGAATAAGATAGTCAAAATCATATGCTTATGACCACCTAATGACCATTGTGGTTATTAAATGTAATTCCTCTTGCATATAAGGCAAGGTTATGAGAGTATATTGAGTCTTACCTAATTTGAGTATGCAACATAACATTGGGGCTATATGCTTCCATAAGTCATCAACAATTCCTTTGAGAATGTGGTTAATATTATAAATGTACATACTTTGCATCTCACCATGTTAATATGTATCATGTCATCACATTTACCAATTTGACTCTAATTCCATAAAGCAATTCCCTACCCAAAAACTTGTTATGCTTGAAAGCCTTGTTGTGACATTGTATTGAAAAAGTAGAAGGTTGCATACCACTACCCCAACTCTTTGCAAGATTGTTATGAAATGTGATAAGCAAGATAGGTACAATGTAGATCATTACATAATTATAGTGTAGATCATTACATAATGATAGAGCCATGAAGTGTAGAGGGTTTCAAATATCACAAAAGTCTAAGTTCAAGCCTAATAACATAGTGACCTAAAGGTGGAAGAAGATGAGGGTTGAACAACATGGATATGACAATATGAAGATGATATTAAGGTTTAGGAGAGTAGCCTAATAGAGATCTATTTCAAGCCTAATAGGGGTCTAAGATTGCACTGATGGAACAATGCATTGAAGGATGAAAACAAACCCTACAGAGATAGTACTAGAGAACAAAGTCAAAGTGAACCAAGATAAAATAACAAGAAGTTCATATATGATTGTGTTGATGTTGAAATGCATCAGACAACTGAGAGGTGGGTGAATTAGCTGCCCCTAAAACTTTAACACTTATGAACATCAACACTCCAGACACTTAAATGTTGTTATACAAATTTAACCATGAAATAGGAAGCTTAACACAATATCACAATCATCACATGAGACACTAGATTTTTACGTGGAAAACCCTAAAAGGGAAAAACCACGGTGGGTGTTAGCCCACAAAAATATATGAGTTATATCAATACCAAAAAATAGAGGTTCGCTATCTACAGGGCTCACTGCCCAAAATTACTCACTGTAAATAATGGCTCATTGCCAAAGGGTGGCTCACTGCCAAGAGGTGGCTCACTGTGAAAGGGTGGCTCACTACCAAGAGGTGGCTCACTGCCAAAGGGTGGCTCATTGCCAAGAGGTGAACTAATAGAATAGTATCTACTGCATGCCTAGGTTCAGTTCCATTGAAGCACAATAAAACTTCTATGCTCTACTCTTTCACACCTTTGCACTTATGTCTTCATATTTTTTGTACACACATTTTCGTACCTCTATTACATGCTTTTATACAATTCACCAACCTTGGAATATCAAGGTCAACATTACATTCATCAACCATTGGAACAATCTCCAAGGTCAACATTACAAACATACATAGGTAAATATGTATGCGGATCATATTATGCCTTAGTTAAGACTCAAATGCAATCTTCCACACCATGACACGCTTCCAAAATCTTCAATGCATCTCCGCAATTAGTGAGATCAACCAAGTCAACCAAGATTGGTAAGAACACTAGGTCTTCAAGGAACAGACTTCAATCATAGTCTGTATTTCTCTTTGTGGACCAAACCAAAGGTAGGAACACGATCAGGAGACATCCACAAGCACATTATAATCATCAGGAACAACTGCACAACCTTTAACCATTTTGTAGAGAAGATTCTTCAAACCAGAGCTATAGCCAACACTGCCAGCCACTGTCATAATAAAAAGATCACTTGCGGACCACCAAATCATGAACCATTGGAGTTGAAGGCACATAACAAAATTGAAGACTTAACTCTAGAACTGCTGACCAAAATACTTCAATGCGGAGGAATGCGGAGAATAATACTTTCTCCCTATCACCACTGAATGAACATAAAAATAGTTTTTACTCTGGTCAATAGAACTTCTCAAATCTTCATATTGGAAGCTCAAACTTGAGATTTAACATCTTCAGACATGCCTCTAAATGACTTCCAATCCACATACAAAGATGTTCATTCTATAGGAAATGTAGAGCATTCTTCTGGACTGTTCTTCTGTATTCAATACACTATTTCCACTACAACTCATTTCTACCGGAGGGCTAATTTTCTCAATAGCCTCAACATTAGAATCAATTACATAGGTAGGTACAAAACATCTAACTCATTACAAGCAAGTAACAAGATAAGGGCATAGTTGGCATCAATGACAACACAAATATGTTGACATCAATGACAACACCGGTTAGGCACATACTTGCAACAGTCTCCCCCTTTGTCATTGATGGAAACATATGATGTGAAAAACTAAAAAGACCATCAAGACAAGATTCTCCCCCTTCCTCTTTACACATCTGCATTCTATACATCTTGAGTTTTTCACATGATTTCTCTCCCTCTGACATCAATGGCAAAGGGCACATACTTTCACTCTACTCCTCTGATCCAACTAAAATTTTTCTCTGATATCAACACTTTCTTTTTCAAAACATCTAGCTACTCCGCCTAACAGGTAGCTCCCAAAACATCAACCTAGTTTAAACAATAAGACTTTGAGCACCATTGGATTGATGCATTCTCATGCATCTTAGTTTAGGGAAGGAGAGGTAATGACCCCTAACTTATCTCTGAGATACTCAAAAGTATCTTTAGGTAGAGGCTTGGTGAAAATATCAGCAATCTGATCCTTAGTAGATACATACTCCATCTTGACTTCATTCTCTGTCACCTTCTCTCTCAAAAAGTGATATCTTATTGATATATGTTTTGTTCTTGAGTACATCACTAGATTCTTTGAAATGTTTATGGCACTTGTATTGTCACAGAAGATTACAACTAGATATTCATACACAACTCTTATGTCCTTTAAAGTATGTTTCATCCTTAACACTTGAGTACAACAACATGCTACTACAATATACTCTGCTTCTGTGTTGACAAGGAGATTGAATCTTGGTTCTTACTTAGAGATGAAACCAATCTATTGCCCAAGAAAAAGGCACCTCCACTTGTACTTAAATTCCTGTCATCAACATCCCTAGCCCAATCTGCATCTATATATGCACTGAGAGTGAAATCATTATCCTTTGGATACCATAAGACATGATTCGGAGTGCCTTTTAAATACCTCAAAATTCTCTTTACTACCATCACATGAGACTCTCTAGTGTCTTCTTGAAATCTTGCTACAAGACAAATTGCATACATTATATCAGGTCTGGATTGAGTGAGATAAAGTAATCCTCTAATCATGGATATGTATCTTCTTTGATTAGTCTTAGGTGATTCATCATTTTTACTCAACTTGCAACCAGTTATCATCGGAGTGCATACCAGTTTAGAGTCTTCCATTCCAAACTTCTTTAACAACTCCTTCACATACTTAGACTAAGATTTGAAGATTCCTATATCTGATTGAGTGATTTGCATACCTAAAAAGTTCATCTCACCAAACATAGACATCTCAAACTCTTTTTGCATTTCACCAGCAAATTTCATACACATACCTCCATTACCTCCAAAGATGATGTCATCAACAAAAACTTCAACAATCAAAATCTAATCATCTTAAATTTTGAAGTAGAGATTGCTATGAGCAGTACCTTTATTGAAGCCTAACTACATTAAATACTTATCCAACCTAGCATACTAGGCTCTTGGGGCTTGCTTGAGTCCATACAATGCTTTCTTCAACCTGCATACCATATCACTTTGATCTGAAAGTTTAAATACTTTTGGTTGCTCAATGTAGACTTGATGCAGGAGCATCCAGTGGTGTAAGGGCAATCTTGCATCACCCAAAAAGAAGATAATTCAAAATCATTGTAGTTGTTTTCATTTCTTTCCATAATTAGTGTTTTTGGTTCCATAATATCCAAAATAATGATGTAGGACTTTCAGTTTTTCCAAAACTGCTAAAAATAGCGACCTGCCTATTTTGGAAAGTGTACCTACTATTTTAGGAAAGTTTACATTTGGTCACATAATGAAGCAAAAACTTCCAAAAAGTTACATAATAGAAATATAAGACCTTTGGCGAAGGAATAAGGCAAATATCATTTGTGAGCTGAAAGGTATTAAAGTTTTTGTTTTCTGAAAAACCCTTGAAAAATTTTGGAACAAGATATGAGGCACTAAAACATCCCATAATGTCCCAAAACATTTATGGAAATCCATTTATGTATTTCTAGCGTGATAGTTCATATCGTGAGCTTTTCAGCGCTTAAAATGGTTCATCAATCGGACACCCGGATCAAAAGTTATGCTTCCCAGAAGTTGACCTACTTTTGGAGGGAGTTGCAAATTTTGAAATTTAGCTGGAGGCCATCAAAAAGTGCTATTTATGACTATTTTGGGAACCCTAGGTAGTAGTAGAGTTAAGGGGGGCAAGTGTAGAGTCAAGAATAGGTGGGAAAACAGAAACCCTAGCTAATTTGGGGTTACAGAAGGCTAAAGATTCTAGAGTCATGAGATTGGGAGAGTTGTAATGTGTTGCAGCTAGTAGAGGATTCATCCTCTAATTGTAATTGAGCTTCTGCAATGTAATGAGTTGCCCAGTTCAATAAAAGAAAGTTCTATTTACTGTGTTCAATATCTATTATTGTGTGTTTTGTGATTTACCCCCTTCATCAAGTGGTATCAGAGCAAGGGTTCCTGAGTGTGTAGACAGATCGCCGACCGTGAGGCAATTTACACCAAGACCTGAGGTTGTGGGTTTGCTACAGAGACCAAGATGCCTCCACGAAGAAATCATGTTGAGAGGAATGCTTTGACAAAAGAGGGTTTTAGATCTCTACAAAGGCAAATTGATGCATTGCAAGAGGAGCTACGAAGAGGGTTTGAGTCAAGGACGAGAGAAGAAAGTGAAGATGAAGCTGAAGAAGAGCTATCTGAGGAAGAACAAGAAGTTGTTGGAGATCCTGTAGAAGTTAGGTTGTTGAAGGCTATTTCAAAGATCAAAAAGAGGCCCAGGATTGAAGTTTCTACATATTCTAGAGATTTGAATCTAGAACAACTTATTGATTGGATCAATGACATGGAGGAGTATTTTGAGTATGAAGATGTGGAGGACCCAGATCGGGTTAAGTTTGTAAAAACAAAGTTGAAGGGCCATGCCAATATTTGGTGGAAGGAGGTCCAATTAGAGAGGAATAGAAGAGGAAAAGGAAAGATCACTAGATGGGATCGGATGGTGGAGAAACTGAAGAAGTAGTTCATTCTCGTGGACTATGAGATGGAGTTGCTGAAGAAGCTGCAAGGACTGAAACAAGGTAACAAGTCTGTTAAGGAGTATACAAAAGAGTTTTATAAAATTACTATCAGGACAGGCCATGCAGAGCCCAACAAGGAGAAGGTAGCCTATTACATTAATGGGTTGAGGCTGAGTATTCAAGAGGAGTTGAGCCTGGTCAGAATGACCACCATAGAAGATGCGTACCATTTTTCCCTGAAGGTGGAAGAGAAGCTGAACAAAAGATTTGATAGTAAGCAAAGGGGAAGAGATCAAGGTGGAAGGACTAGTGGAAGACCCTATGGAGGCCGTAATGAAGATCAAAAGAAAAGTGAAGAAGTAGGCACCAGTCAAAATCAAAGAGGGGATAATACCTACCGCCCTCGTGACCAGAACAATGTTGAGCAAAGAGGAAGAGGCAGACCCGGACAAGGACCTGGAAGAGGAGGTTTCAGAGGAACCTATTTCCAAGGTGGAGAAGAAGCGCATTGAGCATGAGTGTCTGCAACATCAAGGAAGGACGAATAGAAGACCTAAAGGTAATGCACGAGTTGCACATGTAGATGAAGATACATAGTCTGAGCATTCTAAAGATGCTGAAAGGGGAGAAACCCTAGTTGTCAAAAGAACCTTGTTGAATGAGGAGAAAGAACCAAATCAGAGGAAGCGTTTATTCTGCACAAGGTGCAAATGTGAAGGTAAGTGTTGTGATATTATTATTGACAGTGGAAGCACTGATAATCTTGTTTCAGAGGAAATGGTTGACAAGAAGAAAGCATCTGCACCCATATCGAATTGCATGGTTGCATAAAGACCATAGAGCTTTGGTCAATGAGCAGTGTTTAGTGAAGTTCAAGATTGGGGACTACCATGATGAGGTGCTGTGTGATATCATACTGATGGATGCATGTCATATGTTGTTGGGGAGGTTGTGGTAGTATGATAGGAGTGCTATCTATGATGGTCGTGCAAATACATATTCCCTAACAAAAGATGGAGTTCGCCATAAGTTGAAACCCTTGAAGGAGGTGGAAGAAAAGGTATGTAGTACTGCCAGAATTTGCTTGGTAGATGGTAGAAAATTTTTGGAGGGTATGAATCATGAGCGTCATTGCTATGCATTAATTCCTAAGATTAGTCAAGAGAAATGTGAAGATGTACCAGCTGAAGTCTTAGAGATGTTGGAATAATTTCAAGATATTGTCTCTGATAATGTACCAAAAGGTTTACCACCAGTAAGGAAGATAAGTCATCAAATGGATTTGATACCAGGAACTAGTTTGTTGAATAAGGTAGCCCACAGAATGACCCCTGCAGAGAATGAGGAGCTGAATAGACAAGTTCAGGAGTTATTGAGGAAGGGACTAATAAGGGAGAGCCTAAGTCCATGTGCAGTACCTGCAGTACTAGCACCAAAGAAGGATGGAGAATGGAGGATGTGTACAGACTCTCAAGCCATCAATAAGATAACGATAAAGTATAGATTTCCATTGCCAAGAATGGATGACATCATGGATTGTTTGAGTGGAGCCAAGTACTTCACGAAGATTGACCTAAAGAGTGGGTATCACCAGATTCGTATCAGAGAAGGAGATGAATGGAAGACAACCTTCAAGACAAAGGAAGGTTTGTATGAGTGGTTAGTCATGCCATTTGGGCTAACCAATGCATCGAGCACATTCATGTGGCTCATGAATGAGGTACTAAAAGAATTTTTTGAAAGTTTTGTTATTGTTTATTTGGATGATATTTTGATTTTCAGTAAGACTTGGGATGAGCATCTGATGCATATCAGAAGAGTTCTAGAGAACCTGAGGGAAGAGAAGTTGCTGATTAATCTGAATAAATGTAGTTTTGTAAAGGAGTTGGTATACTTGGGATTTGTTGTCTCAGAGGAAGGTCTTAAGATGGACCCAGAAAAAGTAAGGGCTATCATTGAATGGCCTACGCCAAGGAGTGCAACAGAGGTAAGATATTTTCATGGTTTGGCAAGTTTTTATAGAAAGTTTATCAGGAATTTTAGTAGCATTTGTGCACCCCTAACTGAGACAATGAGAGGGGATAGAAAAGAGTTTAGATGGACTAAAGGAGTAAACAAGAGCTTTGATACATTGAAGCAGAAAGTCGTAGAACAACCTATTTTGGCACTTCTAAATTTTAATAAGGTATTTCAGGTAGATTGTGATGCTAGTGGTAGTGTTATAGGAGCTGTTTTGAGCCAAGAAGGTAAGCCCATTGCCTATTTTAGTGAGAAGCTTAATGATGCCAAGAAAAAGTATTTTGTTTATGATCAGGAGTTTTATGCAATAGTTCAGGCTTTGAAGAAATGGAGACATTATTTGTTGCCAAAAGAGTTTGTTTTATATACTGATCATCAGGCTTTGCAGTATCTTAATAGTCAAGGAAAGTTAAATCAAAGGCACTTAAAATGGGTTGAGTTTTTGCAGAGCTATACTTTTGTTTTGAAGCACAAGAGTGGGAAGTCCAATAGAGTTGCAGATGCCTTGAGCAGAAGGCAAAATTTGTTGACATAAATGAAGATAGAAGTTGTTGGGTTCAATGAGCTCAAAATTTTGTATCCTAAAGATCCAGATTTTGGAGAGGCTTGGAAATCTTTTTTGGAACCTGTTACTTTGGACAGGAAAAAATGGTTGGATTTCATAATCCAAGATGGCATGTTGTTTAGAGGAAGCCAATTGTGCATTCCGAGGAGTTCCATGAGAGAGAACTTAATTAAGGAGAAGCATAGTGGGGGATCAGCTAGACAGTTTGGTCGAGATAAGACCATTGCCATTATCAGTGAAAATTATTATTGGCCATAGTTGCAACAGGTGTGAGGAAATTTGTACAGAGTTGTAGAGTGTGTCAGATGGCAAAAGGAACAAGTCAGAATACAGGGTTGTATCAACCATTACCTATACCAGAGAAGCCATGGGATGATATTAGTGTGGATTTTGTTCTTGGTTTACAAAGGACACAGAGAGGACATGATTCTATTTTTGTGGTGGTGGACAGATTCTTGAAAATGGCACATTTTATTCCTTGTAAGAAGACTAATGATGCTTTTCATATTGCAAAGTTATTTTTCAGGGAAGTAGTGAGACTACATGGTCTACCAAGGAGCATAGTTTCAGACTGAGAGACCAAGTTTGTTGGTTATTTCTAGAGGACATTGTGGAAGAAGTTGAAGACAGACTTGAAGTTCAGTTCTGCACACCATCCATAGACTGATGGACAGACTGAAGTGGTGAATAAGAGTTTGGGTAACCTACTATGATGCTTAGTAGGAGATAAGCCCAAGGGATGGGATTTGATTTTACCACAGGTAAAATTTGCTTACAACAATTTTGTCAATAGGAGTACTGGTAAATCACCATTCTAGATTGTATATGGAAATAGCCCAAGAAATGCTTCTGAGTTAAGGAAGCTGGACAACAGAGAAAAGACAAGTGCCGAAGCTGAAGACTTTGCAGAACATCTGAAGAATTTGCATGAAGAGGTGAGAAAGCACATTAATAAAATGAATATTTAGTACAAGGGTAAGGCAGATCAGAAGAGGAGATATAAGGAGTTCCAGGTAGGAGATGAATTCATGGTTCACCTGAGAAAAGAAAGGTTCCCAATTGGAACATACAATAAATTGAAAATGAAGAAATTTAGACCATGCAGAATCCTGAAGAAACATGATTCAGGAAATGCATATGAGGTAGAGCTGCCGAGTGGGATCAATATTTCCCCTGTTTTCAACATTGCTGATTTATCAGAATATCATGAAGGTGGAACAGAGGATGGATCAACAGAAGTGCAGTGGAGTATTCTGGCATCTACTTCAATCGAGGAGATAGAAGAGATCTTGGATAGCCGTGCGGGAAGAAGTACTCAGAACAAGCAATATGAAGAATATCTAGTAAAATAGAAAGGAAGTCCTATTGAAGATTCTTCTTGGTTGTCTAAGGCAGAGGTTGACCATTTGGGTTTTCCTCACACAAACACCTGAGACGTGACAGGGTCACTTCTCAAATTACCCTGGGTGTCTAATGCAGGAGCATCCAGTGGTGTAAGGGCAATCTTGCATCACCCAAAAAGAAGATAATTCAAAATCATTGTAGTTATTTTCATTTATTTCCATAATTAGTGTTTTTGGTTCCATAATATCCAAAATAATGATGTAGGATTTTCAGTTTTTCCAAAACTGCTAAAAATAGCAACCTGCCTATTTTGGAAAGTGTACCTACTATTTTAGGAAAGTTTACAATTGGGCACGTAATGAAGCAAAAAATTCTACAAAGTTACATAACAAAAATATAAGACCTTTGGCGAAGGAAAAAGGCAAAGATCATTTGTGAGCTGAAAGATATTAAAGTTTTTGTTTTCTGAAAAGCCCCTAAAAATTTTTAGAACAAGATATGAGGCACTAAAACATCCCATAACATCCTAAAAAGTTGATAGAAATCTATTCAGAGATTTCTGGCATGATAGTTCACATCACGAGATTTTCAGCGCTTAAAACGGTTCGTCAATCAGACACCCGGATCAAAAGTTATGCTTCCCGAAAGTTGACCTACTTTTGGAGGGAATTGTAAATTTTGAAATTTAGCTGGAGGCCACCAAAAAGTGCTATTTATGACTATTTTGGGAACCTTGGGTAGTAGTAGAGTTAAGGGGGGCAAGTGTGGAGTCAAGAATAGGTGGGAAAACAGAAACCCTAGCTAATTTGGGGTTATAGAAGGCTGAAGATTCTAGAGTCTTGAGGTTGGGAAAGTTGTAATGTGTTGCAGCCAGTAGAGGATTCATCCTCTGATTGTAATTAAGCTTATGCAATGTAATGAGTTGCCCAGTTCAATAAAAGAAAGTTCTATTTGCTGTGTTCAATATCTATTATTGTGTGTTTTGTGATTTACCCCCTTCATCAGGACTTTCTCTTGCAATTCACCATTTAGAAATGTAGACTTCACATCTATCTGATATACTTTAAAATATTTGTGAGCTACAAATGCCATAAATATTCTGATTATTTCAATCTGAGCCATTGGAGAAAAAGTCTCTTCAAAATCTATACTTTCAATCTAGGAATATCCTTTGCACACAAGCTTTGCTTTGTTCGTCACAACTTCTCCATTTTCATTCAGCTTATTCCTGAAAACCCATTTGGTACCAATAACATTTTTGTCAGTAGGTCTAGGGACTAGTTCCCAAGTTTCATTCTTCTCTATCTACATTATTTCTTCCTCCATTGCCTTTACCCAACTTTCATCATTGCAGGTTTCATTCACAATTTTTGGTTCAACTATAGAAAGAAAATGGTAATTCACTTGTTCTTTTGCAACTCTTTTCCTTGTCAGTATTCCTTTGTTTTTGTCTCTAATAATTCTTCAGAGTGATTGATTCTTACATACATGGGGGTCCTAGTGTTACCTTCTGAAGCTTTTTCTTCTTCATCTTGACTGTCATTTTATTCAACTTTTTCTTTATATGTTATAGCAATAGGTTCATCTGATTCATAGCCACCTTGATATGTTAATCTTCCTTTTTCTTCATCCACTTTCACATTTGCACTCTCAACAATCTTTTTTAGTCTTTTGTTATAGCACCGTAGGCCTTACTCTTGGTAGAGTATCCAAGGAAGATCCCTTCATCACACCTTGCATCAAACTTCCCTAAATCTTTATCTCTTTTGGTATATCTTTTGCTTCCAAAAACTTTCAAATATTTTACTATAGGGATTTTTCCATACCACAATTCAAAGGGAGTTTTAGTACCATTACCTTTCACTTGAACTCTGTTTTGAATGTAGAAAATAGTGTGTATGTCTTCTTTCCATAAAACTTCCCATAGACCTCCTTCCGTCATCATCATCCTAGTAGCTTCTTGAACTATCCAATTTTTCCTTTCCACAACTTGATTCTGATGAGGATTCCTAGGTGCAGACAACTATATCTTTATTCCTTGTTCTTCATAGAATATGTTGAATTCATATGATGTGAATTCACTTCCTCTATCAGACCTCAATCATTTGATTTTCAACCATTGCCTTGAATGATTTGAACTTCTCTAGGGCTTCAGATTTGTCTCTTAGAAAAGTTACCCAAGTCATTCTGGAATAATCATCAATAAGCAACATGAAGTACATGTCACCTTGTAGACTTCTTACCCTTGTAAGACCACATAAATCTGTATGCATTAGATCCACCAAACTGGCAGAAAATTGCTCCTTACTCTTGAAACTTGTTCTTGTCTACTTCCCCAACTAACATTCTTTGCAAATGGTATTGGTGGGTTTCACAATCTTGGGTAAATCTCTCACAAAATGTTCTAAACTTATATTCACCAAATTATCAAAGTTTATATGACACATCCTTCTATGCCACAACCAACTCTCCTTTGATTTAGCCAATAAGAAATAATCATTTGTTCCTCTTAACTGGTAAATATTGCCTTTAGTCTTCTTACCAGTAGAAATCACAGTTCTAGAGCTTTCCATGATATTGCACCGATTGTCTTTAAATCTTAGATCATAGCCTTTATCACACATTTTACCAACACTCAAAATATTATGCTTTAAACCCTTCACATATAGGACATTGTCAGTATTATGATTTCCATAAAATGAAATAGATCCTCTTCCACAAATCTTACTAGCTACATTGTCTCCAAACCTAAGTAGTCCTCCATCATACTTTTCCAAACTTAAAAACTTACTTATGTCACCTGTCATGTGATGTGAGCACCCACTATCAATAATCCATTCATCTTTATCTTTTTCAACCTGAACAGCCAAAGCACTTTTTTCCACTAGTTTTTCTTCCTTCACACAGCTAGCAAGATTAGTAGGCACAAGCTCTTCTTTAATTGCAATTTAAACAAGCACTCATTTGCCTAGTACTAGCATCATCAGATTCATCATCCGTCACACCCTCATCATTAAAATCTCTAACATAATAGCATTTCTTTGGAACTCTAGGTTTACTTTCAAATTTCATTCTATTCCTTTAAATTCTCTCTAGACACTTAGAGGCATAATGACATGCTTTACCACATGAAAAACATTTGAAAGGTAATTTGCTTTGAACTTATCGTTACCTCTTTGAAGTTTGTCAACAAAATTTGCTTCAATTTCATCAAGGTCGTCATCAGATTCCACCCTATATTTCTTAGCTCTGGAAATCTTCTCTGAAGTACTAGTTTTGAAGGCAGTCTCAATCTTTGGCAGAGCATCACCAAGTTCTCTTATTTCAAAGGTTGTTAGCTTACCTAGCAACTAATCCTTGGTAACATCTTTCACAGTCATTACTTCTTCAATTGCCACAACTTTGTGACTATAGGATTTAGGTAATGACCTGAGAATATTCGTCACAACTTCTTTCTCCTCAATAGTTCCTCCCATAGCTTTGATTTTGGTAACCAATTCATCAACCTTTTGCATGTAGGATGTTACATTTTTTTCTTCACCCATTTTTAATCCTTCATACTTTTCTTTCAGTTCTTGCAATTTGGCACTTTTTACAGAATCATCTCCTTCATATAGCTTTTGTAGCTTCTCCTAGACTTCATAAGTAGTTTTAAGGTCCATGACTTTTATTAGATTAGTATCAGTTAATGCGCTTAACAGAGCATCTCTGGCTTTTATGTTTAGCTCATATTCTTTGATTTCATCTTCAGTTGACAGACCATTTGGAGGCAAGGTATACTTAGTCTCTATTGATTTCCATACTTTGTAGCCAATATAGAGCAGATGGATTTTCATGTGTATCTTCCATGTTACATAATTAGTTCCATCAAATTGTGGAGCTTCCTTCTTGTAAGACATTCTAGATCTATCTCAAGCTGTTAGGCTTGCCTTTGAGGAACCTGGCTCTGATACTAATTGTTGAAATGCACCAGACAACTGAGAGGGAGGGTTAATTAGTTGTCCCTAAAACTTTTGACACTTATGAACATCAACACTCCAAACACTTAATTGTTGTTATACAAATTTAACTATGAAATAGGAAGCTTAACACAATAACACAATCATCGCCTGAGACACTAGATTTTTACATGGAAAACCCTAAAAGGGAAAAACCATGGTGGGTGTTAGCCCACAAAAATATATGAGTTATATCAATACCAAAAAATAGAGGCTCATTGCCTACAAGGCTCACTACCCAAAATTGCTCATTGCAAAGAACAACTCACTGCCACAGGGTGGCTCACTACCAAGAGGTGGCTCACTACCAAAGGGTGGCTCACTACCAAGAGGTGGCTCACTGCCAAAGAGTGGTTCACTACCAAGAGGTGAACTGATAGATTAGCATCTACTCCATGCCTGGGTTCAGTTCCATTGAAGCACAATAAAACTTCTCTACTCTTCTCTTTCACACCTTCACACTTATCTCTTCATATTCTTTGCACACACATTTTTGCAACACACATTCATCAACCATTCGAACAATCTCGAAGGTCAACATTACAAACATACATAGGTAAAGATGTATGCGGATCATATTATGCCTTAGCTAAGACTTAAATGCAATCTTCCACACCAGGACACGCTTCCACAATCTTCAATGCATCTTTGCAATTAGTGAGATCAACCAAGTTGGCCAAGACTGGTAAGAACACTAGGTCTTCAAGCAACATACTTCAACCATGGTCCAGATTTCTCTTTCTTGACCAAACCAAATTTAGGAACACGATCAGGAGACATCCACAAGCACATTGTAATCATTAGGAACAATCACACAACCTTTAACCATTCTGTAGACAAGATTCTTCAAACTAGAGCATATAGCCAACACTACCATCCACTGTCATAATAAAAAGATCACTTGTGGTCCACCAAATCATGAACCATTGAAGTTGAAGGCACATAGCAACATCTAAGACTTAACTCTAGAACCATAGACCAAAATACTTTAATGCAGAGGAATGCGGAGCATAATACTTTCTCCCTATCACCACTGAATGAACATAAAAATAATTTTTACTCTGGTGAACATAATTTTCTCAAATCTTCATACCAAAAGCTCAAACCTAATATTTAACATCTTCAGACATGCCTCTAGATGACTTCCAATCCGCAAACAAAGATGTTCATTCTATAGGAAATGCAGAGTATTCTTCTAGACTATTCATCTATATTCAATACACTATTTCCACTACAATTCACTGTTTCTACTGGAGGGCTAATTTTCTCAATATCGTCAACATCAAAATCAATTACATAGGTAGGTACAAAGCATCTAACTCATTACAAGCAAGTAACAAGATAAGGGCACAATTGGCATCAATGACAACATAGATATGTTGACATCAATGACAGTACCGGTTAGGCAAATACTTGCAATAGTTGACTACTAGAACAAGTATGTTAATAGCCATAAGATGCATGTTGACATGTGGAGACTATAACAGTTATAGTAAAGGTAATGTGTGAGGATATCACCAGTACAATGTAGCTCAGACTATTTTGGCATGTTTGGGTGCAAAACATGACCATATCTAGCCTAAACGTACGCACCCGAATGCGTTGGAATAGTCAGTTTGGTTGCATTAGGAGCAGGATGAAAGTTACACCTATTTGTAACTTTACACTACCTTATATTGACGATTTTTGGGGAAGTAGAAAACCTTTCACCATGGGCAAACGTCTCAAAGATATCAAAATTTGAGATAGGTTATTATAGAGGGGTTCTACGTGATCGTGTTGCCTCAGACAAAATGTTTCTAAGTGTCATGGTTTCTGAGAAACATCTCGTCAAATATTGCTATCTTTTTGCACTTTGGACTCTTCAGGGATATCACCAGTACAATGTAGCTCGAACTATTTCGGCATGTTTGGGTACAAAACATGACCATGCCTATCCTAAACGTACCCATCGGGACATGTTGGAACTATCTGTTTGGTTGCATCAGGAGTAGGATGAAAGTTACACTCTTTTGAAACTTTACACTACCTCCTTCTGACAATTTTTGGGGCAGAATAAAACCTTTCACCACAGACAAATACCTCAGAGATATCAAAAACTAAGAGAGGTTATTGTAGAGGAGTTCTACATGATCATGTTACCTTAGAAGGAATGTTTCTAAGTGTCATGGTTTCCAAGTAATAGCTTGTCAAAGATTGCTTCCTTTTTACACTTTGGACTCTTCAGGGATATCACAGGTACAATGTAGCTCGAACTGTTTCGGCATGTTTGGGTGTAAAAAAAGACCATTCCTAGCCTAGATGTACCCATCCAAACATGTCAGAACTGTCAGTTTGATTGCATCAAGAGCAAGATGAAAGTTACACCCCTTTACAACTTTACACTACCTCCTTCTAACAATTTTTGGGGCAACAAAAAACCTTTCACCACAGACAAACTCCTCAGAGATATCAAAAACTGAGAGAGGTTATTGTAGAGGGGTTCTACATTATCATTTTGACTTAGATGTAATATTTCTAAGTGTCATGGTTTCCGTGTAACAGCTCGTCAAATATTGTTGCCTTTTTACACTTTGGACTCTTCAGGGATATCACCGGTACAATGTAGCTCGAACTATTTTGGCATGTTTGGGTGCAAAATAGGACCATACCTAGCCTAAACATAACCATCCAAATGCATTGGAACTATCAGTTTGGTCACATCAGGAGAAAGACAAAAGTTACACCCCTTTGCAACTTTACACTACCTCCTTCTGGTGATTTTTGGGGCAGTAGAAAACCTTTCACCACGAGCAAATGCCTCAGAGATATAAAAAACCAAGAGATGTTATTATAGAGGGTTTCTACATGATCGTGTTTCCTTAGGAGGAATTTTTTTAAGTGTCATGGTTTCCAAGTAACAGTTTGTCAAAGATTGCTGCCATTTTATACTTTGGACTCTTTAGGGATATTGCCTGTACAATGTAGCTCGAACTATTTCAGTATGTTTGGGTGTAAAAATGGACCATGGCTAGCCTAAAAGTAACCATCTGGATGTGTTAGAACTATTAGTTTGGTCACATTAGGAGCAGGACGAAAGTTACATCCCTTTGCATCTTTACACTACCTCCTTTTGACAATTTTTGGGACAACAGAAAACCTTTCACCATGGGTAAATGCCTCAGAGATATAAAAAACTGAGAGAGTTTATTGTAGAGGGGTTCTATGTGATCGCGTTTCCTTAGATGAAATGTTTCTAAGTGTGATAGTTTCTGATTAACAGCTCGTCAAAGATTGCTTCCTTTTTGCACTTTGGACTCTTCAGGGATATCACCAGTACAATGTAGCTCGAACTGTTTCAGCATGTTTGGGTGCAAAATAGGACCATACTTAGCCTAAACGCACCCATCCAGATGTGTTGGAACTGTCAGTTTGGTCACATTAGTAGTAGGATGAAAGTTACACCCCTTTGCAACTTTACACTAGCTCCTTCTGATGATTTTTAGGGTAATAGAAAACCTTTCACCACGGGAAAATGCCTTAGAGATATAAAAAACTAAGAGAGGTTATTGTAGAGGGATTCTACGTGATCGTGTTTCCTTAGATGAAATGTTTCTAATTGTCATGGTTTCCGAGTATCAACTCATCAAAGATTGCTGCCTTTTTGCACTTTCAACTCTTCAGGGATATTATCGGTACAATATCGCCAATACGGGTGTAAGGTATTAACTTAGATTTTAGAACAAAGTAAAGACTAGGGTTTTTAGGAGATTGAGGACTAGATAACCCTAAACATAATACAACCTAAGTGTTGAAGACCACATGAAGAACACAAAAGGTTATTTGAGACAGATTAAGCAGAGAGTATAACACAAACAAAAGTTACCAAACTAGGTCTTTAAAGGCAATACACTTAGGGTTTAAAACATAACTAATAACTTTAACTTAAAAACCCTAACTAGTTTTGAATGTTTAAACCTCTGTAGCTGTGATATGAACACTACAACTGTGACATCCTTTAGACTTCCAAAACTTCTAACAACAACCACAACTCATCAATCAACATCAGCATGACCTTAACACCATATTTTGTGATCAACATCAAAATCATGAGGACATTGATGAAATCTTTGACACATGAAGACACTGAGAACACTAAAGAAATGGAGCACAAAGAAGCATGAAGACATGAACAACTCTTGTCATGAGGAAGAACCACAACCCAATCCAACTCCTAAAAGCATGACATGTTATGATGAAGAACCCCAACCAAATCCAATGATCCAATGTCATGAACCAATGGCATAAGCAACTATGTCCTGCTATTGAAACATGTTAAACATGAATGTTATGAACTAACATCCAAACCCTGTGACATGAATCTTGATATGACATGAGTGAAACATGAGTGAACATGATTAAGACCAATAAGCATCAACTTCATCCATCATTTAGATCTAGCCCCATGAAGCATAACATGATGATGATGCAAACATCAAATGTATACCATAGAAAATAAATCAAGTTAATACCATTTCTTGTCAAGTTCATACAACTGCTTGAGTGAGATCTTGACTATTCAAGTTCATGCCTTCTCTTGAAGCACTACAACTTTGTGCATCTCATCACATAATCTATGAAGAAGCAAGTTTCTTTACATCACAAAACCTAACAACATATCCTGAATGCATAATGGTATAATCAAACAATAGACAACCAATAGAACTACACAATTATGCATTTCTTACTCAATTACTAACATCCAAGCACTTTGACATCAATGACAAACATAGTCATCACAATATTCACTGTATATGTGTAAAAATGCAGCAGCAAATGAAAAAAGATAAACCTATGTAAACTTACAAATTAATATGCATACTTACAAATTAATGTAACATGACTTTACAAAATCAATGTGAATACTTAAAAATTAATCCAATGAACCATCCAGGTCTACTCTACTCTTTATTGTGTCAAGTATTGCCTCATGGTCAGATTCATGCACCTTCCACAAGGTCTTGTTCAAAGGTCTACCCCGAAATTGTATCAAATGAACATTAGATTGACAAGGTTCAAGTAATGAAGAATCTTTTGATGCATGTCAAAGTCCTAAAATGGCCAAACATTAACACTCTTATGTGGGTACCTTCTAAGCCATGTTCCAATAACAACCACTAAGCCTATAGGGTATTTGATGTTTTCTCCATCTGTAATTGGGGCCTCTAATTTCTTTTTGGCCTCAAAACAACAACACAAGTAATAATTTATTCCCTCTTTGTTATCTTCATCTGTAATAACTACATAAACATGCCCTACAATGATATGTGTAGCAAATTAGATGAAATTAGTCAACATTACAAAAACACTAGAAAGTAAGATAACATTAGGAATTTCAAAAACTATGCAAGTAGATCTATTACTTGGTTGAACTAGATCAGATATGTCGTCAAAGTCAACTGATGATCCCATCTCTGTCAGTTCCAGTGCCATCTCGGGTCGATACATGTCAAGTGGGCTAAGATAACTTAACCTCCATTCTTCAACCAACTCCTTTGACTCGTACTCATTCTAGGCTTGAATTGTACATGAAAAACAAAAGCATGCCATCTTCTGTGTGTGGATACTCCATGAACCTGCAATTGAGCTTCTGAATGAGTGTAGCTCTATTGATCCTGTCAGTGTACAACAGTACTCATATGGTGCAATGTTAATATCATCTATCAACCAAAAAAATCTACAAACTGGAGACTTACCTTCATTACCTGGAACCATCAAAGCATTACACCACTCGATGATTGATTTTGTATCTGTCAACTTTGCATTGTCTTTATACTTTAACTCTTCTCATGCTATGGCTCTTTTGATACATGCTCCTACACCATCATGCTCCCCCTTTCCATGCCCGGCCTCACAAAAGTTCCACATATGCTGAACACCTGTAATATTATGTCTCATGTTTAGCCAATAGAAAATCTACAAGTTCTTGAATTTTGATGCACAATTATCTGACCATATGATATGCTGACTCAATGATATGCCCCTTCTAGCCAAATAATTGTAAAACACCTGAAAGCAACCTTTCATGAACTCTATAGAATGTGTGCAATCATCACTAATATAAAAATGATACTCCCTTATGATCTTTCTATCATCCTCTGTACTATAATTCACATGAATGACTGCGATGTTCACAAATATAGAAACCTGTGTGGAGTTGTAATATTGTGATTGTACCTCACACAGTGGCTGTAGACTGTAATTCTCGGCAAAGTCAATGACTGAAACAATGCTACCAAGTGGAAATCTATCCTTGCATAACTTGAATTGCAAGTCCAACCATCGAGCTCTATGGTTATGCCTTGCATACTCATAGACTATACTATCAAAAAAAGTAGACATAAACTGATACACTCAAATCTTTTGAATAACCAATTCACACCTCTTTGCTTCTTCACCATCTTTTGTATTGTAGGCCACTATTTTATACTTCTCAAACTCTACTAGTTCGTTTCCAACTACATGTTTGCTTTCCATATGTTCACATATTAGCATACATTGCCAGCCACCGTAATGCTGACATGTGCCATCCAAGCACAATTTCCTGTAGAATATTTGATCTTCCTCTCTTGGACATAAAATTGTTAATATGAAGTCTCTTGAAGGTGTTGGTGGGGCATGTATACCACAATCCTGCAAAACATTGTTAGTATGCAAATCTAAACATATTGTGTATAGGAAAAATTGAGAGGTCGAATGATAAAATCACTAAGCAATGATAATAACAACTCAATTACCCATAATAAAGAGATCGATCTAAGTAAAAATTCAATATCAATGAATAAATCAATTTAAAACAAGAAAGACTTCACCTAGATTGTATAGTTCTCTTTGTATGAATGTAGACTGCTCAATAACATTGTGAAACCATGTTCGAAACAAGCGGATGTAGGTTGTGTTCGTGCTCAAAAGATTGATGTGCTCAACGATGTGATGTATGCTCAATTCAATGTTAAGGAATGCCTGAGAGTAAATGATCGAAAAGGATTTGCTGTGAAGATGAGGGGGGTTTATATAGGTTTCAAACATGATCTATCAATGGATGAAATAAATTCATAGAATCAATGGATGAGATAAATCAAATAACTCATGCTAAATGTGCACATGACATGTGTCGCTCCAAAAAGGTATTTTTATTAAGATAATTACTTTTTTGATAAAGATATATTTGATTTTCATAAATTAGAATGATTTTTTTCTAATTCATGCATTGATGAAAATAAGATAAATTAAAGCCAATTAGCTTAAGTTTAGATTTGCCTTTTTTAGAGTTCTAAAAATAAGACTAATTGTGCATATGAGTTAACATGATGTTTTTAGAGGAATTGGAAACATAATTGAAATTAAATAAATAAATTTATTTAATTGATTGTGCATGATTTTGAAGACTATGAAGATTATAAATAAAATACTTGATTTTATTTATTTTTAGAGGATTGAGATAATTTAAATAAATTTGCATGATTTATTTAAATTTGGAAGAACAATTTGATTTAATTAAATAATGAAAATTATTTAATTGTAGATAAGAGAGGATTTGTTATGAATTAATTAAATAATGGGATTTATTTAATTAATGTAGACTTGAAATTTGAAAAGGATAATGATTTAATTAAATAATAAAAATTATTTAATTTTGGAAGAATAGAGGAATTTAATGAAATTAATTAAATAAAGAGGATTTATTTATTTAATGTTGAAAATAAGTGATTTGGACGAAATTGATGAAATTAATTAAATAATTAGATTATTTAATTAACGTTGAAATGCAGGTGATTTGGAAGAATTGATGAAATGCAAGTGGTGCAATGACATGATCATTGTAGGGTGTCTACATTTTGCCCCTCTTTGATGTAATATAGTTTATAGTGTTGTTTCAAAGAAAATGATTGTTTGAAGACATGATACAATTTTGATTCCCCAGTGTAGCTATCTGCCCCTGTGTAGCTGGCGTAGGATGCCCCCTCGAGAGGAAAGACAAGGAAGCAACAAAAGAACTAGGTTGCTGCTCGACTAGGAGATTGTGTTATGATGTAGAAAATAGCAAACATAATGAAAAATGGGACATGGGGTGGGAAGAAAAAGGGGAGGGACACTATAAATAGGTCCCAAGGGGTCAACACACCTCATTTGCACACTTAGAGTTGTCAAAGTTAGAGCTTGTAGCCTCCTTGCTTAGTTTGAGAGCTTTGAGTGGAGAGAGTTTACAACTTGTAGAGATGCCGATCCTAGTGCATAAGCATCGGGAAGAGTGGGTGCAGACCTACGAGAGACTAGTGGGAGCATTAGCAGTGGAAGTGTTCGATAACCAACTTATGTTGAATTTTTAGGTCATTTCTAGGGTTTTTTCTAGGTTTTGTTTTAGGTCAGCCAAAAGCGCTATGCAATAATAGTGCACCTTTGGTGGTTGGGCAAAGTGCTTTTGGCATGCTAAAGCACACTTGGTAGTGCAGTAAAGTGCAATTGGATAAAGTTCAACGCCTTTGGTTATAGGGTTTGCACCGCAGTGCAGTTGGAAGGTTGGTAAAGTGCTTTAGGTAACGCAGTAAGGCACTGCTGATTGGGTAATTAGGCACTTTTAGATTAGGTTTTGCAAAAAATGCGTTGCATTTGCAATGTAGTAAGGCATGTTTGGTATAGCAATGAAGCGCACTTGTGTAAAACAAGTCTCTCTTGGGTGTGATAGTAAAGCGATTCTGTGCAAAAAATAAAGCGCATAAGGTAGGACAGTGCAGCATATTTCGGATAAAAAAGGCACTTTTGGCTTTTTAGCTAGTTTGACCTAGGTGGATTTAAACATGAGTCTCTAGGGTTGACCTAGGGTTTGCATCATAGTGTTGTGCTTGTAGATGTCCTTAGTGACTTTAGTAGACTTAGAAAATTTGCAAAAGGTCTGACAAGTGGTTTTGTGGATGCAGAGAGCCCTTACTCCTCTGATGTCGAGGGAGCGACACTACATTATTGTAGATGAGATGGTACACGTGGGAGGAGGATGTGTTCTTGGAGTGCATGGAATTATGGCATTTGGCACATTTGACACACATTAGGGTGAATCTCGTAGTTTTGACCACTATTATAGAGAGGTATCACAGTGAGACTTTCTCGTTCCACTTTCTGATAGAGGAGGCTACTATGACACTTGAGGATGTGTATCGCATCCTCAAGATCCTAATTGATGGAGAGAGAGTTGACTTCAACCCAGGGTTTGGCGAGGCTAGCATGAGAGGTATTCTGCACTGACGACCTCTGAATAGAGGATAATGAGATCTATTAGGCTAATATTATGAGACAATGTGATAGGATCAGATGGATTGTGGTTTCTTTGGTTGGTGGCTTCCTCTACCTAGACAGACGATCTCGAGGGTTATTTGTTGGATGGGTCACTATAATTTCAGGGATGTTTACTCATGGCATCCGTTATGCATGGGGCCCTTGTGTTTTGGAGCAGCTATACCTAGATTTACATGACTGTGTCTATAGGGGAGGACGGAACCTATCAGCTGGTGTGACTTTATTACAGGTGTGGGCTTGAGAGCACATCCTAGTTATCAAATTGATGGCTCAGCGTCGCTGTGAGAGGGGGGAGCCATATGCTTTTCTATATGAGGGAGTGATCACACACAGGTGGCTTGGTTTAGTGAGCTTCTGGAGGTGGCAGATTGATGAGATGAACATCTTTGTTTGGAGACCATGGCTACTGTGCAAGGCATGGGAGGATGAGCTTGAGTAGCTAATGTATTGTAGAAAGGCCCGATATCTATTTGGTAGACACACGGATATGATTGAGAGATACCTTTTAGAGAGGGTATTGAGATAGTTTGGTTTACCACAAGGGTTGCCCATTGGAGAGGCAACACATGCGAGGACACGGTGGGAGGTTGAGGAGTGGGATGCTGAGATTCCAGTGGCTACAAATTTGGTAGAGTTGTGGGGACTTGCCCCAGTGAGGTGGGATTAGGATTTAGGATTGGTGGATTCAGGGACACTACCAGAGTATGACAGGTACTAGCAGACACACAAGCTAGTGAGACTAACCACACCAGGAGTGGCAGGAGCAGTGCGAGAGGTATTGGTGCTGGTTGGAGAGGCAAGGGTTAGACGAGAGGCCAAAGAGCATGTTAGATAGCAGGCGGGTGGTGAGGACAAAGGCCAGTAGGTTGATGTACAGATGGCAGAGGCAGAGGATCCAGTCGTAGAGACTGAGTTGCAGTAGACACAACAACTTTTACAGAATGAGATTGCACAGAAGACTCACCTGGAGCTTTGGATGGTGAGGTTGAGGAGGGATAGAGATGTAGTGAGGGTGGAGGCTAGACAGGCCAAGGCCTAGGCCCAGGTACACGCACATGCAGCATCAAAGGCACAGAGAGTATTGGCAGTGGCACAAGCTATTCCAGCACCAGCAACAGATGATAGGTAGATTGCCTAGTTGACTTTGGAGAGGGACGCAACAATACAGTTGCGCTTGACTGTAGAGTCCACCCTATAGAGGGTTAGGCGAGAGAGAGATGAGGCACGCCATGCATTGGGTGTCAATCAGAGAACTTTGTACAATAAGCTCATCCATGTGCAAGGAGGGCTGGTTTCAGCAGGTAGACAGGCTGAGTATTACAGGGGTCTCTACGTTGGTGCAGTGCTGACAGATCAACAGGTGCCTAGCTACCGAGAGTGGAGCAGGTCAGGGGCATCCGCGTCATGTAGGATAGGGCATTTAGTGTCATCAATTAGAGGACCCTTTGTGCCACTAGGGGGAGGAGGACCAGTAGGGGGACCTTCACCGAGTACAAGCGGAGGACATGGGTCACAGCAGGAGGGCAACTCTACCCACTAGTTGCCACTAGAGCATGTAATTTTTATATTGTATTAGTTTTGTATCACGATGGACATTGTATACTTTTGATTGATGCTTGCATGCATCTGATGTATATTTTGTGGGCTCTTAATAGCCATGATGTACTTATTGATGTATATTTGGATGTATACATATGGATTGTTGATGTAGACATGTATACTTGTATTTTGATGACCTTCACATGATGATATATGATGACAGATTAGGCTCACTGATGTTCATGCTTTGCTTTTGATATAGTTTTATATGCTATGGATGTGATGACATGTATGTATGATAATGGATTTATGTGATGATGCTTATATATGTATGACACATGATGACATGATGATATGAGAATGATATGATGATATCTAACATGTGGGTTTTGCATATATGCACCAGATGGTGATGGAGATAGAAGAAAGGAGACAACAGAGAATATGAGAGAAAGAATATTGATCGATCGTTGCTTGAAACTATATAAGGACATGGATAAATGGATGGGTAGATGGATAATCTTTTTGCATTGGTTTCACAAATGTTTATAAAGAGCAATCCTTATTTTTGATATAGCACGTGGATAGTTTGCCACCAAGGTATAAAAGACCAAGGCACAATGATATTTGAGTGCGTGGACGTTGACTCTGCAAGCAAGTTGTTTGAACTTAAATCCCTTAGACATAATAAAACCTTATTGTACATGTGAATGAGCCATAGTCTTGAACATAAAATAAGCTTCAATACATAAATGCAAGAAGAATATTAATATGTAAGATACTAGGTCATAACACACACAAGATAAATATGCTGCTAAGAAAGATGCTAAAGATCATTCCTCAAACACGACACACAAAAGCAATGACTATGTCCCCAATCCGTACTGCATCGCAACATACCAAGATATAGATAAATCAAGGTAGTCTTGAATTGGTAATGGACAAAGGAACAAAAGATAAACCATAAAGCAAATTGACTTACTTACAAACTAAACATACAGCCAACATATTCTCTTGCCAAAGAGGTTGCTCAGGATAGATTGGATTGGTTGGGTAGATAACAACCTTATCGTAGGAATGATGTGTCCATTAAAGGGTGTTATCTATTGAAAGGATAATGTCTGGATTCAGGAAATGTAACATGTCATATAAGACGTTTAGTCTAGTTTCAATCATGAAACATTATGTATAAGACAAGTGTGTTGATCTATTTCTTGGTTAAGATTGATTTAGTTGATGTTGGCAATCAACATGTAGGATAGTATATGGCTCTGTAAGTGTCTTTGCTTCAGGTTGGTTAAGGACTTTTGCTTTGAGAGGATGCATTTTTTGTTGTTTTTCTGCTTGAGTTAGTCAAGTCGAGGTGAGTGGATTTTGATAAGTGGACGACTAGAAAGATGATATGTCAATGGATTGAAATGGGTGAAGAATGATGAATCGTATGTGCCTGAGTACTGGATACTTCCTTCGTATTCTAGACTGCCTACATACCCTGTATCCACAGGATCAAGGCACATTACAATGAAAGATGAAAAATGATAATATGTAGTTCTAGGTAGAGTGATGAGTGGGTCAAGGTGATTGAGCTTGGGTAGGTGAAATGATGTCATCTTATATACCTGAGTACTAGAAACTTCCTTCGTATTCTAGACTGCCTACATACCCATATCCATGGGATCAAGGTACTTTAAGATTGAGAGGAGATAATATGTAGTTCTAGCTGGGCTTGATGATGTAGGATAGTGTTGGGTAGATAACAACCTTATTGTAGGAACGATGTGTCCATTAAAGGGTGATATCTATTGAAAGGATAATGTCTGGTTTCAGAAATGAAACACCTCGTATAAGAAGCTTGGTCTGGTTTCAAGCGCGTGACAATCTGTATAAGACAATTGATATGGTTGATTGGTTTGGTTTGGTGTGTTTGTGTTGTCATATATTTGTTTTGAGGGTTGATGTGTTTTTGTTGTTTGTTTTGAAGGTTGATGTGTTTTTGTTGTTTGTTTTGAAGGTTGATGTATTTTTGTTGTTGCGAACCATGAACAAGGATCCATTCCTAGACCTAGGTTAAGGAAAAAATTGCCCCCATTCTGGTAGAGGTGTTGTTATGGTTGACTGACATAGGATAACCATGGATGATAGGAAGACATAGAAAGTTGACATAGGACAAAATAGTGATAACTGTTGACATAGATCAAGACATGGGATGATGATGATGAACATTGACAAATTTCCAAGCTATTCTAGATAGGGAGATGGAAATGCAAACAAGGTCAATGGTTTGTTGTGAAATGGACATGGAATGAACAAGACTCGATAGCTGAAGGATGTTGACTCTACACATAGCGTCTGTTTTCTAAGTTTTCACTATGGTACTTATCCAAGGAGCCTACTTACTAGGTTTTCACCAAAGGACAGATTATTTTGTTGTTTTTGTTTGTTTGTTTATTTGTTTTTTTTGGATACTCTGAGGATCAGGCATATAACTTCTTGAGATGAACACTGTTGAGTGGCTCATATAGAGGAATGCCATCAGGTGTAGCTAAAGTATAAGCTCTTGATCCATATGCTGCTATGATAATAAAGGGTCCTAACCAATTAGGCTTGAACTTTCCCTTCTTTTCTCAATCTACTTGATTTCTCTGATTTTCTTTTAAGACAAGATCACCCACTTAAAACCATCTTTCTTTGATCTTTTTGTTATAATTAAGTCATAGGTGGTTTTGATAGACATGGAGATGATTAAGCCCGATAAGGCACCTCTCATCTAATAGTTCTAGCTCAGCTAATCTGGAAGTGTGATACTCCTCTCCATCAATCAGGTTCTGCATGGATACTTTGAGGGATGGGATCTTGACCTCTATAGGTAGGATGGCTTCAAAACCATAGACCAAGGCATAGGGTGTGGTACCAGTTGGTGTTCTGATACTAGTGCAGTAGGCCCATAGGGAGAGATTGAGTTGCAGGTGCCAATCACGACCAGCTTCATTGACCATTTTCATGAGGATTTTGAGAATGGTTTTGTTGGAAGCCTCAGCTTGGCCATTACTTTACAGATATTAGGGAGTTGAAAAGCGATGTTGGATATTGTATTGGGTGCACAAGGCACAGACATCTTGATTCTTGAATGCTCTCCCATTATTAGTGACAATGGCTAGGGGGATACCATACCGACAAATGAGGTAGTTAAGGATAAACTTGGCTATTTGCTTGCCGATGATATATATCATGGGAATGGCTTTGACTCACTTCGTGAAGTACTCGGTGGTAGTAATGATAAGTTTGTGGCCATTGGATGAGGATGGGTGGATTTTTCCTACGAGGTCAAGACCCCATTGTGAAAAAGGCCATGGAGTAGTCACAGGTTGTAGTTCATGAGCTGGTGCGTGAATCAAATCTCCATGCTGTTGGCATTGTAGACACTTCTTAACAAACTGCAAAGCATCTTGCTCTATTGTAGGCCAATAATACCCTATGCAGAGTATCTTCTTAGCGAGATTAGGACCAATAGAATGTGTGCCACAAACACCTTCGTGTATGTCTTGTAAGGTAGCATCAACTTCTTCTGCGTTAAGACATTGTAAGAGGATACCATTAAGACTCTGACAATATAATGTATCACCCAAAATGGTGTAACGGGAGGATCGATAGATAAAGGTTTTACATTGAGTGGTAGATAATTCAAAGGGAAAGGTTTTGTGTTTAAGGTATTCATAGATATCTTTGTACCATGGAGAATTGGGACCAACAAATTTGTAGATGATTTCGGTAGTTGGAACATCGACGGCTGGTATCAACAATTGCTCGATCAAGAATTCACATTTCTGTGTGTTTGTAGGCATGTCGATAAGTGACCCTACAGAAGCCATAGAATTTGTAGCTTTGTTATGCTCTCTTAGAATTTGCTCAAATGTGATGCTAGAAAAGTGTGGTGTGTAGGCATCCACTAATTGCTTGTAAGGGACCAACTTTTCATCTTTTGTTTGGTACTCATTAGTGACTTGTTGAATGACTAGTTGCAAGTATCCATACACCTATAGTTCTTTGATTTACCATTGGACTGCTATATGGAGACCTATGATGAGTGCTTCATACTTGGCTATGTTGTTGGTGCAAGGAAATGCAAGCCGATATGACTTGGGGATATAGTCATTTTGAGGTGTGTTAAAAAGGATGCCGACCCTTGATCCATGCTGTGTGTAGGAACCATCAAAATACAGCTTCCACATTATTGAGGTAGAAAGAGTGAAGAGATTCTCATCTAGAAAGTTAGATATCATAGGATGTACATCTGTCATATGTGCTTCTTCTAGTTGATCTTCTCTACCCTTGATTGCTTTACGATCCACATACTCAATGTCAAACTCACTAAGGATCATGACCCATTTAGCTAGTCTGCCTGTAAGGGCTGCTTTTGCTAGGAGATACTTTAATGGATCAATTTTTGCTATGAGATTAGTGTGTTGGTTTAGCATGTAATGCCACAACTTTTGGGAATTGAACACTAAGGCTAAACAAGCTCTTTCTATAGGTGAATAATTGATTTCATAACCCACCAAGGTTTGACTGATATAATAGACTGCATGCTCTTTTCCTAACTCATCATGTTGTGCTAGAAGAGCCCCTAGGGCTGCAGTTGTAATTGAGATGTACAAGATCAAAGGCCTATCAGTGATTGGTGGTACCAAGATGAGAGGTGTAGCTAGATATTCTTTGAGCTAATCAAATGATGTTGACACTTATCATCCCATTGAAATGAGACATCCTTTTGAAGAAAGTGTTAAAATGGTTGAAATTTATCCTCTAGCTATGAGATAAAATGCCTAATAGACTACAACCTTCCTTGAAGGCTCCTTAATGCTTCCAGATTATTTAGTGGAGGCATTTCTACTATAGCCTTGACTTTTGTTGGATCTATTTCAATTCCTCTACGAGATACAATGTATCCCAACAATTTTCCTGAGGTTACCCCTAAGACACACTTCTTTGGATTGAGTCTTACTTGATATTTTTCTAGTCTATCAAAGATTTGTCCTAGAACCTGTATGTGATCTTCCCTAGAAGACTTTGCTAGTATGTCATCGACATAGTCCTCCATGATGTGATGAAAGAGATTGTGGAATATCACTGTCATTGCTCTTTGATAGGTTTCTCCTACGTTTTTAAGACCAAATGGCATGACGCACCAACAATAGGTACCCCATAGACAAGTAAAATCTATTTTATGTTGATCTTCTTCCGCTATCATTATCTGATTATAGCCAGAAAATCCATCCATTAGAGAAAGCATTTCATGACCAGTAGTCAAGTCTACTATGAGATCAATGTTTGGCAGTGGGAAGTCATCTTTGGGACATGCTCTGTTGAGATCTCTGAAGTTGAAACACATACGGATGCCCCCATTAGGTTTAGCCACAGGTACAATGTTTGAGACCCATTCTAGATAATCAATTGGCTTGAATTTTTTGTCTAGCAACTTTTGTATTTCAACTTTCACTAGGAGAGCAATCTGTGGATGTATTTTCCTTAGCTTTTGCTTGACTGGTTTAGCTTTTGGATCAACCATGAGATAGTGAACTACTAGTGAAGGTTCCAAGCATAGGTCCACATAAAGTTGATGGTTCGCTGTAAGAAGAAGTTGGTAAGATTTTTGTGCTCTTGTTTTGATAGTGATGCTGCAAGGAATGTGGTCTTTGGATTTTGCTCTATGCCAAGTTTTATCTTTGTAGAATCTTCCACTAGGAGAGCTGATTTCTCTTGATACTTAGATGGTAGGGGAAGGTCAAATCCTCCATCCTCAGGTGCCACAATTGGGTTTTCACCTTTGAATATGTCCTTTGTTTTTACTATTTTGTGATCAAGAGGTGCCATAGTGTGGTTTTCACCTAGAGATCTTTCTTTATTTTTACTTTTGTGACTGGAGGATTTGGCATTCTCACCAAAATAAGTAGTTTTCTCTAGTTCCATTACAAAACCAGCTTTGTGATCACCAAGAGGGATACCATCCCGGAGTCCCATGAACTCAACGATAACTTCATCATTCTTAAATACATCTAGAATTGGGGCAGCTTGTTGGTCCTAATCGATAAGTTTAGGGTAGACAAGTGTTACAATCTGGGTGTTTGTGGTGGTTGTTAAGGATACAGATGATAGCATAAATATGGAGGATTCAGTGAATAGGTCATTCATATGGAGGGAAGAGTCAACAATGATATCCTCTTTAGATGTCGAATCAGTGAGAGAAGTTTGTGCTACCTCATCGAGAATACCCTCGATGTCCAAGGCGCGTGGTACCTTCCTACCAAATCCTAACCCCTTCTTGTCTAGTTTCTTCTTCACAATAATGTGTTCCATTTCACCTTGATTATTTTTCCCTAGACCACCTTTTCCTTTGTAGGCCATGTTTTTTACAATTCTTAGGCCATTGCCATATTGTTTGACTGGTATGGTGATTGATTCTTTCTCCTTGTAGAGCCATAATGAAATGTCTTCAATTGTTTCCTCTACCAATAATTTTCCCTCTTAGAATTGGGTTAGAGATGCTGGAGGAGGGATAGCTGTCTTCTTAGTTGCTTTGGCTATGGGTGGTTGTCCGTAGGATTTTTGAGATAGGGGCATTTGCCCTACACAACAAGATTTTGAGATATCATATTCTCCAAAGCCTATATCACGGATGTCAGCTTTAACTTCAGGAATAGGATGAGGATTAGGTTCAGTTGTAGAGGCTTTTTTTAGTTTTTCAGAATCGACATATAATGGGGATTCATGGGCTTTGTCATTATTGGGCACTTGGTTAGAATTCTTATAATTACCATGCAAGACACGACAAAATTTGAATGGATTAGGATCTCTAGGGATAGTTATCTCCGTACCATTAAATGGGAACTTGAGAGACTGATGGTATGTGGAGGGAACAGCTTTCATGGCATGGATCCATGGGCATCCTAGGATAATGTTGTAAGGTAGCTCAATGTCAAGGACTTGGCACCTAGTTTCAAGCATGACAGGGCCTACTTGTATAGGCAAGTGGATAACACCTTCTGACCGATGTTCAGCATCATCATACCCCTTGATTGTAATACTTTGATCAATGTTGACATGATCCTCAGAGTATCCCAATTGCTTGCATAAGTTTAGAGAATATATATTGAGACTAGCACCACCATATATAAGTATGCATTTGATCTTGCGTTTATGGATGAGGACTTCAATGTGAAGGGCATCGTTGTGACATGGATCATGAGATGGAAGGTCTTTTTTAGAGAAGACCACATTGTAGGGTGAGGCAATGTTACCCATAATAGCTTGGAAATCTATGACTGCTATGTCATTAGGAACCAAAGACTCTTGTAGGACTTTTTCTAGCACAACTTTATGTGCGGGTGATGACTGTAGAAGGTCCAAGATAGAGATCTGTGTAGAGGTTTTCCCTATATGTTCAACAAGATTGTAATTAGATTGGGTTGGGAGACTTGGTGTAGGACCATGAAGGGTGACATGACCATGACAAGTTGTAACTGCACAATCCGTATATTTGCCTTTGATTGTGAGGGTAGACACCAGACTCTCTTCAAAATGTCCTACGATAGAGTCATAGGATGTAGAAGCTTTATTAACACCTTTACCTTTGTCAGGATTTTGACCTTGACCATGGTTAGGGAATGGCTCCTTGTACATGTTGAGGTCTTTATTGGTGTTTTGAGTTGGTGGTTCATCATCAAAAGTGATTTGGTTTCCGTCAATAAGGTTTTGGATCACGTGCTTGAGTTTCATGCATGATGTGGTCCTGTGTCCTTTGGTCCTATGGTACTCACAATATTCATTTTCTTTGTACCATGCAGTTTTGTAAACATGTTCACCATATGGGGGAGCATCTGGTAAGGTGACGAGTCCATTGTTTATAAGTTTCTATAACACAAACTCTATAGGCTCTCCCAAGGGAGTGAATTGATGTTGCAAAGGGTAATCTTGTTGAGGTCACTCTTGTTGTCGTTGTTGTTGGTTTTGTTGAGGTGGAGGTTGACTTGGTTTTGAAAGATGAAGGGGTGTTTGCAGTGTTTGGACATGTTTAGAATCTACCACACCATCATTGACCACATTTTTATTTTTGTTCCAAAATTTTGGTTTGTCATTTGATTGTTGTTGGGGAGCATTGTCTTTGTTGTCTTTGAAGATTTTGACCACACCTTTAGCGATGAGGGCTTTTTCAATGTTGATGCCCTTCTAGGTAATTTCGTCGAAGGTTGTAGCACTAAGGATTTGCAAATGAAAACCCAATTCTTGATTAAGGTTCTGCACAAATATGCTAACAAGCTGCTTTTCAGGTATATTGAATGGGAATTTGCTAGCCATGTGTCTCCATCTTTGAAGGAATGAAATGAAAGTTTCCCCATTTTTCTATTTATTGTTGCATAGGTCAGTCATGGAGATCTCATGTTTTGTGTTGTAAGAGAAATGGGTGGAAATTTTCTCTGCAAGCTCATTAAAAGATTTGATACCCATGGGTAGGTGTGAGAACCATTCTATAGCTTGACCTCCAAGATTGCAAGGAAAGAGGTGCATAAGATACGTGTCATTATGTGAGACCTCGAAGCAAGTGAGATAGAATTCTCTAAGATGGTCTTTTGGGTCTCCTTTTCCTTTGTATTTATCAAATTTGGGAATAGTGAAATTGTGAGGAAAAGGGATCATGGGTAATGACAGATCAAATGGATAAGGACAAACTTCTTCGAAAGAGAAGTTTTTTTGGTGTGGCCAAATGTTAGATCAGCTAGTTGTTGTTGAACTTTAGCAAGTTTTAGCTCCATTATTGTGGGAGGGGTTGGAAACATCTCCTATTGTCCTAGAGGTGGTTGTTGTTTCCCATATGGAAGATTATAGTGGAAACCATGTGCATTGGTGTTATAAGGGTCATATGTGTTGTATGTTGGGTTTGGATTGGGTTCGTTTTGGGTGTTTGGATTTTGGTAAGGTGGGGGTGGTGATAGGTAAGAATGTAGGCTTTGTGATGGTTGTTGATAAGAGTTCTGTTGTTGGTATTGCGGAGGTGGTGTTAAGAAAGAATTTGGTGGAGGAAAGCTAAATTTTGTTGGGTTTGGTTTCGGTGGTGGAACATAGCTATGGGAAGTTTGGTTTTGGGAATGTTGAGGATTGAGATAGGTGTGGGTTAGGTTGAGAATGGAAGATCACTATGGTGGAGACACATAGGTAGATGTGTTTTGTGATGGTGGAGGTTGATTGAGATATGTGTTGAAAAAGATTAATGTCGATGAGCATTGTGGCGAAGGGACATAGGTAGATGGGTTTTGTGACTTTTGGGGTTGATTAAGATTGGGATATGTATGATTGAGTGTAGAAGAATGTTGTGGTGGAGGCACATAGGTTGTGTTGATGTTTTGTGATGGTTGGGGTTGCATGACATTGTATGGGTTAATGATACAAAGGGTTGATGATGTTGGGGGAGGTGTTTGTTGAGACCCTTGTTGCATGGATACATAAGTGTTTCCCGGATTGTAATTTGGTGGGAAACCTTCTCGTGATGGGGTAGCCAATATTTCACTTGCGATTGGTGTGGGCATTTTAGGAGGTTGTTGTGTGTTTGAGTGAGCTAGAGCGGCTTGTCTAGCTAGTTTTGCTTGACGTTGGAGAGTCGCCTGTTGGTGTTTGTAGATCTCCATAGGAGTCATAAGAGGTGATATGGGTCTTTCTATGGTTGGATTTTGATAAAGAGGATTCTCATATTGTGTGTCAAAAGGTTTAGTTGTTCTCCCTTGTGAGCTTTGTTCAGGTATAGGAGTGGTCATGGTTGACATAGTTTGGACCATTGTTATAATGTCATGGGTTTTGTTTGGCTCTTTGAGATTAGATAGGTCAAAATCTTGGGTTAATTTGGCTCCTTGCTGTGCTAGTAAGAGAAAGAAATGATCTTGGTTTTCACTAAGTATTTTATCAAATCTGGCTATGGCTCTAGGATCTTGCATGATTTCATCAAGGTTATGTCTATGTTCTTGAGAGGATTGACCTTCTTCAAAGTGTCGCTCTTCTTGAGATGGGACTTGAACCATGGTATAACCAGGTGTAGCAAAATCATGAGGCATGCTGGTAGTGAATTGAGTTACATCTACCAAAGGAACATTACCTTCTTGAGGATTGGTTGGTTGGTCATGTTGCGGCCTATTTTGAGAGTTGGTTGGTCTTTCCATTGGTGTTTTTGGAGTACCCTTTGGAGTCATTTTGGATTGGCTTGGTTGAGGTGTATGAGGAGGCAATTTGTACTTCCTTGGGACAACTTGTTTAGCCTTTATAATTTGTTGGAGTCTAGTGGTTACCATGGGATGCACTAGGACAATATGTTTTGAGCTTTTGCTGATGTAGTTTGATGAAAAGTTTACTGGACCAACGGTGCTGTACTATTTGACCAAAGGTGTAGGACTGTACTACCAAAGGCGAGATACTATGTTACCAAAGGCACTGGAATATTCTATCAGAAGTGAGGTACTATTATGCTGATAGCACTGGACTACACTACCAAAGGCGAGCTATTGTTATACCAAAAGTGCTGAAGTAGTGTCAGTGATGTTTATAAGGTAAATTTTGATAGATTTGGTTTTGATTTTGATTGGATTTGCTTTGGCAAGAGAAAACACATCAAACAAGGTGGCAAAAAGGATTGACACAACATATAGTGTATGTTCAAGGCTCATGAAAAAGCCCAATGTTTCCACAAGTATAAGATAATTCAAACAATATCAAGAAATTTTTATCCCTAGAGACAAAGGTTCATTGCAGTAGTTCAACTCACAACTTAATTCTCCATTGACCAAATGTCATTCCATAAAGGTGTCAGACATTTGCATCTTTGCGAGAGATGATAGGTAGGGATATCTCACCCTCCCCTCAGAAAGATCAAGTAGGCCACAAGAGATTTATGGCCAAGGGAATACTATCTCTTCTCAAGGGAGGCAGTGGTGAGTATCTTGAGGGATTAAATTGATTCCCCTTACACTGATGATTATCACAACATTTGGAGGTGAAACAGCTAGTCACTATATAGATTAGTTCTTAGTAGCTTTGAGGGACCAACGCCTTATGAGCAATGTGACAAGCTACTAAAAGCTTTGACCAATCCTACTAAGAGTATCAAACACTTCGCACAATGTGAAAAATCATTTCCACAAAGTGCTAGTACACCTTTTTTCGATTTGGCACCACAAGGTAAGGCTGACACTGGTTAGGACTTGGCTTTTGCCTTATCCCTCTTTTATAGCAGTTCAAAGGAAAACTCTACTTAGGTTCATCCCTTTTGGATGAAGCGCAATCCAAAAGTAGGCCCTTCTAAAGGAATAACTGAAATGTAAGATCAAGCACGTCAAACAAAGGTTCAATTGTCCTGTTATAAGTAAAATAAGGTGCAACTAGATTAGGCGCACACATGATTGTTGTTGTCAATTGTCCCTTATGAAATTGAAGTGTTTGGCATTCATGTCCATTGTCCCTTAGAAAATTGAAGTGTTCTTACATTCATGTCCATTGTCCCTTAAGAAAGCAATATGTTCCTAAGACTTAGATTGCAAAAAAAGATGTTTTGTCCCTTAAGAAAGCAATATGTTCCTAAGACTTAGATTGCAAATATGATTTGTTCAATTGTCCCTTAAGAAGGCAATATGTTTCTAAGACTTAGTGCGATAGATTGAGATTCTTCAACACTCGTCCTGCATGAACATGTTAGGGAAACCCATTTTCTCTGTTTGAATGGTAAGAAGATGCAACAAGTTGATTAGTTCCACACAAACTCAAAAGTTAGAAAAAAAAAATCAATTGACCAAAAATGCTTTACTATATTACCAAAGGTGACTTACTGTATTGCCGAAAGTACTGCACTATGCTACCGAAGGCAAGTTACTGCAAAACCAAAAGCGATCCACTGTGCTACCAAAAGCATGGTACTGTGCTACCAAACACGCGTTACTATATAACCAAAAATGCTTTGCTACCCCAGATCTAAAAAAATGTATATTTCGTCAAAAAGCTAGATCAAAAGATGATTTCATGGTTGACTTGAGGATCTGGAATGTAATAGATTATAAAATCTGTAACCTGAAATCAAGAACAACTCACAAGATGCTGCAAAAAGATAGGTTAACTCAACAAACGTCAATACTCCTAAAAACGTCAGCTTAGGCAGTATAAATGATAATTGAAAGACAAATAAATTAGCTTGTCAGTCAATGAATGATAGATATGATGAGTTAGAAACCTAGCAAATTAGAGAACAAGATCAGAAACCCTAATAGACCAGAAGCGTTGTACTGTTATGCCAAGTGCGCTACACTATATTACCAAGAGTTCTATACTGTGCTACCGAAGGTGCTGTACTATTATACCAGAGGCGTAGCACGGTACTACCAAAACCATTGTTCTATGTTGATATGCATTGTTCCGTATTGTACTTTAAAAAAATCAATTTCTCAAAGAAAAAGAGTAATTAGTGGGTCCCACCAGGTGTGCCAGGATGTGTATAGGAAAAATTGAGAGGTTGAATGATAAAATCCCAAAGCAATGATAATAACAACTCAATTACCCATAACATAAAGAGATTAATCCTAAGTAAAAATCTAATATCAATGAATAAATCAATTTAAAACAAGAAAGACTTCACCTAGATTGTATAGTTCTCTTTGTATGAGTGTAGATTGCTCAATAACGTTGTGAAACCATGTTTATAACAAGCAGATTTAGGTTGTGTTCGTGCTCAAAAGATCGATGTGCTCAACAATGTGATATATGCTCAATTTGCTATTAAGGAATGCCTAAGAATAAATGATCGAAGAGGATTTGCTATGAAGATGAGGGGGATTTATATAGGTTTCAAACATGATCAATCAATGGATGAAATAAATCCATAAAATCCATGGATGAGATAAATCAAATAACTCATGCTAAATGTGCACACAACATGTGTCACTCTAAAAAGGTATTTTTATTAAGATAATTGTTTTTTTGATAAAGATAGATTTGATTTTCATAAATTAGAGTATTTTTTTTTCTAATTCATGCGTTGATGAAAATAAGAGAAATTAAAGCTAATTAACTTAACTTTAGATTTGCCTTTTTTAGAGTTCTAAAAATAAGACTAATTATGCACATGAGTTAACATGATATTTTTAAAGGAATTGGAAAGATAATTGAGGTTAAATAAATAAATTTATTTAATTGATTGTGCATGATTTTGAAGAATATGAATATTATAAATAAAACACTTGATTTTATTTATCTTTAAGTGGATTCAGATAATTTAAATAAATTTGCATGATTTATTTAAATTTGGAAGAACAATTTGATTTAATTAAATAACGAAAATTATTTAATTGTAGATAAGAGAGGATTTGTGATGAATTAATTAAATAATGGGATTTATTTAATTAATGTAGACTTAAAATTGGAAAGGATAATGATTTAATTCAATAAGAAAAATTATTTAGTTTTCGAAGAATATAGAGGAATTTAATGAAATTAATAAAATAAAGAGGATTTATTTAATTAATGTTGAAAATAAGTGATCTAGACAAAATTGATGAAATTAATTAAATAATTAGATTATTTAATTAACATTGAAATGCAGGTGATTTGGAAGAATTGATGAAATTAATTAAATAATTAGATTATTTAATTAACGTTGAAATGTAGGTGATTTGGAAGAATTGATGAAATGCAAGTGGTGTGACGACATGGTCATTTTAGGGTCTCTACACATATAGACTGATAAACATCAAAATGGTTAGAAAATTCAATATGTAATCTACAACAAGTAGTGCGTGTGATTTATTTTGACATAGAAAGGTTTTAGCATTTCAAAACATCTTTGAAAAAATTTAATTTGACGATACATCTCTAGAAATTTACCAAAAATCTATGTTTGAGTCATATCCAAAAATTCTTTGGATGTGGCTCACGGTTTCAACTACCGATTCTCCTTACCACATTCCCTTGATTTGGAGATACCCTTGTGTAATTCTTCCAAAAGTCTTCAATTAGTGATCTCAATGCTTCAATAATTTGTTTATCTTTTCGTGGTAGTCTCCTCAAGAATGCCCATAATTCTTTGGCACCTTCCAATGGCTCTTGGTAAAGTTTTTCTATTAATTCTCAATGCTTAACTCATCTTTATAATGAGATGAGCTTTCCTAGTTTGATTACTTACTATTGTCGATGTAATGACACATCGTATGACATTACTATCTTTTGTGCATGAGGTGTTACCCACACTCTCATATGCACTCATTAGATTCTTGACAATAGATTTTTCACTTGAAGCCTCTGATGTTCTCAACCCAAGAATCTTCATGATGGACCTATACTTTATACTTTGCATCATTTCAATGAATAGTTGACATCTTGCGGTCTCATTTAACTTTTCCAAGATCACTCTCCAAAACTTATAAGCATACCTTCTACAAGTGCATTTTGGTATCTTACCTTCTATTAGCTGCAAAATATTCTCATCAATATCAATCAAATACTTTGGCTTTCTATACATAATTCTAGGTGGTGTTAAGAAAGGTAAATTCATCTCAACATTAGGAATTTCATCAATATTTAAATGAGATGGGCTAGATGGCTTACCTTCGATCGGAGATGGAATAGATGACATACCTTGAGGTTGATGTGGGAATGATGGCATACCTCCTTCCTCACATGTGAGTGATGATGTACTCTTAACTTGAGATGCGACAGATGGTTTCCCTCCATCTTGACTTGCGGTAGAGGACGTGTCTCCAATTGTGGTATTCAAATCTCTCATAGTACGAAGATTTTGCATTCATTCCCTTTGTGCCGCCAATACCATATCTCTTGTTGATGGTTGAGGTTCCTCTTCAATTGGCATGTCTTCATTTATCGTGTTTAATTTCTTTTTCTCACGAAGTTCCCTCACAGTCACTACTTTCTTTGCATTCTTAGCTTCTATCTCTTCCTGTGTTGGTTTAATTCTTGATCATTTCCTCAACATGATGGAGAATTTATCTATAGCATGATAAAGAGACAAATATTAGTTCCTAAGAAATGAATCCATACAAATAATTGAAATATATGTCATTCAACCCTTCATGAAAATGGACATACAATCATCATGTAGAAGAGTAAATGTCACTCAACCAAAATAGGTACAAAGCATACAAAGTATTATTGCAGCCATACAAAGCATTATGGTAGAAAGTTCACTTTAGTCCTATGAGGATAAGGATAGAGGAGAGTCACCTATTGAGGCTACAAGTGAAGAGTACATGGGACTTCATGTTGACTACACGGTTGAAGATGTGGGGGAGGCCTTGGTACTAGTGGCATCAAGCTACCTACACTTACTTGTGAATAGAGATCATCTCCTCACACATGAAGATTCAGCTTGTAGCCATGGGACAAAATTTAGGACACATGTGATACACTTGATTTTCACTTGGAGATGTCTCGTGTGCCAGCACTTGTTGATAACCATCTAGTCATGAAAGGAGAGATGATTGAGATCATGGGAGAAATCACACTAGGGCATGAGGCAAGGACTAATTTTCTGATGTGTGATAGTAGTCCCTTATCTTCACATTATCATGTTATGACAACCAAGAGGATCAGCCTTAAGGCTTATGATTTTCATGGAGACACTCATGTTAAACTTTGCACTTTGTTGTGACTAAACTATCTTGAGACCCTATATTAATTCCATGTCAATGTGATTGATTTGTAGTATTTAACTTGGTACATTGTCATGGATATGGGAATGGAAACATTTGGTATACAAGGTTTGTATGAACTATCAACATGAAGAATAATGTAGCATAGCATGGATCATGATTTGATTAAACCTATTGGGATTTACTTATATGATCTTGGAACCTATTCATTTGTATTTTAACTTGTTATGACAAGATAATAGTATTTCATTATGCTTAAGTGATTGTATATTTATATGTTGTAAGGATTTATTCTTGTATAATTTGACATCATGGACTGAACAATGATATCGTGATTGTGTCTATTTTAATTAATGTTGACCTTTGAGATATCTTTTATTGTGCATACCATGAACAGATTTAAAACATAGTCTATTATAAGGACATTTGTGTGTGATGACTAAGCTTATTGGGTAGTAAGAACTATGATGAACTATAAATGCAAAATGTAAGACATGTATGCAAAATGTGGAAGTATAGATAAGGCAAATGAACTATAAAATAAAAAAAGTGAGACTGATATAAACACAAAATATGTAAACCATACAAGTGATATAAACATGTATGATAAATCATGGTAAAGAAATTTAAATTTAATGAAGGAAAATGTAAAGAACATGCATGTAAAGACTTGACATACCTAAAAAATGGAGATTCAAATGGAGAGAGTACCCAATTATGTAGTGTTTTTTTCTTCTTGCATCAAACTCCTCAACAATTTAAGTTTTTCACCACTTGCTTCCTTTTCAACATTAAATTATGTTCACTCAAATAGAATTAGTAAAAACAATACTATTAACCAATCTATAATGTTAAATTCCTACAATTCAATCACAATTAACATTGCAACACTACAAAAATTGAAACTTGAATTGATATATATCAAATTTGATATGAAAACTATGTTATTTCCTCCTTAAGTTTGCAAAGTAGAAAAATGTGGTGGAAAGTTCATTCCAACAACATGAAAATACCTTTTTTTGTCGAAACATGCGCATAAACAGAACAAAATAGAGTATGTGTGCCTGGATCATAGGGCCATGCCTTTTTACCGTTTGTATAGCAATCCAAAATGCACTCACGTTATAACACGGGCACATTTTGGCCTGCTATACAAAAATCTATATTATTCATTTCTCCATGTATTTCTTCTATCTCTAACCTCTCTATCTCTCACCTATCTCTCTCCCTCACCTATCTACCTCTTCCCTCTCTACGTCTCTCAATAACTCCTTGTCTACCTCTCCATCCATACTTAAACCCTAATCCCTCAACCCTTAACCCTAACCCCTAATCCCTCAACCCTAAACCCTAATCCTTTATCCCTAAACCCTAAATGCTATCCCTATTCCTAAACCCTCAACCCTTGACGCTATACCTTAAACCCTAATTCCTTATCCCTAACCCTAAACCCTATCCCTCAACCCTAAAACCTATCCCTAAACCCTCAACCCTTGACACTATATCTTAAACCCTAATCCCTTAACCCTTAGCCCTAAAGTCTCAACCCTCAATCCTTAAACCTTCAACCGTAAACCCTATCCCTAATCCCTCTACCCTCAGCACTCTACCTTAACCCTAATCCCTTGACCCTCAACCCTAATCCCTCAACCCTAAATGCTATCCTTAAAGCCTCAACCCTAAATCCTATCCCTAAACCCTGAACCCTCAACACTATACCTTAACCCTAATCCCTCAACTCTCAACCCTAAACACTATCCCTAAAGCCTCAACCCTAAACCCTAATCCCTTGTCCCTAAACCCTAAACCCTCATCCCTCAACCCTAAACCTTAAACACTATCCCTATTCCTAAAACCTCAACGCTCAACACTATACCTTAAACCCTATTCCCTTATCCCTAAACCCTCAACCCTAAACCCTAATCACTTAACCCTAAACCTTCAACCCTCAACCCTATTCCTAATCCCTCAAGCTTCAACACTCTACCTTAACTCTAATTCTTTGACCCTCAACCCTAAATGCTATCCCTAAAGCCTCAACCCTAAACCCTCAATGTCCTAAACCCTAATCCATTATCCTTAAACTCTAAACCCTATCCCTAAACCCTAAACCCTCAACCTTAAACCTTAATCCCTCAACCATAAATCTTAATCCCTCAACCTTAAACCCTAATCCCTCAACCCTAAACCCTAAATGCTATCCCTATTCCTAAACCCTCAACCCTCGACACTATACCTTAAACCCTAATCCCTTATCCCTAAACCCTTAACCGTAAATCCTAATCCATCAACCCTAAACCCTCAACCTTAAACCCTAATCCCTCAAGCCTAAACCCTAATCCCTCAACCCTAATTCTTAAGCCATAACCCTAGTCCCTCAACCCTCAACCCTAATCCCTCAATCCTAAACCCTAAACCTTATCCCTAAACCCTCAACCCTCACAACTATACCTTAAACCCTAATCCCTCAACCCTAAACCTTAAACCCTATCCCTAAAGCCTCAACCCTCAATGCTTAAACCTTAAATCCTAAACCCTATCCCTAAACCCTCAACCCTCAATACTATACCTTAAACCCTAATCCCTCAACCCTAAACCCTAATCCTGCAACCCTTAATGCCTTAATACCTCAACCCTTAAACCCTAAACCCTTTACCCTTAAACCCTCAACCCTTATCTACCCCTCTCCTCCCCTATCCGCCTCACCCCCATCTCTCCCCTATCTCTCTCACCCCTCTCTCCCTAGGTTGTAGGTCTCTCACTTGTGTATCTCTTAGGGCTCTCTAGATATTTCCCTTCCTCTCCACCTCTCTCCCTCCTGCTTAACCATCTTTCCCTCAAGTTGTCAACTTCACTCTCTCATTTTATTCTATCTCTCAACTTTGTCTCCCCCTCACCTCTCTACTTCTTCTTCTCTACGTCTCTAAGTCACTCCTTGTCTGCCTTTCCATCCATCCTTAGCCATCTAGGTCTCTCACTTAACCCTAAACTCTAAACCCTATGCCTAAATCTTCAAACCCTCAACCCTTAAACCTTAAATCGTAAAACCTATCCCTAAACTCTCAACCCTCGACACTATACCTTAAACCCTAATACGTTAACCCTAAATCCTAAACCCTATCTCTAAAGCCTCAACCTTCAACCCTTAAACTTTAAACCCTATCCCTAAACCCTCTACCCTTGACACTATACATTAAACCCTAATCCCTTAACCCTCAACCCTAAAGCCTCAACCCTCAACCCTTAAACCTTAAACCCTAAACCCTCTATCCTCGACACTATGCCTTAAACCCTAATCCCTCAACCCTTAAACTGTCAACCCCTTAAACCCTTAATCCCTCAAACCTTAAACCCTTAAACCCTAAACTCTCAACTCCTAGATACCCTTAAACCCTATACCCTATACACTTAAACTTGGACTCTCAACCTTGAACATTATCCCTGAACCTTCAAACCTCTACCCTATACCCTATACCCTCAACCCTATACTTATGCCCTAAACCCTTAACCCTCATCCATATGCCTTATACCCTCAACCTTAAACATTATCCCTCAACTGTAAACTCTCAACCCTCTACCCTCTACCCTCAACCATATACTTAAGCCATAATCCTTCAATCCTCAACCCTATACCTTAAACTCTGAAACCTACACCCACAAACCCTCATCCCTATACCATATAACCTCACCCTTATACCCTAAACCCTGAATATTTTGCCTCAACCCTATACTTAAAACCTAAACCATTCACTCTCAACCCAAGTCACACTATGCCTTATATACCCTCAATCCATATCGTAAACCCTAAACCCAATATCTTAAAACCTAATCCCCGTACCTTACACAATTAATCTTATACACTCAACAAGATGAATATTATCCCTCAACTGTAACCCTCTACCCTCTACCCTCGACCCTCAACCCTATACCTTAAACCCTAAACCCAAAAACCTCAACCCTCAACCCTAAAAACTCTACGGGCTCAGGTCCTTATATACCCTAAACCCAAAACCCTTACATACATACATACATACAAACATACATACACACACACACATACATACATACATACATACATACATACATACATACACACATACATATAGGCATACATAAATACATACATACATACATACATATAGGCATACATACATACATCAATACATACATACATATAGACATACATACATACATACATACAAGCATACATACATACATACTTAATAACCTTGAACATAAAACATTCCAAGTTTGACAGAACGCGAGTGTGTTACAACGCACTCGTGTTGTGTCAAACTTGACAAACATCGAGCAAACTTTTGTGAAAAGGGAAAAAATACAAAATAAAACATAAAGCGAGTGCATTATAATGCACTCGCGTTATATTTTGCTTTGGGAATCCCAAGCCTTAGGCTTGTGATTTGCTTTGGATTTCCAACCCAAAGGCTTGGAGTGCCTTCCCAATGTCCAAAGACGTGTTTTTGCATATTCTACAAGATTTCACATAATTTTATTCATGCTAACCCTCATATTTGCATGTGTTTCAAGGTTGAACAAATCGAACACCTGGGTAATTTTAGGCTTTCTCTTAGCTATTTAATGATGTAATTTTTTTCACATTTTGACAATGTTAAGCCTTTCATCTTTAATTTGTTTTGTTTGTGTGTCCGTTTTTAGGCAAAAACTAGTGTTTGGTCTTTTTTTCATTATAAATTAACCATTCATTAAAATTTCAAAAAAATTACATTTTTAGAAACTAGACTCCATTCTACACATATTAAAAAAAAATTATTTTCAATTAGTTTTCAAAATTTATAAGGGTAGTACAGCCAAAATTCTATTTTTCAGGATGTGTCCACTTTGAAAATTAGTAAAAAAATCAATTATTCATTAAAAAATTATCAGAAAAATCAGGCATAAACTACATGTTAGCTAATTTCTCACCAAAGTGATTTTAAAAATACCAAAAAAGTTAACTTTTTGAGGGAGCCACAAAACATGCTATGTTATGTTTTTTTGATAGAAACAACACCAATTTCTGTGGCTCCCTCTTTTGAACCCCTTAGTCTATACCATTTTTAAAAAAATTAGTAGTTTAGAAAGTAGACTCGGAGCACTATGAACATTGTTTTCGTTGCAAATTAAAATTTTGAGTGTAACTATGCTCAATTTCTCATCCAAGGCTAGTACTTTCTGATTTCAGAAAAAAGTGGCCACTTAAGACCCCTTTTTGGCCCCCATCTTCCTGTACTTACCTGGAGGTAATGAGTTCATGCCTTGTGCTTGCTATTCCTAATTTTTCATTACCCTTTGTAGTAGAATGTGATGCCTCTGGTGAAGGTGTTGGGACTGTCCTAACTCAAAAGGGACATCTAATTGCTTTTGAGAGTAGGAAACTAAACAATTTGGAGAAAACATATCACATTTATGACAAGGAAATGTTGGCAATTATGCATGTACTAGAGAAGTTCAGACAATATCTTGTGTGTGGGAAGTTTGTTGTAAAAATTGATCATAATAGTTTGAAGTATTTTCTTAATAAAAAATATTTGAATGACTGCCAACAAAGGTGGGTAAGCAAGTTGCAAGCATATGATTTTGAAATAGAATATATGAAGGGTAAAAGAAATATGGTAGTGGATGCACTTTCTAGGAAGCCAACTTTGTGTTCATTGTCTTCTATTTCTGTGGAGTGGAAAGATTCTATCATTGTTGAATATGTCAAAAATACTTTTGCATCTAATGTGTTAGATGATTTAGTAGAAGATGAAAGGTACACAATAAATTATGGGTTGATTTATTACAAGAACCAAATTTTCCTTGTTCCTAAATCCAAAATCAAGGAAATGATTTTAAGAGCTTTCCATGACACTCCCTTGGCTGGTCATCAAGGTTACTTCAAAACATACAGGCAGATCTGTGAGTGATTTTCTTGGAAAGTGCTGAAAGAGGATGTCCACAAGCATATCAAAGAGTGTATGACTCGCTAAAGGAACAAAGGTGAGCAGATTTTTCCCGCAAGTCTCCTATAACCACTTCCAATTCTTGAACAAAAATAGGAGAGCATTTCCATGGACTTTATCACAGGACTTCCCAAGCTACAAGGTAAGGATTGTATATATGTGGTGGTGGATAGATTAAAAAAGTATGCTCATTTCTTTCCCATCACTTAAGAATTTAAGGCTTCTCAAGTAGCAGGGTTGTTTTTCAAAGAGATATTTAAGCTGCATGGTTTGCCAAAGAACATTGTTAGTGACAAAGATAGTAGGTTCCTTAGTTTTTTTTGGAAGGAACTCTTTCACTTAACAGGAACAAAGCTCACACCAAGCACAAGTTATCATCCACAAACGGATGGACAAACATAAATTATTAACAAGTGGATAAAGGAGTATTTGAGGAATTATGTTTCAGATCAGCAAACTACTTGGGTCAAATGGTTGTACTTGGGAGAGTATTGTTACAATACATCACATCATATGTCGATTAGTATGCCTCCATTTCAAGCTCTTTATGGTTATGATGCACTTTCTTTTGCTGATTTGATATTTTTCAGATAGTAGAGTACTTGTAGCTAGTGATCTTATCAATCATAGCCAAGAGATCATAAGGTCACTAAAAGGTAACTTGAGGCAAGCACAAAACCAACAAAAGATATATGTAGATATGAAGAGAACGGAAAGATTTTTTGAGGTGGGAGACTTGGTAATTCTTAGATTGTGGTCATATAAATAGAGCTCTTTGAAGAAGAGTAGGGCTGACAATCTTAAGCCTAAGTTCTTTGGGCCTTATAGGATCATCAAGAAAATTGGTGAGGTAGCTTATGAGTTGGAGCTTCCTCCAAACAGTAGGATACATAGTGTATTTCATGTTTCTTGTTTGAAGAAGGTTCTTGGATAGAAAATTGTGCCTACATCTAATTTTCCACCTTTGGATGATGAAGGAAAATTGATTCTAATTCCTAAAAGATTTTTGGAAATAAGGGATAAAAGATTGAGGAATAGGAGCATTTCAGAATATTTGATCAAATGGAAGAATTTTCCAGTGGAAGACACAACATAGGAAGGAGCAAAAATTCTTGACCGTCCAGACTTGCATTGCTTGAGGATAAACAATTTCCAAGAGGGAGGACTTGTCATGTCCCCTTTCTAAAATAATTAATTAATAGTCAATATTAACCCATAATATTCTTCCGTGGGTTAATTAGGCAAGCATAGGAAGAATACATATTTAATAATTAATATTGTCCAACTAATATCTATTTCAAGAGGACAATTAAATATTAAATTAAATATTTTGAGGCTGAAAAGGGGGCATTGGGTTTTGTGAGGTGTCCATTTGCATGAAGATTTTGAAAATCTTGGTAAATCACAAGTGGCAGGGGAATTTATAACAATGTATGAAAACTTATGGCAACTGTCATACCCCAAAATAGAAAGAAATCTAAGGAAAACATGGGAATCTTGGGTTCCCCTCTCTCCCATGAAATATCGATACAAAATATGTAATTTTGGTCATTTGGAGGTATTGTTCAAGATTTGATATTTTCTCTCAAACTTGCAGATTTGTAGATTGTGGCTTCAATGGACGAAAACCCATGAGTTTCAAGTGGCTAGATGATGCAAACCCTTTGATCACAAGGAGCAGCTTCATCCAGAGGTTTCATAGATCTTCAAGGATTTACTAATTTTTGGCAGTTTCCATTGTTTGTGTGTGTAGGGCTTCATGTGTCACAATAGTGGCTCCAAGAGTGTTTGAATGTGTTGTTGTTGTTATGTTAATTTGTTTTCAGTGTTGTACCTACATAGATTTTTATTTCATAGTGCCAGAGATCAGCTCCGGGATTTCTGGGTTGTGTTGTGTAGTCTTTTGGCTTGTGGGTTTGAATACACAATGTGTACTTCAGCTTGTAGTGAAGATTTGGTTGTGTAGTTTGCTGCTGTGTGTTGTAGGTGTTTTCTACAAATATTTTAATCATATCAAACTATATTTCATGTATTTTCTTGTTGAGAATCAAACAATATCAGTTTATGGTGTTTTTGGTACATTCGGGTGATTGTTGGTGTCGACAATTTTTGTGGGTTTTGCCCAGATTTTGGATATTTGAATTTGTAATGTTGTTGCTTCTATAGATCTATATCACAGACCTAATAACATGTCATTTCCATTTGAAAATCAATTAAAATCATTTTGGTGAAGTTTCAGCATATTGGGTGTTGTTTCATTGCAAGACTAGCTAGCTAGTTTCATCAATTTCAGTGTAGTTTTGGTGGGTTTGTGGAAGTTGTATTTTCTAATCTGATATTACATATTAATTTTGAGTTGGCTCATTACATGAAGGAGCAAGAGAAGTATGGTTTGAGCCTTCATTTGGATGTCATTCTTCATTGTCTTTCTTAATCGAGTTTTCAAGTTGCTCATTAAACATTTATACTCTAGGTCTTTCTCTTGGAGGGGTAAATACATGTTTTTATGATCAAATAACTGAGACCTTCTCCTAGTTCTAACACTATTTTTAATATAATCATTAGAAGTATAATGATTCCTCAAATTTACAATAAGATTCCCTATAATTGAAGTACCCACCTTAATTTCATGAGAGGAAGATTGAACTATCTTACCCCCTCTTTAGCTTTCCAAGATGAATTTTGTTTCTTTACAAGTGCATCCTGGCCTTCCATCTCCGATGGATGCTTGGGAATTCTTCTTGGTTTCATCTCTTTCTCTTAAATTTTGGTTTTCAACTAGATTTAGAAAAAAAATAGAGCTACCACTCTTTATGCAAGAAGAGACGTTATCTTTGTAGTGATTAGTACACCAATGGCTCACAAAATTGAGGAAGTGATACTCCTTGATAAGAAATAATTCTACTATCTATTAGGCTAACAACTACATGTAACAAAAAGAAAATTGCTACAAAAATTACCGAGTTGTTGAAAACTTGAAAGAAATTTTCAAACGAACACTTCAAGCAATTAAAATTTAATTTAAGTTGATTTGTGCTTAATTGTTGCATTTATTTAATTGACCTAAAGTAAACATGAAAGAAATATATATTGTTTCCTTTTATAAATATCAATGAGTTCAATTGTCAAAAGTATATTCTTATAAATAAAAATAAGACAGATTTTTACTATTTTTACATATAAAATTATCATTATCTATTTAACCATTAAACCATTTGATATTTAAATAAATTCCCAAAAATTAAAAAATGATACATATCAATAAACTACCATCCATAATAGATACACAAATATGCATCATTGGATAGTTACATAGGGGAGTGTAATGAATAGAAAACAACTAGTAGGACTATTGCAAAGCCCATTATCACATAACATTAGAAGAAATCTCTATCAGGTGTATTACCCTATGAGAAGCTCACCACCACCCTATAACTTATTATTATGTATTACATTGGAAGAAAACTACAGGCATTACAGTAAGAAATAAAACACAAAAGTCACTCACACTTGATGTTCTAGTGGTTCAGTCCGCAGGAATGAAATAAGCAAAAGACTTGCACCACAGTAAGTAGGAGGACGATGATTGCCCCAATGTCTCCAAACAACAGCCACGGTTTTAAAAAGTAAGCATTCCCGAATTCAGTCAAAACTTTTGCCGAACTGATCCAACAAGTTCTATTAGAGTACTTTATCAGTTTTCTCCGCGTTTTTTCAATGGAGTAGTGTTTTGGCAATAAAGGTGATTGCATGCAGGAGCTGAAGAATCGGGTGACTGCATAGTGCTGCCAAAGATTACCGACAATGACGCCCTTTTCTATCATCACAGCTGCTCCCTTCACTGTTTGGCATAGCTCATTCAGGAACTAAGCAAATGCTATCATTCTTTTCAGATGGCCGTACGGTGAACAAATTTCCAGTGCAATTAAATTTTTGATGTACATTTCTGAATCCACATCCAACTTTATCCACGGGATATACAGCATTCCCCCTCGAATCTAACATCTTCAACTTTTTCACATCCAACTTTATCCATGGGATATACAGCATTCCCCCTCGAATCTAACATCTTCGACTTTTTCACATCCATTTCAATAGTTAAAGGTTAATTTTGGCCAATAAAAATAGAACAAATATTTAGCACTTTTTGTTGTAAATGAGGTGTAAAATTGCTATTAATCGTTTGACTATTGAAATGGATGATATTTAAGTAGAGTGCCTTTTCACCTTTGGACTGGATTTTCACTTCTGCAGTATTTAGTTCAACTGCAGATAGAAACTTGGACCCCTTACGCTTTTTCTCCAATTTCTTGGCATCTTTTTCATCTCTAAAACAAATTCTCTAATTTTATCAAATCCTTGATGATCTCAGACTTCACCACATGGTTCTCGGATTCGAGTCTAAAAATGGGATGCAACATTCCCAGGAATTGAAAATCTTCGTCATTGGCAAATAACCAATCAACCTCTTTTACTTGGGAAATGTAGCATCTGAAAAACTCAAGGATGAAACAAGCATCTTGAGCCATCATCCAACATACTACGTCTACATCGTAAGGTATATTCTTATCGTAGCAGCGCAAAATTTGGCCTACCTTACCAGAAAATTTGTCAATCACTTGTTGGGCATGTGGCATTAGTGAAGCCCAATTGTAACTGATCTGCTGTATTTTTCTGCAGTCTCAGACATATTCCTCTGGCAACCGTTCCTTATGTAACTGCCATTTATTGGCATGCAGTTGTATCTATGCAGATGGTCTGAGGATGGATAAAAAATGTAGGAGAAAGTTCTGTAGAATATAGTGTGGTGTGAATAGCTGCTGTTCAGAAAACAGAGATGTGTATGTAATACATAGAGAGATGTATTATCTAAATGAATGAATTCCCTTCGTTGTGGATGTAGTCATGAAATGGTGAACCACGTTAAATTGCTTGGTCTTCTGTGTGTGTGTTGTTTTATATTATTTTCATTCTAAGCATTCGTTTGATTTGCTGTTCTTCTTTTGGTTCTGTTATTCTATTTCTTGCATTTACAATTGGTATCAGAGCTCTATATGAAGCTCAGTCCAGGAGATAGCTTGTGAGGATTTTTTTGGGGAACCTGTATAGTAACCAAAATGGATGATATAGAAAAATGGAAAATAGAGAAATTTACAAGCCAAAACTTTGGTCTTTGGAAAGTGCATATGGAGTCTCTTCTTATTAAACAGGACTTGTCACTCGCCTTATTGGGGAAAGCCAAAGGACAAGGTTCTATGAAAGATGAAGACTAGGAAAAGCTAGATATGAAAGTGAAGGCAACTATATTTATCTCATTGTCCAGCACTATATTATTTAATGTCTCAAATGAGAGTACTATGAAAGAGATTTGGGAAAAGCTCTCCAGCATGTATGCGATTGCTTCGGCTTCGAATAAGGTATTTACTATGAAGAAATTATACAACCTGAAAATGAAAGAAGGTGAGGTTATGTCCAATCATCTGAATGAATTTAACACCTAAGTTACTCAATTAACTTCGGTGGGTATAAAGCTAGATCCTGAGATTAAAGCAATTTTGCTATTGTGTTCGTTACCAAATAGCTGGGAAGGTGTTGTCATGGCTGTGAGCACTTCTGTAGTAGCCAAGAGTACATTAGTTTTTGATGATATTGCAGCTACTCTTCTCAGTGAAGACATGAGAAAAAAACATCAGGAACCCTCATCCGGCGATGCTCTAACAGCTGTAAGTACAAGCAATAGGGGAAGAAGCCAAGATAGAGGTAGATATTACAACCGGAGAAGATCACAATCTGGTTTGCGATAGAAGTTTAGGGGCAAAACTGGTGTGTGTTGGTTTTGTGGAAAACTTGGACACAATAAGAAGAACTGCTGGAACTATAAGAAAGCTCAAGGAAAAGTGAGCACAAATAATCAAGCAAACACTGCATGTGATAGTGTTTGGTCCTATCAGCTAGTGACACAAATGTAAATTCGTGGGTCCTTGATTTTGGCACCTCATTTCATGCCACTTCATGCCGTCAAGCTTTCACAAATTTTCAAGAAGGCACATTCGGTAAGGTGTTTCTTGGTGACAATAAAGAATGTGACATTTTAGGAAAAGGTGATATAATATTGAATCTAAAAAATGGAGACAAATTAACTTTGACAGATGTTAGATATGTACCCATGTTAAAAAGGAATTTAATTTCTGTTAGTCAGCTTATAGGCAATGGCTGCAATGTTAAATTTTCTCTTGATTCATGGAAAATTACAAAGGGGCATTTAGTAATGGCAAGAGGAAAAAAGCAAGGTAATCTCTATACTCTGGACTATTTTGGTGAAGTGGGAGCTGCCTTATCGGCTATGGATAGTGGGTCTGAAATATGGCACAAAAGGCTTGGTCATATGAGCCAAAAAGGTCTTCAAGTTATGCTTCAGCGCAATCAGCTTCAAGGCCTCACCTTCGTTGATTTAGAATTACGTGAATATTGCCTTTATGGCAAACAGTGCCAGAGCAGTTTCTTGAGAATGGGGCATGACAAGAAAACTACTCCGTTGGAACTTGTTCATTCTGATGTTTTCGGTCCGACTCAAGTAACTTCTTTCAGTGGAGCAAACTATTTTGTAACCTTTCTAGATGACTGCACTCAAAAAATTTAGATTTATATGTTGAACAGAAAATCTGAGGTATTTTCAAAATTTAAGATTTTTAATGCTGCTGTTGAAAATTAGATTGGACATAAAATTAAATGCCTACTAACAGACAATGGTGGAGAATATTTCTCTTCGGAGTTTGATTCATTTTGTGCAGACCATGGTATTCGACAGATAAAGACTGTCTCTTATACACCTCAAGAGAACGGTGCAGCTGAGAGGCTCAATCACACAATACTTGAGAGAGCTAGATGCATGCTCTCCAATGCCAGATTAGGAAAAGAGTTTTGGGTAGAGGCATGTAATACTGTTGTGTATCTCATCAATCGAGCTCCATCGTCTAGGCTAGATTTTGACATCCCTGAGGAGACATGGCTTGGAAAATGAATTTCCTATCATCATTTGCATGTGTTTAGCTGTGTAGCCTTTGTTCATATTCTGAAAGAGCAGAGAACTAAGTTAGATTTCAAGTAAAAAAGGTGTGTTTTTCTAGGCTATGGTGAAGATGAATTTGGTTTTCGTCTTTGGGATCTAGTTGCAAAGACCATAATCCGTAGCCGCGATGTTGTGTTTGATGAGAAGCATTTTCCAGGTTTGCAATCTTGCAATTCATCTCTGACAGAGTATGTTGATGTGGATTTGTTTGATAATGGTAAGATAAAGCAACCCACCATTACATTTTCTCAGCCACTTGTTACATCTATACATTCTTACATCATAGGAGCTCCTATTTCTTCAACTACTATTCCTTCAGTTGGATGCACAATTCCCACCCAGTCCTCAATTGGTATGCCCTGCATTGTTGCTACACAGCCTCCCAATGCCCATTCACTGTCATCTAATACACCAACGCAGCATCCCAAAATTCAAACGCTGCCCTTAGAACATTCTACGCTGCCTTGTCCTTCACCAAGCATTACACTGCCCCTTGCACAGTCAATGCAGCATTTGTTTACTCCTTCACTACCATTACATACTCCAACGCAACATTTATTTGACCATACTTTGCCTGTGTTATTTCCAACGCAGCCACCCTTTAGTCATTTGCTGCCTTCAACCTATCCCACGCAGTCAACTAAATGTTCAACGCTACCTCCAACGCAACCTTCCAGACACTCTACGCTTCCTTTTGACTGCTCAACGCAGCCACTCCCCTTCAATATCCTACCTCTGCCACTTCCAATGCAGCATAGAGGAGAGTCAGTGACCACGTCCTTACAAGGTGAGCCTTTAGACCTATACAAAGGTCACTCTTCTACACAGATAGGAGATATGTGGTAGGACAGTGTGACTAGGCAGAGCACTCTAGGTGCACAAATACAAAGACAGGGGAGTTTTCCTCAGGGTCCTCTACAATCAGAGGTTGATGATGTTCAACACTTACTCCAAAGACTAAATCTGGACTCAAATATACAGCCAAAGCAAGGTCCGACATTGAGGAGATCTACCTATGAGAAGCAGAGACCTGCGAAATACGATGACTATGAGTTATTTCTCTCTGATTATGCAGAGCCAACAACATATAAACAGGCCTACAAGCATGAAAATGCATACAATTGGATGGCAACCATGAATGAAGAAATGGAGTCATTGAGAGTCAATAACACTTGGGATTTGGTTCATCTTCTGCCAAATCGAAAGCCTCTCAAGAACAAATGAGTTTATCGTTTGAAAGACAAAGACAGATAGAGTAAAAGATATAGGGCTAGATTAGTTGTCAGGGGGTTTGATCAGCAAAAAGGTATTAATTTTATTGAAATTTTTTCTCTAGTTGTCAGAATGGACACAATCCATGTTGTGTTGGGTTTGGTAGCTATTTGGGATTTAGAACTTGAGCAACTCGATGTGAAAACAACGTTTCTACATGGAGACATTGATGAGGATTTATACATGGAGCAGCCTGAAGGCTTTGCTCAACCAGATAAGGAGCATTTATTTTGCAAGTTGAAGTAGAGTTTGTATGGGCTGAAGCAAGCTCCAAGACAATGGTATTTAAAATTTGACCGCTTCATGATTGATAACAACTTTATTTGGTGCAAATCAGATCCTTGTGCTTACCACAAGAAGCTTAATACTGGTGAGTTCGTCATCCTTTTGCTCTATGTTGATGATATGTTAGTTGCTGGTACTAGTGTTAAGATTATTGCTCAACTGAAGCAACAGTTGGGTCTTCATTTTGCCATGAAAGACCTCAGACCAGCCAAAAGAATACTTGGGATGTACATATTTAGAAACAAAAATAAAAGAGAACTCAGGTTGTCCCAAGAAAACTACATTGCCAAAGTGTTGGATAGATTTAATGTCTCAGGCCAAACTGGTATCTACTCCTTTGGCTGATCATTTCCGCCTATCTTCAGCTATGTCTCTGAAAAATCAGGAAGAGGAAGAACAGATGAGGTATGTTCCTTATACATCTGCAGTTGGTAGTATAATGTATGCAATGGTATGTACTCATCCAGACATTGCACAAGCAGTTGCAGTTGTGAGCATATTCATGAGTCATCTAGGCAAATTACACTGGCAGGCAGTTTAATGGATTCTACGGTACTTGAAAGGTACTTCACATTTTTGTTTATGTTTTGGAGGTACTAACATTTAGCTCTGTGGTTATGTTGATTCAGATATGGCCAAAGATTTAGATAAACATTGGTCTACCACTGGTTATGCCTTTACTTTTGTCGGGGCAGCCATTAGCTAGGTTTCTCAGTTGCAACAAGTTGTAGCTTTGTCATCAACAAAGGCTGAATACATTGTGCTCACGAAAGGAGCCAAAGAAATGATATGGCTTGAGCATTTGTTGACCGAACTGGGTTGTTCGAAATCGGTATTTCCATTGTATTATGATAGCAATAGTGCTATTCACTTGGCTAGGAATTCAACTTTCCACAATTGAACCAAGCACATTGACCTTCGATACCACTTTATCCACCATGTTATTGACAAAGGCAAGTTGCAGGTCACAAAGATTGACACAAAGGTCAATCCGACGGATGCATTAACCAAGGTTGTTCCTCGAGAGAAGTTTGAATTTTGTAGATCTTCTCTCAGTCTTGTTCCATTGTGACACTGAATTTCAAGAAGGGGTTGTCTCTCTCAGAGCAGCTTCATTACCGATCCCATTGGTCTTCAAGTGGGAGATTGTTGGCCACATGGCATCAGTGAAGGCCAATTGTAACTGATCTGCTGTATTCTTCTGCAATCTTAGACATATTCCTCTGGCAACTGTTCCTTATGTAACTGCCATTTCTTGGCATGCGGTTGTATCTATGCAGATGGTCTGAGGATGGATAAAAATGTAGGAGGAAGTTCTGTAGAATATAGTGTGGTGTGAATAGTTGTTGTTTAGAAAATAGAGATGTGTATGTAATACACAGAGAGAGATGTATTATCTAAATGAATGAATGCCCTTCGTTGTGGATGTAGTCATGAAATGGTGAACCACGTTAAATTGCTTGGTCTTATGTGTGTGTTGTTTTATATTATTTTCATTCTGAGCATTCGTTTGATTTGTTGTTCTTCTTTTGGTTCTGTTATTCTATTTCTTGCATTTACATCACTTGGTCAAAGCTGAATTCAGAATTAACAGTTTTGCTCTAAATTCTAACAAGCTCTCTGCGTACTGCCTCGCTTTTGAATTTTTCTATCTCTCTAATTTCCTCTTTTCTGAAATGGTAAGGGTCGATGGAAACAATTTGAGGCACGTAAGCATCCTCATACTCTTTCAACAATTCCTTCAGTACACTGAAAAATGCATGTCGACTTATCATAACCCTAGGATATAGAACTGATATATGATTTGGCTTCAAGCAGCCATTCCTTCATTTCATCAGACATCGACATATTTAATAAGCTAAGCCGACCTTCTCTATAATTGAAAAAGGACCAAATCCTTAATTGGAGGAAGCATCTATTTATAATAACTATCCTCAAATTTTAAAATCCAATTTGTGGTGTTACTCAGAAACATTACCTTGCACCCATATGAGGTTCAAGGAATACACTGATAGGAACAACTCATGAGTTTAGAAAATTTCCCTGCATGAAATGTTTTTACGGCGTGAGGCAATTCCGAGCACTATAATGCTCACATATAAAGCCTATCGGCTAGGGGAGAGGGCCTCATAGTGGGTCACCCTAACTTCACCCCTCCACTTAGCGTGCCATGTCATCCAAATGAATTTTTTTTGCAATTTCCATGTAGACAATGATGTCGACAACCTAAATATTTCATTTTAACACGCTAGACATCAACTTGCCACGTGGACGACACGTATCTTTGGTAGGTTGAATTTCTGACCATTTTAAACCGCAGACTAATGGTTGGACACACCATACACTAGTAGCGAGAAGTGGCATTGTGAGTTGTGCTCACGATGCCATGTGGCAACCAACCAACACACCACCTTTTCATCATACACTCTTGCATTAATGAGGCGAGCCAGACGCATTTACACCCATGCATACACATTTACTTCACTGCCCTCCTTGTTTCACTGGTTATTGTGCTTTGCCTTTTCCCAACTATGGAGCGTTTAATGCTCTCGTCCTTCACATTCAACAAACCCTTTTTAACACCATTACCGACTCTGCTCTCCACGTTTGGTCATTGTAGATGGCACCCATACTGGTTCACCTTGGCGTTGTTAAGATACCTATATCTACTAGCTTCGCTCATTTTTCCTTCAACCCTGGTAAGGATTTCTTATCTTGCTAAGGCAATGATCTTTAAAGCTAAAAAACAAAGAGGATTTATTTGGTTTTTTTTTTCTGTTTGTAATGCTTTATGTGCTCGTAAAATTAATGTTCTTTTGGTTTTCCATCTACTTGTCTGTTTTGAAGCTTCAGTTTTTAAATGGGTTTTCAGTTTTGAAATGGGTTTTTCAGTTGTTTAATTTTCTATCTACTTTCGCTCATGGCTTCGCTTGTTTATCCTTCGACATTAGTAAGGATATCTTATCTTGCTAAGGCAATGATCTTTCTGGCTCGGAAAAAGGAGGATTTATTTGGTTTTTTCTCTTTCTATGTCCTATGGTTTATGCATGCAATATATATTGCTATGAGTGGTCGTAAATGGAAGGCTTCTTTCATTTTTGGTCTGCATGAAATCATTAGGCTTCGATATTCAAATGGGTATTCGTTTTTTAGTTATTTTGTGTTTGGCAATTTTTTCATTTATTGTTGTCTGTAATCATATTTAGAAGCTTCTTATGGTTTTCTCACTGTTTATAATCATGAGGGTTCAGTATTAAAATTGGGTTACTATTTATCCATGGGTTTAAAAATATTTTCTATTTTTCTTCTTTGCAATGTCTTTGCTCATTTATCCTTTGACCATGGTAAGGATATTATTTATTATTTATATCATGGGTATTCAATTATTTTATATATTTTTTGTTTGCAATGGGATTTTTTCCATCTATTGATGTTTGTAATCATAAATGGAATCTTCTTATGATTTTCTCACTATTTGTAATCATGAGGGTCCGGTATAAAAAAGGGGTTATTATTTATCCATGGGTATTCACTTATTTCATATATATATTTTTGTTTGTAATGAGATTTTGTCCATCTATTGTTGTATGTAATCATACATGGAAGCTTCTTATGGTTTTCTCACTATTTGAAATCCTGAGCGTTCGGTATTAAAATGGGGTTATGATTTATCCATAGGTATTTAATTATTTTATAATTTTTTTGTTTGCAATGGAATTTTTCTCTATCTATTGTTGTTTGTAATCATAAATGGAAACTTCTTGTGGTTTTCTCACTGTTTGAATTCATGAGGGTTGGGTATTAAAATGGGGTTATTATTTATCCATAGGTATTCAATTATTTTATAACTTTTTTGTTTGCAATGCGATTTTATCTATCTATTGCTGCCTGTAATCATAAATAAAAGTTTCTTATGGTTTTCTCACTGTTTGAAATTATGAGGGTTTAGTATTAAATGGGGTTATTATTTATCCATGGGTATTCAATTATTTTATACTTTTTTGTTGCAATGGAATTTTCTCTATCTATTGTTTGTATGTAATCATAAATGGAAGCTTCTTATGGTTTTCTCACTGTTTGAAATCATGACCATTTGGTATTAAAATGGGGTTATTATTAGCCATGGGTATTCAATTATTTTATATTTTTTTGTTTGTAATGGGATTTTTTCTGTCTATTGTTGTCTATAATCATAAATGGAAGCTTCTTATGGTTTTCTCACTGTTTGTAATCATGAGGGTTCGGTATTAAAATGGGGTTGTTGTTTATCTATGGGTATTTGATTTTTTTTTTTTATTATTTTGTTTGCAATGGGATTATTCTTTATCCATGTCTATTGATTTTTTTTTGGTTTGCAATGGTTTTCTTCCATCTTTTGCTGTATGTGGTCATTAATTGAAGGTTGTTTTGTTTCTTTGTGGTAGAATGTCTAGTTCAGTGCTTAAGGCTCTTTGTTTCTTTAACTTTGTACTGGTGTTCAATGGTGTTTGTTGCAACACTTTATCTATTTTATGAGTAGTGTTTATCAACATAGCTTAATGGTTATTTTTTGTGTTTTGTAACACATTTATTACTTTTGGAAATTGCAAAATTATGTTCGAGCATCACTATGACTCTTTAATTTAAGTTACAAATTTTAGTTTATAGTTTCTAATTGCAGAAAATGTAATGGTCCAAATGTTTTAATGTGCTGCAACTTTTTTTTACAAGTACATTTTATGTTTATAATTGATATCATATTTAATACCTTTTAAAGCATGTTTACTTCAAAATTCAATCTGCAAGATGTCCTCTTTTCATAGTGGGTCACCCTAACTTGACCCCTCCAATTGGTGCTCCATGTTATCTGAAATTAATAAAATTTGCATCTGCTTCTTGGGGTTATTATTTATCCATGGGTATTCAATTATTTTATATTCAATGATGTGGACACCCTAAATATTTCATTATGTTGTTCACGAGTCTTATCTATTTTATCTATATAGAGACAAACATATATATATATATATATATATGTATGTATGTATGTATGTATGTATGTATGTATGTATGTATGTATGTGTGTGTGTATATACATGAAACCAAAAGAACCTTCCATTTATGACCACAACTATATATATATATATATATATATATGTATGTATGTATGTATGTATGTATGTATGTATGTATGTATGTATGTATGTATGTATGTATGTATGTATGTATGTATGTATGTATGTATGTATGTATGTATGTATGTATGTATGTATGTATGTATGTATGTATGTATGTATGTATGTATGTGTGTGTGTATATACATGAAACCAAAAGAACCTTCCATTTATGACCACAGACAACAATAGATATGTGTGCGTGTGTATACACATAAAACCAAAAAAACCTTCCATTCAAACTATGTCCTAGTACCGAAAGATATTTTGCAATATTTGACACTATTTCCTAGTAGTTAAAGATATTTTTTAATTTGTCATCCACACATATGAAATAATTCATTAATTAGTGAAAGATATTCTTTAATTACTAAAAACTATTGCATGCATAAACCATAGGACAAACATACATAAATATATTCCCATTACAAACAAAAAAAAACAAACTGAGATATGTGTTTTGCCCCTTCATTTTCCTACTTCTACCCCTTGATTTTCCTAGGACTTTGAGCTAACTACACTTTTTGCAAAAATTGACACTTTATCCTAGTAGTCAAAGATCTTCTTTAATCTATCATCCACACACAAGAGGACAACAATTTATTAAAATCTAGCACAAACAGTCCAAACAAGCATTCAACCAAATCAATAAACTCTCCATTGATTTCATACCATTGAAGTTTTAAGGCTCATCAATCAAGTAGTCAAAAAAATTAAAGGAAATCAACCAAATCAGAGCAAATAAGCATTCAACCAAATCAATCACCTCCCATATTTAATACCAAATATAATTTTATAGACATCAATCAATTCATTCAAATGAAGTGCAATAAAAACTATAGTCTGAACTTAGAGGACAAGTCTATAGTCATTGATTCAATTTAGATGTTGCATGCATAAACCATAGGACATAAAAACAAAAAAAACCAAATAAATACTCTTTTTTTCAAGCTAGAAAGATCATTGCCTTAGCAGGATAGGATATCCTTACTAGTGTCAAAGGATAAAGGAGCGAAGCCATTGCAGACAATAAAAATAGAAAATATTTTAATACCCACGGATAAACAGTAACCCCATTTTAATACCGAACACTCATGATTACAAATAGTGAGAAAACCATAAGAAGATTCCATTTATGATTACAGACAGCAATAGATGGAAAAAATTCCATTGCAAACAAAAAAATATATAAAATAATTAAATACCCATGGACAACTAATAACCCCATTTCAATACCTAGAGCATATATTATGTTTTGAACAAATATATATACAGATATTATGCATATGCATATGCATAAGTATGGTGTATATGCATATGCATATGTATGTTTATATTACATTTTGATTGTATATGGATAAACAATAACCCAATTTGAATACTGAAGCCTCATGATTTCAACCGGACATAAAACCAAAAGAACCTTCAATTTACTAGCATATTAAACACACACACAGATATATGTGTGTGTGTGTGTGTGTGTGTGTGTGTGTGTGTGTGTGTGTGTGTTAATACAACTATATATGTATGTATATATTATATAATGAATGCATATATATGTATGCATGTATGTATATATGTATATCCCATATGTATGTATATATACATACTTGTGATTATGTGTATGTATGTTTGTAAGAACATAATTGTATATGGATATGCATCCACATTCAGAGGTGTAAGGAACTACAATCAAGTAGTCAAAAAAAAGAGGACAAGAAGTTAACATTTGAGACCACACAAGTATTCAACCAAGTCAATCAGCCTCTCCATTATTTCCTACAAAACCATGATGTATTAAACTTTCTATGTGTATAAACCATGTCAGTTGCATTTATGTTTTGCATATCCTTGTAAATCATTTATGTATGCCACCTAATATGAATAATAAAATACTAATGAAGTAAATCATTTTAGTATTAATTGATTCAATTACAAATAACAGCTCACCCCACTATGGTGAACTCCTATAGTCATGATCTAAATGCATGATAATGCTATTAATTAGGACTACCTTTTAGTAGAGAACTATTCTACATGAACAAACCATTCTACTAGAGAACTATTCTCCTAGATAAGTGCATTGGGGAGACTTGCTTACCCAAAGGCATTTTGTGTTGACCTATGCTATAGTCTACAAATCAAACTGATTTGATGATAACTACAACATAGATTAACACTAAAATGCTTTTGCATTATCAAGACTCCTCAAAGTAGAGCCATCTCCAAAGCCTATGTGACCTAGTTTTGGTGCCATCTGCAACTACCAAATGCAGAGAGCAGAGTTGATAATGGTGTGAAAGGGTTTGTTGAGTGTGAAGGATGAGAGCATTGAATGCTCCATAGCTACGAAAAGCCAAGGCACGATAGCTAGTGAAAGAAGGAGGGAAGTGAAGTAAATGTGCTTGCGTGGGTGTAAATGCATCTGGCTCACCTCATTAATGCGAGAGTGTGTGATAAAAAGGTGGCGAGTTGTTCAGTTTCACACGGCATTGTGAGAACAACTCATGATCGCCATTTCCTGCCACCGGTGTATGGTGTGTTTGGTAGTTGGTCCATAGTGAAAAATGGCCAAAAATTTGACCTCGTTAAAGATACGTGTCGTCCACATGGCAAATCGATGTCCAGAGTGTTAAAACAAATTTTTTAGGTTGTCCACCTCATTGCACGCATGTTTGAGTATAAATGCATATGACTAAAATGAAGACATGCTATCTATAATAGTGAATAATGTGAAGCCCATGTTGACCTTAACAGTTAGGTTGCACCACATTCATGCCCTCAACATATCATTGTACCCAAACAAGTTTTATGTTGACAATTGGTGTTTACTAAATGCAAATTATTGACATGCCAAACATAGATCTAAATTCCTATTTCATTAATTGGATTCAAAATACAAATAGTGCTATTACAAAATGCAAAACAATGCCTCCCTAGGCTACAATTTGAAACTTGTTTGTGTAGAATGATTGGTTGCTACCAATCTCATTCAAACAATGTTGGAAAACCTATTGGACTCGAAGTGGCAGAGGTTGTTATTTCTTGGCTTCTTGACAAATTACTCCCAATCGTGTTCTACTCCCTTGCTGGTGGACTTAGAGTGCTATTCAAATGGGATGGCTTTAGGCCTATATTTTGTGTACTGCTCACAAATGGATGGGGTTACACTTGTAAATTGAGTGATGGTCACAATGGGTGGGGTTAGACTTAAAGGAAATTGAGTGGTGGTCACATGGCATGGGGTTACACTTGGAAATTGAGTGTTGATTACATGGGATGTGTAATGCCTCGCCATGTAACCCTAAAGATAAGTTTAAATAAGCAATAAAAATGGTGAAATATTTTTTTTTTTACATAGAAGTAATGATAACAAAACATAACATAGACTAATAGCAACAAAGTTAAACTATCATCTCTAGGGATTACACAGTTGTATTATAGCAATTATTGCAATTTAACAATAGTCAACAACATGCATGATTCAACCAATTAAAATCAAATGAATCTAAAACAACATCTTGGATTACAACATCAAATCATAATACATCAAATTTTGCATTAAAGATTACAAGTACAAAACAGTTTATCTTACAAGAGGAATTACATAGTTTCATAGTTATGAAAACTCTTTCTTTTTTAATACATCAAATTACATAATGAATTCCACTAATACACAGATCTATATGTGAATAGTACAAATATCCATCTTCAAATACAGGTGCAAATCTGGAAACATGAGAGATACAATTTCTTTACACACAAGCCACGGTGCTAGAAAACCAATGGAATAAAGCACAACCACCCGACCATGTGGAACCCTAAGGTCCACCCCTCATGCTAGGAGATACCAATAAGGTCCCACTAAGAAAACAATCAAGAAAGAGATAGAAGACTAATAGGTGCAAGGACTACACAAGACTTCAATACAACACGGGTCAAAAAGAACATCACAAGTAACTCAAACATCACTTCCAGAGGCATTCACAAAACAAAGGGGAGAATACAACTAGAGAATGCTATGCTGCAGTAGGGATGAGTGTCATCGCATGGTCCTAGCATGGGTTACCCTAACATTCTCTAGCTAGACGCTGACCCCCATCCATCGGTTACATTGACAGTCTCTCGCTAGGTGCCGGCCCCCATCTATGGTTATCCTGATAGTCTCTCACTAGACGTCGGCTCCATAGGGTGACACATGCGGAACTAACATTCCTTTCATGAGGACAAGGAAGTTGATTTTGTCAACCACAGCCTTCTCATCTCATCCTTAGCCTAAACAAGCACTATAGGCATGAGTGAGGCATCCAATTATCTTGATTAGTGTGAAAACTACCCAACCCCTTAATTCATTAATTAGGTTATCACTTGATTACCATCTTCCAATGGGTTATCCTGGTAGCCACTTTAGGCACTGGCCCCACATTGAAAGCCACTCCCCTATTTGCATCTAGAAAACCCTATCCATCAAGCAAGACTTTTATCAACTTAACTACAAGTGCTCAAATACAATGCAAGGCATTTACCTTCTTGCATAACCAATATAATCAGATGTATAGGTACACTAAGCAAGGCACAACTATCTTGCACATGTAACATTCCAACATGAATAAGAAACATATTTCAAGAATACATTTCATTCAACTCACAAGATGCACACATAGCCAACCCCCACACAATCACACCCTCCTAGGCCTTTGGAACCCACTTCCCCAAATAACACAAACACTTGACACCACTAAACACAATGGTCTCACATCACATTCACTCTCAGATGCACATCATAAACTAAGATCCTTCATCAATATTTTCATGATCAATCATCTAACAAATATAAAGTGAATCTATCTCAACAATATAGAACTGTAGCTAATAATTCTCAAGACTTATTTTAATTTCATTTAATTAAAATGAATGTGAACAACATGCAAATAACCCTAAGGCATACAAATTAAACACAACAATTATTTACACTATTTACAACTGATGTAGATTTTATTAATAATCTAGATAATTTTATAAATACTATTAAATATAATTATATAAGCAAGGATAAAGCCTATAATATTAGAATGTTATAAATATCTTACACTAGTTAGAATCACAAGATACAAAACTCGAAGCTACAATAAAAGAACCTTGTTCTAAGCTTAGCTTGAGAGGAAAGGAATACATAACAACAAAACATTCCTATATATCTAACATCTTCATCAAATCTACCTCACTTTTAACCACATGCATAAGACATGATTAGCACAAAATGAATTTGTTGAGAAGGCTTTAGAAGCTACCAACAATGAAAAATGTGAAAGCATAGGCAGGGCATACAGACTGATTGGTAGAATGTCTCAAAGAGAGTCATATGATGGAAATAAATGATCGTAGGATAAGCACAAAATGAATTTGTTGAAAAATCTCAGAGAAACCTAGTTCAAAAATATAGAGTTATTGGTGACGCAACTAACTATTTTAATAGAGATGAAACAGGTGAGAGGTAGATAGTCACAAAATATTCATACCTCAAAAATCACAAACTAGGTATGGACAATTTTTGGGTATGATTTAGAAAACTAGGTCATGCACCATATATAAAAAACTTAGAGGAACCCAGTTCATAAAACTAAAGTTATGGCTAATGCAACAGACTGCTAATATAGAGACGAAATGGTTGAGAGGTAGATAGTCACAAGACATTCATATATTCAAAATGACAAAACTGGGTATGGACAATTTTTGGATATAATTTAGATAACTAGGTCATGCACTATATATAAAACATTTAGAGGAACCCAGTTCATATAACGAAAGTTATGACTAACACAACAGACTACTAAAACATAGACAAAATGGCTGAGAGGTAGACAGTCACATGATCAATCGGTGATTCCCAAAAATACAATGATACAAACATGCACAATTGGATTTGATAAAAAGGATTTTAACCTCTCAAGAAAATTACCATCAATAGGGAAAATTATAAATCAATCATTTTCTTCAACAGAAAAATGAGACAGAAATTAGAACTAAAGGAACCTGATTTCGCTTGCTTGACTGGGCTGAAGATTCGATGCCGGGTTCAACTGTTGCAACCACAAACTAGTCTCCCCCCAAAAGTTTTATCTACTAAAAATTATTATGAGAGATAAATCTCCCCCCTAAATACAGCCCAAAAACTCCCTATTTTTAGTGAAAGAAATCCCCTAAAATCTTCCAGAAGATTCCCCCCTACAAGAGGCAATAACTCTTGCATGAACAATAGTTTGCTATTATTAACATTTTACAACCTAATCAAGATAAATAAATTTTATGAAAATACATAGATATTAATTATTCATTTATCTCTAGTTGCAATTACATTTATTACTATTATTATTATTATTATTATTATTATTATTTATTAACTTAACTTCTAGAATAATATATTTTTCATAAACTAAATTTACATAAGGACATTTATATATTTATTTATTTAACAAAAATGCTTCATAACTAATTATTTTATTTTAAGGCAATAATAACCAATACAATACCAACAAAATAACCCAGCTGTCAAACTATACCTGACTACTATGTAAGATCGAAAAGCAAGACCACCACAACAATGAATGACTATCATGACCAAACCGACAACACTGATAGGGTACACAACCGAATACTCATCCTCTTCAAAGATGATGGATAGGCTAGGAGACCATTTGTTATCTCCATTCAACAACTTCCATTTCTATGAAGGCACACTCAGACCTACCAATTCAGGTGGAGTCCATGCCCGGTACCTGCAACCTGCAACAAACAAAAGTGTCGAATACATACATATAATCATCCAAGCAGGCACATAGTGACCGGAAATCGTAGCATAGTAGGGTACTCATTATGAGTAATACTACACTGTCCCTTCACAAAACACATCACAAGTATCCACATTAAACAAATTCATTAGTAACTAAACAACCAAATAACACATAGACAGATAATCGCATTAATCATGTAGTAAAACTAATTTACACAATCAGTTAACCTATAACTGATCACAACATAAGCATAATGTATTAATCATAAAGTATCAACAGTGTCATCATAGTAAACATCAATGAGTGTCCTCAACTACATCATAATAGTAAGCCTACCATCAACATGTCTATCATACCCTAAGCATTCCAAGTATTTTACCTTCTTCTTTATGCTCCTTAATCCGACCACTTGTTCATCCAAAGTTAGAATGGAGGGGCACTACAAGATGGGGTTAGACTTGGAAATTAAGTGTTGGTCACATGGGATGGGGTTAGACTTGGAAATTGATTGCTGGTAAAATAGGATGGGGTTAGACTTGGAAATTGACTATTGGTCAAATGGGATGGGGTTACAACTGTATGATAGTTAGGGATATGAATGTTGACCATCTCCCTAAGCAAGGCATGATTTTCGGGCATAGGGTTTAAGGGGTTGCTTAAACACGTTTGTCTCTATAGACCTAACCTTTCCATCTCAAGTGCTTGTTCCTTTTTATCCTTCTCCTTTTGAATCCTATCTTGCTCCCTTCTGAGCTCTTTTTCCTTTTTCCATTGTTCCTTTGCTTTTCATGCAATCTCTCTTTCTAGTTTGGCTTGATCCTTCTACTCCTTTGCAACAACATGTGCTACCTTTCTCTCCTCAATCTACTCCCTCTTTCACAGTTTAACTCCTAAATTTTCTTCTTCCTTTTCTCTTGTTCCATTAACAAGTTCATGTATTCGTCTGTTGTTAATAATTGGGACTGTCGACTCAACTGAATTCCTCCATCCTCTACCTGTCCTAGGTTTTTCCTTCACAATGTGAACTAGCAATTTGAGAAATTTGATGATACATGAATCTACTTGGGAACCCAAGGATTGGTTGGAATCTCCATGAATGTTGTGTTTAGCCTCATCGCAAAATGCCTCGGTATCCTGACACAAATCTGCAATATCTTGGGTATCACCTTCTCCACAATCAACATAGTAATGTACCATTTCATCCACATTCAACATGGGTGGTGGAGAGGGGAAAGAGAATGTGTTGCCTTCTTTTTGTGGATGCAAGTCATATCCTAAATTCATGCCTCCCTCTACTAACCATGATGGCTGGCTTGGGGGAGAGGGAAGGCTAAGTCCATCCATGTTAGTCTCTTGTTGACTTTTAGCCATGTCATCAACTAGTTGACCCCCCACTGTAGGTTTAGCTGAATCATGTAAAGTTGTTTCCTCTCCCACTGTTTCTGTTGTTGTAGGATTTAAATCAGCATTGGCAAGCCCTTACAACAATGTGTTGGCAACTTCCACATCTAACACATCAACCTAGGAAAGACTAAGGATGTTCTGCATTGCATAAGCATCATCGTGCATGCTGAGCTAAAAAGTTTCGCTGGGGTGCATGTCCTCCATTAGAGCATCTGAATTGAGGGGCCATATACCTGTCCTTTTAAAACTAGTAGTGATGTTTAAAACTATTAGTGATTTCTAAAAAGACTTGCTACCCAATTCTACTAATTCTTCTCTTTTTATTTCTATGTTAGGATATCTGGCTAGCCACTCTACTCTTTCTAATTTGAAATATGAATTGAATGTTGAAAAAACACTGACATCCATTGGCTGCAATTTGTGTGATGTGTACGTTGGTAGTGTGAGAAAACTGATACCCAAAGACCTGGCTTCTTGGATGGTTGTCATGGCTACGTGGCTGCCATGGCCATCAAATATGAGCAAGTGCCTATTTGTTGGTGATACTCCGCCCAAAACTGATAGTGCAAAATGATGCAACCAGTTCATAAATAACTATTTCATCATCCAAGCATGGGGCTGGCTAGCGATGCACACACCTGGTTCACAGCCAGCAATGTGGTTTTTTAGTTGCTTTTTTCCTTTGAAAAAATAGAAGTCTGGTATGCTTTGTCTGGTAGAATTAATACAACATAAAATTGTTATCCATTCCTTGCTCTTTGGAATAATGTATGAGACACTTTTGCTACCTCTTCTGGCCAAAACCTGCATGGCTCCATTTCTCCCAACCTAAATTCTAGTTTTGTCACAATTCCAATTTTTATGTGGTCTATATGGGTTGGCTTGATATGCTTTGGACAGTGTGTCATAGAATGCAACAACTACAGCAGGCTTAAGGTTTAGAGCTTTGTCTCTATCCAATCCTTCTGCTCTACTCAATGTCAATTCAGGATGACAGCTTTTAAACCCAGTCCACCAGGACTTCCCAAGTAGCCCATCCTTAAAAGGGTTTGGTCATGTTTGGCATATTTACGTGACTTCTGCTTTGAGATTAATAATCTCTAGCCCATGGCCCACTATTTCCATTTCTTTACACCATTCCACAATCAAACCCTCTTCAGTTATTGTCAATATTGTGGGACATTTTTTTGATGATGTTGATAAACTACCTAACCAGTTGTTGAGCGTTGTTGTAGGGATTCCCCACTTTTTGGATGCACTCCTTGTCAGAATTCCATTATCCTCCACATCTTTCAAAGTTGAATCCATATCCTCTTTCATCCACTTCCGTTGAACTAAAACTTTCTTGCTTCTAGCAGTTGCATTTACTTGAATAATTGGCTCATCTAGTTGAGGACTACTCTTGTTAGCAACTTGACTGTCTTCATCCAGTAGGAAATGAGCATTTATTTTTTCTAGAGGCATGGTTGTCTTTAGTCTCTTGCTGCCACAACGAGTCCACATTTGAGCTTTGTTCTTCATCTGCACATGTCAACAAACACCTTTGGACATCAGTTTTGTAATTTGGAATCTTTTGAATCTCTTTAGTGCAAATTTAAAGAAATAAAGAGCCTAAACCATTGAATTGGACATCACACTTGCCTGTGTTGATTAGTAGAGAGGCCTGTAGGGCGGTGCAACCTAACTATCAAGAAGTACTTGAGCTTGTACGTGACAAGTAGAACAAATATGAATACTCAAGAATGTGTGTAGTGAGGTTGATAGTTTAATATCTGTAAAGCAAGATAAAAACATAGACAAACAATTAGCTATACTAATATTAATCACAAACATTACAACATGTGGCATTCCAATTTCTTCATCTTTGTATTTGCAATTTGTAATTTGTAAGTTTAGTCTGTGAGTTCACAGTGATGCTCTGAACATAAGATGTGTGATGTTATATGTTTGTTTTGATTGTTTCACATTTTGATTTATGATGTTCTATGTTTGATTTGATAGTTTCATATTTTGATGTGCTATTCTATGTTGTATGTTTGAATTTACGATTTGGTTGTAGTTATGATTTCCTATGTTGTATGTTTCTTTTTTATGGTTTGACATTTGAGAATGTTGCTAAAATTTATCTATATCAGATATCAGATAGTCATTAATTTTAAAGTTGTAATCATCATTCCACTGTCCTAATCTTTTCCAATCAGACATGTCTTGCTGGGCAAATAGTACATATGCATCTAATCTTTTTATCTCTTTCTCTATCAATCAATACAACCTTAAAAGTGTTTTAATAAGCATTCTCTTTTTCAAAGTTTCCATTTATTGTTCAATCCACTGTGCTTCCTTCTTCAACTTCACCCCACCTAACATTTTCTTGAATGCACACAATCACAATTTACCAGATAAAACTAAACCAAATAAAAAAAAATCTGCCAATTGATGAATGAGCACTTATATATGCTCTCTATTGGATCTGTCTCATCAAATTGGTCTACACCAAAAGGCTGTAAAGATAGTCTTTGGCCTCCAATGAAGAAAAAATGTTATAGGCTTGGGACAAGATAATGATGTGTTGTCATAGGGTAGGCTAATAAATGTCAAAGCAAGTGAAAGAGTTAAACAGATCAACTGAAGTTTGAGTTGACAATATGTAATAGCACAAGACATGTGAAAAGTTTAAAATTTTTTAGGTTCAAACTTGCTGATAACAATACTAGTGCTAGGCCTAAACAATATAAGAAACACTAAACAATATAAAAAGAAAAATTAGGGCCTAATCAATTTCACAAGACAACCGAACTTTCAATCCTAAGAGTGTTTTGAACCCAATGAAAGAAACTTATCAATTATAAAAGCATCCTGAACTTTATGATGTGCACGCCTAATAGGACAAAAACCTACATTGTTAAATACTTCTCATGAAATCTACCAAATGAAACCTAGATTGTTAAATATCAGTGCAGTTTGGTTATATTTCGATTGTAATGCCCCTTGCTTTTGGCTTGTGATAGATGTTATTTTCATAATTCCTATGACAGTTCCGGTATAGTTGATAGTCTTATATTGCATATTTATAGTTTTGAGACATTTGGACTAGTATGTTATGGTTTATGTTCTCCTTGATCTTGATGGACATATTTGATGATTATAGACTAATGTTATTCTGAGTTTAATGTGTTATTCGATCATGATTATGATGCATTACTGGCAATGATGTGTTTACATGAACAGAACAGTGTCGCATTACCGTTCATTATGTTTATGACTACATGTTTATATATATATATATATATATATATATATATATATATATATATATATATATACAACCTTGTTGTTTGTTGCAGGATGCAGGTACTGGGCATCGACTCCACCTGAACTAGCAGGTCTGAGCGTGCCCTAGCCAATGGAATAATTGAACGGAGTTAACATGGGGTTCTATGTCATTATTGTCTGTTTGCCTGTCTGCCTCCGTGATTGTTGTCTTGTCGTCTAATCTTGCTTGTCAGTCAAGTAATGTTCCACAATGAGGATTGGCTAGGTCAGAATTGCCTAAAGCTACATTTAGTAAATTGATGCATTCAAATAGATTTATTAGACTGGGAATATAATTTTGATAAATGAATATGATTGTTTCAATATAAATTAAGTTATATAGAAAATATGATTAATAAAATTATATGAAATAATAAATAAATGAGTTACTAAATTATGAGTTATTTATAAATGACTCAATTGGTTGTAAATGAATAAAATTACAATAGACATAAATTGCATAAAAAAATAAATAAATATAAATATAAATTGTGTTAAAAGAAATACATAGTTAATATTAAATTAATAAAATAATAATATTTCTTTGGAATATTCTAAGGTTTAAAAAAAAATTAGGGTGGTTGCTTTATACCATGTATTCAGGATTTTGGGGATATGCAAATTATGCCGGGTGCCGTCAATTTCAAATTGGAGGAATTTGGAGTCTTTTGATACAATTAATTTTGAATCCCATGAGAGAGTGGGTTAGTGGGAAGAGAGAGGCATGTTTTCACATTTACTTGAGGAGTCCAACCCTTGTTTTGAGAAAGTGGGATTGTTGGGAAGGGAGGATGTCTCCTGCATTTATGGGGGGAGTTGAGTCTTGGTTTGGAGAGCAGGAAGAACAGAGAAAAATTTTTGGCAGGAACTGGGAAGGGGCCAAGAGTTTTGGAGGAGGCTGGAGAGGCAAGCCGAGATCTGGGAGCATTTTCACTCTTCAATCGAACAAGCGTGGGAATCCAGGTTTCACTATTTCTTTTAAACTTTTTCTCTAATCCTTCAATCTGGCTGTGGTGAAAATGGATGATTCGTTCTTTCAGTTGAATAATTTGTTGAGTCTCCAATGTATTATTAAATCCAATTTGTAATTATCTTGTAATCATTGCATTGCTTGATCAACTCTAAAGCTTTTTTTTTATCCAATTGCATTCGGTAAAAGTTCTAAGTCGTCTCCATGAATCCACTCTGTGTGTGGCCTTCAGCACATGCTCTTCATCAGATGATATCCCTCTGTGACTCTATCAAATAGTTCATATGTTTGTTGTTGTTCACACATTTTGCATACAGATTTACTCGGGGCAGTCATCCACATCCGATGATTTCCTTACCATGATGCTTGACGAATGATCAAACCCTATCTCAAGCTCCCATTCTGGTGCAGAGCGTATGCTGGCAAGGTCATGGAGTCTGGCCTTGCACCTATCAGTTGCATTTTTTTAAAAGTTTAAAGGCTGCTCCAACAAAACCATATTTTGCATATCCTGCAATCAATGCATTTGTCTGAATATGTTTTATAGCCCTTTTAATAGATAAACTTAGCAGATTTACAAACTAGAACCATCGCATCAGGAAATGTATTCGTCCAATCATTGAAGGATTTATGGCTTTCCAACGATTAAGTTTAGGGTTTCTTTTAGATTTTAGATCTAAATTTCCTCCATAATGGCTCGCATCTGCACAGAAGTTAGGAATTTACAAATCATAAAGCATTGTTGTGGCAAATACCCCTAAGCCCGTATTCATATGTGATCGACCTGCACTGTGAAATGCGTCCATACAACCAGCACAGATTTAATAGGTATCTTAATGATAAAGTTAGGTAAATCCCAAGAGCGCCATGTGGCCAAGAAGGTCTACCAGGCACACTTATTGAGCAATGTAGGTGTAATGCATTTAGTTTTCCTTAAATGTGATTCAAGGTATGCATAGCCCTCACACATTGAAACTATATGGCACACGGCAAAGGATGCGGGCCTGTATCTGCAAATTGCCAAATTATTATATACTTATCTTGTGATAATAGCAATCCATGAGACCATATATTTGAGGTAGTTTGTCATACAGTACAGACGCCTCATCTATACCTCCAATTTACTATAAATTCTCAAAATATATATATATATATAAATAAAAAGAAAATATACCTCTCTTTATGTTGTGGTGGGCACCATTCTTGCAATTCTCCCTGGCCTAAAATTTCCAAAGCCTTTTACCTCAAATCTATTTTATGTGTACCCTACAATAATTGCAACTCGTGAGACTTCGGGGCTTTCTCTTTCTAGACAACTCCTGAGATGTGTGTATACTTCCACAATTTGTATTCCATAATGTTGAATTTCATTAAGGTGGCATGTAAGGCAGTTTTTATATATGCTCTGACATTATGCAAGCAATTTAATAGCCAAGTATGTCACACAGAGCATTTTCATTATAAAAATCTATAGAAATTTCTTTTCTAATGCAGGGATGAGGTTGGTAGTTGTATTTTGCTTGACAATTTTCTTAATCTTTTCAACATATTCATTTTCTATATATACTGCAATCATTCTAGTTCATGGGACCACATTGCATGTACATATACTTGCATACTTCCTTTAATGGCGTGGGCAAAGAGGAGGCTGCATTTGCTAGAAAATTTGTAAAGCCTTTCAAACAAATCCATTTTCCTTATATCCTACAATCATTGCACTTTGTTGATGACCTCCTTTGGAGGCATTCCATCTACTAGTTCGTTGGAGCTGTAGGAAAGTTTCTAAAGTCGTTTCAATAATTCCTCTTAGGAATTTAAGTCTGGCAGTGTCTAAAATAGTCGATCCACTTTCCCTCTGTCACTCTTGCTATGCATCTATTATAGTTTATAATTTTCAATACATCTCATAGCTATAACAAGGATTGTATTCCAGTTATGTGATTTATTTCAATATAAGACAAAGCACATTAATGTTTTTATAATAGGAAATAAATGTAAAATATATTTATATTGGCTACTTTTCACTTTCAATTGAATAGTTTCATATACAAAGTTTTAAGATAAATTTGTGAGATAATAAAATACCATGTACCACTACAGGAAGTGATATTGAATTGGTTTTGATCATTATCATGAGCATAGTATCTCTTACTATTAGTTCCAAATTGTAAGATAAATGATAGTAATTTGTTAGGTGAAAATTGTGTCATTGAGTCCAAATTGTTTATTAAATGAGTTACTTATGGTCAATAAATAAATTATTTATTGCTAGTTTCAAGTTGATTTTTAGTTTAAAAGGTATTTGTAATCGATGTGTATGTAGAAGTAATTAAAATCATTTCTTTTTACTTTTAAGTAAATTACGAGATGTAAGGGTTTTTTTTTATATGGTTAGAAAATAAATAGGAACTCTCAAGTTTTCTGCAAGTATTGAATTTAAATTACAATGTAAATATTTAATTAATTGATTTATTAATATGACAAATAGTGGTTACCTTAGTTATGTTAGTGAGATATAAATATAGTTGTATCTTTAAAATTTAATTAAATAATTTTTTTAATAAATATTTTCATGTAGCTATTTAATGTAATCGTAGATTTATTCTTAACGAGAATACAATCGATGATACACTATGTGTTAATATTAATATACTGGTTTTCTTTGCAAATTAAATATAGAATAACGTTATTATTAATTTTAGGGTTGGGATTTAAATTACAAGTAGATGTTTACCCAATTTGCAATATAGGTATTATAGTTTTATAACTATACATTTCGATATGTAATTATATCTATGTCCTCGTATTTTATTTAAACCTAAGACAATATTAAGGAAGCCTCAACTGGATAATGAAGTTTATGCCTTAGAAATTATATATTCTTTTATAATAAGAAGAGGTATAATTATATTGTGTTTATGTCTTTTAGAATGCAACCTGTTGATTTATTCCAAATTATAGACGAATTACAAGTTATGTTTGAATTTGATAATGTAATTTTATGTAATTGACATTATTAATTGAAACCTAATATAGTCAATTAGTGTTTAAAATAAACATAAATTATTTATTTAAAATGACTCCTTGTTGAGTACAAATTGCTTACATAACAAGATTATGAAACTTGATTTGTGGAAAGTGAATTAGATATGTCATCATGGTCCCTATGTTATTACATCTACCTGTGTGGATAGTTTTCTAGAGGCTTAGCATGGGATGTCTTGATTTCATGTATTGTGTTGATAGATGTCTTGAGATCTTGATGTTTTAAGAAGCATGTCATCTCTAGTTATGTATGGATTAAAAGACAAGGTGAATGATCAATGTACTTCTCTATGGATGCCTTGTTGTCCATCTAGTTGTATTTGTCTTGTATCGAGTTGTGGTGAGTTGTGGAGTGGGGAGACATGGAAATCATAGAGATGTAATGAATATGTGTTGTTATGGGCAATGGATTAGGAGTTCTGCCCTTATGATTATGTTTTGGTATGCAAGAGGGTCAATGCCTTGCATTGTTATATATACATTTTGATATAAGGATAATTGTTATGCAAGATGGTTAATGCCTTGCAATGTGTATGAAAAGTTTTATTGTTATGATGATATATGTTTAGCTTGATGGATGGGGTTTCCTAGGTGCAGATAGGGGAGTGGCTTCCAATGTGGGGCCGGCACCCAAAGTGGCTTGTCAGGGTAACCCATTGGGAGTTGTTAATTCAGTGATAACTTAATAATAAATTTAGAGGGTTGGGTAGTTTTCGCACTAATCAAGAGAATTGGATGCCTCACTCATGCCTGTAGTGCTCGTTCAGGCTAAGGATGAGATGAGAAGGCCGTGGTTGGCAAAATCAACTTCCTTGTCCTCATGAAAGGAATGTTGATTCTGCATGTGTCACCCTATGGGGCCGGCGTCTAGTGAGAGACTGTTAGGGTAACCATAGATGGGGGCCGGCGTCTAGCTAGAGACTGTTAGGGTAACCCATGTTAGGACCATGCGATGACACTCTCCTTAGTGTAGCCTAGCATTCCCTAGTTGTACTCTCCCCATTTGATAAGTGTTTGCCTCTGGAAGTTCTCTTGTGTTGTTTGTGATATTGACTTGTGATGTTGGAGTCATGTGTTGTCTTATAGTCTACTGTCTACCTAACTGTATGTTGTAGTGGGAACCTTATGTTAACTCCTAGCTCGGGGGGTGGACTTTAGGGTTCCACATGGTCGAGTGGAAGAGCTTTATCCATTTGTTTTTCCCTTGCCATTGTTCGTGAGCGAGGAGGATATACCTTATGTATCAGACATCAGATCTTGTACCTGTTTATGAAGACAGTTATTATGGTCATGTACTAGCCTGTGTATCAATTGATTCATAATGTATGTATTTAGATGTAATCAGGATAGTGATAATGTAAACTACATGATGATGTACTCATATGTAATGACTTTGAATATGTACATGTAATCTTGATCAAGTTGATTATCTAACTGATGTCATGAAATGGAGATGTATATGTATAATCATTAGTGCAATAGACTATGAATGATCCACTGATGTTAGTTAATAATGTATGCTAAATTATGTTGATTGATTTGTCAAGTAATGCAACCATGGAACCTTAGAAGACAAGCTGTTAGTTTAGTGATGCGTATTGATTTGTTAAACATTACCTTGTTATCTTGTACAAAAAAAAAAAATTCCGCATTTTATAGCATAGATGTGTTGTCCTCTAAGGTGTTCATTGCGGGGTATTACATCTGGTATCAGAGCCAAGTTTAAACACTGGGTACCTTGGTTATATTTGAGCCCATTATGTAACCTAGTGCTTAAACTCTGTAGAACAATTTAACCCCTGTTGTGACCCTCTTCTTAATGTAATATTTTGCCTTTTGTGTGTAGGATAGATGCCTAGACATAGAGGCCAAGGTCGAGGTAGAGGTAGGGGTCGTGGGAGAGGTGATGGCAGAATTCCTCCTCCCAGTTCTCCTCATGGGAGTGGCCATGAAGGCGGGGGTCAGAACGTGGAGGGTCAGGTTCAGCCTAATGGAGCCCAGTTGAGACAGATTCTTGAGGAGGCCTTTGCCCATTTAGGCCCCAGACAGGAGGGTGAGTAGCCCAGAGGTGGTCAGGAGGTAGACCAGTCAGGTCCTAGAGAGAGAGAGAGGTCTCCCAAGCATAGGGAGTTGACAGCTGAGCAGGAGGCCACATTAGCTAGCCATATGAGGGATTTACTGAGAGCACGCCCTCCCACCTTTGATGGAGCTATTAGAGGACTTGAGGCAGAGACCTGGTTATTGGACTTAGGCAGGTTGAGTTAGCCTCTGGAGTAAGGATAGCAGTTGAGTCTCTAGTTTTAGGGTGTGACTTGATGATTGGCTCTCTATCTACTTCTGTGGACCTTCGCATTTTACCCCTGGGTTCATATGACATAGTTTTGGGGATGGATTGGTTAGAGGCCCATTAGGTAGTGATAGATTACCGACACAAGTTTGTTAGATGTGTGGATGATTCTGGTGCTAAGGTTGAGGTTGTAGGAGTTCAGAGACCTATTTCCCTACGTATGTTCTCTGCTATGCAACTCAAGAGATGCATGCGTTAGGGATGTCAGCTTTTTGTAGTGACTGTTAGTGATTTGGAGATGGAGGAGAGTCGAGAGGCATCTCTTGATGATCACCCACTCTTGACGGAGTATGTGGATGTTTTTCCTTCTGATATTCCAGGGATGCCACCTAAGCGTGACATCGATTTCAGAATTGATCTAATTCCCGGTGCAGAGCCTATCTCACAAGCCCCATACAGGATGACCACTTAGGAGCTCAAGGAGCTTCGATTGCAGTTGGAGGAGCTATTAGCCAAAGGATTCATACGACCTAGTGTTTCTCTGTGGGGAGCACCTGTGATCTTTGTGAAGAAGGATGGATCTCTACGGCTATGTATCGACTATAGGTAGCTCAATAAGGTAACAGTGAGAAATAGGTATCCCTTGCCTCGGATCGATGATTTGTTTGATCATATCAAAGGGGCTAAGGTATTCTCTAAAATTGACCTTAAGTCAGGATATCACCAGTTGCAGATTTTTGAGGCAGATATTCTCAAAACAACATTTCGCACCCGTTATGGACATTATGAGTTCACAGTGGTACCATTCGGGTTGACAAACACACCGTCGGTTTTCGTGAGCTTAATGAATGGTGTGTTTCGCACTTATCTCGACCAATTTGTCCTCATATTTCTTAATGATATATTGATCTATTCGAGGACCATGGAGGAACATGAGGGGCATTTGCGTCAGGTGTTACAATGTTTGAGAGAAAATCAGCTTTATGCTAATTTGTCAAAATGTGAGTTCTTCCAGACAGAGGTTAAGTATTTGGGTCATGTCATCTCTGGAGAGGATATTGTGGTGGATCCCTTGAAGATCCAAGCTATTATGGACTGGCCTGCACCCACTAATGTTTCTAAGGTCCGTAGTTTTATGGGGTTGGCAGGTTACTATCGTCGCTTCGTCAAGGGGTTTTCGAGAATTGCTCACCCCATTACTTCTCTTCAGAGGAAAGGGAAGAAGTTTGTTTGGTTAGAGTAGTGTCAGGAAGCCTTTCAGACTCTTAAGGAATAGCTAACCAGTGCACCTATATTAGCAGTTCCTGATCCTAATAGGGACTTTGTTGTTTGTACCGATGCTTCCTTGGAGGGTTTGGGAGCAGTTCTGATGCAGGATGGTCATGTGATTGCTTATGAGTCTCGCAAACTCAAGGATCACGAAGTGAACTATCCCACTCATGACCTGGAGTTAGCAGCAGTGGTGCATGCTTTAGTGAGATGGAGGCATTTTCCATTAGGGCATCGGTTTGAGCTGCACAGTGATCATCGTAGTTTGTAGTACATTTTCATGCAGCCAAACTTGAATGCAAGGCAAAGGTGTTGGATGGAGTTCTTGTGCGAGTATGACTTTGAGGTCAGATATATTCAGGGCAAGGAGAATGTGGTAGCAGATGCTCTTAGTCGTCAGAGGCATGAGATCTCAGTAGTTTCTCTTACAGTTGATTTGAGAGGTCAGATTCTCTCTGCTCTTCTTACTGACAGTTGGTGCCAGGAGGTGAAATCTGAGATTGAGTCTGGTAGACCTTTAGAAGGTAGGTTCTCTGGTTACTCTTTTGAGTCAGATGGTCTTTTGCAACAGTTGGGTCGTATCTATGTTCCTAATTTAGAGGGTCTTCGCACCCTAGTTTTGTCTGAGGCACTTCGGGCACCCTATTATGCCCATCTGAGTGTCAAGAAGATGCATGCAGATCTGCGTCAACTGTACTTTTAGAGTGGTATGAAGTGGGATATTGCTGATTTTGTGTCGAGATGTCTTGAGTGTCAGAGGGTGAAGGTGGAGCACCAGCACCCTGCAGGTCTTTTGCAGCCTCATTTGATTCCGGAGTGGAAGTGGGATATCATTTCGATAGACTTCATTGTTGGTTTGCCGATGTCCTCTTGATGACATGATGCTATTATGGTCACTGTGGATAGGTTGACGAAGGTCGCTCACTTTTCTCTTGTCTGTGCTTCTTACAATGCCTCTACGGTGGCTAGAGTGTTCATGGAAGACATCGTCAGACTTCATGGGATTCCTCATAGGATCATCTCTAACAGGGATCCAGTGTTCACTTTCGCCCTTTGGACTTCCTTGCAGCATGCCTTGGGAACGCAGCTGAACTTCAGTTCAGCTTATCATCCTGAGACTGATGGTCAGACTGAGAGGGTTAATCAGGTTCTCGAGGATATGTTGAGGATGTATGTTATGGATCGGCAGAGCCATTGGGAGGACTATCTTTACCTAGTGGAGTTTACCTATAATAATGGTTATCATAGTTCTATTGGCATGTCTCCCTTTCAGGCCTTGTATGGTCGTCCTTGTAGGACCCCTTTGAGTTGGGATCGTTTGGAGGATAGAGTTCTTTTGGGTCCGGACATGCTTAGAGATATGGAGCAGTAGGTTGAGAGGATTAGAGAGCATTTGATGGTAGCTCAGGATAGGCAGAAGAAGTATGCAGATGCTCATAGGATCGATCATCAATTTTCTATTGGGGATCGGGTGTTCTTGCATGTGCGACCATGAAAGAGTCCAATCTGCTATGGAAAGGGCTCTAAGTTAGCACCGCGCTTTGTTGGACCTTTTGAGGTGTTAGAGAGGATCGGCCCAGTTGCTTATCGTCTTGCTTTGCCACCTAGCCTTTCACGCATCCATGATGTGTTTCATGTTTCTGTACTTAGACCTTACTATCCGGATATTTCTCATGTTCTTGATTGGATTGCTCTACAGGTAGAGGACGGGCAGCTGGCTTTGGAGCCCGTAGGCATTCTTCAGCATAGGAGACTCACTCTCAAGGGCAAAGACGTGGAGCAAGTCAGGGTCCAATGGGACCCTAATGATGAGACTTCTGCTACCTAGGAGGATGCTACCAGGATGAGGGAATTATATCCTCACTTATTTGCAGGCTTCCGGGAGTAAGCCTAGTTCCAGGGGGGAGGATGTAATGCCCCTCGTTTTTGGCTTGTGACAGATGTTATTTTCATAATTCCTATGACAGTTCCGGTATAGTTGATAGTCTTATATTGCATATTTATAGTTTAGAGACATTTGGACTAGTATGTTATGGTTTATGTTCTCCTTGATCTTGATGGACATATTTGATGATTATAGACTAATGTTATTCTGAGTTTAATGTGTTATTCAATCATGATTATGATGCATTACTGGTAATGATGTAGTTATTTAATGATGTGTTTACATGAATAGAATAGTGTCGCATTACTCGTGTCTGAGTACCCTGCCACGCTGTGACTTCCATTCATTATGTTTATGACAACATGTTAATATATATACAACCTTGTTGTTTGTTGCAGGATGCAGGTACCGGGCATCGACTCCACCTGAACTGGTAGGTCTGAGCATGCCCCAGCCAATGGAATCATTGAACGGAGTTAACATGGGGTTCCTTGTCATTATTGTCTGTTTGCCTGTCTACCTCTGTGATTGTTGTCTTGTCATCTAATCTTGCTTGTCAGTCAAGTAATGTTCCACAATGAGGATTGGCTAGGTCAGAATTGCCTAAGCTAGGTTTAGTAAATTGATGCATTCAAATAGATTTATTAGACTGGGAATATAATTTTGATAAATGAATATGATTGTTTCAATATAAATTAAGTTATATAGAAAATATGATTAATAAAATTATATGAAATAATAAATAAATTAGTTACTAAATTATGAGTTGTTTATAAATGACTCAATTGGTTGTAAATGAATAAAATTACAATGGACATAAATTGCATAAATAAATAAATAAATATAAATATAAATTGTGTTAAAAGAAATACATAGTTAATATTAAATTAATAAAATAATAATATTTCTTTGGAATATTCTAAGGTTTTAAAAAAAATTAGGGTGGTTGCTTTATACCATGTATTCAGGATTTTGGGGATATGCAAATTATGCCAGGTGCCGTCAATTTCAAATTGGAGGAATTTGGAGTCTTTTGATACAGTTAATTTTGAATCGCACGAGAGAGTGGGTTATTGGGAAGAGAGAGGCATGTTTCTGCATTTACCCAAGGAGTCCAACCCTTGTTTTGAGAAAGTGGGATTGTTGGGAAGGAGGATGTCTCCTGCATTTATGGGGGGAGTTGAGTCTTGGTTTGGAGAGCAGGAAGAACAGAGAAAAATTTGTGGCAGGAACTGGGAAGGGGCTGAGAGTTTTGGAGGAGGCTGGAGAGTCAAGCTAAGATCTGGGAGCAATTTCACTCTTCAGTCGGACAAGTGTGGGAATCCAAGTTTCACTATTTCTTTTAAACTTTTTCTCTGATACTTGAATCTGGCTGTGGTGAAAATGGATGATTCATTCTTTCAGTTGAATAATTTGTTGAGTCTCCAATGTATTATTAAATCCAATTCGTAATTATCCTGTAATCATTGCATTGCCTGATCAATTCTAAAGCTTTTTATTTATCCAATTGCATTCGGTAAAAGTTCTAAGTCGTCTCCATGAATCCACTCTGTGCATGGCCTTCAGCCCATGCTCTTCATTAGATGATATCCCTCTGTGACTCTATCAAATAGTTCATATGTTTGTTGTTATTCACACATTTTGAATACAGATTTACCCGGGGCAGTCATCCACATCCGATGATTTCCTTACCATGATGCTTGACGAATGATCAAACCCTGTCTCAAGCTCCCATTCTAGTGCAGAGCATATGCTCGCAAGGTCGTGGAGTCTGGCCTTGCACCTATCAGTTGCACTTGTTTAAAAGTTTAAAGGCTGCTCTAACAAAACCATATTTTGCATATCCTGCAATCAACACATTTGTCTGAATATGTTTTATAGCCCTTTTAATAGATAAACTTAGCAAATTTACAAACCAGAACCATCACATCAAGAAACGTATTTGTCCAATCATTGAAGGATTTCTAGCTTTCAAATGATTAAGTTTAGGGTGTCTTTTAGATTTTGGATCTAAATTTCCTCCATAATGGCTTGCATCTGCACAAAAGTTAGTAATTTACAAATCATAAAGCGTTGTTGTGGCAAATACCCCTAAGCTCGTATTCATATGTGATCGACCTGCACTATGAAATGCGTCCATACAACCAGCATAGATTTAATAGGTATCTTAATGATAAAGTTAGGGTAATCCCAAGAGGGCCACGTGGCCAAGAAGGTCAATCAGGCACACTTATTGAGCGATGTAGGTGTAATGCATTTAGTTTTCCTTAAATGTGATTCAAGGTATGCATAGCCCTCACACATTGAACCTATATGGCACACAGCAAAGGATGCGGGCCTGTATCTGCAAATTGCCAAATTATTATATATGTATCCTGTGATAATAGCAATCCATGAGACCATATATCTGAGGTAGTTTGTCATACAGTCCAGACGCCTCATCTATACCTCCAATTTACTATAAATTCTTAAAATATATATATATATATATATAAAGAAAATATACCTCTCTTTATGTTGTGGTGGGTGCCATTCTTGCAATTATCCCTGGCCTAAAATTTCTAAAGCCTTTTACCTCAAATCTATTTTATGTGTACCCTGCAATAATTGCAGCTCGTGAGACTCTGGGGCTTTTTCTTTCCAGACAACTCCTAAGATGTGTGTATACTTCCACAATTTGTATTCCATAATGTTGAATTTCATTGAGGTGGCATGTAAGGCAGTTTTTATATATGCTCTGACATTATGCAAACAATTTAATAGCCAAGTATGTCACACAGAGCATTTTCATTATAAAAATCTATAGAAATTTCTTTTCTAATGCAGGGATGAGGTTGGTAGTTGTATTTTGCTTGACAATTTTCTTAATCTTTTCAACATATTCATTTTCTATATATACTGCAATCATTCCAGTTCATGGGACCACATTGCATGTACATATACTTGCATACTTCCTTTAATGGCATGGGCAGAGAGGAGGCTGCATTTGCTAGAAAATTTGTAAAGCCTTTCAAACAAATCCATTTTCCTTATATCCTACAATCATTGCACTTTGTTGATGACCTCCTTTGGAGGCATTCCATCTACTAGTTCGTTGGAGTTGTAGGAAAGTTTCTAAAGTCGTTTCAATAATTCCTCTTAGGAATTTAAGTCTGGCAGTGTCTAAAATAGTCGATCCACTTTCGCTCTGTCACTCTTGCCATGCATCTATTATAGTTTATAATTTTCAATACATCTCATAGCTGTAACAAGGATTGTATTCCAGTTATGTGATTTATTTCAATATAAGACAAAGCACATTAATGTTTTTATTATAGGAAATAAATGTAAAATATATTTATATTGGCTACTTTTCACTTTCAATTGAATAGTTTCATATACAAAGTTTTAAGATAAATTTGTGAGATAATAAAATACCATGTACCACTACAGGAAGTGATATTGAATTGGTTTTGATCATTATCATGAGCATAGTATCTCTTACTATTAGTTCCAAATTGTAAGATAAATGATAGTAATTTGTTAGGTGAAAATTGTGTCATTGAGTCCAAATTGTTTATTAAATGAGTTACTTCTAGTCAATAAATAAATTATTTATTGCTAGTTTCAAGTTGATTTTCAGTTTAAAAGGTATTTGTAATCGATGTGTATGTAGAAGTAATTAAAATCGTTTCTTTTTACTTTTAAGTAAATTACGAGATGTAAGGTTTTTTTTTTATATGGTTAGAAAATAAATAGGAACTCTCAAGTTTTCCGCAAGTATTGAATTTAAATTACAATGTAAATATTTAATTAATTGATTTATTAATATGACAAATAGTGGTTACGTTAGTTATGTTAGTGAGATATAAATATAGTTGTATCTTTAAAATTTAATTAAATAATTGTTTTAATAAATATTTTCATGTAGCTATTTAATATAATTGTAGATTTATTCTTAACGAGAATACAATCGATGATACACTAAGTGTTAATATTAATATACTTGTTTTCTTTGCAAATTAAATATAAAATAACGTTATTATTAATTTTAGGGTTGGGATTTAAATTACAAGTAGATGTTTACCCAATTTGCAATATAGGTATTATAGTTTTATAACTATACATTTTGATATGTAATTATATCTATGTCCTCGTATTTTATTTAAACCTAAGACAATATTAAGGAGGCCTCAACTGGATAACAAAGTTTATGCCTTAGAAATTATATATTCTTTTATAATAAGAAGAGGTATTTTTATATTGTGTTTATGTCTTTCAGAATGTAACTGAATATATATATATATATATATATATATATATATATATATATATATATATATATATATATATATATATATATATATATATATATATATATATATAGCCAATAATCTTATGTAATCTGTTGATTTATTCCAAATTATAGACGAATTACAAGTTATGTTTGAATTTGATAATGCAATTTTATGTAATTGACATTATTAATTGAAACCTAATATAGTCAATTAGTGTTTAAAATAAACATAAATTATTTATTTAAAATGACTCCTTGTTGAGTACAAATTGCTTACATAACAAGATTATGAAACTTGATTTGTGGAAAGTGAATTAGATATGTCATCATGGTCCCTATGTTATTACATCTACCTGTGTGGATAGTTTTCCAGAGGCTTAGCATGGGATGTCTTGATTTCATGTATTGTGTTGATAGATGTCTTGAGATCCTGATGTTTTAAGAAGCATGTCATCTCTAGTTATGTATGGATTAAAAGACAAGGTGAATGATCAATGTACTTCTCTATGGATGCCTTGTTGTCCATCTAGTTGTATTTGTCTTGTATCGAGTTGTGGTGAGTTGTGGAGTGGGGAGACATGGAAATCATAGAGATGTAATGAATATGTGTTGTTATGGGCAATGGATTAGGAGTTCTGCCCTTATGATTATGTTTTGGTATGCAAGAGGGTCAATGCCTTGCATTGTTATATATACATGTTGATATAAGGATAATTGTTATGCAAGATGGTTAATGCCTTGCAATGTGTATGAAAAGTTTTATTGTTATGATGATATATGTTTAGCTTGATGGATGGGGTTTCTTAGGTGTAGATAGGGGAGTGGCTTCCAATGTGGGCCGGCGCCCAAAGTGGCTTGTTAGGGTAACCCATTGGGAGTTGTTAATTCAGTGATAACTTAATAATAAATTTAGAGGGTTGGGTAGTTTTCACACTAATCAAGATAATTGGATGCCTCACTCATGCCTATAGTGCTCGTTCAGGCTAAGGATGAGATGAGAAGGTTGTAGTTGGCAAAATCAACTTCCTTGTCCTCATGAAAGGAATGTTGATTCCGCATGTGTCACCCTATGGGGCTGGTGTCTAGTGAGAGACTGTCAGGGTAACCATAGATGGGGGCCGGCATCTAGCTAGAGACTGTTAGGGTAACCCATGTTAGGACCATGCGATGACACTCTCCTTACTGCAGCCTAGCATTCCCTATTTGTACTCTCCCCATTTGTTAAGTGTTTGCCTCTGGAAGTTCTGTTGTGTTGTTTGTGATATTGACTTGTGATGTTGGAGTCATGTGTTGTCTTATAGTCTACTGTCTACCTGATTGTATGTTGTAGTGGGAACCTTATGTTAACTCCTAGCTCGGGGGGTGGACCTTAGGGTTCCACATGGTCGGGTGGAAGAGCTTTATCCATTGGTTTTTCCCTTGCCATTGTTCGTGAGCGAGGAGTATATACCTTATGTATCAGACATCAGATCTTGTACCTGTTTATGAAGACAGTTATTATGCTCATGTACTAGCCTGTGTATCAGTTGATTCATAATGTATGTATTCAGATGTAATCAGGATAGTGATAATGTAAACTACATGATGATGTACTCATATCTAAAGACTTTGAATATGTACATGTAATCTTGATCAAGTTGATTATCTAACTGATGTCATGAAATAGAGATGTATATGTATAATCATTAGTGCAATAGACTTTGAATGATCCGCTGATGTTAGTTAATAATGTATGCTAAATTATGTTGATTAATTTGTCAAGTAATGCAACCATGGAACCTTAGAAGACAAGTTGTTAGTTTAGTGATGTGTATTGATTTGTTAAACATTACCTTGTTATCTTGTACAAAAAAAAAAAAAAATTCCGCATTTCATAGCATAGATGTGTTGTCCTCTAAGGTGTTCATTGTGGGGTATTACATCGATGGTTGTTTTGAATACATTCTAAATAAATAAGGCAATACAGATTAATCCATTGAAATTTATAGGCCAGTTGATGCTTACCTAGTTAGGTACCTTAGATGAATACATATACCTCTACAGGCCATTTGAAATTTACATATGAATACAAATATCTTAAATTTGAATGAATGTTAAATGTGTTAGATGAATACAAGTAAATTTTGTTGGTTGTTTTCAATACATTTTAAACAAATAAGGCAATACAGATTAATCCATAACAACATTATTTCTGAGCAACCTGCCACCTTTTTTTTCACACACTCTTGCATTAAAAGATATTTGTGTTTTAACTATATTGTTGTTTGGTTTAAAATCTATGTTGTTTGGTTTAAAATTGAAGCTAAATATCTGTAATTCAAAATAACAATAGAGTTTAAACTTAAACAACAAACATTTGAAATGGAAACAAACATTGCAGTAACGTTGGAATATTGAACTTACCTGAATATTGATAGAACTCTACAATTCCAAGCCTCCAAGAATCTTGTGTATGGGATGTTGGAAACTTGCACTAAGAAATCTGGGGTTTATGTAAGAAAACTTGGAATTTGCTTTTTGTGATCTGTACACTCTCATTTGATTGGTTCAAATTGTTTTTGTATACACCTAAAATTGGCTCGGGTCGAATTAAGTAAATATTTAATATTTATCTTAATTCTTATTTTCTTCTGGCAGTTAAATAAATGTTATACATTTACTTAATTGGCTCATTATCCCATAATTAAATAAAGTCATTTTATTTAATTAAATTCCCTAAATTCTTCTTATGTTTCACATCAATTAATTTCCCTAAATTCCACTTCATCAATCCACCTCATCCTTTCCACCTCACCATGTTGCACATATAATTAAATATTCTTAATATTTAATTAGCTAATATCCTCCATTTTCCAAAATAAATCATTAAATCAATTATCCTCCACCAAATTGAATATTTAATTCAATGTTCCCCACCAGCCTTCACAAATAGAATATTTAATTCAATGTTCCCCACTAGCCTTCACAAATGGAATATTTAATTCAAATGTTCCCCACTAGCCTACACCAATTGAATATTTAATTCAATTGTTCCCCACTAGCCTTGACCAATTGAATATTTAATTCAATTGTTCCCCACTATCCTCCACTATTGAATTCTTAATTTAATTGTCATAATCCATTATCCTCCAATTGAATATTTAATTCAATTGTCATAATCCACTATTCTCAAATAAAGGATTTTTAATTCACCCATTATGAATTAAAGATTCACTTTTATTCCTAGCCATTGATCTCATCTGTTGATCCTCACCCTCCATTCTATTTTTAGAAAATCTATAAATAGAACCCTCTCCTAATCCATTAAGGGGATTCGTTATTGCATCAAATCTATACTCAAATTTCTCTCACTCTCACTCATTCCACTTTCTAAGTATCCTCCATTATTGTGTGTTGAAGCTCATCTTTAATCACACAAGGTATCAATAGCCATTCTTCCTTTGTCATCTTCACACAAGCAAGCAAGCAAAGAAAAATCTTCTGAGGGCTTCAATCAAGATCAAAGCAAGATAGGCAAGTAATGGAAAATGATAGGTAAAAGGGTTTTGTAAGTATTTCTACTTATTTTGGTTTTAATCTTCTTTGCTTTCACCTTCTATTGTTGTTTGGGTTTATTATGTTTTCATTTATTTGAACTAACACATTCTCCCCCTCACATTTTGGCGCCCATAATTGAACATCAACATCATCAGAAACACCAAGTTTTTCAAACCAAAAACACTAGAAAATCCTAAAAATGATCCAAAATTTCCAAAAATTCTGAGAAAAACACAAAAAATAGCAAGAATTACGCATATATACCAACTTTTTGTGCATTTGAACCGACTTTCTGCGCATCTGAACTCTGCCCTTGCACATTTGAAACTTAACTAGTGTTACACATATGTTTTGACTTGTTGCTCATATACCTCTTGTTGTTGTGCATTTAAATCTGAGAGCAAAAATCTAGTATCTTCCAAAGAAAATCTGTCAAATACTTTTCAAAAACCAGTTCAAACTTGTTCTAGTTTTTAAAATCTGATCAAAGACCTTGCAAAATCAACCATTTCTCTCTTATCCACACCATAGCTGCTTGTTTTTTTCCAAAATCTCACCAAAATCTTTTTCCAAAGTTTCCAACAAGGCTATAGTCAAATTTTTCTTGATCAAAATCAAATCTCAAACAAGACCTAGTGAGCCTCCAAGTATCAAGGATTACTTATCCTTCTCAATCGAAACTCCACTAGTGGATTGGGCAAAGGCTAGTCAACGTCAAGTAAACGGATTTCTAACATCCTAGCTTTTGACTATCGCTTTTGTATATCCACCTTGTTTGACACCATCTAGATCTAAGAGGAACCTTGCTAAAACCTTGTTTCATCCTAGCACCTTGTTCAAAATCTTTCACTCTCATCTCATCCCATCTCTTTACCACCTTGCATGGTCTTAACAAGATTACAAAAACAAAAATAGTTAGAAATGGATGAGAAAAGTATTTTTGACGGTAACGAAAGTGACGAAGAACCTTCCATAGAAGAGATCCTCAAAACACAACATGACCCAAAATTTCAACTCCTACTTGAGGGGGTGCTTGCCCAAGACCCATCAAAATTTCTTTTACATCTAGCAAGTCTAGGAGCAAAACTCCCTAAGGATTATGACATGGAAGCTCTCAGAGAAACTGACGAAGAGTGAATCCCTGAAGGGAGTAGACAAGGTGAAATACCCACGGATAAGAGCAAAACAACAATTGACTCCTTGGATGCCCTAAGCCTAATGAACCAAAAATTTGAAGCTCTCCAACAACAAATTTCAGACATAAAAATGGGAACATCGACTAAAAACTACACCCTAGAGGATATTTCACCCTATCCTTTTGATAGGTCCTTAATCATGATTCCCTTCCCCTTAAGATTTGAGGTGCCTAAATTCGATAAGTATCGAGGGAAGGGCGATCCAAGAGATCATATCAAAGAGTTCAATGCTGCTTGTCTAGAGGTCACACATAACGACACTTACCTTATGCGACTATTTCCATGGAGCTTGGGAGGACAAGCCATGGATTGGTTCTCTAGACTGCCACCTGGTATTAAAACATTCAATGAACTTGTCAACAAATTTGTCACCCACTTCTCATACAATATTGAGAACGACATCTCAATATTGGATCTCTGTAACACCAAACAGAAAGGAGGGGAATCTTTTGCTTCCTTCTTACAAAGATGGAGATAATTGGCAAGCAAGTGCCCACACCAAATACCAAAGAAACAGATGCTAGAGATGTTTTTCCACAATCTGCAAACAGACTTAAGTTACCAAATCCAAATCCAATGTCCTACGTCTTTTATCAAGGTCATTGAGATGGGCCTCATCATAGAGAAAGCTCTCATCGTGAAGGGCCAAATCAAGCTCTATAAAGACTCTACCAATACCAACACCAACAATGACAAACCTAGATTCTGGACAAAAAACAAGAACATTGTGAATGACGGGGTGGTGGATGTCAAAAATGTGGCACCTAAACAACCAATTTTCAACCTATCAAATGACCCCCCACAAAACAAACCAAGAAATACCGAATCTAGGTTTGGCAACTTTCGTCCTAGAAGAAAGTTCACACCTTTGGATGAATCATTAGAAACTGCCTTGCGAAAGCTAATCGTCGACAATCTCATAATGCTTCCCTCTACACGAGAATACGAACCAAAGGTCAAACCCCATTGGTGGAATGACAATGACTTTTGTGGATACCACCGAAATAGGGGGCACAAGACCAATGATTGCATCGCACTCAAACACATAGTCCAAGACTTAATAGATCAAAACAAGATATCTGTTAATGGACATAGCTCAAACAGCGATCATCAGGCATTCAAGGATCCTCTTCCTAACTACGAGCAAGGAGGTCCTTCCAATAGAAATAACCGTGGCTCTAACAACGCAAATTACATGAATATCAGATACGACTATGTTGTTAACCATATCTATGAAAATGACTCACACATTAATGTGATCACTATCAACAAGGATCCAGATTGCAATGTTACTACCCGTAGTAACAAAGTCACCCTTACAGGAGCTTCCGCTCCTCCATCTAGTCAATACAGCATCGTGGATCAACTCCACAAAACACCTGCACACATCTCCATGTTAGAATTTCTACGTCTGTCTCCTTCTCATAGGTCCATACTCAACAAAGCCTTAGCAGAAGCCTCCATTCCCATGAACCTAGCTGAAGAGCAATTCCAAAACATGGTTGGTCACATCACCTCACCACACTCCCTATCATTCACTGAGAAGGATGATATGTCTATCACTCAACGCCATAATGCCTCCCTTCATATTGAAGCTTTCATACACAAGCACATGATCAAAAGAGTCCTAATCGATGGAGGGGCTAGTTTGAATATCTGTACATTGAAGCTAGTCCTTACATTGGGGTTTTCAAAGAAGGCTATAGATCCAAAAAGAAAAATCACCATAAAAGCCTATGATGAGGAAGAAAGAACGTCTAAAGGAATTATCACCCTACCGATCAGAGTGGGCCCCGTAGTGAAAGATGTGGCTTGTCAAGTCCTTGACGTGGAGTTAGCATACAACATTCTTCTGGGACGACCATGGATACACGCTTTGAAAGTAGTACCTTCTACATACCATCAATGCATCAAGTTCACACATGAAGGACAAGAGATCACCATCCCAGGTGATCGTAACCCCTATCAATACTGCAACTCCATTCAGCCCAAACCAGACGTTGTAATCCCTAACACCCATGCTTCTGCATCCTTGTCATCTCGTGTTGATCCAGCTACACTTGCTTCTTCTTCAGGGGCACCTCCACCTAAACTCCAACTCAAAGATAAAGGCTTGGGTGAGTACATGATATCTCAGTCTCTCTGCTTGGCACAATTGCCCCTATCTCCCCAATCCTATGGGAGACCTATCTTAAAAACACCCACAGCAAAGAAGCCAACCAAAGGACCATTTGTGAAATGGGGAAGCCTAGAAGATGAAAGTGATGAAAAAGATGTCTTACAGTGGCTATACAAAGATGAAGCTAGCTCCTCAATGCAACATGACCATCCCACTATACCAATAGAACAGTATGGGCAAGGCTACCAAATACTACAGAGAATGGGATATGAAGGACATGGTCGACTTGGATCAAGAAAGGATGGCATCACTGAACCCATCCAACCTCATACCTTAACAGCCCGAGACACTACAGGGCTAGGCTACACTAGAGCACCAAGAAACAACAAAAATAAGGAAAAACAATTAGAAGTAACCACTAACAATATGGTTGAACAAATTTAGAGAATACAACTGGGGAGTGAAATAGATTCTAATGAATACGAGTGGGATAGCCTCTCTGAGCTGTCTTGTGATGAAAAGGATATTGACATTGTCCACGAGTATGACCCAACCCCTGCGAATGAGAGACAAGGTCTAAGAGCTAGACCGCTAGAGTCTGTTCTGCATAATGACAATAGTGACAATCGCGAGGAAAGAATGATACCTCCCTCAACGGATCCCCTACTAATGAGTACCATTGCAGACTTTGTCCATTCCCTCAACAATTTGGTCCTTACCATCAACTCTACTAAATCCAATCAGCCTCATGATCCCTTACCTTTGGTACACCCTGAACTTATAGACTGGGACCTCAAAGGCACCACCCCTGAGCTTGATACCTTTGAAAATGATGACGCCATCATAGATTTTCTTGAGCTTAGGGATCATCTACCTGCAAGAGACCACAGAGCTGGTTATGCTATTGAACTCAATGAGAAGGCCTATTTTGGAGAGAGAGCCAAGCCTTTCAGTCATAAAAACATCCAAATAAAAGAACGATCTAATGGTAAAAACCACTCTGCGGTAGTGTTAGATCATCAAAATAGTAAAAATAAAGACGTATCCAATGGTGAAAACCTCTCTGAGGCACCGAAGGATGGAAGGCTTGACTCTCTCCCCAATCTTACACATCAAGAAAGATCGTTGATCTTGATAGAACCAGCGGAAGCAGTCAATGTCAACACAGGTGATAATCCCATAATGGTCCACATGGCAAAGGCTCTAACAGAGCATGAAAAACTAGCATTCATAGATTTCTTCAAAAGAAAATAGATCAACTTTGCATGGACATACGCCAACATGCCAGGGCTTGATCCAAATCTCATCATGCATCACTTATCTTTAGCTCCAAGAGCTAAGCCTGTTAAACAAAAGCTCAGAAAGATGCATCCACATGTGGCCCTCATGGTGAAGGAAGAACTGAAGAAACTACTAGATGTTGGGTTTATCAAGCCCATAGATTATCCTAAATGGGTTTCAAATATCGTACCAGTGGCTAAACCAGATGGCAGGGTCAGAATCTGTAGTGACTTTAGGGACCTAAACAAAGCTTGTCTGAAGGATGACTTCCCCTTGCCCAACATCAACATGATTGTAGATCTCACGGAAGGGCATACTATGCTGTCACTCATGGACGGTTTCTTAGGATGTAACCAGATAAAGATTGCACCAGAAGACCAGCACAAAACTGCATTTACATGCCCTTGGGGCACCTACTATTGGTGCGTCATGCCATTCAGCCTGAAAAATGCTGGGGCAACATATCAGAGAGCCATGACAATGATCTTCCATGATATGATGCATACTATCATGGAAGACTACGTCGATGACATTCTACCAAAGTCTCTCACAAGAGAAGGGCATCTAGCAGTACTAGACAAGATCTTTAACAGACTGGAAAAGTTCAATGTGTGACTTAATCCAAAAAAGTGTGTTCGGGATTACATCAGGAAAACTACTGGGCTACATAGTATCTGCAAATGGTATCGAAGTTGATCCCGCTAAGGTGAAGGCCATAATGGAGATGCCACCTCCTAAAAATTTGACTCAATTGAGATCCCTACAGGGCAAACTTCAGTCTATTAGATAGTTCATTTCCCAACTGGCAGATAAGTGCCACCCATTCTCTCATCTGCTACACAAAAATGTATCTTTCAAATGGAACGATTCATGCGAGCATGCTTTTCAACAGCTAAAGGAATACCTAATGAAGCCACCAGTATTAATGCCACCAATTCAAGGCAAGCCTCTATTACTATATATCTCAGCCACACCAATGGCTCTGGGAGCTCTCCTGGCTCAACAGAACTATGATGGAAAAGAACAGGCTATCTACTACATTAGTCAAACACTCGTCGAATATGAGTTGCAATACACACCAATAGAAAGAGCATGTCTAGCTGTTGTATTTGCCTCGTAAAAAAGGAGACATTACATGCTATCACACTCTATTAAACTGGTGGCAAAGATTGACCCACTGAAATACTTACTCAACAAGGTGGCCTTAACAGGTAGATTATCAAAATGGGTCATGCTTCTCAGTGAGTTTGACATAGAATATGTGGATAGAAAAGCGATAAAAGGACAAGTGCTTGTAGATCAACTAGTAGAGGCACCTTTAACGGATGATAACCCCCTAAGCTTTGAATTTCCAGATGAGTCTATCTTCCACGTCAACACAACAAATTGGAAAATGTACTTTGATGGCTCCTACACTCAGCATGGATCAGGGGCAGGGATCTTGTTGATCACACCTACTGGTGACACTATTCCAAAGTCGTACAGATTAATCTTCCCTTGCACTAACAATATAGCAGAATACGAGGCTCTGGTCATTGGTATCAAGCTAGAAGTTGAGTGGAACATCAAGGAACTTCAAGTCTATGGTGACTCCCAATTGGTCATCAACCAAGTAAATGATGACTACCAAACGAAGGATGAGAAACTGATTCCTTATAAATGCATGGTAGATGACTTCAAGGAGTATTTCATCAAGATATCATTTGAACAGATACCAAGGATCGAGAATAAAGCTGTAGATGCAATGGCTACAATCGCATCTCTTCTTAACATTCCAAGCAATCAAACACAAATGAGTTCTTAGTAGAGCTAGTCTCTTGTCCTGCTCATGACACTCTAGATTCCCATATCATATGCCACATTGTAGGAACCGATTCCCCTCTCTATGCTAAAATATTTGCCTATCTAAAAGAGAACACACTCCCACCCGCCTTATCCCATAACCAGAAAAGAACCTTCATTCGGCAAGCATCCCGATATGCCATTATCGCTAACACCTTGTATCGCGAGGTCTCGATGGTACTCTCCTTAGGTGTCTAGATAGAGAGGAATATCAAACTGCTCTAAGTGAAATACACAATGGAATATGTGGAGCTCACTCTAGTGGCCCTACCCTAGCCAAGAAACTCATACGCATGGGATACTATTGGCCAACAATGGAACAAGACTCCTATCAGTTTGTGAAGAAATGCCCAAAGTGCCAAATCCATGGGAACTTGATTCATGCGCCAGCGCAAGAGCTACAGCCGTTGACGACTCCTTGGCCTTTCTGTCAGTGGGGACTTGACTTAGTGGGCAAGACCCACCCTTCTTCCTCAAGCGGCCATAAATTCATTATCACTGCCACAGAGTACTTCACGAAGTGGATTGAAGCCGTGCCTCTAGCCAACATCACAGGTAAACAGATTGCCGCGTTCATCCTGAACTATATCATTTGTCGTTATGGTGTCCCTTCGTCAATTATCACGGATAATGGACGACCCTTCAAAAACCAAGATGTCAGGGAACTATGCGATAAATTCCATATCCAGTACCGCTTCTCAACTCCTTACTACCCACAAGGTAACGGCCAAGCTGAGGCATCAAATAAAACTATTCTGAAAATCCTAAAAAAGACTGTCAATGATGTTGGCCATGACTGGCATGTCCAACTGAATCCCACGATGTGGGCCTACCACACAAGCATCTGCACACCCACAGGTGCAACCCCATACTCCCTAGTCTATGGATCTAAAGCTATCTTTCCCATTGAAGTCGAGATCCCATCATTGTGAGTCTCATTAAAAGGCCTCATATCAGATGAAGAGTACAGAGTAACCAGACTCCAAGAATTAGAGTTGCTCGAAGAGCGAAGGAAACACGCCTTTAATCACCTAAAAGCATATCAGCAACGCATGGCCAGAAGCTACAATCACAAAGTAAAGCCCCGGGTCTTCCAGGTTGGCGACCTAGTCCTAAGAGAAAATCCAAGAAATCAACAAAAGCGTGAAAAGAAAGGAAAGTTTGAACCTAACTGGCTGTGTCCCTATGTCGTCATCACAGCTTATGGATCAGGGGCATATCAATTGGCTACATCTGAGGGTGAACGGTTCAATGATCCTATCAATAGCATGCATCTTCGCAAATTCTATACTTGAAAACCCCGATGTAAGGGAGTCCTGAAAAAATCAAAAAAATTGAAAAAGTGATCAAAAATAGAACAAAAATATCAAAAAATGGAAAAATAACAAAAGGATAGGTACCATGACAAAAACTTGGCAAACAGGCGTCATGTGTACTTTTGGCTATGTGTGTAAATAAAAGTAAGTGGTGAAAACCTGGTAAACAAGCGCTATCTGCAACAAACCACTTCCTCCATCTATTTCAACTTCATATCTCTTGTGTCTATCATATCGTTTATTTTGAACCAGTCCTTTGTACCATTCCCAAACTACGTCACCTCTGAGCTATCACATAGGCAAGGCCATTATCTATGCACCCCCAAGGCTCCACTATCCCACCTATCCCATATCTGATCCGTCTGTCTCTCTGAGTTCGCACCGCTTCCTATCGTCTAGGTCTTAGGTCCATCAGGGTTCATCCTGAACTACGTCGCCTCTGAGTCATCGCGTAGGCAAGGCCATTATCAATGCGCCCCCGAGGCTCCACTGTCCCACCTGTCCCATATCTGATCTGTCTCTCTCTCTGAGTTCGCACCACTTCCTATCGTCTAGGTCTTAGGTCCATCAGGGTTCACCCCGAACTACGTTGCCTCTGCGTCGTCATGTAGGCAAGGCCATTTAGCAATGAGCCCCCAAGGCACTAGGTCAGTCCCTTAGGGTCTGCCTCTCCATATTTGTTCATCCCATCGCCCATAATAAGTCAATCCTTACTGGGGGCAACTCCTCGACTTAGTTACGAATTTGGATTCTTGAATGCCGCATGTTCTAAGAGGATGCCAATAAAGGATTGTGATACTCTCACTAGACCAACACGCATAGTAAAAAAGCAAGCTTCTAAACAAAAAATTCTTGACACAAAGACATCAACCTGTCCAAAGCAGAACACCGTACCGAAACACTCAAACAAATTCTATATCAATTATGGCAAAAGACACACCTAATGCAAGAATGTTTTGTGAACAGGTTAACTTACAAGGTCTTGAATTTTCGTCAATTATGTCTTCCTATGCTACTAGAGGATGCCAAAAGCTAGAGATGCTATGATGGGGGCATGATTATTTTCTTTGTCTGTTGCTTGTGGATTAAACTTTAGTAATGTGACGACTTTTGTCTAACGACATGATCGGCAAAAGATCATCGAGGACTCTGAGGTCTAAACATGAAAAGGGGCAATCCTTGTCTGTTGAAATGCAAGAAGTACTCAGGTCATCTAGATTCAAGTTTGACTAGATGCTTGTAATCAACTTGCTATATCAAAATCCAGGTAAGACATACTCAGGTCATCTTGGTCTAATCATACCTAGATGCTTGTATTCTCTTACAACATTTCAAAAAATGAAAAATACCAAAAAAGTGCCCAATGATGAAAGTAAAAGACTTGCAAAGATGACAAATCCATATCCGCATCCATCTCATATCTAGCAACTCCATATCATCCACACAATAATGCAAACCCTGCAATGTATCAAACATGAAAGTCAGTCTTTCTCCATGTCTTCTTCTATTCCACTTGTCTATATCATCTCTGTGTCAATTGAGTACATCTGGACATATCAAACATAGCATATAAATTGCATATCACATCACATGAGATAGTCATTTGCATGATTACATCATTCGCATACATAATAAATCCATGAGATCAATTTCCATACATTTTAGATCATCCATATACATTGTGCATCCATACATCATATCAAAAGAATCAAAAACATAGGTCACATACATATCGAACTGCATAACCATATCCATACACATTAGCATTTGCTAAACATCCATCTAGTATGCATAACATATACAAACACATCATAGAATAGCATGCATCCATAGCACATAAACAACAACATCATCACATAAACACATGTCCAAATGTACAATATATCAAAGATATCTGTCCAATCCCAGAGTCATGCCATAGATGTATACAGAAAATGGTGATACATTTCTTAGAAAATAATAAGTACATATGTCAGCTATCTCAGCCATTTGTCAAAAATGTGCTACAATACGATCAAAAACTAGTATAAGTATCTGGGTCTGTCTAACCCTGCAGCTGGGGCATACTGCTCCCTGCACTGGCTGCCCCTCTATCCCCTCCTGACGGTGGTGGGCCCCTCACTGAGCCCACAGACTGAGACCCACCTGCTCTCTGTACTGCCTCTGACTGGCTCTGGAAGCTTGAGGCTCTCTAACTTGCTGGCACAGCACTGTGATATAACCCCCGGTAAAACTGAGTCTATGCCTGAGCTCTAGTCAGATCACTCTACAACTGCGCTATTTGGGCCTGTGATCGGTACCCATGGCCATCACGGCTGCATCCCGTTCTGATCTCACAACCTGCATACTAGCTAAGGCTGCATCTCTCTCCTTGCTCAACTCAGATATCCGAGTCACATCTACATCTTGCCGTGACTCCGCAACTCTCAGATGAGTCCTCAGCTGCCTAATCTAGGTCTGTAATGAAACCAAAACCTACTGCTGCACATCAGGCTGTGGAGCCTGCTCGGCTTGTGCCACCTACTGTGCTAGCACCTCTCCTTGCACTGGCACCTGTGCTTGTCCAGCAACCCGTGCCTGCTGCACCACCTGCTATGGTGGTGGCATCTATCCTGACACTGCCACTGACACCTCAGCCTGAGCCTGTGCCTGTCATGCAGCTGCTTGCTACCCTACCTGGCCCTCTCCTAACCTCCGCCGCTGTCTCGGCCGGCCTCCTCCACCTCCTCCTCCACCTCCTCTGCCACCTCCTCCACCTCCTCCTCCATCTCCTCTCTGCCTCCTCCTCTGTCCTCCCCTCCCCCTGCCAGCTGCACCCTCCTCCTCTGAATCCTCCTCGTCTATACAAGGAGCAAGCTCTCCTGGTCCTGAATACCTCAGGAATGGGTGTGCCACAAACCACTCCTCATAGTCTGGCGTCATGCCAGTGTCCACTATGTCTCTCTGCATCGGCCAGGCTACATAGGGAATCTGCTAAAAATCGGCCAATGCCTCCTCATAGGATGCCACAGGACCCCACCTATATCGCTCGACGTATGTTCTGGCGAAGCGTGCCTCACCCTGCGGTCTACCCTGTACGTGGCCAAACTGTCTCTGCACTCGGCTGACAATTTGGCACTCCAAAATGTATCGAGTCCGGCCAATAAGCCATCGCGTCTGAAAATAATATGGCAACTCATCTGCCTCATCATCCTATACCTCGTAGTCAATATATGGCCGCCAGACAACTACATCCAAACCATCAAAAGCATACCTCCAATACTCAAGCCTTCCCAGCCTGTGCTGGGAAATCACACCTACATAACTGTAACTATAGGGCTCACCCCTCTGCCGCTGAAATACACAGATAGGCCGTGTGATAGCAATGTGCTCCCACAACCAAAACTGTAAGAGCGACGCGCCTGTCACTAAGCCAGAGCCTCGGTGGTACACTACCTGATGCAGGTCTCTATATAGGTGTGCAAGTATACACACACCCCATGCATACCGGGTCCCATCTACCAACATCCTCTCTAATACCCGTCCCCAGCCAATGGGGAAGCCGTGTGCTCTCCTATCGGGGCACACTACGCCACTGATCAATCCAGCCACTATGCCCGGGAAGCAGTCATAACGGTCATGTATATCATACCAAGGAATCTTCTGCCCCACCAGATCAGGGTCATCAAAAACATGTCTACACTCCTCTAGCCCAGCGTCACGTTGCAACTCATACTCCACTAACTCGCCCTGAATAGGGAGGTGCAAAATCTGATAGACATCCTCTAGAGTGATGGCCATCTCTCCCGTCGAAAAATGGAAGGTCCCATCCTCGCTGTGGAATCACTCCATGGCCGCAGTCACCATCACCCAGTTCATGCAAACCTTAGGCATAAAGAGCACATGATATAGACCCATAGCACCTAGGGCCTCCCGGTCTATCTCAGTTAGCATGTATCACTACAACAAGGGCAACGAAAACTACTCACGCGACGTCAGAACATCTCGAATATCCTCCTGCAAACAAGAAACACAGACCGTCAGTGACATCCAAATCCATATCGAAAACCTACTACAAGCAATCAAGCTATCCTATCATTGGCTCAACATATCAAATTAATCAAAACAACATATCATCTCTCGACCAGATTCTCAGCAATCTCAGAGATCGCTAATCAATTGACGCATCGACCAGGATGCCAATTGTGTTAATTTCGTTAAGTCAACTGATTTGCCTAAAGTGCAAATGAGCCAATCCAAGGAGCAAATGCACAGTTTCATATCAAAAGTGCAACTTCACCATGAATGCACCACTTTTTGACGCGTATGCGCTGTTTTGGCAAATGTGCCACTTTCTGTATCACATGCGCAATTGTTTAGCAAATGCGCCATTTCAGGCATCAAATGCGCAAATTCCTGAGTCATATGCGCAATTTTATGACGTATGTGCCAACTTGTAGAACAAATGTGCAAATAGAACAAATGCACACATCCAGGAAACAAATGCGCAACATAATCAAATGCACCATTTCGCGGAGTATATGCGCAGTTCCACAACATATGCGCAATTTCAAAGCTCATATGCACAAAACTAGGGTTGTTGCGCATTTGTCCTAGATGGTTTTCCTAGCCATTAATGCACTCAAAAATTGACTTTTTACTAGTTTTGAAGAAACACATACTGGGGGTCCTGCATCTGCTAGCCGATCGAACCATCAAACCCTCTCAAACTGATGCTGCTCACGCGGAATATCCATCTCTCTAGCTGCCATGCTCTCCTAAGCTCTCTAGAGGCCAAATCAACTATGGACAAGTGTGCAAATGAATAGATTGTGTGGACCCAACTCCTATATATAGCAAGTGACCCATATCTGACTGTATGACTCTCTGACTACTTCCCATGGCTGTTTCTCCGAACCATACCCCGTTTTTCTCCATCCTAACCCATTTCTTCACCTTCTTCTTATTGTGAGATTGTCCGTCTCACACCTGCTGCCTTCTCCCCTTCCAATCTCCGGAGGGGGCATCCTGTCGTTAAACTTATACCAGGGGCAAACTGAGGCATGTATCACTATAAAAAATTCTTATTCTTTGAAACACCGTGATAAAACACATTGCTTCAAAGAGGGGCAAAATGTATACACCTAAAATTGGCTCGGGTCGAATTAAGTAAATATTTAATATTTATCTTAATTCTTATTTTCTTCTGGCAGTTAAATAAATGTTATACATTTACTTAATTGGCTCATTATCCCATAATTAAATAAAGTCATTTTATTTAATTAAATTCCCTAAATTCTTCTTATGTTTCACATCAATTAATTTCCCTAAATTCCACTTCATCAATCCACCTCATCAATCCACCTCATCCTTTCCACCTCACCATGTTGCACATATAATTAAATATTCTTAATATTTAATTAGCTAATATCCTCCATTTTCAAAAATAAATCATTAAATCAATTATCCTCCACCAAATTGAATATTTAATTCAATGTTCCCCACTAGCCTTCACAAATGAAATATTTAATTCAATGTTTCCCACTAGCCTTCACTAATTGAATATTTAATTCAATTGTTCCCCACTAGCCTTTAGCAATTGAATATTTAATTCAATTGTTCCCCACTAGCCTTGACCAATTGAATATTTAATTCAATTGTTCCCCACTATCCTCCACTATTGAATTCTTAATTCAACTATCATAATCCATTATCCTCCAATTAAATATTTAATTCAATTGTCATAATCCACTATTCTCAAATAAAGTATTTTTAATTCACCCATTATGAATTAAAGATTCACTTTTATTCCTAGCCATTGATTTCATCTGTTGATCCTCACCCTCCATTCTATTTTCAGAAAATCTATAAATAGAACCCTCTCCTAAGCCATTAAGGGGATTCATTATTGCATCAAATCTATACTCAAATTTCTCTCACTCTCACTCATTCCACTTTCTAAGTATCCTCCATTATTGTGTGTTGAAGCTCATCTTCAATCACACAAGGTATCAATAGCCATTCTTCCTTTGTCATCTTCACACAAGCAAGCAAGCAAAGAAAAAGCTTCTGAGGGCTTCAATCAAGATCAAAGCAAGATAGGCAAGCAATGGAAAATGATAGGTAAAAGGGTTTTGTAAGTATTTCTACTTATTTTGGTTTTAATCTTCTTTGCTTTCACCTTCTATTGTTGTTTGGGTTTATTATGTTTTCATTTATTTGAACTAACACATTCTCCCCCTCACAGTTTTTATTGCACTTCATTTGCATGGTTTGATGGATGTCTATAAATTTGAATTTGGTATTAAATATGGGAGGTGATTGATTTGGTTGAATGCTTGTTTGCTCTGAATTGGTTGGTTTCCTTTGATGTGTTTTGATTGCTTGATTGGTGAGCCTTAAACCTTCGATGGTGTGGAATTAATAGAGAGTTGATTGATTTGGTTGAATGCTTGTTTGGGTTGTTTGTGCTAGATTTTAATAAATTGTTGTCCTCTTTTTTTGACGGCTATTTTGGTGAGCCTTACATGGTTATCTGTGGCCTTTTTTACAGGTATTAAGGAAAAGGGACTAGTAGATGGCCATATCATTGTTTTGAGTGCACTTGGGCACTATTACATTTTACTTGGGACTCCAACTTTTTATTATATGCACTTTTTTTGGGACAAATCTCTATGTTGGATGGGATATGTTGTAATGAAAAAATGTTTAAAATTGTTTATTATAATGCAACTTGGAACTTAAATTAGGTTGACGGCTGGTCATGTACTTGGAAGATATGGATGTTTACTTATTAATATAAATGCTTGAATGTGACATTTGGGTTCTGTTGCATCCACTTGTGTACAAGTTTAAAATAATGTCAGTTGAATTTATGTTTTAAAATCCATGTTAATCATTTGTGTATGCCACCTAATATTAATAAAAAAATACTAAAAAGTAAACAAATGTGATGGGAACATTGATTGGTCCCCATATGTCATTTTTTTGGAAAAAAAATATTTAAAAGATCTCTTAGTAAAAAGTAATGGGCCCAGTTTGGTCAACTCCTATACCCACTATAGGAGCCCGACCCACTATCGGGCCCTCTCCCCTAATTACCTAGTTAATTTTGGTACAATATTTCTTCAAAGATGCAAAGTTTACTGCTTCAAAGCTACAATGATAGCTTCCTGATAGGGTTAAATCTTGAGAGACCTACATCATCTGTCAAAGAAATCATTTACTTACAAAAAGTAACTCCCATATGAAATTATAAATTCAAAAGTAACTCTCGTACATTTATAAATTCAATCGTAAAATGGATGACACAATCCTTAGAAAACTTTACGGGTGTTTTACCATTATTCGTAAACATCATCTATTTTTGTAAACATCATCTATTTTAATAGTAAACAATTAATTTGGTCAATGATTTTTTTTTGAGTCTGCAACTATCAATTTTCATTCAATGTGGTTATTTGGTCAAGTCCACAAATAACCATTTTTCATTTTCTTGTCACTAGAAGAGACAACCACTAAAATATTCTAGTAAGGACTGCTATGTAGAAACAAATGACACAATTAATACAACACCAGCAAATGATGCCTCCACCGACCACCACTCAGCGATCAAGGATTAAATTTATTTTTGGTTATAAATGAATTGTAAAATTAGTATTGACTATAGAATCAAGCTTTTGGAGAAAACTGCACCATGTGTAGCTTATTTGGATCGACGTTTCAGATCACACTCCATGATCCATCATCAAGAAGAAAAGATGAGAATATGTGAGTTACAATTGTAGAGATGAGAGATTAAAAAGAGAGAGAAAGGTGGACGGGGCATAGAGAACGATAATCCAATTGGTTCAATGAATAAAGAGAGTAATCAAATAATTAAAACATAAAAAGGATGTAAAGGACTATAACAAAAGACAAGAAGGATATAAAAATGAATGCATATAAGTATTTGATTGTATACACACACACACACACACACATATATATATATATGTACATGTATATGTATATGTACACATTTATATCTGTACATGTACACACATATTGATGCAGAGGCATCCACACTATAACCTTCGCATATAGCATGAATGTCTGCAGACCAACCTCATCATCATCATCTTCGCCATCATCATCATATTCCCTAGAACTACCAACATCATCATATTTCGGCTTTACTCTGTCAGCATCATGTTTCTTAAAACCAACAGCATCATCATATTGCGGACACTCGCAATCATCCTCCTGCCGACTACTGTTCATCTCCGCTTTCCTTCTAACATCATCATCATGATGTTCAGCGGGCGCACACATCCTCCTATTCCACTGTTCATCGGGCTCCGAACTCCATCGTCATCATCATATGCAACACTTCCTTCGTCAGCAGGATATTCAACATCTGGTTGTCCCAAATATCCTGATGACGTTCACCTTCAGCAGCTTACCTTCGATGCTCCGCTACCCGACGACACAAGCAACAGCATCATGATCTACTTTATCCGGTTCTCTTCGAAACCTCCTGATGATGATGTTAACACAACTTCCTGCCACGGACTTCCGCCGATACCCAAGCACTTAACGACGGCAGGATCCACATGCATAGGGGGGATATCTCAATATCCTAATGACGATGACGTCATATACTGATGACGATGACGTCACCCAATATCCTGATGACCTCTTTAGCCAAAAACACGAACTTTCTCTTCCGCATCTACTCGCGATATGCGGATGTTTGGCACTCCCGATATGATGATCCTGATGCCGATACACTCCTCGGCTCCTCCTGCTGACGATCACCCCGACGAACTCACACTTCATGCAATCGACAACATCATGCCGATCTTCTCCACTTATCCGGATGACGATGTCCGAACTGTCTGCAGGATATTCACCACGATATCCTGATGATGCCGTCTTCACGAACTTCTTCACTTAGCGAAATTTCCCTTCGCCGATCCACCAGGGATGACCCGATCCAACCTCAGGGTGATCTTCCAACTCCAGTTTATCAACTTGACCTAGCACATGAGGATGCTAGGCTTCTCAGCATCTATCGACCGCGATCCTGCACACCTGCATGTAAACAGAAAACAAACTACAATCTAACCTACTGTACATTACCATTCCACCGATCAGATGAGTCAACCGGTGGAATGGATCAGGAAATCCATGACACCCTCTCAAACCAGCAATCGATTACCGGAAGGAGATCAAACAGAAAACGAAACAGGATCTTTATTGACTCAAAGATGCAATACAATATGATGTTCCTCACACAGAACACTCAACTCCTCTGCTTGATGCAACACTACACTGCCGATCGATGATCTCCAATCAACCGATCTCATGCTTATAAAGATTTCCCTATGAGTACTACTGACCCGACTCCAAGCGGCTGGGAACTCTCCAAGCGGCTGGGAGATCCCACCGAACATACATCATGACAGCTGTTATAACTAACTAGCTAAAAATAGCAAAAGCCCGGTCAGCATGATCTTATCATGATCAGCGTGACATTATTACATGCAATTGGTCTAACAGACCTTCTTGGAAACACAAACTGGACCTAAACTACTAACTGCCTTATCCAGACCAGCTGTCAGGTAGGTGCTCCTGCACCATACTCCCCAACAGAAAAGAACTCATGTCCCATGAGTTTAGCATGTGGAAGTCCTCCACCTCTACACTTTGCCTTGTCAATAGTCTGACCTGCTCCAGCTTTGTCTGCTGCTGTCTCTTGGCTGCTCCAAGTCATCTGAACTGTAACTTGCTTTCTGGCAAGTAAATCCTCATGCCTGTTGATGTGGGCCCTTCCCAGGTTGTCTCTGTGTTTGTCAGAGTGTCTGACCAGAACCTCAGGCTGAACTGCCTCTGTGGTGTTCAACTGTACCTGTCTTTCAATCTTCATAGGACAAGCAATAGTCCCAACTATGACAACATCCTTGTCATGCCTCTCAACTGGTTGCTGTGTACAAACCTATTTCTGCACCTGCTGCTGACCTCTGTCAGTTACAACTGAAACTTTCTTCAGCTTGTTGTCTGTAACAACTCCTTGCCCTGCAGTGTCCTGAACTGCCTTCATGCCTGTTCCTCTAGGCATCTGCACAAACTCCTTCTTTCCCATCAAAATGATTTGAGCTGCCTTCTGTACTGCAGCTTTTGCCTGCAATGGCATCAACTTAATAATCTTCCCATCCTTCTGGATGGTGTAGGTATTAGCATACCCATCATACAGTACTCTTCTGTCAAATTGCCATGGTCTACCCAACAGTAGGTGACAACATTCCATAGGCAATATGTCACACAAAATTCTATCCTGATATGGTCCAATCTGGAAATCCACATATGCCTGTTCAGAGACAAAAAGTGATTGACTATCACTCACCCAAGATGCCTTGTAAGGGTGTGGATGTGGAATTCTTTCCAACTTCAGTTTATCCACCATTTCCTGAGATACCATGTTGTCTGTTGAACCAGTATCAATGACAACCTTACATACTTTACCTTTGCTCTTGCATGTGGTTTTGAAAAGAGCTCTTCTTTGCATCAGATCCTTTGATGCCTGCAAACTTGTTCTCCTTAACATCAATGATTCTCCACTCTCTGGATATCCAACATTATCAGGATCTCTGTTTGAACTCTGTGCACTTTCTTCCCCTTTTTCTTCCTGTACCAATTGTACTCTCTTGTCACTTGTTCTATCATTTCTGGATGATGAACCTTTGTTTTCTGGACATTTGAAAAATGGATGACCAAACTCTCCACAGGTGTAACACTTTCCTGAAAACGTAGTAGAACCTCTACCACCTCCAAATCTTCCTCTATTACCTTTCCATCCACCTCTGAAATCAGACTGTCCTTGTCCTTTACCAGTGTCTTCTTGACCCTCATTGATTTGCTTTTGTGCAGGGGCTGCTCCTCTTCCCCTATTGTTTCCTCTTCCTCTCATGGACTTCTCATGTCCTCTATTCATCTTTTCTTCAATCCTGATTGCCATTTGGTAACAATCCTCCACATTCTTAGGGTTAGCTAACACTAACTCATCCTGTATGTTAAACCTCAAACCAGCCAAGTACCTAGCCACCTTTTCTACCTCATTCTCATGATGACCAGATCTCATACTCAACAGATAAAATTCCTCAGTATATGATTTCACATCCCTGTCTTTCTGCTTTAAAAATTGCAGCTTCTTAAACATCTGGATTTCATAATCCCTTGGCAAGAATTTCCCTTTTATCCTTGCTACCATCTTATCCCAAGAAGTGATCTTAGACTTCCCTTGTTTCCTTCTCTCAGATTGTACATAATCCCACCATACCAAAGCATGACCTCCTAACTTGGTCTTTGCAATCTTGACTTTCTGATCCTCAGCAACATCTTCACATTCAAAGTGATTATCCAGTGCAGCAATCCAATCTAACAACTCATCTTCATTCAAGCTTCCAGTATATTTGGAAACATCAACCTTTACCTTAGGTTTTTCACTCTGTACTGCCTTTAGCAGTTTTGCCAATCTCTGGTCTTCAGCATCCAGATCTTCAGCTACCTCTTCATACTCTTCAATAGTATCTGCATCTTCTTCAGACTCACTGTCTTCTACTTCCCTCTTTTTGTTCTTTTCCAGGGCTGTCAGCCTGGCTTGAAGTGCGTCAGCAAGCTCCTTCATCTTCCTCATCTCTCTAGCATGTTTCTCCTTCATTTCCTGCAACTCCCTTGCAGTACCACTACCTTTAGGAGGCATTTTGTCAACCTCACAATCAACACAATCAACTCTACCTCTACCTCTGCCCTTTCGGTGACAGAATCAACACACAACAGCCCAGACCTTTTGCTGAGCTCTGATACCACTATGATGCAGAGGCATCCACACTATAACCTTCGCATATAGCATGAATGTCTGCAGACCAACCTCATCATCATCATCTTCGCCATCATCATCATATTCCCTAGAACTACCAACATCATCATATTTCGGCTTTACTCTGTCAGCATCATGTTTCTTAAAACCAACAGCATCATCATATTGCGGACACTCGCAATCATCCTCCTGCCGACTACTGTTCATCTCCGCTTTCCTTCTAACATCATCATCATGATGTTCAGCGGGCGCACACATCCTCCTGTTCCACTGTTCATCGGGCTCCGAACTCCATCGTCATCATCATATGCAACACTTCCTTCGTCAGCAGGATATTCAACATCTGGTTGTCCCAAATATCCTGATGACGTTCACCTTCAGCAGCTTACCTTCGATGCTCCGCTACCCGACGACACAAGCAACAGCATCATGATCTACTTTATCCGGTTCTCTTCGAAACCTCCTGATGATGATGTTAACACAACTTCCTGCCACGGACTTCCGCCGATACCCAAGCACTTAACGACGGCAGGATCCACATGCATAGGGGGGATATCTCAATATCCTGATGACGATGACGTCATATACTGATGACGATGACGTCACCCAATATCCTGATGACCTCTTAGCCAAAAACACGAACTTTCTCTTCCGCATCTACTCGCGATATGCGGATGTTTGGCACTCCCGATATGATGATCACTGATGCCGATACACTCCTCGGCTCCTCCTGCTGACGATCCACCCCGACGAACTCACACTTCATGCAATCGACAACATCATGCCGATCTTCTCCACTTATCCGGATGACGATGTCTGAACTGTCTGCAGGATATTCACCATGATATCCTGATGATGCCGTCTTCACGAACTTCTTCACTTAGCGAAATTTCCCTTCGCTCGATCCACCAGGGATGACCCGATCCAACCTCAGGGTGATCTTCCAACTCCAGTTTATCAACTTGACCTAGCACATGAGGATGCTAGGCTTCTCAGCATCTGTCGACCGCGATCCTGCACACCTGCATGTAAACAGAAAACAAACTACAATCTAACCTACTGTACATTACCATTCCACCGATCAGATGAGTCAACCGGTGGAATGGATCAGGAAATCCATGACACCCTCTCAAACCAGCAATCGATTACCGGAAGGAGATCAAACAGAAAACGAAACAGGATCTTTATTGACTCAAAGATGCAATACAATATGATGTTCCTCACACAGAACACTCAACTCCTCTGCTTGATGCAACACTACACTGCCGATCGATGATCTCCAATCAACCGATCTCATGCTTATAAAGATTTCCCTATGAGTACTACTGACCCGACTCCAAGCGGCTGGGAACTCTCCAAGCGGCTGGGAGATCCCACCGAACATACATCATGACAGCTGTTATAACTAACTAGCTAAAAATAGCAAAAGCCCGGTCAGCATGATCTTATCATGATCAGCGTGACATTATTACATGCAATTGGTCTAACAGACCTTCTTGGAAACACAAACTGGACCTAAACTACTAACTGCCTTATCCAGACCAGCTGTCAGGTAGGTGCTCCTGCACCACATATATATGTACATGTATATGTATATGTACACATGTATATATGTACATGTACATATATATATATATATATATATATATATATATATAATTGAATAGGTATTAATATGAATATATATAATCATCTAAAAATACACATTAATATGAAATATATAAACATATCAATACATGTCAATATAAATAGCTATAAATGAATAAATACATCAATATAGATACATATAAACATATGAATGCCAAATATAAATATGTATCAATATAAATATATGTAAAAAACAATACATAATAATATGAATATATATAAAAGGCACATAAATAAATATTAATATGAATGTATATAAACATATCAATACATGTCAATATGAATCAATATAGATGTATAAATACATATCAATATAAGTACATATAAACATATGAATGCCAATCAATATGAATGTATATATATTAATATATATTAGAGAATGTAAGTAAATAGAGATAGATATAAGTATGTATGAATACATGTATAAGTTTAAGTAATATATAAATGAATATGTGTATATATATATATATATATATATATATATATATATATATATATATATATATATATATATATAAGCACATAAATACCCATTAATATGAATATATATGAACATATCAATACATGTCAATATAAATAAATATAAATGTATAAATACATCTAATATAGATACATATAAACACATGAATTCCCAATATAAATATATATCAATATAAATATATCTAAAAAAGAATACATAAAAATATGAATATATATAAAAAAGCACATAAATACATATTAATATGAATGTATATAAGCGTATAAATACATGCCATTATAAATCAATATAAATGTATAAATACATATCAATATAAATACCATCCTATAAATGTAAATACTCAAGAATTAGTATATTATTTATATGTAAGTATGTATGTATGTATATATATATATATATATATATATATATATATATATATATATGTATATATATATGTATATATATATATATATGTATGTATGTATGTATGTATGTATGTATGTATGTATGTATGTATATATATAAAAGAGCACAAATAACTGCGGACGGGATAAAGGATATTAGATTGTAAAGGTTAAGAAAAAATAGCGTGGAGTCAGGGAGAATAAAGGGAGCAAAAGAGAAAGAGAGAAAGGCAAAAGAAACGGGGGGAACATGAGGAAGAGTAAGGGGACATGTGGGAGGGAAAGGAGAGAAGGGGAAGTCCAGAGGATAGAGGTATGGGAGGGTGGAAAAGGTAACGTGAAAGGTGACAAGGAGGGTTGGAGGAGAGGAGAGACGAAGGAAAAGGGAGGAAGAAAAGAGAAGGGGAAGAACGAGGAGAAAAAGAAGGACAATGGAACATATAGAGAAACCTAAAAAGGAAGGAAGAGGCAAAGAGAGACCAGGCATATAAATACATGTCAATATAAATCAATATAAATGTATAAATACATATCAATATAAATACCATCCTATAAATGTAAATGCAAAAGAATTAGTATAATATATATATATATATAGACATGTGGGAGGGAAAGGAGAGAAGGGGAAGTCCAGAGGATAGAGGTATGGGAGGGTGGAAAAGGTAAAGTGAAAGGTGACAAGGAGGGTTGGAGGAGAGGAGAGACGAAGGAAAAGGGAGGAAGAAAAGAGAAGGGGAAGAACAGGGAGGAAAAAGAAGGACAATGGAACATATAGAGAAACCTAAAAAGGAAGGAAGAGGCAAAGAGAGACCAGGCATATAAATACATGTCAATATAAATCAATATAAATGTATAAATACATATCAATATAAATACCATCCTATAAATGTAAATGCAAAAGAATTAGTATATATATATATATATATATATATATATATATATATATATATATATATATATATATATATATATATATATATATATATATATATATATATAAGAGTACATGTATACTATATAGGCCTATATATATAAACAAATGTATGACCAAAAGAAACAATAAGTTATATACATATATATGTATACACATATCTATGAATATTTATATACATAAATATGTATCAACAAGAATGAAAATAAAAATGGTTTTTGTCAACTTCATCAAAGATAAGAAAGTTAATGATGAGGACATTTTAGTCAGTTTTGATGTTGTCTCCCTCTTCACCAAAGTCCCTCTTCATGACTCCATCTTGCTAGTTAGGTAGAAAACTAATGTAGTAATCACTTCCCTAGTTGAACTGTGCTTAAATCCATGTTCTTCACCTTCCATGATGTGGTTTATGAGCAATCTGATGGAGTCACCATGGGTTCTCGTCTATCCCTGGTCATCACCAACCTTTACATGGAAAACTTTTAAGAGCTAGCTCTTAACTCTTTCCCACTCAAACCAACCTAGTGGAAGCGCTATGTAGATGACACAAACATATGTTGGCCACATGGTCTTGAACAACTTGAACTTTTCCACAACCATCTTAACAGCATTGGCCCTTGCATAAAATTCACCGAGGAACTCCAAACTAATAACCAACTTCCCTTTCTTGACGTCCTTCTCATGAGGGAAAATTGAAGGTTCCTTTAGCAGCCGTGTCTTCAGAAAATCCACCCACACTGAACTATATCTTCACGCCTCCTCCCACCACCACCATTCCCACAAAGCCAGTGTCCTTAAAACCTTAGCAACTAGGGCTTTCCGCATTTGTGATAGTGAGCACTTAAACCAAGAGTTGTCCTACCTAACCAAAATTTTCAAACTAAATGGGTACCATATCAAGAATATCAGGAGACCTTTTAGGCAAGCCCAATCCCACCTCAACCCCAAACCTAACAAAAAAGACTTTGAGGTTATGTTTGGTGCCACCCTTCCGTTCATTGAAGGTATCTCTAACAAGATCACCAGAATCCTTCGTAAGAAAGGGTTCAAATGTGCGTTCAAACCTATTCCACCATTACAAACCTTATCTCGTCAACCAAAGACTCTTATGACATTCTCCTAAACTTAGGCGTCTATAAAATAGATTCTCTTGTGGCACCACTTACATTGGTGAGACTGGTAAATCTATCAACATGAGAATCAAAGAACACAGTGCAGATATCAGACATGAAAGAGTCTATAAATCAGCCTTTGCAGAGCACTACTCCAACACTAAGCACCACACTCACCTTGAGGATAGCCAAGTGCTAGCCAATGAAGATAACTTCTTCAAAAGAAAACTCAAGGAGGCTATATTCATCAGAAACAACCCCACCAACCTAAACAAGGACGAAGGGTGGAACTTGAACCATACTTGGCTTCCCATCTTAAATTCCCTTGAAACCTAACTCCTGGTCTCTCTTTGCCTCTTCCTTCCTTTTTAGGTTTATCTACATGTTCCATCGTCCTTCTCTATCTCCCTGTTCTTCCCCTTCTCTTTTCTTCCTCCCTTTTCCTTCGTCTCTCCTCTCCTCTAACCCTCCTCGTCACCTTTCACTTTACCTTTTCCACCCTCCCATAACTCTATTGTCTGGTCTTCCCCTTCTCTCCTTTCCTCCCACATGTCCCCTTGCCCTTCCTCATGTTCCCCCCATTTTATTTTTTCTTTTCTCTCTTTCTCTTTTTCTCCCTTTATCCTCCTTGACTCCGCTCTCTTTTTTGGACCTTTACAATCTAATTTCCTTTACTCTCTTCACGGTTATTCATGCTCGTTTATTCCTAGCTCCTTTTTATTTTCATTCTTGTTGATACATATTTATGTATATAAATATTCATAGATATGTGTATACAAATATGTGTATAAACATATACGGATATATGTATACACTTATTGTTTCTTTTGTCATACATATATAGTATACATGTACTTATATATATACTAATTCTTTCTCATTTATATTTATAGGATGGTATTTATATTGATATGTATTTATACATTTATATTGATTTATATTGACATGTATTTATATGCCTGGTCTCTCTTTGCATCTTCCTTCATTTTTAGGTTTCTCTACATGTTCCATTGTCCTTTTTCTCCCCGTTCTTCCCCTTCTCTTTTTTTCCCTTCCTTTTCCTTCGTCTCTCCTCTCCTCCAACCCTCCTTGTCACCTTTTGCTTTACCTTTTCCACCCTCCCATACCTCTATCCTCTAGACTTTCCCTTCTCTCCTTTCCCTCCCACGTGTCCCCTTACTCTTCTTCATGTTCCCCCGTTTCTTTTTACTTTTCTCTTTTTCTCTTTTGCTCCCTTTATCCTCCCTAACTCCGCTTTCTTTTCTTGACCTTTACAATCTAATTTCCTTTACTCCCTCTGTGGTTATTTGTGCTCTTTTATTCCTAGCTCCTTTATATATATATATATATATATATATATATATATATATATATATATATATATATATATACTTACATATAGGTGTGTGCAAGAAGTTGAGTCCACTTTTTGGCCAAAAAGTGTAGGTGTTTTCCCTGATTTTCAGAATTTGTCACATTTGACCTAAACTTTTGAAGCACTTAATGTGTAATCTTGGAAAAAGTCACTAAATAAGAAATGTAGTACTCGGAATCTAGTTTCCAAATATATAATTTTTTTCAATACCCAGATGATAGAAATTGATTTTGAATAGCCATTTCTAAAAACCATGGTTTAAAAGTCACTTTTTTTTACTATACCATGCATGTGTATGTCATCCATATTTTGACCTAAATAATCATATTTTCTAAATCCTTTTGAGAAAAGATTTGTAACTCATTGAAGCACGTTTTCCATATTTTTTTGTAATTTTTTATTGAATATTTTTTTTAATTAATTTTTTATTGGCCATTTTTGGTCTTTTAAAAAATCATCATGTACGTCACGCATAAGATGACCTAAACTTAACATTTTATTTTTTTTTTTAAATTGAAAAGAATTGTCTAAAGTACGTTTTCATATAATTTTTTTACAAAAAAAAATTTAATAAAAAGTTATTAAAATACTAAAAAACCTTGATAATTCAAGTTTATGGACCTGTTTCATCAGAAATTGATTAAAAAAAGAAAAAAATAATCCAATTATAAAAAAATTACATATTTCGAATCTACACTATCTCATCTATAATGGGTTTTAATTTCGTCAAAAAATTCTACAAAATAGACCTTCAGATATATGCCCAAATTCACTATTTTGTTGTGACATTGACATGACCTTCAAGTTGTAGGTCAAACCAGGTCTAAAGGTCAAGTTCGGGTCCCAAAAGCATTTCCTGAACCAGGTTATAAAGCAAAACTGAATCTTAAAATTCAAATTTTAAATAACGGGATCTCGTTTAGTAATGGGATCCCGTTTACTAAACGTGATCTTATTTCTTACTCTGTCGGTATAGAATAAAATAGGATCCCATTCAGTAAACGGGATCCCATTTCTTAAACAAGATCCCCTTTAGTATTTGACTGTTTGTTTTAATAAGACTATGATTGTTGGCCCTGCAACTTGTTCTATATGGCCGACAGTGATATTTGCAACATTCTCTACCATCTTTTGTCTTCTACAGGTCCATCAACTTGAGATTTTGTTTGAATTTTGAAAAGAGCCATCATTGAGACACTGTTTGAGTGAAATTTTGTTGAATTGTTACTTGTTTGAAAGACTTGAACAAAGAAGGAAGGCTTTCAAGTTTTTGAAGTTCATTTGTACATACTTCATAGATTTTTAATCATGGGATCACAAAGTCATAATAAGAGGAAAGATAGGAAGCTATTGACCCCTGAAGAAATTGAAGCAAAGAGAGAAAAGGAGGCAAAATGACAAAGAGATAGAAGAATAAAGATTCGATCAATGAATAATGCTGAAGCATCTAATTCCACAACTATTGAAGATAAAAGCATTGAGGAGACCATGGATGTAGATGATGCAAATTTGCAAGAGATAAATGTGGAAACTAATACGATTATACAAACTACTCCTAGTATGTCTTCAAATCTCTCTTTCAATGCTATGGAGAATGTTTCAATAGGCACAAATCTAGGTACATCTTCAAATCCACCTTTGAATGAAATAGAAATAGTGTTGATAGGAGATTTAAAACAAGTCGGATATAACAATGTTGAGATTGATAATATTTGTAGAGATCAAGATTTGAAACAAATTGTTGTTGAAAATGAAAATGAAAACCATTTTGTTGTTGAAAATGAAAATGAAAATCCTTTTATTGAAAATTAAAATGATAACCATTTTGTTGTTGAAAATGAAAATGAAAACCGTTTTGTTGTTGAAATTGAAAATGAAAATGAAAACTGTTTTGTTGTTGAAAATGAAAATGAAAATCCAGGATGTGATGTTGAAAATGAGAATTTTTTTTTCAAAATTGAAAGAGATGTTTTGGATAATCTTCCTGGTAAAATTTCTTGGAGACAAATAAGAACACATGCCAATAGATTATACAAGGATTTTTTTATCGTAAAAAATTATCATTTCAATGTCAACTAATGATGCAATTAATGAGAATGTGGAAAATGAGAAAAGTAATGAAAATGTTAGGCATTTTTTATAAACCAAGAAGAAAATATCAATCACTAAAACATGTTATGTCTACTGTTGCTAGTGCCATTGAGTCTATTGGAATGAATAGTCGATCCAAAGATAAGAATGCAACAAGATGAGCTATAACAACTACTATAGTTAATAAAGCAACTTTGAATAGAAGAATGGTAAACAATATTAGTGGAATTCTAAAAATACATCCTAAAACATTGGTAAGAGCGGCAAAAAGAAGAGATATAGAAAATGATCCAATCAACTAATGTTGGAGTTTTAGAAGTTGACTCTCGAGATCTGACATGAAACTAAATATTGAAATCAAATCTTTGATCGATAAATATTAACATGATAATACTAGGGTATCATCTAATGCTAGAGATGTTTTAAAATTAAGGGTGGGGTCCAAAGTTTGCGATCCTCATCCAAAACACCTATTAGATACAACACAAACTGAATTTTATAGAAAATTTTGTGGTGAATTAGTGTTACTTGGTAATATTAGAATAAGTCAAAGATCTTTTGAAAAATGCAAACCATGGTATGTAAAGATTAATAAGAAATAAATATCTTGTTGTTGTAAAATGCATGTTCAATTTCATTATTATTATGATGTGTTTCGATATATACGTTGTACTTTACATAGTAACATGATTGTATAGGAATGTGATATTAATATGCCACTTGAAATAATAAAAGAGTTTATAGCAAGTTTGTTCTATGAAAGATCTAATGAAAAATCATTTTATTTAAGTTCATGTATTTCTAAACAATGCACTAGTTGTGGCAATCTTTCTTTGTTAAAAATTTGTATGCATGAAAGTGTTGAAAATGATTTTGGACAACATTTAGTGGATGTTAAAAGATCTAAGAATGTTGAATATTCTTTAAAAGATGGAAAAATTGGAAAGCGTTGTGATTTAATTATAGAAAAGGTTAGTGTGCATGCATTCATAATAGAATTTAAGAGTAAGATTGTACCAAAATATGTCAAGCACTCTCAACAAGCTCGATGGATTGATGGACAGTTTCATGAATGTAGAAACACATTTCCAGTTGGTACTATACTATCAGTGGTTGACTTTGTGGAAAACTATACTTTAGCTCCGCAAGAGAAAATTCAATCACAATATTACAATTCAGTGTAGGTTGCTACGTTTGTTCATATTGTTTATAGACATGTAGATGATAGCACAGAGAATGATAGAAAAGTTTTGAGGGAGTATCATTTCTATTTGAGTGACAACCAGTTACAATTATCAAAGTTTGTTCAATATTGTTTCAATATATTTTATACAAATTTAAGAGAAAGAGGAATCCAGATGACAAAACATCTTATATGGTCAGATAATTGTACGGGGCAGTTCAAGAATGTTCGAATGTTCTATTGGTTAAGTAGGGTTCACAAGGAGAATAATGTCCAACATATGTGGAATTTTTTGAAGCTGGGCATGGTAAAGGAGAACATGATGGAGTTGGTGCATGTGTTAAAGAATTCTTGCTAGACAACAATTAAAATTTGAGGATGCAGTAAAATTTAAATATGCACGTGGGATTGTGGATTGGTGCAATACAAGATTATGTACACCTGGATCAAGCGAGTACTCTACAGTTTGTCGATTCTTTTGGTTGGTTGAAGAAGAAAATATTCTACCTAGACTTGATTGTGAGACAATTAGTCGATCTACTAAATGGCATTCATTTAGGAGTTCGAATGCAAGTACATGAACTATTTGGACAAGGGAGCTTACATGTTTTGTCAGTTTTGTATTTTAGGATATTGGAAAGCATGTGAGAATATAGAATGGGTTAAAGAGTGGAAGCAAAGATCATTGACACCTGCACAAGCACACAATCAATATGAAACAACAATTGAAGATAATGATCAATTGTTTGCATAAGACAATTATGGCCGTGTTTCAGACCTTGTACAAGAAGGTAATTTAGTTCAAATTATTTCATTTTATTTCACTTCACTACTAATTTATAGTGCTTTTATTAATTTATATGTGTACATATGAATGCATGTATGTTGATTGTTCAAATTTTATGGACATGTACAAGTTATTGAATCAAAATTTGTTTGCAGGACGTGTGTATGCTGTTGTTGCACCTAAGGAGAATGAAGAGGAAACATAATATCGGTTGGCTCATTTGTGTGGAGACTAAACATAAGTTAATAGCACCTCGAGAAGATGATGATGGCTTTCATTATCCAACAGGTTCGGTGATCCCTTAAGACATGCCCTTAAGCAAATTTTGATAACAAGTCTTTGATCCCCTTAAACTAATTTTAAGAACTTATTTGATCCCCTTAAGAAAAATTTAAGAATTTCTTTGATGATGGCTATCATTATCCAATAGGTTTGGTGGTGGTTGTTGGCACTTAGCTACGGAAATACCTAACAAGGAAGAATAGTTTTCCTACATTCAAAGAATATGAAACACATAAGAAGATTATACACTACTCACATTTGGTGTTGGCAACAAATATAAAACTAGAGAGGTATCGTGGAAAACCTGCAAATAAAGAGCTATGGAAAATTTCTATGGAAGACCATGAGACAATCATCGATGGGTTGGAAAAAAGAAAGGATGGAGATGGTACAATAGAATAAGTAAATATAGGTAAATATAGTTAAATAGTTTTATATTGTTCTTTTAAATACATTAAATACATGTTTTGATATTTCTGGTGTGTTATTAATTGAAATTGATTTAAATTGTCCTTTTATATCCTTAGGCCATCATCACAAATTCATCACATACTTTGAAACAAAAACTTGAGAGGATGTAGATTAAACCTATATCTACACATGTGTGAGGCACTTGTAAATACATGTACAAGTTGTGTATATCTTGATAGTTTTATATAAATTAAAATACATGTTTTGAAGATATATTGATAAATTGCTTGTATTATTTTTATATCAAGTGGCGTGAAGACCTGCTACATTCCCCACAAGTTTCAGATTTTCTTGAGATGGCATAGCCACATTTTGTAAACATTATTTTGAGTTGGCATATATGTACATACACAATTACATTTTTACACATTTTGTACACAAATTTGTATACATGTGTATGTACACAATTATACTCTACACTTTTATATATCAAAATTATTATTCTATATATTTTGTTTGTTAAATGTGCATGTTTTCTACTTTGAATTTACTTTAAATTTTATTTTATTATATTGTTAAATTTGGTTTCCTTGGGCAATTTCACCAAATTTTGAGAACTTAAGACGTCCCCTGATGCAGGGACTTCCGAAGGTCATAACTTTTGACTTGGATGTGGGTTTTCTATGAAATTTTACAAGTGGATGCGTTATGAGGTGGATGGTGGTTTCCTAACCCACTCTAATCAGTTGGACCTCGTCTTGGCACTTTTTTGGGGCTTGAAACTTTCATCTTGGCCCTTAAAATGACATTTAGTGTTTTTTTCTAGTTTTTTAAAAGCTACTTGTTTTAATAACTCAAAACTCATGTTTCAAATTTAGGATGTTAGTTGGCTTTTCATCCTACCTTAGCTTTAGGAAGTTTTTGGGAAAAACCTGGATTCTCAAGATATGATTTAAAATTACCTAAAATGGCAAAATCTGACAATTGTTGAAATTTGCCAAAAAAGGTAATTTTTTGATTTTTTTTGTTTTCTTGGATATAAGAGAGTTTTCTCTCATTGTAGCAGCAGAGTTGGTGAATATAATTTTTTTTTTCAGTGTTTCAAATCTTTGACTTTCACACATGATTAATGGCACAATTTTATTGAGTGTATGTTGTTGGCTACATCATCCCCTTAAGACATCCAAAACTAGCATCTTTGTAGGTTATTCAGATAGTGTGATAGGTGGAGTAGGCAATAACCTTTCACACTATCTAAATAACCTACAAAGATGCTAGTTATAGGAAACTTCACCAAATTTTGAGAACTTAAGATGTCCCCTTAAGACATCGTATTAGGACCCCTTAAGACATCATATTGTTATTATGAGTCATCCTAAATTACATGAATTGTGTTTAAATATGAGACATGTAGTTTGAATTCTTTGATACCATTAAGAAGTCCTATTAGGACCCCTTAAGACATCATATTACGATAGATTAGTTTGAATTTTTCCTTTTAGCTAGTCATGTGAGTTTTTGAATTTATTTATTTGTGAGTGAGACATGATTTAAGATTTGATTTATTTTATTAGTGGAGATTAGACTAATTAATCAAATAGTAAGATTATTCAATTAATTAGTGGGGAAGGTGAAGGATATTAGTTTATTTAAATAAATATGATTTATTTAATTAATTTGATGATGAAAGGCATGTAAAAGGCTAATCCTAATTAATTAAATAAATATAATGTATCTAATTAATTAGCATTAGGATGATACAAATATGGTTAGGATGGGCTTGGGATATTGTTGAAAGTGTCAAAAGTGGTATTAGTGTTATGATGTTAGAAGATGATGTTAGGATATGGTCAATTTTAGATGTCTACACTTAGAACTAGTAAAAAATGGATAACATTATTCTAATGACACCTTTGTAATTGATGGATTAAACTACACCAAACTTTGTAATCAATTTTTCACTCGGTTTTAAGATGGTATAGTGAATTAGTAATAAGAAAGGTAATCATTTTTGGGAGTTTTAATTAGGCTTAATGACATGAAAGGAATTCAAAAGATATTTAACTTTAGCACATATATTGTATATTATTGATAATTATAAATTATAAAGTAGTGTACATATTGATTACCCTAATGTAACAATATACACATACATTAGAACATGAGCATTATAATAAAATTAGAACACATAGTTAATCTAATGTAACAATATACATAAATGATCACCTGATGACTACCATGATGTGAATGATGCATGTATATGTTCCCTAAGCTCAGACTAAGAATATCTAGTGTTGACCTAGGCTATATCATTTTTGTTAGTTGCCGTTGCGCCAAAAGATTGACCTATTAATGCCTAATACAACCACTTGACTTAACAAGCATGGGAGGTGGTTAAGCCCTTGTCGCAAACCACCACAGCGCAGTGCTAAACAAGAAGACCAAGGGTCACACCTTGCAACAATCCCCTGCCCAGTGCAAGCGCAAGGTTTGAACCCATGACCTCAGCTCTGATACCAACTGTTAGTTGTCGTTGCACCAAAAGATCGACCTATTAATGCCCGATACAACCACTTGACTTAACAAGCATGGGAGGAGGTTAAGCCCTTGTCGCAAACCACTGCAGCGCAGCGCTGAAGAAGAAGACCAAGGGTCACACCTTGAAACAATTTTAACTTATGTTTTGGGCCTAGGATGAATAGATCAAGTCTTTAATGCAACTCTTTTATGAAGGAGAGTTCAAAAGGACTATAATTTATATAGTGTGATCAAGTCTAAAAAACATTCCTAAAAAAACATCATGACACATCTCAAGTTTTTACTCCATTCCATAAATAGTTTATTTTCCCTCTTTAGGTCAAACACACAAGTGTGGACCTAATCTCTATTAGGTCTGCGACTGTGGATATGAACCATGAAGTTTAGAGATTTAATTCAAATTCAAACTTTTCCCACCCCTTTACTAGCCATTATGAGCTAACTAAAGTGTGAATTGTGTGAAATTACTCATTAGGATGTTGTATTTAACAAATAACCCTAAGTGGAAATGGATCATCTAGGGGTTATTAGGAGAAGGATGCTAGAGTTTTATTAATAGAACAAATTTATTCTAAAGTATCATATTATTAGATAAATTATTAGAGCACATCATTTTATGTCTACTTTTACTCTTGTTTTCCACCTTCGAATCTTCTCTCAAAGACATAAAGTCATCTTACTTTTACTCTTGTTTTCTACCTTCCAATCTTTGCTCAAAGTCATAAAGTCATATTTACTAATGATTTATATAGAAAACCTCAACTTTATTATCAAAGTTAATTATTACTTCAATAATTGTATTTATTTAATTACTAGTTAAAATAGTGGAAGTCTTTCATATTGACCATTACTTTTTAATATAAAAAATGTGGTACATTTCCATAACCAAAACAACATGATATTAAGATAAAAGCCAACTTCTCTTTTTATCTATACATTAGTTAGCTCATTCTATTAATACAAAATTTTGATCTAATGTTCATTATTTAATTTCTAAAGACATGATATATAAGAATTGCCAACAATTTAATAAATGAAGTAAAAAAATTCCCATAACCTTGATGAGACATATTACTATTTAATACTTGAAATAAAATACTATAATATATTGAAATGAAATAAAGTTTTGTTTCTAGACCATAAAATAGTGAAATGAAATAAAGTTTGGATGTTCAAAAAAGAAATAAAGTCCATGACAATACAACACATGTTCAAAATATAAAGTCCATGACAAACAGTATATAACATAGTCTATGAAGTAGTCAAATTATGTAGCCCATGAAATAACCTAACTCATACTATCTCTGTAATCAAGAGTCCTCTTCACACCATGCAAACTACTCAGATGACCTGAATGACTCTATAGAAGAGAAAGATTTAGATGAAATCAGATGTAAGATGATTAAAAAAGATTTAATGACAATTTTTAAATTTATAATTTATCATAAAATTAAATTACCATGTGAGGCTGAGAGGCATGCTCTGGTGCACCTAGACCTATCTCTACATGCTCTGATTCAATCTATTTAATACAAGAGAAAGAAAGTTGAAATTAGATGTAAGACAAATTTAAAAATGAATTAATTCAATTTAATTTATAATTTATCATAATTAAATTATTATACTGTAAGAGGTTGTTGTGCATCCTCTACTCCAGGACCTGTCTCTACAGGCTTAGCTACATGACATGTCTCAAGATATAAAAGAAAAAGAATTTTTAACACATGTCAACATATATATCTATTGAAATTTACTTTAAGTTCACAATGTATATTTTAATTGACTTTAAATATAATCTAAATTTTAAATTATACCGTATCAGGCTGCCCATCTCCTCTGTCCTCCTACTCTGCATGTGTTGTGTGTTGATGAAACGTGTCACTGATAAGCTCTTACAAGGTCATTTATAACTTAGCACATGTGTGTACAAATTAGGTTAAAACATATATATTCACTTGTGTACATAGGTACTCAATTTTTTTTTAGTATATTTAAAAGATCTGTACATATATTATAGGTAGACATAGATATACGTTTTTGAACAACATAAAATGCAGTTGACTCCTGATATAAACTTGGATCATCCAATTGTGGTGCAATTCCCATTCTCATTGTTGTGTCAACCTACATAAACATATATTTTTAATATATATTAAATAGTACATGCACATTTTTAGATATAGTTAAATCAAAATAGAAAAATTTAAGTATATATAGTTTTTTAAAATAATATACATGCTATAAAAGTGTCATGTGAGATGCCCAATGATGGAGGAGCACTCGAGACACCCTAAGATGGAGGATTCAATGTGTAAGAACCTTGAACCAACATAAATATTTAATGTACATGTTCAAGACTAAATTACAAATTAAAATCAAGTAAATAAAATTATTTAAAATATAAATCATTCAAAATACCCCAAATGGGTGCCCTAGATGAACATGTGTCGATAAAAAATTAAATTGATCAATGGTCCCTATTGCCATCATCTACACCAAACAATTTGATTGTTAAAATATTACAATTTAATTAATCTATATGTTCATTAAAAACACGTGCTTAAAATTGGTATAAATTCAACATGTGTGTAACTGATATATACCTATGTCGAATGATTAGTGGGATGATCCTTAGCAAATAGATAATCAACAAATGATTCACCCATATTATCAAATGATGCATGTGTAGCTGAAGTGGGTGTAGTTGCCTGATAAGGTCCATAACACAACTGATTGCAACTCGTACATGTATGAGGCATCAACACATGAGTGGTAGTAGGACCAATTCCATCATCAACTCCTCCATGGTCTTTAGCCTAAGCTACCATCATAGATGTCTACTCATCTAGGCTACCTGAGAGTGCACTCAATGTGCCTAGTGTGGATACCACTGCATGATGTTGGAAGGGTGCTGGAATGGCAGCAACATGAGGGTCAATAAGAGGTTGAACAAGCATGGGTCATTGGGGATCAACCCGTGTCCCCAACCTTTGTTGTGGCATGCTGCCACCAATACCCTAGAATGATCTAAAATCAAAGTAGTTGGGTTTTTGATTCATAACAAACTCTGCATATAATTTTCTCAAAAAATATAAAGGAACCTCACAATTAGCATGAGGTGGATAATCAAACACCATCCACCATCTATCCCAAAAATTGGTAGACATTCCTTCATGCCTACACCTCCTTATTGATATTCTCTTCTTATTTGCATGAATAGGTTCATTTGTAATGGGATGTCTAAAATATTGTGCTAAATGACCTTTTGTGATTTTAAAATCCAAAATATCCTTATAGGAGAGGCCAGCAACATAAAATTGGTGCCTCTCCTCTCTCCATTTCTGGAATCCATCAAAGTCTAAGTTAATAGACCTCACAAAATCTACAATATTTTGCATCAAAGTTACAAAATGTACCATGTGAGGTGGCATGAATTGTTCATTGCGAATGGAATTCAATTTTTCTTGTATGGAATCCACATTTTCATTAATTAGGGCTCAGAAGGAAGCCTGGTTAGTTCCAGGTGGGGGTCTAGGTGGGGCATTTGGAGCTGGGGCATCTAGAAATGGGGGTGGGGATGAAGATGGTGCCCAATCATCTTGTGCATTGAGGAAGTCCTCAGCATCAAAGTGAATATCATCTAGATTCATGATATATATAATAACTATATGAACTCGCATATATACATATAAACATACAAACTTGAGTACAAATTTAATTTTCAAGAATATATATATATATATATATAAATTATAAATAAACATATGTAAATGTTCAAAAATTATAAATTATAAATAAACTAGATAAATTATATGCATGTTTCAAGAAATTACACTTGAAATATTTAAATTAAACGTACAGATATATGTGCATACAAATTTCAAAATGTAAGAGCTATTATAGTGAACTATGTAATTTTCAAATTGAAGTTGGGATTTTCATTCTAGACCTAAATTTTGATTCTTGTAGTGAGGGAGACAAGAAAGATCAATTTAAGACTACACAGACAATCATGTTAGGTTCAATCAAATACTAGGACAGTCATGGGCATAAACTTGGGCATCTTTGTTTCAAGACTAGAGGTTTGTAAAAAAGGATTTGCATGCATATATATTATCAAGGTCATGTTATGCTTATGAGTTATCCTCTCAATAGGATTGGACCCTATAATTGATTTTGTTATCTACAACTATCATTATGGTGTTTGATCATAGGGTGTTTGGTATCAAGATTAAATTTTGATATGTGGGACTGTCATATCAAAAGATGCCTCTTAAGGACTTAGAGAGATATCATTAGCCAAGCATTGTATTGTCACAGTAGTGATAGTATGGCAGTAGGGCTATTAGGACTACCATAATGAATTTGTTGTCAAGGTTTGTCATCATATGTTAGGTCCAAGGTTTCAATTTTGTTAATTTTTCTATGGAGTTGGCTATTGGTTTGATGTTAAGTACTCATTCTAGAAGGTCCAACATTTCCTATGGCAAAGCTACAAATAGTTTGTAATGGTTTTGGATGAATTTATCTAACTTTATGACTATTAAATAGCTTGGTCAAAAAACAATAGTCATGCTTGCATTGGTTTGAGCATTGTATCAATCAAGAATTCATAAGTTGGATATGTGTTTGAGTACGTGAAGATTTGAGTGAATCCTTACCATTTGATAGGAAAGAGGAAATCATCATCTTAGCACAAACTTTAGGATCTTGTATAATGTTGTCATGACCATTAAAGACTATTAATTGTTATTAAATTCCTATATTGTTATGGACCTTTAAGATAGCCTTAAACCAATAACAGACTTGTCATGAGGAGTTTAGTTGGGTTGTTACATCATGATTTCTATAGGATTAGCCATTGATCGTAAGACTGTCATCTTCCCTTGTTATCAAAAGTCCATCAAGGAAACATGTGAAGAGTCCTATCACATTCACATGATGAACTACAAAGGGACAATGAAATTGTTGTTAAAATGTAAGACTCCTCTAGAGATTCAATTGCATTATCTTCATAATCAAAGAGACATAACCATGTGGTAATGATTAAATCTTCCACTTTAAAGATAGATGATGAGGTAAGACGGTTAGGATACTATCATAAGGTGGAAGGTAGTCATGAATAGAAAATGAGAAATCGCATAGACTATTGATCACTATGATTGTCCCAAACCTTAAGAACAATTTAAAACTCTATTTTACTATCAATATATATCAATGAAGGGTGAATATTCAGATGCATCTGTGCTATTGAATGATGTCATAGTAACCAATGGACTATCATACCACCTAGGTAGAATCATAATGAACATCTGCAAGACTATAACTAGACTTCAAAAACTACCTTGAGGTGGATATCTTATGCATGGCATCATGATCTGAAATCCTTAATTTGGTGAAGTTGCCTATGGCAACCAAATTTGATAGTGGAGATAGGATTGACTACTAGTTGCCTAGGACTAATCTGAGTATGAAGATGAATATGTTATGATGATTTGTGATTTAAAAAATGAAGAATTTGATGCTTTGTTTAACTTGTGATTGTAGGGATGATCTAGCTAGAAAAAGTTATTAGTTGATGGTTCTAGCTTGATATTGTTTCTTATTTCCTATTTGCAATTGTTGTTTTCTATTTAGTTATTAGTCCCAACTCTTATGTGTGCTATTTATCTTGAGATTAAGTTCACTTAATTAGTCTAAATAGTCTTAATTTGCACTATCTTAACACTATGATTGTCCCAAACCTTAAGAACAATTTAAAACTCTATTTTAGGGTAAGTGCAAGAAGATGGGGGGCCAAAAATGGGTCTTAAGTGGCCACTTTTTTTTTTCTTTCTAAAATTAGGAAATGCTAGCCTTGGACGAGAAATTGAGCATAGTTACACTCAAAATTTGGAGATGCAACCAAAACAATGTTCGTAGTGCTCCGTGTCTAATTTCTAAACTACTATTTTTTTTTGAAAATTGTATAGATTAAGGGGTTCCAAAGAGGGAGCCACAGAAATTGGTGTTGTTTCTGTCAAAAAAACATAACATAGCATGTTTTGTGGCTCCCTCAAAAGGTTAACTTTTTTTTGTATTTTTAAAATTGCTTTGGTGAGAAATTAGCTAACAGTATGTAGTTTATGCCCAATTTTTCTAATAATTTTTTGATGAAAATTTGATTTTTTACTAATTTTCAAAGTGGACACATCCTAAAAAATAGAATCTTGGCCATGCTACCCCTATAAATTTTGAAAACTAATTGAAAATCATTTTTTTTAATATGTGTAGAATGGAGTCTAGTTTCTAAATATGTAATTTTTTTGAAATTTCAATGAATGGTTAATTTACAATGAAAAAAAGACCAAACAGTGGTTTTTGCCGAAAACCAGACACAAATAAAAGAAATTAAAGATGAAAGGCTTAACATTGTCAAAATGTGAAAAAAATTACATCATTAAATAGCTAAGAGAAAACCTAACATTACTCAAATGTTTTATTTGTTCAACCTTGAAACACGTGCAAATCTCAGGGTTAGTATGAATAAAATTATGTGAAATCTTGTAGAATTTGTAAAAACACGTCTATGGATGTTGAAAAGGCAATCCAAGCCTTTGGGTTGGAAATCCAATGCAAATCCCAAGCCTAAGGCTTGGGATTCCCAAACCACAATATAATGTGAGCACGTTATAATGCACTCACGTTGTAACACGCTCGCTTTATGTTGTGTTTTTTTTTCTTTTTTGCATGTTTGTCAGTGTTTTCCTAGTTTGACACAATGCGAGCGCATTATAATGCACTCGTGTTATGTCTTCCTTTGAATGAGATATGTTCAACTTTCATAAGTATGTTTCATGGATGTTTATATCTATGCTTGTAGGTATGTATGCATGTTTGTATGTATGTACATGTATGCATGCTTGTATGTATGCATCTTTGTATGTATGTATGTATGTATGTATGTATGTTTGTATGTATGCATGCATGTATGTATGTATGTATGTAAGTGTTTTGGGTTTAGTGTATATAAAGACCTGAGCCTGTATAGTTTTGAGGGTTGAGGGTTGAGGGATTAGGGCTTAAGTAATAGGTAGAGGGTAGAGGGTAGAGATTAGAGGGTTGAGAGTTATAGTTGAGGGTTAATATTCAGGTTGTTGAGTGTATAAGATTTAGTGTGTAAGGCACGGGGATTAGGGTTTCATATAATTGGTTTAGGGTTTACGATATGGATTGAGGGTATATAAGGCATAGGGTGACTTGGGTTGAGAGCACGTATGGTTTAGGTTTAATTTAAGTATAGGGTTGAGGCACAATATTTGAGGTTTAGGATATAAGGGTGAGGTTATATGGTCTAGGGATGAGGGTTTGAGGGTGTAGGCTTCAGGGTTTAAGGTATAGGGTTGATGATTGAGGGATTAGGGATTAAGTATATTGTTGAGGGTATAGGGTTGAGGGTTTAGGGCTAGGTTTTAGGGTTTAAGGGTTAAGGGTTAAGGGTTGAGAGATAGGGTTTAAGGTTTAGGGGTAAGGGATTAAGGTTTAAGGTATAGTGTCTTGGGTTGAGGGTTTAGGAATAGGGATAGTATTTAGGGTTTAGGGATGAGAGATTAGGGTTGAGGTTTGAGGGTTGATGGATTGAGATTTAAGGTATAACTTGCTGAGGGTTGAGTGTTTAGGGATATGGTTTAGGGTTTAGGGTTGAGGGATTAGGGTTTAGATTTGAGGGATTAGGGTTTAAGGAATAGTGTTGAGGGTTGAGGGTTTAGGGATAAGGTTTAGGGTTTAGGGTTGATGGATTAGGGTTTAAGGAATAGTGTTGAGGGTTGAGGGTTTAGGAATAGGGTTTAGGGTTGACGGATTAGGGTTTAATGTTGAGAGTTGAGGGTTGAGGGTTGAGGGTTTAGGGATAGGGTTGATGGTCAAGGGATTATGGTTAAAGTAGAGTGTTGAGGGTAGAGGGATTAGGGATAGGGTTTAGGTTTGAAGGTTTAATGATTGAGGGTTGAGCCTTTAGGGCTGAGGGTTAATGGATTGGGGTTTAAGATATAATGTTGAGCGTCGAGGGTTTAGGAATAAGTTTTAGGGTTTAAGTTTTAAGGGTTAAGGGTTGAGGGGTAGGGTTTAGGGTTTAGGGATAAGGGATTAGGGTTTAAGGTATAGTGTTGAGGGTTGAGGGTTTAGGAATAGGGATAGAGTTTAGGGTTTAGGGTTTAGGGATGAGGGATTAGGGTTGAGGGTTGAGGGATTAGGGTTTAAGGTATAGTGTCAAGGGTTGAGGGTTTAGTGATAGGGTTTAGGGTTGAGGGTTGAGGGTTTAGGGATGACAGATTAGGGTTTAGGGTTGACATATTAGCATTTAATGTCAAGGTTAGGGTTAGAGTGTCGAGGGTAGAGGGATTAGGGATAGGGTTTAGGGTTGAAGGTTTAAGGATTGAGGGTTGAGGCTTTAGGGATGAGGGTTTAAGGCTTAATATATAGTGTTGAGTGTTAAGGGTGTAGGGATAGGGTTTAAGTTTTAAGGGTTAAGGGTTGAGGGATAGGGATTAGAGTTTAAGGTATAGTGTTCAGGGTTGAGGGTTTATGGATAGGGTTTAGGTTTGAGGGATTAGGGTTTAGGGTTGATGGATTAGGGTTTAATGTTGAGGGTTAAGGGTTGAGGATTGCGGGTTGAGGGTTGAGGATTTAGGGATAGGGTTGATGGTCAAGGGATTAGGGTTAAAGTAGACTGTCAAGGGTAGAGGGATTAGGGATAGGGTTTAGGTTTGAAGGTTTAAGGATTTAGGGTTGAGGTTTTAGCGATGAGGGTTAAGGGATTAGGATTTAAGATATAGTATCAAGTGTTGAGGGTGTAGGGATAGGTTTTAGGGTTCAAGTTTTAAAGGTTAAGGGTTGAGGGATAGCATCGAGCCCATTGAGGGTTTAGGAATAGGGATAGTGTTTAGGGTTTAGCAATGAGGAATTAGGGTTGAGGGTTGATAGATTAGGGCTGAGGGTTGAGGGATTAGGGCTTAGGGATAGGGTTTAGGGTTTAGGGTTGAGGAATTAGGGTTTAAGGTATAGTGTTAAGGGTTTAGGGCTGAGGGATTAGAGTTAAGGGTTCAGGGATTAGGGTTTCATGTTGAGGGTTGAGGTTTTAGGGTTAAGGGTTGAGGTTTTAGGGTTGAGGGTTTAGGGATAGGTTTGAGGGTCAAGGGATTAGAGTTAAGGGTTGAGGGATTAGGGTTTGACGTTGAGGGTTGAGGGTTGAGGATTTAGGGATAAGGTTGAGGTTTAGGGGATTAGGGTTAAAGTAGAGTGTCGAGGGTATTAGGATTAGGGAAAGGGTTGGAGGGTTTAGGGATAAGGGATTAGGGTTTAAGGTATAGTATCAAGCTTGTTGAGGGTTTAGGAATAGGGATAGCATTTAGGGTTTAGGGATTAGGGATTAGGGTTGAGGGTTAATGGATTAGGGTTGAGGGATTAGGGCTTAGGAATAGGGTTTAGGGCTTAGGGTTGAGGGATTAGGGTTTAAGGTATAGTGTAGAGGGTTTGGGGATAGGGTTTAGGGTTGAGTGATTAAAGTTAAGGGTTGAGGGATTAGGGTTTGACATTGAGGGTTGAGGGTCGAGAGATTAGGGTTAAAGTAGAGTGTTGAGGGTATAAGGATTAGGGATGGGGTTGGAGAGTTTAGGGATAAGGGATTAGGGTTTAAGGTATAGTATCGAGCATGTTGAGGGTTTAGGAATAGGGATAGCGTTTAGGGTTTCGGATGAGGGATTAGGGTTGAGGGTTAAGGGATTAGGGTTGAGGGTTGAGGGATTAGGGTTGATAAGGTCTAGGGTTTAGGGTTTAGGGATTAGGGTTTAAGGTATAGTGTTGAGGATTTAGGGATAGGGTTTAGGGTTGAGGGATTAGAGTTAAGGGTTGAGAGATTAGGGTTTGACGTTGAGGGTTGAGGTTTTAGGGTTTAGGGATAGGGTTGAGGGTCGAGGGATTAGAGTTAAGGGTTGAGGGATTAGGGTTTTACGTTGAGGGTTGAGGGTTGAGGTTCGAGGGTTGAGGGTTTAGGGATAGGGTTGAGGGTCAAGGAATTAGGGTTAAAGTAGAGTGTTGAGGGTATAAGGATTAGGGATAGGGTTGGAGGGTTTAGGGATAAGGGATTAGCGTTTAAGGTATAGTATCGAGCCCGTTGAGGGTTTAGGAGTAGCCATAGAATTTAGGGTTTAGGGATGAGGGATTAGGGTTGAGGGTTGACAGATTAGGGTTGAGGGTTGAGTGATTAGGGATTAGGGATAGGGTTTAGGATTTAGGGTTGAGGGATTAGGGTTTAAAGTATAGTGTTGAGGGTTTAGGGATAGGGTTTAGGGTTGAGGGATTAGAGTTAAGGGTTGAGGGATTAGGGTTTGACGTTGAGGGTTGAGGGTTGAGGTTTTAGGGTTTAGAGTTTAGGGATAGGGTTGAGGGTCAAGGGATTAGAGTTAAGGGTTGAGGGATTAGGGTTTGATGTTGAGGGTTGAGGTTTGAGAGTTGAGGGTTTAGGGATAGGGTTGAGGTTCAAGGGATTAGGGTTAAAGTAGAGTGTCGAGGGTATAAGGATTAGGGATAGGGTTGGAGGGTTTAGGGATAAGGGATTAGGGTTTAAGGTATAGTATCGAGCCTGTTAAGGGTTTATGAACAGGGATAGCATTTAGGGTTTAGGGATGAGGGATTAGGGTTGAGGATTGAGGGATTAGGGTTGAGGAATAAGGTTTAGGGTATAGGGTTGAGGGATTAGGGTTTAAGGTATAGTGTTGAGGATTTAGGGATAGGGTTTAGGGTTGAGAGATTAGAGTTAAGGGTTGAGGGATTAGGGTTTGACGTTGAGGGTTGAGATTTTAGGGTTTAGGGTTTACGGATAGGGTTGAGGGTTGAGGGATTAGAGTTAAGGGTTGAGGGATTAGGATTTGACATTGAGGGTTGAGGGTCTAGGGATAGGGTTGAGATTCGAGGGATTAGGGTTAAAGTAGAGTGTCAAGGGTATAAGGATTAGGGATAGGGTTGGAGGGTTTAGGGATAAGGGATTAGGGTTTAAGGTATAGTATTGAGCTCGTTGAGGTTTTGGGAATAGGGATAGCATTTAGGGTTTAGGGATGAGGGATTAGGGTTGAGGGTTGACGGATTAGGGTTAAGGGTTGAGGGATTAGGGCTTAAGGATAGGGTTTAGGGTTGAGTGATTAGGGTTTAAGGTATAGTGTTGAGGTTTTAGGGATAGGGTTGAGGGTTAAGGGATTAGAGTTAAGGGTTTAGGGATTAGGGTTTGACATTGAGGGTTAAGGTTTAAGGGTTTAGGGTTTAGGGATAGGGTTGAGGGTTGAGGGATTAGGGTTTGACGTTGAGGGTTGAGGGTTGAGGTTCGAGGGTTGAGGGTTTAGGGACAGGGTTGAGGGTCGAGGGATTAGGGTTAAAGTAGAGTGTCAAGGGTATAAGGTTAGGTATGGGGTTGGAGGGTTTAGGGATAAGGGATTAGGGTTTATGGTATAGTATTGAGCCCATTGAGGGTTTAGGAATAGGGATAGCATTTAGGGTTTAGGGATGAGAGATTAGGGTTGAGGGTTGAGGGATTAGGGTTGAGGGTTTAGGGATTAGGGTTTAGCGATAAGGTTTAGGGTTTAGGGTTGATGGATTAGGGTTTAAGGTATAGTGTTGAGGGTTTAGGGATAGGGTTTAGGGTTGATGGATTAGAGTTAAGGGTTGAGGGATTAGGGTTGAGGGAATAGGGATAGTTGTCTTTAGGGTTTAGGATTAAGTGAGACCTAGATGGCTAAGGATGGATGGAGAGGTAGACAAGGAGTGACTGAGAGACATAGAGAGGGTAAAGTTAGAGAGGTGAGGGGGAGAGATAAGTGAGATATAGATCATGAGCTAATGGAACTAGAGGTGAGATATTGTAAAGGTCCTATCGAAAGTGAGATAGGCACAAATATTTATGGATCAATCTATAGTAGGACAAAATGCCAGCGCATTGTAATGGGAGCACATTATAACAGGAGCACGTTATAACGCATGTGCATTATAACGCACTCGCATTTTGTCCTGCTATAGGAATGGTAAAAAGTGTTGACCCCTGTGATCCAGGCCCACATGCTCTGTTTTCATGCTGCTTATGCGCGTGTTCTAAAAAAAAGTTCTTTCATGTTGTTGGGAAGTTCACATGCACATTTTACACATTCTACCACCTTTGGATGATCTTTCCACCACCTTTTCTACTTTGCCAACTTGACAAGGAGGAAATAACATAGTTTTCACATCAAATTTGATATATATCTATTCAAGTTTCAATTTTTGTAGTGTTGCAATGTTAATTGTGATTCAATTTTAGGAATTTAACATTATAGATTGGTTAATAGTATTGTTGTTACTAATTATATTTGAGTGTTATTCAATTTAACATTGAAAAGGAAGCAAGTGATGAAAAACTCAAATTGTTAAGGAGTTTGATGCAACAAGAAAAAAACACTAAATAATTGGGTACTCTCTCCATTTGAATCTCTATTTTTTAGGTATGTCAAGTCTTTACATGCATGTTCTTTACATTTTACTTAATTATATTTTAATTACTTTATCATTCTTTATCATACATGTTTAAAATAGACACATTCCCAATAAAGAAAGCAGCCTACAATCTCACATGATGCCATGTATATTTTCTAAACTTGGAATCTTTAATAATTATGTGTAATAAACAGACCTTGACATACCATGATGTCAAACTATACAAGAATAAATCCTTACAACATAATAAAAATACAATCCCACTATTATCTAATCATTTTAACGAGTTAAAATACAAATGAATAGGTGCCAAGATCATACAAGTATGCACATGACCTGATGATTTGTATGCACATATCTTGGGCTAAGAATTTCCTTATGCACCTATTCATGATAATTTGTATGCACATGACACAACAATATTTTAAAATTTCCTAAATGTCCTTTGTTAGCACATGATGGTGGTTACCTTGATCGACTATATACCATTCAATACCCTAAATTACAGAGATTAGTCTAATGATTTTTATGACAATCCTAGGTATGTGATGCAGAGGTAGGGTTCAACTCAATCAAAAGGGCTCATACCAATAGTTTCTTCAAATTTCATAAGCTTTCCTCTCAAGCAATCTCCCTATACAAAGGCACAAAGAGGGTCTTCAATACTTCAAAACCTAATAAGGCTACTAGAGGTCTTCTTACCCCTCAGGAACTTAGACACAACCATTCTAAACGCTTACTCAAGTCTACACTCTTCAATTGTTGTATATTCCTTCACAAGCCATCCAAATCCTAGTAGCCCTAGTACCAACAAAACACCTTCTCAATTCCAAATCCTAGTAGCCCTAGTAACAACAAACATGTCAAATTGGGTTTGCCTCAACCTTTTCAAGCATGAAGTCCCATGTACTCTTTACTTGTAGCCTCAATAGGTGACTCTCCTTTGACCTTATCCTCATCTAGGACTGAAGTGAACTTTGTACCATAATGCTTTGTATGGCTACAATAACATTGTGTAATAATGCTTTGTATGGCTGCAATAATTTGCTTTGTATGCTTTGTACCTATTTTGGTTGACTGACATTTACTATGAAGGTTTGAATGACATATATTTTAGTTATTTGTATGGATTCATTTCTTAGGAACTAATATTGGTCTCTTTATCATGCTTTAGACAAATTCTCCGTCATGCCGAGGAAATGATCAAGAATTAAACCAACACAGGAAGAAATAGAAGCTAAGAATGCAAGGAAAACAGTGGCTATGAGGGAACTTCATGAGAGGAGGAAATTGGGAACGATAAATGAAGACATGCCAATTGAAGAGGAACCACAACCATCACAAAGAGATATGGTATTGGCGGCACAAAGAGAATGAATGCAAAAACTTTGTTCTATGAGAGATATGAATACCATAGTTGGAGACATGTCCTCTAACGCAAGTCAACATGTAGGGACACCATCTACTGCATCTCAAGTTGAGAGTACATCATCACTCTCACATGATGAAGGAGGTACGCCATCATTCCCACCTAAACCTCAAGGTATGTCATCTATTCCATCTTCGATCAAAGGTATGCCATCTAGCCCATCTCATTTAAATATTGATGAAATTTCTAATGTTGAGATGAATTTACTTAACTTAACAGCACCTAGAATTTTGCATAGAAAGCCAAAGTATTTGATTGATATTGATGAGAATATTTTGCAACCAATGGAAGGTAAGATTCTAAAACACACTTGTAGAAGATATGCTCATAAGATTTGGAGATTGTTCTTTGAAAAGTTACATGAGACTACAAGATGTCAACTATTTGTTGAAATTATGTGAAGTATAAAGTATAAGTCCATCATGAAGATTCTTAGGTTGAGAACATAAGAGGCTTCAAGTGAAAAATCTATTGTCAAGAATCTAATGAGTGCATATGAGAGTGTGGGTAACACCTCACGCATAAAAGATAGTAATGCAACACGGTGTGTGATTACATCGACTATAGTAAGTAGTCAAATGAGGAAAGCTCGTCTCATTAGAAAGATGAGTCAAGAATTGAGACTTAATATGAAAACTTTATCAAGAGCCATTGGAAGATGCCAAAGAATTGAGGACACTAATGCCAATGAATTATGGGCATTCTCGGGGAGACTACCACGAAAAGATAAACTAATTGTTGAAGCATTGAGATCACTTATTGAAGACTTTTGGAAGAATTATACAAGGGTATCTTTGAATCAAGCGGATGTGGTAAGAAGGAGAATTGGTAGTTAGAACTGTGAGCCACATCCAAAGTATTTTTTGGATGAGACTCAAACACATTTTTATGGTAAATTTATAGAGAAGTATCCTCAAATTAAAATTTGTCAAAGATATTTTGAAATGCTAAAACCTTTTTATGTCAAGATAAATCACACACACACTACTTGTTGTGGTAGATTACATATTGATTTTTCTAACCATTTTGATGTTTATAGGTCTATATGTTTAGATTTGCATACTAACAATGTACTTGTTGAACTCTACTAGTTCGTTTCCAATTGCATGTGTTCTTTTCATATGTTCACATATTGGAAAACAATACAAAAGATGGTAAAGAAGCAAAGAGGTGTGAATTGGTTATTGAAAAGATTCTAGTGTATCAGTTTATACCTATATTTCGTGACAGCATAGTGTATGAGTATGCAAGACATGCTCATAGAGCTCGATGGTTGGACTTGCAATTCAAGTTATGCAAGGACATATTTCCAGTTGGTAGCATTGTTTCAGTCAAAGAATTTGTAAAGAACTATAGTCTATAGCCACAACATGAGGCGCAATCACAGTATTACAACTCCACACAAGTTTCCATATTTGTGCACATCGCATTCATTTATGCGAATGATAGTACAGAGGATGATAAAAAGATCATGAGTATAATTTCTATATCAGTGATGATCGCACGCATTCTATGGAGTTTGTGTAAGGTTGCTTTAAGGTGTTCTACAATGATTTGGCTAGAAGGGGCATATCATTCAGTCAGCATATCATATGGTCGGATAATTATGCGTCACAATTCAAGAATTCATGAAATTTCTATTAGCTGAGCATGAGGCATAATTTTACAGGTATTCAGCATATGTGGAGCTTTTGTGAGGCTGGGCATGGAAAGGGGGAGCATGATGGTGCAAGAGCATGTATCAAAAGAGCCATAGCATGAGAAGAGTTAGAGTATAAAGACAATGCAAAGTTAACAAATGCAAAATTGATCATCGAGTGGTGTAATGCTTCCATGGGTCCAGGTAATGAAGGTAAGTCTTCAGTTTGTAGATTTTTTTGGTTGAAAGATGATACTAACATTGCACCATATGAGGACTATTCTACACTAATAGGATCAAGTGAGATGCACTCTTTCAGAAGCTTAATTGCAGGTTCATGGAGTATCCATACACGAAAGATGTCATGCTTTTGTTCTTCCTGTACAATTCAAGCCTGGGATGAGTGCGAGTCAAAGGAGTGGGTTGATGAATGGCAGTTAAGTTATCTTAGCCCACTTGACACATATCGACCCCTGATAGCACTGGAACTAACATAAATGGAATCATCATTTGACTTTGACTACATATCAGATCTAGTTCAACCAAGTAATATATCTATTTGCATAGTTTTTTAAATTCCTAATGTCATCTTACTTTGTAGTGTTTTTGTAATGTTGACTAATTTCATCTAATTTGCTACACATATCAATGTAGGGCATGTATATGCAGTTATTGCAGATGAAGATAACGAAGAGGGAACATATTATTACTTGTGTTGTTGTGTTGAGGCCAAAAAGAAATTGGGGGCCCCAGTTATAGATGGAGAAGACATCAAATACCTTACAAGCTCAGTGGTTATTATTGGAACATGGCTTAGAAGGTACCCACATAAGAGTGTTAATGTTTGGCAGTTTTAGGACTTTGACATGCATTGGAAGATTCTTCATTACTCGAACATTGTCATGGCATCCAATATTCATTTGATACAATATCGGGGTAAACCTTTGAACAAGACCTTGTGGAAGGTGTGTGAGTTTGACCATGAAGCAATAATTAACACAATAAAAAGTAGAGTAGACCCAGATGGTTCATTGGATTAATTTGTAAGTATTCATATTGATTTTGTAAAGTCATGTTACATTGAGTTGTAAGTATGCACATTAATTTGTAAGGTTTGTCTTTTTTTATTTGTTGTTGCATTTTTACACATATACACATTTTTACATAATCATGTTATGCTTCATGGGGTTAGACCTAAGTGATGGATGAAGTTGATCCTGAGAATAATGTATAAAATCTAGGTAGTGTATAAAATATAGGTGTCTCTAGGTGTCTTGGTTTCTAACTAGATAATAGGTGTCTCTAATTGTGTTTTAGGTATATACGATATGTCAACTAGGTAGATAGAGACTAGAAAAAAGGTATTTAATCTAATCTAGGTGTCTTAGGTAGATACTATATATCAACGACATGTCTAGACACTAGAATAAGGTTAATCTAGAATGATCTAGGTGTCTTCTAGGTAGGTGTCTTCTATAATTTAATCTAGGTGTCTTAGGTAGGTACTATATGTAAACTAGGTCTACCATAATATGTCTCTTAGGTAGAACTATAATCTAGGTGTCTAGTTGACTTAGGTCTAGACTACGATAAGGTATAAAGACTAGGTGTCTTAGGTCTACAATGTCTATAAAATCTAGATGTACATACTATACAATAGGTGTCTTAGGTGTCCTATGTCTACTAGACTACATGTGTCTTAGGTCTTAGGTGAGGCCACATGAGCTTCCACCTTCATGTGGTTGGCCTTGTCAGTATAGAATATTTATATTTCTTGAAGCTAAGGGAAGCTCTTTTTCTTAATAGGAAAACTTTATTGACTTCAGTTGCACTAATGGTGCAAGGGCACCCAGGTTGTCATGCCTCCAAGAGGGGTCAAAAAGTGAAATTTTGTTTTGATTGAGTCAATTCTATGTAATAAGGTCTTCTAAGACTATTTCATGTGTTTTTGAGTCAGTTTGAGTCAATTGGGGTTAGTTTGAGTCTTGTTGCAAAAAAGTGTCACTGTTGTCAAGTTGCACAAAGCAACTTTTGCATTTTTAGTCCTGGTCCTGATGCGACCAAACTGATAGTTCCAATGCATCCAAATGGGTATGTTTAAGTTAGGCATGGTTAAGTTTTTAATCCAAATATGCTGAAACAGTTTGAGCTACATTGTACCGATGATGTCCCTGAAGAGTCCAAAGTGCAAAAAGATAGCAATTTTTGACGATCTGTTACTTAGAAACCGTGTCACTTAGAACATTATGTCTAAAGAAATACGATCATGTAGGGTTCTTCTACAATAACCTCTCTCAGGTTTTTATATCTCTAAGGAATTTTCCTGTGGTGAAAGGTTTTCTGTTGCCCCAAAAATCATTAGAAGGAGGTAGTGTAAAGTTGCAAAGGGGTGTAACTTTTGTCCTGCTCCTGATGCAACCAAACTGACAGTTCCAACACATCCAGATGGGTACATTTAGGCTAGGCATGGTCCTTTTTTTCACCCAAACATGCTAAAACAGTCTGAGCTACATTGTACCGATGATATCCCTGAAGAGTCCAAAGTGCAAAAAGGCAACAATCTTTGACAAGATGTTACTCAAAAAATGTATCACTTAGAAACACTCTGTCTAATGTAACATGATCATGTAGGGTTCCTCTACAATAACCTCTCTTAGTTTTTTATATCTCTAAGGCATTTTCCCATGGTGAAAGGTTTTCTGTTGCCCCAAAAATCATCAGGAGGTAGTGTAAAGTTGCAAAGGGGTGTAACTTTTGTCCTGCTCATGATGTGACCAAACTAACTATTCCAACGCATCTATATGGGTACATTTATGCTATGTATGGTCCAGTTTTTCACCTAAATATGCCGAAACAGTCCAAGATACATTGTACCGACGATATCCCTGAAGAGTCCAAAGTGTAAAAAGGTAGCAATCTTTGATGAGATGTTACTCAGAAACCGTGTCACTTAGATACATTTTATCTAAGGCAACACGATCACATAGAGTCCTTTTACAATAACCTCTCTCAGTTTTTTATATCTTTAAGGCATTTGCCCGTGGTGAAAGATTTTCTGGTGCCCCAAAAATTGTTAGAAGGAAGTAGTGTAAAGTTGCAAAGGGGTGTAACTTTCGTCCTGCTCCTAATACAACCAAACTAACTATTCCAACGCATCTGGATGGGTATTTTTAGGCTAGGCATGGTCCTATTTTTCACCCAAACATGCTGAAACAGTCTGAGCTACATTGTACCGACGATATCCCTGAAGAGTCCAAAGTGCAAAAAGGTAGCAATCTTTGACGAGATGTTACTCAGAAACTGTGTCACTTAGAGACATTCCATTTGAGGCAACACGATCATGTAGGGTCCCTCTACAATAACCTCTCTTGGGTTTTTTATATCTTTGAGGCATCTACCAATGGTGAAAGGTTTTCTGCTGCCCCAAAAATCGTCAGAAGGAGATAGTGTACAGTTGCAAAGGGGTGTAACTTTCATCCTGCTCCTGATGTAACCAAACTAACTATTCCAACACATTCAGATGGGTACATTTAGGCTAGGCATAGTCCTATTTTTCACCCAAACATGCTGAAACACTCTGAGCTACATTGTACCGACGATATCCCTAAAGAGTCCAAAGTGCAAAAAGGCAAAAATCTTTGACGAGTTATTACTCAGAAATCATGTCACTTAGATACATTTCATCTAAGGCAATGCGATCAAGTAGGGTCCCTCTACAATAACCTCTCTTAGTTTTTTATATCTCTGAGGCATTTACCCATGGTGAAAGGTTTTCTGCTACCCCAAAAATCATCAGAAGGCGGTAGTGTAAAGTTACAAAGGGGTGTAACTTTCATTCTTCTCCTCGTGCGGCCAAACTAACAATTCCAACACATCTAGATGGATACATTTAGGCTAGGCATGGTCCTATTTTTTACCCAAACATGTTGAAACAATCTGAGCTACATTGTACCGATGATATCCCTGAAGAGTCCAAAGTGCAAAAAAGGTAGCAATCTTTGAAGAGTTGGTACTCGAAAACTATGTCACTTAGATACATTTTATCTGAGGTAATGCAATCATGTAGGGTCCCTCTATAATAACCTCTCTCAATTTTTATATCTTTGAGGTGTTTGCTTGTGGTGAAAGGTTTTCTATTGCCCCAAAAATTGTCAGGAGGCAGTGTAAAGTTACAAAGGGGTGTAACTTTCGTTCTTCTCCTCGTGCGGCCAAACTGACAATTTCAATGCATCTAGATGGGTATGTTTAGGCTAGGCATGGTCCTGTTTCACACCCAAACATGTCAAAACAGTCTGAGCTACAAACACTAACTAGTCTTCAATCTTCAAACACTACAAATACCATGATATCAATTAAAAATGACCTTCAATTATGATATGGTGCTCGAGCTTATGAGAGTTTACTGGAGAGACCAGTTGAGTTAGGTTGAAGGGTCGGTGAACTAATGACTTAAAGACCCTTTAGTAGGTTGATTTAAGTGATAATAACTTGTGATTATAAGTCAATATTAAATTAAAATAAAAGTACACTTTACACATGATAGGAAATTGAGGGTTTTAAAGTCTTAAGAAAGCTTGTGTCTTATCTGACTTCTTATTGCATGAACAAAACCACATCCACCATGAACATGAACCTTGCATCATATCAACCTTCTAAGATAGACCTTATCGTGAAAACCATATTCACAACAAAACCTTGCATGAACAAAACCACATCCACCATGAACATGAACCTTGCATCATATGAACCATGTTTGTCTTGTGCAACATCAACATGAACCTTCACATCAATGACAAACAACCTTAACCCTTTGACTTCAATGACAACCTTGAACCTTGATTGTTGATGACTTATGGAAGCCTATAGCCCCAATGCTATGTTGCATACTAAAATTAGGTAAGACTCAATGTACTCTCATTACCTCACCTTATATGCAAGAGGAATTACATTTAATAACCACAATGGTCAGTAGGTGCTCATAAGCATATGATTCTAACTATCTTATTCAAAACAACAAACATACTCTTTGCATCTCAATATGGTATAATAACAAGAAATTAAGAAATATTTTCAATATAGCAACTCATAAAGAATATGGATCAGCATACTCATTTGAATATTTTCAATTGAGCAACTCATAAGGAATATGAATATTTTCTATTCAACATGATGATTCATTTTTATTTTAAATACAAATTTTATCTTTTACTTCCAGAATGAGTTTTAGGTGATACTTGAATAACAATAGCTAGCTTATTGGATCAACAAACATCCTATGTAATACATTTGGACTTTAAATATTTGAAGTAACCATCTACAAATATCCATTCAAACGTGGATTTATAATCCAAATATGGATGCCATCAATAAAAAAGATTTGTATTAACCAAATATCCATATAGGCATACATCAATATTTGTCAATATAAGTATAACACATACAAAATAGCCATATAGGCATACAATGCCTCTTATATGAAATACAAAATATATATCCACCATATAGGCATACAACAAAGGACCCCAATAAGTATTCATTCCCCTCTGTTTGGTGAAGGGAATAGATCACGAGTAGCCTTTGATGTTCAGAAAGATGGAGACGTGTATGAGGGTGGTCTACTATGAACCCGAGGGCTGCTCCTTCTATTTAGTTCTTAGTGGAACTGTAGCTATTACAATAAAAAGTATAGACATTAATATAGAGATTACATGTTATAAAAAATGAAACATTTAACAAAATAATCACTTACCGCTACCATATAATCTGCCTCCTCATTTGCCTTAGTAGCAGGATTAGGCTGTGGTGATGTCAAGTCCTATAGAAACCATCTAGATAGAAATTAAACTTCAAATCAATAATCATTTGATTTTTCAAAAATAAACAACTATAACAATGAATGTAAATTGAAAAATATTAATCTGCCTCATACCCCCATCAATGGCATGGAGATATCAATCGCAATGGACACACCATGCTCCATTTCCCTATGAACTTCGGGAGGTTTCTCCGCAGCCTACATCATCTGAAAATAAAACAACATTATTCAATTATGAAACTAGAATAGTGATGCAAGTCATGGTTCCTAACATACATACATGTTCACATAAACATGGAAGTACACACAATAAAGCACACTTGATATTCATTATCAACAATGCATCACTATGATACAACTAGACACATAATACACATAATCACAGTGAAGATTTTGCTCTCTTGGTGATATACTATAGATCTTTCTTATAGACATAGGGATGGAAGAAATTGATCCAATAGGATTGACATAAGTTTGTAGGGGAAAGGGTTAGTGTAGATTCGAAGATTTTGGTTAGGGGTGACTTGTTGCCCCCATAATTAATACCTAAAACCTAAATGATGTTTGAGTCAATCATATGCTATATAAGATGTCATAGGTTGATGCCCCTCTCTGGTGTCATGTCCTGGGGTCTAATTGGTGGTAATTGGATGAGATTATTAGAGAGAATTTGTCAAAGAATAGTGTGGAGGGGATCAACAAGCTTTGGTAGACATGTATGGAAAATGTGGTAGCATAGACAAGGCAATGAGCTATTTGAAAAGATGACTCAAAGAAAAGTGGTCTCATGGTGATGTCCTTGTCTATGCATCAGCTTCTCATGGCATTCCATGAGAGCACATTTCTTTGAGCCATTTTTTCAAATTTAACTATATTATAATTGAAATTTTGTCATCTATCAACATCTAGCTATTAGTTATGCAATGTTTAATAATGCTTTGGGTTTGAAAGATGTGTAATGTAATGTAATCAATGATATGAATATAAAATACAAAAATCTAATAAGTACAATTCATTAGTTAAACTATTTATTTTATTACCTCAATGAAGCTTTTAACTACACCACCACTGGTAGGTGTTGCCGTGAAATATCCAAGATTAACCTATTCAACATCCAAAATTAGATATTAGAATACCATTCATATAAATAGCTATTCACATGTAATATTTATAATTGTTTACTAGTTATATACCCCGACAATAGATGTTGTAGTGTAAAATGCAAGTGGACTACTGTTGAGAATTGCATCAATGCTATGACCCTGAAATTTAATCAAAATCATCAAACTAAATTAGTTAATCTTACATTTCAAAAATGAAATTTAAAAAATTAAATTCAATGAACTTGCTAATATTTACCTGAGTATCAAGGCTAAAAGTCTCACTTAGGAGGGTATCTGTCATCACCATCTGCTCAGCTACAAATGTAGCCTATGCACCTGCGTCCTGACTATCCATGGGGTCATAACCACAGGCTGACCCACAAGTCTGACAAATATGGGGTGGGACCCTACTCCTCGCACTATCTCCCAACCCACGCTATGCTGCAGGACTGGCATGCTCTATGATGCTCTAGGTCAAGGCACTAATGGACTGAAGTGTATCGACCTCAACACTCTCCTTCACAATGGAAGGGATAGACACATGCTCATGGGTTGGTCTGTTGATTACTCATCTCGCTGGCCGCTGTGGGTCAACACGTGCCCCTAGTCTATCTTGTGCTGACCCCCCACCTCTACCCTAGAAGTCTCGCATATCAAAATAGTTTGGTACTTTATTGAGGACAAACTCGCAGTAGAGTTTCCTCAAAGAGTATTGCAGAACCTCATTATTATTGCATGGAGGATGGTCAAAAACCATCCGCCACCTCTGCCCAAAATTGTCCCTTATCGCTTGGTTGTTGCACCAATGGATAGGGAACCTCTTGCATGTAATGGGTGGAGGTTGATTTGTTTGTGGGTTTGTGAAAATGGAACACAAGTCCAATTTTGTAATTTGTAACTTTTTCACATCTTCATATGATAGCTTGTCTGCATAATACTCTCTAAACTCTCTCCTCTTATCTGACCAACTAGATATTTGCTTGCTAATTGAATCTACATTTGATAACATAGATTCAAGAGATTGAGCAGGCGTGGACCTATGCAAGGTTGAAGTTGAAGGATCTTTCAACCTTGCAATTATGTCTTCAATTGCTTTTATATTTTTTTCAATTTGCCCCATTAGATTTTCTTGTGTTCCAGGGGCATGTCGAGGAATGGATGGAGGAGTTTTTTATTCAAGTTGTTCTTTGGCAGGTATTTCCTCTTCAAGATTTGATGGATTTTGAGGAGGAGGAGGAGGAGGAGGAGGAGGTGCATTAACTTTTCCTAACAATTAAGGAAATTTACATCAAAAATCAACTTAAACCTACCTATTTAGAAACAAATTCAAACAAAAAAACAAATAAAACTGACTGCTTTGGCCTGCTCGACGTCGTGGCAACATTTTGGCGATGAATCGGTGAGATTTTGGTGTCGAGTTGGGTCTTCAAAAATGCGAGTGCACTCCTTAGGGTTTGTAGGCCGCAATTGTAGAGAAAAAAAAGAAATCAAATGTGTAGAAATGCTCTTTTTTATATATCTATAATTAAACATAACGTGCTCACGTTATAACGCGAGCGCATTATGGTTTGGTTTTGCTGAGACTTAGGCTCATCATTACCAAACCATAATGTGAGCACATTATGGTTTGGTTTTGCTGAGCCTTAGGCTTGTTATTACCAAACCATAATGCGAGTACATTATGTCTTAATTTTTTTTGAAAAAATTTTGGCCACTTTTTGGCCCCCCAACTTTTTGCACTTACCCTTTACTATCAATATATATCAATGAAGGGTGAATGTTTAGATGTATCTATGATATTGAATGATGTCATAGAAACCAATGGACTATCATACCACCTAGGTAGAATCATAATGCAATAACTAGACTTGGAAAACTACCTTGAGGTGGATATCTTATGCATGGCAACATGATCTGAAATCCTAAATTTGGTGAAGTTGCCTATGGCAACCAAATTTGATAATGGAGATAGGATTGACTATTAGTTACCTAGGACTAATTTGAGTATGAATATGAATATATTCTGATGATTTGTGATTTAAAAAATGAAGAATTTGATGCTTTGTTTAACTTGTGATTGTAGGGATTCAATCTAGCTAGAAAAAGATATTAGTTGATGGTTCTATCTTGATTTTGTTTCCTATTTTCTATTTTCAATTGATCTAAATTTTAATGGAGAATTCATATAAAAATACCTAGCATTGGGCCTGTGGTATTGTAAAAATAAACAAAATGCTCAATGTACAGAACTTGTAAGAAGTTGCAGGCAACCAAAGAGGATTTCTTATTGCATCAAAAGTTGAATATATACAATGAGAAAGAATGTGAAAGGTCACCTTATCCATTGAATTTGAAATGGATAGTTGGAAGGTGAAAAAACTATTAAAATTCAAATTTGCAAATTTTTTAAAAAATTTCAAAAAAAACTACTAAATTTTGGACCCCACTAGGCAAGGTCATAACTTCTAGCCAGCTAGTCAAAATTTGGACATTTCAGACTCGTTGGAAAGATCTTCTGAAGAGCTAGATTGAGTTACATTGAGCCTTGCCTGCGGCTACCACTCAAAAGTAACCAAAGAAAGTCTTGACCCCAAATTCCACTCCGAAGGCCTCTGAAAATGCCAATTACTAGGATGTAGACAAAACTAGAAAAAAATACTGAAAAACTAGAATATAGTTGCATGAACAAATTTCACCCTAATGCTTCTAAATCTCTATGGGATCATTGCTTCCCCCATGAGAGGCAATGGGCCCCATTGCACCTATGTATTGTAGCAGATGAGGAAATTTCTTCTCAATTTGGTCCTTAGTGAACCATTTTCCTTGATGTGGAAGTTGTCTTGCCTGTACCACCCGATAGAGAGGAATATGTTGTTTCTTCAATGTTTTCACCACAACATTAGTAATTTGATCACACTTGAGAGGGGCAGTAGTTTCTGGATTCAACTCTGAGCAACTTATATGTTCTACAACATCTGAAGTGTCCAATAATGGTGGAAAATATGGCCGCAACAATTCAACATTGAAAATAGGATGTAGTCCAAGAAAAGATGAAAGATTGAGTTCAAAATTATTTTCACCAACTTGTTTGATGATGGTGTATGGACCATATCGAATAGGACAGAGTTTCTTGTGAGGCTCTTGAAGTCTTTCTTTCTGAATATGAAGCCAAACATTGTCCCCAACCTTAAACTGATGAGGTGTACGATGTTGATCATGTTTGTCCTTGTATTTCTAATTACTAAATTGTAGTATCTCATGGACTTGTTGCTAAATATGGCATATCTTCTCCACAAACTTAGTTGCCCTGTTTGCCTCTTTTTCTGAATGTGTTGATGGGTCACTCAACATAGTTGGCAATGCTACATCAATTGGAGCCAATGGTTGGTAGCCAAGACATACCTCAAATGGACTGTGCCCTGTGGAACCATGTAGTGCTTGATTGTAACTATGCTATACATATGGAAAGCTTTCATCCCAAGTTCAAGGATGTTTGGAATGGTACATCTGCAAAATGTGAATGATCATCAGATTCACCACCTCAGTCTACCCATCTGTTTGGGGATGGAAGGCAGTGGATTTTGTCAACTTTGTGTCCATCAAGGCCCAAAGTGTTGACCAAAAATTGCTAAGAAATATACTATCCCTATCAGATATGATGGTTTGTGGCAATCCAAAGTGTACCCAAACATTCTCAAAGAAAAGCTTGGTAGTTTCTTCCGCAGAGACTCCTTTCTTGCAAGCCACTATGACAACCATTTTTGAAAACCTGTCTAGCACCACATATACACAATCATGCCCATGTCTGGTAGAAGGTAGTCCAGACATGAAATCCATTGAAACTGGATGCCAAGGTTGGTCAAGGACTGGAAGAGGTGTATACAATCCTTGTTTACGATTGGTAGGCTTTGCAATGGCACAAGAAGTACAAGATCGGATGTATAAAATGACATCATGTCTCAATTTGGGCCAATAAAAATACCTCTAAAGTATAGAAATAGTCTTCTCCACCCTGAAGTGTCCTGCAACACGACTGTAGTGTGCCTCCCATATCAACTTTTGCCACTCCTTGGTTGGAACACATATGTGTCCCATATGACAGAGAATCCCATCCTTCATGTAGAAATCAGTGGCTTATTTTCCCTCTACTAGATTGTTGTAGATCTTAGCAAAATAAGGATCTATGCCATACAACTGAGGCCAATCTGTTGTGTGGTGGCCACAAGAATCCAATACCGTTGTCAGGGTTGTGATCGGAGGTCTACTCAAACAGTCTGCAACTTTGTTAGTAGCTCCCTTCTTGTGGCAGATATTGAGATGAAACTGTTGCAAGTAGGCAAACCATCTTTGATGCCTATCATTTTGTAGCTTCCCTTGTGTTTGTAGAAATTGCAGAGGTTTATGATCCATGTGAATGATAGTCTCCTTCCCCGGAATGTAGTGTTTCCATTGTTTGCAGGCTTGCACAATAGCATACAACTCCTTATCATAGGTGGGGTACTTATGCACTATGTCAAATAAAGTCTCACTGTGGTAGGCAACTGGATGCCCGTGTGCATGAGAACTACTCCTAGTGCATAGTCTGAAGCATCTATTTCAATTTGAAAAGATTGTTGTAGATCTGGGAGTGAGAGTACTAGTGCAGAACATAGCCTCTTCTTCAACTCCATGAATGCTTTCTATTGTACCTCTGTCTAACAAAATTTTGTCCTTGGTCCTCCTCTCAGTGCCTGATTCATAGGCCATGCCAAATGTGAAAAACCAAGTACAAATCTCTGATAGAAATTGGCTAGACCCAAGAAGCTACAAAGTTCTGTGAGACTTTTAGGAGATGGCCAATCTTTGAGAACCTGTATCTTTTCAGGGTCCACATGAACACCTATTCTATCCACAATGTATCCCAAATACTAAATACTCTCCATGCCAAAATGGTGCAGGAGCTTCCAGTTTTAGTCATTTTTTTTACTATATCATGTTTTGTGTCTTGTTATTTTGGTTTTCCCTAAGGCTTTGGAAGCCATTCTCATGTTTGTAATAAGGACTTAGTCCATTAGAGTGTTAATTAAGACTTATTTTCTAGGTATTCTCCTTTAGAAACTTAGTGTTTTTGAAGAAAAAGCAATTTCCAACATTTCACTGCCTTTCATGGGTAGTTGTATGGTTGGAAGGGAAGTGGAAAGGTTCCAAAAACTTTCTATAAATAATGGATTGTATGAACATGCCAATGAAAATGAAAAGAGAGGAGTTTTAGAAGGTAAAAACTATGTTTTTCTACTTTTTTTTGGAAACAGTCATACTGTACAGCCAGGTACAGATAGTTCAGGAGCTGAGTTTTAAGAAATATGTTAGGTCTTTGAAATACCTTCCATTTGCATCTATTTAGAGTCTTTGAAACATTTTTTTTGCTTTGTTTGATTCCATTTTGTGTGAACTGGTTTTAACCCTCCATAGCTAGGGTTTTGGACAAAATGAATCATTCTTCCTCTATCCTCTGAAGGTGAACATCCATTTTTTGGTGGGATGGAGGAAGGTAGAGTAGAGTTTGTGTTTTTTGTTGTTTGGTAGGTTAAACTCCTCTCTCAAGGGCATTTGGCATGATACTATCTAGTCTTACAGTGACTAGTTAGCAGAAATGGTGAAAAAATAGTGTATATTATGAAAACAGCCACATGGTAAATCAAATGGAGGATGGTTTTTGTGTCTTGGGGTGAGGACAGACCTCTATAGATGTTTGGTAGAGTCTAAGAATGCAGGTTTGATGTATTCCTTACATACAATCTTTGAATTAGGCCTTTTCATTGAAGAAAGACAGTCTATTGTTTTCTGTACGCCAGTGGTACAGTACAGTCTGCATGTTGGAGGAGGAGTAGATGCTCAATATAGGTATTTGGATTATGCATTTAGAGGTGAAGGTCATTTGGAGTTATGAGCACTTAGTGTTGTGTTAAGCATTCTCTTGGGCTACAAGGTTTAATCTTCCTTAAACACTATTTTTTTTAGGATAGTCATAACACAATTATTGTTCTCTGTCAGAGCAAGTATAGAAGTGAGGTGTTGGGTCAGTGATTTCATGTTGATCCTATCCTTGGTAGGTGCATGTTGTGTTAGGTGTGAAGATCCATGTTGGTAGAGGTGTTAGGAGTGGAAGTCTGTCTTTGAAGATAAAGGTGTTGGTTGATTGGGTAGAGCAGTGACTCCCCAAAATTAGAGTTGAGCAGCCTGTGTGGTGGACCTAGGTGAGGTCCTTGGCTAGATCAACCTCCTGAATAGCCCTGTGTAGGCCTATAATCATTCCACCTTTGGAAACCTTCAGAAGAAAGATTTGACATCCAAGTTCATTGTGTGAACTTAATCCACTAAGACCCTATTACCTCTACATCACAAAAGAACACTTATCTTTGTTAGCATATAGCTTGTGTTGTTGCAAGTTTGAAAGCACTTGCTGAACATGTTGTAGATGGTCACCCCATGTTTTGCTAAAGATGAGTATGTCATCTAAATAGAAGATAACAAAAGAACCAATGAATGGTTTGAGGACATCATCCATCAATCTCATGAATGTGGCAGGGGCATTGGTCAAGCCAAAAGGCATAACTAGCCACTCAAACAACCCTTCCTTAGATTTGAAAGCAATCTTCCACACATCTGATGTCTCAACTGGGACTTGGTGATATCTAGATTTCAAGTCAATTTTGGTGAAAAATTTTGCCCCCTGAGCTGGTCCAACAAATCATCAATGCGAGGGAGTGGATATCAATTCTTCACAGTGATCTTGTTGAGAATTCGATAATCAATACAAAGTCTCCACATTCCATCCTTCTTTTTGGCCAAAACAATTGGACTTCCACATGGTGAAGCACTTAGGTGAATGTGCCCTTTCTTGATCAACTCTTGAATCTGCCGCTTGATTTCTTCATTCTCCAAAATTGACCTTCTATACAGTGGCCCATTTGGTAATGGTGGCCCTAGAATTAGATCAATCCAATGCTTGACTTAGTAGTGTAGTGGTACCACTGTTGGTGAATTGAATACATCCTAATATGTTAACAATATTTTCTCCATTTATTTCTGTTTAGCTATGGTAGGGGACACTTTGGTATGACTGATGGCAACAACGGACCTTGCCTCCTCAGGTTGAACCATTAGTAGGACAAATTTTCCAGTGTGAGCAATCAAATGCTTACATTGTTTTGCAGTAATCAAAGATACTAGTTCTGCAAGACTTACCTCAGGTATTCGATACCTCTTTTCTACCAACTTGATGGTAACTCTGTGTGGCCTTGACTCATAGACTCTATGGTGCTTGTACATGTATGGGTGCCCCAACAATACATCACATACATCCAAAGGTGCCACATCACATATTACTTCATCTTTGAATGGATTGATAGAATAAGGTAAGCGGTACTGTTTATTCACCAGAATGTCTTGTCCCTAACTTACCCATCCCATATGATATGGCTGTAGATGTCATGTTGTCTGGAGATTCAATCTTTTCACAGTGTCAGCAGAGATAAAATTATTTTGGCTTCCACTATCCACAATGAAATGAAGAGCCTTTAGGTTTACCCACATCTGTGAGTGGAACAAGCATTCATCATCTTCACAGGGCATGACTTTGGGAGTGGCAACTATGGCATGTGGGTCAGCCTCAATGATTTGTTCACCCTCATTTTGTTCACAAGGATTTGTAGGCAACGACTCCTATTCTATCTCTCCTTGATAGATTTCTACCAACAAAGTCTTCATGGCATGACAGTCTTTAGTGTTATGACCAGGGCTCTTATGGAATTTACACATCTTCTGCTTACCCTTATTTGTTGTTGATGAGGTCTGTGAGGAAAAGTCCTTGGTTGTCTATTTCCCACCAAATTTGTTACCACCTTCACCCTTGAATTTGTTGTTTGAGGGATAATCTTTCTTCCCCTTTTGTTTGAATTTCTCCTCTATTTTTACTGCATATTTGAAGGTGGTACCCAAGGTCTCAATATGTAAGAAATCCATTTCTGTCTAGATATACCAATGAAGCCCACTACGATACTTCAATACCTCATGCTTTTCTATGTCACGAATTCCCAATTTTGCAGAAAGTGCATGAAATGTATTTGTATAATCTTGAACAGATTGGTCCTTCTTTTGTCGAAGTAATTGCCATTGCATGTACTTCTCCTCATATGAATTTTTAGGGTAGTATTCCTCCTTGATGTATTCCACAAATTCTCCCCATGTGGGATTGTCATCCTCCAACATTTCAAATCCTTGGCTGTCAAGGCCATCATCCTTAGCTAGTAGTCTATTTTTCCAAGATTGTTTCACATGTTCCTTAGCTTTGAGGAGTGCAAAGGTTATTTTTTCAACATCTGTGAAGTGGTTTACAGAAAAATATTTCTCTAATTTTGATAGCCAATCATCAACAACATCTACATTAATTTTTCCTTCAAAATTTGGAATGTTGAAATTTACTTGTACCTTGAATGGGGTGTGACCATGAAATGGTGCTCTAGCTGCACCTTCTGGTTGATGATTTCATTGGAGAATTCAAGAGAATTCAGTGATCATATCCTCACGTTGCTTTCCCAAAGCTTCTTGTACCAGCTCCTTAAAAGGGTTGGATCCATCTCCTTGTTCTCCCATCTTCGGTCGTGTGCGTCTCAAGGGTAGGTAATCTGAAGGGTCTCTTATCTGCAATCCCAACCTTGCATAACTAGACCATGTATGATGTGACATATAGGAGCGAACCACTTTGATACCATTGATCTGAATTTTAATGGAGAATTCGGATAACAATACCTAGCATTGAGTCTGTGGTATTGTAAAAATAAACATAATGCTCAATGTGCAGAACTTGTAAGAAGTTGTAGGCAACCAAAGAGGATTTCATATTGCATCAAAAGTTGAATATATACAATGAGCAAGAATGTGAAAGGTCACCTTATCCATAGAATTTGAAATGGATAGTTAGAAGGTGACAAAACTACTAAAATTCAAATTTTCAATTTTTTTTCAAAATTAAAAAAAAACTACTAAATTTTGGACCCCACTAGGCAGGGTCATAACTTCTATCCAGCTAGTCAAAATTTGGACATTTTGGACTCATTGGAAAGCTCTCTTGAAGAGCTAGATTAAGTTGCGTTGAGCCTTGCCTGTGGCTACCACTCAAAAGCAACCAGAGAAAGTCTTGACCCCAAATTCCACTTCAAAGGCCTTTGAAAATGCCAATTACTAGGATGTAGACAAAACTAGAAAAAAATACTGAAAAACTAGAATATAGTTGCATGAACAAATTTCACCCTAATGCTTCTGAATCTCTGCAGGATCAGCAATTGTTGTTTTCTATTTAGGTGTTAGTCCCAACTCTTATGTGTGTTATTTAGCTTCAAACTAAGCCCATTTAATTAGTCTAAATAGTCTTAATTTGTACTATCTTAACACTCACTTAGAGAAATAATTAGCACCAATAAGTGTATTTTTTGTTCTTTCAATACTATTCTAGCATTTATTTGGCTCCAAGAGCTAATAAGATTGGGTTAGATACTAGAAGCTTGCATGCATGATTGAAAATACTTCTTTACATGTTCCTACACAAACTTTTATCCAAGGTGGATTTTCTTCTTTCCTTAAGAAGTATATCAAATCTAATTATATGCACAAAATTTTGAAGTTAATTCGATGCATGTTCATCAAGAGTTGTATCAAAAAATTCAAGAGTACATATGGATCATAGTGTTGGAGATCACAACAAGTGTTATTATCCTAGAGGATCTTATGTAGTAGTCTACTTCTATATATACAAGTTTTTGTTAGCAGAAAATATATTTTGCCAAATTTGTATAGATTTGTCTATAGTGTGTTCTAGGATACAATCAAATGATTTAAATCACAATTTAGAGGGTTGAGGGATAAGTTTGTGATGAGTCTATAGGAGGTGTTTTCTTACATAGAACTCTCCATAATCTAGGTGTCTCCATGTCTAACTCGAATGTTTCAAGGGATATTATGTGTCTCTAAAGTTACATTTGTTGGCTTGATTTCATTCTTGATTAGTTGGCTATCACAAAAACTGTAAAATCTTCTCAATTCTTGATTAGTTGGTTGTCTCTAAAGGTTTGATTATGAAGGAAGTGATAAAGGTTTTATTATGGTTTGTTGTAATTTTTTTACATGATAGTTATCTATTCAATAATGCCTTTAAAATACAATGACATACATTAATATAAGTAAATTTTATAAAAACCAAATATATATATCATCCCAATGCTATATAAATTTTGACAGTTTGTTCAAAATCTCTCCTTTCATATGATACAGTTGTTTCAAAATTTCAATTGTATTTTATAGATAAAATGTCTAAATATAGCTATTCAACTCTCAAATTGAAATAAAATTTTGACAGTTTGTTCAAAATCTCTCCTTTCATATGATATATATTTTCAAAATTTCAATTGTATTTTACAGCTAAAATGTCTAAATACAGCTATTCAATTCTCAAATTTAAACAAAATTTTGATAGTTTGTTCAAATTCTATCCTTTTATATGATACAATCTTTCAAAATTTTAATTGTATTTTACAACTAAAATGTCTAAATATAGCTATTGAACTCATAAATTGAAACCCTAAATAATAGTCTACGTTTTAAATTTTGATTGTATTTTACACCAAAAAAAGAAAGAAAAACTTTAAAAAATTCATTGACAATTTCAAAAAGTGGAAAAATCGACTTACTTGATCTTTTGATGGCTAAAAATCCTCTTCCTAAACTCGGGATCCCATTCTCAACTGTCACATGTCACTTGAAAAAATGGGGTTACAGCCATTTTTTTTTTTAAATTATATTTTCACAAAACGGGATCGCGTTTTAAAAAATGGGATCCCATTTTTTGGTCCTAGGTTCGAGATCCCGCTAAGAAACGGGATCCCATTCTAGATTTTAGGCTCAAGATCCTGATCTATAATCCCATTTTGTAGAAACGGGATCCCATTTTTAGTTACCTAATTTTGGATTTTTTTCTAACTCTAAAACTTCCACCTTAAGTGGACACAACTTCTTGCATTTACCCATATATATATAATATACTAATTCTTGCATATTTACATGTATAGGATGGTATTTATATTGATATGTATTTATACATTTATATTGATTTATATTGGCATGTATTTATATGTTTATATACATTCATATTAATATGTATTTATGTTCTTTTTATATATATTCATATTTTTATGTATTCTTTTTTACATATATTTATATTGACATGTATTGATATTTTTATATATATTCATATTAATACATATTCATTTATATATATATATTAGTATATATACATTCAAATTGATTGGCATTCATATTTTTATATGTATTTATATTGATATGCATTTATACATTTATATTGATTCATATTGACATGTATTGATATGTTTATATACATTCATATTAATATGTATTTATGTGCTTTTATATATATTCATATTATTATTGTAGAAACTGATAAGATCATCTAGAATCAACAAGCACGAGTTTGTAAGTGAAAACAAACAATTTTTATTAACAAATAATAGATATATAAATAGTACAGGTTGCATACCCAACTCTCCATGAAACAAGGATAGGTGGTGATATTCAAAGCAAGAAAATAGTGTAACTACCCTAGGAAATAGAGGTGATATGTTAAGTATATTGACACCTTGTAGACACCAAAAAATGACCTAATTATCATTAGCATTCAAATATCACATTATCTATCATCTGTATTTGTCTAACACGCTTCAATAATTTCTCTATTCATCAAAAGCACTTATTTCTTCTATTAATTAAATAAATTTAAATTTATTTAATTAATTCATTAGCTATTTCTTTTAAATAGATAATTAAACAATCTTTAATTATTTAATTATTTTATTTCTATCTACTTTTAATTAAATAAATTTTATTTATTTAATTAATTTCTTATTATCATTTACATTCATGAGCCGACATGTGTGCCTCTTTCATTTAAAAAAGATAAGTGGTACTACATCTTTTATTTAATATATTTCATATGTAGTACTTTTTATGTACACAATCACACATGAGCCCTATCTTCCCTCCACTTGTCATCTACACATTCACCTATGACTATCAATTAATTTTAGTCATTCACATAGCCACCAAATCTCCACTGTTGATTGATTTTGGTTGAAGTCTATATAAACACCCCCTCATTCCATACTACATCTATCCAGTGTTCATATAGCATCTACATTATCATCCTGAGCATTTGAGCATCCATTGAGCTTATTATCATTATCATCCATCCATCATGACAACTTTTATCTTCATAATTGTTCATTATTGAAGAAGCAATCCACATCATAAATAAGGAATCATACAATCTAGGTGATATTGTTCTTGAATTGCATGCTTTTGATTTCATTTGGATTAGATTCTTTGATGATGGTAGGGTTAGGTTTTCATGGCTATGCTTGATCTTATCAACCTGATTTTTACCTATCACATTTTGGCACGCCTGGTGGGACTCACGTCCTTGATTAACTTTGTTATTTGAAGTTGTTTTTGTGAAGATTAGATTTTCCAAGTGCTTACAACAAGTTTCAATCACTTCTGAGCGAAAACCAGTCGCTTCCTGAACACATAAATTGCTTTTAAGCCAAAACCAGGCACTTTTAACATTTCCAAGATCGCTTCTGAGTGAATAGTAGTCACTTATTTTTTTTCCATCTCTTACAAGCTAACAGTGGTCTCTTATGTCTTTATTTGCAATGCTTTTAACCTATCAGTGATCACTTTTGGTTATCTAGATCACCTTCTGCAAAACTAGGGTTTTTCTGTTTATATCTTATTTTTTGCAGATCTGAGTCGCTTATGACCTACAATCAGTCACCTATTGATTTTTGGCATCGCTTCTGAGCTTTATCATTTTGCATCTGGGTTTACTAGCATTGCTCCTGAGCAACAACATTTCGCTTGCGACAGAATACAGATCGCTTCTGATCAACAGTTGATTGCCTCTGGTAAATGTGTCGCTTTTAGTCTTTATCATTTGTAGTTCAATTTTCTTAGTTACTAATCTATTATTTGTTCAGCATCTTATCGATTGTCCAAGAAAAGGAGGTTATCAAACTACTAACATATTTGTTGTAGCTCTGATCGGTCCAAGACTTTTGATTTTATCACTAATTTAGGAACATTTAGGCTTAGTGCTTAAAAAGAATCATTGTTTGCTCTGTGCTTGATTTATCTTTCTTGATTGCTTGATTGTGCATGTTTGTAACCCAAATTTAATAGCAAAAATATCATCTCCCCTTACCTATCAAATGGATCTTGGGTGCATGAGAACTTTTTATTGTCTTTAGAGGGCTTGCCTTCCCGGTGTGAGAAGGGGTACGACCCAAGTGGTAACAGGCTAAAGACAAGTCCTTCCGAACTGCTATATAAGAAAAGTGTTTGTGTCAAAAGCCACAAATAATGGGTGTTGTTGTGTTATACCGAGATCCAACCTCCCCCAAAACCCTCCAAGGCGTAACCCTTGAAGGTTGGGAGACTCCATAATGGAGAGTAGCACTGCCGCATGTATAGCCACTCGAACAGATGCCCTTGCTAGCAACCTTGTGTAGTAGCCAAAAACCCTCTATTTGTTGACACAAAAGGTGGGACCTTTGAAGCTGCCCTGATTCATGTGGTTCTTAGTAGAGGTACCAGGGACAATCCTAAGGTTTGGTGGGGGGACAAGCCTTGAAAAACTTAGATCTTGGTATGCATGAGAAGTGAGTGTCGTGGAGGGGAGCCGGTGCTACCAAGATCCTGAAGCTATCCACTTTGAATAAGCATGGCAAGGGGACTCAACAAATACAGTCCTTTCCTAGCCTAGGTTGTACAAGTTTGTGATTGTTGTGAGTGTGAGTGACTAAAATCACTGCTTTCTTGTCAAAAACATCATTCAACAAATTTCCTGATAGACACAGACTGCATTTGAACCTTGACTGCTCACATACAAAAATCAAGATCACTTTTAAATAGCAGTTGTTTACTTCTAGCCTAAACTGAATCGCCTTTGATCAATAGCAAATCACTTTTGAACCAAAACTGATCACTTCTAGCAAACTGACTCACCTCTGATTAATACTATAGCCTATCACCTAAAACATAACCAGGTCACTTTTAATCTATTATCAATCACTTTGGGCCTTATTTGAGTCACATTTGAACTATTACCTATCGCCTCTGGCTAAATATCAACAACTCTTAGCAACTCAGCCAAATCAGCTACATTTCCAAACTACTTAGCTTTAGTACTAGCTTTCAGACCTACCTCTGATCATTTGCAGACACCTAAACTTTGTCTCCTACCTTGAGCATAACAAACAATTGGACTTTGTGAACTTTCCATCCTCTTGAGACCCCAAATTAGCAAACCAAACATCAAACAATCAACCCAACATCAGCAAAATATCATCTTTTGGCTTTAGCCCTAGCAACATAAGCCAAATAGCAACAGTAACCATCTTTTCCCTTGAGTGTGTGATCTATCCTCTAGGGAAGAACAACAACAACCAAACAACAACAATCAAGCAACTAGCAACAAAGCAACCAAACAACCCATTAGAAAAACAAAGCAAACATCAAACTAGAAAAACAACAACACCAACCAAACAATTAGCTAACCATCACTTTTTGGGTCTCAACCTTGACAAGCCAAATCCAAATTTCAACATCAAACATCATGCCTCAAACTAGGAGCCAATATAGAGCTAAAATGGAAGAAAAATTGTGAGCTGAGATGGAAGCCAGAATGCAACAATCGTGATCAACACCCCTTAAAGATGCAAGCCAATTCACAACTGGTGTGCCTTCTTACATGTTTGTTCCTGAAGGATACACTGCTGGACCATCATCTTCACATCAAGTGCAACCTCAACCATTCATAGAGACTTACAAAGAACAATCCCAAGAGGACCTATCTGAATTTTAAGACACACATGTATGGGACCAAGTTGAGAAGCTTGTTTTATCTAATCCTAATCGCTACTTCTTGCAACTTGCCCGCATGGGAGCCAAGTTACCAAGTGACTTTGACATATCCACTATTTGAGAGCATAATCCTAACACTCCCACTATTGTTGCAAAGGGACCAACCATTATAGCCAAACCTTTGAATCCACCTTTCAATCCATCTCCCTCATTAGCTACCGCTACACCATCCAACCCACCATGCTTGAAGTACACTTTAGAACCTTTGATAACTCCAACCAATGTACTCCATTTCCTTTCACAAAACTTGAACATTCCACCTTTCCATGTTTCACAACATACCCTGGCTCCTACCATGATTGTATTTTTGCCTCACGTGTCACAAGTTGTCCATGTTTCACAAGTCCAAACTCCACAAGTTTCACAAGCCATTCCTATACCACAAACTTCGCAAGTTTTACAACCTATCCAAATGTCACCAACCATACAATTCTCTCAACCATCGCAAACTACCACTCCTATTGCATCACATGTGGAAACCCCATCTTACATTCCTATTACTTCCAATATGGTCTCTGCGATCTCCACAAATCCATTCCACACACCATATAATCCCAATGTTAGTCTCATTGACATGACGGATCCACCTATTGTATCACAAGCTACTCCTAACATCCCCATCTCATATGTTAACCAACCTCCATATAATCCTTTGCAAACCATCAATCCATCTTATGCAACTCAAGGATTACCCATTGTCACTCAACACATGATGTACACCAATCCTTATGTTGTCCAAAACACAAACCTGAATGTCAATCTATTGTCATATGCCAACCCTCATGTTGTCCAAAACACCAATCCAAGTGTCTATTCATCTCCATCCACCAATCCTTCCGTTGCTTACCACAATACAAATCAAACTCCCAATTCACAACCATTGACCAACACCAATCCATCTTCCGCTTCCCATGTGATGCAAACTCTTGGAGCAAATCCATAGCAATATACCCAACCACCACTTGTGTCTTAAGGACAGCACTCTTCCAACACATATGTGTCTCATACCAATCCTTTGACATATAATGTGAGCACACAACCTCAACAAATGGTCATACCTACATACATTCCCCAACAATGCAACCACAATATACACAACATTACATTTCACCTCCCAACCATCAAACTCCTTTGCAACAACAACAATTATCTCAAGCAGATGTTGAACAAATGATTAACAAAGTGGTAGGGCAAACCAAGAAGATATTTTCCTTAGGAGACATATGCGTGTATCCATCTGACAAGTCACTTCATATGACACCTTTTCTGCCACATTTTGAAGTTCCACAATTTGACAAATATAAAGGGAAAGGAAATTCAAATGATCATCTTAGAGCATTCTATGTTGCATGTCTTGATGTTGCTCAAGATAACACAATCTCTTGAGACTATTCCCTTGAAGCTTAGCGGGGCAAGGTCTTGAATGGTTCTCTCATTTACCTCCGAGAATTAAGACCTTTGCGAAACTAGCAAACCAATTTTGATCTCATTTCACTTTTAACATTGAACATGAAGTAAACATGAATGATCTTGTCAATAACAAACAACGCAACAGTGAATTTTTTTCCTCATTTACTCAACGATGACGCAACATGGCTAGCAAACTATCATGGCAAATAGCTGAGAAACAACAGCTCGATATCTTTGTTCAAAATCTTCATCCTGAGTTGTCATTCCAACTAAAATTGCAAAGTGCTAGCACCTTTGATGAACTCATCTCCAAAGGAACCACTATTGAATGCGCTTTAATTGCTAAAGGCACCATCAAGATTTTTAGAGATAACAATTCACAATCATCAAATGATAAAACCCGCTTTTGGAACAAGAACAAAAATGTTGTAAGTGACAGTGTCGTAGACACAAAGAACATCCAAATAGTGAAAGCTCCTATCAACATCCAAGCCATATCTACAACAAATCAACCTTTTTAGCAAACTCGACAAAGGCAAACTTCCAATCCTTGACGACCATTTACTCCATTAGGGGAACCTATGGAGGTTGTCTTTTGCAAGCTTCTCCAAGTGACAGATGTCATATTGCCTGATGTACTACCCAATGGTGAACCGGTCTTCAAAGCTCCTTGGTACAAAGAGAATGAATATTGTGAATATCATAGGGTTAAAGGACACAAAACAAATGGTTGCATGCACTTAAAACATGTCATTCAAGATTGCATTGATCAAGGCCTAATCAAAATCACACTGCCAACATCACAGCTGGCACAACAATCAACATCAAACTATGACCTAGATGCTTTCAAGAATCCACTTCCATCTCATGATAAGACAAGTAACCCTCACACAGGAAATATTATTCATTACAACTATGAATCATCCACTATTGGTGGCATTGACCATGCTCGCATTTCTACCATCACCATCCAAGGCAAAGCACCTGATTGTGATGTAACTACTCAAAGGGGTCATGTTACCATTCAAGGGGCATCTATTCATCCTCCTCGACTGTCTTCTAGCTATAATATCCTTGATCATCTTGGCAAAACACCTGCACATATTTCCATTCTTGAATTTCTTCGCATATCCCCTACCCACAAAGCTATCCTCAACAAAGCCTTACAAGAATCTTCGGTGCCCAATGATATTAATACCACAATTCCAATGTATGGTAGCTAGCATTGTAGCCCCTTGTCATCTCACCTTTTCCAACAAAGATCTTCAACCTTCCATTCACCCATCACATAACGAATCCCTCCACATAGAAGTGTTTGTCAACCAATGCCATATCAAATGAATCTTAGTGGATGGTGGAGCTGGCCTTAATATATGTTCTTTAAAATTAATAAAACAATTGGGATATTCTAAGAAAGATGTTGACACTTCCAATGTCATTACTATCAAAGCATATGATGATACCGAGAGAGATACTGAAGGAATTATCCATTTGCCTATCCAAGTTGGTCCTGTCACTATTGACACCCATTGTCAAGTTCTTGATATTGACCTTCCTTATAACATCATCCTTGGCCATCCATGGATCCATGCTCTCAAAGTAGTTCCTTCTACATACCATCAATGCCTCAAATTTCCACATAACGGTGTTGAAGTTGTTGTCTATGCCGATCCCAATTCATTTGAGTTTTGTCATTCTTTTTCAAGATAAATATCAAAGCCCTAACCACATTCCTATCAACACCGAAGCATATCCATCTTCATCTTATGTGGATCCATCCACCCTACTCAAACCATCATCTATCACATCTGCTTCCGACCTCTATATCAAGTACACTGAACATAGTCCGGATGAGTACACATTGCAAGAATCTTGTTGCATTGGTACTCTTCCCTTGTCTCCCAAATCTCATGGTAAACCTTCTACATCCAAGGCATCTTCATCTGTAGCTATCATAGAAGCTCCACCCATAGTGTTTATTAAAGGTGTATTCCTTGATGATGAATACATTGATGACATTAACTCTTTGGATATTCTATGATGAGAACGACCAAGTACAACTTGAAGTGGAGAGATATAACAATGGGTTTTGTATCATTAAGAACATGGGTTATAAAGGACATGGTGGATTGGGATCATAGGAACAAGGACCTATTGAACCTATTTTTGTGTCTAAGAATCTTAATAAGCAAGACCTTGGCTATTAGCCGGAGGTACCGCCTTCCAAGGACATTAAGTGTATTTCTGATATGGAAGCTAGACCTTTCTCGGTAGGAGAGACTTCTAGTTCAGATAACATTGACAACTCCTCCCTTCATATCACTGACCTTTTTCAAGAAACCTCTATCTTCATGATTTCTAAAACCTCATCTAGCCGAAACCCTTCGTCTGTTACCCTTTCATTCGTATATCCTAACCTCGTCGATTGGGACCAATAGGGGGCACCGATATTGGACACATTTGAAAATGATGAAGCTATCACTGAATTCATGGTCTTACGACAAGGCATTCTATTGGGTGATCATAAAGTAGGTTTCATGATGGACCTACCTAAACTAGCATATTTTGGCAGAAGTATCAAATCCTTCAGTGGCAAAAGTGAAATAAATAAAATAAAAAAAGATAGATCACTAGGTGAAAACTGAAAGGTGCCTCTTGACCATGAAAAAGTAAAAATAAAGAATGTATCCGAGGGTGAAAACCTCTCTGAGGCACCCAAGGATGGGTGATTTGATCTTCCTGTCACCACTGACTATCATGAGAAATCAACAGTGCTAGTTGAAAAATCACAAGACATGAACTTGGGCACAAAACATAATATAAAGATCACTTTTTTGATAGCATCATTATCAGAGCAAGAAAGAAGTGATTTCACAACATTTTTCATAAAAAGAGATCTATCAATTTTGCATGGACTTATGCTGGCATGCTGGGTCTAGATCCATCACTTGTGGTACATCATCTAGCGGTATCTCCTAATGCAAGACCTGTCAAACAAAAATTGCGCAAAATGCATCTACAAGTAACTTTATTGGTTAAGGCAAAAATTCAGAAGCTGTTAGAAGCAAAGTTCATAAAGCCTGTAGATTATCTAGAATGGGTTTCAAAATTGGTACCTGTAACAAAACCTGATGGACGAGTTCGTTGTTGCACAAACTTCAGAGATCTTAATAAAGCATGCCCTAAAGATGACTTTCCATTACCAAGCATAGACAACATTGTAGATCTCACAGTTAGACATGAAATGCTATCTTTGATGGATGGATTTTTAGGATACAACCAAATCAGAATAGCAGAGGAAGATCAAGACAAGACATCATTCATTTGTCCATGGGGTACATACTACTGGGTTGTAATGCCTTTTGGTCTTAAGAATGTAGGAGCTACTTATCAATGAGCCATGATAGTTATTTTCCATGACCTTTTTCACACTATCATGGAAGACTATGTTGATGATATTCTAGGGAAATCCAAGACAAGATAAGGACATCTACAGGTACTAGCACAAATATTTGATTGACTAGAGAAGTATCAAGTCAGGTTAAATCCAAAGAAATATGTATTTGGCGTAACATCTAGAAAACTATTGGGATACATTGTGTCTCGATGAGGAATAGAAGTGAACCCTAAAAAGGTAAAAGATATCATGGAAATGCATCTACCAACAAATTTGAAGCATCTCCATAGTCTACAAGGAAGGCTACAATCCATTCGCAGATTTATCTCACAACTAGCAGACAAGTGTCATCCTTTTCAACATCTTCTTCGCAAGGGTGAACCTTTTAAGTGGGATGAAAAATGTCAACAAGCCTTTGACAAAATAAAGGAATATCTAGAAACACCTCCTGTGTTAGTACCTCCTATACTTGATCACCCATTATTACTCTATATCTCTTCAACAACAACAACATTGGGTGCCCTTCTAGCTCAACATGATGATTCAGGAAAGGAGCAAGCCATTTACTACATTAGCAGAACTCTTGTGGGATATGAACTTAATTATTCATCTATGGAAAAGCATGTTTAGCATTGGTGTTTGCTTCTCAAAAGTTGCGACATTATATGTTGAACCAAACAACAAAGCTCATATCTAATATTGATCCACTCAAATATCTTCTCTCTTAAGCAATCCTTATGGGAAGACTAGCAAAATGGGTTATGATCTTAAGTGAATTTGACATATAGTATGTGGATCAAAAGGCCATAAAAGGACATGTTATCACCGATCAGTTAGTTGCACCACCCATCACAGATATTCATCCAATACGTCCATAGTTTCCTGATGAGGAATTGTTCAATCTAACTTCACCAACATTGTGGCAACTATATTTTGATGGATCTTACACACAACATGGATCAGGAGCAAGGATATTGTTTATCACCCCTCAAAGAGATTATATCCTGAAGTCATACAGAATTGCATTTCTATGTACCAATAACATAGCAGAATATGAAGTTTTAATCACAGGATTACGCATGGTAGTACAATGGGTTATCAAATAGCTATAGGTCTTTGGTGACTCTCAATTGGTTATCAAATAGGTCTTAGATGAATATCAAACAAAAGATGAAAATCTCCTTCCATACAAGGTAATGGTTGATGATTTCAAGAAGTATTTTGACAACATCACCTTTGAACAAATCCCAAGGTTACAAAACAAAGTAGTCGATGCTATGGCTATGATTGGATCTCTTCTAGACATGCCTTCCAATGCACACAAGTGTGAGTTTCTAGTTGAATAGCTTCTAATCCCAGCATTCGAAGTACCGCAGTCTGAGCTTATATGTGAAATTGTTGGTCCCAATTCGCCTTGGTATGAGGACATATACGAGTATCTCTGTAATCAAACATTTCCATTTCAACTATCTAATACCCAACAAAAAACCTTTATCTATAGAGCCTCTTGCTATACTATCCTAGGAGACACCCTATATCGCCGGAGTCTTGATGGTATCCTTCTTAGATGTCTTGATTTCGAGGAAGCAAAGGTTGCCTTATGTGAATTACATGAAGGTGTTTGTGGATCGTATTCCACTGGCCCTGGTCTTGTTAAGAAACTTCTATGAGCTAGATATTATTGGCCAACTATGGAGAAAGATGCACAACAATTTGCAAAGAGATGTATATAGTGTCAGAAATGTGGGGATCTAATACATGCACCAGCACGTGAACTTTAGCCTATCGCTACCCCTTGGCCATTCTCGTAGTGGGGACTTGATCTCATAGGTAAAATCCATCCTACTTCATCAAATGGTCATAATTTTATCATAACCACCACTGAATACTTCACAAAGTGGGTGGAAGCAATAATAATGACTTATATTACTGACAAGCAAATATCCAAGTTTATCCTACACTATATCATTTGTCGTTATGGAGATCCTCAAGCCATTGTTACTGATAATGGTCACTCCTTCAAGAACCAAGAAGTTAGAGATCTTTGTAACAAGTTCCATATCCAACATCGATTCTCTACACCTTACTATCCTCAAAGTGATGGCCAAGCTAAGGCTTCTAAAAAAACAATTATCAAGATCTTTAAAAAGACAATCAATGAAGCTGGTCATGATTGACATTTGCAACTTAATCCTGCATTATGGGCATATAGAACAAGTATCAGAACTCCCATTGGAGCTACACCTTATGCTCTGGTGTATGTCACTGAAGCTATCTTACCTATTGAGGTTGAGATCCCCTCACTACGAGTATCTCTACAACATACTATTTCTGATGAAGAATATTGAGTATACAGACTCCATAATCTTGAGCTATTAGATGAATGACGTCTTACAGCACTCAATCATCTCCAAGTCTATCAAAATCATCTATGCTACAACTACAACAAAAAAATTAGAGAACACTGATTTCAAGTCAGAGATCTTGTCCTTAAAGCAAATCAAAGAATCAGCTCAACACCGAGAGAAATAGGGTAAGTTTGAACCTAATTGGCTTGGTCCTTTTGTCATCACATTAGTCTATGGATTAGGTGCATATACTCTCTCAACACCTGAAGGCATTCCCTTGGATGAGTCAGTCAACAGCATTCATCTCAAGAAGTTCTATCCATGAGTTTCAGCTATCCCATCCAAAAAACAAAATCCATCCAATAGTGAAAACCATGTTGTGGCACTTTGGATAACAAAAAAAAAGTATAAGATAAATAATTAATCCTCTGGTGAAAACCTGGTAAACAGGTGCCTTGGATAAGTACTGTAGTGAAAACCTGGCAAACAGGCGCTATGTGTAGAGACTGGCTTCCATCATCTGTTTAGTTTGTTTGATCACCACTTTTCATAGCATACTTCACCATCTTACCTACATAATCCATATCATAATCCACCTATTCACCTTGTCTACACACCATTGTTCATTATCGCCTAATCCATCCATAATAAAAAGCCTTTCTGCCCTTACCTATGCCATGCTAGCTTTCGCAGTTTGGATTTTGTTGGGGTAACGATATTGTATGGCACCTTAGCATCTTGTTCACACGAATGCATCCATCATAGCTTCTCCATAATAAACATCATCCCACACTAGGGGCACTTGTTGAGCCTTATTTGGAAGTGGATATCCATAGCTCTAGCTCATAACACAGCAAACATTCAACTTCATAACACAACAAACATTCAACTTCAAAGCACAGCACACATCCAACTTCAAACATGGAAAACATTTGTAACCAGGATTAAAGTGCAAACATCACCAAAAACATCAAAACATATCAAAATTCAAAATTCAAAAAAAAAATCAAAACATCACAAAAATCCAAGCAATAACATTGATCCTTTCACATCAACCATCAGCACAATACGCAAGAACTACATCACCAGCTCTATCATTAAAGCCTTGATCCCATGGATATAGGGTATGTAGGCAATCTAAGATGCAAATGAAGAACTCTGATTTAGGCATAGACGATAGCCCCTTTTCATTATTCATTTTTCATCCTTCTTCTAATCATCCTCTGATCTTTCATCTCCGTTTCTTCTATCTTTCATCACTTACATTATCAATAAGCCTAGAACTTCATATTCATCATGTCTCATTACCATCGTAATGTGCATTGATCTCATGGACACATGGTGTGTAGGCAGTCTAGAATACAAAGGAAGTATCCAGTACTCAAGCACAAATGATCCACCCCATCCTCATCTTCTTTCATCTTTCATCTTCTTCTCTTTGACCAGCGCAAGCAAGGAGTAGACTATGTGTATCAGAGAAAGTTCGAGCACTTTAACCAATCAAGAATAAGCCAGAAGCTATTTGTCCACATGCCTTACGCCAACATTGCTATAGTATTTTATCAACATCTTTAGCCTTCAACAGGATGCAACTTTCCTCTCAACAAGGCGCCAACTTAAATCTATCCAAGAGCACTTAAATTTGGCAAGAGAACATTATGACAGTATCTTTTGTCCCTTTTCTAAGCTTAATCAAGATTGCCTTGATCTATCATATCTTGGTATGTTGCGATGAAGTAAGGAATGGGGCATGGTCATATTTCTTTTGTATGTCGTGTCTGTAGGATGATCTTATTCTCTTTTTATGCGTATTGGTATCTTGTACGTGTTGGGATTAACATCTTACATATCAATATCTCTAGCATCTAAGAAGCTAAATAGTCTCTTATGCACTTGAGACTATTCTATGCTAAGACTAGCTCCATACATATAACCAGCAAGGTGTCGCTATGTGTAGTGGAGATAAGCTCAAACCATTGCTTGTAGTATCAAAGTCCATCTCGAAACATTAGCTGCTATTCATATCTTGTGTATGTAGGCTCAACATCTTGACCTCATACGTTCAGACAAGATTGTGGTATGCTAGTTTTGCATTGGATATCTCGACACCTTGGTCTTCTATACCTTGGTGCATAACATCCATATTCTATATCAAACATAAGGATTGTATTTCTTTTAATTCTTGAGCAATTACTTTTACAAGCTGCCATATCATCTATCCATACCATCATACGCCTATGTAGTCCTCAACCAAGATCAGTCTTTCCTCCATCATCCCTTTCTGCATTCCTTATCCTGTAAAACAAGTGTGTTAGACATAACATATCATTACCATCTATATATATATGCATAAGTCCATATCATATCATTACCATCTCCATATTTGCATCCTCATTGACATGAGACATTTCCATTATTTCCATTTGCATATTCATATCATTTGCATAAACATCCATATAATCCATGAAAATACAAAAATGCATAACCATCATAATATCATAAGTGCATCCATAATCACATAGAACCAAAGCCATCATATATATACACATGTGTCAATATATAAGTGTCTACAAATACAACATGGGCTATCCATAAGCCATCAAAGAATGTATGTACAATCAGCCCATAGGCCTCATCATTATACAATAATATACACCAGCAAGGTAGCCCTAGTGACTACTGGCAGCTCCCTTTCCCTATCCACCACTGGGCCCTACACTTGGCCTACCATCTCTAGGAGGTCCCATAACTGAAGCCACATATCATGATCCACTTGTCCTCTGTGAAGTTGAAGCCCCTGACCTGCTCTATAACTCAGTTGTCTTTGCTCTGCAGGCACTGCTCCATAGTACAAACCCCTGTAGTACTCAGCCTCACCCTGTGCTCTCCTCAACTCACACTATGCCTGAGTCAACTGTGTAGCCAAGTACATCGTGGCCCCATTTGTCCCCAAAGAAGCTACAGCTCTATCCCTCTCCACTGTCATCACCTATAACTGATGCACAGTTATGTCTCTCTCAACCCTCACCAATTGCACCTACTATAATGTCGCATCTCTCTCAGCTCTAATAGACTGTATCTACTGTAAAGTTGTATTCCTCTCAGCAGTAACTAGCTATACCTACTGCATAGCTACATCCCTCTCTTTAGTCACCCTCGCAAGGCTTCCATCATCCTACCCGTCACTTCCCTGTGCTCTTGCCTACAGCTGTGCCTGGTATGTTCGCACTTGTGCTCTTGCATGCTACAAGCCTATCACCACCTGATGGTAGTCTATCTTTTCTCTCCTTAGCCTCATCTGTGCCCATTGTCTCCATCTCCTCTCCTCCCTAATCCTTTGCCTCAACTGTTGTATGCCTACATCATCATCTCCTATCATCTGTACTACTACTTGTGCAAATACCTATGGCTACACATGACCCTGTCCCTGCACCTGTATCCTGGGAGCTACTGGCACAACTAACTATGCTAGTGGAGCTCATTGCCACCTCCTCCTCATCGGCCTCTTCATATCTATCTCTCCTATGTCTCCCACCCTCATCAGCCGAGTTGGTCTAGCTATCACCCAATGTGCATCATAATCTAGTAAAGTCTTAAGATCTACAGGACCCTGTCTCCATGGCCACATAATTGGCTATAGCCCATCTCTCTCTACCAAAGTTGTGTTCACCACAATCTCTGTCCCCCAATCAAACACCTCCTGCCATGTCCTCCCAAAAATCATCTCTCACCAATGCTCCCTATGGTAAGCCAAACTGCCTCAATACCCTCTTGGGGAAATGGCGCTCTATAATATATCTGCCACGTCAAAAATGTATCTAGCCTGCCTAGCATAGACAAGCTCTGCATCCTCCTCATCCCATCTCTTGCATGATAGCCATGGCCTCCACACAAACCTATCCACCTCATCCAGTATCCGCCTCCAGTATACAACTCCTCGCTGCTGTCGATAGGTAAGAGATCCCCTATACATCCTAGCATACGGCTCTCCTACTGCTCTTTTCACCCATCCATTTGGCCTTGTCACCAGGATGTGCTCATATGCCCACACATGTAAAACAATAACTCCAGCAAACATACTCGCTCCAAACATGTATGCGCAGTCATGTAGATAATGATACAACTGCCCTAGCACACACTCGGCCCATGCATATCTGGTCCCATAGGAGAACATCCCCTCCATCACTATTCCCCATCCAACTGGAAAACCTCTAGCTCTCTTGTCTCCAACTAGCCATCTGATAATAGCCACCACTACTTGTTGTAGCCGATCGCAGAGCTCCTCTATCTTGGCCATAGAAATCTCTGAGCCCTCTGCCCCAATATCTGGAGTCCTGAACAATCTCCTAAATGTAGCTGGACCCAAATCAAGATCATAATCTACTCAGTCCCCATCAATAGGAACTTGCATAATCTAGAACACATCCTCCAGAGTGATAGTCGCCTCTCCTATCGGCAAGAAGAACGAACTATGCTCGCTCCTCCATCGCTCCACCATTGATGTCATCAGTCCTTGATGCGCCTGCATTGGCTCTAACCTTGACACATGCTCCAATTTGATGATCTCTAGCACTAGCTGCTCCTCTGCATCCAGTAATCTGACCAACCACAAATCACTAGGATGTGGCTCTCATGATAACAATAGTGGTAGTTTATCCTGCATCATTCTGCTCACCGTATTAGTCTTTGTGCTATCTAAATTGACTTTTACATGCTATAACTGAATATCTCTACTGTAAACGACCCATTTTTTTATAAGTGTTATCCTTTTAAGCATAAGCGAACCATTTTACTATACGCGCATGATTTTAGCTTACAAGTGACCTACTTACCCTATGCATGCAACTGTTGACTACAAGCGACATCAAACACTACATGCGTACATTTTCTACCTATAAGTGACCTAGTTGCTATATGCGTCTGCCTATTTCTTAAAAGCGATCTATATCTATATAAGCGTCCACTTTTCGCCCATAAGCGAGCTATTCTAGCCATATGTGCATTTAGCCTATCTATTTACTCTAGCCGACCACAAGTGATTCATTTTTTTCCATTAGTGACTAAGTCGTGCCCATATATGACCTAAACTACCCTAAAGGACCACTTTTAGCCCACAAGCGACTTGAACTGCCTAGCCTATAACCTAGTCACTTTTGGTGACGTGTGTGCATTTGTGACGCCTCTAGCCTATTTAAATCATGCTTTTAGTAAACGTTTCAATACATACCAGTACGCCTACCCCCTCTAACTCACCAAGTTGAAAATGTCAATTGGCATGTGCTATAAGTCACCTAAAAGCAAGAAAATAGTGTAACTACCCTAGGAAATAGAGGTGATGTGTCAAGTATATTGACACCTATTACAAATGACTCACCAAGTTGAAAATGTCAATTGGCATGTGCTATAAGTCACCTAACTATGATTGAGTTAGTGTTAAATCATGGAGTTATACACCAACACCCCCACTTAAGCATAGATTAGGTGCTCATTTACAAGTGATGAGTCCTGACAGTGTGCCATTTTAGGTACTCATTTGAAAATGTATCTCTCAGAAAATGGAGAAAGAAATAAAACCATGTGGGAAAAAACTTTCCTCCAAAAAGAGAGAAAACAAAGAGAGTACTAGATAGCCCCCCAAAAGATGATGATGTCGATGTCGATTCTAATGTAGATATGTAGAACTCCTAAAGCATGTCGAAGTTGTAAAACTTGCCCTTCTCTTGATTTCAAGAGATTTTAGGAAACTAATAGAAGTAAGTAGAGTTTTAAAGGATAAAGACCAGGATGTAGTCTAAGAAATGTACAAAATAACTGAAGACAAGGATGTGCATATGCACACATACAAATGAGGTAAGAATCAATGTGATTAAAGTTGTAATGTTGCAACCTCCCCACTACACTTTATAGATCAGTGTGCTTACATTTCACTTTTACACTTTCAATATCTTGACACTATATGAGTGTTTTTACAAACTAAGAATGCAGGTAGAGTTCAATTTTTCTACTATATAGAACCAACTAAGCTGAGCTAAGAGTTTACACTAGGCTCTAAAGTAGCATCATGATTGTCTTCTTCACTAGATGTGAAATGTGAAAAGATGAAGGCACACTCAAAGTTGCAAACCTTGCCTACTACAACAAGTCTTCGATCTTTTGCTTCTCGAATGAAGGTCGATTTAGCAGTGAACTCAACTATCTTGTCAGACTGTGTGAGTGCATATACTAACAGGGAATTTTTGAATAAGTCAGGAATGAAGTAGACATTATGGACATATCCATTTTCCAATTTAATAGTACCTTTTCCAAGGATGTTATGGTAGACTTGGTTCATTAATATTTTGGTAGTATTGCAGTGTTTGATCCTTACAAATAATTACATGAATGGTGACATGTGATCACTTACTACTGAACTTAGAACCCACCTATTGACCTCTGCATTTGGTGATGCCATTGCCTTTTGACCTTTTAGGTGATGAAATGGTGCAATTTAAACTTCTTGATGCTTAGTTTTGACTTCTAAAGTGGTACTTTAGTGCAGTCTGAGTGTTTTTTAGCACTCTAGCTCAATACCCCCTTAAAGTGACCCTTTATAGTTGAGTGCACTTGACATTTGTTTACATCTTTGAGTGGATTTTTCCCTTTAGTTTGATGTCCCTTCAAATTGTGCAATTAATGGAATGAGTGCTTATCATCCCCTTACAAAAGTGTGATCAAGCACTTTATAATGATAGTGCGATATCAACTTTGTTGGATAGAAGATGAAAAAAGAACCACCTTTGCAAAAGGAATGACTCAATTTTGAGTCAATTTGTAAAAGTTATGGCCCTTCAAAAATTTTGCATATGCAAAAAAATACCCTTCCAGAAAATAATTTTCCAATGGGTTTGGAAAAAAGTTGCATAGAAAGAGTGAAGGAAAAAAAGACTTGTGTGTGCGGGAGAAATTTAAGCTCCCTTGTGGTAGAGCATGACCAAGGGCTTATCTACCCATGTGACCAAGGGCTTAGCTCTTAAAATTTTGCCCCCAAAATGGCCTTTTCAAATCCGCTTTTCTTGCCTCCTTTTGAGTGCGATGTGTGTGCTAACAGGGACATCTTGGTGGTGGACTGAGTCACGGGTGCCAAAGACTATCTCCGCTGTGTTGATGAATGCCACGTAGGAGCTCAGAATGGGCCTTTTATGGTCGCGTGCAATGGTCGATAGGCCCTGTGCAACCTGCCAGTTGAAACAAGTTTAGCCTCTGCCAAGAGGCGTCGAGATGGATGTTGAGGGCCTGCCAATGTGTAGGTTCATCCTGATGAGTGGCGGCTCTATTGACGCTTTCAGTAATGCAAGATATCACTTGAGGATGTCGTCGAGGGCTCTTATGAAGGGTGTCAAAACCTCTAAGATATGCACTGCCTCTGGTGAGGTGTCGATGCAATGACGAGGTTCTTCTCCATTGTAGTGATGCAGGCCGAATTGTGGCCTTCCTATGACGTTGAGATAATGCCCTCTATGGGAAAATCAAGATCACAACTAAAACACATAATAGATGTTATATAATAGCAAAAAAAAATACAAACGAAGCTATAGAGATGAAAAAAATGGGCAACAATGGAAGCGATTCGAACTATAAGCAAAAGCGACTTGAGGCCAACCACTCCAGCTCTGATACCATGTAGAAACTAATAAGATCGTGGAGAATCAACAAGGACAAGTTTTCAAGTGAAAATGAACAATTTGTATTAACAAATAACATGGATAAATAGTAGAGGTTACATACCCAACTCTCCACGAAACAAGGATAGGTGGCGATATTCAAAGCAAGAGAATAGCGTAACTACCCTAGGAAATAGAGGTGATGTGTCAAGTATATTGACACCTATTACAAATGACTCCCCAAGTTGAAAATGTCAATTGGCATGTGCTATAAGTCACCTAACTATGATTGAGTTAGTGTTAACTCATGGAGTTATACACCAATAATTATGTATTCTTTTTTACATATATTTATATTGCTACATATTTATATTTGGTATTCATATGTTTATATGTATCTATATTGATGTATTTATTCATTTATAGTTATTTATATTGACATGTATTGATATGTTTAATATTTCATATTAATGTATATATATATATATATATATATATATATATATATATATATATATATATATATATATATATATATATATATATATATATATACAATCAAATACTTATATGCATTCATTTTTATTTCCTTCTTGTCTTTTGTTAGAGTCCTTTACATCCTTTTTATGTTTTAATTATTTGATTACTCTCTTTATTCATTGAACCAACTGGATTACGGTTCTTCGTGCCCCCCACCTCTCTCTCTCTCTCTCTTTTTAAGCTCTCATCTCTACAATTGTAACTCACATATTCTCATCTTTTCTTCCTAATGATGGATCATGGAGTGTGATCCAAAACGTCAATCCAAATAAGCTACACACAATTTTCTCTAAAAGCTTTATTCTATATCATGGACTGTGAAAACATCATGTCTAGTATTGACTGTTTGACTATTGAAATGTATGATCAAGGATTATTTATTTTTTGGTTATAAATGAAGTGTAAAATTAATATTAGTATTGGTTGTTTGACTATTGGAATGTATGATGTTTAAGACACCAATGTACAACAATTTTTCCTAAACTCTACTTAAATATGTATAAAGTTGAAGCCCATGAAATCCATATGTACCAATAATGAAATTTAGGGTATGCACATTACAACTATATTTTATTAATGAATTTCTAACATATTAACGAATTGCAAATTGCCCATTACAGAGGTAAAAACAGAAAAACTTGTATGAATGGTTTGCCCCTGAGATTTTATTTTATTTTATTTTCCAATTTTAATATCTTGTCAACCTTCTTTTAAAGGATGAAAGATAAGGGAGTGAACATTAGGGGAAGGAACCACATAGATGAGCATGTATCTATAGTCACTATAGTGTCCACACTTAGATCTGAGTTAAGATATTAAAGAATTAGTAGTTGAGAAATAATATACTAGTAAAGATTTAATAAGAAACCAATACACATACATAGATATAGGTGTAAATATACCCTTCACAAGTCACATCAAAGAAACAACCAATCATATCAAGTTGACAACTATATAGAAAAACTTTGAGAGTGTGATAGAAATTATAACCATGTATTTTTGAGAGTTCAAAGGACATAATTCAAAGATTATTAAAGGTCAAGTTTGCAGGTATAGAGCAAGTTTGCAATCATGAACTAGATCCATAAAGTGAAGTCAACATAGCCCATAACAAAAAAGAAGATTCTAATTTTGATCCAGTTGCCATTGTTTAAGGCATCTCGAGATTCTAAAGCTCATAAAGAGGTTAAGTTTGTGGTTATAGAGCAAGTTCACAAGCACAAACTAGATCCATAAAAGTGAAGTCAACATAGCCCATAGCAAAAAGAAAGATTATAATTTTGATCTGGAGATTCTAAAGCTCATAAATCTCATTATCTTTCTTTGGTCACAAAGATAAATACACTCTTTTATTAATTACTATTTATGTGTTTTCTATTTTGATCCAATCCACTTCACTCCACCTATTATATTTAATCTAAATTAATTTGTATTTAATTACTTCATTTATTTAATTATTATAAATTACACAAATAAAACCATTTATTTTTGCTTTTTAAATAATTAATAGAATTGCCTAAACCTAATAGTGCCCTCGATGAGATTTGACAACCGACAACCGACATCATCTGTGAAACAAAATTTAATATTGAAGTGCTAATTATAAATACTTTCCCATTTAATATATTTCTTATTCTCAGCGTTTATATATTACTTGCACTTATAATATTTGCATTTTGGTTTAAAATAGCAAAAGCATATGTGAGGTGTCAGGGTTAGTGGTATATTCATTGTGGCGTTTCATTATGATCCACTACCACTATGCATTGAATTTTATTTAATTTTTATTTATTTATTTACTATTTTTTTTAGATTTTTGTTTATTAGTTATAAGAATTTGAATCTTTCAACCCTTGGTGTGAGTGTAGAACACCTCTCAACATTATTATTTTTAAGACAGATTTCCGAAAACAACATTACTGGTGGAACATGTGTATACAAGAATTCTATAAACTACTTTCAAAGCTACAATAATAGCTAAGGAAGGGGTTAAAATCTGCGGGTCCCTCTTACCGTGAGATTTGACAGCCTACTCTTTTGCGGAGGAAAGAAAATTATGTCACCTATAACATGAGGTATTAGGTAGGTAATAATTGCCGTAACATTTGTTTGACGTGTGTACAACACTCACTTTTCGTACATGTAAGAAGATCCCAGGGAATTCACATGCACTAAAAATGAAATTTACGGTCTTTAAAGAGCTATGAATTTATGACATAGTAATGAATTGTCCATTAAATTTTTTTTCCCAATGTCTCGTCAACCTTTTTCCAAGGGAGGGGGACCGTGGGAGTAAGTCCACACCAGCCATATAATTCAAAATTTAGTGTGCTATAGTAATTACTTTCAGTTTTTTTGGAGCTATAGGGAGTAAAATATTGGTTAATGGGATTAATGTTTTGTGATTTTTTTAAAATAAAATAGACAGGTATAAAATTTGTATGTTTTATGTTAATAATTAGTAATATTTTAAAGCTGTAATTGTGTAATAGTCTACTATTAGTATTTGTCTTGGCGTGGGTACTAATGTATTCGATATGTAAAACTGTTGTATTATTGCTTTCAACTATTAAATAATTATATGCTTTTTTTTTTGTTGTGGCTATAGTTTGGAGTGTTGGCAAAAAAAATGATTCGCTGAGAGATTTTAACTCTTATTGCTTTCCCCTGAATAGATACCAAAATTAAATGAAGTAAGTATGGCCCATACTTTAAGTCCAATCAAATAGACAATATTGTTGCAAAAGTCAATATTTCAATCAAGATTAAAATGACATTTCCTATAAGCAATCTTATCGAATCTCATGAAATCTTAAAAATCAATTGAAGTGAAAAAAATCTTACAATGAAAATGAGTGCTTCAGGGTCATACTGTGTGTGAGTTTTTTCCCTCAAAATTTCGGATCACACTCCATGATCCATCATCACGAGAAATTATACTGTCAAATGATATTAATTGGAAAGGACAACATTTGGACTCACTGAATAAGGAATTCACATTTATATTAAAAAAATTGGACAATTTGTAGTTCATTTGTCTTTGTCAGCACTACATTCAGCATTCATTGCCCACAACTTTACTATTCTAACCTTGTTTTCCTTTAACCCGATTCTTCATACCATTATGCAAAGAGAGATGACAGGTTAAGGTGGGCACTTCGAGGTGGAAGATCGTAGTTTATATTAACAATCAGAGCTAGTAAGTCTTTAAATTGCATTAACAAATGACAGCATCATCAGAAGCCCACGACCAGTTTAGTGTATCAAACTAAAGGTCTTTTCTGAAGCCGAAGTAGGGATGGATCTTTAAAACTATGATTCCTCCACGTGAATTCAAGAGGACCCATTTAAGACCCAGAATTAATCAGCTTGTGGTGAGTATTTGTTTTGTACTTGTTTCTGTCTGCAAAATTACTTTTGATTCTTTTATCTTATATCACATCTTTGAGCACAAATAATTTGTAATGACATCCCACGTTGCAGGGCCTTGGATCTTCGAATGCGCATCATGCCAGGGCTCTCTGGGTCCGCCATGCTGAAGATCGGCGTCCTTGAAATTATTCTAAAGAAAATCATCCTTAAAAATAGAGTCCAAATCCCCAAAAAGAGTATGGGTTTCTATATCATACCTTCCATCGCACAGATCAATTCCTCCCACGAAACTCACTACCCGACGGCTGTTGGAATCCTCTGCCACAGCTGTATCCAAACACAGTTTTCTGGTGGTGGGTAAACTGCGCGCTAACCTCTAAGCCCTGCACTGGTCTCAAAGAGCGGTTGTCTAGGTTTCTTGGACAAAGAACACAGTGCACATTACTGTCCTCAAAGAACTCAAAGGTGTCATCACAATGTGTCATCATTAGACCTTCTTTGTTCAGGATTTTAACCATAGTTCTATCCTCCCATATCAAAACTAGTACTTTTATGCCCTGGTCCACCTTTTTCTTCAGAATCTCCCCAACCATGACCCCTGCTGCTCCTTTTATCATGCGCTCCTTGTCCCTGACAAGAGTAGTCTTGGTATACACACACAAACCAATTATGTATATAAATTTCTTGGCTCCATTAATGTACTTATACATGTCCTCCCACAATCTCGGAGGACTCTGTAACCTTCCTCCCTTCAGTTCAATACTGGGTCTAAACTGTTCCGACAGGTGTGAATTCTGATACAGACTAACCTTGTAGCCCTTCCTCTATTTAAAATAGACGTTCTGTATGCCAGGGAAGTCGCGGTCTCGAATCCCGGTGCCCCTGAAGATTTTTAAACAAACAAATATAACAGCAGATTTAAATTGAACAAACAAAATAACCATACAAAATATATGCAGACACAGAGAATAAACTTTTTATTGTAGTTGAAAAATCAAGGAGCTACAACTCTTTATTACAATGTATATGAATTTGCTACAAAGGAAACTATATAGAAAAACATAAATAATAAACCAAAGATAACATGATTTACATGCAACAAAGAAGAAGGGAAAATTCCTAAAAACAACTAACAACTAAGAAAATAGAAACTGCTATATCTGGCAGATCCACATCAGTTATCCAACATACTCCCCCTTGATGCAGAGAGGAGTCACAATATGATCTCGAAGCATCAAAAACTGAACCTTTGCAACTGCCTTGGCGAAAATGTCTGCAAGTTGTTCTGTAGTCTTGATATACCTGAGTTCGACTTCTTTCTTTTGCACCAAATCTCTGATAAAATGATATTTTAGATCAAAGTGTTTAGTTCTACTATGATGCACGAGATTTTTTGCCAATTTGATTATGCTCATATTATTACAAAAAAGAACTGTAGGTTGAACTTGTTTTTCTCCAATCTCTTCAAGAATTTTTCTGAGCCATAATGCTTGAGTACCTGCAGAGGTGACTGCAACATATTCTGCCTCTGTAGAAGAAAAAGAAACTATGCTTTGTTTCTTTGAACTCCAAGAAACCAAACCAGAACCAAAAGTAAAACAATTACCAGAGGTAGACTTGCGGTCATCCACACTACCTCCCCAATCAGAATCACTGAAACCAACTAGATTAAATCCTTTAGAACTGTAGTAATGAATGCCAAAAGCAAGAGTTCCTGTCACATACCTCAAAATTCTTTTAGCAGCCTTCATATGTAATTCAGAGGGTTCTGTCATATACCTTGAAACAAGAGAAACTGCATAAGCAATATTAGGCCTTGTGTGGGTTAGAAACATTAGACTACCAACAACACTTCTATAAGTTGTCCCATCAACTCTTTTAGCACCATCCTCTTTACACAACACAACTCCATGAGAAATTGGAGTGGAGGCTGGTTTACAATCAACCATATCAAACTTCTTCAACATATCCTTGGCATATTTAGTTTGACAAAGAAAAATTCCATCCTTACTTTGATAAACCTCCATGCCTAGAAAATATTGCATAAGGCCTAAATCTTTCATTTCAAACTCATTCATCATAGCATGCTTGAATTCATCCTTCATCTTAGAACTACTACCCATATACAACAAATCATCAACATACAAACTCACAATAAGGATATCATTACCTTCTTGTTTGTAGTAGAGGGTAGGCTCACTCTTACTTCGCTTGAAGCCATTCTGCTAAAAATACCCATCAATCCTAGCATACCAAGCTCTTGGTGATTGCTTGAGGCCATACAAGGCCTTCTTCAGCTTGTAGACATGATGTTCTTTTCCTTGCACCTCAAAACCTTGTGGCTGTTCCACATAAATTTCCTCATCTAAGTACCCATTCAGGAAGGCACTTTTCACATCCATGTGATGAATACTCCATTTCTTTTGGGCTGCAAGGGAAATCAACATTCTGATAGTCTCTTATTGGGCTACTGGTGCAAATGTTTCTTCATAATCAATGCCATACCTCTGTGTGAAGCCTTTAGCAACTAATCTTGCTTTGTGTTTTTCAACACTCCCATCACTATGGTACTTAGTCTTGTAGACCCATTTAGTTCCAATCTTTTTCTTGTCATGAGGAAGCTTTGTAAGCTCCCAAGTACCATTCCTATGAATAGAATCCATCTCTTCTTGCATTGCTTGCACCCAAACTTCATTAACACATGCATCTTCATAACATGATGGTTCAAAAATAGATTGTAAGAATAAAGCAAAATTTATTGTTTCACCTATTGGATTCTCTTCATGTCCTTGGATTGTACTTCTTTGATAGATATCACTTAAGCTTCTTACCTTCCTTGTAGGACTTGGACTTGAATTTGGACTTGTACTTGAAACTGAAGAACTAGATGAAGGAGTATTTGGTGGATGTATAGCACTTGGAATTGAAGTATTAGCTGGCTGCTCATGATCAATATCAGCAATAATACCACCATTCAAAACAGATTTAGACTTCTCAACATGGTCTTTTTGATGACCATAAACTCCCCCTTCATCAAAAATCACATCTCTTGAAACAAGAATACTATTAGTGTGAGGGTTATACAACCTGTAAGCCTTACTTTGCTCACTATATCCAACAAAAATGCAGGACTCACTTTTGGGATCTAATTTTTGTCTCTTTTGATCAGCCACATGAACATAGGCTAAACAACCAAAAACTCAAATGATTAACATTAGGTTTTTTTTCATACCAGGCTTCATAAGGAGTCATCATGTCAAGAGCTCTAGTAGGACTCTGATTGAGAATGTACACTGCTGTAGCAACTGCATCACCCCAAAAAGAATTGTCTAATCCTTTGGTATGTAGCATACTCCTTGCCATTTCCACCACTGTACGATTTTTCCTTTCAGCTACCCCATTTTGTTGAGGTGTGTAAGCAGTGGTGAGTTGCCTTTTAATGCCATGCATATCACAATAATTCCTAAAATCTCTTGAGAAAAATTCTCCTCCACGATCTGTCCTTAAGCATTTAATCTTACAACCTTTTTCATTTTCCACAAAAGCTTTAAACCTTTTGAATGTATCAAAGGCTTCATCCTTGGCCTTCAAAAAATAAACCCAACACTTATGTGATTAATCATCAATAAAAGTAATGAAATATGATGACTTACCCAAACTCTTTGTTTGCATAGGACCACAAATATCTGAGTGAACCAATTGAAGTGGGTAATGGGCCCTCCATGCATTGCCTTTTGGAAATGACTCTCTTGCATGTTTTCCTTTAGCACAGCCTTCACAAACTTCCTTGTGTTCTTAAACCTTAGGCAAACCATAAACCAAAGCTTTTGAAGTGAGAAACATCAAACTATAAAAATTCAAATGTCCATATCTGAGATGCCATAGCCAACTCTTATCCTCATATGCCATATTGGCAAGATGGCTGCTATGTTCACCAAACTTCAATGGGAACATCCTATTCTTGGACATAGGCACTACTGTAACCACCCTATTGCCTTGATTTTTATCATAAATTGTACATTGCTGATTTCCAAATACCACCTTATAATTCTTCTCACACAATTGCCCAACACTCAATAAATTATGTTTTAATTATGGAGTGTAATAAATATCAGTCACACATTTCTTACCTTCTTTTGTATTCACCTCCATAGCTCCTTTAGCTGCAACCTCCAAGGACTTGTCATCACCAAGCTTAATTTTAGATTTGAAACTTTTATCCATTGTAGAAAAAATCTCATTATTCCCTGACATATGGTTAGAACAACCTGAATCTAAATACCAGACTTCTTTAGAACTATTTTTAGCTTTGTCATATGATAAGAATAAATTACTAGGAGAAGCCTCATCATTCTCATTAGCAAAATGAGCACTTTTATTGTTATTACCTTATTTTAATTTGCATTCCCTTTCAAAGTGACCATACCTATTGCAATGATAACATTGAACATTTCTTTTATCAAATCTACCTCTACTTCTTCCTCTTGGACCACCTCTTTGTCCTCTGTTTCCTCTTGAAGAATTCTAATTTTGACCTCTACCTTGGCTTTGGTTATTTTTGCTATTTGTGCTAGCATTGTTATTCTTTGTAATTTGTACTTTGGAAGCAAAAGCCTTCTCATTACTTTATCCAGATGAATCTCTCAATCTTTCTTTATGAGACATGAGAGATCCAACAAGCTGATCAAACTAAAGAGTAGTCAAATCCTTGCTTTCTTCAATGATGATGGCAACATTGTTCCACCTTGGTGTTAGAGACCTCAACACCTTTTTGATCACAACTTCATTGTCCATAGTTTCTCCAAGAGTAGCCATTTTATTAACCACATCTTTTATTCTTACACAATAATCACTCACATTTTCACTTTCTTGCATCTTCAAATTCTCAAATTCTCTTTTTAATGTCTGCAACTTCACAACTTTGACTTGATCACTACCTTGGTAAGCTTCTTTTAGAGTCTTCTAGGCATCTTTAGCTATCTGTGCACCTGCAATTCTTGGAAATAGGCTCTTATCAAGAGCTATTTGGATGTGAAATAAAGCTTGTGCATTCTTCTTCTTAGCTTCCTTCTTAGTTGTTCTATCATTGGCTGCAAGAACATTCCAATCAGCTAGCTCTTCATATCCTATTTCTACAATTTCCCATAAATCTTTTCCTATCAAAAAAGTTATCATCTTAATGCACCAATAATCATAATCAGATCCATTAAATTCTGGGATTGGCAAAGAGTTAGAATTTGACATGATAAATTTTCTAACAAATTCACCTACTCTGATACCAAATGAAGATTTTTAAACAAACAAATATAACAACAGATTTAAATTGAACAAACAAAATAACCGTACAAGATATATGCAGACACAGAGAATAAACTTTTTATTGTAGTTGAAAAACCAGGGAGCTACAACTCTTTATTACAATGTATATGAATTTGCTACAAAGGAAACTATATAGAAAAACAAAAATAATAAACCAAAGATAGCATGATTTACATGCAACAAAGAAGAAGGGAAAATTCCTAAAAACAACTAACAACTAAGAAAATAGAAATTGCTATATCTGGCAGATCCACATCAGTTATCCAAAAGCCCCGATGTGGATCCTCCATCACATGATTGAAATGCAAATGAACATGAATCTGAGCACTCTTCAGCTTCTCATTGAAATCTTCATTATACAAGTCATACCAGTCTTCAATCAATTTTGTCATGCCCACATTGACCTTGTGGTCACAACACACATCACACGTGTCATAGCCACATCTGTCATGTGGTTATGACACGAGATATGAAAAAATTTTCTCACACTGCCCTAAAAGCCCCCTCGCATGCGTAAGCATGCTCGGCGGTGTTCTCTCAAGGCGAAAACATTACAGTTGTCGGTGGGGTACAAGTACAATTGCGTGCAACCAGACGCAAGTAGACCAACAAGGGGGTCTCTACGACGTCGTTAACGTCATTGCAAGAGTGAGATTACCAAGGTTCCTAAATCTAAATCTCGGCAAATTCCGACAGCATAACGCCTTACGGCGTTAGTGGGAATTACTCAACACTATTTTACGCACGTGGTTCACTGATAGATTAACAACTTCCCACGACGCCTTGTTCCGACTAAACCGACTCGTGATCTCCCTATTTAGTCATTTTCAGCAAGGCACGGTTGTCTGTCTCCTCTCTTGTTTCCTGAAACATACTCCTCCTACGACTTAGCATTCTCAACAAGGCAGTTTGTTTGCTCTCTCTTCCCTTTTCTCTGGGCCTTAATTTTGATTGTATTTTTATCGCACTTACCTTAACTATTTCTCTGATAATTTAGTTTGCTTATATTTCGGTCTCTCTCTCTTTCGTTTTCTATGCCTTCTTTATGTATATCCGGTCCTTTCTTCATGATTTACATCAATCAGGGTTATCACTGCAGCTATTGTTGATATTAAACCTAACTTCCGGATGATCTAGGTCACATAGGCTGGTTTACTACTTCGCTGGACTTGGTCTCCTAGTCTTCTCCGATCTAGGTTTCTTCTCTTGTATGTATTAATTAATCTTGTTCCGAAGCAAATTTTAGCGGAAGGGTCCATCAACTTAGTTCTCTTATCCCATGTGGGAAATGTCGCACATTTTCTCCTCTGTGTTTTCCAATGTTAGTTTTTCTTCTTCTGACTCTCTTACAGGTTTACTTATGAGGACGTTTACTACAGTTGAGATTAAAATGGTCTCTCATGAAATGTCTGTGATGGCTCCTTAAGTTTATTTCCAGTGATCTTTTAAGCAAGGTGACGTGTAATTTTCCTCTTCATTTTCCGGGTGATTGAAATTACGTTGATAGTTGAAACTTCCGAGAAACTCTTTCCGGAGTAATACAGTATATTCCTTTACGCTTCTCCTTTCATTATAATTTTATTTTCTCTTAGCTTATAATTACTGTTGTTATTATTACTAATGATTAATATTAATACTCTTATTGTGAATCGTATAACATTGTTAATAGATGTAGGAGGCTCTCCTCTTTATAAAACCCTGATCATGGAAACATAACTTCTTTGGTTGTTGTGTTCAACACTTAATAAAACCTAACTGTGAAAATATAATTTTTTTTTTTAATTTTTGTATATCCATGTGACACATTTTGTCAAGATTTTAAACGAGGGCCCAATAAAATGGCTCATAGAACTACTCCTATATATATATATATATATATATATATATATATATTTTACTGTATATGTAGATGATGAAATTGTTTTTTTTTAAATTTGTTTAACAAACTCCACGTAATCCCTTATATATATATATATAAATTATTTCATTATATATTGCTATATACATAGGCATATATAGTATCTATATATGTCTATATATATGGCAACTTAATGTATTTCATTTCCAAATTGACCAACTTATATGTTAGGGCCAAAAGCCCTAACATTTTTTTTTTGTTTTGTTTTCCACAGCCAGCGGAGGAGATGGGCGACGGTGGCCATAGCGGCAGGGGAGACAGGGTCGGCCGCGCAGAGTGAAGGGCCTGTGTAGGCCGTGGAGGGGAAGGGAAAGGCGGCACTGCAGAGCTGTGCCCCGTGGGAGTTATAAGGGAAGGGGGATGTGGGGAGGGGCAGAGCCCCACCCACATCCCACGATGTGGGGTGTGGGTGGGGCTCTGCCCCTCCCCACACCTCTTAACAAACAAAAAGGAGACTGCGGTGGGGAATACTCCCCACCGCCCACCGTGCAAGCTTGACTGTGTTTTACACAGCGATTTCTCATTTCGCCTTTAGTTCAGCGGTCATAAAATTTAAAACAAGTTTATTCTTATTCGATGATATTTAAATATCAATTCATATATATATATATATATATTTCAGTTTCAGAATATCTATTCATTTTCTCAATCAAACAATATTCTGTCAAAATGATAATTAATAACAACTATTATATATATATATATATATATATATTTATATATTTATATATCTATTTATTTCATAATCTTCTCAAATTAAATACTTTATTCAGTTTCTTGTAGTCAGTAAAAAAAAATCAAGTAATAATTATATATATATATATATATATATATATATATATATATACACTTAAGAAAATGAAGTTTTAAATCAGTATATTTAGGCAATTAATACATGTCCATTTCAACTCTTAAGACAACCAGAAGTAATTATAATAGATTTTCTTTAAAACTTACAAAATAACTAAAGCCATTACTTATGAAGGAGAAAACTTAATCATTTTAAACTAATTTATCCATTAGAACAATGAACCATAAAACTGACCTTTCAACTAATCTAGCAGTTCTATACTTATAATGACATATATAAACTCAGATTAGATTGCAAATAAGTAATGAACTCTTCCTTTCAATAACACATGAAACACAAATAAATTGCTATTTAACAAGGTTTACAAAGCAACAAACTTGGAAATTTAAGCACATTCATATTACAGATTTTAAACCATGGATACATGCAACTAACTTCCCAGATATGAACTTCCTTCTCCTAAACAATATACAACTGATAACTTGTGACAACCAAGTAAAAGTCCATCAATAACAAGATCAGGGAGGTGATTTCCTTCACTCCCAGGGTAACAATAAATTACAACAATAACAAGAGAGGTGCTCTCTCTTCAACTCTTATGAAATGAACCTGGCCTAATTCTCATGACAAAGAAGAATAACTATTTCTTCATAAATATAACTCCTCCCAAGCCAACCAGAAGCTCCAAGAGAAAACCTGCGTATCAAAGACAAACAAAGAAGAAAACACCACTCATCTAGCTCTCCTCCCTTCTGTAGACCCGCAAGTGGGTCACCCCCAAGCTAGGGAGACCATACTCACACCTGGGTACTCAAGCACTGCACTTCACAACAGTAACAACAACAATCCCAAAGCACACAAACACCCGTGGGTCATTTACACAACATGGAAACTCAACTACAGTGAGTTTCATAAGGGGCAGGAGAGTGGACACACTCGACTCCAGAGTGTCACCCTGACAGATAAGTTAACCAATACAATTTCTCTTGGTCTCAAACCAAGTTTGATCACAAATTTTTAAGAAATCTGTATGTGACTCTCAAGTCAAAGATACAGACACAGATACATGCCCTCAAGGCTTTCAACATCCCAAAAGATGGAAACAGGTATGCACCCGAGGAGGATCTCTCCTCCCCTACCCCAAACTTGATGAGCATTTCTCCCAAGTGGGAGAAGCTCTGTCAAACAACCCGACAACAAATCCCACAGAAAACAAATCTAAACACAAATTCACACACTTTACATACACATTCAGCTATACGAAACAAAGGTAAAATTCAAACCAACCTTACAAAGCCCTCCTGGAATGAAGCTGTTGTAGAGCCCACAGAGTTCTCTTCCAACCTTAGCCACCAACTCCCTCTCCCTTCTCTCTCCTGCAAGCTAACTTTTCTATTTTTTTTTTTTTTGGTAAAACAGAATGAAAGTTTCCCCATAATTCAACTCACCCTCTCCCCTTCCAAAATTGGAAACAAATAACCCCATTTCTTTTCAGTTTCGAGGAATGGGGAGGTGACACTTGTCACCTCCTCACCCTTCCCCAAAACCACTATTCTGTCCTGGTGGCTTATGTCACTCACCCATCCCTAGAGTACTCCTTATCCCTTTCCTCCTGTCATTTCTCTTTCGCATGGGAGAAATAAAAGGAGTTAAAGGAGTAAAAGACAGGTGACCCATGCCTCTTCTTCCCTCCTTCACATGGGTGGCCCCACTTCACATGGGGGGAATCTCACTAATGGAGAAGGTGACTTCAAGTCAATCCTTCAATAATGGATGGGCTTGTAGTCATCTCTTACCTTGGGGATTGTAGAGGGATGGGTTGGGTGTTGGTACAACCCATCATGTCCCCTCCATACCCCAATTTTCGTCACTTAACTTCAGGGGGAAGTTAAGATGACTAGATGGAGGTTACTCAAGGGTTACCCATGCCAAATGGGCCCCTGGACCCATGGGGTATAACCCAGGGTCAACTTTAACCCATACAAGACACCCCTGGTCAAGGTAAAGCACAAGAAAAGGCCTCATAAATTTAAATAAAATAAGGAAATTCAAATTCAATCTCTTTTTTTTTTTACAACACAAATTATAAAATAATGTTACATGAGGGTAACCTAACCCACTCGACCATACAAAAGACCACATTACATCATCACATCAACACAAAGAGATCTTGGTTCCTCGTGGAACCAGATCGGCTTAACAGGGAATAACAAATAACGAGGTGCGGAATGATCTCTGAAATCTGTGGTTCGATTAGTAATTCCTGCACACTAAATTACAAGATCAGTAACCACATAAAATCATCATAGCCGAAGCAACTTAAAAACATGCATTATCATGACATAGTACTAATTAACATAAATGAAATCATATTACAATTTTCCATCATCACCTAATTAATTTTATTTTTTTCTGAAATGTAAACTTATCCAAACATCACCCAATTAGTTTTTCCGAAATCATAATAAAGTTTAATAGTTTGACAATTCCGGGAACTGCTATCCCACAAACATAAAAAGTAACAATAACAGTAATGTAAATAGTCATAACAACAGAAGTAAAAAGGGCGGTCCTCACAAATTTGTCTCTCAAAATCTTTGAGACGGGAATTCTAGCTCTACCCATCACTTGTGCAAAGACAGGCAATTTGTTCTTAACACTCACCACCACATATTCACATGCAAAACAAAACCTAGAAGATGAAATCCTCCACAACTATTGCAAAATTGATCATTCTAATAGTTAACATGTTCGATCATTCTAATAGGAGGTTCAAGGAATATGCCGATAGGAACAACTGATGAGTTTAGAATTTTTTTTTACTGTGTGAGTCAAAAGGCTGATCAGTTTTTCAAAGTGGCAAAAAAATGTTCATGTATTTCTGACATTCAATAACCCATATTTATCTGCTATCACTTGTCTTCTCATTCTGCAATTCTCGAGGACAATTAAAATTGAACAAACCGACAGTTAGATATGGCATAGGCTTAGTTAGCGTGTTCAAGGAATATGCCGATAGGAGCAACCAACGAGTTTCAAAAATTTTCTGGCATGAATTTTATTTACAGTGTGAGACAATTTAACCTACACCTAGAGTGTTGTTGATATAAAGTTCATAATTGCAAAAGTCCACCAACCAAAAAGGCTTTGGAGAAATCTTTGAGATCACAACTATGTGAAATTGATTTCTATTACAAACACTTTTTGATTTGTTCTACAAGTGACAAGTAGTGGGGAGTGAGTGGTCTGGAAAAGGGTCAGTAAAAGCTTTCATTACACTATTTCAGAATAATGATCTTTCAAAGACTATTACAGTTGTTGGTTTATGTTTATTCTTGTACAACATCATTCTCTTTTCTCAACAACAACAATTCTAATATAGAATCAGGATTGTTGGATCACATAATCCAAAAGTTACTCTTTCAATAGGAACAACTACAACTAAAGAAAAATACCATTCATGTTGGTCAACAACAATGCTCAAGTTCATCTATTAAGATATGTAAGCAACTTAAAAAAAATAAATCATATCGAACAACAATCGCTTCTCATGAACTTCAATTTGATTTTTTCATATTTCAACTTTCAAAGCACAAATACATATTTCTTCATATTTGTAAACTATATACTGTGGCGATGTCTCATTCCAATGCATTCATATCTTTCAATCTTACTACAATACATATACAAACACAAACAAATGGCACATGTACTAGCCACTACGTGGCACTTGTTAAAATGAGAAAGAAGTTTAAAAAAATTGTCTTTTCAATTGATTTTTTCTTGAAATGTGTTGGACAAGTAATTCACGATATTTCAAAATATGCACACTCAAAATTTGAAGATATAATAAGAACAAAAATTGTAATATTCCAAATCTTGTTTTTAAAATACTAAGGCTTTTAAAAATTTGATAAGGTTGAGTGGGTGAAATGCAAAGTGCACACAAAAGTGTTCATATTTTTATCACTAAAATATAAGTGTCTAGTGTGTGTCCCCCTATTTTTTGTTGTGTTAGATATTTTTAAAACTAGCTGCTAAAAATATAACTAAAAGTGAGTACTACAAGTTGTCTATTTTTATTTATTTTTTTGAATATTTGTTTGTAATTTTTTGGAAAAGTAGTTCAGGGGACATATTAAGACACATAAATCAAAAGGCTTGATCACATTTGTTAAACCATTTTTCTTTAGCTTCATTATCATTAGGTTCTTTCTCAATTTCCATTATTACCCTATGTAGCACTTTTTTTTAACACAATTTGTACTTTTGATTTCCATTCATGATAATTAAAGGGTGTTAAAGGCATGAGACTTTGATTTGAATCGATGCTTTGAAGTAGATTGTTGCAAAAAATTAGAAGTGCAGAAATGAATGCTGAAGGAAATGTGATAGTGCACAAGACACGACACAAGAACACCCCCCCTTGATTCAATATTTTAGATCTAGTTGAAGGAATGTGGAATAGATAAAAGGGATGATCAACTTGGTCTTTCTATACCCTCCAAATTAGGTCATGAATATTCTGTGTTTGTATCTACCTTCTACTCCATAGAAAGAGCTATTGGAGCCACATGGAAAATGCCACCCTTGGATGACTTTATTGCCGACTTGACTAGGGAGCAAGATAAGTAATACATATGGGCACTCTGAAGTCCTCAAAACCTCAAGCCCTCATTGCTAGGAATGGTAAACAACAACATGCTTCAAACAACAAAGGGGAGAAACAAAATTATCAAAAGGACAAGGAGACCAAGAAAGATCAGAAATCCAAAGGCTTGATCACATTTGTTAAGCCATTTTTCTTTAGTTTCATCATCATTAGGTTAATTCTCAATGTCCATTGTTACCCTATGTAGCCCTTTACTAACATAATTTTTACTCTTAATTTCCATTCATGATAACTAAGGGTGTTAAAGGCATGACACTTTGATTTGAATCCATGCTTTGAAGTAGATTGTTGTAGAAAATTACAAGTGCATAAATGAATGCTGAAGTAAATGTGGAAGTGTACAAGACACGACACAAGAGCACCCCCCTTTGATTCAGTATTTTAGATCCCCTTTGAATTTTGGCACTTTATAATTTTAGTGCATAGGCATGTCCAATTGGAATGGAAAATGACACTTTATAATGATAGTGCGAAAACATTTCAAATGGATCAGGCTCAAAAAAATAAATACTTTTAAAAAAATGGCACCCAGTTATGAGTAGCCAATCAAAAGTTATAATGATTTTTCAATTTTACTATATTGTCTATTTTTGTACTCAAAGAAATTATTTTTAGATGCCTTCAATTAAAAATAAAAAGGTACAGATGGTTGGAGTTGGAGTTAAGCCCCCTTTGGTCAAGGGCATGACCACACCATATGACCAAGGCGCTGACAATTTTGGTGGGTCTCCCCCTCCCCTTTGATGATGAGATTCCATTGTGAATGTTGAGGTTAGCAATTAATTTCTTTTGGAATGAATAGAGTGCACCAAATTTCTATTTATTTTGATGCATTGACCTTTCAACATCGCTAAATAGGGTTTAACACCATTCCTAACGCCTTAGCTATAAAAACTGAGGTAGATCAAACCAGAGGCTCTACTATTGGGCCTTTCTGGAGATGTACACCCTTTCCAAAAAAGACTACAATACTTGTAAATAGGTCATGATCTATAAGAAGAAGAGGACATAGGCTTTTTGGATTAGTAGCAACCCAGAACCCTCACGACCTGCCTTTGCACACCTTAAAAATATGCAAATAGGGGCCTCAAATTGGTTGACTTTTGCAAATAGCTACGTCTACATAGAGCATCCTCCAAATGGCATGGATCCATTCCTCTGCAACATGCTTTTAGAGGAATACCACATCAAAAAACAATTCCTCTATAATGCAAATAATGTGCACAACATTTTAAATTAAACTTATGCAATTACCAAACTGCCATTCAAACTAGATCAAGCTCTGATACCATGTGAGAACCAAGATCTTCTAGAGGAATGATGGCAATTGGTTGAGTGGTGAGAGATAAACAATCGAATGCTCCTGCAAGAGTTAGAAAACAAAGATTATAGACCAAAAATAAAAACATGCGATATTGGATTAATCACACTGAATATGTTTACCATAAAAGAGATGTATAATATATAGGCAAGAGACGAAGGAACTGCCATGCAGAATCAATGGAGAAGACTGGAAGTTGACTCACATTGGTGGTGAGTTCACTTCCTGAAGACTCGTATGCAAAGGTGAGTGAACTCTCACTAATGGGGACACTGTACACTCAAAAACACGACTCGGTAGCATGGGGCGGTTGAGTCAACTTTGGCGAGCACATAGACCCCTCTCCTTTCTATGAGGCAAACCTCCACATCACTCTTGCTCTTGTGGGAGTAGACAATTGAGAGGAGGCAAGACACGGGGGCAGTCTGGCTCACTTGAGAGCTGAACTTCACAGAGTGGTCGGTCGACTGGGCCTTTTCTTGTGTGTTGATTCTGATCTGATGTTCTGTGACTATTGTGGTTGAAATAACTATATGACCGGAAGGATCACTTGTCACTATTCTTTGGTTTGGATTCTGAAGATTCCAACATTGTGTAGGTTGATGATTGTTCTCATTGATGCTTCTGTTGATTTGGAATTGTTCTTTGAATTATTGGATGATGACTTGTGTTTGGAATATCCTCAACCTATGTTGTTCATGAATCGTCTGTTGATCATGTTGTGGTCTAGGGTGAATTTTCTCAATCTCTTCGAGGATTACCCTCACCCACTCACCTCTAAGCCCAAGGCACATTCGTGAGCCCAAACTGAGAGAGAGAGTTGGTTGGAATTTAACATCAATTTGACTTAAGGTTTGACTTAGGGTTTGTTGACCTAAGGTTTAACTTTGCGTTGACCTTGTGTTGGAATCAAGGGTTTGACTAATGTTGACTTAACTTGACTTTGTATTGGAATCAAGGGTTTGATTAATGTTGACTTAACTTGACTTTGTATTGGAATCAAGGGTTTGTGTTCTTCTTGTGATGCTAATGTTTTTGTGCTTTTTTGGTTTTTGAATGCATGCAAGCCTATATGAGTGCAAAACAATATTTTTGTGATTTTTAGATCTTTATGGAAACAAAGTACTTTTTCTAATCTAGGAATTGAAATATGTATGCAATCTAGTATGTACTTAACCAATGCAATATGATCTATGTTTTTGTTTGGTTTTCTAGATTTTTGAATCAATTACTCTAGAAAAATGAAATTGCATTGAAAACAAACTAATTTAAAGAACTTTGAAAGCAAATGAATCTAACAATGCAAATCCTATTTAGCCTATAAAGGAAACTGCAATATTAAATTACTATTCCCAAGAGCAGATTTAGATTTTCTAACTACTATATAAAAAGCACTAAGGAACCTGGAATATGAGGTATGTGAGCCTCCACAACCCTCATAAGTCCTTGTGTTGGCTACCTCTTTGTCCTCTTGTAGCAATAGGGATATCCTCTTGGCAACAAAAGGAAAGGGAATGCAAAAGAACTTTTGAAAGCTTGAAATGTGAGCTCAATGTGAACTAATGAGCACTATGGCTTGTGATTTGGGAAACGTATGGATGCAATATGAAGATTTTAGCAACGCTTAGACAAACCAACAATAAAATAAAAAGGCTTGAATGTCCTATATGAGCATATGGATGCTAGTTAAAGAGCAAAAACCTACAAAGACTAGATGCACAAATAAATTTGCCTCCCTTTGTGCTTAAGGGAGGGGCTATTTATAGGTTGAGAGAGGCTATGAGAGGTGGGAGAGAATGGAGAGTTAACTCCCTTAACTGGAGAGTTAACTCAGAAGACCAAGGAGTGATCTGGGCTAATTAGGGAGTGATCAAGCCAATATAACTTATCACTGAAGCAAAATGGAGTTAGCATGAATGCATGAGTTGACATGTTGAGAGAAAAAGGAGCTAATTAAACATGCTTGGAGGCTTGGAATAGTTAACTCTATGTTTAGACAAAAAAACTCATGCAAACAGGAAGAAAAATGGGTCAAAACGAAGCTTTTTCGTGTCCAAAACTCAAGTTTTCTGCGACTGGAAAAGATGACAAGGCCGCCCATGGGTCATCCCTTTTGCCTATCCAAGTCACTTGGGGGTGACCCATGGGTGACCCACAGATGGGAGGTCCTAGGTTCAAAAGTGGGATTGGAGATTGTTAGTTAGGTGAAAAGTAGGTGAACTGCCTTCAAAAACTAGTCAAAAGGTGGTCAAAATCCAAATCTCCACTTGCAAAAGTTAAATCTCCCGAGGGAGATCCTTAAATAATAGGGGCAGATTTGGATTGGTTGACCATAACTAAAAACTAAAAGTTGGAGATGGCTAGGGAGGTCCTCTAGAGGGCTCCTAGGAGTGGGAATTGATGAAAAACACTAGGGAAAGGTTAAATCACAACAAAAAGATGAATACAAGGCTTAGGGATGAAGTCACAAGCACATGAAATGAGAAAATCAACAAGTGTCAAAAAGCGTCGAAAGTGGGGAGAAGGTTAACATGACAAAGGGGAAATAATAAGAGGAGGAAAAACCTAAGAGAATTGCTGTTGAGAGGGCATTATTTCACGCTTACATGTATGCATCAAGGATTTTGAGCCATCATTGAGGTCCTTGTGGAGGTTGTGCGTGATTTTGGTACTTATATATTTGCCCCCTCGGGGATGGTAGTCTACATGAAGGGTAGGTACCATTCTTGAAATAGGCCTTACCTATTGTTGATTTCCCACAATAGTACCTACAATAAATAGTATTAGTTCGACATTTAAATATATCAAAACAAGTAATTAAAACTAAAATGACAAACATACCATAGATTCGTGAGTTCACCTAGTTGTTTTCCTTTATCGAGAAAACTTGTAGGGATGAAAGCATGTAAAATGAGAGAACGAAAGATGCATAAAAGAATCTAGTCTAAAAATGCGTAAAATGAACTAAGCTAAGAGAAGAAAACAATGGAGAAATTAGAGTGAACAGAGTGAAACATTGATGGAACCAATCATGCAAGTAGTCGTTGGAAAGATATCACAGAGGTGATTGCAAAGATGGCTGATACTTCTTCTATCATTGAGAATCAGGTGCACAATTAGTCAAATATCCTTCTCTAAACCCTAGTTTTCTTTTTATGAAAAACCCTATGAAAGTGTTAGTTATTGTCAATTTTTCTTGTTGCATTATGTTTGTCTTGTCGTTTAGAGTAGAATCAGTCTTTCATTTGTCAAAATCTATCAAAATTTACAGTTTTTAGAGCATTTTTAGCATGAGGGGAGGGTGAAATAGGGTTGCCCCTTTTTCTAGTCTAGGTCAACTAGGGGAGATTTAGTTGAGCAATAGGGTCACCCAGTGGAGATCTAGCTGTGCAACAGGGTTGCCCGGGGGAGATCCTGTTGTACATCTGGGTCACCCAGGGGAAATCTGACCTGATGAAAGGGGTGACCCAACCAGTTCAATTCTGATTAAAATTTAAATTTTTTTGACATTTATGGCACTTAGTTTTGGTCTAATTTGAACACTTAATTCATCAATTTATTGCAAATTTGAAGGTTTTATATGCTTTTTTGTGAAATTTTCGCAAGATGATTTTTTTAGATTTTCTAAGTTTTGGCGAGATCTAATCAAAAGTTCTTTTTTGATGATAGGATATGCACATTATTTAGAATGCAAACCATGAGCAATTGTGGCTATCTGAGATATATGATTCCTTATCTCTTGGTGATCTTTTTATCTTGAAAAGGGTAAGATTAGAGATGATTTTTTGGGTTCTAGTTGTGCATTCTACCTCTCGCATCTACTATGATATCTTGACCTATTGGGATGTCGACAGGAACACCTTTAGGTTCCCCTAGCTTTTACGGGAATGGACTATTATTTAGTATGATGTAACTTACCGCATCCTAGGAGTCCCTATGAGAGGAAACCTACTCATTCTTTCTACTAGTGAGTCCCCTGAGGACAAGGCATCTTGGGGTCTGATCATGGGAGTGAGTCATCCCAAGGAGTAGACAGGAGTTTAGCTCACTACAATACCACAACTTCACATTCCTCTCTTGAGGAGATTTCTTATTAGGTTGATTGCATCAAGGCTGTTTGGAGACAAGGCCTTGGCTCATCTTAGATGGTGTTGGGCACCCATCATTAAATGTATTGAGCAGGGTACCATTTTTACATCCACTTCTTGATCCTAAGCTTTTGAGAGCCACTTGATGGGCTCACGTGAGCCACTTTGATACTTCACTATATGCTATGGTTACTCTCACTGATGCAGACATGATTTTTGACCCTTATGTGGATATGGAGGGCACTTGATCTCATGATAGATAGATTTGAGACTATTGTCACAACATTTCCAAACTTTTTGATTGTAATGGTTTTGTCACTTGGCTCATCATGTTGAGCAAGTTCCTGAGTAGCTAGGAGATGACTTTCTAGAGGGATTGCCCCTGATTCCTACTTGCTACCAATCTATCCAAGAGATGGGTGAGGTCAGTCAGAGACCTATTGTTTGGACTCCTTTGACTCTTGGGGTTTTATTACCAAAACTTCTAGGACCCCAAGAGGTAGACAGAGGGGAGGGAGAGAAGTTCCTTTGCAAGGACTTATTGTCTTAGACAACACTAATTCTACTAACGAGGACTACGTTCTTGAGGGAGATGATCAGTCAGATGATGGCTTAGTTGCAAACAACTAGCAGGCTAACTCTAACAAGGAAGAGATATTGGGGACTACTTCAAGTCATAGACCTCCTCTTTTCGATGATGAGATGTGGCACATTGATCCCACCTGGCAGTCTGGTGGTCCTTGTAATTTCACATTTGTTTTCATGTTTTGCATTGTTTCTCTTTATTTAAAATCATGACTCATCATTCCTTCTTTCTTTATTTTTTCAAGTAATGCTAAGGAATGGAGGACCTTATTCCATGACACTTATGTTGATTTGGTTGATCCTTTTATTGGTCTATCATGGGAGTGATTTCTTGTTGATCCTGGAGTACCTACTAGAGCTAGTTGACACACTGATATCTTTGCTCCTGTCTACCATGGGTGCAAGGAGAATGCTTCTTTGAGAGTAGAGGATCTCACTCTTAGGGGTGATAACATCATTCTTCCAGAGATGACTCATAGTGGGATTCAGTGTCATGATTCAAGAATAGCAGGTGCTTCTCGATCTCAGGCTCACAACAAGGTTCATCATTCCCATAGATCTCATGTAGATTCTAGTGTCATTCATAGGCATAGGAGTAGGAGCCCTGATGGTTCAGTTAGAGGGATCCATCCCTGAGGCTTTTGCCTATTTGTTTCATCATCGTTTCCCCTTGCATGGGGAGCCTTAGTCCTCTTGAGAGCATTTTATCTAAGCTCTCACACTCTTGTAAAGTTTTGAACCTTTGATATGTCTAAGAAAAAACTATCTTTTCATGATCAAGTTACTATCGTATAAAATTTTAAACCTTTGATATGTCTAAGAAAAAAACTATCTTTTCATGATCAAGTTACTATCGTATGAATTCTTATCTCTAATTAGGACAAAGGGCAACCACTGCCTCAATCAGAGACCACATACCTGGACATTCTTTCTTAGGGCATGACTTCTTCTAGAAAACAAACTCCCCCTCACATTAGTAACCACTACCTGCTCCCCCTGAGAGGTAGCCACCATCAGTCCAGGAACAAGATATAACATGAACTCCCCTTGGACAGATGCACCATTATGCATCTAGCAAGAAGGAGGGGTAATTACCCCTAACCTCTATTGGAGATCCTCAAAAGTATCCTTTATCAGATCCTTTGTGAAAATATCTACTATTTGATCCTTTGTTGGAACATATTCCAACTTCACTTCCTTGTCTGTAACCTTTTGTTATGTCAGAAAAATGCACCCTTGGGGGCTTTTTCCTTTTAAGGTTTAGCTCCCAGGTCTTTACACTACATTTAGAGCATCTTGCATGATAATTCAGACTCTCGATGAGAAACCCTTGGGTCTTGTGACAAATGGGACCTAAGGGGGATTGTTTTGATGTTCTCGGAACAAAGATAGGGGGGTGGACTTGGGTGCTAGTGCCCTAGTCCAGCCCTATTTTGGGTTTGCCCTAAATTCAAATGTTGGGTTTGTGACCGTTATTTTGGTCCCAGTATGACATTATGAGTTTTAATTATGAAATTCTTGGTAGGAATCTTTGTAGTTGCATATATAAGCATGTATAGGTTATCATTTAGAAAATAGAAGATGTTTATGATTGTGAGCTATTGGCATACTTGTGATTTTCATTGTGTTGTATAGCAAAGCATTGTTATTGTGTTTGTTTTTGCAGGTTGGATTACATCTTCTCCTCATGGTATTGAAGGGCATCTTCCTTCCATGAGAGCTTCATCATCAAGGTGACATATTTTGTTTTATCATCATTTATCATTTGTGTTTTTGCCTCTATCCCGCGGGATACGCACTCTCATTAGACAACAGTGTTCGAAAGACTTAAATATCTCTCTGGGGCTTGACCGAGGCAAGCATCTAAACAACACAAACCCCTCCCATTCTCCTTGTGATTGCAGGTTATAGGTATCAGATCTGAAGAGAGTGGATTTGCAAGGAAGATTGGAGGATAGTGTGGATTCATGATCTAAAAAGAAGTGGACACTGTACAACATTTTGGGACACGGACACCATCAACCTTGTCCCCCGTATTTGGATCTATAGAAACAGACTGAACATTGACAATCAGTGATTGTAGAGCTTCATACATCCTAAATAATATCCCTCAGTGGACTAGGGCACCATCAATAGTGTCCTCCGCATCTAAATTGCCAGAAACTGAAGATACAGTGGAGATCAGTGTCAGAAGGAGATCGGGATTTTATAGAAAAAGTTGCATCTTGGACTTGGGTGCCATCACCATTGTCCCCGATATTTCCATTTTCCATACTGCGAAAGATAGTGAGTTAAGGTGCTCTACCCTTTGTCTTATTTCAATAGCATCTGTTGTAATTTGCATATTTACTTACTGTTTTGCTTAAATTAGGGTTTCAAGAGCATTAGAAGCATTAATTAGAGACATTGTGTGATAACTTCTAAATTTCCCAGCTTCCCTTGTGGCAACCCAACCTGATAGGTGACTCTCCTCTCAAGTGGAGAGGCAACTCGGTTGAAAAGCCCTTAGAATGTTTAGTGGAAATGAGGATTCAAACTAAAACCCCCATAGACCAACAAAACACCACTCCTCCTTTTTAACCATTAAAAATTTTGGTGAACCCATGTTTTTAGAATTTTTGGCACCTTACTGAGTGTTATTTCACAAATTTGCATTCAATCATTCTATTGCATTTGAAAAAATTACAAAAAAATTGAAAATTTGAAAATTTTGAAAAATTAAAAAAAATGGCATATTAGGCTTGCATTTTTGTAACATTTGAATTAATTTGCATTTAATTTAATTTAATTTCTATTATTTTCATTAGATCTAATTTTAATTATAGAAATTCATTATTTACAATTCACTTGCATTGCATGGGCATGCTTGATTTGTTAAAAATTGCTTAAAATTGTGCATTTTTCATGAAAACCTAGTTTTGCATGAGCTAGGGTTGTAGTCAAAATCTTGTTTCATATTTTACTACCTTGTCAAAATAATCATTAGGTCTGATTTCTAATTGTAGTGTTGCATCATAGTGGCCTCCTTGCGAAATTTCATGTCTAGGGTTTAAAAACTTGCATTTTTCACTAGATTTGGCCTTATTGTCTTTTTAGATTTACACTCCAAGCATGTTGTAAGAGATTTTGCTACACTAATTGTCTATTATCATGGTTATTATCTTCTGTCCCTTCTCAAATTCCTTACAACACCCTTTCTTTTGGGACTTTGCATTGAAAATTTGCATATTTTAGCTATATTTGCACTAGGGTTTGACTTAGAATGGCACTATAGGTGTGTTGTGATAAATTTTTTGGTATTAGGTGACTGTTATTACTATTATAATTTTTTTTTCCATCATCATTTTCCTCACAACACCCTTTTTCCTACTCTTTTGCATGGAGATTTGGTGAAAATTCGCATATTTTCACTATATTTTGACTTATCGACTCTCTAGAGTTGCATCAAAAGCATGTTGTGAAAGATATTTTTGCATCATCAAACTATTACCAGATGTATCATTTTCTTTCCCCTTTTAAATTCTTCACAACACCTCTTCTTTCATTAGTTTGCATTGAGAAAAGTTGAAAAATCAAGCATTTTAGGGCATTTTTACATAACGGCTTGAATTATGGCATAAAACTCTTGATCATAAACTGAATGTCTTCTCCTTGCATCATTCAACTTATCACTAAAATATGCTACATGTCTACCTTCAAGACTTAATATTGCTCCAATTGCATTTCCACTTGCATCACAATCAACTTAAAATACCTTATTGAAATCCAATAATGCCAAAATAGGTTGCTTTGTCACTTTCTGCTTCAACAATTGAAAGCTTTTATCTACTCCTAATGTCTACTTGAAATCTTTTCTGTCACCTCTCATTGTCTTTGTCATAGGGTTACAAACTAAACTAAAATTTCTAATGAACTTCCGGTAGAAACTAGCTAATCCATGAAATGATCTGACTTCTCCAATGCTCTCCGGTGTAGGCCATTCAACAATTGCTCTTACTTTCTCAAGATCCATCTTCAATCCTTTCCCAGAAATCACAAATCCCAAATATACCAATTCTTCCTTCATGAAACTACATTTCCTGATGTTTATCAATAGTTTTTCCTCTCTCACTCTTTGCAAAACTTGTCTAAGGTACTACAAATATTTCTCCTTTGTCTTATTGAAAATTAGAATATCATCCAAATATACAATAACAAACTTACCCAAGAATTTCTTCAAGACTTCATTCATCAATCTCATGAAATTACTAGGTGTGTTTGTCAATCCAAAAGGCATCACTAACCACTCATACAATCCTTCATTTGTCTTAAAAGCAATCTTCCATTCATCACCTTCTCTGATTCTGATTTGATGGTATCCACTCTTCAAATCTATCTTTGTGAAATATCTTGCTCCACTCAAACAATCCATGAAATCATCCATCCTAGGTAAAGGAAATCTATACTTAACTGTGATCTTGTTGATTGATCTAGAATCAATACACATTTTTCATTCTCTATCCTTCTTCAGTGATAACACTGCATGCACTACACAAGGTCTCAAACTTTCTCTGATCAAATCTTTCCTCAACAACTCTTGTATATGTTTGTTCAATTCTTCATTCTCTATTGGTGTCATCCTATGTGCTACTTTATTAGGCAAACTTGCTCTTGGTATAAGATCCATGTGATAACTGATACTCCTGATTGGTGGCAATCCCTCAGGTACATTGTTTGAAATGATGTCTTCATACTCTATTAGCCACTCCTTTATCTCCTTTGGTTGTAATTCTTTAGTCTCCTTCAATTCTTCAGACTTCTTAGGAATCAAGGCATAACACATATTCTCATGTCTCAGACCATCCAAAAATTTTCTTCCATCTACCAAAAAGATTCTAGCATTCCCACATACTTCACCCTTAGGAATCAAATTAATTCTCTTTCCATTTGATGTTATAATGTATGTATTCTTTCTCCATCATGTATATCTTTCCTATCATACTACCAAGGTCTACCCAACAAGATATGACAAACATCCATAGGCATAATATCACACAATACTTCATCATGATAAGATCTAATATGAAATTTCACCAAGAACTGTTCACTTACCAGTACCTTATGATCATCCTAAATTCATGCTATCTAATAGGGCTTAGGGTGTTTCAATCATTCCAAATTAGCTTAGTCACCATCTCCTCTGAAACTAGGTTATTTGAGCTACCAATATCAATAACTTTGCAACATTTACCTCCTGATTTGCATCTAGTTCTAAACAAACTCTTCCTCTACAGTGGTTCCTCATTTGTCTCTATTTGAAATAGTGCTCTCCTCATCACCTGTGATTCTCCTTTCTCAAGTTTACCAACTGAACAAGGGTCACCTATTCAACAAGTTCTTCTTCCACATAGGTTGCTCTTCCACTGTTCTCTGTTCTTCTACTTGTATTGCCCTGATTACATTCAAATGCTCTATGTCCTTCACCTCCACACTTGAAACAAGTGCCTCTAAATGTTCTCCTTTCATGTCTTCTTGCTTCTCTTCTATATCCTTCGTTCCGGTATGAATTATGATTACCTTTGTTATGAAAATTTCTGTCATTGCTCTGATAGGCATTGCTATCTTTGTCCTCCTTGAATGGGCTATCAAGATTGTTCTGCTCTGGATGTGATCTGTCTCATTCAGAAAATGTTCTACCTCTTTGAAATTTACATCCTTTGCCTCTCTATCTCTGATCATGCCTCTTGTTCAGCTTCTCTTCAACTTTCAGGGAAAACTGATATGCTTCTTCCAATGTTGTCATCCTTACCAGGCTTAGTTCTTCTTGAATGTTCAATCTCAGTCCATTGATGTATCTAGCCACTTTCTCCTTTCTTAATTCACTATGTTCTATTCTTATGATCATCTTATGAAATTCTTCGGTATACTCCTTCACAGATTGCTCCTTTTGCCTTAGGTTTTGCAATCTCTGCAACAACTTCAGCTCATAGTCAGCAGGTATAAATTGATTCTTCAATTTTGTCACCATTCTATCCCACTTTATAATCTTTTATTTTCCTCTTTTATTTCTATCCAACTGAACTTCTTTCCACCATATAGCATCATGCCCTTTCAACTTTGTCTTTGCAAATTTCACCTTCTCCAGATCTTCAACTTCTTCATATTCAAGGTATTCTTCTGTGTCATTTATCAAGTCAATTAACTCTTCAGATTTCAAATTGCCAGTATAGCTTGGTACATCAACTCTAGGTCTTTTCCCAATTTTTGAAATAGCTTGCAACATTTTTACTTGATTTGATTCTTCTTCATCACCTCCTAGGGTTTCACCAATTTGATCAATAGATTGAAATTCCTCATCATCATCACTTTCAATATTAGGTCTAGGTGTCAATCCTCTTCACATGTCCTCCTCGACGACATCCAATCGAATCCTCATTATTGTCATCATTTCCATCATCTCATCCATTCTTCCAGCCATTGTTCCAACAACGACAACTCTCCTCGATAGCATCTTCTTGGGATCAAGTGCAAACTGCCTCAAGTTCGGCGATCGGGATACAAGGTGACAACTGCTTCACAATCATTGATTGGTTGTGACACAAGTAACATGTCTCAATTTAGAAATCTACCCACAACAAGATATTACAAAATTCCTTTGCCAACTCCACTCAATTCACTCCCAAAGATTCAAACTTTCACTCTAATACCACTTGGTGCAGTCATGGTATGAGGGTTCACAGAATGAACTGTCCAAACCATGTAGCAAGAGTAAACATAATGGAAACAACTCAAGATATGAAGCAAATGTAGATTTACTCATTCAGTATATTATAGGAATCAAATACAAATTGGCCGGCAACATGTGGGGTTATAATTCGGCTCACAAGGCTGATTACAGAATATTAGAATACACACATGATATAGCTGTGAAGCTCTTTCACAAAAAAATCTAAACTATCAAATTATCACTATGTGAATCATTGCTTTTTTAGGGATCTATTACATCCTTATATATCATCTACAATACAAAAGATTCCTCTGCATTGACCAAGGAAGATCACAAGCTCCAATGAAGAGATGTAATGTGTGTACATAGATAGGTCAGACCTAAACATGAATAATCCATCCGTAAATGAATGGAATGAAGTGCAGATCTTGAGGAAGGTTGGCCATGAACCAAAGATCATTGAATGACATGTCATTAAGCTCCACAAGTTGAGAAATGCTCCATAGGTCTTCTCCTTTAGTTGATTGTCTGAGACTGTTAGGATGCTTTGCTTTAGAAAACAATCAATCTTCTGTTAGTGATATCTTTCCAATACTTGATCCAAATGCTCTAAGAATTGGATATGATGTAGATGAACATGTATAGATACTAAGTCCAGCTCTACAAGATCTAAAATGCAATTGCGGCAGAATGCGGACCAAAACATAGAAACTGCTATTGACTGAACTACCTGAACTGAACTAGAAAATGAAAGAAACAAACTGAATTGTAAACAAACTAAAATGCAAATGTTTTTGGTTGATGGAAGATTACTCTTGAACCAAGGATGGTCCTGCATCAATAACATAGTACACATAAGTGTCATTTTAACAAGGCACATAATGTAGGATGTGACACCCTACATCTACTTAACATTATGGAAACATTTAGAGTTCGTTCCTTTGATGATCTTCATGCATGCTTTTTTTATTTTAATATATTTTTATTTTCTATTGCGACATAACATCCATATATCTTAGGTATACTTAAGAAACATTTTCATAAGCATAGGGATGTGTTTTCTATGGAGAGTTTGTTTTATCATGTCACATTTTTTCCTTCATGTTTATAGAGTTGATTAGTGTTCATCCATGTTTATTAGGTACACTTATGACATATCCATGAACCTAATGATGATCATATGACTTGTGATATTGTTGAACATTCCTCTAGCAAGGATTTATCATGTGAGTTGTTTATGCATGACATTAGCATACCTAGTATTGATACACCTCTTACATGTCATGATCGTATTGAATCTATAAATGCAAGTGCCTTAGATCCACATTACCTCACTTTATATAGGATGATGGTGAATTTTATGATGATTATTCTACTTCTCACATGTCACATGGTTGGTTGTAACTTGATGATAATATTTCATTACTTCTACATATAATATTATGAATTTTAGTGAGGAAATACTACATGATGAACATGAGAGTTCTATAAATTCTTCTTCATATGTGAAATATTTCTTACCTTCTAATTATATGAACATGGATGTTGACATTTAATTGATTGACAAGTTTAGATTGTACTAAATATGATAGCTTTAAAATGGTTCAATTCATCTTAATTGCTCTATACTTCATTCTCTAATTAAACTCATATTTTCATCAAATATTTCTCTAACACTAATTCACATAAAAATAACATGAACTTAACACTGATCTATAATAATTTATCTTTCAATCACATAGGAATGTACATAACACTTCAACTTTTATGAGACTTCTCTTACATCTGCATAAATATCAGTCCTATGAAATTCACATGCACGAACAATCAAATTTATAGTCTCCCAAAATCACACCAATGAATTTCTAACATGTCAATGCATAGCTCATCAGAGATGACAATGAAAGGCATTCACTAGGTAAAGTTATGCAAATTTCCAAACGTGAAAGGTGTAGATTCAATCAAGAGTTAAAATTCCCTAAACAGGCTCAAATAACTAATGTACGAAACTATATACGTATTTGCAATTGAAGCCTATTAAGATGGATGGTGCTTTTTGTATTTGAACTAGGCATATTTCCTCCACACAAACTAGTTGTACTTAGTTGGGCATAGGAAAAATTTTTAGTATGACATCACCGTGTTCATTAAATAAGCATCCAGCAATGACACCCATATTTCCAATGAATTTTAGTTGAGGAAAAACTAGGTCACAGGACATGTCTTCAATGGCAATTAGGTAGCATTTCATGGAAAAGGCTATTTAGCCCTAGAAAAAGCATGGGGGCATGAATGTCAGATATCATACCATACATCTGCACTTACACTTTGTTGGAAATCTAAAGTGTTGGAAATTGTAAAATTATGATTTCCAACAAGTACATATGTATGGTATGGCATCCAACATCCATGCCCCATGCCTTTTCTAGGGCTGGATAGCCTTTGCCTCATTTCACTAGCATCCACTCAATACCGTGCATTGACAATGATTTTTCAATGGCAATTAGATAGCATTTCACTTTCTAAACATTTTTTATTAAAAATAAAGAAAAAACAATAACCATTAAGATTCATGCCTATCGTTGGCTAAATACAATATAGACATAACAACCATAAATCAACTGAAATTAGGCAACACCTTATTTTCTTAAAAAATTAATAGCACCTAAAAGTATATAATGGTGTTATTAAACTAGCAATCACACTTTAGTGTGCAATGGGTACATTGAGAAAGGTTGTAGAAAATTGGAAATCACACATGCAAAGTATATTAATTCTCATAAACAACTATACAATAGAAATTGAGAAGTTCTTATAATTGGGGGAAAAAAGGAAAGAGCGTCATTTATTTTTCATAGAAAAAAGAAATTAAATTCATGCGAGAAATAAAATCAAAGCAAAGTGTGCAGTGGGTACACGAGGATTGCAAAGTTTGTAGATAAAAGTAATTAGTAGTTCCTTTATAATTGGAGAAGAGAGCATACAATTTTGTTGCTGGTGAATGCTCATTGGAAGGATGTAGTGATATGTGTTGTTGATCTACATTAGAAAATAAATGGAGTAGATTAAATATGTGTACATGCATGCAGGTAAAGTTGTTTTTGAATAGTAGTGGGTAAGAGCAAGTATGCAAGTAAAGTTTTTTTTTTTTCTTTTGTCAATTATTTTCAAGTGATAGTACTCTTAACTAGTCCTCTTCTTGTTTCCCAAGCATGTCAAACCCATCTAATTGAAATGATAGGCCTAGGTACAAACTTCACAAGACTTGCCATTCATCGGGACTATATTCTTGCATTGCATGTCCCCAATCAGAAGGAGTTGCATCATTAGTGTCTGTCACCAGGTAAATTGATTGAGGTAGAAGATGTACAGAATTTGACAAAAGAAATAGTTGATGAAATCCTTTAATATATTCTTTCTCTCTTAATTATATATTTGTTATTTTGTTAGTATGAATATGTGTATAGTTTGCAATAGGTACGCTAAGAATGGTTGTAGAAAAAATGAAAATTGCATGTGCAAAGTATATTAAATCTCGTAAACAATTCTACAATGGAAAATTAGAAGTTCTTATAATTGTAAATATAATAGGAAAAGAGTGTTATTTATTTTTTATGTAATTGGACTTTGATATTGATATGATTTCTATGTTGCTTTCTAATTATTGAGTTTGATGGATAACAAAATGGAGTGTTCTATTAAATATCCCTGTGTGTGTATGTGTGTCTTTATGTCATTCTCTATTTTCCCTATCTCTCTTTGTCAACAATATTGTGGGATAGACATGGGGTTATGGTACTTTAATCATGTAAAATGTCAAGCTTGGTACGAAATGACACTGTTACAAAAATAGAGAGAGATAAAGAAAAGAGTGAGCAGCTTTCTAGTGCAGGTCTAAGTTTAGGGGTCTTATCAGATTATCAAATTAAGCAACAAAATACAAATAGTAACTCAAACAACCATGCCACCACAAAATGATTACAGGAGTACAAAAATTCATTACACAGTCTCAAGGTGCATCAATCTTTGTTTACTGAAACTTCTCCAGCATCTCTTTCTCCAAGAGATCGATCCAAGACAAATCTAATTGATCGAACCCCTCCTCAAAAGAAGAAGAAGGTACTTATTAATCCTCCACGCAAAACAATTTAGCTACTTTCTTCATTAGGAAACTGTCATTACAAAAAATGCATTGTTAGGTTAATTGTATTGTTTCAATGCTACCAACATCATTAAATCCTTTTGTGAGCACATAACAATCGCCACTAAGTGCTCATAGTTGTTGATGCAAATTCAGGCTCTAAAATAGTATCGGCTAAATGCCCTTTCCGTGAACCAAGGATCCATGTATCATCTTTTGTGCCTCTATCAGTGAAAATAAACTTTTCACAATTGAGATGTTATCAACAAACATTCAATTTTTTGAACCTTAGTTATAAACACCTATTAACGAATGTTGTGTTTTCTGAACCATTATTCATTTAGTCAGCAAAAACCAAATTTGTGAAACATGGACTTTGTCACTTCAATCAACAAATTAATCCATTTGTGAACCATCTCTTTGAATGATTTATCGACAAGAATCCGCTTTCACTCAAACTAAGACTCTTCAGTATAATCCCTTTAATCACCATACCCTTTGTCAACAAAATTTAACTTTTTTAAACCTTGGAATTGGTCAACAGCTTGACTTCAATATTATCATCAATATCACCAATTGGTGAACTAAAACAATAATGAACCCCATTCTTAAAGCCTTTATTGAAAAATGTCTTATTGATGAAACTAAGGTTTTACAAATGACCAAAGTTACCGATATCACACTTTAGCCGACACTCAATCTTTCTATCAGTGATCTGGCCATTCTGTGAACTTTGGAAACTCATCCTTCAAATCATGCAATATAAGTTAACTTACAAAGTTTGAACTTTCCTTCCAAAGCTTGTTGACAATGAGGCTTTTTGACAAACCAAGCCATTGGGAAACCTCTGGATTGACCAACTGAATAGTTCATAAACTCAAAACTTTACTGACTAAAATCTCTCCTTTGTCAAACTTTGAAAAATGCAAACTAGCCTTTGAAGCTTGTCAACAAATGTTCCCATCGGTGAACTAAACTATTGGTGAACTTAAGAGTTCGCAAACTGGGAAATTTTTTGACTGGCTATAACTTAGCCAATTTTGTCCCAATCTTCACCAAAATGAACCTAGAGATTGTCACAACCCACCTTTGAGTTCTAAATTTGAATTAGAATACTATGTCTAAATTGTAGATATTTTATTTTCAAATAACATAAAAGATAGTAAAATTAAACAATATAAATATAGTCTCTTTTAAAAAAAGCAAAATAATAAACAATTTTAAATGAATAAATGAGATGGAGTACATTTCTAGAAACACCATTTATGGAAGTTCAACCCCCATCTCCCAAGTCAAATTTTCAAGAAACACATGGGGTTATTATTTTCTACAAGAATTAATGGTAAATTGGAAAATTGGGATGAGGCATTTATTAGGTAGACTTGACTCAATTTTCCCCCCCATGTGCTAGATAAGGATAGATTTTCTATAAGTAGGGGGAATAGTTGAAAGGAGGACACACTTAGGGAGTTCTTGGGTTGGATTGCCAGAGCAATCTGTAAGAGTCTTTCTCCCTTTTATAACTATGTGTTCTTGAAATTTTGTTAAATATTTTATTACTTTTCAATTTTGTTTTGGATTCATGAAATATCTTAGGATAGTTACAATTGGAAATCATTTAGAGTTTGTGCATAAGATGTTGTTTGTTAAGAACCTGTGTTTAGCCCTTCTCTTTACTTTGTTAGTATATTACATTTGGACGCATATGGTTTGTAAGTCATCCTGTGATCATATTGTATTATCCCACATTCATGGGAAGCAATAGTTGTTTAGATTAGACTTAGTATATAAGTACGCATTGAGGCCAATGAAGGCATCCACAAATTTATTGTATTGAGCTTGCTCAAAGGAGGTTGCCCCCTCAAAGTGGCCTGCGATCAATAAATTCCTTCTGTGTTTCTGCTATTCATATCTATTTCTGTTATTTTGAGCATTTTTCATTATTTTGTTGCAGGAGGTTCCTCTCATCTGGTATCAGAGTGCTTTCTTGGACTCACTGGGTGGAATTTCTGTCAATTTTTTTTTCTTGCAGTGGCCTCCAGGCACTGTGATTATTGTAGTAGTTCTTTTTCGCATTTGTATTGTTCATTTCAATTGCAGGTCTGGATCAAGGAATAATCCCTATCTGCTTAACTGTGGGAAGTGCCTCGGCATAGCCCTAAAACTCATTGTGAGGAGTACCATAGGAACCCTGAAGTAGCTGGCCAATTGAGAGGACTTGTTAGTGAAAAGGGCAACAACCCCTACCTGATTGACTAGTTCCCATTCGTGAGGTAAACCAAGAGCTGTTGTTTGTGGCAAAGAGGTTATCAGTTTTACCTGAGCCATGGAGTGAGGGGTACTACCCCAATACGCAAGCCGTTAGACAACATTGGTAGCTAAGTGAATCTTGTGAACCTTTAGGAAGCTGAACATACCTGGGGCCCATATCTATTGACAACTGACAAATCACAGATTGAATCCATCTAGAGCAGTTTGTAGCAGATCATTTCCAGAATTTTATTTTTTCATTTTTTCACCATATCTCCCTTGCTTTAGCCCCTTTTCCCCTCAAACTCTACTGGATCCCCTGACATTCCATTCTACATATTTCCTTCCTTGAGGACCCTATCCCAAATTCCACTTATCGAATCTAGAAATCCCATATTTGTCTATTTTTAGGGTTTACAATAACTTCTTCGATTCTCACCCATTAGCCTTCATATCTTTCCACATTGTTCATTTCATATTTTTTCTCCTTTGTCCCTCTTAGACAAATTTTCCCATTCATTCTCCCCACTTCTGAAATCCCCATTTTCTTCTCCCCTTTCCCTCAGAAAGTGTCCAAAACCTAGTCAAACCCTAATTACCCATCAGAGTCTTTCCCAAATCCAAATTTTCCTTTACTGAAAATGTTTCTATTTTTGTTTTTCTACCCATTCCCCCCAAAAAAAATCCTAGTTATGGTTATCACCTGCGCAAGAACCAAAAACATGGAGGATGAACTTGCACCTCTCAAGACCAACTCCAAGATCTGGATGAAAAAATCCTTGGCCTCAATCTTCAGCATTCAGCCATGAATAATAGGCAACAACCAGACTCTTCTACAGACACTAGATTCTCTTCTTCCAACAATTTTTGTGGGCCAAATCTTGATATTCCTCACTTCAATGGTAATGATCCGACTGGATGGATATACCGACTAGAACAATATTTCAGTCTGTATAATACTTTTGATGTCAACAAAGTCCCCCTTGTATCCTTTCATTTAGAACATGAAGCCCTTCAATGGTTCTATTGGTACATCAAGGCTCATGATGAGCCAAAATGGACAGATTTTTGCAAACTCATTTTGCAACGATTTGGCCCTAGTGTGTTTGATGACTTCAGATGAGCACTCACTAAACTGCGCCAAATAAGCACTATGAGAGAATATCAGACAGAGTTTGAAAAATTGGCTAATCACACAGAGGGATTGTCTAATGAATTCTTTAAGAGTTATTTTGTCAGTGGTTTGAAGGATGCAATTCTCTCTAAGGTTAAAATGTTCCGTCCAAGCATAATGATGGAAGCCTTAGGGTTGGCTAAGTTGGTAGAGGACAAGATCACAGCTCAACAGCGCTCCAAATCCAATTTTGTTCCATTTATAAATGCAGCTTCCCAATGAACTAAAATAATGTCAGCTCCTAGAACTACTCCTATCAAGCATTTGACTGAAGCAGAGATGAGTGCACGTAGAGAAAAAGGGCTTTGTTATAATTGTGATGACAAATTCACCCAGAGACATAGATATGTTGAGCAAAAGCTCTATCTCTTGGATGTGGATTCTCTGCCTAAAATTGAAGTTTATGCGGATGCTCACGATATAATGGAAGACTAGGTTGACACTCAGTAGCCACTTGTTGACCCTACTTCTCAGGAAGGCCACCTAGAGATCTCGTTCCATGCTTTAGCAGGAGTCACCACGCCACAAACCATGCAGGTCAAGGGTTTTTTCAAGAAGCTCCCTCCTACAATACTCATTGATTCTGGTAGCACTCATAACTTCATTGACCCTCAGACCTCCAAATAGGCGGATTGTTTTGTTCATCCTTGCTCCAGCTTTGAACTCATGATTGCCAATGGGGGCACATTACCTTGCAAAGGGAAGTGTCACAATGTGTGTATCTCTATGGGAGATTATAACCTATGCTCTGACATGTTTTTCTTTCCCTAAGGTGGATGTGATGTGGTTTTGGATGCCCAATGGTTACGCACACTTGGACCCATCTTATGGGATTTTGCTAAACTTTGGATGTAGTTTTCAGACAATGGACAAAAACACACATTGAAGGGGTTACAACTAGGGTCTCTCAACATCATAAGTTCACATTGCATGGAAAAGCTTCTTAAGAAGAATTCACATGGTGTCATCGCTTAGCTCCATTCCATTCAGATGCAACCATCAGTAGTCTCCACTACTCCTTCAGATCTCCAATGAATTTTGGATAGGTATACATGTGTCTTTGCTAAACCAGTGGGATTGTCACCTTCACGACCAGAGGACCACCGTATTCAGCTCCTTCCTGAAAGTGTTCCTCCCTGTTGTAAGTATGGGCCTAACTGGTGTTGTCATTGATGTCAACATACTCCTGTTACATTATTGATAAGGATTGGATGAGCTGTGAGCTGAGGATATTGAGAAAATTAGTCTCAATCAGGAACAATGAAGAATAGTGATGACAGTAAGGCAAAAGTCCAAGATAGGATGAGGATCAAAGGATGCGGATTAAAGGGTTTATAGATATGTGTCTTAAGGTGATCTAGTAGAGATTTTAGAAGTTCGCATGAAGATCTAAAGAAGGTGTGGCCACTCAAGTAAAATGGTTTCGGTAGGTGTTCAGAGATGACAGAGTGATACAGATAGGTCCGGTGAGATCCAGAATTGCATTGTCCTATTCTACGGATTTGCGGGAGTGTTGAGGAAGTCTTTGTGGAATGTTAACTAGATTGGTTTGTGGTTTGAAGGTCCGCAAGCATCCATTCCTTTGTGACAGTAATGACATACTGTGTTCTTGAGGTTCCAGATGGAGGGGAGATGGATCTTAGTAAGCAAATGAAGTATGAATGTTCTTGGTGATTCATGCAAGCTTGTGGAGGTTTTTGGATCGTGTCTAGTTCGTGTTGGTGGTCTGCATTGAAGTTGGAGCTCGCATTGAAGAATAACTTCTGGATGATGGTGTTCTTCTTGAGATTGGTCGACCAGATGAGTTACACATCCTACGGATGTTCTTGTTGATGTTTGCCGACTTAGATGATCATTCCTAAGTTGATGTCTTGTATAAATAAGGGATTGCAAAGTCATTTCAAAGTTGTCCTTGTGGAGATGAGAGTGTGGTAGTAAGGAGGAGAGCGAAAGGCAGAGCAGAGTATTGGGCTTAAATGGAACTGATTCAAGCATGGATAAGATGTTATTTTCTAGTTCAAGTAGGTGATACTTATTTCTTTGTAGACAATGTGTCTCCTGTAGGTAGTGGGCCTCTTGTGAGCAGTGTGCTCGAGCAGTGAGCCCTAATTGGCATGTGCCATTTTATTCTCTCTATTCTTCTAACAGAGAATATAATCTTGGGTTAATCACCCCATGGTTTTTCCCTTAACCGGGTTTTCCACGTCAAAATCTTGGTGTCTCATGTTTTGATGTGTTTATGCCCTTGATTCATTGCATTATGCTTCCATGATTGATTTATTATTATGCTGCTGAATTGCAAAGTGACGTTAAGTGTTTAATTAGAAGAAATTTTTATACAACTAATTCACCCCCCCTCTCAGTTTTCTGCCCTAAGTCTAACAATTGGTATCAGAGACAAGTTCCTCTAAAAGGAACTTAACCACTTGAGGAGATCTAGAATGATGTCTTACAAGAAGGATAGTCCGAAGTTTGATGGAACCAATTTTAATCTTTGGAAAGGTCGCATGAAATGTCACTTGCAATGTATGGGAATGGCGTATTGGACCATGGTTACAACAAAGTATACACCTCCACAGGGTGGTCTGAAAGCCCCAAATGAAATCACTGATGTTGAAAACAATCTACAAACTACAAAAGCTCTTCTAAGTGTATTACCTAATTCAGAGCTCTTAAATGTTATTGACCTACCAACTACTTTTGAGATTTAGGAAAAAATGGAACTTGTGCATGAAGGAGACAAGTATGTTAAATGTGCAAGGCTATAAAGTCTGAAAGGGAAATTTGAAAATTTGAAGATGAGAGATGATGAAAATATTACTACCTTTATGCCAAGAGTAAATGAGATTGTTTGTAGAATTAGAAATGCTGGTGGAGTCTTGGATGAAGATGAGATTGTTGGAAAAATTCTCAGATCCCTTCCTGCTTATAAAATCCAGGTTACTGCCATTGAAGAATTCAGAGCCCATACAACTATCACAAGAGATCAATTGGTTGGTAAATTGGCTGCATTTGAAATGACTAAATTTGGAGATGCCCCTCCTAAGATTGAATCTATATTCAATGCCAATGCCTCTGTGAAAGGTAAACAAAGGTTTGATTTGGGAGAGAACTCTTCAAGAAAACTCTCATGGTATGAAAAAACAAGAAAAGACCTAGAAGAGGAGGAAGCAGAAACTGCTCAACTTGAAGCCCTTATTGCAAAAAGACTACCAAGGGGATCCAGTAAGTATGAAGGAAATTTGCCTTTTAAGTGTTTTAACTGCAATAAGATTGCTCATTTTGCCTCAAAGTGTCTGGAAAGATTTTCAAGGCCAAATCTTAATAGATCAAGGTTCCAAAAGAACTGTTACTATGTTCATGAGGAAGATGATAATGAAGGAGTAACAAATGATGAATCAGAGACAGGAAACAAATTTGGAAATGAATGGGTGTTCATTGCGATCAAGGAAGAAGATCCAATGTCCTCTATATCTATCAATCATAAGACTGTGGAAAGAGCTTTGGCTGCCCAAGTTGAAGAGAAGGATGATTGGGTCATTGACAGTGGATGCTCTCACCATATGGTAGGTGACAAAATTAAGTTCATAGATTTGGAAAGGTATGAAGGAGGAGTGGTAAAATTTGGTGATAATTCTACTAGTAGAATCAGAGGAAGAGGAACTATTTCTTTTGATGGAAAGAACAAAATCGGTAATGTACTATATGTTGAAGGTTTGAAGCACAATCTTCTCAGTGTTGGACAATTGGTAGACAAAGGCTATGATCTTTGATTCAAGAATGGAAAATGCAAGATCTTTGAAAGTTCTGGAACAGAGATTGCATCTGGTACTCAAACAAAAGGTAATATCTTTCATTTGGTTGGTACTAGTAAAAGTTGCTTATTTGTTCAAGTTGATTAGAGTTGGTTATGGCATAGGAGGATGTGTCATGTAAATTTTGATAATATCATCAAGATAAGCAATACTCAGGCTGTAAGAGATCTTCCAAATTGGTGAAACCTACTAATAGCTTGTGCAAAGAATGTCAATTGGGTAAGCTGAGCAGAATCACATTCAAGAGTAAGGAACTGTCCTCTACTAGATTATTGGACTTAGTTCATACTGATCTTTGTGGTCCGGCAAGAATCAAGAGTGTGCAAGTGACAAATACTTCATGTTACTAATTGATGACTATTCTTGGATGATGCGGGTAACCTTTCTAAAAGAGAAATTAGAAGCTCTTTAGAAATTCAAAATATTCAAGGCTATGGTAGAGAATGAAACTGGATTAAAATTGTTCAATGTCTGAGGTCTGATAGAGGTGGAGAATTCACATCCGGTGAATTCATAGAATTCTATGAGAAGCATGGAATAAAGAGACAATTGTCTGCTCCTAGGACTTCACAGTAGAATGGAGTGGTGGAAAGAAAGAACTGGACCATCTAGGAAGATTCTAGGACCATGATGATGGAAGCAAATGTTCCTTAGATCTATTGGAGAGAAGTTGTCAGCACTGTAGTCTATACTCTCAATCGAGTTCAAATCAGAAGTAATACCGGTAAGACTCCTTATGAACTTTGGTTTGGCATCACTCCTACTGTAAGGTATTTTAGAGTCTTTGGTAGCAAATGTTACATCAAAAGAGATGAAGATCTAGGCAAGTTTGATGCTAGAAGTGATGAAGGAATATTCTTGGGTTACTCTACTCAAAGCAAAGCATACCGGTGCTATAACAAGAGACTGAGAAAGATTATAGAAAGTACAAATGTGAAGGTTGATGAAGGAATTGAAAAACCCTCAAGGTTTTATGAATATGATGAAGATGATCAGAATGGTGTTCTGACTCAAGGAGCCCATGCCTCTTCTGAAAGTCAGATTCAAACTGATCCAGTAAATCAGGAAGAAGAGATGAGTTTTAATGAACCTAATAAAGAAGCAGAAATGCAAGAAACTCCCAAAGTTCCTAAGTATGTAAGACTGAACCACTCTGAAGATCAAATCATAGGTGATAAAAGCAAAGGTGTACAAACAAGAAGAAGGATTGCTCAAGAATCAAAAGAGTATTGTCTGATTTCAAAGATTGAACCTGAGACAGTTAATGAAGCTTCCAATGATGAAAACTGGACTAAAGCATTTGCTACCTTCAAGGATTTCAAGATGTATCAGATGGATGTCAAGTCTGCCTTCCTGAATGGTGACTTGGAAGAAGAAGTGTACATTGAGTAACCAGATGGATTTCAATTATCTGATCATGGTGATATGGTCTACAAGTTGAAGAAGACACTGCATGGACTAAAGAAAGCCCCAAGAGCCTAGTATGAAAGATTGGACAAACATTTTTTGAAGATTGGTTTCAACAAAGGGACTACTGACAGTAATTTGTATTTCAAAATTGACCATGAAAACATCTTGATTGTTGAAGTGTTTGTTGATGATATCATTTTAGGAGGATGAGATAGTATGTGTAAAACTTTTGCAAATCAAATAAAAAGTGAGTTTGAGATGTCCATGCTTGGTGAAATAAATTTCTTCTTGGGTCTACAAATCACTCAAACAAAGAAAGGAATCTTCATTTCTCAGACCAAATATGTGAAAGAATTGTTGAAGAAATTTGGGATGGAAGATTCAAAACCAATAAATACTCCCATGGCAACCAGATGTAATTTGAGTAAAGATGATGATTCTCCTAAGGTTGATTAGATAAAGTATAGGTCAATGATTGGAGGACTGTTGTATCTCATCCAAACTATACTAGACATTATGCAGGCTGTTGGTCTTGTTGCTAGATTCCAGGCTGATCCTAGAGAATCTCATGTCATGGAAATCAAGAGGATTTTTAGATATCTAAAAGGGATAGTTGAGTATGGTTTGTGGTATCCTAGAGATCATGATTTCTCTCTTCATGCATATACAGATGCGGATTGGGCAAGAGATGTGGATGACCAGAAGAGTACTAGTAGTGGAGCATTCTTTTTGGGGAAGAGATTGGTTTCTTGGCTAAGCAAGAAATAAGAGGCAATATCTCTGTCTACAACTGAAGTAGAATATATTGCAGCAGTAGGTAGTTGCACTCAAGTTTTATGGATGAAGCAGATGCTAAGAGATATCAAAGTGGAATATGAGGAACCTATCAACTCAAGTGCAATAAATATATCTAAGAATCTGGTGTTGCATTCAAAGACTAAACACATATCCATCAAGTTTCACTTTTTGAGAGAACAAGTGAACAAGAATGAAGTCAGATTGGAGTTTGTACCTTCCAAGGATCATATTGTAGACATCTTTACTAAACCTCTATCTAAGGATTCTTTTGAGTATCTCAGGGAGAAGTTAGAGGTTATTGCCCCTCCAGTGATGAACTAAGGTGTATTGAGGTGCATCGGTCCGGTGGATATCATAGTCATATCTTGTGATCCGGATTGTTGATGGGGAGCTGCTACTCAGGGGGAGCAGCAAGCATGATTCTGAAATGTTGGAATTGCAAGTATGTGCCCTTTGCCATTGATGTCAAAGGGGGAGAGAAGACATGTGAAAAATAAGTGGTTTCTAATCAAAGGGGGAGCAGTAAAGGGAGAGAAGACATGTGAATGGTTGTTACTAATAGGGGGAGTTGTGACAGTAAGAAGAAGTTCTTGTCTTGATGGTTAAAATAGTTTTTCACATCATATGTTGCCATCAATGACAAAGGGGGAGATTGTTGCAAGTATGGGCCTAACTGGTGTTGTCATTGATGTCAACATACTCCTGTTGCATTAATGATAAGGATTGGATGAGCTGTGAGCTGAGGATATTGAGAAAATTAGTTTCAATCAGGAACAGTGAAGAACAGTGATGACAGTAAGGCAAAAGTCTAAGATAGGATGAGGATCAGAGGATGTGGATTAAAGGGTTTGTAGATATGTGTCTTAAGGTGATCCAGTAGAGATTTTAGAGGTCCGCATGAAGATCTGAAGAAGGTGTGGCCACTCAAGTAAAATAGTTCCGGTAGGTGTTCATAGATGACAGTGTGATACAGACAGGTCCGGTGAGATCCAGAATTGCATTGTCCTATTCTGTGGATTTGAGGGAGTGTTGAGGAAGTCTTTTTGGAGTGTCAACTAGATTGGTTCATGGTTTGAAGGTCCGCAAGCATCTATTCCTTTGTGACAGTAATGACAGACTGTGTTCTTGACGTTCCAGATGGAGGGGAGATGGATCTCAGTAAGCAGATGAAGTACGGATGTTCTTGGTGATTCAGGAAAGCTTGTGGAGGTCTTTAGATCATGTCCAGTTCGTGTTGGTGGTCCGCATTGAAGTTGGAGCTCACATTGAAGAATAACTTCTGGATGTTGGTGTTCTTCTTGAGATTGGCCAACCGGATGAGTTACGCATCCTGTGGATGTTCTTGTTGATGTTTTCCAACTTAGATGATCATTCCTAAGTTGATGTCTTGTATAAATAAGGGATTGCAAAGTCATTTCAAAGTTGTCCTTGTGGAGATGAGAGTGTGGTAGCAAGGAGGAGAGTGAAAGGTAGAGCAGAGTATTGGGCTTAAATGGAACTAATTCAAGCATGGTGAAGATGCTATTTTCCAGTTCAAGTAGGTGATACTTATTTCTTTGTAGACAGTGTGTCTCTTGTAGGCAGTGGGCCTCTTGTGAGCAGTGTGCTCAGGCAGTGAGCCCTAATTGGCATGTGCCATTTTATTTTTTTATTCTTCTAATAGAGAATACAATCTTGGGTTAATCACCTTGTGGTTTTTCCCTTAACCCGGTTTTCCACGTCAAAATCTTGGTGTCTCATGTGTTGATGTGTTTATGCCCTTGATTCATTGCATTATGCTTCCATGATTGATTTATTATTATGCTACTGAATTGCAAAGTGAAGTTAAGTGTTTAATTAGAAGAAAGTTTTATATAATTGATTCACCCCCCCTCTCAGTTGTCTGCCCTAAGTCTAACACTCCCAACATGAGGCCCTACTGCTACCCATTTCACCAAAAGATAGAGATTAAGATGCTCATTCAAGACTTACTGAAGAAAGGTATTATTCACCCTAGTACCAGTTCCTTTTCTTCACCAGTTCTTCTTGTCTAGAAAAAACATGGGTCATGGCGCCTTTGCATTGACTTTCGAGCACTTAATCACATCACAATCAAGGATAAGTTTCTGATTCCTATTGTTGATGAGCTTCTTGATGAGCTTCATGGCACTCATTTTATCTCCAAGTTGGATCTTCATTCTGGGTATCACCAAATTCAGGTTCATTAGGATGTTATCTCTAAAATGGCTTTCTGCACGCATGATGGCCACTATGAGTTTTTGGTCATGCCTTTTGGCCTCACTAATGCTCCTTCAACATTCTAGGCATTGATGAATAAAATATTTTGGCCCTACCTGCGGAAATTCATTCTGGTCTTCTTTGATGATATCCTCATCTATAGTAAAACATGGGTTGAGCATCTCCAACATCTAGATCTCGTACTTTAACTTCTTTCTAATAATCATCTCTCTACAAAGTAGTCTAAATGTGTTTTTGGCCAGGAAGAAGTGGAGTATCTCAGGCATATTGTTTCAACCCAAGGGGTTCATGTGGATCCTGCAAAAATAGATGCCATGAAAATTTGGCCGCATCCTCAGACACTCAAGAGCCTCCATGGTTTTTTGGGGCTGACTGGCTACTATCGCAATTTTATCAAGGATTACGGGAAGATTGTGGCTCCATTAACAACTCTGTTAAAAAAGGATGCTTTTATCTAGACACAAGCTGCTGACTGTGCATTTGAAAAACTAAAACAAGCTATGTGTACTACACCTATTCTAGCTATGCCAAATTGTTCCAAGACCTTCACTATTGAGACTGATGCTTGCGGCAATGGAATTGGTGATGTTCTCCTTCACGAAGACCATCCCATTGCATTCACCAGCAAAGCCCTTTTTGGCAAGAATTTATACTCTCTACATATGAGAAGGAAATGATGGCTATTTTGCATGCGATACAGAAGTGGAGGCCATACCTACTAGGGAATCATTTTTGCATCAAGATTGATCACCAGATTCTAAAATATTTCTTGGAACAACGGGTCTCCTCCCCAACACAACAAAAATGGGTCAGCAAACTCATGGGTTATGACTATGAGATCACTTATAAGAAGGGTAAGGACAATATTGTGGTGGATGCTCTTTCTCACACATTTGATGACCAAGCTTCCCTTTCAGCTATTTCTATGCCTATTCCAAATTGGTTGGAATCTGTCCAGCAGGGCTATGTCAATGACTCTTCATTATCTCAAATCATTCAACAGTTGGTCACTAACCCTTCTGCTGTACCGCATTACTCTTGGGATTATTCTTTCCTACAATACAAGGGTCGTCTAGTGCTTCCCCAAAGCACAGATCTTCTACAGGCTATCTTCTATGAACTTCATGCTTCTCCATCAGTAGGGCACTTTGGGTTCCTCAAAACATATGAGTGGGCACGACATAACTTCTTTTGGAAGGGAATGAAAAGGGCAATTCAATAGATGGTGGTTGAATGTGATACCTACCAACATAACAAGGGTGAAACGATAATCCTCCCTAGATTTCTCAAACCTTTGCCCATCCCTACATGGATTTGGATAGATATTTCTATGGATTTCATTGAGGAGCTCCCTAAATCTAGAGGAAAGACAATGATCTTGGTTGTGGTTGATCACCTCTCCAAATATAGTCATTTTTGTGCCCTTAGCCATCCCTATACAACCTCCTTAGTTGCACAAATTTTCATGAACCAAATCTTCCATCTTCATGGCATCCCTTCTTCCATTGTCTTAGATCATGATGCAACTTTCACCAGTCATTTTTGGACAGAACTATTTCGACACACTGGCACCAAACTAAAGATTAGTTTCATGTATCACCCACAAATAGATGGTCAGACTAAAATTATTAACAAATGTTTGGAAACTTATCTTCGTTGCTTCACCTCAGAACAACAACATCAGTGGGTAAAGGGGCTCCCTCTCACTGAATGGTGGTACAATACCTCCTACCACACTGCATCTACAATGACTCCATATGAAGCAGTCTATGGTCAGGCACCGCCAGTGCTCCTTCCATACACCCCCAGCAGTTCACCAGTTCAAGTAGTTGACATGGTTCTCCGAACCTGGGATCAAATTCTTTACATCCTATAGGAAAATCTTCACATGGAAAGAAATTGTATGAAACAACAAGCTGATCATCACCGTTCTGAGCGCACTTTTCAAGTAGGTGATATGGTTTTTCTTCATTTACAGCCATACAAGCAATCATCCCTAAAACTCAAAGGGCATCATAAGTTGGCTCCAAAGTTCTATGGGCCATATAAGGTTCTTCAGAAGATTGGGTCGGTTGGTTATAAATTAGAGCTTCCTCCTTCCCATGTTCATCCAGTATTTCATGTCTCTTGTCTAAAGAAAGTTATTGGCACCAATGTCAGAGCACAAACTATTTTACTAGAACTAGATAATGAAGGATCCATCATTCTAGAGGTAATCCTTGACAGACGCACTCGTCAGCTTCGCTCCAGATCTATCACAGAGGTCTTAATTTAGTGGCATGGAATGCAACCAGAGGATGCTACATGGGAACCACTCCTTCAGATTTAACAACAATTTCCACATCTTAAGATTTAAGGACAAAGCTTTTCTAAGATGGAGGGGATGTTAAGAACCTGTGTTTAGCCCTTCTCTTTACTTTGTTAGTATATTACATTTGGACACATATGCTTTGTAAGTCGTCCCGTGAGCATATTGTATTATCTCACATTCATGGGAAGTAATAGTTGTTTAGATTAGACTTAGTATATAAGTACGTGTTAAGGCCAATGAAGGCATCCACAAATTTATTGTATTGATCTTCCTCAAAGGAGGTTGCCCCCTCGAAGTGGCCTGTGATCAATAAATTCCTTATGTGTTTCTGCTATTCATATCTATTTCTGTTATTTCGTGCATTTTTCATTATTTTGTTGCAGGAGGTTCCTCTCATCATTTAAATTTCAATCCTCATAGAATTTATATGTAGTTGTTATTTATTTCAAGAGAAATTATGTAGTATTTAGTGTTCAGATGTGGTACTTACAAAAAATCCACCTTCAATTATGTTTTGATGAATGTCCATACTCTTTCCCGATTTGTACAATCCTAAAGTCATTTTAATAGTTAACGTGCCCTGTCTGAGCATCTATGTTTTGCATTTCTATCTGCCAGAGCATTTCTAGTTATAATATCTGAAAAAAATCCCCTTTTTGTTATGCTGGGATGACTGTCCATACCCTGTTCCAGAGCCCACATAGGCACAGGCAGGGAGGACATTAGTAAAGGTTGTGGAGTTTGGCTTTACACCTGCCAACTTCATTTTCTTGAAAGTTTTTAAATCCATTTCAATGAATCAATTTGGTGCACGTCCTACAAGTGTTACAGTCCAAGAGACAACGTTTTCCTGGTCTGCGCTCCCACATTTTCCACGCATGAGTGCCAGACAAGGGGGAAAGTTGGCAAAGATTTTAAATCTGGCTTTATGCCTACCAGTCTCATTTTCTTGAAAGTTCCTAAATCCCTTTCAACAAATCCATTTTGTGTGATCTTACAGTGATTGCATTCCACGAGCCAACTTTTCTTTGAGGGATTTTTTCAAACAGCTAACATATTCTGCATACCTGACTTCCTATGACTTACCTCCTTCTTCAGCCTATTTCTCTTTGATTCTAATTTTCAACCAGGTTTTATTTGGTCCTCTCCATTATGTTCATGGTGTGTTCTAACCTAAGTACTATAGTTGCCTACTTATATGTCTTCTGATGAATGTGATTTCACAAATAATAACATTGTTGTACTTTACAAACCTATACAGCCTATTGTTTGTCAGTATAATTTTAATCATCTTTGGGCAAGGGAGCAACTATCAATCAGTGAGTGTGTAAGGAAAAAGTAATCTTGCATATAATGAGAAGGAAGTTTAATAGTTGCGGATGACTATTCCCTATGCTAGAGCAGTGATTATGACCTTGGGTTGTAGTTCTAATTCAATTTCATTATTTATGTGGAAGCCTACTCCTTTGGATTACTCAAGGATAACATACCCACTGTAATTTCTAATATTCTCGTGGTCATCCCAATTTCTAGTTGTGGGTTGCCATTAGTTCTTCCTTTAGAGTTTGATTATAACAACTGTCTAAGTCTGAGAATTAAATTTTATTTTATGTAGATATTTCAAAACTAGTCTAGTAATAAGTCCAAATTATTTAAAAATATAGAAAATCTTGTTCTTGCACAATATTCCATCTTTAGACCTCAAGATTGATTGATAATAGCTAATGAACTTCTGCAACTCCATTTGTGTTTATCCTTCGGTCATTGCAGTTAATGACACCAAATTTCTTTGAGGGATTTTGTCCAACAATTCACGTACCCTATCTATGCTACCATATTTTGTAGTCGTGTCTACCAGATCTTTTCCAAACTATAATACCTGATGAAATTCCCCTTTTATTATCATGCTTTGATTGAAGTCCATGCCCTATTCCAAAGCTTCAATTTGTGCAGGTAGGGAGGACGTTGGCAGGTTATGTCGATTGCTTTTGCTAGGAAGTTTTTAAAGGCTTTTTTAGCACGTTGATTTATTTTGAGGCATTTTGTCAAACGATTCAGGTGCTATGTGCATGCTTCTACTTTCTGTATACTAGTGAATCAGGGCATTTCCAACTAAAACATCTATTGAAATTTTGTCTTCCCTTTAAGTTTTGATGTATGTCCATGCCTTGTTCCAAACAAGGGTGTTAATGTAGGCTATGATCTTTGGCTTTAAGTCTGCCAATTTCATTCACTAACAAGTTTCTAACCCCCTTTTTAACAAATCCCATTTTGTGAATTCCTGCAATCATTGTATACTAAGAGTCGACTTCCTCTATCCTCCGGGTATAACCAAATACATGTTACCTTTACCATCATGGTCATATTAGAATGACGTATCGACAATTAATAGTTGTGAGTCATGGTGTTGGACAATTCCTAGCGGACTTGAGAGGAGCTATCAAACCTTGCTAAGATTAGTAACATTGTTGTGATCCTTGAATATGTTTCTTAATAGCTCTTTCCTTCTAATACCATTCTCAATGGAAATTATTCAACCTTTTTGATAAAGTGGATCATACTTTTAGTAGTTGTATAATATTACTTTGTTGTGGTAGAATGAACTAGTATAGTGGATGTTTCTATGATTTATAGATAGGTTACATATATGTATGGCTTGGCCCTTGGTTGAATATAAACTTAGTAATTAAAGTCGATAATTTAGAATTAATGGCATAAATATGATTTTTAGACACACAAGTCTTGGGAGAATTCAATAATTAGATGCCATTAATTATCAAAATATGAATTTTTAGTCAAAATAAGTATAGGCATAATTAATTATGTAATATTAAAATATTAAGCCTTAATAATCATAAACAGACTAGATAATAGATTAATTTTACATTTATATCCCCTTCACTTCTTGAAAAAACAACCATATGCATAAGTATTGTTATAGATTCATAGATCAAAAAATGTCATCTTAATATGTATGCTTCCTTAGATAAGTATACACTAAAATTTACTTAAATCAACATTATAAGTTTACTAGGGAAAAAGAATAATAAATGGATTAACTGAACTACCATGTTCCTTGAGCACGAAGGACAAACGTATTCTAGATAGATGAATTCTATAATAATAAAAAAATTATGAATGCAATCCAAAGTTTTTGAAATTGGTTGTTAATTGGAAAGTTAGAGCAACTAATTATCAGTTTAGGGTAACAAGAAGTATTGTTAATCAAGTTATATTCTGAAGTGTATTAACAAAGGAAACTATTTCATAAATCCATTTAGAGAGTTAAAGAAAACCTATTGTTGAGATATCTGTCATATTCTACAACTTTTATTAAGTCCTCAATTGGTTTCAAAGTTATAGTAATATAAATTATGATATGGGTTGAATCATGAATGGAATCGAGAAGTTCCTTAAAATAGTTGTTAATTTGGAAAGGCATAAAACCTTAGAACAACTAATTATCAATTCTTATGTATTAGGAATCATTGTTATCCTTGATCAAGTGTATTCACAAGTTTATTAATAATGGAAATGAATCAGTTTTGTTAAAGAATAAATCTATTTAGGGAATTTTAAGTGAACCTCTTGCTGAGACATCTGTCTTATTTTACAAACTTTTATTAATCCTTACTAGTTTCAATTTGAAAGTGAGCTTATAATGGTCATGTAAGAAAATGTTTTAATTCTTCACTCTTGGAATAAAGTCGATTGATGTATGACAAAATACATTATCAATATTCCTTGTTTTTCCAAAACTAAATCTTTTTTTATCTTACAAATTGATAAAATAGATTAAATATTTTCTCTAAGAAAAATGATCATACATCTTTATTATATCTTACTTGCATTATGTTTCCTTTATCAATTTCTTTATTAGTAATTATGCAAGGTTTTCTTTATTAGTAGTTAGGTAAACCTTGTAAAGAAATGTCCAAACTCAAACAAATCATAGTGTTCAGTTTTTACGATACCTTTGTGTCACATTTATGGGTAAATCCATCATGTTGAACCAAGTACCTCTTACCTAACATAGCTACAACAATGACGTCTGGGCACCATCCCTCTAAATTGTTAGGAAGTAATAAGGGACATGTCGAAGTTAAATTTGCAGGAAGGGAAAATCTCCTCGGATACCTCACTTAAAAGATTAACTAAAAAGAAAGGACAAGTTTATCAAAAATAGTTGTAGAATGATTACAATGATAGAAAACCCCTTTTAACTATCAACGAAAAACCCTCATCGGACAAATATATGTACTCGGTAAACTATTCACACATGAAAACTTAAACATTAAACACTCCCGAGAGGTGTGTTTGCAAACTAGTTTCTTAGGAATTCCGTCACTATATCACTCGAGTGGGTGGTTGTCGGCGAAGATCTATGTACCCACTCACAGTTGCATCAAACATAGTGCAAGATAGAACTACATGTTCGTATTCCCCATGTTGATCGCATCTAGAGAGGGCTTTGATCCCATGGATACAGGGTATGTAGGCAGTCTGGATGGCGAAGGATGCCCCTAGTACTCAGTTCCCTTGGATATAGGATACTCTTTTATAATAGACTTCATAATCTCGATCCCTAGTTTAAAGGTTTAGCCAAGTAACTAAAGAAGTCTCCTAGTACTCAGAAGAATCCTCAGGGTAGATTACTTGTACCCATCTTTGCCAAAACTAAGGTGTGTACAAGTTGATGTTATGCATCCTTGGTTGATATCCTTAGCACAATGCTTGGGTAGACTGTGGTCTCTAGGAATTGACTCATGAACCTATATTGGTCCTGAAGGAGTCAGAAGTCTCTAGCCAGAGCATAATGATTCCTATCCTATTTATCTTGTTTGGCTGTCGTGTTCACTTATCCCATATTGTATAGACTCTTGGTCCGTTTGACCAACTAGGCCATTTGGCCACCATTTGTTCTACCCTTTATCGGGTAGTGATAAGGTCCATTAGACCTGGTTCTGTATGAACCTATTTGCCTAAAGGATAGAAGAGACTAGTTTGGCTTAAAAATGTTCCATTTGAACATATGGCCCATATTGGCTAAAGTTTTCCTAAGTATCTAGTCAAAGTCTTGATATATCACATATTAACTTGTTAATAAGGAATTTTTTTTGAAAATTTGAGTTTGAACCAAGCAGATCCTTACATGTGGTATCAGAGCAGGGTTCAAACACTCAGCCTGGAGGCATACTAACTTAAAAATGACAATAATTGGTATTTAAGATAAGAATTGTAATAAATTTAATTACAGTCAATTTTGCATGTTGTAAACCAAAAATTGTAGCAAGTGCTAAATCACCTCTCTCCTTGTTTTCAGAATTAAAATAGCGAGAACCTAAAATTTGTGAGATCTGCATGGAGAAGAACCAGTCAACCAAGAATCAACTGAAAACCCACTTGAGAATCCAAATGCCGGTATATAAGGAATTATTAACTTGTTGACAGAGTAGAGAGAAAAAATGGAAAATCTTGAGCAAACTGTACAAGACTTGAAGGCTAGGCAGGGGACAAAAGAAAATATTATGGAACCTCAAGATGAACATCAAAATGAGGAGGTACCCATAAATCAAACAACTAATGAGCTAGAGATTCCTAGGTCTCAGCAGGAAACCACAGTCTTAGATATCTTACAAGATCTTAAGAAGTTAACTTCTCCACAATTTAACGATAAACATGTGGGAGATGCTGCGGAAGGATGACTCGCTGAGATAGAAAAAAGGAACTATTCAGAGAATATCAAGGCAACTTGGGGAGCTTATCAACTAGAGGGAGAAGTTGCCAGTTGGTGGATAAACATAAAGGAACAATATTGCTATTCAAAGGAAAACCTAACTTGGAGGCAGTTTGTGAGCCACTTTCATGAGAGATGGCTTCCATAGCTATTTTATGATGAAAAGATGACCGAGTTTCTATATCTCAGACAAGGAAATCTCACAATCCAACATTATTGGAACAGATTTGTGAATCTACTGAAATATGTTCCTATCTATCAAAAGGACGAGAGGTCTCAAGCAAGGAAGTTTCTTTTGGGATTGAATACTGATATTGGGCAGAAGTGGATATGTTTGCCCCTAAGAACATGAATCAAGTCTTGGATAAGGAACTCAAATAGGAAAATAAATTACACGCACTATCAGTGGCAAAGAAAAACTTTCAGGACAAGTAATTTGCCTTCAAAAAGAAACTAGGCAATAGGGGCAATAGAGGAGATCAGAAGAACAAGAGGAGAGACTAGGGTAGAACAAAAGCTACTGGTAATTAGAATCATAGGAACAATTACAATAGTATTGCCAATGCACCACCTCAAAATTCTAATGGACCCCCTCATGGATGTTTTATGTGTGGAGGCAATCATTATGCAAGGGATTGTTCAAAAGGAATGGGTTCAATCAGCCACAGCAACCTTGACAACATCAGATACATGTTGCTGTTAGGAATCAGCAAACTTGCCATCAAAATGTACCTATGGAGACAAAAGGTACGCTTTTTGGTAAATCCATCACTATTTTAATAGATATTGGTTCCTCTGAGAATTTTATTTCCCTAGAATTGGTAAGTAAAATGTCTTTGTAAAATAAGAATATGGAATCATCATGGATAGTTTAGTATGGTGACAAGGCTACACAGAGAGTGAACAAGTACATAAGAAGAGCCCTCATTAAGTTTCCTGAACTAGAAACTAAATTCAACTTATATGTCACACCCTTGGGAGCCTATGGTGTCATAATCAGAATAAATTGGCTAACGAGTCATAAGGCTAACATAGATTGCTATAACAAGGTGATGGAGTGTGTAGATGATAAGGGGTATAAAGTTAGGATCCAAGGGATTTACAAACCTATATCAGTGGAGACTAGTTCTGCTATGCAACTAAAGAAGGCAAGGTGAAAATGAGGGAATCAAATATTCTTAGTATCTTTAGATGAGAAGTGAGAAGAGAAAGAGGCCCCTACCTTTGAGAATAGTACGTTCCTTTGGGACTACAATGATGTGTTTCTTGAAGATCTACCTAGATTACCTCCTAAAAGGTAATTTGATTTTTCAATCGATATACTTCCTGGAACCGCACCTATATCCAAAGACCCATATAGGATGAACACCACAGAACTCCAAGAGTTGAAAATATAGTTGCAAGAATTGTTGGAGAAGGGGTTGATAAGGCCTAGTGTATCACCTTGGGGAGCACCAGTCATATTTGTAAAGAAGAAGGATGGGATACTAAGGTTGTGCATTGACTACAAAATGTTGAATAAGGCCATAGTGAGGAACATATATCCCTTGCCTCATATTGATGATCTATTTGACCAAATGAGGGGAGCCTCAGTGTTCTCCAAAATTGACCTTTGCATGGGCTATCACCAATTAAGGATAAAAGAAGAGGACATCCCAAAAACAACATTTAGAACTAGGTATGGCCACTATGAATTTACTGTAGTTCCATTCTGGTTAACAAATGCTCCAGCTACCTTTATTAATCTAATGAATAGTGTGTTCCATGATTTTATGGATTAGTTTGTGATTATGTTTCTAGATGACATCTTAATATATTCGAAGGATGAAGAGGAACACTTAAACCATCTACAGGTAGTCTTACAAAGGCTACGGAAGCATAAGTTGTTTGGGTTGTTATCCAAATGCTCCTTCTTTTAAAGGAGGGTTCACTATTTAGGGCATATCATTTCAGCCAAGGGTATAGCAGTAGATCCTGATAAAATAAAAGCCATCACCGAATGGCCTATACCTACAAATGTGATTGAAGCGAGAAGTTTTATGGGGTTGGCAGGGTACTATAGGAGGTTTGTGAAAGACTTTTCAAGGATAGCCAACCCAATCACATCTTTGCAAAAGAAGAACAAAAAGTTCATTTGGAGTGAGTAGCATGATAAGGCATTTCAGGTACTGAAAGAAAGGCTAACATCACCCCCAATTCTAAAGGTGCTTGACCCTAATGGTAACTTCATAGTAGTAATAGATGCATCCATAGAAGGGCTATGAGTTATTTCCCAAGAGGAAGGAGTAGTGGCCTATGAATCATGGAAACTAAAAATCCATGAAGTCAATTATGCTCCCCATGACCTTGAACTTGCAGCCATAGTTCATGCCTTGCAAAAATGGAGACATTTCTTGTTGGTAAAACTGTTTGAGCTTAAAACAGACCACCAAGGACTAAAATATATCTTCACTCAATCCCATTTGAATGCAAGATAGAGGAGGTGGTTAGAGTTCCTAAGTGAATATGATTTGACATTGAATATATCAAGGGGAAAGAAAATGGGGTGGCTGATGCTCTCAGCAGAAGGAGACACATAATGGCCATGTCCAACTTGCACATAGACCTAAAGCAACAAGTACTGTCTAAGCAGAAACATGACCCATGGTACACTCAGGTTAATGCATCTCTAACTAATATCTCTATGGAACCTAATTATTTGGATTATGCTTTTGATTCTGATGGGCTAATGAGGTACCAGAGAAGAATATATGTTCCTGATAATACAGAACTAAGCAGTATGATCCTAACAGAGGCACATAAGGCTCCATATTCAAGACATCCGTGGGTGAATAAGATGTATGCAGATCTCAAAAAATTATATTTCTAGCTAGGAATGAAGAAGGATGTGGTAGACACAGTTGTCAGATGTCTAGAATGTCAGAGGGTTAAGGCAGAACATGTGCACCTGGTAGGACTTCTTTATCCACATGATGTACCTTTCTATAAATGGCAAGTCATAAGTATGGATTTTGTCCAAGGACTACTGATGACATATCATAGGCATAATTGTATTTTGGTGGTAGTGGATAAACTCACCAAGGTAGCCCACTTCATACCAGGAAACCTAACACATGATGCACCTGTGGTAGCAAGAAGGTTCATAAAGGAAATTTTTAGGTTACATGGAATCCCTAAGAAAATCATCTCTAATAGAGACACAAAGTTCACTTCTAGATTTTGGACCACATTGTAGGCTGGCTTAGGAACATAGTTGAACTTCAACACAACCTATCATCCTAAGATAGATGGCCAAACAGAAAGAACCAACCAAATTCTAGAAGACCTCCTTTGTATGTATTGCATGGATCAACAAACTAAATGGGAGGAATATTTCTCATTAGTTGAGTTTGCCCATAACAACTCCTTCCAAGTAGCTATAAGTATGGTGCCCTTTGAAGCTCTCTATAGGAGACCTTGTTGAACACCCTTGAGTTGGGATAAACTGGAGGATAGGATCCTGGTTGGCCTTGAAATGTTGAAAGATATGGATAACCAGGTGTAACTTATTCGACAGAGGTTGAAGGAAGCCTTGGATCGCCAGAAAAGTTATGCAGATAAGAATAGGACACCCAGAAGATTTCAAGTTGGTGAAAAGGTGTTCCTTAGAGTTCGACCTCATAAAAGTTCCATCTCTTTTGGAAGGAAGTCAAAGATAGCTCCTCTCTTTGTTGGGCCTTTTAAAGTACTTGAGGAAATCAATCCTGTAGCTTACTTGGCCTTACCTCCAACACTGAGCTGAATTCATTATGTGTTCCATGTGTCCTTGTTAAAAAGGTATATACTTGACCTTGAGCATATTCTTAATTGGAATGCCTTGCAGGTGGAAGAACCTAGTATAATAACAGTAGAGCCATGCAGAATCATTGAGAGGTGCCATTTCTAGCTCCGCAATAGGATAGTGGACCAATCTAAGGTCCAGTGGGACCAATACTCACTTGAGAATGCTACATGGGAAGACACAGTGGAAATGAAACAACTTTATCCACATTTATTTTGAAAATTCTAGATAATTTATAAAATTGTCAAACTTTAAATTTTTCTTAAAGATAATGATGTTTAGATGATACAGACAGTTATACTTAGATGATACTTTATGATAAACTACTTTGTTGAAGGATGGACTTTAAAAGTAGGTAATTATACTGATGGTCAACGATGCTAATTATTTCCATGGACTTATATGTATATGTTTTGACCTTATTTCTAACATGCATCGAGATGATGCATAAATTTAGGGGAGAAGGATGTCACAACCCACCTTTGAGTTCTAAATTTGAATTAGAATACTATGTCTAAATTGTAGATATTTTATTTTCAAATAACATAAAAGCTAGTAAAATTAAACAATATAAATATAGTCTCTTTTAAAAAAAACAAAATAATAAACAATTTTAAATGAATAAATGAGATGGAGTACATTTCTAGAAACACCATTTATGCAAGTTCAACCCCCGTCTCTCAAGTCAAATTTTCAAGAAACGCATGGGGGTATTATTTTCCACAAGAATTAATAGTAAATTGGAAAATTGGGATGAGACATTTATTAGGTAGACTTGACTCAATTTCCCCCCCCATGTGCTAGATAAGGATAGATTTTCTATAAAAAGGAGGAATGGTTGAAAGGACACACTTAGGGAGTTCTTGGGCTGGATTGCTAGAGCAATCTGTAAGAGTCTGGCTCCCTTTTATAACTTTGTGTTCTTGAAATTTTGTTAAATATTTTATTACTTTTAAATTTTGTTTTGGATTCATGAAATATCTTAGGATAGTTACAATTGAAAATCATTTAGAATTTGTGCATAAGATGTTTAAATTTCAATCCTGGTAGAATTTGTATGTAGTTGTTATTTATTGCAAGAGGAATTGTGTATGATTTAGTGTTAAGATGTGGCACTTAACAAAAAAATCCACCTTCAATTATGTTTTGATGAATGTCCATACTCTGTCCTGATTTGTGCAATCCTGCAATCATTTTAATAGTTAATGTGCCCTGTCTGACCATCTACATTTTGCATTTCTATTTGCCAGAGCATTTCTAGTTATAATATCTAACAAAAAGCCCCTTTTTGTTATGCTGGGATGATTGTCCATACCCTGTTCCAAAGCCCATGTAGGCACAGGCAGGGAGGACATTAGTAAAGGTTGTGGAGTTTGGCTTTATACCTGCCAACTTCATTCGATTGAAAGTTTTTAAAGTCATTTCAATGAATCCATTTGGTGCACGTCCTGCAGATGTTGTAGTCCAGGAGACAACCTTTCTTTGAGGAATTTTGTCAAATAATTCGTGTTCCTGGTTTGCGCTCCCACATTTTGCACGCATGACTGCTAGGCAGGGGGAAAGTTGGCAAAGGTTGTAAAACTAGTTTTATGCCTACCAGTCTCATTTTCTTGAAATTTCCTAAAGCCCTTTCAACAAATCCATTTTGTATGATTCTGCAGTCATTGCATTCCATGAGCCAACTTTTCATTGAGGGATTTTGTCAAACAGCTAATATATTCTGCATACCTGACTTCCTACAACTTACCTCCTGCTTCAACCTATTTATCTTTGATTCTAATTTTCAACCATTTGATTTGGTCCTCTCCATTATGTTCATGGTGTGTTCTAACCTGAGTACCGTAGTTGTCTTCTTATATGTCTTCTGATGAGTGTGATTTCACAAATAATAACATTGCTGCACTTTAAAAACCTATACAACCTACTGTTTGTTAGTATGATTTTAATCATCTTTGGGCAAGGGAGCAACTATGAATAAGTGAGTGCATTAGAAAAAAATAATCTTGCATATAATGAGAAGGAAGTTTAATATTTGTGGCTGACTATTCCCTATGCTAGAGCAGTGATTATGACCTTGGGTTGTAGTTGTAATTTGATTTCATTATTGATGTGGAAGCCTACTCCTTTGGATTACTCAAGGATAACATACCCACTATAATTTCTAATATTCTCATGGTCATCTCAATTTCTAGTTGTGGGTCGCCATTAGTTATTCCTTTAGAGTTTGATTATAACAACTGTCTAAGTCTGAGAATTAAAATTTATTTTATGCAAATTTTTCAAATTTGGTCTAGTAATAAGTCCAGATTATTTGAAAATATAGAAAATCTTGTTCCTGCATAATATTCCATCTTAAGACCTCAAGATTGATTGATAGTAGATAACAAACTTCTGCAACTCCATTTGTGTTTATCCTTCAGTCATTGCAGTTAATGACACCACATTTCTTTGAGGGATTCCATCCAACAGTTGACGTACCCTGTCTATGCTACCACATTTTGTAGTCGTGTCTACCAGAGCTTTTCCAAACTATAATACCTAACAAAATTTCCCTTTACCATAATGCTTTGATTGAAGTCCATGCCCTACTCCAAAGCTTCAATTTGTGCAGGTAGGGAGGACGTTGGCAGGTTATCCCGATTGCTTTTGTTGGGAAGTTTTTAAAGCCTTTTTCAGCACGATGATTTATTTTGAGGCATTTTGTCAAACAGTTCGGGTGCTATGTTCATGCTTCTACTTTTTGTATACTTGTGAATCAAGGCATTTGCAACTAAAACATTTGTTGAAATTTTGTCTTCCCTTTAAGTTTTGATGTATATATCCATGCCCTGTTCTAAAGAAGGGTGTTAATGTAGGCTATGATCTTTGGCTTTAAGTCTGCCAATTTCATTCACTAACAAGTTTCTAAACCCCTTTTTAACAAATCCCATTTTGTGAATTCCTGCAATCATTGCATACCAAGAGTCGACTTCCTCTATCCTCTAGGTATAACCAAATACATGTTACCTTTACCATCATGGTCATATTAGAATGACATATTGGAAATTAATAGTTGTGAGTCATGGTGTTGGACAATTCCTAGTGAACTTGAGAGGAGCTATCGAACCTTGCTAAGATTAGTAACATTGTTGTGATCCTTAAATATGTTTCTTAATAGCTCTTTCCTTCTAATACCATTCTCAATGGCAATTATTCAACCTTTTTGATAAAGTGGATCATACTTTTAGTAGTTGTATAATATTACTTTGTTGTGGTAGAATGAAATAGTATAGTGGATGTTCCTATGAGTTATAGATAGGTTGCATATATGTATGGCTTGGCCCTTGGTTGAATATAAACTTAGTAATTAAGGTCGATAATTTAGAATTAATGGCCTAAATATGATTTTTGGACACTTGTTGTAATTATGACACACAAGTCTTGGGAGAATTGAATAATTAGATGCCATTAATTATCAAAATACAAATTTATAGTCAAAATAAGTATAGGCATAATTAATTATGTAATATTAAAACATTAAGCCTTAATAATCATAAACAGACTAGTTAATAGATTAATTTTACATTTCTATCCCCCTCACTTCTTGAACAAACAACCATATGCTTAAGTATTGTTATAGATTCATAGATAAAAAAATGGCATCTTAATACATATGCTTCCTTAGATAAGAATACACTAAAATTTACTTAAATCAACATTATAAGTTTACTAGGGAAAAAGAATAATAAATGGAGTAACTAAACTACCATGTTCCTTGAGCACGAAGGACAAAGGTATTATAGACAGATGAATTCTATAATAATAAAAAAATTGTGAATGTAATCGAAAGTTTTTGAAATTGGCTGTTAATTGGAAAGTTAGAGCAACTAATTATGAGTTTAGGGTAACAAGAATTGTTGTTAATCAAGTTATATTCTCAAGTGTATTAACAAAGGAAACTATTTCATAAATCCATTTAGAGAGTTAAAGAAAACCTATTGTTGAGATATCTGTCATATTCTACAACTTTTATTAAGTCCTCAATTGGTTTTAAAGTTATAGTAATATAAATTATGATCATGGTTGAATCATGAATGGAATCGAGAAGTTCCTTAAAATAGACGTTAAATTGGAAAGGCATAAAACCTTAGAACAACTAATTATCATTTCTTATGTATTAGGAATCATTGTTATCCTTGAACAAGTGTATTCACAAGTTTATTAATAATGTAAATTAATCAATTTTGTTAAAGAATAAATCTATTTAGGGAATTTTAAGTGAACCTCTTGCTGAGACATCTATCTTATTTTACAAACTTTTATTAATCCTTACTAGTTTCAATTTGAAAGTGAGGTTATAATGGTCATGTAAGAAAATATTTCAATTCTTCACTCTTGGAATAAAGTCTATTGATGTATGACAAAATAGATTATCAATATTCCATGTTTTTGTAAAACTAAATCTTTTTTATGTTACGAATTGATAAAATTGATTAAATATTTTCTCTAAGCAAAATGATCATGCATCTTTATTATATCTTACTTGCATTATGTTTCCTTTATCAATTTCTTTATTAGTGATTATGCAAGATTTTCTTTTTTAGTAGCTACATAAACCTTGTAAAGAAACATCCAAACTCAAACAATCCATAGTGTTCAATTTTTACGATACCTCTGTGTCACATTTACTGGTAAATCTGTCACGTGAACCAAGTACCTCATGCCTAACGTAGTTGCAACAATGACATCTGGGCACCATCCCTTTAAATCGTTAGGGAGTAATAAGTGACATGTCAAAGTTAAAACCGCAGGATGGGAAAATCTCCTCGGATACCTCACTAAAAAGATTAACTAAAAAGAAAGGACAAGTCTATCAAAAATAGCTGTAGGACAATTGCCATGATAGAAAACCCCTTTTACCTATCAATGGAAAAACCTCATCGGACAAATATGCATACTAGGTAAACTATTCGCACATGAAAACTTAAATGTCACACTCCCGGGAGGTGTGTTTGCAAACTAATTTCTTAGGTATTCCATCATTGTATCACATGAGTGGGGGGCAGTCGGTGAAGAACTGTGTACCCACTCATAGTTGCATCAAACATAGTGCAAGACAGAACTTCATGTTCGCATTCCCCATGTCGATCACATTCGAAGAGGGCCTTGATCCTATGGATATAGGGTATGTAGGCAATCTGGATGGCAAAGGATGCCCCTGGTACTCAGGTCCCTCGAATATAGGATGCTCTTTTATAATCAACTTCATAATCTCAATCCCTAGTTTAAAGGTTTATCCAGGTTACTAAAGAAGTCTCCTAGTACTTAGAAGAATCCCTGGGGTGGATTACTTGTACCCGGCTTTGCTGAAACTAAGGTGTGTACAAGTTGATGTTATGCATCCCTGGTTGACATCCTCAGCATAGTGCTTGGGTAGACTGTGGTCTCCAGGAAGTGACTCATGCACCAGTATTGGTCCCAAAGGAGTCAGAAGTCTCTGGCCAGAGCATAATGATTCCTATCCTATTTAGCTCATTTGGCTGTCATGTTCACTTATCCAATATTGTATAGAGTCTTGGTCTGTTTGACCAACCAGGCCGTTTGGCCACCATTTGTTCTACCCCATATCGGGTAGCGATAAGGTCTGTTAGACCTAGTTCTATATGAACCTATTTGTCCAAAGGATAGAAGAGCCTGGTTTGGCTTAAGAATATTCTGTTTGAACATATGACCCATATTGGCTGAAGTTTTCCTCAGTACCCAGTCAAAATCTTGATATATCACATATTAACTTGTTAATAAGGATTTTTTTTTGAAAATTTGATTTTGAACCAAGCAGGTCCTTATAGAGATACCTAATTGGGTCTTCTACAAGATGATGTCCTAAAATTGACCAAATAAATTTTAAATTGCTCCTAAAACACAAAAATTGACATTGCAAGGAAATAAAGCCAAAAACAACTTAGGAAATAAAACATTTTTTTTGGTTATAGAGGATTGCTAGTGAACCCAAATGCTCTTGAATCAAACACATCGAGTAAGAGAAATGTTTCTTTAAGCTGCAACTCAAAAACATTTTGGTATGTTTGGAATAGAAATCCCATGTAAGTGCAAGAAGATGGGGGGCCAAAAAGGGGTCTTAAGTGGTGACTTTTTTTTTTTGAAATCAGGAAATGCTGGCCTTGGATAGGAAATTGAGCATAGTTACACTCAAAATTTTAAGATGCAACAAAAAAAATGTTCGTACTGCTCCGAATCTACTTTCCAAACTACTAATTTTTTTAAAAAATAGTATAGATTAAGGGGTTCAAAAAAAAGATTTGACGAAATGATCAATTCAATTGAAAGTTTTGATCTGATAATAGGTGGAAGCTCCTATAATAATTTGACAAGAAACAACAAGAACACAAGGGATGGGCTAGAGAGGAAGCATTCCACTATTTTATATGAATTTTAATGGATTGTGAATTATGTAAGGCATGCAATGCATTCAAGTACAACTTGACAGAATAATGAAACCTTTAGTATGTAGTAATTTGGAATTCAATAGATCATAATTTCATTATTTTCATAGCCAATCTCCCATCCAAATTGAAGAGGCTACTAAAAACATGTATTGAAGATTATGGACATTGTTATTATTTTAATTCTATGTAGCAAATTTGTTTTTACAATCAAAATGAGACTAACTGCAAGTATGGATATTGTCAATTGTAGACCTGTATGAACATTATTTTGATTATACAAAGAAAATTTATTTGCACAACAAACATGGGACTAATTTTAGGCTTGGATGTTGCCAATTACAATCCTAGGGTTGTGTGTGTGTGTGTGTCTATATTGAAGTGCAAGAAGATGGGGGCCAAAAAGGGGTCTTAAGTGGCCACTTTTTTTCTAAAATCAGGAAATGCTGGCCTTGGATAAGAAATTGGGCATAGTTACACTCAAAATTTGAAGATGCAACCAAAACAATGTTCGTAGTGCTCTGAGTCTACTTTCTAAACTACTATTTTTTTAAAAATGGTATAGATTAAAGGGTTCAAAAGAGGGAGCCACATAAATTGGTGTTATTTCTGTCAAAATAACATAACATAGCATGTTTTGTGGCTCCCTCAAAAGGTTACCTTTTTTTTGGTATTTTTAAAATCACTTCAGTGAGAAATTAGCTGACAACATATAATTTATGCCTAAATTTTTTGTTAATTTTTTAATGAATATTTGATTTTTTACTAATTTTCAAAGAGGACACATCCTAAAAAATAGAATTTTGGTCGTGCTACCCCTATAAAATTTGAAAACTAATTGAAAATCAAATTTTTTTAATATGTGTACAATGGAGTCTAGTTTCTAAAAATGTAAATTTTTTTGAAATTTCAATCAACGGTTAATTTACAATGAAAAAAAGACCAAACACTAGTTTTTGCCCAAAAACAGACACAAACAAAATAAATTAAAGATGAAAGGCTTAACATTGTCAAAATGTGAAAAAAATTACATCATTAAATAGCTAAGAGAAAGCCTAACATTACCCAAGTGTTTTATTTGTTCGACTTTGAAACATGTGCAAATATGAGGGTTAGCACAAACAAAATTATGTGAAATCCTCTAGAATATACAAAAACACATCTTTGGATGTTGGGAAGGCACTCCAAGCCTTTGGGTTGGAAATCCAAAGCAAATCCCAAGCCTAAGGCTTGGGATTCCCAATGTAAAATATAACGCGAGCACGTTATAACGTGCTCGCGTTATAACACACTTGTTATGTTTTGTTTTGCATTTTTTCCCTTTTCACAAAAGTTGGCCCGATGTTTGTCATGTTTGACATAATGCAAGCACATTATAATGCGCTTGCATTATGTCTCCCTTGGAATGTTTTATGTTCAAGGTTATTTAGCATGCATGTATGTATGCTTGTATGTATGTATGTATCTATGTATCTCTGTATGTATGTATGTATACCTATATGTATATATGTATGTATGTATGTATGTATATATATATGCTCATATGTATGTATGCTTGTATGTATATATGTATGCTTTCATGCTCGTATGTATGTATGTATGCATGCTTGTATGTATGTATATATGTATGTATGTATGTATGTATGTATGTGTGTGTATGCCTATATGTATGTATGTATGCTTGTATGTGTAATGCTTAAAATTTGGATTATTTAGTTTTGTTTGAATCCTCCTTTCACCAATTACATTCAAGGACCTTCAGATCGAGTGGTAGAGAACTATCAGGTCCTTGGTCACTTAAAAATATAGGAAAACTTGGATTAGGGCATTTGATTATCAATTTTCCTTCTCTTATGCTCAATTATCCATCAAAACCCTAATTATGCAAATATGGCAATAAACATATGAATAACAGAAAATGCCTTTGCAAAAAGCTGTAAAATTATAAATGATTGTGCACCTGTTATTAGGGTTCTGAGGCAGAAAAGTTAGGGACTAAAGAGCGGGTGCCCAAGTTCAGTGCCCTACTTTTTATCAGGAGTTGTGGATAGGATCTACAACATGTTCCTGCTGCACCAAAGGTTTTTCTATCACAAAACTTTGAGGACTAATTGGCGGGCACCCTAGTCTAGGGTGCTCTTTTTCCTATTGTTCTATAATTTTGACACTCCAACATGCCTTCCTACAACTTCACTTTGTCTACATCATCAACCTATAACCTGCAATCATGAAAACTTTGGGAGGTGGTTGTGGTGTTTAGGAGCTTGCCTCAGTCAAGCCCCGAAAGGAAACTTAAGTCTTCCAAACACCTTTGTGAGATAGAGCGTGCACGCCCTAGTGAAGCAGAGGCAAAATCCAAATGAATAAATGATCACAAACATAATAAATGTCACCTTGTAGTGAAGATCTCATGAGAGGAAGATGCTCTTCATTCCATGAGGAGATGGATGCTCAAATCTACAAACACAAACACATCGACAACACAAATCTACTCTTGCAACACAATGAAAGCCTTGAATCACCTTGAGAATGCCTAAACATCACAATTTCCATCTAGTTTCTAAATGAATGCCTAAACACACTTTTATATGCAACTACACACACTCCCTCTAAGATTTCATAAATTTAAACTTACTGTGTCGGCCTGAGGACCAAATAACGGTCATAAACCAACACTAAAAATTTGGGCCTAACCCAAAATAGGGTAGGACTAGGGAGCGGGTGCCCAAGTCCTCCCCCCTATTTTGGGCAGGGTTAGGTTCAAGGGGTCCCCTAGGCCCCATTTGTCATGATACCTAGGGTTTATTCCATTGGGATGCCAAATTATGATGTAGGATGTCCTAAATGCACACAAAAGACCTGGGAACTAAACCTTAAGAGGGAAAATCCCCCAAGGGGACATTTTGTGATGTTACATTTAGCCCCCACTTTAATGTATGTATAAACGCAAGGCCGATACATGCATTAAAGTATGGTCACAAACACAACAAACACGTTAAGCACAGAGAAGACACACCAATCACATAGAAAATAGTAACATGCACACAAAATATGGAGAAGATAGTTATAGTCATGCATAACATAGAGAAGACAATAAATGCATAGAAGACACATTATTGCATATGAAATGCAAATGCAAGTACTAGAAAGTAAACAAACCTCCCATAATGCAGGATGCACTCATCACGTAGGTCTTTAAACTGCATATATGGGGCAACACACATGCAAGACACATAAAACCTCCCAAGATGCAAGATGCACTCATCACGCAGGTCTTTAAACTACATATGGGGCAACAAACATGCCACACAAAGCAAGAATGCCAAACACACACACTTAAAGATACAGAGAAAACATGACAGACAAGAGATGGTGTGTTCCCTATTTCTAGGCTCATCACCATCTCAGGCACATTACAGGCACACACTGATGATTGGGCTTTGCCACAACAATTGCCAAAGACATGCTTAAGGGTTGAGTGTCACAGAACCACTCCTTGCCTCTGTAGAGGACTTTTGAAAATGATAGGATGATGCAATCTACTCCAAGAAATACATCATCTCCTCCTTCACAGAGGGCTTAATAAAAAGGAGATGCTTGATATTCTACCTCTGCAGAGGGCTTACATGATTGATTGATTGATTGCAAACAAACTCAGGATGCAGGATTCACTCATCGTGTAGGTCTTTAAACTGCACATGAGGACAAACACATTTCTAACTTCTACAATAGACAGCTTACCTTATATGCCCCCACCTTAAGGTGGTTGATATCATGCATCGATATCAAGCATGTTAAGGTAGGAAGAAAACGCACAAGGGAACATAGACTTTCACAAAGCCCATGCCCCTCGGAGGTGACATGTACTTCACGATTGCCAAATGTTCCCACAAACACATCCCTGCAAGAAACATGTTAGAGTCTACAACATCATGATAAACAACAACAATGCATATGATTAACCACACAAAGAGCCAAGATTATACTACAAATTTGGAGTTCGAGGATAACCATGGGGCTATATCACAAAGTTCTCTAATCGAGTACAACCAAGGCTAGATTCAAAGACAAACAAAGGTGTACAGAGGAGTAGTATTGTTAAGGTTTGTAAATGAGATAAAAACATCATCAAATTCACTATGCGAAAAGCATGAGTGCTTCCACTAGCCAATCGTTGGATAAGATATACAACCCCATCGTCATATTAGGAACTAAGTCCATTTTTTGATTGCTCCTGAAAGGGACACTAGGTCCACATCAGTATAAATGTTTGCCATCATCCGCCTGCTAGATGGAAACACTAGAGGAAGGGAAACAATAAATCAGAGAGGAGAAATAAGTGTCTTAGGGATAGTCACATAGGAGGGTGCCCCCAAGTCACCAACCGCAATGCTATGTCTATAAGACACAACACAACGATAAAATCAAAGAGAGAGGAAATATAGAAGAATGATGATACAAATAGAAGAAGATCACAACAGAGTTAGTCTCCTAGTATCCCGAATCTTACAAGAGAATCAGGGGTCATGCCAGGAGGCCTAAACAACATATAACACATCACGGGGGAAGCACATCACAAGAGAGATAAAGGGTTAGAGATACTTACCTGTAAGGAGGCTCATGCTAGGTTTCATTATCAAGTAAATCATCATCATCCTCCCACTCCCTAATGTTAGAAGAAAGTGGGACATAAGGTACCATAGCCTAATTCATGTCTTTCTCATCAAGTTGTTCATTGTTAGGATCAATGTTTTCTTGTTGAGAGGCAAGGTTTATGGCATATTCTTGTCTTCTTCTTCTTCTTGCTTTTGATTTTCTATTTCATTTTGTTTTACCACTTATCTCTTGTAAGATAGGGATTTTCTCTTTCATAGGTTTGTGCAATTTAGAAGATGAAGCACTGGGATCAAACCTCATTTGTCACGGTGGAATATTTTGTTGTTGGTAATGACCTCCTAATCCTTGTAAGGATTTTAGGGGAGGAACCTTAGCATAGGGACCTTGTCCTTTCGGTCTAAGGTTCTCTTCACATGCGGGTTGTTTATCTTTTGTTGTTTCTTGAATAGAAGGACAGGGCATTAGATGTAAAAGTTTATCTTTGTAATTTCTATAGCTCAAATAGTTAAAGTCTATTCGTAGATCTGGTTCTTTTTTAGATTTATCCCAAAAGTAATCCAATATGCAATGCTTTTTCTCAACCAAAGGTTTATACTTATTGTGAGGGACAATGATCACATGTCCGTCAAAAGGGAATTTTAGGCAATGGTGAATTGTTGAAGGGATAGATTTCATTTATTTTAACTAAGGGCATCCCAATTAAATACGAAAGAGGTTAGAAATAGGGACAACATCAAACCATTTTTCTACATGTTTTTCAAGTAGTGTTACCAACAATGATATCTTCCTAGAAGTGTTTATAAAGGTTCCTTTATGTGTTTTGATCATCATGTTCGAAGGGTCATAAGAACCTTACATTAATTGATGTGCAAAGAGGAAATCTTCAGTGGAAACATTAGTCATGCAATTAGGATCATTAAGAGTTCCATCCACAGGGTTTCCCATTATTTTCATAGTGATATAAAGAGGTCCTTCAGTGTTTCCAGTTGTTCTATCATGAGGTGTAAACACAATTTTAGGTTAAGGGACCTTTCTTTTCATGTAGGGTTGAGGAGGGAACCTATTGTTGTTATTTTGAGTAGAGGCCATGTTTATATGTTTAAATTAGTGCCAAATCAGATTTTGAAATCTTTGTAAAAGACAAGTGCAAAGTTATATGCAACAATGACCTAAATGCTTTATTTTTTGTACTTTTTCAATGCAAATAAGTGAAAGCAAAGGTGTTGTAAGGATTTTGATTCAGAGGTAAAAAATTATATGTTTGATATCAGTCTAATGCAGCAATAAGGTCTTTCACAACACACTCTTGATGTAAATTTAAGATGGCGACAAGTCAAAATATAGTGAAAATATGCTAAAATATGCAATTTTTTCACCAAATCTCTATGCAAAAGAGCATGACAAAGGGTTTTGTGAGGAAAATGATGATGGATATCAGAATATATCATTAATAAAAGCCACTTGGTTCTAAAATATCTATCACAACATGCGTTTAATGCCACTCAAGGTCAAACCCTAGTGAAAATATAGCAAAAATAGATAATTTTTCATAGTTTTTCACTTCCAAGACCTAGCAAAAGGGGTGTTGTGAGGAATTTTAGGAGGTGTAGATAATATCAATGATATTAGTCACCTTGATCCATAAAATTTGTCACAACACACTTGGAGTGCAAACTAGGCCAAACCCTAGGGCAAAAATAACAAAATGTGTAGTTTTTCACCAAATTTTCAATACAAGAGCCGATGAAAGGGTGTTGTGAAGCTTTTTAGGAGGGGAAAAAAATCATTACCCTGATAACAATTAATTAATTCAAAAATATTCTTCACAACACACCTATAGTGCAAATCTAAGGGGTCGATAAGGCCAAATCTAATGAAAATCAATGTTTTTAAAACCCTAGGTTTGAGATCTTGACACAAAATGTTATATGACTATTTTAAAATCTGATTTATGATGAAAATAAAATATACTTAGATTTGAAAATGATTTCCAAACACTAAGATGCAAAATGCAAGTGCAAATCTAATGAAAATGCATGAAAATTGCTTATTTTTTTGTTGAAAATTTCTATGCAAAATGCAAATTTTTGAAATCTAAATGCAAATCTACACCAAAATGCAAGACTAGAGACAAATGCAAATTTGAATGAGTCTCTAAAATCAGTAGAAAAATCTGAAAGAAGATTTTGCCTACTAACCCTAGATTTTGGAATTACTAGGTTATATGAAAATTGTCAAAATTTCTACAAAACCCTAGCAATTGTATGATGAAAATACAATGCAAATGATTGAATTTTTGTAATTTTCTATAGTTTATCTCAGATATAATGCAAAAATTAGAAATTAGATGAAATTAGAATGAATTGATGCCAAACAGTAACCCTAAAATGTAATTTTTTTAAAGTTTTTTGAAATTTTCTCAATGCAATAAGATGAATTACTATATGAATGAATGAAATCAACCCAAATATGGAGTAAAAAAATTATCAAGGTGCAAAATTCAATGAAAACATGGGTTCACCAAAATGTAAAGGTTAAAATTTGGATTGTTTAGTTTTGTTTGAATCCTCCTTTCACCAATTACATTCAAGGACCTTCGGATCGAGTGGAAGAGCACTATCAGGTCCTTGGTCACTTACAAATGTAGAGAAACTTGGATTAGGGCATTTGATTATCAATTTTACTTCTCTTATGCCCAATTATCCATCAAACCCCTAATTATGAAAATATGGAAATAAACAGATGAATAACAGAAAATGCCTCTAGAGAAAGCTGTAAAATTACAAATGACTGTGGACCTATTTTTGGGGTTCTGAGGCAACAAAGTCTGGGACTAAAGAGAAAACACCCAAGTCTAGTGCCCTTCTTTTTGTCAGGATCTGCAGACAAGATCTGCAACCTATTATTGTTGCACTAAAGGTTTTTCTGTCAAAAAACTTTGAGGACTAATGAGCGGGTGCCCTAGTCCAGGGTGCCCTAGTCCAGGGTGCCCTAGTCCAGGGTGCTCTTTTTCCTGTTGTTCTATAATTCTGACACTCCAACATGCCTTCCTGCAACTTCACTTTGTCTGCATCATCAACCTATAACCTTCAATCATAAAAACTTTGGGAGGGGGTTGTGGTTAGGAGCTTGCCTCAGTCAAGCCCTGGAAGGACACTTAAGTCTTCTAGACACCTTTGTCAGATAGAGTGCGTACCCTTGTGAGGAAGAGGGAAAATCCAAATGAATAAATGATCACAAATAAAATAAATGTCACCTTGTAGTGAAGATCTCATGAGATGAAGATCCTCTTCATTGCATGAGGATATGGTTGCTCAAATCAACAAACACAAACACATAGACAACACAAATCTACTCTTGCAACACAATGAAAGCCTTGAATCACCTTGAGAATGCCTAACATCACAATTGCCATCTAGTTTCTAAATGAATGCCTAAACATGCTTTTATATGCAACTACAAACACTCCCTCCAAGATTTCATAAATTCAAACTTATTGTGTCAGCCTAGGGACCAAATAACGGTCATAAACTGACACTAAAATTTTGGCCTGACCCAAAATAGGGTAGGACTAGGGTGCGGGCATCCAAGTCCTCCCCCCTATTTTGGGTAGGGTTAGGTTCAAGGGGTCCCCCTAGGCCCCATTTGTCATGATACCTATGTTGGAAACAAGGTAGATAACTGAGAGGGGGGGTGAATTAGTTATCTCTAATAATTTTACTTTATTTTTCCTTTCATAATTTGTGCAGCATCAAAACACATAAGCATATATAATCATGAGAGAAGAAATGAAATCAACACACATAACATAAGGATTTTAACGTGGAAAACCCTGTTAAGGGAAAAACCATGGGGTGACTAACCCAAGATTGTATTCTTTGTTAAAAGAATAAGAAGTACAAAATGACACTTGCCAATTAGGGCTCACTGCTCGAGCACACTGCTCACAAGAGGCACACTACCTACAAGAGACTCATTGTCTACAAAGTTATAGAAGATAAACAAGTGCTTGAACTGATGAGAAGCATCTGCTAATGCTGAGGTTCAGTTCTGGTTAGGCTCAATATACTGATTTAATGCATTTCCTTCTTCCTCTGTTCTAGTGCTACTTTTATGTCACATACCGAACTTGTATTGCTGCTTCCACACTTCTCTCTACCTTACACTATCTCACCACACACACACCTTTATACCAACATCCATCTAGTATATATATCCACATCAAAGATTTCAACATCTTTCTAGTTGGCAACTGGAATACTCAAGATATTTCCAAGATACTGATCTGAAGGTTGAATCCATGCTTAATATGTGATGCGTATCAAAGACATAGACATAGAAGTCATCAATTATGTTGGCCAACCATGTATGATCCCTCAAGTAGCTTGATCACCATCAATTTCTTATCCGGATTAAAGTTTGATGCTCTATCGGTCAGTTCTTCCTTAGTCTACTCTGCCTGTCAGGAACTTAACACTTAGATGCTCATATCTTTTCACTCATTCATCACCGGAGGCTCCATCTCTGGAATGTAGTAGTCATGGTACTCCTTTTGACTTATCCAAATCTGTAACTTGCTAAGTTACACCATTTGAGAGATCTGGACCTGATTATCAGACCTTGCTGCATGCTCTATTCTTGCTCACCAGACCAAAACACTCTTCAATCTGTCTCCCGGTATAGACATACTATGTGCTACGGATGTGTGGGATGGACTTTGTTGCCATCAATGAGAACACTCATGAAGCCACATAGTGTCTCTTGCCAACAATCTCCCCCTTTGGCATTGATGGCATCACTTAGTGAAAAATGACTAAGTGTCAATCAAACTCCCCCTTGGTTGATGCTCTGTCTTATGTACACTTTTACCAGAGCTCCCCCTTAGCTGGATTCCACATTTTTCACTACTCCTCACTCCCCCTTTGACATCAATGGAAAAGGGTGGAATCTGCACACCAAAATTTGCAAAAATCATCCTATACATAACCGTATAAGTATATATTCATATTATACTTACATATACTTAAGTATATCTGCAAAAGTGGTCTTCAACTATACAAATTCTGTTTCCCAACTGTGCTTCATCCTGTCCAAAATTGAGATGTGACCACTCAACAAAAATGCATAAGCTTCTACCCTTCTTAAGTCTGTCGGATCACTAGTCCAGGATGTGGTCTGAGCATCAGTTAAGGCCTCATGCATGGCCTCTAACTTGGGGGATACTTATCCCTCTAAGTTCACTCATCCTTCTTATTATATTCTTCTCCTCCTTTTCAAGTATCTTTATTTAATTTATGATGGCAATAGCCTGGCACTCTTGATTCATTATGGATGAGGTGAGAGGATCAAAATTCTGAGATAGACTTGATAGTTTACCTTCTTGTTCTTTCACCTTCCTTTCAATATCCTCTGTCACTTTAGACCAGGATAGACAAAATTTGTACATTTCTCCACTATCTTTAAGAGCATTTTCTAGGATCTTTATCCCAATATCTAGGGTTCTCTTATCATTAGCTATGAGTCCCTGTACTTCAAAGAATCTCTTTCCCAAAAATTCTTTCCTAACCTTTTCTTCTGTCGATTTCTCGAAAGAATCAAGATGAGTGTCGACAGAGTTTACCAGAGATTTTAGGTTACCGAATGGAGAGGCTGAAGGATCCTTTTGGAAGGATGGCATGATCTTCTCTAGCTTCAAGGATGTAATCTCTATCAGCTCAAAGTCTTCCATGTGAGACTTTAGAAGCTTTTCTTTTGCTTTAGCTTGGGCAAAAGATGCTATCTTCATTGTCTGGACTGGAGAGAGGGAATCAAAATTTAGTGGTACTTGGAATAGTTCCAGTTCATATATCTCCATCATTTCTTTGGTCAAGAAACTCTTTACTACTTCTATAGTGTCTCTTTCTAGAGACCGAGTCTTCTTTCCTTTTACAGCCTTAGAACTATCATCAGAGATCTTTGTTTGTTCTTCTTCTCTTCCCTTTTCCTCTTCTACTTGACTCAATTTCTCCTCTTTTCTTCCTTCTCCTTCAGTTCTGGAGTCTGCAGGGGGATCCGAAAGAGAGATGTCAACTTCTTCATAGACTTCCTCTTCTGGAACATAGGAATCCAAGTTCTTAGACTTCTCCTCACCTATCTATTTTGACTCTTCTACATTTTTCTTAGTAGATTCTTCTTTTGATGCACTTAATCCTTCGACATCCATGGTAGAAGGTTCTTCATCTAATTCCTCTATGATAGGAAGGTTAAATCTTTTGAAGGCATTTCAAAGGATGTCTTCTATTTCTTTTGCTACCTAATCAGTCTCTCCAAGCATAAGTTTGTTCATTATTGCTTTGCTCTGGAACTCATCTTTGCAGTCTTTAAAGATCATGTTCATTTGTTTTGGAGTAATGGAAGGATAGAGCTGAATAACAATCTGATGTCAGATCTCTAAGTCCTTTTCCTTGGCATTCTCTTTTTTGAGTTCAAGTACCTTCTCTAGACTTTTAGGAATTAGAGAGATGATTTCAATGAATGCTTTATTATAAATGTTTAGGTACCTGACTATAGCATCTTCCAAGATCCTCTTGTCAGAATCACTATATTCATCATAAAATTTTGTGACAGGTTGCAGGTTCCCATCCACTATGATTGCCTTGATGAATTCATTAATAGAAAGAGTGGGCCTTTCAACAAATTCTTCTGCCTCTTCTTCTTTGTTTTTACTAGCAAAGAATTCCCTAGATGTTTTCTTCTTCTTCATTTTCTTTACTTCCTCATCAGACTCTGTTTCTTCATCATCCTTTTGGCTTATGTAAGCCCTTGTGGCTTTTGCTTTCGTTCTCTTTTCTCCCTTTCTGGATGTCTTGGCTTCTAGTTTTGAGGCTCTTAAGCTCTTAGAGGTGGTAGGTGCAGAGCTCTTTGAGGATCTAGTCCAGGAGGAGGTTTGCACCGGAACACTTTCTTTTTCTATTTCTTGCTTCTCTTTCTCATCTCTTTCTATTTTCTCTTTGTTTGCATCAACTGCCTCTTTTGATCTGCCATATCTCTTGGCAATTTCCTCTACTTCCCTTCTAACTTTCCTTTTCATTTCTGGTTGCCTTAGTTCAACATGAATCTTTACACTTAATTCTTCAAGGGTTCCAAACCTTTCTGCCTCAAGGTCCTTAGGCTGACTCAGCAAGTGTTGGATATGCAGCTCCAAGATTTTCTCATCAACCTCATATCCCATTGGCATAATCCAAATTGTTTTGGGCTCAACTGCCTCCATTAGGCATTGATTAGTGTCTACCATGAAGCATACTGTATCCTTATACTTTTCAACTATTGTTTGAGGAATTCTTTCTCTAGCCTGCATCATACCTTGAAAGTTCTTAAAATATCCCCAGAGTGCTATGCTTTGAGCTTTGGCATCACCAAGCCCATACATGTAGTCTCTGATTTGTATGGAAACTGGTCTGTCATTTTGCCATACCCAACCACTTGATCTAGGTAACTCATTCATATAGTAAAAGAATAAACACAGTATTAAGCCACCATACTTGAATGAGTTCTTCTTATCCTTCTTGATCTTCTACAAGTTTTCTAACAATTGGTTCAGAAGAAGATCACATAGGTCATAATCAACATTTTCCCTTAACATCTAATATTCTGTATAAATTGTAGTTCCGGGCATAGAATTCTCCTTGCTAGAGTGAAAGATTTTATAACCTTTTATCATAGAGGCAAATTTGATGTTTGGATATGTGATATCTTCTATTGTCATGGCTCTTTTGTCAAACTTAGATCTGGTAGCCTCACTTACTGTTTGATTCTTGACAGATTTGAGTGTAGGTAACCCACCGAATGAGTACAATCTAGTTACTGCCCTAATGGCATCTTTTGTTATCTTGAAGGGCTTCATCAACCACATGAAGTTGTCATGTATTCTGCTAAGAACATACCAGACCCATTCTTCTTCTACAAAATAGGGGAAGTGGATGCAATGTCCAAAATGCTTATCCCAGAGGGCCTTGTATTGAGGTTTGAGTTTAAAAGTTTCATCTATTAATTGTTTATGATAGATATCCATCAGCTTGGATTCTCCAAATCCCTCAATATTGGCGTGGATGTACACCCTAACATCTTCTATGTGCAGAACCCCATGCGGAATGCTAGAAAAGGTGCCTAAGGGGTCAACTTCTAGGGATTTGTAGGGGTGTTTCTTGAACTTTGGGTGTGGCCTATCAATGATCTTAACAACCATTGGAGTAGCCATCTTTGCAAAGGATTCAGAGAGAGATATTTAGAAATGGAAATACCTTCTTACGCTTCTAGGGTTCACAATATGAGCTAGAACAGGTCGCTGGTTGAATCAGATTCTATGGTTGATCTTTGAGAAGGTTGTAACAATCTTGATGCAGAGCTCTTCTTTTCTTCTTCTTGAATGCAAATGTGCAAATGATGAATAAAAGAACCCTTTTATCTCTGCGCAAACCCTAATTTCCTATTGCAATAAATGCACAACTTAAGTCATTTGGTTGCCTTATTTTGAGAGAGATCTTTCCAAATCACTAAGATGCACTTAGAATCATTTTCAGTGATAATTGACAATGTATCTTCTTTCCTCCAAACATGCCATGAATTCGTAGATTAAGATATTTCAATTTTGAATCAAACTAGAACTGTCTATGAAGATCCTACTTTACCGGATGGCTGTCAAACCGGATCAATCTTGGCTGATTGACCTCTTTAAAAATCCTTGCGCATCTTTCATATTTTTACCGAGGGTTATTTGGATATTTCTCTAAGAACCCTTTAATCCGCACCATTCCATGTGCCAAATTTAGGCACCAATTGATTGGCTGGGGGGAATATATTTTCCTTTGTGACTCCCCCTAAGCCATAGCTCATCTACTTAGTTTCCAGAAGGAATATTAGCACTAGATTTTGGTGCGGATCCATCCCCAACATTTTTTGTACTCTTCTTCACCCAAATCTTGTTCATCTCCCTTTGAACTTCATCGGCATTCATTTTGCCTTTTCCTTTATCTTAATTTTGATTATGATGCATAGAACCCTTTTTATCCTGATTCTTACTTCTACAGAATTTGGCAATATGACCAGATCTATTGCGATTGTAGCAAACAACATTTCTTTGCATATTTGACTGATATCCTCTTGATCTGCATTGATTAGCCATATGTCCCATTCTATTGCATGCAAAGCATCTACCATTGAATGAATTATTTATTTGCATGTTTTTGCATTCATGAGATTGTGACCATACCTTTTGCAATTGAAACACTATCCAGAGAAGGATGAATTACTCTGATTCATTCTTCTTTTGCACTGAGTTGCTTTGTGACCAAAGTTTTTGCAACTATAGTAGTATCCATTGAAGGATGGATATCTTTGAGCATTTGGTTGCCTTACTCGAGGTCTTCTAGGACTATTCCTTGGATTTCCTGATCCAGAGTCTTCTGACCAGATCCAGAGCTTTCACCTTTCTCATATCCCAAGTCATGCTTGTTATCTACCCTCTTTTCACTTTCAAGAAGAACTTCAAGTTGAGTTGAGCTTATCTTGAATTTTTCTTTGTAGTCATTTGCTGTTTGAAGATTTTGTTTAAGACTCTCTATCTGATTCTCAAGTTGTTCTTCATTATCTTTAGCTTCTTCAAGATCAGATTCCAGATGCCTGATTATTCTATCCATGTTGTGGTAGTCCTCTGACTTCACCTTGAGAGATTGTTTTAGATTATCTTCAATTTTTCTTTTCTCTTCAATTTCTTGGGTGAATCTCATAACCCCTGATTCCATTTCATGTCTTACCATAATGACCTCTTTTGATAGCTTCTCACATAGCTTGTTTTTCTCATTTAGATCTTCATTAGTATCATTGGCTTCACTTTGAATTGCTAATTCTTGAAGTGGTTCCTTTCTCTTTTTCACAGAGATACTCAATTTTTCTTTTATCTCATTTATGAAATCATCAGCTTGTTTGATTCTTTCTCTCAAGTTATTGACTTTAGAATGAGATTGTTGAAGATCATCTAGGGCAGACTGAAGTTGTTCCTTCATACCATACATATCTAATGAGATTACCAGATCTTCCTCAAGCTGTTAGGCTCTGTTTAGAGGAACTTAGCTCTGATACCAATTGTTGGAAACAAGGTAGATAACTAAGAGGGGGGTGAATCAATTATCTCTAATAATTTTACTTTATTTTTCCTTTTATAATTTATACAACATCAAAACACATAAGCATATATAATCATGAGAGCATAAATGAAATCAACACACATAACACAAGGATTTTAACATGGAAAACCTTGTTAAGGGAAAAAACACGGGGTGACTAACCTAAGATTATATTCTCTATTAAAAGAATAAGAAGTACAAAATGGCACTTGCCAATTAGGGCTCACTGCCCAAGCACACTACTCACAAGAGGCACACTGCCTATAAGAGACTCACTGTCTACAAAGTTTATAGAAGATAACCAAGTGCTTGAACTGATGAGAAGCATCTGCTAATGTTGAGGTTCAATTCTGGTTAGGCTCAATACACTGGTTTAATGCACTTCATTCTTCCTCTGTTCTAGTGCTACTTTTCTATCACATACTGGACTTGTATTACTACTTCCACACTTCTCTCTGTCTTTCCTCACACACTATCTCACCACACGCACACATTCAGACCAAAATCCATCTGGTATATATATCTGCATCAAGGATTTCAACATCTTTCTAGTCAGCAACCGAAATACTCAAGATATTTCCAAGACACTGATCTGTCAGCTGAATCCATGCTTAATATGTGATGCGTATAAAAGACATAGACATAGAAGTCATTAATTATGTTGGCCAACCATGTATGATCCCTCAAATAGCTTGATCACCATCAATTTCTCATTCGTATTAAAGTCTAATGCTCTGTCGGTCAGTTCTTCCTCAGTCTACTCTGCCTCTCAGGAACTTAATACTTAGATGCTCATATCTTTTCACCAATTCATCACCAGAGGCTCAATCTTTGGAATGTAGTCATCATGGTATTCCTCTTGACTTGTCCAAGTCCATAACTTGTTGAGTTACACCATATGAGAGATCTGGACCTGATTGTCGGACCTTGCTGCATGCTCTGTTCTTGCTCATCGAACCAAAACACTCTTCAATCTGTCTTCTGGTATAGACATACTATGTGCTGCAGATGTGTGGGATGGACATTGTTGCCATCAATGACAACACTCATGAAGCCACACAGAGTCTCTTGCCAACAACCTAGGCTTCATTTCATCGGGATGCCATATTATGATGCAAGATGTGCTAAATGCACACAAAAGACCCGAGAGCTAAACCATAAGAGGGAAAAGCCCCCAAGGGGACATTTTCTGATGTTACAATATGTATGTATATATGTAAGGGTTTTGGGTTTAGTGTATATATGTTGGAAAGAGACACTTCTAGGACTCATTACTGTTGTCATTTATGGAAAGAAAATCTATCCCACACATTCGCAGTACATAATATGCTTATATCAGAAGTCAGATTGAAGATTGTTTTGACACAGTCTGACAATCAGGTCTGGATCTCTCAGATGGTGTAACTCAGTAAGTTGCAGACTTGGACAAGTCAAGAGGGGTATCATTACTATTGTATTCTAGAGATTTAGCCTCCAGTGATAAAGCATGAAAAAGATATGAGCATCTGAGTGTTGGGTTCCAGTCAGGCAGAGCAGACAGAGGAAGAACTGACCGACAGAGTATCTGACTTCAATCTAGATGTGTAAAAGGTGTTGATCAAGTAATATATGGCATTATACATTATTGGCCAACATGATTAATGAATTCTATGCCTAAGTTTTTTATGCACATCATTAATCAAGCATGGATTCAGTCGACAGATCAATAACTTGCAAATATCTCAAGTGTTCTTGTTGCCGATTAAGAAGTTGAAGGAAATTCTTAATGCGGATATATATATTTGATAGATTCAAGCTTGTAAGTGTGTGGATGATATGGTTCAATGAGAAAGGTGTGATGAAAAGCAGAGATAAGTGTGTGGACAACACTTCAAGCCTAGAATGTGCCAGAATAACAACACTGAGAAGAGGAAGAATGAAATGTGCCAGATCAGTATATTATGCCTAATCAGAATGAACTCTTGTATATGTATATGCTTCTATCAGTTCAAATACTTGGATACCTTCTATAAGTTCTATAAACAGTGTGTCTCTTGTAGGCAGTGTGCCTCTTGTGAGCAGTGTGCTCGGGCAGTGAGCCCTAATTGGCAAGTGCCATTTTGTACTCCTTTATTCTTTTAACAGAGAATACAATCTTGGGTTAGTCACCCCATAGTTTTTCCCTTAACAAGGTTTCCACGTAAAAATCCTTGTGTTATGTGTGTTAATTTCATTTCTGTTCTTATGGTTGCATATGCTTTCATGTTTTGATATATCACTAAATATTGAGATAACAAAAGAAAAGAAAAATAAGGAAATTTTGAGATAACTGATTCACCCCCCCTCTCAGTTATCTTCCTTGTTTCCAATAATTGGTATTAGAGCTAAGTTCCTTAGAAAAAGTCTAACAGCTTGAGGAAGATCCAGAAATCTCAATGGATGCATATGGTATGAAAGAACAACTATAGTTTGCCTTGGATGATCTTGAACAATCCAAGTCTAAAGTCAACTATTTGAGAGAATGACTTAAGGAGGCTGATGATTTCATCAATGAGCTGAAAGAAAAACTCAGCATCTCTGTAAAAAAGAGAAAGGAACTTCTTCAGAAGTTGGTAGATCAAAATGAAACCAATAATACAAATGAGGATCTAAATGAGAAAACTAAGCTATGTGAGAAGTTGTCAAAAGAAGTCATTATGATAAGACATGAAATGGAATTAGGGGTTATAAAATTCACCCAATAAATTGAAGAGAAGAGAAAGACTAAAGATAACCATAAACAATCCCTCAAAGAGAAAATAGAGGATTGCCACAAAATGGACAGAATAATTCGACATCTTGAATCTGATCTTGAAGAAGCCAGATACAATGAAGAACAACTTGAGAGCTAGATTGACACTCTTAAACAAGATCTTCAATCTGAAAATGAATACAAAAAAAAATTCAAGATAAGCTCAGCCCAGCTTGAAGTTCTTCTTGAAAGTTAAAAGAGGGTAGATGATAAGCGTGGCTTGGGATATGAGAAAGGTGAAAGCTCTGGATTTGGTCAAAAAAATTCTGGATCAGGAAGTCAAAGAAACAGGCCTAGAAGACCTCCAGTAAGGCAACCAAATGCCCAAAAATATCCATCTTTCAATGGATACTGCTTCAATTGCAACAATTTTGGTCATAAAGCAACTCAGTGCAGGAATAGAATGAATCAAAACAATCCAACCTTCTCCGGTCAATGTTTTAATTGCAAAAGGTATGGCCACAGAACTCATGAATGAAGAAATATGCAAATGAATAATTCTTTCAATGGTAGATGCTTTGCATGCAATAGAATGGGGTATATGGCTAATAAGTGTAGATCAAGAGGATATCAATCAAGTAAGCAAGGAAATGTTGTATGTTATAATTGCAATAAATCTAGTCATATAGCTAAATTCTGCAAAAATAGAAATCATGATAGAAAAGGTCCGGTGAAGCATGATCAGAAACAAGACGAAGGCAAATGTAAAGTGAATGCAGATGAGATTCAGAAGGAGATGAACAAGACTTGGGTAAAGAAGAATGTGATGAACATTGGTGATGGGTCTACACCAGAATCCAATGCTGATAATCCCTCTGGGTCAGGGGGAGCTACAGAGAAGATCAAATTCCCCCAGCCAATTAGGAAGTGCCTGAATTCAGTACATTGATTAAACATCTGATGTTGTGGATTAAAGGGGTCTTAAAGAATCCTCCAAAGAGCTTTCAGTCAGAATATGAGAGGTCCGCATGAAGTTTTACAAGGTTTATGACCACTTGAATAGATCTGGTACCGACAGCCATCCGGTAAAGCAGAATTTCATAGACCGATCTGGTATGATCCAAAATTCAAATGTTTTAATCTATGGACCTATTGCATGTTTGAAAAAGGTGAATATATGTTGTCAACCCTCATAGACAATGATTTTAAGATCTGCACAGTGATTTAAGAAAATCTCTCTCAAACCATGGTAACCAGATGACTTAAGTTGTACATTTATTACAAAGGGAAATTAGGTTTTTGGGCAAGGATAAAAGGTTTCCCATCCATCATTTGCAACACTTTGCACTCACGAAGAAGAGAGAAGAGCTCTAAGAAGAAATCTAGTAGAACACTCAAACTCAGTTGAAGATCAAATCCAAGCATAATCTGTTCCGGTAGTCACTCCAAACCCTAAGGTGTGAAGAGGTATTTATTTTGCAAATCTCTCCAATCTTCATTGATTAGAATGGCTACTCCTATGGTTGTAAATGTTTCCAGGAAACCAAGGCCAATTTTCAAGAAATATCCTCACAAATCTATTGAGGTTGATCCCTTGGGTGCATTTTCCTGTACCCTGTATGGTGTTCTCCATGTAGAAGACATTAGGGTTTATATACATGCAAACATTGAGGACTTTGGAGACTTGAAATTGATGAAACTGTACCACAATCAGTTAAGTAGTGAGAACTTTGATATGAAACCAGAGTTCTAGGCCCTAAAAGATTAGCATTTTGCACATTGCATACATTTTTTGTCTTTTGGAGAGGATGAATGGGTTCAGTATATCTTAAGAAGGATCCATGATAACTTCATTTGGTTAATGAGGCCTTTCAAAATAACCAAAGATGTCATCAAGGCTGTAACTAGTTTGCACTCCATTGGTGGGTTGCCTGCTCTTAAGTCTGTGAAGAATCAAATAGTATCTGAAGCCACTAGTTCAAAATATGATAAGAGGGCAATGACCATTGATGACATCATTGATTTGGATGTCAAGTATTCCTCAATTGTGATTGGATACAAGATTTACCATTCAAGTAGAGAAAACTCTTTATTTGGTACTACCATCTACACTGCATACCAGATGCTTAGAGAGAATGTAGATTATGACCTGTGTGAACTATTGAATCAGCTGATGGAGAACCTACAAAAGATCAAGAAAGATAAAAACAACTCTTTAAAATATGGTGATTTGGTATTATGCTTGTTTTTCTACTTCATGAATGAGTTACCAGGCTCAAAAGGTCTGATATGGGAAAATGACAAACTAGTTGCTATACAGATCAGGGATTACTTGTATGAACTTGGTGACACTCAAACCTGGAAGATAGCTCTTTGGGGTTATTTCAAAAACTTCTAGAGCATGATGCAAGTAAGAGAAAGAATTTCCAAAATAATAGTGAAGTACAAAGGCACAATCTGCTTTATGTTAGATATTGATTAGTGCTTAATAGAGGTAGTTGAGCCAAGGATAGTATGGATAATGGCCATGGGCTATGAGGTTGATGGAAACATATTGGAGGCTCATATTCAACATTTATTGAGTCAACCCAAGGACCCCAAAGTAGAGAGGTTTGGCACTTTTGAAGAATTAAACATAAAACTACATGTTAAACTAAGAAGGCCTAAGACAAAAAGAAAGATGAGGAAAGAAGTTGAAGAATTGGCTGAGAAATTTAGCATTACTAGAGAATCTATTATTGCAAATAAAGAAAGAATAGAGAAAATTGAGAAAGAAAAAGAGGAAGCAAAGAAAGAAAAGGTTCCGGTAGAAGCCTCCACTCAGACTAGAACTATCGGGAGTTTTGCCTCTAGGAGCTCTAAAACTACAAATCTAGAAGCCCATTCATCTGAAAAAGGGAAAAAGAGAAAGAAATCCAATGCCACAAGAGCTTATGTGAGTCTCAAGGATGAAGATGAGACTGAGTCAGATGTAGAGATTAGAGAATTGAAGAAAGCAAAAGTAAAACCCCCCAAGGTTGATGTGGAACAAAAGTCAGAAGAGTATGTTGAGAAGCCTAGTCTTTCTATTGATGACATCATCAAGGCAGTTACTGTAGATGGAAACCTATAGCCAATAATTAAAATTTATGATGAATACAATGATGCAGACATGAGAATACTTGAGGAAACAACTGTTAGGTATTTGAATATCTTTAACAAAGCATTCATTGAAATAATTTCATTAATTCGAAAGAGCCTAGAAGAAGTATTGGAACAAAGAAAAGAGAATGCAAAGGCAAAAGACTTGGAGATCTGGGAGCAGATAGTGATACAACTATGTCCTTCTATCACTCCAAGGAAAATGCATATGGTTTTCAAGGATAGTAAAGATGATTTCTGGAGCAAGTCCAGAGTGAACAAACTTATTCTTGGAGAAACTAACCAAATAGCTGATGAAACAAGAGAAATTCTCTGGAAAGCTTTGAAAAGGTTTAATCTTCCCATTTTAGAGGAAGCAGATGAAGAGCCTTCCAACATGAATGTTGAAGGATTTCCTGACATGGATGTGAAAGGATTAAATAAAACTAATGAAGAATCTTCTTACATGGATGTTGAAGGATTAAAGAAAATTAAAGAAGAAAAATATGAGGACTTAGATTCCTCTATTCTGAAAGAGGAAGTTCACAAAGCAGAAAACACTGGTAATGTCACTCCTCCAGATCCCACAGTTGTCAAGACAAATCTTCCATGCACTGGAGAAAAAGAGGAAGGAAGAAGAGAAGAGAAGGAGATGCAAGAAAAAGAGGATAAAGCAAAAGAAGAAGAACAAGTAGAAAAGGTTTGTAATGACACATCCAAACTGGACAGTCCTAATATTTCTGAAGGAAAGAAGTTTGAATCACCAGCAAGAGACACTGTAGAGATAGTATAGAATTTCCTGAAAAAAGAGGTTGTGGAGTTAGATGAACCAGATCTGTTTCAAGGCCCTCTAAATCTGGACACTCTCTCTAGTACAGATGATGAAGATAGCATCATTCACTCAAGGAAAGGCTAAAGAGAAACTTTTGAAATCACATATGGAGGATTATGAGCTATTGGAGATTGCATCTAGGATGCTAGAGAAGATTATGCCAACCTATCAAAAGGATCCTTCTACCTCTCCATCCGGTAATCTGAAAAACTTAGTCAATTCTGTTAACCCTCATTTTGAATCTTTAGAGAAATCAGCAAAAATCAAGGTCCGGAAAGAGTTTTTGGGGAAAAGATTCACTGAGGTACGAGGAGTTATTGTAAATGATAGAAGAACCTTAGGCATTGGCATAAAGAGCCTTGAAAATTCTCTTAAGGATGGTGGGGACATATACAAATTTTGTTTGACTTGGCCCAAAGTGTTAGAGGTAGTAAGGTGATCAAAGTACAAATGCACAAAGTACAGTCATTCATGATTCCCAGATGCACAAAGTACAGTCTAGACCAAAGTTTGAGGTAATGTATGTTGCCTTAACAGATGCACAAAGTACTATCTAGACTAGTGATCCAACAAACTTAAAGAGGGCAGAAGCATATGCATTTTTTTAAAGTGGACACATCTCCATTTTGGATAGAATGAAAAGGAGATGGGCCATAGAAATTGTACAGTTGAAGACAACCTTTGCGGATATACTTAAGTATATGTAAGTATAACATATGATATGTATATACATATGTGGCTATGTATATAATAGTTTTTGCACAATTTTGTAGGCAGATTCCACCCTTTTCCATTGATGTCAAAGGGGGAGTGAAGAGTAGTGAAAAATGAGGAATCTTGCAAAGGGGGAACTCTAATAAAATAGTGTAAAGAAATAGAGCACAAGCAAAGGGGGAGTTACTATGACACTTAGTCATTTTTCACTAAGTGTTGCCATCAATGCCAAAGGGGGAGATTGTTGGCAAGAGACACTGCTAGGACTCATTAGTGTTATCATTGATTGTAACAAAATCTATCCCACACATCCACAGTACATAATATGCCTATACTGGAAGTCAGATTAAAGATTGTTTTGGTCTGGTGGACAAGAACAGAGTATGTAACATGGTTTGACAATGAGGTCCGGATCTCTCAGATGGTGTAACTCAGTAAGTTACGGACTTGGACAAGTCAAGAGGGGTATCATTACTATTGTATTCTAGAGATTTAACCTCCGGTGATAAAGCATGAAAAAGATATGAGCATCTAAGTGTTGGGTTCCAGTCAGGGAGAGCAGACAGAGGAAGAATTGACCGACAGAGTATCAGACTTCAATTCGGATGTGTAAAAGGTGTTGATCAAGTAATTTGTGGCATTATACATTATTGGCTGACATGATTAATGACTTCTATGCCTAAGTTTTTGATGCACATCATTAATCAAGCATGGATTCAGCTGATAGATCAATAACTTGCAAATATCTCAAGTGTTCTTGTTGCCGACTAAGAAGTTGAAGGAAATTCTTAATGCGGATATATATATCTGATAGATTCAAGCTTGTAAGTGTGTGGATGATTTGGTTTAAGTATAAAGGCATGAAGAAAAGCATAGATAAGTGTGTGAACAACACTTCAAGCCTGGAATGTGATAGAATAGCAGCACTAAGAAGAGGAAGAATGAAATGTGCCAGATCAGTATATTATGCCTAACCAAAACTGAAATCTTGCATATGTAGATGCTTCTATTAGTTAAAATACTTGGATACCTTCTGTAAGTTTTGTAGACAGTGTGTCTCTTGTAGGTAGTGTGCCTCTTGTGAGTAGTGTGCTTAGGCAGTGAGCCCTAATTGGCAAGTGCCATTTTGTACTCCTTTATTCTTTTAACATAGAATACAATCTTAGGTTAGTCACCCCGTGGTTTTTCCCTTAACAGGGTTTCCACATAAAAATCCTTGCGTTATGTGTCTTAATTTCATTTATGTTCTTATGGTTTCATATGCTTTCATGTTTTGATATATCACTGAATATTGAGATAACAAAAGAAAAGAAAAATAAGGAAATTTTGAGATAACTGATTCACCCCCCCTCTCAGTTATCTACCTTGTTTCAAACAATATAAGAACCTGAGCCTATAGAGTTTTTAGGGTTGAGGGTTGAGGGATTAGGGGTTAAGTAATAGGTTAAGGGTAGAGGGTAGAGGGTTGAGGGTTGAGGTTTAAGGGTTGAGGGTTGAGGCTTTAGGGATGAGGGTTGAAGGATTAGGGTTTAAGGTATAGTGTCAATGGTAGAGGAGGGTAGAGATGGGCGTGAGGTGGATAGGGGAGTAGAGGGGTGGGTAAGAGTTAAGGGTTTAAGGTTTTAGGGTTTGAGGGTCAAGGGTTTAGGGTTTAAGGGTTGAGGGTTTAAGGTCAAGAGGGATTATGGATTAGGGATTAGGGTTTAGGGATTAAGGTTTAAGGTTGAGGGTTGAGGGTTTAGGGATAGGGTTTAGAGTTTAGGGATAATATATTAGGTTTTAGGACCTTGAGGGATTAGGGTTTAGGTTTGATGCTTTAGGTCCATAGTGTTTAGGGTTGAGGGTCAAGGGATTAGAGTTAAGGTAGAGTGTTGAGGGTAGATGGATTAGGGATACGGTTTAGGGTTGAAGGCTTAGGGTTGAGGGATTAGAGTTTAGGGTTTAGGGGTAAGTGATTAGGGTTTAAGTTATAGTGTCAAGGGTTGAGGGTTTAGGAATAGGGATAGAATTTAGGGTTCAGGGTAGAGGGATTAGGGTTTAGGGATAAGGAATTAGGGTTGATGGTTGACGGATTAAGGTTTAGGGTTGAGAAAATAAGGTTTAAGGTTGAGGGTTTAGGGTTTATAGATAAGGTTTAGAGTTTAGGGATAAGGGATTATGGTTTAGGACCTTGAGGGATTAGGGTTGAGGGTTGAGGCTTTAGGGATAGTGTTTAGGGTTGAGGGTCAAGGTATTAGGGTTAACATAGAGTGTTGAGGGTAGAGGGATTAGGGATAGGGTTTAGGGTTGAGGGATTAGGGTTTAGGGTTGAGGGCTTAGGGATAAGGGATTAGGGATTAAGGTATAGTGTCGAGGGTTGAGGGTTTAGGAATAGGGATAGTATTTAGGGTTTAGGGTTGAGGGATGTAAGGGTTTAGGGTTTAGGGATAAGGAATTAGGGTTTAGGGTTGAAGGATTAAGGTTTAAGGTTGAGGGATTAAGGTTTAAGGTTGAGGGTTGAGGGTTTAGGGATATGGTTTAGAGTTTAGGGATAAGTGATTAGGGTTTAGGACCTTGAGGGATTAGGGTTTAGGGTTGAGCGTTTAGGGACAATGTTTAGGGTTGAGGGTTGAGGGATTATGGTTAAGGTAGAGTGTTGAGGGTAGATGGATTAGGGATAGGCTTTAGGGTTAAGGGATTAGGGTTGAGGGTTGAGGGCTTAGGGATAATGGATTAGGGTTTAAGTTATAGTGTCGAGGGTTGAGGTAGGAATAGGGATAGTGTTTAGGGTTGAGGGTTGAGGGATGTAAGGGTTTAGGGATAAGGAATTAGGGTTGAGGGTTGATGGATTAAGGTTTAGGGTTGAGGGATTAAGGTTTAAGGTTGAGGGTTGAGGGTTTAGAGATAGGGTTTAGAGTTTAGGGATAAGGGATTAGGTTTTAGGACATTGAGGGATTAGGGTTTAGAGATAGCATTTAGGGTTGAGGGATTAGGGTTGATAGGATATGAATTAGGGTTAAGGTAGAGTGTTGAGGGTAGAGGGGTTAGAGATAGAGTTTAGGGTTGAGGGATTAGGGTTTAGGGTTGAGGGTTTAGGGATAAGGGATTAGGGTTTAAGGTATAGTGTCGAGGGTTGAGGGTTTAGGAATAGGGATAGCATTTAGGGTTGAGGGATAAGGATTTAGGGATGAATATTGAGGGATTAAGGTTTAGGGTTGAGGGATTAAGGTTTAAGGTTGAGGGTTGAGGGTTTAGGGATAGGGTTTAGAGTTTAGGGATAAGGGATTAGGTTTTAGGACCTTGAGGGATTAGGGTTTAGGGTTGAGGGTTTATGGATAGCATTTAGGGTTGAGGGATTAGGGCTGATGGTCAATGGATTAGGGTTAAGGTCGAGTGTTGAGGGTAGAGGGATTAGGGATATGGTTTAGGGTTGAAGGTTTAGGGTTGAGGGATTAGGGTTTAGGGTTGAGGGCTTAGGGATAAGGATTAAGGTTTAAGGTATAGTGTCGAGGGTTGAGGGTTTAGGAATAGGGATAGTGTTTAGGGTTAGGGGTTGAGGGATGTAAGGGTTTATGGTTTAGGGATAAGGAATTAGGGTTGAGGGATTAAGGTTTAGGGTTGAGGGATTAAGGTTTAAGGTTTAGGGTTGATGGTTTATGAATAGGGTTTAGAGTTTAGGGATAAGGGATTAGGGTTTAGGACCTTGAGGGATTAGGGTTTAGGGTTGAGGGTTTAGGGATAGCATTTAGGGTTGAGGGATTAGGCTTAAGGTAGAGTGTTGAGGGTAGAGGGATTAAGGATAGGGTTAAGGGTTGAGGGATTAGGGTTTAGGGTTGAGACTTAGGGATAAGGGATTAGGGTTTAAGGTATAGTGCCAAGGTTTGAGGGTTTAGGAATAGGGATAGTGTTTAGGGTTTAGGGTTGAGAGATGTAAGGGTTTAGGGTTTAACGATAAGGAATTAGGGTTGAGGGTTAAGGGATTAAGGTTTAGGGTTGAGGGATTAAGGTTTAAGGTTGAGGGTTGAGGATTTAGGGATAGGGTTTAGAGTTTAGAGATAAGGGATTAGGGTTTAGGACCTTGATGGATTAGGCTTTAGGGTTGAGGATTTAGGGATAACATTTAGGGTTGATGGTTGATGAATTATGGTTAAGGTAGAGTGTTGAGGGTAGAGGGATTAGGGATAGAGTTTAGGGTTGAAGGTTTAGGGTTGAGGGCTTCAAGATAAGGGATTAGGGTTTAAGGTATAGTGTCAAGGGTTGAGGGTTTAGGAATAGGGATAGGGTTTAGTGATAGGGTGTAGGGTTTAGGGTTGAGGGAATAGGGTTTATGGTAAAGCGTTGAGGGTTTAGGGATAGGGTTTAGGATTTAAGGTTTAAGGGTTGAGAGTTGAGGCTTTAGGGTTAAGGGTTAAGTGAGTGACCAAGATGGCTAAGGATAGATGGAGAGGTAGATAAGGAGTGACTAGGAGATGTAGAGAGGGGAGAGGTAGAGAGGTGAGGAGGAGAGATAGGTGAGAGATAGAGAGGCGAGATATAAAAGAAATACATGGAGAAATGAATAATATAGATTTTTCTATAGCAGGCCAAAACACGCTTGCATTATAGCATGAGTGCATTTTTGAGTGTTATACAAATGGTACAAAGGCTTGGACCCCTGTGATCCAAGCCCAAATACTCTATTTTTTCTATTTATGCACATGTTCTGACAAAAAAAAGCATTTTCATGTTGTTGGGAAGTTCACATGCACATTTATTTTTCTATATTTTTTATTTTTCCTTCCTTTATTGGTCCAATACATTTATTTTTAGGTTTCCTTTTTATTTTTATTTTAATTTAGTTATTGCTACAAAGTTGATTTGATGGTGCAGAGTTTCAACCCAAACCAGGGTAAAAAATCCCTTCTCAGAATTCACTGAAGGATCTCAATATTACTGAGGAGATTAGATTACACTTGTGTGAGAGTTTGATTTGTGTACATTTTATTTGAGATAGGCATAAAATCATCGACTCTCAAAGACACCTCACATGCATGTAATTACATGTGTGTGAGGCCTCTATGACATATTACACTTGTGTGAGAATTTGATTTGCGTACATTTTATTTGAGATAGGTATAAAATCATCAACTCTCGAAGATGCCTCACACGCATGATCACCTCAGTGATACTTGGGATTCTTCAGAGAATTCTCTATAGGATTTTTTACCCTGGTTTGGGTTGAAACTCTTCACCATCAAATCAACTTTGTATAATAACTAAATTTAAATAAAGATAAAAAGGAAACCTAAAAATAAACGTATTAGAGCAATAAAGGAAGGAAAAATAAAAATATAGAATAATGGAAGGAAAAATAAAATATATAGAAAAATAAATGTGCATGTGAACTTCCCAACAACTTGAAAATGCTTTAAGGGATTAGGGTTTGAGGTATAGAATTGAGGGTTGAGGGTTTAGGGATAGGGTTTAGGATTTAAGGTTTAAGGTTTAAGGGTTGAGGCTTTAGGGATAGGGTTTAGGATTTAGGGTTGAGGGATCAGGGTTTAGGGTTAAGGGATCAGGGTTTAGGGTTAAGGGATCAGGGTTTAGGGTTGATTAATTAGGGTTTGAGGTATAGTGTTGATGGTTGAGAGTTTAGGGTTAGGGTTTAGGATTTAAGGTTTAAGAGTTGAGGGTTGAGTTTTTAGGGATATGGTTTAGGGTTTATGGATAAGGGATTAGGGTTTAAGGTATAGTGTCAAGGGTTTGCCATGGAGGATGAAGAAACGAGGGAGCTTTTTATACCATGTAGAGCATGTAGTCACAAATGTTTTAAAAAACATGGAAAATACCATGATAAAGAGTGCTTTAATGAGTGTGCCTCCTTCATCAAAGTTATGCTTGGAGACTTTACACAAAAGCTGGTAACTCTATACAATATTTTTTATTCTTTTATTTCCTATACACTATTAAGAACTTGTAAAATCTCATTATATAATGTGTTTACCACAACACATTCCTCATACTTTTTTATCACAATTTATAAATGACACAAATTGAACATATGGTGTTGCAAGGCCCAGGTGGGGAGGAGTGGGATGTACAATTAGGGAAATTGGAAGTTAGGTAGGGTTGGAAAAATTTTGTGAATCATCATGGGCTGGAGATTGGAGATTTTGTTGTGTTCAAGTACATATCCAAGTCATATTTTAAGGTTAAGATATTCAAAGAACACGATGTGAAAAATATCAATGCTCTTCATCTTATGAATACCAACATTGATATAGATAAAAGATGCCCTTCTTCTAACAGAGTATGCAGTTCAAGTCAACCAATGGGCATCAAGTTGTTGAATGAATTGGTTTCTAATGGGGAAAACAACAATGATGTTGAAGAAATGGAAGAAAATCAAAATTGTAAGTCTAATTTAATTTAGTTCAAATTTCAAAGCAGGCATTTGAATTGTAGCTCTACTAGGAGGATTGGTATAACAAAAGCTTATTTATGTTGCAGGCCATTCTTGGAAGAACCCTAGACATTATGGACCCTCTCATGTAGAAAAGCACATGACAGTGAACTTTGCCCCTTATTTCAAATCAGATAAACCTTTTTAATAGAAGAGCATAGAGATCATGTTAAAGCTACAAACATAGTCTCAAAAAAAACTAAGAAATCATTCTTAATTCTGCATCTCCACAATTTAAGTGCTACCAACTAAGAAAATACCAAGTATCGTCAATCACTCAGACCATAGCTCATTTTTTCCCCTGTACTAATATTGTGTAAAATTCACTCTCTACCAATTTTGTTTATTGTATTTGTAGGTATATTTGTGCTTGTAGATAATTCAGGATTATGTATAGTTCTTTGCGTTTGGGTTATTTTTACATAGGCTTTTGCATCTACATTTGCCATGGAGGATGAAGAAATGGGGGAGCCTTTTATACCATGCAAAGCATGTAGTCACAAATGTTTTAAAAAACATGGCAAATACCATGATGAAGAGTGTTTTAATGGGTGTGCCTCCTTTGTTAAAGTTATGCTTGGAGACTTTACACAAAAAATGGTAACTCTATACAATATTTTTCATTCTTTTATTTCCTGTACACTATTAAGAACTTGTAAAATCTAATTGTATAATGTGTTTACTATAGCACATTGCTTCTCCATTTGTTTCACAATTTATAAATGACATAGACAAACATATGGTGTTGCAAGGCCCAGGTGGGCAGGAGTGGGATGTACAATTAGGGGGTATGATAAATAAACTGTAATTTAGGCAGGGTTGGGAAAATTTTGTGAATCATCATGGGTTGGAGATTAGAGATTTTGTTGTGTTCAAGTACATATCCAAGTCATATTTTAAGGTTAAGATATTTCAAAGAATAGGGTGTGTGAAAAATATCAGTGCTCTTCAACTTATGAATACCAACATTGATACAGATAAAAGATGCCCTTCTTCTAACAGAGTATGCAATTCAAGTCAACCAATGGGCATCAAGTTACTGAATGAATTGGTTTCTGATGGGGAAAAAAATAATGTTGAAGAAATGGAAGAAAATCAAAATTGTAAGTCTAATTTAATTTAGTTCAACTTTCAAAGAAGGAATTTGAATTGTAGATTTACCAGGAAGATTGGTATAACAAAAACTTATTTCTATTGCAGGCCATTCTTGGAAGAACCCTGGACATTATGGACCTCTCATCTAGAAAAGCACATGACAGTAAACTCTGCCCCTTATTTCAAATCAGATAAACCTTTTTAATAGTAGAGCATAACGCGTTCACATTACAACTACAAATATAGTCTCAAAAAAAAAACTATGAAATCATACTTAATTCTGCATCTCCTCAATTTAAGTGCTACCAAATAAGAAAATACCAAGTACCGTCAATCACTCACACCATGGCTCATTTTTTCCCCTTTACTAATATTGTGTAAAGTTCACTCTATACCAATTTTGTTTATTGTATTTGTAGGTATATTTGTGCTTGTAGATAATTCAAGATTATGTATAGTTCTTTTTGTTTGGGTTATTTTTACATAGGCTTTTGCATCTGTGTTTGCCATGGAGGATGAAGAAATGGGGTAGATTTTTATACCATGTAGAGCATGTAGTCACAAACGTTTTTAAAAATATGGAAAATACCATGATAAAGAGTACTTTAATGGATGTGCCTCCTTTGTCAAAATTATGCTTGGAGACTTTACACAAAAATTGGTAACTCTATACAATATTTTTCATTCTTTTATTTCCTGTACACTATTAAGAACTTATAAAATCTCATTTTATAATGTGTACTGCAGCACATTCCTCCTGCATTTGTTTCACAATTTATAAATGACACAGATGAACATATGGTGTTGCAAGGCCCAGGTGGGGAGGAGTGGGATGTACAATTAGAGGGTACCATAAATAAACTGGAATTTAGGTAGGGTTGGGAAAATTTTGTGAATCATCATGGGCTGGAGATTGGATATTTTGTTGTGTTCAAGTACATATCTAAGTCATATTTTAAGGTTAAGATATTTCAAAGAATAGGGTGTGTGAAAAATATCAATGCTCTTCAACTTATGAATACCAACATTTATACAGATAAAAGATGCCCTTCTTCTAATAGAGTATGCAGTTCAAGTCAACTAATGGGAAACAAGTTGCTGAATGCATTGGTTTCTAATGGGGAAAACAACAATGATGTTGAAGTAATGGAAGAAAATCAAAATTGTATGTCTAATTTAATTTATTTCAACTTTCAATGCAGGCATTTGAATTATAGCTTTACCAGGAGGATTGGTATAACAAAAACTTATTTCTATTGTAGGCCATTCTTGGAAGAACCTAGGACATTATGGACCCTCTCATCTAGAAAAGCACATGATAGTGAACTCTACCCCTTATTTCAAATTAGATAAACCTTTTATTCAATGAAAATAAAGTCATGAAATGTATTAAACCGACCAATATGCAAACTAGTAAGATCAAATTCTTTGTCTTCTATGCTTATTCCTCTTATTTTTTTAAGAGAAGAGTGTAAAAAATTATGGGTTTAACAACCTAACTTAAGGCAAAGAAATTTTGTATTACATTTTTCTAAGGGATCTTTAATATTCTAATATAATTCAGTCTTCTATAATATGAACATCTGCATTTGTGTGAATGATAAGATTTAACAACAGTTTTTTTAAATAGTAGAGCATAACATACTCATGTTATAACGCACATGTTATAATGTGAGCAGGTTATAAATCGAGCATGTTTTAATGCACAACATGCTTGCGTTATGGCTTTTTTTTTTTAAAGTTGGCCACTTTTTGGCCCCTCAACTTTTTGCACCCACCCACCTAGTTAATTCAGAAGCTTGCATCCAAGAGGCTTCATCAGCTGGTTTACCCTTCCATCGAACAAGATACTCCATGTATTCTTTTCCTCTTGTTCGTTTGGCCACATGAGAATCAATTACTTGATCAACCTGTTCAAACTATTTTTCAGGCAACTGATCTACCCATTCACATTTATACTTAACATATGAACTAAATTCTGGTAGTGTGTGTGACTCCCCTTCATAATAGCGATACAAATCTGACACACTAAAAATGGGTGAAAATCTACACCTAATGGAAGTTCTATTTCGTAAGCATTGGATGAAAACTTATGGAAGACCTTACAAGGTCCAATCTTCTTCCATTTTATTTTATTGTATGTTCCCTACGGGAACCTCTTCTTACATAAGTGTGTCAAAACAAAATCTCCAACCTAAAACTCTTGTTCTCTCCTATGAATATCAGTATGCTCCTTGTATTTGGAGGCACTTTTCTCCAAATCTTCTTTCACCTGTTTATGTAAATCATGGATATGTTCTACAAAATCTTCAGCTACAACACTCTATGAGTCAAATCACCAGTATCTCACAATTCATCTACCTTTCTTGGACTATAACCATACACAATGTGAAAAGGACTTTCCCCTACACTCCTATTGATTGAATTATTATAGGCAAATTATGCCTAAGCCAAAACCAAGTCCCATTAGTTAGGCTTATTCCCTAGAAAACATCTGAATAAATTGCCCAAAATTCTATTTACAACTTCAGTTTGACCATCACTCTAAGGATGGTATGGTGAACTGAAACCCAATTGTGTACCCATTTTCTTCCACAAGGTATGCCAAAAATGACCAACAAATTTCACATCCTAATCTGAAACTATGCTCTTACAAAAACCACATAATCTAACTACCTTCGTGAAAAATAAGGTAGCAATGTGGAAAGCATCATTACTCTTTTCACATGGAATAAAATGAACCATTTTAGAAAATCTATCGACAACAACAAAGATAGAATCATTACCTCTCTATGTTTGAGGCAACCTCAAAACAAAATCCATACTTATGTGTTCCCACGGTCTCTCTAGTATAGACAATGGTCGATATAAACTAGTGTTCTACTTGACTCCTTTAGCATATTGACAAGTTTTGCAACCTTGTACCAACTTCTTCACATCTGTAGCCATACTAGGCTAGAAATAACCTTCACTCAATTGTGCCAATGTTTTGTCAATATCAAAGTGTTCACTTAAACCACCACTATGCTTTTCTTTCAAAAAATTATCCCTCATTGACCCTTGAAGTATACACAATTTCTGCCCTTTGAACAACAAACCTTTTTTAATAAGATATTCCAACCATGGTGTTCTATCTATCTCTAATGGATTTATACAAGCAGCCCATGCTTCCTTGAAATCAACATCATCCTTATATAATGGGTGAAAGCAAGAAGATGAGTATACATTTCGCGGAATTTTTCTGCAAGTGAAAAATGCCGCTTGGAACAGGTACCCATTTCGAAAAAAACGAGTGCTCGAGCCAAAATGGGTTCCCGTTACGAAATGGGTACCCGTTTATGATTGGGTACCTGAAGCAAAAAAGGGCACCCATTATGAAATGGGTACCTATTTTTGAAAAGTATAATTTTTTTAATAAAGAGGCCTATAGCTTCATTTTAACAGCTACATGCCGTGAGACATCAGGGAAAGCGACGCCAAAAAATGGGTACCCATGATTTCTAACCCAACTTTCAACCTCAAAAACATCCTTGCCTCCTCAGATCGATTCACCAGTGCCCTAGGTTGGTTGCCCATCCATTTCTGTTGATTTTCATTATTTTTTGCTTTGTATTTTGTTGTTTTGCAATGTTTAGCTATATATATTCAACCTGAAATTGAAAACAAGTAAACCCTAATGCATGAACTATAAACTTTTAATTTAGAAATGGTAAACCCTATTTCATAAAGACTAAACTGTAAAACCCTAATTCATAAACTAGGGTTTCAAAAATAGTAAAACATAAAACCCTAATTCATAAACTTGGGTCTCAAAAATAGTAAAACATAAAACCCTGATTCATAAACTAGGGTTTCAAAAATAGTAAACCATAAAACCCTAATTCATATTTACACTAAACTGTAATTCATAAACTAGGATTTCATAAACAGTAAAATGTAAAACTATAATTCATAAACACTAGAAACCCTAATTCATAAACTAGGGTTTCATAAACTAAACTGACCTATCCTTTAAAACCTAAATGACTTATTAAACCTAAACCTAAAACCTAGAAACTTCACTTTATTATATTTAAATCTTTAATTTAAACATATGGACATATATATTACGTTTAAATCTTTAATTTAAATGTTCAATATTCATATACCTGGTTCGATAGAACTTAGATATGGTTTTCAATAGTGGAAGGTTTCTAAGGAGGTGGCTTGGTTGTCCCTCTCATCTTCTACCTCAAAGGAATTTCTTCTTCCTCCACATCTCCTTATGCTCCTATAGTTTTCCTCTTATATGTTTTCTTGTCCTTTTGACTAGGAATAAATTTATTCCCTTTAGAGGCCTCCTTAAAATTTATCAAGACTATTATCCTCAAGTCAATTATGTAGTCTTTCAATATGAAGAATACTTCATGTCTTTTTGATGTTGTGGAATGAAAGGAACTTTGAATTTAATCATCTATTTAGAATTTGTTGGTGGGCTGATACCATGTATGATTGGTTATTTAATCATTAAATATTTAGTAGTTATATAGTACAATTCACTAACAAGCTTAAAGTCATAACTACTCTACTAAACTTTTAAAAATACTAGGCATTAAATGCACATATATTATCTCACCTATTAGGTCTTTTCCCCTATATCTAGACCTTGAACTAGTTATATGTTCTTATAATGTTCTTCCCCCATATCTCACCTACTAGGTCTTTTCCCCTTATTCTTTAGTCTTCATGGCTTTTAATGTTCCTGATGCTCATCTCATAGTCCTAAATTAACCATTTGTAAAACTCTTTTCACATGAAGCTAAAAACCTACACATCAAACAGGATAGGACCCTAATATATCTTTTTGTAGACCTAACCTAAATGACTTATATTAAAGCATTAAACCTAAAACCTATAAGTCATTTTATTATGTTTAAATCTTTAATTTAAACATATATCCATATATCTACGACAACTTGATGCTTAACAAATGGGTAAAAGAGACAACAACAATCCAGGAAAAAATTAAAATACTGTTGATGTTGCAAGTATGGGCCTAACCGATGTTGTCATTGATGTCAACATACTCCTATTGCATTGATGAAAAGAATTGGATCAGCTGAGTGCTGAGGATATTGAGAAAATTAGTCCTAATCAGGAACAGAGAAGAACATTGAAGACAATAAGATAAAGATCCAAGATAAGATGACTATTAGAGGATACGGTTCAAAGGGTTTGTAGATATGAGTCTTAAGATGATCCAGTAAAGGTTTCAGAGGTCCGCATGAAGATCTGAAGGAATTGTGGCCGCTCAAGTAAAACTAGTTTTGGCAGGTGTTTAGAGGTGACAAAGTGACACAGATAGGTCCAGTGGGATCCATAAATACAATATCATATTCTGCAAATTTGGTGGAGTATTTAGGAAGTCCATGCCAAGTGACAACTCAATTGTTTAGTGGTTTAGAGGTCTGCAAGTATCTATTCCATTGTGAAAGTGATGACAGACTGTGCTCTTGAGGTTCCCGATGAAGAAGATAAGGATTTCAGTAAGCAGATGAAGTGCAGATGTTCTTGGTGATTCAGGCAAGCTTGTGGAGGTCTTTGGATCATTTCCAGTTCATGTTGGTGGTCTGCATTAGAATTTGAGTTTTCTATTTAAGAATAACTTCCAGATGATGGTGTTCTTCCTAAGTTTAGCCGATCAAATGTATTACACATCTTGCAGATGTTCTTGTAGATGTTTGTCGACTTAGATGATTATTCCTAAGTCGATGCCTTGTATAAATAAGGAGTTGTAAAGTCATTTCAAAGTGTGTTGTGTCGGGATGAGAGTATTGTAGTGAGGAAGAGAGTGAAAGGCAGAGCAGAAGTTTTGGGCTTAAATGGAACTGATTCAAGCATGGTGAAGATGCTATTCTCCAGTTCAAGTATGTGATACTTATTATTTTGTCTCTTGTAGGCAGTGAGCCTCTTGTGAGCAGTGTGATCAGGCAGTGAGCCCTAATTGGCATGTGTCATTTCATTATTTTTATTCTTCTAACAGAGAATACAATCTTGGGTTAATCACCTCGTGGTTTTTCCCTTAACCAAGTTTTTCACGTCAAAATCTTGGTGTCCTATGTGTTAATGTGTTTTTGCTCTTGATTTAATGCATTATGTTTTCATGATTGATTTATCATTATGCTGCTGAATTACAAAGTGGATTTAAGTGTTTAATTGGAAGAAAGTTTTAGACAACTGATTCAACCCCCCTCTCAGTTGTCTTCCCTAAATCTAACAATTGGTATCAGAGCCAAGTTCCTCTAAAAAGAGGTTAACCGCTTGAGGAGATCTAGGATGTCATCCTACAAGAAGGATAGTCTGAAGTTTGATGGAACCAATTTTAATCTTTGGAAAAGTTGCATGAAATGTCACTTGCAATGTATGGGAATGTAGTACTGGACCATGGCTTCAATGAAGTATACTCTTCCACAGGGTGGCCCGAAAGCCCCAAATGAAATCACGGATTCTGAAAACAATCTACGGACTATAGAAGCTCTTCTAAGTGCATTATCTGATGCAGGGCTTTCAAATGTTGTTGACCTACTGACTACTTTTGAGATTTGGGAAAAACTGGAACTTCTGCATGAAGGAAACAAGTATGTTAAATGTGCAAGACTACAGAGTCTGAAAGGGAAATTTAAAAATCTGAAGATGAGAGAAGATGAAAATATCACTACCTTTATGCCAAGAGTAAATAAGGTTGTTTGTGGAATTAGATGTGCTGGTGGAGTCTTGGATGAAGATGAAATTGTTGGCAAAATTCTCAGATCCCTTCCTGCTTCTTATAAAATCAAGGTTGCTGCCATTGAAAAATTCAGAGCCCATACAACTATCACAAGAGATCAATTGGCTAGTAAATTGGCTGCATTTGAAATGACTAAGTTTGGAGATGCCCCTCCCAAGATTGAATATGCATTTAAAGCTAGTGCCTCTATAAAAGGTAAGCAAAGGTTTGATCTGGGAGAGAAATCTTCAAGGAAACTATCATGGTATGAAAAAGCAAGAAAAGACCTAGAAGAAGAAGAAGCAGAAACTGCTCAACTTGAAGCCCTTATTGCAAAAAGACTGCCAAGAGGATCCGGTAAGTATGAAGGAAGATTGCCTTTTAAGTGTTTTAACTGCAACAAGATTGGTCATTTTGCCTCAAAATGTCTAGAAAGATTTTCAAGGCCAAATCCTAACAGATCAAGGTTCCAAAAGAATTGTTACTATGTGCATGAAGAAGATGACAATGAAGGAATAATAGATGATGAATCAGAGACAGGAAACAAATCCGGAAGTTATTGCATCTTTATTTCCATCAAGGAAGAAGATCCAATGCCCTCTGAATCTGTCAATCATAAAGTTGTAGAAAGAGCTCTGGCTGTCCAAGTTGAAGAAAAGGATGATTGGGTTATTGACAGTGGATGCTCTCACCATATGATAGGTGAAAAAAATAAGTTCATAGATTTGGAAAGGTGTGAAGGAGGAGTAGTAAAATTTGGTGATATTTCTGCTAGTAGAATCAGAGGTAGAGGAACTATTTATTTTGATGGAAGGAACAAACCTGGTAATGTACTATATGTTGAAGGATTGAAGCACAATCTTCTCAGTGTTGGATAGTTGGTGGACAAAGGCTATGATCTTTGATTCAAGAATGGAAAATGCAAGATCTTTGAAAGTTTCAGAATAGAGATTGCATCTGGTACTCAAACAAAAGGTAATATCTTCCATTTAGTTGGTATTGGTAAAAGTTGTCTGTTTGTACAAATTGATCAGAGTTGGTTATGGCATAGGAGAATTGTTCATGTGAATTTTGATAATATCATCAAGATAAGCAATACTCAGGTAGTAAGAGATCTTCCAAAACTGGTAAAACCTACAAATAGTTTGTGTAAAGAATGTCAGTTGGGAAAACAAAGCAGAGTCTCATTTAAAAGCAAGGAATAATCTTCAACCAGATTATTAGACTTACTTCATATTGATCTATGTGGTCTAGCAAGAATCAGGAGTGTGCAAGGTGATAGATACTTCATGTTACTAATTGATGACTACTCTCGGATGTTGTGATTAACTTTTCTGAAAGAGAAATCAGAAGCTCTTGAGAAATTCAAAATATTCAAGGCTATGGTAGAGAATGAAACTAGATTAAAATTAAAGTGTCTAAGGTCTGATAGAGGTGGAGAATTCACATACGATGAGTTCATAGAATTCTGTGAGAAACATGGAATAAAGAGACAGTTGTCTGCTCCTAGGACTCTACAGCAGAATGGAGTAGTGGAGAGAAAGAACCGGACCATCTAGGAAGCATCTAGGACAATGATGATAGAAACAAATGTTCCTCAGATCTATTGGAGAGAAGATATCATCACTGCAGTCTATACTCTCAATCAAGTTCAAATAAGAAGCAATACCGGTATGACTCCTTATGAACTTTGGTTTGGCATCACTCCTACTATGAGGTATTTCAGAGTCTTTGGTAGCAAATGTTACATCAAAAGAGATGAAGATCTAGGCAAGTTTGATGCCAGAAGTGATGAAGGAATATCCTTAGGTTACTCTACTCAAAGCAAAGCATACTGGTGTTAGAACAAGAAACTAAGAAAGATTATAGAAAGTACAAATGTGAAGGTTGATGAAGGAATTGAAAAACCCTCAAGGTTTAATGAATATGATGAAGATGATCATAATGGTGTTCTGATTCAAGGAGCCCAAGCCCCTTCTGTAATTTAGATTCAAACTGATCTAGTAATTCAGGAAGAAGAGATGAGTTTCAATGAGTCTGATCGAGAATCATAAGTGCAAGAAACTCCCAAAGTTCCCAGGCATGTAAGACTGAACCACTCTAAAGATTAGTTCATAGGTGATAAAAGCAAAGGTGTACAAACAAGAAGGAGAATTGCTCAAGATTCAGATGAGTATTGTCTAATTTCAAAGATTGAACCTAAGACAGTAAATGGAGCTTGCAATGATGAAAACTGGACTAAAGCAATGGAGGAAGAGCTGATGCAAATTGAGAAAAATCACACTTGGGATCTTGTTCCTAGACCTAGAAACAAGAATGTGATTAGAACAAAATGGGTCTTCCAGAACAAACTAAATGAAGTTGGTGAAGTAATCAGAAATAAAGCCAGATTGGTCTGCAAGGGTTACTCTCAAATAGAAGGAGTTAATTTTGAAGAAACTTTTGCTCTGGTGGCAAGAATTGAAGCATTCAGATTAATTCTTGCTTTTGCTGCCTTCAAGGACTTCAAAGTATATTAGATGGATGTCAAGTCTGCCTTCCTGAATGGTGACTTGGAAGAAGAAGTATACTCAAGCATGGTGAAGATTCTATTCTCTAGTTCAAGTATGTGATACTTATTATTTTGTAGATAGTGTGTCTCTTGTAGGCAGTGAGCCTCTTTGTGAGTAGTGTGCTCAGGCAGTAAGCCCTAATTGGCATGTGCCATTTCATTCTTTCTATTCTTCTAACAAACAATACAATCTTGGGTTAATCACCCTGTGGTTTTTCCCTTAACCGGGTTTTCCACATCAAAATCTTGGTGTCCTATGTGTTAATGTGTTTCTGCTCTTGATTTAATGCATTATATTTTCATGATTGATTTATCATTATGCTAGTGAATTACAAAGTGGAGGAAAGTTTTAGACAACTGATTCACCCCCCCTCTTAGTTGTCTACCCTAAATCTAATAATTGGTATCAGAGCCAAGTTCCTCTAAAAAGAGCTTAACCCCTTGAGGAGATCTAGGATGTCGTCCTACAAAAATGATAGTCTAAAGTTTGATGGAACCAATTTTAATCTTTGGAAAAGTTGCATGAAATGTCACTTGCAATGTATGGGAATGTAGTACTAGACCATGGCTTCAACGAAGTATACTCTTCCACAGGGTGGCTCGAAAGCCCCAAATGAAATCACAGATTCTAAAAACAATCTATGGACTATAGAAGCTCTTCGAAGTGCATTATTTGATTCAGAGCTTTCAAATGTTGTTGACCAACCAATTGGTTTTGAGATTTGGGAAAAATTGGAACTTCTGCATTAAGGAGACAAGTATTTTAAATGTGCAAGACTACAGAGTCTGAAAGGAAAATTTGAAAATCTGAAGATGAGAGAAGATGAAAATATCACTACCTTTATGCCAAGAGTAAATGAGGTTGTTTGTGGAATTAGATGTAATGGTGGAGTCTTGGATGAAGATGAAATTGTTGGAAAAATTCTCAGATCCCTTCCTGCTTCTTATAAAATCAAGGTTGCTGCCATTGAAGAATTCAGAGCCCATACAACTGTCACAAGAGATTAATTGGCTGGTAAATTGGCTGCATTTGAAATGACCGAGTTTGGAGATGCCCCTCCCAAGATTGAATATGCATTCAAAGCTAGTGCCTCTATAAAAGGTAAACAAAGGTTTGATTCGGGAGAGAACTCTTCAAGGAAACTATCATGGTATGAAAAAGCAAGAAAAGACTTGGAAGAAGAAGAAGCAAAAATTGCTCAACTTGAAGCCCTTATTGCAAAAAGACTACCAAGAGGATCCGGTAAGTATGAAGGAAAATTTCCTTTTAAGTGTTTTAACTGCAACAAGATTGGTCATTTTGCCTCAAAATGTCTAGAAAGATTTTCAAGGCCAAATCCTAACAGATCAAGGTTCCAAAAGAATTGTTACTATGTGCATGAAGAAGATGACAATGAAGGAATAACAGATGATGAATCAAAGACAAGAAACAAATCTAGAAGTGATTGAGTGTTCTTTGTCATCAAGGAAGAAGATCCAATGCCCTCTGAATCTGTCAATAATAAAGTTGTAGAAAGAGCTCAGGCTGTCCAAGTTGAAGAAAAGGATGATTGGATTATTGACAGTGGATGCTCTCACCATATGATAGGTGAAAAAAATAAGTTCATAGATTTGGAAAGGTATGAAGGAGGAGTGGTAAAATTTGGTGACAATTCTGCTGGTAGAATTAGAGGTAGAGGAACTATTTCTTTTGATGGAAGGAACAAAACTGGTAATGTACTGTATGTTGAAGGATTAAAACACAATCTTCTTAGTGTTGGATAGTTGGTGGACAAAGGCTATGATCTCCAATTCAAGAATGAGAAATGCAAGATCTTTGAAAGTTCCAGAACAGAGATTGCATCCGGTACTCAAACAAAAGGTAATATCTTCCATTTAGTTGGTATTGGTAAAAGTTGTCTGTTTGTGTAAATTGATCAGAGTTGGTTATGGCATAGGAGAATGTGTCATTTGAATTTTGATAATATCATCAAGATAAGTAATACTCAGGTAGTAAGAGATCTTCCAAAACTGGTAAAACCTATAAATAGTTTGTGCAAAGAATGTCAGTTGGGAAAACAAAGCAGAGTCTTATTTAAAAGCAAGGAACAATCTTCTATTAGATTATTAGACTTCGTTCATATTGATCTATGTGGTCCAGCAAGAATCAGTAGTGTGCAAGGTGATAGATTCTTCATGTTACTAATTGATGACTACTCTTGGATGATGTGGGTAACTTTTCTGAAAGAGAAATCAGAAGCTCTTGAGAAATTCAAAATATTCAAGGCTATGGTAGAGAATGAAACTAGATTAAAGTTAAAGTGTCTGAGGTCTGATAGAGGTGGAGAATTCACATCCGGTGAGTTCATAGAATTCTATGAGAAACATGGAATAAAGAGACAGTTGTCTGCTCCTAGGACTCCACAACAGAATGGAGTAGTGGAGAGAAATAACTGGACCATCCAGGAAGCATCTAGGACAATGATGATGGAAGTAAATGTTCCTTAGATCTATTGGAGAGAAGCTGTCAGCATTGTAGTCTATACTCTCAATCGAGTTCAAATCAGAAGCAATACCGGTAAGACTCCTTATGAACTTTGGTTTGTCATCTGTGAGGTATTTTAGAGTCTTTGGTAGAAAATGTTACATCGAAAGAGATGAAGATCTAAGCAAGTTTGATGCTAGAAGTGATGAAGGAATATTCTTAGGTTTCTCTACTCAAAGCAAAGCATACTAGTGTTATAACAAGAGACTGAGAAATATTATAGAAAGTACAAATGTGAAGGTTGATGAAGGAATTGAAAAACCCTCAAGGTTTTATGAATATGATGAAGATGATCAGAATGTTGTTCTGATTCAAGGAGCCCAAGCCCCTTCTGTAATTCATATTCAAACTAATTTGGTAAGTCTGGAAGAAGAGATGAGTTTCAATGAGCCTAATCAAGAATTAAAAGTGCAAGAAACTCCTAAAGTTCCCAGGTATGTAAGACTGAACCACTCTAAAGATCAGATCATAGGTGATAAAAGAAAAGGTGTACAAACAAGAAGGAGAATTGCTCAAGATTTAGATGAGTATTGTCTAATTTCAAAGATTGAACCTAAGATAGTAAATGAAGCTTGCAATGATGAAAATGGAGGAAGAGCTAATGCAAATTGAGAAAAATCACACTTGGGATCTTGTTCCCAGACCTCGAAACAAGAATTTGATTGGAACAAAATGGGTCTTCCAGAATAAACTGAATGAAGTTGGTGAAGCAATCAGAAATAAAACCAGATTGGTCTGCAAGGGTTACTTTCAAATAGAAGGTGTTGATTTTGAGGAAACTTTTGCTCCAGTGGCAAGAATTGAAGTAGTTAGATTAATTATTGCTTTTGCTGCCTTCAAGGACTTCAAAGTATATCAGATGGATGTTGTTAGGGTTAGCTGACATAAGATATCAATTAAATGTAAATAAAGATTAAACAGAAGAATGGAAGTACACAGAAATAATAACAACGAGAGACAAGTTTTAACATGGTTCACCCAAACTTAGGCTACATCCACCAAACAGAGAGTCCAATATTATTATCCAGTAAATCAAACCGATTACAATCAGCAATCCCTGCAACTCAATACCACTGCAAAATGCTACAATACTATATCTCAAAACCCTAACCCTTAGCTGCTTATCAAGCCTTTTTGTCAGTTACAAAATAGGGTTTTTTTTATGTCGGTTACAAAAAATAGGATTTGTTATGTAGGCTCTAAAAAATTGTTTATGTAGGCTCTAGAAATTTTTTTTAGGGGTTGCGCCCCTGAACCCCCACTTAGGGCCCGGCCTGGCCCCAAACCTCGATGAGGATACATGGCTAGTGTACAGTACTTTTTGATCAATCACCACCTACCAACAATCTCCCACTTGGAGACTAATCAAGCTCCACACCAAATAATCTCCCACTTAGAGACTGAGCCTGGACGACACCGCTGCGCATGTAGCTCCCACTAGAAATAAGCACCCTAGACTCTGCTATTCTATTTTTGTTGTTTTCAGTCTAGAAGACCAACCGAAGCTGAAGAGGAACTTAGCTTCTCCCTTGTCATTGCCTTTGTAAACATATCTGCTAGATTTTCATCTGTATGTATCTTTTCCAGCCTTAATTGTCCATTATCCAACATTGACTGAATAAAGTTATACCTCAACTGTATGTGTTTGGTCTTTGAATGCAAAGCAAAATTCTTTGCAAGATGTATGGTAATCTGACTGTCTGTATATAAAGAACTGTTAGCCTGCTGTTTGCCCAATTCTTCCATGAAAGAGGTCAGCCATATCATCTCCTTGCTTGCCTCAGTTGTAGCCACATACTCTGCCTCTGTGGTGGATAAAGCAACCACCTTTTGCAATCATGAGGTCTAGCTCACTGCTATCCCATCTACAGTAAAGACATAACCTGTAGTACTCCACCTGGTATCAATATCTCCTGCTAAATCTGAGTCTACATAGCCTGCTAAATTAGTATTAGAGCCCCCAAAACATAAGTGTTTATTGGATGTACCTCTCAAATATCTAAGAATCCATTTTACTACATTCCAATGCTTAAATTCGGGATGACTCATATACCTGCTAACAACTCCTACAACATGTGCAATATCTAGTCTAGTACATACCATGGCATACATTAAACTTCCTACAGCTGAAGCATATGGTATCTTGGACATTTTTTCTTCCTCCTCTTGTGTCTTAGGACACATCTCCTTAGTCAATTTCAAATGACTAAGCAAAGGTGTGCTGACAGCTTTGGCATTCTCCATGTGGAATCTCTACAACATGTTTTCAAAATAAGTAGCCTGAGATAGAGTAAATTTTTTGTTCATCCTATCTCTACAAATTTTCATACCAAGGATTTGTTTTGCTGCCCCCAAATCCTTCATATCAAATGATTGTGCTAACTGTTGTTTTAACTCTCTTATGTGATCCATGTTAGACCCAGTGACAAGCATGTCATCAACATATAAACATAAAATAATGTAGCTATCATTATCTAACCTCTTAAAATAAACACAATGGTCAGAATTACACTGACTATAGCCTTGCTCAGTCACAAAACTATCAAATTTCAAATACCATTGCCAAGGTGCTTATTTTAGGCCATACAAACTCTTCTTCAATCTGCACACCAGTTTCTCCTTACCTTGGACCTCAAATCCTTGGGGCTGTTCCATATATATCTCCTCCTCTAAATCGCCATGGAGAAAGGTAGTTTTAACATCTAGCTGTTCCAAATGCAAATCTTCAGCAGCCACAATACTTAAAACAATACAAATAGAAGTCATCTTAACAACTAGAGAAAATATCTCATCAAAATCAATGCCCTTTTTCTGTGCAAATCCTTTTACAACTAACCTGGCCTTAAATCTTTTCTTACCTCCATCTTCCTCTTTTAGCTGGTAAACCCATTTGTTTGGTAAAGCCTTCTTACCTGCAGGTAATTTACATAATTCCCAAGTCTGATTTTTCAGCAAGGAGTCCATTTCTTCTTTCATTGCAAGCTCCCACTGAACCTATGTATCCACCTACATAGCTTCATCATACCCTTCTAGTTCACCAGCATCTGTTAACAAAATAGAATACAAAGAGGGAGAAAACCTTTCAAGAGGTTTACTTATCCTTGTTGATCGTCTAACATTCACTGGAGTTTGTGGTATTTCTGGTTCCTGTTGCGGAGCATGAGGAACCACTGGAACAACACTATTTGGAGTATCATCCAACACCACATAATCCTTTTCTTTCTTCTCATGCTGCTGCAACTGATCTTTGTACAACACCTTCTCATTGAATATAACATCCCTGCTTCTCACAATTTTCTGATTTTCAAAATCCCAAATCCTATAACCAAATTTATCAATGCCATATCTAATGAAGGTACATTTTTTTGATTTTGCATCCAGCTTGGTTCTATTTTTAGAATCTATATGTGCAAATGCTTCACAGCTGAAGGTTTTCAGAAAAGAATAACTCACCTTCTTACCTGTCCATGCTTCCTCTGGAATACCACAGCCCAAAGGAACTAAAGGACTTCTGTTAATTAAATATACAATAGTGTTGACAGCCTCTGCCCACATGTTTAAAGGCAGCCCAACATGCAATCTCATGGTCCTTGCACGCTCCATTATTCTCCTATTCATGCGTTCAACCACTCCATTTTCTTGTGGAGTCCCTGGAACTATTTTTTGCCTATGAATTCCATTAAAGGAACAATAATCTTCAAATTCTTTGTTGCAATACTCACCGCCATTATCAGATCTAAGACATTTTAATCTTTTACCTGTCTCATGCTCAACCAAGCTTCTCCATTTATTAAATGTTTCAAATACATCAGATTTATGTCTAAGGAAATAAATCAAGACCTTCCTAGTTGCATCATCTATGAATGTAACATAATACCGAGAGCCACCGAGAGAAGATACCTGAGCTGATCCCCATACATCTGTATGCACAAGCTCTAACTTTTCATTTTTCTTTTGCTTCGCATCCTTGAGAAAACTAACTCTCTTTTGTTTACCATAAACACAACTTTCACAGAAATCCATATTAATACATTTTAGACCTGGTAAAACTTTCTTAGAATGAAGTACCTTCATACCTTTTTTACTCATATGCCCAAGTCTGTTATGCCATAGTGTTGTTTCAAAACCTGCAGCAACTTTTCCAGTCTCTTCCTGCAAACCTGCAACAACTATTCTTGAACCTATTTTTTTTTCTCTGTAACAACTAAAGTAGAAAGAATAGTATGACCTGTACAAAGATATAAGGTGTCTACTTTCACACCTTTTACTACTACTAAGGTACCTTTTGAAACCTTCCAATTTTTATCAGTAAATGTAATAGTGCAACCTTGTTCAATTAGCTTCCATGTTGAAATTAAATTCCTACTTGGAACGTGCCTTACCTCTTGTAGTAGCCAATGATTCCCATTCTACAACTTAATCTTGATTCTTCCCTTTCCAACAGTCTGACAAGGTTCGTTATCTCCCAAATAAACAAGCCTAAAATCCCCTTGGACATAATCAAGAAAATAACTTCTATGGGGTGTAGCATGAAATGAGGCCCCTGAATCTAAAACCCATGAATCATCAGCATTATCTAGGGAAAGAATCAAAGCATCATCTTTAGACTTGTTGCTTACCACATTTGCCTCCTTATTGCCTTCTTGTTTGTCTCCTTATTTATTTTTCTGAGACCAGCAATCTTTCTTTAGATGACCTGGTTTCCCACAGTACCAGTAATCCTTTTGTCCTCTGGTTTGGGATCTTTTGTCCTTTGATTTTCCTCATGACTACCCATGACCTCCAAAACCTTTTCCTCTCTCCTTTGATCTACCCCTGCCTTCTGCATTCAAAACACTGCCTGATGTGGATCCACCTGAGCTTTTCTTATGAATTTCCTCACTCAGAATAACACCAACAACATCATCAAATTTCAAGGTATTTGAACTAGAAACAGAGTTACGAACTGCCATTACCAAACTATCCCAGCTTTCAGGCAATGAACATAATATCAAGAGAGCTCTAACTTCTTCATCAAATTTTACATTTAAAGAAGTTAATTGACTGAGAATCATATTAAATTCATTTAAATGACCTGTCACAGATCCACCTTCAACCATTTTCAAATCAAACAAACGCTTCATGAGAAATACCTTATTTGAGGCTGAGGGTTTTTCATATAATTTAGGCAAAACTTTCATTAGACCATCTGTTGTCTTTGCATCCGTTATATTGAATGCCACCAATGGTGCCAGGCACAACCGAAAGGTTCCTAGTGCCTTTCTGTCAAGAAAATTCCAATCCTCATCAGACATTGTTGCCAGTTTCTTGGATACTCCTTCCAATGGCATCCATAAATCCTTTTGATAGAGGTAATCCTCCATCTGCATCTTGCATAACTGATAGTTTTTCCCATTGAATTTATTGACCTTCAATTTACCCTCATCTGCCATTGCTCCCACTCAACCGTGAGACTTTCCTATAGATGATAATCGAACACAACCTGCTTTGATACCACTTGTTAGGGTTAGCCGACATAAGATATCAATTAAATGCAAATAAAGATTAAACAGAGGAATGGAAATACATAGAAATAATAACAATGAGAGACAAGTTTTAACGTGGTTCATCCAAACTCAGGCTACATCCACCAAATAGAGAGTCCAAAATTATTATCTAGTAAATCAAACTGATTACAATCAGCAATCCCTGCAACTCAATACCTCTACAAAATGCTACAATACTATATCTCAAAACCCTAACCCTTAGCCACTTTTATCAAGCCTTTTTGTCAGTTACAAAATGGGGTTTTTTTTTATGTCAGTTACAAAAAATATGATTTTTTATGTAGGCTCTAGAAAAAAAATTTTGGGGGCTGCGCCCCCGAACACCTGCTCGGGGCCCGGCCCGGCCCTAAACCCCGGAGAGGATACATGGCTAGCGTATAGTACTTTCCTAATTAGTCACCACCTACCAACAATCTCCCACTTGGAGACTGATTAGGTTCCACACCAAACAGATGTCAGGTCTGCCTTCCTGAGTGGTGACTTGGAAGAAGAAGTATACATTGAGCAACCGGATGGATTTCAATTGTCTGATCATGGTGATATGGTTTGCAAGTTGAAGAAAGCTCTGTATGGACTAAAGCAAGCCCCAAGAACTTGGTATGAAAGATTGGATAAGCATCTTTTGAAGATTGGTTTCAACAAAGGTACTGTTGACAGTAATTTGTATTTCAAAATTGATCATGAAAACATCTTGATTATTGAAGTGTTTGTTGATGATATCATCTTTGGAGGAAGAGATAGTATGTGTAAAAATTTTGCAAATCAAATGAAAAGTGAATTTGAGCTATCCATGCTTGGGGAAATAAATTTCTTCTTGGGTCTACAAATCACTCAAACAAAGAAAGGAATCTTCATTTGTCAAACCAAATATGTGAAAGAATTGTTGAAGAAATTTGGGATGGAAGACTCAAAACCAATGAATACTCCCATGGCAACTGGATGTAAATTGAGCAAAGATGATGACTCTCCTAAGGCTGATCAAAAAAAGTATAGGTCAATGATTGGAGGATTGTTGTATCTCACTCAAACTAGACCTAACATTATGAATGATGTGGGTCTTGTTGCTAGATGTCAAGCTGATCCTAGAGAATCTCATGTCATGGCAATCAAGAGGATTTTTAGATATCTAAAAGGAACAGTTGAGTATGGATTGTGGTATCCCAGAGATCATGATTTCTCTCTTCATGCATATACAGATGCGGATTGGGTAGGAGATGTGGATGACCGGAAGAGTACCAATGGTGATGTATTCTTTTTGGGGAAGAGATTAGTTTCTTGGCCGAGCAAGAAACAAGAGGCAATATGTCTATCCACTGCAGAAGCATAATATATTCCAGCAGTAGGAACTTGCACTCAAGTTTTGTGGATGTAGCAAATGCTAAGAGACATCAGAGTGGAGTATGAGGAACCTATCACAATCTTCTGTGATAATTCAAGTACAATAAATATATCTAAGAATCTGGTGTTGCATTCAAAGACTAAGCATATATCTATCAAGTTTCACTTTTTAAGAGAGCAAGTGAACAAGAATGAATTTAGATTGGAGTTTGTGCCTTCCAAGGATCAGATTGTAGATATCTTTACTAAACCTCTACCTAAGGACTCTTTTGAGTATCTCAGGGAGAAGTTAGGGGTTATTACCCCTCTAGTGATGAACTAAGGTGCACTGATGTGCATCAGTCTGGTGGATATCACAGTCATATCTTGTAGTCCAGATTGATGATGGGGAGCTGCTACTTAGGGGGAGCAGTTGGTATGATTCTGAAATGGTGGAATTGCAAGTATGTGCCATTTTCCATTGATGTCAAAGGGGGAGAGAAGACATGTGAAAAAAAGTGTGGTTGATCAAAGGGGAAGTAGTAAAGAAAGAGACGACAAGTGAATGATTGTTTGTGATAGAGGGAGTTGTGTTAGTAAAGAAAAATTCTTGTCTTGATGGTCAAAATAGTTTTTCACATCATATGTTTCCATCAATGATAAAGGGGGAGATTGTTGCAAGTATGGGCCTAATCGGTGTTGTCATTGTGTCAATATATTCTTGTTGCATTGATGAAAATGATTGGACGAACTGAGTGCTGAGGATTTGAGAAAATTAGTCCTAATCAGGAATAGAGAAGAACAGTGAAGACAGTAAGGTAAATATCCAAGATAAGATGACTATCAAAGGATACGATTCAAAGGGTTTGTAGATATGAGTCTTAAGATGATCCAATAAAGATTTCAGAGGTCTGCATGAAGATCTGAAGGAGTTGTGGCTGCTCAAGTAAAACCGGTTCCGACAGGTGTTCAATGGTGACAGAGTGACATAGACAAGTTCGGTGGGATCCAAAAATACAATATCCTATTCTGTAGATTTGGTGGAGTGTTTAGGAAGTCCATGCCAAGTGACAACTCAATTGGTCAATGGTTTGGAGGTTCGCAAGCATCTATTCCATTGTGACAGTGATGACAGACTGTGTTCTTGAGGTTCTGGATGAAGAAGATAAGGATTTCAGTAAGCAGATGAAGTGCAGATGTTCTTGGTGATTTAGGCAAGCTTGTGGAGGTCTTTGGATCATGTCCAGTTCATGTTGGTGGTCTACATTAAAGTTTGAGTTTGCTATTGAAGAATAACTTCTGGATGATGGTGTTCTTCCTAAGTTTGGTCGACCGGATGTATTACACATCTTGTGGATGTTCTTGTAGATGTTTACCAACTTAGATGATTATTCCTAAGTCGATGCCTTGTATAAATAAGGAGTTGTAAAGTCATTTCAAAGTGTGTTGTGTGGGGATGAGAGTATTGTAGCGAGGAAGAGAGCGAAAGGCAGAGCAGAAGTTTTGGGCTTAAATGGAACTAATTCAAGCATGGTGAAGATGCTATTCTCTAGTTCAAGTATGTGATACTTATTATTTTGTAGACAGTGTGTCTCTTGTAGGTAGTGAGCCTCTTGTGAGCAGTGTGCTCGGGCAGTGAGCCCTAATTGGCATGTGCCATTTCATTCTTTCTATTCTTCTAACAGAGAATACAATCTTGGGTTAATCACCCTGTAGTTTTTCCCTTAACCAGGTTTTCATGTCAAAATCTTGGTGTCCTATGTGTTAATGTGTTTTTGCTCTTGATATAATGCATTATATTTTCATGATTGATTTATTATTATGCTACTGAATTACAAAGTGGATTTAAGTGTTTAATTGGAAGAAAGTTTTAGACAACTGATTCACCCCCCCTCTCAGTTGTCTGCCCGAAATCTAAGAGTTGAGTGTACATAGAATGGGTTCAAAGATTGAATAGGTCAACATGAACTTAGTGACATGTTTAGGACTTTGAATGTAATACATGAGTGTATAAATTTTGAATAGATACTAGGATATAAATTTTTATTCATGTCATGATTCTTAAATGTATAAATTTTTATTTTAAACATTTTATAATGTAAGTTTAAATTTTGAATGCATGTATATGTTAAATTAAATGTTTTAATGTATATTGTTTAAACCACACAAATTTTTATATTTCCAAGTTTTCAATTTATATGTATATGAATATATTTAAACATATGTTGTGCATGCAATTTAATCTATAATTTTTGTAATTACAACTCTACTTGTAGACCTTATTTCTACACATGACCGATCTAGCCTATGACCCCCCACAAGACCCCCTAGGACCCCCCACCCCCCCACACTAGTAGCACCAACACCAACACCACCACCACCACCACCACCACCACCACCCCATGATGAGGCTCATTTGTGAGCCACAATTGATGAAAACATACATGTTCTGTAAGAAAAAATCAATTTATTGCAAAGCCAAATCCAAACCCTCCACACATTTCACGGTTTGCATCTATGATGCAAAAACTATTGTTGATTTAGTGAGAGCTATCCACACAGATCTAAACACATTCCGCTCATGGTGGGAAGAGAGGAGGTAGTTTTATTTAGATGGTCTCTCATATAAAGAGATTAATGATTTACATATTACCAAAACTACAATTTCCCCATATTTCATTGATCCCTCCACAAGTCAACAAATACCACCAACTAAAAAGAGAATTTCAATCAAATGGTGCACACATCAACAAATAGCTGATAATTTTTAGGATTGATGGTGGATGGTCTTTGACCATCCACCTCATGCTAATTTTGAGGTTCCCTTTTATTTTCTGAAGAAATTATGGGCAGAGTTTGTGATGGGCTGAAAGTCTAATTATTTGGATATGAGATCATTTCAGGGCGTGGGTGGTCTAATGCCATAGCATATACCAAGAGCACGTGTCAATCCAAATCAACGTTTACCCCTTACACCTAATGTACCTTCTCCACCATCTGTTCCCGTGCCCTTTCACCAGCGGACAGTCATCTCAGCACTTAGAGTGTTATCATCACTCTCAAGAAACTTAACTGACCAAGCTACTCACTTGGCAGATGAAGTCAATCCTAAGAGCCTGCATAGCCTGAAGGAGCATCTGAGGCTGGTCCTGATGCATCACCTAGATTGACACCATTGTGGTCCACACCGCATTTTTTTCAGAATTGTCATCAACCATGTTTTGGTCCTACATCTGCTTCAAAGGAGGAGTCCTTTTTGGCTACATTATTCGCTCCTATGGACTCAGTATGTATGCCACATTTAATAAAATTAAAAATAATACAAATTAATATATATTTAGACAATTATTAATTATCAGTCTTTAAAAAAAAATTTAAATATATATTAATAAATATATATGTTCATGTTGATTGGTATAGATGACTCCATCAGTTGCTACCACTTCATCACGACTGGACCATTTAGTGTCAACGACAATAGAGTTGGGTAGACCTTATATGGACAAGGTATAAAATTAGGACCTCTAAATATTATTTAATTGGATATATCTAATTTAATAATATATAATTTAATGCAAAAATGTGACATTTTAATTTAAAGAAGATGAGAGATCCTGACACTCTTGTGTCAAACCAACCTAGTCATCGAGGGCCAGTGGCAACATCATCTATAGAAGAGCCTACTCCATATGCCATGGTTTGTATCTTAAATTGTACATTTTTAGTTTAAATTTGAATTTCTAGTGTAATTTCATGATTTTATTAAATTCATGTCTTTAAAGTTGAATTTATATACATGTACACATATATATGCAGGATGAGATTACTTTAGGTGCAGGCTCAATTCATCGTATTATTGTTAAGCCTACACAGGTGCATGAGTCATCTCTCATATTTCAGGTCTTATAGTTAAATTCGATGTGATTTCAAAGTCTTTTGTATCATTCAACCATGCATTTTGTATCTATACTCTAGAGCCTAACTAGTTCATTCAAGTGTTTTATTGAAATACAGGAATTGGTGACACATACATTCGATTTGTCATCTAAATTGACACCATCTATTACATAGGAGCACGGCAGGAGAGATGATGAGCATGTTGTGGTATGCTTAGACATTTTGAAGTTTAGATTTAAAAATTTAATTTGATGGTTTGGTTTTAAATATTTGATTTAAATTTATTTAGGATGCAGTTTTGACATTAAAATTGATTTGAAGCTTCTTTTTCTTATACACATCATGAGTTGCCTTCTCAGTCACATGGGACCAAAAGGTGGCTTGAAATGGACGACGATCAAACTTAGTGTGCACACATGTTTTAGACTAATGGATGGATGATGGATGGCGATGATGACATGATGTATTAGAATGTTTATGACTATTTCAGTATTGACTAGACATGTATATGTTTTGTGACTATTTCACTATTTTTACATGGACTGTTATTATGTTAGTATTTATATCTCATAGACTATTTCATCTAGACTAGATTTTGCTATTTATTGAATTTCCACTATAGACATTTATATTCAAACTTTAATTTCATATATCTCATATTTAACACTTTAAATTAAATCATGTGTTTAATTACATAAAATTATAAATTTACTAATTCTAATTAGACAAGAGAAAAATTTCAATTGATTTAATTTATTAAACATTTATTAGATACAGACTCTAGGTTGGATAGTTGATAGACTAAATGTACCTTCCCTAAATAAATTTAAAAAATAAAATGAAAATTAACAAGTTGTTGAACTAGAATAAATATGTTTGGATTTACATGAGTCAAATGTTGGGACACTTGTGTTAAATTTTAATTGAGTTAAATACTAAGGAAAATTTTATTGATTAGATTTTTCAATCTACTAACCATGTTTAATCAATTTATTTTTAATTCTAGATTAAAAATTTCATAGATCAATACCTTCCCTATAAATTTATGAAAATAATTTAAATAAAATTAGAGAAATACCTGTACCGTTTGAATTTAAAATTTAAGAAATTTTGAAAATTAGAGAAATTAAAGTCTACCCTAAATTATATCAAAAGAAAAATAGAGTAATTTACATGTAACATAATAATAAATTAATAATAACTTAATCAATTCAAGCACTTAATAACTTAATCAATTTTATCAAGAGCATTAAATAATAACATTCCCAAAGTAGACAAACTACTGGAGTGGGGTCAACCATGGAGACTGCATGCATGTGATTCTCCACTTTTGGAGATGCCCAAGGTTCTTGGTCTTCATCATTTTGAACTAATTCAACTAATCCCAACATTTTGGTCTCTCCCTTTATCCCCATTTTAGGGGTGTTAGATACTTCTAGGTGAGAGGCGACTATTGATCTAGATGTGGAAGGATTAGGATGATTGAGATGATTCAAAGTGTTCTTGTGCTTACATGGTGGGAAGCAATTTTGGTAGATCCAGAAATTAGAGTTTTGAGTGGCAATGGGCTATAGGAAATTATGGTTCGGGGTGTCCTAGAGATGATTATACGTCCATGAATAAGTGTTTTTCTTTTGATGATTATACGTCCATTAGTTCTAAAAATGCACTCAAAAGATTTCTTGTAGCATTTATATGGGAGATTTTGAACCTCCTCTTGTGTGTCGCTATTTAGGGCATGCAAGAAAAGATCACAAAGATCCATGTGGTCCATGTGTGGCACACTAGTTGAAGAGTAAAGCATCAATCTCCACCTAGTTATGAAATGGGCCACTAACTCATTTGGGTCCTATTTAACACTAGGGAATTCTCTAATCATACTTTTAACCCACTTATTCATGTCAAAGAAAGTAACAAACTCAAAAATTAGCATTTTGTATGTAATTTCATCAATCTGCATTAAATAATAACTTAATCAATTTGCATTAGTTAGTTTTTCATAACTTCTATGTACAATAAAAAGAGCTCCCCTTAGCTTCAAGAAATATAAATATTCTATACTGACAAGGCCAACCACGTGAAGGTGGAAGCTCATGTGGCCTCACCTAAGACCTAAGACACATATTGTATAGACACCTAGAAATTATAACTTTCTACCTAAGACACAGGGTCTAGACACCTATTACATGGTAGACCTAGTTGACATATCTAGTATCTACCTAAGCTACCTAGATTAAATTAAAACCTTATCCTAGTCTCTAGACAAGTAGTTGATATATATAGTATCTACCTAAAACATGCCTAGATTCCATATTATATCTCTAGACAGGTAGTTGATATATAGTATCTACCTAAGACACCTAGATTAGATTAAATGCCTTTTTGCTAGTCTTTATCTACCTAGTTGACATATAGAATACCTAAGACATAGGTAGAGACACAGGTATTATATAGTTAGAACCCAAGACACCTAGACACCTAGATTTTATACAATGTTATTCTCTAAGTCTAGATCATCTAAGATTTTATACTTGACACCTAGAAGTTGAAGACTCTAGATATGAAACATGTGTAGAGATCATACCTGTGCAACAAAAAACAATAGATTTGAATCCTTTCAGTACTACATGTGAAAAATTGCAAAAACAAATATAGAGGTGAGGCCACGATGAAACATACATAAAAATTTAGAAGGTCTCTAGAGATCAGTTTGTTTAAAGATAATTTTTTTTAAGAAGTTCCATTGAAATTATAATGAAAGAAAAGAACTATTGAAGCATAAATTAAAATAATTAATCGTATAGGCCTAGTGAATACCTAAAATAAAGTGTAAGTGAAATTTAACACATGTTATATGTTTCTAGCCTCTATTATGATTGCAAAAACATCTCTTGCACCATGTAATGTATTGTAAAAAAGTTAGAATGTGTAATGATCTTTAAGAGAACTAGGAATATTAGTATGAAGGCTTAAGGGGAGTTAAGAGGATGGATTAAGGGGAGAAGCAATCAATTAGGCAAATGACATTTTACCTAAATTATGGAACATAGCTAGGAGATGGCTTAAGGGGAGTTAAGAGGATGGATTAAAATTAGAGTTAAGAGGACGGATTAAGGGGAGATGGAATCAACTGTAGTATTTAAATGGTAAGGGTACATGCACTAACTTATATCATTTAGCTAGGGGATGGCTTAAGGGGAGTTAAGAGGATGTCTTAAGGGGAGATGGTCCAATCAACTATAGTATTTTTGGTAAGGGTACATGCACTAACTTATATCATTTAGCTAGGGGATGGCTTAAAGGGAGTTAAGAGTATGTCTTAAGGGGAGATGGTCCAATCAACTATAGTATTTTTGGTAAGGGTACCTGCACTAACTTATATCATTTAGCTAGGGGATGACTTAAGGGGTGATGTAATCAATTAGGGGATATGACTTACCTAACTTATGGAACATAACTAAGGGATGTCTTAAGGGGACTTAAGAGGATGGCTTAAGGGGAGATGCAATCAATTAGTTAAGTTATCAATCATATTAAATTCTAAACTCACATCCTAGACAAAGATTAAAAGTTTAAAACTTTCTACATACTTGTTAATCATTTAGAAGATTTATTCCATTATACCATTTGCATCCTCTCTCTTTTGTATTGCATCTATGATTGCCTCATGCTCTTCCATAGAAAGTGTCCATAATTCTTTTGTGACAGGTCTCCCTTTATATCTCACTAATTGTATATTTGTTGCCACAATCAGATGTGAGTAGTACAAAATTTTCTTATGTCTTTCATAATCTTCAAATGCAAGTACACCATTCCTCCTTATCAAATATTTATGTATCCAAGTGCCAGTAATAACCACAGAACCTGTTGGACACTCAAAGTTATCATCATCTACTCTAGGTTGTAAAAACTTATGTTTTACCTCAACACATCGAGCCAACCAATACTTTGTTTCCTCTTCATTACCCTCGGGTGCAACAATAGCATACACATGTCCTGCAACACATTTCAAATTCAATAAATCACAAAAATATACATACATACATATGTACAATCATATATATATTTCCAAAAATGTATTGAAAATAAATATTGAATGAATTTGTACCTTCTTGTACGAGGTCTGAAATACGGTCAGTCATCCAATGCTTGCAAATGATTATCCTCCTCAAATATTATCTCATTTTGATCATGTGTTTGTAGAAGTGTTAAGGACTTTTGTTGCCATTCTTCAACCTAATCTATATTTTCACATGCTTCCCACTCACCTACGATACAAAATTGACAAAAATATACGAACTCCCTAGTCCATAGAGTCCATGTGCTTGCATTTGAACTCTTAAATGAATTCCATTTTGCTGATCCACTAATTGTATCACAATCAAATCAGGGAGGAATGTTTTCTTTTTCAACCAACCAAAAAAATCATTCAACTTTAGAGTTCTCACTTGATCCTGTAGTCAATTTTGCATTACACCAATCCACAATTGCACGTGCATCTTGAAACTTTGCTGCATCATGAAATTTTAGTTTCTCCCTAGCAAGAGCCCTTTTCACACATGCTCCAGCTCCATCATGTTCTCCTTTACCATGTCCAGCTTCAAAGAAACTCCAAACATGTTGAATATTGTTTTCTTTATGGACCCTACTTAACCACAAAAACATTCAAAAAAATTTGAATTGTCTTGTACAATTGTCTGACCATATGAAATGTTGTCATACGGATTTGTCTTTCTTTTAAGTTGTAAAATACTTTGAAACAATACTACACAAACTTTGATGAATGTAATCAGTTATCACTCACATAGAAATGGTACTCTCTCAAAAAATTTCTATCATCTTTTGTATTGTCAACTTCATGTCTGTATACAATATGAACAAATATGGTGTTAGAATCTGAAAAGATTATTAACCCAAAAAACTAGTGCAAATGAATAGATATCTAAACTATGAATGCAAATGATACGAAATCAAAATAGCAATTTAGAGTCAGTCTACAAGAGCGTAATGCAAATGCTAGAAGCAAAATAACATTAAGAGGATGCAAAAGCAAGAGATACAAAATACAAGCCATGTAGCATGCTTATATAGACTAGGAAGAGGGAGGAGGTGACAACATTGACCAATGAGGAGCAACCATCTATCAAATTAAAGATAGCAAGTATCATCCCAAGATAGCTAATGGATACTCACATATAGGAAGGTGACACCTCGCAACCACTTACCTAATAAGACATGCTTTATTAACCTAAGTGAAATTAATAGAAGTGTAGGAAAAACCTAGGAATATAGGGAAAAATAAATAACTCGCTAGGAAATAAAAACCTACACTAACACCCCCCCATAAGTGAAGCTTAGGTGGATGTAGAAATGGGTCTTGGCAAATCAAGCCTGATGAGGTACCTATGTACATAAAATTCTCCCCTAAAGAGAGAGAAAAGCCCCCCCAAAATAGAGAGAGAAGAGACCCCCCCAAAGTAGAGAGAGTCAGGACTCCGAGTGAGAGGAAGAAGCCCCCCAAAAGATGAAGCATCCTGCACCCCCAGCACAGCTCACAAATGAAGAAACTTGCTCTCAGTGAAGGGTTTGGTGAAGATATCAGCAACCTTCTCAGAAGTTGGACAATAGCGAAGGTCAATGATGTGGCCATGGATGAGCTCTTGGATGTAGTGCATGTGGACCTCTATGTGTTTGGTCTATTGATGATGGACCAGATTCTGTGAGATCTGAATGGCACTCTGGTTGTCACAAAATATGACTGATGGTCATCTGATTTGGATACCAAACTCAGTGAGAAGATTTTGAAGCCAAATGGCCTTAGTGGAGGCATTCATAGCCCCCCAATACTCAGCCTCAGTAGAAGATAGAGCAATAGTAGACTGCTTCTTGCTCGACCAACAAATAGGACCTGAACCAAGTGAGAAGTTGTAAGTTGAAGTAGACTTGCGATCCTGAGAATTGCCCACCCAATCTGAATCTGTATAGCCCACCAAGTCAAGTTCAATGCCCGTTGCATAGTGAATCCCAAAATTGTGAGAACCCTAAATGTAGTGAAGGATCCGCTTGGCTACTTTCCAGTGCATCTCATGAGGCTCTTGCATGAATTGAGAGACCATGCCTATAGCATATGAAATGTCAGGTCTCATATGAGTTAGATAAATGAGACTCCCAACAAGTTGTTGGTACAAAGTGCCATCAACAAGTGGAGAAGAACACTGAGCCTCAAGTTTGACTCCAAAAAGGAAGGGAGTCAGAGCAGGCTTACAGTCAGCCATATGAAACCTCGAGAGAAAATCTAGAGCATACTTGGACCGGGTGATGGTGATCCCGGAAGAAGACTGAAAGATCTCAATCCCAAGAACGTAATGCAACAAGTGCAAGTCAATCATCAAAAACTTGTCATGAAGGGCAATTTTGACAGCCCCAATGGTGGATGAAGAACTCCCTATGATTAGCAAGTCATCAACATACAAAACAGAAATAAGAGTGAATCATCCTGTTGTAGAATGTAGACATTAGGATCAGAATGGCACCGAGTGAACCCAACTGATAGAAGGAAGGAGTCCATCTTGGCATACCAGGCTCGAGGAGCCTGTATGAGGCCATAGAGAGACTTCTGAAGATGGCACACAAGTGAAGAATCTTGAAGGAAGCCCTATAGCTGCTCCATGTAGATCTCCTCCTGAAAGTCACTGTGAAGAAAAGCAATCTTCACATTCATCTAGTGTACTTCCCAATGATTAGCTGTAGCAAAGGAAAGAACAAGTCAGATGGAATTCATTCAGGCAACTGGCGCAAAAGTCTCAGAGTAGTCAATCCCAAGAACCTAGGAGAATCCTTTGACGACCAAGCGAGACTTATGCTTGTCAATCGACCCATCTGCTACAAATTTTGTCTGATAGATCCACTTACATCGAACAAGTTTTCTTCCCTTAGGAAGAGGGACAAGATCCCAAGTGTGGTTCCTCATCAAGGAACTATACTGCTCCTACATAGCTATATCCCACTGAGGAATACCAGAAGCCTCATGAAAAGACTATGGAGCTGAGGTAGTAGCAATGAAGACATGTGGATCATCCTGGAACTATGAATGAGTCTACCTAGTGTCTAATGGATCCCCAACCCAATCACCTACAGACTGCAAGGTCTGTCTAGCCCAAAGTGGACTGAAAGATGGAGAATCTAGAGAAGAATCATCAACCTCTGAATGATGACTAGGAGAGGAAGAAGGTGAGTCCTCTAAATCGCTCTCTACATCAGAAGTGGAGGTAGAAGACTGCTCAGGTGAATTTGACTCATCAGAAGATCTGTCATGTATCCCAAGTGACTCCAGTGTCAAAGTAGGAGTTGGAGAAGTGATAGAAAGTGAGCTTGAAGAGCCCTCCTCAAACTGAACACTCCTCTCAATGAACAACTCATGTGTAGTAGGGTGGAGCAACCGATAACCCTTCACACCATCAGGATAACCTACAAATATACAAGGTCTGCTCTATGGATCCAAGACCTTGCATTTCTCTGTAGGAATGTGGGCCCATGCAGGAGAACCAAAAGCTTGAAAGTGCTTAACTGATGGTTTCTTACCACTCCAACTTCAAAAGGAGTGACTCCCTTCAAGGCTCGGTGAGGAACATAGTTTTGGATATAACAAGCACAATTAATGGCCTCTGCTCAATACTATGGTGCAAGAGATCTAGAGTGAATCATGCAGTTTGCCATTTCCTTCAAGGACCTATTCTTCTACTCTGCAACACCGTTCTGTTGAGGATTGTATGGAACTGAATGCTGCAAATTAATCCCCTCTGAAGTACAAAACCTCTCAAAATGATGGTTGACATACTCACCAGCATTGTCAGTGTGTAAAACTTTGATGGCTTTCCCGGATTGCTTCTCTACAAAAGTCTTGAAGTCCTGAAAGTGATCAAATACCTTAGACTTTTGTTTGAGAAAGTACACCCAAGTATATCGAGAAAAGTCATCAATGAATGTGAGGACATATCTAGCCCTACTGAAAGAGGGATTCTGAAATGGACCAGCCAAATCACTGTGAACTAACTCCAATATCTGTGAAGCTCTCCATGCCTTACCTTTGTCAAACTTTTCCTTAGGATGCTTACCAAGAATGTAACCTTGGTAAACACCACCTGAAAACTGAACTGAAGGCAACCCTGTGACCATGCTCTGCTGGTTGAGCTGTTGCAAGTAGCGGAAGTTAAGATGGCCAAACCGCTCATGCCATAATCTACTCATATCATTAGAATGAGAGAAAAATAGTCAAAGGAGGATCAGGAACAAAGTGAGAAAATAGATAGAGCCATGACTGATGATCTGCTCTCCCAACTGCAACTGTAGAACCATTGTGCAACTCATGAATCTCCACTAAATCAGGTGTGAACTCAACCCGCTTGCCTAAACCAGTGCGAGTGATCTGGTAGCTTGATAGGAGATTAGTTGATAATGAGGGCACACAAAGAACATCATGGAATGTGCCATCCCCTACATCAACAGACCCTCTCCCACACACCTCAAGAGGAGTGTCATCACCCATCAAAATAGAAGGCATAGTACATGGCTCCAAAGATGCAAGTTCTTCCTTAGATGAAGCCATGTGGTGCGAAGCACCCGAATCAAGAACCCAAGTGGATGGTGAAGAAGCAACTGCAACAAGGGATTTTCCCTTTCCTTTCCCCTTGCTAGTTTCTTTTACCTTGTTAGACCCCTCATTAGAACTATGTTTGATAGACTCAGGAAAACTGATATTATTCTTCTCAAGAATGTGTGTCAAGTGATCAATTTGTTTCTTCAAACATTTATGTTCATCATGACTGGGTCTTTTACAATAGGCACATTGGACCCTCTCTTTCTTAGTCTTGTCACCCTTGGAAGATTGGGTCTCATCAGTTGCTTTTGAAGCAACCGATATCTGATCCTTCTTCTCCTTGCTATTCTTCTGTTTCTTATCCTTACTATTGTTGTTACTACTTTGTCCTTTCTGTTCTTTTGTGCCTTAGTTTGTAGCCAAGGCATGTGACTTAGAGGACTTAAGAGTGCCCATCTGGATTAGCTTGTCCTATTCCTAAGTGAGATTGACAGCAAAATCATCTAAAGATGGCATGGTGAATTGAGTACCAAGTGCACCCTTAGTAGCATAGAAAGTAGATACAAACACAAAATATTCTAAACTTAGCTTAGAGAGAATACTAAGAATTAGTTGTTCATCTTTCTTTTCAATTCGACATTGTTTTAACTGCAGCCTTAGTGATTTCAATTTAGTGAAGAAATCTTGGATTGTGTTGAAATTGCCTAGACTTAAACTAATTAGTTCATTTTCCAACATATGACCCCTCATTGAATCTTGTGTGCCAAATAGTGTTTCTAGCTTTATCCAGATTTTATTTGGTGTATTCAAAGACTCAATGTGAAAGAGCAAATTAGGAGAAACAGACAAACACAATGTTCCATATGTCTCATCACATTTGTTAAACCACTTAGGCTTATCTTCATCTTTAGCAGGTTCAGTTTCAAGTCCCATAGTTATCCTATTTAATCTGGCTTTCCTTAAGTGAATTGTCATGGGTGATTTCCATTCAAAGTAATTGTATGGAGTTAGGATGGACACATTTGTTTGATCCATGATGAAGAAATGTAGAGAAGAAATGTCGAAAAGAAGAGAACACAACTAAGACAACCCCCCCTTTTCACTCAATCAAAGAACCCCCCCAAGAAAATATGATTTGGCACTATGTTAGTGTGTTTACAACTACCACTAGCAAGAAATACTAAGTGGTCTTGATTTCAATGCATTACAAAACTCTCACGAAGAGCATATACTAAAAATACAACTTTGGCACAATACTCAGAGAAAAAATTAGGAGCACTGCGATCTACTCAAAAAATCATGCACTTTCAAAAAAAGAATCGTCTCGATACGAGGTCGTATGTGAAAGTTATGATCCTCCGAAGTTCTCAAAATGAGAACTGTGCAATGTCACGACTGAGAATCTACAATTTCTAAAAAATATTGGCATCAAAATCAAGAAACGTCTGCACTAGTGCATAGAGCACGAAAAAATAGCCAAAATTAAAAAAAAATTTCATGGGAAAAGGAGTCCGTATGAGCAAGAACGGAGCATTTGAAAACTGCCATCAAAACTGCAACTGCCAATGGAGAGGGGTCCTATTGTAGCTTTCTAAGTGCATTTTTGTAATATATATAGACTGCATGTAAAAATGAAAAGATACCCATATGGTTTTTCTGTGTTGCAAACAAAACCCAGAAGGTGTTTTTTTTGCTGATGTACAGAAGATGTTGATCTAGTGTAAATAGAACGCCTTTAGCTACAAAAAATAGCTCCAACAACCAAAAAATGACATGCAAAGGCTGAATAAGATACCTAAGACAAGAAATGGCATGCTGGAACCTACAATATTGATTGAAAACACCAAATATGTAAGCTGGTTGTCAGATTTGAGCTCGAAACCCTGGTTCCACAACTGTGTATGATGATCTCTGATTTTAGTGAAATGAAAGCCAAATATGACTTTCTCAAGCCTCCTGGATGCATTGGAACAGCCAGAAATACTGCCAGTATAACCAGAAATGCTACAATCACCCATATTTCATAAAACACATATGCAAACCCCATAGATTAAAAAAGTTTCCGTCAAACTTTTTTGATTCTCAAGATCATCCGAAGATGCAAGAGAAGAGCATGCTGGGTTTTTTAAAAAACTATAATAAGATTTATTAGCCCCCTTGAATCTCTCAAATATGGAAACTAAAATCTACTCTTGCACATCGAATAGCTTTGATACCATGTTAGAATTTGAAAAGATTATTAACGTAGAAAAATAGTGCAAACGAATAGATATCTAAACTATGAATGCAAAGATACGAAATCAAAATAGCAACACAGAGTCAGTCTCCAAGAGAGTAATGCAAATGCTAGAAGCAAAATAACATTAAGAAGATGCAAAAGCAAGAGATACAAAATACAAGCTAGGTAACATGCTTATATAGACTAGGAAGAGGGAGGAGGTGGCAACACCGACCAATGAGGAGAAACCATCTATCGGACTAATGATAGCAAGTATCTTCCCAAGATAGCTAATGGATGCTCACATGTAGGAAGGTGACACCTCACAACCACTTACCTAATAAGACATGCTTTATTAACCTAAGTGAGATTAATAGAAGTGTAGGAAAAACCTAGGAATATAGGGAAAAATAAATAACCCACTAGAAAATAAAAGCCTACAATAACATATGGCAACCTGTATTGAGTTATAATATTGTGATTGAATCTCTTCTTGTGGAGCAAGTGTATAGTTTTCTACAAATTCAACAACTGAAAGTATAGTTCCAATAGGAAATGTGTTCTTACATCTACGGAATTGTTCATCAAGCCACCGAGCATATTGAGAATGTTTGACATATTTATATACAATCATATTCTTAAATTATGTGATGAATGCATGCACACTACTTTGTTCTGTGACTAACTCACAACGCTTTTCAGTTTTTCGATCCTTTAATGGATATTGAACATTGGTGAATCTCTTCACCTTCATTAATTGTTGTTGAAAATCATGTGAACTACTTTCATGCATGTATTCTCCTAATAATGAAAGGTTACCACATCTATTGCATTGCCCAGAAACACATGGTTTTGAAAAATAGAATTGCCCCTCAGTTGTTTCACAAAGTATACTTGTTATAAAATCCTTAACTATTGTAGGTGGCATATTAATACCACATTCCTGCATAATTTGGTTAGTATGCAAAGTACAACGTATATCTTGAAAAACATCATAAAAATAATGAAATTGCACGAGTTTTACAACAACAAGAGATTTATTGCTTATTAATCTTGACATACCAAGGTTTGCATTTCTCAAATGATCTTTGACTTATACTAAAATTTTCTATAACTGAATCATTTAGAAATTTTCTATATAATTATGTTTGAGTCATGTCTAAAAGATGTTTTGGATGAGGATCACGATTTTTTGACCCCACCCTTAATTTTAAAACATCTTGAGCATTTGATGAAACCCTTGTATTATCATGTCAATATTTTTCAATCAAAGACCTAATTTCATGTTTAATTTCATGTCAAACTTTGGGAGTCTTCCACTAAAAGTCCAACATTGGTTGACTAGATCCTCTTCAATACTTAGTCTTCTCTTTGTTGCTCTTCTTAAAGTTATAGCATGCACATTTAAATATCCACTTATTTTATGTATCATTCTTTTGCTCACAACTGATTTATTAAGTAAAGTAGTTGTTATTGCTCTACGTGCTACATTCTTATCCTTAGATCAACTATTTTTTCCTATAAAACCAATAGCATTAGCAACATTAGACATAACTTGTTCCATTGATTCATCCACCTTTTTGGGTTTTACAAAAATGTCTAATTTTTTCAGTACTTTTCTTATTTTACATCAATTGTAATACAAGTTGACATTGAAATCCAAGAGTTTTTCTATAAAAAATTTGTTTGTACAATCTATTTACATGTGTTCGAATTTGTCTCCAAGATATCTTACCAAGAAGATCCTTCAAAACATTACTTTCAATTAAATAAAAAAAAAATCCATTTTCATTTTTTATTGTCTTGTTTCTAGTAGAAGCATTTATCTCATCAACATTATATCCAACTTGCTTTAAATTTTTAATCTCATTATCATTGAATGGATCATTCGAAGACATACTTGGATTCATTCTTATGTTTGCATTTTCCATGTTCTTGATCTCTTCCACATTTGCATTCTCTACATTCATTTCATTCAAATTGGTCTCCTCTTCAATGTTCTCCTCCTCAATGTTCTCTTCAATAGTCATCAAACTAGATGTTACATCATTCTTCATTTTTTTAATCCTCTCTCTCCTATCTCTATCATTTTGCCTCTTTCTGTCGATGTGCTTCAATTTCTTCAACTGTCATAACCTTCCTCTTCTTTCTTTGTTGACGTTTATTTGATCCCATGATTATCAAAATGTGTTGGATCTCTTCTTAAAAAATGTATGAAATACAAGTAGAAATAGATCTTTTGTTCAATATGATAGTTGCTTGATATTTGTTTGATCTCTCCAAGAAATTGAATCCTTCTAAAAAATGGATTTCTTACTTCATCATATCTAAAAATTCTCTTGATGATTGAATCCCTATAAAAATTGCATAAAATATGTCCTCTTAAAAGATCGAATTAACACTTTGCATATAAAAAAGTCACATAATTTGTCATGGTAGGTGTATTGGTAAAAATGAATGTCTCTCCAAGAAGTTGAATGCTTGTAAAAAATAAAATTTCTACTTCATTCCATCTAAAAATTTTCCTTATGATTGAATCCCTGTAAAAATTGCATAAGATATGCCTCGTTGAGAGCTTGAATCGACACTTTGCACATAAAAAAATTGTAGAATTGTTATCCGTCATACTGGTAAAAGGGAATGTTGCAGGGTTTCAGTCATACTATGAATTTATGAAAAAAAAATAACAACTAAAATAGAAACAGGTGCCTGTTTTGAAACAGGTACCTGTTCTTAAAAAAGAAACGGGTACCCATTTTTTAAAAAAGAAAAATAAAATAGGTACCCATTTCTTACTTTTTCAAATGTGACGCCCACCAATTTGCCTTGGTTTTACGATTGGTAAAGGCTTGGAAACCCAAGCCTAAGCCTTGGACCTACAACCAACTTGCAACTAAGAAGCCATGAAAACAATGGGAGAAAAAACCAGTTTCACCACTGTGGCTGACAACTTTTTTTTAAGAATATTTTAACAAAATTAAAACCCATTATAGATCTAAAAGTCTAGTTTTCAAATATGTAATTTTTTTACTATTGAACATAATTTTGTATTTATTAATTATTTTCTAAACAAACTAACTCATAACATTGAAATAACATAGCTTACTATTTTTTTTAATAACTTTTGATTTTGGAAGTTTTTTGAAAAAAAAATTATGTCTGACCAAACTAGACATCATTCTCTACATGATGAATTTTTTTTTTTATGGAATTGATTAGTTTAGCTCAAATTATGTTGGCTGTACACAAGGGGTTTTAAAAAACACTAATTAGGCTCATAAAAAAATTAATAAAAAAAATATTTATCAAAAAATTACGAAAAAATATCCTAACCAAAATTCAACATCCTAAAAATCTTTCCACAAAAGGAATTATAAAAATACATTAATTTAGGTCAAATTATGTTGGCCGTACACATGCATGCTTTTGCAAAAACTAGGGGACTTTTAAAAAGCCACTTTTTGTACATCTAATAAAAACCCAACTTACATCATTTGGGTATTAGAAAAAATTACATATTTGAAACTAAAAAACAAAATCTTACATTTCTTATTTTTCATCATCTTAATATGTTATGTGCAAGTGCTTCAAATTGTCACTCCAAGTATGACAAAATTTGAAAAATAGGGAAAACACTTCCACTTTTTGGCCAAAAAGTGAACTCATCTTCTTGCACTTACCCCAATCTCTCATAGAGTCAAAACTAACCACACTCACCTGCATTTCATTCAACAACAGACATCTCCTACTCAATGCATCAACTACACTATTAGATTTTCCACTTCTATGTTTCAAAACAAAAGAATAACTCTACAAAAATTTAACCCATTTTATGTCTCTGATTCAACTTACCTTGGCTATTAATGAACTACAAATCATGATGATCAGTATACAATACAAACTCCTTTGGTAGCAAATAATGTCTCCACTTCTTGAGTGCCTATACAATTGCATAGAATTCTTGATCATACACATAATATTTCTTCTTGGCTTCATTCAACTTCTCACTAAAGTATGAAATTGGTTTCCCCTCTTGACCAAGGTCACCCCTAATCTTTGTCCCACTTGCATCACAATCTACTTGAAAAACTTTCCCAAAATCAGGGAATGCTAAAACTAGTTGTTCAGTTAGTTTACTCTTCAAAATTTTGAAACTCTTCTGAGCTGTTGTTGTCCACACAAACTCCTTCTTATTACCCTTCATTGTCTTAGTAATAGGTGCACAAATCCCATTGAAATTTTGAATGAACTTCCTATAGAATCTTGTCAAGCCATGAAAACTTCTGGCTTCAAACATACTATGAGGTGAAGGCCAATCCACTATTGCCTTGACCTTCTCTGGATCCATCTTCAGACCATCACCATAAACTACAAATCCCAAATAAACTAACTCCTTCTTCATGAAAGTACACTTCTTCAAATTGAATAACAATTTCTCTTCTCTCAACCTCCTCAATACTGCCCTAACATGCAACAAATGTTCTTCCTTTGTCTCACTTAAAATCAAAATATCATTGTGATATACAATAAAAAACTTACCAAGAAATAACTTCAATATCATCAATCTCATGAAAGTGGTGAGAGCATTCGTCAACCCAAAAGGCATCACTAACCACTTATACAATCCATCTTTTGTCTTGAAGTATGTCTTCCACTCATCCCCTTCTCTAATTCTAATATGATGATACTCACTCTTCAAATCAATCTTCATGAAATATTTTGCTCCACTTTGGTAATCCATCATATCATCCATCTATGGTAATGAAAATCTATATTTGATGGTTATTTTGTTAATGACCCTTGAATCTATGCACATTCACCATTCTCCATCCTTCTTTAGTGTCAACATTGTTGGTACTACACATGGACTAAGACTATCCCTGGTCAACCACTTATCCAATAGTTCTTGTACTTGCCTATTTATCTCCTCATTCTCCATAGGCTTCATCCTATATGGTGCCTTGTTTGGTATGCTTGCACTAAGTATCAAATCCATACAATGACTAATATTTCTCAAAGGTGGTAATCCATCTAGTAACTCTATCATTATATCTGAGTATTCTTCCATCATCTCTTGAATTTTTATGGGTGGCTCTTCTTGTCTTTTTGTTGTCATCAATACTTCAGGCTTAGGAATAAAAGCAAAACTTGACCCTCCTTTCTTCAATTCTTTCAATAATTTCTTTCCAGAAATCAAACAAACTCTAGGATTACTTTCTACTTCATCTTCCTTCTCTTTCATAAGATTCAAAGTATATTCTTTCCCATCCTTCTTTATCCTATATGTATAATTTGTTCTCCCATCATGAACAACTTGTCTATCAAACTGCCATGGTCTACACAACAAAATATGACATGCATCCATCGATATTATATCACACAATATTTCATCTTTATAACTACCAATTTGAAAGTTAACTAGGCATTGTTCACTTACCACCAGTTGATGTTCTTTCTGCAACCAAGAAACTTTGTAAGAACTGGAATGCTTCAACTACTTCAACTTTAATTTGTTAACCATTTCTTTAGACACAATATTGTCTATGCTACAAATATCTACTATTACTTTACAGTACTTACCACCTTATTTACATTTGGTTTGAAACAAGTTTCTCCTCTAAACAGGTTCAGGATTTCTCCTTCTCTAGGTTCAAAAATATCCTTCTCAACATCAAGAATTTTCCATCCTTAGGATCTTCTCCATACTTCAGTGAAGCCACACTTTCACGTTCTACTTGTGCCACATTCACTCTTGCTTCTTTTCCTTTTCCACTACTCTACTAGATTTAAGGGCACTCAAATGCCCTTTGTTCAATTTCTCCACATTAAAAACAAGTACCATTGAATCCTCTTCCCCTACCTCTGCCAAAAGATCCTCTGCCTCTGAAAAAATCACCTCTTCCTCTTGAGGAATCTCCTCTTATTTTGCTTTCCTAGGTATTAGTTGGTGATGAACTAGGTTCTCCTTGTTTACATTGACATCCTCTTCCACCACTAGAATAGTCTCTTCCACGTTAAAATTTAACCCTACCTCTAGAATTATTTTTCTTTCTGACAAGCTTATCTTCAGCCTTTAGGGCATATTAGTAGGCTTCCTCAACACTAGTGATTTGTACTATGCTTAATTCATCTTGAATAAAGTAGTGCTCCATTGATATATCTAGAAACCTTCTCAAAATAATCATCAACATGACCAATCCAAATATTCAATCTATAAAAATCCTCAATATATTATTGTACATTCTTCTCCTTCTACTTCAAATTCTACAATTTCTTGAACAAACTAATTTGATAATCTGTAGGCAAAAACTTGGCCTTCAATTTGGTTACTATTCTCACCCAAGTTTGAATTTTCTCCTTTCCTTTTCTCTGTCTTTCTGTCTAAACATGTTCCCACCATAGGGAAGCATGACCCTACAACTTTGTGCAGGAAAACTTCACTTTCTTAAGGTCTTCAATCAATTCAAAATCAAAATATTTTTCTATCTCCGATATCCAGTCAATTAATTCTTTTGGATTAAACTACCATTTTAACTAGGAGGGTCTAAACGAGGCTTACTACTTATTCTGGATATTGCCCTCAAAAATTGCCTTTCTAGTTTGTCTCCTTCATTTGCGTCATCTTCTATCCCTTCAACTTCATCATCCTCACTAACATCTTCAACATGTACTCCTCTACACTGCACCATCTCAATAGCATCTAACCATGTGGTTATTCCTCTCAACATTTCTACAATCACCATATCTCCTTGTGGCTCTCTTCTACCATGTCCTCTCTATGCCATGTATTCTTCAAATTCTCTGCAATTGCAGGTCTACACTCACTCTCCTTTACCCACAACAAAAATATTAGAATCCCCTCTTTGACACGTCCATAGTCTCCTCAGGAAACTCACTTTGATACCACTTGGTACATGTCTAAATTCAAGGGTCTTATCAAACTACCAAATTAACCAACAAAATACAAATAGTAACTCAAACAACCATGCCACCACAAAATGAATCTATTTATTAGCAGTAACAAAATGATTATAGCCTGAGTACAAAAAATGATTACACAGTCTCAAAGTGCATCAATCTTTGTTTACAAAAACTTCTCCAACATCTCTTTCTCCAAGAGATTGAAGCAAGACAAATCTAACTAATTGAACCCCTCATAAGAAAAAGAAGGTATTTATGAATCCTCCACCCAAAATAGTTTAACTACCTTCTTCGTTAGGAAACTATCATAAAAGAAAATGCATTGTTAGGTTAATTGCATTGTTTCAGTACTACCAACGTCATTAAATCCTTTTGTGAGCACATAACAATCACCACTAAGTGCTCATAGCTGTTGATACAAATTCAGACTCTAAAACAGTATTGGCTAAATGCCCTTTTCACTAACCGAGGATCCTTGTATCATCTTTTGTGCCTCTATTGGTGAAAACAAACTTTTCAAAACTAAGATGTTATTGGCAAACATTTAGTTTTTTGAACCTTAGTTATAAATGCCTATCAGCGAGAGTAGGTGCATGAAGATGAGGGACCAAAAGGGGAACTTAAGATGCCATTTTTTTTTTCTAAAATTAGGAAAGGATGATGTTGGATGAGAATCTGAAGATAATTACACTCAAAATTTGAAGATACAACAAATAAAAGAGTCACAGTGCTCCGAATCTAGTTTCTAAACTACCAAATTTTTTCAAAAATGGTTGAGATTAAGGGGTTCAAAAATGGGTAGCACACAAATTGGTCCTATTTTTCTAAAAAAAAAATAACATAGCATCTAGTGTGCTCCCTCTAAAATGTTAATTTTTTTTAGTATTTCAAAACTCACTTCGGTGAGAAATTAGCTAACACCATGTAGTTTATCTTGATTTTTCTGATAATTTTTTCATGAATAATTAATATTTTACTAATTTTCAAAGTAGACACATCCTAAAAAATAGAAAATTGAGTGTACTCCCCTCTAAATTTTTTGAAAACTAATCAAAATTTGACTTTTTTAAATACGTGTAGAATGGAGTCTAGTTTCTAAAAATGTAACTTATTTGAAATTTTGATGAATGGTTAAAAAAAGTCAAAAATACCAGACACTAGCTTTTCACAAAAAATAGATACACTAACAAAATAAATTAAAGATGAAATCCTTAACATACTCAAAACATGAAAAAAATTATATGGTTAGATAGATAATAGAGAGCTTAAGATTATGATGGTATTGGTTTTGACTTTTCATTGAAAAATGTGCAATCCTGATGGGGAACACAGTCCAGATTATGTGAATTTTGTTGTAATCTTCCATGCCCAAGGCAAATCCAAGCCTAAGGCTTGGAAATTATGAAGACAAAACATAACACGAGCACATTATAACATCTCTCTCTCTTAGGCTTTCATTGGTTAACTCAACAATCTACTCTCTATTATTGTGGAAGAGTTTGGGTTCTGCAAGCCTAAATGTGGAAGGAGGACAAACATTTGCTTTCACATAACATGAGCCCGTTATAACATGTTCTCGTTATGCTAAATTAATACATCTCACTCCCTCCCCTCCTCTCTGTCTCGCCTCCTCTCTCTTTCTCACCTCTACTTCCCTCTCTCTCTCACTCTCTACTTCTCTCCCCTCTCTACATCCTACCCTCTCTCTCACTCTCTGCTTCCCTCCCCTCTCTACCTCCTACCCTCTCTCTCAATCTCTACTTCCCTCCCCTCTCTAAACCCCACCCTCTCTCTCAGTCTCTACTTTCCTCCCCTCTCTACCTCCTACCCTCTCTCTCACTCTCTACTTCCTACCCTCTCTCTCACTCTCTTCTTCCCTCCCCTCTCTATCTCCTACCTTCTCTTTCATTGTCTACTTCCCTCCCCTCTCTACCTCTTGTCCTCTCTCTCACTCTCTACTTCCCTCCCCCCTCTCTCTCTCTCCTAGTTCTCCTTTTCTTTTCCAATTTCCCTTTAGATCCCACCAATTTTTCCCTATTTTACTATTTTCCACCTCTCCTCATCATTCTTCCCATTAATGAGATTTCCTTTTATCTCATTTCCATTTAATCCTCCCAATTTATATCCTCATCCCTCTTTGCATTTCCTAGTTTTCTTGTTTCCATGTTATTTATAGATAAGGGAGAGGGAGAGAGAGGGGAGAGATATGGTGATAGGGAGAGAGAGAGAGTCCTAGTTTTCTTGTTTTCATTTTCTTCATCGATAAGGGAGAGATAGGGAGAAGAGGTTTAGGGTTGCTTGGCTTTAGGGGTTAGGGTTTAGGGGCATTATTTAGGGTTTATAGGTTTTGGGAGAGAGAGAGGGTTGGTCAGGTTTATGAGTTTAGAGCTACTTAAGTTTAGGGTTTAGGGGAATTTTTTATGGCTTAGGGGTTTAGGGTTTCTCAGGTTTATGGTTTAGGTGTTAGATTTTAGGGGCATTATTTAGGGTTTTGGAGTTTTGAGAGAGGTAGAGAAAGAGAGGTTTAGGGGTATTACTTAAGGTTTATGAGTATAGGGTTCCTTAGGTGTAGTGGCATTATTTAGGGTTTATGAGTTTAGGGTTTCTCAAGCTTAGGGGTTAGGGGTTAGGGTTAAAGGGGAATTATTTATGGTTTAGGGGTCAGGGACATTATTTGAGGTTTATGAGTTTAGGGTATAGCGGTTAGGGGTTTAGGGTTGCTCAAGTTTAGGGTTTAGGGTTTAGAGAGAGATAGATTGAGGGGACCGATAGAGATTGGGAGAGATAGGGAGATAGAGGTTTAGGGTTGCTTCCATGATTTATCATTTAGGGGTTTAGGGTTTAGCAGTTTAAGGTTACTTGGTTTTAAGGTTTAGGGGTTAGGGGTTAGGTTTTATGGTTTAGGGGTTAGGGGTTATGGTGCAATCATGGTTAGGAGTGTCCACAAAGTGAACAATTTAAGCTATGCAACAAGAGTAAACACAACAAAAACAACTTAAAGATAAAAAGCAAATGTAGCTTTAGACATTCAATATATCATAGATTCAAATGTAAACTAGCTAGCAACATGCAGGCTTACAATTAGGGCTCATAAGCCTAATTCCTTAATTACAGAATATGCACAAGCTATAGCTTTGAAGTTCCTTTGCAAAGAATTCATACAATCAAACTATCGCTATGTGATCACTATTGAAAAGAGAAATTCAACTGAGAGGCGGGGCTGAATCAGTTGTAACCAATATGTCAAAACCATTGACACATTAACCAATTAACACTATGTTTTTATTTTAACCATGAAAGCATGAAACATAAACTTAAACACATTCACACATTCAACAAAGGGACACTAGATTTTTACGTGGAAGTCCCCATAGGGGAAAACCACTATGAGTGTTAACTCACAAAATAATATGTTGTAACAATACTAAAAATCAAAGGCTCACTACAAGAAGAGGCTCACCGACAATGTGGTGGCTCACTACCAGTGGGTGGCTCACTGCCAAAGTTGGCAAACTAAGATAATAACATTTGCACTATGCCAAGGTTCAGTTCCATTGAAGCACAATAAGTATCCCTTGCTCTGCTCTACTTTTACAGTTCACAATTATCTTTTCATTTTTGCATCCTTACATCAATTTATGATTTCATTTCATGTTTTTATACAATTCATCAATCATGGAATTTACATCAAGGTCGACATTACAATCATCAACCTTTGGAACAATGTCCAAGGTTAACAAACATACATACATACATACATTAAGATAAGTCTAGACATAAATGAATTAGGGGAGAAGAGAAATGAATATGAATCACGTCAAGCCTTAGTTGGGACTCAAATGTAATCTTCCATGCACAATAATACACTTCCACAATCTTCAAATCATATCTGCAAGTAGTGAAAACAACCAAGTCAGTCAAGACTAGAGTTAACACAAAAAAATTTAGGAACATGCTTCATTCACGATCCAGATTATACTATGAGTGTAACGAAATGAGAGCATCTCATACCATATTTCTAAGAATAGTGGTGTCTTTGATAGATTTAAATTCTTCTCAATTGCTTCAAAAACACACACAACTATGCCACAAAGCAGAAACAAACATAGAACATTTCCAACATTGACCCTTAGAGGAAATACAAGCAACAAGATCTAATTTCAACAACATAAACGCTAACACAAAAGATAGAATAGAAGCCACATATATATGTGGGGAAAACCCTAACGGGTAAAAAACCCCACACTCCAAAAACCTAGATCACCATTGTATTATTTAGTAACAAAAAATACAGTTACAATACAAATCTGGCACTAAGCCTTTCATGGAGATTTACATCTTGCTCCTTTGGAAGAATAAATGACAACATAACCCTGCACAAAGTTCTCCAGTACTTGGGTTAGTCCTTCATACTATTATCATGTCACAAATAGCACACAGTATAGGACATCACCCTACACTTGAACTCTATTCTCACTCTTTGTCAACCTCTTGATTGCACTCTTCTATTACAATGCATTTAACATTTCACATTACAGAAGATAGCATTCGGTTTGACTACCATAACGGATCAAGGAGCCATGTCACCATTGTCAAACGAATTCCTAGCATACCAACTCATAATTGTTTCCACGACTGTTCATATTCGTGAGATCTAATTATCCCACATGCACCAGTTGATGGCTTCTATCCCCATTTATATACACGAACACTCAGTAAAGACTATTGTTGACAATTTTATTGCCGATGATGCCAGTCTAACCTCATTGGGATAGTCCAAGCTAATGTCATTCATCGGAGTGACCACAAGCTGTCGGAGCAACATTTCAAAATTGTGCCGATAGTTATAGTCATGCCGATGCCAGACCTCCATCGGAGTAACATAGCACATCAGAGAGAGAATTCCAATCCATGCCAATAGTGAAAGTCAGCCCTATAGAGTATACCACTAGCTCTTCATCAGTAAGACTCTGCACATCGAAGTAGTCTCCTAAGCTACTCTGATAATGGTAAGTCCCACCGATCTGATAGAACATTGAACCCTTGAACCAAACCTGTAGAGTTCAAGCCCGTCCAATAGACCTTGCTACCATCAGTGTGATGCAAGTGATCAGAGTAAGAACTTCAGCCAAGCCCGATAGCGATAGTCAAGCCAATGAGTAGAACACCATCAGTGAAACACAAGCAAGTTACGCCAATAGAGCCTATTAGGCTGATAACAAAAGACAACCCACTACTTTCATGTGATTGCTAAGACTCTTGCTGATCGCTGAGACAGAGGTCAACTCTTGCCAATGCTTGTAAATTTAAGACACCTATACTCAACATTCTCCCACTTGATGAAGAATTTACAAGATTCCATCAATGCTCGAAGTCACTGTATTAGCTTAGACATTGCCTCCATTCCACTGTGATCACAAGCTACATAAAAGCTCCATCATAACCAACTTCAAAGCTTCCAGAACACAGCCATAAAACCATCCTCCAGAAACAAGATAGAAGATCAGCTAGAACAACAATCATATAACTAACTGCACCCATCCAACTAAACAAAACCCACGTGACTAAAAATAGCACACACAGCAAGTGCTAATCCATCCAATCATCCATACCTTGAAGGTATTCATATCAGCAGACTCATGCCACCTACATATACACCCATCAACTACAAATACAAGCTCCATGTGTCAACTAGTCGAAAAAGACCAAACACATCCAAGAACTCCCACTGCATGGGTAATGCAAATCTGAAAAAGATCATGGCATACAAAGTCCACCAATAGCATCACATAGAAAGTGTAAACATCATGTAGTACCAAGGAAACATCCACAATGATACGCAACACCTATAATCAAATAACAACTCCTCACCACCAGTCCAGAACTCTCCTAAGATCTCCACACCCAATAAAGGAAAGAGATAACAAAACTTCCATGTCATCACCCAAGAACATAAGTGAAAACACATGACCACAAAATAGTGATCACCTCAACTCCAATGTAGTATGAAACAAACCATCCAAGAAGATAACCAAGACCATAAAGAGTAACTCTGCACATCATATACCTGTAGACAATCCTTCTACATACACCTCTAAATGCCAACTGTGTCAAGTATGATCTGCTTGAAAACACCCCAAAGAGAACATCATAACAACACCCAAACAAACATTCAATCTCAAGAGATCAAATTCAACATATGCAATCATGCAACTAACATGGATGTAAGCTTCTCTAAGAAGATCAAACTACTCCATTTCCCATTTTAGGAAATCAGCCCATAAAACCATCTCCTAACAATTCTCATCAATGACTGATATTTTTAAACTCAAATGCAAAAGGAGATAATCATGCTATCCATCTCTCACAATGAATCCTCCAGAACCATATATTAGTAGTTCAAGATCCATGTCTATGAAAGAAAGAATACAACACCTAAGAGAAACAATGGGCAAAACCTCTCAAGTAATAAACTACCGAGCAGACCAAGAGTGGGGAATGAGAATGTTCTTCCAAGATATCCAAGTCCCAATAACTTTCTCCAAGAACAATCTCCTCTAAATCTTTTGTTGAACTCACATTCAACCAAGGTAAAGACTCCTCGAACTTCCAGCTGCAAGCTCTGATTAAGCACAACATATACAATCTCACCTTATTCTCCATGTATCCATGAGCACCTACAAACAATCACCTCATGCTAAACTCTAACTACATCACTACACCACTATGAAGTAATCAAGCAAATAATAAATGTCCCCAAACATAGAGAAGTTACCAGACCACTGTCAAAGCTCCACAAAGCTATAAAGGGAACTTATCAAGACATCATGATCTTATCATCTCCCTTAGGAGATTCCATGCTCTAGATGAACATAACCATGGTCTCAAGAGCAATGTATCATGCCAAAACTCAAATGCTTAAACAAGAGTATATCATGACATGAACCAAACAAACTCTAAACCAACATCACCTGTCAAGCACTACCAACACCTTAGCCAAGGATTTCATGAATCCTCCATGACTTCAAGATGTTACCCATCCTCAAGTGGTGCCCTTGGAAATGTGAAAGAACCCTTCTGCAGCAACAGGATCTAAGAGCTCCTCCTAGTAACATTTGCAGCACTAAAGAAGATCATCCATCACTAAGTGATGAAACTGCAATCATTGCTAAAGCTCCCACTGAACTATGGCAACCGAGCTTTCCAAGCAACATGACCAAACATCTTCTCATCTAAAAATCTTCCAGGTCCACATATTAACACATCAATAAAACAAATGGCACCAAGATCTCCAAACCAAGAAAATACATCACTGTCAAAAGCTTACACTGAAATGTGTATCTAAGCTATACATGACATCATGACACACATGCTACAGATTACTAACTATTTAGGTACTTTACATTATCCACCCTTTTATCCCAATGCAATCACACCAATGCACAAGTGACCACAAACAAGGCTAGCTAACAAGTCTGCATAAACACTGAATGATCTTGTGAATATAGACAGTCCACATCCAAGTCATCTCACTGTAGCTTAATAGGTGGCCAGCCCACAAAACTACATAACTCATAGATCCAATCAATGCACCACACAAACTCACAATCGCACTGAAAACTACAAAATTGAGACCTCGAGAGGTAAATAACCATGTAGACATGACAAAAAATACTAGATTACTTACAATCTGATTTGCCAAACCTATCCACAAACTAAGCACCATAGTCAAGGAATCCATAAAAGCATCACCACAGAAATGCTGAGTGACTTATCACGTACCAACACTCCCACAAGACTACAACTATCTCATCCAACAACACCCCAAAAATAGGGTCTAGAAAAATAGCTTAACTGTAGCTTCAACAAAACCACAAGTTTTTCTCTTGACCGTGTAAAACCTACAAAACCAAGGTGTTTGAAAAACACCATGCACATCCACTCCACTTCACATCTGGATGACTCAAAAGTCTACAACATAAACTCCATAATAGTTAAACTAGAATAATGGATCATCATGAATATGCATAACCATAGATTTTAAGGAAAAACTATAAAACCCCTCAAATCCAATAAACATGAATCTGAGTCATGCAAGTACAAAATATCCATTTAAGGAAACAATAGTTCAAGAGCTTCAGGCCCACTTGTAGACCAATTCCTCAACCACCAACATGCACATGCATCTGAGAGAATCAGGCTATTACAGAAGCTCCTAGATCTTCCAATGTTCAACTCCATAGCCTTTATGCAACTGGGGCAACAGAAACAATGCTTTCCAATACTAGGAACAAATATCCAACATAATCACACTTCTCCATGGCTGAGCAACAACACAAACTTCTTCATATCACAAGGAAGCCTCTCACATAGACACCCAATATGAAAGTTATTGCAGAGACACAACCACAAGCATAATCCACCCCATGTAACAGGATTATACACTGTCAACTAAGAGCCTCAGGCCACATCATGACCAGCTCTAATCTCTTCATCTTCACCATCCTTCAATTACTGCTAAAACAAGAAAACAAAATCAACTGCCAGACTTCACTAAAAACAAGGATCAAATGCCAGATGATTCCTTCAAATTTCCTCAAGCCTGTCACACTAAGAAATCATCACAGAAGGAATACCCAGACCTTATACACCAAGAACTCTTACATGCAAACACATGCAGCACACAAACGTACATATGTGAGAAACTAAGAAGATCCCAGAAGAAGGCTCTGATACCACTTGTAAAGAAATTGTTGATGATTGTTTTGAGATAGTCATAACAATAGTTAAAATTCACATAAATGAACCAAAACTGACTTGAAAGATATGAAGTAATCATTTAAGATTCGCTTGATCCCAAGTTTACTATGGTCAGGTCTTGACCTTTTGGGCAAATTCAATTGGTCAATGTGAAGCTGTAATGTTCAAGGGGCCTTACGCAATTTAAGGTTTCTTGTCGGTTTACTGGACTCAAACTATGCAAAAAGATCATGAATATTAGCAAGTTGTTTATTCGTTTTGCATAAAAATGTTACCGTGTTGCAAAACTTTAAAAGGTATTCTTGAATTATTGCAGCCTTCTTCTCTTCTTAAATATTTATGAAAACTTGTCTACTTTCCACCCTGTTGTTCATGCTTCTTCAAATGTGAGACAAATTTCCTTCAAATTTCTACGTTTTAAGCTAAGTATTTTCAGATGGGTTGGGAAAAGTTAGAAAGATCTAATCTAAACTTCATTTAAATCTACCAAAGGATCTAATTGTTCTGTTATGCACTATATAAATCTTACAGCAATTTGATCAAATCCACAGATAAAAACCTTAAATGTAAGTTTTGAGCATTTTCACAAACATACACTTAAAATTGCAAGCTCTCAGAGAAAAATGTTTCAAAACACAAAGAAGAGCAGGAGAACACTTAAAAGATAGATGCAGAACTCCAGATTCAATTATATTAGAAACAAACAGTCATGCATGATTTACAATGTTAGAATGACTCTTAGTTTCATTGATCAAACTACAGAGAACTTACAAGCTTTACAGATACAGTAAGGAAGCCAGATGTTCCACGCACTCCTTACTATAGAAAACAGGTGACCTCCTTCCTCTACTTCTAAACTATACTAAGCTAAATTGCTAAAATCCCCGTGTTCCTAAAATTCGTGTGTAAAGTTTTATAGTGTGCCAAGGCACCATATATAGGCTTTCTGATTGTCCTTAATACAGCCAAAAAAACCCTAGTCTGAACCTTGGTTCAAACCCCTGGTTACAACAATAAATGCTGGTGAACCAGTTTCCTAAAATACCTCTGAGCATACATCTAATCTGAGCGAAAAATGCCACTCGAAAACCCTAGTAGCTCAGTAATAACTCCTATGGTCTGCTGCAGTAATGTCTTTAGCTGTATTTTGTCATTCATAAATGAAGACCCTTTGACTTCCTTGCCTTTTGTCCTTATCTTCCTCTGTTGTGAGAACTGATTTCCTCCTCTTTCCGTGATGTCATTGCCATTAAATTCCAGCTCCCTGCTCAACTGCAAACCTGCAAAAACAGACAAGCAATAAGTATTATTTCATCAAATGAACAGTAGGAAACTAAAACACTTGTTGAATCAAGGTGTGACTGTGCAAAATATAGAAATCAAGCCCAAATCGATGAAAAAAATGCGTTCAAAAGCATACAGAATGCTCAAAATACCATCGGGTCAACCACCGCTGATCGAAAAATGCCATCGGGCACTAAAAATGCGTTCAAAACCCTAACGCTTTGTTCTTTTTCCCGCCCATCGGCGTGAGACCTGCTCATTGGTGAGTCCCGAAAATGACCGACCGATGCATATTGTTTGGCCGATACCTCCTTTGTTATTCAACATGCTTTTTATTCATTTATCAGCATAAGAATGGACCGTCAGTGTGAGCTAGAACTTTTACTCCAATTACTACTTGTTATGCCGATAGCCTTATATCCTTCTATCAGTGTAAGTCTGCTCCATTGGTGAAAGTTTGAGATGTTACTCCAAATACCATTGTTTCGCCAATAGCCTTTATATCGGCAGATGTTATGCCGATCGCCTTATTGACTTGGGCTTCTTTCCCATCAGTATGACCTAAGATATCAGTGAGGGCTCCAAATTCTATACCGATCGTTATTGTTAGGCCGATATCCTTATCCCGTTATCGGTACCCCTTTGTTTCTTTCCATCGACGTGACGTAAAATACCTCCCACTGATCACTTTACTCTATCTTTCCATCGGTGTAACACTGGACTATCGGTGAGGCCATTATTTTCTTTGCTGATCACCATCTCTGGCCGATGCCTTCTCTTTCTTTCTATCAGCGTAACACTGGACATCTCCCGCCGATGCCTTTAATTCCTTTCTATCGGTGTAAGATTTCCTATCGGCAAAGGTTTAGCATTTTGTTCCGATTGTTGAAAGTTATGCTGATAGCCAATGGCTATCAAGGAGACTATACCCTTCGGCAAGACATTACCGAACAATGCCGACGGTATAAGTTAGGCCAATGAGCTCTTTCGCCGGCGAGAAACCTCCCTTCGGGGAGACAATTTCAAGGTACTCTGATACCAAATGTTATACCGATGTCCTTTGCATCCACATAATGTATACTTCATTGAAATGTTATATGTATGCATGAAATATACATTATGCCAATTATCAAATGTATTGACATTGTATCATAACCCCCTGGGTCTGCCATTTTTATAAGTGCATCTGTGTATTTTTCCTGCTAAATAGCCAATCGTGAGATACAAAGTGGGTCGAAAACATCAATTCATTTTAACCTGAAATCCATCCTGTATGCATATTTCAAAATTTTAACCAGATGCTTACAAGGAGGACCTATAACTGACTATGCAAAACCTGATTGTACGTTTTACCAAAATGATCATAACTTACAAAATATGGCGAGTTTTAAGATGGTTCAAAAAGCAACCCTAGCTCATTTTTCACAAGGAATCCAACCATATCATGCATTGGTACTGAAAATGCATTTTTTTCTCTATTTTTAACAAAGTTTGCAAATTTTTCCTCTTTTCCCTTTACCACCAAACAGAACAACACACCAAAAGCAAAAAGGCAAAGCAACAGCAGGGGTCCTCATTTTGCTAAGGAGTAAAATGGGGCGTGTTGTGAACATCACAACAACTAGCAACCAAAAAAAAACAATTAAATTCAAAGCATTTAAGAAAACTAAATGAAATGAATCCATAACTTCCGACTATCTTTCCTACAAATTATTATTCAACTCAAGACCTAAGGTATTCAATAAGGGTGCATGAATTTTCATTTTCAGTTTAAGTATGTGCACGTGATTAATTATCCTCATCTTGAAGATCGGTTGAACAAACCAGTGACTGACATTAGCCTACGTAGTTGAGGATATTCCCTCATAGCCAACCGGATAGAGCCTTGCTGCCAGCGAGTGTTCATAGCCCCGGCAAGGTTATCGTTACAATTCTCCTAAGTAGAGCCCCACTGCCAGCAAGTGTTTATAGCCCTAGTAGAGTTACTTAGATGGCTTAATCTAGATTTTCAGTATAATCCACTTTATTTATTTTATTTATTTTATATTTTCTAATTTTGAAAGAGATTTCACAAGATATAGCAATTGTAGCTTCATGATGCAAGGAGTGAACACTTGCTGAAATTAAGTTGAGAATTGTAATGGTAGCAAGGGTGACCTTGGATTTTTCACCTAATATCTACACTGGTAGGTTCAACAAACCCAAGGATTTTAGGTGTGTCATCGTGAGAAACCTCTCTAAATTCTCAATCACTATTATTGAATACGAAATTTCAGAAGTAAAACAACTCTCTACATTCATGACAGTCGCAACAAGTTATGTGTAAATTGCAAATGATTAACTTGAATGTTCTAAATTTTATACTATTTTCAATGGTTATTAGTTTTCTCCTTAATACTCTAAAGAAAAAAAAACAAAGATCCCTACTGAGGAGACAACAAACAAAGCAAACAACAGGCTGTACAAACAAAGCAAAAGAAGACAAAACTGTACAAACAGAAACAAAACAACAGACAGAAAGAAACAAAAAAATAGAACTATACAAACAACTAACCTACCAAACTATACACAAACCCCCCCCACAAGGCAAACAAAACCTAGGGAAGGACCCAAGAACACCCCTATTTGAATATTTCTTTAGATTATGCAGGAGTAACAGGGTACTAGTTATGGTTCTCATCCTAGCAGATTTACCTTTGAATTATGAAAAATGCTCTTTTATTCTACCCTCACTATGTTTAACAGGATGATCTCTAATTATCAACAATTGAGGCAGCCCATCCTGTTCATGAGTAATCCATATGCATGTCCTATCTCTTGAATTTCCATAATCAAAATAATATTCAACATTATTCACTGAGGAAAGGAAAGAGACAACCTGATGTATCTCTAGCTCTGTGGGACATGTGTGTTCATTGCCAGCTGGTCCTTCATCCAACTCTGTATTTTCATGGTTTAGCTCCATCTCAGGTCTTTCCTCAAATTGAAAGATGAATGACTCTAGATGTATCATTGCTTCATCTTTATCCAGTTTAGTTTATCCTCAAATTTAGCAAATTTCTCAATGCTCTCATCAGTTCCCTGCACATCAGCACTTAAGTGAGTATATTTATCATCATAACCTGATATACAGAAATTAATCATTTCTAGATCACTTGAGAGTAGAGGTGGGACAACATCTTTAGATTAACAGGAATACTCCCCTATTTCATTTTCAAAATAATGCTGGGGTGATGTCTGATTATGCACAGCAACTCCAAAATCTTATGTATTTTCAATTTTCAAGAATTGGTCATCAACTGACTCACATTCATCATCCAGTATGGAATCTGATTCCATTGACCTGCAACAATCTCTAATTTGATCATTTAATTCAAAGAATTCAGTCATAACACTAGGATTTAGTTTCTTTTCTATGACTTCTTTAGTTGCTATAGTGGGAACTTCATCAGTTTTAGTGCACTTTAATTTTGCCAATGCTTGTTTACATTTCTTTGCCAAATCATTTTCATTAAAACTTTTCAGGTCAGATCCAGAGATTTCCTCTTACAAATATTCCTTAGTAATTCCATATATTTATCAAATGTATCAAGATGAACCTCACTTTCCTTTTCCTTTTCATTAAATCCTCTTTGCTTATCATCTAGAAAAGGGACATGAGCTGTGATTTCCTCTCTGTATTTTTTTGGATATTTATACCTTTCACTAACTTTAATCATAGCTGGACCTTGACAAAAAGACAGATTATTTTTCTTACCATCACATAATTTCAGCAAAGAGATCTTACTATCCTTTATTTCTAGCATTGGTTCCCTCTTTGTATTCTTTGAACATTTAATGACCGCTGATGCTGTATTCTCTTGTTGCTCCATGATCTCCTCATTTTCCTGCCAACTTTCAGCCTTATACACATCTGAGAGAGAGATTAGTCCTTTTAAATATAAATTTAACCTTGTAAGAAAAGCTAGACAATTAATTTCATTGTGCTCCATCGACCTTCCAAATAAGCCATAGCTAGATAAATTTTTAGGATAAAGCTGTCTATTTAAAGTTTCTTGAAATAAAGGAATGTCAACTTGAAAACTATCCCCATATGAGTCCATTGAAAATGGGACCTTCTTTTCACCCTTTTAGGCTTTTGAAATTTTATGAGATCTAACATATCTCAGAATAAAGCATTCAAACTCAGAAAATCAACCCTAAATTCCATTAGGCCCTCCTAGCGCCAGAGAACTATTGATGATTGTTTTGAGACAGTCATAACAATAGTTAAAATTCACATAAATGAACCAAAACTGACTTGAAAGATATGAAGGAATCGTTTAAGATTCACTTGATCCCAAGTTTACTATGGTCAGGTCTTGACCTTTTGGGCAAATTCAGTTGATCAATGTGAAGCTGTAATGTTCAAGGGACCTTATGCAATTTAAGGTTTCTTGTTGGTTTACTAGACTCAAACTATGCAAAAAGATCATGAATATTAGCAAGTTGTTTATTCCTTTTGCATAAAAATGTTATCGTGCTGCAAAACTTTAAAAGGTATTCTTGAATTATTGCAGCCTTCTCTTCTTAAATATTTATGAAAACTTGTCTACTTTCCACCCTGTTGTTCATGCTTCTTCAAATGTGAGACAAATTTCCTTCAAATTTCTACATTTTAAGCTAAGTATTTTCAGATGGGTTGGGAAAAGTTAGAAAGATCTAATCTAAACTTCATTTAAATCTACCAAAGGATCTAATTGTTCTGTTATGCACTATATAAATCTTACAACAATTTGATCAAATCCACAGATAAAAACCTTAAATGTAAGTTCTGAGCATTTTCACAAACATACACTTAAAATTGCAAGCTCTCAGAGAAAAATGTTTCAAAACACAAAGAAGAGTAGGAGAACACTCAGAAGATAGATGCAGAACTCCAGATTCAATTATATTAGAACAAAATGTCATGCATGATTTACAATGTCAGAATGACTCTTAGTTTCATTGATCAAACTACAGAGAACTTACAAGCTTTAAAGATACAGTAAGGAAGCCAAATGTTCCACGCACTCCTTACTGCAGACAACAGGCGACCTCCTTCCTCTACTTCTAAACTATACTAAGCTAAATTGCTAAAATCCCTATGTTCCTAAAATATGTGTAAAGTTTTATAGTGTGCCAAGGCACCATATATAGGCTTTTTGATTGTCCTTAATATAGCCAAAAAAACCCTAGTCTAAACCCTAGTTCAAACCCCTGGTTACAACAATAAATGGTAGTGAACCAGTTTCCCAAAATACCTCTGAGCATACATCCAATCTGGGTGAAAAATGCCACTCGGAAACCCTAGCAGCTCAGTAATAACTCCTGTGGTCCGCTGCAGTAATGTCTTCAGCTGTATTTTGTCATTCGTAAATGAAGACCCTTTGACTTCCTTGCCTTTTGTCCTTATCTTCCTCTGCTGTGAGATCTGATTTCCTCCTCTTTCCGTGATGTCATTGCCATTAAATTCCATCTCCCCGCTCAATTGTAAACCTGCAAAAACAGACAAGCAATAAGTATTATTTCATCAAATGAACAGTAGGAAACTAAAACACTCATTGAATCAAGGTGTGACTATGCAAAATATAGAAATCGGGCCCAAATCGGTGAAAAAAATGCATTCAAAAGCATACAGAATGTCAAAATACCATCAGGTCAACCACCGCTGACCAAAAAATGCCATTGGGCGCTAAAAATGTGTTCAAAACCCTAACACTTTGTTCTTTTTCCCACCCATCGGTGTGAGACCTGCTCATCAGCGAGTCCTGAAAATGGCCGATCGATGCATATTGTTTGGCCGATACCTCCTTTGTTATTCAGCATGCTTTTTATTCATTTATCGGCGTAAGAATGGACCATCGGCGTGAGCTAGAACTTTTACTCCAATTACTACTTGTTATGCCGATAGCCTTATATCCTTCTATCGGCGTAAGTCTACTCCATCGGTGAAAGTTTGAGATGTTACTTCGACTACCATTGTTTCGCTGATAGCCTTTATATCGGCAGATGTTATGCCGATCGCCTTATTGACTTGGGCTTCTTTCCCATCGGTATGACCTAAGATATTGGCAAGGGCTCCAAATTCTATACCGATCGTTATTGTCAGGCCGATATCCTTCTCTCGTTATTGGTACCCCTTTGTTTCTTTCCATCGGCATGACGTAAAATACCTCTCGCCAATCACTTTACTCTATCTTTCCATCGGTGTAACACTGGACTATCGGCGAGGCCATTATTTTCTCCGCCGATCGCCATCTCTAGTCGATGCCTTCTCTTTCTTTCTGTCAGCGTAACACTGGACATCTCTCGCCGATGCCTTTAATTCCTTTCTATCGGTGTAAGATCGCCTATCGGCAAAGGTTTAGCATTTTGTTCCGATCATTGAAAGTTATGTCGATAGCCAACGGCTATCGGGGAGACTATACCCTTTGGCAAGACATTACCAAACAATGCCGACGATATAAGTTAGGCTGATGAGCCCTTTCGTCTGCGAGAAACCTCCCTTCGGGGAGACAATTTCAAGGCACTCCGATACCAAATGTTATACCGATGTCCTTTGCATCCACATAATGTATACTTCGTTGTAATGTTATAATGTATGCATGAAATATACATTATGCCAATTATCAAATGTATTGACATTGTATCATAACCCCCTGGGTCTGCCATTTTTATAAGTGCATCTATGTATTTTTCCTGCTAAACAGACAATCATGAGATACAAAGTGGGTTGAAAACATCAATTCATTTTAACCTAAAATCCATCCTGTAGGCATATTTCAAAATTTTAACTAGATGCTTACAAGGAGAAGGACCTATAACTGACTATGCAAAACCTGATTGTACATTTTACCAAAATGATCATAACTTGCAAAATATGGCAAATTTTAAGACGGTTCAAAAAGCAACCCTAGCTCATTTTTCACAAGGAATCCAACCATATCATGCATTGGTACTGAAAATGCATTTTTTTCTCTTATTTTAATGAAGTTTGCAAATTTTTCCTCTTTTCCCTTTACCACCAAATAGAACAACAAACCAAAAGCGAAAAAGCAAAGCAACAGTAGGGGTCCTCATTTTGCTAAGGAGTAAAATGGGGCGTGTTGTGAACATCACAATAGAAATGAGAGCATCTCAGAACATATTTCTAAGAACAGTGGTGTCTTTGACAGATTTAAATTCTTCTCAATTGCTTCAAAAACACGCACAACTATGCCACAAAGTGGAAACAGACATAGAACATTTCCAACATTGACCCTTAGAGGAAATACAAGCAACAAGATCTAATTTCAACAACAAAAATGCTAACACAAAAGATAGAATAGAAGCCATAGATATATGCAGGGAAAACGCTTACGGGTAAAAACCCCACACTCCAAAAACCCAGATCACCATTGTATTATTTAGCAACAGAAAATATAGTTATAATACTAATCTGACACTAAGCCTTTCATGGAGATTTACATCTTGCTCCTCTAGAAGAATAATTGACAGCATAACCCTACACAAAGTTCTCTAGCACTCGGGTTAGTCCTTCATTGTATTATCATGCCACAAATAGCACACAGTACAGGACATCACCCTACACCCAAACTCTATTCTCACTCTCTGTTAACCTCTCGATCATACTCTTCTATTACAATGTGTTTAACATGTCACATTACAGAAGAGAGCATTCGGTTTGACTACCATAATGGATCAAGGAGCCACGTCACCACTGTCAAACAAATTCCTAGCATACCAGCTCATAACCATATCCACGACTGTTCATATTCATGAGATCTAATTATTCCACATGCACCAGTTGACGACCGCTATCCCTGTTTATATACATGAACACTCAGTAAGACTATCATTGGCAATTTTGATGCCGATGATGCCAGTCTAACCTCATCGGGATAGCCCAAGCCGATGTCATTCATCAGAGTGACGACAAGCTATCAGAGCAACGTTTCAAAACTATGCCGATAGTTATAGTCATGCCGATGCTAGGCCTCCATCGGAGTAACACATCACATCAGAGAGAGAATTCCAATCCATGCCGATAGTGAAAGTCAGCCCAATAGAGTATACCACTAGCCCTTCATCGGTAAGACCCCGCACATCAGAAGTAGTCTCCTAAGCTGCTCCGATAATGGTAAGTCCCACCGATCCAATAAAACCTTGAACCCTTGAACCAAACCTATAGAGTTCAAGCCCGTCCAATAGACCTTGCTACCATTGGTGTGATGCAAGTGATTGGAGTAAGAACTTCAACCAAGCCCGATAGCAATAGTCAAGCCGATGGGCAGAACACTATCGGTGAAACACAAACAATTTACACCGATAAAGCCTGTCAGGCCGATAACAAAGGACAACCCACTACTTTCATGTGATCACTGAGACTCTTGCCGATGCCTGTAAATCTGAGACACATGTCCTCAATAATGAGGATCAATCAAAACGTAGGAACATGATTTAGAGACTCCCACAAGCATGTTACAATCACCAAGAACATCCGCACAACCTCTAAACACTTTATCCATAAGATTCTTCAAACTAGAGCATTTGAACATTATTGTTTGCCACTGTCATAAATGAAAGGTCACTTACGGAGCACTAAATCATGAACTATTTGAACTGAAGGCACATAACAACATCACAAACTTAATTCCAGAACCGCAGACTGTGAAACTTGAATGCGGAGAAATGCGGAGTAAAATACATTCTCCTCGTCACCATTAAATACACAAAAAATAGTTTTTACTTTGGTGAACACAACTCGCTCAAATCTTCACACCAGAGGCTCAAACTTGAAACATAGCATCTACAGACATCCCTTAACATTACTTCCAATCTGTAAGCAAATATATTCAATCTATAGAATATGTGGAGCAAAACACTGCACTATTCTTGAGAGATAAAGCATTTCTGCACTTGTACCAATTCCTCAGATACTTGTTTAGACTTATTCAAATAACTTCATTATATGTTGACATCAATGACAGCACTTACTACTCATACTTGCAAGAATCTCCCCCTTTGTCATTGATGGAAACACATGATGTGAAAAACCATCAAGACATATAATCTTGCTTTACTTCTTTTCTCACTCTCACTTGATGCTTTCTCTGTCTGCAATCTTCTTCTTAGGCTTTTCGCATGAACTTCTCTCCCCCTTTGACATCAATGGCAAAGTGTGCCAAACCTTTTCTTTCTTTTTACTATACAACTACCCCTATCAATACCACTACAACACTTACTGCTCTTGATCAAAAACTTCTACCTACTCCTCACGAGGAGTATCCTTTAAAACATCAATCTAGATCGAAAGATGAAACTTAAGTCACCACTGGATTGATGCATTCCTTATGCATCTTAGTTTGGAGTAGGAGGGGTAATAACCCCTAACTTCTCCCTAAGATACTTAAAAGTATCCTTAGGTAAAGGCTTAGTGAAAATATTTGCAATCTGATCCTTTGTAGACACATACTCCATCTTTACTTCATTTCCTATTACCTTATCTCTCAGAAAGTGATACCTCATTGATATATGATTTGTTCTTGAGTGCATCACTAGATTATTTGAAATGTTTATGGCACTTTTATTGTCACAAAAGATTGAAACTGGTTCTTCATACACAACTCTTATGTCCTTCAATGTTTGCTTCATCCAAAGTACTTGAGTGCACCAACATGCTGCAACAATATATTCTGCTTCTACAGTAGATAAAGAAATTGATTCGTGTTTCTTGCTCAGCCATGAAACTAATCTGTTACCCAAGAGGAAAGCACCCCCACTTGTATGTTTGATGTCATCAGCATCTTTAGCCCAATCTGCATCTGTATAAGCATTAAGAGTGAAATTAGTATCTTTCGGATACCACTATACATAGTTTGAAGTGCCTTTTAAATATCTCATGATTGTTTTGACTACCATTACAAGTGACTCTTTGGGATCTTCTTGAAATCTTTCCACAAGATAGACTGCATGCATTATGTCTAGTCTGGTATGGATTAGATAGAGCAGTCCTCCAATCATAGACCTATATTTTTCTGATCAGTCTTAGGTGATTCATCATTCTTGCTCAACTTGCAACTAGTTACCATGGGAGTACATACTGGTTTAGAATCCTCCATTCCAAACTTCTTCAACAATTCCTTCCAATACTTGGACTAAGAAATGAAAATTCCTTTTTCTGATTGAATAATTTGCAGTCCTAAGAAGAAATTCATTTCACCGAACATAGACATATCAAATTCCTTTTGTATTTCCTCTACAAATTTCTTACATATACCTTCATTTCCTCCAAAGATAATATCATCAACAAAGACTAAAAAAATTAGAATTTGATCATTATTGATTTTGAAATAGAGATTACTATCTACAGTACCTTTCCTGAACCCTAATTTCATCAAATACTGGTCCAACCTTGCATACCAAGCTCTAGGAGCTTGCTTGAGTCCATATAGGGCTTTCTTCAATCTGCACACCATGTCACCTTTGTCTGATAACTAGAATCCTTTCAGTTGTTCAATGTAGACTTCTTCTAGCTTTCCATTGAAGAAGGCAAACTTCACATCTATTCGGTACACCTTGACATCTTTATGAGCAGCAAAAGCCAAAAACATTCTTATAGCTTCAATTCTTGCCACAGGAAAAAATGTCTCTTCAAAATCTATGCCTTCAACCTAAGAATATCCTTTGCATACCAGTCTTTCTTTGTTTCTTACCACTTCACCACTTTCATTCATCTTGTGTTTGAAGACCCATTTGGTTCCAATCACATTCTTATTAGCAAGTCTAGGGACCATTTCCTACATTTGATTCTTTTCTAAATGCATCAGTTCTTCTTTCATGGCTATTACCCAACTTTCATCTTTACAGGCTTCACTTACATTTTTAGGTTCAATCTGTGAAAGCAAACAATAGTTCACCTATTCTTTTGCAACTCTTTTCCTTGTCAATACCCTTTTGCTTTTGTCACTGACAATTTGATCTTTAGAATGATTGATTCTTACATACCTAGGAGTCTTAACAACACTTTCTGGAGATTTTCTTCTGCACCATTTTCTTCTTCATCTTGACTGTCCTTTTGTTCATGTTCCACCTTTTCTATAATGACTGTGATAGAAGGTTCATCTAATTCACAACCTCTCAGATCTGATGGTATTTCTTTCTCTAAATCAACCTTCACATTAGCACTTTCAATGACCTTTTTCAATCTCTTATTGTAGAACTAGTAGGCCTTACTCTTAGTAGAGTATCCAAGGAAAATACCTTCATCACATCTAGCATCAAACTTGCCCAATTCTTCATCTCTTCTCATATAACATTTGCTTCCAAAAAAATTGGAATATTTTACTGTGGGAACTCTTCGAGACCACAATTCATAAGGAGTTTTAGTTCCATTACCTTTGACTTGGACTCTATTTTGAATGTAGACATCAGTGTGTATAGCTTCTCTTGAATACACATTTGGTAGGTTAGCTTCCATCATCATTGACCTAGAAGCCTCTTGAGTTGTCTTGTTCTTTCTTTCAACAACTCCATTTTGCTTAAGAGTCCTAGGAGCAGACATGTTACAAGTATGTGCCTAATCGGTGTTGTCTTTAATGTCAACATATTTTTGTTGTCATTGGTGTCAACTATATTTTATTCTATTACTTGTTTAGAAGACTTGTATGTTGAGGATATTGAGAAAAATAGCCTCTCTGGAAGAAACTAGTGAGCTACAAAGAAATGCAGTACAGATAGTGAGTTGTATGCTGAAGAACAGTTAGATAAACTGCTCCGCATTTACTTCTGTTGGAAGTTCATGGTATGTAGATTGGAAGTAAGTTAGAGGTATGACTAAGGATGTTGTATTCTAGGTTTGAAGCCTTTGCATGAAGATTTGAGTGAGTTGTGTTCACCATAGTGAAACCTACTTTTTCTGTAAGTTTAGTTGGGACAGGAAGAAAGTATTCTACTCTACATTCCTCTGCAATAAAGTATTTTGCTCTGCAGTTCTAGAGGGAAGTCTGGGATGATGATAAGTGCCTATAGTTGCAATGGTTCATGGTTTGGTGGTCTACAAGCTATCTTTCTTTTATGATAGTTGAAGACAAGGAAGTTCATGTGTTCTAGTGAGAAGATTCCTATGGATAAAGTGGTTAAGTTTCATGTGGTTGCTCCTTATAATTATAGCGTGCTTGTGGATGTCTTCTAATCATGTTCCTATCTAGATTTTGGTCTACATTAAGAAATTGAGATTGTGTTTGAAGATTCTTCTAGATAATGTAGTGTGTAACTAGTCTTGACCGACCTAGTTAATCCTAGTGATTGTGGAGATCTCTAGAAGATTATGGAAGCATGTTGTGGTGTGGAAGATCGTGTTTGAGTCCCAGCTAAGGCATGGCATGATCCACATTTTTTTCCCTTTGCATAATGTTGAAATAGGTTAGGACCTATTTTGTAAATGTTTATAATACTGACTTTGGAGATTGTTCCAATAGTTGATGATTGTGATGCTGACCTTGATGATCATTCCAAGGTTGATGTAGTGTATAAATACTTGTAGTTGAGTCATGGAAAAAGTGTCCTTGAGTGAAAATTGAAGAGAACTTGTGTCTCAAATTACTACTTGAACCTCTTAGTTGAACCTATGTTTTGAACCTCTTTGTTGAACCTTTCTAGAGTTCATTTGGTAGGTTCAATGAATTTTTTAGTTCAACTGTTCCTTGGTTCATTGGTTTGAGGATATGCGATGTTGGTATCGCTGTGACGAAGCACTATCGGCAGGACCGTGTTGAAGACCATTGGCATCGGTGAGACAAGGGCCGTCGGAATAAGCATCGAAGGTTACGGTCGTCGGCAAGACAAGGCCTATCGGCCAACCTTTTGTGGAGTTACTCCGACAGGAGTAGTCACTCCGACGAAGGTTACGGTCGTCGGCAAGACAAGGCCTATCGGCCAACCTTTTGTGGAGTTACTCCGACAGGAGTAGTCACTCCGACGAAGGTTACGGTCGTCGGCAAGACAAGGCCTATCGGCCAACCTTTGTGGAGTTACTCCGACAGGAGTAGTCACTCCGACGAAGGTTACGGTCGTCGGCAAGACAAAGGCCTATCGGCCAAACACTGTAGAGTTACTCCGACAGGAGTAGTCACTCCGATGGCGTATGTCTATCGGCAAGAGAATATCCGTCGGCTAAAGGTGTTGGGCCGATGTACTGCGGACTGATGGAAGTCTTATTGGTATCGGTGAGACAAACCTCTGTCGGAGCGAGAGCTAGATCTTTTGCCGATGGAGAGTGTTATACCGATGGTAACCTTGGTGATCGGGGAGACAATGCTCATCGGTGGGAGGTGAAGTCTGAGGGCCGATGGGAGTTGTTATGCCGATGGGCTTGGGGGTTTGGTATTGTCGGCAACAGAATTGCTGACAATACTCTTTCGCCTGTTGGCGGTTATAAACTGCAAAGTCCTTTGCGACTTGGTACATGTGGGACTAAAACACCTCACTGAAATGTGAACCGTTGCGACGGTTAGATGGCAGCGACGTGTGAGAAATTTGTTCTATCAGTTAGAGCAGAAGTCTGTTACGATTCTTGTTCTTGCAGATTGGAAATAGAATGATATGTCTACAGGTGTCGTTGGTATTATGATGATGAGACTTGAATAAAGGTTCGTTCTGTAAATGTACAGGGATGTGAACTGTGTATGATGTCGAGAATCAAACACCAGAGCAAGAAGCTGAGTTCTTTATTGTAACTGTATATCTTACTGTAATAAAGATTGTTTTCTTGTGGTGGTGGGTTTTTTACCCGTAAGGGTTTTCCCACGTAATTCTGTGTGTCTGTGTTCTAAATATTGTCTATTTTGGTCTCTCTTGTGTATTCATCTGTGTTATTGTAATTTAAAAGTGACTGGTCTACACTGTCCTCTGGGAATTAACATTAGGGAAGCTGTTTTCCACACCTGTGCTTTCCTTACAAGTGGTATCAGAGCCTGGCCCGTTGTGTTATCCTTGTCGGTAGTCTGGGTTTTTTGTGTTAATTCTGTTGTGTGGGAGTTCTGTAGAAAGTTATTTTTAAATTAAATAGAGATGGCAAGTACATCAGACAAAATAGACATTGAGAAATTCAATGGCACAAACTTTGAGTTGTGGAAACTTAAAGTTGAAGACATGTTAGTCTATAGAGATCTTTGGGTTGCTGTGTCTGGAGTTCAACCTACAGGCATGAAGCAAGAAGATTGGGAACTGATATGCAGAAAAGCCAAAGGACTGATAAGACTGAGTTTATCTGACTTTGTTCTATTGAACATCCATGAGGAGAAATCTGCAAGTGATTTGTGGAAAAAGTTGAATAATATTTATCAGGGCAAGTCCTTGGTAAATAAACTTTTCCCCAGAAAGAAATTGTATTCTCTGAAGATGGATGAAGGTGCATCTGTAGCAGAACATCTGAGTGCATTCAATACGATTGTTGCTCAGTTGACATCTATAGGTGTAAAAATAGAAGAGGAAGATCGCTGTATGCTTCTGTTATGTTCCTTACCTGACTCGTGGGACCATCTGGTGATGGCTATTGGAAGTACAACAACTACGTTTTCTCAGGAAACTATTGTTGCCTCTTTGTTGTCTGAAGAGATGCGGAGGAAATCTTCTGGAATGGCCAAAGAGGCTCTGTCAGTGCGTGGTAGATCAAAGGAAAGAGGCAAGAAGAAGGACAAGAAGTCTAAGTCCAAATCAGAGGGGAAATCAAAATCTCCTGGCAAGAAGTCCAAGGTGAAGTGCTGGAATTGTGGACAGAAAGGTCATGTCAAGAAAGACTGCAAAGAGGAGAAAAAGAAGAAGAAGAACTTCTCTGACTCTGAGTCTTCACACAGTGATGCTGATGCTTTCATTGCTGCTCTGGCAACACCTGCTTCTGAAGATGTTTGGCTGATTGATTCAGGAGCATCCTTTCATATGACATCTCATAGAGAGTGGTTCACAAAGTATGAACCCTATGCTGGTGGCAAGGTGTTCCTGGCTAGTGATTCAACACTGGAAATTGTTGGCCGAGGTCGAGTCAGAATCCAGTTCCCGGATGGCAGAATAAAGGGAATGAATGAAGTTCTTCATATACCAGGTCTGGCTCGAAATTTACTTTCTGTTAGTAAACTTAATGATGTTGGAGTGCAAGTTACTTTTGTGAATGGTGGCTGTAAGATGACTAGAGGTTCTATTGTTCTGGCAAAAGGTGAACGCATTGGAACTCTGTATAGGTTAGATGCTAAACCAGTGTGCTGTAATAATGTCTCTGTAAAATATGAAAAGGCTACTATTGTAACACATGACGTAAATTCTATGGAAGTTAAACTTCCTGCAGAGAAAACAATGCTCTGGCATCATAGACTTGGTCACATAGGTGAGAAAGGTTTAAAAACCTTGAAAAACAAAAATCTGGTAGATGGGCTGATTGATTGTAATCTGGAGTTCGATTTCTGTGAACATTGCATATATGGAAAGCAAAACCGTGTTTCATTTTACTCTAGTTCTCATAAATCTTCTGGTGTTCTGGACTATGTGCATTCTGATGTTTTTGGTCCAGTTGATGTTCCTTCTTTATCTAAATCAAGATACTATGTATCGTTCATTGATGATTATTCAAGAAGGGCATTTGTATATTTTTTGAAAAACAAATCAGAAGTGTTCAGTCGATTTAAAGAATTTAAAACTCTTGTGGAAAATCAGACTGGTAGAAAACTAAAATGCTTGAGAACAGATAACGGTGGTGAATATTGCAATGCGGATTTTGATAAGTATTGTGTAGACCATGGAATTAAAAGGCATAAAACTACACCTTATACTCCACAACAGAATGGAGTTGCTGAAAGGTTAAATCGATCGCTGATGGAGAAAGCAAGAAGTATGTTGAGTTATGCTGGTCTTGAACAGAAGTTCTGGGCTGAGGCAGTTGCTACAGCTTGTTACTTGCTGAATCGTTCTCCTACATCAGCATTGGTTGATAAGACACCTATGGAAGCATGGTCTGGTAAGAAGCCCTCTCTAAGACATATTCGAGTCTTTGGCTGTGAGGCATATGCTCATATTCCTGAAGTTAAAAGATCTAAGTTGGATAACAAGGCAGTTAAATGTATCTTTGTTGGTTATGGAGTCGGTATTAAAGGATACAAGCTTTGGAATCCTGAAACTGAAAAGGTAATCTACAGCAGGAATGTAATTTTCAGAGAGCTGAAACCATTGGTTGTTGATCCTCAGCCAGAAAAGACAGAAGAAAAGAAAGAAAAGAGTGTTGTGAATGTTCCTCTGACTCCTGTAAAAGAGGAACAACAAGCACCAAGTGTAGATGGTTCAGATAAGAGTTCAAGTAGCTCCGAAGATTCTGATCCAGAGCAAGAACCTGAACCTGCACCTCAACCTGTGAGGAGATCTACACGTGAAAGAAGACAACCAAATAGGTATGGATTTTCAGTACCTGATTCAACTTGTGCCTATGCTTTACTTACTAATACTGATGAACCTAGGACTGTGAAAGAAGCTATTAGTGTACCTGATTCAGATTCCTGGTTGGAAGCCATGCATAGTGAAATGACATCATTGGAGAAGAATGGAACCTGGGATCTGGTGCCCTTGCCTGAAGAAAGAAAACCTGTAGGCTGTAAGTGGGTATTTAAGAAGAAATATGGTCCAGATGGTAGTATTGAGAAGTACAAGGCAAGACTGGTTGCTAAGGGGTATTCCCAAAAGGAAGGTATTGATTATGGAGAAATCTTTTCTCCTGTAGCTAAGTTGACATCCATTAGATTTCTGTTGTCACTTGCAGCAGCATATGATTTTGAAATTGAGCAGATGGATGTGACAACAGCGTTTCTTCATGGAGACCTTGAAGAAGAAATTTATATGTCTCAGCCAGAGCATTTTGTAGAAAAAGGTAAAGAACATCTGGTATGCAAACTTAAAAAGTCTCTTTATGGTTTGAAACAGTCTCCCAGAATGTGGTATCAAAAGTTTGATACGTATGTTTTATCCTTGGGGTATGTGAGATCTAAATCTGATCATTGTGTCTATTATAAAACTGAAGGTGACCAGATTCTTATAATTGCACTATATGTGGATGACATGTTGTTCATTGGCAATGGTAAGGGGATGATCTCAGAATTAAAATCTCAGTTGTCCTTGAAATTTGAAATGAAAAATCTGGGGGCAGCAAAGTACATTCTGGGAATGGAGATCAAAAGGGACAGATCTAAGAGAAAAATTTGGCTCAGCCAGAGGAAGTATATTACCAATGTTCTTGATAAGTTTCATATGTCTGATTCTAAACAGTTAGTTGTTCCAGTTTTGCAGGGAACGAAATTATCTGTTGAAGATTGTCCAGAATCTTCAAATGAAATTGATGACATGAAGAGAGTACCTTATGCAAGTGCTGTTGGCAGTTTAATGTATGCAATGGTCTGTACAAGACCAGACATTGCCCAAGCAGTGGGAGTTTTGAGCCGATTTATGGCGAATCCAGGCAGATCACATTGGGATGCTGTGAAAAGAGTTATGAGGTATTTGAAGGGAACTTCTGACTATGCTATTTGTTATCATGGAAACTCAGAAGGGTCTAAGAGATCTATCAGTATTCAGGGATATGTTGATTCTGATTGGGCAGGGGACATTGACAGTCGGAGATCCACCAGTGGATACGTGTTCATGTTACATGGTGGTGCTATCAGTTGGATGAGCAAGCGACAGGCTGTAGTCGCTTTGTCCACAACAGAGGCAAAGTACATGGCAGCCACTCGTGCATGCCAAGAAGCTGTTTGGTTGAAAAGGTTGTGTTCTGATGTTGGTTTTAATGCAGGGCAAATACAAATTCATTGTGACAGTCAAAGTGCCATATGTTTGGCAAAGAATCCTACATTTCATGCTAGGACAAAACATATTGATGTCCAATATCACTTTGTTCGTGATATGGTGGAAGACAGGAAGGTAAAGCTGGAAAAAGTTGACACTTTGGAAAATGTTGCTGATGCCTTAACTAAACCAGTGAACACAGCCAAATTCAAATGGTGCTCAGATGAAATGGGTCTTCGGGCCCATAGTTCTCAATAATCGAATGAGGACTAAGAGGTAGCAGTAATGTCTTCGACAAGTGGGAGATTGAAGAGAACTTGTGTCTCAAATTACTACTTGAACCTCTTAGTTGAACCTATGTTTTGAACCTCTTTGTTGAACCTTTCTAGAGTTCATTTGGTAGGTTCAATGAATTTTTTAGTTCAACTGTTCCTTGGTTCATTGGTTTGAGGATATGCGATGTTGGTATCGCTGTGACGAAGCACTATCGGCAGGACCGTGTTGAAGACCATTGGCATCGGTGAGACAAGGGCCGTCGGAATAAGCATCGAAGGTTACGGTCGTCGGCAAGACAAGGCCTATCGGCCAACCTTTTGTGGAGTTACTCCGACAGGAGTAGTCACTCCGACGAAGGTTACGGTCGTCGGCAAGACAAGGCCTATCGGCCAACCTTTTGTGGAGTTACTCCGACAGGAGTAGTCACTCCGACGAAGGTTACGGTCGTCGGCAAGACAAGGCCTATCGGCCAACCTTTGTGGAGTTACTCCGACAGGAGTAGTCACTCCGACGAAGGTTACGGTCGTCGGCAAGACAAAGGCCTATCGGCCAAACACTGTAGAGTTACTCCGACAGGAGTAGTCACTCCGATGGCGTATGTCTATCGGCAAGAGAATATCCGTCGGCTAAAGGTGTTGGGCCGATGTACTGCGGACTGATGGAAGTCTTATTGGTATCGGTGAGACAAACCTCTGTCGGAGCGAGAGCTAGATCTTTTGCCGATGGAGAGTGTTATACCGATGGTAACCTTGGTGATCGGGGAGACAATGCTCATCGGTGGGAGGTGAAGTCTGAGGGCCGATGGGAGTTGTTATGCCGATGGGCTTGGGGGTTTGGTATTGTCGGCAACAGAATTGCTGACAATACTCTTTCGCCTGTTGGCGGTTATAAACTGCAAAGTCCTTTGCGACTTGGTACATGTGGGACTAAAACGCCTCACTGAAATGTGAACCGTTGCGACGGTTAGATGGCAGCGACGTGTGAGAAATTTGTTCTATCAGTTAGAGCAGAAGTCTGTTACGATTCTTGTTCTTGCAGATTGGAAATAGAATGATATGTCTACAGGTGTCGTTGGTATTATGATGATGAGACTTGAATAAAGGTTCGTTCTGTAAATGTACAGGGATGTGAACTGTGTATGATGTCGAGAATCAAACACCAGAGCAAGAAGCTGAGTTCTTTATTGTAACTGTATATCTTACTGTAATAAAGATTGTTTTCTTGTGGTGGTGGGTTTTTTACCCGTAAGGGTTTTCCCACGTAATTCTGTGTGTCTGTGTTCTAAATATTGTCTATTTTGGTCTCTCTTGTGTATTCATCTGTGTTATTGTAATTTAAAAGTGACTGGTCTACACTGTCCTCTGGGAATTAACATTAGGGAAGCTGTTTTCCGCACCTGTGCTTTCCTTACAAAAATGGAAAGATATTAAGAAAGGTCCAAAAGGCAGAGTAGAGAAGAGGCAAAGGAAAGAAGAGGAAAAGTAGAGAAGAGGAAGAGTAGAGCAGAGGAAGAGCAGAGAAGAGGAAGAGTAGAGCAGAGGAAGAGCAGAGCATGGGAATTATTATACTTTAGTCACAAATATAGAAATGTGTTGATCATGGCAGTGATTCTGGAAGTAAGCCACTAGTAGGGTTTAATAGCCCATATTGTAATCTTGCTAGGTTTAGGGTTGAGGTAGTGAGCCTACTAGACCTAGTTGTTCTTTATAGTCGTAAGCCAGTATGTTTAGGCCCGTGGAGTGACCAAGCCTGAACACCATTGTTTCAAGATTGCAATATATATTGAGATTTAATCCTCTATATGGTTTTTCCCCACCTTGGGGTTTTCCACGTAAATTTGGTGTCTCTTGCGTTTGATGTTGTATCTGTGGTTAAGTTTCTAATTTCATGCACTCATTGTTAAATCATAATAATTGTGGATAAGTGATGAATGTTTAATTGTAGAAAGTGTTTAAGATTTTGTGACAACTCATTCACCCCCCCTCTTAGTTGTCTAGCACATATCAACAATTGGTATCAGAGCCAAGTTCCTCTGAAGAAATTTTAACAGCTTGAGGAAGATCCAAAATATCTTACAAGAAGGAAGTGCTGCATTTTGATGGAACGAATTATGTTCTCTGGAAGGCTCGGATGAAAACCCATCTTCCTTGTCTTGGTTACAAAGTTTGGAAAGCTACTTAAACATAATACACCATACCTCCAAATGGTCTGACGATTGAAGATGAAATCAAATAATATGAGATAGATATCAAGGCAAAGGATGCTCTACTAAGCTCATTAACCGACTCAATATTGATGAAAGTTGTGGATCTTGAAACTGTAAATAAGGTATGGGTAAAGTTGAAAAATCTGTATGAAGGAGATGATTCTATGAAGGAAGCCAAGTTACAAAGTCTGAAAGTTAAATATGAAAGCTTGAAGATGAATGATGATGAAAACATATAAGCCTTTATGCAAAGAGTTGATGAACTTGTTACAGGAATAAAAGCTAGAGGCAGAACTCTCGAAGAAAAGGAAGTTATGAAAATTCTCAGATCTCTACCCAAGTCCTACTATCACAAGGTAACTATGATTGAAGAATTCATGCAAGTAAAAATGGTTAACAGGGATTAGTTACTTGGTAAGCTTACTGCTTTTGAAATGAGGGAGTTAGATGACGCTCTACCGAATGTTGAGATGACCTTCAAAGCCAATACTCCTTCAAGTATTTCCAGATCAGAAAAGTATAAGGTAGAATCCGATGATGAGTTAGAAGAAGTTGAAGCCAACTTTGTTGATGGACTACAAAGAGGATCCAGTAAGTATAAAGGCAAATTACCTTTCAAATGTTTTTCCTATGGTAAAGTAGGTCATTTTGCTTGAAGAAGATATGAGAACAGCCCTAGGACCCAAAAGAAGTGTTATTATTATGTTGAAGATTTTGATGATGATGAAGGAGTATCAGATAATGGTGAACCAGATAATTCTAGTTCCTCTGTAAATGAATGCTTGTTCATTGCTATTAAGGAAGATCTCATGTCTACGAATGCTTCTAGCTATGTGAAGGAAGAAAAACCAATGGAAAGTGCTTTGGTTACTCAGGTCATTAAGAACAAGGATGAATGGATTATTGATAGTGGTTGCTCTCACCACATGATTGGTGACAAAAGTAAGTTTGTGATTTTGGAAAGATATGATGGTGGACTAGTTAGGTTTGGAGATGATACTACTGGTAGGATTTGTGGGAAATGATCTATTTCTTTTGATGGCAAGCATAATATTGAAGATATCTTGTATGTGAAAGGATTAAAGCACAATCTTTTGAGTGTGGGTCAAATGTGTCACAAGGGTTGTGATTTAAGCTTCAAGGATAATGGATGCAAGATTAGGGAAAGCTCTAGAATAGTCATTACAACTAGTAAGAAGACCAAAGGTAATATCTATCACTTGAAAGGAACTGAGAACTATTGCTTGTTGACTCAGATTGATGAGAGTTGGTTATGGCATAGAAGGTTGTGTCACATAAATTTTGATAATATTATGAAGATAAGTATTGCACAAATTGTTAGAGATTTGCCTAAGCTTGTGAAGCCTTCTAATCCTATTTGCAAGGAGTATCAATTTGGGAATAGACAATAACAAGTTTCAAAAGCAAGGACCACTCTATTGGAGGACTACTTGAGCTAGTGCATACAGATTTGTGTGGACCTACTACAGTAAGAAGTTTGCAAGGAGATAGGTATTTCATGTTCCTCATTGATGATTATTCTAGAATGACTTGGGTCACAATTTTGAAAGAGAAAGTTGAAGCTCTAGATAAATTCAAGGCATTAAAGGCAATGGTTGAAAATGAGATGGATTTGAAAATCAAATGCTTGAGGTATGATAAAGGAGGAGAGTTCACATCAAATGAATTCAATTTATTTTTTGAAGAACATGGAATAAAGAGACAGCTATCTGCACCCAGAACTCCACAACAAAATGGAGTTGTTGAAAGGAAAAATAGAACAATTCAAGAAGTTGCTAGAACCATGATGAAGGAAGCTCATCTTCTGGAAGCATATTTGAGAGAGGCAACTCACACCATAGTATATATCCTAAACAGAGTTCAAGTAAAATGTAATAGTTCAAAGACTCCTTATGAACTGTGCCATGGTAGAGTTCCTACTGTGAAATATTTCAAAGTTTTTGGTAGAAAATGTTAGATCAAAAGAGAAGAAGATTTAGGTAAGTTTTATGGTAGATATGCCGAAAGAATCTTCCTTTGTTACTCCACCCAGAGTAAGGCCTACCGGTGCTATTGTAGATCAGATATGCAAATAAGGTAGAAATACTAACAAAATGCAATAAACACAAAGTTATACCTCACATGCAAACCCAATCCCATCAAGGGAGGAAGAAGCCTTTGCACCCAAAACAAGATCCTAGACAAAGATAATCCCTAGACAATGGATTTGAATGTGAAATGCTACTCTAATTTACAACTCACTATTCTAGCTCACGAGTGATTTTGACATGGTAAGTTTGCATAAACTTGGATGATGAAAATGGATGGAGAGAGGTTCTATTTATAGATTTTTGGAAGGGATTTTGATCCAAGGGTGGAGGTTGATTTGGAAGATCAATGGTGGAGGATAAAAGTGATGTGGAGGGCCTAGATTCAATCTTGAATGAATGGAGGGATAAGAATAAAAGTGAATCTTTTATTCATTTTGGGAAAAGGAGTTATTAAATGAGCATGGGGGTGAAGAATTATTTTGGACTTAAAGATTCATATGGGGAAATGTAAATGGATTAAAAATTCATTTGGGGAAGAGAGGAAATAAATGAGTATGGGTTTGTAAGAGGAATTAAATTTGATGTGGGATGTTTTTAAATAAAAAATTGACTTATGTGGATTTAATTCAATTTTTTATTTGGAGCATGTGGGGAAGGGTGTTAAACAAGGTTTGACCACCAAATGAAGGGATTAGGATTAATTAAACATAGATTTTATTTAATTAATCCTAGGGCTATGATGAGGTAGGCTAGAGTAGGCAATTAAATAATAGCTATTTAATTGTCTAGGGTAGGGATAAGTCAATTATAGGCTGAATTAATTAGTTAATATGGTTTTAACTAATTAATTAGATTTAGTGGAAAAAGGGCAAATTGATTTATAAATATTGCATATTTATTAAATTAATTGGCTAAGGTTTGGACTATTGAATTAATGAAATTAATTTAATTTTGGGGATAAAATGATGTGAATTTGGAAAACAAAAGGGTTAATTAATTAAATAAAAATTTAATTAATTGGTTAGAAGGGAAATTGTTGTGTTTAGGGTTGTTAGGAGTCAGTTTGATGGTAGAAGACATTTTTAGGTGTCTACATTTGCCCCTCTTTGACGTGGCATCAGGTCGAAGAAAAATATGCTCCAGCTACCGGGAAGGAATAAGATGGATAAGGGATGCCCCCTCGAGAGGTTGGTGGAAAAATAAAAATTTTCCTGGTGAGTTCTTGAAAGGATGTGACGGAAGTGAAAATTGGATAGACGATGGAAAAAGAAGATGGCAGGAAGAAAAACAGAGAAAAAAGGCTAAGATCTGCACCCTAGAGGGAAAAAAGAGGGGGTGGAAGGATGACATGGCCCACTATATTAGGCAAAGTGGCCCCAAAGAGTGTCACATTTGCACACTTTGACTTTGGAGAAGAAAGAGCGAAGGAGAGATGGCTGACCGCAACCCCCCGTTTCCACAACTTTGACATATCTTAGAGTGGTTCCGATAGTTTGGCCGAGCACCGAATGCTGGACCCCTGGTAGGGCCTAACCCTGACTTTGTATTTTTTTCATTTTACGTGCATTTTTGGGGTTTGGGATTTGGGATTGAAGCGCATAGAGCCAACGGTAAGGTGGATTAGTGCCATCCTCTGGATTGGCTCTATCTGCTAGGGTAAGATGAGGGTAGATTGTCACCATTAGGTAGGTGTTTTGGCGCTATCATCTAGTTTAGCACGATTTTTTAGAAGAATAGGGTTTGAGCGCTGTAGCGCCAAACTAGGGTTAGAGTAACGCAATTGTCTGGAATGGTGCTATCTACGGGAGTGGCGCTGTGGTAGCGCTTTTGGAGAAATTGGCACTATTAATTGGAATAGTGCCAAACTGTATTTTGATGCCATTTTTCAAAATGATGCCAAAGGTATTGTGCAATAGCGCCATCTTAGGAATTAGTGCTAAAGGGGTTACACAGTGGCACTATTATCTTAAATAGCGCTATAAAGAAGAAATAGTAGCGCGATTTTTGAAATGGCGCAAAAGATTGCCTATTTTAGCACCAATAATTTTGGCTTTTAGACAGTAGAAGAAAGGGTGTGATGTGGAAGAAGATAGGTTGACATCTAACTAGAATGTTGTGGATGCAAGATACACAACGATTTATATTGCAGTCATGTGAGTGATGAGTTCCATCCGTGATGGCACAATTCTATGGTTTTGATGATGCTACGTGGGTGCGGTTGGCGAGATTGGGACTTCTGATGGTGTCTTTGATGCCAGTTCTACGAGCTCATAGAGCTCTGATTACAGCGGCTGTGGAGCGGTATCGCTATGAGACCTGCAGCTTTCTATTGCCGACTGGGGAGATTACCATTACACTTGAGGATGTTTATCACATCCTCAAGCTACCTATTCGAGGTCAACGGGTTCGATATGACATGAGGATGGGGTGGAATGCCCTGATCAGAGTGTTTAGAGCAGACCACATGGTTCTCTCTATGGATGGGAGAGAGATGGACTATGAGGGGACACTGGCTATGGGTGCAGATCCCTTTACCTTATTCCTATGTGCATTGATTGGAGGGGTCGTGATGCCTGACAGGTGAGGTAGGGGTTTTCTGGTTGGCTGGGGGGATGATAGAGGGGATGGTGAGGCATGAGACTATCTATGCCTGGGGACCGGCGATGCTGGGGTAGTTATACCATGAGATGCACACAGTCACCTACTTGCATGATAGAGCGTTGTCAGCTGGAGTTACTCTGCTTCACGTATGGATTTGGGAGCACATCCCTATTACCAGGCTGACATGCGAGTATTATTGGCAGCCTTTTGAGGCCTTTGTGTTTTTATATCAGGATGCAGAGTATACGTACACTGGGTAGGTACGATACTGGAGGAGGATGTTAGATGATGTTATTAGTGTGACTTGGTGATCATATATTGGCGTAGAGCCATGGCCAGATGATGATATTCATCTCCCTTATGTGTTTCAGCAGCGGTACCTTATGGGTCGAGGAGACCATACCATAGATATGTATCTACCCTCATGGGTCATGCGACAGTTTGGTTTGGTACACAACACTCCGCAGCAGATGGCGATATTCACATGGATGCCTCGAGATGCGGCCTATTGGCCTATAGCCATACAGCCACAGGTCGCCTTAGCTAATTTTGTAGCTCTATGGCCAATGCGGTGGGATTGGAGGAGCACATTGAGGGATGCAAGGACTACAGCTGCCTATGATATATGGTGGCATATGCATCAGCCTACTCGGTTGACGGATCCAACGGAGGAGGTAGCAGGTTTAGGGGGGATGATTCAGATGGTGATGGAGATGACTCTGATGGGGATGACCACATGGAGGAGGGGGAGGAGATCATCGAGGGCTTCCTTATGGAGATTGGAGAGGATGGAAAGAAGAGGTTGGTTGGTAGGGATGGCCAGCCGATAGATGTGCTGGCAGCGGCGGCAGCAGGTACCTGTGCAACAAGTTCCTATTGAGCAAGTACAAGTTGGACCATGGCGACAACCTAGAGGACCTCAGCGGTGTGGGGGACATCTACCTCCACCACAGGTAGCACAGCATCAGGCTATTGGGGGAGGACAACAAGTAGCAGGGCAGCAGGCAAGTCCCTCAGGGATAGATGGAGAGGCTGAGGGTGAGAGGCTGACACCTCGTTGGTGGCCATGGGGTGAGGAGGAGGAGATGGAGACCCTAAGAGCATAGGTGGCGAGCCTATAGGAGGCACTAGAGGGCTGGGATGCAAAGTTGGTGCAGTTGTGGGGGGCACTGGCCTTATTAGATGGGGCAGATGGATAGGTGGTAGCATTACAGGCACAGCTAGCCCAGGCTCGGGGTGATATAGTCAGTTTGACAGGGGAGCGAGATGCAGCACTCATCAGGGCCCAGCAGGCAGAGACTTCACTGGGTAGCCAGAGGCTTTAGGTGGTGGACTTGCCCCAGTGTTGGCAGTGATGCAGAAATAGTTGTCTCAGGTGCAGTCATAGTCATATCAGCTGCAAGGACAGTTGAGCTAGGTATAGGGGGAGTTGACAAAGAGTAGTAGGTGGATGGAGTACTATAGGGGCCTGTATTATGCGGCCGTGCCAGCAGAGTAGCAAGCACCGAGCTATAGCTAGGTCAGTGGATTAAGGGTATCGAGATCACATAGATCAAGATCTATTCAGTCCGTTCAGTAGATGATGCCTCCTCCCTCACACGTGCCCCAGTAGGTTCCATAGGTGCAGGTGCAGCCATAGCCGCCGACAAGATCACAACCTTGACCAGGGTCAGAGTCGCCCACTCCCTTAGAGAGAGGATCCTCCATGTGATAGTTATATCATGTTAGCCCTTAGAGGCATTGTATTAGGACACTATATTTTTTGATGCATATATGAGCGATGTACATTTTATGCGGTGATTATGTATGATGCGATGCTTTTTGATGTTTTATGATGCTTATGATTATGATGCTCTGTTATGATGATGCCTATGTGATGGATACAGTATTTCTTTATGGATTGTATATGCTGTGGATGTGTTATGTTTATGCAATAATGTTTTTGATTTTATGGATGCATTAATGATGGATTTATTGTGATGTTATGGACTATATGATGTATAATGCAAATGAATGTTCAAACTAATAAACATTTATTATGGATGCAACAATGTGATGTGACGATGATTGTGATGATGTAATATAACTACATGATTATGAGATGTATAATGTGCAACTAAATGATTCTAGAATGAACCTACTTATTATGCAAACTATCAGCCATTAATGGTGATCCTTAATGAAATGATATGCAATTTAACTTAAATGATTTAGAATGAACCTAAATGACATGTAAATGATATGGATAAAATGAACCTAATGATATGCAATTTAAATGGATTAAAATGGACCTAAGTGACATGCAATTTAAGTGATCTAAATGAACCTAATGATATGCAAATGATATGGATAAAATGAACCTCAATGATATGCAATTTAAATGGATTAAAATGAACCTAAATGAGATGCAAAGGGATTTATAATGAATCTAAATGAGATGCAATTTAAATGGATTAAAATGAACCTAAATGAGATGCAAAGAGATTTATAATGAATCTAAATGAAATGCAATTTAAATGGATTAAAATGAACCTAAATGAGATGCAAAGAGATTTATAATGAATCTAAATGAAATGAGATTAACTGATTATTATATGTAGTTAGGCGATACGCGGGATGCATGCTAGGTGATAGGTGGGATGATCAGGTCCTGATACACATGATGTTCTTTGTTTGACCCTGAGTGGTAAGGCTGTGGGAGAGGTGATCAGGTGGGGAGAAGATATGGGTGTATGGATGAGGTATGGGTAGGATTGGGAGTGTTTTTAGAGGATGGGGGTGGGGAGACGGGAGGATTTTTAGTTCATAAGACACCACATCATTGGGGGGGATTTACTTTGGTTTAGGGTGTGTTAGGTGAGAGTTAGTTGGGGGGATTTTTAGATGGGGGGGAATAGGGTAGGTGATTATGAAATCTAGGCCTAGATGATAATGTTGAATGAGTGATTAGGATGATGATTTTGAGCTAGTAACAATAGTTGCAAAAGATTAATTGAGAGCATTTCTTAGTTTACTGTAGCAATGTAGGATATAGTTCACAAAGGTATGAAATGACCTAGGTGATGATGTATATCCTACAATTTGCATGGACTAGACCCACAAACAATAGGCTGATTTCATGCATGCCCAAGGTAGTATAATCTTGCCTAGCCTAGGAAGGGGACTCATAACGATGAGTGTGAATAATACATATAAGGTTTTGATGCCTATATATGTAAATGGGACATATCATGCTAGAACTGACCTAGACTTCAAGATATGAATACTATTCTTGGAGTAATGAAACCAACCAACAAGCACAGCATACAGAAACAATGATTATGTCCACTCCAGGTGCTATCCGCTACTTACCATGATATAATGAGATCAAGGTAGCTTTGGAAATGACTTAGAGCGAGAAAAAAAAAAAGACAAATAATAATCAAAAGGACCAACGAAAAGATACAAATAACCTGTGTGTGCTTTTGCCAAGAGACGTGATGATAGAATGACAAATTTTTATCCATTGTAGGAAAGATATATCCTAGGACGCAAATCAGTTGTTGTTGATTGAAAATTTTTGGGAAGATGGGCAAAAGAATAGTCTGGCCAGATGTAAGATTATAGTTGGTATGTTGATTGATGATTTTTGCGCTAGGGACCATGTTTCAAGCGTATATGTAGCGTGTGTATTATTTATTAGATCCAAAAAGCTCAGTGAATGGGAACCATCCAAATAGGTTGGATGGGTGCATCTTATGTACCTGAGTACTAGAAACGTCCTTCATATTCCAGACTGCCTACATACCCTGTATCCATGGGATCAAAGTACTTTCAAGATGCAGGCGAAATGAATATGTAGTTCTAGTATGACTTGATGATGTGGGAAAGGGTTGGGATGGTTGTGATGGTGGGGATTTGATGTATATGTTGATGAGTGCGATTTGTAGCAAGATCGATGTATGGGGTGATTGTTTTGGGTTTTCTATGTTTTTCTACTATTTTTGGATTTTTTCATTTTGTATTGTTTTTAGCTTTTTGATTTTGTATTGTTTTTGGTTTTTTCTGATTTTGTATTGTTTTTGGCTTTTTTTGATTTTGAGCTATACAAAAGGGAACTTACAAGGATCCGCATTCCATGGGTCAGCTTTGGGATGGGACAGTGTGGGGTGAGCGATAGGGTTGATGTTTCTCAGTTCCAAGCCATGGGATGCATGAGATATGGAGTGGTGTGTGGGAAAGAAGACTTATTAGATGGTGAAATTGGCCACTACACATGGCACCTAAAACAGGTTTTCACCATGGTACTTATCCAAGGCATCACCAAAGTGATTTTCACCATTGGAAGTTTTTATTGCACTCAGATTTTTCTTGATTTTCTAATTTTTTGGTGTTTTTGATTTTTTGATTTTTTTAATTTTTTTGACTTGGGGTACCAGATGGGTTATGCATAAAATTTCTTGAGGTGCAGGATGTTCATCGGCTCATTGAGAGGCTGCCGCTCAGGTGTTGCAAGCTGATAGGCTCCTGATCCATAGTCAACTGTGACGACATAAGGTCCTAGCCAATTGGGTTCAAACTTTCCTTGCTTAGGATGCTCTTGCAGGTTCTTTTGATTTTCCATAAGGACAAGGTCACCTACTTCAATTTTTTGGGTTTTGATCCTCTTGTTGTAGCTTCTTCAAAGGCAGTTCTGATATGCATGTAGGTGGTTCAATGCATTTAGATGTTTCTCATCTAGGAGTTCTAGTTGATGTAACCTTGCGACTCTATATTCCTCATCAAAGATGATGTTTTGTAGGGATACTCATAGAGATGGGAGCTCGACCTTGATGGTTAAAATAGCTTCAGATTTGAATACTAGGGAGAATGGAGTGGTTCCTGTGGGAGTGCGGGTGCTTGTACGATATGCCCATAGGGTGGGGTTGAGTTGGAGGTGCCAATCACAGCCAGTTTCATTGATTATCTTCTTGAGAATGTGGAGGATGGTTTTATTAGATGCCTCTGCTTGACTGTTTCCTTGAGGGTAATACGGCGTGGAGAAATGGTGTTTGATATCAAACTTTTCACACAAGGTGCGAGCTTTTTGGTTTTTGAATGGCTTTCCATTGTTAGTGATAATGGAATGAGGGATACTGTAGCGACAGATGATGTAGTGAAGGATGAATTTGGAGATTTGGGTGCCAGTGGTGAAGGTAAGTGGAATTGCTTCCACCCACTTTGTGAAGTATTCGGTAGTAGTGATTATGAACTTATGGCCATTGGAAGATGGGGGATGTATTTTCCCTACAAGGTCGAGTCCCCACTGTGAAAAAGGCCACGACATTGTGATCGGTTGCAACTCTTGTGCTGGTGCATGGATAAGATCACCATGCTATTGAAATGGGAGGCATTTCTTGATAAACCTGTAGGAATCTTGTTCCATTGTTGGCCAATAATATCCAGTCCTGAGGATCTTTTTAGAAAGAGTGGGTCCAATTGAATGTGCTCCATAGATGCCTGCATGTACCTCTTCCAAGGCTACTTTAGCTTCCCTAGAGTCTAAACATCGTAGAAGCATGCCATCAAGACTCCTTTTGTATAAGGTGTCGCCTACAAGGATGAAGCAGGAGGCTCGATGAATGAATGATTTTTTCTATGATGTGGATAGGTTAGGGGGGAGGATGTTATCATGAAGGTATAGGTAGGTGTCCTGATACCACGGGGATAAGGGACCAATGATTTCACACACTAGTTCGGATTGAGGAACATCGTATGCTGGGATGGGGAGTTCTTCGATTAGGAACTTACATTGCTTGTTGTCCTTCTTCATGTCTACCAGAGATTCGATGGTTGCCATGGCATCTGCTGCTTTGTTGTTGAGTCTGGGGATTTGTTCAAAGTGGATATTGTCAAAGTAGTTTTTGAAATCATCGACCATCTTCTTATAGGGAAGGAGCTTATCATCCTTGGTTTTGTATTCATTATTTACTTGCCTGATGACCAGTTGAGAGTCACCATACACAATTAGCTTTTCAATTTTCCATTGGATGGCCATTCGGAGACCTGTGATAAGGGGCCTCATACTCTGCTACGTTGTTGGTACATGGAAATTTGATCTTGAAGGATTTAGGGATTGTGTCACCTTGAGGGGTAACAAACAAGACACCTACCCCCGAGCCTCTGTGAGTGTATGATCCATCAAAATACATCTTCCATGTGTCTGTGGCTAGTGTGATTGTCAAGATAGCTTCGTTAGGAAACTCTACTATTGTAGGATGTTCTACCCGAATAGGTGCTTCAGCCAACTGATCTACTATAACTTGCCCTTTGATGGCCTTTCTCTTAGTGTATTCTATGTCAAACTCTGTGAGAATCATGACCCATTTAGCCATTCTGCCAATAAGAGTAGCTCTATTTAGCAGGTACTTCAGTGGGTCGATCTTGGTAATGAGCTTGGTCTTGTGATTGAGCATATAGTGTCTTAACTTTTGTGAAGTAAAGATGAGGGCTAGACATGCTCATTTGATTTGTGTGTAGTTGAGCTCATATGAGATCAAGGTGTGACTGATGTAGTAGATAGCTCTTTCTTTCCCTTGTTCATCGAGTTGTGCTAGCAAGGCTCTGATAGCTATCTCTATTGCAGAGATGTAAAGCAGGAGGGGTTTGCCTTGCCTTCTTAGCCAAGTATTCTTTTAGTTGATCAAAGGCGTCCTGACACTAAGTGTTCCATACAAAAGCTATGTCTTTTTAGAGTAGATACTAGAATGGTTGGCACTTATCAGCAAGTTGGGCAATGAATCGTCGGATAGACTGGAGTTTTCCCTGCAGGCTTCTCAGTTGTTTCAATGTTTTTGGAGGTGGCATTTCAATGATGGCCTTGACTTTTGCAGAATCAACTTCAATTCCTCTTCTCGAGACTATGTATCCTAGAAGTTTGCCTGAGGTGACACCGAAGACGCACTTTTTTGGATTCAAACAGACATTGTATTGCTCTAACCTATTGAAGATCTTGGCCAACACATCTAGGTGTTCTTCTTTGGTCTTTGATTTCCCTAGAAAATCATCCACATAGTATTCCATGATGTGGTGGAAGAGGTCATGGAAGATGACGGTCATAGCTCTTTGATAGGTAGCTCCTACATTCTTCAGGCCAAATGGCATTACCACCCAGTAGTATGTTCCCCATTTGCATATGAAGGCTATTTTGTGTTGATCTTCTTCGGCAATTTTTATTTGGTTATATCCTGAGAAACCATCCATGAGAGATAACATTTCATGTCCTGCCATGAGATCCACTATCATGTTGATGTTTGGTAGTGGGAAGTCGTCTTTTGGGCAGACCTTGTTGAGATCTCTAAAATCAGTAAAACAGCAGATTCAGCCATCTGGTTTAGCAACTGGTACTTGGTTTGAAACCCATTCAGGATAATCAATTGGGCAAATGAACCCCACATCCAGTAATTTCTTTAACTCTGCTTTGACAAGGAGAGCCACCTGGGGATTCATTTTTCTGAGCTTCTGCTTGACTGGTTTCATATTAGGGCGTACTGCGAGGTGATGAACAACCAAGGCTAGATCTAGCCCTGGCATGTTTGCATAGGTCCACGCAAAATTGTGATTTCTGCGTGTGAAGAAGGACAAGAAGTTCTCATGTTCTGCTATGCTGAGATATTCTGCTCTGTATGTGATTTTTAGCTCTTCTTTTGTCCCAAGATTCATTTCCTGAGCTGGTTCTACCAAGATGGGTGATCTGTCTAGATATACTTTGTCTACCTCAGGAAGGCCCATGCTTCCATCTCCTAGTGCCTCGTGGAGGTTTTCACCAGGAGATATGTCTTTTGTTTTTACTTTTTTAGGATCTGATACTGCCACGGAATTGTTTTCACCATCAAATCCATTGTTGATTTTTATGTTTTTATGACTGGAAGCAGGGGTTGTCTCCCTGAAATAGGCATCCAGATTGAGTTCCATGATGTACCTAGTTCTGTGATCTCCCAAAGGGAAGTGATCTCTTACCCCCATCATTTCAGTGATGGCCTCATCGTTAGGTGTGATGTCAAAGACAGGAGGTCCCCGTTGGTCCCAATTAATGAGGTCAAGATAAACTAGTGGTAAGTCATTGGAGGGTGAAGCGAGAGTGGTGACTAAGTAGATGGTACAAATGGATGAGTCAAAGAAGTTGGCAAAGTCACTAAAGGAGTCTTGAAGGCCCGTTTCATTAACATTATCGATGTCTAAGGATACTGTAGCGACCTTGGCTAAGATACATTTGCCAGTCGTGAGGATGCGTTGTGGTTGACCGTACCCTAATCCTTGAGTATCAGGATTATTTGTTGTTTGCAGTGGTTCTATGATTCCCTGTTCATGAAGGCCAATACCACCTTGTCCTTTATAGCCCATGTTTTTGACAATTTCAAAGCCTTTGCCATAGATTTCTGTTGGGATTGTGGGGGCTTCTTGTTTAGGCTCTTCATCCTTGTACAGCCAGGATGAGATATCTTCAAGTACATCCTGATCCAGAAGGTGTTTCTTCTCAAAGATGGGCGAGGGTTTGCACTTGATGATGACTGTGTTGGCTACCTCTATTTTTGGGATGCCAAATGTCTTAGGATTGGGTAATGTGCCCACACAAAAGGTGCCATGCAGGTCATATTCCCCACATCCCATGTCGGTTAGCTTGATCTAGACATTGGGTGGTGGAGGTGCTTAGGATGAAGTGGTGGCAATGTTTGCAAGATCAATATATGAGATGGATGATGTTGGATTGGCTTCAGCGGTAGCTTTATTGTATGGGCAGAAGGTTTAGTTGTGGCCTTCCAGAAAACTGCAATATTGGAAGGGATAGGGGTCGACATAGACAGTGACTTCTGTTCTATTGTGAGGGAATTTGATGCATTGATGGAAGGTGGATGGGACAGCTTGCATGGAATGAATCCATGGTCTACCGAGAAATATGTTGTAGGGGAGGTCGAGATCAAGAACCTGACATTTTGTTTCTAGGATTTTCTGTCCCACTGGAATGGGAAGCTTGATAGTGCCTTCAAAGAGCCATTTGGTGTCATCATAGCCTTTGATCGTGATGCATTCACTGGTTTCGATAACCACATCAGAGTAGCCCAAGTGTTTTAGCATTTTTAGAGTGCATATGTTGAGGCCAGAGCCACCATCTATTAAGACTCTTTTAATGGTGTGCTTGTGGATACGGACTTTGATGTGTAGGGCATCGTTATGTATGTGTTCAGAGGCGCACAGGTCCTTTTCTGAAAAGGTGAGATGGTGGGGTGTAGCGATGTGTCCTACCATAGCTTGGATTTGAGTTACATTCAAGTTGGCAGGGACTTGTGTTTACAAGAGCACTTTGTTGAGGACATCCTTGTGAAGGGGTGATGTGCAAAGCAACTTAAGGATGAAGATTTGTGCAGGTGTCTTCCCTAAGTGTTCTAGGAGGTTATACTGGTGTGTAGGTGATGGATGTGTGGTTGGACGAGGAGGTAGGGGATCAGATGTGGATGCAGGGATTTGTTCAGTGGGAGGGGCTATGCAGATAGATACATGGCCACGGTAAGTCGTGACAGCGTAGTCGAGTGCTTGTGCTTGAATGGTGACAGTGTTGACATGATAGGATGATGGTTCGATTCGTCCTACGATAGAGTCATAGGACGGGGGTGGTGGGGTGACATTGTATGCTTGGTTGGATGAGGAGGCTTTATTGTGATTAGGTAGGGGATCCTTGTAAGCTTCAAGGTTGGTGTTTGGTGATGGTTGGGCGCTATGATTGAGGCTGACTAGATTTTGTTCTATAAGGTCTTGGATGCAATGTTTTAGTTGCATGCAGTCAGTTGTTTTATGACCCACAACGCGGTGGTATTCACATTAGTCATTCTCATTGCACCACATGGCTTTTAGTTCATTTTCTTGATGGGGTCTAATAGGTGGGAGGGTGATCAAACTTTGCTGGAGACATCTGTCAAGGATGTCTTCGATGGGTTCCCCTAAGGGTGTAAATTGTCTGCGAGGTTTGCGTGGTTTAGTTTGACTCCTTTGATTATTTACATTTGTTGCATATGTATGCGTAGGTGTTTGGTTTTGTATATGTTGGACGGCTTTCACATCTATGACACCGTTGTTTAGATTGTTCTTGTTTTTCCCTCAATAGCATGATTTGTCGTTTGATTGTGTGTCAGCGTTGTTGTTTGTATTGGGGGTGTTGTTATTGGATTTGTAGTAGTTGTTGTTGTTAGATTTGGGGTCATACAGTTTGATGGAGCCCTTGGCAATGAGGGCTTGTTCGATAGTGGTACCTTTGTCGATGACCTCTTCAAAGGTAGATACACAAAGGATTTGCATATGAAACCCTAATTCCTGATTGAGGTTGGCCATGAACATGGTGACGAGTTGTTTCTTAGGAATGGGCCATGGGAGTTTGCATGCTAAGCCTCTCCACCTTTGCAAGAAGGAAGCGAAGGCTTCTCTGTTCTTTTATTTGGTGTTGCAAAGGTCTGTCATAGACATTTTGTGCTCAAAATTGTAGAAGTGTTTTACAAATTTCTCCGCAAGCTCAGGGAAAGTCCTAATGCCTGCGGGAAGATGTGCAAACCATTCAGTAGCTTGACCACCAAGGCTTATTGGGAATAGTCTCATTAGATAGGTGTCGTTGTTGGAGACTTTTAGGAAAGCGATGTAGAACTCCCTAAGGTGGTCCCTAGGGTCTCCCTTTCCCTTGTATTTGTCGAATTTTGGCGTTTCAAAGTTTTTGGGGAAAGGGGGCATGTACAATGTGCAGTCAAATGGGTAGGGGGAAATATCCTCAAAGGAATAGTGTTTGCATTTGCCCCCAGTTTGTAGGTCATCTACCTTTTGGATTAAGCCTTGTAGGATGGTTGCGAGATCCTGTGGTTGTGGTGGTTGGGGTGTGTAGGTTTGTTGATTGGTGAGATGTTGGAGATGGGGTGGGATTTGATGTTGGAGATGTGTTTGGTTGAGGTTTTGATATTGTGGGTTTGTGTTTGGGTTGATGTGTGGTTGTTGTTGTTGATATGCGTGGAGTTGTTGGAGAATATGTGGTGGTATTTGGGGATTGGGATTATGTGGATACGTGACATTGGATGGATTGACATTAGATAGGTGGATGTTGGATGTTGGATGTATGGTGAGGTGGTCGTGAAGATAGTTGTCGTAGTTATGATATGGTTTGAGGGTTGGGTGGGGGCACACTCATGGATGTACTTGCTTGTGTGATGTTACCTTGTATGCCCATGGTGATTTGTGAAGTGGAAGGGTTTATGGTAGTTGTGGTAGTAGAGGTGATGTCGGGTTGGGAGATGGTAGGGATGGTAGTACATGTGGGAATTGTGCAAGTGGTAGCGGTTGAGCTTGTGGAGGTGGTAGATATGGTAGGTGTTGACATTTGAGAAGTGGTGGGTTGGGTATGTGATGTAGATGCTTGGGTATTTGATGGGATAGGAATGATTGTGGAAGTGGATGGTTGTGATGATGTCGTGATGGGGGGGAGTTGAGCACCAATTTTGAGAAGATGATCAAGATATCTACTTGGGTCTGACCTTAGGATTTTATCAAGTAGGTCCATGTTATCAGCGTCTTGTGTAAAGCTCAAGACATCTAGATCATCTTGGGATATGGGGATGTTTTGTGGTGGTGGTGGTGGCATTGGTTGTTGTTGTAAGTAACTGAAGGGATTTTCATAGGGACCATATGGGGGGATGTAAGAGTACATAGGTGGGTTGAATGTTTGAGTGATGGGTATGTTGTTGCTATCAGTGTTGGGCATGCCAAATATCTAATGTTCTGCCATTTCTTGATTCTTTTTGTGTTGTGATCTCGTGGTGGGCATGCACGCGTATGGAGTTGATTTCTAGAAGTAGAGTGAGATGGGGATGGAGACCTTAGAGAATCTAATGGATAATGGTTGACCCAAAGACGGATGTGGTAGTGAGATGGAGTAGAAGAGAGGATGTGGTGAAGATCGATATGTCTTTCTAAGGGTTTTAACCTAAGGGTGATACGAAAGGATGATGTTGATTTTTGCACAAATGGTTGGACCAAAAAGTAGGTGATGGACGATGTTTGTTTTGAAGAGATTTTGTTGATCTTTGATTTTGATGTTTGATATGGAGGATTTTGATAGTCAACAAATTGAGCTTAGGTGGGATCTAGATTTGTGGTTGCACAAATGGATGTTTTTCTTTGTTTTGGGTAGACTAATGACCTTATGCAAAGAGGATTAATGATTTCACTTGGAAGGTAGACTATTGACTTTCCAAGTAAGATATGATGTGAAGGATGAAATTTAGATCTAAGTTTAGCTCAAAAGGATGACGGATTTTGATGATGTTTTGTTTTTGGGAGATTTTGGGGATTTTTGGGAATGATTTTCTTGTGACAAGGATTTGTTTGGTCCAAAAGGTATGCAAAAATCAATGAAGACAAGCGGATATGAATTTGAGTGGGTTTGATATAGCAAATGGTCTAACAGATGGTGATTTATTCCTCTAAAGTCAAAGAGAAGGTGTGATTTTGGGAAATTTTGAAGAAAATGGATGTACTGTTATCAGATTTTTGGGATGTGAATATGGATTGTGGCAGAGCAGATGGTGAAGATCACAACTGGATAGGTCTCTGTTTTAGGCAAGTCAATCTAAGAATAGCGCCAATCTATAGGTGAAATGGTGTCAAAATCAGCTAGATATGGCACTAAAACAAGGCAGTGTTTGTCGAGGTCCTAAAAAGATAGATTTTTGATGGCAAATTTTTTGGATTTTCTCTGTTTGGAATGTGATCAAATGATTTGGTTTGTCTTTTGGCAATGTTGTTGCAAACAATTCAAGCACAATAATCACACAATAATCACACAATAATCAAGATTTTGCTTTGTTTTGAAAAAATATGTGTGATTTTATTTAACAAGCACTTTGAACAACCTAAGGCGAGGATGTGATAGTATTTGTTGAATCCCCTAGCTATGCCTATTCAAAGCGGGTAGCTCTACGATCTTGGTAGCACCGGCTCCTCCTTACAATTGCACAAACTTCTCACGCATTCCAAGATCCAGGTTTCTTATAAGGCTTGTCCCTTACCAAACCTTTAGATTATCCGTACTACCTCGGCTAAGAACTACATGAATCGGGGCTGCTTCAAAGGTTTCCCTTCTGCGTCAACAAATAGAAGGATTTTGGCTTGCTAAACAATGGTTCATAGTAAGGGCATCCGTTCAGGTGGTTATACATGCGGCAGTGCTACTCTTTGTTATGGAGTCTCCCAGCCTCCAAGGGTTATGCCTTGGAGGGTTTTCGGGGAGGTTGGCTGTCGATATAACACAACAACACATGTCGCTTGAGGCTTTCATCCCAAATGCCTTATTTTATATAGCGGCTTGGAAGAGCTTGGCTTTAGCTTGATGCCGCTTGGGTCGTTCCCACCTTTCAAAGCAGGGTGGCAGGCCCTCTAAAGATTAACAAAAGCAATACAAACACAAAAATACTTTTGATCCCCAAGTTCATACAAAGATGAGAGGGGAGAGAATACGTATTATTTGTGTTTGCATCGCACTAAACATGGTTATTTTTTTCTTTAGATTTAAATTGGGGGTGATTAATGCAAGTTTAGTGAGAAGCTTTTGATTCCCAAGGTCACAAAAAAGGTGCGAGGGAAGAGCATACGCTTTTCACACCACCAACACAACCACAAAAACACTTCACACAAGTTACTTTGATTTTCTTGATTAGATGCGTGAAAGATGCAAGTTGTTCTTTTTAACCAAAATGCTTTTGATTTATGCAAGTTGTGGTTCTTTTTAAAGCCCAAATTGAAGTGTTTTGATTGTTGGTTGTTGGCACACAAATTGTAAATTTTAGAACACCAATTTAAAGGTTCGGGCACACACACATACACAAAGGTTTGTTTGTTCAATTTTAATTGCACCAAATCAAAGTGTTTGACTAACATGCAAAGGGTTCATTTTAAGTTGTAAATTAAAGTGTTTTTTGTTAAAATAGAAATGAAATCACCCTACAAAAGTTAGTTAGTATCTCTGAAATGACAGCAAAGACCTGCAAAAACACTTGTCAGTACCTGCACAGATAGCAAAGTCAGTTTTCCAAATAGCGCTAAAACAGAGATACAATAGTGCCATTGTGGGCAGAACAACCCGACACTTAACAGATGGTGCTAATTCAAAATATAGCACTAATAAAAGACCATGAAAGCACCAAAATAGACGATAACACTACAATATTACAATTAAGGCACTAATAAAGTATTTAGCGCTAATACATCATGTGGAAAACATAAAATTGGGTAATAGTGCTGATATAGGTATATAAATGCGCCACTGTGCAATTTTCCAGAGAGTCTGTTTATCTTGCGGATAGCGTCGATCTGGGTGATAGCGCTGATACGGCACTGAACGCATCCGACTTGCAAAAAAGTGGTTTTTCCTCATGGAAATAGAGCTTAGGCTGCACCAAGAAATGTTCCTGTTAGCATTGTTAGTATGGATAAGTGAAAAACAAGGCAAAAGAGACGCCAAAGTGTGTGTATGAATTTTATGAAAAATTTGACATAACTTCCCCTTGTGTTTCCTATTATTCCTACAGAATAGAGAGTAGTTAGACATAGAAAACAACAGGGAGACTGTTAGAAATGAAACATGTGAGTGTGTTTGAAAATGAAAATGTGATGTCTGAAATAGCGCTAATACAGAGTATAGTGCTAAAATACACACCAGTGTTAGTGCCACTACGCAGGGTGAATGGCATTGCACCTGCAAAAACATGTCTAGAACACAAAAACTCACAACAATTGTTTAGATTCAGACCTTGTGGGTCCCACCAGGCGTGCCAATGTAGATCAGATATGCAAATAAGGTAGAAATACTAACAAAATGCAATAAACACAAAGTTATACCTCACATGCAAACCCAATCCCATCAAGGGAGGAAGAAGCCTTTGCACCCAAAACAAGCTCCTAGACAAATATAATCCCTAGACAATGGATTTGAATGTGAAATGCTACTCTAATTTGGAACTCACTATTCTAGCCCAAGAGTGATTTTGACATGGTAACTTTGCATAAACTTGGATGATGAAAATGGATGGAGAGAGGTTTTATTTATAGATTTTTGGAAGGGATTTTGATCCAAGGGTGGAGATTGATTTGGAAGATCAATGGTGGAAGATAAAAGTGATGTGGAGGGCCTAGATTCAATCTTAAATGAATGGAGGGCTAGGAATAAAAGTGAATCTTTTATTCATTTTGGGAAAAGGAGTTATTAAATGAGCATGGGGGTGAAGGATTATTTTGGAATTAAAGATTCATATGGGGAAATGTAAATGAATTAAAAATTCATTTAGGGAAGAGAGGAAATAAATGAGTATGGGTTTGTAAGAGGAATTAAATGTGGTGTGGGATGTTTTTAAATAAAAAACTGACTTATGTGGATTTAATTCAATTTTTTATTTGGAGGATGTGGGGAAGGGTGTTAAACAAGGTTTGACCACCCAAATGAAGGGGTTAGGATTAATTAAACATAGATTTTATTTAATTAATCCTAGGGCTATGATGAGGTAGGCTAGGGTAGGCAATTAAATAATAGCTATTTAATTGTCTAGGGTAGGGATAGGTCAATTATAGGCTGAATTAATTAGTTAATATGGTTTTAACTAATTAATTGGATTTAGTGGAAAAGGGGAAATTGATTTAATAAATATTGCATATTTATTAAATTAATTGGCTAAGGTTTGGACTATTGAATTAATGAAATTAATTCAATTTTGAGGATAAAATGATGTGAATTTAGAAAACGAAAGGGTTAATTAATTAACTAAAAATTTAATTAATTGGTTAGGAGGGAAATTGGTGTGTTTAGAGTTGTCGGGAGTCAGTTTGATGGTAGAAGACATTTTTAGGTGTCTACAACTATAATAAGAGGTTGGAAAAGATCGTTGAAAGTGCAAATGTTAAAGTTGATGAATGTAAGGAAAGGTCTTCAGAATCAAGTGGATATGAGTCAGATGATCTAGATGTTTTAGAAGTGGTACAGTATGAAGACAACACAAATGAAGAAGAACAAGCTCTGATAAGTGCTACCAAAACTCCAAGATATGTAAGAATCAGTCATTCTAAAAATCAAATCATAGGAGATAAGAGCAAAGGGATCTTAACTAGAAGAAAAGATATAGAGGAACAAGTAAATTTCTATCTGATTTCTAAGATTAAACCTAAAACTGTGGATGAGGCTTGCAAAGATGAGAATTGGATAAAGGCTATGGAAGATGAATTGATGTAGATAGAGGAGAATCAGACTTGGGATCTTGTTCCCAGACTAGCAGACAAGAATGCAATTGGTAGAAAGTGGGTCTTCAGAAACAAGATGAATGAGAGTGGTGAAGTGGTAAGAAACAAAGCAAGGTTGGTATGCAAAGGATACGCTCAAGTTGAAGCAATAGACTTTGAAGAAACTTTTTCTCCAGTGGCAAGGATTGAAGCAATAAGGATGTTTCTGGCTTTTACAACATACAAAGATTTCAAGGTTTATCAAATGGATGTGAAGTCTTCATTCTTAAATGGAGAGTTGGAAGAGGAAGTCTATATAGAACAACCAGAAGGATTTCAATCATCAGATCAGGGTGACATGGTATGTAGATTGAAGAAAGCTTTGTATGGATTAAAACAAGCTCCTAGAGAATGGTATGCATGGTTGGATAGGTACCTGATATAGATAGGGTTCAGTAAAGGTACTACAGATAGCAATCTCTACTTCAAGATCAATGATGAACAAACCCTAATTGTTGTTGAGTACTTGTGACTGAGATTACAGGCATCAGCAAGAGCTGTGCTTTGTCTCAGTGAGCACATTATTCACAGTGGGTTATCCTTTTTATTGGCAAGACATGATCTGTCAGTGTGATATGAGAGACTATCATCGATAGTGTGTGTTACTCTAATGGTGGTTGGTGTTGGTGAGAGTTATTCCAATAGAGAAAGGTCATCGGTATGATAATTGCTATCAAGCTAGGATAAAATATTTACTCCAATCACTTGTGTTACACTGATGGTAGCAAGGTTCTATCAGATCGGTGGGACTTATTATTATCAGAGTAGCTTGGGAGACTACTTCCGATGTACAAGGTCTTACCGATGAAGGGCTAGTGGTATAGCCTATTGGGTTGAGTTTACACTATCGGCATGGTCTTGAGTTTCTTCTCTGATGAATTGTTGAAGGTTGGTGTCAGCAAAGTCTATCTGATGGAAAGGTGTTTGGGGTGACAAGTGACATCAGTGTGGCTGGAAGATGTCTCTCTGGTACTTCATGTTACATTAACGAAGGATGAAGGCTTGGGTATCAGTGGGACGAGGAACCATATGTGTGGATGGTGGAGTGGTCTTCGATGGCTTGGGCTATTCCGATAAGGTTTTGACTAGCATCGTCGGTAACAAAATTGTCGACGATAGTCTTACTGAGTGGTCGGGTATATAAACTGGGATAGCAGCCATCGACTGGTGCATGTGGGATAATTAGATCTCATGAATATGAATAGTCATGAAAATGGTTTTGAGCTGGGATGCTGGGACTTGGTTGATGCCTTGATGGTAACTATTACTCCATGACATGGCAGAAGAACAGAAAAGCAAATGTTGTATTGGAAAAGCATACGAAATACATTTGTCTTTTGTAACTATTCAATTCGTTATGGCAATTGAACTAAATGTCCTCCTCTGTAATGTGACATGTAAAATGCATTGAAACATAGGAGTATGAATAGTGAGCGAGAACAGAGTTTAGGTGTAGGGTGATGTCCTGTGCTGTATGCTATTTGTGGCATGATAACAGTATGAAGGACTAACCCGAGTGCTAGAGAACTTTGTGCAGGGTTATGGTGTTAGTTATTCTTCCAGAGGAGCAAGATGTAAATCTCCATGAAAGGCTTAGTGCCAGATTTGTATTGTAACTATATTTTTTGTTGCTGAATAATACAATGGCGATCTGGGCTTTTGGAGTGTGGGGTTTTTTACCCATAAGGGTTTTCCCCACGTATATCTGTGTCTTCTATTCTATCTTTTGTGTTAGCATTTCTATTGTTGAAATTAGATCTTGTTGCTTGAATTTCCTCTAAGGGTCAATGTTGGAAATGTTCTATGTCTATTTCATCTTTGTGGCATAGTTGTGCATGTTTTTTGAAGCGATTGAAAAGAATTTAAATCTGTTGAAGACACCACTGTTCTTAGAAATACGTTCTGAGATGCTTTCATTTCCTTACAAGTAGTATCAGAGCTTTCTTCTGGGATATGCTTTGTTGCTCACATATGTACGTTTGTGTGCTACATGTGTTTGCATGTAAGAGTTCCTGGTGTATAAGGTCTGGGTACTCCTTCTGTGAGGATTTCTTAGTGTGACAGGCTTGAGGGAATCTGAAGGAATCGTCTAATGTTTGATCCTTGTTTTGAATGAAGTTTGGCAGTTGATCTTGTCTTCATGTTACATCAGGCACTTGAAGGATGGTGAAGATGAAGAGACTGAAGCTAGTCATGATGTGGCTTGAGGTTCTTTGTTGATAGTGTATAATCCTATTGCATGGGGTGGATTATGCTTTGTTGTTGTGTCTCTGTAGTAACTTTCATATTGGGTGTCTGTGTGAGAGGCTCTTTGATGATATGAAGAAGTTTGTGTTGTTGCTTAGCCATGGAGTATTGTGCTTATGCTGGGATTTGTTCCTGGTATTGGAAGGTGTTGATTATGTGATGCCCCGGTTGCATTTTGGTTATGGAGTTGATCTTTTTGAGGTTTGGAAGCTTCTGATATAACCTGACTTTCTCTCTCAGATGTTTGTACATGATGGTGGTCTTGGAATTGGTCTGAATTAGGCCTGTAGTTCCTGGATTTTCTTAATCTTTGTAGTTGTTTTGTACTTGCATCGGAAGGGTTTAATAGATTTTCCTTAAAATCTATGATGCTCATCTATGTTAATCTTTTTCTGGTTTGAACTATTATGGTATTTTGGTTTCTGACTATAGAATCTACCAGATGTGAAGAAGATATGGATGTGCATGAATGGTTTTGCAGGTTTTATATGGTCAAGAGAAAAACTTGTGGTTTTTGTGAAGCTGCAGTTAAGCTATTTCTAGACCCTGGCTTTTGGGGTGTTGTTGGATGATATAGTTGCAGTTTTGCATCAATGCTCTATGCATGGTGTGAGGAGGTGAAATGCTTTCTTTGCATGGGAGTACTAGTAAGTGATAGGTCACTCAATATTTCTATGGTAATGCTTCTGGTTTCTTGACTATGGTGCTCAGGTTGTGGACATGTTTGGCTAATTAGATTTGTAAGTAATCTGGTGCTTGAGTCATGTTGTCTACATTGTTATCTATTCCTTGAGATCTCAGTTTTGCAGTTTCTAGTGTAATAGTGGGTTTGCATGTTTCAGTATATTTGGATCTATGAGTTATGCAGTTTTTTAGGTGTGTACAGCCTATTGATTGCAATAGGATGACTCGAAAGTGGACGGTCTATATCCACAAGATTGATTATGTGATTGTGCAGACTTGTTAGCTGGCCTTGTCTGTGGTCACTTGTGCATTAGTGTGACTATTTTAGAATGAGAGGATGGATGTTGTAAAGTACCTGAATAGTCAGTTAATGGGACTTGTAGCATGTGTATCGTGAGGTCATGAATAGCTTAGATTCACAGGTTTGTGTAAGCTATTGACAGTGATAGAGTATTTCCTTGGTTTGGAGATCTTGGTGTCACTTGGTTTTATTGTCACATGGACATGTTAATGTGTGGACCTAGAGGATTTTTAGATTAGGAGATGTTTGGTCATGATGCTGGGAAAGCTCAGTTGTTACGGTTCAGTGGGAGCTTTAGAATTGACTATGTATTCATCACTTAGTGGTGAATAATCTTCTTTAGTGTTGCAGATGTTACTAGGAGGAGCTCTTAGATCCTGTTGTTGCAGAAGGGTTCTTTCGCATTTGCAGGGGCACTATTTGAGGATGTGTAACATCTTGGAATCATGGAGGATTCATGAAATCCTTAGCTAAGGTGTTGGTGGTGCTTGATAGGTGATGTTGGTTTAGAGTATGGTTTGTTTCATGTCATGATATTTTCTTGATTTTTTGCTTTTGAGTTTTGGCATGATACATTGCTCTTGAGACCATGGTTATGTTTACCTAGAGCATGAATCTCCAGAGGGGGATGGTAAGATCATGGTGTCATGATAAGTTCCTGATTCAGATGATTGGAACTTTGACAATGGTTTGGTGATTCTCTGTGTGTTGGATGCATTGATCTTTTGCTTGATTACTTCATGTTGGTGTAGTGATGCATTTGGAGTTTAGCATGAAATGATTATTTGCAGATACTCATGGATACATGGAGAATAAGGTGAGACTGTATATGTTGTGTTTAATCAGAGTTTGCAGCAGGAAGTTCAAGGAGTCTTTACCTTGGTTGAATGTGAGTTCAACAAAAGATCTAGAGGAGATTGTTCTTGGAGAAAGTCATTGGGACTTGGATATCTTGGAAGAACATTCTCATTCCCCACTCTTGGTCTTCTCAACAAGTTTCATTTGAGAGGTATTGCCCATTGTTTACTCTCAGGTGTGTTATGTTTTCTTTCATAGACATGGATCTTGAACTGCACATAGATGGTTCTGGAGGATTCATTGTGAGAGATGGATAGCATGATTAAACTCCTTGTGCATTTGAGTTTAAGATATCGTTCATTGATGAGGATTGTTAGGAGATGGTTTATGGGCTGATTTCTTGAAATGGGAAATGGATTAGTTTGATCTTCTTTGGTTTGAGAGGCTTACATCCATGTTAGTTGCATGATTACATATGTTGAATTTGATCTCTTGAGATTGAATGTTTGTTTGGGTGTTGTTATGCTATTCTCTTTGGGGTGTTTTCAAGCAGATCATAGTTGACACAGTTGGCATTCAAAGGTGTATGTAGAAGGATTGTCTACAGGTATATGATGTGTAGTGTTTCTCTTGGTCTCAGTTATTTTTCTGATGGTGTGTTTCACATTACTTTAGTTTGAGGTTTTGTTTAGAGCTGTTGTGATCACTAGTTTGTGGTCATGTGCTTTCACTTATGTTCTTGGTGATAGCATGAAGGTTCTATTATCTCTTTCAATGTTGGGTGTGAAGAACTTGAGAGATTTTTGGACTGGTGTTGAGATGTACAGGTTATTGATTTATAGATTTTACATATCATGGTGGATGTTTCCTTGGTACTACATGATGTTTACACTTACAATGTGATGCTATTGGTGGACTTTGTATGCCATGATCTTTTTTAGATTTGCATTACCCATGCAGTGGGAGTTCTTGGATGTGTTTCGTCTTCTTTGACTGGTTGACACATAAAGATTGTATTTGTAGTTGATGGGTGCATATGTAGGTGGCATGAGTCTGCTGATGTTCATACCTTTAAGGTATGAGTGATTGGATGTTTTAGCACTGGTTGTGTGTGCTATTTTCAGTCACATGGGTTTTATTCAGTTGGATGGGTGCAGTCAGTTTTCTGATTGTTGTTCTAACTAATGTTCTATCTTGTTTCTGGAGGATGTTTTCATGGCTATGTTCTGGAAGCTTTGAAGTTGGTTATGTTGGAGCTTCTATGTAGCTTGTGAGCACAGTGGAGTGGAGGCAGTATCAAATTTGGTTATGAGCATTGATGGTTTTCTGTAATTTCCTTTGTCAAGTGGGAGAATGTTGAGTACTTATGACTCAGATTACAGGCATCGGCACAAGCTGTGCTTTGTCTCAGCGAGCACATTGTTCATAGTGGGTTATCCTTTGTATTGGCAAGAAGTGATCTGTCAGTGTGATCTAAGAGACTATCATTGATAGTGTGTGTTACTACGATGGTGGTTGGTGTCAGTGAGAGTTATTCCAATAGAGAAAGGTCATCGGTATGATAATTACTATCAGGCTTCGCTGAAATTCTTACTCCGATCACTTGTGTTACACTGATGGTAGCAAGGTTCTATTAGATTGGTGGGACTTATCATTATCGGATCAGCTTGGGAGACTACTTCCAATGTGCGGGGTCTTACCAATGAAGGTCTAGTGGTATAGCCTATCGAGGTAAGTTTACATTGTCGGCATGGTCTTGAGTTTCTTCTCTGATGAACTATTGAAGGTTGGTGTTGGAAAGGTCTATCTGATGGAAAGGTGTTCAGGGTGATAAGTGACATCGGCATGGCTGGAAGATGTCTCTCCGGTACTTCATGTTACACTGACGAAGGATGAATTCTTGGGTATCGGCGGGACAAGGAACCATCGGTGTGGATGGTGGAGTGGTCTCTAATGGCTTGGGCTATTCCGATAAGGTTTTGATGAGCATCGTCGACAATAAAATTGCTGACGATAGTCTTACTGAGTGGTTAGGTATATAAATTCGGATAGCGGCCGTCGACTGCTACATGTGGGATAATTAGATCTCACGAATATGAACAGTCATGAAAACAGTTATGAACTGGGATGCTGGGAATTGGTTAATGCCTTGATGGTAACTGTTACTCCATGACATGGCAAAAGAACATAAAAGCAAATGTTGTATTGGAAAAGCATACAGAATACATTTGTCTTTTGTAACTATTCAGTTCATTATGGTAGTTGAACCAAATGTCCTCCTCTGTAATGTGACATGTAAAATGCATTGAAACATAGGAGTGCAAATAGTGAGTGAGAACAGAGTTTGGGTGTAGGGTGATGTCTTGTGTTGTATACTATTTGTGGCATGATAACAGTATGAAGGACTAACCTGAGTGCTGGAGAACTTTGTGCAGGGTTATGCTGTCAGTTATTCTTCCAGAGGACCAAGATGTAAATCTCCATGAGAGGCTTAGTGCCAGATTTGTATTGTAACTGTATTTTCTATTGCTGAATAATACAATGGCAATTTGGGCTTTTGGAGTGTGGGGTTTTTTACTCATAGTTGTGCGTGTTTTTTGAAGTGATTGAAAAGAATTTAAATTTGTTGAAGACACCACGATTCTTAGAAATACGTTCTGAGATGCTTTCATTTCCTTACAATTGTTGCAGTTTTTGTTGATGATATTATTTTTGGAGGCAATGAAGGTATGTTCTTAGTTTTGCTTAAGAAATGCAAAGTGAATTTGAAATGTCTATGTTTGGGGAGATGAACTTCTTTTTAGGTCTACAAATAAGTCAATCAAATAAAGGTCTCTTCATTTCTCAGTCTAAGTATGTGAAAGAGTTGTTAAAGAAATTTGGGATGGAAGACTCTAAAGGTCAATATGCACACCTATGATAACTGGTTGTAAGTTGAACAAAGATGATAACTCACCCATGACAGAATAGAAAAAGTATAGATCTATGATTGGAGGATTACTTTATCTGACTCAAACCAAACCTGACATAATGCATGTAGTGTGTCTTGTGGTAAGATTTTAGACAGAACCTAAGGAATCAGATGTGAAGGTAGCCAAGAAAATTTTGAGATATTTAAAAGGCACAATAGATATTGGTTTGTGGTACCCTAAGGAATGTGACTTTACTCTGAGTGCATATACCGATGTAGATTGGGACAAAGATGTGGATGACGGAAAAAGTATAAGTGGAGGTGCATTTTTCTTGGGAAAAAGCTTAGTATCTTGGTTAAGTAGGAAACATGATTCAATATCCCTATCTACTGCAGAAGAAGAATACATTGCAGCAACATGCAGTTGCACTCAAGTGTTATGGACGAAGTAGACTTTAAAGGACATCAAAATTGTGTATGAATATCCCATTGCAATATTTTGTGATAACACAAGTGCCATAAATATATTAAAGAATCTAATGATGCATTCAAGGACAAAGCATATATCCATCAGGTACCATTTTTTGAGAGAAAAGGTGATAGAGAATGAAGTCAAGTTGGACTATGTTTCTACCAAGGATTAGATTGCAGACATTTTTACCAAGCCTCTGCCTAAGGTTACTTTTGAGTATCTTACAGAAAAGTTAGGGGTTATCACCACACCTTCTCTAAACTAAGATGCACAATAGTGCATCATTTTGGAGGTGCTTAGAGGTCTAGATTGATTCTTTTTAGGGATACTTCTTAGAGGGAGTAGTCAGAGAGTTCAGAAGAGAGATTAGATCAGAGCATATGAGTGCAAGTATGTGCCCTTTGCCATTGATGTCAAAGGGGGAGAGAAGTCATGTGAAAAACTTAGAGTGTAGATGTGTAAGAGAAAGGGGGAGAATTTTGGAGAAAGAAAGAGTGTAGGTGTGTAAAGAGAAAGGGGGTGAATCATGTCTTGATGGTTGTAGTTTTTCACATCATATGTTGCCATCAATGACAAAGGGGGAGATTGTTGCAAGTATGTGTCTAATTAGTGTTGTCATTGATGTCAACATACTCTTCTTGTCATTGGTGTCAACTGCATCTTATTCTATTACTTGTTTAGAAGACTTGTATGTTGAGGATATTGAGAAAATTAGTCTCTCTGAAAGAAACTAGTGAGCTACAGAGAAGTGTAGTATAGACAGTGAGTTGTATGCTAAAGAACAGTCTGGTAAATTGCTCCGCATTTACTTCTGTTGGAAGTTCGTGGTCTGCGGATTGAAAGTAAGTTAGAGGTATGACTAAGGATGCTGCATTCTAGGTTTGAATCCTCAGCATGAGGATCTAAGTGAGTTGTGTTAACCACAGTGAAACTTGCTTTTTTCTGTAAGTTTAGTTGGGATAGGAAGAAAGTTGTTAGACTTAGAGCAAACAACTAAGACGGGGGGGTGAATCAGTTGTCCAAAACTTTCTTTACTTTAAACACTTATATTCACTTAGCAGTATAACAATAAATCAAACATGAAAATTAATGTATTTAATCAAGAGCAGAAACACATCAACACAAGAGACACCAAGATTTTGATGTGGAAAACCCAGTTAAGAGAAAAACCATGGGGTTATTAACCCAAGATTATATTCTCTATTAGAAGAATAGAAAGAACAAAATGGCACATGCCATGTAGGGCTCACTACCTGAGCACAATGATCACAAAAGGCTCACTACCTACACGAGACACACTGTCTACAAAAGAATAAGTATCACACACTTGAACTGGAAAATAGCATCTTCACCATGCTTGAGTCAGTTGCATTTAAGCCCAAATCTTCTGCTCTGCCTTTCGCTCTTCTCCTTGCTACCACACACTCATCTCCACAAATCATGCATTGAAATGACTTCACAATCCCTTATTTATACATGACATCAACTTAGGAACAAACATCTAAGTCAGCACACATCCACAAGAACATCCGCAAGATGTATAATTCATCCGGTTGGCCAGTCACAGAAAGAACATCATCATCTCGAAGTTATTCTTCATTTCTGGGACTCCAATTCTAATGCGGACCATAAACATGAACTTAGCACGATCCAAGGACCTCCACAAGCTTGCTTGAAACACCAAGAACATCCGCACTTCCTCTACTTACTGAAACCCTTCTCTCTTTCATCTAGAATCTCAAGAACATAGTCTGCCATTACTATCACAAAGGAATAGATACTTCCAGACCTTCAAACCATGAACCAATCAAGTTGACACACCACACAAACTTCCCCAACACTTACTCAAATCCATAGAACTAGAGAATACATTTCCGGATCTCACTGGACCTATCTGTATCACTCTGTCATCACTAAACATTTGTCAGAACCAGTTCCACTTGAACTACCATAACTTCTTCAAATCTTCATGCGGACCTCTGAAATCTCAACTGGAACATTTTATGACACATATCTACAAACCCGTTGAACCACATCTTCTAATCTTCATATTGTCTTGGACTTTTTCTTTATGTCATTACCGTTCTTCACTAATCCTGATTAAGACTAATTGTCTCAATATCCTCAGCACACAACTCATCCAACCTTATCATTAATGTAACAGGAGTATGTTGACATCAATGACAACATTGGTTAGGCCCATACTTGCAACAATCTCCCCCTTTATCATTGATGGCAACAAATGATGTGAAAAACTGTTTTAACTATCATGACAAGAAAATCTCTATACTGTCACAACTCCTCCTAATAGCAACAACCATTCACATGTCTTCTCTTCCTTTATTGCTCCCCCTTTGATTAGAAGCCACTTGTTTTTCACATGTCTTCTCTCCCCCTTTGACATCAATGGCAAAGGGCACATATTTGCAATTTCACTACTTCAGAACCATGCCTGCTGCTCCCCCTGAGTAGCAGCTCCCCATCATCAGTCCGGACCACAAGATGTGACTATGAAATCCATCAGACTGATGCACATCAGTGCACCTTAGTTCACCATCAGAGGGGCAATAACCCCTAACTTCTCCCTGAGATACTCGAAAGACCCCTTAGGTAGAGGTTTAGTAAAGATGTCTGCAATCTGATCCTTTGAAGGCACAAACTCCAATCTGACTTCATTCTTGCTCACTTGCTCTCTCAAAAAGTGAAACTTGATGGATATATATTTGGTCTTTGAATGCAACACTAGATTCTTGGATATGTTTATTGCACTTGAATTATCATAGAAAATTGTGATGGGCTCCTCATACTCTACTTTGATGTCTCTTAACATCTGTTTCATCCACAAAACTTTAGTATAACTTTCTGCTGCAGCAATATATTCTGCTTCTGCAATGGATAGAGTTATTGCTTCTTATTTCTTGCTTAACCAAGAAAACAATCTCTTCCCTAAAAAGAATGCTCCACCACTGGTACTCTTCCGGTCATCCACATCTCCTGCCCAATCAGCATCTGTATATTCATGAAGAGAGAAATCATGATCTCTAGGATACCACAACCCATACTCAACTGTCTCCTTTAGATATCTAAAAATCCTCTTGATTGCCATAACATGAGATTCTCTAGGATCAGCTTGGAATCTAGCAACAAGACCAATAGCCTACATAATATCTAGTCTAGTTTGAGTGAGATACAATAGTCCTCTGATCATAGACCTATATTTTGTCTAATCAACCTTGGGAGAGTCATCATCTTTGCTCAACTTGCATCCGATTGCCATTGGAGTGTTCATTGGCTTTGAGTCTTCCATCCCAAATTTTCTCAACAATTCTTTCAAATATTTTGACTGAGAAATGAAGATTCCTTGCTTTGTTTGAGTAATTTGTAGACCCAAAAAGAAATTCATTTCTCCAAGCATGGACATCTCAAACTCACTTTTCATTTGACTTGCAAAAGTTTTGCACAAACTATCTCTTCCTCCAAAAATGATATCATCAACAAATACTTCAACAATTAAGATATTTTCATGATCAATTTTGAAATACAAATTACTGTCAGCAGTACCTTTGTTGAAACCAATTTTCAAGAGATGTTTATCCAATCTTTCATACCAGGCTCTTGTGGCCTTCTTCAGTCCATACAGTGCCTTTTTCAATTTGCAGACCATGTCACCATGATCAGACAATTGAAATCCATCCGATTGCTCAATGTACACCTCTTCTTCCAAGTTACCATTTAGGAAGGTAGATTTGACATCCATCTAATACACCTTAAAATCCTTGAAGCAAGCAAATGCAAGAAATAATCTGACTGCTTCAATTCTTGCCACCGGAGCCAAAGTCTCTTCAAAATTAACTCCTTCAATCTGAGAGTAACCCTTGCAGACCAATCTAGCTTTATTTCTGATTACTTCACCAGCTTCATTCAGTTTGTTCCAGAAGACCCATTTGGTTCCAATCACATTCTTGCTTCTAGGTCTGGGAACAATATCCCAAGTATGATTTTTCTCAATTTGCATTAGTTCTTCCTCCTTTGGTTTTGACCAATTTTCATCATTGCAAGCTTCATTCACTGTCTTAGGTTCAATCTTTAAAATCAGACAATATTCATCTAAATTTTGAGCAATTCTCCTCCTTGTTTGCACTCCCTTGCTTTTTTCACCTATGATCTGATCTTCAGAGTGGTTTAGAGTTACATACCTTGGAACTTTGGGAGTTTGTTGCATCTCTAATTCTTGATTAAACTCATTGAGACATAACTCTTCTTCCTGACTTATCAGATCAACTTGACTTGGTTTCTCAGAAGAGGCTTGGACACTTTGAATCTGAATACCATTCTGATCATCTTCATCATACTCATGAATTCTTGAGGGTCTTTCAATTTCTTCATCAACCTTCACATTTACACCTTCTACAATCTTTCTTAGTCTCTTGTTGTAACACCAGTATGCTTTTCTTTGAGTAGAGTAACCCAAGAATATTCCTTCATCACTTCTAGCATCAAACTTTCCCAGATCTTCATCCCTTTTAATGTAACATCTGCTACCAAAAACTCTGAAATATCTCATAGTGGGAGTAATGCCAAACCAAAGTTCATAAGGAGTCTTACCGGTATTATTTCTAATTTGAACTCGATTGAGAGTGTAGATTGCAGTGCTGACAGCTTCTCTCCAATAGATTTGAGGAACATTTGCTTCCATCATCATGGTCCTGGATGCTTCCTGGATGGTCTAGTTCTTTCTCTCAACTACTCCATTCTGCTATGGAGTCCTAGGGGCAGACAATTGTCTCTTTATTCCATGTTTCTCATAGAAGTCTATGAACTCACCGGATGTGAATTCTCCACCTCTATCAGACCTTAGACATTTCAATTTTAATCCAGTTTCATTCTCCACCATGGCCTTGAATATTTTGAATTTCTCAAGTGCTTTTGATTTTTCTTTTAGAAAGGTTACCCACATCATCCGAGAGTAGTCATCAATTAGCAACATGAAGTATCTATCACCTTGGACACTCCTAACTCTTGCCAGACCACAAAGATCAGTATGAACTAAGTCCAATAGTCTGGTAGAAGACAATTCCTTACTTTTGAAAGTGACTCTGCTCAATTTGCCCAACTGACATTCTTTGCACAAGCTATTAGTAGGTTTCACTAATTTTGGAAGATCTCTTACAGCCTGAGTATTGCTTATCTTGATGATATTATCAAAATTCACATGACACATCCTCCTATGCCATAACCAACTTTGATCAATTTTAGAAAATAAGCAACTTTTACTAGTACCAACCAAGTGGAAGATATTACCTTTAGTTTGAGTATTGGATGCAATCTCTGTTCCAGAGATTTCAAAGATCTTGCATTTTCTATTTCTGAATTTGAGATCATAGCCTATGTCCACCAGTTGTCCAACACTGAGAAGATTGTGCTTTAATCCTTCAACATACAGTACATTACCGGTTTTGTTCTTTCCATCAAGAGAAATAGTTCCTCTACCTCTGATCCTGCTAGCAGAACTATCTCCAAACTTTACAATTCCTCCTTCATATTATTCCAATTTTAAGAACTTATTCTTGTCACCTGTCATATGGTGAGAGCATCCACTGTCAATGACCCAATCATCCTTTGTTTCAACTTGGGCAGCCATAGCTCTTTCTTCAACTTTAAGATTGATAGATACATAGGGTATTGGTTCCTTTTCTTTGATGGCAATAAACACCCATTCATTACTGGATTTGTTTCCTATCTCTGATTTATCATCTGTTACTCCTTCATTATCATCTTCTTCATGAACATAGTAACAATTCTTTTGAAACCTTGGTCTGTTAGGATTTGGTCTTGAAAATCTTTCCAGACATCTTGAGGCAAAATGACCAATTTTATTGTAGTTAAAACACTTAAAAGGTAATTTTCCTTCATACTTACCAGATCCTCTGGCAGTCTCTTTGCAATAAGGGCTTCAAGATGAGTAGTTTTAGTTTCTTCTTCATCCAATTCTTTTCTTGCTTTTTCATACCATGATGGGTTCCTTGAAGAATTTTCCCTCGGATCAAACCTTTGTTTCCCTTTTACAGAGGCACTAGCTTTGAATGTAGATTCAGTCTTTGGAGGATCATCTCCAAACTCGGCCATTTCAAAAGCAACCAACTTACCAACCAATTGGTTTCTTGTGACTGTTGTATGAGCTCTGAATTCTTCAATTGCAAAAGCCTTGATTTTGTAAGAATCAAGAAGGGATCTAAGAACTTTGCCAACAATCTCATCTTCACTCAAGATTCCACATGCATTTCTAATTCCACAAACCAACTCATTCACTCTTGGCATAAAAGAGGTAATATTTTCATCATCTCTCATCTTCAGTTTTTCAAATTTCCCTTTTAGACTCTGTAACCTTGCACATTTAACAAACTGGTCTCCTTCATGCAAAAGTTGTAGTTTATTCCAGATCTCAAAGGCAGTTGGTAGATCAATAACATTTGAGAGTTCTAAGTCAGATAATGCGCTTAAAAGAGCCTCTTTGGTCTACAGATTGTTTTTAGCATCTATGATTTCATTTAGGGTTGTCGAACCACCCTGTAGAGGTACATAAGCTTTTGTAACCATAGACCAGTATGCAAATCCCATACACTGCAAGTGACATTTCATGTGACCTTTCCAAAGAGTAAAGATAGTTCCATCAAACTTTGGACTATCTTTCTTGTAGAATGACATCCTAGATCTCCTCAAGTGGTTAAACTCCTTTTAGAAGAACTTAGCTCTGATACCAATTGTTAGACTTAGAGCAGACAACTAAGAGGGGGGGTGAATCAATTGTCCAAAACTTTCTTTACTTTCAACACTTATATTCACTTAGCAGTATAACAATAAATCAAACATGAAACTTAATGTATTTAATCAAGAGCAGAAACACATCAACACAAGAGACACCAAGATTTTGACATGGAAAACCTGGTTAAGGGAAAAACCACAGGGTGATTAACCCAAGATTGTATTCTCTGTTAGAAGAATAGAAAGAACAAAATGGCACATGCCAATTAGGGCTCACTACTCGAGCACACTACTCACAAGAGGCTCACTACCTACAAGAGACACATTGTCTACAAAAGAATAAGTATCACATACTTGAACTAGAAAATAGTATCTTCACCATGCTTGAGTTAGTTCCATTTAAGCCCAAACCTTTTGCTCTGCCTTTCGCTCTTCTCCTTGCTACCACACACTCATCTCCACAAATCATGCATTGAAATGACTTCGTAATCCCTTATTTATACATGACATCAAATTAAGAACAAACATCTAAGTTGGCACACATCGACAAGAACATCCGCAAGATGTATAATTCATCTGGTTAGCCAGTCACAGAAAGAACATCATCATCTGGAAGTTATTCTTCATTTCTGGGACTCCAATTCTAATCTGGACCATAAACATGAACTAAGCACGATCCAAGGACCTCCACAAACTTGCCTGAAACACCAAGAACATCCGCACTTCCTCTACTTATTGAAACCCTTCTCTCCTTCATCTAGAATCTCAAGAACACAGTCTGCCATTACTGTCACAAAGGAATAGATACTTCTGGACCTTTAAACCATGAACCAATCAACTTGACACACCACACAGACTTCCCCAACACTTCCTCAAATCCACAGAGCCAGAGAATACATTTCTGAATCTCACCAGACCTATTTGTATCACTCTGTCATCACTGAACATCTGCCAGAACTAGTTCCACTTGAACTGCCATAACTTCTTCAAATCTTCATGTGGGCCTTTGAAATCTCAACTAGAACATTTTAAGACACATCTACAAACCCTTTGAACTGCATCTTCTAATCCTCATACTGTCTTGGAATTTTTCTTTATGTCATCACTGTTCTTCACTGATCCTGATTGAGACCAATTTTCTCAATATCCTCAGCACACAACTCATCCAACCTTATCATTAATGTAACAGGAGTATGTTGACATCAATGATAGCACCGGTTAGGCCCATACTTGCAACAAAAGTATTCTTCTTCGTATTCCTCTACAATAGAGTATTTTTCTCTATGGTTCTAGAAGGAAGTCTGGGATGATGATAAGTGCCTATAGTTGCAATGGTTCATGGTTTGGTGGTTTGCAAGCTATCTTTCTTTTATGACAGTTGAAGATAGTGAAGTTCATGTGTTCCAGTGAGAAGATTCCTATAGATAAAGTGGTTAAGGTTCTTGTGGTTGCTCCTGATAATTATAGCATGCTTGTGGATATCTCCTAATCATGTTCCTATTTGGACTTTGGTTTGTGTTAAGAAATTGAGATTGTGTTTGAAGATTGTTCCCAGATAATGTAGCATGTAATGAGTCTTGGCTAACCTAGTTAATCCCAGTAATTGTGGAGATTTCTGGAAGATTGTGGAAGCATGTTGTGGAATGGAAGATCATGTTTGAGTCCTAGCTAAGGCATGGTGTGACCTACATTTTATTCCCTTTGCATAATGTTGCAATAGGTTAGGACCTATTTTGTAATTTTTGTAATACTGACCTTGGAGATTGTTCCAATGGTTGATGATTGTGATGCCGACCTTGAGAAGAGGCAGAGGAAAGAAGCTGAAGAGTAGAAAAGAGGAAGAGCAGAGTAGAGGAAGAGTAGAGAAGAGGAAGAGTAGAACAGAGGAAGAGCAAAGCAGAGGAATTATTATACTTCAGTCACAAATATAGAAAGGTGTTGATCATGGCAGTAAGTCTGGTAGTAAGCTGCCAGTAGGGTTTAACAGCCCTCAGGGTTTAATAGCCCTTATTGTAATCTTGCTAGATTTAGGGTTGAGGTAGTGAGCCTACTAGACCTAGTTGTTCTTCATGGCTATAAGCTAGTATGTTTAGGCCCATGGAGTGACCAAGCCTAAACATCATTATTTCAAGATTGCAATATATATTGAGAGTTAATTCTCTCCGTGGTTTTTCCCCACCTTGGGGTTTTCCACATAAATATGGTGCCTCTTCTATTTGATGTTGTATCTATGGTTAAGTTTTTGATTTCATGCACTAATTGTTAAATCACAATAATTGTGGATAAATGATGAATGTTTACTTGCAGAAAGTGTTTAAGTTTTTGTGACAACTGATTCACCCCCCCTCCCTCTTAGTTGTCTGACACATATCCACAAGACAATTATCTTTTTATCCCATGATCTTCATAGAAAATGTTAAATTCATTTGATGTAAACTCACCTCCTCTATCAGATCTTAAGCATTTGATCCTCAATTATAACTCAATCTCAACCATTGCCTTACAAGCTTTGAACTTGTCTAGTGCTTTTGATTTCTCTTTTAGAAAAGTGACCCGTCATTCTGGAATAATGATCAATAAGAAACATAAAGTACATGTCTCCTTGTAGACTCCTTGTTCTTGTAGAACCACAGATTTGTATGCACCATCTCATGCAATCTAGCAAAAAATTGTTCTTTGATCTTGAAACTTGTTTTTATCTATTTTCTCAATTGACATTCCTTGCAGATAGTATTGACAGGCTTCACCAGTTTAGGTAAATCTCTCAAAGCTTGTACTAAAATTATCTTCCCCAAGTTATCAAAATTGATATGACACGTCCTTCTATGCCACAACCAACTCTCATCTTTCTAATCCAACAAGCAACAATCATCAGTTCCTCTTGAGTGATAAATATTACCTCTAGTTTTCTTACCAGTTGCAATCACTGTTCCAGAGCTTTCCATGATCTTGCATGCATTGTCCCTGAATCTCAGATCATACCCTTTATCACACATCTGACCAAGACTTAAAATATTATGCTTTATACCTTTCACATAGAGAACATCATCTATATTATAGTTACCATCAAAAGAAACAAATCCTCTTCCATAGATCTTACCAACTGCATTATATCCAAACCTAACTAATCCACCATCAAACTTTTCCAAACTTATAAACTTACTTTTGTCACTAGTCATGTGATGTGAACATCCACTGTTAATGATCCATTCATCCTTATCATTCTCAACATGGATAGACAGAGCACTTTCTTCCACTGGTTTTTCATCCTTCACACAACTAGTAGGATTAGTAGACACAATTTCTTCCTTAATAGAAATAAACAAGCACTCATTTGCACTAGTATTATTATCATCAGATTCATCATCTGTTAAACCCTTATCATCAAGATCTCTAACATAATAGCATTTATTGACAATTCTAGGTCTACTTTCAAATTTCTTCTTACCTCTTTCAATTCTCTCTATACATCTGGATGCATAGTGAACAATCTTGCCACAAGAAAAGCATTTGAATGGTAATTTACCTTTGTACTTGTTGTGATGTTCACAACACACCCCATTTTACCTCTTAGCAAAATGAGGACCCTTGCTATGGCTGTTGCTTTTAGTTTATTGTGTGGTCTTGCTTGGTGGTAAAGGGAAAAAGGTGTAAGTAATACAAACCATGTTGAAAGTTGAAAAGATCTAGCATTAAATACAAGGTAAGAATAGGGGTGAATTCTTTGTGAAAAATAAGTTAAGATTATCTTTTTAACTAGTAAGAAATTCCCAATATTCTGCAAGATATGTGTTTTTTTGTAAAATACATCATTTGGAGGTTTGTATGTCGTATACAAAGTCATTTGTATGTGATGTCTTTGTATAAGTTTGGGTGAGTTACTCGAGTTTTGTATTTTAATGGTTTGCATGCATATGCTTAATGTTTGTAGCCTTTGTATGCAAGTTGGACCTGATAGGTTTTCAAAAAATCAAAAATATAAAGTCGCAAGATCTGTGTTGTATGTGGGTTATGTATGTATGATCAGTATAAGCACAAATGACATACAAAGTAATATACATGCAAGTTAGACCCGAAGACGTTATACATTGTGGTCTATTTGAGTGAAATAAGACTTAACGGGGTATGTAGGTTTGTATGTTTAAACTTTTGCATCTTTTAAGAGACATGCAAACCCAGATTCCAAAAGTTATTTAAAACCGGTACAGGAAGGTACATTGTTTCTCAATGCATTTTCTAGGTATATAATCTCTTAGTATGAATGCAAGTCAGACCTAAAGATTTATTTAATAGACTACAGAGAACGTAAAGATATGCATATTTGTATGTATAAAGGCTTGTATGTATCTGAGATATAAAGAGATATACAATGATAGATACAAAGCCACAACTAAAGCTAATTCCAATCTGATTCATAAGGAGTTGGAGTTCACGATTGTATCGAGTAAGGTTTGTATATGTGCATGTATAATTGATTGCATCTAAAGGTAGATACAAATTATTGTTATATGGAAAGATACAAGTGGGCAAGCAGAGTGGGGCCCATGATTGTATCTCACGGTTGTATGTTGCATATACAAGTGGAGATAAACAAGGAGATACAAGTGTGGATACAAAAGAAAGATACAAGAGATGAAAGGTAAAACTTGATACGGCTTTCAAAAGTGATAAAATAAGATCAGAGCTTTGTATGTATGAAAGATGTTGCATATACAATCCCGACATACAAAAGGTAACTTGCATTGTTGGAAAAGAAAAAAAAGGAAAAGTAAAAGTAAAACTAAGGTGTTGGCATTTGTATAAGGGTTTGTATCTATCACATGTACATTGCAATATACAAACAAGATATACAAAGTGGGAAAAGAGGTAAAAGATGACATTGTTCTATAACCCATTGCATGTAGGATTGCATGTTAATGACATAAAAAGAAATATATAGAAGCGAAATACAAAAAGAATGATATGTATGCAAATGGCAAGACTAATGGATACAATGTTCAGAATAAAGATTTAAAATAGAAAGCTAAAATCATAGGTGTTTTGAAGGTTGTATTTAATGCAGAGATAACATTGAAAGGATGAATTTAAACATGTTAGGGTAAATAAGGATTTTTATCTTTCATAATTGCATTGAGAACATTAAAATTGTAGAAATACGAAATTGTTGCACAGATTGAACGAAAAGTTCATTGTTGAATGGAATTCTAGAATGGCAACAATTCAGAAAAATGGTAAAGAGGGTCAATGTTTGTAAGGTTGAGCTGTCATGAATACAGGTATGTATCTTGAACACTGTTACAGTTCAGTTAATTGAAAATGCAAAGTGGTTGTCAGTAATTTTATTTTAAAAATGCAAGAAAATGTCCAATTACTATACTTGATTAAGGAAATTAGCTGATTTGTGTTGAGTAATATGAAATTTGAAAATGGAAAAGACAAAAAGGGTTAGGGTAAATGTAAAACATGAGAAATTCATGGTAAAACCCTAGGTAAATGAAGTGAAAATAGAGAATAAATAGGTGATTTTCTTACAGGATGGCCTCGAAACAAAAGAAAGTAGATCTAAGGGGTGAAGAAAAAGTGAAGAAAGAAAGGAAACCACGAAAAGAAATAGAAAAGGAGGAATTACCTTTACACAGAGGCTATACAACCCTAATTGGGACAAGTGGAGTTGGCACTGATACAAATGTAGGGTCATATGATGTAGATGGTATTCTTCAAAAGATCACAACAATAGATGCTACCCCGGATATGAAATGCATCTGGGATAGTGGTTTGTATAGGGCTACAGGTTTTCCATTAGCCATGGAGGCTAAGGATCTGGTTCTGGAACGCACACAGAAATATGATACAAGTACAAGAAAGGTAATATATGAAGACCGAGTGACTGCATATTTAACCATGGAAGGGATAGCACTGACATTTGGTCTAGAAATTCAAGAAAAAATGGTAGATATAGACATAGATCAATACACAGAAGACTTTAACATCAATGAAAAAGACTGTAAAAGTAAAATCTTCTATAGCTAGTACAATGTAGAAAACAAACCTAAAGTTGTAACAAGAGTGCTAAGGAATGTTCACAGGATTGAATTTAAAGATGAGATACATTTGATGATTACCATGCTGAGTAGACTAGTAGGGTTGAGAGATGCAACAAAATGTGAACCTTGGATGTTCACTGTCATTCAATTCATTAGGGAAGCAAAAAAGGAAGATGGATGAATCCATTGGGCCAAGACTATTAGTACAGTAATATGGAAGTAGGCTATGTTAAGAAAACAAAAGATGATGCCCTTTTATTTGTCATCATATGTGTTATATTCATGTGCATCAATGATTCAGCCATACATAATTGGAATTGACAGAGTTGGAACCATGGGGAATGGCCCAAATAAAAAATTAGTCCATGAGCACTATCCAGATTTGTAGGAAGATAATGCATTAAGGAAGTATACCCTAGTTAATGATGTATTCTATACTTACATGGTACAAGTTTTAAAAGGAGTAAAAGAGAAAAGGTTATCTGAATCAACAGAAGACACTATTGGATTACAGAGTTCTTAGTACATACAATTTCAAAACATTACATATATTAGAATTGAAGGTTTTGAGGGCAAGCCATTCATACTACCCAAATATCCATCTGATAAGTTGATTGTGTTAGAATTTTTGAGACAAAACCTGAATGCTTTTAGAATGTACAAGAAGAAGTGGAGCAGAGGAAACATTAAACTACCTTGGTTAGTTGGAAGGTATTGGTGCTATAGTGAAGATGTGGATGCATGTTCAGAAAAGAAATTAAGATATTATGGTTTTAAAGAATTTCAATTAGAAAGGCATTTTGATCCTTTTCACAAAATTCGAGGAACCATTGATCCTAAGTTCAAACATCAGGTGCATATTGAAGACTACTGCTCAGACAACAAAAATGATAAAGAAGTGAGGAAAAGGGCTCATAAAAGGCTGATAGTAGAACAGATGAGGACCATGGGAGAAATCTATGTCCCTCCAAAGGTTGAAGAGGGTGGTATGTTGTTTCACCATAGTTATGATAGTGCAAGGCTGGCTCCAATTGGTGAGCCTGATTGGACACAACCATGGAATACATCGTTGGATGTATTATCCAAACTAGTTATTTTATTTTTCAAAACATGGTTGAAAGATAGAATAAATGAACTCAAGGATAAAGGGATTGAGCTCATGTTTCAAAAGAAGGGTAGGATAAGAGTAAGAGAACATCAAGATGAACTTCAGTGTTTTCATGAGAAAAAGAGAAGAATTATAGGAGCAAAGATCATTGAAAAAGATAAGAATGCAACCTTGATGGATCCATATGCCTTAGAAGTAACAGTGGCAGAGTCTTTAGAAACATTTATGGAGGTAGAATCATTTGGCCAAGGCATTAGTTAAGAACAAGCCCAAGCTATTAAGAAGTCAACAGAAAGCAAACCATGAGATCTATAGCAATTGAAACCCTAAAGGAACAAGCACCAATGCAAGGTGTTATTATAAGTGCTCAATAGGTAGAAGCTAAGATGACTGTCATATCTAGTGAGGCCACACAAGAAGAAAAAAGGCAAACATATGTAAAGGTTAAAAAAGAATTTGCTGAAGAAAAGATGCAAGAGTAAAGATTGCATGAAGCCAAAACAGTAAGTGAGACTGTCAATATAAAGGATGAGAGAAGTGATAGTGATGTTAGGGAGATAGATCCTCAGATAAGAAAAGAAGCTGGTGAAGATGAAGAAGCATTAAGTGAATACTTTGATACAGAAGAGGGACATGATACATAGACATACATGGAAATTGAACAAAGCTCACAATCTGAAAAAGAAAATGTACAAGACAGGTCGGAGGTAGTGGACCCTTTTGGTACATTGGTACCACCTAAAATTATAGAAGATGTGCAGAATGTGGCACAATAGATAGAGGAATCTGAGAAAGAAGATACATCAGAAAAAATAGTAAAGGAAACACCAGCTCAAGTTCAGAAGGGAACAGAGACAAGTACTTTTGGTGTTGATGTGTTAGGTATTTTAAATATGTATGATGATCATAGTGAGGAAGAAAAAGATATAGAAGGACCTAAAAAGAGCACCGGTTCACCTTCACTGATGGAATAAACAAACATGCTTGAGGAAGGACATGAATAGGGTAAACCAGTAGGAAAACTAATGGAAGTACCTGATAAGCCTAAGGAAGGCAGGGATAATACATAGAGTGTTTCTAAAGTCAATATTGAACATAATAAACAAAAGGATGATAAAAGAAAAGAAGAACAAACAGAGTCTACAAGAAAAGAAAATACAGAAGATGAGGAAGGAGGAGACACTGAAATAGAAGATGATTATAATGAGGGAGAATCAAAAGAGCAGGATGATCCACTGATTCCTAAACAAGGCACTCAACTTCAACCTCCTCAACAACAACAAGTGAAACAACTGGAAAGGATAGAAATGGAAACACCTCAAGAAGAAGTGATTAATGAAGAGAAAACAAAAAAGGTTACTAAAGAGATTCTAGCCTGGTTAGGCTCAAAAGTCAAGAGAGAAAAGGTAGAGGTACAATTGGTACCTATTGATGTCAAAAGCTATTAGGTGGTTCTATACCACATAAAGAGAAGAGAAAAGCCAGAACCATGTCAACAATTAAGAGAGGTCCTTCTAGATCTAGAATGATGAATCTGGCCATACCACAAAAAGACAAGTCAAAAGGAGAAATAACAATAGAGGATTATCAAATACTTAATATAGATCTAGGCCATATGATAAGGGAATAACATATACATGAGTGGGAGGACATGCATCAGGCCACTATAGAAATATTGAAGAAAGATAAAGACAAACAAGAATATTTGAAATGACACATTGTCTAATTGCAACAATTCATTAGAGGGATATTTGATCCCAATGCCACAATACCAGAGTTACCTACTGAAATAGTGGTACTATCAAAAGATGAGGTAAAAGAAATGGAAAATAAAAGGCTTGAAGCTAATATTTTTGAAGAACGGTTTAGAGAATTCATGTAGAAAGGAGAAGTGACAAAACAAGCAGTGACAGGCTGGGATATGACTTTGATAGAGAAAAAAAAATGTAATGTTATTTTGCACAATTGTCAAGCTAAAAAAAAAGAATGTAAGGCAGAATTAAAATAGATTGAAGAAATAGAGGAGAGACTAGAAGAGTTGATTAAAGAGAGAGTCATTACTCCTCGAATGGCAAACCAATTTCCACAAGCAAAGTTGGAATTAGAGTTTGAAGAAGACATTCTCAGAAACTATATCATTAGTACTAGGGACTTGGAAGAAGTTGCTGATAATGTGATAAATGTACATATGAAAATAATAGAAAAGCTCATTGATCATGAATGCCTTAAAGTACCAGCATATGAATTGCAAAATTCATTGAGGGAGTTTAAGGCTATTTTTTCACCATGCTTGGAGAACTTGGCTGCATATCTGAGTAAAGAAATGATTGATTCAATAATGGAAACAAGTGCTAAGTTAAAAAAGTACAAGAAAAAGGTTGAGGGTCTGATGAAAGAAGAGAAGAAGTTGAAGGAAGGAGTTAGAGTACAAGAATATATATGGATCAAAAGTCGAGAAGGAGATTGTACATTCATCAAATGGGTAACAAGTAATTTTGTAGAATACCTGAAGGAGTGAAGGTCATCAATAGAGGAAAGTATGTATGTTAAGTAAAATGTACTTAGAAAATATCATCAGCCAGAAGTTAGCAAATAGAGACAAGTCAAATGGTATCTTTTATTTTAAAAAGATTCCAAAAGCATCCTTTGAGGCAATCAAAGATATTATGGAGATATTTTGGGAAATGGTTAGGAACTAATGCATAATGTTGATCTATGAGTTTAAATATTGACCGTTAGATGTATTTTGTAACTGTAGGAAGGGAAAGCTTTGAAGTCTATATAATAAGCTTTGCTACTTGTAAATATTTACATGGGAATTTTGAGTTTTGGCTGCAAATTGTAATTGTTAAGTGTTGCAATATAGAGGACGTTTCTCTTAGGAAGGTCACCTGTGTCTACATTCAAGAGTGCATGGAATGTCTGGTCTCCTTGATATATCTGTGAAAATGTCTGTAAGTGTTTACTATTTGTTATTCAAGAGATTGAAGTCATAAACATTGTAAATTTGAAATGGTTGTCTTATGTTAATAAATACAAACATCAATTTTCTGCATCTATCTTCTAAGTGTTAATTGATTAAGGTATTTTTAAGCATATTTTCCCTTGAAGATTGTAATTCTATATGTAAGTTCATGAAAATGCTCAGGATTTATATATAAGGATTTACTTGCTTTTGAATTGATCAATATAAATAGGCTTATATACGTGAGTAATGGAAAGTAGATGAAATCTAATTTCTTAACCCTACCTTTTCTAACTTTTCTCACAAATCACAAATAATTAGCCTAAACACAAAATCTGAAGGAAATTGTCTTGCATTTGGATGAATAATGAGAAATTATTGTGATATTTGACAATTTTCATATAACTTTGTAGGACAAAGTTTGTTTTACTGAAATTCATGCAAATTTTTGTGGTATAATAATGAATTTATGCAAAGGAATGAGTGATTTATTGATATTCACAACAATCTACATAATTTAGAGTCTAGTAAGTCTCAGACTATTTCAATTTACGTAGGGCCCCTTGAATATTATAGTTTCACATCAACCTGTTGAATTATCCACAAGGTCAATAACTAACCATACAAAAACTTGAGATTAAGAATTATTCTATAATTCTTCATATCTTTCAAGAAAACTAAGGTTCCTTGTGAATTTTAACTTTTGTTATGAATGTGTAAAAACAATCATCAACAGTTTTTGGTGGTAGAAAGAGGGCATGATTAGAGTTGAAGTAGGATTTGAGCAAAGCTCACTCACAATAGTGGTGGAGTGACTAGGTCTAGGTCTAGTTCAGAAGATATCTTTGTGCAATTACCTGATAGAAGACAGAACAAAAGTCCTTTGATCTAGAACCCTAGAATATCACATGTATGAGGCTCATCTGGGACTCCTCTAGGGTCACCTTTTAACATACACAATATTGTGAGTCCTAACAATTATTTGTTTAGATCCTTAGATCTCAGTTCAGGAACTCCCAGAGGTCCAAGTCCTCCCAGAAATTTGAGTTCATCTTTAAATCAAGGTATACCTACGGGCCCTAGTCCACCTAGAGGTCTAGCCATGGTGTATTTTGATGTTAATTCTCCTATAACATTCACTGATTATCATGAAATGCAAAAAAATCCTAAGAAGATCTATCCTAAATATCAATTACATCAGGATCCAAAGGATCATATTAGAATATTCAAAGAAGCATGCTTCAGAGCCAGATTAGAACATGAAGATGTAGTGTGTAGGTTATTCCCTTACACCTTTAATGAGCAGGCTTCTAACTGGTATGTCAACTTGCCAAATGGTTACATTTCTTCTTGGGCAGTTATGGAAGAGGCATTCTTGTCTAGGTTTAGAGGACCAGTTGATCCTTCTACCTTATATCATAAATTGGCCATAATCAAAAGAGGTGAGGGGGAACTTATTGATAATTTTAATGACAGATTACAAAAGTTTGTCTCCAAGTTAGTTGCTCCTTATACTGTAACTCCTGAAGCCTTATTAGCAATGTATTATGGCGCCCTAGATCCATTGACTGCCATGTTTGTCAGAAGGAAAGTTGAAATAGATACTATATCTAAGGCTTATAAAGAGGCAGCCGTTGTGTATTAGGAGATGAGACAAACATCATATAATCCTTTTTTGAATGGAGGGAATTCTGGGATGCGAAATCAAGCACTACCGTGGAATGGAGTTCCAATGCATCATACTCCATTGTTAAATCTAATTCCAACACATACACTAGTGTATAATCTCACTTCTATTCAAACTATGGTTCCTTATACTGGTAATGGTGCCAATGTTACTCAGAATAACACTCAAACTTTCTTTTATCCTTCTCAAGATACATTTGTGGCAAAGGCACAAGATGATAGGGAGGAAATAAAGGAAATTACCGCACATTTAAGGAGACTGTCCACTAAGATGACACAATTGAGAAATGAAAAATTCTATGGTAGAAATACTCAAGGACATAGTTAAAACCAAAATCAGAGTTACAGTCAAGGTCAGGGTTCAAATCAAAATCAGAATTACAACCAAGGACAAAATCACAATCAGGGATAGGGGATGCAAAATAGAGGACATATTGGTGATAACAAGGCTTGGGATAATAACAATAGAAATCCAAATCAACCTAAACCACCTAGGACATGGAATACTGGACCTAATAATGGTACTCTGGCCTCTCCATTTGAGAGTCCAAACATTCAAGAGTTGAAACAACTAGTTAAAATTCAAATGGCTAATGTAGCATTAAAAAATTGATGTAGGAACCATAATACAAGCGCACATGTTGAGCTTGATTACCCTCAATTTTGCCTTACTGCTAGCATTTTTAATGTTGAAGTGCAAAATCCTACATTTGAGTTCTTAATTCCCAAAGGGAATGAAATAGTGCCTTCAGGGTTCAAATCTGCACTGGTCTTAGAAAGTTTTACCTTTAGAACTAGTGAAGAAGAAAATTAGGTATTAGAAGATGAAGCTTATTTTTGCAAGAATCTATATCCTAAGTCAGTGTTAATGTTGAATGCTTTTCAGTTTCCCTTTGAAACTAAAAATGAGGTAGTAAACAAACTATAAGAGGTGCAGGCTTTTTAGCAATCTAATAGAAATCATACTTATAACCTGAGAAGTAACACTAAATCTGGAGGTCCTTTCACTACATCCACCCCTCCTAACAATCTAAATACTCCTTCAGATCAGTATGCTAGTAATAATCTAGCCATTTTAAAGCCTAATCATCATGGGACTGAGGGGACAATAGCATCAAAGGTTCAGATAGCAAAAATAGAGTCAATGGAAACATCAAAATTAATGAGCTATCTATCTAAGGAGATAAAGCAAATTAAGGTTAGTGTACCTTTATATGAGTTGTTAAGAAGTCCAGGAGTATGGAATGCCTTTATGAAGTCTTTGGATGAATCGGTATCAAAAGAGGTTTCTATTGACTTAGATGTTTATAGTAAAGACACACAGTGTAAAGATAAAAACAAGAAACTGAGTAGCCTTCAAATACTAACGTAGTCATGTATGCAGAAAAGAAAGAAGCCCTTCCTTTTTTGCTAACTGTAAGGATGTTAGGAAAAAACCTACACAATTGCATGGTAGACTCAGGAGCCTTAGCCAATGTAATGCCTTTAGGAATATGCAAAACCTTAGGGCTGACTTCTACCTATATACACCTAAAATTGGCTCATCTTGAATTAAATAAATATTTTATATTTATCTTAATTCTTATTTTCTTCTATCAATTAAATAAATATTCTAAGTTTATTTGATTGGTTCATTATCCCATAATTAAATAAAATTATTTTGTTTAATTAAATTCCCTAAATTCCTCTAATGTCTCACATAATTAAATAATCCTACATTATTTAATTAATCCCCAAATTACTCTATCCTAAGTCCTAATTTCATAAATCCACCTCACCAATCCACCTCATCTTTCCACCTCACCTTTTACCACTTCACCATGTTGCACATGTAATTAAATATATTAAATATTTAATTACCTAATATTCCCTCACCCACATGTCCTATTTCTCCTCTAATCAAAGTTAGTTAACTCATCAATCAAAATTGTTAACTAACTAGTCAATTGAGTTAATTCCTCAATCAATTCTGTCAGCTCCACAATCCATTCTTCTAACTGAGCAACCAAGTTTGTTAACTGATCAGTCAATGGAGTTAACTCTCCAATCAATTTTGTCAAATCCCCTCTTTCATGATGGAGGTGGGACACTTGTCCTATTCCTACTGGTTGCACATTCCTCAACCATTATCAACCTTTGATCTTCTTACTTCTTCTCAACCGTTGATCTTCTCTCACACATTTCTATAAATGCAACCCTCTTCTTCTTCATTTGATATCCATCGTTTGAGTAAACTTATGTTGCAGAAACATAAGCGCACCTTTGGCACCCCCATTTCCATAGCACTTCATTATCATCCATCAAGAGTGTGTTGAAGCTCATCTTCAATCACACAAAGTATCATAGCCATTCTTCCTTTGTCATCTTCAACAAGCAAGCAAGCAACTAGCTTCTGAGGGCTTCATCACCAAGATCAAAGAAAGATAGGCAAACTACGGAAGGCAAAAGGTAAAGGTGCAAGGTATTATTTGTTATTGTTTTAATCTCCTTTTCTCTTCAGATTTCATAGATGTTTGGGTTTTTATAATCTTTTGGATTAACCTATTTTCCCCCTCAAACACACTACCAAATCTGCTAAAGTGGTTACTCAACTGGATAAAATGGAAGTCAATGTGATAGGTGAATTGATGCATATTTAGATGCAGTTAGCTTCAGATCCTAGAGTAAGCTAGTTTATTGATATCCAGGTCATTGATATACTAGCTAATTATGGCATGTTATTGAGTAGGGATTGGTCAAAAATGTTGAATGGATATATGGCCACTAATTTATTGCATATGTGGTTACCATGGAGAGGTGTTCCTAATCAAATCAGGATAGAAGCTGAGCCCAGAATGAATCATATGATTACAGAATATAACAGAACCAATGAAGTATTGTATACTGTTGTTGAACTAGGTGTTTATAGAGTATCCAATAGAGGAATTTAGATAGAAGAAATCTTGATGTTAGATTTTAAGATAAAGCCCACTAATAATGAAACCACTGTGTTGATTGAATCTAAAGGTGTCTCCTAAGATGATGAAATTAATATAGTAAGTAATTTTGGTTAGATCATGAGACAAGAGATGGAAGGGTGTATTCAACAGAAATCTCCAGTTCAGTGTAAGTTGTACAAAAGTGTGTGTAGAGTTCATAACTCTCCTCATCCTGAAGAAAATTGTGGAATGTGTAGAGACATTATAGAGTATCAATATGGAAAATGCATAGAAAAGATGGGACAACAAAAAGGTAAGGTTGTTCTTGATGAACCTGAGTTATGTTTTCATACTGATACAAATGAATTAATGCAGGGTTTAGAGGAAGAAGCAATGATGAAGAATGCTAACTGTTCTGAGGCACAAGTTAACAATGCATATATACCTGTAGGACTGGTTGAAAGACATGAAAATAAGCATAACATTACACTACCAGTAACAAGCAAAATGGTTTAGGGTAAGGTAAAATATCATAATCCATAGAATAAAAGTGATGTTTGGACTTTGAAGTGTGATGGATCTAAATCCAAACAAGGGGTAGGAGCAGGAGTTGAACTCACTAATCCAAATGGTAAGTCATTTTTAGTTGCATATAGACTTCAATTTCCTTGTACTAACAATGTGGCAGCATATGAAGATCTGGTTTATGGACTTGTAATGGCCATCAAGAAAAAGGTAAAAGTGATCAGAGTTTTTTCAGATTCAAAGTTAGTGGTTAAATAGGTTAGGAAATTGTATGCTTGTAACTACAAGAAAATGGTCAATTATAGGCATAGGGTATGGTACTTAATTGAATCTTTTGATGCCTTCAATATTGAACATATTCCTAGGGAATTGAATCAAAGACCAGATGCTTTAGTAGTTGCTGCTAGTACTTTAGAGCCTTTAACATTGTCAAGTTTAAAGAGATTTGTTGTTGAGTTGGTAAATGTACCTAGTATACCAGATAATGTCACTCATTTCTAGGTATTTGAGGGAGACCAACAAATTGTGGACTTCCTTACTTGTCATGAGGTTTTTGATACTCATATCATAGATGAACAAGAAAGACCTGATATATAATGGGATGAAGAAGATGTGGTAAGTTTGAAAAGCAATTTCTTGCCCAAAGGTGTAATTGAACTAGAGAAAATATTTGATTTCGATGGGGTAGTTTGACATAAACATTTTCCTAAAACTAACAGAGGTAAATGTGATCCATTTAACCTCAGAACTGAGCAAAGCCCTCAAAGTGTGTTAATTAGAAAGTCTTGTTCAGAAAATTTTAAAAAAGAAATTGTAGAAGTTCTAAAGGAGTACAAACATATGATAGCTTAGACATATGAAGATTTAAAAACATATGATACTTCCATCATAACTCATATAATACCCTTGAGATCAGGAGTAAAACCAGTTAGACAAAAATAGAGGCCAGTGAATGCTATTTTAGAGCCTTTAATTTTTGAGGAGGTTAAAAAGTTGTTGTCTGCTAAAATAATTTTTCCAGTGAGGCATTCAACTTGGGTAGAAAATCTAGTGCCTATAAGAAAGAAAAATGGAGACATTAGACTGTGCGTGGATTTTAGAAACCTGAATAAAGCCTCTAAAAAGTATAATTATCCATTGCCTCCAATAGATGAAGTATTACAAGCAGTAAATGAAGATAGGATGATGTCATTTTTAGATGGATTTTTAGGATATAATGAGGTTCTAGTTGATAAAGAGGATAGGTTGAAGACTACTTTTACTTGTAAATGGGATAACTATGCATACAGGAGGATGCCTTTTGGTTTGATTAATGCAAGCGCTACTTTCTAATGAGCCATGGACATTGTATTTCATGGATTATCAGGTAAGTGTATTGTCATTTACATTGATGATTTAACTGTATTTTCTAAAGATGCATCCACTCATGCAGAAGATTTAAGGAGAGTACTCAAGAGATGTGAAAGGTATGGGATTTCTCTCAATCCAAAGAAATGTTCATTTGGTGTGATAGAAGGAAAATTGTTAGGACACATCATTTATGAAAATGGGATATCCATTGATCTTGACAGAGTAGAAGGGATTAACGAATTGCAATTACCTAATAGTAAAAAAGAATTAAAGTCTTTATTTGGAAAAATTAAATTTGTCAAGAAATTTATTACAGGATTTGCAGAGATAGTGCAACCATTGAATGCAATGTTGAAAAATGATGCAAAAATAGAATGGACATCGGTAACCAAAGTTGCATTTGAAATATCAAAGAAGCCATTTCTGATGCACCAGTGTTGGCTAGTCCAGACTATACTAAGCCATTCTGCATTTATTCTTTTGCATCCTCACATTTAGTTACAGCAGCCTTGACACAGAAAGGAGAGGAAAGTGAAGAAAAGCCCATCGCTTTCATGAGTGCATCTTTAAAGGATGCACAATTGAAATATATAGATACAGAAAGACAAACATTTACATTGGTAAGGGTAGTGAAAAAGTTCAAACATTACATCCTGTGAAGCCAGGTTAAAGCCATAGTGCCTGATGTAGTAGTGAAGATGTTGCTGATGCAAAATGAGCCTGGAGAGAAAAGAGCCAAAAGGATTACAATACTACAAGAGTTTGAAATGGAAATTATTCCAATGAAGTTAGTTCTGTTGGCAAGAGACACTATATGGATTCATGATTGTTGTCATTGATGGCAACAAAGTTCATCCCACACATCCATAGGACATGGTATGTCTCTACCGGAAGTCAGAGTGAAGAATGGTGTGGTCCGGTAAACAAGAACCGAGCATGTGGCAAGGTCTGACAAACAGGCCCAGATCTCTCAGAGGAAGTATCTTGGTGAAGTGCAGATTTGGGGAAGTCAAGAGGAGTATCTTGACTAATAGATTCCAAGGTTTGAGCCTTTGGTGTGGAAAGAATAAAGAGATATGAATGCTTGAGTGTCGGGTTCCCAAGTGACAGTATGAACAGAGGAAGAACTGACTGGTAGAACTTCAGATATTATTCCGGATGTGTTGCTGATGATGAAAAAGGTTCTTAAGGTATAAGTTATGTTTGGCTGACGTAATTGATGACTTCTACAAGTATATGCCTGATCCGCATTACTTGGTGTGTAAGGATTCAGCCGACAGATTAGAGTTTGTGAAAAGATTGACTATTCCGGATGCCGAATTGAAAGGTGATGAAATCACTTGTGCGGATATATATATATAAGATGGATCTAGTTGTGAGAGGTGTTGTAGTTATTGAGGATGTGTGAATAAAAGTAGAAGAGGAGAACAGAAGCAGTAAGGAAGGTCCGGTATGTGAAAGGAAAGTAGTATAAGAGAAGAGGAAAGATGAAGTGCAGCAGATCAGTGTACTGAGCCTAACCAGAACTGAACTCCAGCATATGTTGATGCTTCCAATCAGTTCAAGTATTGTATAACACTCTTTTGTAGACAGTGTGTCTGTTGTAGGCAGTGTGCTCGGGCAGTGAGCCCTAATTGGCAAGTGCCATTTTGTATTTCCATTCTTCTAACAGAGAATACAATCTTGGGTTAATCATCTCATGGTTTTCTCCCTTAACAGGGTTTCCACGTCAAAAATATTGTGTCATGTGTATTTCCATGTCATGGTTATGTTTGCTCATTTGATTTAATATTGCATTAACTGTTAAAGATCAGAAAGCAGAAATAATTAGGATAATTGATTCACCCCCCCTCAGTTATCAACAATTGGTATCAGAGCCAATTTCCTCCTAACAGAGTCTAACAGCTTGAGGAAGATCTAGGAATCCAAATGGATGCATATGGTTTAAGGGAGCAACTCAAGACTACCCTTGATGATCTTGAGCAGTCAAACTCTGAAGTCAATGAATTAAAGGAAAGACTCAAACAGACTGATGATTTCATGAGAGAACTAAAAGACAAATTAAGTCTCTATATGAAAAAGAGAAAGGAGATGCTTCAGCAATTGGCAAGTCAAGGTAAAGCAAATGATGCAAATGAAGAACTGAAGGAGAAAACCAAGTTATGTGAAAAGTTATCAAAAGAAATCATTATGGTAAGACATGAAATGGAATCAGCAGTTATGAAGTTTACCCAAGAAATTGAAGAGAAAAGAAAAACTGAAGATAATCTAAGACAATCTCTCCAAGAGAAATCAGAAGATTGCCACAAGATGGATAGAATTATCAGACATCTTGAATCTGATCTTGAAGATGCTAAAGATAATGAAGAAAAACTTGAGGATCAAATTGTCTCTCTCAAAAGGGATCTTCAAACAGCAAATGAATATAAAGAGAAATTCAAGATAAGTTTTGCTCAACTTGAAGTTCTTCTTAGAAGTCAAAAGAGGGTAGATGACAAGTGTGGTTTGGGATATGAGAAAGGAGAAAGCTCCAGATCTGGTCAGAAGAATTTTGGATCAAAAAATCTAAGGAACAGGCCTAGAAGACCTCCGGTAAGATAGACTAATGCTCAAAGATATCCATCCTTCAATGGATACTGCCACAACTGCAATAACTTTGGTCATAAAGCTAATCAGTGCAGAAAGAGAATGAATCAGACTAATTCATCCTTCTCCGGACAGTGTTTTAGCTACAAAAGGTATGGTCACAAATCTCATGAATGCAGAAATATGCAAATGAGCAAATCATTCAATGGTAGATGCTTTGCATGCAATAGAATAGGTCATATGGCTGATCAATGCAGATCAAGAGGATATCAATCAAATATGCAAAGAAATGTTGTTTGCCAAATTTGCAATAGATCCGGTCATATTGCAAAATTCTGTAGGAGCAAGAATCAGGACAAAAGAGGTCCGATATATCATAATCAGAATCAAGATAAGGGAAAACAAAAGGTGAATGCAGATGAAGTTCAAGGTGAGATGAACAAGATTTGAGTGAAGAAAAGTATAGAGAATGTAGAGGATGGATCCACACCAGATTCTGGTGCTAATATTCCTTCCAGAAATTAAAAGGTGAGCTTTGGCTCAGGGGGACACAAAGAAAACCTTGTTCCCCCAGCCAGTGAATTGGTGCTGGAACTGGCACAAGGAGAGCTGTGGATTAAAAGGGGTCATACAAGAAACATCTAAAAGGGGTATGGTAAAGATTTGAGAGATCCACAAGAAGTTTTGAAGAGTCTAATCCTACCAGAATTGATCCGGTAAAACAGTCTTCTGATAAAAACATACTTCTTACAAGTATGGTCTGGTATGATTCAAACTATGGTGTCTTGATCTGCAAATAGATCAAATGACTAATGAATGGAAGATAGATTATCACTACTCTCCTAGAATAATTTTGAAATCTGCCTCAGTGATCCGAAAAGGTTGTCTCTGAATAAGACAAACAAGGCAAACTGGAATGAATTAGGTTGCGCATTTATTGCCGAATGAAAATTAGGTCTTCTCAGAAATAAAAGAGTTCATTCGCTCATCATTTGTACACTCACATGCGAAGAAGAGAGAAAAGGAGCTCTGCAACTACTTCTCCCAAAGATCAAGATGATTCTTCATACAGCTCAATCCGGATTTCATCGTGTGTGCCCTAAACAGTGCAAAAGGTATTCTTCGTTCTTGATATCTTTCTGTAAAATTCCTTGATGATGGCTACTCCGAATATAGTAAAGATTTCTGATAGACCTCGCCCCATTTTTAAGAAGCATCCATACAAATCCTTGGAGGTAGATCCCCTAGGAGCCTTCTCTAGTGTTCTGCATGGTGTTTTGCACACCGAAGATATTAGGGTTTACATACATGCAAATGTTGAAGAGTTTGGGGAATTCAAACTAAGAGATATCTATCACAAACAACTATTAGATGATTCATTTGAGCTCAAACCCCAATACAAGGGCCTCCAGAATAAGCACTTTTCACAATACATACATTTCCCCTGTTTTACTGAGGATGAATGGGTCAGGTACATTTTGAGCAGAATACATGACAACTTCATGTGGTTAAATGGACCATTGAAAATCACAAAAGATGCCATCAGGGCAATTACCGGACTACACTCATCTAGTGGGATTCCTGTTCTTAAATCTGTGAAGAATCAAACTGTGAGTGAGGCTACCGGATCCAAGTTTGACGAAAGAGCAATGACAGTAGATGACATCTCTGATCCGGATGTCAAGTTTGCCTCCATGATCATTAGATATAAAATATATCACTCTAGCAGGGAAAATTTAGTACCTGGAACTGCCATCTACACTGCTTATGAAATGCTAAGAAAGGATGCAGACTACGATATTTGTCAGCTTCTCTTGAACCAACTCTTGGAGAATCTGTAGAAAATAAAGAAAGACAAAAAGAATTCATTCAAGTATGGTGGATTAATATTGTGCTTATTCTTCTACTTATGAATAAGATTCCCGGATCTAGTGGCTGGGTGTGGGAGAATGATAGACTAGTAGCTATCCAAATCAAAGATTATTTGCATGGACTCGGTGATGACAAAGCACAAAATACAGCTCTGTGGGGATATTTCAAGAATTTTTAGAACATGATGCAAGCAATTGAAAGGATTCCCCAGTCTCTTGTTGAGAAATACAAAGACACAATTTGTTTTATGGTAGAGACTAATCAGTGCCTAATGGAGGTAGTAGAACCAAGAACTGTATGGATCATGCCCATGGGGTATGAAGTTGATGAACAAATCATGGAACTGCATGTTCAACACATGCTTAGTCAGCCAAAGGATCCAAAGGCAGAAAGGTTTGGAACCTTTGAAGAGCTAAGTGTAAAAGTTCATGTGGAACTCAGACAACCAGAAATGAAGAGGAAAGTAAGAAAAGAAGTTGAAGAAATTGCCAAAGGCTTAGGCATCTCAAAGGAGGCACTTGATGCCAACAGGGAAAAGAGGCAAAGGGCTGAGGAAGACAAGAAAGAGGCAGAAAAGGAAAGCAAGGAAAGTGCTCCGGTAGAAACCTCCACCCAGACTAGATCATTAAAGAGATCTGCACCAAAAGCTCAAAGGCTTCTAAACTAGAAGCAAGATCATCCAGTAAAACAGAGAAAAGAACCAAGACCAAGGCCACAAGGTCTTATGCAAGTCAAAAGGATGAAGAAGAGACTGAATCTAATGAAGAGATAAAGGAAATAAAGAAACAGAAGAAGAAAGGATCCGGTAAACCTTCCATAGGTCAAGACAAGGAAGAAATAGCAGAGGAATTTGTTGAAAAGCCCACCCTGTCTTTAGAAAGTGTAATCAAATCAGCCACTATGGATGGAAACCTTCAACCAATGGCCGAATTCTATGATGATTATAATGAGGCTGACCAAAAGATCTTGCAGGAAGCTACAGTTAAGTATCTAAATATATATAATAAGGCCTTTATTAAAATTATATCTCTTAGTCCCAAGAGCCTAGAAAAGGAGTTAGAAATGAGAAAGAATAATGCCATGGCAAAAGACCTTGAGATCCAGGAATAGATAGCTATTCAGCTATATCCTTCAATTGATCCCAAGACAATGAATATGGTATTCAAAGATTGCAAGGATGAGTTCAGGAGCAAACCAAGGATGAATCAACTTATGCTTGGTGAGACCGACAAGGTAGCCAAAGACATAGAAGAGATTCTCCGGAAAGCCTTCAAAAGATTTAATCTTCCTATTATAGAGGACTTGGGTACTGATCCCATGACTACAAATGTTGTAGAAGAATCTACTGAGAAAATGACAGAAGAGGTGGGCCTTGAACAGACTAACATTTCTCCTCTGGTTTCCCCTACTGACTCTGGATCCAAAGGAGAAGAAAGAGTAAAGGAGAAAGAAGCAAAGGTGAAGGGAAAAGAAGATATCAGTGCGAAGGTTGTGGAAGGGGAGAAAGCTCCCAAAGATAGTTCTGTGACTGCAGAAGAAAAGAAAAATCTGTCTCTGGCAAGAGACACTGTAGAATCAGTCAAGGACTTTTTGACAAAAGCCACTATGGAAATTGATGAACTGGATCTATTAAAAGGGCCACTAGACTTTGACTCTATCTCCAGTGCAAACAATGAAGATAGCTTCATTTGCAAATGCGAAGGCCAAAGAGAAACTACTGAAATCTCACATGGAAGACTATGAGCTTATAGAGGTAGCATCTGAAATTTTGGAAAAGATCATGCCATCTTTTCAGAAGGATCACACAGCCTCCTCTTTTGGTAATCTCAAAACTCTAGTCAGCAGTGTTACTACACATTTTGATTCTCTAGAGAAGTCAGTTGAAGAAAAGGTCCTCAAGGAGTTTTTGGATAAGAGATTCTCAGAGGTACAAGGGTTGATCATTAATGATAGGAGAAATATGAATATTGGGATAAAGAGCTTAGAAAATTCTCTTAAAGATGGTAGAGAAGTATACAAATTTTGCATTTCCTGGTCCAAAGCAATAGTGGAGATTGAGAAGAAAATGAAAGAACAGGAGGATAAACTGATAAAACTTTCTGAAAATTTTGATCCACTTACAACATCAATTATAAATCAAGAATGTCAAATGGTTGTAGTTTTGAATGAACTTAAGAAGCTTGAAAAAGAGAAGAAAAATAGAATCAGTAGGTTGAGTGAGCTCAGAAGAATAATTGTCCCTAAATTAGAGGCGATACATGAGGCCATCAAAGAAGCTCAAATCACATCCCAGACCAATGATCCAATAGATCTAAAAAGGGCAGATGCATTTGCATTCCTGTTGAGTGGCCATATATCAATTTTGGACAGAATGAAGCAAAGTTGGGCTACAGAATTCATTCAATTGAAAACAACTTTTGTAGATATTCTTCAGTTTATGTGAGTATGTTATATTCGGCTAAGTATAGTTAAATTTTTGAAAGTTTTGATGTGCGGACCCTACCCTTTTCCATTGATGTCAAAGGGGGAGTGAGGAGCAGTGAAAAATGAGGAATCCAACTAAGGGGGAGCTCTAGAATATGTATATAAAAATAGAGCATCAGCCAAGGGGGAGCATAGTGTAAACACTTAGTCATTTTTCACTAAGTGTTGCTATCAATGCCAAAGGGGGAGATTGTTGGCAAGAGACACTATATGGATTCATGATTGTTGTCATTGATGGCAACAAAGTTCATCCCACACATCCGCAAGACATGGTATGTCTCTACCGGATGTCAGAGTGAAGAATGGTGTGGTCCGGTAAACAAGAACAGAGCATGTGGCGAGGTCCGACAGACAGGTCTGGATCTCTCAGAGGAAGTATCTTGGTGAAGTGCGGATTTGGGGAAGTCAAGAGGAGTATCTTGACTAATAGATTCCAAGGTTTGAGCCTCCGGTGTGGAAAGAATAAAGAGATATGAATGCTTGAGTGTCAGGTTCCCAAGTGACAGTATGAACAGAGGAAGAACTGACTAGCAGAACTTCAGATATTATTCCAGATGTGTTGTTGATGATGAAAAAGGTTCTTAAGGAATAAGTTATGTTTGGCCGACGTAATTGATGACTTCTACAAGTATATGCTTGATCCGCATTACTTGGTGTGCAAGGATTCAGCCGACAGATCAGAGTTTGTGAAAAGATTGACTATTCTGGATGCCGACTTGAAAGGTGATGAAATCACTTGTGCATATATATATAAGATGGATCTAGTTGTGAGAGGTGTTGTAGTTGTTGAGGATGTGCGAATAAAAGTAGAAGAGGAGAACATAAGCAGTAAGGAAGGTCCGGTATGTGAAAGGAAAGCAGCATAAGAGAAGAGAAAAGATGAAGTGCAGCAGATCAGTGTACTGAGCCTAACCAGAACTGAACTCCAGCATATGTAGATGCTTCCAATCAGTTCAAGTATTGTATAACACTCTTTTGTAGACAGTGTGTCTCTTGTAGGCAATGTGCCTTCTTGTGAGCAGTGTGCTTGGGCAGTGAGCCCTAATTGGCAAGTGCCATTTTGTATTTCTATTCTTCTAATAGAGAATACAATCTTGGGTTAATCACCCTGTGGTTTTCTCCCTTAACAGGGTTTCCACATCAAAAATATTATGTCATGTGTATTTCCATGTCATGGTTATGTTTGCTCATTTGATTTAATATTGCATTAACTGTTAAAGATCAGAAAGCAGAAATAATTAGGATAATTGATTCACCCCCCCTCTCAGTTATCAACAAGTTTGAGGTCAAGCATTAGTGAAGACAATAGCCAATACTGATCAAAGTTTGGTGAAATAGTAGTATGTACTAGATTCTAAGGATGCATCAGGTTGTTATGATGATTTAAACACTTTGTTGATATCAGGAAAGTACCCAAATAGGATGAAGTCTTCTTAGAGGAGAGCCTTGAAGACCAAAGCACAAAAATATATGGTACAAGGGGGTCTATTGTTCAAAAAGAACCATGAAGGTATATATTTAAGGTGTTTGAATAGAGCTGAAGCTGATAAGGTACTATTAGAATTACATGATAAGTATGGAACTGCTCATGGTTCTCATTTGGCTACTACTCATAGGATTTTGAGAGCTGGATATTATTGGCCAACAATGTTTAAAGATACAGAGAGTCATATCAGAAGTTGTCACACCTGTCAGACAATAGCTGATAAGGGAAGGAATCAGGCTAATCCACTACAGCCAGTTATTGAATCTAGGCCATTTACACAATGGGGCTTGGATTTCATTGGAGTTATCAATCATCCATCGTCTGCTAGGCACAAGTTTATACTGACAATGCTAGACTATTGTACAAGGTGGACCAAAGCTACATGCTGTAAGTTCTCCACTACTGAGGTGGTCATCAAATTTCTTGAAGAGAATATCATTACAAGGTTTGGATCCCCATATTCTCTGGTATGTGACAATGGACCTGCATTTTCTTCTTTGAAATTTTCTAAATGGGCATTTGAACATGGAATAGTTTTAAAGTTTTCTTCAAATTATTACCCTTAGGGTAATGGTTTAGCTGAGTCCACTAACAAAATCTTGTTAGATATCATTAAGAAGCTAATTGTAAAAAACCCAAAAGAATGGAATACATTGCTGAAGTATGCATTGTGGGTAGATAGGACAAAGGTTAAGACAACTTTAGGTAATGCACCTTATCACTTAGTTTATGGGACTGATCCCATACTTCCAGTAAACTTAAGAATACCTACCTGGAAGTTTTCTAATGAATACTTAGGCTTTGATGATCATAGAGAAGCTAGGTTAATCCAAATGTTACAATTGGATGAGAAGAGAGATCAAGCCATAGATAAATTTGCTAAACATCAAGCGGTAGTCAAAAGGTGGTTTGATAAAAGAGAAAGAGTTAAAATGTTCAGAATATCAGAGCTAGTGTTGTGTTGGGACAAGGCACATGAAAAGAAAGGGAATCGTGGAAAATTTGACAAGTTGTGGTTAGGTCCATTACAGGTCATAGAACTAATAGGAGACAATACCTTTAGGCTCAAGACTATAACTAGGGAAGATGTGCCATTACCTGTTAATGGCCAACATTTGAAACATTACTTCCAAGCTTAGAGAGCAAAGTTTGTATTATTGTGTATCATATTGTAAACAGTGTATAGGGTGTGTTTATTTTGGTTTTGTTTTGTTTTGTTGTCTTGTTTTGTTTGTTGTTTGTTGTGTCGGTTGGTTTGGTTTGTTGTGTTTCCTTGACAGGGATGTTTGTTTTGATTTGAGGTATGCAGGAGCAGATTAACAACCACTAAAAATAGCAGAAAATTCAAAACATTCAGGTTAATCATTTGAAACTTAGGCATAACTTGTTGTGACTTTCATGAAGGTAGATAGTTGTTTGGCTTGTGAAGTTTTTTATTCCATAGCTGTGGGTTGAATATTTAAGGAGAGTTTCTCATGATGACACACCTAAAATCCTTGGGTTTGTTGAATGTACCAGTGTAGGTGTTAAGTGAAAAATTAGAGGTCACCCTTGCTACCATTGCAATTCTTAGCTTAATCCTAGCAAGTGATCAGACCTTGCAATATGAATTTACAATGATAATATCTTATGAATTTCTATGTTACACTGAGTTATATATATAAAAAAAAAGAAAGAAGGGTTATAATGAAAATCCAAATTAAGTCATCTAAGTAACTCTACTGGGGCTCTACTTAGGAGAATTGCAACGATAACCTTGCCGGGGCTATGAATGCTTGCTGGCAGCAAGGCTCTATCTAGTTGGCTATGATGGAATGACATCAACTATGTAGTTTAACACTAGTCACTAGTGTTTTCAACTCATTTTCAAGATGAGGATTATTAATCATATGCACATACTTAAACTCTATTTGAAAATTCATGCACCCTATTAAATACATCAAGTCCCAAATTAAATAATGGTTTGCATGAAAGGAAGTTGGAAGTTATGAATTTATTTCATTTAGTTTTCTTTAATTATTTGAATTTAGTTGTTTTGTTTGGTTGCTAGTTGTTGTGATGTTCACAACATGCCCCATTTTACCTCTTAGCAAAATGAGGACCCCTATTGTGGCTTTTTCTTTTAGTTTGTTGTGTGGTCTTGCTTGGTGGTAAAGGGAAAAAGGTGTAAGTAATATAAACTATGTTGAAAGTTGAAAAGATTTGGTATGAACTAAAAGGCGAGAATAGGGGTGAATTCTTTGTGAAATATGAGTTAAGGTTGTCTTTTGAACTAGTAAGAAATTCCCAATATTTTGCAAGATATGTGTTTTTTTGTAAAATGCATCATTTGGAGGTTTGTATGTCATATACAAAGTCACTTGTATGTGAGGTCTTTGTATAATTTGGGGTGAGTTAATCGGGTTTTGTATTTTAATAGTTTGCATGCATATGCTTATTTTTTGTATCCTTTGTTTGCAAGTCAGACCCGATATGTTTTCAAAAAATTAAAAATATAAAGTCGTCAGATCCTCTTTGTATGTGGGTTTTGTATGTATGATCAGTATAAGTGCAAACAACATACAAAGTAATATACATGCAAGTCGGACCTGAATACGTTATACAATGTGGTCTATTTGAGTGAAATAAGACTTAACAGGGTATGTAGGTTTTGTATGTTTAAACTTTTGCATCTTTTAAGATACATGTAAACCCAAATTCCAAAAGTTATTTAAAACCGGTACAGGAAGGTACATTGTTTCTCAACATATTTTCTAGGTATATAATCTCTTAGTATGCATGCAAGTTAGACCTAAAGATTTATTCAATAGACTACAGAGAATGTAAAGATATGCATATTTGTATGTATAAAGGCTTGTATGTATCCAAGATACAAAGAGATATACAATGATAGATACAAAGCCACATCTAAAGCCAATTCCCATCTGATTCATAAGGAGTTGGAGTCCGCGATTGTATCAAGTAAGGTTTGTACATGTGCATGTATAATTGATTACATCTAAAGGTAGATACAAGTTATTGTTATATGGAAAGATACAAGTGGGCAAGTAGCGTGAGGCCCACGATTGTATCTCATGGTTGCATGTTGTATATACAAGTGGAGATACAAAAGGAGATACAAGTGTGGATATAAAAGAAAGATACAAGAGATGAAAGGTAAAACTTGATACGGGTTTCAAAAGTGATAAAATAAGATTAGAGCTTTGTATGTATGAAAGATGTTGCATATACAATCCCGACATACAAAAGGTAATTTGCATTATCGAAAAAGCAAAAAAAAGGAAAAGTAAAAGTAAAACTAAGGTGTCGGCATTTGTATAAGGGTTTGTATCTATTGCATGTACATTGCGATATACAAACAAGAGATAAAAAGTGGGAAAAGAAGTAAAAGGTAACATTGTTCTATAACCCATTGCATGTAGGATTGCATGTTAACAACATACAAAGAAATATATAAAAGCGACATACAAAAAAAATGATATGTATGCAAATGGGGAGACTAATGGATACAATGTTCAAAATAAAGGTTTAAAATAGAAAGCCAAAATCGTAGGTGCATTGAAGGTTGCATTTAATGCAGAGCTAACAATGAAAGGATGAATTTAAACATGTTAGGGTAAATAAGGATTGCTATCTTTCATAATTGCATTCAGAATATTAAAATTATAGAAATGGAAAATTGTTGCACAGATTGAACAAAAAGTTCATTGTTGAATGGAATTCCAAAATGGGAACAGTTCAAAAAAATGATAAAAAGGGTCAACATTTGCAAGGTTGAGCTATCATGAATACATGTATGTATCTTGAACACTGTTATAGTTCAGTTAATTGAAAATGTAAAGTGGTTATCAGTAATTTTGTTTTAAAAATGCAAGAAAATGTTGAATTATTGTACTTGATTAAGGAAATTAGCTGATTTGTGTTGAGTAATATGAAATTTGAAAACGGAAAAGACAAAAAGGGTTAGGGTAAATGTAAAACATGAGAAATTTATGGTAAAACCCTAGGTAAATGAAGTGAAAACAGGGAATAAATAGGTGATTTTCTTACAGGATGGCCCCGAAACAAAAGAAAGTAGATCTAGGGGGTGAAGAAAAAGTGAAGAAATAAAGGAAACCATGAAAAGAAACAGAAAAGTAGGAATTACCTTTACATAGAGGCTATCCAACCCTACTTGGCACAAGCAGAGTTGGCACCGATACAAATGTAGGGTCATATGATGCAGATGGTATTCTTCAAAAGATCATAGCAATAGATGCTACCCTAGATATGAAATGCATATGGGATAGTGGTTTGTACAGGGCTACATGTTTTCTATTAGCCATGGAGGCTAAGGATTGGGTTCTGGAATGCATACAGAAATATGATACAAGTAAGAAAGGTAATATATGAAGATCAAGTGATTGCAGATTTAACCACGGAAGGGATAGCACTGACATTTGGTTTGGAAATTCAAGAAAAAATGATAGATATAGACATAGACCAATACATAGAATACTTTAACAGCAATGAAAAAGACTACAAAAGTAAAATCTTCTATAGCTGGTACAATGTAGAAAAAAAACCTAAAGTTGTAGTAAGAGTGCCAAGGAATGTGCACAGGATTGACTTTAAAGATGATATACATTTGATCATTACCATGCTGAGTAGACTAGTAGGGTTGAGAGATGCAACAAAATGTGAACCCTGGATGTTCATTGTCATTCAATTCATTAGGGAAGCAAAAAAGGAAGTTGGATGAATCCATTGGGCCATGACTATTAGTATAGCAATATGGAACCAGGCTATGTTAAGAAAACAAAAGATGATTCCCTTATATTTGTCATCATATGTGTTATATTCATGTGCATCAATGATTCAGCCACACATAATTGTAATTGACAGAGTTGGAACCATGGCGAATGGCCCAAATCAAAAATTAGTCTATGAGCACTATCCAGATTTGCAGGAGGATAATGCATTAAGGAAGTATGCCCTAGTTAATGATGTATTCTATAATTACATGGTACAAGTTTTAAAAGGAGTAAAAGAGAAAATGTTATCTTAATCAATAGAAGACACTATTGGATTACATAGTTTTTGGTACATACAATTTCAAAACTTTACATATATTAGAACTGAAGGTTTTGAGGGGAAGCCATTCATGCTGCCCAGATATCCATATGATAAGCTGATTGTGTTAGAATTTTTGAGACAAAACCTAAATGCTTTCAGAATATACAAGAAGAAGTGGAGTAGAGGAAACATTAAACTACCTTGGTCAGTTGGAAGGTATTGGTGATATAGTGAAGATGTGGATGCATGTTCAGAAAAGGAATTAAGATATTATGGTTTTGAAGAATTTGAATTAGCAAGGTGTTTTGATCCTTTTCATAGAATTCAAGGAACCATTGATCCTAAGTTCAAACATTAGGTGCATATTGAAGACTACTAGTCAGACTGCAAAAATGATAAAGGAGTGAGGAAAAGGGCTCATCAAAGGCTAACAGTAGAACAAATGAGGACCATGGGAGAAATCTATGTCCCTCCAAAGGTTAAAGAGGATGGTATGTTGTTAGACCATAGCTATGTGAGTGCAAGGCTGGCTCCAATTGGTGAGCCTGATTGGACACAACCATGGAATACATAATTGGATGTATTATCCAAACCAGTTATTTTATTTTCCAAAACATGGTTAAAAGATAGAATAAAAGAACTCAAGGATAAGGGGATTGAACCCACGTTTTAAAAGAAGGGTGGGAAAAGAGTAAGAGAACATCAAGATGAACTTCAGTGTTTTTATGAGAAAAAGAGAAGAAGTATAGAAGCAAAGATCATTGAAAAAGATTAGAATGCAACCTTGATGGATCCATATACCTTAGGAGTAACAGTGGTAGTCTTCAGGCACATTTATGGAGGTAGAATCATCTGGCCAAGGCATTATTGCAGAGTAGGCCCAAGATGTTAAGAAGTCAATAGGACAGTAAATCATGAGAGCTATAGCAATTGAAACCCCAAAGGAAAAATCACCAATGCAAGGTGTTGTTATAGGTGCTCAATAGGTAGAAGCTAAGATGATTGGCATATCTAGTGAGGCCACACAAGAAGACAAAAGGAAAATATATGTAAAGGTTAAAAAAGAATTGGCTGAAGAAAAGCTGCAAGAGTCAAGATTGCATGAAGCCAAAATAGTAAGTGAGACTGTCAATATAAAGGATGAGAGCAGTGATAGTGAGGTTAGGCAGATAGATCCTAAAACAAGAAAAGAAGCTGGTGAAGATGAAGAAAAATTAATCGAATACTCTGATACAGAAGAGGGACATGATACACATACATACATGGAAATTGAACAAAGCTCACAATTTGAAAAAGAAAATGTACAAGATAGGTCGAAGGTAGTGGATCCTTTTGGTACATTGGTACCACCTAAAATTATAGAAGATGTGTAGAATGTGGTACAACAGATAGAGGAATCTGAGAAAGAAGATACATCAGAAAAAATAGTAAAGGAAACACCAGCTCAAGCTGAGAAGGGAACAAAGACAAGTACTTTTGGTGCTGATGTGTTAGGTATTTTAAATATGTATGATGAGCATAGTGAGGAAGGAAAAGATACATAAGGACCTGAAAAGAGCACCAGCTCACCTTCACTGATGGAACAAACAAACATGCCTGAGAAAGGACACGAATAGGGTAAACCAACAGGAAAACTAATGGTTGTACCTGATAAGCCTGAGGAAGGCAGGGATAATACACAGAGTGTTTCTGAAGTCAATATTGAACATAATGAACAAAAGGATGATAAAGGAAAAGAAGAACAAACATAGTCTACAAGAAAAGAAAATACAGAAGATGAGGAAGGAGGAGACACTGAAATAGAAGATGATGATAATGAGGGAGAATCAAAAGAGCGAGATGATCCACTGATTCCTAAACAAGGCCCTCAACTTCAACCTCCTCAATAACAACAAGAGCAACAATGGGAAAGGACAGAAATGGAAAAACCTCAAGAAGAAGTGATTAATGAAGAGAAAATAGAAAAGGTTACTAAAGAGGTTCTAGCCTGGTTAGGCTCAGAAGTCAGGAGAGAAAAGGTAGAGGTACAATTGGTACCTATTGATATCAAAAGCCTATTAGGTGGTTCTACACCATAGAAAAAGAAGAGAAAAGCCATAACCATGTTAGCAATTAAGAGAGGTCCTTTTGGATCTAGAATGTTGAATCTGGCCTTACCACAAAAAGACAAGTCAAAAGGAGAAATAACAATAGAGGATTATCAAATACTTAATATAGATCTAGGCCATATGACAAGGGAACAACATATACATGAGTGGGAGGACATGCATCAGGGCACTGCAGAGATATTGAATAAAGATAAAGATAAACAAGAATATTTGAAAGGACACATTGTTCAATTGCAACAATTCATTAGAGGGATATTTGATCCCAATGCCACAATACCAGAGTTACCTACTGAAATAGTAGTACTATCAAAAGATGAGATAAAAGAAATGGAAAATAAAAGGCTTGAAGCTAATATTTTTGAAGAATGGTTCAGAGAATTCATGCAGAAAGGAGAAGAAGTGACAAAACAAGTAGTGACAGGCTGGGATATGACTTTGATAGAGAAAAACAAATGTAATGTTATTTTTCACAATTGTCAAGCCATAAACAAAGAATGTAAGGTAGAATTAAAATAGATTGAAGAAATAGAGGAGAGACTAGAAGAGTTGATTAAAGAGAGAGTCATTACTCCTCAAATGGCAAACCAATTTCCACAAGCAAAGTTGGAATTAAAGTTTGAAGAAGACATTCTTAGAAACTGTATCATAAGTACATATGAAAATAATAGAAAAGCTCATTGATCATGAATGCCTTGAAGTACCAGCATATGAATTGCAAAAGGCATTGAGGGAGTTTAAGGCTATTTTTTCACCATGCTTGGAGAACTCGGCTGCATATCTGAGTAAAGAAATGATTGATTCAATAATGGAAACAAGTGCTAAGTTCAAAAAGTACAAGAAAAAGGTTGAGGGTCTAATGAAAGAAGAGAAAGTTGAAGGAAGGAGTTAGAGTACAAGAATATATATGGAGCAAAAGTTGAGAAGGAGATCGTACATTCAGCAAAGGGGTAACAGGTAATTTTATAGAATACCTGAAGGAGTGAAGGTAGCAAAAGAGGATAGTATGCTAAGTAAAATGTGCTTAGAAAATATCATCAGGTAGAAGTCAGCAAATAGAGAAAATTCAAACGGTATCTTTTATTTTAAAAAGATTCTGAAAGCATCCTTTGAGGCAAGCAAAGATACTATAGTGATATTTTGGGAAACAGTTAGGAACTAATTCATACCGTTGATCTAAGAGTTTGAATACTGACCATCATATGTATTTTGTAACTATAGCAAGGGAAAGCTTTGATTTCTATATAATAAGCTTTGCTACTTGTAAATATTTACACAAGAATTTTGAGTTTTAGCTGCAAATTGTAATTGTTAAGTGTTGCAATATAGAGGACATTTCTCTTGGGAAGGTTGCCTGTGTCTGCATTGAGGAGTGCATGGAATGTCTGTTCTCCTTGATGTATCTGTGAAAATGTCTGTAAGTGTTTACTACTGGTAATTCAAGAGATTGAAGTCATAAACATTGTAAATTTGAAATGGTTGTCTTATGTTAATAAATAAAAACATCTATTTTTTGCATCTATCTTCTCAGTGTTAATTGATTCAAGTATTTTTAAACATATTTTCCCTTGAAGATTGCAATTCTATATGTAAGTTCATGAAAATGCTCAGGATTTATATATAGGGATTTACTTTCTTTTGAATTGATTACTATAAACAAGCTTATATACGTGAGTAATGGAAAGTAGATGAAATCTAATTTCTTAACCCTACCTTTTCTAAATTTTCTCACAAATCACAAATAATTAGCCTAAATGCAAAAGTTGAAGGAAATCGTCTTGCATTTTGATGAATAATGAGAAATTACAATGATATTTGACAATTTTCATATAACTTTGAAGGTCAAAGTTTGTTTTACTAAAATTCATGCAAAGCTTTGTGGTATAATAATGAATTTATGCAAAGGAATGAGTCTTTTATTGATATTCACAACAATCTACATAATTTAGAGTCTAGTAAGTCTCAGACTATTTCAATTTACATAAGGCCCCTCGAATATTATAGTTTCACATCAACCTGTTGAATTATCGACAAGGTCAAGAATTGACCATATAGAAACTTGAGATTAAGAATTACTCTATAATTCTTCATATCTTTCAAGACAGCTAAGGTTCCTTGTGAATTTTAACTTTTGTTATGAATGTGTAAAAATAATCATCAATAGTACTTACCTATGAGGCCTACCTTTTTCATTTCCATTCATGTGACTATTTACCTCACTGTTACTGATACTTTTAGACTTGTGGGACTGTTGATCCCAGATTCCCAAACTATTGGACTTTATTATGTTAAAGGAAAACTAATTGGGTGATGTTAGATAGATGCTTGTATTAAAAGAAAACAAATTGGGTGATGTTAGTTAGAAAATTGTAATGTGATTTCCTTTATGCTTAAGAGAACTTGTGATATCTTATGCGAGTGCAAGTTTTTAATTTGATTCAACTATGTTATTGATATGTGGAATTAACTTTGCAACTGAGTGCAGAGGTATTTCTAACCAACCACAGATACTGGAGATCATCCCACACTTGATGTTGTAATCCCTTGTGAAGCCGATCTAGTTCCACGAGGAACCAAGATCAACTCTGTGTATGATGAAATGTTGTAATGTTAATTTGCATAAGGTTAATTGGGTTGAGTCTACCTTCTTTTAATTTGAATTATGATATGTGTTGTAAGAATTGTCTTTGAATTACATTTTTTAAATTTTAAATTTTTGGAGACCCTTTTCATATGTTTTAACTTGACCCTGGGTTATACCCCATGGGTCTAGGGTCCGTTTTGACTTGGGTAACCCTTGGTAAACCTCCATATGGTCATCTTAACTTAACACTAAAGTTAAGTGATGAATTTGGAGGCATGGGAGGGATAGGATGAGTGGTACCAACACACAAACCCATCCCTTTTCACTTCCCAAGGTTACAGATGACTCCAAGACCCACCAATTGTGGAGGACTTGACTTCAAGTCTCTCTCACAATTGGTGAGAGTACCCATGGAGTTGTGTGGTCCTTCATGAGAGGAAAGAAAGTGTTGTGATGCTCACAACATGCCCCATTTTACTTCTTAGCAAAATGAGGACCCCTGCTAATGTTGGTTTGCTTTGCTTGTTGGTGTGGTTTGCTTGGTGGTAAAAGGGAAGAGGAGCTGAAAATACAAACCTTGTTAGAAATAGAGGAAAATTTGCATTTGGGTACCAAGTCAAAGTATAGGTGAATTCCTTGTTGAAAATAAACAGGGGTTGTTTTTTGAATTATTCTAAAATTTGTTGTATTTTGCAAGTTATTGATGTCTTGGGTAAATGTATAATTAGAGGGTTTGTTCCTTGTATATACAAAGTTCTTTGTATATGCAAAGTCGTCTCATATACAAATGCATTTGTATATCATGCTTTTGTGTTAGTCACAAAAGGGAGGTCGTCAGGTTTTCTTATTTTGTTGCTTTTTCCTTGTATGCATTTAAGAAATGTTTTATACATACATACAGGGTGGACCCGAGAGGCGTTAGGTTGGGATGAATACACGTTGAAATCCGCTATGTATATTTCAGTTTGTATATTTGGCAAATGGAAGACATACAAGTAAATATACAAGGGATTATACATAGAGTAGAACGGAAGACGTATTAAGGTTGGTATAATCGATGTATGTTTAGCACTTGTATATTTGGCAGATGCAAAATATACAATTGAGGGATACAATGAGTTAGATACATCGCGAAATTGAAATGTTATCAAATAACGCATAATGATTGTATACGTTGGGTTTTGTATGCAAGGTATCGGGAGGCATGCATTCTACTTTATACAACACAAGTTTGAGTGTAAAGCAAATTTTGGTAAATACAATGTATCGGGACTTAATGAATATTAGGTATACATTGTGTTTTATACAAGGTGGAATTAAGAAAGGTTCAAATTTCAAGTGAATAAATAGTTAAGTCTATTGCTTGTATATCAGGGTTTGTATATTTAGATGAAATGAAATATACAACGAAATATACAAACACTTTATACAAGCCGGAATCGAGGAAATTATGGAATAAAGTTAAACTGTTGTATGTTTTTTGCCTTTTGTATGTTTTGGGATATACAAGGTAAAATATACATTCTTTTGTATACATTGTGAAACCAAAGAGTTATCAATTGGAGTTAAGTCGTTGTATACTTCCGTGCTTGTATATGTTCCGAAAGATACATTGGTTTATACATACAAGCCGGAACTCAAGGAAATTGAAATTTGGACGAATACAATGCATTGCGTCTAAATTGTATATCAAGAGATACATTGAGTTATATACATCACGTACTTGAGAGATAATGTGAGTTAGAGTTATGAGAGGGTTGGGGTCCAAAAGTGATGCAAAAGTTATATGCATTGCGGGGATGCATAAGTTTGAAAGGTAAAGTGGACCCCACCATTTGTATATTAATTTTGTATGTTTACAATGTATATCCGATATACAAACTAATATACATGCCCCGGATGTCAAAGAAAAAAAAAAAACAGAAGGTCTTTGTATATTTGGCATTTGTATGTTTAAATATACAATGCCGATATACAAAGGATCATACACATCCCAGAAGGGAAAAGGTAAGGAAATAAATGTATGAGGTGTTTGTATGTGCGCTTATACAATGGAATATACAAGCAAGATATACAAACCAAAAGATACAAAGAGGTACGGAAAGCAGAAAAGGCAAATGCATTAGTTGGTTCTTTGCACAAAATGTTTGTATGTTATTTAAAGATACAACGAAGAGATACAAAGAGAACATACAATGAAATATACATAGAAAAGAATGTATGTAGAATTTGACTAACGATAAGAAAGGGTTCAAAAAACATAAACATTGAATTGAAAACTGAAACCATAGCGCATTAATGGCTATAATTAATGCAGGCCTAACACTCAAGAAAAGAAGGATTTACTGAGGGTTAGGGCAATTTTAATGTTATTTTGCTTTCGAGATATACTGTTAAGACTAAAAATTGCATAAAACAAGACTGTTGTAGTAATTGAGCAGAATTTACCAGAGCAGCAGAGCTACAGTAGCTGAAAAAGGTGAAAACAGTAAAGTAAGTCAACAGCAATGGTAAACAGTCGTGAAAAATAGGTATTTATCCAAAATGCCATTTCCATTTCTGATGGTAAAAAGTGAAGTCAATTTCAGTAATTTTGGGTTTAAAATGCATGCATTTGTCAAATGTTATTGTTTTAACTGTGAATTATATAAATAGAGCTTAGGAGTTAAAGGGTAGAGAAAAACATAAAAGATAAATGAGGTTAGGGTAAAATGGTAGAAATTGAGATACATAGTAAAAACCGTAAACATGAATATGAAGTGAAGATTGAGAAATGTACGTTTCCACAGGATGGCCCCAAAACAAAAGAAGGATGCAGGGGGTGAAGAAAAGAAAGAGAGAAAACCATGGAAGGAAGTGGAAAAGGAAGAATTGCCTCTGCACAGAGGTTATCCATCCCTAATTAGTGAAGCTGGAGTAGGCATAGACACAAACATAGGGACCTATGATGCTGAAGATGTCCTGAAGAAGATCACCGCTGCGGATGCAACTCCAGATATGAAGTGTATTTAGGAGAGTGGGTTATACCGAGCTGCAGGTTTCCCTTTAGCACTGGAAGCCAAGGATTTGTGCTTAGACTATGTAATTATGTATAACCCAAATACCAGGATGGTTATGTTATATGATAAAGTAATTGCTAACACTTTTGGGTTGGAGATCACTAATAAGATGACAGACATTGATATTGATAAATACAATGAGGGCTTCTACACAAATGAGAGGGAATGCAAAGGGATGATATTCCATGGGTGGTATAATGCAGAGAACAAGCCAAAGGTGGTGGCCAGGATACCCAATAATTTAATGAGGATATGCTTCAAGGAGGAGATTTATTTGATGGTCACCATGCTGAGTAGGCTAGTTGGATTAAGGGATGGAACCAAATGTGAACCATGGATGTTCACAGTCATTGAATTTATAAGGTCAGGACAAGAAGACCAAGGGCAAATCCACTGGGCCAAGGCCATTAGTACTGCTATTTGGAGGCAGACCATGAGGAGGAAACAGAAAAGCCCGCCCTTCTATATATCTTCTTATGTGTTATATGCATGTGTTGTAGAGGTTAGGCCTCATATTCATGGAATAGAAAGGGTAGGTACCCTGGGAAATGGTCCAAATCAAAAGCTAGTATATGAGCATTACCCTGTCTTGCAAGAGGAAAACACATTGAAGAACTTTGCTCTGGTTAATGATGTTTTTTTATACCTACATGGTAAGGATATTGAGAGAGGAACCAGGCAAAAGACTACCTAAGGATGCAGAAAATGCAATTGGATTGCACAGTTCTTAGTTCATACAATTTGAATAGTTCACTTACATAAGGGCTAAGGGTTTTGAGGGGAAGCCATTTATGCTTCCCAGGTATCTTTCTGATAAACTAATAGTGCTAGAGTTTTCAAGGCAAAACTTGAATATTTTCAAGATGTACAAGAGGAAATTCAATAACAGGGGAAATGTAAAGTTACCATGGGCTATTGGGAGGAACTCTTGTTACAGTGAAGAAGTTGCTAGTTATTTAGAGTAGGAGCTGATATATTATGGTTTCACAGAATTTAATTTATAAAGGAAATTTGATCCCTTCCACAGAATCCAAAATTTTGTAAATAAAAACTATAAACATCAAATACACATTGAGGATTTCTGGGCAGACTACAAAAATGACAGAGAGGTGAGGAAAAGAGCCCACAAAAGATTTACTATTGAGCAGATGAAGTCTATTGGCAACATATATGTGCCCCCTAAAGTACAAGATGATGATAGATTGTTACACCATAGTTATGCACAGGCAAGACTAGTTTTCATTACAGAGCCTGATTGGTCAAAGCCATGGAATACATCTCTGGATGTATTGTCTAAACCAAGAATTTTGTATTCAAAAATATGGCTGAAGGATAAAATTGAGGAACTTAAAGCTGAGGGTATAACAATTACATACCCACAAAAGGGTAGGAAAAGAAAGATAGAGCCCACTGAAGACTTACAGTGCTTCTATGAGAAGAAAAGAAAAATTGTTGAAGCAAGGATAGTAGAAAAGGATAAAAATGCTACACTAATGGATCCCTATGCAATGGGAATATCAGTAGCGGTTGCATCAAAAATGTTTGTGGATCCAAAATCCATGAGCCATGAAATAAGTCCAGAGGAAGCACAAGCTGCCAGCAGGGTGGTAGGACAATAGCCAATGAGGGCAATCCCAATAGGTTTGTCTAAGGGCAAGTCTTCAAAACCAAAAGATACAATTGGAGCCCAAGAAGTAGGGGAGAAAATTAGAAGTATATCTAGTACTTCTGCTCCAATGGAACCAGGACAAACATTCATAAAGGTGAAAATAGAGCTCACCGAGGAGAAACATCAAGAATCAGAAGAAAGACAAGAAGACTGTGCACACTGTGAACATTGTGAGCAGTGATAGTGAGGAAGGAGTGATGTTCAGAGGGAAAGAAATTGACATAGTGGAAGCCTTCAATGATTCCAAAAGTGAAGAGTAGGGGCCAAGTGCTCAAGGTGAAATGGAAACAGGGCATAACACAGAGCCTGAAGAAGAACAAGTATAGGAAGAGGTAGGATCAGTAGATCCATTTGGTACCATAGTTCCACTAAAGATCATCAAAGACATCTAGGAGGAAGCACACAAAATTGAAGAGGCTAAAAAAATGGCATTTGATGAAAAAACAAGAGAGGACACCCTAGGTGTGGATGCCTTAGATATGTTGAATATGTATGGAGAGCCTAGCAAAGAAGAAAGGAACACTAAAAGTGTACAGAATTAGGGGAAGGAAGCAAGAAAAGATGAAATAAAGGAGAGTTCCCCTATGCACACAGAGCCTAAGAACATAGAACCTGAAACTTCAGGACAAGTGCATGTAGAGGATGAACAGAGAGAAGAGTCATCCGCAGAAGAAAGTCACGAAGAAGATGCTGAGGATGGAGGGGACACTGAAATGGAAGAAGAGGAAAATGAATTTGAATCCAAAGAGCAAAGAAAATCCCCTAAAGAACAAGAGCCTCCACAGAAACGGCAAGTTCCAAAGGAGGAACAACAGTAGGTACCTGAACAGCAGGAACAACAGCAAAGAGGAGTGGAAACTGAATAGCCTCATGAAGAGGTAACTAATGAGGAGAAGCCTGCAGAAAGCACAAAGGAGGTGCCTACCTGGCTGGAAGGAGAGATAAGGAAGGAGAAGAAAGAAATACATCTAGCTCCTATTGACATCAAAAGCTTATTAGGGGAAAAAACTACTCCAACAAGAAAAAAGAGAAAAGCTAGGACGATGTCTGCAATACAGAGGGATCCAGATGGATCTAGAACCCTAAACCTAGCCATACCACAGAAAGAAAAGGAGAAAGGTGAAATTACCTTGGAGGAATACAAGATACTAAATCTAGACCTCAGGCATTCCACAAGGGAACATCACATTGCTGAGTGGGAAGATATGCACCAGGTGACAGCAGAAATGCTGAGGAAAGACAAAAATAAATAGGAGGTATTGAAAGGACACATTGTCTAACTCCAGCAATTCATCAAGGGGATATTTGACCCCAGTGCCATAGTGCCTGACTTACCTGCTAACATAGCGATAGTATCTAAAGAGGAAGTACAAGACATGGAAAATAAAAGGTTCAAGGCCAACATTTTTGATGAATCGTTCAATTATTTTTTACAAAAGGGTGAACAAATAATCAGACAGGCTGTGAAGAGTTGGAAGGTGACGGCAGAAGAAAAGAATAAGTGTATGACACTTACACATAGATGTCAAGTAAGAAAAGAAGAATGCACATCTGAGATTGAATAGTTGGCAGAGATTGAGACAAGAGCTGAAGAATTGATAAATGAGGGAGCACTCAATGTCACATTGGCAAATGAAGTGTCGTAGATGATTTTGGAGCTTAGATTTGAGGAGGATAAACTCAAAAGAAATATAGTAGTCATGCAAGAGCTGGAGAAAAAAGCAGAGGGCATGATCAAGATGCATAAGAAAATCATAGAAAGACTCCTACAACATGAATGTGCAAAGATGCCAGCCTATGACTTAGAGAAAGCATTAACAGAGTTTATGGCCATATTCACACCCTATACAGAAAATCGTGATGCAATCCTTAGCAAGCAGATGATGGATACATTGATGGAAGAAAGAGCCAAAATGAAGAAGTACAAGAAAAGAACAGAAGGCTCAGAGGACAAAGAAAAATAATTGAAAGAAAAGGTGATGATGCAAGAATATATTTTTGCAAAAAGTCCAAGAGGGGACTGCACCTTTGTGGAGGGCTTAATTGACAATTTCAAGAAATACTTGAAAAAGTGAGAAGGCAGGAGCAAAGAATCTTGAGAGCAAATCAAATGAAGAGCCTTGGCAGGAAAAGGTCACTTAAAAGTGGGAATCTTATTTATGAAAGGTTCCAAGAGCATCCTTTGAGAGGAGAAGATGCCAAGTAGTGGATTGGCACACGATTATGAAATGAAGGCGCACCATTGGTCAGTAATAAAAGGACCTTAACCATAGAATTGTGGTTGTAACCATTGAGTGGAGGTTGCAACCATAGCAAGGGAGGAAATTCAAATTCTATATAAGAAGCGTGCTACTTGTATATTTTTTTTACATAGGGATTTTTAGCATTTAGCAAGAAATTGTAAATTCTTTCTGAGAATTTTGGAGTAGAATATTTTATTTTAAAGGAGGTTGCCTATTGTTTGCACTAAGGAATACGTGGAATGTCCCACTTTCTTAATGTATCTATAAAGCACTGTAAGTTTTTGGTATATTTGATTAATAAAGCTAAGAGTCATTCCTACATTATAAATCTTGTATGACTATGTTTTGAATATAAGTGAATCTGGAAGTCTGCGTCTATTTTCTGAGTGTCTTCTAGCTCTTCCTTGCATTTAAAATAATTTCTCTTAAAGCTCGCAATCTTGAATGCAATATTCATGAAAATACTCAGAATATTTGCATTTAACCATTTAGTCTACTGGTTTAATTGAATCTGCTGTATTTCTTACTGTGTGCATAACAGAACATTTAGATCTTTTAGTGAATGATGGTGAATTTAAATTTCTCTAACTTTTCCTAGCAACTTTGAAATACTTAGCTTAAATGTTGAAATCTAAAGGAGATTATCTAACATTTGAAGAGTTTAAGAGCAATAAGTTGATATTTGATAATCTTCATAAATAGTTGAAAAGCAAAGCATGTTTGAATATAAATCATATAAATCTTTGAGGTACAATAATGATTTTATGCAAATGAATGATTAGAAAGTTAATATTTGTATTAGTTTGCATAATAAGAGTCCAGTAAGTCACAAACCCACTTTAAAGCACGTAAGGCCCCTTTGCATATTACATCTTCATAATAACCTACTGAACGGTCCAACAAGTCAAGACCTGACCAATAAGGAAACTTGGGATTAGGAAATCTTAATTGATTTCTTCATATCTTTCAAGATAGTTAGGTTCATCTTATGAATTATAACTTTTGTTATGAGTGTGTAAAAAAATAATCATCAACAGTTTTTGGTGCTAGAAGGAGGGCCCGATAGGAGTTAAGGTTGAGTTTGAGTAAAACTTGCTCATTACAGTAACAAGGTGACTAGGTCTAGGGTTAATCCTGACGACATATTTGTGTAGTTACCTGATAGAAGATAGAGTAGGGGTCCTTTCATTTGGAGTCCTAAAACATCAAATACAAGAAATTCATTTGGAACGCCTCCTGGATCACCTTTTAACACCCATAGTATTGGTAGTCCTAACAGTTCTTTATCCGGGTCCTTAAGTCTTGGTTCAAGTTCTCCCAGAGGTCCTAGTCCTCCTAGAAGCCCAAGTACACCTAGAAATTTAGGTACTCCCACAGGTCCAGGTCAAGCACAAATACCTGCAATGGCGTATTTTAATGTCAACTCACCCATATATTTTGCTGATTATCATGAGATGCCGAAGAACCTTGAGAAAATATGCCCTAAATACCAGTTACACCAGGATCCAGAGGATCATATAAGGATATTTAAGGAAGCCTGCTTTAGAGCCCAGTTAGAACATGAAGATGTAGTCTGTAGGTTATTTCCTTATACTTTCAATGAGCAAGCATCTAACTGGTATGTAAATCTGCTTAATGGCTACATTTCCTCCTAGGAACTTATGGAGGAAGCATTTCTATCTAGATTTAGGGGACCTATAGACTCTTCCATCCTATACCACAAGCTGGCTACCATTAAGAGAGGAGAAGGGGAGTTGATAGACAATTTCAATGACCGGTTTCAAAAGGCTTATTCTAGGTTGGTGGCCCCATACACAGTAAATCCAGATACCTTGTTGGCCATGTATTATGTGGCCTTAGATCCATTGACCGCCATGTTTTTCAAGAGGAAACCTAATATAGATACAATATCTAAAGCCTATAAAGAGGTAGCCTCTGTAAATCAGGAGATGAGGCAGACAATTTATAATCCATTCCTCAATGGAGGGAATCCTGGAGTGCAAAATCAAATGCAGCCTTGGAATGGAGTTCCTTCACAGAACACTCCATTGCTAAACCTAGTTCCTGCATATGCTCTTGTATACAATCTGGCCCCAATCCAAGCTATAGTACCTTATACTGGTAACGTTGTCAGTAATAGTCAGAATCATGGCCAAGCTTTCTTCCAACTGCCTCAAGATACATTTATAGCAAAAGTACAAGAGGAAAGGGAAGACATCAAAGAAATTACTGCACATTTGAGAAGATTGACCACTAAGGTGACACAATTAAGAAATAAGAATTTCTATGGTAGAAACAACCAGGGTTACAATCAAAATTATAACCAAGGTTAGAACCAGAACTGCAACCTTAGTTATAACCAAAATTAGAATCAGAGTCATAATTAGAGTCAGGGTTATAACCAAGGTCAAAGTTCTAATCAAGGTCAAAATCACAGTCAAAATCAGAACCATAGCCAAGGACAACAGATAATGCAAAATAGAGGACCTGTTGTTGATAACAGGGCTTGGGTTAACAATAACAGAAACCAGAATCAACCTAGGCAACCCAAAACGTGGAACATAGGGCCTAATAATGGTACCTTAGCTTCTCCATTCAAGAATGTAGACAACCAGGACACAAAACAAATAGCAGGGATTCAAATGGCCAATGTAGCACTAAAGAACTGGTGTAAAATTCACAATACCAGTGCCCATGCTTAGTTAGATTGTCCACAGTTTCATCTGGCAGCGAGCATTTTTAATGTAGATGTGTAGGTCCCTACTTCTGAGTTCTTAATCCCCAAAGGTAATGAAATAGTACCCTCAGGGTATGACACTGCTTTAGTTTTAGAAACCTTTAACTTTGCAACCAAAGAAGAGGAAGAGGACCAATTGTCAGATGAATAGCCTTATTATTGCGAAAGCCTATATCCTGAAATGGCCTTAGTATTAAACACTTTTTAGTTTCCATTTGAAATTGAAAATGAGGTGTTGCATGAGATAGAGGAGGTGCAAGCCTTCCAACAGTCAAATAAAAATCATACCTATAATCTCAGAAACAACACTAGGCTGGGAGGACCTTTCACCTCTTTTATTCCTCTCAACAATTTCAACACACCCCCAGACCAAAATGCTAGCAATAACCCTGCTATACTGAAAGCCAATCACCATGCAAATAATGGAACAGTAGCACAGAGGATCCAAACAAATAAAATTGAGACAATAGAAACATTGGGACTGATGAGTTATCTATCAGAAGAAATAAAGAAAATCAAGGTCAGTGTACCTTTGTGTGAATTGTTAAAAAGTCTAGAGGTTAGAAAGGCCTTTATAAAATCTTTGGACGCATCTGTAACAGGAGAGACTTCTACTGAGGTACTTGTGCCTAATAGAGAGACATAGCTAAAAGAAAAAAGTAAGAAAGTTGAGCAGCCTTCTAACACAAATGTAGTAATGTATGCTGATAGGAGGGATACTCCTCCCTTCTTGTTAACTGTTAGATTGTGTGGAAAGAACTTACAAAATTGTATGGTTGATTCAGGTGCCTCAGCTAATGTGATGCCTCTGGGTATATGTAAAACCTTAGGTCTAACTCCCACCAAGTCTGCCAAAGTTGTCACACAATTAGATAAGACTGAAGTTAATGTGGTAGGAGAACTAATGCATATTCATATGTAGTTAGCTTCAGACCCCAGGGTAAGTCAGTTCATTGACATCCAAGTAGTTGATATACTTGCAAATTATGGGATGTTATCAAGCAAAGATTGGTCAAAAACACTAAATGGATACATGGCCATTGACTTTTCACATATGTGGTTACCTTGGTGGGGTGTGCCTAATCAAATCAGAATAGAGGCTGAACCTAGGATGAAGCATATGATCATAGAGTACAATAGGACGAATGAAATATTGTATGCTTCTGTTGAACTTAATGTTTACAGGGTCACTAACAAAGGGGTACAGATTGAAGAAATCTTAATGCTAAATTTTGGAGAAAGACCTGTTAGCAGGGAGACAAAATTATTCATTGAGTCTGATGGAAATTCTTCTGATGAAGAAAGTAATACACTGAATAATTTTAGTCAAGTCATCAGATAAGAAATAAAAAAGTGCATGGAACTAAATATGTCAGTCCAATGCAAGTTATACAAAGATATGTGTAGAGTTCACAACAAGCCACATTTTAAAGAGAAGTGTGGAATGTGCAGAGACATTATTGAGTATCAGTACTTAAAATGCACAAAGGAGTGGGAATTTTGTAAGGAAAAGGTGAGTTCTAGTTGACCTGAAAGGTACTTTCAGAGCCCCATAGATGTAGAAACTCTAGAGTTAGGAGAAAGTTCAGGCAAACATGTTTGTCATTTAGATTTGCGCACTGAGAAGGTAAATGAACAAGCAAGTCAGAATGAACTGCATATGGATAAACAAGATAACACTCCACATGTGGTAGACAAAGGAAAACATGTCAAAGGAAAAGGTCAAAAGAATGAAGATGGCATGGGGACATTAAAATGTGATGGGTCTAAGTCTAAACAGGGTGCAGGTGTAGGTGTAGAGCTCATAGATCCTCATGGTAAATCATATATAGTAGCATATAGGTTACAATTTTCTTGCACTAACAATGTTGCTGAATATGAAGCTTTAATTTATGGACTAGTCTTAGCTATAAAGAAAGGGGTAAGAATGATCAGAGTATTTTTAGACTCTGAGCTAGTAGTCAGACAGGTCAGGAAACTATACGCTTGTAATTATAAGAAAATGGTTTGCTATAGACATAGAATCTAGGATTTAATAGAGTCATTTGATGCTATCAACTTAGAGCATATCCCCAGAGAACAGAACCATAGGCCTGATGCGCTAGCTGTCGCTGCTAGCACTTTAGAGCCTCTAACGCTGTCAGGTTTAAAAAAATTTGTTGTAGAACTAGTAAATGTGCCCAGTGTGCCAGACAATGTAACTCATTTTCAGGTATTTGAGGGGGACCAGCAAATTGTAGATTTTCTAACTTACAACGAAGTATTTGAAGCCCAAATTATTGATGAACAAGAGAGGCCTAATGTGTCTTGGGATGAGGAAGACATCATCAACTTAAAGAGTAATTTCTTGCCTAAGGGGGTAATAGAGTTAGAACAAATCTTTGACTTTGATGGAGTAGTGAGATAGAAGGACTTACCCAAGATTGAGGGAGGTAAGTGTGAGCCATATAACTTAGGAACATAACAGAACCCTCAGAATGTGCAGATTGGAAAAGTTTTCTCTGGGAAGTTGAGGGAAGAAGTCATAGATGTACTGAAGGAGTACAAACACATTATAGCATGGACATATGAAGATTTAAAGACATATGACACATCCATTATAACACATGTGATACCATTAAAACCAGATGTCAAACCATTTAGGCAAAAGCAAAGGCTTGTAAATGTAATTTTAGAGCCATTGATCTTTGAGGAAGTAAAAAGACTACTGTCTACCAAAATAATTTTCCCTGTTAGTCATTTGACTTGGGTAGCTAACTTAGTTCCTGTTAGGAAGAAAAGTGGGGACATCAGGTTATGCGTAGATTTTAGGAATCTAAATAAGGCGTCTGAGAAAGACAATTATCCTCTACCTCCCATGGATGAAGTATTACAAGTGGTAAATGGAGTCAAGATGATGTCTTTTTTAAATGGATTCTCAGGTTATAACCAGGTCCTAATCGATGAGGAAGATATACTAAAGACCACTTTTACTAGTAAATGGGGTAATTTTGCATACATAAGAATGCCATTTGGTCTAATCAATGCAGTTGCCACATTTCAGCGGGCCATGGACATTGCGTTCCGTGGACTGACAAGTAAGTGTATTGTGATTTACATGGATGATCTAACTGTGTATTCTAAGGATGCGTCTACTCATGCTGAGGATTTAAGAAGAATACTCAAGAGATGTGAGAGGTATGGAATTTCTCTCAACCCTAAAAAATGTGTATTTGGCATAACAGAGGGTAAATTACTAGGGCATGTCATTTCTGAGAATGGTATATCCATTGATCCTGATAGAATAGAAGGGATAAAGAAATTATAGTTACCAAACACTAGAAAATAATTAAAATCATTTTTTAGTAAAATTAACTTCGTTAGGAAGTTCATTATAGGGTTTGCAAAGATCGTGCAACTGCTGAACGCCATGTTGGAAAAAGATGTAGTGATAGAGTGGACACCAGTAGCCAAGGCCACATTTGAAGATATCAAGGAGGCCATTTCCAATGCTCCTATGTTGACAAGTCCAGACTATACCAAGCCATTCTACATTTATTCATTTGCATCCTCACATTCGGTTGCAGTTGCACTAACCCAGAAAGGAAAAGATAATCAAGAAAAGCCTATCACTTTTATGAGTGCACCTCTGAAGGATGCACAGCTGAAGTAACTAGATACAAAAAGACAGGAATTTGTACTGGTGAGGGAAGTAAAAAAGTTTAGGCACTACATTCTACGCAGTCAGGTTAAAGTTGTGGTACCTGATGCAGCAGTAAAGATGTTGCTGATGCAAAATGAGCCTAGAGAGAAAAGAGCTAAGTGGATCACCACTCTGCAAGAATTTGACATGGAAATCATACCGATGAAGCTAGTCAGGGGACAGGCTTTAGTACAAACCATAGCCAATACAGACCCAAATCTGGTAAAACAGCAGTATGTACTAAATACAAGTGATGCATCAGGGTGGTACGATGATCTCAACACTTTTCTAATATCAGGGAAGTACCCAAGCAAGATGAAATCCTCACAGAGGAGAGATTTGAAGATTAAAGCACAAAAGTATATGGTGCAAGGAGGTCTTCTATTTAGGAAAAACCACGAGGGAATATATTTAAGATGTTTGAATATAGATGAAGTGGATAAAGTGTTGTTAGACCTGCATGATAAATATGGGACTGCTCATGGTTCCCATTTAGCCACAGCACATAAAATATTGAGAGCGGGTTATTATTGGCCTACTATGTTTAAAGACACAGAGCATCACACCAAAAGTTGTCACATTTGTCAAGTTACAACAGATAAGGGAAGAAATCAAGCTAATCTGCTACAACTAGCTATTGACCTAGGCCATTTACACAATGGGGCTTAGATTTCATTGGAGTCATCAATCCTCCATCATCTACAGGACACAAATTCATATTGACAATGATTGATTACTGTACAAGATGGACTGAAGCCATGTGTTGTAAATTCTCCACTACTAATGTAGTCATCAAGTTCCTTGAAGAGAACATCATAACCAAGTTTGGAATTCCTTATTCACTAGTATGTGACAATGGCCCTGCATTTTCTTCTTTAAAATTTTCTAAATGGTCATTTGAACATGGAATTGTTTTAAAGTTCTCTTCAAATTATTATCCTTAGGGGAATGGGTTAGCTGAATCTACAAATAAAATCTTGCTAGACATAATTGAAAAGCTAATTGAAAAGAACCCAAGAGAGTGGAACACATTGCTAAAATATGCACTGTGGGTAGATAGGACCAAAGTTAAGGCAGCTCTAGGTAATACACCTTACCATTTAGTTTATAGGACTGATCCCATACTTCTAGTAAATCTAAGAATACCAATCTGGAAGTTTGTGAATGAATACTTAGGCTTCAATGATCATAGGGAAGCCAGAATTGTTCAAATGATGCAATTAGATGTGAAAAGAGACCAAGCTATTGAAAAATTTGCCAAACACCAAGCAGTGGTTAAAAGATGGTTTGATAAATGAGCAAGAGTCAAAACATTTAGGATTTTTGACTTAGTGTTGTGCTGGGATAAAGCACATGAGAAGAAAGGTAGCCATGGAAAATTTGACAAGTTATGGTTGGGTCCATTACAAGTGTCAGAAATAATAGGAGACAACACTTTTAGGCTCAAAACCTTGACTGGAGAAGATGTGCCATTACCAGTTAATGGCCAACATTTGAAACACTACTTCCAGGCTTGAGGTGAAGGTTGTTGGTCTGTTGTATCATAATGTGGATAATTGTACAGGTTTGTTTTTTTGTTTTTGTTTTTAGTTGGGTTTTGCTTTGTTTTGTTTTGTTGTTTTCTGTTGGTTTCTGTTGTGTGTTTGTTTGTTTGTTTTTTGTTTCTTCAACAGGGATGTTTATCTTATTCTAGAGTATACAAGAGTAGATTAGCAACCATTGAAAACAATATAAAATTTGGAACATTCAAGTTAATCATTTGAAATTTATATATAACTTGTTGTGACTGTCATGAATGTAGAAAGTTAGTTGACTTGTGAAATTTTGTATTCAATAAGAATGGGTTGAGTATTCAAGGGAAGTTTCTCACAATGACACACCTAAAATCCTTGGGTTTGTTGAACCTACCAGTGTAGATATTAGGTGAAAAAATAGAGGTCACCCTTGCTACCATTACAATTCTCAGCTTAATTTCACCAAGTGATCATTCCTTGCATCATAAAGTTACAACTGTTATATCTTATGAAATCTCAATCTTTATTAAAATATAAAATAAATAAATAAATAAACTAGATTTTACTAAAATCTAGGTTAAGCCATCTAAGTAACTCTACCGGGGCTATAGACGCTCGCTGGCAGTGGGGCTCTACTTAAGAGAATTGTAACGATAACCTTGCCGGGGCTATGGATGCCTGCTGGCGGCAAGGCTCTATCCAGTTGGCTATGAGGGAATGACATCAACTAGGTAGTCTAATGTCAGTCACTGGTCTGTTCAATTGATTTTCAAGATGAGGATAATTAATCACGCACACCCACTTAAACTGACAAGGAAAATTCATGCACCTTATTGAATACATAAAGTCTTAAGTTAAATAATGGTTTGCAAAGAATGATAGTTGGAAATTATGGATTTATTTCATTTTGTTTCCTTTAATGGTTTTAATTTAATTGTTTTATTTGGTTGCTAGTTATTGTAATGCTCACAACATGCCCCATTTTACTCCTTAGCAAAATGAGGACCCCTGCTGATGCTGGTTTGCTTTGCTTGTTGGTGTGGTTTGCTTGGTGGTAAAAGGGAAGAGGAGCTGAAAATACAAACCTTGTTAGAAATAGAGGAAAATTTGCATTTGGGTACCAGGTCAAACTACAGGTGAATTCCTTGTTGAAAATAAATAGGGGTTATTTTTTGAATTATTCTGAAATTCATTGTATTTTGCAAGTTATTGATGTCTTGGGTAAATGTACAATTAGAGGGTTTGTGCCTTGTATATACAAAGTTCTTTATATATGCAAAGTCATCTAATATACAAATGCATTTGTATATCATGCTTTTGTGTTAGTCACAAAAGGGAGGTCGTCGGGTTTTCTTACTTTGTTGCTTTTTCCTTGTATGCATTTAAGAAATGTTTTATACATACATAAAGCGTGGACCCAAGAGGAGTTAGGTTGGGATGAATACATGTTGAAATACACTATGTATATTTCAGTTTGTATATTTGGCAAATGGAAGACATACAAGTAAATATACAAGGGATTATACATAGCACGAAACAGAAGAGGTATTAAGGTTGGTATAATTGATGTATGTTTAGCACTTGTATATTTGGCGGATGCGAAATATACAATCGAGAGATACAATGAGTTAGATACATCACAGAATTGAAATGTTATCAAATAATGCATAATGATTGTATACGTTGGGTTTTGTATGCAAGGTATTGGAAGGCGTGCATTCCGCTTTATACAACACAAGTTTGAGGGTAAAGCAAATTTTGGTAAATACAATGTATCGGGACTTAATGAATATCAAGTATAGATTGTGTTTTATACAAGGTGGAATTAAGAAAGGTTCAAAGTTCAAGTGAATAAATAGTTAAGTCTGTCGCTTGTATATCGGGGTTTGTATATTTATATACAACGAAATATACAAACACTTTATACAAGCCAGAATCGAGGCAATTATGGAATAAAGTTAAACTGTTGTATGTTTTTTGCCTTTTGTATGTTTCGGGATATACAAGGTAAATTATACATTCTTTTGTATACATTGCGGAACCAAAGAGTTATCAATTGGAGTTAAGTCGTTGTATACTTCCATGCTTGTACATGTTTCAAAAGATATATTGGTTTATACATACAGGCTGGAACTCAAGGAAATTGAAATTCAGAGAAATACAATGCGTTGCATCCAAATTGTATATCAAGAGATACATTGAGTTATATACATCACGGACTTGAGAGGTAAATTGAGTTAGAGTTATGAGAGGGTTGGGGTCCGAAAGTGATGCAAAATTTATATGCATCGCAGGGATGTATAAGTTTGAAAGGTAAAGTGGACCCCACCAATTGTATATTAATTTTGTATGTTTACAATGTATATCCAATATACAAACTAATATACATGCCCCAGATGTCAAAAAAAAAATTAAATAACAGAAGGTCTTTGTATATTTGGCGTTTGTATGTTTAAATATACAATGCCGATATACAAAGGATCATACACATCCCAGAAGGGAAAAGGTAAGGAAATAAATGTATAAGGTGTTTGTATGTGCGCTTATACAATGGAATATACAAGCGAGATGTACAAACCAAAAGATACAAAGAGGTATGGAAAGCAAAAAAGGCAAAAGCATTAGTTGGTTCTTTGCACAAAATGTTTGTATGTTTTTTAAAGATACAACGAAGAGATACAAAGAGAACATACAATGAAATATACACAGAAAAGAATGTATGCAGAATTTGACTAATGATAAGAAAGGGTTCAAAAAACATAAACACTGAATTGAAAGCTGAAACCGTAGCACATTAATGGATGTAATTAATGCAGGCCTAACACTCAAGAAAAGAAGGATTTAATGAGGGTTAGGGCAATTTTAATGTTATTTTGCTTTCGAGATATAGTATTAAGACTGAAAATTATAGAAAAGAAGACTGTTGCAGTAATTGAGTAGAATTTACTAGAGCGGCAGAGCTACATTAGCTAAAAAAGGTGAAAATGGTAAAGTAAGTCAACAGCAACGGTAAACAGTCGCGAAAAATAGGTATTTATCCAAAATGCCGTTTCCATTTCTAATGGTAGAAAGTGAAGTCAATTTCAGTAATTTTGGGTTTAAAATGCATGCATTTGTCAAAAGTTTTTGTTTTAACTATGAATCAGCTAAATAGAGCTTAGGAGTTAAAGGGTAGAGAAAAACATAAAAGATAAATGAGGTTAGCGTAAAATGGTAGAAATTGAGATACACAGTAAAAACCCTAAACATGAATATGAAGCGAAGATTGAGAAATGTACATTTCCACAAGATGGCCCCAAAACAAAAGAAGGATGCAGGGGGCGAAGAAAAGAAAGAGAGAAAACCATGGAAGGAAGTGGAAAAGGAAGAATTACCTCTGCACAGAGGTTATCTATCCCTGATTAGTGAAGCTGGAGTAGGCACAGACACAAACATAGGGACCTACGATGCTGAAGATGTCCTGAAGAAGATCACCGCTGCGGATGCAACTCTAGATATGTAGTGTATCTGGGAGAGTTGGTTATATCGAGCTGCAGGTTTCCCATTGGCGATGGAAGCCAGGGATTTGTGCTTAGACTATGTAATTATGTATAACCCAAATACTAGGATGGTTATGCTATATGATAAAGTAATTGCTGATTTGACTCCAGAAGGAATTGCTAACACTTCTGGGTTGGAGATCACTGATAAGATGATAGACATTGATATTGATAAATAGAATGAGGGCTTCTACACAAATGAGAAGGAATGCAAAGGGAAGATATTCCATGGGTGGTATAGCATAGAGAACAAACCAAAGGCAGTGGCCAGGATACCCAAGAATTTAATGAGGATATGCTTCAAGGTGGAGATTTATTTGATGGTCACCATGCTGAGCAAACTAGTTGGATTAAGGGATGGAACCAGGTATGAACCATGGATGTTCACATTCATTGAATTTATAAGGTCAGGACAAGAAGACCAAGGGCAAATCCACTGGGCCAAGGCCATTAGTATTGCTATTTGGAGGCAGGCCATGAGGAGGCAACAGAAAAGCCTGCCCTTCTATCTATCTTCTTATGTGTTATATGCATGTGTTGTAGAAGTTAGGCCTCATATTCATGGAATAAAAAGGGTAGGTACCCTGGGAAATGGTCCAGATGAAAAGTTAGTATATGAGCATTACCCTGTCTTGCAGGAGGAAAATGCATTGAAGAAATTTGCTCTGGTTAATGATGTTTTTTATACCTACATGGTAAGGATATTGAGAGATGAACCAGCCAAAAGACTGTCTAAGGATGCAGAAAATGCAATTGGATTGCACAGTTCTTGGTTCATACAACTTGAATAGTTCACTTACATAAGGACTGAGAGTTTTGAGGTGAAGCCATTTATGCTTCCTCGGTATCCTTCTGATAACCTAATAGTGCTAGAGTTTTCAAGGCAAAACTTGAATATTTTCAAAATGTACAAGAGGAAATTCAATAACAGGGGAAATGTAAAGTTACCATGGGCTATTGGGAGGAAATCCTATTACAGTAAAGGAGTTGCTAGTTATTCAGAGTAGGAGCTGAGATATTATGGTTTCAAAGAATTTAATTTAGCAAGAAAATTTGATCCCTTCCACAGAATCCAAAATTTTGTAAATAAAAACTATAAAAATCAAATACACATTGGGGATTTCTGGGCAGACCGCAAAAATGACAGAGAGGTGAGGAAAAGAGCCCACAAGATATTGACTATTGAGAAGATGAAGTGCATTGGCAACATATATGTGCCCCCTGAAGTACAAGATGATGATAGATTGTTACACCATAGTTATGCACAGGCAAGACTGGCTCCCATTACAGACCCTGATTGGTCAAAGCCATGGAATACATCTCTGGATGTATTGTTTGAACCAATAATTTTGTTTTCAAAAACATGGTTGAAGGATAAAATTGAGGAACTTAAAACTGAGGGTATAACAGTTACATACCCACAAAAGGGCAAGAAAAGAAAGATAGAGCCCACTGAAGACTTACAGTGCTTCTATGTGAAGAAAAGAAAAATTGTTGAAGGATAGTAGAAAAGAATAAAAATGCTACACTAATGAATCCCTATGCACTGGAAATATCAGTAGTGGTTGCATCAGAAACATTTGTGGATCCAAAATCCATGAGCCATGAAATAAGTCTAGAGGAAGCACAAGATGCCAGCAGGGTGGCAGGACAACAGCCAATGAGGGCAATCCCAATAGGTTTGTCTAAGGGCAAGTCTTCAAAACCAAAAGATACAATTGGAGCCTAAGAAGTAGTGGGGAAATGAGAAGTATATCTAGTGCTTCTGCTCCATTGAAACCAAGACAAACATTCATAAAGGTGAAAATAGAGCTGGCCGAGGAGAAATGGCAAGAATCTGAAGTGCAAAAAGATAAGCAGACTGTGCACACTGTGAACATTGTAATTAGTGATAGTGAGGAAGGAGTGATGTTTAGAGGGAAAGAAATTGACATAGGGGAAGCCTTCAGTGATTCCAAAAGTGAAGAGGGGGGGCCAAGTGCTCAAGGTGAAATGGAAATAGGGCATAACACAGAGCCTGAAGAAGAACAAGTACAAGAAGAGGTAGGATCAGTAGATACATTTGGTACCTTAGTTCCACTAGAGATCATCAAAGACATGTAGGAGGAAGCACACAAAATTGAAGAGGCTAAAAAAATGGCATCTAACGAAAAACAAGAGAGGACACCCCAGGTGTGGATGCCTTAGATATGTTGAATATGTATGGAGAGCCTAGCGAAGAAGAAAGGAACATTGAAAGTGTATAAGATCAGGGGAAGGAAGCAAGAAAATATGAAACAAAGGAGAGTTCCCTTGTGCACATAGAGCCTGAGAACACAAAACCTGAAACTTCAGGACAAGTGCATGTAGATGATGAATAGAGAGAAGAGTCATCCGCAGAAGAAAGTCACGAAGAAGATGCTGAGGATGGAGGGGACACTAAAATGGAAGAAGAGGAAAATGAAGCTGAATCTAAAGAGCAAAGAAAAGCCCCTGAAGAACAAGAACCTCCACCGTAGCAACAAGTTCCAGAGGAGGAACAACAGCAAGTACCTGAATAGCAGGAACAACAGCAAAAAGGAGTGGAAACTGAAAAGCCTCATGAAGAGGTAATTAATGAGGAGTAGGCAGGTGCCTACCTGGCTGGAAGGAGAGATAAGGAAGGAGAAGAAAGAAATACATCTAGCTCCTATTGACATCAAAAACTTATTAGGGGAGAAATCTACTCCAAGAAGAGAAAAGAGAAAAGCTAGGACAATGTCTGCAATACAGAGGGATCCAGATGGATCCAGAACCCTAAACCTAGACATACCACAGAAAGAAAGGAGAAAGGTGAAATTACCTTGGAGGAATACAAGATACTAAATCTAGACCTCGGGCTTTCCACAAGGGAACACATTGCTGACTAGGAAGATATGCACCAGGTGATAGTAGAAATGCTGAGCAAAGACAAAAATAAATAGGAGGTATTGAAAGGACACATTGTCCAACTCTAACAATTCAACAAGGGGATATTTGACCCTAGTGCCATAGAGCCCGACTTACCTACTAACATAGCGATAGTATCTAAAGAGGAAGTACAAGACATGGAAAATAAAAGGTTCAAAGCCAACATTTTTGATGAATGGTTTAATGATTTTTTACAAAAGGGTGAACAAATAATTAGATAGGTTGTGAAGAGTTGGAAGGTGACGGCAGAAGAAAAGAATAAGTGTATGACAATTACACATAGATGTCAAGTAATAAAAGAACAATGCACATCTGAGATTGAACAGTTGATAGAGATTAAGACAAGAGATGAAGAATTGATAAATGAGGGAGCACTCAATGTCACATTGGCAAATCAAGTGCCGCAGATGATTTTGGAGCTCAGATTTGAGGAGGATAACCTCAAAAGAAATATAGTAGTCATGCAAGAGCTAGAGAAAAAAGTAGAGGGGATGATCAAGATGCATAAGAAAATCATAGAAAGACTCCTATAGCATGAATGTGCGGAGATGCCAGCCTATGACTTAGAGAAAGCATTGACAGAGTTCAGGGCCATATTCACACCATATACAGAAAATCCTGATGCAATCCTTAGCAAGCAGATGATGGATATATTGATGGAAGAAAGAGCCAAAATGAAGAAGTACAAGAAAAGAATAGAGGGCTCAGTGGACAAAGAAAAAGAATTGAAAGAAAAGGTGATGATGCAAGAATATATTTTTGCAAAAAGTCCAGGAGGGGACCGCACCTTTGTGGAGGGCGTAATTGACAATTTCAAGAAATACTTGAAAAAGTGAGAAGGCAGGAGCAAAGAATCTTGAGAGGAAATCAAATGAAGAGCCTTGGCAGGAAAAGGTCACTTAAAAGTGGGAATCTTATTTATGAAAAGTTTCAAGAGCATCCTTTGAGAGGAGAAGATGCCAAGTAGTGGATTGGCACACAGTTATGAAATGAAGGCGCACCATTGGTTAGTAATAAAAGGACCTTAACCATAGAATTGTGGTTGTAACCATTGAGTGGAGGTTGTAATCGTAGCAAGGGAGGGAATTCAAATTCTATATAAGAAGCGTGCTACTTGTATATTTCTTTTACACAGGGATTTTTAGCATTTAGCCAGAAATTGTAAATTCTTTTTGAGAATTTTGGAGTAGAATATTTTAGTTTAGAGGAGGTCGCTTGTCTGCATTAAGGAACGCGTGGAATGTCCAGCTTTCTTAATGTATCTATAAAGCACTATAAGTTTTCGGTATATTTGATTAATAAAGCTAAAAGTCATTCCTACATTATAAATCCTGTATGACTGTGTTTTGAATATAAGTGAATCTAGAAGTCTGCATCTATTTTTTGAGTGTCTTCTAGCTCTTCCTTGAATTTAAAATAATTTCTCTTAAAGCTTGCAATCTTGAATGCAATATTCATGAAAATACTCAGGATATTTGCATTTAACGATTTAGTCTGCTAGTTTAATTGAGTCTGCTATATTTCTTACTGTGTGCATAACAGAACGTTTAGATCCTGTAGTGAATGATGGTGAATTTAAATTTCTCTAACTTTTCCCAGCAACTTTGAAATACTTAGCTTAAACATTGAAATCTAAAGGAGATTATCTAACATTTGAAGAGTTTAAGAGAAATAAGTTGATATTTGATAATCTTCATAAATAGTTGAAAAGCAAAGCATGTTTGAATATAAATCATATAAAGCTTTGAGGTACAGTAACAATTTTATGAAAATGAATGATTAGAAAGTTGATATTTGTATTAGTTTGCATAATAAGAGTCCAGTAAGTCACAAACCCACTTTAAATCACTTAAGACCCCTTTGCATATTACAGCTTCATAATAACCTACTGAAGGGTCCAACAGGTCAAGACCTGACAAATAATGAAACTTGGGATTAGGAAATCTTAATTGATTTCTTCATATCTTTCAAGATAGTTAGGTTCATTTTATGAATTATAACTTTTGTTATGAGTGTGTAAAAAACAATCATCAATAGAAAGGGGACACATGTGTCACCCTTTCCCTCTTTAACTCTCCTTTTCTCTCCCATGTGTTGGAGAGAGGACATGTGGTAAGGGGAGAGGGAGACTTTGGGGATGGGTGAGTGACATGTGTCAACACCCATCCCTTGGGACACAATTGTAGTGGGGAGGAAGAGTGAGGAGGTGACAAGTGTCACCTCCCCATTTCTCTAAGCTCATGGATTGGGCTTATTTTAATCCCACTTGGGATAAGGTGAGGGGTTGTTGAATTTTTGAGAATTTTTATTGTTTGAAATTGTTTTTGGGAGAAAAGATAGAGGGAGTTTGGTGGCTTATGTTGGAGGGGATTTTGGAGGAGCTCTACATCAACTTCTTCCATATTAGGGCTTTTAAAGGTTGGTTTCCAAGGCTAAGGCCTTCCCCTTGTATTTTAGTTGCTTGCTTGATGCATATGTGTGTGTTTTTCTTCCTTGAGTGTTATTGTTATTGTGGGGAATCTTGGTTGGGTGTTGTAAGAGCCTCTCCCACTTGGGAGAGAATGCTCAACAAGTGTGGGGTAGGGGAGGAGTGATCCTCCTCGAGGTCATTACCTTGTTTTGGGATGTTGAAAGCCTAGAGGGCAAATTATGGGATTTGCAGCAATTTGTTATATGGCTTGAGAGCCAAAATATGAATTCTTTTGGAAATTTTGTTAACATGTTGGATTAAGGCCATAAGAGAAATTGTGTTGAGATATTTTAAAGGAGTGGCACTATAGAGTTGAGTGTGTCCACTCTCCTACCCCTTTTGAACTCACCTTGGTTGAGTTCGTGTGTTGTGTTTTTCCTATGGGTGTAATATTGTGTTTTGGGATGTTTGTTTGTCTTGTTGTGAAGTGGATTTGAGTTCCCTAGGTGTCTTGATGGCCTCCCTAGCTCAAGAGTGACCCTCTTGCGGGTCTAAGGTAGGGAGGAGAGCAAGATGTATGGTGTTTCTTTCCCTTGTGATATGCAGGTTCCTTGGAGCTTAGTGTGAAGTTGAAGAAATTTTCTTATTTTGGAAAATATTTTATTTTCCTTTACTCTTAAAGCTCATGAGAGAGAGCTTGGCCTTCTTGGAGATCTTACCATTGTTAGTTGTCAAGGATGAGAACTTGGTTCTCTCTTTTAGTTGTAAAATTACATTCTTGAAGTTGTGTGTTGGACATTTATCATTGAATTGAAAGGTAGAAATTTGTTAGTTTAAATGTATATTATTCAAATGATGAATTGAAGGAAGTTTGTTATAATCTATTTCATTGAATGACATAATGGAAATATCAATTTTGTTAAGTTATGAAGTTGATGCTGTGACAATAAAGAAAGTTATAATTTTTTTATTATGGAAAGGAAGAAAAATTGGTTGTAGTTATTTATTATAGGCATTTTAAATTACTTAAATATATTTGTTTCCTCTCTATAAAAATGTGTAAATTTTAGTCATGAAATGATTAAACTTGTTAGGAAAATTCCCTGCATGGATCAATGCTTGGTGTGCATCCTTCCCTGCTTGCTTCCTTCATTCTTCATTCCATCCTTTGTTTCCATGTTTGGTTGTTACTGTCCTAACCGGGTGGCTTGCATGCGTATGATTATATTTTAAATCTTTTGACTTGCCACTCTCTCTCTACTGAGGGCATCAAATCTTTTGATTTACCCCTCTCTTGTGTGACTCTAATGAGGGAATCAAATCTTTTGATTTGCCCCTCTCTAGTGTGATAAAATCTGCATAAAATCTTTTGACTTGCTTGACCGATTTGTACCGATGAAATCTGCATAAAATCTTTTGACCTGGTGGACACATGAAATCTTTTTAGTATTAGAATTGTCTGGTCCTCCACTGCTTGAAGCGTCTACTTATTAACATCGGCATGGTCACAGTGGCCCTATTGTTTCTTTAGGCAACGGAAAAAGTGAATGGGGGTAAGTGAAGTGGGGGTTTTGCGGGGGTATTTAGCTTTGGAAATGGCAATGAGTGGAGTTGCATTTGTAATGGAGAATATTCACTGTTGCGTTGCAAGTGGTCAGCTGCCCCTGTGGAGATTGTAGGGGTTGCCCATTCCTAGCTGCTGGATTTCCTGCTATTACTAGGTGCCTAATTCCTTCCTTCTGAAATCCCACTAGATTTGGTGGCATGGCGAACAGCGGGATTCCTTCTTAGCTAAGGTCAAGGGGGTGTTCCGACACTAGAGAGGGGCATTTTTAGAGAGGGGCATCCAGAGAATTAGTATATTAACTTAGTAGATAGAGTATACAATAATAGAGGACCTTCCTTCCGGTGGGTGGTGAGTTGAAGGTTGGATGGTGGGAGTCCCTTCCTTCTGGAACTACGTACCTGCTCGTATTTACCATAACTATGTACTTGGGGGAGGTTTAAGGGGTGGTTAGTGAAAGTGTGGGTATTAAGTCATCGGGGTGGTGAGGCCCGTTTTAAAGGTGTGACATACTATTTTTCGCAGCCGTAGCCTTATGCGCTTAGTGTTGACAATATGTCTCAGTATTGCAGCTACTTGACTGGATCACGTACGAGTTATGTCAATTTCATTCCAGCGACGGTGACAAACCCTAGAACACCATGACTTGCGATCAAACTTGACCTTGTGATCAAACTTGACCATTAGGAATCCATCAATCCCAGAATGAGCAGAGTCGTCAATCAATCAAGAGAGAGGGAGCCATGACAAGTGATCCCTCAACGAGGGGCATTTTGCCGACAGTGTAAGTGAAGTGGGGGTTTTGCGGGGGTATTTAGCTTTGGAAATGGCAGTGAGTGGAGTTGCATTTGTAGTGGAGAATATCCGTTGTTGCACTGCAAGTGGTCAGTTGCCCCTATGGACATTGTAGGGGTTGCCCGTTCCTAACTGCTGGATTTCATGCTATTACTAGGTGCCTGATTCCTTCCTTCTGAGATCCTGCTGGATTTGGTGGCATGGGGAACTGCGGGATTCCTTCTCAGCTAAGGTCGGGGGGTGTTTCAACACTAGAGAGAGGGGCATTTTTAGAGAGGGGCATCCAGAGAATTAGTATATTAACTTAGTAGATAGAGTATACAATAATAGAGGACCTTCCTTCTAGTGGGTGGTGAGTTGAAGGTTGGATGGTGAGTTGAAGGTTCGATGGTGGGAGTCCCTTCCTTTCAGAACTATGTACCTGGGGGAGGTTTAAGGGGTGGTTAGTGAAAGTGTGGGTATTAAGTCATCGGGGTGGTGAGGCCCGTTTTAAAGGTGTGACATACTATTTTTTGCAGCCATAGCCTTACGCACTCAGTGTTGACAATATGTCTCAAAATTGCAGCTGCTTGACTGGATCGCGTACAAGTTATGTCAATTTCATTCTAGCGATAGCGACAAACCCTGGAACACCATGACTTTCGATCAAACTTGACCTTGCGATCAAACTTGACCATCAGGAATCCATCAATCCCAGAATGAGCAAAGCCATCAATCAATCAAGAGAGAGGGAGCCATGACAGGTGATCCCTCGACGAGGGGCATTTTGCTGACAGTGGCCTCTGCTGATAAAAGGGTAAGGATGCCGACAGTGTCCTCAAGGAGGGTGCCAGGGTTGTGACCTCATGAGAGGATGCCGACAGTGTCCTCTACAGCATATGCCGATAGTGTCCTCTATGACATATGCCGACAGTGTCCTCCACTGATTAACGAGGATTCCTCGACTTGATGATGCATTGTTATTGGTTCATAGTTCATAGTTTATAATATATATAATAAATGAAGTGGTGGGGGAGGTTTGAACCCCCCCACCATAGCTACCATTACAATGGGTGTGGGGAGGGGGCGGAGCCCGCACCCACACCCCACGCTGTGGGATGTGGGTGGGGGCTCCGCCCTTTCCCCACACTCCCCACAACTTCGCACACCCCGCAGACATTGTTTACCCTCGCGCAGCCTCTGTCTCCCTTTCACCACTCCCTGCGGCCTTTGCACCACCTATGCCACTGTGTGACCTCCTCCATCCTCCGCCTGGTTCCACCTCTGCACCCCTCTTAGCACCTCCCCTCCCTGTGGACCTTCCCTCACATCGATCTCCACCTCTGTCATTCCACTTCGGCCACCGTCCCACCCCTTCCATGACCCTCAAGCCACTCTGCGGCCATCCACCAGACCGCCGCCGCCATTCCCCTCAAAACCACCAATGGAAAAACAAACAACATTTTTAGGGCTTAGCCAATGGAGCCAAATAACAAGATTTAGGTTTTCAACTCTATTACAAATGAAAATACAAAGAATTGTATGGTTCATATTTATAAAAGTAAATCTTGTCAAAAAAATAATTACCCATTAAGACTATATATATATATATTTATTTATTTACTTATTTATTCTTAATTAAAAGAAAATGTGTTAGGGTTTAATAACTTCATTTTCAAATGAAATACATATATGTTATTAAAAGAAAACCTAGAGATATAAATGTAATAAGTGTGTGTGTGTGTGTGTGTGTGTGTGTGTGTGTGTGTGTGTGTGTGTGTGTGTGTGTGTGTGTGTGTATTTATATTTTCATAAATAAATGAAGCCATCATATGCATTTCATATGTGGCCATTTAAACTCAACCTTTAATTTGAGAAAATGACAAATTAAGAAAATGAGAGAAAAATGAGAGAAAAAGAGAAAGAAAGATAAAAGTGAAAACAAAGAGGAGAAAATGTGTGACATTTTTTTAAATAGGGCTAAGAGTACTAATTGAGATTTAATATTCCTTTAATCATGATTGGAGGCAATTTAATTAACAAAATTAATTCAAATGTTGAATTAAACCTAGAGCAGAAACCTAGTGGACTTCATCAAATGAAGTTAGTAAGTCCTATTTATGTGATCTGATCTACCAAGAAATTAGGAATAATGTAAAGGATGTAGTGATAAATTTGATTGATAGAGAACTGATCTATCAAGAAATTAGGAATAATGTAAAGGATGCATTGATAACTCTGATTGATAGAGAACGTGAAGGAGAACAAATTAATATTAAATTTTAGAAAATGGGAAGGAGAACAAATGTTTAGGCTTTGTTGAATAATGTTTAAAATTAGAAAACGTGAAGGACAACAAATTATTATTAAATTTTAGAAAATGTGAAGGAGAACAAATTAATACTAAATTTTAGAAAACGTGAAGGAGAGCAAATGATCAGACTTTGTTGAAAAATGTTCCAGTAACTTAATCAACTGTATTACCAATGTAACTAGTGAAATGTAAGAAATTTATTAACCCTATTAGGAAACCTCGTGATCAAAATTAGTGTTAGTATAATAAACCCTACTCACACCCGTGAGGTGTTATGCTATCAGATTTTCTCAGAATTTAGGGTTTAGTAGGTTAGTAAGTTTAACCCTTTTAGTGATGTTAACCATGTCGCGATGACCCCCTTGTTGGCCTTCTTATGATTTGTTATGCACACATGTGCGTATTACCCCACTGACAACTGTATTGTGTACGCCTTAAGCGTACGCCACCGAGCATGCTTACGCGTGCAAGGGGGTTTCTAGGGAAGCATGGGAAGATTTTTAATATTTCCTATCATGACCACATGACAAATGTGGACATGACACATGTGTTGTGTGTCATGACCGCATGGGAAATGTGGGCATGACATTACCAAAACCTCTTTGGATTCTATCTACAATGTTTGCTTCAACCTCATCTAGGTCATCATTAGATTCCACAGCATATTTCTGTGCTCTTGAAGTCTTTTCTGAAGTGCTGGCTTTGAAAGTAGTCTCAATCTTTGGTAGAGCATCACCAAATTCTCTCATTTTAAAAGCTATAAGTTTCTTGAGCAACTGATCATCTGAAACCTTTTGTACACTCATAAGCTTTACAATTACTACCAACTTGTGACTAGGATTTAGGCAATGACCTAAGAATTTCATCACAACCCCTTCCTCATTAGTAGTACCTCCAAGACCTTTGATTCCACTGATAATTTAGTTATGTTTTCATCTTCACTCATCTTCAGGGCTTCATACTTTACCTTCAGGTTTTGTAATTTAGCACTCTTTACAGAATCATCTCCTTCATATAAACTTTTCAACTTATCCCAGATCTCATGAGTAGTCTCCAAATCCATAACTTTCACCAACTTTGTTGAAATGAACCAGACAACTGAGAGGGGGGTGAATCAGTTGTCTCAATTATTTAACTAATTCTACATCTTAAAAAATTAAACACTTGTCTACTATTTGTTATGATTAAATCATGAAAACATAAACACAATTGTAAGATCATACACAAGAGACACCAGATTTTTACGTGGAAAATGTTGTTAAGGGAAAAACCATGGTGGATATTAGTCTACAAGATATATAAGTTATAGCAATACCAAAAATTAGAGGCTCACTGCCAATAGGGATCACTACCTAGAAAAAGGCTCACTGCTAAGAGGTGGCTCATGGCCAAGGGGTGGCTCACGCCAAGGGGTGGCTCATTGCCAAAGATTTTGAACTGAGATAGTAGCATCTACTCCATGCCTGAATTTAGTTCCATTCAAGCGCAATACTCTTCCTCTGCTCTACTCTACCTTCTTCACTTAAATTCACATTTTGACTCAAGGACATTTTTACCATGACCAAATTTCAAGTATATATATCATTCAACAACCTTAGAATGTACATCAAGGTCAACATTACAAACATTTATAGAATAGGTCTTGACCTAATACAAAATTATGCTAAGGAAATGTAGTAAAGATATATGTGGATAATGTCACACCTTAGCTGGGACTCAAACATGATCTTCCATGCCACAACATGCTTCTACAATCTTTAATATATCTTTGAAATCACTGGAATTAACCAAGTCAGCTAAGACTAGTTACAAGCTATGTTGTCTAGGAATAATCTTCAAACACGATCTCAATTCCTTAATGTGGACTAATAAAAAGGTAGGAACATGATTAGGAGGCATCCACAAGCACGTTGTAATCACCAAGAGCAACCACACAAACTCTAACCACTTTATCTATGAGATTCTTCATACCGGAGCACATGAACTTGATTGTCTTCAACTATCATAAAAGAAAGATAGCTTGCAGACTACCAAATCATGAACCAGTGTAATTGTAGACACTTATCATCATTCCAAACTTCCCTCTAGAACCGTAGAGCAAAATATTTCAATACAGAGGAATATGGAGTAAAATACTTTCTCCCTTTCATCAGTGAATAATAAAAAAAATAGATTTTACTCTAGGGAATGTAACTCACTCATTTTTTTATACCAAAGGATCAAACTTAGGATTTAGTATCTTCAGACATGCCTCTAAATGACTTCCAATCCGTAGACCAAGATCTTCAATCTACAAGAAGTGCGGAGCAATCTTCTACACTATTCTTCAATATGCAACTCACTGTCTTCATTGTGATTCATTGTTTCCTTTCTGATTCTTCTAGAGGGGCTAATTTTCTCAATGTCCTTAACATACAAGGCTTCTAATCAATCAAAAGATAAGGATATAGTTGACACCAATGACAACAAAGATATGTTGACATCAATGACAACACCGATTAGGCACATACTTGCAACAATCTCCCCCTTTGTCATTGATGGAAACATATGATGTGAAAAACTGTAATAGCCACCAAGACAAGATTCTCCCCCTGTCTCCTTACACATCTACATTCCTTTCTCTCTAATTTTTTCACATGATTTCTCTCCCCCTTTGACATCATTGGCAAAGGGCACATACTTGCACTCTACTGCTCTAAACAAAACTCTCTTTTGAACTCTATTTGACTACTCACTCTGAGAAGTAGCTTATACAAGCATCAATCTAGATCTAGAGGTGGAATTCTAAGCACCACTATACTGATTCACTCTTGTGCATCTTAGTTTAGAGTAGGAGGGGTGATAACCCCTAACTTTTCTCTAAGATACTCAAAAGTATCCTTAGGCAAAGGCTTGGTAAAAATGCATGCAATCTAATCTTTTGTAGATACATACTCTAACTTGACCTCATTCTCTGTCACCTTTTCTCGTAGAAAGTGATATCTTATGGATATATGCTTTGTCCTTGAATGCATTACTGGATTCTTTGATATGTTTATGGCACTTGTATTGTCACAAAAGATTGCAATTGGATCTTCATACACAACTCTAATGTCCTTCAATGTCTGCTTCATCAATAATACTTGAGTGCAACTACATGCTACTACAATGTAGTAGATAGAGATATTGAGTCTTGTTTCTTGATTAACTAGGATACCAACCTTTTTCCCAAGAAAAATGCACCTCCACTTGTACTTTTCCTATCATCCACATCTTTGGCCCAATCTGCATCAGTGTATGCACTAAGAGTGAAATCATTATATTTTGGGTACCAAAAACCATAATCTATTGTGCCTTTCAAATATCTTAGTATTCTCTTGACTGCCATCACATGTGACTCTCTAGGTTCTACTGGAAATCTTGCCACGAGACAAACTGCATGCATTATGTCAGGTCTAGTTTGAGTCAAATAAAACAATCCTCCAATCATGGATATATACCTTTTCTAATATGCCATAGGTGAATCATCATTTTTTCTTAGTTTGCAACCAGTCACCATGGGAGTACTTATCAGTTTAGAGTCCTCCATCCCAAATGTTTTCAACAACTCTTTCAAATACTTAGATTGAGAAATGAAGATTCCTTTATTTGATTGATTGATTTGTAGACCTAAGAAGAAATTCATCTCACCAAACATGGACATTTCAAATTCACTTTGTATATCATCAACAAACTTCATGCACATAAATTCATTTCCTCCGAAGGTAATGTCATCAACAAAGACTGCAACAATTAGGATTTGTTCATCATTGATCTTGAAATAGATATTGTTGTTAGTAGTACCCTTACTGAATCCTAATTGTATTAGATACTTATCCAACCTTGCATGCCAGGCCTTGGGAGCTTGTTTCAATCCATACAATGCTTTCTTCAATTTGTACACCATGTCACCCTAATTTGATGATTTAAATCCTTCTAGTTGTTCAATATAGACTTCTTCTTTCAATTCTCCATTCAAGAATGTAGAATTCACATCCATTTGATATACCTTGAAATTTTTGTAGGATGCAAATGCTAAAAAAATTCTTATTGCTTCAATCCTTGCCACAAATGCAAATGTTTCCTCAAAATCTATTCCTTCAACTTGAGAGTATCCTTTACATACCAACCTTGCTTTGTTTCTTACCACTTCACCATTATCATTTATCTTATTCCTGAAGACCCATTTGGTGCCAATTACATTTTTATCTACTAGTCTGGGAACAAGATCCCAAGTCTGATTCTTCTCTATATACATCAGTTCTTCTTTCATAGCCTTTACCCATTCTCATCATTGCAAGATTCATTCACAGTCTTAGGTTCAAACTTGGAAATCAAACAAAATTTACTTGTTCTTCTGTAGCTCTTCTTCTGGTTAGAATTCCTTTTCTCTTATCTCCCATGATTTGCTCTTTAGAATGATTTACTTTTACATACCTTGGTTTCTTGGTGATAATTTTTAGAGCTTGTTCCTCTTCATCCGAACTGTCTTCATGTTGTACCACTTCTTTTCTTGTTGAAACATCTAGTTCATCTGATTCATATCCACTTGATACCTTTTCCTTGCTTTCATCAACTTTGACATTTGCACTTTCAATGATCTTCTTCAACCTATTATTGTAGCACCAATAGGCCTTGCTCTTGGTAGAGTATCCAAGGAAGATACCTTCATCACATCTTGCATCAAACTTACCTAGATCTTCATCTCTTTTGATATAACACTTACTACCAAAGACTTTGAAATATTTCACAGTAGGAACTTTACCATGCCACAATTCATAAGGAGTCTTAGAAATGTTACCTTTGACTTGGACTTTGTTTAGGATGTATATAGCAGTGTGAATTGCCTCTCTCTAATATACTTTTGGTAGGTCAGCCTCCATCATTATTCTGGTAGCCTCTTGAATTGTCATGTTCTTCCTTTCAACTACTCCATTTTGTTGTGGAGTACTAGGTGCAGATAATCATCTCTTCGTCCCTTGTTCCTCATAGAAGAAATTAAACTCATTTGATGTGAACTCTCCACCTCTATCAGATCTCAAGCACTTGATCTTCAAATATTTCTCATTCTCAACCATTGCCTTGAATGCTTTGACCTTTCCTAGGGCTTTAGGTTTTTCATTTAAGAATGTAACCCAAGTCATTCTAGAATGATCATCAATTAACAACATGAAATACATGTCTCCTTGTAGACTTCTTACTCTGGTAGGTGCACATAGATCTGTATGCAATAATTCTAGTAGTCCATCAATAGTTTGGTCCTTGCTCTTGAAACTTATTCTTGTCTATTTTCCAAATTGGCACTCCTTACACAATGTATCAGTAGGCTTCACAAGCTTGGGCAAGTCTCTTATAGCTTGAGTGGAACTTATCTTCATCATGTTGTTAAAATTGATATGACACAACCTTTTATGCCACAACCAACTTCCATCATTATGAGCCAACAAAACAATATTCATTAGTCCTTTTCAAATGATAAATGTTACCTCTTGTCTTCTCACTAGTTGCAATCACTGTTCTAGAGCTTTCCAAGATCTTGCATCCATTGTCCTTGAATTTGAGATCATAACCTTTGCCACACATCTGACCAACACTCAATAGATTGTGCTTTAACCCCTTCACATATAAGACACCATCAGTCATGTGATGAGAGGATGAACTTACTTTTGTCAATAGTCATGTGATGAGAGCATCCACTATCAATAACCCATTCATCTTTGTCTTGTACAACCTAAACAGCCAAGGCACTTTCCTCCACTAGTTTTTCTTCCTTCACACAGCTAGCAGGATTAGTAGACACAAGTTGTTCTTTAATAGCAATGAACAAGCATTCATTCCCAGTAGTTCTACTATTATCTGATTCATCATATGTTACTCCTTCATAATCAAGATCTTTAACATTATAACATTTCTTTGGAATCCTAGGTCTATTCTTAGACCTTTTTGGAACTCTCTCAGGACATCTAGAGGCATAATGACCAATTTTACCACAAGTAAAACATTTGAAAGGTAACTTGTATTTGAACTTACCAGTACATCTGGGCATAGTGTTGACAAAATTTGCCTCCATTTATTCAAGCTCATAATCTAGTTCCACCTTGTACTTATGAAGTCTGGAAGACCTTTGCAAAGCACTGGTCTTGAAAGCAGTTTCTGTCTTAAGAAGCGAATCACTAAGTTCCCTAATCTCAAAAACTATTAGGTTCTCAAGCAACTAATCTTTTGTAATTGTTGTCACTGTCATTATTTCTTCAATTGCAACCACCTTATGACAATAGGATTTAGGCAATGATCTCAAAATTTTATTCACAATTTTAGGTTCTTCAATCTTACCTCCCACACTTTTGATACCACTTACAAGCTCATAAATCTTTTGTATATAGGATGAAATGTTCTCATCTTCACTCATCTTCAAACTCTCATATTTCGCCTTCAAGCTTTACAAATTGGCGCTTTTCACAAATTCATCTCTTTCATACAGGTTCTTCAGCTTCTCCTAGATTTCATGAGTAGTATCTGGCTCAATGATCCTTGTCATGTCAGTGTCAGATAGGGCTTTCAACAGGGCATCTTTAGCTTTGATATTCAACTCATACTCCTTGATCTCATCTTCAGATTTAGGAGCATCCTTTGGTACTTCATACTTTGAGTGGGTTATTTTCCATACATCAAAACCTAAGCAAATGAGATGGGTTTGCATGTGGATCTTCTAGATGGAATAATTTGTTCCATCAAGCTGTGGACTTTCCTTCTTGCCAGACATCCTGGATCTGCCTCAAGCGGTTAAGCTTTCCTCTGAGGAATCTTGCTTTGATACCAATTGTTGAAATGAACTAGACAACTAAGAGGGGGTGAATTAGTTGTCCCAAATCTTTAACTAATTCTACATCATAAAACATTAAACACTTGTCCACTATTTTTTATTATTAAATCATGAAAGCATAAACTTAGAAACAAAAACATAATTGCAAGATCATACACAAGAGACACTAGATTTTTATGTGTAAAACCTTGTTAAGGGAAAAACCATAGTGGATGTTAGTCCACAAGATATATAAGTAATAGCAATATTGAAAATTAGAGGCTCACTACCAATAGGACTCAATGCCCAGAAAAAGGCTCACTACCAAGAGGTGGCTCACTACAAAGGGGTGGGTCACTACCAAAGATTTTGAACTGAGATAATAGCATCTACTCCATGCCTAAATTCAGCTCCATTGAAGCACAATACTCTTCCTCTACTTTGCTCTACCTTCTTCACTTAACTTCACATTTTTTCCATGACCAAATTTCAAGTATATTTATCATTCATCAACCTTGGAATGTACATCAAAGTCTGCATTACAAACATTTACAAAAGAGTTTTTGACCTAATACAAAATTATACTAAGGAAATGTAGTAAAGATGTATGCAGATCATGCCATGCCTTAGTTGGTACTCAAACATGATCTTCGATGCCACAACATGCTTCTACAATCTTCAATAAATATCTGCAATCACTGGAATTAACCAAGTCAACTAAGACTGGTTACATGCTATGTTATCTAGGAATAATCTTCAAACATGATCTGAATTCCTTAATGTGGACCAAAAAAAAGGTAGGAACGTGATTAGGAGGCATCCACAAGCATGTTGTAATCACCAGGAGCAACCGCACAAACTCTAACCACTTTATATATGAGATTCTTCATACTGGAGCACATGAACTTCACTGTCTTCAACTATCATAAAAGAAAGATAGCTTGCGGACTGCCAAATCATGAACCAATGTAGTTGTAGGCATTTATCATCATCCTAGACTTCCCTCTAGAACTGCAGAGAAAAATACTTCAATGTGAAGGAATGCAAAGTAAAATACTTTCTCCTTGTCACCAGTGAATAATTAGAAAAAGTAGGTTTTACTAAGGTGAATGTAACTCACTCAATTCTTTATACCAGATTTACCATCTTTAGACATGCCTCTAAATAACTTCCAATCCACAAACCAAGATCTTCAATCTACAAGAAGTGCGGAGGAATCTTCTGGACTGTTCTTCAGTATGAAACTCACTGTCTTCACTGTCATTCACTGTTTCCTTTCTAATTCTTTCGGAGTGGCTAATTTTCTGAATGTCCTCAGCATACAAGGCTTCTAATAAATCAAAAGATAAGGATACAATTGACACCAATGACAACAAAGATATGTTGACATAAATGACAACACCGATTAGGAACATACTTGCAACAAACTCATTGTTAGATAAGGCATTTAAGAGATCATCTCTAGCTTTTCCATTAAATTCATATTGTTTTACTTCATGATCATCTGATGGATCATTTTGAGGAATAGTGATTTTTTTTCTCTGTTATCCTCTAGGCATCATAACCAAGAGAAATAAGATAACTTTTCATTCATATCTTTGAAAGGACATAATTCATTCTATTGAATTGAGCTGACTCCCTCCTATGCACCATCTTAGTTCTACCTCGATCTGTTAGACCCTTTTTTGAGGAACCTCTGCTTTGATACCAATTGTTGAAAAGTGTAATACAACTAAGGGGTTGAATCAATTGTAACCAATATTTAAAACCATTGACACATCAACCAATTAACACTATGTTTATATTTTAACCATGAAAGCATGAAATAAAAACTTAAACACATTCACACAAGAGACACAAGAGACACCAAATTTTTACATGGAAAACCCCATAGGCAGAAAACCACGGTGAGTGTTAACTCATAAATTAATATGTTATAACAATACCAAAAATTAGAGGCTCACTACCAGAAAATGCTCACTACAAGAAGAGGCTCATTGTCAATTGGGTGGCTCACTGCCAAAGTTGGTGAACTGAGATAATAGCATCTACACTATGCCAAGGTTTAGTTCCATTGAAGCACAAGAAGTATCCCCTGCTTTGCTCAAATTTTACACTTCACAATTATCTTTTCATTTTTGCATCCTTACATTAAATTATAATTGCATTTCATGTTTTTATACAATTCATCAACCTTGGAATTTACATCAAGGTTGGAATTACAATCATCAACCTTTGGAACAATCTCTGAGGTCAGAAAGCATACATACATACATTAAGATAGGTTTGGACATAAATGAATTAGGGGAGAAGAGAAATGAATGTGAATTGTGCTAAGCCTTAACTGGGACTCAAATGCAATCTTCCATGAAACAATATGCTTCGACAATCTTCAAATCATATCCGCAAGTAGTGAAAACAACCAAGTCAACCAAGACTGGAGTTAACACAAAAACTTTCAGGAACACGCTTCATTCACAATCCAAATTATACTTTACGGATCAATCAAAAGGTAGGAACATGATCTAGAGACTCCCACAAGCATGTTACAATAACCAAGAATATCTACACACCCTCTAAACACTTTATCCATAAGATTCTTCAAATTGGAGCACTTGAACATTACTATCGGCCATTGTCATAAATGAAAGATCGCTTACAGAGCACCAAATCACAAATTATTTGAACTGAAGGCACATAACAACATCACATACTTAATTCTAGAACCGTAGACTATGAAACTTGAATGTGGAGAAATGGGGAGTAGAATAGATTCTCCTTGTCACCATTAAATACACAGAAAAATAGTTTTTACTCTAGTGAACACACCTCACTCAAATCTTCACACCGAAGTCTCAAACTTGAAACATAGCATCTACAGACATCCCTTAACATTACTTCCAATCTATAGACAAATATATTTAATCTATAAAGTATGTAGAGAAAAAAATTGCACTATTCTTGTTAGATAAAGCATTTATGTACTTGTACCAATTCCTCGGATACTTGTTTAGACCTATTCAAATATATGTGTTGACATCAATGACAACACTTACTGCTCATACTTGGAACAATTCACTACTTTTCTAGGCAAGATTTCTCCATGATATGATTATATATGATCTCCAGAACACAAGATTCCTCCATGATAGGCAAGGATGATTACAAACTTTGATGAAAGAGATGTAACATGTGTACATGGATAGGTCGGAACTAGGACCACATAGAACTCTTCCACAAATGAATGAAATATCATGCGGTTCTCAGGGAAGGTTGGCCATGATCCAAATGACATTGAATTGTGTGTCATTTAGCTCTACAAGTCATGAAATGCTCCACAAGTCTTCTCCTTTAGCTGATTGTCTGAGACTGTCAGGATGCTATGTTCTAAGAAAATAGTTGATCTTCTGATAGCGATATCTTTCTAGTACCTGATCCAAATGATCTTAATTTTGGATATGATGTGCATGAATGTGTTTAGATGCTAAGTCCAGCTCCACAAGGTCTGAAATGAAACTACGGTAAAATACAGACCAAAATACAAAAACTTCTACTGACTGAATTGAACTAGAAAATGAAAAGAAACAAACTAAAATGAATTTCTTTTGGTTGATGCAAGATTGCTCTTGAACCAAGGATTCTCCTACATCAGACATCTGGGGTTGTTCAAAAAGTGAGTCCCTCACTTTGTTGGGGCTAGAGGAAAACCAAGACGGTCCACCTCAGCCTAAGAAATCCATGATGAATCTTCTTCTGATCTGCCTTTCCACTTCACAAGATATTCTTTGTATTGTCTTCCTCTGGTGCTACATCCAACTCTGTTGTCCAAGATGTCCTCAATCTGCTCTAGTACTTGTTGTGGTAACTGCTTCTCCAAGTCTTCTTCCACGTTGTCACTAAACTCTACTTCATGATACTGATGTAGGTCTGCAATGTTGAAAATAGGTGATATACCCAATGTCTTTGGTAACTCCACTTCATATGTATTTCCTGAATCAAATTTTCTGAGTATCCTACATGGTCCAAACTTCTTCATCTTCAACTTGTTATATGTCCCAACTAGAAATCTCTCTTTTCTCAAGTACACCATCACTTCATCTCCAACTACAAATTCTTTATGTCTCCTCTTCTCATCTACTTGCTCTTTGTACTTATTATTCATCTCCTCCAAATGCAACCTGATTATGCACTATACCATGTGTCTTGCAAATTCTTTGGCTTCTACACTCCTTTTATCTTCCATACTGATGCCTCTCAACTCTGCTACTCCTCTAGGGTTAGTTCCTATCACAATCTCAAATGGTGTTCTTTTGATACTCCTATTCACTAAATTATTATATACAAACTCTTCTTGTGATAGAATCAAATCCCAATTTCTTGCCTTCTCTCCAACCAAACATCTCAAAAAGTTTTCCAAAATCCCATTTACTACCTCTGTCTGTCCAACAGTCTGTGGATGAAATGTTGAACTGAACTTCAAATTTGTCTTCATCTTCTCCCAAAGTGTCTTCCAAAAGTATCTAAGAAATCTTGTATCTCTGTCTGAAATTATGCTCTTAAGTAATCCACGCAATCTCACAATCTCCTTGAAAAATAGGTGAACCACATGAACTACATCAGTTGTCTTCTTAAAATGTACAAAATGTGTCATATTTGAAAATCTTTCCACCACTACAAATATATTGAATCATGTCCTCTCTGTGTCTTTGGCAATCCCATTCTAAAATCCATACTTATGTCTTCCCAAAGTCTCTCCAGTACTGTCAAAGGTTTGTACAATCCAGTATTCTAACTACTCCCTTTTGCAACTTGACAAACTCTACAAATCTGCAAAAATTTCCCAACATCCTTATGTATCTAAGGCCAAAAGTAATTTTCACTTACCAAAGACACTATCTTATCACTACCAAAATGTCTTGCCAATCCACCACTATGTTTCTCTTTGATCAAACTATCTCTAATTGAACTCCTAGGTATGCATAATTGGTTTCCTTTGAATAACATATCTCCCTGAATGAAATAGTCCAACCACTTACTCCTATCTATCACAATAGGTTCCTTACATGCTTTCCAAGGTTTTGCAAAATCAAGATCTTCTACATACATATTCTTCAATTCTTCAAATCCTAACACTTCCACTCTCATCTTTATTAGCAAGTTTCTTCTCCTACTTAGTGCATCTACAACTTTGTTTGATTTTCCACTCCTATGCTTTATTACAAAAGTGTAACTCTACATTAACTCCACCCATCTCATATGTCTCTGATTTAACTTTCCCTAACTGTTCAAATACTACAAATCTTGATGATCTGTATACAACACAAACTCTTTAGGCAACAAGTAATGTCTCCACTTCTTCAGGGCTTGAATTATGGCATAGAACTCCTGATCATAAACTAAATATCTTTTCCTTTCATCATTCAAATTCTCATTGAAATATGTTATAGGTCTACCTTCTTGACTTAACACTGCTCCTATTGCATTTCCACTTGCATTACAATCTACTTGAAATACCTTATTGAAATCTGATAATGCCAACACATGTTGCTGTATCACTTTTTGCTTCAAGAATTCAAAACTTCCATCTACTCCTGATGTTCACTTAAAGTCTTTCCTTTCACCTCTCATTGTCTCTGTCATAGGGTTACATACTAAACTAAAATTTTTTATGAACTTCCAGTAAAAACTAGCTAATCCATGAAATGATCTAACTTCTCCGATGCTCTTAGGTGTAGGCCACTCAACAATTGCTCTCACTTTCTCAGGGTCCATCTTCAATCCTTCCACAAAAATCACAAATCCCAAGTATACCAATTCTTCATTCATGAAACTACACTTCTTGATGTTTATCAACAATTTCTCTTATCTCAGCCTCTATAATACTTGTCTCAAGTGCCAGAAATGTTCTTCTTTTGTCTTACTAAAAATTAGAATTTCATCCAAATATACAATAACAAACTTGCCCAAGAATTTCTTCAAAACTTCATTCATCAATCTCATGAACCTACTTGATGCATTTTTCAATCCAAAAGGCATCACTAACAACTCATACAATCCTTCATTTGTCTTAAAAGAAGTCTTCCATTCATCTCCTTCTCTGATTCTAATCTAATGGTATCCACTCTTCAAATATATCTTTGTAAAATATTTTTCTCCACTCAAACAATCCATAATGTCATCTATCTTAGGTAAAAAAATCTATACTTAATTGTGATCTTGTTGATTGCTCTAGAGTTTGTACACATTGTCCATTCTCCATCCTTCTTCGGTGCTAATACTTAAGGTACTGCACAAGCGCCCAATCTTTCTTTGATCAAACCTTTCCTCAACAACACATGTATCTATCTATTCAATTTTTCATTCTTTGTTGGTGTCATTCTGTGTGCTACTTTGTTAGGCAAACTAGCTCCAAATATAAGATCCATGTGATGACTGATACTCCTGATTGGTGCCAATCCTTCAGGTATATTGTCTGATATGATTTCTTCATACTCTGTCAACAACTCAATTATCTCCTCCACTTGTGATTCTTCAATCTTTGTCTTTAGGGTTTCAAGCTTCTTAGGAATCAAAGCATAATACATATTCTCATGTCTCAAACCATCTAGAAATTTCCTTCCACCTACCAAGTAGATTCTAGCATTTCCACATACTTCACTCTTAGGATCATCTTCAAAAGGGATCAAAGTAATTCTCTTTCCATTTTATGCTGTAGTATATGTATTCTTTCTCCGCTCATGTATAGATTTTCTATCATACTGCCATGGTCTACCCAACAATATATGACAAACATCCATAGGCATAATATCTGATGCAGGGGCATCCGAGTAAGTTTCAAAAATTATCTTTGACTATTGATTTTTGGTTTTGATGTGTAGGGGTCAAGTGACAGAAGCATGGAAAGAGGCTCATGTCACCAAGGTGACAGGAACAATAATAATTATTTATTATATTCTCTGGGAAATGAGATAATGGGGAAGATGGTAAATATTGAGAAAATCAGTTATTTTGTAGAAGATGACAGCAGGAAGGATCGCTAGCTATGATGAGGTGGTGCCAACCATGTTAATAAATAAAATGGTTATTAAAAGATGACAAAAGGCAAAAGGAGTCTAAATATAGACAAAGCCAAGACTGGCTGCATACATATTGAGGAGAGGTCGCGATACAGAGGAAGGCCACATAGTTTGGGAAAAGGCCGTTACAAGAAGGATGAAATGGAACTGATAGCAGGTAATCGAGAGTAGGACAGAAATAGGAAAGAGATTAAAGGCTGATTAATGCAGAGGCCATTTAGAGAGAAGAGGTGGAGCCGTCGATGGTCAGAGGAGAGTAGTAGCAATAAGAGACAAGTTGCTCATAATGAGGAGGGTGATATATATATTCAGATAGGCCGTCATGTGAGGAGGAGGGTGGCAGGAAATAATGAAGGAGGTTGCGGATAGTAGAGAAGGCAACGACCATGAATAAGGAGAGGCCGATAAGGTTAAAAGAGGGGAGGTTGATGATTAGGAGGATGGGTGGAAGGAAGAGGATGACAAATGAAGGCCCGACAAGTGCAGAGTAACAGGCTAATATATTAGAAGGTTGTTTACATATTGTAGAGGCGGTGTGAATAAGAGAGAGACTGCGGGTATGAGAGGGGTAGATAATTATGAGAAAAGGCCCAATTAGTGAGAGTATGAGAGAGAGAGAGAGTGATAGAGATAGTAGAGAGGCCGCATAGTTGTAGGGGAGGCACAAATGCTAAGACATGCCAATTAACTAAGAATTTCATAGAATATACAAGGAGAAAGATAGGCCAAGGAGAAAGATCACGTAAAAACTGAAGATAGTGAAGTCATAGTTGCTGATATGCAGCAGGAAGGCCCAAGTCCCAAATAGAAAGGAGCATAAACTGATTATGAATGGAGATAGTGACAGGAGGCATACCAATATAGATGGAAGAAGCCATTTGATAATCTGGGGAGGGTGAATGTAAGAGGTCATTTGAAGAAAGGTCGATTAGAATGATGGTGGATAGTGAAAAAAGGAGAATGGGAGATTAAGAAAAGAATGGACTAGTCTGCAGAAGAGGAGATCGGGTGAGGCCATAGGCCAAATAGATAGATGTATTGCAGTGATTTTGATATTGTAATAGAGAAGCCTATTTGGGCTATTTTGAATAAAAGTTTAGTTTCGTTATTCTATAGGTTGATATGTGATCTTTTAGCAAGTCAGGACTAAATAGTATGAACATGTTGATTTCTTAATCCCCTGTCACATTGTATTTGAATGTTTTGTTAGTCTATATAGTTACTGCCTTGTTCCTGTCAATTTATTGACAAAAATTGTATGAAAGCCCATTGTAGATGGGTAGAGACTTGTTTCTCATTGGAAGTTTGTAAGGGTGTTTGTGCATGCTTTGCAGATGCGTGCTATCAATATCACACAATACTTCATCATGATAACATCAAATATGAAATTTCACCAAACATTTCTCACTCACCAATATCTTATGATCATCCTAAATCCATGCTATTTGATATGGCTTAGGGTGTTTCAATCTTTCCAACTTCAACTTAGTCACCATCTCCTCTGAAACCAAATTATCTAAACTACCTCTATCAATTACAACTTTACAACATTTACCTCCTGATTTACATTTGGTTCTAAACAAACTTTTCCTCTGTGGTGGTTCCTCATATGTCTCTACTTGAAATAGTGCTCTCCTCATGACAAGTGATTCTCCTTTATCAAGTTTACCAACTAAACTAGGTGATCCAATAGGTTCTTCTTCTACATAGGTTACTCTTCCACTATTATTTGTTCTCTTGCTTGTACCCCCTTGATTACATTCAAATGCTCTATGTCCTTCACCTCCACATTTAAAATAGGTTCCTTTGAATGTTCTCCTATCAAGTCCTCTTCTTTCTCTTATGAATCCTTCACTCCGGTATGGACTAGGGTTTCCTTTGCGATAGAAAGTTTTGTCATCTCTTTGGTATGCTTTGTTATCTTTGTCTTCCTTCTTGAATGTGTTCTTTTGTCTATTTTTCTCCTCATATGATCTCTCTCCTCTAAAAAATTTTCTACCTCTCTAAAATTTACCTCCTCTACCTCTCTATCTCTAATCATGCCTCTTCAATTTTTCTTCAACTTTCAAGGCAAACTGATATGCTTCTTCCAATGTTCTCATCCTCACCAAACTTAGTTCTTATTTAATGTTCATTCTTAGTCCATTGATATATCTAGCCACTTTCTCATTGCTTTCTTCACTATGTCCTATCCTTATGATCATCTTATGAAATTCTTCAGTGCACTCCTTCACAGATTTCTCCTTTTGTCTCAGGTTTTGCAATCTCTTCGATAGTTCCAACTCATAGTCAGCAGGTATAAACTAGTTCTTCAAATTTTTCACCATTCTCTCCCACTTTGTAATCTTTTCTTTTCCTCTTCTATTCTTATCCAACTAAACTTATTTCCACCATATAGCAGCATGTCCTTTCAACTTTGTCTTTGCAAATTTCACCTTCTCCAAGTCTTCAATTTATTCATACTCAAAGTATTCTTCTAGGTCATTTATCCAATCAATCAACTCTTCAAGATTTAAATTGCCAGTATAGTTTGGTACATCAACTATTGGTCTTTTCCCAATTTTCAAAATAGCTCGCAACATCTTGACTAGATCTAATTCTTCTTCTTCATCTCCTAGGGTTACTTCATTTTGGTCAAGGGATTGAATTTATTCATCATCATCACTTTCAACATTAGGTCAAGGTGTCAATCCTCTTCTTCGATCTTCTTCAACAACATCCAACCAAACTCACATTGTTTTCATCATCTCCATCATCTCATCCATTCTCCCATCCATAGTACCAATAGAAAGTATTCTCCTCGGCAGAATTTCTTCCTAGGATCAAGTGTAACTACTTCAAATTTGGCAATTGGGCTACAATGTGATAACTACCTCATAGTCAGCGATCAGTTGAGAACATAAGTAGTCTGTCTCATATTCAAAAATATATTTACGGCAAGATCTTACGAAATTGCTTTGCCAACTTTGCTTAATTCACTCCCCAAAGATTTGAACTTCACTTTAATACCACTTGGTACAATCACGGTTATGAGTGTCCACAAAGTGAACAATCCAAGCCATGTAGCAAGAGTAAACACAATGAAAACAACTCAAAAATATAAAGAAAATGTAGATTTAGTCATTCAGTATATCATAGATTCAAAATGCAAACTGGCTAGCAACATGTGGGCTTACAATTAGGGATCACAAGCCTAATTCCTTAATTATAAAATATGCACAAGATATAGTTTTGAATCTCCATCGCAAAGAATTCAAATGATCAAACTATCTCTATGTGATTCACTACTTTCCTATACATCTATTACATGATTATATATCATCTCTAGAACATTAGATTCCTCCATGTCAGCCAAGGATGATTACAAACTCTGATGAAATAAATGTAACGTGTGTACACGGATAGGTCAGACCTAATCATATATAACTCCTCCGCAAATGAATGGAATAACATGCGGTTTCTTAGGGAAGGTTGGCCATGATCCAAATGACATTGAATGATGTGTTATTTAGCTTCACAAGTCCTCCTTTCATTGATTGTCTGAGACTGTCAAGATGCTCTGTTATGAGAAAATAGTTGATCTTATCATAGCAATATCATTCCAGTACCTGATCCAAATGGTCTTATTTTTGGATATGATGTGCATGAATGTGTCTAGATGCTAAGTCCAGATCCATAAGGTCTTAAATGAAATTGTGGTAGAATGCAGACCAAAATATAGTCTAAACTGCTACTAACTATACTAAATTGGAAAATAAAAAGAAACAAACTGAAATGCAAATTTTTTTGGTTGATGCAAGATTGCTCTTGAACCATGGATGCTCCTACATTAGGTTAAGGTTTAGAGGTTTAGGTTAGGGTTGAGAGAGAGAGAGGACTGATAAGGAGATATAGAGGAGACCGAGGGGAGAGATAGGGAGATAGAGTGTGAGGGACATGGCCAGAGACATAGGTAGAGAGATTGAGAGGTAAAGGGATGATAGAGACAAGGAGATAGGGGTTTAGGGTTGATTGGGTTTAGGGTTTATGGGTTAGGATTTAAGGTTTAGGGTTTATGGCTTAGGGGTTAAGGTCTAAAGGTTTAGGGTTTAGGGTTTAGAGAGCGAGAGATAGGGAGATAAAGGTTAGGGTTTAGGGTTTAGGTGTTTATAGAGATAGAGAGATAGAGAGGCAGAGGGATGATACAGATAAGGAGATTAGGTAGAGATAGGGTGATAAGGGTTTAGGGTTTCTTGAGTATAGGGTTTAGGGTCACATGTCAAAAGGAGTCTCCCTATCTTGATCTCTCTCCCTCCAGGCTCTTTAAACACTAAAAACACTTATACTTGTTTGCATGCATGAAAGCACAAAGTTTCCATGCTTCCTAAAATGCGCTCGGATTATAATGCGAGTGCATTTTAATGCTAGCACATTTTGGGAAGAAAAAAGATGGGAAAAAAACATGTGGGATCCATGATTCAGACCCTACATGTCTGTTATTCCCTGCTTTTCATGTGTGCTATCAGACAAGAAAACACTTTTTCATGGTGTTTGACATTCTAAGAATCATTGTTTGATCAATCCACCACATTTTTTTGTTTTTTCAACATAGAAGAGTTGGTTTTGCATGTTTTTGGACAAAATTTGATTATTTAAACTAAAATTTTCATGTATTTAGATTGAATTTGATGATATGTGTTTTTTTTTTTTTCATAAATTTCACTAATACCATTCTAGAGTTATATAGAATTCAATATTGAATACGAAGGAACTTGCTAAAAAGATCAAATTTTTGAGGATTTTGAAGCCAAATTTTGGAGAATTGGTCAACTCAAATCTTGAATTCTAAGGTATGTTCTTTATGTATTTGTTTACTTCACTTTATGTTCTTTAGAACCCTCACAATGACTAAAAGTGGAATTATCTAAGTTAAAAAAGTCATCATTATGTGCAGTAATAGAATTAGAATCATTAAAATATGATATATACATGAATTTATTGTATCTTGAATTAGAAATATGTAATTGATACCTCACTATAACAAAGTATTATCATCATTCTCTCTAATGTAACTAGTGGTATCAACATTTAAATATAGTGCTATTGATGCTACAAATCTAATATATTGGGTTCTCATATAGTAATGAGTTGTCACTATCATCCTCTTGGCCATTTACCTCTAAAAAATTAGTTTGAGTTTTGTTTATTGGACCTATACTAGATAAGTTCTTTGTTGTTTTCAAGTACCCTCAAAATTTTTTGGACTGGCATCTCTAGGTTTCTCCAAGAAATCAGACTATTTTGGCTACAATAAACTCTATATTTTAGTCTTTTTGTCATCATAAAACTCGGTCAAAATATCACCAACAACTCTATCATCATAATTAGCCTTAAAATTACTTCTTTCTTGAATATTTCACCCCTTGGCTATCTTGAATAGCTAATTCAAACTATAATTGATGCTCTTTACATGATCACCATGATTTTCTTCAAGTCTTGCATCATAAAGCTAGTTTCTAATGTCAGTTAGTATTTTGTCTCTTAACATTTTAAACATATCTATTGAAGGCAAGGAGTCTTGATTAGTGTCTTACCACTTACACCAATTGTCACATCATTGCTAGTCAAACCAAGGACATTCTCCTAACTTTTAAAGTTTGCACCATAGTTAGGATTACACAAAAGAGATGAAACTTTAATTTTTTTATCATGGTAGAATATGAGATCAACAATCAACATGTGCTCATCTATGTCATCAAGAACATCTAGGCCTAGACTGTCATTACATATTTGACTTCTAATCTAATCATGTCAAATCAACAAGTTTGAAGTCATTTATTAGACAAACATAATCATAAAAGCCCTCTTCATTTCCACTCTCAATAGTGACATATAAACCATTCAAATCATGCTCATCATTGGGACCAGGTGTACCATCATACTCAATGTCTTATTTACTACCAATTGATTGATTTGTATACATTGATTGTGATAATTCAACACTTTTAGTGCTTATAAGGTGTTGGTGTTCCCAACTAATGGTTCGAGTTTCCCTAAAAAGTAGCCAGCTTTTATGCTCAGGAGTCTCAGGTCAGTGGATAATGAACAGGAGACAATTATTTGCTCTCCTATGCACTTTAGGCTTTGCTAGACCTAGGGGGTGTTCCCTTGATTCAATATCTATATGATAGATCCTTATTTCACTAGATATTGATAACTAAAGTAGATATGTTCTCCTATATGCAAACCAAAACTATATAATCACTTCAAAGTTGGCTAGCTCTAGTAATGAGTTCATTAGATGGATTAGAGAAAATGAAAATAAACCCTACTCCTAAAAACTAACAAGTTGATTTGTTTTTCTTTTAATGTATGTGATTGTTTGATTGTGGGTAATTTTGTGAAAATAAGCCCAACTCTGATCAGTGCCAATCCTAGGGTTTGGAGTCAATCTCTTACAAATGTAGAGCATCACAAACATGTAGATTCAGAGGATTTACTATGTTCCTTCCTTATAGAAAACAATCCAAGAATGGGTATTCCCTCTTCTTACATATATCTTGATTGCAAAACACAGCTCCCCATATCCGACTTAAAGCATTTTAATGTATTCCTTGAATAGAAGTAGGAAACCAGACATGCAATATATCAAATGTATATTTATGAATTCAAAAACCCTTAGTATCTTCCTTCAAAAGAGAAATGTAAACAACACAGGAGACAATTATTGGAAACACATGCTCAAAGGCATTTTTCATATAAGCTCAACCTAAAATTGACAAAATGCTTATAAAAAACATACATTCAACAATGCAAGAACTTGAACTTACAACTTAGAAAAATGGACAACCAGCTAGACTTTCTCTGTATTTTATTAGAAAATATTTCCCAAATCTTTCAACAACCATTACAAGTAGTACAACATGCTCTTTTATAGACACACGAGCATTTTCCCAAAAACTCATTACCATATGTCAGTTGCAAAATCTAACAATACAAGCCACTGCCCATAGGCATGGGAAACAAATTCAAATTACATTTGAAAGAGAAAAGAAAAAAATGGTTGGAGATGATTCATCCAATGATGAAGTAGATATATCACATGAATGGCTTCTCATTCATCCTGGACACATTTATCCATATTTATCCACCCAGGCTACACATGACTTCTGTGATGACCATTGGAAAGGAATCAATTTTTCTATTTTTCATTATCCGTTGTATACCTTGCATCCAATAGAATATTTGTTTCCTTGAAAAATATCTCAAAATTCAATTCTGGCACATGCAACTTATCATGTGTAGAAATTAAAATCTTCATGCTTGGGTCACCATCTACACAACTTGATGATATAAGCTGGCCAGCTATACCTTCACAGTCAACCTTCCACTTATCTAAACTCTTGATTTGTCCATCATCCTCCAACATACTTGGCATAATCCTTTTATCTATATTCTCTATTGATTGCCTTTTCTCATTCAAAACTTTATCCAACTTTAGCTAAAAGGCTATCACCTCTTCTAACAAAATTAACATACCTGAAGTCAACTTTATTTTTAGTAGAACATCAATGGCATACCTAGAACACCTATAAACTTCCCTTATCTCTCCAATTCTTGGAAGCCACACTTTGTGCATCTCCTCCAGGCATTCTTTTTCCCTTTCATGTTTATCCAGAGTTGTATTCAAATTTGAATATGACATCCATGTGTCATCAACTCTGGCTGTGACCTTGGAGAACCTGTGGTTGATCAAATTGATAGCCATTTCTCTAATAGAGTTATTTTTCTTATCCTTCAGCTTCTTCACTTCTTTCAACTACTTGATTTCTGAGAGAAGAGCCTCTTGTCTATTGGAAATGCTTCTATAGTTTGTATAAGAGCAGGAACTCTCTAAGCTAAAGTACTTGAAGCCATCAATAATTGCTCCTTATATTTGTTCAGAAATGACATAGCCTATCCATAATTCAAAAGAATCTTATCATAATCTCTTTGCAGTTTATTTCTAACAGCCTCAACAAATTGGGTTGTTTGAACATTCAAGCTTGCATCTTAAGGGGCTAGAGTGTCTGACACTCTTTTTATTATGACATCCCATGTTAACTCTCCTAAACCAACCCTTGGCTTATTGTTGTTTGGGGCCAATGCCCATATTGCCAGGGTCTCAAACCTGGGATTAAAACCTACACCAGAGAGTACCTTCTCCACTTGATCATCAATCACATCTCTGCCATTCGTTGTAACATTATCAAAAGCAGTTGCATCTACTAAGGTCCAATGTGGAAGCAATAGCAGGTCACTTTTCTCTACCAAGACTCTTCCCTCATTAGGGGTCATCTTGCTGATATCTTGGCTAATTTCATTCAACACCCTCTAAGTTATTTCTTCATATTTTTCTAGATCAACCCCCCTCTTGGCTTCCTCTACTTTCTACTGAAATTCTTCATTCCTAACCTTGAGTAAATATCCCTTGAATTCAGGGGTGTTCACAAAGGCATCATCTTCCAAAAAATGTGACAACACCAATACTTTGATATCCTCTATGTCTATTTGGTGGCCAGTGATTGACCTTACCAATCTACTATCAAAACAGGCATAGGGTCTTATTCTTATAGGTCAATTCACATGTTGGGAGATTTCTTGTTCTTGTTCATTTTCCTCCTCATGCTCCAAATCAATAATCTTTACCTTTTTAGTTGGAGGTGCATCAGGTGATTCACTTCTTCTTTTATATGCCTTGCTTGAACTTCCTGGAACATATGCAGGTCTCTCCTCCCCTATTGGAGCACTTTTAATCAAGTCATCTACATTGTCAAAAATCTTCTAGATCCTTTTTATTGGATCACTCACTTGTGCAAATGCTCCTGGATATGTAGAGTTTAAACTCTTTCTCATTCTCTCTCCCTCCATTATTGTTTCCCACCTTTTCCTCAAAAAATAAACTTCTCCCATTATAGCAAAGTTCCTCACTATGTCTTCATCAAATAAAACTTGGTGGGTGAATTGGGGTCTTTTAATGCCAAGCCTCACCTTATTTATGAATCGTTCAGGGTCAAACACCCTTGAATTCTTGAACCCCATCGTATAAACCATCAGCATTGAATCAATTTGATCCAAGCCTTCCTTATTAGCAAGTAAAAAATTACAAAATTTGATGGAGGTAGGAAAGAAAGATCCTTTCTTCTACGACCTCAAATGTTCCTTATTAGACTCATTCAATTGTCTAATTATTTAAAAAAATGCAATTCTCTTTGGCACAAATTTTGACAATACATATGTGACAACCTTGCTCCCATAGACTCTGATACAAGTGGTAAGCATATGCAAAAACTAATCTCCCCAGTTGTGTTGAATTCCTAACTCTAGGGTCCTGTCAAGTGTTCTTAGAAAATCAAGAACATTCAAGTGCATCCTTTGACCTTTAGGCTCTAAGAATCCTAGTAGCCTTCTAAGAAAATGCTCCTCAAAAATCACATAATCTGCATCTATACAATGCATATCTATCATGCAAGTCCACATCTATACATGAAGCAAATTACCATTTGGATCAACCTCCTTAACATGCAAGTCTTTATGCCACAACCCTAATCTAGCATACAAAAACATGTGGCACATCATTGAATACCACTTAAATTCGACTTTTGCATCTACAGTATATAGCTTATTCTTAATTTCATTTAGTTGCTTGTGAATTTTATCAGCTATATACATTGCAAAGTCAAAAGGCTCCATGGTTGAAATATCCTATACATTTGCAACTAGCATCATCAAAGAAATTAGCATTTTGTCTAGTGCATCTCTTCCCAATACTTGGCATAGAGTATGATTGTCTTTACAAAGTAGTTCATGAACTATGACACATCAAAAGGTTCTTCCACCTGGTTTGATATCTTCACCAATTTTCCATCAATGTCCTTTGGTATGTTCTTGGGCAACTTAAAAGCTCGGTATGCATGCCGAACTTTGTTATATTCTTCCTTAAGAGCATTAAGATTAATCTTCTTGATGGCAACATGGCTTAAGATAAACATGCCTGAGATGTAGGCTTTTGTGGTTTTAATCATGATAATATTATTTCCAGCCAAGACAACCCTAGAGGTAGGATCATTCCTTTGTGCAACTACCCTCACAAAATCTAGATTTGGAATCACATTAGGGCATATCAATTTAGCCAAGTCTAGCTTCCAGGTGTTGCAAACTAGGGCCTTATACTCTCTTTTGTCATACCAATGATTGAACAAAATCCATCTAGGCACAAGAAATTAGGCATCTCAACATTCATAGCATAGGTCCAATAACATGTCATTTGGCCCACCTGGACCATGTACATTTGTAGACCTTCTGGATGACCCAGGTAACTAAACCATGAGGTCTTCATCTAAACTTTGTTTTGAAGTGGATGGTTGTCTTACTTGACTCATGTCTTTTCAAACAATTCCTTACGAAGCCATGGCTTTTATCTTTTACCAATACTCAATTTTTAATCAAAACAACAACTTTATTGAAATGAATGCAACAAGCATAGAATTAACTTACTTGTTTTATCTGTAGGGACTCTAAATTTCTATGCTCTGTCGACTAGGTGCTTGTTGTACATAGTAATTACCTTCATGTTTGTGAAAATGAAGAGAATAACTCCTTTCTTCCTTCTTTTAACAATCTTTTAGATTAGGGCTAAGTGCATTAATGCAAGTCTTTTCTACCATTACTATGTTTTCATGATGCAGGGGCAATTCCAATGTCTAGGTTGAAGATTCAAATTGAGACTATCAATTTAGCCTTCAAATTGCATGGCCCATGGCTATGAATGCCCTGCTAAATTTGAAAATTTGAGCTGTTACATGAAAAATGGCCAACCAATCATAACATTCCATGTCAGACATCTCTTTTTCTAACTTTTCCACTTCGTTTGTCCTATGTGGCCATGTGGCTTCATTTCATGGTTGCACAGTAGCAAGTGGGCCACCTTCCTTTAGCTCTATGAGAGTACACTAAGACCTCCATGTGGTTCCCCTTTTGTGTACATTTTCATTCCTATGAAGAACAAGCCACATGTCCTCATCTCGCAACCGCATGGAGGATCTTTGCCTCTGACAAGATTCTTCTGCATGTTTTCTCTTCGATGGACCCACTTCCTACTCCATCTTCTGACACATGGTGCCATCTACTTCAATCAATTAAATCTTTGATCATATGGCCAAAAACCATGACACACTTTACAGTTGTCCTTATCTCACAGCCCCGTGGTAGGAATATGACATCAACATCAATAGTTCTGCAGGCTTGCGATATCGTACCATGTGGAACCTCTGGGCCCTACATACACTTATGACTTAAGACTTTACAAGGATATGACATCTATGAGAAATAATAAGTAAGTATTAGGACTCAGGGCCAATCACCTTATGACTTTAAAGACACAAGGTTGCAACTTAAGTGACCAGTACCCTAGGACAAATAATCAACGAGAAATTAGAACATAAAGTAGAATACAACTGTAAGACTTAGGGCCTTATGGGAAGATAAGGAAATACATTTATAGAATAACTTAAAACCCTAAACCCTAGGCAAGTACCACCATTAGCTCCAGTTGGGGACATGTAATTCACTGGATTACAGCAAGGACTAAAAAGACTTTGGGAGCAGACCAGAACCAAGATAGACACTGACACAAAAGACTACTATACAAATATTTACACTATATACAACCTATTTACAATGTGTATAGAGAATAACCTACTTATGAAAAGTAGGGTTTCAGGAACTGTCCATGCACAGGAAATTCCTGAAATTCACCATCAAGAGCTTGGAGATAATACAAGTCTTTTCCATGAGTGTTTCTTATCAGGTATGGGCCAATCAATAAAGGTTCAAATTTCCCATGCTTTCCTTTATCATGGCTCCTGCATTCCATACAAGAACCATATCATTCACCTGAAACTTCCTCTCTGAGGCCCTTTTATCAAAAAAAACTTTACTTTCTGTTGCCTCTTTAGATTGGTTCTCTACGCTTCTCTCCTTCTGTCATCCAATGCAACCAATTAGTTCACCCTTTTGGCCATTAAATCTTCTATACCCTCATCATTTTCATGTATAAACTTGTAAACTGGCATTAGATTATTTATTGGCAACTTTGCCTCCAAGATATACACTAATTCAAAAGGAGACTTACCAGTGGGTTTCTTAACTATCACCCTATCAGCCCACAATGCTAACTTCAACTTAGAGTCCCATGCCTTCTTATTTTTATCGATTATCCTCTTGATTATCTTCATCAAAATTTTGTTACTGGACTTAGCCTGGCCATTACCTTGAGGATGATATGGTGTTGCATATGACAGATTAATACCATACTCATTGCAAAAGTCAACAAATTCCCTTGATCTAAAACACATTGCATTATCTGTCACCAATTTTGTTGGTACCCCAAATATGATGATTATGTGCTCCAAGATAAAATCTAATACAACCTTGCTCATAGATTTCTTAGTGGGAATGGCCTCAATCCATTTGGTGAAATAATTGGTAGCTACAAGTATCCAACTATGTCCACCACTTGACTTCTCTACTATTTCTCCAATAAAATCTATTCCCCACTATTGAAATGGAGCATCTACTGTCATAGTTTTGAGTGGCAATGCATCAACATACTTCATCTTCCCTGAAAATCTATGACATGAATCACAAGTTCTCACCATTTTATATACATCAGAGAAGAGTGTTGGCCACCAATATTTTGACCTAAGAATATTATGTGTAGTAGTTTTGGCCATGTAGTGTCCTTCACATACCCTTTGTGCATATCGATTAATATCCTTGCAGCTTGATCCTGATCTACACATCTAAGCAACACACCATCAGGGTTTTTTTAATACAACTCTCCTTGAACAATGACATATTTGACAGCCTGCAATTTCAAAGTCCTTTTCTAATTATCATTAAAGTGAGGAGGGGATCTCATGTTGTGTAAGTACTAGACAATATATTTGTACCATTCAGATTGTTGTACACTACACACTTTATCTTGCATCTGGTCTTTAGCTACATTTACTTGACATCCTCCACGTTTGTTTCTACCATCAACTTTACCAAACCTTGTCCCCTTACCAACTTGGTGATTTGGATGTCAATGTTAAACTCATGTATCTTATTTATCCACCTACATCGTCTCCATGTCACCTCTTGTTGTGTAAATATATCCTTGACTAAAGTATGGGGAACATAAGCTACAATCTGAGCTCCAACTAAATAAGGCCTAAAATTCTTAACTACCCTAACCAAAGCATAAGCCTGCTTCTCCATTATATCATATTTTAATTCTATAGTCTGCAAAGATTTGCTAAAGAAACCCATTGATTGTTAATATCCATCTTCATTTTTCTACAATAGGCAATGTTGTAATTGTATGAAAAGAAGCAAAAAAAACAACTAAAAAGGTTTTGTGAAATCAAGACACTTCAGGACAAGGGTAGTTTTGATAGCTTCTTTTATGTTTTGGAAAGACTAAATTGCTTCATCTCCCCATGTTACAGCCTCTCCTTTCTTAATCATCTTAGAAATTGCTTTGGTGATTTCTGCAAAGTTGGTAACAAATCTTCTGACAAAATTTATTTGTCCAAAAAGTGATTGAATGCCTTTCATAGTTTTGGGCATTTGGATTCTTTCTATGGTAGCAACCCTTTCTAGATCAATCCTAACCCCATCCTTGGACACTATATGCCCCAAAAGTTTTCCCCCAGTCACTCCAAAGGCACACTTCTTAGGATTTAATGAAATACCATACTCTAATGCTCTAACAAAAATCTTCTCAAAATGCATACAATGTTGATCCTCTTTCTTAGAATAAGTAGTTAAATCATCCTGATACACTACCAGTATTGAATCAATTAATCCTACAAATGCTACATCCATGGATATCTAGAATTTAGCCCTAGCATTTGTTAGTCCAAATGGAATCCTCACATACACATATGTCCCCCATGGAGTTGTGAACACAGTCTTATATTGTTCTGATTCTTTCACTTTCACTTGGTTATAGCCAGAAAACCCATCCATTATAGATAGAATTTCACATACTATCACTTTTTGAAGCATAGTCTCCATGTTGGGTAATAGATAATTATATTTCAAAGATGAAACATTCAAATTTCTAAAATCCACACATAGCCTAATGTCTCCATTTTTCTTCATGACTGTGACCATATTTGACACCCAAGTGGAGTGCCTTATGGGCTTTATGATTCCACCATCTAGGAGCTTCATGAAATATTCTTGCATCTTTTGGGCTAAAGTAGGATTGATGGGCCTTTGGTTTTGTCTAAATGGCTTAGCCCTAGGCTTCAAAGGAACTTCATGCTGAAAAAGATCCTCTCTGTATGACTTTAGATCATAATACGACCATGCAAAGACATGTTTATATTTTCTCAATAATCAACATTGCCCTTATGTGTGGCTTGAGTTGTTTCCCAATATAGCCTTTCTTTGGAGAATTGTTTGTACCCAGATTTATTTCTTCTAAATCTTGTTTGTTTGTGGAAGAAGTCTTAGCGACAAATTGATCTCTATTATCAAATGCTCTTTCCAAATCCAATAGCCCTCTTGGAATCTTATTAGTCTTGAGTTTTATTACTTCTTTTCCAAAAAGAGTTTCTTTTCCATCCACAACCTCCACAAAATTTTGATTTTCATACTCATCTATGCAATGCAAAAATCTTAATAGTTCCTTGTCATCCTTGAAAACTTTCCAGCTACATATGTTGTCTTAGATTGTAGGTCTAATTTTGACCTCTACATGTGTACTATTTGCCAATGTGATATCATCTGGACAGATTGCAACATTAGCTAGGAAGTCAGCCAAAACATTCCTAGACCTTTCTACCTAGTTTATAGAGAATGTGTCAAATAGTTCCACACAATCCCACACTGCATGCTTATATTGCTTTAGCCTTTTATTTTTAGAAGCATATTTCCTTCTCACCTGATAGACAATTAGTTATGAATCTCCTAACACCTTGAGAAGCTTAATGCCATGCTTAATTACAACATTCAAACCTAGCAGAAGAGCCTCATACTCTGCAATATTGTTTGTGCACCCAAACTTTAGAAGGAAAGAAAACTTAAATATCTTACTAGTTGGGGAGACAATAACTAATCCAACACCAAATCCCTCCTTAGAGCATGCACCATCAAAATACATGGACCAGAGCCCTTCTTGATCATTCAATCTTTCTAGTTCAGCATCAATTGGTTCCTTTTTGTTTGTATTCTGATCACAAGATACCACTTGAAATTTATCAAAATTAGTATCAAAAAAACAAACCTATTCATCTTGTTCAAGCTCTTCAACTATGTCAGGTGCCCTTTCCTCTCTATCTAGTTTGGCATCCCTGTCATTCATAGGAATCATAGCATATGACAAGTCCAATTGCATGCTTCCTCCAATTAGCACTGCCCACCTTCTTGACAGTAACATCCCATATTGTGGCTTGATGTCAACCACAATCATATTCATAGTATAGGGTTTCTTAGGATAAGAAGCAAGCATGAATTCTACATTTTTCATGATTCTAATGACTGGCACCTCCCTGGCATCCATAGAAAAGCACTTACCACACGCCTTGTCTATTTTCAATCTAGCTTGTTCCATGAGAGCCTAAGGCATGATATTTGTGGATGCACCTGAATCAAGCATACAATTCTTGATTACCTTCCCATTGATAATAAGAGATACATAGAATGGATCAATTTATGATGGACATTGTCTCAAGGTTGTTCCCAGATATACTTCAAGAATTTCTTCTTCATCAGACTCCTTTTCCTAAGCCTTGCCATGACCCTTGATAGTTTGATCTACCTAATCAGGTATGCCTGAAATTAAAGATAGTGGTTTATTCCTGTATGCTTCAATCTTCAAAATTTCAAGCAATGGGATAGAAACCTTCATTTGGGATAATACCTAAGTAATGTAAAGTGGGACATAATTTTGTATAACAGTTGAACTCTAACCCACATTTCTTTTTCTTTCATGAGAATGTATAGCTTTAGTACCTATGGTATTTATATTACTACTCACCCCACTAGAATTTTTACTTTTATCCTCATTCTAATTTGCCTTATTTTCTAAACTTCTAGCATTATGAGTGTTAGAAATGAAAGCAACACTACTTCAATCAAAATCTGATTCAAATAAATTTCTGCAATCTTTAACTTTGTGTTATTAATGGAGATTGTAACACAGAAACAAAACTATGCTTCATAGAAATGCAAAATTAGAAATATGAACACATAACACAATGTTTAACATGGAGAAAACCCTTTCAGGTAAAAAACTCCACATAGGAAAGAGGCCCAATGTTTGTATTAATCTAAAAAAGATTGTACAATACAACAACACTTCAACTCTCTCCACCAGTCTTCAATCTGACAGCATTTCGGTAGCACCTGAGTACCTAAAATCTATATTGCAGCAACAAATACATGGAAAATACTTAAAGAAATGTTGTCCAACTCATCCTAGGAATTCACCTTCTATCTCTTAAGATTATCCAACCTGTAAACATTAATTACCATCTTACAAGCATCTTACACTTGTCCAAAAATAGTCATGCAAAGGTTGGGGGCCCAAGACTAAATCTGGCCTCTTACAACATCTTATTACACATCATAACTGTCATAGATTCCACAAAAGAGTATCCTTCCAAGATAGGAACCTTCAGCTAAATATAGAAAATATACAACTAACATAATCGTCATATGCGTCATAGAATCTCAGAATCTTATGGCAACTTGCAATTGTCATAGATTCACTTACCAAACATTATGATAGTTGTCATACATGCCAAAAATAGTATATTCCTCAAGGGAGCATGCCTACCCTCATTTACTTTGAGTTTTTTACATTTGCCAATAGTAAAAGTCACTCCATAATTACCTCTGGTTACTCTAAAATTACCCCTACTAGTGAAACTAGTACATCTCCTCATGGATAATTACAAATTACATATAATAAATGGAATAAATACAATATTGGGATTTACAAAGTTAATGGCACCTTATCCAAACATTCTCCCACTTGACATTATACATTGTAAATCAACCCATAGGAAATCAAATAAAAAATAATCAAGCACTAGAAACAAGGCCCATGGCCTCTCCGCACCACACGAACTTCTCTATGCTCATAGGTTTGGTCAATGAATCTGCAACATTCTCCTGAGTATCTATCTTCTTCAGTTCAATCTCTTCATTTGCAACCAACTCTTGAACAAATTGATACTGAACATCAACATGCTTAGTCTGAGCATGATACATGGGATTCTTGGCCAAACAAATAGCACTCTAGCTATCACAACCAATTTGAATGATCCTGCAATCAATTCCAATACCTGTACATAGTCTCCTCAACCAAACTGCCTCCTTAGAGACATGAGTTACAACCATATACTCTACTTCTATGGTGGACAAAGCAACTGTGGACTGCCTCTTACTCATCCAACTCACTACACCTCCAAACAGAGTAAACACAGCCACTAGTGGACATTCGACTATCTAAGTCACCTACCCAATCTGCATCAACAAAACCCTGTATGTCCAATGATTTATCAGCACTATCAATACCAAAATAAACCAAACAATAATCATGAGTACCTGCAAGATATTCAAAAACCCTCTTCACATAGTTCTAATGTTGTCTACTAGGGTTAGACATAAATTTGCTCAAAACTCCCACTGCTTGGGGAATATCTAGTCTAGTGCAAACCATTGCATACATCAAACTCCCTACAACACTAGCATATGGCACATTAGTCATATCCTCAGGATCTTCCTTAATCTTTGGACACATATCTAATCAAAACTTCGTACCTATTATCACCCAGTTTTGCACCCTTGCATGAAGCTGTTAAAGCTCTGTAAACTGGAATAACATGGGATTGATCTCTAAGTGTGGGACTTTGCTAAATGAGATCAAACCTCCAGAGAAGGTTGGCTTCCTTGTCTAGCTATCACTTGAAACTACTAAATTTTGGGGGAAAAGGGAGAGAGAATGCTTTTAATGAAAATGAATAAAAGCTTGAAAACATAAAAGGGTGATACACCAGACAAATTTAAAGAAGCTTCCACAAAACTGAAGGATGCACAATACAATCAGAATATGGCAAGTAGGCATACACAGGTTAGATGACTCTAGCAGATGTGAGAAGCAATATGATTGAGAGGAATACAACATTCACAGACAAACCACATGCAGATTCACATAGAACCAGAAGAATCAGTAAAGAGGTAAAAATAACTTGCATATATTTGATAGAGAGGCAAGGTTACAGTATATGGAAACTCTGTTTGGAAATAGAAAGACCAAAATGCCAAAAATTTTCCAACCTTATTTACAACATACAAATGCATATATATAACATTCCAAAACTATCCTAAGTCCATTACAAACATGTGCTCTAAGAGCTGTCCCAAAAAGTATCTACATTTTTTTACTGCCCAGGCGCATCAATTATGGCGTTAAATATCTGGCGTTGGGTAGGTAGGGGATATTTTGGGTCTTGAATGCAAGAAGTTGCATGGTTATCTTCAACAGTGAACACATAGATATCTGAAACATGGCAGTGGAGGGATATCTTTTACCATTAATGCGATCTGCCTGATCTTGGTGCAGCAATGAATGCCCCAAGAATATCTTCATTTGCTGAAAGTCGTCACTGAAATATGCATTTCCAGATCTAAGAATTGAAAAGTGACAAAAGCTCCTGAAAACCCTACCAAAAGAAAGAGGGGACAAAAACATGCATCTTTGCCTCTTATAGCATGTTGAAATTCGCCAAAATTGAGGAGATACAGGTAGTCAAAGTTCTGGTCAATTGCCTATATATATCGCTTTTGTATCTTTGTGCATATCGCTGCATCTTGGCGCCTAAATCGGCATTCAAAAATTCATTCTGCAACTCCTTTGCACATACATGGCGCTTTGCATATCGGCCCCTGTATATCCTTTGTATTTTTAAAATTGCATATACATACAAGCTCCCTTGTATATATGTGGGCCCTACCACTGATATGTTAGCTTGTATCTGGCCTTGCATCTTTGAAATGTGCAAGCGAACATACAAGAAAAAAAATATATACAAAGTGTCTGCCTCAGTGGACCCCACCATTTGTATCTCCTCTTCTGCATATGCAAAATACAATCTGCGGACCTCAGAACACCCTTAGCTGCATTTCATTGTTTTGCTGGGTCCAGCTTGTATCACCTTCTCATGTATATTCTGACTTGTATATCACAATATACAAGTACCACATACATGCAAGCCATGGATTCCAAACCTTTTATGAAGCAGATTGGAGGCATTTTTGAAATCCGGCTTGCATGTGTCTTTGTATCTGTTCCTTTGTATGTCAAAACATACAACCACCTTTCAAACATGGTGGACCCAAAAACAACATAGAACAGATTGAAACTTATATCGGGTCCAGACTGTATATGTTAGCTTTGTATATCATCTTGTATGTGTGAACATACAAACACCACATACAAACCCTCCATATACAAATAGGGAATCCTCATGGAATATTCCCACAATGTATCTTTTACCTTGTATATTCCCGTATGCATGCAAATATACAAACACCCATTCATACAAATCGGACTTGAAGCCTGAATGAGCCAGAATGATATTCATTTGAAATCCAGCTTGCATATCGCCAATGTATATTCGCCTTTATATGTGTGATATACAAGCCACTGTTCACGCGATCCTTTGTATGTCGAAACATACAATCCTCCTTGTATATGCGTGGGCCCCACCTCTTGTATGTTGGTGATATACAAATGCCTTTGTATGTTTTCCCTGTGGCACTGTAGCAAATGTACATTTGCACCTGTATATCAGCTATTGCATATTTCCTTGTATCTTTTCTTTGTATATTTCACTTGTATGTGCAAACATACAAGTGCAAATATACAAGCCACTGTAGCAATGTGCCAATATACATTACACTGTTCCTGATGTATGAATATTGGGTTGTATATGTGAATATACAAACCCGATATACATTCCACTATTCACATGTATGTCCGCCGGCCTTGTATATTTTCACTTGTATATTTTGCTTGTATGTGCAAACATACAAGCGCAAATATACAAAACACTTAACAACCTGCCAATATACATTACACTGTTCCCATGTATATAGATCGACCTTGTATATTTTTCATGCATATTTCTTTGTATGTTTCACTTGTACATGCAAATATACAAGCCAAATATACATTCCATCCTTGTATATTTTCATGCAACCGGATATACAAACTAGGAATATTCTGGGAATATGCGAAAGATTCCCCCTTTGTATATGCATTTCCTTGGCTCGATATACATTCAAAAAATGTATAAAACTCACTTTTCTCAATATTTTCTAAGGCCAATAGGGATTTCCAAGCCTGCCAAATGTACATTTGAACTGTACATTGACCAAAATTTTGACCATCAATAACTTCTTTATTTGGCCAAATTTCAGGGTGATGTAAAAAGCAAAACTGCCTATTTTTTCAAGCTCTTTCCAATGGTAAGGTTTGTTAGGAAAGACTTCTAGGAAATTTGGCACTTTAAGCTTTATAGGAACATTTTCCAAAGGATTCTCAAGGAAATTACCAGGTTGACTGTTTGGCTCTGGTCAGAGGAAAAAATGGGTCAACAATTTGGCAAATTCTATGGGATGTTTGCCTGCTAAACAGTTAGATCAGTGGCCTTATATATCTATTGGGCATAGAGTCATATTGAGACTAGAAATATACAAAGGCTTTTTTACTTTAACAATTTATTACAGTAGAGGGGAACAGAGAGACCAAAACAAGACAAAATGTTGCAAGAAACCACTCAACTGTGCTAGACAACACTTAGGGAAAGCAAAAAGAAGATCTAAACTAATGTGTAGCAGCACTTATTGAAAGCATAGAGACCTAATTTATTGATTTACAAGGCACTCCTACCTCAAAACACCTCTTTAGGTGTATCCCATTGACTGGGATAGGTAGATTTTGTCCATCCATAGTTGATAACTGAAATGCATTGTGCTCCTTGCATTTAGTAATGAGAAATGGACCACTCCACATGTTGTCAAATTTGGAGTGCTTCCCAGGCTTGCTCTTCAATTCATCCCATTTGAGCACCATATCACCTTCTCTAAAGATTCTGGGAGTGGCCTTTTGATCAAAACTTATTTTGGTCTATAGATGATGATATTCCATAGTCTTCATAACCTTGTCTCTGATTTCTTTAAGCTCCATAAGCTAAGTATAACTGATAGCCATGGGATCCTCTTCTTCAAACATCTCCAGCTGATTCATGATGTCCAATGTTGGTAGTTCTACAGAGATAGGCAATCTTGCTTCCTTCCCATATACTAATGTGTGTGGAGAATTTCCAATGGACCTCTTAGGAGTTATTCTATCTGCCCATAAGGCATACTTCAAATTAGTGTACCAGGTTCTCTGGTTACCCTCCATTGATCTTTTAATAATTCTTATGAGATTTTTGTTCGTAGACTCAGCCAAACCATTACCCTGTGGGTAGTAATTGGAAGAAGTATTCAAATAAATCCCATTCTTAACAACCCAGTCAGTTATCTTTAGGCCAACAAAGGCTAAAGCATTGTCAGAAATTATTGACTCAGGTACTCCAAATCTGGAAATCAAATCATGTTAAAAATTTAAAATAATACTTTCATTTGATTCCTTTAGAGCCACTACTTTAGTCCATCTTGTGAAAAAATATGTAGCTGTAAGAATCCACTTGTGGCTTCAACTTGATGGTGGATTAATGGGTCCTATGAAGTCTGTTAGCACAGTAAAATTTTCAAAATTTTACTATTCCCTTATTCCATCATATTTGAATAAACCCTAAAGGAATATCCCAAAAGGACCACAATATAAAATTTTTGTATCTCATAAAATGTCTAGGGATGAACAGTGTCAAAAATCATCAAAATCAATCCATCGGCATAAGGTCGTGTGGCTTACACCGATACACAAGGAATTGTTTGAAAACAACCATCGGCGTGAAAATAGAGATCGGAAGAAGAATCATGGAGCTCACCGATGGAGTAAGCAACACCGATGACTTTACATCAGCAAGAAAGGCAAGTGGTCATGCCGATCGGTATGACAAATATCTATCGGATGATCTTTTAGAAGTTGCCCCGACGGTATATATCATACCGATGAAGCACTTTCGGCAAGAGTTTCACCGAACAGCACGCGAGGGTAACAAAGCAATAGTCATCGGTGAGAAATGAACCATCGGAATAGAAAACAAGTAAGTCTCCGACGATCAAAAGTCCTGGCGATAAGAAAGTTATCGGCAAGACTCACAGCGATGCATCTTCATCGGGATAGCTTGACATATCGGAACAAAAGAAGCAAGTCTTGCCGATTCATAAGTCACGGCGATCAAAAGATATCGGTGACACTTTAGAAAGCTATCCCGATAGAGAATGTCATTCCGATAAAGATAAAAGTTCATACATAAACAGACTATCGGTAAGACAATAAAGATCGGGGAGACATAATTTTAGTATCCCGATGGTCTCAATCTTCCCGATAAGCAAAGTATATCGGTGGGACTTGCCATATCGCGGAGAGATCTAAAACCCTTGGCGATGAAGGAAATCATGCCGATGGTCACACCCACTTGAAATATGATACTACATGGCATCGGAGATACAATTGAGGGGTCACGCCGATTGACCGTCCGCGCCATAAAAAAGGGTTGAGGTCGTCCAGACATTTCAAAAAGCACGCCGATAGGAAGAGTTATGGCGATGTGACACTTCACAGCGATGAACATTGAATTGATCAGATAATTAATACAAAACGGCTACAAAGTTCATACGATCATTATAATTGCAAAAAACCGTCCGAGAGCAGAATACAGAAGAATTCTCAGGGCAAAAGCAAAGGCTTCCAATTCCAGTCATCGAGCGATAGGTACACATACACAAACCACTATATTACCTGTATTTGAATTTCCTACCAAATTTTTCAAAAAATGGAAACTTCGGGGAAAGGAAAAGGAAGAAAATCACAAGGGGAAACCAGTAAACCAAAGAAGCAAAAAACTGATCAAACCCCTGAAGAAAAAGTGAAAGACAGGAAACTAAATCAGGACTTGATTGATCAGTTGCCTGGGTCAGCTCCCAAGGCCAGGAGGTCTGCCCAACTCAGGGCAGAAGTAGAAAAATTGGAAGACAAACATAAGCGCCTGGGAGATATTTGGACCCCAATTAGGGGATATGAACTCTTCAGGTTTCACTACAACAGAAGATTTAGAAATGCCCCTGTGTCAAACCCATGGCACATGAATTTAGGCAAACTGGTTGTACCTAATGTATTCTTGAATGTAGAACTCCTGCAACTGTTAGCCAGGCATTACAATTCAGGCCTGAAAGCTATCTGCAACCCTCAGGGAGAACCAATTATACACCTATCAAAAAATGCTATTTGTGAGGTGTATGATTCGGATGATTTGTGCACTGTCCCTGTTGTTTATGAAGATTTGGATAAAGAATACTGGAGAATGGATACAACCTACAATGGATGGAGGTTACCCATTCATAGACCCAGGATTGAAGGAGAAGTGATACCCTTGACTGAGAATGATGGTCCTCCCTTTCATGTATCCATTTTTGAACCATACATTCAATATACTTACTATTCTGTAGGCCAAGTCCTTGGCTTAGAGGTCCCTGAGTTCATGGCTATTCCTCTAATGGTCATAACCTCTGATATTCAATGTCACAATGCCAGACAGTTTGATTATGCCTCCTATGTTGCTACTAGAATAGACTCTGGTCTATCTGCAATGAAAAACAATGCTCCAGCATGCTCTTTTGAGCATTACTCGATGCTCATGCATATGGTCTTATACTACGGCCAGGAAGTAGGATTGTGGCCAAATGAGCTTCAAGTTGTTGCTGCAGGTAAGAAAGGGGAGAAGATACCTGTACAAATGTGGACCAGAATCTGGGATAGCAGGTATGCTAACTCCAGCTATGCTCAATTTGAGGAGCATTGTGTTAAAGTGCTGTATAGGTATTTCAACCACCCCTGTGAATATTCAATTTCAGATGAAATAAAAAGATTCCTCAGGCCAAAAGATTTTGGTGGCCCCCCTGCTATCACTCATAATTGGGGAGACTGGTATTGTTTTGAGGATGCTACTATGATCAGAGTGTATGGTTTTGAGGATGCTCCCTTTATATTGCCTAAAACTGTCCCTGACAGGATTGTATATCTGGAAATAATTAGGCAAATGCATTGTTCCAATGTCATGCATCTAAGTTCGCATGATAAACAATCATTCATGCCTAGTACTTTGTGTTTTGGAGATTTTACTGTGGTTTCAAAAGAAGGGTACAATCTCATTTTGGATAAACTAATGCATTATAACATGGTGACTGCTGAGGTGAGGAAAGGGTTTGACCCTGAGGGTTTCATTGACTATGCAAGAAGAAAACAAAATCTCAGTGGATACATGCACATACATTATCCACATGATGATGTCATTAGAAATTTGGAAGAGGCTGAAGTCGATTTGGTGGTGGAGAAATATAACAGAGATTTGAATGAAAAGAAAAAGTAGTTGGCAGAAGTTGAAGTGGTATCCTCTGAAGAGGAAGAATTGACTGAATAGCCACAAGATAAGACAACAGAAATGTCTAAAAGAAAAATGCAACAATATCAGCCTCCAGTTGTGATACATGATGAGGAGGGATCTGCTGATGAAGATCCACGCCAAAAGGCTTATGATTCTTTTGTGTCAGATGATACATTCATTCATTCAAAGGAATTTAAATCATTCCTGTATAAATACAAGGGAAAGGAAATTAGAGAGTCAGTAGATAATGTTTCTGCTGACAATGAAAAACAGTTATTAGAGATGTTAAAGGAGACAGTGGACAAGGAAATACAGGACATGACACCAAGCAGAGGCAGACAGCTGCTTAAAGATGCGGGGGTTATGATTTTTCCCGGCTTGGATTTAAATTATGCTCTGGTTTTTGATAGTTTTTTGAATAATGCTGATGATAAGTATAAGCTTACTCCAGAAGGAGTTAATGAAGTCTATATGGGAACGAGATACAATAATGATGAAAATTCTTTAATGATATGGGCATTGTATCCTCCCCATAAGAAGACGGCCATAATAGACACTGAGAAAACTTTTGGCCATGTTATGACTTTTAGAGCAGGTGAGACTGACCCCATAATTACTGCAGACATTGGTATCAATGTTGCAAAATTGAATAAAGCACAAGCTCAGATGTTAATCAAGGAAAGGGATGCCTATAAGCTGAATTGTGAAAGATTAACAAAGGAGAATGACTACTTGAAGGACGCTGTTAAGAGCACCTTTGGGCAATCTACGAAGAGAATAACTCAAGGTGAAAGCTCACAAAGTAGTCAAGAGATATCCCATGATCAAGCCAAACAAATTCAAATAGATGCATTTGTTACAATACTGCAGAGCAGGTATGCAAACATGGTACGGTGGTTAAACCAGTTTTGGGATAACTACTCGGAAAATCATAAAGCAGTCAAAGAACATGAGAGGCTTGATCAGAGGATACAAGAAAAGGTGATCGAGTTGCAAAACAGAGGTACCCCTGATAGCACAGATATCTCTGATGCAAGAGCATTGCTCAAAAGGCACCAGAATTATTATGATAAACTCAAAGCTGATGCTAAGGAAGGGACTGATGCATCAGACGCAGGGGTGCCCAGGATATTCAAAGATAATGGAGAGGTAAAGAGCAAAGAAGAGTGGACTGTTGATTGTCAAGTTATATTGCACAAAGCCACAGGAGCTCTAAAAGATAAAGCCTCTGTATCTACAGAAGTTTGCAAGCAACTGGAGGAAATGGTCACCCTCGATATAATCACCAGGAGTGCAGTCGAGCTTACTGATTCTCACCGTGTGCAGGAGTACTTGGATCATCTAACAAAAGTCTATTTATGGCTAAACAGAGCCTAATTAAGATTATGTAATTATTGTTTGTTAAAATCCCAAGAGACTTATTGAAGAGTTGTATCTCTTCATGAAGATATCTATATAAGTTCAAACAATCTATGCTGAAAAATCATCAGCAGTAGAAGATATTTAGATATACATATACATAATATTCCAGAATGATCATGTTGCATATTTTATTTTAAAGAAGAAATTTGAAGTTCTCTGATTCAGTATTTCCATTTGGGTATCAGTTATTTGTTGAAATTATTCAATTGTGTGGCTGTCTCCATTTCTGCATTTCCCTGTTATTCAGATTAAACTATCAAGTATATATTTAATCTGTCAATACACATTCGCTGTATCTGTGTGATCAATTCGGTTGGTATCCATCCTAAGGAATTAAACCCTTCTGATTTATTCACAGTAACCTGGAAGTAGTAAGTTGGGATTACTAAGTAGAGCCATATAATTAGGATTGACACACTGTCTCCAGTAAAATATTATCTGTAATCTTGTCTTTTCATTTCATTTGGCTCCTTCAAGTAAGGATTAAAGTACCTTCTGGTGAATTATAAGATCTCTGATTTTATTTGGTTGGATTATCAAGAAGAGTCTGTCAGTCATTTATTTGCACGTTTATACAAGCTATAAACCAGAACTGTGCCAAATATCTAGAATTATTACCATTTAGAAACTACTGTTCTCAGTCCTTCAAATTGACTCTGTTACCCAACAAGGCACTGGTCTCACTCAACTCATTAATTAAAACCTTTTGATATTGTTTATACAATTTCTGCCAATCACTTATTAAACATTACACATAGAATTAATTAGTCAGCTTTGTCATCTATCCTACATCCTATGCCATTGTAGATAGACCTAGTTAGTCCATTCATCCACACTCAGACTGCTTTAATATTTCAAGGTTCACCCACCTAGGTGTAGCAGGACCTAAAGTGTAGGAAATCATCAAACCCTGAAGTTTGATTTCGTCAAGTTAGTTCAAAAACGTTATAAATCCAAATATAGAGCCTGGCATCCTCTTAGGATTAGTAACTTGCATTTTTGAGACCTAACAAATTGGCGACTCTACTGGGGAACTAGTAATAAGACCTTAGAATTTAATCCTTTCTTCCATAGAGTCATTTAAAATTTCTTTTTGGTAACTCTGCTGGTGACACAGAACCTTACAGATAAAAATATAAACTTTTCCTATTCAATAGGTGGCGACTCTAGTTACAATCATAACAAAAATTTCAAATGGATGGTAGGAGATCCAAGATGGAAGGCAGAAACTTGCAGTCATCTCCACCACTTAGAAACATTTCCAAAAGAAATGTGAATCCAAAATATTCCCACCAAGATAATAATCTAGACATCCAGGAGAATGATTCAGAACAAAATATTGCAATTCACAATAAATTCACACCTTTGCATGATTCAAACGAGAACCTCAGTGGAGCAACTGATGATATTTTGGCAAGGTACAGACCCACTCCTCAAGAACAGCGGGATCATGATGCAAAGGTCATGAGGGATATTGATAGGAACCAGGCTGAACATGATTTCAAGGTCTCGTTTGACCAGGGAGAAGAGATAGGATATGAATTGTCAAATCAGGGAATAAATGACAATCCAGAATATCAGGAAATAAATAATCAAGACATGAGTGATGAGAAACAGGAAATACTCATGCTCAGGAAAGAACTCGAAAGGTACAAAATACAAGAGGAGAAGGAGTTATTGCAGCAAGAAATTCAACAGAGGAGAAATAAAGCCAAAATAGCTCCCCCCAAATATGTACCCCCGCATAGAGGGAATATTTCAAGGAATACACAACAAAATACAAATAGTGCTCAAAACTCACATGCTTCTGGAAGTCATCAGAACACTATTCCCCAAATCCCCAGACCACCTCCCATAAGTAATGCATCCCTACATGTGACAAATAATTACCCACCCCCTGGTCAACAATATTATAGGCCACAAAATCAACACATAAATCCCCATATGAACCAACATCAACAATATGCATATCATCAGCCACCAGGTGGATATAATTACTATCCCAATCCACCACATCTCAATTTTCCTCCCCAAAACCTTGCTAATATATGCAGTCAATTTGATTTAACTGGATATCAGTTATATCCATATCCTATGGATAGTACTTGGAGAAACATGGTTCCCAAGTTTACTGGAAACAATGCAGTATCTGCAGAAGATCATATCAGAAGTTTTAATGCTTTTGTACAGGATATAGGTATGGACTGGGAAGACATTAGGATGAGGTTATTTATGATGTCCCTCACTGAAGATGCCAGAGATTGGTTTAATAGCTTGCCCGATGCATCAATCAATTCAATGACTGATTTCCATAACCAGTTTAAGGATCAGTATGGTAACCAATACGCTCCTGAGTTTGCCTTACATGAACTAATAAGTATACAGAAGTATCAAAATGAATCAGTATTCGATTTCAACCTAAAGTTTTCCAAGTTGCATAATAAGGTACCGCATGGAGCCAAGTTATCTGACCAGGCAGCACTGAGTATCTATATGAAGGCATTTGACCCCAAAACAGGATATGAACTCAGAAACCGGTGTCCTGCAACGTTGGCTGAAGCACAGAAAATAGCCATAACTATTGAAAATAATAGAAAAGCTGCAGGAATGGTCAGTAAAAGGGAAAATCATAGAAGTCTTCAGAATCCAAATGCTCAACAGATTAAACCAGAGGGTCAGCATAGGCAGGATAGACCCAGGTTACATGATATGCCTTACAATACAAATTGGAAGGATGGAAGACCTATTGACAACAACAGAAAGCAGCCATATGGAAAGGATACTCCTGATCCATTGAAGAGAAACATGGCACATATGGCAGAAAATAAACCTTGGTGTTCTGTATGTAACTTGCCACATTCACCTGAATACTGTGAGGTAGCTAAATCAATACAGCAGGAGGAAATGCTATATAACTATAATAGAGATAATCACACCATTAATATGATGCAGGATACACCATGTGTGGTAACAGAAGATTATTCTTCTTCAGAGGAAGAATGGTATGAGTATGATGTAGGGAACCAAAAATATCATGTTAACATGGGAGAACAGCAAGTATTCTCAGACCAGGAAGACATTTATGACAATAAACCATATGGTCAATGGAGAAAACCTACTGAGGATGAAAAAGAAGCTCTCACAGTAGCTGCAGTGGCTCAAGCTCTAAACACTTATAACTTAAGGAATAGAACAATAAATGCTGGGCAAGGAATTCCTGGGAGTGTATTCATAAAAGACCAGAATAACAAGGGGAATAATACAAAATCATCACCTAAAGAACCAGAAAAGGGGGATAAAAATAAAATGAAAGAAAATATAGAAAAGGAGAATACGAAAACAGAAAAGAATGACCATATCATAACCCCTTCTTTTGACATTGCACAGGCAGTGTCTCAGGTGAAGATATCAGTCCCACTCTTAGAGATGATGAAAATAGATAAATATAGGAGTACAGTCGTCAAGATGATTTCTGATACACCTAATCCGAAACACAAAGGGTTTGAAAAAACAACAAATAATGTGCATCAAGAAAATTTTAAGATGCCTGAGGTATACCTTGGTGACACACTTACAAAAAATCCCTCACAGGTAGATCCATTCTATACTACACTAGTAATCAAGAACAGAATAGTCAGGAATTGTATGATTGATTCTGGTGCTGCTATGAATATCATGCCTATAGCAGTGATGAAAGAATTAGGGATGTGGGTTGATACTACGTATGGCCAATGTTATGCAATGGATAACAGATCTATTCCAGTAGTTGGTATTATGAAAGATGTAGAAATAAAACTTGCTTCATATCCTGAGGCAACATATAACATTGACATCACTGTGGTTGATATCCCACCGTATTATGGAATGCTATTATCAAGGCAGTGGGCTGCAATGGCAGGAGGCAATGTTCAATTAGATCTATCATATGCCACCATACCAGTAGGTGACAAAGAAATCAAGTTGTGCAGAGAACCAAGGTATGACAATATTATAGAAAGAATGGACCGGCATCAGGTGAATTTCTTTTGTGACACAGATTTAGGGGTTTTCAAAGTTGGAGAAACTACCCCAGAATTGCATAACACTGACCCAATACATACTGAATCTATGAAAAAGGAAAATGATTTGTGGAAAATGTATTTCGATGGTGCATGCAGCAAGATAGGAAATGGGGCCAGAGTAGTTTTTATCTCACCAGGAGGTAAAACATTCAAATACTCTTTCTTACTGACATTTGAATGCACCAATAACGTAGCTGAGTATGAAGCCCTACTCATTGGCTTAGACATAGCCACCAAATACAAAATAAAAAAGTTGGCTGTCTATGGCGATTCTGAATTGGTCATCTCCCAAGTAAGAGAAAAATATTTATCTAAGAATAAAAGATTAAGACAGTACAGAAATGCAGTTTGGGATAGTGTTGAATTATTTGATGCTTTTTCAATCAGCTGGGTTGATAGGTCTAAAAACATCATGGCAGACTTTTTAGCAAACATAGCATTAAAGAGAGATGATCTAACATTAGGAGGGATCACAGAAGTAGAATTTAAAACTAGACCTACCATCCCTGATAATATACAGAACTGGCAGGTGTTTGACAGCGATGCTGATATAATCAATTTCTTACATTGTGCTGATTATTATGAAAATCAAGAAATTGATTTCAGTGCATTTGTGGAGGAACACGATGGGAAAGAAACCCTATTTGGCCAAGAAGTGGTTCAACTGAAGACGAATAAGATACCCAAAGGGCTTATTGCATTAGAAAAAGCATTTGATGGGCATGATAAATACAAGAAGAAAGAAACACCAGTGATACCTGAGAATCTTGAGGAAGTGAACTTGGGGACTCAGACAACCCCAAAAAATGTATATATTGGGAGGAATCTTGACCAGAAAATCAGAAGTAGAATTATCAATCTACTTAGGAAGTATAGGCATGTGTTTGCTTGGTCATATGATGACTTAAAGGCATATAGAGAGGATCTATTTCAACATGAGATACCACTCAAACCAGATGCAAAACCATTCAGACAGAAACAAAGGCCGATTAATCCTACATTGGCTTCGAAAATGCTGGAGGAACTTACAAAGTTAAGGGATGGAGCTATAATCAAGCCTATTAGACATTCTTCCTGGGTCTCAAACTTAGTACCTGTCAGGAAAAAGAATGGTGACATTAGACTGTGTGTGGACTTCAGAAACCTGAATAAATCTTCTCTCAAAGATAATTATCCTCTTCCCAATATGGAGGCGATATTACAGAAAGTTACTGGATGTGAATTACTATCCATGATGGATGGTTTCTCCGGCTACAATCAGGTAAAGGTTAAGGAGTCTGAACAATTCAAGACCGCATTCACCACTCCGTGGGGAACATATGTATACTTGAGAATGCCATTTGGATTAACTAATGCTGGGGCAACATTTCAAAGAGCGATGGATGTAGCTTTTGCTGAATTGATCAATAAGATTATGATAGTCTATCAAGACGATTTAACAGCATATTCAAAAAAGGCTGAAGATCATTGCACACATCTAGAACAGATATTTGTCAAAGCCCTAGAATATGGAATATCATTGAACCCTAAAAAATGCCAATTTGCAGTAACAGAAGGAAAATTGCTTGGCCATATAGTCTCGAAGGAAGGAGTTAAAATAGATCCTGAAAGGGTGGAGGCAATTGATCAGGTCCCTATTCCAAAAAATGTAAAAGCTATACAATCATTTTTTGGTCAGATAAATTTTGTCATAAGATTTATACCAAATTTCGCAGAGATTGTTTGTCCTATATCAAGAATGCTGAAGAAGAACTCAGATATGAAATGGACAACAGAAGCAATGGAAGCATTTGGTAACATTAAGGAGGCCATCAAACAAGCTCCAGTCTTAATATCCCCTGACTTCGGCAAACCTTTCCAACTTTTTTCGTTTGCTTCCTATCATACAGTGGCAGCAGTGTTGTTGCAGAAAAACAATGATGGATATGAACAGCCAATCTCTTTCTTTAGCAAGTCCCTTCAGAATGCAGAGTTGAAGTATGACATTATTGAAAAATAGGCATATGCATTGGTAAAAGCAGTAAAAAACTTTAGACCATATTTGGTAGGGGCTAAAATCATAGCATATGTTCCTAATGCTGCAGTCAAGGATGTACTGATTCAAACTGAGGTCACGGGTAGGAGATGTAGGTGGATCAATAGGATTCAGGAATTCAACATTGAAATCCAAATCACTAAATTAGTAAGAGGACAGGGTCTTGCCAAATTGATGACTGAAAATAATCTAGAAGCTTCCCATATATGTAATATTGATGCAAGTACCAGTATTGAACATACTCCATGGTATACTGATATAGTATATTATCTAACACATATGAAGAGTCCTGAAGGATATGATGATAACAAAAGAAGGACACTCAAACTACAAGCTTCAAAATATGTACTCATTGGTGGAGATCTCTATTGGAAAAATAGAGATGGGGTTCTACTATTATGTTTGGATGAATATCAATCAAAACATATTATGAAGGAATTGCATGAAGGCATGTGCGGAGGACATTTCTCAGCAAAAACTACAGCCCACAAAATTTTGAGGGCAGGGTACTATTGGCCTAAAGTCTTTAACGATTCATACCAGTACACTAGAAAATGTGAAGCATGCCAAAAGTTCTCAGGGAAGTTAAAGTATCATGGAGCACTACCTTTAAAACCTATGCAAGTTGAGGCTCCATTTTATCAATGGGGTATTGATTTTATAGGTGAAATTTCAGAGAAATCAAGTGGGGGGCATCGATGGATTTTAGTAGCTACTGATTACTTTACAAAATGGGTGGAAGCAATCCCAACCAGACAGGCTACTAGTAAAGTTGTGATAAATTTTCTAATGGATAACATTATATGCAGATTTGGTACTCCTGTAAGACTGATTACTGATAATGGGATGTGCTTTAGATCTGATGAATTCAAAGGTTTTTGCAGCACATATGGTATCACTGTTTCTTATGCTGCTCCTTACCATCCACAGGCCAATGGACAAGCTGAATCAAGTAATAAGAGTCTGTTGAAAATCATAAAAAGAATGTTGGATAGAAATAAGAAGGCTTGGGATTCAAAATTAAGAATGGCAGTATGGGCTGACAGGATTACTATAAAAAGGGCAATTGGGAGATCCCCTTATGAATTGGTATATGGAACCCAAGCAAGATTACCATTAGAAAATCTTATACCAATATACAAATTCATTCTCCAGGAAGACCTGAATATCCCTGAACCAATGGAGGAAAGGTTGGAACAATTGGCAGAGCTTGATGAAACAAGAAGAATGGCTCAGAAACAGAATATTAAATTACAATCACAGGTAAAATATCTCTTTGACAAAAAGGCCAAAGAAAGAAAGTTTGAAATTAATGATCTGGTACTAATGTGGAATGCAAGATGTCAAGACAAAGGAAAACATGGAAAATTTGAAGCCCTGTGGTTGGGTCCTTTTGTTATCACTGGCAAGGGAGGTGATGATTCTTACTATGTACAGAATATGTCAGGAGAGGAGCAGGAATTGCCAGTACATGGGCAATACTTGAAGCAGTTCTTTTCATAAACATGTACAAAGAGAATTGAGTGTTGCCAGTGCATGGACAACATTCAAATAATTCTCAAAAATATTTTATTCCATGCACAGTAGTCTAGGAATCATTCCCGCTCCCCATCATTTGTTCCTTTCCTTTTTCCAGTTCCATAAAACCTCACCCCAAAATAATAAAAGATGTGGTCTACTTCCCCAGGAGATTTGGATCCTTGTATACTCACAGGGAGTATTCATCCCAGACAGAGCCACTGTTAGCACAGTAAAATTTTCAAAATTTTACTATTCCCTTATTCCATCATATTTGAATAAACCCTAAAGGAATATCCCAAAAGGACCACAATATAAAATTTTTGTATCTCATAAAATGTCTAGGGATGAACAGTGTCAAAAATCATCAAAATCAATCCATCGGCATAAGGTCATGTGGCTTACACCGATACACAAGGAATTGTTTGAAAACAACCATCGGCGTGAAAATAGAGATCGGAAGAAGAATCATGGAGCTCACCGATGGAGTAAGCAACACCGATGACTTTACATCGGCAAGAAAGGCAAGTGGTCATGCCGATCGGTATGACAAATATCTATCGGATGATCTTTTAGAAGTTGCCCCGACGGTATATATCATACCGATGAAGCACTTTCGGCAAGAGTTTCACCGAACAGCACGCGAGGGTAACAAAGCAATAGTCATCGGTGAGAAATGAACCATCGGAATAGAAAACAAGTAAGTCTCCGACGATCAAAAGTCCTGGCGATAAGAAAGTTATCGGCAAGACTCACAGCGATGCATCTTCATCGGGATAGCTTGACATATCGGAACAAAAGAAGCAAGTCTTGCCGATTCATAAGTCACGGCGATCAAAAGATATCGGTGACACTTTAGAAAGCTATCCCGATAGAGAATGTCATTCCGATAAAGATAAAAGTTCATACATAAACAGACTATCGGTAAGACAATAAAGATCGGGGAGACATAATTTTAGTATCCCGATGGTCTCAATCTTCCCGATAAGCAAAGTATATCGGTGGGACTTGCCATATCGCGGAGAGATCTAAAACCCTTGGCGATGAAGGAAATCATGCCGATGGTCACACCCACTTGAAATATGATACTACATGGCATCGGAGATACAATTGAGGGGTCACGCCGATTGACCGTCCGCGCCATAAAAAAGGGTTGAGGTCGTCCAGACATTTCAAAAAGCACGCCGATAGGAAGAGTTATGGCGATGTGACACTTCACAGCGATGAACATTGAATTGATCAGATAATTAATACAAAACGGCTACAAAGTTCATACGATCATTATAATTGCAAAAAACCGTCTGAGAGCAGAATACAGAAGAATTCTCAGGGCAAAAGCAAAGGCTTCCAATTCCAGTCATCGAGCGATAGGTACACATACACAAACCACTATATTACCTGTATTTGAATTTCCTGCCAAATTTTTCAAAAAATGGAAACTTCGGGGAAAGGAAAAGGAAGAAAATCACAAGGGGAAACCAGTAAACCAAAGAAGCAAAAAACTGATCAAACCCCTAAAGAAAAAGTGAAAGACAGGAAACTAAATCAGGACTTGATTGATCAGTTGCCTGGGTCAGCTCCCAAGGCCAGGAGGTCTGCCCAACTCAGGGCAGAAGTAGAAAAATTGGAAGACAAACATAAGCGCCTGGGAGATATTTGGACCCCAATTAGGGGATATGAACTCTTCAGGTTTCACTACAAGAGAAGATTTAGAAATGCCCCTGTGTCAAACCCATGGCACATGAATTTAGGCAAACTGGTTGTACCTAATGTATTCTTGAATGTAGAACTCCTGCAACTGTTAGCCAGGCATTACAATTCAGGCCTGAAAGCTATCTGCAACCCTCAGGGAGAACCAATTATACACCTATCAAAAAATGCTATTTGTGAGGTGTATGATTCGGATGATTTGTGCACTGTCCCTGTTGTTTATGAAGATTTGGATAAAGAATACTGGAGAATGGATACAACCTACAATGGATGGAGGTTACCCATTCATAGACCCAGGATTGAAGGAGAAGTGATACCCTTGACTGAGAATGATGGTCCTCCCTTTCATGTATCCATTTTTGAACCATACATTCAATATACTTACTATTCTGTAGGCCAAGTCCTTGGCTCAGAGGTCCCTGAGTTCATGGCTATTCCTCTAATGGTCATAACCTCTGATATTCAATGTCACAATGCCAGACAGTTTGATTATGCCTCCTATGTTGCTACTAGAATAGACTCTGGTCTATCTGCAATGAAAAACAATGCTCCAGCATGCTCTTTTGAGCATTACTCGATGCTCATGCATATGGTCTTATACTACGGCCAGGAAGTAGGATTGTGGCCAAATGAGCTTCAAGTTGTTGCTGCAGGTAAGAAAGGGGAGAAGATACCTGTACAAATGTGGACCAGAATCTGGGATAGCAGGTATGCTAACTCCAGCTATGCTCAATTTGAGGAGCATTGTGTTAAAGTGCTGTATAGGTATTTCAACCACCCCTGTGAATATTCAATTTCAGATGAAATAAAAAGATTCCTCAGGCCAAAAGATTTGGTGGCCCCCCTGCTGTCACTCATAATTGGGGAGACTGGTATTGTTTTGAGGATGCTACTATGATCAGAGTGTATGGTTTTGAGGATGCTCCCTTTATATTGCCTAAAACTGTCCCTGACAGGATTGCATATCTGGAAATAATTAGGCAAATGCATTGTTCCAATGTCATGCATCTAAGTTCGCATGATAAACAATCATTCATGCCTAGTACTTTGTGTTTTGGAGATTTTACTGTGGTTTCAAAAGAAGGGTACAATCTCATTTTGGATAAACTAATGCATTATAACATGGTGACTGCTGAGGTGAGGAAAGGGTTTGACCCTGAGGGTTTCATTGACTATGCAAGAAGAAAACAAAATCTCAGTGGATACATGCACATACATTATCCACATGATGATGTCATTAGAAATTTGGAAGAGGCTGAAGTCGATTTGGTGGTGGAGAAATATAACAGAGATTTGAATGAAAAGAAAAAGCAGTTGGCAGAAGTTGAAGTGGTATCCTCTGAAGAGGAAGAATTGACTGAACAGCCACAAGATAAGACAACAGAAATGTCTAAAAGAAAAATGCAACAATATCAGCCTCCAGTTGTGATACATGATGAGGAGGGATCTGCTGATGAAGATCCACGCCAAAAGGCTTATGATTCTTTTGTGTCAGATGATACATTCATTCATTCAAAGGAATTTAAATCATTCCTGTATAAATACAAGGGAAAGGAAATTAGAGAGTCAGTAGATAATGTTTCTGCTGACAATGAAAAACAGTTATTAGAGATGTTAAAGGAGACAGTGGACAAGGAAATACAGGACATGACACCAAGCAGAGGCAGACAGCTGCTTAAAGATGCGGGGGTTATGATTTTTCCCGGCTTGGATTTAAATTCTGCTCTGGTTTTTGATAGTTTTTTGAATAATGCTGATGATAAGTATAAGCTTACTCCAGAAGGAGTTAATGAAGTCTATATGGGAACGAGATACAATAATGATGAAAATTCTTTAATGATATGGGCATTGTATCCTCCCCATAAGAAGACGGCCATAATAGACACTGAGAAAACTTTTGGCCATGTTATGACTTTTAGAGCAGGTGAGACTGACCCCATAATTACTGCAGACATTGGTATCAATGTTGCAAAATTGAATAAAGCACAAGCTCAGATGTTAATCAAGGAAAGGGATGCCTATAAGCTGAATTGTGAAAGATTAACAAAGGAGAATGACTACTTGAAGGACGCTGTTAAGAGCACCTTTGGGCAATCTACGAAGAGAATAACTCAAGGTGAAAGCTCACAAAGTAGTCAAGAGATATCCCATGATCAAGCCAAACAAATTCAAATAGATGCATTTGTTACAATACTGCAGAGCAGGTATGCAAACATGGTACGGTGGTTAAACCAGTTTTGGGATAACTACTCGGAAAATCATAAAGCAGTCAAAGAACATGAGAGGCTTGATCAGAGGATACAAGAAAAGGTGATCGAGTTGCAAAACAGAGGTACCCCTGATAGCACAGATATCTCTGATGCAAGAGCATTGCTCAAAAGGCACCAGAATTATTATGATAAACTCAAAGCTGATGCTAAGGAAGGGACTGATGCATCAGACGCAGGGGTGCCCAGGATATTCAAAGATAATGGAGAGATAAAGAGCAAAGAAGAGTGGACTGTTGATTGTCAAGTTATATTGCACAAAGCCACAGGAGCTCTAAAAGATAAAGCCTCTGTATCTACAGAAGTTTGCAAGCAACTGGAGGAAATGGTCACCCTCGATATAATCACCAGGAGTGCAGTCGAGCTTACTGATTCTCACCGTGTGCAGGAGTACTTGGATCATCTAACAAAAGTCTATTTATGGCTAAACAGAGCCTAATTAAGATTATGTAATTATTGTTTGTTAAAATCCCAAGAGACTTATTGAAGAGTTGTATCTCTTCATGAAGATATCTATATAAGTTCAAACAATCTATGCTGAAAAATCATCAGCAGTAGAAGATATTTAGATATACATATACATAATATTCCAGAATGATCATGTTGCATATTTTATTTTAAAGAAGAAATTTGAAGTTCTCTGATTCAGTATTTCCATTTGGGTATCAGTTATTTGTTGAAATTATTCAATTGTGTGGCTGTCTCCATTTCTGCATTTCCCTGTTATTCAGATTAAACTATCAAGTATATATTTAATCTGTCAATACACATTCGCTGTATCTGTGTGATCAATTCGGTTGGTATCCATCCTAAGGAATTAAACCCTTCTGATTTATTCACAGTAACCTGGAAGTAGTAAGTTGGGATTACTAAGTAGAGCCATATAATTAGGATTGACACACTGTCTCCAGTAAAATATTATCTGTAATCTTGTCTTTTCATTTCATTTGGCTCCTTCAAGTAAGGATTAAAGTACCTTCTGGTGAATTATAAGATCTCTGATTTTATTTGGTTGGATTATCAAGAAGAGTCTGTCAGTCATTTATTTGCACGTTTATACAAGCTATAAACCAGAACTGTGCCAAATATCTAGAATTATTACCATTTAGAAACTACTGTTCTCAGTCCTTCAAATTGACTCTGTTACCCAACAAGGCACTGGTCTCACTCAACTCATTAATTAAAACCTTTTGATATTGTTTATACAATTTCTGCCAATCACTTATTAAACATTACACATAGAATTAATTAGTCAGCTTTGTCATCTATCCTACATCCTATGCCATTGTAGATAGACCTAGTTAGTCCATTCATCCACACTCAGACTGCTTTAATATTTCAAGGTTCACCCACCTAGGTGTAGCAGGACCTAAAGTGTAGGAAATCATCAAACCCTGAAGTTTGATTTCGTCAAGTTAGTTCAAAAACGTTATAAATCCAAATATAGAGCCTGGCATCCTCTTAGGATTAGTAACTTGCATTTTTGAGACCTAACAAATTGGCGACTCTACTGGGGAACTAGTAATAAGACCTTAGAATTTAATCCTTTCTTCCATAGAGTCATTTAAAATTTCTTTTTGGTAACTCTGCTGGTGACACAGAACCTTACAGATAAAAATATAAACTTTTCCTATTCAATAGGTGGCGACTCTAGTTACAATCATAACAAAAATTTCAAATGGATGGTAGGAGATCCAAGATGGAAGGCAGAAACTTGCAGTCATCTCCACCACTTAGAAACATTTCCAAAAGAAATGTGAATCCAAAATATTCCCACCAAGATAATAATCTAGACATCCAGGAGAATGATTCAGAACAAAATATTGCAATTCACAATAAATTCACACCTTTGCATGATTCAAACGAGAACCTCAGTGGAGCAACTGATGATATTTTGGCAAGGTACAGACCCACTCCTCAAGAACAGCGGGATCATGATGCAAAGGTCATGAGGGATATTGATAGGAACCAGGCTGAACATGATTTCAAGGTCTCGTTTGACCAGGGAGAAGAGATAGGATATGAATTGTCAAATCAGGGAATAAATGACAATCCAGAATATCAGGAAATAAATAATCAAGACATGAGTGATGAGAAACAGGAAATACTCATGCTCAGGAAAGAACTCGAAAGGTACAAAATACAAGAGGAGAAGGAGTTATTGCAGCAAGAAATTCAACAGAGGAGAAATAAAGCCAAAATAGCTCCCCCCAAATATGTACCCCCGCATAGAGGGAATATTTCAAGGAATACACAACAAAATACAAATAGTGCTCAAAACTCACATGCTTCTGGAAGTCATCAGAACACTATTCCCCAAATCCCCAGACCACCTCCCATAAGTAATGCATCCCTACATGTGACAAATAATTACCCACCCCCTGGTCAACAATATTATAGGCCACAAAATCAACACATAAATCCCCATATGAACCAACATCAACAATATGCATATCATCAGCCACCAGGTGGATATAATTACTATCCCAATCCACCACATCTCAATTTTCCTCCCCAAAACCTTGCTAATATATGCAGTCAATTTGATTTAACTGGATATCAGTTATATCCATATCCTATGGATAGTACTTGGAGAAACATGGTTCCCAAGTTTACTGGAAACAATGCAGTATCTGCAGAAGATCATATCAGAAGTTTTAATGCTTTTGTACAGGATATAGGTATGGACTGGGAAGACATTAGGATGAGGTTATTTATGATGTCCCTCACTGAAGATGCCAGAGATTGGTTTAATAGCTTGCCCGATGCATCAATCAATTCAATGACTGATTTCCATAACCAGTTTAAGGATCAGTATGGTAACCAATACGCTCCTGAGTTTGCCTTACATGAACTAATAAGTATACAGAAGTATCAAAATGAATCAGTATTCGATTTCAACCTAAAGTTTTCCAAGTTGCATAATAAGGTACCGCATGGAGCCAAGTTATCTGACCAGGCAGCACTGAGTATCTATATGAAGGCATTTGACCCCAAAACAGGATATGAACTCAGAAACCGGTGTCCTGCAACGTTGGCTGAAGCACAGAAAATAGCCATAACTATTGAAAATAATAGAAAAGCTGCAGGAATGGTCAGTAAAAGGGAAAATCATAGAAGTCTTCAGAATCCAAATGCTCAACAGATTAAACCAGAGGGTCAGCATAGGCAGGATAGACCCAGGTTACATGATATGCCTTACAATACAAATTGGAAGGATGGAAGACCTATTGACAACAACAGAAAGCAGCCATATGGAAAGGATACTCCTGATCCATTGAAGAGAAACATGGCACATATGGCAGAAAATAAACCTTGGTGTTCTGTATGTAACTTGCCACATTCACCTGAATACTGTGAGGTAGCTAAATCAATACAGCAGGAGGAAATGCTATATAACTATAATAGAGATAATCACACCATTAATATGATGCAGGATACACCATGTGTGGTAACAGAAGATTATTCTTCTTCAGAGGAAGAATGGTATGAGTATGATGTAGGGAACCAAAAATATCATGTTAACATGGGAGAACAGCAAGTATTCTCAGACCAGGAAGACATTTATGACAATAAACCATATGGTCAATGGAGAAAACCTACTGAGGATGAAAAAGAAGCTCTCACAGTAGCTGCAGTGGCTCAAGCTCTAAACACTTATAACTTAAGGAATAGAACAATAAATGCTGGGCAAGGAATTCCTGGGAGTGTATTCATAAAAGACCAGAATAACAAGGGGAATAATACAAAATCATCACCTAAAGAACCAGAAAAGGGGGATAAAAATAAAATGAAAGAAAATATAGAAAAGGAGAATACGAAAACAGAAAAGAATGACCATATCATAACCCCTTCTTTTGACATTGCACAGGCAGTGTCTCAGGTGAAGATATCAGTCCCACTCTTAGAGATGATGAAAATAGATAAATATAGGAGTACAGTCGTCAAGATGATTTCTGATACACCTAATCCGAAACACAAAGGGTTTGAAAAAACAACAAATAATGTGCATCAAGAAAATTTTAAGATGCCTGAGGTATACCTTGGTGACACACTTACAAAAAATCCCTCACAGGTAGATCCATTCTATACTACACTAGTAATCAAGAACAGAATAGTCAGGAATTGTATGATTGATTCTGGTGCTGCTATGAATATCATGCCTATAGCAGTGATGAAAGAATTAGGGATGTGGGTTGATACTACGTATGGCCAATGTTATGCAATGGATAACAGATCTATTCCAGTAGTTGGTATTATGAAAGATGTAGAAATAAAACTTGCTTCATATCCTGAGGCAACATATAACATTGACATCACTGTGGTTGATATCCCACCGTATTATGGAATGCTATTATCAAGGCAGTGGGCTGCAATGGCAGGAGGCAATGTTCAATTAGATCTATCATATGCCACCATACCAGTAGGTGACAAAGAAATCAAGTTGTGCAGAGAACCAAGGTATGACAATATTATAGAAAGAATGGACCGGCATCAGGTGAATTTCTTTTGTGACACAGATTTAGGGGTTTTCAAAGTTGGAGAAACTACCCCAGAATTGCATAACACTGACCCAATACATACTGAATCTATGAAAAAGGAAAATGATTTGTGGAAAATGTATTTCGATGGTGCATGCAGCAAGATAGGAAATGGGGCCAGAGTAGTTTTTATCTCACCAGGAGGTAAAACATTCAAATACTCTTTCTTACTGACATTTGAATGCACCAATAACGTAGCTGAGTATGAAGCCCTACTCATTGGCTTAGACATAGCCACCAAATACAAAATAAAAAAGTTGGCTGTCTATGGTGATTCTGAATTGGTCATCTCCCAAGTAAGAGAAAAATATTTATCTAAGAATAAAAGATTAAGACAGTACAGAAATGCAGTTTGGGATAGTGTTGAATTATTTGATGCTTTTTCAATCAGCTGGGTTGATAGGTCTAAAAACATCATGGCAGACTTTTTAGCAAACATAGCATTAAAGAGAGATGATCTAACATTAGGAGGGATCACAGAAGTAGAATTTAAAACTAGACCTACCATCCCTGATAATATACAGAACTGGCAGGTGTTTGACAGCGATGCTGATATAATCAATTTCTTACATTGTGCTGATTATTATGAAAATCAAGAAATTGATTTCAGTGCATTTGTGGAGGAACACGATGGGAAAGAAACCCTATTTGGCCAAGAAGTGGTTCAACTGAAGACGAATAAGATACCCAAAGGGCTTATTGCATTAGAAAAAGCATTTGATGGGCATGATAAATACAAGAAGAAAGAAACACCAGTGATACCTGAGAATCTTGAGGAAGTGAACTTGGGGACTCAGACAACCCCAAAAAATGTATATATTGGGAGGAATCTTGACCAGAAAATCAGAAGTAGAATTATCAATCTACTTAGGAAGTATAGGCATGTGTTTGCTTGGTCATATGATGACTTAAAGGCATATAGAGAGGATCTATTTCAACATGAGATACCACTCAAACCAGATGCAAAACCATTCAGACAGAAACAAAGGCCGATTAATCCTACATTGGCTCCGAAAATGCTGGAGGAACTTACAAAGTTAAGGGATGGAGCTATAATCAAGCCTATTAGACATTCTTCCTGGGTCTCAAACTTAGTACCTGTCAGGAAAAAGAATGGTGACATTAGACTGTGTGTGGACTTCAGAAACCTGAATAAATCTTCTCTCAAAGATAATTATCCTCTTCCCAATATGGAGGCGATATTACAGAAAGTTACTGGATGTGAATTACTATCCATGATGGATGGTTTCTCCGGCTACAATCAGGTAAAGGTTAAGGAGTCTGAACAATTCAAGACCGCATTCACCACTCCGTGGGGAACATATGTATACTTGAGAATGCCATTTGGATTAACTAATGCTGGGGCAACATTTCAAAGAGCGATGGATGTAGCTTTTGCTGAATTGATCAATAAGATTATGATAGTCTATCAAGACGATTTAACAGCATATTCAAAAAAGGCTGAAGATCATTGCACACATCTAGAACAGATATTTGTCAAAGCCCTAGAATATGGAATATCATTGAACCCTAAAAAATGCCAATTTGCAGTAACAGAAGGAAAATTGCTTGGCCATATAGTCTCGAAGGAAGGAGTTAAAATAGATCCTGAAAGGGTGGAGGCAATTGATCAGGTCCCTATTCCAAAAAATGTAAAAGCTATACAATCATTTTTTGGTCAGATAAATTTTGTCAGAAGATTTATACCAAATTTCGCAGAGATTGTTTGTCCTATATCAAGAATGCTGAAGAAGAACTCAGATATGAAATGGACAACAGAAGCAATGGAAGCATTTGGTAACATTAAGGAGGCCATCAAACAAGCTCCAGTCTTAATATCCCCTAACTTCGGCAAACCTTTCCAACTTTTTTCGTTTGCTTCCTATCATACAGTGGCAGCAGTGTTGTTGCAGAAAAACAATGATGGATATGAACAGCCAATCTCTTTCTTTAGCAAGTCCCTTCAGAATGCAGAGTTGAAGTATGACATTATTGAAAAATAGGCATATGCATTGGTAAAAGCAGTAAAAAACTTTAGACCATATTTGGTAGGGGCTAAAATCATAGCATATGTTCCTAATGCTGCAGTCAAGGATGTACTGATTCAAACTGAGGTCACGGGTAGGAGATGTAGGTGGATCAATAGGATTCAGGAATTCAACATTGAAATCCAAATCACTAAATTAGTAAGAGGACAGGGTCTTGCCAAATTGATGACTGAAAATAATCTAGAAGCTTCCCATATATGTAATATTGATGCAAGTACCAGTATTGAACATACTCCATGGTATACTGATATAGTATATTATCTAACACATATGAAGAGTCCTGAAGGATATGATGATAACAAAAGAAGGACACTCAAACTACAAGCTTCAAAATATGTACTCATTGGTGGAGATCTCTATTGGAAAAATAGAGATGGGGTTCTACTATTATGTTTGGATGAATATCAATCAAAACATATTATGAAGGAATTGCATGAAGGCATGTGCGGAGGACATTTCTCAGCAAAAACTACAGCCCACAAAATTTTGAGGGCAGGGTACTATTGGCCTAAAGTCTTTAACGATTCATACCAGTACACTAGAAAATGTGAAGCATGCCAAAAGTTCTCAGGGAAGTTAAAGTATCATGGAGCACTACCTTTAAAACCTATGCAAGTTGAGGCTCCATTTTATCAATGGGGTATTGATTTTATAGGTGAAATTTCAGAGAAATCAAGTGGGGGGCATCGATGGATTTTAGTAGCTACTGATTACTTTACAAAATGGGTGGAAGCAATCCCAACCAGACAGGCTACTAGTAAAGTTGTGATAAATTTTCTAATGGATAACATTATATGCAGATTTGGTACTCCTGTAAGACTGATTACTGATAATGGGATGTGCTTTAGATCTGATGAATTCAAAGGTTTTTGCAGCACATATGGTATCACTGTTTCTTATGCTGCTCCTTACCATCCACAGGCCAATGGACAAGCTGAATCAAGTAATAAGAGTCTGTTGAAAATCATAAAAAGAATGTTGGATAGAAATAAGAAGGCTTGGGATTCAAAATTAAGAATGGCAGTATGGGCTGACAGGATTACTATAAAAAGGGCAATTGGGAGATCCCCTTATGAATTGGTATATGGAACCCAAGCAAGATTACCATTAGAAAATCTTATACCAATATACAAATTCATTCTCCAGGAAGACCTGAATATCCCTGAACCAATGGAGGAAAGGTTGGAACAATTGGCAGAGCTTGATGAAACAAGAAGAATGGCTCAGAAACAGAATATTAAATTACAATCACAGGTAAAATATCTCTTTGACAAAAAGGCCAAAGAAAGAAAGTTTGAAATTAATGATCTGGTACTAATGTGGAATGCAAGATGTCAAGACAAAGGAAAACATGGAAAATTTGAAGCCCTGTGGTTGGGTCCTTTTGTTATCACTGGCAAGGGAGGTGATGATTCTTACTATGTACAGAATATGTCAGGAGAGGAGCAGGAATTGCCAGTACATGGGCAATACTTGAAGCAGTTCTTTTCATAAACATGTACAAAGAGAATTGAGTGTTGCCAGTGCATGGACAACATTCAAATAATTCTCAAAAATATTTTATTCCATGCACAGTAGTCTAGGAATCATTCCCGCTCCCCATCATTTGTTCCTTTCCTTTTTCCAGTTCCATAAAACCTCACCCCAAAATAATAAAAGATGTGGTCTACTTCCCCAGGAGATTTGGATCCTTGTATACTCACAGGGAGTATTCATCCCAGACAGAGCCACTGTTAGCACAGTAAAATTTTCAAAATTTTACTATTCCCTTATTCCATCATATTTGAATAAACCCTAAAGGAATATCCCAAAAGGACCACAATATAAAATTTTTGTATCTCATAAAATGTCTAGGGATGAACAGTGTCAAAAATCATCAAAATCAATCCATCGGCATAAGGTCGTGTGGCTTACACCGATACACAAGGAATTGTTTGAAAACAACCATCGGCGTGAAAATAGAGATCGGAAGAAGAATCATGGAGCTCACCGATGGAGTAAGCAACACCGATGACTTTACATCGGCAAGAAAGGCAAGTGGTCATGCCGATCGGTATGACAAATATCTATCGGATGATCTTTTAGAAGTTGCCCCGACGGTATATATCATACCGATGAAGCACTTTCGGCAAGAGTTTCACCGAACAGCACGCGAGGGTAACAAAGCAATAGTCATCGGTGAGAAATGAACCATCGGAATAGAAAACAAGTAAGTCTCCGACGATCAAAAGTCCTGGCGATAAGAAAGTTATCGGCAAGACTCACAGCGATGCATCTTCATCGGGATAGCTTGACATATCGGAACAAAAGAAGCAAGTCTTGCCGATTCATAAGTCACGGCGATCAAAAGATATCGGTGACACTTTAGAAAGCTATCCCGATAGAGAATGTCATTCCGATAAAGATAAAAGTTCATACATAAACAGACTATCGGTAAGACAATAAAGATCGGGGAGACATAATTTTAGTATCCCGATGGTCTCAATCTTCCCGATAAGCAAAGTATATCGGTGGGACTTGCCATATCGCGGAGAGATCTAAAACCCTTGGCGATGAAGGAAATCATGCCGATGGTCACACCCACTTGAAATATGATACTACATGGCATCGGAGATACAATTGAGGGGTCACGCCGATTGACCGTCCGCGCCATAAAAAAGGGTTGAGGTCGTCCAGACATTTCAAAAAGCACGCCGATAGGAAGAGTTATGGCGATGTGACACTTCACAGCGATGAACATTGAATTGATCAGATAATTAATACAAAACGGCTACAAAGTTCATACGATCATTATAATTGCAAAAAACCGTCTGAGAGCAGAATACAGAAGAATTCTCAGGGCAAAAGCAAAGGCTTCCAATTCCAGTCATCGAGCGATAGGTACACATACACAAACCACTATATTACCTGTATTTGAATTTCCTGCCAAATTTTTCAAAAAATGGAAACTTCGGGGAAAGGAAAAGGAAGAAAATCACAAGGGGAAACCAGTAAACCAAAGAAGCAAAAAACTGATCAAACCCCTAAAGAAAAAGTGAAAGACAGGAAACTAAATCAGGACTTGATTGATCAGTTGCCTGGGTCAGCTCCCAAGGCCAGGAGGTCTGCCCAACTCAGGGCAGAAGTAGAAAAATTGGAAGACAAACATAAGCGCCTGGGAGATATTTGGACCCCAATTAGGGGATATGAACTCTTCAGGTTTCACTACAAGAGAAGATTTAGAAATGCCCCTGTGTCAAACCCATGGCACATGAATTTAGGCAAACTGGTTGTACCTAATGTATTCTTGAATGTAGAACTCCTGCAACTGTTAGCCAGGCATTACAATTCAGGCCTGAAAGCTATCTGCAACCCTCAGGGAGAACCAATTATACACCTATCAAAAAATGCTATTTGTGAGGTGTATGATTCGGATGATTTGTGCACTGTCCCTGTTGTTTATGAAGATTTGGATAAAGAATACTGGAGAATGGATACAACCTACAATGGATGGAGGTTACCCATTCATAGACCCAGGATTGAAGGAGAAGTGATACCCTTGACTGAGAATGATGGTCCTCCCTTTCATGTATCCATTTTTGAACCATACATTCAATATACTTACTATTCTGTAGGCCAAGTCCTTGGCTCAGAGGTCCCTGAGTTCATGGCTATTCCTCTAATGGTCATAACCTCTGATATTCAATGTCACAATGCCAGACAGTTTGATTATGCCTCCTATGTTGCTACTAGAATAGACTCTGGTCTATCTGCAATGAAAAACAATGCTCCAGCATGCTCTTTTGAGCATTACTCGATGCTCATGCATATGGTCTTATACTACGGCCAGGAAGTAGGATTGTGGCCAAATGAGCTTCAAGTTGTTGCTGCAGGTAAGAAAGGGGAGAAGATACCTGTACAAATGTGGACCAGAATCTGGGATAGCAGGTATGCTAACTCCAGCTATGCTCAATTTGAGGAGCATTGTGTTAAAGTGCTGTATAGGTATTTCAACCACCCCTGTGAATATTCAATTTCAGATGAAATAAAAAGATTCCTCAGGCCAAAAGATTTTGGTGGCCCCCCTGCTGTCACTCATAATTGGGGAGACTGGTATTGTTTTGAGGATGCTACTATGATCAGAGTGTATGGTTTTGAGGATGCTCCCTTTATATTGCCTAAAACTGTCCCTGACAGGATTGCATATCTGGAAATAATTAGGCAAATGCATTGTTCCAATGTCATGCATCTAAGTTCGCATGATAAACAATCATTCATGCCTAGTACTTTGTGTTTTGGAGATTTTACTGTGGTTTCAAAAGAAGGGTACAATCTCATTTTGGATAAACTAATGCATTATAACATGGTGACTGCTGAGGTGAGGAAAGGGTTTGACCCTGAGGGTTTCATTGACTATGCAAGAAGAAAACAAAATCTCAGTGGATACATGCACATACATTATCCACATGATGATGTCATTAGAAATTTGGAAGAGGCTGAAGTCGATTTGGTGGTGGAGAAATATAACAGAGATTTGAATGAAAAGAAAAAGCAGTTGGCAGAAGTTGAAGTGGTATCCTCTGAAGAGGAAGAATTGACTGAACAGCCACAAGATAAGACAACAGAAATGTCTAAAAGAAAAATGCAACAATATCAGCCTCCAGTTGTGATACATGATGAGGAGGGATCTGCTGATGAAGATCCACGCCAAAAGGCTTATGATTCTTTTGTGTCAGATGATACATTCATTCATTCAAAGGAATTTAAATCATTCCTGTATAAATACAAGGGAAAGGAAATTAGAGAGTCAGTAGATAATGTTTCTGCTGACAATGAAAAACAGTTATTAGAGATGTTAAAGGAGACAGTGGACAAGGAAATACAGGACATGACACCAAGCAGAGGCAGACAGCTGCTTAAAGATGCGGGGGTTATGATTTTTCCCGGCTTGGATTTAAATTCTGCTCTGGTTTTTGATAGTTTTTTGAATAATGCTGATGATAAGTATAAGCTTACTCCAGAAGGAGTTAATGAAGTCTATATGGGAACGAGATACAATAATGATGAAAATTCTTTAATGATATGGGCATTGTATCCTCCCCATAAGAAGACGGCCATAATAGACACTGAGAAAACTTTTGGCCATGTTATGACTTTTAGAGCAGGTGAGACTGACCCCATAATTACTGCAGACATTGGTATCAATGTTGCAAAATTGAATAAAGCACAAGCTCAGATGTTAATCAAGGAAAGGGATGCCTATAAGCTGAATTGTGAAAGATTAACAAAGGAGAATGACTACTTGAAGGACGCTGTTAAGAGCACCTTTGGGCAATCTACGAAGAGAATAACTCAAGGTGAAAGCTCACAAAGTATTCAAGAGATATCCCATGATCAAGCCAAACAAATTCAAATAGATGCATTTGTTACAATACTGCAGAGCAGGTATGCAAACATGGTACGGTGGTTAAACCAGTTTTGGGATAACTACTCGGAAAATCATAAAGCAGTCAAAGAACATGAGAGGCTTGATCAGAGGATACAAGAAAAGGTGATCGAGTTGCAAAACAGAGGTACCCCTGATAGCACAGATATCTCTGATGCAAGAGCATTGCTCAAAAGGCACCAGAATTATTATGATAAACTCAAAGCTGATGCTAAGGAAGGGACTGATGCATCAGACACAGGGGTGCCCAGGATATTCAAAGATAATGGAGAGGTAAAGAGCAAAGAAGAGTGGACTGTTGATTGTCAAGTTATATTGCACAAAGCCACAGGAGCTCTAAAAGATAAAGCCTCTGTATCTACAGAAGTTTGCAAGCAACTGGAGGAAATGGTCACCCTCGATATAATCACCAGGAGTGCAGTCGAGCTTACTGATTCTCACCGTGCGCAGGAGTACTTGGATCATCTAACAAAAGTCTATTTATGGCTAAACAGAGCCTAATTAAGATTATGTAATTATTGTTTGTTAAAATCCCAAGAGACTTATTGAAGAGTTGTATCTCTTCATGAAGATATCTATATAAGTTCAAACAATCTATGCTGAAAAATCATCAGCAGTAGAAGATATTTAGATATACATATACATAATATTCCAGAATGATCATGTTGCATATTTTATTTTAAAGAAGAAATTTGAAGTTCTCTGATTCAGTATTTCCATTTGGGTATCAGTTATTTGTTGAAATTATTCAATTGTGTGGCTGTCTCCATTTCTGCATTTCCCTGTTATTCAGATTAAACTATCAAGTATATATTTAATCTGTCAATACACATTCGCTGTATCTGTGTGATCAATTCGGTTGGTATCCATCCTAAGGAATTAAACCCTTCTGATTTATTCACAGTAACCTGGAAGTAGTAAGTTGGGATTACTAAGTAGAGCCATATAATTAGGATTGACACACTGTCTCCAGTAAAATATTATCTGTAATCTTGTCTTTTCATTTCATTTGGCTCCTTCAAGTAAGGATTAAAGTACCTTCTGGTGAATTATAAGATCTCTGATTTTATTTGGTTGGATTATCAAGAAGAGTCTGTCAGTCATTTATTTGCACGTTTATACAAGCTATAAACCAGAACTGTGCCAAATATCTAGAATTATTACCATTTAGAAACTACTGTTCTCAGTCCTTCAAATTGACTCTGTTACCCAACAAGGCACTGGTCTCACTCAACTCATTAATTAAAACCTTTTGATATTGTTTATACAATTTCTGCCAATCACTTATTAAACATTACACATAGAATTAATTAGTCAGCTTTGTCATCTATCCTACATCCTATGCCATTGTAGATAGACCTAGTTAGTCCATTCATCCACACTCAGACTGCTTTAATATTTCAAGGTTCACCCACCTAGGTGTAGCAGGACCTAAAGTGTAGGAAATCATCAAACCCTGAAGTTTGATTTCGTCAAGTTAGTTCAAAAACGTTATAAATCCAAATATAGAGCCTGGCATCCTCTTAGGATTAGTAACTTGCATTTTTGAGACCTAACAAATTGGCGACTCTACTGGGGAACTAGTAATAAGACCTTAGAATTTAATCCTTTCTTCCATAGAGTCATTTAAAATTTCTTTTTGGTAACTCTGCTGGTGACACAGAACCTTACAGATAAAAATATAAACTTTTCCTATTCAATAGGTGGCGACTCTAGTTACAATCATAACAAAAATTTCAAATGGATGGTAGGAGATCCAAGATGGAAGGCAGAAACTTGCAGTCATCTCCACCACTTAGAAACATTTCCAAAAGAAATGTGAATCCAAAATATTCCCACCAAGATAATAATCTAGACATCCAGGAGAATGATTCAGAACAAAATATTGCAATTCACAATAAATTCACACCTTTGCATGATTCAAACGAGAACCTCAGTGGAGCAACTGATGATATTTTGGCAAGGTACAGACCCACTCCTCAAGAACAGCGGGATCATGATGCAAAGGTCATGAGGGATATTGATAGGAACCAGGCTGAACATGATTTCAAGGTCTCGTTTGACCAGGGAGAAGAGATAGGATATGAATTGTCAAATCAGGGAATAAATGACAATCCAGAATATCAGGAAATAAATAATCAAGACATGAGTGATGAGAAACAGGAAATACTCATGCTCAGGAAAGAACTCGAAAGGTACAAAATACAAGAGGAGAAGGAGTTATTGCAGCAAGAAATTCAACAGAGGAGAAATAAAGCCAAAATAGCTCCCCCCAAATATGTACCCCCGCATAGAGGGAATATTTCAAGGAATACACAACAAAATACAAATAGTGCTCAAAACTCACATGCTTCTGGAAGTCATCAGAACACTATTCCCCAAATCCCCAGACCACCTCCCATAAGTAATGCATCCCTACATGTGACAAATAATTACCCACCCCCTGGTCAACAATATTATAGGCCACAAAATCAACACATAAATCCCCATATGAACCAACATCAACAATATGCATATCATCAGCCACCAGGTGGATATAATTACTATCCCAATCCACCACATCTCAATTTTCCTCCCCAAAACCTTGCTAATATATGCAGTCAATTTGATTTAACTGGATATCAGTTATATCCATATCCTATGGATAGTACTTGGAGAAACATGGTTCCCAAGTTTACTGGAAACAATGCAGTATCTGCAGAAGATCATATCAGAAGTTTTAATGCTTTTGTACAGGATATAGGTATGGACTGGGAAGACATTAGGATGAGGTTATTTATGATGTCCCTCACTGAAGATGCCAGAGATTGGTTTAATAGCTTGCCCGATGCATCAATCAATTCAATGACTGATTTCCATAACCAGTTTAAGGATCAGTATGGTAACCAATACGCTCCTGAGTTTGCCTTACATGAACTAATAAGTATACAGAAGTATCAAAATGAATCAGTATTCGATTTCAACCTAAAGTTTTCCAAGTTGCATAATAAGGTACCGCATGGAGCCAAGTTATCTGACCAGGCAGCACTGAGTATCTATATGAAGGCATTTGACCCCAAAACAGGATATGAACTCAGAAACCGGTGTCCTGCAACGTTGGCTGAAGCACAGAAAATAGCCATAACTATTGAAAATAATAGAAAAGCTGCAGGAATGGTCAGTAAAAGGGAAAATCATAGAAGTCTTCAGAATCCAAATGCTCAACAGATTAAACCAGAGGGTCAGCATAGGCAGGATAGACCCAGGTTACATGATATGCCTTACAATACAAATTGGAAGGATGGAAGACCTATTGACAACAACAGAAAGCAGCCATATGGAAAGGATACTCCTGATCCATTGAAGAGAAACATGGCACATATGGCAGAAAATAAACCTTGGTGTTCTGTATGTAACTTGCCACATTCACCTGAATACTGTGAGGTAGCTAAATCAATACAGCAGGAGGAAATGCTATATAACTATAATAGAGATAATCACACCATTAATATGATGTAGGATACACCATGTGTGGTAACAGAAGATTATTCTTCTTCAGAGGAAGAATGGTATGAGTATGATGTAGGGAACCAAAAATATCATGTTAACATGGGAGAACAGCAAGTATTCTCAGACCAAGAAGACATTTATGACAATAAACCATATGGTCAATGGAGAAAACCTACTGAGGATGAAAAAGAAGCTCTCACAGTAGCTGCAGTGGCTCAAGCTCGAAACACTTATAACTTAAGGAATAGAACAATAAATGCTGGGCAAGGAATTCCTGGGAGTGTATTCATAAAAGACCAGAATAACAAGGGGAATAATACAAAATCATCACCTAAAGAACCAGAAAAGGGGGATAAAAATAAAATGAAAGAAAATATAGAAAAGGAGAATACAAAAACAGAAAAGAATGACCATATCATAACCCCTTCTTTTGACATTGCACAGGCAGTGTCTCAGGTGAAGATATCAGTCCCACTCTTAGAGATGATGAAAATAGATAAATATAGGAGTACAGTCGTCAAGATGATTTCTGATACACCTAATCCGAAACACAAAGGGTTTGAAAAAACAACAAATAATGTGCATCAAGAAAATTTTAAGATGCCTGAGGTATACCTTGGTGACACACTTACAAAAAATCCCTCACAGGTAGATCCATTCTATACTACACTAGTAATCAAGAACAGAATAGTCAGGAATTGTATGATTGATTCTGGTGCTGCTATGAATATCATGCCTATAGCAGTGATGAAAGAATTAGGGATGTGGGTTGATACTACGTATGGCCAATGTTATGCAATGGATAACAGATCTATTCCAGTAGTTGGTATTATGAAAGATGTAGAAATAAAACTTGCTTCATATCCTGAGGCAACATATAACATTGACATCACTGTGGTTGATATCCCACCGTATTATGGAATGCTATTATCAAGGCAGTGGGCTGCAATGGCAGGAGGCAATGTTCAATTAGATCTATCATATGCCACCATACCAGTAGGTGACAAAGAAATCAAGTTGTGCAGAGAACCAAGGTATGACAATATTATAGAAAGAATGGACCGGCATCAGGTGAATTTCTTTTGTGACACAGATTTAGGGGTTTTCAAAGTTGGAGAAACTACCCCAGAATTGCATAACACTGACCCAATACATACTGAATCTATGAAAAAGGAAAATGATTTGTGGAAAATGTATTTCGATGGTGCATGCAGCAAGATAGGAAATGGGGCCAGAGTAGTTTTTATCTCACCAGGAGGTAAAACATTCAAATACTCTTTCTTACTGACATTTGAATGCACCAATAACGTAGCTGAGTATGAAGCCCTACTCATTGGCTTAGACATAGCCACCAAATACAAAATAAAAAAGTTGGCTGTCTATGGTGATTCTGAATTGGTCATCTCCCAAGTAAGAGAAAAATATTTATCTAAGAATAAAAGATTAAGACAGTACAGAAATGCAGTTTGGGATAGTGTTGAATTATTTGATGCTTTTTCAATCAGCTGGGTTGATAGGTCTAAAAACATCATGGCAGACTTTTTAGCAAACATAGCATTAAAGAGAGATGATCTAACATTAGGAGGGATCACAGAAGTAGAATTTAAAACTAGACCTACCATCCCTGATAATATACAGAACTGGCAGGTGTTTGACAGCGATGCTGATATAATCAATTTCTTACATTGTGCTGATTATTATGAAAATCAAGAAATTGATTTCAGTGCATTTGTGGAGGAACACGATGGGAAAGAAACCCTATTTGGCCAAGAAGTGGTTCAACTGAAGACGAATAAGATACCCAAAGGGCTTATTGCATTAGAAAAAGCATTTGATGGGCATGATAAATACAAGAAGAAAGAAACACCAGTGATACCTGAGAATCTTGAGGAAGTGAACTTGGGGACTCAGACAACCCCAAAAAATGTATATATTGGGAGGAATCTTGACCAGAAAATCAGAAGTAGAATTATCAATCTACTTAGGAAGTATAGGCATGTGTTTGCTTGGTCATATGATGACTTAAAGGCATATAGAGAGGATCTATTTCAACATGAGATACCACTCAAACCAGATGCAAAACCATTCAGACAGAAACAAAGGCCGATTAATCCTACATTGGCTCCGAAAATGCTGGAGGAACTTACAAAGTTAAGGGATGGAGCTATAATCAAGCCTATTAGACATTCTTCCTGGGTCTCAAACTTAGTACCTGTCAGGAAAAAGAATGGTGACATTAGACTGTGTGTGGACTTCAGAAACCTGAATAAATCTTCTCTCAAAGATAATTATCCTCTTCCCAATATGGAGGCGATATTACAGAAAGTTACTGGATGTGAATTACTATCCATGATGGATGGTTTCTCCGGCTACAATCAGGTAAAGGTTAAGGAGTCTGAACAATTCAAGACCGCATTCACCACTCCGTGGGGAACATATGTATACTTGAGAATGCCATTTGGATTAACTAATGCTGGGGCAACATTTCAAAGAGCGATGGATGTAGCTTTTGCTGAATTGATCAATAAGATTATGATAGTCTATCAAGACGATTTAACAGCATATTCAAAAAAGGCTGAAGATCATTGCACACATCTAGAACAGATATTTGTCAAAGCCCTAGAATATGGAATATCATTGAACCCTAAAAAATGCCAATTTGCAGTAACAGAAGGAAAATTGCTTGGCCATATAGTCTCGAAGGAAGGAGTTAAAATAGATCCTGAAAGGGTGGAGGCAATTGATCAGGTCCCTATTCCAAAAAATGTAAAAGCTATACAATCATTTTTTGGTCAGATAAATTTTGTCAGAAGATTTATACCAAATTTCGCAGAGATTGTTTGTCCTATATCAAGAATGCTGAAGAAGAACTCAGATATGAAATGGACAACAGAAGCAATGGAAGCATTTGGTAACATTAAGGAGGCCATCAAACAAGCTCCAGTCTTAATATCCCCTGACTTCGGCAAACCTTTCCAACTTTTTTCGTTTGCTTCCTATCATACAGTGGCAGCAGTGTTGTTGCAGAAAAACAATGATGGATATGAACAGCCAATCTCTTTCTTTAGCAAGTCCCTTCAGAATGCAGAGTTGAAGTATGACATTATTGAAAAACAGGCATATGCATTGGTAAAAGCAGTAAAAAACTTTAGACCATATTTGGTAGGGGCTAAAATCATAGCATATGTTCCTAATGCTGCAGTCAAGGATGTACTGATTCAAACTGAGGTCACGGGTAGGAGATGTAGGTGGATCAATAGGATTCAGGAATTCAACATTGAAATCCAAATCACTAAATTAGTAAGAGGACAGGGTCTTGCCAAATTGATGACTGAAAATAATCTAGAAGCTTCCCATATATGTAATATTGATGCAAGTACCAGTATTGAACATACTCCATGGTATACTGATATAGTATATTATCTAACACATATGAAGAGTCCTGAAGGATATGATGATAACAAAAGAAGGACACTCAAACTACAAGCTTCAAAATATGTACTCATTGGTGGAGATCTCTATTGGAAAAATAGAGATGGGGTTCTACTATTATGTTTGGATGAATATCAATCAAAACATATTATGAAGGAATTGCATGAAGGCATGTGCGGAGGACATTTCTCAGCAAAAACTACAGCCCACAAAATTTTGAGGGCAGGGTACTATTGGCCTAAAGTCTTTAACGATTCATACCAGTACACTAGAAAATGTGAAGCATGCCAAAAGTTCTCAGGGAAGTTAAAGTATCATGGAGCACTACCTTTAAAACCTATGCAAGTTGAGGCTCCATTTTATCAGTGGGGTATTGATTTTATAGGTGAAATTTCAAAGAAATCAAGTGGGGGGCATCGATGGATTTTAGTAGCTACTGATTACTTTACAAAATGGGTGGAAGCAATCCCAACCAGACAGGCTACTAGTAAAGTTGTGATAAATTTTCTAATGGATAACATTATATGCAGATTTGGTACTCCTGTAAGACTGATTACTGATAATGGGATGTGCTTTAGATCTGATGAATTCAAAGGTTTTTGCAGCACATATGGTATCACTGTTTCTTATGCTGCTCCTTACCATCCACAGGCCAATGGACAAGCTGAATCAAGTAATAAGAGTCTGTTGAAAATCATAAAAAGAATGTTGGATAGAAATAAGAAGGCTTGGGATTCAAAATTAAGAATGGCAGTATGGGCTGACAGGATTACTATAAAAAGGGCAATTGGGAGATCCCCTTATGAATTGGTATATGGAACCCAAGCAAGATTACCATTAGAAAATCTTATACCAATATACAAATTCATTCTCCAGGAAGACCTGAATATCCCTGAACCAATGGAGGAAAGGTTGGAACAATTGGCAGAGCTTGATGAAACAAGAAGAATGGCTCAGAAACAGAATATTAAATTACAATCACAGGTAAAATATCTCTTTGACAAAAAGGCCAAAGAAAGAAAGTTTGAAATTAATGATCTGGTACTAATGTGGAATGCAAGATGTCAAGACAAAGGAAAACATGGAAAATTTGAAGCCCTGTGGTTGGGTCCTTTTGTTATCACTGGCAAGGGAGGTGATGATTCTTACTATGTACAGAATATGTCAGGAGAGGAGCAGGAATTGCCAGTACATGGGCAATACTTGAAGCAGTTCTTTTCATAAACATGTACAAAGAGAATTGAGTGTTGCCAGTGCATGGACAACATTCAAATAATTCTCAAAAATATTTTATTCCATGCACAGTAGTCTAGGAATCATTCCCGCTCCCCATCATTTGTTCCTTTCCTTTTTCCAGTTCCATAAAACCTCACCCCAAAATAATAAAAGATGTGGTCTACTTCCCCAGGAGATTTGGATCCTTGTATACTCACAGGGAGTATTCATCCCAGACAGAGCCACTGTTAGCACAGTAAAATTTTCAAAATTTTACTATTCCCTTATTCCATCATATTTGAATAAACCCTAAAGGAATATCCCAAAAGGACCACAATATAAAATTTTTGTATCTCATAAAATGTCTAGGGATGAACAGTGTCAAAAATCATCAAAATCAATCCATCGGCATAAGGTCGTGTGGCTTACACCGATACACAAGGAATTGTTTGAAAACAACCATCGGCGTGAAAATAGAGATCGGAAGAAGAATCATGGAGCTCACCGATGGAGTAAGCAACACCGATGACTTTACATCGGCAAGAAAGGCAAGTGGTCATGCCGATCGGTATGACAAATATCTATCGGATGATCTTTTAGAAGTTGCCCCGACGGTATATATCATACCGATGAAGCACTTTCGGCAAGAGTTTCACCGAACAGCACGCGAGGGTAACAAAGCAATAGTCATCGGTGAGAAATGAACCATCGGAATAGAAAACAAGTAAGTCTCCGACGATCAAAAGTCCTGGCGATAAGAAAGTTATCGGCAAGACTCACAGCGATGCATCTTCATCGGGATAGCTTGACATATCGGAACAAAAGAAGCAAGTCTTGCCGATTCATAAGTCACGGCGATCAAAAGATATCGGTGACACTTTAGAAAGCTATCCCGATAGAGAATGTCATTCCGATAAAGATAAAAGTTCATACATAAACAGACTATCGGTAAGACAATAAAGATCGGGGAGACATAATTTTAGTATCCCGATGGTCTCAATCTTCCCGATAAGCAAAGTATATCGGTGGGACTTGCCATATCGCGGAGAGATCTAAAACCCTTGGCGATGAAGGAAATCATGCCGATGGTCACACCCACTTGAAATATGATACTACATGGCATCGGGGATACAATTGAGGGGTCACGCCGATTGACCGTCCGCGCCATAAAAAAGGGTTGAGGTCGTCCAGACATTTCAAAAAGCACGCCGATAGGAAGAGTTATGGCGATGTGACACTTCACAGCGATGAACATTGAATTGATCAGATAATTAATACAAAACGGCTACAAAGTTCATACGATCATTATAATTGCAAAAAACCGTCCGAGAGCAGAATACAGAAGAATTCTCAGGGCAAAAGCAAAGGCTTCCAATTCCAGTCATCGAGCGATAGGTACACATACACAAACCACTATATTACCTGTATTTGAATTTCCTGCCAAATTTTTCAAAAAATGGAAACTTCGGGGAAAGGAAAAGGAAGAAAATCACAAGGGGAAACCAGTAAACCAAAGAAGCAAAAAACTGATCAAACCCCTGAAGAAAAAGTGAAAGACATGAAACTAAATCAGGACTTGATTGATCAGTTGCCTGGGTCAGCTCCCAAGGCCAGGAGGTCTGCCCAACTCAGGGCAGAAGTAGAAAAATTGGAAGACAAACATAAGCGCCTGGGAGATATTTGGACCCCAATTAGGGGATATGAACTCTTCAGGTTTCACTACAAGAGAAGATTTAGAAATGCCCCTGTGTCAAACCCATGGCACATGAATTTAGGCAAACTGGTTGTACCTAATGTATTCTTGAATGTAGAACTCCTGCAACTGTTAGCCAGGCATTACAATTCAGGCCTGAAAGCTATCTGCAACCCTCAGGGAGAACCAATTATACACCTATCAAAAAATGCTATTTGTGAGGTGTATGATTCGGATGATTTGTGCACTGTCCCTGTTGTTTATGAAGATTTGGATAAAGAATACTGGAGAATGGATACAACCTACAATGGATGGAGGTTACCCATTCATAGACCCAGGATTGAAGGAGAAGTGATACCCTTGACTGAGAATGATGGTCCTCCCTTTCATGTATCCATTTTTGAACCATACATTCAATATACTTACTATTCTGTAGGCCAAGTCCTTGGCTCAGAGGTCCCTGAGTTCATGGCTATTCCTCTAATGGTCATAACCTCTGATATTCAATGTCACAATGCCAGACAGTTTGATTATGCCTCCTATGTTGCTACTAGAATAGACTCTGGTCTATCTGCAATGAAAAACAATGCTCCAGCATGCTCTTTTGAGCATTACTCGATGCTCATGCATATGGTCTTATACTACGGCCAGGAAGTAGGATTGTGGCCAAATGAGCTTCAAGTTGTTGCTGCAGGTAAGAAAGGGGAGAAGATACCTGTACAAATGTGGACCAGAATCTGGGATAGCAGGTATGCTAACTCCAGCTATGCTCAATTTGAGGAGCATTGTGTTAAAGTGCTGTATAGGTATTTCAACCACCCCTGTGAATATTCAATTTCAGATGAAATAAAAAGATTCCTCAGGCCAAAAGATTTTGGTGGCCCCCCTGCTGTCACTCATAATTGGGGAGACTGGTATTGTTTTGAGGATGCTACTATGATCAGAGTGTATGGTTTTGAGGATGCTCCCTTTATATTGCCTAAAACTGTCCCTGACAGGATTGCATATCTGGAAATAATTAGGCAAATGCATTGTTCCAATGTCATGCATCTAAGTTCGCATGATAAACAATCATTCATGCCTAGTACTTTGTGTTTTGGAGATTTTACTGTGGTTTCAAAAGAAGGGTACAATCTCATTTTGGATAAACTAATGCATTATAACATGGTGACTGCTGAGGTGAGGAAAGGGTTTGACCCTGAGGGTTTCATTGACTATGCAAGAAGAAAACAAAATCTCAGTGGATACATGCACATACATTATCCACATGATGATGTCATTAGAAATTTGGAAGAGGCTGAAGTCGATTTGGTGGTGGAGAAATATAACAGAGATTTGAATGAAAAGAAAAAGCAGTTGGCAGAAGTTGAAGTGGTATCCTCTGAAGAGGAAGAATTGACTGAACAGCCACAAGATAAGACAACAGAAATGTCTAAAAGAAAAATGCAACAATATCAGCCTCCAGTTGTGATACATGATGAGGAGGGATCTGCTGATGAAGATCCACGCCAAAAGGCTTATGATTCTTTTGTGTCAGATGATACATTCATTCATTCAAAGGAATTTAAATCATTCCTGTATAAATACAAGGGAAAGGAAATTAGAGAGTCAGTAGATAATGTTTCTGCTGACAATGAAAAACAGTTATTAGAGATGTTAAAGGAGACAGTGGACAAGGAAATACAGGACATGACACCAAGCAGAGGCAGACAGCTGCTTAAAGATGCGGGGGTTATGATTTTTCCCGGCTTGGATTTAAATTCTGCTCTGGTTTTTGATAGTTTTTTGAATAATGCTGATGATAAGTATAAGCTTACTCCAGAAGGAGTTAATGAAGTCTATATGGGAACGAGATACAATAATGATGAAAATTCTTTAATGATATGGGCATTGTATCCTCCCCATAAGAAGACGGCCATAATAGACACTGAGAAAACTTTTGGCCATGTTATGACTTTTAGAGCAGGTGAGACTGACCCCATAATTACTGCAGACATTGGTATCAATGTTGCAAAATTGAATAAAGCACAAGCTCAGATGTTAATCAAGGAAAGGGATGCCTATAAGCTGAATTGTGAAAGATTAACAAAGGAGAATGACTACTTGAAGGACGCTGTTAAGAGCACCTTTGGGCAATCTACGAAGAGAATAACTCAAGGTGAAAGCTCACAAAGTAGTCAAGAGATATCCCATGATCAAGCCAAACAAATTCAAATAGATGCATTTGTTACAATACTGCAGAGCAGGTATGCAAACATGGTACGGTGGTTAAACCAGTTTTGGGATAACTACTCGGAAAATCATAAAGCAGTCAAAGAACATGAGAGGCTTGATCAGAGGATACAAGAAAAGGTGATCGAGTTGCAAAACAGAGGTACCCCTGATAGCACAGATATCTCTGATGCAAGAGCATTGCTCAAAAGGCACCAGAATTATTATGATAAACTCAAAGCTGATGCTAAGGAAGGGACTGATGCATCAGACGCAGGGGTGCCCAGGATATTCAAAGATAATGGAGAGGTAAAGAGCAAAGAAGAGTGGACTGTTGATTGTCAAGTTATATTGCACAAAGCCACAGGAGCTCTAAAAGATAAAGCCTCTGTATCTACAGAAGTTTGCAAGCAACTGGAGGAAATGGTCACCCTCGATATAATCACCAGGAGTGCAGTCGAGCTTACTGATTCTCACCGTGCGCAGGAGTACTTGGATCATCTAACAAAAGTCTATTTATGGCTAAACAGAGCCTAATTAAGATTATGTAATTATTGTTTGTTAAAATCCCAAGAGACTTATTGAAGAGTTGTATCTCTTCATGAAGATATCTATATAAGTTCAAACAATCTATGCTGAAAAATCATCAGCAGTAGAAGATATTTAGATATACATATACATAATATTCCAGAATGATCATGTTGCATATTTTATTTTAAAGAAGAAATTTGAAGTTCTCTGATTCAGTATTTCCATTTGGGTATCAGTTATTTGTTGAAATTATTCAATTGTGTGGCTGTCTCCATTTCTGCATTTCCCTGTTATTCAGATTAAACTATCAAGTATATATTTAATCTGTCAATACACATTCGCTGTATCTGTGTGATCAATTCGGTTGGTATCCATCCTAAGGAATTAAACCCTTCTGATTTATTCACAGTAACCTGGAAGTAGTAAGTTGGGATTACTAAGTAGAGCCATATAATTAGGATTGACACACTGTCTCCAGTAAAATATTATCTGTAATCTTGTCTTTTCATTTCATTTGGCTCCTTCAAGTAAGGATTAAAGTACCTTCTGGTGAATTATAAGATCTCTGATTTTATTTGGTTGGATTATCAAGAAGAGTCTGTCAGTCATTTATTTGCACGTTTATACAAGCTATAAACCAGAACTGTGCCAAATATCTAGAATTATTACCATTTAGAAACTACTGTTCTCAGTCCTTCAAATTGACTCTGTTACCCAACAAGGCACTGGTCTCACTCAACTCATTAATTAAAACCTTTTGATATTGTTTATACAATTTCTGCCAATCACTTATTAAACATTACACATAGAATTAATTAGTCAGCTTTGTCATCTATCCTACATCCTATGCCATTGTAGATAGACCTAGTTAGTCCATTCATCCACACTCAGACTGCTTTAATATTTCAAGGTTCACCCACCTAGGTGTAGCAGGACCTAAAGTGTAGGAAATCATCAAACCCTGAAGTTTGATTTCGTCAAGTTAGTTCAAAAACGTTATAAATCCAAATATAGAGCCTGGCATCCTCTTAGGATTAGTAACTTGCATTTTTGAGACCTAACAAAGTCAACACCCCATCTCATGAAGGGTTGCTCTATTTGAATTGGCCATAGAGCTAAGGCTGGCAGCCTCTCTTTTCCTACAAAAATAGCACACTTTATACATTTCCTCACCCATGCATGGGCATCCTTAAATAGGTTGGGCCAGTAATATCCAACTCTCATTATCTTCTAGGCAGTAGTCTTTGGGGTGAAATGACCCCCTGCTGTTCCATCATGAAATTCATGCAATGCCTTATCAGTCTGATCTTCAGCAATGCATCTCAGCAATACACCATTAAAATATTTCCTGAAAAGAGTGTCATTAATCAAAACGTATGGAATGGACTGCAGTCTATAATATCTTCTCCTGGTTTTATCCAGACCTGCTAGACATTTGCCAGTTTGCAAAAATTGAGTCATATCAATAACCCAAATTGTGCCCATTGTCTCTGAATTATCTTGAGGTGCATCCTCAATGGTCAAAAGCGTCTCATCCCCCTTGTTGGAACTGGTAGCGAGTTGTTCACTGAGTCCCTTGCCTCTAACAAGCTTGGTTACCTAGATATCCACGTCATATTCCACGACCTTGGTGATCCAGCCGGCTCTTTTCTCATTTATATCTTTGCTCAACAGGAACTCCTTCATGCTGGGATGAGCCACCATCAAATGTTTCTTGTTATTAGAAACAAGATGCCAAAATTTCTTGAGGCTCCTTATCACTGCAAGGACGTGCTTCTCAACAAAGCTATATCTCTGCTCATATTCTTCTAGCCCCTGATTGAAAAAAGTGCTGCTCAAAGCCGCTACTCTACTGATGTACCAAAATTACAGAGATTGTATCTAGGCCGCTATAAGCATATAGGATAAAATCTTTGGAAAAGTTAGGGTTTACCAGAGTTGGCGCAACTGACAATGCTTCTTTTCTATACTCAAAGCTTAGCCTAGCCTCCTTCGTCCAGCTGAAAATTGTATTCTTCTTCAACATGGTTGTCAAGGGTTTCAAATGGTTCGCAATATCAGGGATGAATCTTCGCAGAAAATTAATTCTGCCAATAAAACTTTGCAATCCCTTCTTATGACTGGGTAAGGGCAGCTCCAAAATGGCCCTTACCCTTTCAGCATCAATGGTAATGCCTTCCTTTGAAACGATGTGTCCTAACAGCTTGCCCTCATGGACAACAAAAATGCATTTGTTTGGATTAAGGGATATCCCAAACTCTTGGCATCTCTCAAAAACTTGCCTTAAGTGGGATAAATGCTCAGATGCATTCTTGGAAAAAAAATTTATATCATCTAAGTACACCAGCACCAGTTTGTATAGCAAACCCTTGAACGCCATATCCATGGCTCTTTGAAAAGTCAAGCCAGCGTTAGAGAGACCGAAAGGCATCCTTCTATAGGCCATGGTACCCCACTTGGTGGTGAAAGTAGTCTTGAACTGATCTTCCTCCTTGACTAATGCCTGATTGTAACCAGAAAATCTGTCAAGCAAAGAAAATCTTTCTGAGCCAGCTACCACCTGCAGAATCTACTCCATTGATGAAAGTGGGTAGTGGTCTTTTAGGGAGGCTCTATTTAGGTCCCTAAAATCAATGCACAGCTTGATTTCTCCATTCTTTTTCCTCACAGGGACAAGGTTTGAGAACCAAGAAGTATGCTTGATAGGAAAAATGATCTTTCCCTCAATTAGCTTAGTCAATTCTTTATTCATCAGGGGCTCTAGCTTTGGATTTAGGGGTCTCTGCCTTTGCCTTATAGGCTTTGTACCTGGTTCCAACTCTATGGTATGCTAGGCAATATGAGGATCAAATCCTTTTAGGTCTAAATAATCCCAAGCATCAAATACCTCCTTAAATTCCTGACAAAGAGCAATAAAAGCTCTCTTGTCCTCAACTGAATAGATTTTACCTATTTTGAGGAGTTTTCCCTTAAAAATTTCTAACTCCTCATAATGTTCCTCTTTTATTTGTATACCGGTCTTAGTCTTCTTCATCTGATCATCGGTGCCAAAAATAGACTCCAAAGTTACCAATCCCTTGGGCAGCTTGTTTGTCATTAGTTGAATAATCTAATCATTGCCATACTGCTATTTGAGTTTATCCTAATTCATCATGGAAAACGCATCTTCCTCTAACAGGAATCTCAGAATCTGTTCATCACTTTCAAAGACCTGCCAATGAACATTATTGTCAGGGATAGAGGGTCTGTCAACTATTTTTACATGAGGTTGCATTTTTCCTCGTTGGATATCACTGGGAATATCAAATTGTGCCCCAATTGCAGCCAATCTATCGGCATGGGAGTTCTGATTTCTTGGAATGGATATCAAGTTAAAAGCATTAAATTCTTCAATCATGTCCCACACCCTATGTTTGTAGCACTTCAAGGTATCATTTTTGGTAAGATGCAGTCCTCTTACCTGATTTACAATTAGTTCACTATCCCCAAATACTTGCAAACAACCAATTTTCTTCTTTCTTGCCCATTACAATCCTTGGATTAGCTCCTCATATTCAGCAGTGTTATTGGTGCATGAGAAGGCAAAATGGGAAGCAGCATAATATTTCTCACCCTGGGGAGATACAAGCATTGTACCACCCCTGGATCCACTTCTACTCCTTGAGCCATCAAGGTACATTTTCCATACTTCTCCTTGCTGCTCTGTCTGCTGTTCTGCATCCCTTACCATACTTGGAATTGCTGCCTCAGGCTCATGAAGTATATAGACCCCCATACCATTTTCTTGAATATGTGCCTCAGGCTCATCTACAACATCTTCTGAGGACCACTCCCTTAAGAGTACCTCTGGTATGCTTTCATCTTGTAGTTCTTGAGTAGCAACTAATTCAGGATCATCAGAAATAATGTACTTTGCATTAACAATACTTGGTGTGTAGAGCTCTATGCAATGATTTGAAAGGAACTCAGATTTTAAAGTTACTTTGGTGCCATATCTGGTCCTGAAAAACATGTGGGACCAGTCTTAGGATAGATATCCTCCTATTTTGGCTATGAATTCTCTTGATAGGCACATGGCAAAATGGGGAGGCAAATCAATAATGAAGACCTCTTGGAAAATGGAAACATTGGGACAGCTATGTAAAGTAAGACCTAAGTCTTTTATTACACCCACAGTATTAACAATTGTGCCATCTAATTGGAGTACACCCTTCTTAAGAGGATGGTATTTGAGCCCTAATTGGTCTGCAATTTGTTTAGGCATCACAGAACTGCTTGCTCCACTATCCACCATGCAATTATGAACTAATTTGTCTCCAATTATCAATGATATATAAAATGGGAGTAGCTTGACACTTTTGTTAGGCTGTTTGCTGTTATCCTTGGGGGAATTAGTAAGGACAACCCTAATTGGGTCAATAGTTGTATCATTGGATACTTTCAAATCAGATAAAGCAGACTGTAATATTTTCTTTTGACCAGGGATGGCTAGGGAATCCCACATGGACATTGTCACATTCATCTTTTTCATATTTTCAATAATATTGAAAGGTGGAATGACATTCACCTTCTGATTTGATTTTGTAGCAGCGACCTCTACTTGCAAACGAGGTATCTCCCTTGCTGTTGCTAGGTTAATTCTTTGTAGAATATGGGGAATATAGGGTGCAGGAACATCAGCAGGTGCTTTTCCTTTATTTGTTGCTTGTTCAATCTTGTAACCCCTCTTCTTAGCTCTTGTATTTGCTGCAACTGAGGTGGAATCGTTGTTTATGCCACAAAACTCACCTTCCTGCCAATTCATGAAAGTAGAATCACTCTGAGGTTGTTCCTGTTGTTGCACAGCCCCGTCATTTGGTGTACTTGGCTATGAGGCTGACACATTTTGCACCATTAAAGCCTAATTTATGACTCCATTTGAACAGGCTGCTTGACTATGTGGCTGATTACATGGGTAGCACCACTCATATTCAGCCGCAAGGTAGTTCTGAGTAGGGACTAAGTCTCTTACTGCATTAATAGGTGTCAAATTATAAGGCTGAAAAGGTCTTTGATCCACATTTTGCCTGGCACCTTGATAGTTGCTTTGATATGGAGGCCTACTAGCTTGATATGGTTGATTTTGGCCTTGAAATGGTTGATTCTGCCCCTGACTAGGTTGCTAATAAGGCTGAAAGGGCCTCTGGGATTGTTGCTTCTTTATGTTTACCAGTTCATTTCCAAAAGTTTGAAGGATACCCTTAATCTTTTGTTGACTGTTTTTAATCTCTTTCAACTCTTGAGATGAGCTAGAGGTAGCAGGTTCAGAATTAGCAATATTAGGTAATGTTGTGATAGTAGGCACAGGGGGAAAACATGGAATTGACAAAGGTATTGAAGCCTGAATCTTAGGAAAGATAGGCACTGGTGGTTTGGGTGCTATTTTTCTAGCCTAAATTAGATTATTCTCTGCTCTAATAGCTAATTCATAAGCATATGGTAATCTATTACCTCCTAATGATTGAATCATTACTGAAACATCACTATTCAGGGCTTTTAAAAAATACAAGAATGCATATTCAGCTGGAGGTCCTACCATGGCAGGAATTCTGTCCCATGTCTTCTGAAATCTAAAGTTGAAATCCATCATTTGCTCCTGTGGAGCTCTCTTTATGGTGGTCATCTATTTGACCAATGATAGATTATCTAATTTTTCTTGAAATTGCTTGTTTATTTTCTCTCCTAGATCATCCCAAGTTCCTATAGTCTGCACTGGTAGACTCCTGAACCACTGCAATGCTTTCCCTTTGAATGAGGCAGCCAACTGCCTGATGGCTACATTCTCTTGAGTAACATGATGTACCCCGCATAGAGAGGCTATGTCTCTGATGTGCTCAATAGGGGTAGTCTAATTTTCCCCTGTGAAATAGGGCAGATTCTTCACAGCTGCCATGGGTATAGCATCATGTATTGCTAGATTCAAAGGGTTGCCCCCATCAAAAGTCACGAAGGGCTGATTCCTTGCCATCTGAACAGCTAGGGGTAGATTTACTTGAGTTGCTACAGGAACTACAGAAACAACTGGTCTAAAATCTGGTGGGGTTGACTGGTTCCTTTGGAGACTGGACTCCTTATTACAACTCTACCCTTCCTGGTGGAGAGAGTTGCAAATATTCAAATGAGCTTGAACTCCTGGTTGCTATCTTTCTCATAAAACATGTATCAACAAAATTGGTTTGTTTGTCTTTCCTCAGTCTGAGTCACCAGATGTGTAAATTTTAACCTCTTAAAGGACTGTAATCACTGGTTGCACATCAAAACCAACAATAATGATTGTTAATTTGATTGTTACTCTGACTCTACCGGTCCCACCGGGCATGCCAAAAGCTGTTATCACCTAGTTTTGTACCCTTGCATGAAGTTGTTAAAGCTCTGCAAACTGGAATAACATGGGATTGATCTCTAAGTGTGGGACTTTGCTAAATGAGATCAAACCTCCAGAGAAGGCCGGCTTCCTTGTCTACCTATCACTTGAAACTACTGAATTTTGGGTGAAAAGGGAGAGAGAATGCTTGTAATGAAAATGAATAAAAGCTTGAAAACATAAAAGAGTGATACACCAGACAGATTTACAGAAACTTCCACAGAACCGAAGGATGCACAATACAATCAGAATATGGCAAGTAGGCATACACAGGTTAGATGACTCTAGTAGAGGTGAGAAGCAATATGATTAAGAGGAATACAACATTCACAAACAAACCACATGCAGATTCACATAGAACCAGAAGCATCAGTAAAGAGGTAAAAATAACTTGCATATATTTGACAGAGAGGCAAGGTTATAGTATATGGAAACTCTATTTGGAAACAGAAAGACCAAAATGCCAAAAAAATTTCAACCTTATTTACAACATACGAATGCATATATATAGCATTCCAAAACTATCCTAAGTCGGTTACAAACATGTGCTCTAAGAGCTGTCTCAGAAAATATCTACATTTTTGGACTGCCTAGGTGCATCAGTTATGGCATTAAATATCTAGCGCTAGGTAGGTAGGGGATATTTTAGGTCTTGAATGCAAGTAGCTGCGTGGTTATCTTCAACAGTGAACACATAGATGTCTGAAACATGGCGGTGGAGGGATATCTTTTACCATTAATGCGATTTGCTTGATCTTGGTGCAGCAATGAATGCCCCAAGAATATCTTCATCTTGTGAAAGTCGTCACTGAAATATGCATTTCTAGATCTAAAAATTGAAAAGTGACAAAAGCTCCTAAAAATCCTACCAAAAGAAAGAGGGTACAAAAACATTCATCTTTGCCTCTTACAGCATGTCAAAATTTGCCGAAATGGAGGAGATACAGGTGGTCAAAGTTCTGGTCAACTACCTGTATATATCGCTTTTGCATCTCTGTGTATATCGCTACATCTTGGTTCCTGAATCGACATTCAAAAATTCATTCCACAACTCCTTTGCACATACATGGCACTTTGCATATTGGCCCCTGTATATCCTTTATATTTTCAAAATTGCATATACATACAAGCTCCCTTGTATATATGCGGCCCCTACCACTTATATGTTAGCTTGTATCTGGCCTTGCATCTTTGAAATGTGCAAGCAAACATACAAGCAGACAAATATATACAAAGTGCCTGCCTTGGTGGACCTCACCATTTGTATCTCCTCTTCTGCATATGCAAAATACAAGTTGCAGACCTCAAAACACCATTAGCTGCATTTCATTGTTTTGTTGGGTCCAGCTTGTATCACCTTCTCATGTATATTCTGACTTGTATATTGCAATATACAAGCACCACATACATGCAAGCCATGGATTCCAAACTTTTTATAAAGTAGATCGGAAGTATTTTTGAAATTCGGCTTGCATGTGTCTTTGTATCTGTTCCTTTGTATATCAAAACATACAAACACCTTTCAAACATGGCGGACCCAAAAACAACATAGAACAGATTGAAACTTATATCGAGTCCAGACTGTATATGTTAGCTTTGTATATCAGCTTGTATGTGTGAACATACAAACACCACATACAAACCCCCCATATACAAATAGGGAATCCTCATGGAATATTCTCGCAATGTATCTTTTACCTTGTATATTCCTGCATGCATGCAAATATATAAACACCCATTCATACAAATCGGACCTGAAGCCTGAATGATCCAGAATGATATTCATTTGAAATCTGGCTTGCATATCACCAATGTATATTCACTTGTATATGCGTGATATACAAGCCATTGTTCATGTGATCCTTTGTATGTCGAAACATACAATCCTCCTTGTATATGTGCGGCCCCACCTCTTGTATGTTGGAGATATATAAATGCCTTTGTATGTTTTCCCTGCGGCACTATAGCAAATGTACATTTGCACCTGTATATCGGCCATTGCATATTTCCTTGTATCTTTTCTTTGTATATTTTGTTTGTATGTGCAAACATACAAGCACAAATATACAAGCCACTGTAGCAACGTGCCAATATACATTACACTACTCCTGATGCATATAGATCGGCCTTGTATATTTTTCATTGTATATTGGGTTGTATATGCGAATATACAAACCCGATATACATTCCACTGTTCACATGTATGTCCGCCGGCCTTGTATATTTTCACTTGTATATTTCGCTTGTATGTGCAAACATACAAGTGCAAATATACAAAACACTTAACAACCTGCCAATATACATTACATTGTTCCCATGTATATAGATCGACCTTGTATATTTTTCATGCATATTTCTTTGTATCTTTCACTTGTACATGTGAATATACAAGCCAAATATACATTCCATCCTTGTATATTTTTATGCAACCAGATATACAAACCAGGAATATTCCAAGAATCTGCAAAAGATTCCCCTTTGTATATGCATTTCCTTGGCTTGATATACATTCAAAAAATGTATAAAAATCACTTTTCTCAATATTTTCTAAGGTCGATAGGGATTTGCAAGCCAGCCAAATGTACATTTGAAATGTACATTGATCAAAACTTTGACCATCAATAACTTCTTTATTTGGCCGAATTTCAAGGTGATGTAAAAAGCAAAACTGCCTATTTTTTCAAGCTCTTTCCAATGGTAAGGTTTTTAGGCAAGAATTCTGGGAAATTTGGCACTTTAAGTTTTATAGGAATATTTTCCAAAGGATTCTCATGGAAAATACTAGGTTGACTGTTTGGCTCTGGTCAGAGGAAAAAATGGGTCAACAGTACCAATGGGTAAAGGAACTCTAACTGGGTTACAGTCCTGCAAACTAAACCTCTACAAAATAGTATTCACATACTTACTTTGTGACAACCAAAGATTTATGTTAAATTTGTCCCTCCTAATCTCCATTCCCAAAATATACCTTGCATCACCAAGATGCTTCATCTCAAATGCACCTAAAAGTTGGGCTTTAAGCTCACTGATCATACCCTTAGTATTGCTGAAAAATAATGTCATCAACATACAAAACAATAACCAGTATAGAATCATAAATACAATGAATGTAAACACAATGATCCCCCACTTCTAACAAAACCCAATTTCATAAAAAAATGAATCAAACTTTTGATACCACATTTTGGGAGACTGTTTCAAACCATAAAGAGACCTCTTTAACCTACAAACCCAATGTTCTTTTCCTTTTACCTCAAAACCTATAGGTTGTTGCATATAAATTTCTTCTTCAAGATCTCCATGCAAGAACACAATCTTAACATCCATTTCCTCAATCTCCCAATCATAAGCTGCGGCAATGGATAAGAGAAGTCTAATAGAAGTCAATTTAGCAACAGGGGAGAATATCTCACCAAAATTAGCTCCCTCTCTCTGGGAGTAGCCCTTGGCTACCAGTCTACCCTTGTACTTCTCCAATGGCCCATCTGCTCCAAAATTCTTCTTGAAGACCCACTTACATCCTATGGCCTTTCTTCCTTTTGGAAAATGAACAAGATCCAAGGTGTTACAAGAGTCTAAAGCCATCATCTCCTCCTACATGGATACTGCCAAGACTCAATATCATCTATAGAAATAGCTTCCCTGTAGGATCTAGGTTCATCGTTAGTACTCAATAAAGCATATACACAATGGAAATCTGGTGGGCTATACTTGTCAATTGGATTCTATTGTCTTGTGGATCTCATCAAGGGTGAAGTAAGAGACTCTACTCATTCTTCTGTATGATCATCTACAACAGCTTCTTCTGTCACAACAGATTCATCTTCATCAGAACTACTCAAATCTTCTTCTTCTTCTTACCCCCCAATCCATCATTTTGTTCTTCTTGAGGTGCGTCTTTCTTATCTAAATCAAAGTGCACCTTCTTTACCTTTTCTTCTTTCTGTTTTAGCTGCTTAGGTTCAGAAATAGCTCTAAATTCCCTGAAAATAACATCTCTAGAAAAGATAATCTTGCGGGCTAGTGGATTTCAAAGCTTATAACCTTTGACATTATCACCATATCCAATGAATGTACACTTTTCAGCTTTTGGACCCAACTTAGATCACTTTTCCTTAGGCACATGAACAAAAGCCTCACAGCCAAAAACCCTTAAATGTGAACAGAAGGTTCATTACCTATCCACACTTCATAAGGTGTCGAATTAAGAGCCTTACAAGGAGATCTATTTATCAAGTAGCAAGCAGTACACACAACCTCTGCCCAAAATTATTTATCCAACTATGAATCACTAAGCATACTTCTGGCTCTTTCCATAATTGTTCGATTCATCCTTTTTGTAACACCATTCTATTGTGGTGTATACGGAGTTGTATTTTGTCTGATTATACCTACATGCTTGCAAAACTCATCAAATTCCTTAGAGAAATATTCCCCTCCATTGTCAGATCTTAATAGTTTTATCTTTAAACCTGATTGGTTCTCTTCTAAGACTTTTAATTTCTTAAACTTAGTGAAAACTTTAGATTTATGTTTCATAAAATAAACCCATGTAAATATGGATACATCATCAAGGAAGATGACAAAATAATGATATTTTCTAATAGATTCATTATCCACAAACCCAAACACATCTGTATGAATAATTTCTAATTTCTCCTTTACTCTATTGCTTCCTGAAGGAAATGATTTTTTGTTTTATTTACCAAACACACAATGCTCACAGAAATCAAAGTGCTCATCAGAATAAGAGAAACCATCCAACAAATTTTTATTCTTAATAGTTTTCAGTACATTATTACTTGTGTGGCCCAATCTATAGTGCCACAACATACATGTATTTTCAGTAGTGGCCTCGGATACATAGGAGGCATTACAAACTATAGTGGCTTCAAGCTTAAACAATTTCCTAAATCTCTTCCCTTTCGCTACCACAAAGTTCCCTCTCACCACTTTGTAGCCATGCTTGTCAAATGTCACATACATTCCCAAATCATTCAACTTTGAAGCTGAAATCAGATTTCTAGCTAATCCAGGAACATGCAAAAAACTAGGGAGGGTTTTAATCCTCCCATGAATGAAACATAACAATACCTTTCCTTTCCCGACAATCAGACATGAAGAGTTTTCACCAAGGTAGATATTACCTCCATTATATTCTTCATATGAGGAGAACCATTCCTTATGAGGGGTCATATGAAATGAGCATCCTGAGTTAGCCAACCAGTGATCATTAGAAACAAGATTACATGTAGAAAGTAAAACTTCTTCATCTGCATTCAAGGACTTATTTGAAGCACTCTCCCACTATTTCTTAGGGTTTCTCCACTCCTTCACATGTCCCCTTTTACCACAATTCCAACACTTAACTATGTTCTTTTTACCATGAATCTTAGACCAGCCCTTGGATTTTTCCTTAGCCCCTTTCTGATCTCCTTTAGGTCCCCTTTCCTTAGACCTTCCCCTAACACTAAGAGCATCCCCTAAACTATCTGAACTCTTCTTCCTCAATTCTTATGATAGTAGCACTGAAACAAGAGCATTCAACTTCAGATCCACAAGGTTAGCAATGATAGCAAGGATAATATTCTCCCAAGATGCCGGTAAAGAACAAAGAAGTAAGATATATTTATCTTCCTCACTAACCTCAACATCTACTGAATCAAGTTGACTCAATGACAAATTAAAAGAATTTAAATGTGTTGCAACTGATTCACCTTCTCACATTTTTATGGAAAACAATTTTATTTTTAAATAAAGTTTATTTACCATACTCTTGGCTTGATAGATCTCACCCAACTGATTCCACAATTTGTATGCATTCTCTTCCTTTGCGACATTCAACAAGATAGAGTCTGAAAGACACAACTGGATGGTTCTACATGCCTTCTTATCCAATGTATCCCACTCATCTTGAGAGATATCATCAGGTTTCTTCTCTTTTTGGACAGCCAACCATTGGTTTCTTTCTTCCAACAAATCTTCCATTTTCAGCTTCCACAACTCATACCCCGTTCCATTGAACTTCTCAATGTTCAATCAAGATGTTGATGCAACAGTGGATCCAGCCATAATAACAACACAAGATCTGCAAAACAAATGCAACCAAATCTCCCACTACAGCTACAGCTTCCACACTACCACCTAAGAGTCAAAGTTGGCCAGGCTCTAATACCAAATGTCAGAAATGAAAGAAACACTACTTCAATGGAAATCTGATTCAAATAAATTTCTGCAATCTTTAATTGTGTGTAATTAATGGAGATTGTAACACAGAAACAAAACTATGCTTCATAGAAATGCAAAATTAGAAATATGAACACATAACACAATGTTTAATGTGGAGAAAATCCTTGCAAGTAAAAAACTCCACACGTGAAAGAGGCCCAATGTTTGTAGTAATCTGAAAAAAGATTGTACAATACAACAACACTTCAACTCTCTCCACCAGTCTTCAATTTGACAACATTTTGGCAGCACCTGAGTACCTAAAATATGTATTGTAGCAACAAATACATGGCAAATACTTATAGAAATGTTTTCCAACTCATCCTAGGTGTTCACCTTCTCTCTCCTAAGATTCTCCAACCTATAAACATTAATTACCATCTTACAAGCATCTTACACTTGTCCAAAAACAACCATGCAAAGGTTGGGGCCCCAAGACTAAATCTGGCCTCTTACAACATCTTATGATGCATCATAACCATCATAGATTCCACAAAAGAGTATCTTTCCAAGATAGGAACCTTGGGCTAAATATTCCAAATATACAACTAACATATTCGTCATATGCATCATAGAATCTCAAAATCTTATGACAACTTGCAACTGTCATAGATTCACTTACCAAACATTATGATAGTTGTCATACATGCCAAAAATAGTATATTCCTCAAGGGAGCACACCTACCCTCATTTACTTCGAGTTTTTATATTTTCGAATAGTAAAATTACAAATTACATATAATAAATGGAATAAATACAATATTGGGATTTACAAGGTTAATGTCACCTTATCCCAACAATGGGCTGACCTTTCTTTTGAATCCTTCTTACTATCATTACTTTGCTTCTTCTGTGACTTGGATTCATTTAAACTATTCTGAGGCTATTTCACAAAAATGCTTCATGGTTGACCAGAGTCACCAATCTAAGCCCTTGTTCTAAGATTATAATTACTCTTGACTTGAGCAACTGCAGCAACTTTTAGCGCTATGATCTTTTCATCAGAAGGTCTCCTTAAGTTTACACTTGGAATATGTGAATCTTGGGCATAGACATGCTAAACTTCATCCTCATCATCCAAGAAAATTTGTTGACAAACTTGCTCCTTATGATACCTTTTTTGTACCACATCTATGTTTGCATTAACCTCATCAGAAGAAGATTAATCTCTACTAGTAAAAAGCATATTAACATTGTTGTCTTCAACATAGTGGGGCTCATTACATTCATTGTAATCATTATGAAAGGACTAAGTAGTCATACACTGTGATGATGAATGAGGCATTTGAGACACCATACACCAAGGAGTATCTTCAACAACATTGACATTCTTCTTTAATGGATCAGGAATTTCTTTACCATATTGAGACTTCTGATTATTATTGCTATTCAAGACAGGCTTACCATTCTGCTAGTTTGTATTGTATAGAATATCATGCAAATGTGGTCTTTTCTCTAGTCTTTGATAATTTTACTTTTCAGGGCCTAATCATTTCTCTATTTTTGCAAGCTTATAGCTCAGGTCCTTGAAAACATTTGTCAACTTGTCCAGTTTATCCTCGGATGTGGAAGCACTACTCTAAGTATTTTGAGCTCTATTATTTGGATTCTACAAAATTCTCACATCATCCCTCGTATTTCCTTTTCCAAATACTTTCCTATTATTCTCAATATTAGTTTCAATTCTAAAAGTATCTCTCAAACTAACGGGACTTTTATCTCTCAATTCATATGTTTCTTTTGCATCAAAGGCATTTGATGTAGAGCAACACAGTAGAAGCTTATAAATAGGGTGAAAAATCCATTAAACCCACCAACCTAGGGTTTAATTTAATCACCTTTCAATAAAGACCATACAATATCAAAATATGTATTCACTTCCCCATCGGCAAGATAACTTCTATTTTCTCACCAAAATGATCCTCTTCTTTCTTACCGGCTTGATCTACCTTATTGGCCTCTCCAAAATCTCTTTCACTGATATGCCATTTCTCACCGATGAATAGGGTCCATCACCTAGACTTACACCAACTCTCGCCGATGCCTTCCTCTTGTCGATGGAGAATCAACTCTTCACCTATTGCCAAGACATATAACTATCGGGGAAGACTTCATTTCCTCTACTGATATCACTTGTCACCTCGAAATCCTTTACGCCAACTCCTTCGTCAGCCAGACCTCCACCGTCGGTCCAACTTTAAGCCACTCCGCCGATACACCTCCTTACGCCGATACCTTCAACACATACCACTTTGACCCATGTATGTTTGACCATATATTGACCCAGACCATACAAAGGTGATATACATAGTACATAGGAAATGTATATCCCACATACAAAGGGGATATATACACAATTTGTATAACTTTGAGAACTTCACAAATTTTCACAATTTGATCCGCACAATCTCCAATGATGGCCTGATCTTTTTCCTGGGTGGTTTCTCAGACTCTTTTCAACTTGTATGACCTAGCACATACCCATGCTAGGGGTTTCAACATCTCAGACCTGTGATCCTGCAAACATGCATGCGAACAGAAATAGAAAACACACAACTAAAACCTAAACTACTGTACATGACCATTCCACCGATTTCATAGGAATCAACCAGTGGAATGGGATAAAGAATCCATTCAGCCAATCAAAGCAATAGATCAATTACATAGTAAAAATGAACATGATTTCTTATTCTTTTATCAGAATGGTGATTACAGTTGCTCTGTTTCTCAATACAACTGACTGATTTCCACTACGAATATCATCTACCCTCCTCTAAATCAACCGATCTAGGGTATTTATCCAATGACCCTCGGTAGTACAGACTTGGTTCCAAGCGGCTGGGAACCATAACCAACTAACAAACTGTAACAACCTAACAAACTTGCACATTAACCTAGATACAAACTAAATATTGGTCCAAGCTGACCTTATTACAATGCATACGAAACATAAACATCTTTAAAATCAACTAATTGCCTCAAGTCGGCCACTGTAGGATAGGTGCACTTGCACCATACTCCCCAATAGAAAAAGAACTCATGCCCCATGAGTTCGGTCATGGAAAAATCCCACCTTTACTCTTTGCAATCTCATGGCTCTGAACTACTCTAGCTTTATACTCTTCTATCTCTTGGCTGTTCCAAGATTTCTGAACTGTAACTTGCTATCTTGTACGAAAAACCTCATGCCTGTCAATGTAGGCTCTACTCATACATACTCTGTATTGGTCAGACATTCTGTCCATCACCTCTGCTTGAATAGCTGGGTGAATAACCTTGGTAATTGCTTCTTCAACTGCTGTAAAATATGTTTTCCTTTCAACTCTTATAGGACAAACAATAGTCCCTACTACGACAACATCCTTGTCTTGCCAATCAATTTGTGGTTGCTCATAAACCTATTGTTTGTTCTATTGCTGACCTCTATCAGTCAAAACTAAACCTTTCTTCAAATTGTTGTCCTTAACAACTTCGTTCCCTACAGTATCCTCAACTGCGTTTATGCCTGTTGTTGTAGGCATCTTCACAAACTCCTTCTTTCCCACTAAAATGACTTTTGCTGCCTTCTGTGCTGCAGCTTCTTCCTATAATGGTATCAACACAATAGTTTTACCATCTTTCTTGATGGTGTAGGTATTTGCATACCCATCATACAGTACTCTCCTATCAAATTGCCATGGCCTACCCAATAGTAGGTGACAACATTCCATGGGAAAAATGTCACACAAAACTCTATCATGATAATCCCCAATCTGAAAATCAACATATGCCTATTCATATACCAAAAGTTCCTTTCTAAATTTAGTTTATCCACCATTTCCTGAGATACCATATTATCTGTTGAGCCAGAATCAATTACAACCTTACATATTTTACCTTTGCTCTTGCATGTGGTCTTGAAAAGAGCTCTTCTTTGCATCATGTCCTTTGATGTCTTCAAGATTGTCCTTCTTAACATCAATGCTTCTCCCTCCTCCGGATACCCATAATTATCAGGAGTCTCCTTCACACTTTGCTGAGTGTTTGAGCTGCTTGCACTTTGTTTATCAGCTTCTTGGATCAGATTTGCCCTCTTTTCTCCCTCTGAATTAGTTACTTTTGTTGGACATTTGAAAAATGGATGCCCATATTCATCACAAGTGTAACACTTTCTAGAAAATGTAGTAGAACCTCTACCACCTCCAAATCTACCTCTGGTACCTTTCCATCCACCTCTGAAATCAGACTGCTCTTGTCCTTTACCAGTGTCTTCTTGATCCTCATTGGTTTGCCTCATTGTAGGGGCTGATCCTCTTCCCCTCATATTGCTGCCTCTTCCTCTCAGGGACTTATCTTGTCTTCTATTCATCTTATCCTCAATCCTGATTGCCATTTGATAACAATCCTCTACACTCCTTGGGTTAGCTAAAACTAACTCATCCTGTATGTTCAATCTCAAACCAGCCAAGTACCTAGCCACCTTTTCTATCTCATTCTCATGATGACCAGATCTCATACTCAACTTGTAAAACATCTCAGTGTATGCCTTCACATCCATTTCCTTTTGCCTTAAAAATTATAGCTTCTTAAACATCTGAACTTCATAATCCTTGGGTAGAAACTTACCTGCATTTCTATACAAGACCATGCACATAAGTTCATTTGGCCCCATGTGAGGTGGAAGTTTATTTAGTACCTTAGTAAACCTTGCATTAAAATTAGTAACAGGCTCATTTGACCCTTTAGTTATACTAGTGAATTCATTTATAATGAAACTAGGGTCAGTCTTATCTCCATTTTGTTCTCTAAAAATTCTCATGAAATAATCCATAGATGAAATACTCTGATCAGGCAAGTTCCTATACCATTCTTTATCTTCTTCTACTAGAGATTGCATGAACAACTTATGAAAACATTTTCATGTTCAACTTCAAAATTATCCATTAAATTAAGGAAAGATTTCAAAGTATCCTCACCTGACACTGCATTATTTCTTGAAAACATGGGCAGTTCAGTCCTGATATCATTATCAATAGGGTTGGGATACCTAGGGATACCAGTAAAATCTAATTATCTATATCTTTCCACCTACATGGGCCTCCTACCAAATACATTCTAATTTTGATTTGCATTCTGGTTTTGGTTTGTATTAGCATTCTGATTTAGATTTCCATGGACATGCACATTTTGATTTCTTACATTGTTCTGAGGTGCTTTATTGTTATGGGGATTCTACCTTTGATTGTTTTGTAGATTCTGATTTCTCTTTTGATCAGGCACTTGATTATTTCCCAGTGTATTCTGATTATTGTATTAGTTTTGAACATTATTGACCTGTTGATTCCCAACTATATTTGCAGATTGATAGTTGGAATTACATTCTGGTGAGCAATTATTAGAGATTCAACCCTAAGTCTCATCTCATCTATTTTTTTAGAGCCTGCAAGTAGTCAATCTCAGCCCTAAGGTTTTTGATTTCTTCTAATAACTCCTCTCTTGGCATTAAGGAGGATGGTCTAATCATATTAGGGTTATCTGTATCCCTTGGTGATTCTACATATTCAAACCTTTCAGGTGGGTCCAAAAAAGGACATTTTTGAAATACATCAAATCCTATCCTTGGTCCATCACCTTGTTGTTTCTCATAGATCTCCTAGATCCTAGCTTTTGAATCTAAAAAAGTTGTTCAGAGGACCTAAATTCATTCTAGGCACATTATCATTATTTTAAGGATTTGGGGACCCTCCTTGGTTGAATGGACTACCCCTTTCTTTCTGTACATCATTTTTGGTAGTTCTTGAAACAAGGGGTTATGTAGGGATCTTCTTCCTTGCATGCAAATTATAATATCACCGGCTGGGAGATAAATTCAGAGTCACCACCCACAAATGGGATTTCAAGTTATACTCTAGGTTCTTTCAATGACAAATCCCCAAAGGAGTTGTCAATCAGTTGGTGTTCCCAACTGATGGTCTGAGTTTCCCTAAAAAGTAGCCAACTTTTATGCTTAGGATTCTCAGGTCAGTGGCCAATGAATACAAGACATTTATTTTCTCTCCTCTACACTTTAGGCTCTGTTAGACCTAGGGGGTGTTCCCTTGATTCAATATCTATATGATAGATCCTTATTTCATTAGATATTGATAGCTAAAGCATATATGTTCTCCTATATGCAAACCAAAACTATATAATCACTTCACAGTTGGATAGATTTGGTAATTACTTCATTAGATGGTTCAGAGGACATGAAACTAAACCCTACTACTAAAAACTAACAAGTTGATTTTTCTTTCTTTTAATGTATGTTATTGTCTCATTGTGGGTAATTTTGTGAAAAGAAGCCCAACTTTGATTGGTGCCAATCCTAAGGTTTGGAGTTAATCTCTTACAAATGTAGATTACTTCTCATAAGCATCACAAACATGTAGATTTAGAGGATTTACTATGTTCCTGCCTTATAGAAAATAATCTAAGAATGGGTATTCATAATAACTCTTCTTACAGATATCCTAATTGCAAAACACACCTCTCCATATCTGACTTAAAGCATTTTAATCTATTCCTTGAATAGAAGGAGGAAACCAGACATGCAATATAGAAAATGTATATTTATGAATTCAAAAACCTTTAGTATCTTCCTTCAAAAGACAAATGTAAACAACACATGAGACAATTATTGGAAACACATGCTCAAAGGCATTTTTCATATAAGATCAACGTGAAACTAATAAAATGCTTATAAAAAACATACATTCAATAATGCAAGAAACTAAACTTACAACGCAGAAAAATGGACAACCAACCAGAATTGCTTTGTATTTTATTAGCAAAAGCTTCCCAAATCTGTCAGCAACCATTACAAGTAGTACAACATGCTCTTTTATAGACACAAGAGCATTTGCCCAAAAACTCATTACCATATGTTGGTTACATAATCTTACAATACAAGCCACCGCCTATAGGCATTGGGAAACAAATTCAAATTACATATGAAAGAGAAAAGACAAAAATACAATTTATCTTGGAGATGATTCATCCAATGATGAAGAAGATATACCACATGATTGGTTTCTCGTTCATCCTAGACACATTTATCCATATTTCTCCACCCAGGCTACACATGACTTCTGCAATGGTCATTGGAAAGGAATCAATTTTGCTATTTTTTCATTATGTGTTGTATACCTTGCATCTAATACAATCTTTGTTTCCTTGCAAATATCTCAAAATTCAATTCCAGCACATGCAACTTATCAAGTGTAGAACTTAAAATCTTCATGCTTGGGTCACTGCCTACACAACTTGATGATATAAGCTAACCAGCTATACCTTCACATTCAGCATTCCACTTATCTTAACTCTTGATTTGTCCATCATCCTCCAATATACTTGGCATAAGCCTTTTATATCCTATATTGATTGCCTTTTCTCATTCAAAACTTTATCCAACTTTAGTTGAAAAGCTACCACCTCTTCTAACAAAATTAACATATCCAAAGTCAACTTTATTTCTAGTGGAGAATCAAAGGCATACCTAGAACACCTGTAAACTTCCCTTATCTCTCTAGTTCTTGGCAACTGCACTCTGTGCATCTCCTCCAAACATTCCTTGTCCCTTTAATATTTATCCAGAGTTATCTTCAAATTTGAATATGACATCCATGTATCATCGACTCTAGTTGTGGCCTTGGAGAACCTATGGTTGATCAAATTGGTAGCCATTTCTCTAATAGAGTTCTTTCTCTCATCCTTCATCTTCTTCACTTCTTCTTTCAACTCCTTGATTTCTGAGAGTAGAGCCTCCTTGTCTATTGGAAATGCTTCTACAGTTTGTATAAGTGCAGGAACACTCTGAGCTGAAGTACTTGGAGCCATCAATAATTGCTCCTTACATTTGTTTAGTTCTGACATAGCATGTCCATACTTCAAAAGAAGCTCATCATAATATCTTTGAAGTTTAATTGTAATAGCCTCAACAAAGTGGGTTGTTTGAACATTCAAGATTATAACTTGAGGGGCTAGAGTGTCCGACACTCTTTTTATTATGACATCCCCTATTAACTCTCCTAAACCAACCCATGACTTATTGTTATTTGGGGCTAATGCCCATATTTCTAGGGTCTCAAACCTAGGATTAAAACCTGCAGCAGAGAGTTCCTTCTCCACTTGATCATCAAACACATCTATGTCATTCTTTGTAACAATATCAAAAGCAATTGCATCTACTAAGGTCCAATGTGGAAGCAATAGCAAACCACTTTTCTCTACCAAGGCTCTTCCCTCATTAGGGGTCATCTTGTTGATATCTTGGCTGACTTCATTCAGTACCCTCTGAGTTATTTCTTCATATTTTTTTGGATCAACCCCCCTCTTGGCTTCCTATACTTTACACTAAAATTCTTCACTCCTAACCTTGAGTACATATCCCTTGAATTTAGAGGTGTTCACAAAGGTGTCATCTTCCAAAAATTGTGAGCATGCCAATACTCTGATATCCTCTATGTGTATTTGGTGTCCAAGGATTGACCTTGCCAATAGGTTATTAGGAGAGGCATAGGGTCTTATTCTTGTAGGTCAATTCAACTATTAGGAGATTTCTTGTTCTTGTTCATTTGCCTCCTCTTCCAAATCTATCAGTTCAACTTCCTCCTCGTGCTCCAAATCAATAATCTTTACCTTTTTTATTTGGAGGTGCATCAGGTGATTCACTTCTTCTTTATTTGCCCTACTTGAACTGCCTAGATCATATGCAGGTCTCTCCTCCCCTACTAGAGCACTTTTAATCAAGTCATCTGCATTTCCAAAAATCTTCTAGATCCTTGTTATTGGATCAATCGTGCAAATGCTCCTGGATATGTAGAGTTCAAATTCTTTCTCATTCTCTTCCCCTCCATTATTATTTCCCACCTTTTCCTCAAAAATTGAACTTCTCCCATTGTAGTAGAGTTCCTCACTATATCTTCATCAAATAAAAGTTGGTGGGTGAATTAGGGTCTTTTAATGCCAAGCCTCACCTTATTTATAAATCCTTCAAGGTCAAACACCCTTGGTTGCTCGAACCCCATCCTGTAAACCATCAACACTAAATCAATTTGATCCAGGCCTTCGTTATTAGCAGCCAAAAATCACAAAATTTGATAGAGGTAAGAAAGAAACATCCTTTCTTCTGTCACCTCAAATGTTCCTTATCAGACTCATTCAATTTTCTGATTATTTCTAAAAAATGTAATTTTCTTTAGCATAAATATTGGCAATACATATGGGGCAACCTTGCTCCCATAGACTTTGATATAGGTTGTATGAGTATGCAAAAACAAATCTACCTACTTGTGTTGAATTCCCAACTCTAGGGTCTTGTCAAGTGGTCTTAGAATATCAAGAACATTTGGGTGCATCCTTTCACCTTTAGGCTCTAAGAATCCCAGTAGTCTTCTAACAAAATGCTCCTCAAAAATCACATAATTTGCATCTGTATAATGCATAAGTATCATGCAAGTCCACATTTGTACAGGAAACAAATTACCATTTGTACATGAAAGTCTTTTTGCCACAACCCTAATCCAACATACAAAAACATGTGGCACATCATTGAATACCACTTAAACTCAACTTTTGCATCTATAGTATACAACTTATTCTTAATTTCAGTCAGTTGCTAGTGCATTTTATCAGCAATATGCATTGCAAAGTCAAAAGGCTCTGTGGTTGAAATATCTTGTATATTTGTAGCTAGCATCATCAAAGAAATTGGTATTTTGTCTAGTGTATCTCTTCCCAATACCTAGCACAGAGTGTGATATGTCTCTACAAAGTAGTGCATGAACTGTGATACATCAAAATGTTCTTCCTCCTGGTCTGATATCTTAACCAATTTTCCATCAATGCCCTTTGGTATGTGCTTGGGCAACTTAAAATATTTGTATTCACACCAAACTCTCTTATATTCTTCCTTCAGAGCATTAACATTAATCTTCTTGTTGGCAATAGGGTTTAAGCCAAACATGCTTGAGATGTAGGCTTTTGTGGTTCTAATCATGATAGTACTATTTCTAGCCAAGATAGCCCTAGAGGTAGGATCATAACTTTGTGCAACAGTCCTCACAAAATTTGGATTTTGGAAATCATTAGGGCATATCAATTTAGCCAAGTCTAGCTTCCAGGTGTTGCAAATTGGGGCATTATACTCTCTTCTGTCATACTAATGCTTAAACAAAATCCATCTAGGCATAGGCAATGCGCGCATCTCGACACTCATAGCATAGGTCCAATAACTTGTTATTTGGCCCATTGAGACCATGTACATTTAGAGGCCTTTTGGATGACCTAGGAAATTGAACCATGAGGTCTTCATCTAAAATTCATTTTGAAGTGGATGGTTGGATTACTTGACTCATCTTTTCAAACAATTCCTTACCAAACAAGGGCTTTTATATTTTATCAATACTTGATTTTCAATCAAAACAACTGAATTGAAATGGATGTAGTAAGCATAGAATTAACTTACTGGTTTTTATCTATAGGGACTCTAAATTTCCATGCTCTGTCAACTAGGTGCTCGCTACACGTAGGAATTGCCTTCATGTTTGTGAAAATGATGAGAAAAACTCCTTTCTTCCCTCTTTTATCAAGCTTTCATATTAGGGCCAAGTGCATTAATGCAAGTCTTTTCTACCATTATTATGTTTTCATGATGAAGGGGCAATTCCAATGTCTAGGTTGAAGATTCAAATTGAGACCATTGATTTAACCTTCAAATTATATGATCCACAACTCTGAATGCCCTGCTAGATTTGAAAATCTAAGCTTTTACATGAAAAAATGGCCAACCAATCATAACATTCCATGTTGGACATCTCTTTTTTTGACTTTTCCACTTCTTTGTCCTACATGGCCACATGTTTTCATTTTGTAGCTGCGTAGTAGCAAGTGGGCCACCTTCCTTTGGCTCTATGGGAGTGTGTCAATCCCTCCACGTGGTTCCCCTTTGTGTACCTTTTCATTCCTATGAAGAAAAAGACATGTATCCTCATCTCATAGCTGTGTGGAGGATCTTTGGCTCTGACAAGATTCTTCTGCATCTCTACACTACCGTCCAATCTTCAGTGGACCCACTTCCTGCTCCATCTTATGACACATGGTGCCATCTACTTCAATCAACTGAATATTTGATCATATTACCAAAGGCCATGACACAATTAGAGTTGTCCTTATCTCGTAGCCCCACAGAATGAATATGACATCTACATCAATAGTTCTACGGGCTTGCCAAATCATGCCATGTGGCACCTCCGGGCCCTATAAAGACTTATAATTTAAGACTTCACAAAGGATATGACATCTACAGGAAATAATAAGTAAGCATTAGGACTCAGGGCTGATCACCTTATGACTTTCAAGACTCAAGGTTACAACTTAAGAAACTGGTAACCTTGGACAAACAATTACTGAGAAATTAGAACATAAAGTAGAATATGATTGTAAGACTTAGGGCCTTAAGGGAAGATAAGGAAAAACATTTATAGATTGACTTAAAACCCTAAACCCTAGGCAAGTACCACCACAAGGGTACGCCATACTTAGCTTGTTTGTCATAACAATCATCCCACTGATTATTCATTATGCTTCTAACATCATCATTGTGTTCTTTTTCATGAAATCTATTGGTTTTTTTGAATTACCTTTGTGATCATTACTCCTATGACCTTGATTGACAATATATTGCTGATTTGAGATGACTTCATACTTGTCTTCATGAGCTACTCTAACTAATTCACCACCTACAATATAAGAATGTGGGTTGTCCTTTAACATGCACATAGGTTTAGTTTTACCCTGTGAGTCTCCATTTGGATTGGTTGGTCTATCACAATGTGCTTGTCATAACTCTCCTTAGTGATAGTGACTTCTCGTACCTTGTCTTGAGTAGGTGTATCCATGGGAGGTTAAGAATGTGTGTTTGAGAAGATATGTTAAGAAAAAATGAAATTAGCCTAGAGATTGTGAAAAGCATGTTTGAGAATATATGTTAAGAAAATGTGAATTTCACTTAATTATATATGATTATATATTTTGATATTTGTGTATGAGATTACTTTACTCTATTGTACCAAGATGGACTAATTTATCCATGTCTTATTCATGATGCATATAGAAATCATCATCATTCCAAGGAAATGAACAAGGACTCTAACACTAGAAGAGCATGAAGCTGAGAATGAGAGGAAAAGAGAAAGAATAAGGTGAATTCATGAAAGTATGAATTGTTAACCATACAAGAAGACATTCCAACATTGCCAATTGAAGAGGAACATGATACATCTAATAAAGGTAAGAGAGAGATGGAAATGGCGGCACAAAGGGAACAAATGAAAAACCTCTATTCAACAAGGAAATTGAACCTCAAATTTGGAGGCACTCCATCATCCACAACTCAAGTTGAAGGAACACCATTATTATCTTCTCAAATTGGAGGCAATCTATTTTCATAGGTGAAGTTGAAGGTACATCTTCAATCTCTTCTCAAGTTGGTGGCATACCATCATTCACACGTCAAGTTGAAGGTACACCATATTCTCCATCTCAAATTCAAGCCTTTTCATCTTTTTAATCTCCAATTGAAGGTACATCATCTATCCCATCTCAAGTAAATATTGAAGAAATTCCTAATGTTGAGTCAACTTTACCAATAAAAATGCCTCCTAGAATTTTGCATTGAAATCCTAAGTTTATAATTGATATAGATGAGAATGTTTTGAAGCCCTTGTAGGATAAGATTCCCAAGAAAACTTGCCAAAGATATGCCATCAAGATATCAAAATCAGTCTTTGTGAACTTAAATGAAACCGTAAGATGTCAACTATTTGGTAAATTGATGAGAAATCTAAAATTTAGGCCCATTATGAAGATTCTTGTCCTAAGAACATCAGATGCCTCAAGTGAAAAATCAATTATAAAGAATTTAATGAGTGCATATGAGAGTGTGGGTTCCACCTCATGTACCAAGGATAGTAATGCCACACGACATGTCATTACATCAACAATAGTAAGCAAACAAACAAAGAAAGCTCACCTCATTAGAAAGACAAGTCAAGCAATGAAAATAAGTAGAAAAACTCTAAAGAGAGCTATTGGAAGACGTGAAAGAGTTGAGGACCCAAAAACCAATGAATTGTGGGCATTCTCTGGGAGACTCCCATAGAAAGACAAAGTTGTTGTTGAAGCCTTGAGATCCCTCATCAAATAATATTGGAAAAATAACACAAGGGTATCTCCTAATGCAAGATATATTATAAGAAGGAGAATTGCTTGTCAAAACTGTGAGCCATATCCAAAGCATTTTTTGGATGTGACTCAAACACAATTTTTCAAGAATTTTCAAGAGATGTATCTGTTGGTAAGAGGCACTGCTACATATGACAAGTGTTTTCATTGATGGCAACTAAGTCTATCTTGCACATCCACACAACACAATTTGTTCATATTGGAAGTTAGAGTGAATATTTGTCTAAGTCTAGGTTGTCAGAAAGAGAGCACGTGATAGGGTCCAGTATCTTGGTCCGGATCTCTCTGGTAGTAAATCATAGTGTGCTGCAAATCTGAGGGAGTAATAAGGATTTTTGGGACTATGTAAATCTAAGAATTTAGCCTCTGGTGATGAAGGATTCAAAAGTTATAAGCATCTGAGTATCGGGTTCCAGTTAGTCAATACAGTCAGAAGAACATGTTGACATAGTATTTGATCTTGGTCTGGATGAAGAAAAGTTGTTGGTTAAGAAATTTGTGATAATCAGTTGTATTGGCTGACATGATTGATGATTTTAGAACACAAGTTTTTGGTTCGCATTATTGATTGTGCATGGATTCAGCCGACAGAGCAGAGTTCTTAATAAATGTTCTAATTTTTCTTGGAGCCAACTACAGTTGATTGAATTTCTTGATGCAGATATATATAGCTGATTGATTTGAGTGTTTTGGTGTAGAGGTGTGATGTGATGATGAAGTAAGTGTGTGAAAAATGGTAGAAAGAAGTGCAAAGGTGAAGATCTAAGCTCAGATTATGGGAGAAGAGTGAAACAGGGTAGAGTAAGGATGAAGTGTGTAAGATCAGTATTCTGTACTTAATCAGAACTAAATTTTTGCATTTGTAGATGCTACTCATCAGTCCAAACATTTTGTAATTCTCTTGTAATCATTTCTATAGACAGTGACCCTCTTGGAGCAGTGAACTCTAGGCAGTACACCCTGAAGGCATGTGCCTCCCCCATTTGTAATACTTTTAACACAATATAATTTCTTGTTGGTTAACCCCCACCATGGTTTTCCCCTTAACCAAGTTTTCACATAAAAATCTTGGTGTTATGTGTGTTGATTTTGTTTCTTCTCATGTGTTATTGATTCATGCTTTCATGGTTATATCATTCATCTATAAATAAGTAGTAAAGAAGTTTAAAGTGCAGCAAAGGATAAAAGTTTTTGAGACAACTGATTCACCCCCCCTCTCAGTCTACCCTTATTTCAACAATTGGTATCAAAGCAAGGTTCCTTGGAAGAAGCCTAACAACTTGAGGAAGAATTGGGAAAGTATTACAATGGATTCTTACAACCTCAATGAACAACTTCAACTTGCCTTAGAAGATCTTGATCAGTCCAGAGAAGATGTCAAGGAACTGCAAGAGGACCTTAAAGATGCTGAAGGCTTCATTGAAACCTTAAAAGAAAAATTAAGCAAATTTAGTGGAAAGAGGAAGGAGCTACTTCAGTAGCTAGATAATTCTACTGAAGAAAATGACATGAATAAGGCTTTGGAAGAAAAGACAAAGGAATGTGAGAAGCTGACAAAAGAAGTTTCTATTCTAAAACATGAGATGGAATCTGGGGTGATGAGGCTAACCAAAGAAATTGAGGAAAGGAAGAAGACTGAAGAAAACCTGAATCAAACTCTGAAGGAAAGAATAGAAGAATGTTGCAAAATGGATAGAACAATTGGTCACCTAAAATCTAATCTACAAGAATGCATATATAATGAGAAGGAACTTGAAAGGCAAATTATTATTCTCAGACATGACGTAGAAGTTGAAAATGAATACAAGGAGAAGTTCACGATAAGCTCAGCTAAACTTGAAGTGCTTCTTGAGAGTCAGAAGAAGGTTGATGATAAGCATGGTCTTGGGTATAAGAAAGGTGAAAGCTCCGGATCTAGACAAAGAAGTTCTCAATCAAGGAGAAACAGACCTAGAAGACCTCCGGTAAGACAACCTAATGCTCAAAGATATCCATCTTTCAATGGAAATTGTTTCAACTGCAACAAATTTGGTCATAGAGCTACTCAGTGTAGAAGCAAAGTAAATCAAAATGGTCCATCCTTCTCTGGTCAATGCTTCAAGTGTAAGAGGTATGGTCATAGATCCAATGAATGCAAAAGTATGATAATGAATAACTCTAACAATAGAAGAAATTACAATTCTTTCAATGGGAATTGCTTTGCATGCAATAGATTTGGACATATGGCTAATTAGTGCAAATTAAGAGGAAATCAATCAAATGGGCAAAGAAATGTTGTATGCTTCAATTGTGACTGATCTGGTCATATTGCAAGATTATGCAGAAGCAGGAATAATGAAAGAAGAGGTTTGGTAAAAAAAACCAGATGAGCAGAGACAAGATAAAGGCAAGGGAAAAGTTGTTGTAAATGAGATCCATAATGAAATGAACAAAACATGGGTAAAGAAAGGTGAAATGAATGTTGACAATGGGTCCACACCAGAATCTGGTGCTAATAATTCCTTTGGGAATTGAATAAGGAGCTCTAGCTCAGGGGGAGCTGCTTTGAAAATCTAAGTTCCCCAGCCACTAAGTAGGTGCCTCAATCTGGCACGATGAATGAAGTTAAAGAAACCTAATGCAAACCTGTTGAAGTAAATTGTAGAAGAAGAGAAGCAAATATGATTGATTACAGAGCAATTGAAGATTGACTGCATGCGGAAATAATGTAACTAGATGTATTAGGGCAGAGCATTTATTACAATGACAAATTAGGTTTTGTTGAGCATTAAAGGTCATCCTTTCATTGTTTGGATCACTTTTCATTTGAAGAGAGCAAGCAGAAGAGCACCTGAGCTACGATTTCAACGATTTGAAGTGCAACTAGTGAATTCATCCGCTAACCCTAATTCCATAAAGAAAAAGGTATTTTCTGTGAAACCTTGAACTTGTGATCTTTTGCAATGGCTACACCATTGGTTGTTGATATTATTGAAAGGCCTCGACCCAAATTCAAGAAGCATCCACACAAGTCAGTAGAAGTTGACCTGTTACATGCATTTTTAAATGTTTCATATGGTGTATTACATGTTGAAGATATTAGGGCTTATATTCATGCCAGCATAGATGAATTTGGGGAATCAAGGTTTGTATATTTGTTTGAGAATTATCTAAAGGATAAAATTCACGGTCTTAAACCTAAGTATATGGCACTACTGGATAAACTTTTCATTCAGATGATGAGGTTTCCAACCTTCAATGAAGATGAATGGGTCCGGTATGTTTTAAGCCAAATGTATGATGAGTTTATAAGGCTAATGAAACCCTTCAAGATCACCAAGGATGCCATCAAGGTCATGACAGGGTTAAACTCATCTAGTGGATTGCCAATGTTGAAGGCTATAAATAATCAAACTGTGACTAATGCAACCAGTGCCAAATTCAACAAAAGGGCAATGACTACCAATGACATTGTTGATCTGGATGTTAAGAATGCTTCAATGGTAATTGGTTAGAAGATTTATCACTCTAGCAGGGAGAACTCTATTTCCAGAATGACCATATATGCTGCATAACAAACAGTAAAAGAAAATGCAGATCATGACCTATGTGAGTTATTACAGAACCAATTGTTATCACCCAGATTTGCACCCTTGCTGCAGTTCTGAAACCTTAGCAATCTTAAGTATCATGGGAATGATATCGAAGTGTGGGACCTTGCGAAATGAGATTAGACCTCTGGAGAAGGCCGGCTTCCTTGATTGGATATCACCTAAAACTACTAAATGTTTAGAGGAAAAGGGAAAAGGAATGTTTTTGAATGAAAGATAAAAACAAGAAAACTAAAAGTAAGGGTGATGCACCAGACTGATTAAAAGAAACCTTCATAGAACTAAGAAAAAGCACAACATAACTAGATACAACAAGTAAGCATACACAGATTCAAATGATCCTAGTAGAGGTGAGAAACATAATGATTGAGAGGAATGAAATATTCACAGACAATCACATGAAGATTCACATTAAAACTAAAAAAAATAGTAAAAGAGGTAAAAAATAGCTTGCATATATTTAATAGAAAGATCAGTTACAGTAGTAGAAAGTTCTGTTTGGAAATAGAAAGCCTGAAAGACAAAAAAATTTCAACCTTATTTACATTTCATTCTACACATATATAGCATTCCAAAAATGCCCTAAGTCGACTACAAAAATTCACTCAAAGAGTTGCAGCAAGAAAAATATCTCCCTGAAGGGACGTCCACCTGTAGAAGTTATGGTGGGAGAATATCTAGAACAGGGGTAGGTGGGAAACATCATGAGTCTTTAATGCAAGCTGCTACATCATTGATCTGCACCCCTAAATCGGTGGAAGATATTTTTTATCATTAATGTGAGCTGCTTCCATGTCTATATTCAGCCATGAATATATAAAGTATTTGAAACAAGGCGATAGAGAGATATCTTCGGTCATTAATGCGAGCTGCTTCATCTTTGTGCAGCAATGAATGCAAGAAATATCTACATCTACTCAAAATGGTCGCTGAAACGTCCACTCATCCAAAACATGCAAATCCAAATCTGAAATTGAAAAGTGAGAATATTCCCTTGAAAAGCCCGCCAAATGAAAGAGGAGGCAAAAACATGCATTTTTGTCTTTTGTAGCATGTGGAAATTTACTAAAATGGAGGAGATACAGGTGGTCAAAGATGCAGTCAACTGTGTGTATATATCACTTTGCATCTGTGCTTGTATCGGCCTCTAAAACTACCTCTGAGTCTGGCTTTGCATATGCAAAGTACTTTGTATGTATCTTTTATTCGGCATCCAAATCGGCCTTTGAAATGTCTTTGTATGTTCAAATGTATGTCACCTTGTATATACAATACAATGGTCATATACAAGAGTGGGCCCCTTTACTTTTCTATCACCTTTTGCACATATGTCCCTACCATGTGTCATCACTTGATTGGTCATTGAGCTGGTCTAAGAAGCATCACTGAAAAAACTGCATCTGCTATCAGCTATCGGAAAGATAAAAAATGAGTTGCCAATGCATACTATCTCGCCGAAATCCCCCTGTATGTTTGCCTTGTATATCCAATTGTATATGCAAACATACAATCATTTCAACATGCAAACTGCAAACTCAATGCTGAATATGCCAAATTTGATTTTCAAGTCAAGTCTGCCTTGCATATCACCGTTGTATTTGACCTTTGTATATCGTAATATACAATGCCATACGCATGCAAGCTGCGGACCTGAAACCATTATGAAGCATATTGAAATTGCCATCAGGTCTGAGCCATGCATGTTCCTCTTGTATGTAGCTGATGTATGTCGCATATACAATGCGAACATACAAGCAAATTATACATACAAACTGTTGAATTTCGCCCTTTATCAACTGGAATGTATGCACATTTCAGATCCGGCTTGTATATTAGGAATGCATATTTGATTGTATGTGCAAACATACAATCACAAATATACAAGCGGTGGGCCCCAGCTTTGAATCACTTTCCCTTGCATGTGTTGCTTGTATGTCCTTCCTTTGTACATCGCTGCCGATGTACATTCAACTATTGCATATGCATTTGCCCCTTTGTATGTTTTCTTTGTATGTTGGCCTTATATCTTTGACATGTATATGCAAACATATACAAGCCATTATTCTGATATACATTGGCCTTTGAATGTTTCACCTTTGTATGTGGCAAATGCATATTTCACTTGCATCTCGCACATACAAACCCCTTTCACTGTAGTGAATGCATGTTGGCCTCTTTGTATATGTGCCTTGTACATTCCCAATGTATGTCAGACACACATTCACTATTGTATCTTTGCGGCATACATTGTCCCATGTATATTTCACTTGTATGCTGCCAATGCATCTTTTCCTTTGCATGTTCCTCTTGTATGTAGTCGTTGCATGTTTAAACATACAACACAAATATACATGCAAACCATCTCATACAAGTAGGGAATATCCTAGAAATCTGCGACAGATTCCTTAATGCATATGAAAACTTGATATGAATTGCGAAAAGCATACAACCAATTTTTTACTTTTTTTGAAGGCCGACTGAGATTTTTGACCCGCAAATGTCATTTGAACCTGCATGTACATACAAATGGCCTGGTATATACAAAGACACTTGTATGCAACTATTTTTTTTGCATTTTTGAACTGCAAAGGACAACTGACTTAGAAATTTTGGGTTTGGAAGGAGAATGCCTGCAGATGAATAATTAAAACCCAAAACCTAGGTGGGCACCACCACATACATTGGCGAATGTACATTTGAACATACATTGAAAAATGTATGTACAAATACTAAGTATAAAATTGAGATTTGTCTGCGATGGGAAGCTCTTGAAGACAAAGGGTTTTTGGGTTTTTTGCAAGGATTCTTTAGGCAGGATTTTTGGGATTTTTAGAAAAGCATAGCATGAGTATTTGGAAGATTTAAGCTTTGTATGGACATTTTCCAAAGGATTTCCAAGGAAAATACAAGGTGAACTATTTAACCCCAGACATCAAAAAATAGGTCAACATTTTGGTGACTTCTATGGGATGTTTCACTGCAAAACAATTAGACCAGTGGCCTTAAGCATCCATTGGGCATGGAGTCATACAAAAACTAAAAATATATCTTGACAAACAAGTCCTGACTTTAGCAACTCAGCATATTAGCAGTGAAGAACATGGAAAGACGAAAATAGAACCAAAAGCCTAAAAGCAACCCTCTAACTATGCTAAACAACACTTAGGGAAAACAAAAGGGATCTAAACTATTGTGCAGTAGCACCTATTGAAAGCAAGAAACCCAATCTTCTATTTTACAAGGTAAGTCATACCTCAAAATATTTCTTCATGTGTATCCCATTGATTGGGATAGGCAAATTTTCTCCATCCATGCTGGATAACTGAAATGCATTGTGCTCCTTGCATTCAGTAATGACAAATGGACCACTCCACATATTGTCAAACTTGGAGTGCTTCCCTGACCTGCTTTTCAACTCATCCCATTTGAGCACCATATCACCCTCCCTAAAAATTCTGGGAGTGGCCTTCTGATCAAAATTTCTTTTGGTCTGAAGCTGATGATACTCCATAGTTTTCATAGCTTTGTCTTTGATTTCTTCAAGCTCCATCAGTTGAGCATATCTGACATCCATGGGATCCTCTTCTTTAAATATCTCCAACTGATTCATGATATTGAGTGCTGGCAGCTCCACATATATAGGCAAACTTGCCTCTTTCCCATAAACTAACATATATGGGGAGTTACCAATAGACCTCTTGGGAGTTATTCTGTCTGACCATAAGGCATATTTTAGATTAGTGTGCCAGGTGATCTAGTTGTCCTCCATTGATCTTTTAATGATCCTTATGAGATTATTATTTGTAGATTCAGCTAAACCATTACCCTGTGGGTAATAATTTGATGAAGTATTCAAATAGATCCCATTCTTAATAGCCCAGTTAGTTATCTTTAATCCAACAAAGGCTAAAGCATTGTCTAAGATAATTGACTCAGGCAGCCCAAATCTGGATATCAAATCTTGGTAAAAATTCATAACAGTATTTTCATTCGATTCCTTCAAAGCCACTGCTTCAATCCACCTTGTGAAATAGTCTGTAGTTGTAAGTATCCACTTGTGGCCTGCACTTGATGGTGGGATAATGGGACCTACAAAATCAATGCCCCATCTCATGAAGGGCTGCTCTACTTGAATTGGCCACAGAGGTAAAGCTGGCATCCTTTCTTTGCCTACAAAAATGGCACATTTTACACATTTTCTAGCCCATGCATGGGCATCTTTAAATAAGCTGGGCTAGTAATATCCATCTCTCATTACTTTCCAAGTAGTAGTCTTTGGGGAAAAATGACCCCCTGTTGTTCCATCATGAAACTCATGCAACACCTTGTTAGTCTGATCATTATCAATGCATCTTAACAATACACCATTAAAATCCTTTCTGAAAAGGATGCCATTTATTAAAACATATGGAATAGATTGTAGTCTAAAATACCTTCTCTTGATTCTATCTAAACCTAGTGAACATTCACCAGTTTGCAAAAATTGAGTCATGTTATTAACCCAACTTGTACCCACTGTTGCTATATCATCTTGAGGTGCATCTTCAATGGTAAGAAGCACCTCCTCCTTTTTTATTTCATTCTTAGAACTGGTAGCAAGTTGTTCACTGAGTCCTCTACCTCTAACAAGCTTGGTTATCTTGATATCCACATCATATTCCATGACTTTGGTGATCCAACCAACCCTTTTTCTCATTAACATCTTTACTTAACAGGAACTCTTTCACGCTGGGGTGAGCAACCATCAAATGTATCTTGTTATTAGAAACAAGATGCCAAAACTTGTTGAGGCTCCTTACCACTACAAGGACATGTTTTTCCATGAAGCTATACCTCTGCTCATACTCCTCTAGCCTCTGGCTAAAGAAAGCGATTGGTTGTTCAAAGCTGTCACTTTGGTGCTACACCAGAATCGTAGAGATTGTATCTAGACCGCCATAAGCATATAAAATAAAATCTTTGGAGAAGTCAGGATTTACCAGAGTTGGCGTAGCTAACAATGCTTCTTTTATGGACTCAAAGCTGAGTTTGGCCTCTTTCATCCAACTAAAAACTATATTCTTCTTCAACATAGACGTCAAAGGCTTCAATAGGTTTGCAACGTTAGGTATAAATCTTCGCAGAAAATTAATTCTACCAATAAAACTTTGTAGTCCCTTCTTGTGACTGGGTAAAGGCAACTCTAGAATAGACCTTACCCTTTCAGCATCAATGGTAATGCCCTCCTTTGACACAACGTGCCCTAACAGCTTGCCTTCATGCACAGTGAAAATGCATTTTTTGGGATTGAGAGAGATCCCAAACTCTTTGCATCTCTCAAATACTTGCCTCAGGTGGGATAAATGTTTAGACGTATCCTTGGAAAAAACCATTATGTCATTAAGGTACACCAGCACTAGTTTATACAGCAAACCCTTAAAAGCCATATTCATAGCTCTTTGAAAAGTAGAACCAGCATTTGACAGACCAAAGGGTATTTTCTTGTAGGCCATGGTGCCCCAATTGGTAGTAAAAGCAGTTTTAAATTGTTCTTCCTCCTTAACTAACGCTTGATTATAGCCAGAATATCCATCAAGCAAGGAGAATATTTCATAACCAACCACTACTTGCAGAATTTGCTCCATTGAGGGCAGGAGGTAGTGGTCTTTTAGGGGGGCTCTATTGAGGTCTCTGAAGTCGACACATAGCCTAAACTCCCCATTCTTTTTTCTCACAGGGACAAGGTTGGAGACCCAAGAAGTATGATTGATCAAGAAAATGATCTTTCCCTCAATTAGCTTGGTCAACTCTTTAATCATCAAAGGCTCAAGTTTTGGATTTAGAGGCCTTTGTTTCTACCTCACAGGTTTTGTACCTAGTTCTAGTTCTATGGTATGCTGGGCAATATGAGGGTCAAACCCTTTTAGGTATGAATAATCCCAAGCAATCACATCTTCAAACTCTTGACAAAGAGTGACAAAATCTCTCCTATCCTCAGGGAAATAGATTTTACCTATTTTGAGAAGCTTACCCTTGAAAATTTCCAACTCTTCATAATGCTCTTCTTTTATCTACATGCTGGTTTTGCTCTTCTTTAGCTGATCGTCAGTACCAAAAATAGATTCCAAGGTTACCAATCCCTTGGGCAGCCTATTTGTTCTCAACTAAACACTTTGATCATTTCCATATTGTTGTTTGAGTTTATCCTGATTCATGACAAAAAAGTCATCCTCCTCTAACAGGAACTGCAGAATCTGCTCATCACTCTCAAAAACTTGCCAATGAATATTATTGTCAGGGATAGAGGGTCTATCAACTATTTTTACATGAGGCTGCACCTTTTCTCTTTGAATATCATTGGGGATGTCAAATTGGCCCCAATTGTAGCTAACCTATCAGCATGGGAGTTTTGATTTCTTGGAATAGAGATTAGATTGAAGGCATCAAACTCTTCAATCATGTCCCATACCATATGCTTGTAGTATTTTAGAGTATCATTCTTCATGACATGTAGTCCTCTCACTTGATTTATAATGAGTTCACTATTCCCAAAGACCTGCAAAAAGCCAATTTTCTTCTTTCTTGCCCACTACAAACCTTTAATCAAGCCCTCATACTAAGCAGTGTTATTTGTACATGAAAAGGTAAAATGGAAAGCAAAAAAATATCTTTCACCTTGTGGAGACAGAAGCATTTCACCACCACCAAATCCATTTCTATTCCTAGAGCCATCAAAATACATTTTCCACACCTCATTTTGTTGTTCTGTCTGTTGTTCGGCATTCTTTACCAGTTTTAGAATTTATGTTTCAGGCTCATGGAGTATGTAAACCCCCATACCAGCTTCTTGAATGTGCCCCTTAGGATCATCTACAACATTTTTTGAGGCCCACTCCCTTAATAGCACTTCCGGTATACTTTCAGCTTGCAATTCTTGAGCAACAATAAGCTCAAGATCATTAGAAATAAAACAATTTGCATTAACAACACTTGGTGTGTAAGGCTCTATGTGATGTTTGGCAAGTATTTAGATTTTAGGGTCACTTTGGTACCGTATCTAGTCCTAAAAAATATGTGGGACTAGTCCAAGGATAGATATCCTCCTATTTTGGTTGTAAATTCTCTTGATAAACACATGGCAAAATAGGGAGGTAAATCTATTATGAACACCTCCTAAAAAATGGAAACGTTTGGGCAAGTGTGCAGAGTGAGACCTAGGTCTTTGATCACACCTACAGTATTAACAACTATGCCATCTAGTTGAAGTACACCTTTCTCTAAGGGCTAGTATTTCAACCCTAATTGATCTACAATCTATTTTGGCATCACAGAATTGCTTGCACCACTATCCACCATACAGTTATGTACTAACTTGTCTCCAATTATTAATGACACATAAAATGGGAGTGGTTTAGTACTTTTGTTTGGCTATTTACTATTATCTTGGGATGAACTAGTAAGGACAGCCCTAGTTGGGTCAACAGATGTATCATTGGACACTTTCAAATCAGATAAGGCAGATTGCAACATCCCCTTTTGGCTCGGGATGGCTAGAGAATCCCACATAGACATTGTCACATTCATTTTCATATTTTCAATAATATTGAAAGGTGGAGTGACATGTACCTTCTGATATGATTTTGTAGTAGTAACATCAGCCTACAAATGAGGCATTTCCCTTGCTGTTGCTGAAGTATTTCTTGGTAAAATATGGGGAATATGAGATATAGAAGCATCAGCATGTCCTTTTCCTTTGTTTGCTACTTGATCTGCCTCATAGCCCCTCTTTTTAGCTCTTGTATTCACTGCAACTAAGGCATCATCTCTATTTACACCACAGAATTCACCTTCCTGCCAATTTATGAAGGCAGAATCATTTTGAGGTTGATCCTGTTGTTGAACAACCCCGTCATGAGGTGTATTTGGCTGTGATGCTACAACATTTTGCACCATTAGTGCTTGATTTATCACTCCATTTGAATAGGCTACCTGACTGTGTGGCTGATTGCATGGAAAACACCATTCATACTCTGTAGCAAGGTTATTCTAAATAGGGACAAGGTCCCTAACTGCATTAATGGGTGCCAGATTGTAAGACTGAAAAGGCCTCTAGTTGACATTTTGTCTGGAACCCTGGTAGTTGCTTTGATAAGGTGGCCTGTTAGCTTGATATGGTTGGTTTTGCCCTTGATAAGGCTGATTTTGCCCTTGACTGGGTTGCTGATATGGCTGTCTATTCTGGGACTGCTGCTTTTTTATGTTTACTAACTCATTCCCAAAGGTTTGCAGAATATTCTCTATTTTTTGTTGGCTATTTTTTTATCTCTTTTAACTCTTGAGATGAGCTAGAAACAACAGGTTCAGAATTGGCAGTATTTGGCAATGCTGTTATATCAGGGCAAGGGGCAAAATATGGGACAGGTAAAGGCATTGAAGCTTGAATCTCAGGAAAAATGGGTACTGGTGGTCTAGGTGCTATTTTTCTAGCCTGAATCAAGTTATTCTCTGCTCTAATAGCTATTTCATATGCATCAGGTAAACTAGTACCTCCTAATGACTACATCATCACTGAAATATCACTATTTTGGGCTTTTAAAAAATATAAGAATACATATTCTAATGAAGGCCTTATCATGGCAGGAATTCTGTCCCATGTCTTCTAGAATCTGAAGTTGAAATCCATCATTTGCTCTTGGGGAGCTCTCTTTATTGTAGTTATCTGTTCAACCAATGACAACTTGTCTGATTTATCTTGAAATTACTTGTTTAACTTATCACCTAGATCATCCCATGTTCTTATGGTCTGCACTGGTAAACTCTTGAACCATTGTAATGCTTTCCCCTTAAAAGGGGTAGCCAGCAACGTGATGGCTACATTATCTTGGGTCACATGATGAACACCGCATAGAGAAGCTACGTCTCTAATGTGCTCGATTAGGGTAGTTTGATTCTCTCCTATGAAATAGGGAAGACTCTTCAAAGCTGCCATGGGTATAACATCATGCACTATCAAATTCAATGGGCTGCTCCCATCAAAAGTGACAAATGGTTGATTCCTTGTCATTTGAGCGGCTAGAGGTAGGATTGCTTGAGCTAGTATAAGTACTATAGGTGCAACTGGCCTAAAATTTGCAGTTGATTGTATCCTTTTGGAAACTAGAGTTCTTGCTACAGCTCTCCCCTATCTTCTAGATGGTGACAGCTGCAAGTAATCAAATGAACTTAAACTCTGAGTTTGAATCTTTCTCATAAAATGTAACAGCATAACCGATCTACTTGTCTTTCCTTAGTATGAGTTGCCAGATATGCAAGTTTTAACCTCTTGTAGGTTTGTAAAATCACTGGCTACACATCAAAACTAGCAATAAAAGATAGTATTTGATTGTTTCTCTAACTCTCAAGTAGAGTCCCACTGGGCGTGCCAGAAACTGCTATCACCCATATTTGCACCCTTGCTAAAGTTGTGAAACCTTAGCAATCTGGAGTAACATGGGAATGATCTCAAAGTGTGGGACCTTGCAAAATGAGATCAGACCTTTGGAGAAGGCTAGCTTACTTGACTAGATATCACCTAAAACTACTAACTATTCAAAGGGAAAGGGAGAAGGAATGTTTTTGAATGAAAGATAAAAATAGGAAAACTAAAAGTAAGGGTGATGCACCAGACTGAATAAAAGAAACTTTCATAGAACTGAGAAAAAGCACAATATAACTAGATACAAGTAAGCATACATAGATTCAAATGATCCTAGCAGAGGTGAGAAACATAATGATTGAGAGGAATGAAATATTCACAGACAATCACATGAAGATTCACACTAAAAATACAAAAAATTAGTAAAAGAGGTAAAAATAGCTTGCATATATTTAATAGAAAGCTCAGTTATAGTAGCAGAAAGTTCTATTTGGAAACAAAAAGCCTGAAAGCCAAAAAAATTTCAACCTTATTTACATTTCATTCTACACATATATAGCATTCCAAAAATGCCTTAAGTCGACTACAAAAATTCGCTCAAAGAGCTGCAACAGGAAAAATATCTCCCTGAAGGGACGTCCACCTGCAGAAGTTATGGTGGGAGAATATCTGGAATAGGGGCAGGTGGGAAACATCTTGAGTCTTTAATGCAAGCTGTTGTATCATCGATCTACACCCCTAAATCGGTGGAAGACATTTTTTATCATCAATGTGAGCTACTTCCGTGTTTATATTCAACCATGAATATATAAAGTATCTGAAACAAGGTAGTGGAGAGATATCTTCAGTCATTAATGCAAGCTGCTTCATCTTTGTGTAGCAATGAATGCAAGAAATATCTGCATCTACTCAAAATGGTTGTTGAAACATCTACTCACCTGAAACATGCAAATCCATATCTAAAATTGAAAAGTGAGAATATTCCCCTGAAAAGCTTGCCAAATGAAAGAGGAGGCAAAAACATGCATTTTTACCTTTTGCAACACGTGGAAATTTGCTAAAATGGAGGAGATACAGGTGGTCAAAGATGAAGTCAACTATGTGTATATATCGCTTTGCATCTGTGCTTGTATCGGCCTCTAAAACTACCTCTGAGTTTGCCTTTGCATATGCAAAGCGCTTTGTATGTATCTTTTATTCAGCATCCAAATCAGCCTTTGAAATGTCTTTGTATGTTCAAATGTATGTCACCTTGTATATACAATACAATGGTCATATACAAGAGTGGGCCCCTTTACTTTTCTATCATCTTTTGCATGTATGTCTTTGCCACGTGTCATCACCTAATTGGTGACTGAGCTGGTTTGAGAACCATCCCTAAAAATATTGCTCTACTATCGGCTATCGAAAAGATCAAAAAATGAGTTGCCGATGCATACTATCTCACCGAAACCCCCCTATATGTTTTCCTTATATATCCAATTGTATATGCAAACATACAATCATTTCAACATGCAAACTGTGGACTCAACGCTAAATATGCCAAATTTGATTTTCAAGTCAGGTCCGCCTTGCATAAAAGGTGTGCACTAGACTAATGACGAGCTAGTTGCTATTCAGATAAGAGATCATCTACACAACATTGGTGACTATAAAGCACAGAGAACTGCAATCTAGGGATACTTAAAGAATTTTCAAAATATGATGCATTCTAGGGAAAGAATCCCTAAATCGATTGTTGAGAAGTACAAGAATGAAATCTGTTTCATGGTGGACACTTATCAGTGCTTAATGGAAGTAGTAGAACCTAGAACTATTTGGATCATGCCTATGAGGTATGAGGTAGATGAGAAAATTTTGAATATGTATGCTCAACACCTTTTGAGCAAGCCAAAGGACATAACAGTTGAAAGATTTCGGACATATGAGGAGCTAAGTGTGAAACTAAATGTTGAGCTCAGAAAACTTGAAATCAATAGTAAAGTAATGAAAGAAGTTGAGCAGTTGGCCAAGAATCTAGGCCTCACCAAGGAGGCTGTGAGGCAATTTAGTGAAAGAACTAAAAATGCTAAGAGGGAAATGGGATAAGAAACAAGGAAGTGCTCCGATAGAATCCTCCTCCACATAAGGACTAGTAGGAGTTCTGATGCTACCCCTATTTCCCCAAAACCTGCCAATCCTGAGAAACCAGAAGGCAAATCATCCAAAAAAGAAGGGAAAAGAGTGAAAACTAAGGTCAACCGGACATATAAGAGCATGAAAAATGATGAAGAAGAAACCGATTCTGATATTGAGATCAAAGAGTTGAAGGCCTCAGGTACAAAATCAGCCAAGGTAACTTAGAAGAAGCCCTCCGGAATCAAAGGGGCAAGCAAGAGGCAAAAGACTGAAACATATGTTGAAAAGCTTACTCTCTTTGTGGATGACATCGTATACACCTAAAAATGACACGACTTTGTCTAAATAAATAATCTTAATATTTATTTATATCTAAATTCCTCTATCAATAAATAAATAAACAAATTTATTTATTTGATTCATATTCTTCCAATAATTAAATAAAATCAATTTATTTAATTAAATTCCTAAATTCCTCCAACAAATCAAATAAAACCAATTATTTAATTAGTTCTTCCAAAATCATTCTAAATTAAATAATTCCAATTATTTAATTGTTTCTTCCAATAATATCTTCTCTAAATTTAAATAAATAAATTATTTATTTAAGTTTTCTATTTCTTCTAAATTGAGTTATCTCTAAATATAATTCAATCCTTGTGCACATGCAATTTAATATTCTAATATTTAATTGAGCTAAAATATCTTCTCATCCTCATGCAATTTCCATTCTCTAGTTCTATTCTCTTAACTGATTAATCTATTCTTTTAATTGATTAATATCTTCAGTTAACTCATTCTTCTATTTTATTAATTCCTCCCATGCAAAATAGAGAAGGACACATGTCCTCTTTCTATTCATGCATATTCCTCGACCATTCTATACCGTTGATCTTCTTGTTCTTTCTATACCATTGATCTTCTCTTTCACAAGCCTATAAATTGAACCCTATTCCTCTATTTCATTCATCCAAGATTTTAATATTGTTACTCTCCAAGAATTACAGCGCGCCTTTGGCACCCATGTCATTCCATGTGCTTGCAATCAACTTGTTACCATATCCTTATCATTGTTGTGAAGCTCATCTTCATTGCAGTAAACTATCACAGCCATTCCCAATTGACATTCTTGGAAAATAGCAAGGAAGTGCACCTTCTGAGGGCCATATTCATACACAAGAATGATTGAGATAGGCAACCAATGGAAGCGATGAAGTATTGAGATTTGCAAGGTTTTTTCTTTGTTTGTTTGATCTTGATTATTTCCCTTTTCATTGAGATATTGGGTTTATTTGATATTATTGATAATCATTCCAAATTTCCCTTAATATTTTTGGCACCCACCGGGTGCCTAGCCCCAATTTAACCCAAAAACTAAGTTTTTATGCGTTAGGAAGCCGTACACAGGAGGAATCTGTGCATTTGACCCATTCTAACATGCATTTGTTGTCTATTCCGACGCATCTAATCTTTTAGTGCATACATGCTCTATTTCAGCATATAACCTCTATTACGACACATATACTGATTCTGCACATATACCTCATATTCCTATGCTTTTGGCCTTTGTCTCAGTGTATTTGTACTTTTACACTTTTGAGCTTTGTTTCTGCGCATCCAAGCTCTGAAGCTGTGCATCTATTCTGAATAGTGAGTTTTAGGGTTTTCTTGTAGTTTTCGCTAACGCTGACACTTTTTTTTTGCATGAATATTCTTTGATCCACTTGCAGGCTAGGCACTAGTTTAGTCATACATCTACATTTGTTAACTCACCTCTCAATTTCTAAAGGAAAGTAAATGGATGTTCATGCAAAACTCACGTAGTTCTAACTAGGAGGGTGGTAACTGAATCATTGCTATCTTGCTATCATTGGATCATTGCTATATTGCTATCTTTCAAAGTTAAACACATTGCTATCTTGCTAAAATTGAACCATTGCTATCTTGTTATCACTTCAAAGCTAAAAAAATTTTGTGTGTGCCCAAGTAGATATCTCATATAGTCTTTTTCTTTTTAACTAGGGGAAAAGAACCATTGTCTTTCATGTTTTTGGGTATGATACCAGGCCTATGCTCTCCCCTATCTTGGGTGACCAAAATGCCAGACATATCATTTTCACATGTGTTTTTCCTTTAGAGAGGCTTGCCCTTGGATACCCGTCCATCCTTGGGGAGCGACCTTAAGTGGTAACAAGCTAAAGCCAAGCTCTTCTAAGCCACTATAAATAAATTGTGTTTGGAGCAAAAACTTCAAACAATGAGTGATGTTGTGTTATACCAACAACCAACCTCCCCCCAAACCCTCCAAGCCATAACCCTTGTAGGCTGGGAAACTCCATAATGGAGAGTAGTGTTGCCGCATGTATAACCACTCAAATGGTTGCACTTATTAATCATCCTTTATTTTTAGTAGCTAAAAACCCCTATAAGCTAGTGCAGGAAAGGGCGATTATTACCTCCCAAAGATGCCTCACCTAGAAATAGGGATAATTTGGTTTATATTGTCACAACCAGCCTATGATTTGTTCTTGCTTTCTTGTCAAAAAGAGTCAAAAAATTACAAAAGAAAATCTAAAAACCCATGAAAATGTTCTTTATGTTTGTTGTGTCTTCTTGCCATAATTGACAAAATCAGACCAAAAAGACCATCTTGCAACCAATAAACCAAAAAATACTGAAAAGCATGTCAAACTTTGTAAAAAACATTAAAAAAACTAGAGCTGCGCATTTACCCTCTGAAGTTGGACATTTATTTTAACTTTCAACACATCTGATCTGACTCTCTACACATATATCATATGTTATGGTGCATTTGATTTTTACCAGTCCTGTGGATTCATAATGACTTGCTGCGCATTTGTCTCCTGCTGCTGCGCATCTGTGATAGTGAGTACTTCCACATATTTTGAGAGAAACTTTTTTCCATTTCTGGATACTCATTTCAACCATGTTCCCAATTCTGAGATCAGATTTTACCTTGCAGTCGCTTTCCCATCCATTTCATACCAAACCCTCTCTTTCGTCGATCATCTCATCCACCTACCAGGTCTCCATAAGCAAAGTCAAAATATCCTATATTAGATTAGCACAAGAACCTTTTTCAGATCACTTTGGATTCAAGTAGCCCTAGTAGGTCGCAGAACTTTGCTAGTGGTCTTGGTGCATGACTAGTCCCTACACAATAAATGGGTATCGAGTACCCTTATGAATGGCTATTGTCTTGTACTGATCGTCTTACTTGGAATCATTGGTCAAAAGGGTCCTTTGTTCAAATCTCGTCAAAACAAGTATCCCCTTCTCACCAATCTACACAAGCACTTTTCCAAGGTCTCTAGTTTCATTCCACTTCATCCCGCATCACCTTGCAAGGTTTTAACTAGATCCCAATACCAAAAACAACTTGAAATGGCTAGAACATCTAAACACATTGTATCCCCTCATACAACGATAATGAAATCTCTCACAAGGAATACCAAGATGCTCTCCAAAATAGGAAATTTCAGTGCATGATGGACAAAATATTCAATGAGGACCCTCAAAAGTACTTTCTACATCTTGCAAACCAAGGACTTAAACTCCCCTTTGACTTTGATATTAATGCATTGAAAGAACCAGGAGAGGAAAGAATTCCTGAAAAGAGCACAAATGAGGATAACTCCATTGATAAAGGCAAAAACAAACAAACAATAGATCAAAACATGCCTATGGACATGATAATGAAACAAATTCAAGCCTTACAACAACAGTACATAGAACTCAAAATAGGAACATCGACAAAAACTTATTCATTGGAGGATATCTCACCATACCCCTTTGACAAAAGTTTGAAAATGGTACCCTTCCCCTTTTGATTCGAAGTTCCCAAGTTTAACAAATACAAAGGAAAAGGAGACCCAAGAGATCACATTAGGGAGTTTAGCGCAGCATGCTTAGAAGTGGCTCATAAAGACACTTTTCTAATGAGACTATTCCCTAGATCTCTAGGTGGACAAGCCATGGAGTGGTTCTCAAGACTTCCCCCGGCTATTAAAACTTTCAATGAGTTAGTAAACCTTTTTATCACACATTTCTCATACAACATTGAGCATGAAGTCTCCATGCTAGACCTATGCAACACCAAACAAAAGAGCGGCGAATCCTTTGCTGCCTTCTTACAAAGGTGGAGACAACTCATGAGGAAGTGCTCATATCACATGCTAGAGAAACATATGATAGAAATGTTTGTCCACAATCTCAACCCTGATCTTAGTTACCAAATACAAATTCAATGCCCTAACTCATTCATGAAAGTCATTGAGATGGTATTGTTTATCAAAAAAGTAATGATCACCAAGGGGCAAATCAAATTGTACAAAGACACACCTAACTCAAACTACCTGTAGAGTTTTAACTCTACATTTGTTTTAGCAGTGTTGCGATAATATGTTCCAGTAGCTTATATTTTTGTAACTATGTATGTTCCTATAGTGGATCATGTTCCTGCATGTGGATCACACCAAGTGTCTAAGCCACAGCAAAAGGGAATAGTTTTGAGCTTTATGCAGCTATTTCCACATGTTACTTTTATTTTAAGTAGTTGATGCAAAGCATGCCATGTATCGGGTAGTAGTTTCTTTTATTGAAGTTTCATAAGTGTTGCAGGCTTCACCACATGTTAGTACCGGAGGTAATCTTAAAAAGTTTCTTTTGTTGCTGCTTACTAGTGGGTATTTCCGTGTGTCTTTTCAAGCCTTAAGCAGATTGTGTCGCATGTCTCTTCTATTCAAAAGTTTATTAGTACTAGCATATATATGGTGGGCCATAGTTTTAAAGACACAATTTCAAGCTTCATACAAAGAGTACCATGTGGCAATAGCAGAGGAAGGCTTTCTTTCATTTCAATGCTCACAGAATGAAGGCATTTTGAGTCATAGTTGCACTAGAGTGCGACAAGTGTCAATTTCTGAAGGATCCTTCAAAGCCTTTTTTATTAGTTTCTTGTTTTGTCGGAGGCTGCCGCGAGTCTAGTTTGTTTCAAGTGGAGGGTGCCATCTATCCCAGTTTATTTCTCTATGTAGGTAGTAAGTGATGAATACAGTGGGTCCCATGGTATTATATCTTAGTTTCAAAGTATAGCGGATGGTGACAGATGTCATAGCGTTAAGTTGTCCAGGCATAAAGATATAGTTTTTGAGCCTCAGTGGAGAGGGACATGTATCACATTGAAGGTAAAGCAAAGTATGACAAGTGGCATTTTCCTGTGTATTTCTTTTAGAGGTAAAAGAGTTTTAAGTTAAGCGGATGCTGCCATGTGTCACAATTCTTTTTGAGCAATGAGCCCATGGGTGTCACCATGTGTCTTAATGATGATGCAGTTAGAGTGTCACATATAGTTGTTCCTCAGCCAATGAGCGTGCAAGAAAGAAAGTAGTTGTAGATTTAGGAAATCTCAATGGTCGAAGATTTCTAGTTAGCCCCAGTTTGGTTTAGCCGTTGAAGATTTAGGTTGATGCAGGCAATCTTGGGTCAAGTCTGTGATTATAAATATGTAGAAATTGTAATAGATATGGATGGAATTTGGACGAGAGATCCAATTTTTGACAAGTTTTATGAAGAATCTAATAGACAATTCAGAGACTTTGCTATGACTAGATTGTGTCATTTGCCTTAATTTTGTTGTTTCTAATAAGAAGGTTAATGAACTTGTGCATATTTTTGTGCCTCTTATGTTGCTGGAATATTAATGAACAGAACTCTATTCTATGCCTTAGTTAATATTATCTGTGTCTTTGCAAAGTTGTCTAAGTATAGCCTTTGACAGTATTCATTTATATCTGTTTATATCAATATAATTGTATCTTGAGGATTGGTTCATTGTTGTAGATTAAAGGAATACATTTTCGCTCAGGCGCATCACCATAGTTTAGATTTGATTATTATATATGTAATCCTGTTATCTCTTTCCCTTTACTCAAAACCCTATTTAAAATAGGAAGAGCCAGCTTCTTTAAAATCTAGAGGTCGTTTCAAGTAGCAAGTCTCGTATTCTTGAAACCTCCCATGTTGGTGTTGGAACCTGTGCAATTTTAACCATCAACAATTTTTGGCATGCCCGGTGGGACCTTTCTTAAAGTTTTATCAAGATCATATGAACCAGAGAGCTACAAGGAGTTAGAGCTATGGACTGACAACAAGAGCTCAGTCTGCTGCAAATCTAGGAGTTCTACTGCCACCACTAGTTACTACTCCAAGAAGAAGAGTGAATCAAGCTGCAACATTAGGAGTAAACATGGGATCACATGTACCTCCAAGGAACTATGCAAATTGGAACACTAGTAGTCCTCTCATTCTTCCAGTACCACTAGCTACTTGGGACCCAATTCCAGCCAATGCTTTGAAGGCTCTGCCTAAATTTAGTGGGGAAGATTTTAAGACACTAGGAGAACATCTTCAAGATGTATCAGACATTTGTGCAGTGTATGTTATCACTGTACAAAATGTAGCAATTACACTATTAGCATCTTCTTTCAAGGGAAAGACTCTAGACTGGTATAGATCCTTGACACCAAATACAATATCTACATGGGATAAGCTTGGTGATGCTTTCTTTGCAAGATTTAGTGAGAAGGGTGACAAATTATCCCTGCTGCAGTAATTAATCACTATCACCACAAGAAGCCATGACTAATTTTAACTCAAGGTTTCAAAAGACCTGGGACAAAATTCTTGCTACAACAAGGCCACCATCAGGTATGGCTATTATGTTCTACCTCAAAGCTTTTAATTTTGATATATCTGTAATGATTCAGTCCCTAGGAGGTCAAACTCTGCCAGAAGCATATGAGTTAGCTATTAAGGCTGAAAACAACTTGATAGACGTTGGAAAATTGCCTCCAAGGCCTCCTATGCCCTTGTTCCCAGAAATCTCATTATCCTTGCCACAAGAAGCTCCAAATCTTGTAGTTCCACCTATGTCTATGTATACATTCCCAACACCTCAACAACCTACTATGGCAATGCCTTCTGCTTAACCATTTGAAATGGATGATGTCAAGAATATCCTCAAAACCTTTTCAAATGAGATAATTAATCTCAAAAGGCAACAAACTTCCTATCCACAGCCTTCTTACCAAGATTTCCAAGGAAATAGACCCCCTTATCAATCGAATCAATATCAAGGCCCTCAAAGGCAAAATAATCCTCAACGATCAAACCAATTGGTCACAGTCCCTACACCTCTACAAGTTGTTCCTCATAATCCCAATAGAGAAATAGTTCCAAGACAAAATAATTTAGCAGGAGACACTAGTGCTTGGTGCTTCCCTTGCAACAATGCCCATATGCCTAGAGATTGTCCTAGAGGTAATCTACAGCAAAAGATAGCAGATCAGAGAAGAGGAGAAGGTCAAGTTCTGACATCTAATGCTCCTCCATATCAGTCACCTAGTGTCTAGAATGCAGTGATGATGACTTAGATGTAGGGGATGTCTATTCAGCAAGAGGAGGAAATTTCTCCTAAGCATGCTTTATTTTCATGGATTGAAGATGAAGATTTAGTATTCCTAAATGAGACATCTACTTCCAAGAAACCCTTAGTGCATTCTGATTATTATACAAGATCAAAGCAAAGAATAATGGAATAGCCCAAAGTCACAAATAATGAGACTACTGGGGCCTTTCCTTTCCAGAATCATTATAATCCAGTTGCTAGGCAAGAAGTGCCTCAACTAGTTCAGAATCAAGCACTCTCTGATCAGATGTTGGAAAGAGTAAGGTATCCTTACTACCTAAAGACACAAACGCAAGGACCTATGAACATGGTAGAGTAGTTGAAGAAGACTCCAGCGCATGTGTCAATCTAGGACATGTTGGTGATTCCTAAGAAAAAGACAATGTTACAAGAAGTATTACAAAGCTAGGTGGGCTCTAAATATGCCAGTACTAAAGAAGGAGTTGCTGATAAAGGAAAGGCTCAATACAAAGACACTACACCTTTGCAGACAATAGCTCTATTGAATAATGCACCTGAGGTAGGTAAATCTAAGTCAAACCCATTGTATCTAACTTTAATAGTGGGAAAGAAATTGTTGCATAATTCAATGATAGATTTTGGAGTTAGTACTACAGTCATGCCAAAGCAGATAGCAGGTGCTTTAAAGATAAAATATGAGCCACTTACTAGAGGAGTCATGAAATTAGATGGAAAATCTATCCAAACCATAGGAAAGATCAAACAACTCCAATTGCATCTGTATACTTCTCCAATATAATTTTTAAACAAGATGTAGTGGTCATAGATAGTCCCCCTCTCTTTGGTCTGTGCTTATCTAGAGACTTCACAACCAAGAAAGGAGGATATATGGCACTAGGTTGGTCACATCTAATTTTGAGAACCAAGTATGGAACAAAGATGAAAGTGTTGTCAGAGCCTTTGTCCAAAGATCATATCACTGATGAACTAGCCCCAAGGATGGAAGCATCTCATGTCATGATGAATAAAGAAGAAAGAGTCTTTGTTGAAGAATTAGGTGACTGGACTGAACATGACCAACAAGAAGAGGAAAATAGTCAATGGATGACTATGATGTAGAGTGATCCTTATGGAAAATATGACTCTACCGGTCTAGCTACTTATGTCATTTTTGAGGATGGCCAAGAAATTCCAAATGCTATGAGAAAGGAAATATCTAAAAATCAAGAGTCTGGAAGAAACTCTGAAATTTGGACTTTAAATTTTGATGGGGCTAGGAGCAAAAATGGTGTTGGAGTAGGCATTTGTCTCACTACCCCAAATGGTGAGAAGATTCTAAGAGCTATACGCTTTTAGTTTGCTTGCACTAATAAGGATGTTGAATATGAATCTTTAGTGCATGGTCTTATGTTGGCCAAGAAAAGAGGAATCAAGAATTTGATAGTTAAAGGAGACTCAGAACTAGTGGTGAAACAAGTCAAGAAGAAAGTGGTAGCAAACAATGTAAGAATGAGGTCTTACCATCATAGGATTTGGGATCTAATAGATGGTTTTGATGCCTTCAATATTGAAGTTATTCCTTGGAGACAAAACAATGAAGCAGATAGAATGACACAAATTGGTTCTCAATTTGACCCAGCAAGTGACTTGCTTGTTAATAGTGAGTCAGTCAAAGTTATAGTGAGACCAACAATCCTAGAAAATGACCAGAATTGGCAAGTTTTTGATAATGATCTTCAAGTACTCTTATTTCTGCAACAGTTAGGAGAATTTTTTGGTTAGTTACAGCCCAAGATTGAAGAAGCTTATGGAGATCAAATTATTCAACTGAAGTCTAATAAACTTCCAAAAGGACTTATCACTCTAGAGAATCTATTTGACCCTAAAGATGTAAGCCTAGACAAAAGGAAGTTTAAGGCAAGTAAAGATGACTATTCTAAAATCTAGGTTAGTGAAGGAAGAAAGTTAAAGATAGGTAATGCTACTACCCAAGAGGAAAAAGAGAGGTTGGTTGCTTTATGTAACAAGTATGATAGAGTGATTGCTTGAACCTATGAGGATCTCCATGGCTATAATAGAGATATCATCCAGCATACCATAGAGCTTGCTGAAGGGTCAAAACTAGTTCGACAAAAGCAAAGGCTAGTGAATCCAAGAATTGAGCCACTAATGGTAGATGAACTTCAAAAGCTTCTAGAATCAAAGATCATTTTTCCAATTAAGAACTCAACCTGGGTGTCTAATTTAGTACCTGTAAGGAAAAAGAATGGTGATATAAGACTTTGTGTCGATTTTAGAGACCTAAATAAGGCATCATTAAAAGATCACTACCCCCTACCTTCTATGGAACAAATCTTACAGACTATGGTTGGGCCAGAGAGGTTTTCTTTGCTTGATGGTTTCTCAGCAGATCTAGTTAGCTGATGAAGACAAACACAAGACAACATTCACTACAAAGTGGGGAACATTTGCATATGCCAAGATGCCTTTTGGTCTTTCAAATGCTGGAGCTACTTTCCTACGAGCTATGGATGTAGCATTTGGGGAGCTCATAAATAAGATCATTTTGATTTATCTAGATGATCTGACCATATTCACTAAGGATGCCAAAGATCATTTTGAGCACCTAGAGGTTGTTTTCCAAAAGTGTCAAGAATTTGGAATCTCTCTAAATCCTAAGAAGTGCATTTTTGTTGTGCCTCAAGGCAAACTTTTGGGACACATAGTTTCAAAGGATGGGATTTCCATTGATCCAGAGAGGGTCACAGCCATAATGAATCTATCTTTTCCAGTTAACAAGAAGGCAGTCTAGTCCTTCTTAGGAAAAATTAATTTTGTCAGCTGCTTTATATCTAATTTTGTTGGACTAGCTAGACCCATTACTCTATTGCTATAGAAATATCTAGTTTTCAAAAGGACTACAAAAGGAAGACATGCTTTTGAAGAAGTTAAGAAAGCTATTTCAATTGCACCACTACTAAGAAACCTAGATTTCTCTAAGACTTTTATAAGGTATGTGTATGGAGGAGAATTCAATGTTGCAACTGTTCTAACTCAGAAAGATGATCAAGAGGAGGGGGAACATCCAATAGCATTCTTCTCCAGAACACTCAGGGTGTATGAATCAAGGTACAATTTTGTTGAAAAGAAAGCATATGCTATGGTTAAAGCCCTTAAGAAATTCAGGCATTTAGTAACAGGAAATAAAATTCTGATATTAGTAGCCCACCCTAGTGTAAGGGAATACATCATGGAAGGTGAGATCACTAGAAAAAGAGCTAATTGGATAACTAAGATTTTATAATATGATGTAGAAGTATGGCCTACCAAGTTGGTTAGAGGCAAGGGACTATGTCAATACATGGCTCAAGATATTGAAAAATCAATGCCGGAAGAAAAGGGAAATGAAACAGTGCTGAGACTCTAAGAAATGGACCAAGATTCTTGGGTGAAAGATAGAATACAGTTCATGAGAACTGGTACATTCCCAAATGAACTCTCCCCTGATAAGAAAATATACTATAGGCAGTAGGGAGTTCATTTTGTATTAATTGATCACGTACTATTCAAAAGAAATACTGATGGAATACTATTGAGATGTGTAGAGAGAGATGAGTCCCAAAAGATATTACATGAATTCCATCATGGAGCCTCGGGAGGGTATTTTTAAGAAAAAACTATTGCAATCAAAGTAACACAAGCTGGCTATTTCTAGCCTACCCTATTTATAGATTGCTATCAAATGGTCAAGGAATGTCAAGCTTGCCAGTTCTACACTGGGAAGAGAAGAAATGCAGTATTGCCCCTAAGCCCCATAATTATGGATGAACCCTTTGCCCAGTGGGGTTTAGTATTCATTGGCATGATCAATCCTATGTTGAATATGGGATATAAGTGGATTCTTACTACAACAGGCTACTTTATAAGGTGGAATGAAGCAATACAACTCAAAGAGGCTACTAAAAGAGTAATCCTAGAGTTCTTAGAAGGGATAACAACTTGTTTTGGTCCTCCTCGCACCATCATATAAGATAATGCTAAAGCATTCCTGGGGACTAAAATGTCTGAGTTTGCCCTAAAAAATGGAATATATTTGAAGACCTCTTCTAACTATTACCCACAAGGCAATGGCTTGGTAGAATCTACCAACAAGAATCTAATTAGACTCATAAAAAGAATGAGAGATGATCATCAAAGAGAGTGGCACAAGTCACTTAATACAATACTACGGGCTGATAGGATCACGTCAAAGCAAATAACTAAAATGTCTCCTTATGAACTGGTCTATGGTAGGAATGCAATAACGCCACTAAGTATAGAGATTCCTGGCTTACAATTGCTGAAATGGTTTGAAATTGAAGAAAATGGCTCGATGCAAGTCAGACTTACTAAATTGCTAGAAGTATAAGAAAAGAGAGAAAAGGTGCATGAGTTAGTTTTAAAACATCAACAGATGATTAAAGGTTGGTTTGATAAGAAATCTTCCAATCTAAATTTTGAAGTTGGGTCTCTAGTACTAAAATGGGATGAGAGAGCTACCAAGCCAGGCTGACACAACAAATTCGAAGCATTGTGGACAGGACCTTTTAAAATCCATTCCTATAAGCATCAAAATGCTTTTGAATTATAAACTATGGATGGAGAACCTAAAGAGATTCTGGTAAATGGGATCTTCCTGAAACATTATACCTAAGAAGAGGTTCATCATGTATCATAGTTAGTTAGTTGCTTTCATTTTCTTTTCCCACTTTTTCTTTTAAATAAGTGTTCTGAGAACATGTGTCAGCAGTGCAGAGGTCCCTTGTCTTCTAGCAATTACATTTATTAAGGTTGTTTGGCAGTCCCCAAAATTCCAAGGAGGTACACACTTTTTCAAAAAGATAGCCACTCTTATAGCATATATGACACTCCATCCAATACAAATTTCAAAAAGATACACTAACTGTCTCTTGGCATTAATGTCATTAATATGATGAGATGTGTCATTTATTGTTTCATAATGCCCCACTAAGCTAAGTATTAGCCCCTTTGAGAGTTTCATTTTCTATTATCTTTCTGCTTCTTAATTTACTGTTGCGTCCAACCTCCGTTCCCCACAAGCATTTCAACTAAGTACAATTCTATTACAATTTTTCTTATCTTTTGTGTCAAAAGCCTCTAAGCCCCACAAAGATACAAAAATGTCAGAGACTCAATCACCACAGGAAGGACTCAGAATCTTTGAACTCACTGATAAGTTGATGAACTGTCATGCCTGCATTTCCTATGCGAACACAACACACAAATGCCCGTGTCCCAACCACATTCGCCATGTGGTCACGACACGGGCCACGAAAATTTTTCCTCCCTATCCCTAAGAACCACCTCACACGCGCTTGTGTGCTCGGTGGCAACATGCCCGAGGCGTAAACATGACAACATAAAAGATGAAGTGTAGGCTAACTAGGGGTGAGTGACATGAAGAGTACCACATCTAGGGTTAGGCCAATTCCATCTACACCTCTAAGTCTCCTAGGTGTGGGCGGTACCACCATCACTGATCCCTAACTAAACTCAGATCGTAAGGAGACCAAAAAAAGTTGTCATGTTGGCACACGAAAGAAGTGGATGGGTGGGTCAAAAGTATCAAGGATACATAAATATCACATAATTTAAATATCATTTTACTTGATGATGTAGTTAACCTATTTTGGTTAATCTCTTAATATCATGGTAACCCGGGGTCACTTACGCAAGGTTTTCTATCATTGCTTGATGACGTTTACAGGGTTACGCTTGGGTTAATCTCAGCCTTAAACTTAATTCGCCTCTCTTCTTTTTAAATGGGTGTTTTCTCATCCTATAGGTTTGACTTGGTTAGCCTCCTATGAAAGGCATAGGATGCCATAATTTAATTATTCATAAGGTATAAAGGTTCCATTAATTTTATTACTCTTTCTTGGTATATTTGTTATTATTATTATTTTTTTTGTAATTCTTTATTATTTATTTTGTAAAAGATTTAACTCCGAGTCTCAACTATTATTCTACATTTTAGGATATATATATAAATATATATCCCCCCCTTAGTAATTTAATAATAGTAATACAATATTGTCAAGAATCTAAAATCACTATCTAAATTTGCTCTAAAAGACCCCCCCTTTTTTTGTATTTTAGCGATATATAATACACATATGTAAATAATTATTACTATACTTAAACAAAAGAAAGTAGAATTTACCAATTTCATATTTTCATCATTTAAATGAAACTATCCATTTATTATTTAACAATATTATATATATATATATATATAATAGGAATCATCTGTTTAATATATATATAATAAATTTCGTTGTTAATACACCATAAGTTAAGATTACTCCTTTTTTAAATCAAGAACAAAGATGAAGTTTAAATATTATTCTCCATCCACACAAAACCCTAAACTCTTGTTGTGTTTGAGAAGTGTTGCAGGGAGAAGAGGGCGACGGCGACAGCTACCATGGAGGAGGGCCACGGAGGTAGAGAGGGTGGCATGCTGACGTTGAGAGGGATGGCTAAGGGTGCCACAGAGGGGCCGCGAGTGGAGGACGGCAGCGGAACTAGTAGCAGCGGTGGTTAAAGGCACGGGGGGAGCGAACTGAGGCTGAGGGTGGAGGACGTGAGAAGGGTGGTGCTCACGGGAGCTGCTGCAGGTGGCGTCGAGGTCTAAGGGGAAGGTGTGGGGTGTCGGGGAGCGGGAGCCCCCACCCACACTCGTGGGTGTGGGTGGAGGCTCCGCCTCCCCCACACCCTGCTCTCACTATGGATGGGGGAGGGGGGCTGTGGCAGCGCCCACAGTCCCCCCCTTTGGTAATAATTTTTTTTGTTATTATTTTTTTTTGTATATTATTTAAAAAAAAAAAAAAACTAAACCTAAATCCACACAGTATAAATATATACTGTGTATCATTCATAAATACATATATACATATATAAACATATATATATAGCTTATATTTATATGCATATATATATGTATATATCTAGGGTGTATACTTTTTTTTTTGTTTTTATTTATTTTGTTTTTATACTTTTAACCAGCAATTTACACAATATTTTAATTCTTCCATACTGTAGTGTAGACGAGAATATAAATATACACTTAGGATTTATATATATTTTTACATATATATAACAGTGTATGTGCTCATAAGACAATAGCAGAAGGACCAGTATCTCATAACCCCCTTTTTATTTTGACACATATTGTAGACACTCAAATTTGTCCATGTCTAGCAACACCTTGTTAAACCACTAATCCATTAGCCAATTAATTAAATAAATTTTATTTATTTAATTAAAATCCCATTTTCATTCACTTAGCCAATTAATTAAATAAATAAGATTTTATTAATTAATTCCACATCATGTCTTATCCCATTTCATTCATTTATCCTATTAATTGAATAAATTTTATTTATTTAATTAATTTCCAACTCATATCCCAACTAATTCAAATATTTTATTTGAATTAAGCCCTTATCATTTATCACATTCCAACACTTGTCCAGTCAATCATGTGTTGTAAAACAACTTTTATTTGCAATCCTTCACATGCACAATTAATGGAATCTAAATTTAGTAACTTTCAATCCTAGCCATTCACATAACCTCTGAATCTCCACCGTTGATTGATCTTGGCTAAAGTCCTATATAAACACCCTCTCACTCCACATGAAACATCCAGCAATCCAGCAATCCAGCAATCCAGCAATCCAGTAATCATATACAGCAATCATATAGCATCTACATTATCATCTTGAGCATTTGAGCATTCACTTGAGCTTTTATCATCAATCATGGCAGCTTTCAGCATTGCAATTGTTCATTGTTGAAGAAGCAGTCCACATTCTCTCAAGCAAGGAATCGCATGGTCTAGGTGAAATTATGCTTGAATTGCATTGTTCTTTGATTTCATTTAGGTTAGATTCCTTGATGATGGTAGGGTTAGGGTTTCATGACTATGTCTGATCTGTTGCACCTGACTTTCACCTATCATATTTTGGCATGCCCGGTGGGACTCATGTCCTTGATTAACCTCTCTTGTTTGAGTTGTTTTTATGAAGTTTAGATCTCTTGGAGCGCGAATCTTTCATTTTTGCAAGCTTTTGTAGCAAAAATTTGCATTTTTCTAACCCTAGTTTGCAAAGATTTGGATAAAAATGTATGTAGATGATCTCTTAGCCCAAATATAACCTCACCATTGCATTCGAGATGCCATTTCCATAAACTTTGAGTACAAATTTGCCTAAATTTGATGAAAAATGGAGCATTTGGTGAAGAAAACAACAACCGGACTGCAACAATGTGCTTCTGGTAATTCAGGTCGCTTCTGATCAAACAGCATTCGCCTGAGCTAAATTAGCTCACCTTTGGGCAAACAGCAGTTGCTTATGGTCAAAATTGGTCCGCTTTTAAACAAACAGTGCTCGCTTTTGAACAAAAACTGATAGCATCTGGTAAACTTGGTCGCATATGGTTATTATCTGCAATCTCTCACCCAAAACTTTCTAGATCACTTTTGGGCCATTGTTTGTCGCTTTTTGTCTTTTCTTAGTAGCATATGAGCTATTATCTATCGCCTCCATCCTTTTTTGCATCACTTTTGAGCAAAAATTTGCTGCTTTTTGCATATTTGCGTCGCTTCTGCATTGAAATCGACCGCCTGCAGTGTTTTGTGGATCGCTTTTGTAATAACAGTGGTCGCCTCTAACCCTATGTGCATCACTTATGAACTAAAAATAGCCACTTTTAAACTAATATTCCTCACTTCCGAACTGACAGTGCTCGCCTGTGCAGAATAGGGTTTTGTGTTTTGACTGTTATTTTGTAGATACGGGTCGCTTGTAAGCCGAAATTGGTCGCTTTTGGCTTTTCTTCATCGCTTATAAGCCTACAGGAACCGCATCTAGTATTTTTCATGTTGCATTTGATCTACAAGATCCCACCTGTCACAAATACAGATCACCTCTGATCAACAGTATGTCGCATCTGGCAACTGTAACTTGCTTCTGCTTGCTGTCATTGTGCATCTTGGTATTTCTATCATAGCTTTCACATACGGAGGCCAAATCGCACAAACAAGGACTCGTTGGAAAGCTGGGAGGACAAACTTCACAACTGTACCACTTTTATTAGGTGACTATACTATTTTTCAGGCTTTTTTATCAGTCAAAGTTTAGGTTCATTGCAAACTTCATTTGAGCATAACTTGAGCAATTTTGATCGTTTTTCAGCGAAACTTTTTTTCAAATTGCTTAGAATCTCCTAAACTTTCTGTTTATGCAATCTATTTTTCTATATCAGATCATTTTCATCAGAATTTTCAGATTTCATCTTTTTCATGTAATCATCTTCTTTGCAAGTTTACTTGTTTCTTTTTGGAATTGGTGACTTGTAAGGGCATCTAAGGAGCTGGAGCAGCATTGGCATCAACATCTACAGCAAATTGGAAAGCAATTGTATCAGGTGCACTCATTCTAATATTTCATCTCTTAATCTTGATTGATCACACATTTGGACTTTGGGCATAAAACGAACAATTGTTTGCAAATTCACATCAAAAAAAATTGGGCTAAACGAACAAGTGTCTTTCATCACATTTGGATTTGGGATTTAAAACAAACAAGTGCTTGCATTGTCTTCCACACATTGAACTTCTAAGGTTAATGAACCCCATGCGAGTGTGACCAAGTAAATGTGTATGCTCTCTCCTCACGTCCCAACATGAACTTGGAGATCAAAAACATTTACTTGTGTCACTTTTGTTTAGCCTTAGAGAGGCCTGCCTTGGTATCCACCCCAAGGGAATGACCTCAAGCGGTACTTTCATCTGGTCTGCTATAAAAATCAGAGGATAAGGTGAAAGCCAAGTCTAACCGGTATTAGCGCTCACCATACAGTGCTAACTCGAAAGGAGGTGTACCTTTGTGTATATTAAAACTCCTAGTAGGGTTAGTTAAAGTCTTAAGTGGCTTGCTGGATGCTCGTGGGGTGCCGGTCCCCCGAATTTTCACTAGAACCTCCTTGTGATAGTGGCCTTGCCTTAACTAGGACTTGTTGAAGTGTCTTCACGTGCTTGCTTAACCATCATCACATTCTTCTAAACTAAAACTTGCTTATGTGTCTTGTGTGAGTGATTCATGTGTGTATATGCATAATCATTTGTTTGAATATTGCCACATCAAGCTTTAAACACCCAAACACATAAAGACAAGTCATCCTACACATTCTTTCAATAACATTCAAACCCAATCACTTTCATCCCAAACATAGCCTAGTCATCATCCAACCATTCATAGCCAAATCACTTCCACATCATCATCCAAATCCCTAAACAAGCACTTGCTAAAAGGACTTAAGACAAACACTTGGTGACAACATGTCTACACTAGAGGACCTAGAAATCAAATTCCAAAGATTCCTCCAAAATCTTTATCAAGGATCACAACCCCTAAACCAAGACACCATTGAAATATTACAATTCTTCATCCAAAAAGCTCAACCCCACGCAAGCCAATCACCTCAACTGCAATACTTCATAACCCAAGTCCAACACCTTTTAGCCACTAGTCAAGCTCAACAAGTACATCAAACCTTAGCCACTCCATACCAACCTAATCCACTTCATAGCCACATGTCATATCCATCCACTTCCTATCAACTTAATCCACCTATCCACCAAGTCAATTCCACATCATCCTATGAACATCCACCTCAAGTTTATCCAATCCCTCATACCACCGTTCTAATGCACTACCAAGCCCATCCACAAAGCAATCAAGTGATATTACAAGAACAACATGCAAGTCTAAATAGTCCTTTGTACATAAATCAAGCAGGTCCAAGTACACCTTTTCAACAAGACCACCAAGCACCATTGATAGATCTAAATCCACCTTTCCAACAAGAATCATATCCAAATCCCAATGGCCCCTTGTACATAAATCAAATGAGTCCAAGTTATCCTATGCAAGACTTAATTACCTTTGACAAGGGAGATACCAATCTAGAGTGGCCTTCATCATCTAATCACACACCAACACATGAGCCAACTAATCCTATCCCAACACCACCATGTGATCCTATTCCTAGTCCATTGGTCCATCAACCCTCCAAATCACCAAGCCCTTCATTACCTTCCTCGCCATGTCATTCTAATCATTCACCAAAGGATGCGGCTGAGAGAGTTTTACAAAGGATGCTTGAAGCAAAACTCATTGAACTTCCTAAAGTCAAACCATGTGAAGAAAGTCCATATGATGAACATGATTATTGTGCATACCATAGGACCAAAGGCCATAATACAAATCAATGCCCAATATTTGTCTCAATTGTTTACAAGGTGTACCCACCTATAATGGGAAATCATGCCACATCATCCCCATCCTATGTGTCACCCCCATCTAGTCCAAATCCTAATCCGTCCAATCCAATTAGCTCTCAACCTAATCCTCGTCCTAATCCTAATCCAACACCATCTACCCTTATCATCCATCCATTATATTGCCCATCTACACATACACTTGCAAAGGATGTGATCCATTGGCTACTAGTTAGGAATAAACTACCTCCATATCATACACCCATTCATGAGCTTACCCAAGAACTTCCAAAGGTCATGTCCAATCATATAATCCCATCATGTGGTCCACCTATCCTTGAGCCTATCCAAGAGCCTTCCATTAACATACCTATCCCTTCAAGCCCATCATGTGACCTACAAGCCATCAAGCCTATTTGCGAACCTTCTATCATTAATCCAAGTCAAGAGTCATCATGTTCTCATATTGTTGACCAAGAGCCTATCCAAGAGTCATCTAATTCCATTCAAGAAACCCAAGAGGTATGTCAAAATTTTAATCCTAAGCATGTGGAAACATTAAGCCCTAGTCCAACTCAAGATCAAAACACTTTTATGCAACCCATCCATAACATGTATCTTTTCCATGATCAACATGATAGCCATAATGATCCTATCTATCTCCCAACAACTATACATGAGAAAGCTATCCAAATCCAACTCATCAATAACATTTACCTTCTTTATGATCAAGATGATACCTATGAAGAAGCTATATATGAGCACCTTGATCCTATCCATAATCCTATATCTATCTATGAGCAAGATGTCCACATTGCTCCTAGTCATCCGCCATCTAGCCCTATTTATCATGAGCAAACATCAACTTGTCATGATGAGACACTTGTCCCCCAAGTAAGCATAAAAGATCAAACAAATAACTTGGATCTTAATGAACACAATTCGAATCAAGATCCTAAAGATCATCCTCCCACATCCATCATCGATCCCATTTCAAGTCCACCATCATGTCCTAGTGGTCTTACCACCTTCCTCCATGAATGTTCTTCCTTAGGACAACAACAACCATTGTCCTCCATTTCATCTTCTCCATCCAATAAAGAACTCAAGTCTAGTTCCCAAAACACATCTAGTCCCATAGTCAATCGCATCCTCCAAAACATGAACTACAAAGGTAAAGGCCTAGGTCTTTATGAACAAGGTATTTTGGAGCCAAACCATGTCAAGGTCCCTCCATGCTCATATGGCCTTGGATACACACCCCAAGGTAAACAAGGCCAATATGTTGGTAATCCCTTCATCCATTCTAAGTCCACTTTCCATCACAAACCCCATCATCTACCCAAAACATATGTAACCATTCCACCTCTATCACTCTATAAATGTCAAAAGCATGTGACCATACACCTTCCACCATCCACTTTGCCTCCACTTTTACCAACTCCAAATATCCCTCCATCCACCTTGCCACCATTACTTCCAACACCTAACATATCTATCATTCATAAGTATCCTTACATCCCTAATCATGACCAACAAAAGCACACATCGTTTAAGCATAAAGCTTCCAATCATTCTATCCACTCCACCCACCCCATGGGATTCAAAAGCACAAATTTTGATGCCTCTACCTATAAAGCTAAAAATCGTAAAGGTCTTCATACCTTAGGACATAAAGAATCAAATTCAAAGCAAAGTTCATCTAAGCAGCCATCCAAACCCTTACCTCCAAATGCTAAGCCCAAAAGCAAAATGGTTTGGGTTCCTAAGCAAATAGCTAGCAAAGCAAATGAGGCATCCTCATCCACATCTCAAGAATCCCAACCACCTATATACATCCAAAAGCCTACATACATCCAAAACTTCCATTCCCTTCAAAAATCCCACAAGCAAAGCAAAAGCATTAAAAATACTAAATCTATGTGGGTTCCTAAATCACTTCATCAACCATCTCCTAAGCAAACATCTCCATTGCTTCCTACACCACCATCTCACCAAAAGCATCAATGTTTATCACGGTGTGTGCAACCATTGGTCATGGTTCCCTTCCACTCTGCAACACCTCCACATAACTATATCTCCCTATCTTCCATCCATTATCCTATATATCTCCCCCATGCTATCCCTAAGGTCCATGCTTTGGCATAAACTTTTCATCCATTTTCATTCCATAAGCCTTTTATCCATCTATCCTTGCATGAACCTTCCATAATCCACATCATAATCTACTATCTACCTAATCCATCTCCCATCCATGCAATCCCTTATCAACATCTATGAGCACACTTGACATGGTCCATGCGAAGACATCATCCATCTCTAAAGGGACAATATCACCTCTCATAGCACTAGCCACTTGAGTCCCTCCTATCCATTACCATGGTGAAAACCTCGCAAATAGGTGCCATGTGTAATTGTCAACCCATCTAAAAGCAAGAAAAAAAAAAGCAACAAAGCAAAAAATCAAAAAAATCAAAAAAGTAAAGAGAAACCCCTTCGTCCAATGGTGAAAACCCGGTAAATAGGCACCTTGGATAAGTACCATGATAAAAACCTGGCAAACAGGTGTCATGTGTAGGTTGATCTTCTATGTCACTTACACTTGGGGGCACATTGTCTCATCCAACCTATCCATTTCCAAACTATCTATCCCATCATACCATTACCACACCATCATACCATCCTTAGCCATTACATAAACATGCCTATCCTATTGAACCCATTTATCCATCCTCCTGCATTTTGATTTTGATGAAGACATCGAGGCAGAATGTTGAAACATGTTTGGATCTTTCTTGGCATACCTTCTTTCCAAACCAAGTCCTATCCATTGACAATTTATCCATCTCATTTAAACCAATCCATCATGTCATCCCTTTGTCACGAGCCTTGCAATATAAAATCCATCATGTGTCATGCAAAAAATCCTAAGCATTACCACCTAGAATGGGGCAAGTTCTTCCTATGCAACATAGCTTTTGGAGATCACATCCTAGCTCCCTTATGATCCATCCACTATGGCGTATCCTTATCACGAGCTTTCCATCTTATAGCTTATCCCCATCTGTTTATCATGAGCTTTCCACTATAGCCTACCTATCCGTTTATCATGAAGCATGTATCCATCCCTTATACAGCCTATCCTCTTATCTATCCATCTATCATGAGCCTTTCCTCCCATTTACTATGAGCCCATCCTTTTATCCATCCTTTGCACCTAGACTTGGTTTTCTCCCTTGTCATTGGTATCTAGCACAAAGGCCGCTTCCGAATCTCTGTGCCGCTTTCAAGCTGGAACAGGTCGCATGTAGCTCCCTAGATCGCCTTTAAACGAACAGTCGACGCTTAAGCTAAAACGTATCACTTTTGTTTTTACAATGCTCGCCTCTGATTTTTACGGTTCCTCCGAACTGTGTTTATCGCTTTTGACCTAACAGCCGCCGCTTTCGCACACATTCGCATCGCTTTCGACTTAACAGTGGACACCTTTGGAAATGTTCGCATCGCTTTTGACCTAACAGTACTCGCCTTTACGCTGATTTGTATCGCTTATGAACTGATAACAATCGCCTGTGTAGGTTAGGGTTTAGTCCTTTTTTGCAGATACAGGTCACTTTTGTCTCGCAGTCAGTCACTTTTGGGGGTAACTGGATCACCTCTGAGTCTACAGAGGCCGCTTTTGATTTAATTGGTGTCGCTTTTGAACTTACAATGATCGCCTGTTAGACTAGGGTTTTTGTGTGCAAACTATGTTTTGCAGATACTGTTCGCGTTTGGCCCTCAGTTGATCGCCTCTGGCAAATATGTATCGCTTATGAGCTGACAGGTGCCGCATCCTATGTTTCCTGCGTCGCATCCGATCGGCAGCCTTTCGCCTCTGGTATAATAGAGGTCACTTTTGATTAGCAGTGAACCGCATCTGGTAAGTTCTGTTGTTTTCAAATCTGTTTCAGTTCTAGTTGAATTTTTGTCTATTAATTGGGTATTTGCGCAGCATCTTATCGATCTGTCCAAGAAAGGAGGTTATTAAACTACTGACATATCTGTTGCAGGTTCAATCGGTCCAAGATTTGTGCTTTTTTTCACTAAATTAGGCATATTTGGGCTTGGTGCTTAAAATGAATCATTGCTTGCTCCGTGCTTGATTTATCTTTTTGATTGCTTGCATGCGCCTGATTGTAACCCAAATTTAATGGCAAAAGTATCCTCTCCCCTTGCCTATCAAATGGATCTTGGGTGTATGAGAACTTGTCATTATCTTTAGAGGTCCTGCCTTCCCGGTGTGAGAAGGGATACGACCCAAGCAGTAACGGGCTAAAGCCAAGTCCTTCCGAACCGCTATATAAGAAAAGTGTTTGTGTCGAAAGCCACAAACAACGGGTGCAGTTGTGTTATACTGACAGCCAACCTCCCCCAAAACCCTCCAAGGTGCAACCCTTGGAGGCTGGGAGACTCCATAACGGAGAGTAGCGCTACCGCACGTATAGCCACCCGAACGGATGCCCTTATTAGCAACTTTGTGTAGTAGCCAAAAACCTTCTATCTGTTGACGCAGAGGGAAAAACCCTTGAAGTGGCCCCGATTCATGTGGTTCTTAGCCGAGGTAGCAGGGACAATCTAAAGGTTTGGAGAGGGTCAAGCCTTATAAGAAACCTGGATCTTGGTATGCGTGAGAAGTGTGTGCAAATGTAAGGAGGAGCCGGTGCTACCAAGATCCTGGAGCTACCCGCTTTGAATAGGCGCAGCTAGGGGATTCAACAGATACTGTCCTATCCTAGCCTAGGTTGTATCAGTTTGTGCTTGTTGTGAGTGTGAGTGACTGTTATCACTGTTTTCTTGCTGAAAAAACTACAAAATCAGACAACTGTTACACAAACATAGTCGCTTTTGAACCTAAACTGCTTGCACAGACCACAGACATCGCTTCTGAACTATAGTGATTCACTTTTTGCCTAAACTGCGTCACTTTTAAACAATAACTACCCGCATATTGCCTAAATAGAGTCACTTTTAAACCGCAGTTAATCGCCTTTTGATTGAACAGAATCACTTTTAAAACACAACTGATTGCCTACTTGCTGAACCAAGTCGCATATGAATCATAACCAATTGCATCTTGTTTGAGCCAGATCACCTTTAAGCCGCAGTTAGTCGCCTTAGGCCTGAACAAAATCACCTATGAACAACATACTGTCGCCTCTAGGGATATCTGAGTCGCCTCTGATCAACAGAAAATCACCTTTGAACCAACAGTCATCGCCTCTGGAATAGCATTCACTTTTGGTTAATACTGTCATTCTCTATTGAGCCTAAACGAGATTGCATTTGAGCTATCATTGATCGCCTTTAGCATCCTTTAAGTCGCATTTGAGCTATCATCAGTCGCCTGTAGCTAAAATACCTGCAAACCTTAATCTATCAGCTGAATTAGCCTCAGGTCCAGCTTGCTTGAGTCTCAAACATCAGTTTTCAGACTTCTCTTTGATCAACAACAAATACCTGGCCTTTGTCTCTGGTTTTTGAGCTTATCAATCAATCACAACTCATGAGCTTTCCATCTTTTTGAGATCCCAACCAGCAAATCAGAGATCAACCCAATCATTTCAATCAGCAAACAACCTTCAGTTTTAGCTTCAACCAACAAACATCCTTCAGCTTTAGCTTCAGCAAACAATCTCTTTTAGCTTTAGCTCCAACAAACATCAACAGCAAACAATCTTTCCCTTGAGTGATTAAGCTACCTCTAGGGACAACCAACAACAACTCAACCAAAACAAATCAACCAAGCAACTTAGCCAAACCAGCAAACCGAAACAACAACCAAGCAATCAACCAGCCAACCATCATCTTTTGGGTCTCAAAACTTTGACAAGCTCAACTTCATCATCAACATCATGCCTCAAACTAGGAGTCAATATCGAGCTGAAATAGAAGCCAAATTGAAAGCTGAAATGGAAGCCAAATTGCAAGCTGAGATGACAGAATTCACAACACCTCTTAAGGACGCAACTCAATTCACAACTGGTATGCCTTCTCATATGTTTATACCTCAAGGATACACTATGGGCGAGTCATCTTCACAACAAATGCAACCTCCACCATCCTTGGAAACTTTCAAAGAACAATCTCAAGATGACTCATCAGAATTCCAAGATACCTATCTATGGGACCAAGTTGAGAAACTCATGATATCTGAGCCTGATCATTGTTTTCTCCAACTTGCTCGCATGGGTGCTAAACTACCTAAGGATTTTGACATATCTGCTATTAGAGAGCAAGATCCCAACACTACTGCTGTTGTTGCAAATAGACCATCTACTATAGTCACACCATCTCCTATTACATTGCAAACATCATCCTCATTGCCTATTGTTGCTTCATTTGAGCTACCACGATCAGAGCATACTTTAGAACCATTGATAGTGCCCACCAATGTGCTCCCTCTCATGTCACAAAATCTCAACATTCCACCTTTTTATGTCCCTCAACATATCTCTCCTTCTACCATGACTGTTTCCATGCCTCAAGTAACACAAGCTGTCCATGTAACACAAGCGCAAACACTTCGAGCATCACAAGCAATTCCCATGTCTTATAGTGCACAAACCTCCCAAACTATTCCAACAACACATGTTGTCCATACTTCACACCCATTACAATCCACTACCTCTCATACGAATACCGTATCCCATATACCAACTACTAATCCTTCCACGTTATCATATAATCCCAACGTTAGTCTCATTGACATGAGTGATCCCCCCGTTTCTCAAGCCAATCCGAACAATAAGATTGCTTATGTTGATCAACTTACATCCATGTCGTCATATTCTTCCAATCCTTCACGCACTATCAATCCATCCTATGCTACCCAAAGAGTTCCTATTGTCACCCAACCTATGACACATACCAATCCTCATATCATCCAGAGTACAAATCCAAATGTTTCTGTCGTATCTACCAATCCCTCCATTACTTACCATGTCACGAATCAAATCCCAATTTCCCAACCATTCGCTACTATCAATCCACTATCCACTTCCCATGTGATGCACACCCAATTGCCGCTTGTGTCTCAAGGACAGCAATCCTCCAACACATACGTATCACATACCAATCCTTTGACATACATTATTGGCACACAACCGCAAGAAACAGTCACAACTCCATATATCCCACAACCGCAACCACAACATATCTCCTATCATACTCCACCCCCTTCGCAACAACAGCAATTATCTTCAACAGATGATCGATGAAAGGGTAGGACAAGGCAAGAAACCTTTTTCTCTCAAAAACATATGCGCCTGTCCATTTGACAAGTCTCTTAATATGATACCTTTTCCACCACATTTTGAAATCCCACAATTTGAGAAATACAAAGGGAAAGGGAATCCGGAAGACCATCTTCGAGCCTTTTTTGTAGCATGTCTTGATGTTTCTTATGATGATACATATCTTTTGAGACTATTTCCTCGAAGCTTAGCAGGACAAGCTCTTGAATGGTTTTCTCATCTACCCCCGGGCATCAAATCTTTTGCGGAATTAGCAAACAAATTTCGATCTCATTTTGCCTTCAACATTGAACACGAAGTAAACATGAATGACCTTGTCAATACCAAACAGCGCAACGGTGAACCCTTCTCTGCTTTTACCCAACGATGGCGTAACATGGCTAGCAAATTATCATGGGAAATACCTGAGAAACAACAGCTTGACATCTTTGTTCAAAATCTTCATCCTGAGCTGTCATTCCAACTACAATTGCAAAACGCTAGCACCTTTGATGAACTAGTTTCCAAAGGAGTTATTATTGAACGAGCCTTAATTGCCAAGGGCACTATCAAGATCTTTCACGACAATAAAGATTCTCCTCAAAATTCCAATGATAAGTCTCATTTTTGGAATAAGAACAAAAATGTCGTCAGTGACGGTATTGTAGATGCAAAGAATATTCAAACTATGAGAGCTCCCATCAACATTCAAGCAGCCTCTACACCAAGACAGCCTTTTCCACAACGAAGAAACCAACACCAAACTTCCAATCCACGCCGACAATTTACACCATTAGTGGAACCCATGGAAGTTGTTCTTCAAAAGCTACTTCAAGCAGGAGACATTATTCTACCCAATGCACCACCAAATGGCGAACCCCTCTTTCGAGCTCCTTGGTACAAAGAAAATGAGTATTGTGATTACCATCGAGTTAAAGGGCACAAAACAAATTGTTGTATGCGCTTAAAACATGTTATCCAAGACTGCATTGATCAAGGTTTAATCAACGTCACACCTTCAACAGCTCAACCTGCTCAACAATCCACATCAAACTATGATCTAGAGACTTTCAAGAATCCACTTCCATCTCATGATCTGACAAATAACCTTCAGGCTGGAAATGCTATTCCATATAACTATGCATCATCTACCATCGGCCGCATCGACCATGCTCACATTTCTACCATTACCGTCCAAGAGAGAGCACCTGATTGTGCCATAACCACATGAAGAGGTCGAGTTACTATTCAAGGAGCCCCTCCTCACTCTCCTCGATCTCTCTCTGACTATAACCTCTTGGATCACCTTGGTAAAACACCTGCACACATATCTATTCTTGAGCTGCTCCGCATATCTCCCGCACATAAAGCTATCCTTGATAAAGCCTTACAAGAGTCTTCGGTGCCTAATAATATTAATATCACACAATTCCAATCTATGGTCGCTAGCATTGCCACCCCTTGTCATCTGACCTTTTCAGACAAAGATCTTCAGCCCTCCATGCATTCGTCACATAACAAAGCCCTCCATATTGAAGTCTTGATAGATGGGGGAGCTGGTCTAAATATATGTTCTTTGAAACTTATCAAGCAATTGGGATACTCTGAGAAAGATGTTGACACCTCCAAGGTTATTACCATCAAAGCATATGATGACGCTGAAAGAGATACCGAAGGGATCATCTTATTGCCTATTCAAGTTGGGCCGGTTATTACCGAAACTCGCTGTCAAGTCCTTGATATTGATCTTCCTTACAACATCATCCTTGGATGCCCTTGGATCCATACCCTTAAAGCAGTTCCCTCCACATACCACCAATGCCTTAAATTTTCGCATAAGGGTGTTGAGGTTACCATTCAAGCTGATCCTAATCCATTTGAGTTTTGCCGTGCCTTTCAGGCTAAATATCAGAATCCGAATCGCATCCCTATCAACACTGAGGCATATTCGTCTTCATCCTATATCAACCCATCCGATCTTCTCAAGCCCTCATCTAGCAAAGCCACTTCCAACCTCCATATCAAATATACTGAACATGGCCCTGGTGAATACAAACTACACGAGTCTTATTGCATGGGTACTCTTCCATTATCTCCTAAATCCCACGGTAAGCCCTCTACATCTAAGCCAACTTCATCTTCCGCTGTTATCAAAGCTCCCCCTACAGTGTTCATTAAGGGTGGTTTCTTAGATGATGAAGACATTGAGGACATCAACTCTTGGATATTGTTTGATGACAATGACCAAGTCCAACTTGGAGTAGAGCGATACAACAATGGTTTTCGTATCATAAAGAACATGGGCTACAAAGGACATGGCGGCTTGGGACTACAAGAACAAGGACCTATTGAGCCTATCATTGTGTCTAAGAAGTTCAATAAGCAAGGCCTTGGTTACCAACCGGAGGTACCGTGACCCAAAGACATTAAGTGTATTTCCGATATTGACGTTGGACCTTCCTCGGTAGGAGAGACTTCTAACTCGGATATTATCGATGACTCCTCCCTTCATATCACCGACCTTTTTCAGGAACATTCCATCTTATGTTTTCCGCAACCTCTTCTAGCCATCATGATTCCTCCATTAACCTTTCACTCGTATATCCTGACCTCATCGATTGGGACCAACAGGGGGCACCGATATTGGATATATTTGAAAATGACGAAGCCATTGCAGAATTCATGGGTTTGAGACAAGGTATTCCATTGGGTGATCATAAAGCAGGTTTCATGATGGATTTACCTAAACTAGCATATTTTGGTGGAAGTATCAAGTCCTTCAGTCGCAAAAGTGAAATAAACAAAATTCAACAAAATAGGTCACTAGGTGAAAACCAAAAGGCGCCTCTTGACCGTGAAAAAGTAAAAATAAAGGACGTATCCGAAGGTGAAAACCTCTCTGAGGCGCCTGAGGATGAGGGATTTGATCTTCCTGTTGCCACTGATTACCATGAGAAATCAACTGTGCTAGTTGAAAAATCACAAGACATGAACTTGGGAACAGAACAGAATCCGAAGATTAATTTTTTGGCAGCATCACTCTCTGGGCAAGAACGAAGAAACTTCACAGCATTCTTTTTGAGAAGAGCTATAAATTTTGCATGGACTTATGCAGACATGCCAGGTCTAGATCCTTCACTTGTGGTACATCATTTAGCAGTATCTCCTGATGCAAAGCCTGTCAAACAAAAATTGCGCAAAATGCATCCACAAGTTGCCTTATTGGTCAAAGCAAAAATTCAGAAACTGTTAGAAGCAAAATTTATAAAGCCTATTGATTACCCAGAATGGGTTTCAAATTTGGTACCTGTAGCAAAACCAGATGGACGTGTTTGTTGCTGCACAGACTTTAGAGATCTTAACAAAGCTTGTCCTAAGGATGATTTTCCACTACCAAGCATAGACAACATTGTAGATCTTACAGCAGGACATGAAATGCTATCTTTGATGGATGGATTTTCTGGTTATAATCAAATCCGAATAGCAAAGGAAGATCAAGATAAAACATCCTTTATTTGTCCATGGGGCACATATTGCTGGGTTGTAATGCCTTTTGGTCTTAAAAACGCTGGAGCCACCTATCAACGAGCTATGACAGTTATTTTTCATGACCTTTTTCATACTATCATGGAAGACTATGTTGATGACATCCTGGGAAAATCCAAGACAAGAGAAGGACATCTACAAGTATTGGCACAAATCTTTGATCGATTAGAAAAATACCAAGTCAGACTAAACCCAAAGAAGTGTGTATTTGGTGTAACATCAGGCAAACTGTTGGGATATATTGTGTCTCGACGAGGGATAGAAGTGGACCCAGCTAAGGTAAAAGCTATCATAGAAATGCCTCCACCAACGACTCTCAAACAGCTCCACAGTTTACAAGGTAGGCTACAATCTATCCGTAGATTTATCTCACAACTAGCAGATAAATGTCATCCTTTTCAACATCTTCTTCGTAAGGGTGAACCTTTTAAGTGGGATGAAAAGTGTCAACAGGCTTTTGATAAGATAAAAGAATACTTGGCAACACCTCCTGTGCTAGTACCACCAACACCTGATCGTCTATTACTGCTCTATATATCATCAACGACTGCAGCATTGGGTGCCCTTCAAGCTCAACATGATGACTCAAGAAAAGAACAAGCCATTTATTACATTAGCAGAACCCTTGTGGGATATGAACTCAATTACTCATTCATGGAAAAGGCTTGTTTAGCCTTAGTGTTTGCTTCCCAAAAGTTGCGACACTATATGCTGAACCAAACAACGAAGCTCATCTCTAATGTGGATCCCCTCAAGTATCTCCTTTCAAAAGCTCTTCTTACAGGGAGATTAGCAAAATGGGTTATGATCTTAAGTGAGTTTGACATACAATATGTGAACCGCAAAGCTATCAAAGGACAAGTTATTGCTAATCAATTAGCTGCAGCACCCATCACAGACATTCAGCCAATATATCCAGAATTTTCGGATGAAGGATTGTTTCATTTGAATTCTCCAGCACGATGGCAACTATACTTCGATGGGTCATACACACAACATGGTTCTGGAACAAGTATCTTGTTTGTTACTCCTCAAGGCGATTGTATACCTAAATCATACAGAATAGCATTCCCATGTACCAACAACATAGCAGAGTATGAAGCTTTAATCACAGGCTTACGCATGGCAGTACAATGGGCTATCAAACAGTTACGAGTCTTTGGTGATTCTCAGCTGGTTATCAAACAAGTTTTAGATGAATATCAAACAAAAGACGAGAAGCTTCTCCCATACAAGTTACTGGTGGATGATTTCAAGAGATATTTTGAGGATATTACCTTTGAGCAAATTCCCAGACTACAAAACAGAGCAGCAGATGCTATGGCTATGATTGGATCTCTTTTAGATATGCCATCTAATACCTATAAATGTGAGTTCTTAGTTGAACAACTTTTGATCCCAGCATTTGAAGTTCCACAATTTGAGCTTATATGTGAAATTGTTGGTCCCAACTCGTCGTGGTACAAGGATATATACGAGTATATTCGCCATCAAACCTTTCCACTTCAACTATCCAACACCCAGTGCAAAACCTTTATCCGTCGAGCCTCTCGTTACACTATCTTAGGAGACACTCTTTATCACCGGAGTCTTGATGGTATCCTCCTTAGATGTCTTGATTCTGAAGAAGCAAAAATGGCCTTACGTGAAGTGCATGAAGGTGTCTGCAGTTCGCATTCCACTGGCCCTAGCCTTGTTAAGAAACTTCTACGAGCAGGATACTATTGGCCAACTATGGAAAAAGATGCCCAGCAATTTGCAAGGAGATGTCTACAATGTCAGAAACATGGAGATCTAATACATGCACCAGCACATGAGCTTCAGCCTATTGTCACTCCATGGCCTTTTTCACAATGGGGACTTGATCTCGTAGGTAAAATCCATCCTACTTCATCCAATGGTCATAAGTTTATTATTACTGCCACTGAGTATTTCACGAAGTGGGTAGAAGCCATACCAATGACCTATATCACAGGTAAACAAATAGCCAAATTCATTCTACATCACATTATCTGCCGTTATGGCATTCCTCAAGCTATTGTCACAGACAATGGACGCCCTTTCAAGAACCAAGAGGTTAGAGATCTTTGCAACAAGTTCCATATTCAACATAGATTCTCTACGCCTTACTATCCTCAGAGCAATGGTCAAGCTGAAGCCTCTAATAAGACAATCATCAAGATCCTTAAAAAGACTGTTAATGACGCTGGTCGAGATTGGCATCTACAACTACATCCTGCATTATGGGCATATAGAACAAGCATCAGAACTCCTACTGGCGCCACACCCTATGCTCTCGTCTATGGCACTGAAGCTATTTTGCCCATCGAGGTTGAGATTCCCTCTTTGTGCATATCCTTGCAACATACTATCTCAGATGAAGAGTATCGAGTATCCAGACTCCATGATCTTGAGCTATTAGATGAACGCCGCCTTACAGCATTGAACCATCTTCAAGTCTATCAAAACCGGTTACGCCGCAGCTACAACAAAAAGATCAGGGAAAGCAGATTTCAAGTTGGCGACCTTGTCCTTAAAGAAAACCAAAGGAATCAACAACATCGGGAGAAACAGGGCAAGTTTGAGCCCAATTGGCTTGGTCCTTTCATTATCACAGCAGTCTATGGATCCGGTGCATACACTCTGTCAACACCTGAAGGCATTCCCTTGGATGAACCCGTCAACAGCGTTCATCTCAAGAAGTTTTATCCATAAATCTCAGCTACCCCAAAAAAATCATAAAAACAAAAAAAATCATTAAAAAAATAATAATAATAATAATAATAATAATAATAAAGAAATAAATAAATAATTCGTCCTCTGGTGAAAACCTGGTAAACAGGCACCTTGGATAAGTACCATAGTGAAAACCTGGCAAATAGGTGCTATGTGTAATGACCAGCTTCCCTTATTTGCTTGATTCGTTTGATCATATTTCCCCACTTCATCTTGTATAAGCCATAATCATAAGCCCTATCGTAATCCCACACATAGCCTTTCATCTTCATCCTTTGACCTATGCTAGCTTTCACACTTGAGACATTGTCGTGGTATCTATATCTTTTGGCACCTTAGCCTCTTGGCAACATTTCTTCTGCATTGTCACTTCTGCAGAATAAACCTCATCCCACACTGGGGGCATTTGTCGAGTCTTATTTGGACGTGGATCCTGTTATCTCTAGCTCATAGCCCATCAAACCACTCTGCATACAACACAACACACTTTATCAACTTCAGCCATGGCACGTATCCAACAACAAATATGACTTAGCACCTTGCAACCAGGACTCATATCTTCGCAATTTATCCACATTCATCCAACAATCTTAACAAACGTCACCTGCTCAAACATCCAATCAGCCAGCGACATCAATCAGAACTACATGCAGCTCTATCGTTGACGCCTTGATCCCGTGGATACAGGGTATGTAGGCAATCTGAGATGCGAAGGAAGCACTCTGATTCAGGCTAAGACGATAGTCCCTTTCATCATCCATCTTTCATCTTTCGTCTAAAACATCCTTCAATCTTTCAGCTCAAATTCTTCTATTTTTCATCACTTACATCATCAATAAAACCCAGAACTACATATTCATCATGTCTCATCTTCATCGTAATGTGCTTTGATCCCGTGGATACAGGGTATGTAGGCAGTCTGGAATACGAAGGAAGTTTCCAGTACTCAAGCACAGATGATCCCCACCATCTTCTTCATCCATTTTCCTCTCTTTGATTAGCTCGAACAAGCAGCAAACCATGTGTATATGCGAAGCCCAAGCACTTTAACCGATCACAAGTACACCAGAAGCTATTTGTCTGCATGCCTTAAGCCAACATTTGCTATAACAGTTTATCAACAACTTTAGCCTTCAACAGGATGTAGCTTTCCTCTTAACAAGGCGCCAGCTTGATCTATCCAAGAGCACCCAAAATTTGGTAAGAGAACGTGATGACAGTATCTTTTGTTTTATCTTTTGTCCCTTTTCTATGCCTAATCAAGACTACCTTGATCTCTTTATATCTTGGTATGTTGCGATGAAGTAAGGACTGGGGCATGGTCATATTACTTTCGTATGCCGTGTTTGTGGGATGATCTTATTCTCTTCCTATGCGTATTGGTATCTTGTACGTGTTGAAATTAGCATCTTACATATCAATATCTCTAGCATCTGAGAAGCTAAACAGTCTCTTATGCATTTGAGACTATTCTGTGTTAAGACTAACTCCATACATATAACCAACAAGCTATCATTATGTGTAGTGGAGATAAGCTCAAACCATTGCTTGTAGCGTCAAAGTCCCACACTAGCCGTTATTCATATCTTGTGTATGTTGGCTCAACATCTTGACCTCATGCGTTCAGACAAGATTGTAACACGCTAGTTGCGCATTGGGTACCTTGACACCTTGGTCTCTTATACCCTGGTGCATAACATCCATATGCTATATCAAACATAAGGACTGCATTTCTTTTCATTTTGAGCAATTACTTGAAAGCTGCCCATCATCATCCTACCTCTTCATTCTATCTATTCATTCCATCATACTCAGCCAAGATCAATTATTTTCATCCTCCTTTGTCCATGTTCCCGTTCCTGCAAAAACAAGTGTGTTAGACATACATAAGTCCATCATATATATCTTTCATTACCATCTGCCTATATGCATACATTTATCCATAGCTTTACCATTTACATTTTCTATCCATTACCATTTGCATAAACATCTATCCATATTTCATATATAATCCATACACATAACATACATAACCATCATAATATCAACATCAAAACCATTACAACATCATACAGATCGCCAAAACTGCCATATATATATACATGTGTGTCAAAATACAAGTGTCTACAATACAAGCTGAGCCCTGAAAAGAATGAATGTACAACAACGGCTCTAGGCCTCATCATAATATAATATAAACAAGGTATGCCCTAGCGACTACTGCCAGCTCCCTCGCCCTGACCACCACCGCCACTCGGTCCTGTACCTGGTCCTCCATCTCTCGGTGGCCCCATCACTGAGGCTACTGATCTAGATCCACCCGACCTCCGTGAACTCGAAGCCCCTGACCTGCTCCTGAAGCTAGGCTGTCTCTGTTCTGCCGGCACAGCTCCATAATATAGGCCTCTGTAATACTCAGCCTCACCCTGCACTCTCCGCAACTCTGCCTGTACCACTGTCAACTGTGTGGCCAAGTACATGGTCGCTCCATCAGTCCCCAAGGCAGCCACTGCCCTATCTCGCTCACCAGTCATCCCCTGCAGTTGCAGCACTGCTCTATCTCTCTCAGCTCGCAGACCATCCCTCTCCGCTCTCATCACCTGCTCCTGCTGTACTGCAGTGTCTCGCTCCAGCCTCATCATCTGCTCATGCTATCTAGCTGTATCCCTCTCTCCTGTCACTCTAGCAAGCGCACCATCATCCTGGCCATCTCCTCCCTGTCCTCTCAACTGTAGCTGAGCCTGATAGGTCTATGCCTGTGCTCTAGCATGCCGCAGACTAATCACGGCCTGATGCCTGTCCATCTCCACCCTCCTCAACCTCATCTGTGCCTGCTACCTCCATCTCCTCTCCTCTCTGATCCGTCTCCGCAGCTGCTGAATCCCTACATTATCTCCTGCTCCAATCTGTGCCTGAGGCTGTGCTAATATAGTAGGCTGACCTGGCACCTGCCCTGGCATCTGTATCCCTGGTGCCGCTGGCACTACTGCCTGTGCTGGTGGAGCCCGTCGTTGTCTCCTCCGAACTGGCCTCTCCATCCCAATCTCTCCAATCTCCCCATCTCATGTCAATCGCGTCGGCCTAGCTGTCGCCCAGTATGCGTCATACTCTGGCAATGTGCCTGGATCTGCAGGTCCCTGTCCCCACTGCCATGCTACTGGCTGTAGTCCATCTCTCTCTGCCAAAGCTGTGTCAACCACAACCTCTGGACCCCAATCAAATACCTCCTGCCTCATCCTCCCAAAAATGGCATCCCCAACAGGTACTGCCTGTGCCTCTCCAAACTGTCTGAGGGCTCTCTCTGGCAAATAGCGCTCTATAATATACACGCCGCGTCCAAAAATGTATCTTGCCTGTCTAGCATAGACAAGCTCCGCATCCTCCTCCTCCCACTACTCACATCCTAGCCAGGGCCTCCATACAAATTTGTCTACCTCATCCAATCTCTGCCGCTAATATACCACTCCTCAGCGCTGTCGATAAGTCAATGCTCCTCTATACATCCATGCAAATGGCTCTCCTGCTGCTCTAGCAACCCATCCCTCTGGTCTCGTCACCGGAATGTGCTGATATGCCCATACATGCAAAACTGTCACCCTTGCTGACATACTAGCTCCAAACATATACGCACAATCATGCAGGTAATGGTAGAGCTGTCCCAACACGCACTCTGCCCACGCATATCTCGTGCCATAGGAGAACATGCCCTCCATCACTGTCCCCCATCCTATAGGAAACCCTCTAGCTCTCCTATCACCCACTAGCCATCTAATGATAGCCACTACCACCCGCTGTAATTTGTCACAGAGCTCCTCCATCCTCCCCATTGGAATCTCTGAACCCTCTACTCCGATGTCTGGTGTGCCAAACAATCTCCTGAATGCCACTGGGCCCATCTCCGGATCATAATCTACATGATCCCCATCTATCGGAATCCTCAATATCCGGAATACATCCTCTAAGGTAATGGTCGCCTCTCCTGTCGGTAACAAGAACGAACTGTGCTCGCTCATCCATCGCTCCACCATCGCTGTCATCAGCCCTCGATGTGCCTGAACTGGCTCTAACCGGGATACATGCTCCAAGCCTAGGATCTCCAACACCAGTAGCTCCTCTGCATCCAATCGTCTCACCAGCCGTAAATCTCTCGGATGCGGCTCCCGTGATAGCAATGGCGGTAGTACATCCTGCATCATCCATTTACCCTTGTCAGTCCATTCCGTTAGTCATCCATATCAACATCTGCTTCCCTATTTGCTATTTTATCCTACACCTACTATAAGCGGTCCATTTTACCACATGCGATCTTTTCCTGCTCACTAGCGACCCACTTTCCCACATGCGCCCCTGTTTTGACTATATGCGAGCTCTTCACCATATGCGCTTACTATATCCCTACAAGCGACCTCTATTTCCATATGCGCTAACCTTTGCTTTCTATGCGGGCTTTATACTATATGCGTGCCTGTTTTGCCTACCCGCGAGCTTTATCTTATATGCGCTAGCTTTCATACCATATGCGGGCTCAATTACCATTAGCGACCCTTATAGCCCTATACACGCGCTATTTACCTTCAGCGAGCTATTTCTAGTCCTATGCAAACTAAACTATTATATGCGACAGCTCTTTGCCCATAAGCGACTAGTTTTGCTCTGTATGCGCTTTTCAGCTGTGCTTTTCCCGCCGACAGGATGCGACCCGTTTTTGCCTAAGCGACCTACCCGCGCCCATAAGCAACCAACATTACTATAAGCGGACTCTATTCCTACCTAAGCGACCTCAATGTGCTATGTCCTAACCTAGTCGCTTTTGGTGACGTGTGTGCATTAATTACGATTTTAGGCTATTAATTACACGCTTTTGGGGAAAAGTTCGAAACATACCGGTGCGCCTGCTCCCTCTGGTCGTCCATGTGTCCTCACTCGCTCCGCATGATGATCTCTGCGTGGAATAACCATCTTGCTAGCTCTGCCACTCTCACTCTCTGGAGCTCTGGATTTCTCTAAGTTTCTAAGCACAAATGAGCACAAATGAGCCTATTTGCCATTGAAGCCCCTACTTATAGCCCTTCTCAAAACCCTAATTCTCCCATACCATAGCCTATTTTCTTCCATCCAGCTCCCATTTTCTTCGTGTTAGCCTTCCTTTTAGCCTTTTTCTTCTATCGCGAGCCAACCCAGTCCTTCCTGGTTAGCCTAGCTTACCTCTCGAGGGGGCATCACCTGCCAGTTACATTGGGGCATAACTTGTTTATCGAACGCATATCGTATCTTCTTTGACACAACGTTCTATCGAACATTGTATCAAAGAGGGGCAAAATGTAGACACTCAAATTTGTCCATGTCTAGCAACACCTTGTTAAACCACTAATCCATTAGCCAATTAATTAAATAAATTTTATTTATTTAATTAAAATCCCATTTTCATTCACTTAGCCAATTAATTAAATAAATTGTATTTATTTAATTAATTCCACATCATGTCTTATCCCATTTCATTCATTTATCCTATTAATTGAATAAATTTTATTTATTTAATTAATTTCCAACTCATATCCCAACTAATTCAAATATTTTATTTGAATTAAGCCCTTATCATTTATCACATTCCAACACTTGTCCAGTCAATCATGTGTTGTAAAACAACTTTTATTTACAATCCTTCACATGCACAATTAATGGAATCTAAATTTAGTAACTTTCAATCCTAGCCATTCACATAACCTCTGAATCTCCACCGTTGATTGATCTTGTCTAAAGTCCTATATAAACACCCTCTCACTCCACATGAAACATCAAGCAATCCAGCAATCCAGCAATCCAGTAATCATATACAACAATCATATAGCATCTACATTATCATCTTGAGCATTTGAGCATTCACTTGAGCTTTTATCATCAATCATGGTAGCTTTCAGCATTGCAATTGTTCATTGTTGAAGAAGCAGTCCACATTCTCTCAAGCAAGGAATCGCATGGTCTAGGTGAAATTATGCTTGAATTGCATTGTTCTTTGATTTCATTTAGGTTAGATTCCTTGATGATGGTAGGGTTAGGGTTTCATGACTATGTCTGATCTGCTGCACCTGACTTTCACCTATCACACATATATATTCAGTAGACTACAGAAACAATTTCACAGCATATTTTCTTTTAACATAGTGAAATGGAAGGGAAGAAAATTAGAACAACAATATATTATCTTTGTTGGAGGATATAATCAAACAATATGCAATCTTATATTCGTAAAAGTGCAGAAATACATGAAATTCCATAGCACTTTTTTTTAATATGTACAATATACAGGATGTGTCTTATCCCCCTGAGGTCTGAGTACTATAGAAACAACCATTTCTTGTGGAATACATCTTAACTCCTTTCTGTACTAATTTAGCAGCTATAACTATAACTCTCTCTATGTAAATACAGAACTAAATAAAAAACTTCTCTTCCTTGTTTACAATATCAAACATTTAGCAGCTCACACAAATATTTAAATTTATTTTAGAAGGGAAACAAACATTCCAATGGGGTAGAGAAGGCATTTCCTTCTATATTTTGTTCACAACAAGACTTAAACAGTAATGTTGTAGCACTTTGCATACTTCTTGTCTTTGAAAACAATAACAATAGAACACATAGATTTATTTCCCATGATAATTCTCAATTCTTTACACATAATTATAGGATAATTAAACAGTGTTTAAATAGATTGAAAATATGTTTGCATTTCACAATTTCTTTGGACAGCCATCTTCATGAAATAGGATTTAAACAACATTATTAAAATAGCATAGTGTTAACATTTCTCTGTTTATTCTCAGCCAACTCTATGGCAGGATTGTAAGTTACACTATATATGTTTCTTTTTGAAATGATTTAGGCTTAATTCAACTACATTCTTTCTTTCAACTAAAAACAGATCTGAACAACCTCTTTCTAACACATACTAGTTTTCTTTGGAAGCTGAATGACAGCAAGTTGTAATTCTTATATCTCATGCATTTTAACTTCTTCACAAACTGATAGGCAAGAAAAGAAAAAAAACATTTCCTTTCTTTCAATTTTCAGCAAGATCAACATAGATACATATAGTAGTATGCTGATTTATTTTTTTGAAATAACAATGATAGTGATATATCTATGCCTATTTTTCTCATGTATTTCACTTAACTAGGCAGGTTTCATTAAAATGGAAGATAACTAATTCAACCCCATTAACAGGGAAATTACATCAAGTAAATATTTGCAGCCAACTACTTTGACAGTAACATAGTAATTTCATGCAGAAATTATAATACAACAAGGCCTCAATGGCCAAGGCTTCTTGCAGCCATGAACACTTCTAAGCCACACAAAAGAAGAGTGCTTTCCCACTTCCCCTTCTTCACTAGTGAACCTGCAACTGAACAAAATAGCAAGGCACAAAAAAAAAACCAGCCACAAAGAAAGGAAATCTCTCCTCCCTACCATAGACCCGCAAGTGGGTCACCCCCGAGCTGGGGAGGTAGGGGATTTCACACAAGTGTACCAATCCACAACAGAAATTAAACACATCCATTCAAACAACCCAAAAGCTTAACACAATACTCAACTCATAAGAATGAGTTTGATGAGGGTAGGGAATAGACCTCTCAACTTAAAGGGGCTCCCAATGATAAGGAAAAATCTCAACACATGGCCTCTAGCCAAAATTCCTAAAACAACACAATCCACAAAAATCTCACACCAATATGCTTGGCACTCTTGCCATAAAGACATCTCCTCCTCAAATGATAATAGGCCCTCAAGGCATAAACACATCAACACAAAACTGTGGGAGAGCCCCCAAGGATTGTTCCTCTCCCCTACCCATACTAGTTGAGCATTTCCTCCATTGGAGGTGCTCTCACCATGACAACCCAACCCAACATCAAATGCAAAAAGAGACATCTCAATGCAAACAAATTTACAATCAAAATTCAAACATGGAAGCATCATATAGCAAAGCAAGCAACAAGATAAGAGCCTACCTTCAGGGTCTTGACAATAGATGTAGAAGTTGGTGAAGAGCTCCCAGCCTTCCCAAGCTTTCCAACCTTTCAGATTTTTCCCCCAACCTTCTCTAACTCCTCCAAACTTAGTGAGGAAAACCCAAATTTGCAAGAAGTCACTAAAAATGCAAGCAAAAGAAAAGCATGGAATGGAAGAACCCCCACTCCTCTACAAGAGGAGCTATTATAGGCCCTCTATTTGGCCTTGAGAGAATGAGGTGGTGACATTTGTCACCATCTCTTCCCTCCACCCAAGCCATTTGGAATAGAGAGAAAGGTAAGAGGATGACAAGTGTCCTCCTCTCCCTTCACCTCCTTCTCCACCTCATCCACTTGTGCTTCCACACAAGTGGGAGGGGGACAAATGCTGAGTTGGATTCCCACTCACCCTTCAACAAGATAATGGCCTTGAGTGGTGCTCCCACTCACTTGGGAGCTTGGGAGGACTCTTGGAGACCTCCCATGTCTTCCTTGGGAATGTTTCCCAAAACTTAGGGATGGGAGAGGTGCTCTTCCCAAGACAAGGCCCATCCCCACCTTTCCTCTTTCCCATTTTCGTCACTTTGACTCAACCAAGGGTTAGGGTGACCTAAGGTGAGTCAAAACTAGGGTTAGGTGGTCCAAGTTGACCCTAGACTAATGGTTGACCACCTAGGGTAACTTTTGGGACCCTAGGGGTCATGAAAGAGGTCAAAAATCCACATATAAATGGCCCAAATAAAATAATAAAAATACCAATTGACATAAATCAATTAAAATTTTACAACACATAATATTAATCAAAATAAGAAAGAGGGAGTACTAAGGCTTAAATAAAATAATTAAAATTTAAACCAAGCACAATAAATCATCATGCAATTTCACACGTGATCCTTATCCCTCTTAGGAACGGATCGGCTTAACTGGGAATAACATGGTGTGAATCCTACCTCCGCTTTCCCGTGGCTAGGGAAAGTATAACCTACACATCTCGATCAAGTGTCAGTTCTGTCATGAAAATGATAGCCGAAGCAACTGGAAATTAAATTCACGCAAACAATACAACACTATCCATCAATACATAAATCCAAATTAACTGCATTTCCATCACAAGTCAATTAATTCCAATCACATAATCAACTAGAATCTCATAACAAAATAACATCTAATATGAATCCATATATTGAACCACAGCATATCATCAATATGACCGAATCAAATCACATATATCAAATTAGTGAGATAAAACATCAAGTCTACAATATGAAACATAGTCACTACTGAATAGAACAATGATCAAGCTATAGGAGGTAAAATAGTCGGCCTCACATGAACAACAAATCTTATGCTTCTGCACCTGCAGAACTAAGGAAGAACTATCCAAGGACAAGGGTCCCTGAAATAGGATTATGTGTAGACCCAGCTCAGGTAAAGGACTATGCAGATGACATATATGGCACGCACTTGCAAAAGAATACTAAGAGTCTCTGGGAGGGAGTGCATCAAAGGTGTCTCATCCGAGCATCAAAGGGTCAATGGGAAACTTTCAGGATGAGGATATGGACATCTCAATTGGCATAGTTTCTGGTCCCTAACGTGCACCTGTGCCCTGAGTTGATTGAATTATGTACAGAGCTATTTCACCTGCTATTAAGTTCTATATAGAAAGGCCCTTTCATGGTTCACATTATGTCCAAGGCAATAAGGGACATGCTAGCTTTGCAATATGATAGGACATCCACATTTCCAACCATTGCCAAGATGCAAGGCACATGGGTGAACCTCCACAACACACTGAGGTTTCTGAATATAGAGATGCATCTGGGTGAGGATAATACCCAGTTACCTATGCTACCTATTGGCCATACTCAATTTACCCCCAATGTCCAAGAAGCCCTTTCAATGATGGCTTTCATATTTTGGTAGAACGAAGATTTCACAGTTCATGACTCGCAACTGGTAGTCATTTTCAGACTGAAGATCATAGACAAATCTCAAGAGTAATAGCTAGATTTTTTAGAGAAAATTGCAGTAGCCATGATTGACCAACTTACCAATTTCCAGACAAAGCGTGTGTTCAGGTATTCAGTATATCTATTTCATCTTATGATGTATCAGAATTTTGGTTTTTTTAAGCATGATATGACTCTAAGTATGAATGACCCAGATTCAGATAATAGTAAAACCATTCCTATGTCCGCATGGACTCATGTGTTGTCTGATACCTCAAACCCCTACCAGTTTTCTGAGTGTTTTGTCACCCCTGCTTTTGGCCAATTAAGTCCCGAGCCTGTAGAAAACATGATGCCATGGAACATTAGGGGTTTCCTGACCAACTACCCAATACCTTGTGACTACTTCTTTGGAGCCCACACTACTATAATTAGAGTCCATGGTTTTAGTGGGGATCCTATTTTATTACCCAAAGTGTTGACCCCTAGGGTCACATTTTTAGAAGTTTCTCGTCAAGTATCTGTTATAGATAATGATTATGGCCACAAGAAAAGGAACAAAAAGATGTATGATGTTCCCTAGACCAAAGGGAAAATGAAAATTGAAGTTAGGGGAACAGAGAACCTCTTATTGAGTAAATTAGCTGCCTATGGTTTCCTAATCATAGAAGACAAATGGAAATATGACCTAGACAGTTTCCTAGCTTCCTGGATCATAAAAAATAAGGTTTCTGCCAAAGTAGTCCATGAGGGATGCCTATTTTGGGAGGACATGAGGTCGCCAAAAGAAGATAACCCAGACTTCTATGTGGAATTAACTAACTTGCTTTATGAGGGGCCTAGGTCTTGGGAAACTTTCTATGTGAAAGAGAAAGAATATGATCCTAAGTTGAAGATGACCCAGGGCCTGAGGAAAACATTGAAAGGTAAAGAATGGAGTGCCAAAAAGATTGAGGCTTATTGGAAATATCGTGAAGAGATCTCTAAACTTACCCACTCATTTGGAAATGTTGAAACTAATGAGACATGGGAGTCAATTTGTGATGAATGGCATCCATCCCTAGTCTCAAGTCTAGGCACAAGCAGAATTCAGAAGGGGGTGAAGAAGTAGCAGAAGAAATAGAGGAGGCTCTAGGAATGCAAGAAACAAGACAAGAATCCTTTTTTGATCCTAGATCTCGATGGGCTCAATCCCTTAGCACCCTTGAGAAACAGAAAGGAATTGTGTCATCGCCACCTCTTGAAACCCATATAACTTCAGCATCTAGGGGTTCCAGAGTGGCACCATTGCAACAACCTATAATTAATCTAGCAAAAGAAGATCTAGAGGAGGCAACAAGTAGGCCTCAGAAAAAATTAAGGAGACTAGTTCTATCAGAGGAGGAGGAAGAAGTAGCAGCACTACAGCAACAACAAGCTCTAGTCATCTCACCTATGACTCAAGCAAGTACTTCTTCTCTCTTCTCTCATGTCTCTATTTCTTCTCACTTAGGGGTGGCATCCCCAAGTACCCAGCTTTCCATGTCTCCTGCTAGTTCTGTTGTGCTATCACAAAATTTTGCCCTAATTGCCAGTGCACCAGCCATATCTTCACAGGCCATAACCTTACCATTATTTTCTCCATCTATGCCCAAGTAGACCCCACCTCAAATTTCCCCTAGCCAACAATTATTTGTTATTCCTTATGGCCTACCTTAGGGTCATCCCTTTGCTGGAGGTTATATTGCATCTCCTTCGACCTTCCAAGCTCAAGTAGATACAACAAAAAAGGCCAGAGAGGAAAAAATGGAAAAGAAAAGAAAGAAAGAGAACAAAAGCCTTGTTGTGGCTCATATGAAGTCACTCTTTGACCCTATTCAACAATCTTTGACTGTGACACATTTGTCCCCAAATGTGGTTAAATCAAATGAGCAGATGCAACCCCAAGATTATGCAATGAATGTAGTGGCCATGGATATGTCTCTCTTTAGGCCACATGACTAGGTAGAGTTAATGAATGAGACTGCTATTGTAGTTGCTACTGACTACCTAAAAGTGTCCAAGAAGCTACAAAAGGTGGAAGCTGATTTGGCCTAGGAAAAGGTGAATAGTAATAACCTCACTTGGGAGATACAATCTAAAATAAATGAAATTGATAACTTGAGAAAACAGTTGCAGACCACTATTTCATTGCAGATACATCAGACCACACAGGCTCAAGTTTCTTCTCTAAAGACTGAGTTGGCACAATAGAAGGCTGCAGTTATTATTGTGAAGCAAGAAAATGCCACTATAGAGAAGAGATATCAGGATAAGTTGCAAGAAGCAACACAATTACAACAGAAACTATTGAAAAAACAAAATGCCAATAGTGCAGATCAAGCAAAGTACATAGCTGAGTAGCAGAAAACAAAACAGTTGACAATTGAGTTGGCCAATAGACCACAGAATGCAGGAGTCCTAAATTTGGTTAAAGAGTTATATGTTTTAGTATGGAAAAGAATATCTAAGGAGATTATTCAGCTCAAACCATCTCTCACTTTCTTATTGAATGGCCAACAACTGTGTGAGAAGGTGGAATCTTCTGTGCAGGCCACTTTGTCCATTCTTTCATTAAGGGTTTCTGATTCTCAACTTCTATTGCAGAAGTTATATGATACAATAGATGAGACACTATCAGCAGCAAGTATAAATGATAGGATGATTGCTGCTAAGAAAGTAAATGAGTTTTTGAGTTGCAATTCTGCAGCTATGAATTGTAAAGAGCTCCTAGATATTGTAAAGGAAGGAGTGAGAAATATGAAGAAGCATATTGAAGATTTGGTGCAACTGGGTCTCCCTACACCTTTCCTAGATAGTAATATAGTATTGATGATAGATGAAACAAAAGCTCTACTTTTGACAAAACAGAATGATCAGACAATTTTCCAAGGTCTGAGTGATTCATCTACTATAGGAGAGGTTGAAGTTGTTTGGTACCAATGGCTCAGTTGGAGTTTCAATTGAAAACTATGGTACAGATTTTGCAATCATTTTCCAATAAAGATATAATTAATCTTGATTTTCCTTTTCAAGATTTACAGAGCAGGCAAGGGCTATCAGATTTAGAATGGTCTGTATATCAGGCAGCATTGTAGAATCTATAATTGAAGTTTTCATTTCAGTGCTAGTATCTTTTTGTTAGTTTTTGGGGTTCTTTATAAGTAGGCTCAGAAGTCCTGGTAGTCACCAAGAATTGTAGAGTTTTAACTCTACATTTTGTTTCAGTAGTGTTGTGATAATATGTTCCAGTGACTTATATTATTGTAACTATGTATGTTCCTGTAGCGGATCATGTTCCTGTGCATGGATTGCACCAAGTGTCTAAGCCACAACAAAAGGGAACTATTTTGACCTTTATGTGGTTGTTGCCGCGTGTTACTTTTCTTTTAAGTAGTTGTTGTAGAGCATGCCACATATCAGGTAGTAGTTTCTTTTATTGAAGTTTCATAAGTGTCACAGGCTTCGCCATGTGTTAGTACTAGAGGTAGTCTTAAAAAGTTTCTTTTGTTGCCGCTTGCTAGTGAGTGTTGCCGCGTGTATTTTTGAGCCTTAAGTGGATTGTGTCACGTGTCTCTTCTGTTCAAAAGTTTATTAGTACCGACATATATATGGTGATCCATAGTTTTAAAGACATAGTTTCAAGCTTGATGCAGAGAGCACCACATGGTGATAGTAGAGGAAGGCTTTCTTTCATTTCAATGCTCATGAAATGAGGGCATTTTGAGTCATAGTTGCACCAAAGTGCGACAAGTGTCAGTTTCTGAAGGATCCTTCAAATCCTTTTTCATTATTTTCTTGTTTTCCGGAGGCTACTATGTGTCTAGTTTGTTTCAAGCAGAGGGTGCCATCTATCCTAGTTTATTTCTCTGTGCAGGTAGTAAGTGATGCATGCAGTGGGTCCCATGGTATTATATCTTAGTTTCAAAGTATAGCGGATGGTGACAGATGTCATAGTGCTAAGTTGCTCAGGCATAAAGATATAGTTTTTGAGCCTTAGTGGAGAGGGACACGTATCACATTGAAGGTAAAGCGAAGTGCGACAAGTGGCATTTTCATGTGTATTTCTTTTAGAGGTAAAAGAGTTTTAAGTTAAGCGAATGCTGCCATGTGTCACAATTTTTTTTGAGCAATGAGCCTACGGTTGTCGTCATTTGTCTTAACGATGATACAGTTAGAGTGTCATATATAATTGTTCCTCAGCCAATGACCGTGCGAGAAAGAAAGTGTTACAGATTTAGGAAATCTCAACAGTCGAAGACTTCCTGTTAGCCCCAATTCGATTTAGCCATTGAAGATTTAGGTTGTTGCAGGGAATCTTGGGTCAAGTCTGTGATTATAAATATATAGAAATTGTAATAGATATGGATGGAATTTGGACAAGAGATCCAATTTTTGACATGTTTTATCAAGAATCTAATTGACAATTTAGAGACTTTGTTGTGACCAGATTGTGTCATTTGCCTTAATTTTGTTGTTTCTGATAAGAAGGTTAATGTACCTATGCATGTTTCTATGCCTCTTATGTTGCTGGAATATTAATGAAGAGAACTCTATTATGTGCCTTAGTTGATATTATCTATGTCTTTGCAAAGTTGTCTAAGTATAGCCTTTGGCAGTATTCATTTATATCTATTTATATTAACCATGCAATATCTTGTCTTTAATATAATTGTATCTTGAGGATTAGTTCATTGTGCTAGATTAAAGGAATACATTTTCACTCGAGCGCATCGTCATAGTTTAGATTTGATTATTGTATCTGTAATCCTGTTATCTCTTTCCCTTTACTCAAAACCCCATTTAAAATAGGAAGAGCTAGCTTCTTTAAAATCTAGAGGTCATTTCAAGTAGCAAGTCCCATATTCTTGAAACTTCCCATGTTGGTGTTGGAACCTGCGCAATTTTAACCATCAACACTACCTAATGGACAAATCAATGTTTTGGACGAAGAACGAGAATGTAGTCAATGATGGAGTGGTAGATGCCAAGGTAGAGGCTCCCAAGAAACAACAACCTAACTTCACTCTCAAAGGAGAGACAAGTTATGCTACACCCAATAAAACATTCTCTCATGAGCCAAAACCACGGTTCACATCAAATCCTAGACAAAAATTCACACCCCTCGGGGAGTCCCAAGAATCAACACTAAGAAAGTTGTTAGCCAACAATGAGTTCACTCTTCCCCCCACTAGTGACTATGAACCTCAAGTGAAACCTCAGTATTGGAAATACATTTATTTATGCAAGTATCATAGAGGATGAGGCTACATGACCAACAATTGTATCCATCTTAAACATGCCATTCAAGACATACTAGACCAAAATCAAATAGGCACTCAAAAACATTCCTCCAATGAGACACACATGGCATACAAGGATCCACTCCTAAACCATGACAGGTCATACAATAAAAACAACAACAACAACAACATTAGCACCAACAGTAATAATAACCGCAATAGGCAAAATTAGAACAATGGTCAAAATAATGCCCGCTATGTGAACATGCCATTTGACTATACTGTCAACTGCATATCAGAGTACATACCCTAAATCAATGTGATCAAACCCAACCAACAAGCAAGACCTAACAAGAATGATTGTAGCATCATCACCTGCAGTGATAAGGTCACTTTGAACACTCTTCCTCCAAGGTCGTAACATTCTCTGTCTAACCCCCACACATACAGTGTCATAGACCAACTTCGCAAGACTCCTGCCCACATATCTATCCTAGAGTTGTTGTGTCTGTCTCCCTCACACAAGGAAATTCTCAACAAAGCCCTAGTGGAAACAATTGTGCCCATGAACCTAGCCCAAGAGAAGTTTCAATCCATGGGAGGAAATCTAACCTCCTCAAGCACCCTATCATTTACCGATCAGGATGACTTATCAGTATATTAGCCTCATAACACACCATTACATATCATTGCCTTCATCCATAAACACCACATCAAGAGGGTTCTCACTAATGGAGGACTTGGTTTAAATATTTGCACACTCAATCTAGTCCTTACATTGGGGTTCTCAGAATCAGTAGTGGATCCTAGGAAAAAGATCACTATCAAAGCCTATGATGAAGAAGAAAGGACCATAAAAGGAACAGTGGTGTTACCCATATAGATTGGACCGGTAATAAAGGATGTTGTTTGCCAATTCCTTGATAGGGAGCTAGCCTACAACATCATCCTAGGTAGACCAAGGATCCATGCCATGAAATTTGTGCCTTCTACCTATCATCAATGCATAAAATTTCCTCATAACGGCATGCAAATCACCATCCAAGGTGATCCCAATCCCTTCCAGCATTGCAATACCATCCACTCTAAAGATCGATTGCATCATTCCTAACAATAGAGCCTATACATCCCCCATCCCATAGCATGGCTATACCTTTGAAGCTTCCTCATTCAAGCCCAAAGAATAGAAGATCACTACCAAAGAAACAGGAATAGGGGAATACTCCATAGAGCACAGCCTCAATCTAGCCAAAATGCCTTTATCCCCAAGATCCTTTGGCTGACCTAAGCATTTTCCAAAGCCATCTACTCCTTCTGCACCTCCCACAATTCCCTTTGTAAAATGGGATACCCTATCAGATGAAACTAAGTAGAGAGATGTCTTACAATGGCTCTACACAAAAGAGGATGACACACCACAAGAACCACCTAGGCTCCCAACTAAACTCTATGGGCGTGGTGTCTCTATCTTGCACAGGATGGGTTATGAAGGACAAGGCCCCATTGATCTAAGAAAAGAAGGCATCGTAGAACCCATCCAACCCTCTTCATCCTCATTAGCAAGAAATACAAGAGGGTTAGTCCTCCAAGACAAAGGCAAGGCTAAAACAAATGCTTGTTTTGTAGAATAGATTCATGCACTCGAAGATGACAGTGACATAGACTCCAATAAGTATGAGTGGGAGGAACTCACAGAACAATCCTATGAGGATAAGGGAGTTGATACCATTCAAACCTATAGCCCCTACCATGAGGGACAAATGCTGATGCATAGACCATTAGAGTGTGATTTGCCAATTCTTGAGAGCACGACTTTCAAGGAAGGTTTGAGTTCTATCACAATAAAAAATTTGGAGAAAAGTACCATCCCAGATCCTATCCCTACCAATATTCCCTACATATCCATTCAAAATATCAACAAATAAGATCTATCCTCGGAATCCCTCCCCCTTGTGTACCTTGAACTTATCGACTAGGATCTACGAGGCACCCCGCAATTACACATGTTCCAAAATGATGATGCCTATATTGACTACATGGAACTTAGTGACCACCTACCCTAGGGAGATCATAAAGCTAGCTTCTCAATTGAACTCAATACCATGGCTTATTTTGAAGAGGGTGCCAAGCCTTCCAGTCATAGAAATATCAAAATCAAAACCAAATCTGATGGTGAAAACTGCTTTGCGACAGTATCAGATCCCAAAATAGTAAAAAGAAAGGATGCATCCGATGGTGAAAACCCAATTGTGGTACCTGCTGATGGAAGGCTTGATGCTCTCCCTAATGACATGCACCAGGAGAAGTCTTAGATTGTTGTGGGACCTACAGAGCCAGTCAACATCAAAATAGAGGAACAACCTAAGTTCATTCACTTTGCAAAGTCTCTAACTCCACCAGAAAAGACCAAGTTTGTACCATTCTTCAAGAAAAAGCAAGTCAACTTTGCTTGGTCATACGTAGATATGCTAGGATTGGACCTAGATTTGATCCTACATCATCTTCCACTAGATCTAGGAGTGAAACCAGTCAAATAGAAGCTTAGAAAGATGCATCCACACATTGGACTACTAGTGAAGGAAGAACTCAAGAGACTATTGGATGTAGGGTTCATCAGAGCAATAGACTATCCACAGTGGATATCCAACATAGTGCTAGTATCCAAACCGAATGGCAAAGTCAGATTATGCAATGATTTCAGAGATCTAAACAAAGCTTGCTGCAAGGATGACTTTTCGTTGCCCAACGTAGATATGATAGTCAACTTGACAGTGGGACATACCATGTTATCTCTCATGGATGGCTTCTCCAGATACAATCAAATTAGGATAGCCCTTGAAGACCAACATAAGATATCTTTTACTTGTCCATGGGGCACTTTATGCTAGAATGTCATGCTATTTGGGCTATATCCTTGCAAAGTCACTCACAAGAGAATCACACTTGGATATACTAGAGAATGTCTTTCAGAGACTTGAACACTTCAAAGTTAGGTTGAACCTAAAGAAATGTGTGTTTGGAGTCACCTCAGGCAAGCTCCTAGGCTTCATTGTATCAGCAAATGGAATAAAGGTAGATCCTACCAAGGTCAAAGCTATTATGGAAATGCCACCACCGAAGAACATCACTCAATTGAGGTCCCTACAAGGCAAGTTACAGTCTATTAGGTGGTTCATCTCGCAACTAGCAGACAAGTGCCAACCTTTCAATCATCTCTTACATAAGAACATTCCATTTTGATGGGATGAGAAGTGTGAAGAAGCATTTGGAAAATTGAAGGAGTACCTTATGAATCCACCTATTCTCATGCCGCCTATCCAAGGTAAGCAACTATTACTTTACATATCTATTATGCCAATAGCTCTCAGAGCCCTACTAGCACAACATGATTATGAAGGCAAAGAACAAGCTATCTACTACATCAGTCGCATATTGGTGGGCTATGAACTGCAATACTCCCAGATAAAAAGATCATGTCTTGCTGTGGTTTTTGCTTCCCAAAAACTATGACATTACATGTGATGGGGAGTATATAGTGAAAGTGCACAACTGATCAAAAATTGATCAGTGAGAGTTTGACCTTATGTCTCAGTGATCTACTCTTCTCTCTTTTGTTATCGGCCAAACATACCCTGTCAGCCACTTTAGAAACTGTCTTGGTGATAAACCAATGACTCTTCCTTTGGTATAACTTAGTGTTGTTGGTGTAACCTCATTCTCATTAGGCTGACACAGTGATGAGACTAACTCCTAACGTCAGTGAGACTTACATCTATCGGCGAAGTCTTCTACCCTTCAACTGATGCCCCAATGATGGTTATGTCCCCTTCATCTTAACCGTGACAGCTTCAACGGTGGTTAGACATGACTTAATCAGTCCCCTCCTTTGATGTGTTTCTAATATACTGGTGGTATGTGAGACTCTTCTTGTCAGTGAGCACGTACAAACTCTGGCTAATGCACTGATAGACCAACTCCCTCGGCGAGACTTGTCCCATCGGTGGGACTTAGTCTGGAGTTGCCGATACACTGATAGACTTCCACGCTCGTCTTCGGCAAGACTGTCTGACTTTGGCAGACTTGTTTTGAGTCCTAGCAATACACCGATGCACAGTTTACTTCCTCCCTCTTCAATCAAACCCTAGCACATGGAGATGCTAGGTCAACCTACTATGCAAATCAATCTATTTGGATCCTCTACACTGTCGAACACAAAAACAAAACAAGGAAACAAAAACAAATACTGTACAATGAAGCCATTCCACTAATCTCGATAGGAATCTTACTAGTGGAATGCTTCACATCAACATATTACAACAATGGAAAGCATAGAAAGAACAAGAATCTACAGTTATACAAATTACAGTTACCTAGAATGAAAATCAAATGGATGGAATAGAATAGTTTTATTTCTCCTAAGAACAATACACTATCGCATTCACACACTTCTCCTTCTCCTACATAGTTCCTTCCTCTGGTTGTTGTCAACTCAACTTGCTAGCAGTTGGAAAACCAACTGATGCAAACAGTTGGGAGACTAACAGATCCAAAACTACTTCAAACTGTCCTACTACCCTGTTTTGGCACTATGTGATTACAATATAACAAAAGTGTGTTTTAAGTCACTTTGGACTTACAAAATGGGTTCTAGGTCCTGAAAGACCTATAGACAAACTAAAATGAAAATGCATTGGTCAAATCGACCTTATTACAAAAGAAAACAATATTTTCTAGGTGCTCCTGCACCATACTCCCTGAGTGAAAGTTGTCTCAAGTCCTCTTAGAGACTAACTACTGCAAATTACCACCCTACTTTTTGATGTCTTCTTCTAGCATCAATGTGGCTTCTGAGTCTGGAAGTCCTTGCCATTTGATTAAGTGCTCAAAATAGGTCTGATTTCTTGTCTTCTTGGCTGTCCTGCTATCCAAGATGCACTCCATCTTAGGTGGTTCCTTTGGTGGTAAGTGTTGCACCCACTCTTCATTGTCTTGGATAGAATCTGTTGTACCTTCTCCTATATAATGTTAGATTAGCAACATTGAATATAGGGGAAATAGTAATATCATCAAGAGTTCAATTTTGTAAGCATTAGGACCATATTTCTCTAAAATCTTACAAGGTCCAATTTTTCTCATCATCAACTTGTTGTGGCTTCCCTTGGGTAGTCTATTCTTGTTGAGATGAACCATGATCATATCTCCTGTTTGGTACTGCACATCCCTTCTCCTTTGATCCACTCTAGCCTTGATCTTCTGACTATTCTTGTGTAGAGTATCTCTAACTTGATGGATCTCTTTCATAGCCTCTGCAAATGCATCAGCATGTCCGCTCCTTTTGTCCAACCCTTGAACATCTCTCAATTCAACAATTCCTCTAGGATGACTACCATAGACAACTTCAAAAGGACTAGACTTGTACTTCTATTTGTGGAATCATTATAGGCATATTCTTCTTGTGGGAGTACCACATCCTAACTACCTCCATGTTCTCTTGTCAAACATCTCAATAGATTGCCTAATGACCTATTCACAACCTCGGTTTGGCCATCAGTCTAAGGATGATAGGTTGAACTAAAGGACAAATTTGAACCCAATATTTTCCACAAGATTCTCTAAAAATGTCCCACAAATTTGATGTCCCTGTCAGACACAATGCTCAAAGGCAATCCATGAATCTTGATAATTTCTTTAAAGAACAAACCTATAATGTAACTAGCATCATTTGTGGTTTTACAAGGAATAAAGTACGCCATTTTGCTAAACCTGTCTACCACAACAAACACACTGTCATAACCTATCCTTGTCTTTGGTAACCCCATCACAAAATCCATACTCAAACTTTCCCAAGGTCTATTTGGTATGGGCAGAGGTTGGTACAGTCTTGCATTGGTTGAGACCCCCTTTGCTCTCTGACATACGATGCAACTCTCAACAAACCTTCTAATATCAGATTGCATCTTTGGCCAAAAGTAAAAATCTTCTTACCAGATCTAAAGTCTTATTGAGTCCAAAATGTCCTCCTAAACTACCACTATGTTTTTCCTTCACTATATTATCCCTCATTGAACACTTAGGGATACATAGTTGACTCCCTTTAAACAAAAGTCCATCCTGCAATGTATAATCTAAAAATTCACTGTGGAAAGCATTGGCAAACTCACTGCATACCTTGTAAATCTCCTTAAAATCTTGGTCCTCTTCATACAATCCTTTGAATGCCTCAACACCCATGCTTTGTAACTGCACTTCTTGTACTGTCAACACCCTTCTACTTAAAGCATCAGCAACCTTATTGGTTATCCCCTTTTTATGTTTGATGATGAAAGTGTATGCTTGAAGACTTTCCACCCACTTCATGTGTCTATGACTAAGCTTTTCATGTCCATTCAAAAAATTGAGAGCATGATTGTTAGTGTATATAATAAATTCTTTAGGAAGCAAGTAGTGCCTCCATTTTTTCAAAGCTTGTACCATGGCATACAACTCTAAATCATAAGACGAGTACTTCCTCTTAGCTTCATTCAATGTTTCACTGAAAAAGGCCACTAGTCTACCTTCTTGGCTCAACACTGCCCCTATGGCCATCCCACTTGCATCACATTCAATGGTAAAAACCTTATTGAAATCAGGAAGTACTAAGACAGGATACTCGGCAACTTTCTGCTTCAGACTTTCAAAACTCTGATCTACCTCTTTTGTCCACCAAAACTTCACCTTACCTCCACCCTTGATGGTTTCTAACATAGGTGCACAAATATCACTGTAGTTCCTAATGAATTTTCTATAAAATGTGGCCAAACCATGAAAACTTCTGACCTCTCCTACTATCCTAGGTGTAGGCCAATTCAAAATAGCTTCTATCTTGGAAGAATCCATTTTCAAATCACCCTTAGAGATGACAAAACCTAGGTACACCAATTCTTGTTTCATGAAGTCACACTTTTCCAAGTTTATCAGTATCTTTCAATCTTGCAGCCTCTTCAAGACTATCTCCAAATGTTTCAAGTGTTCTTCCTTGTTCTTACTAAACACCAAGATATCATCAAGGTAGACTACCACAAATTTCCCTATGAATTCCTGCAACACCTCATTCATTAGTCTCATAAAGGTGCTAGGGGCATTTGAAAGACCAAAAGGCATCACAAGCCACTCATACAACCCTTCATTGGTTTTGAATCCTATCTTCAACTCATCCCCCTCTCTTATTCATATTTGGTGATACCCACTCTTTAAGTCTATCTTGGAGAAATAAGTAGCCCCTCCCAAACAATCCATTAGATCTTCTATTCTAGGAATAGGAAACCTATACCTAATGGTTATCCTATTTATGGCCCTAGAATCAGTACAAAGCCTCCATTTCCCATCCTTCTTTGGGGCTAAAATAGTAGGTATTGCACATGGGCTAAGGCTCTTCCTTATCAGCCCTTTGGGAGACCAACTGATCCAAAACTGATTCAAACTATCCTACTGCCCTTTTTTGGCACTATGTGAATTCAATATGACAAAAGTGTGTTTTAAGTCACCTTGGACTTACAAAATGGGTTCTAGGTCTTGAAAGACCTAGAGACAAACTGAAATGAAAATGCATTGGTCAAATAGACCTTATTACAAAAGAAAACAAGATTTTCTAGGTGATCCTGCACCAACATGCTAGCACATTCAGTCAACCTTATTACAAAAATAGATCCATTCAAGTACCTATTAAGCAAAGCAGCTCTAACAGGTCACCTAGCCAAGTGGGTAATGTTGTTAAGTGAATATGACATAGAGTATGTAGAGAGAAAAGCTATCAAAGGTCAAATCATTGCTGATCAGTTAGCAGAGGCATCATTGTAGGACAACACACCAATGACATTTGAGTTCCTAGATGAATCCATTTTTAGTGTCACAGCATACTCATGGAAACTCTACTTTGATGGCTCCTACACAAACCATGGATTAGGGGCAGGAATCTTGTTGGTCACTCCTCATGGTGACACCATACCTAAGTCTTATTGTCTACTATTCCCATGCACAAAAAATATAGCAAAGTATGAAGCCTTGGTCATTGGTCTCAAAATGGCAGCAGAGTGGAAGATAAAAGAGCTACATGTCTATGGTGATTCCCAACTTGTGATCAATCAAGTCAACAATGACTATGAAACCAAAATGAGAAGCTTATCCCATACAAGTGGATGGTCGATGACTTTAAAGAGTAATTTGTGATCATATCCTTTGAGGAGATACCTTGCATTGAGATTAAAGCTACAGATGCCATGGAAACCATTGCCTCACTCCTTGAGATCCCTGAGAATGAGTCACGGTATGAGTTCTTGGTAGAGTCAATTTGGCAACCATCTTATGATCTTCCTAAAGTACACTCCATATGCCTATTAGTCAAATCTAATTCACCCTTGTATGGTAAGATTTCAACTTACCTCAAGAATAACACCCTTCCACCTGACTTGTCTTCAAACCAATGTCGAACCTTCATTCACCAAACCTCTCGTTACACCATTATCACCGACACCCTATATTGCTAAGGTCTGGATGGTACTTTACTCCATTGTTTAGAATGAGAAGAATCTCAAACCGCCTTACGAGAAGTGCATGAAGGGATTTGCAGAACACACTCTAGTAGTGCTTCTTTAGCTAAAAACTCATGTGTTTGGGATACTATTGGCCCAACATGGAAACTGATTCATATCAATTTGTGAAGAAATGCAAGCAGTGCCAAATACATTGTAACCTAATACATGCACCAGCTCAAGAGCTTTGACCTCTAACGACACCTTGGCCCCTTTATCAATGGGGACTCGACCTTATGGGCAAAATTCATCCACCATCATCCAACAACCACAAATTTATCATAACTGCCACAAAGTACTTTACTAAGTGGATTGAAGTCATTCCCCTCACCACTATCACAGGCAAACAGATCTCCTCATTCATCCTCAATTACCTCATTTGCAGATACGAAATTCCCTCATCCATTATCACGAATAACAGAAGACCTTTCAAGAACCAGGATGTACAAGATCTTTGTGACAAATTCAAAATCCAACAGCATTTCTCTACCCCCTACTATCCACAAGGCAATGGACAAGTAGAGGCATCAAACAAAACAATCCTAAAAATCCTCAAGAAAATGGTCAACGATGCTGGCCATGATTGGTACATACAACTGAATCCCGCTCTGTGGGCCTATTAAACCAGTATATGCACTCCCATAGGTGCTACCCCTTACACCCTTGTCTATGAATGAAAAGCCATTTTTCCCATCGAGGTTGAGTTACCATCTTTAAGAGTGTCATTAAAAGGTTGTATCACTGATGAGGACTACAGAATTTCCAAACTTCAAGAGCTAGAATTGTTAGAGGAGAAGAGATAGAATGCCTTCAATCAACTCAAATCATATCAACTAAGAATGTCTTAGAGCTACAATCACAGGGTCCATCCAAGGGTCTTCAAAGTTGGTGACCTAGTACTCAAGGAAAATCCCCACAATCAACAGGATCGGGAAAAGAAAGGTAAGTTTGAACCCAATTGGCTTGGTCCTTATGTCATCATTGTAGCCTATGGGTCAGAAGCATATTACTTAGCAACATCAGAGTGTGATTTGTTCGATGACCAAATCAACAGTATGCATCTTCACTGATTCTATACCTAAAAGAACCCCAATGTAAGGGGGCAATATATCAAAAAAGCTAAAAAAAAATTAATAAATCAGAAAAAAATACCAAAAAAATTCAAAAAATGGAAAAACAACAAAAAAATCATCCTTTCGTGAAAACCTGGAAAACATGTGCCTTGGATAGGTACCATGACAAAGGCCTAGCAATCTAGCTCTTGTGCAAATAAAAGCAAGTGGTGAAATCCTGGCAAACGGGCACTAGTTATGATAAACTACTTCCTCCATCTTTGGGAAACCAATCATCTTGTGTCCTTTCCTCCTACCACGAGTGTCTGATTCGATCCATATCTGTTTCATAATAAAAACCTAATGATAACCTATCATGGCTTGATACTCTATCTCTTTTGTTGCCTTGCCAACCAAGGTCTTATCCCATATCCTATCCTTAGTGTCAACCTAGCCTAGTGTCTATCGTCAGTACCATAGGGTCCACCCCAAACTATGTTGCTTTTGCGTTGTCACATAGGCAAGGCCATTTTCAATGTGCCCCTGAGGCTTCCCCATCCATCCCATATCTTGTCGTCTTTCCTCTAGTCCATCCATGGTCCAAGTCTCGAAGTACGTTGCCTCTACATCGTCATGTAGGCAAGGCCATTATCAATGCGCCCCCGAGGCACTAGGTCAGTCCCTTAGGGTCCATTTTTCCCCAATGAGGATTATGGAACCTTTTCACCATACGCAAGCACATGTAAGAAAAGGCTGTTTCCAAGCAAAAAGTTTTGACACAAGATATCAACCTATCCAAAACAAAGAAAAAGCAAGAACAAATCAATCCAAATGATTCTATCAAATTATGGCAAGAAAGATACATCTAAATACAAGAGTGTTTTGTTTCCAATTACAGTTGTGTCTTAAAGTCTTCACTTTTTGTTATCATGTTTCCTATGCTACTCAAGGATGCCAAAAACTAGAGATGCTATGATGGGGGCACAATTCTTTTCTTTGTTTTCTGCTTGTGGATCTAACTTTAGTAATGTGAAGCCTTGTCTAAAGACATGATCAACAAAAGATCATCAAGGACATCAAAGGTCTCAACATGAAAGGGGGCAATCCTTGTCTATTGATACGCAAGAATTACTCAGATCGTCTCAGTTCAATTATACCTAGATGCTTGTATTAACTTGCTAAATCAAAATCCATGTAAGCAATACTCAAGCTATCTCAGTTCAATTATACCCAGATGCTTGTATTTTCTTATAACATTTCAAAAACACACACAAAGAAAAGCCCAATGATGAAATAAGCACTTCAAAGAACTTATACTATCAAGATGTTAGAAAACCATTTCACATTCACAAGCATCCACAAAGTATCCATACCATATCCCATGCAATAAAGATCCACAATGTAGAGTATCAATGTTTATTAAAGCTTGTGAATTAGTCTTCTATCTATCACTGTGTCATTCAATGTCGATTGAGTACATTTGGACATAACAAAAACATAGCATAGTTTGTGCATCATATCACATGAGATAGTCATTTAACATGATTAAATCATTTGCATACATAATAGGTGCATTAGATCATCCATATCCAGTTGCATTATGCATAGCATAATATCCACATAAAAAATCAAAAACATAGGCAAAGTCATGTAGGTCATCGCATAAACTACATCATCATATAGATCACATAATCAAAAGTCTACATTAAATAGCATCACACAACATCACATAAATATCTAAGTTTGCATATTAGATCATCATCACATAGCATCATATCAACATACAAAGTCTGCATCAAATGTGAAACATCATAAAGTAAAATGCATCCATGACATATAGCATCAATAAACTGCATGTAGAGATAAATAGCTACATCATCATCTCAATAAACACAGGCATGTCCAAATGTACAATATATCAAAGTCCATCCATATCTGAGTCAAATCATATAAAGTGTATACATCACATAAATAATGATACATGTCTCGATCAAAATGATACAAGTATATGCATATCAAGCTATCTAAGCCATAAAAAATGTGTACATAAGCCAAAATTAGTACAAGTAATGACTAGCCCTGCTACCATGGAGCACTGCTGCCTACACTATCCTCTCCTCTATCATCCCCTAACTAATGTGGGCCCCACACTGAGGCTCTTGATTGTGATCCCCCTACCCTCTGTGAAGCCACGGAATGGCTCCTGTAACTGAGCGCATGTTGCTATGCCGACACTACCCCGTGATACAATCCCCTGTAATACTGAGTCTGAGCCTGTGCTCTGGCAAGTTCCCCCTGTACCTGTGTCAATTGCATCTGTAAATAATGTACCTATGCCTGTCCCTTCTGCACATGTGTGACCAAAAGTACCATCACACCATTTGTGCCCAGGGCCGCCAACACCGCGTATCTCTCTAATTTGATGGCCCACACCCTCGCCAAGGCTAAGTCTTTCTCTCTAGTGAGCTCTGATATCACTCCGGCATCTGCCTCTCTTTGAGCCTCTACCATCCTAAGATTTGCTCTAAGCCCTCTGATCTATCCCCTTAGCATCGTAATAGCCTATTCATGTGTATATGGCTGAGCAGGACCCTAAGGAACCTATGACACCTACTGCTAGGGCACTTGTTGTCCATGTTCCTACTGAGCCACCTGCCATGGTGGTGACATCTGCACATGTTGTACAACCTATGGCTGCACTACCTGCTACTACTTGGAGGGTCCCTCCCCAGCTCTCCTCATCTGCCTTTGTCAGCCTCCATATCCACCCCCTCCTCTGCCTCCACCACCTTCATCATCTCCATCCTCTCCCTCTCCCCAGCCTCCTCTACCCCTCCTCCATCTCCTCCTCCTCCTTCTGCCTCCATCCTCATCATCTGAATCCTCCTTGTCTATGCAAGGAACCAACTCTCCTAGCTCTGAGTGCCTCAAAAAAGGATGAGCTGCTAGCCACTCCTCATAATCAGGAGTCACGCTTGCATCTGCTACCTCCCTCTTCATTGGACATACCACATATGGAATTTGCCAGAACTTGGCTAGTTCCTCCTTGTATGAAGCAACTAGACCTCATCTAAACCTCTCAGCATGTGTCCTAGAAAACCAATCCTGCCCCTGTGTCATCCCCTATCTCCTACCAAACTGTAGCTGCACCTTGCTAACTATCTGCCTCTCCAAGATAAACCATGTCTACCTAATGAGCCATTGAGTCTGAAAGCAATACAGTAGCTCATCATCCTCGTCGTCTTAGGGCTCACAATCTAGATATGGTCGCTAGACAACTCTATCTACATTGTCCATCACATGTCTCTAGTACTCAAGCTTTCCCAGCTTATAGTGGGAAATAAATCCTGCATATCCATAGTTGTAAGGCTCACCTCTCTACCTTGAAAACATGCACATCAGCCGAGTGATAGTTATATTCTCCCATAGCCAAAATTGTAAGAGAGATACACCTGCCGATAGACTGGCACCCCTGTGGTATACCACTTGATGCATATCGTGGTATAGGTGAGCCAAGACATAGACACCCCATGCATATCAGGTGCCCTTTGTAAGCATCCTCTCCATGATCTATCCCCATCCAATCAAGAACCCATGCAATACAACCGCGCTGATCAATCCTGCCACTATACCTTGGAAATAGTCATAGTAGTCATGAATGTCCTGCCACAATATAACCTGACCCTCTAACTTAGGGTCATCAAACACTCGCCTGCACTCTGCAAGTCCTACATCCCACTGAGGATCGTACTCTACCAGCTTGCCCTATATCAGTAATTACATAATCTTGTAGACGTCCTCCAGAGTGATCGCCATCTCACCAGTCGGCAAGTGAAAAGTCCCATCCTTGCTATGGAATTGTTCCATAGTGGCAGTCAACAAACTGAGGTTCGCATGAACCTTAGGCATGAAACAAATGTAATCAAGCCCCATAGTACCAAGAGCCTCCTGATCTATCTCAGTGAGTATATAGCACTATAGCATCGGTAAGGGAAACTATTCCTTTGACATAAGTATATCCTAAATGTCCTCATGTAAACAAGCAAAGCAATGCATCAATCTAAGTTGCAAAACTACTTAACATAAACAAATTGATCGAAATAGTATACTACATCTCTTGACTAGATTCTTGCAATCTTAGAGATAGCTTATCGATTGATGCATTGACCAAGATGCCAATCGAGTCAATTTTGTTAAGTAAACTGACTATCTAGATCATATGCGCTGAACCAGAAGGTAAATGCACAATTTAATAGTAAATACACCACTTCTAGCAGATGCATCATAGCATTTCTTAAATGCACTAAACCATATCATATGTGTCGACTCATACTGTATATGTGTAGCCTAAATGCATGCGATGATTCCCATATCAAATGTGCAAGATCTTGATGCATGCGCTGACTTATATCATGCATGTGTAGCACTTATGCATGCACAGTTTCCTATCATAAATGCACTGCAGAAAAATGCATGTGCAGTTGCGCATAGCATATGCACCGAACTGCAATCATGCGCATCTATTTAACATAATTTTTTCTAGCATTTATTCCACAAATAAATGACCCTAGGTGAAGTTTTTTGAGCTACATACTGGTGGTCCTACCTCATCTGGTTGATCAAACCATCGAACTCACTCAAAGCAGTGCTCCTCGTGCAGAATATCCATCTCAACACTGATTAATCAGTTGAAAAGCCTGAGGCAAAGGGGCAAGCAAGAGGCAAAAGATTGAAACATATGTTGAAAAGCCTACTCTCTTTGTGGATGACATTGTATACACCTAAAAATGACATGACTCTATCCAAATAAATATTCTTAATATTTATTTAAGTCTAAATTCCTCTATCAATAAATAAATAAACAAATTTATTTATTTGATTCATATTCTTCTAATAATTAAATAAAATCAATTTATTTAATTAAATTCCTAAATTCCTCCAACAAATTAAATAAAACCAATTATTTAATTAGCTTTTCCAAAATCATTGTAAATTAAATAATTCCAATTATTTAATTATTTCTTCCAATAATATCTTCTTTAAATTTAAATAAATCAATTATTTATTTAAGTTGTCTATTTCTTCTAAATTGAGTTATCTCTAAATATAATTCAATCCTTGTGCACATGCAATTGAATATTCTAATATTTAATTGAGCTAAAATATCTTCTCATCCTCATGCAATTTCCATCCTCTAGTTCTATTCTCTTAACTGATTAATCTATTCTTTTAATTGATTAATCTCTTCAGTTAACTCATTCTTCTATTTTATTAATTCCTCTCATGCAAAACAGAGAAGGACACATGTCCTCTTTCTATTCGCCCACATTCCTCAACCGTTATATACCGTTGATCTTCTCTTTCACAAGTCTATAAATTGAACCCTATTCCTCTATTTTATTCATCCAAGCTTTTAGTATTGTTACTCTGGAGGAATTACAGTGCACCTTTGGCACCCATGTCATTCCATGTGCTTGTGATAAACTTGTTACCATATCCTTATCATTGTTGTGAAGCTCATCTGCATTGCAGTAAACTATCACAGCCATTCCCAATTGACATTCTTGGAAAATAGCAAGGAAATGCACCTTCTGAGGGCCATATTCATACACAAGAATGATTGAGACAGGTGACCAATGGAAGCTATGAAGTATTGAGGTTTGTAAGGTTTTGTCTTCATTTGTTTGATCTTGATTATTTCCCTTTTCATTGAGTTATTGGGTTTATTTTATATTATTGATAATTGTTCCAATTTTCCCTTAACAAACATCATCAAATTAGTCACTATAGATGGGAACTTAAGACCAATGACTGAATTCCTTGATGATTATAGTGATGCTGATAAGAGGGTTCTAGAGGAAGAAATAGTCAAATATTTGAACATCTACAATTAGGCATTGATTGAAATAACTTCTGACATTCCAAAAAGTCTTATAGATATTCTGGAGTTAAGAAAAGAAAATGCAAAATGTAAAAACATTGAGATTAGGGTGCATGTGTTGATAAATCTGTGCCCTTAGATTACTCTAGATCAGATGAACATGATATTCAAAGAAGTGAAGGATGACTTTAGGAGCAAGAAGAGAATGAATAAACTCATGCTTGGTGAAACAGATGAGGTAGTCAAAGATACTCAGGATATTCCTTTGAATGCATTGAAAAGACATGATCTTCCTATTGTTGAAGAAGAGATTGATGATGGGATTGACTCTGCAATTTCGGATGTTGAAGAATTGAAGATCAATGAGTAGTATATTGAATTAGATGACTCCTCTATTTTGGAAAAGGAAGCAATGAACAAGGAAGATGAAAAGATGGCAGATGAAACTGATGATGTAGGAGGTATTCAAACTCCTTCGGATCAATCCAAAGAAGATACAAAGATGAATGTTGAAGCAGATGATAAAATTGTAGATAATTCATTGAAGAATATAGAGCATGAATTAGAAGAGTCTAAGGACAAAGAAGTAGAAAAGGCCAAGGAGAAAAATGGAAAAGAAGAAAATATTGCAAAGGTTTATGGAGAGCCCAAGCAGGACAACCTGGTTGATAGTACCGGTAAGGATCAAAAAGATACATCATCATTTTGGACAAGAGACACTGCAGAAGCAATGAAGGAAATTATGGAAAGAGACAAACAAATTGAAGAAGATCATGACATTATACAAGGTCTAATAAATTTTGATACCTTATCTCTAGTGCAAAAGATAAAGTTGGCTTCCATTTCTCAAGATAAGGCTAGAGAAGATATTTTGAAGTCTCATATAGAAGACACTAAGCTACTTGATCGTGCATTTGGAATATTGGAGAAGATCATGCCCACTTTTCAGAAGGATTCTTCAGCATCTCCATACAACCAATTGAAAAGTCTAATGAACTCGGTAAGCTCTCATTTTGAATCTCTAGAGAAGTCTGCAGAGGACAAGGTTCAAAAAAAATTCAATGATAAGAGATTTGATTCTCTTAAGGGGTTGACTGGAGTAGATAGAATGGTGTTGGATTCTAGTGTAAAGAGTATTCAAAATGCTCTTACAGAAGGAGGAAATGTATATAAATTTTTCTTATCATGTCCTAAAGTTATAGAGGACATTGAAGATAAAATAAAAGTGTCTAAGAAAAACTATCTAGTGTATCCAAATCCTTTGATCCTGTGACTACATCAGTGACAAGCAAGGAGGATCAGGTGATCAACTTGATTGAAGATATATAGAAATTGACAAAAGAAAAGGAGAACATAGAAGCAAGGATAAGTGAGCTCTGGGGACTAATTTCCCACAAAATGGAAGCAATGTTCAATGCTCTAACCAAAGCCCAAGCTACAACTCAGTCAAGTGACCCAATTGATCTGCAGACGATAGAATCACAAGCATTCCTATTCAGTGGCCACATCTCAATTTTGAACATTATGAAGAAGAGGTGGAATAGTGAGCTAGCACAATTGAAGAGCATTTTTGGTGATGTACTTAAGTTTATGTAAATAAGAATTAAGGACTGTTTGTACATATATGACTTGGTATAAAGGATTTTTGTGTAAATTTTGGTCGTGGATCCCACCCTTTACCATTGGTGTCAAAGCGGGAGTGAAGAGTAGTGAAAAATGAAGAATCCAACAAAGGGGGAGCACTGGAGGATAGTGAAAGGCATAAGTATACAAAGTAAGGGGGATTTTTTCTAACACTTAGTCATTTTTCACTAAGTGTTGCCATCAATGCCAAAGGGGGAGATTGTTGGCAAGAGATACTGCTACGCATGACAAGTCTTGTTATTGATGGAAACTAAGTCTATCCTGCACATCTATACAACACAATTTGTTCACACCAGAAGTTAGAGTGAAGATTTGTCTAAGTCTGGGTAGTCAGAAATAGAGCATGTGACAAGGTCTAATATCTTGGTTCGGATCTCTCTGGTGGTAAATCACAGTGTCCTGCAGATCTGAGGGAGTAATAAGGATTGTCAAGACTATCTAAATCTAGGAATTTAGCCTTCGGTGATGAAGGATTAAAAGTTATAAGCATCTGAGTATCGAGTTCTAGTTAGTTAATACAGTCAGAAGAAGAACAGGCTGACCTAGTATTTGATCTTGGTCTAGATGAAGAAAATTTGTTGGTTAAGCAATTTGTGATAATCAGTGGTATTGGCCGACATGATTGATGATTTGAGAACACAAGTTTTTGGTCCGTGTTATTGATTGTGCATGGATTCAACTGACAGAGCAGAGTTCTTAATAAATGTTCTAAGTTTTCTTGGAGCTGACTATAGTTGATTGAGTTTCTTGATGTGGACATATATAGCCAATGGATTCAAGTGTTTTGGTGTAGAGGTGTTATGTGATGATGAAGTAAGTACTAAAAATGGCAGAAGGAAGTGCGAAGGTGAAGATTTAAGCTCAGATTATGGTAGAAGAGTGAAACAGGGCAGAGTAAGGATGAAGTGTGTAAGATTAGTATTTTGTGCTTAACCGAAACTAAATTTTTGCATTTGTAGATGCTACTCATCAGTTCAAACATTTTGTAATTATCCTATAATTATTTCTGTAGGCAATGAGCCTCTTGGAGTAGTGAGCTCTGGGTAGTCCACCCTAAAGGCATGTGCCTTCCCCATTTGTAATACTTTTAACAAAGTATAATTTCTTGTGGGTTAACCCCCACCGTGGTTTTTCTCTTAACTGGGTTTCCACATAAAAATCTTGGTGTTATGTGTGTTGATTTTGTTTATGCTCATGTGTTATTGATTCATGCTTTCATGGTTATATCATTCATCTATAATAAGTAGTAAAAAAGTTTAAAGTCCAGCAAAGGATAAAAGTTTTTGAGACAACTGATTCACCCTCCCCTTCTCATTTGTCTACCCTTATTTCAACAATATCCTCAAGTCAAAATTAGTCAAAGGTATTTTGAAATGGTGAATCCATTTATGTCAAAATAAATCACACATGCACAACTTGTTGTTGTAGAGTACATATTGAGATTTTTAATCATTATGATGTTTATAGATATATATGTGTAGATTTGCATACTAACAATGTTTTGTAGGAGTTTAATATAAAGTGCCAACTTAGATCTTCAAGAGATTTCATATCAAGCATCTTATGCCAGAGGGTGGATGGTAATTTATTCTACAATAGCTAATGCTTGGATGGCACGTGTGATCATTGTGGTGGGTTGCAACATTTGCCAATTTGTCAACATATGAAGAACACACATGCAAATGGAAATGAGATAGTAAGTTTTGGCAAATACACAACAGTGGCATATAGCCTGAAAGATGGCAAAGAAGCAAAAAGGTGTGAATTTTTCATTCAAAATATTCTAGTGTATCAATTTATCTCTATTTTTTGAGATAATATAGTTTATGGGTATGCAAGGCATACCCATAGAGCTCAATGGTTGAAATTGCAATTCAAGTTATGCAAGGACATGTTTCCACTTGGTATGGTTGTTTCAATTGTTGACTTTGTAGAGAACTAGACACTACAGGCATAGAATGAGGTGCAATCACGGTATTACAACTCTATGCAAGTTGCTATATTTGTGCAAATAGCATTCATTCATGCAGAAGATAGTACAAAGGATGATGGGAATATCATTTTTATATCAGTGATGATCGTACACATTGTACAAAGTTTGTGCAAGGTTACTTTCATATGTTCTACCATGATTTGGCTAGAAGGAGCATATCATTTTGTTAGCATATCATATAGTTAGAAAATTGTGCATCATAATTCAAGAACTCATGGATGTTCTATTGGTTGAGCAAGATGCATAAGATGAATGGAGTTCAACATATGTCAAATTTTTGTGAGGCTAGGCATGGAAAGGGGAAGCATGATGGTGTAGAAGCATATATCAAAAGAACATTGACATGAGAAGAGTTGAGGTACAAAGACAATGCAAAGTTGATAGATGCGAGATCTATTGTCAAATGGTGTAACACTACAATGGGTCTAGGTAATGAAGTTAAGCCTATAGTTTGTAGATATTTTTGGTTGGTTGATGATACTAACATTCCAAAATATGAGGTCTGTTGTACATTGATAGGATTGAGTGAGCTACACTCTTTTAGAAGCTCTAATGCAGGTTCATAGAGTATTCATACACAATAGATGGTATGTTTTTGTTCTTCATTTACAAATGAAGCTTGGTATGATTGTGAGTCAAAGGAGTGGGTCAATGATTGGTGTACAAGAAGCCTATGCCCAATCGCCATGTATCAACCATCAATAACACTACAACTCACAAAGACTGAATCATCAATTGATTTTGACCATGTTTCAGATCTAGTTCAACCAGGTATTATTAGCATTCAAATTTAATAAAATTCAATATTCCTTCTTATTTTATAGTTTTTCTTGTATTGTTGACTATATTCATCGAACTGAATGCACATATCTATGCAATTATTACAGCTGAAGACTATTAAAATTAAGGAACACTGAGAGGGGGGTGAATCAGTGTTCTACAAAACTTATTACTTTGTTCCTCTATTTATTTATCACATACATCCAAAAGAAAAAAGTATGAAAATAAGAATAGAAACAACAAGATCACAACACATGAACACCAGGATTGTTACGTGGAAACCTGGTTAAGGGAAAAATGATGGTGGGGGTTAACCCACAAGAATTTATACTTTGTTAAAAATATTACAAATGGGGAAGGCACATACCTTCAGGGCACACTGCTTAGAGCTCACTACTTAAGGAGGCTCACTACCTACAAAATCAACGACAAAAGTTCACTGGAATGTTTGAATTGAGAAATAGCATCCAACAATGCAAGATTACAGTTGAGCTCAGTACACTGACTTTGCACACTTCATCTTTCTCTATCCTGCTTCACTGCTCTGCCATGATCTAGAGCTTAGATCTCTTCACTTCGTACTTGATTCAACTATACTTCACACTTACTTCTTCATATTCTCTACTACACACCTCAAAATGCTTGAACTCACGATTATATATATCCGCTACATGAAATTGTATCAACTATAGTTGGCCTTAAGAAAAACTTAGACTTTTTTTTAAGAACACTATTTTGTTAGCTGAATCCATGCACAAATGCCAATGTGGACCAAAACCTCTATGTCCAAGTCAGCTTACATGTCAGCCAATACCACTGGATCTCACAAATTACTCAACCAACAACATTTCTTAATCCACACAATGATCAAATACCAAGTCAGCCTATTCTTCACTGGACTAAATTGTTTAACTAGAACCCGATACTCAGATACTTATAACTTGTAATCCCTTCATCACCAAAGCCTAAAATATTGGATTTAGGTAGTCTTGACATCCCTTAACATTCCCTCAAATCTGTAGCACAATGTGATTTTTTGTGGAGAAATGTAGACCAAAAATCTAAACCCTGTCATATGCATTGTTCCTATCTATCCGAACTTAGACAAATCTGCAATCTAACTTCCGGTATGATCCAATGATGGAATTTAGATGAGTAAGATAGATTTAGTTGCATTCAATGACAATACCTGACATGCCTAGCAGTGTCTCTTGACAACAATCTCCTCCTTTAGCATTGATGGCAACACTTAGTGAAAAATGACTAAGTGTTAGAACAGCTCCCCCTTACTAACACTTGTGATTTTCACTGCTCCCCCTTAGATGAATTCCTCATTTTTCACTTCTTTTCCTCTCCCCCTTTGACATCAATGGAAAAGGCTAGGATCCGCATAGCAAAATTCATGCAAACATTTTATGTACATGAGTTAAAACTTTACATACTTCTGCATATGAACATACAATCCTCAAGCCTAGTTCATCAGCAAAAAGATATCACCAAAAATATTTTTCAACCATGATAATTCACTATCCCAGTTCTTCTTTATGCTGACCAAAATGTATATATTCCCACTGAACAAAAATTCTTGTGATTCTACATTTTGAAGGTCAGTAGAATCACTAGTAGCAGTAACAACTTGGGATTATGCCAATAGATCATACATAGTTTTTAATTTGGGGGAAATCAGTCCCCAGAGCTCATCCAATCTGCCCAAAACTCTATCCTTTTCTTTTCTTCAGGTCACTCAATTCATTCCACAAAATCACTACTTGGCATTATTTAGTAGAAACAGATTTAGTTAAAGGAGTATATGACTATGAAATGTTAGACAATTTGAGCTCTAAGTCCTTAATCTTCTCAATATCTTCAATAGCTTTAGACTGGTTTAAGCAAAACTTATAAATCCTTGCTCCTTCAAATAGGGCATTTTGAATACTCTTATACTAATATCAAGCCCTGGTCTGTCATAACTAATTATTTTCTTTATTTCAAGAAACCTTTTCTCATTAAATTCATTTCTAACTTTAACTTTTTCTGACTTCTCTAAGGTATCAAAATGAGAACTTACAGAGTTTATCAGACTCTTCAACTAACCAGAGGGAGATGCTGATGAGTCCTTCTAAAAAGTGGGCATAATTTTCTCCAAAATCCTAGATGTAAGGCCAAGCAATTTGCTATCTGCTATATGAGATTTTAAGATTTCTTCTCTGGCCTTAGCTTGTGCAATACAGGCCAACTTTATCTTCTGTACAGGTGATAAGGTATCAAAATTGATTGGTCCTTGTATTATGTTTTGATCTTCTATAATCTGTTTATCTCTTTCCAAAATTTATTTTATTGCTTCTATAGTGTCTCTTACCCAAAATGATGTTTCAGACTTATGATCTTCAGGGCCTCCAACGTCTCCCTTTTCAGAGTCAACCACATTGTCCTACTCATTATTTTCATTCTTTTTCTCTGCTTCTGCTTTCTCTGCATCATCATCAGAGACATCTTTGCTTTTATCTATATTACAAATATCTTCTACATTCTCTTCTGGAGGATTTGCTGTATCCTTAGTGGTAGTATTATCAAATTCCTCAACATCTAGAGTGGAAGAATCAATTCCATCATCAGTTTCCTTTTCTCGGTCTTCCTTCATTATTTCTTCATCTTCTTTATTCAATGTTTCTTCTTCCAGAGTGGAGACATTATCTATTTTAGTTTGTTTCTTATTTTACTGTAGTTCTTCATCATCCAGAATTGATGTGTCATCAATATCAATAGGCTCTTTTGTAACCACATAGAACTTGTTCTTGTCTAATGCTTTCCTTAGAATTTGTTCTGTTTCTTTAATAATTTCATCAATGTCTCCAATCATCAACTTATTTGTCCTTTTCTTGCTTCTGAATTCATTCTTCTTATCTGCTTCTTTTTGGAGATCACCAAACACAAACTGGACATTTCATGTTCCCTCAGCTCCATATCCTTTGATTTGGTAGCTTCCTTTCTTATTTCCAGAATGTCTCTTAAACTCTTGGGAACTTCAAATAAAATCTCCACCAGTGATCTATTGAATATATTCAAATATTTTATAGTAGCATCCTCCAAAATTCTTTTGTCAGCATCACTATAATGATCATAAAATTTAGTCATTGGTTTTAGATTCCCATCTACAGTGATTACCTTAACAATGTCCTCCATAGAAGGAGTTGGCTTCTCAACATCATCCTCTTACTTATGTTTCTTATTTGTCTTTTTGCTTCCAGAGGTCTTCTCCTTAGACACATTAACAACTTTAGTGCATGAAGCCTTCAACTGTTTAACCTCATCGTCTGAATCAGTCTTTTCTTCATCTTCCTCCACAATGCCATATGAAATCTTGGCCATTACTTCTGTTCTTTTTCCTTCCTTACTGGTGGGTTTTTCTTTGGATTTATTGTAACAGGAGAAGGTGATGCACCAGAGATTGAACTAGAACTCCTAGTAGTCCTTGACTTAGCAGGAGGTTCTTCTGGAACACTTCCCTATTCCCTGTCCTACTTCTCCTTCTCAGCTTTCTCTATTCTTTCCCTGAATTGCCTCACTACTTCCTTAGTAAGGCCTAGATTCTTAGCCAACTGTTCAACTTCTTTTCTCAAACTCCTATTGATTTCAGGAGCTTTAAATTCAAGATGTAATTTTTGGGAAATTTCTTCATAAGTTCCAAATCTCTCTTCAACCAAATCCCTAGGCTAACTTAACAAATGTTGTGCATACAATTCCAACACATGCCCATCCACTTCATACCCCATGGGTATGAACCACACAACTCTAGGCTCTACTACTTCCATTTTGCATTGATCAACTATAACCATGAAACAAATGGTGTCCTTGTATTTTTTAACCTTAGACCTAGGTATTCTATCCCTAGCCTGCATCATACTCTGGAAATTTTTTAAGAATCCCCATAGTGCAGTCTTTTGTGCATCATAACTACCCAAACAACTCAAATGATTCCTAATCTGGACTGCTACCACTTTGTCATTTAACCATATTATATTTTTGTTTCCCAGAAGTTCACTCAAGAAATAGAAGAAGAGACACAAAATCAGCATACCATATTTGAATGAGTACTTTTTGTCCTTTATCTTGCTTAGGTTCTCCATGAGCTGGTTTAGCAATAGTTCATAGAGATCATAGTCTACATTTTCTTTCACCATTTGATATGCAATATAGATGGTTGTTCTAGACACTGAGTTTTCTCTGCTAGAGTAATATATTTTGTATCCTATTACCATTCATGCGAATCTAACCCCATGATCCTCTATGTCATTTATAGTCATAGCTCTCTTGTCAAATTTTGATCCAGTCGCCTATGTGACTTCTTGATTCTTCACAACCTTCAATTGAGGCAAGGTACCAGTTGAATTTAGTCCTGTAACTATCATTATTGCATCCTTTGTGATTTTGAATGTTTGATTCAACCATAGAAACTCATCATGGATATGTCTCAAGACATACCGGACCCACTCATCCTCTACGAAAGTTGGGAACTTAAAAAATTGTATACTTCTTGTCTTCCAGGGCTTTGTATTCTAGTTTGAGCTCAAAACCATCACCTTTTAAGTGTTTCATGAATAGATCAGCAAACTTTGAGCCACCATGCTCCTCTAGAGGTGTGTGAATGTAAGCCCAAATGTATTTTATGTGAAGAACTCCCTATGGAACCCCAAAAAATGCTCCCATCAGACCAACTTGGATGGACTTGAAGGGGTGCTTTTTAAACTTTTGCCTAGGTCACTCAGTGATGTTTACAACTAGAGGTGTAGCCATTTCCAAAGATTGCAAATTTAGAAAGTTTCACAGAGAATACCTTGTTTCGTTGATTAGGGTTAGCTGATGAATTCTCCTATCGCACTTCGAATCTTTGAAATCTCATCTCAAGCACTCTTCTTCTTGTTTTCTTCAATTGCAGAGTGATTAAAATGATGAATGAATGAATTTTTATGCTCTACAAAATGTAATTTACTATTGTAATAAATTCTCTGCCCTAATACATCCAGTTATATTATTTCTGCATACAGTCAATCTTTAATTGCTTCGTAATCAATCACATTAGCTTCTTCTCTTCCAGAATTTGCTTCAACAAATCCACAATAGGCTTCTTTATCTTCATTCATTATGCTAGATTTGGGCACCCACTTACTGGCAAGGGGAATTAGATTTTCAATAAAACTCCCCCTGATCCAGAGCTCCTGATTCAATTCCCAGAGGAATTATCAGCACCAGAATCTGATGCAGATCCATCATCTTCATTCTTTGTACCTTTCTTCACCCATGTTTTGTTCATTTCATTCTGAATCTCATTCACATCTATTTTTCCCTTGCCTTTGTCCATCTTCTGTTTTGTTCTTCCTGTTTGTGAGTTTACCTTTTTGCATTTGCAAAATTTAACAATATGTCTGAATTTGTTGTAGTTGAAACATACAATCTTATTTCTTTGACAATTACATGTTGGAGTAGGTTTAGATCTGCATCGCATTACAATATGCCCAATCGTATTGTAAGTAAAACATCTTCCATTGAATACTTGTTTGTTCTTAGGAGGATTCCTTGATTCACTTATGCATTCCTCAGCCTTATGACCTATCTTTTTGTAATTAAAGTATTGACCAGAGAAATATGATGCATTTTAATTCACTTTACTTCTGCATTGATTAGCTCTATGGCCATACTTATTGCATTTGAAACAATTACCATTGAAAGATGGATACCCTTGAGCATTAGGTTGTCTTACCGAAGGCCTTCTAGGTTTCCTTCTTTGATTTCTTGCTTGAAGATTTATTTGACTGGATCTAGATCTTTCACCTTTCTCAAATCCCCATGCTTATCATCTTCCATTTTCTGACTATCAAGCAACACCTCAAGTTTAGCTAAGCTTATCTTGAATTTCTCTTTATATTCATTTACAACTTCTAGGTCATGTTTGATAATGACAATTTCTCTTTCAAGTTCTTCCTCATTATCCCTGGTTTCTTGTAGATTAGACTCTATATGTCCAATTAGGCTATCCAATCTACATCATTCTTCTGTTCTTTCTTTCAGAGATTGATTCAGCTTTTCCTCAGTCTTCTTCCTTTCCTCATTTTCCTTGGTTAGTCTCATCACCCTGGATTCCATCTCATGTTTTAGGACAACAACTTGTTTAGTCAGCCTCTCACATTCCTTTGTCTTTTCTTTTAGATCTCCATCCATGCCATTATCTTCATTCTAATTTGCTAACTATTGAAGTAGCTCTCTTTCCTTTTCATTAGATTTGCTCAGTTATCCTTTTAAGGTCTCAATGAAATCTTCACCATCCTTGATGTTCTCTTGTAGTTCTTTGACTTCTACTCTAGACTGATCAAGATCTTCTAAAGTAAGTTGAAGTTGTTCACTGATGCCATTAGAATACCTAGATCAACCCATTGAACCACCTTCCTAGATCTTCCTCAAGCTGTTAAACTTTTTCTAAGGAACCAGGCTTTGATACCAATTGTTGAAATTAAGGAACACTAAGAGGGGGGTGAATCAATGTTCTACAAAACTTATTACTTTTTTCCTTTATTAATTTATCACATACATCCAAAAGAAAGAAGTATGAACATAAGAATAGAAACAACAAGATCACAACACATGAACACCAGGACTTTTACATGGAAACCTGGTTAAGGGAAAAACCATGGTGGGGGTTAACCCACAATAATTTATACTCTATTAGAAGTATTATAAATGGGGAAGGCACATGCCTTTAGGGTGCATTGCTCAGAGCTCATTGCTCAAGGAGGGTCACCGCCTACAAAATTAATTACAAAAGTTTAGTAGAATGTTTGAACTAAGAAATAGCATCCAACAATGCAAGATTACCATTCTAGTTGAGCTCAGTACACTGACTTTGCACACTTCATCTTTCTCTGCCCTACTTCACTGCTTTTCCATGATCTGGAGCTTAGATCTCTTCACTTTGCACTTGATTCTACTATACTTTACACTTACTTCTTCATATTCACAATTACACGCCTCAAAATGCTTGATCTCATTGATTATATATATCCACTACATGAAATTGCATCAACTGTAGTTGGCCTTAAGAAAAACTAAGACTTTTTTTAAGAACACTATTTTGTCGACTGAATCCATTCACAAAAACCAATGTGGACCAAAACCTCTATGTCCAAGTCACCTTACATGTTAGCCAATACCACTGGATCTCACAAATTACTCAACCAACAACTTTTCTTAATCTGCACAATGATCAAATACCAAGTCAGCCTGTTCTTCACTAGACTGAACTGTTTAACTAGAACCCGATACTCAGATGCTTGTAACTTACAAACCCTTCATAATCAGAGGCTAAAATCTTGGATTTAGGTATTCCTGACATCCCTTAACATTCCCTCAGATCTGTATCACAATATGATTTTCTGTGGAGAAGTACAGACCAAAAAGCTAAACCTAGTCATATGCCCTGTTCTTGTCTATCCAAACTTAGACAAATTTGCAATCTAACTTCCAGTATGATCCACTAATGAAATATGGATGAGTAAGATAGATTTAGTTGCCATAAATGACAACACCTGACATGCCTAGCAGTGTCTCTTGCCAACAAATACAATGAAGAATGAATAGATTAATATTTGTGGCATTGTGTTGATTTCCTTGATATAGATGGAGAAAACATCGGGTACCCTACATGATCAGTGGTTGTTATTGGAACATGGCTTATAAGGTACCCAGTGAAGAAGTTTGATGTGTGGTTGTTCAAGGACTTTGACACACATAGGAAGATTCTTCATTATTTGAACCTTGTTGTGGTATCAAATGTTCATTTGATCAAATATGGGGATAGAACATTGAACAAGACCTTGTGGAAGGTTCATGAGTCTAACCACGAGGCAATACTCAACACAATAAAGAGTAGAGAAAATCTGAATGGTTTATTAGATTGAATCAATGGAATGATAGAAAGTTATGTTATTTTTCTTTTCTATCCTCATTTCACCTTCTATATTTTAGCTAAATAGTGCAATTACATTTGCATTCAAAATTTTAGTATGATGGAGGTAGGTATAATCCTTATGAAGTTGCCTTTGGAAGGAAAGTAAGGTAGATTTTTGTAATTATTCCATGATGGTATGTCCTTTACTTACTATTTCATAATGAGTTTCAATGATGTTACTATGAGTTTTAATTCATTTTAGTGATGTTACTATTTCATAATGAGTTTTATTGAGTTTTAATGACAAACCCTCATTTGTTTCTTCACATTTGGTGTTAACAATTGATAGCAGCGATAAGGGAAACCTTAATTGATGCCCTAGAAGACATTGGATCAAGTGAGAACACCTTTATAGTACTAAATTTTCATGTACTAGAAAGGTATTATGACTAAATATTTACATTCGGCATCTCTTGGGGCCAAATGGATGGCACCAATGCATCTGGGTGGGCAGGTAAATGCTAAGGAAAATGTATTTTTGGTGGAAAAACATCATGGTTGTTCTTGGGTATATCGAATGCAAACAATCTCTGAGCCCTAAGACAAAAAAGGTGTCATACTTTTGACTGGTTGTTCCATCAAACTGTGAAACCTAGGAGCATCTTCTTTGCATGTATACGTCGATGTCAGGTCCACCTACAAACACCTACCTTGATTTTTTTAAAATCAATTTGCTTATGGTTGCAATAAACATTGTTCCAAATACTTCAGTTTCATGTAGTGCAAAGGTGCTAGGAGTGACGTTTTACATTCCACAACTCATGGGGCTGAACTGATTGCACCAACGTGTCAGGGTGGGCAGGTAAATTCTAAGGGAGGTCTCATTTTGTGTACCAAGCGTGCTAGTTGTTCAGGTCAACAGGCTACCGACAAAGTCCCTTATGATCCCTAAGAGCAAAAAATTACCAAACTATGACGGAGTAGTTCTCAAAATTCATGGCAACTGGGAATATTCCATTTGGACCTACAAGTGCACATGGAGTTTGTCCACAATAACCTCTCAGTTTTGGTCAACTCCATCTATTTGACCATGCCAAAATTAAATGCATTCTTAAAAAATACTTCAATTTCATGCAGTGGAAAGGTGCTAGGAGTGAGATTTTACATTCTATAGCTTGTGGGGCCAAACCAACTGCACTAATGCATTGGTGTGGGTGGTTAAATGCTAGGAGAGGTCTTGTTTCATGTGTCAAGCATCATATTCATTCCAAGATGTAAGCTACCGGTAAAGTTGAAAGGTGCTAGGACTAAAATTTTGCATTCCATAGGTCATGGGGCTGAACTAACTATACCAACATGTCGGGGTGGGTGGGTAAATGCTAGGGGAGGTCTCATTTCATGCACCAAGTGTCTCAATTGTTCGGGGCTGCAATCTACCAGCAAAGTGGAAAGCTGCTAGGAGTGAGATTTTGTATTCCATAGCTCATGGGGTTGAACTGATTGCTCTAATGCATTAGGGTGGGTGGGTAAATGCTAGGGGAGGTCTCATTTCATGTGCCAATCATTCCAGTCATTCGGGGCAACAAGCTACTAGTAAAGTCCCTTAAGATTCGTAAGACTAGAAAACTGTCAAACTATGACGGAACAATTCTTGGAATTCATGGTAGCTGGGAATGTTCCATTTGGACCTACAGGTGCATGTGGGGTCCTTCCACAATACCCTCTCTCAATTTTGGTCAACTCTAGTGCATTTGACCATGCTAAAATCAAATGTATTATTGCAAAATGCTTCAATTTCATTCAGTGGAAAGGTGCAAGGAGTGAGATTTTGCATTCCACATCTCGTGGGGCCAAACCAACTATGCCAATGCATTGGAATGGGTAGGTAAATGCTAGGGGAGGTCTTGTTTCATGTACCAAGTGTCCCAGTCATTCCTTTCTAGTAGCTTACAACCTAGAATGACTGGGATGCTTGGTACTTGAAACAAGACCTCCCCTAGTATTTACCCACCCACCCCAACATGTTGGCATAGTTAGTTTGGCCCCATGAGCTATGGAATGCAAAATCTCACTCCTACCATCTTTTCACTACATGAAACTAAAACATTTTGCAAGAATACATTTGATTTTGGTGAGGTCAAATGGACATAAGTTGACCAAAATTGAGAGAGGTTATTGTGGATAGACCCCATGTGCACCTGTAGGTCTGAATGGAACATTCCCATCTGCCACGAATTCTGAGAACTACTCCATGAAAGTTTGGTAGTTTTTTTCTCTTAGGGATCTTAAGGGACTTTGTTAGTAGCCTACTGCCAAGTGAATGACTGGGACACTTGGTGCACAAACTGAGACCACCCCAATGCATTGGCGTAGTCAGTTTGGCCCCATGAGCTATGGAATGTAAAATCTCACTCCTAGCACCTTTCCACTTTATAGTAGCTTGCAACCTGGAATGACTAAGACATTTGGTCATGAAATGAGACCTCCCCTGGCATTTACCTTCCTACCTTGACATGTTGGTGTAGTCAGTTTAGCCCCATAACCTGTGGAATTCAAAATTTCAGTCCTAGTACCTTTCAACTTTGCTAGTAGCTTACAACCCAAAATGACTGGGATGCTTGGCACATGAAACAAGACCTCCCCTACCATTTACCTACCCACCACAATATGTTAGCATAGTCAGTTCAACCCCACAACAAGAAGAACAAATGGCTCTTAGCAAGGTTGTGCTGCATGAAACTAAAGCATTTTGTAAGAATGAATTTGATTTCAACATGGTCAAATAGATTTGAGTTCATGAAAACCAAGAGAGAATATTGTGGATAGACCCCACATGCACCTTTAGGTCCAAACAAAATGTTCCCATCTACCACAAATTTTGAGAACTACTACATCATAGTTTGGTAGTTTTTGCTCTTAGGATCAGAATTGACTTTGCCAGTAGTTTGTTGCCTTGAATGACTGGGACACTTGGCGCATGAAAAGAGACCTCCTCTATAATTTAATCACCTACCCCGATGCATTGTCATAATCAGTTTGGCCCCATGGGTAGTGGAATAAAAAATCTCACTCCTAGTACCTTTCCACTACATGAAACTAAAGCATTTTGCAAGATTGCATTTGACTTTGGCACGGTCAAACAGACTAGAGTTGACTAAAAATAAGAGAGGTTATTATGGATGGACCCCATGTAGACCTATAGATCCAAACAAAACATTCCCAGCTACCACAAATTCCAAGAACTGCTCCATCATAATTTAGAAATTTTTTCGTCTTAGGAATCTTAAGGGACTTTACAGGTAGCCTACTATCTCGAATGACTAGGAAGCTTGGCACATGAAATGAGACCTCCCCTAGCATTTACCCACCCACTCAGATGCATTGGTATAGTAAATTCAGCCCCATGATGAGTAGAACAAAAACTATGGCACCTGGCAAGGTTGTACTACATGAAACTGAAGCATTTTGCAAGAATGCATTTGATTTTGACATGGTCAAATGGATTTGAGTTAACCAAGATTGAGAGAGGTTATTTTTGGAAGGGCCCCATGTGCACTTGTAGGTCTAAATAGAACATTCCTAGTGGCCACAAATTCTGAGAAATGCTCTGTCAAATTTTGGCAGACTTTGCTCTTAAGATCTTAAGTGACTTTACTAATAGCCTGCTACCTCAAATGATTGGGACACTTGGCATATGAAACAAGACCCCCCTAGCATTTACCCGCCCACCACGATGCATTGTTGTAGTTGGTTTGATCCCACAAGTAGTGGAATGCAAAATCTCACTCCTATCATGATTCCACTGCATAAAACTGAAGCATTTTGCAAGAATGCATTTGATTTCGGCATGGTCAAATAGACTAGATTTTACTAAAACTAAGAGATAATATTTTGTATGGACCCCACATGTACTTGTATGTCCAAACAAAATGTTCTCAGCTGCCATGAATTTCGAGAACTACTCCATCATAGTTTGGTAGTTTTTTGGTCTTAGGAATCTTAAGGGACTTTGCCAATAGCCTACTACCCTGAATGATTGGGATGCTTGGCACATGAAAATAAACCTCTTCTAGCATTTATCTACCCACCCCAAAGAGTTGGCATAGTCGGTTCGGCCCCATGACTAGTAGAACAAAAAATATGGCACCTAGCAATGTTGTGTTGCATGAAACTAAAGCATTTTGCAAGAATGTATTTGATTTTGGCATAGTTAAATGGATTTGAGTTAACTAAAACTGAAATAATTTATTATGTATGGACCCCGTGTTCACCTATAGGTCTAAATAGAACATTTGCATCTACCACAAATACCAAGAACTGCTCCATCAAAGTTTGGCAAATTTCGCTCTTTAGATATTAAGTGACTTTGCCGGTAACCTGCAGCCTCAAATGATTGGGACACTTGGTGCATGAAATGAGACCTCCTCTAGAATTTACCTACCTACTCCAATGCATTGGCATAGTCAGTTCAACCCCACAAGCAATTGAATGCAAAATCTCATTCCCAACACTTTTCCACTACATGAAACTGAAGCATTTTATAAGAATGCATTTGATTTTGGCATGGTCAAATAGACTGGAATTGACTAAAATAAAAAGAGGTTATTGTGGATGGACCCCACATGCACCTATAGGTCTAAATGAAACATTCCCAACTACCATGAATTTTGAGAACTGCTTCTTCATAGTTTGGTAGTTTTTTGGTCTTAGGGATCTTAAGGGACTTTGTCGGTAGCGTACTACCTTGAGCAACCAGGATGCTTGGCACACAAAATGAGACCTCCCCTAGCATTTACCTGTGAACCTGATGTTTTGGAGAAATCAATTCAGCCCCACAAGTTGTGGAATGCAAAATCTCACTCCTAGCACCTTTCCACTACATGAAATTGAAGCATTTGAGAGATTGTATGCGTTCGATATATGGAATACCAAATTTCACTCTTGGCACCTTTCTAGTTTATGAAACTAAATAAAAGGCTAGTTCTACTTTTGCCTCTTGTGTTTTGACCTTTTGGCTTGGTTGTTGTTGATCCCAATCTTACGAGCACAGTGAGAGAACACCTCTCTTCTAAGACTTCCAAATCATTGGACTTTAGTGCTAAATGAGAAGAAATCCACAAATACTACCACAAATAGGGATAAACACACTATCCACAAATATTACCACACACTAGCCTCAACACTCTTCCCTTATGCTGCCCTTTGATAAGAGATCAACACTGCCACACACTATTGTTGTTAAAAGTTATCAAAAACATAGGGTAGTGGACCTAATTTTTTGAGCATCCTAACTTCACACCTCTAACAGTTGTACATTAAGTCATGTTTTGTTAGTATGATGATGTGGCATTACATGATTGGTTTATTTTTAGATGTAAAGAGCACATTTCATTTAATTGTAAGTACATATAGTCAATACTAACAACCTTAAAGTCACAACTAGTAGTGTTAAACTTTTCAAAATACTAAGCCTTAAATCCACAATTACTATCACAGCTATTGGAACATGCTCAGCCACATGAATTTCATAAAAACATATTTATAAGGAAAATATATAAGACAACATAGATTCTCACTTATTAAAAAAATCTGATAGTCACTCTTATTTACATTAACTCCTCACCAACATCACAAACTTCGTGTTAAGATTGCAAACACCATGATTTATTTTTGTAATGAAACTTCAATACACATGTATGGAAAAGGTGTTGAGGACACATATTTCATCCATTTACTAGTAAAAGCTAGGGTTTTCTAGATTTTCTTAAGCATTTTCAGCTTATAGCAAGCATGCCATAGCTTTCCCTTCAACTAGAGTCCATAATAGGGAGTGATAATATCAAGTTTTACTAATTTTGGCATCACTTCAGACCTAGCATCAATTAAATTTAGGGTTTTCTGAAATATTTATTTCAAAAGTGAGTTTTTGGTAGTGTATAGTCATGGAGAGGGTTATTGTGCAAGTTTTAGGTTGTCTTTTCTTGTCTTTTTGAGGATTTGTCATGGAGAGTCTTATTATGCTTATTATGATAGTCATAGACTATTAAAACTACCCCTTTCTATCTCAGACCAATCAACATTCTATCTCAAACAACAAAACTGGCCCTTTGTATCTCAAACTAATCAACATTCTTGTCTTTTCATGACTGTCCCAAATCATTGTATTGGTCCAAGACTACCGCCTTTCACATACACTTCTTTCCTCATAATCATGACTTGAGTTCTGTCTCTTTGGTTGTCACGGTTTGTGACTATTTCACATGATAATTGTTCGATCTCAGTGATAATAAAGGATATAGGAATTTTGTCAGATGTTGTAATTGCAGCTACCCTTCTAGACATGTCTGTAAAATATGGAACCATAGACAAGGCACGTGGGCTATCTGATAGAACACCATAAAGGGAGGTCCTCTCATGGAATGTGTGAGGCCCACCCTTCTGTGACTGGATTAGTTGCACTTGTAGACCATGTTGTTTTGGTTCACCATGTTAAGGGTTTGATTTATGGGAGTGTGACCCTATCTTCGAGGCTATGTAGTGTTGTTGTGGACCTTGTTGTGTATAAGGCAGTTATGTTTGTTTAGGGTAGGTGTAGGTGATGCACACCCTAGTTGGGATTGTTTGGATTATCACATGTTGTGTTTAAACTAGAACCTTTATGGTTGTAATGTGAGGCTACCATGTGTTTTACTTCTTGTTTCATTATGAGACTTATTGTTCAGGGTATCCTTGTCATGCGAACATTTTAGGGGTTGTTGACCCCGTAGATTCAAACACTCATGGACTTACCTTATACCTTGATTCGAATTATGGATTATGACATGATGATGCTATAGCTATGCATGTGAGATTGTAGTTGACTCTATGATGTTTAATATGAGTTTAATTTGATGTAATTAAAATGTTTGGTTGATGAGTAAATTGATGAAATACTATGTAGTGTATGATCCTGAATTTTATTGTTAGAAATGCATATAAATTATGAATCATGTAAATGATAGCATGTGTATAAGTTAGAATATAGGTGATTATGTGACTCTATGTGTGTGTACATATCTTTTCACTTCGACTATGATGAACATGTGCTATTGATCTATTTGTGGAAGTGTTCAGGTAATTTACCACGCCCATGGAAAATTGGAGGTCATTCTAATAACCCTAAGTGATATCCATGTTTAGCTGACCTAATCCCAAGTGGGACCAAAGTCATTAGTGGTTGAGCATGATGATTTGTAATGTCTGTAATTAATGGTTATTTTGATTAGAGTTCACCTCTTTTATTTGATTTATTGATGTGTTGTAAATTGTAATGTTGAGTTACACTAATTTTGGTGCTTTTTTATTTATTGGGCCTTTTATGTGAATTTATGGACCCCTTGGTGTTTATTTTGGTCAAATAATTACCCTAGGTCATACCCCTAGGGTCTAGGACCAATTTGCACATGTCAAACCTTAGTTTAACCTTGTTTTGGTCACCTTAAATTTATCCTGAAGTTAAGTGACGAATTTTGAAGTTAGATAAGGTGGTGGACAAATCAAGATTCCACTATGACCAACTCCACTACCCTAGGATAAGGTCTCCCTTATCTTCAAGACTTTGGAAGCTTCCAAGGCCTCCAAGTGTGAGAAACCTCATTCATATGCTGTCACACATGTGTGAGAGCATCATCAATGGGGGAATGGGTTTGACTTGTTGGATAGGAGGATGACATGTATTTCATCCTTATCCTGATGGAGTCCTCCATGTGGGACTCCCCTCTTCACTATGCTCTCACACATGTGTGAGAAAATTTGTGGATGGGAGTGTGACAAGTGTCACCTCCTTATCCCTTGGGTTTGTGTGAGTGGGTTGGGAGGAGGAAGGGGAAGGTAACATGTGTCACCTTCTCACTCCTCAAGGCTCTTTGGTTTACCCTATTAAACTCCATCTTGGAGAGGGGGAGAGGGTTCTTCATTTTTGCATTTTTTGAATATTGATTTGGGGAGAGATAGCTAAAGTTAGAGGATTTGGAGGCAAGGATATTGGAAGGAAACTTCAAATCTCTTCTTCAACCTCTTGCCAAATTTGAGCTTATAAGGTAAGTAACCAAGGCTATATGCCTTCCTTATGTATTTTATTTCATTGTATGTGAATATTATTTTTTGTGTGTTGGAATTTTGGTTTTATGTGTTGTGTGGGTTTTCATTTTGGGTGTTTGATGAAGCTCTCCATTAAGAAGAGGTCACCTTGTTTTGGAGTGGGAGAGGATTGAACCTCCCTGGGGGCAACCTCACTCTATTTGGAGGTGTTGATGGCCATGGGAGTGTATTTTGAAGTATATGAGATTTTGGTGAAGGTAAGAGTGCCTTGTGATTTTGTGACATTTTGATATTTTGGTGAAAGCAAGAGTGTCATGAAATTTTTAGTATTATTGTGATTTTGGTGATTTGGGTTCCCCCTTGAGTTGAGAGTAGTCCACTCTCCTACCCCCAAAAATCTAAGTAAATGGATTAGTTATGTGCAATCCTTGGGAGGGTGTATATTTGTTTGGTGTGAGTGATTCATGTGTTAAATCCTTGTTGTGGTGTGAATCTGGTTATGTGGGTGACCTCCAAGCTCGGGGGAGACTTGTTTCAGGTGTATGGATGGGAGGTCAGCTCCCATGGGCATGTGGAAGCCTTCTTTTGGTTTTTGCAGGTTTGATGACATTGGGTGTTTGGAGCTTTGGAAGAGTCATGGTTTAATGAGTTTTGTTATGTATGGCATTTTGGTTGCCATGACCCTTGTGGCCTTGTAAGAGTTGTATAGTTGAGCGTAAATTCACTTGTGAGTCTCCTTATAAAATGTATATATATACATATATATATATATAAAGAAATATTGTATTCACTGTATTCATTTAAAAAATATATATGTGAAGTTCTGTGTTCTTTTTTTACAAAAATACAGAGTAGATTTTCCTTAGAAATTCAATATATATATATATCCTTTTGACCAAATAAAGTCACTATGTTTTGTTTTTAAATATATTATACCTCTTAGCAAATATATATATATATATATATATGTTAGATTCAGGACAGACAACTAAGAGGGGAGGCGGTGAATCAGTTGTCTAAAACTTTCTTCCAATTCAACACTTAAATCCACTTTGTGATTTAGTAGCATATTAATAAATCAATCATGAAACATAATGCATTAAATCAAGAGCAGAAACACATCAACACATAAGACACCAAGATTTTGACATGGAAAACCTGATTAAGGGAAAAACCACGGGGTGATTAACCCAAGATTATATTCTCTGTTAGAAGAATAGAAAGAACAAAATGGCACATGCCAATTAGGACTCACTGCCCGAGCACACTACTCACAAGAGGCCCACTACCTACAAGAGACACACTATCTACAAAATAATAAGTATCACATACTTGAACTAGAGAATAGCATCTTCACCATGCTTGAATGAGTTCCATTTAAGCCCAAAAACTTCTACCGTACCTTTCGCTCTCTTCCTTGCTACCACACTCTCATCTTCACAAGACACATTTTGAAATGAATTTACAACTCCTTATTTATACAAGACATCAACTTAGGAATAATCATCTAAGTCGGCAAACATCTACAAGAGCATCTGCAAGATGTGTAATTCATCCAGTCAGCCAAACTTAGGAAGAACACAATCATCCAGAAGTTATTCTTCAATTGTGAGCTCAAACTCTAATGTGGACCACCAACATGAATTAGACATGATCCAAAGACCACCGCAAGCTAGCCTGAATCACCAAGAACATCCATACTTCATCTGCTTACTAAAATCCTTATCTCCTTCATCTGAAACCTCAAGAACACAGTCTGTCATCACTATCACAATGGAATAGATGCTTGTGAACCTCTAGAACACTCACCAATTGAGTTATCACTTCACATGGACTTCCCAAACACTCTACTAAATCTACATAATAGGATATTGCATTTCTGGATCCCACCAGACCTATCTGTGTCACTCTATCACCTCTGAATACCTGTCAAAACTAGTTTTACTTAAGTGGCCACAACTTCTTCAGATCTTCATGTGGACCTCTAAAATCTTTACTGGATCACCTTAAGACACATATCTACAAACCCTTTGAACCGCATCCTCTGATAGGCATCTTATCTTGGATCTTTACCTTACTGTCTTCACTGTTCTCCTCTATTCTTGATATGACTAATTTTCTCAATATCCTCAGCACACAGCTCATCCAATCCTTATCATCAATGCAATAGGAGTATGTTGACATCAATGACAACACCAGTTAGTCCCATACTTGCAACAATCTCCCCCTTTGTCATTGATGGCAACATATGATGTGAAAAATTGTTTTAACCATCAAGACAAGAACTCCTTACTGTCACAACTCCCGCTATCAACAACAACCACTCACATGTTTTCTCTTCCTTTCCTACTCCCCCTTTGATCAGTAACCACTTGTTTTTCACATGTCTTTTCTCCCCCTTTGACATCAATGGTAAAGGGCACATACCTGCAATTCCACCACTTCAGAATCATACCAGCTGCTCCCCCTAAGTAGCAACTCCCCATCATCAATCTAGACCACAAGATATGACTATGATATCCACCGAACTGATGCACATTAGTGTACCTTAGTTCATCATGGGAGGAGTAATAACCCCTAACTTCTCCCTGAGATACTCAAAAGAGTCCTTAGGTAGAGGTTTAATAAAGATATCTGCAATTTGATCCTTGGAAGGCACAAACTCCAATCTGACTTCATTCTTGTTCACTTGCTCTCTCAAAAAGTGAAACTTGATAGATATATGCTTGGTCTTTGAATGCAACACTGGATTCTTAGATATATTTATTGCACTTGAATTATCACAGAAGATTGTGATAGGCTCCTCATACTCCACTCTTATGTCTTTAAGCATTTGCTTCATCCACAAAACTTGAGTGCAACTACCTGCTGCTGCAATATATTCTACTTCTGCAGTGGACAGAGATATTGCCTCTTGTTTCTTGCTCAGCCAAGAAACCAATCTCTTCCCCAAAAAGAATGCTCCACCACTAGTACTCTTTCAATCATCCACATCTCCTACCCAATCTGCATCTGTATATGCATGAAGAGAGAACTTATGATCTCTAGGATACCACAAACCATACTCAACTGTCCCTTTTAGATACCTAAGAATCCTCTTGATTGCCATGACATGAGATTCTCTAGGATCAGCTTGGAATCTAGCAACAAGACCAACAACATTCATGATATCAGGTCTGGTTTGAGTGAGATACAACAATCCTCCAATCATTGACTTGTACTTTTTCTGATCAGTCTTAGGAGAGTCATCATCTTTTCTCAATTTACATCCAGTTGCCATGGGAGTGCACATTGGTTTTGACTCTTCCATCCCAAATTTCTTCAAGAATTCTTTCACATATTTGGTCTGAGAAATGAAAATTCCTTTCTTAGTTTGAATGATTTGTAGACCCAAGAAGAAATTCATTTCCCCAAGCATGGACATCTCAAATTCACTTTTCATTTGATTTGCAAAATTTTTGCACATACTATCTCTTCCTCTAAAAATGATATCATAAACAAATACTTCAACAATCAAGATATTTTCATGATCAATTTTGAAGTATAAATTACTGTTAGCAGTACCTTTATTAAAACCAATCTTCAAAATATGTTTATCCAATCTTTCATACCAAGCTCTTGGGGCTTGCTTGAGTCCATACAGTGCTTTCTTCAACTTGCAGACCATATCACCATGATCAGACAATTGAAATCCATCTGGTTGCTCAATTTATACTTCTTCTTCCAAGTCACCATTGAGAAAGGTAGACTTGACATCCGTCTGATATACTTTGAAATCCTTGAAGGCAACAAAAGTAAGAAATAATCTAACTGCTTCAATTCTTGCCACCCGAGCAAAAGTTTCTTCAAAATCAACTCCTCTTTGAGAGTTACCCTTGCAGACCAATCTGGCTTTATTTTTGATTACTTCACCAACTTCATTCAGTTTGTTCCAGAAGACCCATTTGGTTCTAATCACATTCTTGTTTCTCAGTTTGGGAACAAGATCCCAAGTGTGATTTTTCTCAATTTGCATCAGCTCTTCCTCCATTGCTTTAGTCCAATTTTCATCATTGCAAGATTCATTCACTGTCTTAGGTTCAATCTTTGAAATCAGACAATATTCATCTGAATCTTGAGCAATCCTCCTTCTTGTTTGTACACCTTTGCATTTATCACCTATGATCTGATCTTCAGAGTGGTTCAATCTTACATACCTAAGAACTTTGGGAGTTTCTTACACTTCTAATTCTTGATCAGATTCATTATAACTCATCTCTTCTTCCTAATTTACCAGATCAATTTGAATTTGAACTTTAGAAGGGGCTTGGGCTCCTTGAATCATAACACCATTCTGATCATCTTCATCATATTCATAAAACCTTGAAGGTTTTTCAATTCCTTCATCAACCTTCACATTTTTACTTTCTATAATCTTTCTCAGTCTCTTGTTATAACACCAGTATGCTTTGCTTTGAGTAGAGTAACCCAAGAATATTCCTTCATCATTTCTAGCATCAAACTTTCCTAGATCTTCATCTCTTTTAATGTAACATTTGCTACCAAAGACTCTGAAATACTTCACAGTGGGAGTGATGCCAAACCAAAGTTCATAAGGAGTCTTACCAGTATTGCTTCTAATTTGAACTCGATTGAGAGTATAGACTGCAGTGCTGATAGCTTCTCTCCAATAGATCTGAGGAACATTTGCTTCCATCATCATGGTCCTAGATGCTTACTGGATGGTCCAGTTCTTTCTCTCCACTACTCCATTCTGTTGTGGAGTCCTAGGAGCAGACAACTGTCTCTTTATTCCACGTTTCTCACAGAATTCTATGAACTCACTAGATGTGAATTCTCCACCTCTATCAGACCTCATACATTTTAATTTTAATTTGGTTTCATTCTCTGCCATATCCTTGAATATCTTGAATTTCTCAAGAGCTTCTGATTTCTCTTTCAGGAAAGTAACCCACATCATCTGGGAATGGTCATCAATTAACAACATGAAGTATCTATCACCTTGCACACTCCTTATTCTTGCCGGACCACATAGATCAATATGAACTAAGTCCAATATTCTGGTAGAAGATTGTTCCTTGCTTTTGAATGAGACTCTTCTTTGTTTCCCCAACTAACATTCTTTGCATAAACTATTTGTAGGTTTCACTAGTTTTGGAAGATCTCTTACAGCCTGAGTGTTGCTTATCTTGATGATATTATCAAAATTCACATGACACATCCTCCTATGCCATAGCCAACTCTAATCAATTTGCACAAATAGACAACTTTTACCAGTACCAACTAAATGGAAGATATTACCTTTTGTTTGAGTGCCGGATGCAATCTCTGTTCTGGAACTTTCAAAGATCTTGCATTTTCCATTCTTGAATTGGAGATCATAGCCTTTGTCCACCAACTGTCCAACACTAAGAAGACTGTGCTTCAATCCTTCAACATATAGTATATTACTGGTTTTGTTCTTTCCATCAAAAGGAATAGTTACTCTACCTTTGATTCTACCAGCAAAATTATCACCAAACTTTACCACTCCTCCTTCATACCTTTTCAAATCTAAGAACTTTTTTTTGTCACCTGTCATATGGTGTGAGCATCCACTGTCAATGACCCAATCATCCTTTTCTTCAACTTGGGCAACCAGAGCTCTTTCTACAACTTTATGATTGACAGATTTAAAGGGCATTGGATCTTCTTCCTTAAAGGCAATAAACACCCAATCACTTCCAGATTTGTTTCCTGTCTCTAATTCACCATATGTTACTCCTTCATTATCATCCTCTTCATGAACATAGTAACAATTCTTTTGGAACCTTGATTTGTTAGGATTTGGCCTTGAAAATCTTTTCAGACACTTGGAAGAAAAATGACCAATCTTATTGCAGTTAAAACACTTGAAAGGCAATTTCCCTTCATACTTACCGGATCCTCTTGGTAGTCTTTTTACAATAAGGGCTTCAAGCTGAGCAGTTTCAGCTTCTTTTTCTTCCAAGTCTTTTCTTGCTTTTTCATACCATGATAGTTTCCTTGAAGAGTTCTCTACCAGATTAAACCTTTGTTTTCCTTTTATAGAAGCACTAGCTCTGAATGCAGATTTAGTCTTGGGGAGGACATCTCCAAACTCGGTCATTTCAAATGCTACCAATTTACCAACCAATTGATCTCTTGTGACACTTGAATGGGCTCTGAATTCTTCAATGGCAACAACCTTGATTTTACAAGAAGCATGAAGGGATCTGAGAACTTTACCAACAGTCTCATCTTCATCCAAGACTCCACCAACACATCTAATGCCACAAAATAGTTCATTTACTCTTGGCATAAAGGTAGTGATATTTTCATCTTCTCTCATCTTCAGATTTTCAAATTTCCCTTTCAAACTTTGTAGCCTTGCACATTTAACATACTTGTCTCCTTCATACAGAAGTTCTAGTTTTTCCCAAATCTCAAAAGCTGTTTGTAAATCAACAACATTTGTAAGCTCTGAATCAGACAAAGCACTTAGAAGGGCTTCTTTATTTCACAGATTATTTTCAGCATTTGTGATTTCACTTGCAGATTTTGGGCCATTTTGAGGGGGTATACTTTGTTGTATCCATGGTACAGTACTGCATTCCCATACACTGCAAGTGGCATTGCATGTGACTTTTCCAAAGATTAAAATTGGTTCCATCAAAATTTGGACTATCCTTCTTGTAGGATGACATCCTGGATCTCCTCAAGAGGCTAAGCTCCTTTTAGAGGAACTTAGCTCTAATAGCAATTGTTAGATTCAAGACAGACAACTAAGAGGGGGGGTGAATCAGTTGTCCAAAAATTTCTTCCAATTAAACACTTAAATCTACTTTGTGATTTAGCAGCATAGTAATAAATCAATCATGAAACATAATGCATTAAATCAAGAGCAGAAAAACATCAACACATAAGACACCAAGATTTTGACATGGAAAACCTGGTTAAGGGAAAAACCATGGGGTGATTAACCAAAGATTGTATTCTCTGTTAGAAGAATAGAAAGAACAAAATGGCACATGCCAATTAGGGCTCACTGCCCAAGCACACTACTCACAAGAGGCCCACTACCTACAAGAGACACACTATCTACAAAATAATAAGTATCACATACTTGAACTAGAGAATAGCATCTTCACCATGCTTGAATGAGTTCCATTTAAGCCCAAAAACTTCTACTGTACCTTTCGCTCTCTTCCTTGCTACCACACTCTCATCTTCACAAGACACATTTTGAAATGAATTTACAACTCCTTATTTATACAAGACATCGACTTAGGACACATATCTACAAACTCTTTGAACCACATCCTCTGATAGGCATCTTATCTTGGATCTTTACCTTATTGTCTTCACTGTTCTCCTCTATTTTTGATATGACAAATTTTCTCAATATCCTCAGCACACAGCTCATCCACTCCTTATCATCAATGCAATGGGAGTATGTTGACATCAATGACAACACCAGTTAGGCCCATACTTGCAACAATATATATATATATATATATATATATATATATAATTTGCTGAGAGGTATCATTTATTTAAAAAGAAAACATAGTGACTTGATTTGGTCAAAAGCATCTATATATATATAAAATACTATTTTTATATTGTAAATTTTATATAAAAGAAAAATATAAACTAAGATTGTCGTTGCAGGCTTAACCCATTAGGGTTTCTATAAGGTGAAGAAATTTTTAGATCAAAAAAAGGAGGTAAGGGCAGTGGCCAGCACAAAGGGGAGGGCGTGGGGAGGCTGCCCCTCCCTTCATTCACAAATCTCTACCTGCACCATCTATGAAGCACCACCCGCCACTCCTTCAGCCCCTCTGTGATTTGTACCACCGACGTTTAAATTCCAATGCCCTCCAACTTTTAATCCATCGCCTCTATCCTTAATCCAACCCTACAGTTTCAAATTAAAAAATATATATAAGTATTCCCTACATTTTTACAAAAAAAAAAGAGATTTACCCTGTTATCCAAATCATGACACTATATATATAATGCTGAGCATAAAATTAATAATAATAATAATAAATAACCCTATTTAATAAACCATTTGAACATATAGATAGAGCTCCATGTAAACAAGAAGAGCCATCATCTCCCTCCTGCAAGACAACAAACAAAACCAACCAGAGAATGAGGATTTAAAAACAAAATAAAACTAGGGTTTGGAAGAGAAAAGTAAAATAGATGAGTAGAGAAACTATTAGGGTTAGAAAAGAATGAAATAGGGTTGAGCAAATAAAATATCTTGTAGGAGACAAATGGAAATTAAAACGCGAAAAAAAAGAATAGTTTCCCTTTGGTGAACATGACTTTTCATTTCCCTTTCTCCTCCTTGAAACTTGGAGGCAAATGAAAAGCAATTATTTTTTGGGTATTTTAAACCTTTTTATTGCCTTTCAAATCTATTAAGGGTTAGTGTGTCCAAAAAAAAGGGAGTTTAGTGGATTTTATTCAACCCTAGGATTTTTGATTTAATCTAGTGGGTTATTTTAATGGGGTTTGGGTGTGGGGATATAATGTTATGAAAATTATTTAATTTAGACCCTTTTAAATATATTTTTAACTAGTGCATAGTTTAAATGTGATTTTTAATTAATTGTTTTATTTAGTTAATGTGGTTTATTATTTTATTAATTATATTGCCTTGGATAGATAAGGAAATGGTGGAGTAATTTAATTTAATAGGTGTATTCAATTTTTGAGTAAATTTGAAAAGGCAATTAAACCTATATTTTAATTTAATAAAGTGTATGGCATTTATTTCTATTATCTATTCTTGAGGGAAAAGGTATTTAAACTTATGTTTTAAATTAAATAAGTGTGTGACATTTATTTTTTATTCCTTCCAAACCTTATTTTAAAAAAAGTGAGTAATTTAGATAGTTTAGAATTAAATTATTCAACACTTTTAGTTAATGACTTAAAATTTGGCAAATGAATTGTGAATATTTATTTAAGCATATAATTTTTTTAAAATTCTATGAAGGGGTTTAGGGAAAGTTTTTATTTTAACTTATCTTGCAACTCTCCTATAGTTGATGAGGTGGCATTATGCTATCAGAATTTCCTTAGGATAGTGATAAGGTTAATTAAGTAGTTTATTTCATGTTTTTAATTTATCGCTTTAATTATTATTGAATACATTAATTGAGTCTTAGATGGAAAATTAATTAATGTTAATAATATTATAGCTTGTTAGAGTTAGATTTCGATACTTATCAAAATCACCTCACCTCATCTAAGAACCTTAGGGTTGGTTCCAAGTTTGGAATCTACCCTCTTAGCAATGCTCATCACATCGCACAACTGCCTTAGTAGGCTTAAATTTTGTAGGGGTTACAAAGGGTATTTGCATTACCCCAATGTTTGATTGACATTTTTTGCACTTGCGCATATGCCAACGAGGGTGCATGTTGCATACGAGGGGTTTTTAGAGTCGAGTGGAAAAGTTTTTGTTATTTCATGTCATGACCACATGACAAATGTGGACATGACATGTGTGTTGTGTGTCATGACAACATGGGAAATGTGGGAATGGCATTTGGTATCAGAGTCCATGTTTAAAACACTGGGGTCTCTAGGTGTGTATAATTGCTGATTTGGGCCCATAATAGATCATGCATACTTGTGTTCCATGTCTAACTCTTAGCAATGAGTTTGTAAGACACCTCACGTGGGAATAGCTTGTTTCCCTCAATTTTTTCTTCCGCTAACCCCCATGTATGACTTGGTGTTGTAGGTACTTAAGGAGTGTATTCTTGATGAATGGAGTAATTGAAGGACCATGCAAGTCCTAAATTTGAAATTTGGTCAACTTCTTGACCTAGTGATATCCTAGGAGAATGACATTGGTTGGGTTTTTCTAAGAGTTTCATTCCAAATAAACCTTACTCCTTGTCCTAGTTCTTGGTGCATTTCGATCCTTCCTTAGGGGTTGTGACAATCTACGATAAGTACACCCTTGGACAAGTGTCATTATGATAAAGTTTTATTCTATGGCTACCTTATAGGCTGCCCTGATGAATGTTGAGTTGTGTTTATCCTACCTCATAGGAGAAAAGAAATGTATTTGAGTGGTACACTATCTTGGACAAAGACTCATGCACCCTAATCTTTTATTGGATCCACCTAGGGTCGTTTAGTAAACCTTTGTATCATGGGGTAAGATGTGCCTAGTTTAGATGAACCCTCTAGTTGGGATGTGAAGAAGTTGATGAACTTTAGTGGTCCTTTGCCTTGATGTCAGATTAAGTCATCCTGATGAGTAGTTGTCATTGAAGAGTGGATAAAATGGTATATTCTCTTATAAGAGTCATTTGGTACCATCTTCATGAGAATGGTGTAGTGGGGGTTAAAATAATTTGGCATGAAAGGCCTTTTATGGCTATTTTCTTGGGTAAGCCTCTTGGGTTTTATGAAAGGAGGTGTAGTAGATTTGAGGACCACTTTGTGGTTGTGAATCTTGTGACATTGTTGTGCCACGTCGAGTTAACCTCTTTGTAACATGTTGGTGTCTAACGAATATTTAGGCTATGCATTGCCTTCGCATTAATTTGTAATGTGCTATGTTAAGTTAAAGTATGGTACCTCTTTGGTTAAGGGTTTAAAGGTGGTGTAAGTGCATGAGGTTGAAACATTTTATGATGGTTGAGGAGTAAGACCTAGTTGCAGGTATAATTCTCTAAGTTGCTTATTAAATAGTAACCTAATTGCAACTTGATCCCTTCCTTGCCACATTGTTTCATTAAAATTTGCTTACCTATATGTCATGACAGGGTGACGAGTTTCCCTTGTGATTTACATAGCCTTGGTGCTTGGGAGGCTATAGTGAATCTTTGTGATGGGTTGTAATAAACAAAGTTAAGATTGAGTTATGGTTGTCCTATCGACTTAATGTGGAAACCCTCTAAGTGGTACCTTCTTGAACTTTAGATGTTGAGTTCTAGTGACTCTTGAGGTGAGTCACTTATGCAACTGATTGCAAGATTCCTCAAAGGGAATCCTAATGGTTAGAAAGATATTATTGTATGGATTGCAATAAGTCTAGGTGTTGATTTGAATAAGGAATCACACACCTTGCTTCAGGGTAATGAATGTGGTTTGTCACTTATAAGGGTATCTTGGAAACGTTGGGATTGCAAGGATGTGTTGGGAAATTAAGTTCATTTTGGGGGTAATAGTGAGTTGGTTGTGATACCTTTTGGGTTTTAGTGGTTAAGTGATGTGATAGACTTGTATGATCGACATAGATGCATCTGATGGGTTGTTTTGGTTGATATTAAGGCCCTGTCTTGAACAATTTTAGAATTATGGAAGTTAGTGATTTTTTGGGATGGATTTTGGTGTTACCCATGAAGATGTTTTTTGTGTTCCTTACTAGGAAGCACAAAGGGCCCCACTTCTAAGGTAACTCTTAGGATACCTAGCTTTTGGCAATCCTTTCCAAGCATGTCCTAGGTCGCCTTGAAGTTGTGGGTGTACGTGTAGTTGGGGTGTTTCATGACCTTGGTTATTCTTTTGTGACCACTATCCCCCTCCCCTCTTTTGTAATTTTGTTACATACGTATAATGACGTAATGTGAAATTTTGGTTAAATGGTTGAAGATAATTATCTACTTATTGATGATTTTTTATTGTTTTAAAAACCAATAGTTTTGAGTCTATTTATTTGGACTACTTAGTTGACTTACTTTCTTGTAGTCCTCTTATCTTAAGGACTTGTTTTATTGTATTTAGATTTAAATTTTGAATGTTAAGTTTGGCGCTAGTTTTGAATTTGATTTAACTTTTAAATTTGAATTATCTCTTGGATCTTAATTCTACTGAATTTTATTCATTAAACTTATTCAAGACTTATCTTTTGCAATCTTTTATTTTGAGGATCTTTGTTATTATTGGTATTGCTGGTACCTGTGTAGTGTTGTGAACTATGTAACCTACATTACCCATAAGGGGTGCTTGGTGAGAGGAAGATGGGAATAGTCAATCTTGGTTGATGTCATAAGCTTGAAGTTGATTAGTGGATTGCTAGTGGTGGTTCGTGTAATGTTAGAAAATGTCCCCTTGGGGTCTTTTCCCTCATAAGGTTTAGCTCCCAGGTCTATAGTATGCATTTTGGACATCTTAGTTCATATTTTTGCATCCTGATGGAATGAAACCTAGGTTCCATGGAAAATTAGACCTAGGTGGACCCCTTGAGCTGTACCCTACCCAAAATATGCGGAGGACTTGGGTGCCCACGCCCTAGTCCTAGCCTATTTTGGGGCAGCCTTAATTTCTGGGTGTCGGTTTATGACCGTTATTAGGTCCCTTTGCCAACACGATAAGTTTGAATTATGAAAATCTTGGTGGGAGTGTTTGTAGTTGCATATAAAAGCATGCTTAGACATTTGTTTGTAAGCTAGAGATTTCAACTTGATGATTACTAGCAAGCTATTGTGTTCTCAAGGTGATTCAAGGCTTTCATTATGTTGCAAGAGTGGACTTGTGTGTTTTGTGTGTTGATATTTATAGATTTGAGCATCAATTTCATTATGGAATGAAAAGAATATTCTTCCCATGAGAGCTTCACTACAAGGTGACATTATATTATGTTTTCATCATCGATTCCGTTGGTTTTTTCCTTTGCCTCACAAGGGCACGCACTCTTTATCTTACAACAATGTTTGAAGACTTAAGTGTCCTCTGGGGCTTGACTAAGGCAAGCCTCTGAACACCACAACCCCCAAACCAAGTCTTGTGATTACAGGTTATAGGTGTCACATTTGGGAAAAGTGGAGTTGCAGGAAGGATCAGCAGACATCAAGGATTTAGGATCTGAAGAGTTACAGGATGCTAGGGCATTTCTAAGACTTGAGTGCTCACTCTAGTGTCCTCCACAGACAAATTTTTGAAAATAGAAGTTATAGGGCTGATCAATGTCAGAAGGAGGTCTAAATCCCACGAAGAAACTAGTATCTTGAACTAGGGCTCCCACTCCATTGTCCTTGACTATTTTGCTTCAAAACCCCAAAAATAGGTACTCTATGATTTGGTATTTTACTCCTGTCTGTAAGAGTTTTTTCTGTTATTCATCAGTTTGTTGTCGTATTTACATAATTAGGGTTTTAATGGTCAATTGAGCATAAGAGAAATAAAATTGATAATTAAATTCCCTAATCCAAGTTTCTCTACATTTGTAAGTGACCTAGGATATGATAGTGCTTGCCACTCGACCCTAGATCCTTAAATGTATAGTGGAGAGGAGGATTTAAACATCTAAACATTAGAACATTAATAAATCCAATTTTCCACTAAACATTTTGGTGAACCTGTGTTTTTGGACTTAAATTGCAACTTGTTGAGTGTACGTCATTCATTCATATAGTCGTTCATTTTATTGCATTGAGAAAAAAATTTAAAAAAATGAAAATTTTGAAAAATTCAATAAAATTGCATTGTTTGGCTTACTAAATTGCATCAATTCTTTCTAAATTTTCCTAATTCATGATTTTTGCATCATATCTGATATAAATTATATAAAAATCCAAAAATTTGTAAATTTGCATTGCATTTTCATCATTAAATTGCTAGGTTTTTGTGGAAATTTTGATAATTTTATATAACCTAGTAATTCCAAAATCCAGGGTTAGTAGGAAAAATCTTTTCTCAGATTTTTCTACTTATTTTAGAGAATCATTCAAATTAACATTTGGCTTTAGTCTTGCATTTTAATGTAAATTTGCATTTAGATTTAAAATATTTGCAATTTTGCATAGAAAATTTCAACAAAAACTAGCAATTTTCACGAATTTTCATTAAATTTGTATTGGCATTTTGCATGTTCAAGCTTGAAAATAATTTTAAGATCTGAAATTATTCAATTTACATCAAAAATCAGACTTCAAAATATTCGCATAGCATTTTCTCCCAAGATCTCAAACCTAGGGCTTCGAAAACAGTGATTTTCACTAAATTTGGCCTTATCGACTTTATAAACTTGCACCATAAGTGTGCTTTGAAAGGTATTTTGGAATTATTTTTCTGCTTTAAAGGTAATGATTTACTTCCCCTCATAAAAATCTTCACAACACCCTTTTAACGGGCTCTTGTAGTGAAACTTTGGTGAAAAACTACACATTTTGACTATTTTTGCCCTAGGGTTTGACCTAGTTTGCACTCCAAACATGTTGTGATCAATTTTATGGATTGAGGTGATTGATATTATTGATATTATTTTCTATACCTCTTGAAATTCATTCTAGGTCTTGGAGTTGAAAAATAGTGAAAAATAGCCTATTTTTGCTATATTTTCACTAGGGTTTGACCTTAAGTGGCACTAAAAGCATGTTGTGCTGGGTATTTTGGCACCAAGTGGCTGTTATTACTGATATCATTTTCTTTCCATCATCAATTTCCTCACAACACCCTTTGTTATGCTCTATTGCATTAAATTTTGGTGAAAAAAGTGCCTATTTTGACATATTTTCACTATATTTTGACTTGGCATTCACTTGAAATCACATCAAGAGTGTGTTGAGAAGGATACTTTTTCTATTTTGGACTGATATTAGACATATAACTTGCTTCCCTTGACTAAAATCCTTATAACACCCTTTGGTTCATTCTTTTGCATTGAAAAAGTATAAAAAAATCAAGCATTTTGGGCTATTTTTGCTGTTATCTTTTGCACCAATTTTGAAAAGCTTTCAAAATATGATTTTGCATTGGTTTCAGCATATAAACATGGCCTCTAAGCACAATAACAACAATAGGTTCCCTCCTAGACCCTACATGAAAAGAAAAGCACCTAAACCTAAAATTGTCTTTACACCTCATGATAGAACAATTGGTGATTCTGAAGGACCTCTTTACATCACTGTGAAAATAATGGGAAACAACATGGAGGGAACTCTTATTGATCCTAATTGTATGACTAATGTTTCCAATGAAAAATTCCTCTTTTTGAATCAATTAATACAAGGACCCTATAGCGCTTCGAACTTGATGATTAAGACACATACAGGAGTCCTAAAGAAACCATTGGGTAAGATATTATTGTTAGTAACTGTATTTGAGAAACATGTTGAACAATGGTTTGATATTACCCCCAATTCTGATACCTTTGACATAAAACTTGGAATCCCTTGGTTAAAGGTTATGAAAGTGGTCCCTTCAACTATTTATAAATGTGTTAAATTTCCTTTGAATGGACAAGTGCATGTCATTCATCGAAATACATACAAGCCTTCAACTACACAACAACACTTCACATTGGATTACTTTTGCAACAAAAATAATGACAAATTAGAGCTACGAATAGAATTTACATTTTTGAGCTATAGAAATTACAAAGTGAAACTATTACATCCAACACCTAGTCCTCCTATACAAGAAATGACAATAGACAAACAACCCACATGTGAAGAGAACTTTAGACCAAAAGGACAATGTCTCTATGCTAAGGTTCCTCTCCTGAAATCCTTACAAGGATCAGGAGGTCATTATTGACAAAAAAATATTCCACCATGACAAATGAGGTTTGATCCCAGTGCTTCATCTTCTAATTTGCAAAAACCTATGAAAGAGCAAGGCCCTATCTTACAAGAGATAAGTGGTCAAAGAAAGATAAATAGAAAAGCAAGAGAAAGAAGAAAAAGAAGACAAGAATATGCTATAAAACTTGCCTCTCCATAAGAAAACATTGATCCCAACATTCAACCAAACAACAATGATCCTAAGGATGAACAACATGATGAACAAGACATGAATTTGGCTATGATACCTTATGTCCCTCTTGTTGGCAAGAGACACTATATGGATTCATGAATGTTGTCATTGATGGCAACAAAGGTTACCCCACACATCCGCAAGACATGATGAGTCTCTACTAGAAGCCAGATTGAAGAAGTGTTATGATCCGGTAAGTAAGAACAGAGCAATCAGCAAGGTCAGATAGTCAGGTCTGGATCTCTCAGAGGAAGTATTTCAGTAAAGTACGGATTTGGGGAAGTCAAGAGGAGTACCTTGACTAATAGATTCCAAGGATTTAGTCTCCAGTGATGAAAGGGTGAAGAGATATGAGCACTTGAGTGTTGGGTTCTTGTTTGACAAAGTAGACAGAGGAAGAACTATACTGGTAGAGTGTCAGATCCAAATCCGGAAGAGATATTGCTAATGACCAAGTTTCTTGAGGTATCATTCATGATCGACCGACATAATTGAAGACTTCTATAAGCATATCCTTGATCCGCATTAGTTGGTATGCAAGGATTCAGCTGACATACCGGAGTTTGGGATAATATTGACTATTCTGGATGCCGACTACAAAAGTGTTGAAATCACTTTTGCAGATATATATACAAGATGGATTTAGATGTGAAGGTGTGTGTGTGTGTGTGTATTGTGTTGTGTGAAGAAAAGGTAGAAAAGCAATAAGATAGATTCAGAATGTGACAGTACAGCAACATCAAAAGAGAGTAAGAATGAAGTGCAGTAGATCAGTTTATTGAGCTCAATTGGAACTAAACCTCAGCATGAGTCAATGCTTCTCATCAGTTCAAACATTGAGTTACCTTCCTTTCTTGTAGACAGTGAGTCTCTTGTAGGCAGTGAGCCTCTTGTGAGCAGTGTGCTCAGGCAGTGAGCCCTAATTGGCAAGTGCCATTTTGTTCTATCTATTCTTCTAACAGAGAATAATATCTTGGGTTAATCACCCCATGGTTTTTTTCCTTAACAAGGTTTCCATGTCAAAATCATTGTGTCATGTGTATTGGTGTTATTTCCATTTCATGATTATGCTTGCTTATTTGATTTGATGTTGCATTTGTTAGATCTAGGGCACACAACTGAGAGGGGGGGTGAATTAGTTGTACAAAACTTTCTTCTACTTCAAACACTTGATTCTTCTTTGTTAGTTAATAGCATATCAGTTTACCATTCATGAAAGAAAAACACATAAACATAGGAGCATACAAATATCAACACATTAGACACCAAGATTTTGACGTGGAAAACCCGGTTAAGGGAAATACCATGGGGTGATTAACCCAAGGATTATTCTCTGTTAGAAGAATAAGAAAAATGGATGGCACATGCCAATAAGGGCTCACTGCTCGAGCACACTGCTCACAAAGAGGCACACTACCTACAAGAGACACACTGTCTACAAGATCATAGGTATTACAAACTTGAACTAGAGATTGACATCTTTACCATGCCTGGATCAGTTCCATTTACGCCCAAAACTTTTGCTCTGCCTTTCGCGCTTCTCTTCGCTACCACACACTCATCATCCCACTTGACACTTCAAAATGAATTCACAAACCTTTATTTATACAAGGCATCGACTTAGGAACAATCATCTAAGTCGGCAATCATCCATAAGAATATTCGCAAGATGAATAACTCATCCGATCAGTTAGCCTGAACAAGAACATCTTCATCCGGAAGTATATCTTCAATTCTAGGCTCTAACACTAATGCGGACCGACAACACAACCTCAACATGATCCAAGAACCTTCACAGGCTTGTTTGAATGACCAAGTACATTCGTACTTCCTCCACTTACTAGAATTCTTTTCTTCTTCATCTAGAACTTCAAGAACACAATCTATTGCTACTGTCAAATTGAAATAGGTTCTTCCAGACCTCCAAACTATGTACAAATTGAGATGAGACATCACAAGGACATCCCAAACACTTCTTCAAATCCGCAGAATAGGACAATGCACTTTCAGATCTCACTGGACCTTTTTGTAACACTCTGTCACTCCGGAGCATCTTCTGAAACTGGTTCTACTTGATCGATCACAACATCTTCATATCTTCATGCAGACCTCTGAAATGTTAACTGGAACATCTCAAGACTCATATCTACAAACCCTTTAATCCGTATCCTCTGATCCTCAACCTATTGAGTGCTTTTGCCTTCTTCTCATCACTGTTCTTCACTGTTCCTGATTGAGACTAATTTTCTCAATATCCTCAGCACATAGCTCATCCAATCCTTCTCATCAATGCAATATGAGTATGTTGACATCAATGACAACACTGGTTAACCTCATACTTGCAAAAATCTCCCCCTTTGTCATTGATGGCAACATATGATGTGAAAAACCATCAAGACAAGAACTACTCCTTTCTGTCACAGCTCCCCCTATCAGCAACAACTCTTCACATGTCTTCTCTTCCTTTACTGCTCCCCCTTTAATCATCAACCACTTGTTTTTCACATGTCATCTCTCCCCCTTTGACATCAATGGCAAAGGGCTCATACTTGCAATTTCAAAACATCAGAATCATACTAGCTACTCCCCCTAAGTAGCAGTTCCCCATCACCAATCTGGATCACAAGATATGACTATGATATCCACCAGACTTATGCACATTAGTGCATCCTAGTTCATCACTGGAGGGGTCATGACCCCTAACTTCTCCCTGAGATACTCAAAAGAGTCCTTGGGAAGAGGTTTAGTAAAGATATCTGCAATCTGATCCTTAGAGGGTACATACTCCAATCTGACTTCATCCTTGTTCACTTGTTCTCTCAGAAAGTGAAACTTGATAGATATGTGCTTGGTCTTATAATGCAACACCAGATTCTTAGAAATATTTATTGCACTTGAATTATCACAGAAAATTGTGATAGGCTCCTCATATTCTACTTTAATGTCTCTTAACATCTGCTTCATCCATAGAATTTGAGTGCAACTACCTACTATAGCAATGTATTCTACTTCAGTTGTAGACAGAGATATTGCCTCTTGTTTCTTGCTTAGCCAAGAAACCAACCTTTTTCCCAAAAAGAATGCTCCTACACTTGTACTCTTCCTATCATCCACATCTCCTACCCAATCTACATCTTTGTATGCATGAAGAGAGAAATCATGATCTCTACGATACCATAAACCATACTCCACTGTCCCTTTTAGATATCTAAAAATTCTTTTGATTGCCATGACATGAGATTCTCTGGGATCCGCCTAGAATCTTACCCCAAGACCAACAGCATGCATTATATCTGGTCTAGTCTGAGTGAGGTACAACAATCCACCAATCATTGATCTATACTTTATCTGATCTACCTTATGAGAGTCATCATCTTTGCTCAACTTACATCCGGTTGCCATGGGAGTATTCATTGGCTTTGAATCTTCCATCCCAAATTTCCTCAACAATTCTTTCACATATTTGGTCTGAGAAATGAAGATCCCTTTCTTTGTTTGAGTAATTTGCAGACCCAAGAAGAAATTCATTTCACCAAGCATAGACATCTCAAACTCACTTTTCATCTGATTTGCAAAATTTTTACACATACCATCTCTTCCTCCAAAAATGATATCATCCACAAACACTTCAACAATTCAGATGTTTTCATGATCAATTTTGAAATATAAATTACTGTTAGCAGTACCTTTGTTGAAATCAATCTTCAAAAGATGTTTATCCAGTCTTTCATACCAAGCTCTTGGGGCTTGCTTCAATCCATACAGTGCCTTTTTCAACTTACAGACCATATCACCATGATCAGACAATTGAAATCCATCCAATTGCTCAATGTATACTTCTTCTTCCAAATCACCATTTAGGAAGGCAGACTTAACATCCATCTGATATACCTTGAAGTCTTTGAAGGCAGCAAATGCAAGAAATAATCTAACAGCTTCAATTCTTGCCACCGGAGCAAAGGTTTCCTCAAAATCAATCCCTTCTATTTGAGTAGCCTTTGTAGACTAATCTGACTTTATTTCTGATTACTTCACTAACTTTATTTAGTTTGTTCTGGAAGACCCATTTGGTTCCAATCACATTCTTGTCTCTAGGTCTAGGAACAAGATCCCAAGTGTGATTTTTCTCAATTTGCATCAACTCTTCCTCCATTGCTTTGGTCCAGTTTTCATCATTGTAAGCTTCATTAATTGTCTTAGGTTCAATCTTTGAAATCAGACAGTATTCATTTGAATTTTGAGCAATTCTCCTCCTTGTTTGTACCCCTTTGCTTTTGTCACCTATGATTTGATCTTTAGAGTGGTTTAGAGTTACATACCTTAGAACTTTGGGAGTTTCTTGAACTACTATTTCTTGATCAGGCTCATTCAGACAAACCTCTTCTTCCTGATTTACTGGATCAGTCTGAATCTGACTTTCCAAGGAGGATTGAGCTCCTTAAACCAGAGAATCATTCTGATCATCTTCATCATATTCATAAAATCTTGAGGGCTTCTCAACTCCTTCATCAACCTTCACATTTGTACTTTCTATCATCTTTCTCAGTCTCTTATTGTAACACCGGTATGCTTTGCTTTGGGTGGAGTAACCCAAGAAGATTCCTTCATCACTTCTAGCATCAAACTTTCCTAGATCTTCATCTCTTTTAATGTAACATTTGCTACCAAATACTCTAAAATATCTCATAGTAGGAGTGATGCCAGACCAAAGTTCATAAGGAGTCTTACCGGTATTGCTTCTGATTTGAACTCGATTGAGAGTATAGACTGCAGTGCTGATAGCTTCTCTCCAAAACATCTAAGGAACATTTTTTTCCATCATCATTGTCCTGGATGCTTTCTGGATGGTCTGGTTCTTTCTCTCTACAACTCCATTCTGCTGTGGGGTCCTAGGGGTAGACAACTGGCTGTTTATACCATGCTTCTCACAAAAGTCTATGAATTCACCGGATGTGAATTCACCACCTCTATCAGACCTCAGACATTTCAGTTTTAATCCGGTTTGATTCTCTACCATAGCCTTGAAGATCTTGAACTTCTCAAAAGCTTCTGATTTCTCTTTTAGAAAGGTAACCCACATCATCTGGGAATGATCATCAATTAGTAACATAAAGTATCTATCACCTTACACACTCTTGACTCTTGTCGGACCACATAGATCAGTATGAACTAATTCCAATAATCCGGTAGAGAACTGATCCTTGCTTTTGAATGAGACTCTGCTCTATTTACCTAGCTGACATTCCTTGCACAAACTATTTGTAGGTTTTACCAATTTTGGAAGATCTCTTACAGCCTGAGTATTGCTTATCTTGATGATGTTATCAAAATTTACATGACACATCCTTCTATGCCACAACCAACTCTGATCAACTTGAACAAACAAACAACTTTTATTAGAACCAACTAGATGGAAGATATTACCTTTTGTTTGAGTACTAGATGCAATCTTAGTTCCAGAACTTTCAAAGATCCTGCATCTCCCATTTTTGAACCAGAGATCATAACTTTTGTCTACCAACTGTCCACCACTGAGAAGATTGTGCTTCAATCCTTCAACATATAGTACATTACCAGTTTTGCTCTTTCCATCAAAAGAAATAGTTCCCCTACCTCTGATTCTACCAGCAAAATTATCACCAAACTTTACCATTCCTCCTTCATACCTTTCCAAATCTAAGAACTTGTTCTTGTCACCTGTCATATGGTGAGAGCATCCATTGTCAATAACCCAGTCATCCTTTTCTTCAACTTGGGTATCCAGAGCTCTTTCTACAACCTTATGATTGACATATTCAAAGGATATTGGATCTTCTTCCTTGATGGCAATAAACACCCATTCATTTCCAAATTTGTTTCCTATTTCTGATTCATCATCTATTACTCCTTCATTATCATCTTCTTCATGAACATAATAACAGTTCTTTTGGAACCTTTGTCTGTTAGAATTTGACCTTGCAGATCTTTTCGGACATCTTGAAGCAAAATGACCAATCTTATTGCAGTTGAAGCACTTAAAGGGTAGTTTTCCTTCATACTTACCAGATCCTCTTGGAAGTCTCTTTGCAATGAGAGCTTCAAGATGAGTTGTTTCTGCTTCTTCCTCTTCCATGTCTTTCCTTGCTTGATCATACCAGGACAACTTCCTTGAAGAGTTTTCTCCTGGATCATATCTTTGTTTGCCTTTCACATAGGCACTGGCTTTGAATGCAGATTCAGTCTTGGGGGGATCATCTCCAAACTCAGTCATTTCAAATGCAGCCAGTTTGCCAGCCAATTGCTCTCTTGTGATAGTTGTATGGGCTTTGAATTCATCAATGGCAGCAACCTTGATTTTGTAGGCAGCAGGGAGGGATCTGAGAGTTTTGCAAACAATCTCATTTTCATCCAGAATTCCACCAGCATTCCTAATTCCACACACCAACTCATTTACTCTTGGCATAAAGGTAGTGATATTTTCATCTTCTCTCATCTTCAATCTTTCAAATTTCCCTTTGAGACTTTGCAGCCTTGCACTCTTAACAAACTCATCTCCTTCATGCAGAAGTTCCAGTTTAACCTAGATCTCATAGGTAGTTGGTAGTCAATAACATTTGAGAGTTCTAAGTCAGTCAATGCACTAAGAAGAGCTTCTTTGGTCCGTAGATTGTTTTTAGCATCTGTGATTTCATTTAGAGTTGTCGGACCACCCTGTGGAGTTACATATGGTTTTGTGACCATGGACAAGTATGCTTTTCCCATACACTCCAAGTGACATTTCATGCGACCTTTTCAGAGAGAGAAGTTGGTTCCATCAAACTTCGGACTATCCTTCTTGTATGACGACATCCTGGATCTCTTCAAGTAGTTAAGCTCCTTTACAGGAACTTAGCTCTGATACCAATTGTTAGATCTAGGGCACACAACTAAGAGGGGGGGTGAATTAGTTGTACAAAACTTTCTTCTACTTCAAACACTTGATTCTTTTTTGTTAGTTAATAGCATATCAGTTTACCATTCATGAAAGCAAAATGCATAAACATAGGAGCAGACAAATATCAACACATTGGACACCAAGATTTTGATGTGGAAAACTCGGTTAAGGGAAAAACCACGAGGTGATTAACCCAAGGATTATTCTCTGTTAGAAGAATAAGAAAAATGGATGGTACATGCCAATTAGGGATTAATGGTCGAGCACACTACTCACAAGGAGGCACACTGCCTACAAGAGACACACTATCTACAAGATCATAAGTATTACAAACTTAAACTGGAGATTGACATCTTTACCATGCCTGGATCAGTTCCATTTACGCCCAAAACTTTTGCTCTGCCTTTCACGCTCCTCTTCTCTACCACACACTCATCATCCCACTTCACACTTCAAAATGAATTCACAAACCTTTATTTATACAAGGCATCGACTTACAAACAATCATCTAAGTCGGCAATCATCCATAAGAACATTTGCAAGATGAATAACTCATCCGGTCGGTCAGCCTGAACAAGAACATCTTCATTCAGAAGTATATCTTCAATTCTGGGCTCTAACACTAATGCGGACCAACAACACAACCTCAACATGATCCAAGAACCTTCACAGGCTTGTTTGAATGACCAAGTACATCCACACTTCCTCCACTTACTAGAATTCTTTTCTTATTCATCTGGAACTTCAAGAACACAGTCTATTGCTACTGTCAAACTAAAACAGGTTCTTCTAGACCTACAAACTGTGTACAAACTGAGATGACACATCACAAGGACATCCCAAACACTTCTTCCAATCCGCAGAATAGGACAATGCACTTCTAGATCTCACTGAACCTTTTTGTAACACTCTGTCACTTCAGAGCATCTTCCGGAACCGGTTCTACTTGATCAATCACAACATCTTCATATCTTCATGGGACCTCTGAAATGTTAACTGGAACATCTCAAGACTCATATCTGCAAACCCTTTAATTTGCATCCTCTGATCCTCAACCTATTGAGTGCTTTTGCCTTCTTCTCATCATTGTTCTTCACTGTTCCTATTTGAGACTAATTTTCTCAATATCCTCAGCACACAGCTCATCCAATCCTTCTCATCAACGCAATATGAGTATGTTGACATCAATGACAACACTGGTTAACCTCATACTTGCAACAACATCAACTATTAAGAAAATTTAGAAAGTTAAAATATTAGGATAACTGATTCACCCCCCTCTCAGTTATCAACAATTGGTATCAGAGCCAAGTTCCTCTAAACAGAGCCTAACAGCATGAGGAAGATCTGGAAATTCAAATGGATATGTATGGTTTGAGGAAACAACTTCAGTCTGCCCTAGATGATCTTGAACATTCCAACTCTGAAGTCAATGAATTAAAGGAAAGACTTAAACAGGCTGATGATTTCATAAATAAATTAAGAGGGAAACTAAGCATCTCTATGAAGAAGAGAAAGGAACTACTTCAACAATTAGCAAGTCAAGGTGAAGCAAATGATACAAATGAAGACCTGAAAGAGAAAACTAAGTTATGTGAAAAATTGTCAAAAGAGGTCATTATGGTAAGACATGAAATGGAATCAGGAGTTATGAAATTCACCCAAGAAATTGAAGAAAAAAGAAAGACTGAAGATGATCTAAGACAATCTCTCAAGGAGAAATCAGAAGACTGCCACAAGATGGATAGAATAATCAAACATCTTGAATTTGATCTTGAAGATGCTAGAGATAATGAAGAAAAACTTGAGGATCAAATTGACACTATTAAAAGGGATCTTCAAATAGCAAATGAATACAAAGAGAAATTCAAAATAAGTTCTGCTCAACTTGAAGTTCTTCTTGAAAGCCAAAAGAGGGTAGATGACAAGCGTGGTTTAGGATATGAGAAAGGTGAAAGCTCTGGATCCGGTTAGAAGAATTTGGGATCAGGAAATCCATGGGACAAGCCTAGAAGACCTCCGGTAACGCAACCCAATGATCAAAGATATCCATCCTTTAATGGATACTGCCACAACTACAATAACTTTGGTCACAAAGCTAATCAATATAGAAAGAGAATTAATCAAACTAATTCATCCTTCTCTAGACAGTGCTTCAACTGCAAAAGGTATGGTCACAAGTCTCATGAATGTAGAAATATGCAAATGAACATTTCATTCAATGGCAGATGCTATGTATGCATTAAAGTAGGTCATATGGCTAATCAATGTAGATCAAAAGGATATCAGTCAAATATGCAAAGAAATGTTGTTTGCTACAATTGCAATAGATCCAGTCATATTGCCAAATTCTGTAGAAGCAAGAATCAAGACAGAAGGGGTCCGGTGCATCATAATCAGAATCAAGACAAAAGAAAAAGAAAACTGAATGTGGATGAATTTAAAAGTGAGATGAACAAGATTTGGGTGAAGAAAAGTACAGAGAATGTAGCAGATGGTTCCGCACCAGAATCTGGTGCTGATATTCCTTCCAAAAATTGAATAGATGGGCTCTGGCTTAGGGGGAGTAACAAAAGAAAACCAATTCCCCCAGCTAGTCAATTGGTGCCTGTAATCGGCACATGAAAGGCTGTGGATCAAAGGGTTTTCGAAGAAACACCTAGATAAGCCATGGTAAAGATTTGAAAGATCCACATGAAGATTTAAAGAGTCTAATCCCTTTAGATAGATCCGGTTTAACAGACTTTTGGTAAAAGCAGGTTTCTTACAAGTTTGGTCCGGTGTGATTCTAAAATTGAGACATCTTGATCTACAGATAAATCAAATGGTTGAGAAAAGTAAGAAAGTTTGTTGTTAATCACCAAGGATAACTCTAAGCATACTACAGTGATCCGGAAAGAGATCTATTTCAGAATAAGAACAGAGCAACCGGAATAACTTAAGTCATGCATTTATTGCAGTGTGAATTTAGGTTTTTTTTTCTTGCAATTAAAAGGGTTCATGTGCTCATCATTTACACATTTGCATTCGAAAAGAAAGAAACGAGAGCTCTGCAAAAAATTGCTTCAAACTTCTCAAAGACCAACCTTTGGAGTTAATTCAATTAGCAAATCATTCAAGTTCACTCCGCGAACCCTACAAGCGTAAAAGGTATTTTCTGTTATCAAATATCTCTCTGTTAAATTCTTGAATGATGACTACTCCAAATATAGTAAAGATCACTGACAGGCCTCGCCCCAAATTCAAAAAACATCCCTACAATTCCTTGGAAGTAGATTCCCTAGAAGCATTTTCTAGTATACCGCATGGTGTATTGCATACAGAAGATATTGGGGTTTACATTCATGCAAACATTGAAGAATTCAGAGAGTTCAAATTGATGGATATCTACCACAAACAACTAATAGATGATTCATTGAAGCTCAAACCCCAATTCAAGGCCCTCCGGGACAAGTACTTTGCACAATGCATACATTTCCCCTATTTTGCTGAGGATGAATGAGTCAGGTACATTTTGAGCAGAATACATGACAACTTCATATGGTTAAATGGACCATTAAAGATCACAAAAGATGCCATTAGGGCAGTTACTAGATTGCACTCATCTAGTGGGATTCCTGTTCTTAAATCTGTCAAGAATCAAACTGTGAGTGAGGATACCGGATCAAAGTTTGACAAAAGAGCAATGACAGTAGATGACATCACTGATCCAGATATCAAGTTTGCCTCCATGGTCATTGGATACAAGATATATCATTCTAGCAGGGAGAATTCAGTACCCAGAACTGCTATCTACACTGCTTATGAAATGTTAAGAAAGAATGCAGACTACGATCTTTGTCAGCTCCTTCTAAACCAACTCTTGGAGAACCTGCAAAAGATAAAGAAGGATAAGAAGAATTCCTTCAAATTTGGTAGCCTAATACTCTATCTATTCCTCTACTTTATGAATGAGCTACCTGGATCTAGTCAATGGGTATGGCAGAATGACAGATCGGTTGCCATACAAATCAGGGATTATTTGCATGGACTTGGTGATGACAAAGCACAAAACTCAGCTCTCTGGGGTTTCTTCAAAAACTTCCAGAACTTGATGCAAGCTAGAGAGAGAATTCCCCAATCTCTAGTTGAGAAATACAAAGACAGTTTGCTTTATGGTAGAGACTGATCAGTGTCTAATGGAGGTAGTGGAACCAAGAACAGTGTGGATCATGCCAATGGGGTATGAGGTGGATGAGAACATCGTGGAGCTGCATGTTCAACACATGCTGAGTCAACCAAAGGATCCCAAGGCAGAAAGGTTTGGAACCTTTGAAGAATTGAGTGTGAAGATCCATGTTGAGCTAAGGCAACAAGAGATGAAAAGAAAGGAAAGAAAAGAAGTGGAAAACATTGCCAAAAGTTTTGGCATCTCAAAAGAGGCACTAGATGCAAATAGAGAGAAAATGGAAAGGGTGGAGAAAGAAAAGCAAGAAAGTGAAAAAGAAAGTGATCCCGCAGAAGCCCCCTCCCAGACCAGATCTTCTAAGACCTCTACTCTTGCAACTGCTAAAAGCTCAAAGGATTCTAAACCGGAAGCAAAATCATCCGGTAAGGCAGAGAAAAGAACCAAGAAAAAGGCAACAAGGTCTTACACTAGCCAAAAGGATGAAGAAGAGACAGAATCAGATGAGGAAGTAAAGAAAATGAAGAAGAGGAAGAAAGTATCCAGAGAATCCACTATCGGTCAAAGTGAAGAAGAAAAGGCAGAGGAATTTGTTGAAAAACCCACTCTTTGCATTGATGACATCATCAAATCAGTTACTGTGGATGGAAATCTTTAGCCAATGGTTGAATTCTATGATGCTTATGGTGAAGTTGATCAGAAGATATTGCAAGATGCCATAGTCACGTATCTAAACATCTACAACAAAGCATTCATTAAAATTATATCTCTAATCCCCAAAAGTTTAGAGAAGGAACTTGAAATAAGGAAGAACAATGCCCAAGCCAAAGATCTAGAAATTCGAGAGTAGATAGCTATTCAGCTCTATCCTTCAATCACTCAGAAACAAATGAATATGAACTTCAAAGATTGCAAGGATGAGTTCCAGAGCAAAGCTAGAATGAATCAACTCATGCTTGGAGAAACTGATAAAGTGGCAAGTGAAACAAAAGAGATCCTCCTGAATGCCTTCAAAAGATTCAATCTTCATATTATAGAGGACTTAGGTGTTGATCCCTCAGCCATAGGTGTTGAAGAAGGATCTACTAAGGCAATGACAGAAGAAGTAATGGACACAGGTGAAGATAAGGGCTTGGAATCCTCTACTCCAGAAGAGGTGGCCCATGAACAAACAAAGATTACTCCTCCAGTTTCCCCTGTTGACTCCGGATCCAAAGAAGAAGAAAGAATAGAGGAGAAAGAAAAAGAAGTGAAGGGAAAAGAAGATGACAGCTCTAAGACTGCAGAAGAAAAGAAAACTATGTCTCTGGCAAGAGACACTACAGAAATTGTCAAAGAATTCTTAAACAAAGAGACAATGGAGATTGATGAACCAGAACTTCTACTAGGACCATTTGATTTTGATTCTCTTTCTCCAGTACAAACAATGAAGATAGCTTCATTTGCTAATGCAAAGGCAAAAGAAAAACTCCTGAAGTCTCACATGGAAGACTGTGAGCTAATAGAAGCTGCATCCGGTGTGCTTGAAAAGATCATGCCATCCTTTCTGAAGGATTTATCAGCTTCCTCATTAGGTAATCTTAAGTCTCTTGTTAGTTCGGTCAGCACTCATTTTGAGTCCTTAGAGAAATCAGCTGAGGAAAATGTCCAGAAAGAGTTTTTGGATAAAAGGTTCTTTGAAGTACTAAGTCTAATATCAAATGATAGAAGAAATATGGATATAGGGATAAAGAGCTTAGAAAATGCTCTTAAAGATGGCAGGGAAATATATAAATTTTGTCTATCATGGTCCAAAGCAACAATGGAGATTGAGAAGAAAATGAAAGAACAGGATATCAAACTAACAAAACTTTCTCAAAATTTTGATCCACTTACCTCATCCATAGTAAATCAAGAATTTCAGACTATTGCAGTCTTGGATGAAATTAAGAAGCTAGAGAAAGAAAAGAAAAATAGAATCAGCAGGTTAAATGAACTTAGAAGAATACTCATTCCTAAGTTGGAGGCCATGCATGAGGCCCTAAGTGATGCTCAAACCACAACCAAGACAAATGATCTGACGGATCTGAAGAAGGCAGAAGCTTTTGCATTCCTATTGAGTGGTCACATATCAATTTTGGATAGGATGAAGCTGAGTTGGGCAACCGAAGTTGTACAATTGAAAAACACTTTTGCAGATATACTAAAGTATATGTAGAGTACAACTGGATGAAATACTTATGCGACTAAGTATAGATTAACTTTTGAAAATTTTGGTGTGCGGACCCCACCCTTTGCCATTGATGTCAAAGGGGGAGTGATGAGCAGTGAAAAAAGAGGAATCCAACTAAGGGGGAGCTCTGGAAAATGTACATAAAGACAGAGCATCAACCAAGGGGGAGTATAGTGTGACACTTAGTCATTTTTCACTAAGTGTTGCCATCAATGCCAAAGGGGGAGATTTTTGGCAAGAGACACTATATGGATTCATGAATGTTGTCATTGATGGCAACAAAGGTTATCCCACACATCCGCAAGACATGATGAGTCTCTACCAAAAGTCAGATTGAAGAAGTGTTATGATCCAGTAAGTAAGAACAGAGCAGTCAACAAGGTTTGACAGTCAGATCCAGATCTCTCAGAGGAAGTATTTCAGTAAAGTGCGGATTTGGGGAAGTCAAGAGGAGTACCTTGACTAATAGATTCCAAGGACTTAGCCTCTAGTGATGAAAGGGTGAAGAGATATGACCACTTGAGTGTTGGGTTCCTATTTGATAGAGTAGACAGAGGAAGAACTGTACTGGCAGAGTGTCAGATCCAAATCTGGAAGAGATATTGCTAATGACCAAGTTTCTTGAGGTATCATTCATGATTGACTAACATAATTGAAGACTTCTACAAGCATATCCTTGATCCGCATTAGTTGGTGTGCAAGGATTCAGTCGACAGACTAGAGTTTGGGATATTATTGACTATTCCAAATGCCGACTAGAAAAGTGTTGAAATCACTTTTGCGGATATATGTACAAGATGGTTTTAGATGTGAAGGTGTGTGTGTGTGTATTGTGTTGTACAGAGAAAAAGCAGAAAAGTAGTAAGACAAATCCAGAATGTGACAGTACAACAGCATCAAAAGAGAGTAAGAATGAAGTGCAGCAGATCAGTTTATTGAGCTCAACCGGAACTGAACCTCAGCATGAGTAGATGCTTCTCATCAGTTCAAACATTAAGTTACCTTCCTTTCTTGTAGATAGTGAGTCTCTTATAGGCAGTGAGCATCTTGTGAGTAGTGTGCTCAGGTAGTGAGCCCTAATTGGCAAGTGCCATTTTGTTCTATCTATTCTTCTAACAGAGAATAATATCTTGGGTTAATCACCTCGTGGTTTTTTTCCTTAACAGGGTTTCCACGTCAAAATCATTGTGTCATGTGTATTGGTGTTATTTCCATTTCATGATTATGCTTGCTTATTTGATTTGATGTTGCATTAACTGTTAAAAATGTTTAGAAAGTTGAAATATTAGGATAACTGATTCACTCGTCCTCTCAGTTATCAACACCTCTTTCCTCCAACATTAGAGAGTGGGAAGATGATGACGATGATTTGATTATAGACAACCTCTAGCCTGGCAAGGGCCCTATAGGTAAGTATCTCTAACCCTTTATCTATATCATAATGTGCTTCCCCCGTGATGTGTTATGTGTTGTTTAGGCCTCCTGGGATGACCTTGGATTCTCTTGCAAGGTCGGGGATACCAAGAGACCGCCTTTGTTGAGACCTTCTATTTGTATCATCATTCTTTTATATTGCCTCTCTCTCTGATTTCATCATTGTGTGTTGTGTCTTACAGACATAGCATTGTGGTTGGTGACTTGGGGGCATCCTCCTACATGACTATCCCTAAGACACTTGTTTCTCCTCTCTTATTTATTTTTTCCCTTCCTCTAGTGTTTCCATCTAGTGGGCAGATGACGACAAACATTTATATTGATACAGACCTAGTGTCCCTTTCGAGAGCAATCAAAAAATGGACTTAGTTACTAATATGACGATGGGGTTGTATATCTTATCTGACACTTGGCTAGTGGAAGCACTCATGCTTTTTGTATAGTGAATTTGATGATGTTTCTATCACATTTACAAACCTTAATGATACTGTTGCTCTATGCACCTTTGTTTATCTTTGAATTTGGCCTTGGTGGTACTCGATTCGGAGAGCTTCATGATATAGCACTATGGTTATCCTCAAACTCTGGATTCATTGTATAACCTTAGCTCTTTGTGTGGTTAATCATATGCATTGATGTTGTTGTTTATCATGATTATGTAGACACTAACATGTTTCTTGTAGGGATGTGTTTGTGGGAACATTTGGCAATCATAAAGTACATGTCACCTCTGGGGGGCATGGGCTTTGCGAAAGTTGGTGTTCCCTTGTGTGTTTTATTCCTACCTTAACATGATTGATATTGATACCTGATATCAACCACCTTAAGGTGGGGGCATATATAAGGTAAGCTTTCTATCGTAGATGTTAGCAATGTGTTTGACCTCAGATGAAAAAACTTGCGCCCCAGGGTAGTGCATCATGCATCCTGAGTTTGTTTGCAATCAATCAATCAATCATGTAAACCTCTGTAGAGGCGGGATATTGAGCATGTCCTTTTTCTTAAGCCCTTTGCGGAGGTGGGGATGGTGTATTCCTCGGAGCAGATTGCATCATCCTGTCATTTTCAAAAGTCCTCTACGGAGGCGGGGAGCAGTTCTGTGACTAACTCAACCCTTAAGTGTGTTTTTAGTGATTTTTGTGGTGAAGCCCAATCATCAGTGTGTGCTTATAATGTGCTTGAGATGGTGATGGGCCTAGAAATAGGGAACACACAATCGCTTGCCTCCCATGTTTTCTCTATGTCTTCAAGTGTGTGTGTTTTGGCGTGTTTGTTTTGTATGGCATGTTTGTTGCCCCATATGCAAAGACTAGCACCCTCAGGTAGTGCTTCTTGCATTTTGGGAGGTTTTGCATGTCTTGCATGTGTGTTGCCTCATATATACAGAGACCTGTGCCCTAGGGTAGTGCATCCTATATTATGAGAGGTTTATTTACCTTCCAGTACTTGCATCTGCATTTCATATATATGAGAAAATGAAAAAAGATATCATTTTTGTCTTCCATGCATTAATGTGTCTTTTATGCATTGACTATCTTCTTCATGTTTTTTGTGGCTATAATTGTCTTCTCTATGTTTTGTGTGCTTGTTACTATCTTCTATGTGATTGGCGTGTCTTCTATGTGCTTGATGTGTTTGTTGTGTTTGCAACCTTACTTTAATGCATGTATTGGCCTCGTGTTTATACATACATTAAAGTGAGGGCTAAATGTAACGTTGTAAAATGTCCCCTTGGGGGCTTTTCTCTCATAAGGTTTACCTCCTGGGTCTTTAGTATGCATTTAGGACATCTTATTTCATATTTTGGCATCCCGATGGAATGAGACCTATGTTCTATGGCAAATTGGACCTAGGTGGACCCCTTGAGTTGTACCCTACCCAAAATTGGGGGGGAGGACTTGGGCACCCATGCCCTAGTCCTACCCTATTTTGGGGTAGCCTTAATTTTTGGGTGTTGGTTTGTGACCATTATTAGGTCCCTTTGCCGACACGGCAAGTTTGAATTACGAAAATCTTGGCGGGAGTGTTTGTAGTTGCATATAAAAGCATTCTTAGGCATTCATTTGTAAACTAGAGATTTCAACTAGATGATTACTAGCAAGCTATTGTGTTCTCAAGGTGATTCAAGGATTTCATTGTGTTGCAAGAGCACACTTGTGTGTTTTATGTGTTGATATTTGCATATTTGAGAATCAATTTCCTCATGGAGTGAAGAGCATCTTCTTCCCATGAGAGCTTCACTACAAGGTGACATTATATTGTGTTTTCATCATTGAATCCTTTGGTTTTTGCCTCTGCCCCACAAGAGCATGCACTCTTTATCTGACAACAGTGTTCGAAGACTTAAGTGTCCTCTGGGGCTTGACTGAGACAAGCCTCTAAACACCACAACCCCCAAACCAAGTTTTGTGATTACCAGTTACAAGTGTCACATTTGGGAAAAGTGGAGTTGTAAGAAGGATCAGCAGACATCAAGGATTCAGGATCTGAAGAGTTACAGGACACCAGAGCATTTCCAAGACTTGGGCACTTGCTCTAGTGTCCTCCAGAGATAAATTTCCAAAAATAGAAGTTATAGGGCTGATCAGTGTCGGAAGGAGGTTTGAATCCCATGAAGAAACTGGTCCCTTGGACTAGTGTGCCCACTCCAGTGTCCCCAACTGTTCTGCTTCAGAACCTCAAAAATAGGTACTCTGTGATTTGGTATTTTACTCCTGTCTATAAGAGCTTTTTTTGTTATTCATCAATTTGTTGTTGTATTTGCATAATTAAGGTTTTAATGGTCAATTGAGCATAAGAGAAATAAAATTGATAATTAAACTCCCTAATCCAAGTTTCCCTACATTTGTAAGTGACCGAGGGTATGATAGTGCTCACCACTCGACCCTAGATCCTTTAATGTATAGTGGAGACGAGGATTTAAACATCTAACCATTAGAACATTAATAAATCCAATTTTCCACTAAACAGTTCAGAACTTCCTTGTTGACCTTGTGTTGTGTTGAGTAATGTGTTGGTGCTATGTTGTTTGGGGAGGCTGAATCTTTAAGAATCAAGAGATAGGTGCTAGTGAGGGTTGAAGGAGTAGATAGATTGGGAAGACCTTAAGATCTTCCTATCATTGTGTGGACCCATTGTCCTCAAGATTTTGGCCTTGTTTAAGGAGTCTTTATGATTTCTCCTTTCTTTTGAAGTTGACCCATGAGTTTGTTTTTAGTGGCATTGGTGTTAGTTTTGTTCCTTGATGCTAGGGACACTTGGACATGTTTGGTTCCTACCTGTTCTATAATTCTGATCTAGGCAATCTAGTGAGGACATGTTGATAGAAGGGGAAGCCGAGACTAGAGAGTCTTGTACTTTTTACTTGGAGTCTTATGTGCTTAGCTTAGCATCGATGGTAAGTTGAGTAAGATGCATGTTGGGGCTTGAATGGTGGTTTTTTGGCTAGATGTTTGGCCAAGGTTCCTTTTGGTTTCTCTATGTTAGCTAGGTTTCTCAATGGCTAAAAGAGGCTCGGAGTATGCATCAGTTAAGTTAGTGTTAGAAGGCCTCTCATAATGATAACCTTCTAGGTTTTTCCCTACCTTGCTTGACCTTGAATTACTTGGTGGTCTATTTTAGGGCATCTAATGCCCTTGTGTCTTCTAAATGCTCGTAAAGTGTTGGAGTATGTATTGTTGTTAGATGGTTGACCCCTCCTAGTTGAAAGAGGATATCCTTAGGATTATTGCTATGTGAGTTCTTATCAAGTCCCTATTGTTCTCTTATATTTATCTCGAAATCTTTCTAAGTTCACTGCCGTGTGAAATGGATTGATGGTGGGTTACTCTATGGTACTTCCATGTTAACTTCTAGGAGGAAGTTTAGCTCTAGGGGAGGAGGATGTGAGGCTCACCCTTGTGCCACTGGATTAGTTGTACTTGTAGACCATGATTTTTTATTTCCCCACACTAAGGGTTCGATTTGTGGGAGTGTGACCCTATCTTCAAGGCTATGTAGTGTTGTTGTGGACCTTTTTATGTATAAAGTAATTATGTTAGTTTGGGGTAGGTGTAGGTGATGCACACCCTAGATGGGATTGTATGGATTATCAATTGTTGTGCTTAAACTGGAACCTTTAGGGTTGTAATGTGAGGCTACCATGTGTTGTACTTCTTGTTTTATTTATGAGACTTATTGTTTAGGGTATCCTTGTCATGCAAACATTTTAGGGGTTGTTGACCTCGCAAATTCAGACACTCATGGAATTACCTTATACCTTGATTCTAATTATGGATTATGATGTGATGATGTTATAGATATGCATGTGAGATTACAGTTGACTCTATGATGTTTAATATGAGGTTAATTTGATGCAATTGAAATGTTTGGTTGATGAGTAAATTAATGAAATACTATGCAGTGTATGATCCTAAATTTTATTATTAGAAATGCAAATGAATTATGAATCATGTAAATGATAGCATGTGTATAACTAAGGATATAGGTGATTATGTGACTCTATGTGTGTGTGCATTTCCTTTTGCTTTGACTATGATGAACATGTGTTATTGATCCATTTGTGGAAGTGTGCAGGTAATTTTCCATGACCATGGAAAATTAGAGGTCATTCCAATAACCCTAAGTGATATCGATGTTTAGCTGACCTAATCCCAAGTGGGAGCAAAGTTATTCATGGTTGAGCATGATGATTTATAATGTCTATAACTAAAAGTTATTTTGATTAGAGTTCATCTCTTTTATTTGATTTATTGATGTGTTGTAAATTGTAATGTTGAGTTACACTAATTTTGGTGCTTTTTACTTATTGAGTTTTTTTATGTGAATTTATGGACCCCTCAGTGTTTATTTTGGTCAAATAATGACCTTAGGTCATACCCCTAGGGTCTAGGACCAATTTGGACATGTGAAACCTTAGTTTAACCTTCTTTTTGTCACCTTAACTTTACCCTGAAGTTAAGTGACGAATTTTGAAGTTGGATAAGGTGTTGTACAAGTCAAGATTCCACCATGACCAACTCCACTACCCTAGAATAAGGTCTCCCTTAGCTTGAAGACTTGGGAAGCTTCCAAGGCCTCCAAGTGTGAGAGACATCATTCCTATGCTCTCACACGTGTGAGAGCATCAATGGGGGAATAGATTTGCCTTGTTGGATAGGAGGATGACATGTGTCTCATCCTTATCCTTATGGAGTCATCCATGTGGGATTCCCTCTCCACTATGCTCTCACAGATGTGTGAGAGAATTTGTGGGAGTGAGTGACTCTTTGTGGGATGGGAGTGTGATAAGTGTCACCTCCTTATCCCTTGGGGTTTTGTGAGTGAATTGTGAGGAGGAAGGGGAAGTTGACATGTGTCACCTTCTCACTCCTCAACACTCTTTGGTTTAGCCTATTAAACTCCATCTTGGAGAGAGGTAGAGGGTTCTCCATTTTTACATTTTTGGAATATTGATTTGGGGAGTTAGCTAAAGTTAGAGGATTTGGAAGCAAGGAGATTGGAAGGAAACATGGAAGCTCTTCTTCAACCTCTTGCCAAATTTGGGCTTATAAGGTAAGCACCCAAGGCTATATGCCTTCCTTATGTATTTTATTTCATTGTATGTGAATATTGTTTTTTGTGTGTTGTGAAGTTTTGGTTTTATGTGTTGTGTGGGTTTTCAATTTGGGTGTTTGATGAAGCTCTCCATTGAGAAGAGCTCAAGTTGTTTTGGGGTGGGAGAGGAGTGAACCTCCTCGGGGGCAACCTCACTATATTTGGAGATGTTGATGGCCATGGGAGTGTATTTTGAAGTATATGAGATTTTGGTGAAGGCAGGAGTGCCTTGTGATTTTGTGACATTTGAGATCTTGGTGAAGGAAAGAGTGCCTTGTGAATTTGTGACATTTTGAGATTTTGGTGAAGGTAAGAGTGCAGTGAGATTTTTGAGTATTATTGTGTTATTGGTGATTTGGGTTCCTCCCTTGAGTTGAGAGTAGTCCACTCTCCTACCCCCAAAAATCCAAGTAAATGGATTAGTTATGGATAATCCTTGGGAGGGTGTATATTTGTTTGGTGTGAGTGATTCATGTGTTAAATCCTTGTTGTGGTGTGAACACGGTTATTTGGGTGACCTCCAAGCTCGGGGGTGACTTGTTTCAAGTCTATGGATGGGACGTGAGCTCCCATGGGCATGTGGAAGTGTTCTTTTGATTTTTGAAGGTTTGGTCACATTGGGTGTTTGGATCTTTGGAAGAGTCATGGTTTACTAAGTTTTGTTGTGTATGGCATTTTGGTTGCCAAAACCCTTGTGGCCTTGTAAGAGTTGTGTAGTTGAGTGTAAACTCGGTTGTGAGTCTCCTTGTAAATTTTTTTGTATCCTAATCAATGCAATAAATATTGGTTGTTTGGTTCCTTTGTAATTCATTGGAAAGATATTTGTGCATGATTAAAAATGACTTTTATCTTATCTCTCTCCCTATCTTGAAACTACCATTTAAATGAATATACTTGTTATCACCTAGATTTGCACCCTTGCTGCAGTTGTGAAACTTCAACAATTTGGAATAACATGGGAATGATCTCAAAGTGTGGGACATTATAAAAAGAGATCAGACCTTCAGAGAAGGCCAGCTTCCTTAACTGGTTATCACCTAAAATCTACTGAATGTTCAGAGGACAAGGGAGAAGGAATGCTTTAGAATGAAAGATTAAATAGAAAAACTTGAAAAGTAAAGGGGTGATTCACCAAGTTTGAACAAAAGAAACCTTCATAGTACTGAGAAAATGCACAACATAATCAGATACAACAAGTAAACATACACAAATTCAAATGATCCTAGTAGAGGTGAGAAACAAGATGATTGAAAGGAACAATATGTTCACAGACAATCATATGCAGATTCACACTAAACTAAAACTCAGTAAAAGAGGTAAAATAACTTGCATATATTCAGTGGGAAGGCACAGTTACAGTAGCAGAAAGCTCTTTTTGGAAATAGAAAATCTTAATGCTAAAAATTTCCAACCCCATTTACATCTCTTGAATGCATATATATAGCATTTCAATCCGACCTAAGTCAGTTACAAAAAATCACTCCAAGAGCTGTTGCAGGAAAATATCTCTGAAGGGACATCCAACTACAAGGAGTTGTGGCACAAAAGATCTAGAACTGGTGCAGATGGAAGATATTTTTAGTCTTCAATGCAAGCTGCTTAATCATCAATCTGCACAATGAATCGGTGGAAGATATTCTGGGCATTGAATGCGAGCAGCTTCAATGTCTATCTTTAACAATGAACATATGAAATATCTGAAACTTGGCAGTGAAGAGATTAGATTTGGTCATTGAATGCGAGCAACTTCCTTTACCTATAGCAATGAATGCAACAAATATCCACATCCTGCTAAAAAATGGTTGTTGATACATCCCGTAGCCAAAACATGCAAATCCAGATCCAAAACTAAAAGTGACAATCTGTCCCTCAAAAGCCTAGCAAATGAAAGAGGAGGCAAAAACAAGTACTTTTGCCTTTTGAATCATATCAAAATTTGCCAAGATGTGGAAGATACAGGCGGTTAAAGTTGCGGTCAACTATCTATGTATATCGCTTTGCATCTACGACCTGAATCGACATCTAAAAGACCCTTTGAAGTGCCTTTGTATATGCATTTGAATATGCATGCGCCTGGATACAAACACGGGTTTTTCTCTTTTGAATCAGCCTTTGTATCTACCCTACCACGTGTCATCACCTAATTGGTCACTGAGCTAGCTTGAGAAGCATCGCTGAAAATTTGCATTTGCTATCGACCATCGGAAAGATCAAAAAATGAGTTTTTGATGCATACTATCTCACTGAAATCCCCCTATATCTTGGCCTTGTATATCCAATTGTATATGCCAACATACAATCATTTCAACATGCAAACTGTAGACTCAATGTTGTAAATGCCAAATTTGATTTTCAAGTCGGGTCTGCCTTGCATGTTTTCCCTTTGTATATTTTCTTTTGTATATCGCAATATACAATGCACTCAATATACAAGCCATGGACTTAATGCTGAATGTGCCAAATTTGATTTCTAGGTCAGGTTCGACTTGCATATTCCCTTTGTATATTTGCCTTGTATATCGCATATACAATCGCAATATACAAGCCAAACATACATACAATTATATCTCATATACAACTGTTGCTTTTGAGCTTTGTTTATGACCTTTGTATGCATGAATTGTATATTACAAACATACAAAGCGGACATACAAACAAGGATGCATACAAGGTATCTGCCTTTATAGACTAGTTTGCATATTTTATCGGGTTTGAGCCTTGCATGTCAAAAATGTACATTACATTTGTACATTTGCATATACAAACACAAAATACAAGCAAGATATACATACAAATACTTTACTTTGGCATATGCAAAAAACCTTTGTCTATCGCTTTGTACATGACCCTTTGCATATTGGCACATACAATGCTAAGATACAAGCCGCGGACTCCAAATGATTACCCACTATGCCTAATTCTGCCATCGGGTCTGCCTTGTATGTATCCTTTCTTTCTCCAATTGTACGTAAGATACAATCGCCCACTATACAAACACCTTTGCATCTACGGACCCCACCTCTTGTATCTCCTGCTTGTTTGGCGCTTTGCATATTTTCCATTGTATATTTCTTTGTATGTTCAAATATACAAACCAAATATACATATAAACCCGACTCACATTTGCCTTGTATATCGGTTGATATACATTCTCTTTTGTATATTTCCAATGTATCTTTCCTTGCATATCCCAAATGTACATCCAACTTGCATCTTTGACCTTTGTATACACCATTGTATATTTAGATGCATTAGCATCGGCCCGTTGGGGTAAGTTTGAACTTAGATGCCGATGAGGCTCATCACACTGATGCCTCCCTTGTATATTGTCCCATGTACAAGACCCCTTGTATGTTCCATCATCGGCTGTCGAGGAGAGCTTTGAGTTGGCTGCCAATAGATATTGTCACGCCAAAGGAAAAGCCTTGTATGTCTGCCTTTGCATATTTCCTTTGTATGTGCGATTGTATATAGGAACATACAATGCATATTCATCTAAAAATGACTAAGTATAGAACTGGGAAACATCTGCGATGGAAAGCACTTGGAGGCAAAAGATTTCTGGGTTTTGAGGAAAGATTCTTAAGGTAAGATCTTTGGGATTTTTGGCAAGGTAGAGCATAAATACTTGAAGTATTTGACCCTCTTTTTCCCTTCTATTTAGGTTTTCTCTGATCGGATGTCTCTAATAGAAGGAAAAAGAATATTCTATGGTCAAGCAAAAAATGACAACAGCTTTGGTGACCTCTCAGGGGTGTTTGCCTGCTAAACAAAATGATCACTAGCCTTATGCATCCGTTGGGCATGGAGTGACACAGAGACTAAGATATATTTTTGACAAACAATCTTGACCCTAGTAACTTAGCACATCTGCAATGAAGAACATTGGGAGACCAAAACCAGAACAAGAATGTTGAAAGCAAAACATGAACTGTACTAGATAGCACTTAGGGAAAACAAAAAGGGATCTAAACTATAGTGCAACAACACTTATTGAAAGCAAGAAACCTAATCTACTGCTTTACAAGGTGAGTCATACCTCAAAACACCTCTTTAGGTGTATCCCATTAACTGGGATAGGCAAATTTTCTCCATTCATGTTTGATAACTAAAATGCATTATGCTTCTTGCATTCTATAATGATAAACAGGCCACTCCACATGATGTCAAACTTGGAGTGCTTCCTTGGCCTACTTTTCAACTCATCTCATTTGAGTATCATATCACCTTCTGTAAAGATTCTGGGAGTGGCCTTCTTATCAAAATTTATTTTTTTCTGAAGCTAATGATACTCCATAGTTTTCATAGCCTTATCTCTAATCTCTTCAAGCTCCATAAGTTGAGCATATCTGACAGTCATGGGGTCTTCCTCTTCAAACATCTCCAACTGATTCATGATATCAAGTGATGGCAGCTCCACAGATATAGGCAATCTTGCCTCTTTTCCATAAACTAACATATATGGGGAGTTCCCAATAGACCTCTTGGGAGTTATCCTATCTACCCATAAGGCAGATTTCAGATTGGTGTGCCAGGTCCTCTAGTTGTCCTCCATTGATCTTTTGATAATCCTTATGAGATTTTTATTCGTGGATTCAACTAAACCATTACCCCGTGGGTAATAATTTGATGAAGTGTTCAAATAGACCCCATTCTTCATAGCCCAGTCAGTTATTTTCAATCCAACAAAGGCTAAAGCATTGTCTGAGATAATCGACTTAGGCACTCCAAATCATGATAAAAGTTCAACACAACATTTTCATTGGATTCCTTCAAAGCCACTGCTTTAGTCCACCTTGTGAAATAGTCTATTGCTGTGAGTATCCACCTATGTCCTGCACTTGATGGTGGGTTAATGGGACCTATAAAATCAATACCCCATCTCATGAAGGGCTACTCTACTTGAATTGGCTACAGAGGTAAAGCTAGTAGCCTTTCTTTGCCTACAAAAATGGCACATTTTACACATTTTTTAGCCCATGCATGGGCATCCTTGAATAAGCTAGGCCAGTAATATTCAGCTCTCATTATTTTCCAAGTAGTAGTCTTCGGGGCAAAATGACCCCCTGGTGTTCCATCATGAAATTCATGCAGCACTTTGTCAGTCTAACCATTATCAATGCATCTTAACAACACACCATTAAAGTCCTTTCTGAAAATGATGCTATTTATTAAAACATATGGAATGGACTACAGTTTAAAATATCTTCTTTTGGTTCTATCTAGAGCTGCTAGAAATTTACCAGTTTGCAAAAATTGAGTCATGTTATTAACCCAACTTGTGCCCACTGCTGTTGTATCATCTTGATGTGCATCTTTAATGGTCAGAAGCACCTCCTCCTCTTTTTCTATTTCATTCTTAGAACTAGTAGCAATTTGTTCGTTGAGTCCTCTACCTCTGACAAGCTTGGTTATCTTGATCTCCACGTCATATTCCATGACTTTGGTGATCCAACTAGCACTTTTCTCATTAACATCTTTACTTAACAGGGACTCTTTCATGCTAGGGTGAGCAACCATCAAATGTATCTTGTTATTAGAAACAAGATGCTGAAACTTCTTAAGGATCCTTACTACTGCAAGGACATGTCTTTCCACGAAGCTATACATCTACTCATACTCCTCTAGCCCCTGACTAAAGAAAGCGATTGGTTGTTCAAAACTGTCACTCTGCTGCTGTACTAAAATCGTAGAGATTGTATCTAGACCGCCATAAGCATGCAAGATAAAATCTTTGGAGAAATTAGGATTTATTAGAGTTGGTGTAGCTGATAATTCTTCCTTTATGGACTCAAATCTAAGTTTGGCCTCTTTTGTCCAATTAAAAACTGTATTTTTCTTTAGCATAAAGGTCAACGACTTTAATAAATCTGTAATGTTAGGTATAAATCTTCGTAGAAAATTAATTCTGCTAATAAAACTTTGTAGTCCCTTCTTGTGACTGGGTAAGGGCAGCTCCAAAATAGCCCTTACTCTTTCAGTATCAATGGTAATGCCCTCCTTTGACACAATGTACCCTAATAGCTTGCCTTCATGCATAGCGAAAATGCATTTCCTAGGATTGAGAGATATCCCAAACTCTTTGCATCTCTCAAATACTTCCCTCAAATGGGCTAAATGTTCAGATGCATCCCTAGAGAAAACTATAATGTCATCAAGGTACACCAGCAACAACTTATATAGCAAACCCTTAAAAGCCATATCCATAGCTCTCTGAAAAGTAGAGCCAGCATTTGAGAGACTGAAAGACATCCTTTTGTAGGCCATGGTACCCCATTTGTTGGTGAAAGCAGTCTTGAACTAATCTTCCTTCTTGACTAACACCTGATTATAACTAGAAAATCCATCAAGCAAGGAAAATCATTCTAAACCAGCCACCACTTGCAGAATTTGCCCCATTGAGGGCAATGGATAGTGGTCTTTTAGAGAGGTTCTATTGAGGTCTCTGAAGTCAACACACAACCTGATCTCTCCATTCTTCTTCCTAACAAGGACAAGGTTGGAGACCCAAGAAGTATGCTTGGTTGGAAAAATGATCTTTCCCTCGATCATCTTAGTCAATTCTTTAATCATAAGGGGCTCAAGCTTTGGGTTTAGAGGTCTTTGTTTCTACCTCACAGGTTTTGTACCTGGTTCTAACTCTATGGTATGCTAGGCAATGTGAAGGTCAAACCCCTTTAGGTCTGAATAATCCCAAGCAAACACATCTTCAAATTCTTGACAAAGAGCAATAAAAGCCCTCATATCCTTCGGTGAATATATTTTACCTATTTTGAGAAGCTTACCTTTGAAAATTTCTAGCTCCTCATAATGTTCCTCTTTAACTTGCATGCTGGTTTTACTCTTCTTCAGCTGATCATCAGTACCAAAAATAGATTCCAAGGTTACCAATCCCTTGGACAGCTTGTTTGTTCTTAACTAAACAATTTGATCATTGCCATACTGTTGTTTGAGTTTATCCTGATTCATCATGGAAAACTCATCCTCTTCTAATAGGAATCGTAGGATCTACTCATCACTCTCAAAATCCTGCCAATGAATGTTATTGTCAGGGATAGAGGGCCTATCAACTATTTTCACATGAGGCTACACCTTTTCTATTTGAATATCACTAGGGATATCAAACTAAGCCCCAATTGTAGCTAACCTATTTGTATGATAGTTCTAATTTCTAGGAATAGAGATCAGATTGAAAGCATCAAACTCTTCAATCATATCCCATACCCTGTGTTTGTAGCATTTCAAAGTATCATTTTTCGTAACACGCAATCCTCTTACTTGATTTACAATAAGTTCACTATCCCCAAACACCTGTAAACAACCAATTTTCCTCTTTCTTGCCCACTGCAAACCTTGAATCAATCCCTCATACTCAGCAGTGTTATTTGTACATGCAAAAGTAAAATGGAAAGAAGAATAATATCTTTCACCTTGTGGAGACACAAGCAGTACACCACCACCAAATCCATTTCTATTCCTAGAGCCATCAAAATACATTTTCCACACCTCATTTTGATGTTCTGTCTGTTGTTCTGCATCCTTTACCAGGCTTGGAATTATTGTTTTAGTCTCATGCAGTATGTAAACCCCCATACCAGTTTCTTGGATGTGTCCCTTAGGATCATCAACAAAATTTTCAGAGGCCCACTCCTTTAATAGCACCTCTGGTATACTTTCAGCTTGTAGTTCTTGGGCAGAAACAAGTTCAGGATTATCAGAAATAATGCAATTTGCATTAACAACACTTTGTGTGTAAGGCTCTATGTGATGTTTGTCAAGTAATTTGGATTTTACGGTCACCTTGGTGCCATATCTGGTCCTGAAAAACATGTGGGACCAGTCTGAGGATAAATATCCTCCTATTTTGGCTGTGAATTCTCTTGATAAACACATGGCAAAATAGGGAGGTAAATCAAAGATGAACACCTCCTGGGAAATGGAAACATTTGGGCAAGTGTGCAGAGTGAGACCTAGTTCTTTGATCACACCTACAGTATTAACAGTTGTGCCATCTAGTTGGAGTACACTTTTTTCCAGGGGTTGGTACTTCAATCCTAATTGGTCTGCAATATGTTTTGACATCATAGAACTGCTTGCACCACTATCCACCATACAATTATGTACTAACTTGTCTCCAATTATTAATGACACATAAAATCAGAGTGGTTTAGCACCTTTGTTTGGCTATCTACTGTTGTCCTGGGATGAATTGGTAAGAATAGTCCTAGTTGGGTTATAAGTTGTATCATTAAAAACTTTCAAATCAGATAAGGCAGATTGCAATATGTCATTTTGGCCTGAGATGGCTAGGGAATCCCACATAGACATTGCCACATTCATCTTCTTCATATTTTCAATGATATTGAAAGGTGGAGTGACACTTACCTTTTGTTGTGACTTTGTAGTAACAGTATCAGCCTGTAAATGAGGCATTTCCCTTGTTGTTGCTAAAGTATTTCTTTGTAAAATATGGGGAATATGGGATGTAGAAGCATCAGCATGTCCTTTTCCTTTATTTGTTGCTTGATCTACCTCATAGCCTCTCTTTTTAGCTCTTGTATTCGTTACAATTGAGGCATCCTCTCTATTTACACCACAGAATTCACCTTCCTGCCAATTTATGAAGGTAGAATCATTCTGAGGTTGTTCCTGCTATTGCACAGCCCCATCATTAGGTGCATTTAGCTATGAGACTACAACATTCTGCACCATCAGAGCTTGATTTATCATGCCATTTGAGCAGGTTGCCTGACTGTGTGGCTGACTGCATGGGAAGCACCATTCATACTCCGTAGCAAGGTTATTCTGAATAGGGACAAGGTCCTTAACTGCATTAATAGGTGCCAGATTGTAAGGCTAAAAAGGCCTCTGGTTGACATTCTTCCTAGGACCCTGATAATTGCTTTGATATGGTGGCCTATTGGCTTGATAAGGCTGATTTTTCCCTTGATTGGGTTGCTGATAAGGCTGTCTATTTTACGATTGCTATTTTTTTATGTTAACCATCTCATTCCCAAAAGTTTGTAGGGTATTTTCTATTTTCTGTTGGCTATTTTTAATCTCTTTTATCTCTTGTGATGAGTTAGAAGCAGTAAGTTCAGAATTGGTAGTATTTGGCAATGCTGCTACAACAGGTAAATGGGCAAAATATGGGATTGGCAAGGGCATTGAAGCCTGAATCTTGTGGGAGATGGGTACTGGTGGTCAAGGAGCTATTTTACCAGCCTAAATCAGGTTGTTTTCTGCTCTAATAGCTATTTCATATGCATTAGGTAGGCATGTACCTCCCAATGATTGAATCATCACTGAAATATCACTATTTAAAGCTTTCAAAAAATACAAGAAAGCATATTCTGATGGACGTCTTACCTGACAGGAATTCTATCCCATGTCTTCTAGAATCTGAAGTTGAAATCCATCATTTGCTACTGGGGAGCTCTCTTTATTGTAGTCATATGTTCAACTAATGATAGATTGTTTGACTTATCTTGAAATTGCTTGTTTAATTTATCGCCTAGATCATCCCAGGTTCCTATGGTCTGCACTGGTCAACTCCTAAACCATTGTAATGCTTTCCCTTTAAATGAGGCAGCCAGCAGCCTGATGGCTACATTTTCTTGGGTTACATGATGAACTCCACATAGAGAAGCCACGTCTCTAATGTGCTCGATTGGGGTAGTTTGATTCTCCCCCGTGAAACAGGGTAGAATCTTCAAAGATGCCATAGGTATGACATCATGCACTATCAAATTCAATGGGTTGCCCCCATCAAAAGCCACAAATGGCTGATTTCTTGCCATTGGAACAACTAGGGGTAGGTTTGCTTGAGCTAGTGCAGGAACTACAGGTGCAACTAGCCTAAAATTTGGTGGAGTTGATTGTATTCTTTTAGAGACTGGAGTCCTTACCATAGCTCTACTTTGTCCTCTAGGTGGAGATAGTTGCAAGCAATCAAATGAACTTGAACTCTGAGTTTGAATCTTTCTCATAAAATGTAACAACAACACTGATCTGCTTGTCTTTCCTCAGTATGAGTCGCTAGATATGCAAGTTTTAACCTCCTACAGGTCTAAAAATCACTGGCTGCACATCAAAACTAGCAATAAAATTGTAAAGTCCCACCAGACGTGCCAGAAACTGTTATCACCCAGATTTGCACCCTTGCTACAGTTGTGAAACTTCAGCAATCTAGAATAACATGGGAATGATATCAAAGTGTGGGACTTTGCGAAAAGAGATCAGACCTCTGGAGAAGGCTGGTTTCCTTAACTAGTTATCACCTAAAATCTACTGAATGTTTAGAGGAAAAGGGAGAAGGAATGCTTTACAATGAAAGATTAAATAGAAAAACTTGAAAAGTAAAGGAGTGATTCACCAAGTTTGAACAAAAGAAACCTTCATAGTACTAACAAAATGCACAACATAACCAGATACAGTAAGTAAACATACATAGATTCAACTGATCCTAGCAAAGGTGAGAAACAAGACGATTGAAAGGAACAATATGTTCACAGACAATCATATGCAGATTCATACTAAACTAAAACTCAGTAAAAGAGGTAAAATAACTTGCATATATTTAGTGGGAAGGCACAGTTACAGTAGCAGAAAGCTCTATTTGGAAATAGAAAAGCCTCAATGCTAAAAAATTTCAACCCTATTTACATCTCTTGAATGCATATATATAGTATTTCAATCTGACCTAAGTCAGTTACACAAAATCACTCAAAGAGTTGCCACAGGAAAATATCTCTGAAGGGACGTCCAACTGCAAGGAGTTATGGCACAAAAGATCTGGAACTGGTGCAGATGGAAGATATTTTCAGCCTTCAATGCAAGCTGCTTAATCATCAATCTGCACAATGAATCGGTGGAAGATATTCTGGGCATTGAATGCGAGTAGCTTCAATGTCTATCTTCAACAATGAACATATGAAATATCTGAAACTTGGTAGTGAAGAGATTAGATTTGGTCATTGAATGTGAGTAGCTTCCTCTACTTGCAGTAATGAATGCAACAAATATCCACATCCTACTCAAAAATGGTTGCTGATACATCCCATACCCAAAACGTGCAAATCCAGATCCAAAATTAAAAGTGAGAATCTATCCTTCAAAAGCCTGCCAAATGAAAGAGGAGGCAAAAACAAGCACTTTTGCCTTTTGAATCATGTCAAAATTTGCTAAGATGTGGAAGATACAGGCGGTCAAAGTTGTGGTCAACTGTCTATGTATATCGCTTTGCATCTACGACCTAAATCAACATCTAAAAGACCCTTTGAAGTGCCTTTGTATATGCATTTGAATATGCATACACCTATATACAAATGCAGGTTTTTCTCTTTTGAATCAGCCTTTGTATCTCCCCTGCCACGTGTCATCACCTAATTGGTCGCTGAGCTGGCCTGAGAAGCATCGCTGAAAAACTGCATTTGCTATCGGCCATCGGAAAGATCAAAAAATGAGTTGTCGATGCATACTATCTCACCGAAATCCCCTTGTATGTTGGCCTTGTATATCCAATTGTATATGCTAACATACAATTATTTCAACATGCAGACTACAAACTCAACACTGTAAATGCCAAATTTGATTTTCAAGTTGGGTCCACCTTGCATGTTTTCCATTTGTATATTTTCTTTTGTATATCGCAATATACAATGCACTCAATATACAAGCAACGGACTTAACACTGAATGTGCCAAATTTGATTATTGGGTCAGGTTCGGCTTGCATATTCCCTTTGTATATTTGCCTTGTATATCTCATATACAATCACAATATACAAGCCAAACATACATACAATTACATCTCGTATACAACTGTTGCTTTTGAGATTTGTTTATGACCTTTGTATGCATGACTTGTATATTACAAACATACAAAGCGGACATACAAACAAGGATGCATACAAGGTATCTGCCTTTATAGACTAGTTTGCATATTTTATCGGGTCTAGACCTTGCATGTCAGAAATGTACATTACATTTGTACATTTGCATATACAAATGCAAAATACAAGCAAGATATACATATAAACACTTTACTTTGGCATATGCAAGAAACCTTTGTATATCGCTTTGTACATGACCCTTTGCATATCGGCACATACAATGCCAAGATACAAGCTACGGACTCCAAATGATTACCTGCTGTGCCTAATTCTGTCGTCGGGTCTGCCTTGTATGTATCCTTTCTTTCTTTGATTGTATGTAAGATACAATCGCCCACTATACAAACACCTTTGCATCTACGGACCCCACCTCTTGTATGTCCTGCTTGTCTGCGGCTTTGCATATTTTCCATTGTATATTTCTTTGTATGTTCAAATATACAAAGCAAATATACAAACCAAAGATACATATAAACCCGACTCACATTTGCCTTGTATATTGGTTGATATACATTCTCTTTTGTATATTTCCAATGTATCTTTCCTCGCATATCGCAAATGTACATCCGACTTGCATCTTTGACCTTTGTATATACCATTGTACATTCAGATGCATCGGCCTGTTGGGGTAAGCTTGAACTTAGATGCCGATGAGGCTCGTCACACCGATGCCTCCCTTGTATATTGTCCCATGTACAAGACCCCTTGTATGTTCCATCATCGGCTGTCGGGGAGAGCTTTGAGTTGGCTACCAATAGATATTGTCACGCCAAAGGAGAAGCCTTGTATGTTTGCCGTTGCATATTTCCTTTGTATGTACGATTCTATATAGGAACATACAATGCTAAAATACATACAAACAAACATACAATGCATATTCATCTAAAAATGACTAAGTATAGAACTGGGAAACATTTGCGATGGAAAGCACTTGGAGGCAAAAGATTTCTAGGTTTTTCTGGGTTTCCAACAAAGATTCTCAAGGTAAGATCTTTGGGATTTTTGGCAAGGCAAAGCATAAATATTTGAAGGATTTGACCCTCTTTTTCCCTTCTATTTAGGTTTTCTCTGATCATATGTCTCTAATAGAAGGAAAAAGAATATTCTGTGGTCAAGCAAAAAATAACAACAATACTGTCTTGTTGGAAAGGAAAAGAAACTACATTATGTTTACATTTAGTGGCTTAATTAAGATGGATTTTATGGATGTGTAAAGTTGCATGAGAAAAGAAAATGTATAGGTTAGACTTGCTGTGATAAAAGGAAAAGAGAAAAAATTGTTGTTCCTTTATAAAAAAATTAGAGAGTTATAAATCCTATGTGTGTGTGTATATATATATATATATATAAAGAAATATTGTGTTCACTATATTCCTTTATATGTGTGTGTGTGTGTGTGTGAAGTTTTCTGATCTTTTTTTACAAAAATACATAGAGTAGATTTTCTTTAGAAATTCAATATATATATATATATATATTGCAAATTTTAAATAAAAGAAAAATATAAAATAAGACTTTTGCTACAGGCTTAACCTGTTAGGATTTCTACAAGGTGAAGAAATTCTTAGATTAATAAAAGGAGGTAAGGGTAGCGGCCAACACAAATGGGAGGGCGCGGGGAGGTTGCCCCTCCCTTCAATCACAAATCTCTACCTGTGCCTTCTATGAAGCGTCGCCTGCCACTCCTTTGGCCCCTCTGTGATTTGCACCACCGGTGTTTAAATTACAATACCCTCCAACTTTTAATCCACCACCTCTGTCCTTAATCCGACCCTACAGCTTTCAAACAAAAAAATATATATAAGTATGCCCTGCATTATTACAAAAAAAAAGAGATTTACCTTGTTATCAAAATCACGACAACATATATATATATATATATATATATAATGTTGAGAAGAAAAAATAATAATAATAATAAATAATCCTGTTTAATAAACGATCTAAACATATAGACCAAGAGTTCCATGTAAACCAGAAGAGCCATCATCTCCCTCCTGCAAGACAACAAACAAAACCAACCAGAGAATGAGGATTTAAAAACAAAATAAAACTAGGGATCTGAAGAGAAAAGTAAAATAGATGAGCAGAGAAAGTATTAGGGTTAGAAAAGAATGAAATAGGGTTGAGGAAATAAAATAGCTTGTAGGAGGCAAATGGAAATTAAAAAGAGAAAAAAAAAAGAATAGTTTCATTTTTGTGAACGTGACTCCATTTCCCTTTCTCCTCCTTGAAACTTGGAGGCAAATGAAAAGCAATTATCTTTTTGGGTATTTTTAACCTTTTTATTGCCTTTGAAATATATTTAGGGTTAGTGTGACCAAAAAAAAAAAGGGAGTTTAGTGGATTTTATTCAACCCTAGGATTTTTGGTTTAATCTAGTGGGTTATTTTAGTGGGATTTAGGTGTGGGGATATAATGTTATGAAAATTATTTAATTTAGACCCTTTTAAATATATTTTTAACTAGTCCATAGTTTAAATGTGATTTTTAATTAATTGTTTTATTTAGTTAATGTGATTTATTTTTTTATTAATTATATTGCCTTGGATAGATAAGGAAAGGGTGGAGTAATTTAATTTAATAGGTGTATTCAATTTTTGAGTAAGTTTGAAAAGGCAATTAAACCTATATTTTAATTTAATAAAGTGTATGACATTTATTTCTTAATTTCTTTCAAACTTTGAGTGGGAGTGGCTTTCTGGATTTTTAGTGTGATGTGTTTTTATGCTTTTATTTAATTCTATTATCTATTCTTGAGGGTAAAGGCATTTAAATTTATGTTTTAAAGTAAATAAGTGTGCGACATTTATTTCTAATTCCATTCAAACCTTATTTTAACAAAGTGGGTAATTTAGATTGTTTAGAATTAAATTATTCAACCCTTTTAGTTAATGATTTAATTTTTGGCAAATAAATTGTGAATATTTATCATATAATTTTGTTTAAATTCTATGAAGGGGTTTAGGGAAAGTTTTAATTTTAACTTATCTTGCAACTCTCCCATAGTTGATGAGGTGGCGTTATGCTACCAAAATTTCCCTAGGATAGTGATAAGGTTAATTAAGTAATTTATTTCATGTTTTTACTTTATCACTTTAATTATTATTAAATACATTAATTGATTCTTAGATGAAAAATTAATTAATGTTAATAATATTATAGCTTCTTAGAGTTAGATTTTGATAATTATCGAAATCACCTCACCTCATCTAGGAACCTTAGGGTTAGTTCCAAGTTTGGGATTTACCTTCTTAGCGACACTCCTTGCATCACACAACCCCTTAGTAGGCTTACATTCCGTAGGGGTTGTGAAGGGTGTTTGCATTACCCCACTGTTTAATTGATATTTTTTACCCTTGCGCATATGCCACCAAGCGTACATGTTACGTGAGAGGGGGTTTTTATAGTCGAGTGGAAAATGTTTTGTTATTCCGTGTCATGACTACATTACAAATGTGGACATGACATGTGTGTTGTGTCTTGACCACATGGGAAATGTGGGCATGACAAAATGCAATGATTGCAAGATATGCAGAAAATGGAGTTGTTGAAAAGACTTTATAAACTTTCAAGCAAATGCAATTGGCAAGGGTAAAGCTAAATTACACAACCTTTGCCTGCATCCTCCCTATCTCTACCAAATTAGGATGTTTGGAACAAGATATGTGTTGATGACTGCTTTTGCACATTTATAACAAAAGTTAAAATTCATAAAATGAACCTAACTGTCTTGAAAGATATGAAGAAAACAATTAAGATTACTTAATCCCAAGTTTCCGTATGGTCAGGTCTTGACCTGTTAGATAGTTTAGTAGGTTACTATGAAGCTATAATATGCAAGGGGCCTTACGTGATTTCAGGTGATTGCTGACTTATTGGACTCTATTTATGCAAATTGTTACAAATATCAACAAATTATCTATCTCTTTGCACAAATTTGTTACTGTATATCAAAGCTTTGAATGATTTATGTTAAAACATGCTTTTCTTTTCAAATATGTATAAAGATTTCCAAATATCAACTCAATTAATCTCATTTCTTTCAAATGTTAGACAATCTCCTTTAGATTTCTGCGTTTCAGCTAATTATTTCAAAGTTTGAGAAAAGTTAGAGAAACTTCAAATTCAACATCACTTGCTACAGGATCTAAATGCTCTATTATGCACATGGTAAGAATTATAGCAAATTCTATCAAATCAGTAGACTAAATCATTAAATGCAAATATCCTGAGTATTTTCATGAATATGCATCCAAGATTGCGAGCTTTAAGATAAATTGTTTCAAATATAAAGAAGAGCCATAAGACACTCAGAAAATAGACGCAGACTTCTAGATTCACTTATATTCAAAACACAGTCATAAATGATTTACAATGTAGGAATGACTCTTAGCTTCATTAATCAAATTCACAAAAAACTTACAATGCTTTACAGATACAATAAGAAAGCTGGATGTTCCACGCATTACTTAGTGCAGACATAGGCGACCTCCTCTAAACTAAAATACTCTTTCTATTCAAAGTTTCAGAACAAATTACAATTGCTAGTTATTTTCTATAAATCCCTGTGTAAATAATATACAAGTAGCCATGTTCTTTATATAGATTTTGAACTTTCAAATTGCTACAGCTACCACTTAAATCCATAGTTGAGATCCTTCTCTTTCTGATCAATGGTGTATCTTTGTTTCTAACTGTCTGCCAAAATATCTATTTGGTATCTTTTCTTTCCCTCAAAGGATGCCTTTGGAATCTTTTAAAAATAAGATTCCCCTTTTCTTTATTGGCTTTCTCTCGCTGAGGTTCTTTATTTGTCTTTTTTCAACAACCTTTACCTTTGCTTTTCTTCTCGCCTTTTTAAGTATTTCTTGAAATTGTTGATTACATTTCGCACAAAGGTGCGGTCCCCTCCTGGACTCTTAGCCAAAATGTACTCCTACATTACATCTCCCTCCTTCAACTTCTTCTCTCTGTTTTCTAAGCCCTCTCTTCTCTTCTTGTATTTCTTTATTTTAACACTTTCTTCCATTAATGTATCCATCATCTGCTTACTGAGATTTACATCAGGATTACCTATGCAGGGTGCAAATATGGCATTGAACTCTGTCAATGCCCTTTCTAAGTCATACACTGGCACTTCCATACATTCATGTTGCAGTAATCTTTCTGTTATCCTCTTATGTATCTTGATCATTTCATCTACTTTATCTTCTAAATTATGTATGACTGTTACACATTTCCTAAGGTTATCCTCCTCAAATTTGAGCTCTAATATTATTTGTGGCACTTGATTTGCCAATGTGACAGTAAGTGCTCCTTCATTAATCAATTCTTCTGCTCTTCCTTCCACTTCTGTCAACTATTCAATTTCAAACCTGCATTCTTTATTTCTTGTTTGTCATTTATGTGTAAGTATCAGACATTTATTCTTTTCTTCTGCACTTACCTTCAAACTTATTACATCTTGCCTTATTGTTTGTTCACCCTCTTGCATGAAAATCATTAAACCATTCATCAAAAATTTTAGCCTTGTGCTTTTTATTCTCCATATCTTTTATTTCCTCTTTTGATATTACAGCTATGTTAGTAGGTAATTCTAGAATTGGGGCACTGGGATCAAATATCCCTTTAATGAATTGTTGAAGCTAGACAATGTGTCCTTTTAAATAATCCCATTTGTCTTTGTCTTTCTTCAGCATTCTTGCTATCACCTGATGCATGTCTTCCCATTCATTAATATGTTGTTCTCTTGTGCTATGCCCCAGGTCCAAATTCAATATTTTATATTCCTCTAAAGTTATTTCTCCTTTTGGCTTTTCTTTCTGTGGAATGGCTCGGTTCAGCATTCTGGATCCATTTGGACCTCTCTTTATGGATGACATTGTCCTAGCTTTTCTCCTTTCTTTTCTTGGAGTAGTCTTTTCACCTAATAAACTTTTAATGTCAATTGGTGCTAATTGGACTTCTTTTTTCTCTTTTCTGATTTATCCTCCTAACCAAGCAGGAATTTCATTTGTGCCTTCTGCAACTTTATCTTCATCAATCACCTCTTCATGAGGTTTCTCTGTTTCAACTTCTTCCTGTTGTTATTGTTCATGATGTTGCTCTTGTTGTTCTTCTTGTTCTTGTTGTTGAAGTGGAGGCTCTTGTTCTATGGGATTATTTAGTTGTTCCTTTGATTCAACCTCATCTTCTTCTTCTTCCATTTTAGTATCCCCTCCAACATCAATTTCTTTTTCATGAGCTTCTCCTTCTAATTGCCTTTTCTCCTGATCATCTTCAGCATGAGCCTGTTCTCCATCTTGCATCTTAACATCCTCTACTTGTTCATCGGGTGCATTTTCACCTATCCCTTATGTTTCTTCTGTACATTTAGGCATCTTAACCTCACCTTTTATTTTGTCTATATTTTCTATTTGTATTTGCATTGTATGTATAGGTGAACCTGCTTTTGCATCATCTTCTTTTACTTTTTCCTCTTGTTCTTGCATATTTTCTATATTCTTCTCTTCCTCACCTGGCTCACCATACATATGCAACATATTTAAAGCATCAATACCTGAGGTATCTTCTTTTGTTTCCTCTTCTGCTGAAGCAGGTGTTTCTGTAATCATTTCTTCAAGTATCTTCTCTTTCTCAAATTCTTCAATTTTATGTGCTTCCTCTTGTACATCTTTAATAATTTCAAGTGGCACTAAAGTACCAAATGGATCCAGTGATCTTGCTTCTTCTTGTACTTTTTCTTCTTCATGTTCCATGCCATGCTCAATTCCTATTTCATCTTGATTGCTTGGCCCTTCTCCTTTGTTCAGAAAATCACTGGAATCCTCTTCTATGTCAATTTCTTTGCCTTTATACATTTTTCTTTCTTCACTATCACTACTCTCAATATCCACAGTTTCCACAGTTTATTGAGCCTTGTGAATTTCTGATTCTTATTGTATCTCTTTCGCCAATTCTGCTTTCACTTTAACATATGTTTTTCTTTGCTCAGGTGAAGTGGAGGCACTAGATATGTTACCCATCTTTTCACCTACATCTTGTGCTCTGATTACACCAGCTGATTTAGAAGTTTCACCTTTAGACAAACTTATTCAAATTGCCGTTCTGACTGGCTGTCCTACAATTTCTTTAGCAATCTGTGCCTCTTCTGCACTTATTTCATGACTCATTGATTTTGCATCAACAAAAGTTTCTACTGCTACTGCTATTGTTATCCCCAAAGCATATGGATAGATCAAAGTAGCATTTTTATCCTTTTCTACAATTTTTGCCTTAACAATTTTTCTCTTCTTTTTTATAAAAACATTGTAGGTCTTCACTAGGCTCCACCTTTATTTTCCTCCCCTTCTTTGGGTAGGTGACCTCTTTACCTTCATCTTTGAGTTCTTCAATTTTATCTTTTAGCCATGTTTTTGAAAATAATATTATTGGTTTAGATACTTCATCTAGAGATGTATTCCATTGTTTTGACCAAGTAAGTATAAAAAACATCATTAACCAAAGAAAAATTCTTTAAGGCATTTTCCTCTTGTAAGATAGGGTAGTGTTCATACACCAACTTTTGATTAGGACCATTTCCCAGAGTGCCTATCCTTTCTATTCCATGAGTATAAGGTCTGATTTCTGCAGCACATGAGTATAACACATAAGAGGACAAATAAAAGGGCAACATTTTCTGTTTTCTCTGCATGGCCTACCTCCATATAGTTGTGCTTATTGCTTTGGCCCAATGGATTTGCCCTTGTTCCCTTCTTCCTATTCTTATGAATTCAATAATGGTGAACATCGATGGTTCACATTTAGTACAATCTCTCATTCCAACGAACCTATTCAGCATGGTGATCATCAAATAAATCTCTTGTTTAAAGTATATCCTCATAAGGTTTTTTTTGGTATCCTGGCTATAGCTTTAGGTTTGTTTTCAAGGTTATACCAGTTGTGAAATATTTTACTCTTGCATTCTCTCTCATTAATTTGGAAGTCTTCATTATATTGGTCAATATCAATGTCACTCATCTTCTCCTTGATTTCCAATCCAAAAGTCCTTGCAATGCCTTCTATGGTTAGATCAGCAATCAATCTGTCATATAGCATGACCTTTCTTGTAGATGGATCATATAAAGTAACATAGTCTAGACACAAGTCCCTAGCCTCCATTGCTAATGGGAAACCTACAGCTCGGTATAATCCACTTTGCCAGATATGTTTCATATCAGGAGAAGCATCAGCGGCGGTGATATTCTTTAGCACATCTTTTGCATCATAATTTCCAATGTTCATGTCTGTGCCCATTCCACTTGTACTAATCAGAGATGGATAACCTATATGAATGGGCAATTCCTCTTTCTCTACCTTCTTCCAAGGTTTCCTTTCTTTTTTCACCTCTTATCCTGTATCTTTCTTCTGTTTAGGAGCCATCCTGTAAAAACATACTTCTTTTAACTTTCGTTTCAATTTTTAGTCCAGGGTTTTTACCATGAATTTTTGTTTTTACTATTTCACCCTAATTCATTTTTTCCCTTTTTATGTTTTAACCTTTAAATTCACCAAGCTTTACTCAGCTAATTAACAATTAAAATAGTAATTTACCAACTGAAACTAAATGGCGTTTTGGATAAATATCTATTTTCCGCGACCATTTACCAGTTGACTTACTTTTATCATTTTCACTTTTATCCAGCTACTGTAACTTTGTCACTCTAGTAAATTCTGCTCATTCACTGCAACAGTTCTCTTTTCTACAATTTTTCACTCTTCACAATATATTCAAAAATGAAATGACATTAAAATTGCCCTAACCCTCGTTAAATTTCACTTTGTTTGAGTGTTGAATCTGCATTAATTACAACAATTAATGTACTACAACATTCAGATTTCTTCTTCAGTGTTTAAGTTTTTGAACTTTTTACCGTTAGTGAAATTCAACATGCATACCCTTTTCTTTGTATATTTCATTGTATGTTCCCTTTGTATGTTTTCATTGTATCTCTTTGTTGTATCTTCCACATACAATCACTTTATGCATACAATTGAACTAACTAATGTTTTTACCCTTTTTTTTGCTTTTCCATACACCTTTGCATCTCTTGGTTTGTACATCTCGCTTGTGTATTCTATTGTATAAGCGCACATACAAACACCTTATACAAACATTTCCTTACCTTGTACTCTTTCAGGATGCCTTTGACCTTTTGTATATCGGGATTGTATATTATACAAACACCCAAATATACAAAGAATTTTCTGTTATTTAATTTCTTTGACATCTGGGCCCTGTATATTAGCTTGTATATTAGATATGCATTATAAACATACAAAAATAGTATACAACTAATGGGTCTGCCTCACCTTTCAAATTGCTTTTCCGTGATGTATATAACCCTCGTATCACTTTCAGACTTTAACCTCATATAAATCGCACTGTATTTACCTTCAGGTCCGCAACGTATATAACTCAATGCATCTTTTAATATACAAATTGGATGTAATGCATTGTATTCATCATATTTCATTTTCCCTGAGTTCCGGCTTGCATGTATAAAGCAATGTATGTTTGGAACATACATACAAGCGCAGAAATATACAATAGTTTAACTCCATTTTATAACCATTTCGGTTCCGGCACTTGTACAAAGTGCAATGTATATTGTGATGTATCTCTTAAAAAAACCTTACATACAAACCCTGAAATATACATCCATTATTCCCTATTTCATGATTTCTTCGATTTCGCTTTCTATATAAACCACAATGCATATAACCAACACATGCATATACAAAGTGCAAAACATACAACGATTATGTCAACTTTTAATACCTTTTTAGTTCCGCACTATGTATAACCCTTTGCATATTAACCTTGTATGTCTTCCAAATTTGCCAAATATACAAAGTGATAAATACATAGCAGATTTCAATGCTTATTTGTTTCAACTTTAACTCATTTCGAGCCCGACTTGTATATGAAGATAAAACATTTAGCAAGAAATGTATACAAGTATAACAACATTCAAAACCCGATAACTTCTCTTTTGCGACTAACACAAAAGCATGATATACAAATGCATTTGTATATGAAATGACTTTGTATATACAAACAACTTTGTATATACAAACTACAAAACCTCTGATTGTACATTTACCAAAAATGCTTATAACTTGCAAAATATAGGGAATTTTGAGATGGTTCAAAAAGCAACCCTTATTCATTTTTCACAAGGAATTCACCGATACTATGCACTGGTACTCAATGTGATTTTTTCATTATTTTCAATTAGGTTTGTAACTTTCAGTTCCCTTTTTCCCTTTACCACCAAGCAGACCCACACAAACAAGTAACAAAACCCAGCTACAACAGGGGTCCTCATTTTGCTAAGAGGTAAAATGGGGCATGTTGTGAGCATCACAACAACTAGCAACCAAATAAAAAAATTAAATTAAAACCATTAAAGAAAACAAAATGAAATAAATTCATAATTTCCAACTATCTTTCATGTAAATCATCATTTAACTTGAAACCTAATGTATTTAATAAGGTGCATGAATTTTCATTTTTAGTTTAAGTGGGTGCACGTGATTAATAATCCTCATCTTGAAAATTAGTTGAACAAACCAGTGACTGACATTAGACTACCTAGTTGATGTCATTCCCTCATAGCCAACCGGATAGAGTCTTGCTGCCAGTAGGCATCTATAGCCCTAACAAGGTTATCGTTACAATTCTCCTAATTAGAGCTTCACTGCCAGCAAGCGTCTATAGCTCTGGTAGAGTTACTTAGATGACTTAACTTGGATTTCAATAAAATCCATTTTATTTTTTTATATTTTATTTTTTGTACTTGACAGATATTTCATAAGATATTTCAGTTGTAACTTCATGATGCAAGGAACAATCACTTTCTAAAATTAAGCTAAGAATTGTAATGGTAGCAAGGGTGACCTCTGATTTTTCACCTAATATCTACACTGGTAGGTTCAACAAACCCAAGGATTATAGGTGTGTCATTGTGAGAAGTTCCCTTGAATACTCAACACATTCTTATTGAATACAAAATTTCACAAGTTAACTAACTTCCTACATTCATGACAGTCACAACAAATTATGCACAAATTTTAGATAATTAACTTGAATGTTCTGAATTTCATACTATTTTTAGTGGCTGTTAATTTGCTCCTACATACTCTAAAAAAAAAAACATCCCTGCTACAGCAACACAACACACAAACCAAAACAAAACAAACAAAACCAAAACAAAACAAAAAAAACCAAAACAAAACCAAACAACTGTACATTATTCACACTATGATACAGTGGATCAACCACCCATACCTCAAGCCTAAAAGTAATGTTTCAAGTGTTCGCCATTAACTGGTAATGGCACATCTTCTCCAGTCAAGGTCTTGAGCCTGAAAGTGTTGTCTCTAATTATTTCTGACACTTGTAATGGACCTAACCATAACTTGTCAAATTTTCCATGACTTCCCTTTTTCTCATGTGCTTTGTCCTAGCATAGCACTAAGTCTGAGATTCTAAATGTTTTGACTCTTGACCTTTTGTCAAACCATCTCTTTACCACTGCCTAATGTTTAGCAAATTTTTCAACGGCTTGATCTCTTTTCTCGTCTAATTACAACAGTTTGATTATTCTGGCTTCAAAGCCTAAGTATTCATTAGCAAACTTCCAAACTGGTATTCTTAAATTAACTGGAAGTATGGGATCAGTCCCATAAACTCAGTGATAGGGTGCACTGCCTAAAGTTGATTTAACCTTGGTCCTATCTACCCATAGCGCATATTTTAGTAAGGTGTTACATTCTCTTGGGTTCTTTTCAATTAGCTTCTTGATTATATCTAATGAAATCTTATTTGTAGACCTAGCTAACCCATTACCCTGAGGATAATAGTTTGAAGAAAACTTTAAAACAATTCCATGTTCAAATGCCCATTTAGAAAATTTTAAAGAAGAAAATGCAGGGCCATTGTCACATACCAGCGAATAAGGAGCCCCAAACCTAGTTATGATGTTCTCTTCAAGGAATTTGATGACTACCTCAGTAGTAGAGAATTTGCAACATATGGCTTCAGTCCACCTTGTATAGTAATTAGTCACTGTCAGTATAAATTTGTGTCCTGCAGATGATGAAGGATTTATGACTCCAATGAAATCTAAGCCCCACTATGCAAATGGCCTAGACTTAATCACTGGATGTAATGGATTAGCTTGATTTCTTCCCTTATCTACTGTAGTCTAACAAATGTGACAACTTCTAATGTGACTCTCTGTATCTTTAAACATGGTAGGCCAATAGTAACCTGCTCTCAATATCTTATGTGTTGTGGCTAAATGAGAACCATGAGCAGTTCCATACTTATCATGTAGTTCTAGCAACACCTTATATGCTTCGTCTCTATCCAGACATCTTAAATATATTCCTTCGTGGTTCTTCTTGAATAGAAGACCTCCTTGTACCATGTATTTTTGTGCTTTGATCTTTAAAGCCCTTCTTTGTGAAGATTTCATCTGGCTTGGGTACTTTCCTGATATCAGAAACGTGTTCAAATCGTCATACCACCTTGATGTCTCATTAGTATTCAATATATATTGCTATTTTACCAAATTTGGGTCTGTATTGGCTATGGTTTGCACTAGAGCTTGTCCTCTGACTAACTTCATAGGAATGATTTCCATGTCAAACTCTTGCAAAACTGTGATCCACTTAGCTCTTTTCTCTCTAGGTTCATTTTGCATTAGCAACATCTTCATTGTTGTATCCGGTACTATAGCCTTAACCTGACTGCGTAAGATGTAATGTTTGAACTTTTTTACTGCTCTTACCAGTGCGAACGCATGCCTTTCTGTATCAAGATATTTCAACTGTGCATCTTTCAGAGGTGCACTCATAAAAGATATTGGCTTCTCTTCATCATTTTCTCCTTTCTGTGTCAAAGTAACTACAACTGAATGTGTGGATGTAAAAGAATAAATATAGAATGGCTTTGCGTAATCTGGACTTGCCAATACAGGAGCTTTAGAAATTGCCTCCTTGATATCTTTAAATGCAACTTTTGCTATTGGTGTCCATTCTATATCCGCATCTTTCTTCAACATGGCATTTAATGATCGCACAATCTCTGCAAACCCTATAATGAACTTCCTGACAAAATTAATTTTACCAAAAAATGATTTTAATTCCTTTTTAGTGTTTCGTAATTGTAATTTCTTTATCACTTCTATTCTATCAGGATCAATAGATATCCCATTCTTAGAAATGACATGTCCTAATAGTTTTCCTTTTGTTACTCCAAATGAACATTTCTTAGGGTTGAGCAAAATTCCATACCTCTCACATCTTTTGAGTACTTTCCTCAGATCTTCAGCATGAGTAGATGCATCCTTAGAATACACAGTTAAATCGTCCATATAAATTACAATGCACTTACCTGATAGTCCACGAAATGCAATATCCATGGCTCGCTGAAAAGTGGCACCTGCATTGATTAGACCAAACGGCATTTTCCTGTAAGCATAATTACCCCATTTACATGTAAAAGTAGTTTTCAACCTATCTTCTTTATCAACGAGGACCTAGTTATACCCTGAAAATCCATCCAGAAAAGACATCATCTTGGCCCCATTCACTACTTGCAGCACTTCATCTATGGGAGGCAAAGGATAATTATCTTTCTCAGATGCCTTGTTTAAATTCCTAAAATCTACGCATAACCTGATGTCTCCACTCTTCTTTCTAACGGGCACTAAATTAGCTACCCAGGTTGAATGTCTGACAGGGAAAATTATTCTAGCAGACATCAATTTTTTCACTTCCTCAAATATCAAAGGTTCTAAAATTGCATTCACATGCCTTTGTTTTTGCCTGAATGGTTCTATATCTGGTTTCAAAGGTATCACATGAGTGATGATGGATGTATCATATGTCTTTAAATCCTCATATGTCCATGCTATAATGTGTTTATAATCTTTCAGAACATCAATAATTTCTTTCCTCAACTTTTCAAAACAGGCCCTTCCAATTTGTACATTTTGGGGATTCTGCTCTATTCCTAAGTTATATGGATCACACTTACCTCCCTTTGTTTTAGGTAAGTCCTATTTTACTACTCTATCAAAGTTAAAGATTTGTTCTAACTCAATCACTCCTTTAGGTAAGAAATTGCTCTTTAAGTTGATTATGTCTTCTTCATCCCAAGACACATCAGGCCTCTCTTGTTCATCAAAAATTTGAGCCTCAAATACTTCATCGCAAGTTAGAAAATCTACAATTTGCTGATCCCCTTCGAATACCTGAAAATGAGTTACATTATCTAGTACACTAGGCACATTCACTAATTCTACAACAAATATTTTCAACCCTGACAATGTTAATGGTTCTAAAGTGCTAGCAGTAATTGCTAGTGCATCTAGCCTATGGTTTAATTCTCTAGGGATATGTTCTATATTGAAAGCATCAAATGACTCTATTAAATCCCATACCCTATGCCTATAACAAACCATTTTCTTGTAGTTGCATGCATATAATTTTCTCACCTATCTGACTACTACCTCAGAATCTGAAAAAACTCTGATCATTTTTACCTTCTTCTTTATAGCCATGACTAGTCCATAGATTAAAGCTTCGTACTTTGCAACATTGTTAGTACAAGCAAACTATAGCCTATATGTGGCTAAGTATGATTTGCCATGAGGATCTATGAGTTCTACCCCAGCACCTGCACCCTGTTTAGATTTGGAACCATCACATTTTAATGTCCACATGCCATCCTTATTCTTTTGATTTTTTTTATTTTAGCATGTTTTACCTTTTCTATCACATGTGCATTGCTATCTTGTTTACTCACAGGCAATCCATTTTGGCTTTCTTGTACACTTGTCTTTTCAGTTTGTATATCATAATAACAAACACCTTTACCTTTTGACTCTTTTCTTATATCTGGAGTTGATCCACTTATGTTGTTCTGAAAATAACTCTCTGGTTGATTAACCTTTCCTTCTTGGGGTTCCATCCCCTTTGTGCATTTTATCTACTGATATTCAATAATATCTCTACACATTCCACAATTCTCTTCAGAATGTGGCTTATCATGAACTCTACACTTATTTTTGTATAACTTGCATTGAACTGGAATGTTTTGTTCTATTTACTTTTCCATTTCTTGTCCGATGACTTGACTAAAATTATTCAATGCATTATTGTCTTCATCAGAAGAATTTCCATCAGACTCAATAAATAATACTGTTTCCTTATTGACAGGCTTTTCTCTGAAATCCAGCATTAAGATTCCCTCAATCTGTACCCCTTTATTAGTAACCCTGTAAACACTAGGTTCAATAGAAGCATACAATATTTTGTTAGTCCTATTGTACTCTGTGATCATGTGTTTCATCCTGGGTTCAACTTCTATTCTAATATGATTTGGCACACCTCTCCAAGGTAACCACATATGTGAGAAATCGGTGGCCATATATCCATTCAAAGTCTTTGACCAGTCTCTACTCAATAGCATCCCATAATTTACAGGTATATCCACTACTTGGATGTCAATGAACTGACTTACCCTGGGATCTGAAGATAATTGCATCTGAATATGCATTAATTCTCCAATCACATTAACTTCAGTTTTGTCCAACTGTGTAACGACTTTGGTAGATTTAGCAGGGGTCAGCCCTAAAGTTTTACATATCCCTAAGGGCATTACATTTGTTGAGGCACCCAAATCTACCATACAATTGTGTATGTTCTTTCCACACAGTCTAATGGTTAACAAGAAAGGAGGAGCATCTTTTTTATCTGCATACATTACAACATTGGTGTTGGATGGCTGCTCAGCTTTCTTACTTTTTTCTTTAGACTATCTATCCTTATTAGGAACATTTACCTCAGTAGAAACTTCATCTGTCATAGATGCATCCAAGGATTTAATAAAAGCATTTCTAACCCCTGGAGTTTTTAACAATTCAAACAAAGGTATACTGACCTTAATTTTCTTTATTTCTTCTAAGAGATAACTCATTAATCTCATTGTCTCTACAGTCTTTGTTTTATTTGTTTGAACTTTATGTGCTACTACTCCATTATTTGCATTATGATTGGCTTTCAGTATCGCAGGGTAATTGCTAGCATTCTAGTCTGGGGGTGTATTAAAATTATTAGGAGGAGTGGAAGTGGTGAAAGGACCTCCTGGCCTAGGGTTATTTCTTAGGTTGTAAGTATGATTCTTACTTGACTGTTGGAAGGCTTGCACCTCCTCTGTCTCATACAACACCTCATTTTCAATTTCAAATGGAAACTGAAAAGCATTTAGTACTAAGGCTGTCTCAGGATATAAATTTTCACAAAAATATGGTGCATCCTCTAACAATTGGTCATCTTCCTCTTCTCTGAAGGTAAAAGTTTCTAAGACTAGAGCAGTATCGTACCCTAGGGTACTATTTCATTACCTTTGGGAACTAAGAACTTAGAAGTAGGATCTTGTACATCCACATTAAAAATACTTGCTACCAGATGAAACTGAGGATAGTCTAATTCAGCATGGGCACTAGTATTATGGATTCTACACCAATTCTTCAATGCTACATTGGTCATTTGAATCCTAGTTGTTTGCTTCATATCCTAGTTATCCACATTCTCAAAGGGAGAAGCTAAAGTGCCATTATTAGGCCCTGTGTTCCATGTTTTGGGTGGCCTAGGCTGATTTTGATTCCTATTATTGTTATTCCAGGCTCTGTTATCTATAGCTAGTCCTCTATTTTGCATCTGTTGTCCTTGATGATGACTCTGATTTTGACTGTGATTTTGACCATGATTAGAACCCTAACCCTAATTATAACTCTGATTCTGATTTTGGTTATGGTTGGGAATGTAATTCTAGTTTTTACTCTGATTATAGTTCTGATTATATCCCTAGTTGTTTCTACCATAGAAATTCTCATTTCTCAATTGTGTCATCTCAGTGGTCAATCTTCTCAGATGTGTAGTGATTTCTTTGATATCTTCCCTTTCCTCTTGTGCTTTTGCTATAAATGTATCCTGAGGTGGTTGGAAGAAGGATTGGCCATTATTCTGATTAAAATTGGTAGTATTACCAGTGTAAGGTACTATAGCCTGAATTGGGGTAGGATTATACATAGGTGTCTATGTAGGGACTAAATTTAGGATTAGAGTGCTCTGTGTAGGAACTCCATTCCAAGGTTGTACTTGATTTTGCATTCCAGGATTTCCTCCATTGAGAAATGGATTATAAGTTGTCTGCCTCATTTCCCAGTTTACAGATGCTGCCTCTTTATAGGCTTTGGATACAGTATCTATGTTAGGCTTTCTCTTGACAAACATGGTAGTTAATGGATCTAAAGCAACATAATACATAGCTAACAATGTATCAACAGCTACTGTGTATGGTGCTACCAACCTAGAATAAGCCTTTTGAAACTTGTCATTGAAGTTATCAATTAGATCCCCTTCACCTCTTTTGATTGTAGCCAATTTATGATATAAGATAGAAGGATCTACTGGTCCCCCAAATCTAGACAAAAATGCTTCTTCTATAAGTGTCCAAGAAGAAACGTAGCCACTAGGTAAATTCACATACCAGTTGGCAGCTTGTTCATTGAAAGTGTAAGGGAATAATATGCACACTACATCTTCATGTTCTAGTCTGGCTTTGAAGCATGCCTCCTTAAATATCCTAATATGATCCTCTGGATCTTGATGCAACTGGTATTTAGGACATATTTTCGTAGGGTTCTTTGGCATCTCATGATAATCCACAAAATATATGGGAGAGTTGACATTGAAATAAGCCATTGCAGGTACCTGTGCTTGACTTGGACCTGCAGGAATACCTAGATTTCTAGGTGGACTTGGATTTCTGGGAGGACTGGGACCTCTAAGAGGACTAGGACCTCTAGGAGGACCTAAACCAAGATTTAAGAATCTGTATGAGGAATTGTCAGGACTTACAATATTATGGATGTTCAAAGGTGATCCAGGAGGCATTCCAGATGAACTTCCTATATTTGATATTTTAGGATTCCACACTAAAGGACTTTTACTCTGTCTCCTGTCAGGTAATTGCACAAATATGTCATCAGAATTGGATCTAGACCTAGTCACTCTACCACTATTATGAGCCAGCTTTACTTAAATTCAACCTTAACTCCAATCAGGCCCACCTTCTAGCACCAAAAACTGTTGATGATTGTATTTACACATTCATAACTAAAGTTAAAATGCATAAAATGAACCTAACTGTCTTGAAAGATATGAAGAAATCAAGTAAGATTACTTAATCCCAAGTTTCTGTATGGTCAGGTCTTGACCTGTTAGATAGTTCAGTAGGTTACTATGAAGCTGTAATATGCAAGGGGCCTTACGCGATTTAAGGTGATTGCTGACTTATTGGACTCTATTTATGCAAATTGTTACAAATATCAACAAATTATCTATCTCTTTACACAAATCTGTTACTGTATATCAAAGCTTTGAATGATTTATGTTAAAACATGCTTTTCTTTTCAAATATGTATAAAGATTGTCAAATATCAACTCAATTAATTTAATTCTTTCAAATGTTAGACAATCTCCTTTAGATTTCTACGTTTCAGCTAATTATTTCAAAGTTTGGGAAAAGTTAGAGAAACTTCAAATTCCACATCACTTGCTACAGGATCTAAATGCTCTGTTATGCACATGGTAAGAATTACAGAAAATTCAATCAAATCATTAAACTAAATCATTAAATGCAAATATCCTGAGTATTTTCATGAATATGCATCCAAGATTGCGAGCTTTAAGAGAAATTGTTTCAAATATAAAGAAGAGCCAGAAGACACTCAGAAAATAGACATAGACTTCCAGATTCACTTATATTCAAAACACAGTTATAAATGATTTATAATGTAGGAATGACTCTTAGCTTCATTGATCAAATTCACAAAAAACTTACAATGCTTTACAGATACAATAAGAAAGCTAGATGTTCCACGCATTCCTTAGTGTAGACATAGGCAACCTCCTCTAAACTAAAATACTCTTTCTATTCAAAGTTTCAGAACAAATTACAATTGCTAGTTATTTTCTATAAATCCCTGTGTAAATAATATATAAGTAGCCATGTTCTTTATATAGATTTTGAACTTTCAAATTGCTACGGCTACCACTTTAATCCACGGTTGAGATCCTTCTCTTTCTGATCAATGGTGTATCTTTATTTCTAACCGTCTGCCAAAATATCTTTTTGGCATCTTTTCTTTCCCTCAAAGGATGCCTTTGGAATCTTTTAAAATAAGATTCCCCTTTTCTTTATTGACTTTCTCTCCCTGAGGTTCTTTATTTGTCTTTTTTCTCAACAACCTTTACCTTTTCTTTTCTTCTCACCTTTTTAAGTATTTTTTGAAATTGTTGATTACATTTTGCACAAATGTGTGGTCCCTTGTTGGACTCTTAGCCAAAATGTACTCCTGCATTACAACTCCCTCCTTCAACTTCTTCTCTCTGTTTTCTAAGCCCTCTCTTCTCTTCTTGTATTTCTTTATTTTAACACTTTCTTCCATTAATGTATCCTCATCTACTTAGTGAGATTCGCATCAAGATTTCCTATGCATGGTGCAAATATGGCATTGAACTCTGTCAATGCCCTTTCTAAGTCATACACTAGCACTTCCATACATTCATGTTATAGTTATCTTTCTATTATCCTCTTATGTATCTTGATCATTTCATCTGCTTTCTCTTCTAAATTCTGTATGACTGATGCACATTTCCTGAGGTTATCCTCCTCAAATTTGAGCTCTAATATTATTTGTGGCACTTGATTTGCCAATGTGATAGTAAGTGCTCCTTTATTAATCAATTCTTCTGTTCTTCCTTCCATTTCTGTCAACTGTTCAATTTCAGACCTGCATTCTTCTTTTCTTGTTTGGCATTTATGTGTAAGTATCAGACATTTATTCTTTTCTTCTGCACTTACTTTCCAACTTATTACAACTTGCCTTATTGTTTGTTCACCCTCTTGCATGAAATCATTAAACCATTTGTCAAAAATGTTAGCCTTGTGCTTTTTATTCTCCATATCTTTTATTTCCTCTTTTGATATTATGGCTATGTTAGTAGGTAATTCTGGAATTGGGGCACTAGGATCAAAAATCCCTTTAATGAATTGTTGAAGTTGGACAATGTGTCCTTTTAAATAATCCTGTTTGTCTTTATCTTTCTTCAGCATTTCTGTTGTCACCTGATGCATGTCTTCCCATTCATTAATATGTTGTTCTCTTGTGCTATGCCCAGGTCCAAATTCAATATTTTATATTCCTCTAAAGTTATTTCTCCTTTTGGCTTTACTTTCTGTGGAATGGCTACGTTCAACATTCTAGATCCATCTAGACCTCTCTTTATGGCTGACATTGTCTTATCTTTTCTCCTTTCTTTTCTCGGAGTAGGCTTTTCACCTAATAAACTTTTAATGTCGATTGGTGCTAATTGGACTTCTTTTTTCTCTTTTTTGATTTCTCCTCCTTACTAGGCAAGAATTTCATTTGTACCATTTGCAACTTTATCTTCATCAATCACCTCTTCATGAGGTTTCTCTATTTCAACTTATTTCTGTTGTTGTTGTTCATGTTGTTGCTCTTGTTGTTCTTCTTGTTCTTCTTGTTGTTGAAGTGGAGGCTCTTGTTCTATGGGATTATTTAGCTGTTCCTTTGATTCAACCTCATCTTCTTCTTCTTCGATTTCAATATCCCCTCCAACATCAATTTCTTTTTCATGATCTTCTCCTTTTGATTGCCTTTTCTCCTGATCATCTTCAGCATGAGCCTGTTCTCCATCTTGCATCTTAACATCCTCTACTTGTTCATCAGGTGCATTTTCACCTATCCCTTCTGTTTCTTCTGTACCTTCAGGCATCTTAACCTCACCTTCTGTTTTGTCTATAGTTTCTGTTTGTATTTTCTCTGTATGTATAGGTGAACCTACTTTTGCATCATCTTCTTTTACTTTTTCCTCTTGTTATTGCATATTTTCTGTATTCTTCTCTTCCTCACTTGGCTCACCATACATATGCAACATATTTAAAGCATCAATACCTGAGGTATCTTCTTTTGTTTCCTCTTCTACTGAAGCAGGTGTTTTTGTAATCATTTCTTTAGGTATCTTCTCTTTCTTAGATTCTTCAATTTTATGTGCTTCCTCCTGCACGTCTTTAATAATTTCAGGTGGCACTAAAGTACAATGGATCCACTAATCCTGCTTCTTCTTGTACTTTTTCTTCTTCATGTTCCATGCCATGCTCAATTCCTATTTCATCTTGATTTCTTGGCCCTTCTCCTTTGCTCAAAAAATCACTAGAATCCTCTTCTATGTCAATTTCTTTGCCTTTATACATTTTTCTTTCTTCACTATCACTGCTCTCAATATTCACAGTTTCCACAGTTTGTTGAGCCTTGTGAATTTCTGATTCTTGTTGTATCTCTTCGGCCAATTCTGCTTTCACTTTAACACATGTTTTTCTTTGCTCAAGTGAAGTGGAGGCACTAGATATGTTACCCATCTTTTCACCTACTTCTTGTGCTCCGATTACACCAGCTGATTTAGAAGTTTCACCTTTAGACAAACTTATTGGAATTGCCCTTCTGACTGGCTATCCTGTAGTTTCTTTAGCAGTCTATGCCTCTTCTACACTTATTTCATGACTCATTGATTTTGCATCGACAAAAATGTCTATTGCTACTACTATTGTTATGCCCAAATCATATGGATCCGTCAAAGTAGCATTTTTATCCTTCTCTACAATTTTTACCTCAACAATTTTTCTCTTCTTTTTATAAAAACATTATAGGTCTTCACTAGGCTCCACCTTTCTTTTCCTCCCCTTCTTTGGGTAGGTGACCTCTTTGCCTTCAGCTTTGAGTTCTTCAATTTTATCTTTCAGCCATGTTTTTGAAAATAATATTATTGGTTCAGATACTTCATCTAGAGATGTATTCCATGGTTTTGACCAATCAGGCTCTATAATAGAAGCCAACCTTGCTACTGTATAACTGTGATGTAACAATCTGTCATCATCTTGAACCTCTGGAGGCACATATATATTCCCTATAGACTTCATCTGCTCAATAGTTAGTCTTTTGTGAGCTCTTTTTCTTACCTCCCTGTCATTTTTGTAGTCAGCCTAGAAATCTTCAATATGTATCAGATGTTTATAATTTTTATCTACAAAGTTCTGGATCTTATGGAAAGGATCAAATCTCCTTGTTAAATCAAACTCTTGAAAACCATAGTATCTTAGTTCTTGTTCAGAATACCCTGCAACCTCTTCACTGTAGCAGGAGTATCTACCAATAGCCCAAGGTCGCTTCACATTTCCTCTATTATTGAACTTCTTTTTGTACATTTTGAAAAGATTCAAATTTTGTCTTGAAAACTCTAACACAATTAACTTGTCAGAAGGATACCTAGGCAATGTAAATGGTTTCCCTTCAAATCCCTCAGTCCTTATGTATGTAAAATGTTCAAACTGTATGAACCAAGAACCTTACAATCCAATTGCATCCTCTGCACCTTTAGATAACCTCTTGTCTGGCTCTTCTCTCAATATCCTTACCAGGTAAGTATAAAAAACATCATTAACTAAAGCAAAATTCTTTAAGGCATTTTCCTCTTGTAAGACAGGGTAGTGTTCATACACCAACTTCTGATTAGGACCATTTTCCAGAGTGCCTATCCTTTCTATTCCATGAATATAAGGTCTGATTTCTATAGCATAGGAGTATAACACAGAAGAAGACAAATAAAAGGGCAACATTTTCTGTTTTCTCTGCATGGCCTACCTCCATATAGCTATGCTTATTACTTTGGCCCAATGGATCTACCCTTGCTCCCTTTTTCCTATTCTTATGAATTCAATAACAATGAACTCCATGATTCACATTTAGTACCATCTCTCATTCCAACCAACCTATTCAGCATGGTGATCATCAATTAAATCTCTTCTTTAAAGTATATCATCATCAGTTTTTTTTGTTATCCTAGCTACAACTTTAGGTTTGTTTTCTGGGTTATACCATGTGTGAAATATTTTACTCTTGCATTCTCTCTCATGGGTTTGGAAGTCTTCATTATATTGGTCAATATCAATGTCACTCATCTTCTCCTTGATTTCCAATCCAAAAGTCCTTACAATGCCTTCTATGGTTAGATCAGCAATCAATCTGTCATATAGAATGACCTTTCTTGTAGACGGATCGTATAAAGTAACATAGTCTAGACACAAGTCCCTAGCCTCCATTGATAATGGGAAACCTGCAGCTTGGTATAATCCACTTTGCCAGATACGTTTCATATCAGGAGAAGCATCAGCAGAGGTGATTTTCTTTAGCACATCTTCGGCATCATAATTTCCAATGTTCATGTCTATGCCCATTCCACTTGTACTAATCAGAGATGGATAACCCCTATGAATGGACAATTCCTCTTTCTCTACCTCCTTCCGGGGTTTCCTTTCTTTTTTCACCTCTTCTCCTATATCTTTCTCTTGTTTAGGAGCCATCCTGTAAAAACATACTTCTTTTAACTTTCGTTTCAATTTTCAGTCTAGGGTTTTTACCATGAATTTTCGTTTTTACTATTTCACCCTAATTCATTTTTTCCCTTTTTATGTTTTAACCTTTAAATTCACCAAGCTTTACTCAACTAATTAACAATTAAAATAGTAATTTACCAATGAAAACTAAACAGCGTTTTGGATAAATACTTGTTTTCTGCGACCGTTTACCCATTGACTTACTTTTACTATTTTTACCTTTATCCAGCTACTGTAAATTTGACACTCTGGTAAATTCTACTCATTCATTGCAACAGTTCTCTTTTCTGTAATTTTTCACTCTTCACAATATATTCAAAAATGAAATGACATTAAAAATGCCCTAACCCTCGTTAAATTTCACTTTGTTTGAGTGTTGAATCTACATTAATTACAGCACTTAATGTACTACAACATTTGGCTTTCTCCTTCAGTGTTTAAGTTTTTGAACTTTTTACCGTTAGTGAAATTCAACATGCATACCCTTTTCTTTGTATATTTCATTGTATGTTCCCTTTGTATGTTTTTGTTGTATCTCTTTGTTGTATCTTCCACATACAATCACTTTATGCATACAATTGAACTAACTAACATTTTTACCCTTTTTTTATACTTTTTCATACACCTTTGCATCTCTTGTTTTGTACATCTTGCTTGTATATTCTGTTGTATAAGTGCACATACAAACACCTTATACAAACATTTCCTTACCTTGTGCTCTTTCACGATGCCTTTGACCTTTTGTATGTCGGGATTGTATATTATACAAATGCCCAAATATATAAAGAATTTTCTGTTATTTAATTTCTTTGACATCCGGGCCCTGTATATTAGCTTGTATATCGGATATGCATTATAAACATACAAAACTAATATACAACTGATGGGTCTGCCTCACCTTTCAAATTACTTTTCCGTGATGTATATAACCCTCGTATCACTTTCAGACTTTAACCTCATATAAATTCTTATTGTATTTACCTTCAGGTCCACAATGTATATAACTCAATGCATCTTTTAATATACAAATTGGACATAATGCATTTGATACAGAGGTAGGAGGACCAATACTATCCTCAATAACATTAACAAATAAAAGAACTAATCCAATTTCTTTGGTTAGGTTTAAGATAACATTAATACATATTTTCCCTCCAATTTTCATGAAGATCCAATGGTAGGAGAGAAAGTTATGACTCTTTTCCCAAAACTACAAACCCTAGGCAGCGTTCAGACCTGCCCTCACCAAAATTGTAATATCTCTCACCAAAATTAATACAATTATACCAAACCAAAAGAATTGTAAACTAGAAACACATATCTTTCCATCTATCTATTATATGCATCAATGTGAGGCCGTACCAAGTCATACCATGCATATTTTCAGACTATATTTTCAGAAAATTAAACTCTGCAGACCTACCCTCAATAAAAATTCCATAACTTATTCAAATATTAATAAAATTTGATGCAACAAAAAGAAATGGAAAGTAGACTCAATACTCTTTCCAACAATATATGGCTTTCTCCTGTATATATCTGTACAAAACCGTACCAAATGCTGCAACAGGACTGTTGCAGGGAAAATCAGAAAATTACAATCCATAAAACACTCATATCTTTCACAAAAATAAATAAAAATGCATGGGACAAGAAGAAAATGGAAGGTAGTTGAAGGATATAACATTTTAAATCTATAAGGCATCCATTCAATTCCATATAGGGCTGTACAATAGCAAAAGATAGCAAATTTCTGAAGGAAAATACAGGAAAACATTGTTTTTTCTCATTCCATGCTCAAATCTTCAACCACCCACGAATTCTTCATGGTTACAAGGCCTTTTAAAGGCATTAAAACATGTCTCTTTAGTTCATAACTGATTTGGAGTGAACCAAGAGCCAAATGACTCTTCACCTTCCAAGTTTGCATCTTTTTTCCAATTTTACATTGACAACCTTTACATGGTTTGCAATATTTTGCATTTTTGAAACTCCTAATGACCTAAACACATAAAAATGACTTGATAAACCTCATTACAATGTGGAAGCACACAAATTTAATCAAACTCAAAGATTTGTCCAGGGCAATATTAATTTGCCAAGGTGCTCCTGCACCATACAACCAACCAACAAAATTTCCAAGTCCCTTGGAAATGTATCTGCAACAAAAGTCTCTTTCCTCTGTCTTTATCTTCAATCTTCTCAGCTACAATCTTCTAATCTATAGAAATGGTGACCAACCAACCAAAAAAACAAACTACCATCTTCACAGAGCATCCTCAGGCTCCTACTCCCATCAGTGGAGTACTCTTCAGGCTGCAACATCAAGTGCTTCTACAGGTATCCATCTCTCTCACTGCTTCACAACAAACCAACTCACCAAACCATTCATCTCACCCAACAGAAGATCTTGGTGATGCATCTACCACTCTCTCCTTCGTGGTTTCTGTATGCATCCTTCTCCAGCCAAATCTCTATTGGAGAATGGTCATGACAGACCTCATCTTGTCTGCCAACACACACAACTTCAGAAAACATCCTTCTTGCAGCTACATGGAACAAGCACCTGCAACCAAACAAATGAGCAACACAAAATCCAAAAGGTGTAGATTGCCTCCCTCGGTGATCTATATACACAATCAAGATCATCTCACTCTTCACCTGCCTTCTTAGTGACAGGAAAAAAAATACACACCACCCAAATCTTTCGCCAACTCTGATACCAATCTGATGTAGATGTAGGAGGACCAATACTATCCTCAATAACATTAAAAAATAAAAGAACTAATCCAATTTCTTTGTTTAGGTTTAAGATAACATTAATACATATTTTGCCTCCAATTTTCATGAAGATCCAATGGTAGGAGAGAAAGTTATGATTCTTTTCCCAAAACTACAAACCCTAGGCAGCGTTCAGACCTTCCCTCACCAAAATTGCAATATCTCTCATCAAACTTAATAACATTATATCAAACCAAAATAATTGTAAACTAGAAACACATATCTTTCCATCCATCTATTATATGTATCAATGTGAGGCCGTACCAAGTCGTACCATGCATATTTTCAGACTATATTTTTAGAAAATTAAACTCTGCAGACCTACCCTCAATAAAAATGCCATAACTTATTCAAATATTAATAAAATTTGATGAAACAAAAAGAAATGGAAAGTAGACTCAATACTCTTTCCAACCATATATGGATTTCTCCTGTATATATCCGTACAAAACTGTACTAAATGCTGCAACAGGACTGTTGCGGGGAAAATCAAAAAATTACAATCCATAAAACACTCATATCTTTCACAAAAATAAATAAAAATGCATGGGACAAGAAGCAAATGGAAGGTGGTTGAAGGATCTAACATTTTAAATCTATTAGGCATCCATTAAATTCTATATAGGGCTGTACAATAGCAAAAGATAGCAAATTTATGAAGGAAAATATAGGAAAACATTGTTTTTTCTCATTCCATGCTCAAATCTTCAACCACCCATGAATTCTTCATGGTTACAAAGCCTTTTAAAGGCATTAAAATATGTCTCTTCAGTTCATAACTGATTTGGAGTGAACCAAGAGCCAAATGACTCTTCACCTTCCAAGTTTGCATCTTTTCTCTAATTTTACATTGACAACCTTTACATGGTTTGCAATATTTTGCATTTTTGAAACTCCTAATGACCTAAACACATAAAAATGACTTGATAAACTTCATTACAATGTGGAAGCATACAAATTTAATCAAACTCAAAGATTTGTCCAGGGCAATATTAATTTGCCAAGGTGCTCCTACACCAGCATTATATTCATTGTATTTCATTTTCCTTGAGTTCCGGCTTGCATGTATAAAGCAATGTATGTTTCGGAACATACATACAAGCGCAGAAATATACAACAGTTTAACTCCATTTTATAACCATTTCAGTTTCGGCACTTTTACAAAGTGCAATGTATATTGCGATGTATCTCTTAAAAAAACCTTACATACAAACCCTGAAATATACATCCATTATTCCCTATTTCATGATTTCTTTGATTCCTCTTTATATATAAACCACAATGTATATAACCAACACATGCATATACAAAGTGCAAAACATACAATGATTATGTCAACTTTTAATACCTTTTCAGTTCCGCGCTATGTATAACCCTTTGCATATTAACCTTGTATGTCTTTCATTTGCCAAATATACAAAGCAATAAATACATAGTGGATTTCAATGCTTATTCGTTTCAACTTTAACTCATTTCGGGCCTGACTTGTATATGAAGATAAAACATTTAGCAAGAAATGTATACAAGTATAACAACATTCAAAACCTGATAACTTCTCTTTTGCGACTAACACAAAAGCACGATATGCAAACGCATTTGTATATGAAATGACTTTGTATACACAAACTACAAACCCTCTGATTGTACATTTACCAAAAATGCTTATAACTTACAAAATATAGGGAATTTTGAGATGGTTCAAAAAGAAACCCTTATTCATTTTTCACAAGGAATTCACCTATACTATGCACTAGTACTCAATGTGATTTTTTCATTATTTTCAATCAGGTTTATAACTTTCAGTTCCCTTTTTCCCTTTACCACCAAGTAGACCCACACAAACAAGCAACAAAAGCCAGCTACAATAGGGGTCCTCATTTTGCTAAGATGTAAAATGGGGCGTGTTGTGAGCATCACAACAGTATGGACAACCATCAATGCATAAAAGATATTATGTAGGTTTTATTTTGAATGGTGGACAAGGGTTAGGTGTCCTGAGAAGTATTATACATTTGAACTTTATCTTATGAGCATTTTGGTGAAGGTAAATGGTATTGTTTTAGTCATAGTGACAAACGCTTGAGGCTTTGCAGTGTAATATACCTATACTCAAACTCTCTCTCATGTGTAATATACCTATACTAGTTTTCTCTTGAATATTGTTGTGGTTGTTAGTTCCATGTGTATAGTCTCATTGATAAGATGCATTGTTATTAGCCCTTAAGAACAAAGTGAAAATGCTTTACTTTAATTGAATATATGGATAGCAATTATGCATGTGCATATGAGAAAAATGTTACCTTAAAAGAATTTGAAATATTTGCAAGGGCTATAGGATAGACCCATGGCTTTATTGTAACTCTAAAATGAGTTTTAAGGAAACCCTTAATTATGGAATTGTTATTGTGTATATTTTTGTAATAATTATTTTTTAAGTATATATGTTACAATAATTGCAAGATATGCACAAAATGGATTTGTGGATAAGGATTTAGAAACTTTCAAGCAAATCTGATTAGTAGTTGTAAATCCAAATTCCACAACCTTAACCAACATCCTTCCTACCTATGCCAAAATGGGTTCTTTGGAACATGGTATGGACATCCATGAAAGCATAAAGGATATGGGAATTTTGTTAAATCTATTGTAGTTGCAACTACCCAATAGACATGTATGCAAAGTGTGGTAGCATAGACAAGACACGTGAACTATTTGATAGAACACCTTAAAGAGTGATATGCACAAAATGGATTTGTTAATAAGGATTTAGAAACTTTCAAGCAAATGCAATTGAGAGGTGTAAGGCCAAAATGCAATCTTTGGAACATGGTATGGACATCCATCAAAGCATAAAGGATATGGGAATTTTGTCAAAGCTTATAGTTGCAACTATCCTAGTAGACATGTATGCAAAGTGTAGAAGCATAGACAAGATACGTGAACCATTTGACATCATGCCTCAATGAAATGTCATCTCATGGAATGCAGTGATTGCAAGATATGCAAAAAAAGGATTTTTTTGATGAGGCTTTATAAACTTTCAAGCAAATACAATTGGCAGGTGTAAAATGAAATTCCACAACCTTAGCCAGTATCCTCCTTGCCTATTCCAAAATAGGATCTTTAGAACATGGTATGGACATCCATCAAAGCATAATAGATATGGAAATTGTTTTAGATGTTGTAGTTGCAACCACCATCAAATACATGTATGTAAAGTGTGCAAGCATAGACAATGCATGTGAACTACTTGGCATGATGCCTTAAAGAAACGATGTCACATGGAATGCAATGATTGCAAGATATAAAAAAAATGGATTTTTTGATAAGTCTTTAGAAACTTTCAAGAAAATTCAATTGGTGAGTGTAAAGACAAATTCCACAACCTTAGCCAATATCCTCCCTTCATATGCCAAAATGGGATCTTTGGAACATGGTATGGACATCCATCAAAGTATAAAGGATATGGGAATTTTGTCAGATCTTATAGTTGCAATAGTAGACATGTATGCAAAGTGTGGAAGTATAGATAAGGTACGTGAACTGTTTGACATGATGCCTCAATGAAATGCATTTCATGGAATGCAATGATTGTAAAATATGCAACAGATGGATTTTTTTGATCTGAGGCTTTATAAACTTTCAAGAAAATACAATTGGCCAGTGGAAGGCCAAATTCCATAACCTTAGCCAATATCCTCATTGCCTATGCCAAAATCGACATCCATCAAAGGATAAAAGATATGGGAATTTTGTTAGATGTTGTAGTTGTAACTTCCCTTGGATACATGTATGCAAAGTGTGGAAGAATAGACAAGGCACGTGAACTATTTGGCATGATGCATCAAAGAAATGTCACCTCATGGAATGCAATGATTGCAAGATATGAACAAAATGGATTTTTTGATAAGTATTTAGAAACTTTCAAGAAAATGCAATTGGTAGGTGTAAAGCCAAATTTCAAAACCTTAGAAATGGTATCTTTGGAACACAGTATAGACATCCATCAAAGCATAAAGGATATAGGAATTTTATCAAATATTGTAGTTGCAACTACCTTAGGAGACATGTATGCAAAGTGTGGAAATATATACAAGGAATGTGAACTATTTGAGATGATGCCTCAAAGAAATGTTGTCTCATGGAATGCAATGATTGTGCAAGATATGCACAAAATGGATTTTTCATAAGGTTTTAGAAACTTTCATGTAAATGCACAAAAGAAACTTTCAACCAAATGCAATTGGCATGTCTAAAACCAAATTGCACAACCTTATCCAACATCCTCCTTGCCTATGCCAAAATGGGATTTGGGGAACATGGTGTGGACAACCATCAAAGCATAAAGGATATAGGAATTTTGTCACATATTGTATTTGTATCTTCCCTTGTAGACATGTATAGAAAGTGTGGAATCATAGACAAGGTGCATGAACTATTTGACATGATGCCTCAAAGAAATGCACAGTCTCATGGAATGTAATGATTGCAAGATATGCACAAAATGGATTATTTGAAAATGATTTATAAACTTTCAAGAAAATACAATTGGCACGTGTAAAACCAAATTCATGTAACGATAATTGATTATCATATTAAATATTTAATATAAATCATCATCTACATAATATCATGAACATAACATCTAGTCTATATATAAAGCCATACATCCATATACAAAAATATACATCAGTGTACAATATACAAAAGTATGTATACAAAGCCATCTAGACATACAAAAAATGTCTCAAAATCTAGTTTCCTATGGACTTCTATCAAATAATTGGCGGTCCTTGCTTGGCAATGAAGATGGAGAGCCAATTAGTGACTCATCCTCTCTCTCTCTCATTGAGTAGACCTCCTTGATAGAGATTTTTGCAACTCCACTTGTTAATACAATCAAGAAATATGCACATTAATATAGAAAACATGAAATATATAACATCACATATGTAATCGATCACTTACCATTACTCGATGATCACTCTTGATCATCTTTTCTCTCTCTTCATCTATAGTAGGACAAGTTGGAGTTGTGACCTCCTGTGAGAAGCATCAAGAAGCAAAATTGGCTAAACATAAATATCATTTATGTACATCAAATGACATGAGATAAGACAAGAAATATAAAATGACATTTGCATGTTACTGGCTCATACCTTGGTCAAAGGATTTGAAGACAACACAGCTATAGCAATGCCTACCTATGTTGACTCATGAAGATGAGGAGTCTCCATACTCAACATCTAAAAATAGAGTTCAAGGTTATTCAACCAATATAGATACATAACATTATTTAAATACATAATGATTACAAATGGTTAAATTTACCTCTATATAAGTGGTTTTGCATGCAGAGGACGAAGGAAATTGTGGAGGTATTGGTGAAGCTCCATGTTGAAATCATCAAATTGTCACTAAATAATATTACCATTGATATATGTATTATATTTATGATCATGTGATAAATTACATACCTACTAACTCGACCTCCTCTCATAACCCACCAATGGATGGCTAACAAAGGTAGGATGAAGACTTTGACCCTAGAATTTCATTGCATAGACAATTACATACATTAATTTTGACTTATAATATAGATAGTCATATAAAATTAATTACAAATTTTAAATAAGAATATATTAAATCAAGATGAAACTTGTAAAAAATTACTTAGGAGTCAATACCAAATGTAGGCTGTAAGACATCATCTGTGAGAACAAGATCATCCAATATGGATATGTCCATCACTGGATGTTGCCCCTACGTCACAGCATCCTATTGAGAGTCTTGTCGTGAGACTTGAATCCCATAATAGCATAGGTTCCCACATGAACTGCACAGATGTGGTGACAAATGTGTTGATAACTGAGAGAGGGGGGTGAATCAGTTATCCTAATTATTTCTCCTTTTGAACTTTCTTATTAATCAAAGCAGCATTGAATCAAACAAACAAACATTACTATGAAATAGAAACACATGACATAGTATTTTTGACGTGGAAACCCGGTTAAGGGAGAAAACCACGGGGTGATTAACCCAAAGATTATTCTCTGTTAGAAGAATAAGGAATTACAAAATGGCACTTGCCAATTAGGGCTCACTGCCCGAGCACACTGCTCACAAAGAGGCCCACTGCCTACAAGGAGACACACTGTCTACAAAGTGATAAGAATCACAGTCTTGAACTGGAGAATGACATCTTTACCATGTCTGGATCAGTTCCATTTAAGCCCAAAAACCTCTGCTCTATCTTTCGCACTTTTCTTCACTATACCACTCACATCCACACTGTCCACACTTCAAATGAACTCACAAACCTTTATTTATACAAGACATCGACTTAGGAAAAATCATCTAAGTCGGCAATCAACTATAAGAATATCCGCAAGATGAATAACACATCCGTCGGCCACCATAAGAGCATTCGCAGGATGAACAACTCATCTAGTCGGCAAAACAGAGCAAGAACTTCATCCGGAAGATTATCTTCAATTTCAGGCTCTACCATCAATACGGACAACAACACAACCTCAATATGATCCAAGAACCTTCACAAGCCTGCCTGAATGACTAGGTACATCCGCACTTTCTCTACGTACTGGAATCTCTTCTCTTCCTCATCCGGAACTTCAAGAGCACTGTCTGTCGCCACTGTCATAATGCAAAAGGTACTTCTGGACCTCCAAATCATACACAACTTGAGATGACACATCACAAGGACATCCCAAACACTCCTTCCAATCTACAGATTAGGATTATATAGTTTCGGACCTCACCGGACCTTTCTGTGATCCTCTGTCACCTCTGAACACTTACCGGAACCGGTTCTACACCGACAGCCACAACTCCTTCAGATCTTCATGCGGACCTCTGAAATCTTGACTGAAGCATCTCAAGACTCATATCTACAAACCCTTTAATCCGCATCCTCCGGTTCGCATCCTATACAATGCATTTGCCTTCTTCTCATCACTGTTCTTGACTGAGGCTAATTTTCTCAATATCCTTAGCACACTGCTCATCGAATCCCTCTTGTCAATGCAATATGAGTATGTTGCCATCAATGACAACACTGGTTCACCTCATACTTGCAACAATCTCCCCCTTTGTCATTGATGGAAACATATGATGTGAAAAACCATCAAGAAAAGAACTTCTCCTTTCTGTCACTGTTCCCCCTATCAGCAATATGTCTTCTCCTCATTTACTGCTCCCCCTTTGATCATCAGCTACTTGTTTTTCACATGTCTTCTCTCCCCCTTTGACATCAATGGTAAAGGGCTCATACTTGCAATTCTAACACATCAGAATCATACCAACTACTCCCCCTTAGTAGCAGCTCCCCATCATCAATCCGGATCACAAGATATGACTATGATATCCACCGGACTGATGCACATCAGTGCATCCTAGTTCATCACCGGAGGGGCCATGACCCCTAAGTTCTCCCGGAGATATTCAAAAGAGTCCTTGGGAAGAGGTTTAGTAAAGATATCTGCAATCTGATCCTTGGAGGGAACATACTCCAACCTGACTTCTTCCTTGTTCACTTGTTCTCTCAAAAAGTGAAACTTGATAGATATGTGCTTAGTCTTAGAGTGTAATACCAAATTCTTGGAAATATTAATTACACTTGAATTATCACAGAAAATTGTGATAGGCTCCTCATATTCAACTTTAATATCTCTTAGCATCTACTTCATCCATAGGATTTGAGTGCAACTACCTGCTGCTGCAATGTATTCTGCTTCAGTTGTAGACAGAGATATTGCATCTTGTTTCTTGCTTAGCCAAGAAACCAATCTCTTCCCCAAAAAGAATGCTCCACCACTGGTGCTCTTCCGGTCATCCACATCTCCTGCCCAATCTGCATCTGTGTAAGCATGAAGAGAGAAATCCGGATCTCTAGGGTACCATAGACCAGACTCAGCTGTTCCTTTCAAGTATCTAAAAAATCTTTTGATTGCCATAACATGAGATTCTTTAGGATCAGCCTGGAATCTTGCTACAAGACCAACAGCCTGCATTATATCTGGTCTGGTCTGAGTGAGATACAATAATCCACCAATCATTGATCTATACTTTGTCTGATCTGCCTTTGGGGAGTCATCATCTTTGCTCAACTTACATCCGGTTGCCATGGGAGTGTTCATTGGCTTTGAATCTTCCATACCAAATTTCCTTAACAATTCTTTCACATATTTGGTCTGAGAAATGAAGATCCCTTTCTTTGTTTGAGTAATTTGCAGACCCAAGAAGAAATTCATTTCACCAAGCATAGACATTTCAAACTCACATTTCATCTGATTTGCAAAAGTTTTGCACATACTATCTCTTCCTCCAAAAATGATATCATCCACAAACACTTCAACAATCAAAATGTTTTCATGATCAATTTTGAAATATAAATTACTGTCAGCAGTACCTTTGCTGAATCCAATCTGCACAAGATGCTTATCCAACCTTTCATACCATGCTCTTGGAGCTTGTTTTAATCCATACAATGCTTTCTTCAACTTGCAGACCATATCATCATTGTCAGACAATTGAAATCCATCCGGTTGTTCAATGTAAACTTCTTCTTCCAGATCACCATTTAGGAAGGCAGACTTGACATCCATCTGATATACCTTGAAGTCTTTAAAGGCAGCAAATGCAAGAAATAATCTGACTGCTTCAATTCTTGCCACCGGAGCAAAGGTCTCTTCAAAATCAATTCCTTCTATTTGAGAGTAGCCTTTGCAGACCAATCTAGCTTTGTTTCTGATTACTTCACCATCTTCATTTAATTTATTCCGGAAGACCCATTTGGTTCCAATCACATTCCTATCTCTAGGTCTGGGAACAAGATCCCAAGTATGATTTTTCTCAATTTGTATCAATTCATCTTTCATTGCTTTGGTCCAGTTTTCATCATTGCAGGCTTCATTTACTGTTTTAGGTTCAATCTTTGAAATCAGACAACATTCATCCTGATTCTGAGCAACATTCCTTCTAGTTTGCACACCTTTGCTTCTGTCACCTATGATCTGATCTTCAGAGTGGTTCAGTGTTACATACCTTGGAATTTTGGGAGTATCCTGCACTACTGCTTCTTGATCAGGCTCATTCAAACCTATCTCTTCTTCCTGATTTACCGGATCAGGCTGACTCTGTCTTGCCGGAGAGGATTGAGTTCCTTGAACCTGAACACCATCTTGGTCATCTTCATCAAATTCATAAAATCTTGAGGGCTTTTCAATTCCTTCATCAACTTTCACATTAGTGCTTTCTATCATCTTCCTCAGTCTCTTATTGTAACACCGGTATGCTTTGCTTTGAGTAGAGTAACCCAAGAAAATTCCTTCATCACTTCTAGCATCAAACTTTCCTAGATCTTCATCTCTTTTAATATAACACTTGCTACCAAATACTCTGAAATATTTCACAGTAGGAGTGATGCCAAACCAGAGTTCATAGGGGGTCTTACCGGTATTGTTTCTGATTTGAACTCGATTTAGAGTGTAGACTGCAGTGCTGATAGCTTCTTTCCAGAACATCTGAGGAACATTTGCTTCCAACATCATTGTCCTGGCAGCTTCCTGGATGGTCCGGTTCTTTCTTTCAACTACTCCATTCTGTTGTGGAGTCCTAGGAGCAGACAATTGTCTCCTTATACCCTGCTTCTCACAAAAGTCAATGAACTCACTAGATGTAAATTCACCACCTCTATCAGACCTTAGACACTTCAGTTTCAATCTGGTTTGATTCTCTACCATAGCTTTGAAGATTTTGAACTTCTCGAATGCTTCTGATTTTTCTTTTAGGAAGGTAACCCACATCATCCGGGAATGGTCATCAATTAACAACATGAAATATCTATCACCTTGCAGACTCTTGATTCTTGTCAGACCACAGAGATCAGTATGTACTAATTCCAACAATCTGGTAGAGGACTAATCTTTGCTTTTGAAGGAGACTCTGCTCTGTTTACCTAGCTGACATTCTTTGTACAAACTATTTGTAGGTTTCATCAATTTTGGAAGATCTCTTACAGCCCGAGTATTGCTTATCTTGATGATGTTATCAAAATTTACATGACACATTCTTCTATGCCATAACCAACTCTGATCAACTTGAACAAACAAACAACTTTTATTTGAACCAACCAGATGAAAGATATTACCTTTTGTCTGAGTACCGGATGCAATTTCAGTTTCGGAGCTTGTAAAGATTTTGCATTTTCCATTCTTAAACCAGAGATCATAGCCTTTGTCTACTAACTGACCAACACTGAGAAGATTGTGCTTCAATCCTTCAACATATAGTACATTACCTATTTTGCTCTTTCCATCAAAGGAAATAGTTCCCCTAACTCTGATTCTGCCAGCAGAATTAACACCAAATTTTACCATTCCTCCTTCATACCTTTCCAAATTCAAAAACTTATTCTTGTCACCAGTCGTATGGTGAGAACATCCACTGTCAATAACCCAATCATCCTTTTCTTCCACTTGAGTAGCCAAAGCTTTTTCCACAACCTTGTGATTGACAGATTCAGAGAGTATTGAATCTTCTTCCTTGATGGCAATAAACACCCATTCATTTCTGGATTTGCTTCCTAGTTCTGATTCATCATCTGTTACTCCTTCATTGTCATCTTCTTCATGAAGATAATAGCAGTTCTTTTGAAACCTTTGTCTGTTAGTATTAGACCTTGCAGTTCTTTCTGGACATCTTGAAGCAAAATGACCAATCTTATTGCAGTTGAAGCACTTAAAGGGTAGTTTTCCTTCATATTTACCGGATCCTCTTGGTAGTCTTTTTGCGATGAGGGCTTCAAGTTGAGCTGTTTCTGCTTCTTCTTCTTCCATGTCTCTTCTTGCTTGATCATACCATGACATCTTCCTTGAAGACTTTTCTCCCAGATCAAATCTCTGTTTGCCTTTCACATAGGCACTGGCTTTGAAAGCAGATTTAGTCTTGGGAGGATCATCTCCAAACTCGGTCATTTCAAATGCAGCTAGCTTGCCAGCCAATTGTTCTCTTGTGACGGTTGTGTGGGCTCTGAATTCATCAATTGCAGCAACCTTGATTTTGTAGGCAGCAGGAAGGGATCTGAGGATTTTGCAAACAATCTCATTTTCATCCAGAGTTCCACCAGCATTTCTAATTCCACACACTAGTTCATTCACTCTTGGCATAAAAGTAGTGATATTTTCATCATCTCTCATCTTCAATCTTTCAAATTTCCCTTTCAGACTTTACAACCTTGCACTCTTGACAAACTCATCTCCTTCATACAGAAGTTCCAGTTTAGTCAGGATCTCATATGCAGTTGGTAGGTCAATAACATTTGAGAGATCTGAGTCATTCAATGCGCTTAGAAGAGCTTCCTTGGTCCGCAGATTGTTTTCAGCTTCTGTGATTTCATTCAGAGTTGTCGGACCACCTTGTGGAGGTACATATGGTTTTGAAACCATGGCCAAGTATGCTTTTCCCATACATTCCAAGTGACATTTCATGCGACCCTTCCAGAGAGTGAAATTGGTTCCATCGAACTTCGGACTATCCTTTTTGTATGACAACATCCTAGATCTCCTCAAGCAGTTAAGCTCCTTTCAGAGGAACTTGGCTCTGATACCAATTGTTGATAACTGAGAGGGGGGGTGAATCAGTTATCCTAATTATTTCTCCTTTTGAACTTTCTTATTAATCAAAGTAGCATTGAATCAAACAAACAAACATTACTATGAAATAGAAACACATGACACAGTATTTTTGATGTGGAAACCCGGTTAAGGGAGAAAACCACAGGGTGATTAACCCAAAGATTATTCTCTGTTAGAAGAATAAGGAATTACAAAATGGCACTTGCCAATTAGGGCTCACTGACCAAGCACGCTGCTCACAAAGAGGCCCACTGCCTACAAGGACACACACTGTCTACAAAGTGATAAGAATCACAGTCTTGAACTGGAGAATGACATCTTTACCATGTTCGGATCAGTTCCATTTAAGCCCAAAAACCTCTGCTCTGTCTTTCACACTTTTCTTCACTATACCACTCACATCCACACTGTCCACACTTCAAATGAACTCACAAACCTTTATTTATACAAGACATCGACTTAGGAAAAATCATCTAAGTCGACAATCAACTATAAGAATATCCGCAAGATGAATAACATATCCGGTCGGCCACCACAAGAACATTTGCAGGATGAACAACTCATCCGGTCGGCAAAACAGAGCAAGAACTTCATCTGGAAGATTATCTTCAATTCCGGGCTCTACCATCAATGCGGACCAACAACACAACCTCAATATGATCCAAGAACCTTCACAAGCCTGCCTGAATGACTAGGTACATCCGCACTTTCTCTACATACTGGAATCTCTTCTCTTCCTCATCCAGAACTTCAAGAGCACTGTCTGTCGCCACTGTCATAATGCAAAAGGTACTTCCAGACCTCCAAATCATACACAACTCGAGATGACACATCACAAGGACATCCCAAACACTCCTTCCAATCCACAGATTAGGATTATACAGTTCCAGACCTCACCGGACCTTTCTGTGATCCTCTATCACCTCTGAACACTTACCGGAACCGGTTCTACACCGACAGCCACAACTCCTTCAGATCTTCATGCGGACCTCTGAAATCTTGACTGAAGCATCTCAAGACTCATATCTACAAATCCTTTAATCCGTATCCTCCGGTTCGCATCCTATACAATGCATTTGCCTTCTTCTCATCATTGTTCTTGACTGAGGCTAATTTTCTCAATATCCTCAGCACATTGCTCATCGAATCCCTCTTGTCAATGCAATATGAGTATGTTGCCATCAATGACAACACTGGTTCACCTCATACTTACAACAAAATGATACCTATTGCTCTCACCCTCATTGACCTGGGTGAGATCATTGTCATGTTGTGCTAGAGACTATGTAAGAGTACTCAATGAATGTAGTGTCTCCACCTCAACAGTCTCCTTCAAAGTCGAAGGGAGTGACACATGTTCTAGCCTCAATAGGTATCTAGGTATATGGTTTTGGTCTCACTGTGTGCCCTCTCTATCTTGGGTAGAGCCACCACCTCTACCCTAGAAGTCTCTAATGTCAAAATAATTAGGAATCTTCTTGAGGACAAACTTGCAATGGAGTTTCCTCAAGAAATGTTGTGGCACTTCATTGTTCTTGTATGGAAGCTTGTCAAACACCATGTACCATCTATTCCAAAAGTTTTAGGATATATTGTCGTTCCTACACTAATGAATAGGGAAGCATTTGCAAGTCTCTTCTAATCTTTGGCTAGTTTTAGGATTGATAAAGTGCGAACATAATGTAGATTTTGTAATTTTTAGGTCCTTCACTTGTTTGTAAGACAATTTATCCGCATAGTATTGTTGACACCTCTCCCTATAGTCATGAAATTCGGTGATTTAGTTTGTCACTGATTCAATGTGAGAAACAATCATCTCTAATGACTTTGCAAACTTGCTCTCTTATGATTGGTGCTTGAACTTGGATTGTTTAACATTTCAATTAGGGTTTGAAGATGTTTTTTATTTTCTTCTATTTTCCCTAAATAGTTTTCCTGCATATCTCTTTCACAGTGGGGACGTGAAGGTGTAGGGTTTTGAGGGTTTTGAGGGTTTTCAAGGTTGTGTTGACCCTCAGATTTGCTAGATTTGTGTTTTGGGCTTCCTTATTGACTGTAAGTGCAATATAAAAAATCAATCAAACATTAAAAAGGTAAAAAATTCTTTTCAAACTCACAAAATTTAAGAAAACCCTACCTTCTTCAATTGTTGCACCCTCTACATTACCTTCATGACATCTTCGGGAGCAGGATTGGTGAGGTGGCATGGTGATAATGTTGATTACCCTTAGCACTTGGTTGATTTCTCCTTCTTACAATGTGCTCATGGTTTTGCACTGGGCTTTTCCTCCTATGACTACAAAAATGGCCAAGGACATGTGTTTTATGTTTTTTTTTATTTTGGCAGGTAATAATGTGAGCGCATTATTATGCGCTCACATTATAGTCTAAATGGGACCAAAAAATCATGTGATGACTTTTTTGTCCCATAACTCCATGCATACACCCACAAATGTTGTGTTTTCCAAACCACTATCCATTCAGTAAAAAAAAACCAAATTTGTGAAAATAGGACTTTGTAAATTCAATCGACGAATTAGTCCATTTGCAAACCATCTCTTTGAATCCTTTATCAACAAGAATCTTCTTTCATGATCTAAGACTTGTCAGTATAATCCCTTTAGTCACCATGCCCTTTGTCATCAATATTTAACTTTTTCAAACCTTAGAATGGTCAACAATTTGACTTCAACATTATTGTCAATATCAACAATCGATGAATTAAAATAATCATGAACTACATTCTTAAATCCTTTATTAGAAAATGGCTTATTGGTGAAACTAATTTTTCACAAACCACCAAAGTTATCGATATCACACTTTTGCCGACACTCAATCTTTCTATCAACAATCTGGCCATTTTGTAAACTTTGGAAACTCATCCTTTAAATCATACAATTTGTTAACTTACAAAGTTTGAACTTTCCTTCCAAATCTTGTTGGTGATGAGGCTTGTCGAAAAACCAAGCCATCGACAAACCTCTAGATGGGTGAACTAAATAGTTGGTAAACTAAAAACTTTACTGACTAAAATCTCCCTTTCATCAAACTTTGAAAAATGTAAACTAGCCTTTGAAGCTTGTCAACGAAAGTTCCCATTGGAGAACTGAGTTGTCGGTGAACTTAAGAGTTTTTGAACTGGGATATTTTCCTACTAGTTATAACTTAGCCAATTTTGTCCCAATCTTCACCAAAATGAAACTGGAGATACCCAATTGGGTCTTCTACAAAATGAAGTCTTGAAATTGACCAAAAAAAATTGAAATTGCTCTTGAAACACAAAAACCATCTTTGCAAGGAAATAAAGCCAAAAACAACTTAGGAAATAAAACAAATATTTTTTTGGTGACATAAGATTTCCAGTGAACCTAGATGCTCATGCACCACTTTCCCTTTGTATTTGTTATCTCTCTCTATTCTTCTTTCTCTATTCTTTTTTCTCTATCGATCTCTCTCACTGAATCTCTCTCCCTCTCTCTCTCTACCTCTCTCTCTCTCACTTTGTCTCCCCTTCTCTCTCTTAGTCTTCCTCTATATGATGACAATGGTTCTATATTTTTTCATCATCAACGTCTATCAATGGATTTGGAGACGTATGATGCAAATTCTAGAGATGGTAGTTGTTTGAAATTCTTTCCCAATGGGCTATAATATCTTGCTCAAATGAACCAATATCACTGTGAATGTTTATGAATGGATGGTATAGAAAAAAATCACTCTAATAGAATGCTTGAAAACATTGATCATCTACTATTTGGCTTGTGGTGAAACAAGGGGAGACTCGAACAATAGAAGGTGTTAAGTGTTGTTTCCATTTGTTGGACTTTCGAGATGCTGCAAATGTTTATTTTTGAGACACTTGAATAAGTGGAATTGTTCCCAATTGTATTGGTCATGTCATGTATAAATGAATGAAGCTTGGAGACAAAATGTTGCTATTGTTAGAGATAGCTACACTTTAGTGTGCAATGGGTACACTAAAGAGGTCTAAAAGGTGAATTATTGGGTCCTTAAGCAAATGATGTGTTTCACTAAAATATTAAGGTTTACTTTTGATGGTGGGTCTCTTAATCAAAAGGGTTTGAATCCCAAGTATATATGTCATCTTATCTTCTTTATCTCCTTCACTTATTCCTCTATGTTTAATTAAGGTTACATACTTTTTATAGGTCAATAAATTTTATTACTTTCCATCGCTTCTAATTGAGAAATAAGCATTGAAAAACCAACATTTGGTATCAAAACTTTGTTTTGATTGATCCCATGAAGGAAGGGATACATTTCTTATGTTTCTTTCAATTCTTTTTGTGTCATAACTCATGTGGATTTAATACATGCCTAACTTCATATGAATAAATATTCAAAGATTTACTATAAGGTTGTGTCTTTCTAATTCAATCTTCATGAATGTTTTAGTTCAAAACTTTGGTAAGAGTTTATGAGATAAAAACATTGCATTATATCAAACTAAGTGTCTTGTAAATAAGTTATTTTTGAAAAGAAATATGTATTCTTTAAAGATGCATGAAGGAGACAACACGAAGCTTGATTGCATAAACATAATGGAAAAAAGGTTTTCATTGTCTAATAGACTTGGTGTTAAGTAGTCTTTCCATTTGTTGGACTTTTGAGTTAGTTTCTATAAATGTCATTTTTTTAGCCACTCCAATAAGTGGCATTGTTCCTAATTGTATTAGTTGTGCTATGTATGAATGAATGAAGCTTAGAGATGGGATGTTGATATTGTTAGAGATAGCTACACTTTAGTGTGCAATGGGTACATTAAAGATGTATTAAAGGTGAATTATCAGGTCCTTAAGAAAATGACATCTTTCATTAATATATTAAGGTTTACTTTTGGTGGGGGGTCTATTACTCAAAAGGGTTTTCCCAAGAATATATGTCATCTTATCTTCTCTATCTTCTTCATTTATTCTACTATGTTTAATTAAGGTTACATGTGTTTTAGATCAAAAATTTTTATTACTTTCCATTGCTCCTAATTGAGGAATAAGCATTGTAAAACTAACATTTGGTATCAAATCTTTGTCTGGATTGATCCCATGAAGGAAAGGATATGTTTCTTATGTTGTTGTTTTTTGTTGTGGGATGTTTCATGTAGATTTGAAATAACATTTGAAAATCAAAAGTCATGGCCAACACCTTGACAATTGAGATTGAGAAGTCTAGTGGGTAAAACTTTGAGTTGTAGAAATTGAAGGTTGAAGATCTTTTAGTGCAGACATATTAGTGGATCATAATAATTGTTGCACTCAATTTTCTACCATCAGCAATGGATCAAGATGAATGGGACAAGTTGGATAGAAAAGATAGATCCTATCAGGTTGTGTCTTTCTAATTCAGTCTTGCTGAATGTTTTAGTTCAAAACATTGCTAAGAGTTTATGACATAAAATTATTGGATTATATCAAAATAAGTGTCTTGTAAATAAGTTATTTTTTAAAAGAAAATTGTATTCTTTAAATATACATGAAAGAGGCTTTGTAAAAAAAAAATTTAAATGTTGTTCATCTAGTAGTGAGTCAATTGGCTTCCATAGATGTAAAAATGGAAGAAGAGGAAAAATGTATCACTTTGAATTGTTCATTATAGGATACCATCTTTCTGTTTTGAAGCCTAGCTATCTAAAGAGGATCAATATCTTTTCTTTGTTCTCTAGAACTAGGGGTGTAGAAGTTGCTTTGCATTGTTTGGGTATACCACTCAATTATGTTGTATCTAACAAAATTGTAAATAAAACAAGCTTATCCTTAAAAGTTGGGTGGAAAAAACAAATAAAAAGGGTAAATTGATTGAGGTGAAAGTTGTGTAGAATTTGATAAAAGAAAGATTTGATGAAATGATCAATTCAATTGAAAGTTTTGATCTGATAATAGGTGGAAGCTCCTATAATAATTTGGCAAGAAACAACAAGAACACAAGGGATGGGCTAGAGAGGAAGCATTCCACTATTTTATATGAATTTTCATGGATTGTGAATTATGTAAGGCATGCAATGCATTCAAGTATAACTTGACAGAATAATGAAACATTCATTATGTACTAATTTGGAATTCAATAGATCATAAATTCATTATTTTCATAGCCAATCTCCTATCCAAATTGAAGAGGCTACTAAAAACATGTATTGAAGATTATGGACATTATTATTATTTTAATTCTATGTAGCAAATTTGTTTGCACAATCAACATGAGACTAATTGTAAGTATGGATATTGTCAATTGTAGACCTGTATGAACATTATTTTGATTATACAAAGCAAATTTATTTGCACAATAAACATGGGACTAATTTTAGGCTTGGTTGTTGCCAATTACAATCCTAGGGTTATTAGTTTGATTAGTCATGATAACCATAGTCTCTCTCTCTCTCTCTCTCTCTCTCTCTCTCTCTCTCTCTCTCTCTCTCTCTCTCTGTCTCTCTGTGTGTGTGTGTGTGTTTGTGCGCACGCGCATGTGCGCAAGAAGATGGGGGGCAAAAAAGGGGTCTTAACTGGCCACTTTTTTTCTGAAATCAGGAAATACTGGCCTTGGATAAGAAATTGAGCACAGTTACACTCAAAATTTGAAGATGCAACCAAAACAATGTTTGTAGTTCTCTTAGTCTACTTTCTAAACTACTATTTTTTTTTTAAATGGTATAGATTAAGGGGTTCAAAAGAGGGAGCCACAGAAATTGGTGTTGTTTCTATCAAAATAACATAACATAGCATGTTTTGTGGCTCCCTCAAAAGGTTAACTTTTTTTTGGTATTTTTAAAATCACTTTGGTGAGAAATTAGCTAACAACATGTAGTTTATGCCCGATTTTTCTAATAATTTTTTAATGAATATTTGATTTTTTACTAATTTCTAAAGTGGACACATCCTAAAAAATAGAATTTTGGCCGTGCTACCCCTATAAATTTTGAAAACTCATTGAAAATCAATTTTTTTAATATGTATAGAATGGAGTCTAGTTTCTAAAAATGTAAATTTTTTTTAAATTTCAATGAACAATTAATTTACAGTGATAAAAAGACCAAACACTGGTTTTTGCCCAAAAATGGACACAAACAAAATAAATTAAAGATGAAAGGCTTAACATTGTCAAAATGTGAAAAAAATTACATCATTAAATAGCTAAGAGAAATCCTAGCATTACCCAGGTGTTTGATTTGTTCAACCTTTAAACATATGCAAATCTGAGGGTTACAACGAATGAAATTATGTGAAATCCTATAGAATTTGCAAAAACACGTCTGTGGATGTTGGGAAGGCACTTCAAGCCTTTGGGTTGGAAATCCAAAGCAAATCCCAAGCCCAAGGGTTGGGATTCCCAAAGAAAATATAACACAAGTGCGTTATAATGTGCTCGTGTTATGTTGCGTTTTATATTTTTTAATTTTTCGTAAAAGTTTGCTCGATGTTTGTCATGTTTGACATAATGCGAGCAAGCACATTATAATGCACTTGTGTTATGTCTCCCTTGGAATGTTTTATGTTCAAGGCTATTAAGCATGTATGTATGTATACTAATATGTATGTATGTATGTATATATGTATGCCTATATGTATCTATGTATCTATGTATGTATAGTATCGAGGGTAGAGGAGGGTAGATATGGGGGTGAGGTGGATAGGGGAGGAGAGGAGTGGATAAGGGTTGAGGGTTGAGGGTTTAGGGATAGGATTTAGAGTTTAGGGATCAGGGATTAGGGTTTAGGACCATGAGGGATTAGGGTTTAGGGTTGAGGCTTTAGGGACAACATTTAGGGTTGAGGGTCAAGGGATTAGGGCTAAGGTAGAGTGTTGAGGGTAGAGGGATTAGGGATAGGGTTTAGGGTTGATGAATTAAGGTTTAGGGTTGAGGGATTAGGCTTTAAAGTATAGTGTCGAGGGTTGAGGGTTTAGGAATAGGGATATCGTTTAGGGTTTAGTTTTTAGGGATAAGGAATTAGGGTTGAGGGTTGAGGGATTAAGGTTTAAGGTTGAGGGTTTATAGGGTTTAGAGTTTAAGGATAAGGGATTAGGGTTTAAGACCTTGAGGGATTAGGATTTGGGGATGAGGCTTTAGGGATAGTGTTTAGGGTTGAGGGATTAGGGTTGATGGTCGATGGATTAGAGTTAAGGTAGAGTGTTGAGGGTAGAGGGATTAGGGATAGGGTTTAGGGTTGAAGGTTTGGGGTTTAGGGATAAGGGATTAGGGTTTAAGGTACAACGTTGAGGCTTGAGGGTTTAGGATTTAAGGTTTAAGGGTTGAGGGTTGAGGCTTTAGGGATAAGAGAGAGACCTAGATGGCTAAGGGTTGAGAGATAGGGGAGAGATGGGGTAAGGCAGATAGGGGAGGAGAGGGGTGGATAAGGGTTGAGGCTTTAAAGATTTAGGGTTGATGGATTAGGGTTTAAGGTATAGTGCTGAGGGTTGAGGGTTTAGGTATAGGGTTTAGGATTTAAGGTTTAAGTGTTGAGGGTTGAGGATTTAGGGATAGGGTTTATGGTTTAGGGATAAGGGATTAGGGTTTAGGGTTGAGGGATTAGGGTACCATACATTATTATTATTTATTAGGGTTTATGGTTTAGGGATTAGGGATTAGGGATTAGGGTTTAGGGTTAGGGGATTAGGTTTTAGGGTTTAGGGATGTACAATTAGGGGGTACCATAAATAAACTAGAATTTAGGTAGGGTTGGGAAGATTTTGTGAATCATCATGGGCTGAAGATTGGAGATTTTATTGTGTTCAAGTACATATCTAAGTCATATTTTAAGGTTAAGATATTTCAAAGAATAGGGTGTGTGAAAAATATCAATGATCTCCGGATTATAAATACCAACATTGATATAGATAAAACATGCCCTTCTTCTAATAGAGTATGCAGTTCAAGTCAACCAATGTACAACAAGTTGCTGAATGAATTGGTTTCTAATGGGGAAAACATGGCAAATACCATGATGGGGAAAATAATGTTTTTGGGTTTAAAACATGGTAAATACCATGATAAAGAGTGATTTAATTGGTTTAGTGTTTAGGGTTGAGGGATTAGGGTTTAAGGTATAGTGTTGAGGGCTGAGGGTTTAGTGATAGGGTTAAGGGTTGATGGATTAGGGTTTAGGGTTAACGGATTAGGGTTTAAGGTTAAGGGTTGTGTTGAAAAGGTCTGGACAACTGAGAGGGGGGGTGAGTCACTTGTCACACATTCTAAACTTTTTCTACTTATAATCTTCCTTTCAAACTACTAATCATAAAAATGAAATAAACATCACATAAGCAAAAATAAAATAATACACTTGACACCAAGATTTTTGACGTGGAAACCCAGTTAAGGGAAAAACCATGGTGGGGGTTAACCTAGAAAAATTAATAACCTGTTAAAAGTATTTTTACAAATGGGAATGCACATGCATTCGATCTCACTGCCCAAAGCTCACTACTCAAGGGAAGGCTCACTGCCTAGAGAAAATATTACAAGAGAACAACAAAGATTTGAACTGATTGATAGCATCTACCCATGCATGAAATTTAGTTCCAGTTAAGTACATAAACTGAACTGACACATTTCATCTTTACTCTGTTCTTCTTACTGATCTACCTTCATTCACACTTTTGAATCTTGCTCTATTTTTACATACACCTTATAAGCATACACAACACAAAACACATCCAATTCCATCAGCTATATATATCTGCAACATGATCTACAATCATTTTACCAGTCGGCTTCAAGAATATTTGGAACTTAGTTGAGTAGCCTGCTCTGTCAGCTAGATCCATACATAATATGAGATGTGGATCAAAACTTTCTCTTGGAAGTCATTACTCATGTTAGCCATAACCACTGAATGCCACCATCTATCCAACAAGCAACTTCCATACATCTAGAATCAATATCTTCTGCAAGGTTTGCTTGTTCTTCTTCTATCAGCTCTGTCATAATAGGATCTAGTATTTTGACGCTCATAACTTTTGATCCCTTTATCACTAGAGGATAAACAATTGGATCTAGATTGTCCTGGTGTCCCTTTACACTTATTCAGATCTGCAACACATTATGATTAACTGGAGAGATCTGTTGACCAAAATACTGGACTCTGCTATATACTCTGTTTTAGGTTCCCAAACTTAGATTATCATTCTGACTTCCGGTGTGATCGGATACTATACTTCAGATGTGTGGAACAATCTTAGTTACCATCAATGACAACACCTATCAATGTTATGCAGTGTCTCTTGCCAACAATCTCCCCCTTTGGCATTGATGGCAACACTTAGTGAAAAATGACTAAGTCTCTTAGAGCTACTTCCCCTTTTTCTGTATACTTGTGCCCTTCACTTATTCTGGTTCTCCCCCTTTTTTGAACTCCTCATTTTTCACTTCCCTTCACTCCCCATTTGACATCAATGGCAAAGGGTGGGGTTCGCAAGTCAAAATTCTCCAAAAAAAGTCTGTATATACTACCGCATATGTATAGCAAATTACAAAAATCTTGTTTACATAAATTTTAGAATGTCTGCAAAATTGGTTTTTATCTACATAAGTTTGGAGTCCCAAGTGCTCTTCATTCCATCCAAAATTGAGATGTGCCCATTCAACAAGAATGAGTATGCTTCTGCCTTTGATAGATCTGATGGATCACTAGTCTGAACTATAGTCTGAGCTTCAGATAGGGCATTATGCATTATCTCTAACTTAGGAGCTAACAATCCTTGGAGCTCACACATCCTCTTCATAATGTTTCCCTTTTATTCGACAAGCCTCTTTATCTCATCTGTTAAACTAATTAGAGGATCAAAATTTTGAGCAAGATTTGATAGTTTATGTTCTTGCTTCTTTATCTTTTCTTCAATATTTTCATTAACTTTGGGCCATGATAGACAAAATTTATACAAATCACTTACATCATTTAGGGCATTCTAAATACTTTTTATGCTAATACTGAGTATTCTTCTATCACTTCCTATTAGACTTTTTATTTCACAAAATTTCTTATCCAAGAATTCTTTTTGAATTTTGATCTCTGTAGATTTCTCAAATGACTCAAAATGAGTGTTTACTAAATTTACAAGATTTTTTAGATGTTTCAAGGGGGAATCAGATGGATTCTTTTGATAAGTAGGCATCAACTTCTCCAAAATCCTAGATGCAAGTCCCAGTAGCTCATTGTCCTCTCTATGGAACTTTAGCATCTTTTCTCTAGCCTTTACTTGGGTGAAGGATGCAATTTTCATTAGTTGAATTGGAGAGAGGGCATCTGGATTGGCTAGACCTTAAATTAGTTCAAGTTCATCAAGCTTAATTGTTTCTTTTTCAAGAAGACTTTTCATTGCACCTGTAGTGTCACTTGCAACATTCTCTGAACTATTCTTTTGTTCATTTGATTTCTCAGTATCTGGTTTGTGTGCTTCAACATTTGCACCATCTTCTTCTACTTTTTCTTTCTTTTCTCTTTCTTTTTTTGCTTTATTATTCTATGTGTTCTCTATAGAGGGACTCTTTTCTATTTGTTCACTACTTGCTACTTGATCCGTAGGGCTTTGTGAAGTAGTGATATCATCTTCTTTTCCTGATGTATTTGGTGGATTAAGAGTATCTCCTGTATCAACTGCTCTATCTATCATTTATGTATCCTCCTATTTTACTTGTTCTTCTTCCAAAATAGAGGTTTTAGTCAACTTAGATTTATACTCCATGATGTTCTCTTCTTCACCTTCTAGAATTTCTTTTGTGACTATAGGAAAATTGTGCTTCTTCAATGCTTTCAAAAGAATTTCTTGAGTTTCTTCAACAATTTCACTTGTTTCTCCAAGCATGAGTTTGTTCATTCTCTTTTTGCTTCTAAAGTCATCTTTGACTTCCTTGAATATCATATCTATTTGATCATATGAAATCTGAGGACACAAACTTATTAACTCATGTTCCATAATCTCCAAGTTCTTGCTCTTGGCATTTTCTTTTCTCAACTATAAAATACTTGCCAAACTTTGTGGCAACTCAGAAATTATCTCAATCAATGCCTTGTTGTAGATGTTGAGATATCTGACAGTTGCTTCCTCCAATACCCTTTTATCCACATCACTGTAATCATAATAGAATTCAATCATGGGTCTTAGATTACCATCCACAGTGACTAATTTTATCACATCCTCCAGTGAGAGTGTGGGTCTCTCAACATATTCCTCATATGTTTCTATCATTTGTCTTTTGCTAGCTCTTTGACTACTTTTGTTGCTTTAGTTCTGGTGGTCTTTAGTTCTTTCACTTCAACATCAGAGTTTGTTTCTTCATTGTCAGTTTCGGAGCTTTTGTAGGCTCTTGTGGCCTTGGTTTTCTTCCTTTTACCTCCTTCATAGGATGATTTTGCTTCAGTCTTAGAAGGAACAGGGGCAGCAACAGAGCTCCTAGTTGTTCTTGTTTTGGTAGAGATCTCTACCGGAGCACCTCCTTGAGTCTTTTCTTGCTTTTCTTTCTCAATTTTCTCTATCCTTTCCCTGTTTGCCTTTATTGCTTCTTTGGTTATACCTATGCTCTCTATATATGCTTCAACTTGCTTATTTACTTTTCTTTTTATTTCTGGTTCTTTGAGCTCAACATGAATCTTTATATTTAGTTCTTCAAAGGTGCCAAACCTTTCTACTTTAGTGTCCTTAGGTTGTTTCAATAGATGTTGAGCGTATAGTTCCAATACATCCTCCTCAACCTCATATCCCATAGGCATGATCCACATAGTCCTTGGTTCCACTGCATCCATCAAACACTGATCTGTGTCTACTATGAAATAGATTGTATCCTTATATTTCTCAACTATTGTTTTGGAGATCCTTTCCCTAGAGTGCATCATGTTCTAAAAGTTCTTGAAATAGCCCCACAGTGTAGTTCTTTGGGCTTTTATATCACCAAGGTTGTACAAATAATCTTTAATTTGTATTGCAACCAGTTTATCACTTGTCCAAACTAATCCTCTTGAATCTGGTAGTTCATTCATAAAAAAAAGGAATAAACATATGACCAACGTACCATATTTGAAGAGTTCTTCTTATCTTTCTTGACCTTTTACAGATTCTCCATCAGTTGATTTAGCAATAGCACACACAAATCATAATCTGCATTTTCTTTTAGTATCTGGTATGTAGCATAAATGGTAGTTCCAGAGACTGAATTATCCCTATTGGAGTGGTAGATTTTATAACCGATTACCATTGAGGCAAACTTGACATCTAAATCAGTGATGTCGTTAATGGTCATATCTCTCTTGTCAAACTTTGATCCAATGACTTCAGACATAGTTTGATTCTTCACTACCTTTAATAAGGGTAGTCCACCAATTGAGTGTAGCCCAGTCATAGCTATAATGGCTTCCTTGGTGATCTTGAAGGGTTCCATTATCCATATAAAGTTATCATGTATTATGCTCAGTACATACCATACCCATTCATCCTCTTCAAAGGTTGGAAAATGAATGATGTGTGCAAGATGTTTACTTTCCAGGGTTTTGAACTCTGGTTTGATGTCATATTTCTCATCCCTCATATGGGTATCAAATATATCCAATAGTTTTGAGTTCCCAAGCTCCTCAATGTTTGCATGTATATAAACCCTAATATATTCCACATGTAGAACTCCATACAGAACATCTAAAAAGGCACCCAGTGGATCAACTTGTGTAGATTTGTATGGGTGTTTTTTAAATTTTGGATGTGGCCTCTCAGTAATATTCACAACCAATGGAGTAGCCATCTTCAATAGTGATATTCAAAGGCTTTGTGAGAAGAAATACCTCTTTTTCAATCCAGGAATTCATCTTGAGCAGTTGGATGGGATTCTTGCTTGAATTCGATCTTCACTCCATGGTTTTCACAAGTTCTTTCTCTCAGTTCTCTCTTCTTCTTTGCCCTTTGATGCAAGGTGTTTCAAATGAAGAGTGAAAAGCTTTTTATGTCTTTGCAAAACCTAATTGGTCTTTGTGATAAATGTGTTTCCCTAATACATTTGGTTACTCTATTTGTTGAGCAGTTTTATATAAATTGCTTTGCAATCTTCCATACTCTTCTCTTTTCTTCCAGAAATCCTTCCAACTGTTGTGATTCAACTTAAGATACCTTTTCTTTTGTGCGAGATCTAGGCACTCACTTACTGGCTAGGGGAATTTTATTTCCAACACTGCTCCCCCTAAGCCAAGGCTCTTATTTTAATTCTCAGAGGAATTTTCAGCATTGGATTCCAGTGTGGACCCATCACAATTGTTTATTGTATCTTTCTTTACCCAAGTCTTGTTCATTTCATTTTGTATCTCATTCACATCAATTTTTGTCTTGCCTCTGTCTTGTCTCTGCTCATCCAGTTTTCTGCTTACCAGACCTCTTCTTCCCTTGCTTCTATTTTTGCACAATCTTGCAATATGACCAAATTTATTGCAACTAAAACACACCACACTCCTCATCTGATGAGCTTGATTCCTTTTTGATCTACACTGATTTGCCCTATGTCCAAATCCATTGCAAGCAAAGCAGTAGCCATTGAAAGAATTAATGTTCATTTTTATGCTTCTACATTCATTGGATTTGTGACCATACCTCTTGCATTTGAAGCATTGACCAGAGAAGGATGGACTCTTTTGATTTACTCTGCTTCTGCACTAAGTAGCTTTATGACCAAATTTATTGCAATTAAAACAATTTCCATTAAATGATGGATATCTTTGGGCATTAGGTTGTCTTGCCGAAGGCCTTCTGTTTATGTCTGTTTTATTTCTTGGTTGAATATTTCTCTATTTGGATCCAGAGCTTTCACCCTTCTCATTTCTAAGATCATGCTTGTCATCATTCCTTTTATGTTCTTCAATTAAAGTTTCAAGTTTAGTTGAGCTTACTTTGAACTTCTCCTTATACTCATTTGCAATTTCTAGGTCATGTCTGAGAGTGATAATTTGTCTCTCAAGTTCTCTTTCATTGTTTTTGCTTTCTTGTAGATTAGATTCTAGGAGACCAGCTATGCCATCCAATCTACAACATTCTTTAGTTCTTTCTTTCAGATTTTGTTTCATTTCTTCTTAATTTTTTTTCCTATCTTCAACTTCCTTAGTTAGTCTCATTACTCCAGTTTCCATTTCATGTCTTAGGACAACAACTTTTTCAGCTAACTTTTCGTATTCCTTTGTCTTTTCTTTCAAGGATTTGTCTTCCAACTGAGGAGGTTGATCCTTTCCTTTGGATTTGTTTAGCTTTCCTTTTAAAATCTCAATGAGGTCTTCAGCCTTATTGAGTTTGTCTTGCAGCTCTTGGACTTCTGCCTTAGATTATTCAAGATCATCTAGGGTGAGATTAAGTTGCCCTTGAAGGTTGTATTCATCCATTTCCCAGATCTTCCTTAAGTTGTTAAGCTTCTTGAAAGGAACTTAGCTCTGATACTAATTGTTGAAAAGGTCCAGACAACTGAGAGAGGGGGGTGAATCAATTGTCACACATTCTAAACTTTTTCTACTTATAATCTTCCTTTCAAACTACTAATCAGAAAAATGAAATAAACATTGCATAAGCAGAAATAAAATAATACACTTGACACCAAGATTTTTGACGTGGAAACCTAGTTAAGGAAAAAACCATGGTGGGGGTTAACCCACAAAAATTAATACCTTGTTAAAAGTACTTTTACAAATGGGAATGCACATGCATTCGGGCTCACTTCCCAGAGTTCACTGCTTAAGGGAAGGCTCACTACCTAGAGAAAATATTACAAGAGAACAACAAAGATTTGAACTAATTAATAGCATCTACCCATGCATTAAATTCAGTTCTGGTTAAGTACATAAATTGATTTGACACATTTCATCTTTACTCTGTTCTTCTTCCTGATCTGCCTTCATTCACACTTTTGAATCCTCATCTATTTACACATACACCTTATATGCATACACAACACAAAACACATTCAATTCCATCGGCTATATATATCTGCAACATGATCTATAATCATTTTACCAGTCAGCTTCAAAAATTTTTGGAACTTAGTTGAGTAGTCTGCTCTGTCGGCTAGATCTATACATAGTATGAGATGCAGATCAAAACTTGCTCTTGGAAGTCATTACTCATGTCGGCCATAACCACTAAATGTCACCATCTATCCAACAAGAAACTTCCATATATCCAGAATCAATATCTTCTGTAAGGTCTGCATGTTCTTCTTTTGCCAGCTCTGCCATAATAGGATCTGGTATTTTGATGCTCATAACTTTTGATCCCTTTATCAACGAAGGCTAAAAACTTGGATTGTTATGAAACTTTTTCCTTGTGGAAAAAAATAAAGAGAATTAATATAATAGTTCAAAAAATAATAAAAATAAATAAAATGTAATAAATAATTATTAGAGTTTTCACGGGATGTTGTCATGTAATTATTTTTATACCATTTTGTACTATATAAAAACTCATAAAAAACTAAATGCAAGAAATAAGGAAAGAGGACGAAAGCAAGCACTTACATTGCAGGAATAGGATTCCAAGTTAGCAGGGTATGAGCAAGACGGAGAAGGGGGCACATCTTATGTGTGTGTCCAACCCGGGACTGTCTTGGCCAAGTCTTGGGTATTACAAGTGTTGAGCATTGTTCTAGAGGAACCGGGACTCGGCAAAGTACGCTTATTTCTCCCAAATTGCTCACAAACGAAGAGGCTAAACCAAGCTCCATTCTAGCAATCTTTGGATTTTTGCTAAACTCATACAGATAAGATAAGCATCTGCTCACTTCTATCAATTTTTGAAACTGATTTTGTATATTTATTTGCATGGTTTAATATATTCATTGCTTTGATAGATTGATTTAATATAATTATTTGTTAAATTATTTCTTTATAACTTCCACTCTATATTTAATAATCTGATTTGATAAATGTATGTTGGTTGTTTAGTTGTAAAACATTTTATTCTATTTAGTGCATAATTGAATGCTAATTAATCTACAATATATCTACCTATTTTAATAATTAGAAAGTATTCGGGAAATTGAGGAATTACATTAGGTATCTGAGCCTTACCAATCCATTTACCTGGCTGCATTTATTTTGTAAAATAGATATATTAAATTAAAAGAAAATTAATATAATAGTTTAAAATTTAGTTACATTTATTTTTGCAAAATAGCTAAATTAAATTACACAAACGTTATAATGATTTAGAATTTAGTTGCAAATTACTCTTAAAGTGTTGAATTAACTAATTACCTCAAAAGATAACATTTAAATAAATTGATTTAGGGTTTCATAGAACATTTAGTATTCACTTAAAGAGTTAAATTTTTCGCTCATCTTAAGTTTATGGAATCATAAATTCTTTTACTTAAACTCCCATAAGTTACATTCAATATATATATCTTTTACCTTGAAAAGAGTTAAAAAAATTTCAGGGAGAATAGATAACCATTCAACCATATCTCTTGGTCATTCCAGTAAATCCTCACAAACCAATATCTAGGTATTTATTTGGGTGACATAAGTAAAAAATGCATCCAATCCTACCTACCTCTTGCCTTTTAACATCGTACTGGGATTGCAAATTTGTCAACCAGAAAGTTGCATCCAATCTAGCGAATTAAGTTATAACGTGTTGGCTAGATAAGAAATTATTCATAAATACATTATTAGAACTTGAAGCAAAATTATACGCACCACAAACCTCTGTGCACTCACAGCTACCTTGGTTTCAGTGCACAATTTATATCTATGTTCTAAAGTTCCCATTCTGGCAGGGTTGCATGAAGATACTGCCGTAGTTGTGGAATGATATGGCCATAAAATTACACACAACTTTTGCCCCTCTTATTTTTTTCGAGAGTTCTAATACTTTTTATAAAATAATAGAATAGGGTTTGGTTGATTCCTCTTCAAAAAAAAACCATAGTTATGCAGTAATTTATAAAATAATTGTTGTGTAGCATACCAAATTCAACTTTTTTAAAATATAGTGGTTGTTGTTTTTAGGGAGTATTTATTTTCCAAAAAATAATCTAGGGAGAAAATTATACACTCATTGTTACACATTTGTGCAAGTAAATAAACCTATTATTTATATATAGTTTGAGCCCTAAAGGTAGTAGCCATGTTCAAATAATATCGATCCATATTCTTACACCCATATATGATGGTCAATTTAGTTTTTTTGGGGGAAAGAGAAAAAACTCTATATGACTTCATTATTTACCACTGTTAATATGTGCTTGTGTTGTTATAAAATCTAACAAAGGCAATATAAAATCTAACAAAGGCAATCTTATCTTTAACATTTGTCTCGACATGTTTGTTGTCATTTCCTATAATGTTAACACAAACATCACAACTCAAATTACAAAGGCCTTACATGCCAAGGTTCCAACATCTTATTACAACACAAAGAATAATATTGAAGGCCATATTTTAGATTATGTGTTGCATTAAAAAAATGTTTAGGGATCTAAATTTAAAATAATATTGAATAGAAAGGTAACATAAATATTTATTTGCATAGCAATAGAGAAATAAATATAGGAAGAATAATTAAATATAAGATTAAAATTTATATGTATTATTAATACATTATGGTTGTAAAAGAAATATGAAATAATTAAAAAAAATGAAAACCATTAGCTTAAACAAGTGAAAAGTGTAAAGTGAAATGGTTTATAGCATCATTGAGTTAAAATTAATAAAGTTGGGTAAAAGATATATATTCTTCCCTTTTTCCTTTTATTATATGATTTTATATATATACTTAATATAAATTGAGTTTAAAATGATTGTTAGTAGATGTTTAGAGTATAGTCTTAGGTTAGATTTTAAACAAGTATAGGTCATGTTGTTATTATTAGAATGGTTACATATATGTTAAAATGATAATAATAAAATTAATATTATTTTTTTTTAATTAAAAAATTAGTTATGTTGTTATTACAAATACATATATCATATTGTTTATATGTATATCCATAATTTTAGGGTTTGAGTTATATATATATATGATTCTTGAAAATATATCTATATATAAACTATATGTTATTATTTATAGCTCATATAATATTAATTTAATTGACTATATGTGATTATATATAATAGGATATGATATTATAATTATTAAATAATATTAAGTTGAAATAAAAAATAAATTTGTTGAATATATTAATTTATGAGAACTTAGTAGAGATATGTTAATATATATTTATCTAAAAAAAATCCTCAATACATAAGAAAAGAAAGCTTATAAACCTATTTTAATTACTTAAATTACTTTATTTTACTATTTAATTTATTACTTAATGTAATTTTATTGTTATTTAAGAGTGAATTTATTTACATTATTTACTCTTTGTTTTACTTAAATTATTTATTACCGTATGTTTTTGTAAATAATTTATTTCAATTATATAGTTATCAAAATTATATCATATGGCTATATCTTTAGGTATATAGATAAGGGAAATTATCATGAGTAAGTATTTTATATTCATATGAACAATAGATTTTGTCATTGAGGGTAAAATTTGAAAATTTAAGAGAAAAATTAAATAAAAATTAAATAAGATTAAATAAGATGATAAAATTTACCAAGTACTAAAAATTATTTATGAGTAAATAAAACCAAATCTTTAAAATATAATAAAAATACAATATATTATTATACAAATTTAGAAAACCTAATACTACAATATATTATTATATAAAATTAGAAAACCTGATACTACAATATATTGTTATATAAATTTTAGAAAAAACCTAATATATATGATAATGTGTATTTTAGGAACTTAAACTACTTTAAGAAATATTCTCACCTTGTTTTCTCTATACATAATGTATTGAGACCAATATCAATATTTATGGCTAACTTGTGTAATATGTAGAGTTATTTGGGCCACTCTAAAGTTTGGTTAGAAAATATATATTATATGTAGAGGAAAAGATTCACTATTAAATAAGCTATAATATTAGAAGTTAAAATTGACCAAGGGAATTAAATATTAGTTTTTCTTTGGAAACATAATTATGTTATATTGATATAAGTATGTCACAAGTGTTAATAATATCAATACTTAAAGTTTGTTGTCCCAACCTTGAATGACTCAAACAATTGGGAATGGTCATCTAATGCATATCAAGTCCATGTCTACTTCAACAAAAAGTATACTTGTTGTACATTATAAGTTAAAGAGCATAACAAATGCTAGTAGTAAAATTTCAATATTTGTGTTTATTTAAATGTATGGAGTTAAATGAGCTCCTAAGTTTTGTAAATTGTTTTTCCTTGTGTAAAATTATTATAGATAAGTATGACAATGTTTGGATTGTATGGAGAAATTGAACAATAAAAAACCCTTGAAAACTAATATTAGTAGGGTGGAGTACATGCATCATAGATATTAGCCACATATATTTAGTAAGGAATTTATAATATTAAGTACTATACATGTTCATTGACAAGATCATAAGATCATAATGAAGGGTAGTATTTATTATATTTTGGGAAACAAAAAATATTTATCTTGACTAGATAAGCAACATGTTTTAATAAAAAACATTAGCACTAGAGAATTGATTATGACTATCCCTAGTTAAAATGAGACCTAAGGAATTCAACCCATTAAATATACCAGAACACTGTGGATTGGAGAAATCTACAAACAAAGAATCTTGTTAAATGAAGAATGAAATATAATGATGCACGAAATATCTTGTTACATATATTTTTCCTTGTGCTCTATGGAGTTGATTACTTAGTTAAATGATGTAGTTATATTATGCTTATTATTATAAAAGCCAACATCTAGATTTATTACAAAATCCTAACCTTGATTACATTGTGGGCCCATAACCTTTAGGTCCCAGGATCATTTTCACCTCTTAAACATGGTACAATATGATGTTTCTATTGGAATGAATTGGATAGAATGAAACAATATTTTTATAGAATATGAAAGCAAAAAGAATCTTTTAGGAACAAACCTAGGGTCGGGTCAAATCTTACAGGGGGAGACATGATCTATGATTACAATTATATATATATGATTTTATACAAATTTGATTTTGAAAAGAGAAAGTAGTTCATGGTACAAAGATGAATATTTTTTTAAAAAGATGTTTATATCTTCCACAAAATTGAAATTCAAACCAATCCTAGGTTGTTAAAGACTTATTAGTATTTTGACAAAGCAAACTAAAACATCGACTCAAACCAAAGAAAACACACAAACATAGTCGAAGGTTTTGAATGAACAACATACTTGAGCTCTTTATTGTGCTATGGTGTAATCAACTTACACATCCTAGGCACATGAAGATTTTATGGAATTCTTGTTGTTTAATTAGAAAAAATAAAACCTATATTCAAGGCCAAGGCATAAGATGAATTTGTTCTAATAAAACCATAATTATTGTTAAAAAATGGTCATGTATTGTATGCTTTAATCCATGATTGAAACTAACATGCAATTTGAAGGCTCCAAGAGATTAAACAAAATAAAAACCATTTTGAGATCAATTTTTAGATCATTATTTGAGATTTAGATTTAGATGACAAATCCAAAGATATTGAATTGAGATGATATAATCCATTTATCTTATAGGAGTAGACATAATCAGGTGATTGAACAATCAATCTATGTGAGTGATTTGTTAATGTCTTGTTTTTTATAAATAACTTATAGGATTTTGTGAACTACCTTTTATTTTATGTGTTATGTTATTGGACTTGATCAACCCAATAACATTATACATGTGTTTTTGTGCAATATTTTATAGAATGAGAGGATAGTCATGTAGTCCAAAATGCATGACTATCATCTTTGAATGTATTTTGAGTATATGGTACTCAGTGATGAATAGTATGGGATATGCATGTCATTCATTAGGTAAGTACTATGTGATTACATGATAATACTTTTGTATATTAAAGTGACACATAAAGAATTGAAATATTTATATTAAAGATAAGGTTACACATTAATGACCAAATTTAAAAGATTATTTGATGGAAGGTTTATTGTATACACTTGTATTAGCTTCTCAAGTATAAATCCATGATCTATTTCAAGTGAAATATGCTTATAGTTCTAATTATGTTATTGATTAACAAAGTATTTCTATGGGTTTTAATTGTAGTTTCAGTAGAAGAGTTATTGGGAAGATCTAAAATTTAAGAAATATGATTATAAATAAAGTAAATTCATTGCGATATTAATAATATTACTTTAATTATTTTTTTTCTAAAATATGTTGTAGATTCAATTTAAGCTACTGAGGACAACAACTAAACAACAAGGGGAGAATTCTTATGAGACTTTTTCCCCGTGGAAAAAAATAAAAGAGAATTAATATAATAGTTCAAAAAATAATAAAAAATAAATAAAATGTAATAAATAATTATTAGAGTTTTGCCGATAAGGGCGTGGTTCGGTGGTTAAGTCGCTCGGTTGTAGTAGCAGCCACCAAAGTTCAAACCCCCGTTGGGCCAATGAGCTCATAGGATTTATGCCTTTGTTGGGCCAACAAGCTCGCGAGTTTGAAGTGTTCTTGCTAGGGGATGAGGTCCCCTGTGTTGTGGCCTCACCAGTTCATTGTTGCAGGCAAAAGCATTCGCATGGAGTTGGAGGGTGTGTCGCACTAGCGTCGCTGGTCACGTTAAAAAGTTTACTAGGCGCATTTAAAAATAATAATAATAATTAGAGTTTTCACAAGATGTTGTCATGTAATTATTTTTAAAAGGGAGTGTTGGTTGGAACTACCCTTTTGCATTGTATAAAAACTCACGAAAAACTAAATGCAAGAAATAAGGAAAGAGGAAGAAAGCAAGCACTTACATTGCAGGAATAGGATTCCAGGTTAGTAGGCTATGAGCAAGACGGAGAAGGGGGCACATCTTATGTGTGTGTCCAACCTGGGGTACACAAGTGCACTTAGGACTATCTTGGCTAGGGCTTGGGTATTACGAGTGTTGAGCATTGTTCCAAAGGAACCAGCACTCATGTAAGAGCGGTAAAGTATGCTTATTTCTCTGAGATTGCTCACAGATGGAAGAGGCTGAACCAGGCTCCATTCTAGCAATCTTTGGATTTTTGCTAAACTCATACAGATAAGATAAGTATTATCTGCTCAGTTCTATCAATTTTTGAAACTCATTTTGTATTTTTATTTGCATGGTTTAATATATTCATTGCTTTGATAGATTGATTTAATATAATTATTTGTTAAATTATTTCTTTATAAATTTTTCTCTATATTTAATAATCTGATTTGATAAATGTATGTTGGTTGTTTAGTTGTAAAAATTTTTATTCTATTTAGTGCATAATTGAATGTTAATTAATCTACAATATGTCTACCTATTTTAATAATTAGAAAGTATTCCAAGAAATTGAGGAATTACATGGATTTAGATTGTCCTAGTGTCCCTTTACACTTCTTCAGATCTGCAACACATAATGATTAACCAGAGAGATCCGTTGACCAAAATACTAGACTCTGCTATATACTTTGTTTCAGGCTCCCTAACTTAGATTATCATTTTGACTTCTGGTGTGATCAGATATTGTACTACAGATGTGTGGAACAATCTTAGTTCTCATCAATGACAACACCTATCAATGCTATGTAGTGTCTCTTGCCAATAGGTTGAGGGTCAAGGGTTGAGGTTTTAGGGATAGGGTTGAGGGTCAATGGATTAGGGTTAAAGTAGAGTGTCAAGGGTAGAGGGATTAGGGATAGGGTTTAGGGTTGAAGGTTTAAGGATTAAGGGTTGAGGCTTTAGGGGTGAGGGTTAAGGGATTAGGATTTAAGATATAGTGTCAAGGGTCGAGGGTTTAGGGATAGGTTTTAGGGTTTAAGGTATAACGGTTAAGGGTTGAGGGATAGGGTTTAGGGTTTAGGGTTAAAGGATAGGGTTTAAGGTTAAGGGTTGAAGGATTAGGGTTTATGGTATAGTGTTGAGGGTTGAGGGTTGAGGGATAGGGTTTAGAGTTGACAAATTAGGGTTTAAGGTCAAGGGTTGAGGGTTGAGGATTTAGGGTTTAGGGATAGGGTTGAGGGTTGAGGGATTAGGGTTAAACTAGAGTGTAGAGGGTAGAGGGATTAGGGATAGGGTTTAGGGTTGAAGGATTAAAGATTGAGGGTTGAGGCTTAAGGGATTAGGGTTTAAGATATAGTGTCAAGGGTCAAGGGTTTAGGGATAGGTTTTAGTGTTTAAGGTTTAATGGTTGAGGGATAGGGTTTAGGGTTTAGGGTTAAGGGATTAGGGTTTAGGTTTGAGGGATTAGGTTTTAAGGTATAGTATTGAGGGTTGAGGGTTTAGGGTTGAGGGATTAGGGTTTAGGGTTAATGGATTAGGGTTTAAGGTTGAGGGTTGAGGGTCAAGGGTTGAGGGTTTAGGGATAGGGTTAAGGGTCAAGGGATTAGGGTTGAAGTAGAGTGTCAAGGGTAGATGGATTAGGATAGAGTTTAGGGTTGAAGGTTTAAGGATTGAGGGTTGAGGCTTTAGGGCTTGAGGGTTAAGGGATTAGGGTTTAAGATATAGTGTCAAGGGTTTAGGGATAGGTTTTAGGGTTTAAGGTTTTAGGGCTAAGGGTTGAGGGATAGGGTTTAGGGTTTAGGGTTGAGGGATTAGGGTTTAAGGTATAGTGTTGAGGGTTGATGATTTAGGGATAGGATTTAGGGTTGAGGGATTAGGGTTTACGGTTGAGAGATTAGGGTTTAAAGTTAAGGGTTAAGGGTTGAGGGTTGAGAGTTTAGGGATAGGGTTGAGGGTTTAAGGTTTAAGGATTGAGGGTTGAGGCTTTAGGGCTGAGGGTTAAGGGATTAGGTTTTAAGATATAGTGTCAAGGGTTAAGGGTTTAGGGATAGGTTTTAGGGTTTAAGGTTTAAGGGTTAAGGGTTGAGGGATAGGGTTTAGGGTTGAGGGTTAAGGGATTAGGATTTAGGGTTGATGGATTAGGGTTTAAGGTATAGTGTTGAGGGTTGAGGGTTTAGGGTTGAGGGATTAGGGTTTAGTGTTGACGTATTAGGGTTTAAGGTTGAGGGTTGAAGGTCAACGGTTGAGGGTTTAGGGATAGCGTTGAGGGTCAAGGGATTAGGGTTAAAGTAAAGTGTCGAGGGTAGAGGGATTAGGGATAGGGTTGAAGGTTTAGGGATTGAGGGTTGAGGATTTAGGGTTGAGGGTTAAGGGATTAGGGTTTAAGATATAGTGTCGAGTGTCAAGAGTTTAGGGATAGGTTTTAGGGTTTAAGGTTTAAGGGTTGAAAGATAGGGTTTAGGGTTTAGGGTTGAGGGTTTAGGGATAAGGTTTACGGTTGAGGGATTGGGGTTTAGGGTTGACAGATTAGGGTTTAAGGTTGAGGGTCGAGGGTCGAGGGTTGAGGTTTTAGGGATAGGGTTGAGGGTCGAGGGATTACGGTAAAAGTAGAGTGTCAAGGATAGAGCGATTAGGGATAGGGTTTAGTGTTGAAGGTTTAAGGATTAATGGTTGAGGCTTTAGGGATTTAGGGTTGAGGCTTTAGGGTTTAGGGTTAAGTGAGACCTAGATGGGTAAGGATGGATGGAGAGGTAGACAAAGAGTGACTAAGAGACGTAGAGAGGGGAGAGATAGAGAGGTGAGGGGGAGAGATAAGTGAGATATAGAGATGTGAGAGATAGAACATGAGCTAATGGAACTAGAGGTGAGAGATATTGCAAAGGTACTATCAAAGGTCAGATAGGCACAAATATTTATAGGCACTCCTTTCTATCATATTTTGTAATATATTGCACCTCTAGCTACTTGGCACTTCTTTGCCATGACAACTTAGTGGCACATTATAAAGAGACTACATTTAGTTAATTCTCTTCTTAAGTTTCAAAATAAAATACCTAGACCACTACAAAAAGAAGGATGATGATCCCTTGAATTATGCACATGCCAATCCCTCCACCTCTAAAGCATCAATCTACTATATCTAGATCAAGGAACCCTCAATAACACATGAACTTTCTAAACTCCTTTCTGCTTTAGACACATATTTTGTTATGGATCAATCTATAACAGGACAAAATGCACTTGCGTTATAACGGAAGTGCCTTATAACATGCTCATGTTTTGTCTTATTGTACAAATAGTAAAAATTCCTAGATTCCTGTGATCTAGGCCCACATGCTCTATTTTCTTCTATTTATGCATGTGTTCTGACAAAAAAAAAGTGTTTTCATGTTGTTCAGAAGTTCACATGCACATTTTGCACATTCTACCACCTTTGCATGAACTTTCCACCACCTTTTTCTGCTTTGCCAACTTAAGAAGGAGGAAATAACATAGTTTTCACATCAAATTTGATATATATCAATTCAAGTTTCAATTTTTGTAGTGTTGCAATGTTAATTTTGATTGAATTATAGGAATTTAACATTATAGATTGGTTAATAGTATTGTTGTTACTAATTCTATTTGATTGTTATTCAATTTAATGTTGAAAAGGAAGCAAGTGGTGAAAAACTCAAATTGTTGAGGAGTTTGATGCAAGAAGAAAAAAACACTACATAATTGGGTACTCTCTCCATTAGAATCTCCATTTTTTAGGTATGTCAAGTCTTTACATGCATGTTCTTTACATTTTCCTTAATTCTATATGAATTACTTTATCATGCTTTATCATACATGTTTATATCACTTGTATGGTATGCATAATAAAAGACTATGTATACATATTTTGTGTTTATATAATAGACTATGTTTTAAATCACTTCATGGTATGCATAATAAAAGATATCTCAAAGGTCAACATTAATTAAAATAGACACAATCATGATCAAGAAAGTAACCTACAATCTCACATGGTGCCATGTATATTTTCTACACTTGGGCTCTTTAATAATTATGTGCAATAATGAATTAAATAGACATTAACATACCATGATGTCAAACTATACAAGAATAAATCCTTACAACATATAAATATACAATCCCTTAAGCATAATGAAATACTATTATCTTGTCATAACAAGTTAAAATACAAATGAATAGGTGCCAAGATCATACAAGTAAATCCCAATAGGCTTAATCCAATCATGATCCATGTTATTCTTCATGTTGATATTTCATACTACAAACCTTGTATACCAAATGTTTCCATTCCCATATTTATGACAATGTGCCAAGTTAAATACTACAAATTAGTCACATTGCCATGGAATTGATATAGGGTCTCAAGATAGTTCAGTCACAACAAAGTCCAAAGTTCAACATGAGTGTCTCCATGAAAATCATAAGCCTTAAGGTTGATCCTCTTGGTTGTCATAACATGATAATGTGAAGATAAGGGACTGCTGTCACACATCGGAAAATCAGTCCTTACCTCATGCCCTAGTGTGATGTCTCCCACGATCTCAATAATCTCTCCTTTCATGACTAGATGGTGATCAACAAGTGGTAGCCTCCAAGTGAAAATCAAGTGTATCATGTGTCCTAAATTCTCTCCCATGGCTGCAAGCTCAATCTTCATGTGTGAGGAGATGATCTCTATCCACAAGTAAGTGTAGGTAGTTTCATGCCACTAGTACCAAGGCCTCCCCCACATCTTCAACCTTGTAGTCAACATGAAGTCGCATGTACTCTTCACTTGTACCCTCAATAGGTGACTCTCCTTTGTCCTTATCCTCATAAGACTGAAGTGAACTTTGTACCATAATGCTTTGTATGGCTGCAATAATGTTGTGCAATAATGCTTTGTATGGCTGCAATAATGCTTTGGTTAAGTGACATTTACTCTTCTACATGATGATTGTGTTGGTGCTAGAATTGACTGTCAATTTCTGAGCAATTTTCATGCAGGCACCATCCCAAAATATCCAAAAAGTTCTAAGTTTTGGCACCCCTTCAGTGTTTTTCAGCATCTGCATCTCAGTTCTTGAGGAAGGGGCCATCATGTTTTCTCCATCAACATGAGTTTGTTTTTGTGTCTTTGAACTTTTGGTTTGAACTTAAACCCTTTGCTCAACGGTTCAAGGTTCAATAGTTCGATGTTTCAAGTTTCTTGGCCGCTGGTCAAGTGTTTTGCCGATGGGAGTATTTTTGATGTTTGAACCTCGGTGTTGAACCATTGGGTTGAACCAGTTCATCGGTTCAATGGGTTCACGGGGTTGCTTTTATGTTGCCGACTGAGTTGGTATCGGCGTCGAACTTCTTGGTTGCACCTCTCTTTTGAACCATCGGGTTGAACCGGTTCAAGGTTCAATGGTTCAAATTTTTATGTTTTTGGTCTTATTGGAGTGATTGGCTTCATCGGCAAAAGATTTCTTGAGTGCTCCGATTGTTTTGGTCTGGCTGATGGATGTCCATCGACGTGTGTTTGGTCATCGGCGAAGCAATTTTTTGGGCTATCGATGTAAGGTGTTTGGCTGATGAGGAGTCGTTGGCGTGTGTCTTGCCAAAGGGGCTTTCATCAGAGTGATCGGCTTCATCGGCGAAGTAGTTTCATGTTGGGCTGACAGTTGGTTGTCTGGCCGATAAGGGATGTTCAAGGTGGTCATCGGCAGGACTTGTGCTGTCGGATCGGCCAAGGATTTTCTTGTTGCTCCGAGGGATGATGGTCTCGCCGAAGACCTAGGATGTGGTACACCATTGGAGTGAGATTGTGTATCGGGATAGCTATTGAAGGGTCTGCCAATGGAGTATTCTCTGGCCGACAGGAGGATAGAGTGGCTATCAGGTAGATTTCGCGTTGGTCTCACCAATGAAGTATTATCGGTGAGAGTTGGTCTATCGGCTGGGGAGATTTTGGTTACTCCGACGGTGTAAGTTACACCGACGGAGGTGGTCTTCAGCGTGACTTTTGCCTATCGGCGAGGAGGTTTTTGGGTTGGCCGATGGTAGTAGTCTGGCCGACAGGGGATTGCGATAGGCATCGGTGTGACTGTTGAGGTCGGCAGGAGTTTTGTGTGGTTGGCCAATGGTAGTGGTCTTGGCGATGGGCTTTTGGAGAGAGAGGGGTGTGTCAAGTGTGGCAAAAGCACTTGACACCTATTATGCATATGGCCATGTTTTTAAAGTGCTGAAGGGGTCTCCGCACCAAGCATGTGGGATTAATGTTCTTGCATAATTTGAACCTTCAGGAAACATATTTTGGCGGGAAGCTCCATTTTGAATGCTGCGATGGTTTCCAAGAGAAACGTGGGTGGTTGGGCCATCAATGGCAACTGTAGCAAGGGTATGGGTGATGGTACAAATGATCAAACTGCTCGATTGAGAATGAATACTTCCAGATGGCGGGGCAAGGCTCGAGGCCTCCCTTGTTTGCTGCATTGATGACTTCTGAGTGCCATTCTTTCTGATGGATGTATATGGCAGATTTTTGAATTTTGGTCATGTAATTAATGCTGAGTACGCTTCCCTCTGGTTGTTTTTAAGCAGGAAGTGTTACTCATTTTAGATGTTGGATTTTTTTGGGCCTTCTGCTCTGACTCTGAACATAAGGTGTTCACATTTTGAAAGGCATTTTTTGCTACAGACTCGGTCCTTAGTCTGGTGTACTAGTCTATTTTGGCTTGTAAATGATGATTTTCTCTATGATGACTTTCTATACAGATTGATTTTAAATGAAAAACACCTGTGTGTGTATTGTTTCTGATTGTGTCCTGTATATCATTTGTTTTCCTTTCAAACAAGGTTGTCAAGGGCTTCCAAGTTTTTCAGTATATGCATATTGTGTGTTTGATTTATTTTGTCTGCTCAAGGAGTGGTTAAATAGGCTTTTGATCAGATACAAAGGAAAATAGATTGCATCATAGGATCTGTTAAGTATGATCATAAGTAATACTCTTTCTTGGACATGTTGCTATTAGGCAGTAGCATTCTTCTCAGGTCCTCTGGATATGAATTTATGTTGTCATAAGGAGACATTTACATTCTTAGATATGACTCTGCTGCCCAGATAAGGCACTGGTTTGGGAATTTGTCTGTTCAATGGGTCTAGGAAAGTCCCATAACTCCAAACATCATTTCAAACCATTTCATCCTTTCACTTGTTAGTTGTAGGATTAGGAGTAGGAAACCCCTACATGCTCTCATACCTAACCAGACATTATGTCCAAGAATGTTGCCAACCTTGTGATTTGTTACACAAATCTTGGTCCATACATGAGAGTATTCTGCTTGTTGCTGTCAAGTTAAATCCTTCTGTCATTGAGCTAGTCAAGGTCATACTTTTATCAAATAGGGACACCCCCCTTGGTGCAGTAGAACCAGAAGTGAAGGGGAGGAGCTCACGCAACCTCCTATATTTAGTTGGCTGAATCTGCCTGTGTATTAGAACTGGCAAACCCTAATGCTGATTCAGAAGAAAAACCCAACAAAATGGTGACTCTACTGGGGATGGATTGATAAAAATGAATAAATTTGTGGCCCATCCAAGTCACCAACACAAAATGGCGACTCTACTGGGGACGTTGATGTAAAGTGATATCCTATAGTCTCTAGTGAAGTTCTGCTCTGCTGGTGGAATGAACCTAGAAAAATAGCTTTCAGCTGTTGAAAATTTTGTCCTCTCTAGAGAGGTGGTGACTCTGCAAAAGACTCAAGTGCACATGAAAAGTTGATGTGTGTGTTGTGACAAAAAAATGTGCTTTTCAGATTTTAGCATCTGTATGAGAAAAGGTACCTTGCTCCTTCCTACTTGTAATTGTTGTTTTACTGCATAGGTTAGATGCCAGGGGAGGCTATAGGTCTTAGGAATGTAAAGGATGTCTAAAAATAGAAATTTCATGAATCCAAATATGTATACACCCATACTCAGTCAAAAGGGGGATGATTTGTTGGATAAAAGAATAGAAGAGATGAAAAATAGGTTGATATTCTTAGAGGCTAGGCAGGCCCAATTAAATCATGATAACTTTGTTGTGTCTGCCAGTCAGAAAGCTAAACCTCCTGTCAGCCCTTTTGATCCTTTGTATGACCAGTTAGATTTTTCATGGGTTGATTATAAAGTAGAAAATATGCCTGCTAGAATATACTGTCAGATGCCTAGATTTAGTGGTCACAGTGTATGTGATGGGAATGCACATATCCAAAATTTTCACAGTTTCATGGGAAAACATTCATTTAGAGATGAGGATATGTGGATGAGGTTTTTTGTTAGGTCCTTTGATGCAAAAGCAAAAGACTGGTATTTGAGCTTTCCAAAGAGATTTTTTGCCTATTGGGATGAGCTTACTGACTGTTTCAAAAAGGAATTTGCAAAAGAACCTGTTGATCTTGTTGCAGAATTGATGAAAATCAGAAAACAAGATAAAGAGCTATGTATTGATTTCAGTCATAGGTTTGCAGTAGCCCTTTCACAGATCCCAGAAGTCTTCAGACCCAATATTTCAGCCTATGTTGGCATATTCTTTGAGGCTTTTGAGGAGTGCTCTAGTGCATTACTAAAGGATTTCAAGGTGACAAGTATGCAGATGGCATACAAGTTCATAGAAAATATAGAAAAAATCAGAAGTGAGTACCTGCTGAAATCCCTATCTCTAGGCCTTGGTGTGAGAAATGATTGTGAAGCTGCAAATGACCAAATAATTAAGGCATCATGTGTAGATAAAAATGAAAATGAAAGCATAGAGGTTGAGACTGCTGTATTTGAACATAATGCTAACAATACTGCTCAACTGGATTGTTCACCAGTTGAGGATGCCAATGAAAGGATCAATGGTGACTCCCATTGCAACATTGAGGCAACTGACTAGGAAAGCAACAATGAGGTTGTGGACAGCAATGAGCAACTTTTGGAATGGACCTGTGGAGATAATTATGAGTATTGTACTCAAGATAGAGAAGATATAAGCAAACAGAGAAACAATTCCATGTGTGAACCATTGCCTTATTTTCAAACACATGGAGATCATGAAGAGCAGTCAGAGATTGGAACAAGTGCTAGTGCAAAGCATGATTATTTTTTCATTTAATGGCTATTTTGCTTATGACACATAGGCCGATCCTCCTCCACAATGTGAATCCATTGGTGATGAAGATGCATGCTCTGCTGCCCATGAACAAATGGCATATTATGATGAAACTGATGCACCTGGATCACCCATCTTTGACACATATGGTGATGAGGATCTATTTGAGTATGGTGAGGATCTAGACATTATTTTTGGTTTGGATTTTGTTTCTCATCCTGATGAAAGAGGAACCAACATACATCAAGTAAGTGACTGTAAAAATGTGCCTGATTTGAAAGAGGTGCCAGAGCCTGATCTTTTCCAGTTTGGTGCTGCTATTGGTTGTGTGCATGATGTGCACAATTGTGAATTTGAAAGCTTTCCTTTTGAGAGGCCAGCATATGAAATGAGCTTTGATTTTCCTAGTTGTGTGGTGGACTCTGAGTGTTTCCTATTCTTAGTCCAGCTAGGAGATCATTTTGCAATGCATACTACTAATGCAAATGATGATAAGTGTTACATACCATTTGAGTATGCATTGCCTGATACATTCTGCATCCATTTGTTGCCTGATGCTGAGGGTTGTTTGCATAAGGTTGACAGTGACAAACTGAATCAGAGGGTTGAATGTGTAGATGACCAGGTTTATTTGTGGTCAGATCATGGCAATACTCTCAGGCTTGACCTAGTGCATGCAGATGAGAACAAGGTGTTTGATAAGGGGAAGTATTGGTTTTCCTTTTCTTGGTGGCCTTGGGCCATCAAGTTTGATTGGTGATGCAGATCATTGTAACTTCATGACTCTGTGCCCAATGGATAAGGCATTGGTCTGCATCCCAGAGATCTGGGGTTCTCGCTACAGTCTTACACCTACACGTCCCCAATCAGAGCCATTGTTGGTGCCTGAATTGACTGTCAATTTTTGAGCAATTTTCATGCAGGCACCATCCTAAAATATCCAAAAAGTTCTAAGTTTTGGCACCCCTTCAGTGTTTTTCAGCATCTACATCTCAGTTCTTGAGGAAGGGGCCATCATGTTTTCTCCATTGGCATGAGTTTGTTTTTGTGTCTTCGAACTTTCAGTTTGAACTTGAACCCTTTGCTCAACAGTTCAAGGTTCAATAGTTTGATGTTTCAAGTTTCTTGGCCGCCGGTCAAGTGTTTTGCCAATGGGAGTATTTTTGATGTTTGAACCTTGGCGTTGAACCATCAGGTTGAACCAGTTCATCAGTTCAATGGGTTTGCAGGGTTGCTTTTATGTTGCTGACTGAGTTGGTATCGGTGTCGAACTTCTTGGTTGAACCTCTCTTTTGAACCATCAGGTTGAACCGGTTCAAGGTTCAATGGTTCAAAGTTTTATGTTTTTGGTCTTATCGGAGTGATCGGCTTCATCGGCCAAAGATTTCTTGAGTGCTCCGATTGTTTTGGTCTAGCCGATGGATGTCCATCGGCGTGTGTTTGGTCATCAGTGAAGCAATTTTTTGGGCCGCCAATGTAAGGTGTTTGGCCGATTAGGAGTCATCGGCGTGTGTCTTACCGAAGGGGCTTTCATCGGAGTGATCAGCTTCATCAGCGAAGCAGTTTCATGTTGGGCTGATAGTTGGTTGTCTGGCCAATAAGGGATGTTCAAGGTGGTCGTCGGTAGGACTTGTGCTGTCGGCAGGACTTGTGCTATTGGCCAAGGATTTTCTTGTTGCTCCGAGGGATGATGGTCTCGCTGAAGACCTAGGATGTGGTATGCCATCGGAGTGAGATTGTGTATCAGGATAGCTATTGAAGGGTCCGCTGATGGAGTATTCTCTGGCCGACAGGAGGATAGAGTGGCTATCAGGCAGATTTCGCATTGGTCTCACCGATGAAGTATTATCGGTGAGAGTTGGTCTATCGGCTGGGGAGATTTTGGTTGCTCCGACGGTGTAAGTTACACCGACGGAGGTGGTCTTCGGCATGACTTTTGCCTATTGGCAAGGAGGTTTTTGGGTTGGCCGATGGTAGTAGTCTGGCTGACAGGGGATTGTGATAGGCATCGGTGTGACTGTTGAGGTCGGCAGGAGTTTTGTGTGGTTGGCAAATGGTAGTGGTCTTGGCGATGGGCTTTTGGAGAGAGAGGCATGTGTCGAACGTGGCAAAAGTGCTCGACACCTATTATGCATATGGCCATGTTTTTAAAGTGCTGAAGGGGTCTCCGCACCAAGCATGTGGGATTAATGTTCCTGCATAATTTGAACCTTCAGGAAATGCATTTTGGCAGGAAGCTCCATTTTGAATGCTACGATGGTTTCCAAGAGAAACGCGGGTGGTTGGGCCATCATGGCAACTGTAGCAAGGGTATGGGCGATGGTACAAATGATCAAACTGCCCGATTGAGAATGAAGACTTCCAGATGGCGGCGCAAGGCTCGAGGCCTCCCTTGTCTGCTGCATTGATGACTTCTGAGCGCCATTCTTTCTGATGGATGTATCTGGCAAATTTTTGAATTTTGGTCATGTAATTAATGTTGAGTACGCTTCCCTCTGGCTGTTTTTAAGCAGGAAGTGTTACTCATTTTAGAGGTTGGATGTTTTTTGGGCCTTCTGCTCTGACTCTAAACATAAGGTGTTCACATTTTGAAAGGCATTTTTTGCTACAGACTCGGTCCTTAGTCTGGTGTACTAGTCTATTTTGGCTTGTAAATGATGATTTTCTCTATGATGACTTTCTATACAGATTGATTTTAAATGAAAAACACCTGTGTGTGTATTGTTTCTGATTGTCTCCTGTATGTCATTTGTTTTCCTTTCAAACAAGGTTGTCAAGGGCTTCCAAGTTTTTAGTATATGCATAATGTGTGTCTGATTTATTGCATCTGCTCAAGGAGTGGTTAAATAGGCTTTTGATCAGATACAAAGGAAAATAGATTGCATCATCGGATCTGTTAAGTATGATCATAAGTAATACTCTTTCTTGGACATGTTGTTGTTAGGCAGTAGCATTCTTCTCAGGTCCTCTGGATATGAATTTATGTTGTCATAGGGAGACATTTACATTCTTAGATATGACTCTGCTGCCCAGATAAGGCACTGGTTTGGGAATCTGTCTGGTCAATGGGTCTAGGAAAGTCCCATAACTCCAAACATCATTTCAAACCATTTCATCCTTTCACCTGTTAGTTGTAGGATTAGGAGTAGGAAACCCCTGCATGCTCTCATACCTAACCAGACATTATGTCCAAGAATGTTGCCAACCTTGTGATTTGTTACACAAATCTTGGTCCATACATGAGAGTATTCTGCCTGTTGCTGTCAAGTTAAATCCTTCTGTCATTGAGCTAGTCAAGGTCATACTTTTATCAAATAGGGACACACCCCTTGGTGTGGCAGAACCAGAAGTGAAGGGGAGGAGCTCACGCAACCTCCTGTACTTAGTTGGCTGAATCTGCCTGTGCATTAGAACTGGCAAAACCTAATGCTGATTCAGAAGAAAAACCCAATAGATTGTATGTACATTTTCTATGAAGGGTTGAATGACATATATTTTAGTTACTTGTATGGATTCATTTCTTAGGAACTAATATTGGTCTCTTTATCATGCTACAGACAAATTCTCTGTCATACCGAAGAAATGATCAAGTACTAAACCAACATAGGAAGAGATAGAAGTTAAGAATGCAAAGAAACAACGGCTATGAGGGAACTTCGTGAGAAGAGGAAATTGGACACCATAAATGAAGACATGTCAATTGAAGAGGAATTGCAACCAACAAAAAGAGATATGGTATTGGCAGCACAAAGGGAACAAATGCATAAACTTTGTGCTATGAGAGATTTGAATACCGTAGTTGGAGACATGTCTTGTACCGCAAGTCAACATGTACGGACACCATCTACCGCATTTCAAGTTGAGAGTACATCATCACTCACATGTGATAAAGGAGGTACACCATTGTTCCCACCTCAAACTCAAGGTATGTCATCTATTCCATCTTCGATCGAAGGTATGCCATCTAGCCCATGTCATTTAAATATTGATGAAATTACTAATGTTGAGATGAATTTACCTATCTTAACACCACCTAGAATTTTGCATAGAAAGCCAAAGTATTTGATTGATATTGATGTGAATATTTTGCAGCCAATGGAAGGTAAGATTCCAAAACGTACTTGTAGAAGATATGCTCATAAGATTTGGAGATTGTTCTTTGAAAAGTTGAATGAGACCGCAAGATGTCAACTATTCATTGAAATGATGAGAAGTATAAAGTATAGGTCCATCATGAAGATTCTTGGGTTGAGAACATTGGAGGCTTCAAGTGAAAAATCTATTGTCAAGAATCTAATGAGTGCATATGATAGTGTGGGTAATACCTCATGCACAAAAGATAGTAATGCAACACGGTGTGTGATTACATTGACTATAGTAAGTAGTCAAATGAATAAATCTCATCTCATGAGAAAGATGAGTCAAGCATTGAGAATTAATAGGAAAACTTTATCAAGAGCCGAACTAGAAGGTGCCAAAGAATTGAGGACACCAATTCCAATGAATTATGGGCATTCTCGAGGAGACTACCATAGAAAGATAAACCAATTGTCAAAGCATTGAGATCACTAATTGAATATTTTTGGAAGAATTACACAAGGGTATCTCTGAATCAAAGGGATGTGGTAAGAAGGAGAATCTGTAGTCAGAACCATGAACCACATCCAAAGCATTGTTTGGATATTACTCAAACACAATTTTTTGGTAAATTTCTAGAGATGTATCCTTAAATTAAAATTTGTCAAAGATATTTTGAAATGCTAAAACCTTGCTATGCCAAGATAAATCACACACGCACTACTTGTTGTTGTGGATTACATATTGAATTTTCTAACCATTTTGATTTTTATCAGTCTATATGTTTAGATTTGCATACTAACAATGTTTTGTAGGATTGCCACATACATGCCCCACCAACATCTTCAAGAGACTTCATATCAAGAATTTTATGTGACAGAGAGGAAGGTCAAATATTCTAGAGGAAATTATGCTTGAATGGTACATGTCAGCATTGTGGTGGCTTGCAACATATGCCAATATGTAAACATATGGAAAGAATGTTGAGAAGAGACACTGCTACGCATGACAAGTGTTGTCATTGATGGCAACTAAGTCTATCCTACACATCTGCATTACATGATTTGTTCATATTGGAAGTCAGAGTGAGGATTTGTCTAAGTCTAGGAGTCAGAAACAGAGCATGTGACAGGGTCTAGTATCTTGGTCTAGATCTCTCTAGTAGTAAATCACAATGTGCAGTGGATTTAAGGGAGTAATAAGGATTGTCAAGACTATCTAAATCTAGGAATTTAGCCTCTAGTGATGAAGGATTCAAAAACTATAAACATTTAAGTATCGGGCTCCAGTTAGTCAGTACAGTTAGAAGAAGAACATGTCGACCTAGTATTTGGTCTTGGTCTGGATGAAGAAAAGTCATTGGTTAAATAATTTGTGATAACTAGTGGTGTTGGCCAACATGGTTGATGATTTGAGAACACAAGTTTTTGGTCCACATTGCTAATTATGCATGGATTCAGTTGACAGAGCAGAGGTCTTAATAAATGTTCTAAGTTATCTCTAAGCCAACTACAGTTGATTAAATTTCTTGATGCAGATATATATATAGCTGATGGATTCGAGTCTTGTGGTGTACGATTGTGGTGTGATGAGGAAGTAAGTGCGAAAAGGGAAGAAAGAAGTATGAAGGTGAAGATCTAAACTTAGATTATGGTAAAAGAGTAAAATAGGGCAGAGTAAGGATGAAGTGTGTAAGATCAGTATTCTGTACTTAACAAGAACTAAATTTATGCATTAACAGATGCTACTCATCATTTCAAACATTCTGTAATTCTCTTGTAATCATTTATGTAGGCAGTGAGCCTCTTGGAGAAGTGAGCTCTAGGCAATGTCCCATGAAGGCATGTGTCTTCCCCATTTGTAATACTTTTAACAGAGTATAAATTCTTGTGGGTTAACCCCCACCGTGGTTTTTTCCTTAACCGGGTTTCCATGTAAAAATCCTAGTGTTATGTGTGTTGATTTTATTTTTGCTCATGTGTTATTTATTCATGCTTTCATGGTTATATCATTCATCTATAAATAAGTAGTAAAGAAGTTTAAAGTGCAGCAAAGGATAAAAGTTTTTTAGACAACTAATTCACCGCCCCCCCCTCTCAGTTGTCTATCCTTATTTCAACAATTGGTATCAGAGCTAGGTTCCTTTGAAAAAGTTTAATAGCTTGAGGAAGATTTGGGAAGGAAAAAAATGGATGAATACAACCTCCAGGAGCAACTTAAACTTGTTTTAGAAGATCTTGATTAGTCCAGAGAAGAAGTCAAAGAACTGTAAGAGAACCTTAAAGATGCTGAAGACTTCATTGAGACTTTAAAAGAAAAATTGAGCAAATCCAATGAAAAGAGGAAGGAACAACTTGTTCAACTAGGAAATCATAATGAAGCCAATGACAAGGATAAGGCCCTGAAAGAGAAGACAAAGGAATGTGAGAAGTTAGCTAAAGAAGTTGTTGTCCTAAAACATGAGATGGAATCTAGGGTGATGAGGCTAACCAAGGAAATTGAAGAAAGGAAGAAGACTGAAGAAAAATTGAATAAATCTCTGAAAGAAAGAACAGAAGAATGCTGCAGATTGGACAAAATAGCTGGCCATCTAGAGTCTAATTTTTATGAAAGAAAAGACAATGAGGAAGAACTTGAAAGGAAAATTGTCATTCTCAAGCATGACCTAGAAGTTGCAAATGAATATAAGGAGAAGTTCAAGATAAGCTCAACTAAACTTGAAGTGTTGCTTGAGAGTTAGAAGAAGGTTGATGGTGAGCATGGTCTTGGATATGAGAAAGGTGAATGCTCTGAATTCAGACAAAGAAATTCTCCATTAAGGAATCGAAGAAACAAACCTAGAAGACCTCCGGTAAAACAACCTAATGCTCAAAGGTATCCATCTTTCAATGGAAATTGTTTCAATTGTTATAAATTTGGTCATAGAGTTACTCAGTACAAAAGCAGAGTAAATCAAAGTGGTCCATCCTTCTTTGGTCAATTCTTCAAGTGTAAGAGATATGGTCATAGATCCAATGAATGCAGAAGTATAATAATGAATAATTCTAACAATAGAGGAAATGGCAATTCTTTCAATGGAAAATGCTTTGCATGCAATAGATTTGGACATATGGAAAATCAGTGCAGATCAAGAGGAAATCAATCAAATGGGAAAATAAATGTTGTGTGCTTCAACTGTAATCAATCTGGTCATTTTGCAAGATTATGCAGAAGTAGTCCTAACAATGAAAGAAGAGGTCCGGTAAACAAAAAATTGGATGAGTAGAGACAAGACAAAGGTAAGGGAAAAATTAATGTGAGTAAGATCTAGAATGAAATGAGCAGGTCATGGGTCAAGAAAAGTGTTATGAACAATAGTAATGGGTGTGCACCAGAATCCGGTGCTGACAACTCCTCCGGGAATTGAATTAGGAGCTCTGGCTTAGGGAGAGAAACATTAAAAATCAAATTCCCCCAGCCAGTAAGTGGGTGCCTAAATCTGGTACGATGAGAGAAAATAATTTGGGTTATTATAGATCATTTGAAAGGATTTTTGGAAGAAAATAGGTGGATATGATGATTTGCAGAGCAATTAAAGGTCAATTGTATGCAAAAATAGTGTAACCAGATGTGTTAGTGTAGAGCATTTATTACAAAGGCAAATTAGGTTTTGCAGAGCATAAAAAGTTCATTCAGTCTTCATTTGAATCACTTTGCATTCAAAGAGAGCAAGAAGAATAGCATCTGAGCTGAGATTTCAAGGATTTGAAGTGCGACCGGTGAATTTGCTCACCAACCCTAATTTCATGAAAAAGGTATTTATTTGCGAAGCTTTGAACTTATAATATTTTGAAATGGCTACACCTTTGGTTGTTGATATTATTGAAAGGCCTTGGTCTAAATTTAAGAAGCATCCACACAAATCAGTAGAAGTCGATCCATTAGGTGCATTTTCAAGTGTTCCGTATGGTGTGCTCCATGTTGAAGATATTAGGGTCTATATTCATGCGAGTATAGATGAATTTAGGGAGAATTTAGGGAATCAAGGTTTGTAGATTTGTTTGAGAGTCATCTAAGGGATGTAAATCATAATCTTAAACCCAAGTATAAGGCACTCCACAATAAACATTTCATTCATATTATGGGGTTTCCAACATTCAATGAAGATGAATGGGTCTAGTATGTTTTAAGCCAAATGCATTATGAGTTTTTGTGGCTATTGAAACCATTCAAAATTACAAAGGATGCTATTAGGATTGTGACTGGGTTGAATTCAACCAGTGGTTTACCCATGCTAAAATCTGTGAAGAACTAGACTGTAACTGATGCAATCGATGCCAAATTTGACAAAAGGGCAATGACTATCAATGATATTATTGATCGGATGTCAAGTTTTATTTAATGGTAATTTGTTACATAATTTATCATTCTAGTAGAGAGAACTCTGTCTCTAGAATGACCATTTATGCTGCATACAAAATGTTAAAGGAAAATGCAGATTATGACTTGTGTGAATTATTGTAGAACCAACTAATTGAGAACTTGAACAAAATCAAGAAAGATGAGAAAACCAACATAAAATATGGTACATTGGTTCTATGTTTATTTTTATACTTTATGATTGAGTTACCTAGAGTAAAGGGTGTGCACTAGACTAATGATGAGCCAGTTGCTATTCAGATCAGAGATCATCTACACAACATTGGTGATTATAAAGCACAAAAAACTCCAATCTGGGGATACTTCACGAATTTTCAAAATATGATGCATTCTAGAGAAAGAATCCCTAAATCAGTTGTTGAGAATTACATGAATCAAGTATGTTTTATGGTTGACACTAATCGATGCTTAATGGAAACAGTAGAACCTAGAACTGTTTGGATCATGCCCATGGGGTATGAGGTAGATGAGAAAATCTTGAACATGTATGCTCAACACCTTTTGATCAAACCAAAAGACACAATAGTTGAAAGATTTGGGACTTATGAGGAGCTAAGTGTAAAATTGCATGTTGAGATCAAAAAACCTAAAATCAATAGGAAAGTAAGGAAAGAAGTAGAGCAGTCGGCCAAGAATCTAGGCCTCACAAAGAAAGTTGTGAGCCAATTCAGGGAAAGAACTAAAAAGGCAGAGAAGGAGAAGCAGGATAAGAAATAAGGAAGTGCTCCGGTAGAATCCTCCTCCACATTAAGGACTACTAGAAGCTCTGTTGCTGCTCTTGTTCCCCCAAAACCTACCAATCCTGAGAAACTGGAAGGCAAGTCATCCAGAAAAGAAGGGAAAAGAGTGAAAACTAAGGCCACCTGGACATATAAAACATTGAAAAATGATGAAGAATAAACTGATTCTGATATTGAGATTAAAGAGTTGAAGGCCTCAGGTACAAGTACAACCAATGTAAATAAGGAGAAGCCCTTTGGAAACAAAAGGGCTAGCAAGAGGCAAAAGACTGAAATATTTGTTGAAAAAACTACTCTCTAAGGATGAAATCATCAAATCAATCACTATAGATGGGAACTTAAGGCCAATGACTAAATTCTTTGATTATTACATTGATACTGATAAGAGGGTCCTAGAGGAAGCAACTGTCAAATATTTGAACATTTACAATAAGGCTTTGATTGAAATAACTTCTAAAATTCCAAAAAGTCTTGTAGATATTCTGGAGTTAAGAAAAGAAAATGCAAAAGGTAAAGACATTGAGATTAGGGAGCATGTATTGATAAATCTGTGCCCTTAGTGTTGGCAAGAGACACTATATGGATTCATGATTGTTGTCATTGATGGCAACAAAGTTCATCCCACATATCCGCAAGTCATGGTGTGTCTCTACCGGAAGTCAAAATGAAGATTATTGTGGTCCGGTGAACAAGAACAGAGCATGTGGCAAGGTCTGACAGACTGGTCCAAATCTCTCAGAGGAAGTATCTTGGTGCAATACGGATTTGGGGAAGTCAAGAGGACTATCTTGAGTGGTAGATTCCAAGGATTTAGCCTCTGATGATAGATGAGGAAAAAGATATGAATAGTTGAGTACCGAATTCTTGAGTGACAGTGAGAACAGAGGAAGAACCGACTGATAGAACATCAGACTACCTTCCGGATGTGTTACTGATGATGCTAAAGGCTATGAAGGCATGAATCATACTTGGTCAACATGATTAATGATTTCTACAAGTATATGCTTGATCCGCATTACTTGATGTGGTAGGATTCAGCCGACAGATCAGAATTAGTGAAAAGATTGACTATTCCAGGTGCCGACTAGAAAGGTGATGAAATTACTTGTGCGGATATATATGCACGATGGATTTAGTTGAGAGAGTTGTTGTTGTGTGGTGATATATGCAAATAAGTGTAGAGCAGAGCAGAAGCAGTAAGAAAGATCTGGTATGTGAAAGGAAAGCAGAATAAAGAGAAGAGGAAGGATGAAGTGCAGCAGAACAGTGTACTGAGCCTAACCGGAACTGAACTCCAGCATATGTGGATGCTTCCAATCAGTTCAAGTATTGTATAACATTCTTTTGTAGATAGTGTGTCTCCTTGTAGGTAGTGGGCCTCTTTGTAATTCCTTATTCTTCTAACAGAGAATAATCTTTGGGTTAATCACCCCGTGGTTTTCTCCCTTAACAGGGTTTCCACGTCAAAAATACTGTGTCATGTGTTTTTCATTTCATGGTAATATTTGCTTGTTTGAATTAATGCTGCATTGATTAATAAGAAAGTTCAGAAGAAGAAATAATTAGGATAACTGATTCACCCCCCCTCTCAGTTATCAACAATTGGTATCAGAGCCAAGTTCCTTCTAATAAGAGCCTAACAGCTTGAGGAAGTTCTGGGAGCTAAAATGGATGCATATGGTTTAAGGGAGCAACTCAAGACTGCCCTTGAGGATCTTGAACAGTCAAACTCTGAAGTCAATGAATTAAAGGAAAGACTCAAACAGGCTGATGAATTCATGAGAGAACTAAAAGACAAATTAAGTCTCTTTATGAAAAAGAGAAAGGAGCTATTCCAGCAATTGGCAAGACAAAGTGAAGAAAGTAATACAAATGAAGAGTTAACTGAGAAAACTAAGTTATGTGAAAAGTTATCAAAAGAAGTCATTATGGTAAGACATGAAATGGAATCAGGAGTTATAAAGTTTACTCAAGAGATTGAAGAGAAAAGAAAAATTGAAGACAATCTAAGACAATCTCTCAAAGAGAAATCAGAAGATTGCCACCAGATGGATAGAATTATCAGACATCTTGAATCTGATCTTGAAGATGCTAAAGATAATGAAGAAAAACTTCATGATCAAATTGTCTCTCTCAAAAGGGATCTTCAAACAACAAATGAATATAAAGAAAAATTCAAGATAAGTTCTGCTCAACTTGAAGTTCTTCTTGGAAATCAAAAGAGGGCAGATGACAAGTGTGGTTTGGGATATGAGAAAGGAGAAAGCTCTGGATCTGGTTAGAAGAATTTTGGATCAGAAAATCCAAGGATCAGGCCTAGAAGACCTTTGGTAAGACAACCCAATGCTCAAAGATATCCATCTTTCAATGGATACTGCCACCGCTGCAATCACTTTGGTTACAAAGCTAATCAGTACAGAAAGAGAATAAATCAAACTAATTCAACCTTCTCCGGACAGTGCTTCAACTGCAAAAGGTATGGACACAAGTCTCATGAATGCAGAAATATGCAAATGGACAAATCATTCAATGGTAGATGCTTTGCATGCAATAGAGTAGGTCATATGGCTAATCAATGCAGATCAAGAGGTTATCAGTCAAATATGCAAAGAAATGTTGTTTGCCAAATCTGTAATAGGTCCGGTCATAATGCAAAAGTTTGCAGAAGCAAGAATCAGGACAAAAGAGGTCCGGTATATAATCAGAATCAAGACAAGGGCAAACAAAAGATGAATGTGGATGAAGTTAGGAATGAAATGAAAAAGATTTGGTTGAAGAAAAGTTTAGAGAATGTAGAGGTTGGATCTACACCAGACTCTAGTGTTGATATTCCTTCCAGAAATTAAAAGATGAGCTCTGGCTCAGGGGGAGACGCAAAGAAAACCTTGTCCCCCCAGCCAATCAAGTGGTGCCGGACTTGGCACAAGATGCGAAGTAAAGGGTTTGTAGATATGAGTCTTAAAATGATCCAGCTAAGATTTCAGAGGTCCGCATAAAGATGTGAAGAAGTTGTGATTGATCAAGTGGAACCTGTTTCGGGAGATGCTCTGGAATGACAGAGGAGTACAAAAAGGTCTGGAGAGATCCAGAAGTGAATTGTCTTATTCTGCGGATTGGACAGAGTGTTTGGGATGTCCTTGTGATTTGTCATCTTGATTTATACATAATTGAAAGATCCGCATGATGTTCATAGATCAGGACTAATCCGGTTCTTCAAGTCATTCGAATAAGGCAAACCAGAATAATGTAGGTCAAGCATTTATTGCAAACAGATATTAGGGTTTGCGAAGCAATATAAGGGATTTTTCATAAATCACTTGTTCATTCTACACTCAAGAAGAAGCGAAAAGTGGAGCTCTGCAACAAAATTCATCAAGTTCACCGAAGATCACTTGCAGAAATTATTACACACAGAAATCAATCCAACCGTATAACCAAAGGTGCATAAGGTATTTTCTGTTTTCAATATCTCACTGCAAATCTTTGAAAAATGGCTACTCCGAATATAGTTAAGATCTCTGATAGACCTCGTCCCACAGTCAAGAAACATCCATACAAATCTTTGGAGGTAGATCCCCTAGGAGCCTTCTCTAGTGTTCCGCATGGTGTATTACATACGGAGGACATTAGGGTTTGCATACATGCGAATCTTGAAGACTTTGGAGAATTGAAATTGATGGATATCTATCACAAACAGTTGATAAATGATTCCTTTGAGATTAAACCTCAGTACAAAGCCATCCGGGATAAGCACTTTGCACAGTGCATTCATTACCCTTGCTTTGAAGAAGATGAATGGGTCTGGTATGTACTAAGTAGAGTGCATGACAATTTCCTATGGTTGAACAAGCCTTTCAAGATCACCAAAGATGCAATTAGGGTTGTAACCGGTCTGCACTCATCCGGTGGAATACCTATTCTCAAGTCTGTCAAAAATCAGACAATTAGTGATGCAACCGGATCAAAATTTGACAAGAGAGCTATGACAATTGAAGACATCACTGAACCGGATGTCAAATTTGCATCTATGATAATTGGTTACAAGATCTATCACTCCAGTAGGGAAAATTTAGTACCGAGAACTGCAATTTACACAGCTTATCAAATGCTAAAGGAGAATGTAGACTATGATTTGTGTGAGCTTCTTCTAAACCAACTTTTGGAAAATCTGTAGAAGATCAAGAAGGACAAGAAGAACTCCTTCAAGTATGGTAGTTTGATCCTTTGTCTATTCTTTTATTACATGAATGAGCTTCCCGGATCCAGTGGATGGATATGGCAGAATGACAGACCAGTTGCCATCCAAATCAGAGATTATTTGCATGGACTTGGGGATGCTAAAGCAAGAAAAATAGCCCTGTGGGGATATTTCAAGAACTTTCAGAGCATGATGCAAGCAAGATAAAGAATTCCCCAGTCTCTTGTTGAGAAGTACAAAGACACAGTATGCTTTATGGTAGAAACAGATCAGTGCCTAATGGAGGCAGTAGAACCAAGAACTGTGTGGATCATGCCCATGGGGTATGAAGTGGATGAACATATTGTGGAGCTGCATGTTCAACACATGCTAAGTCAGCCTAAAGATCCAAAGGCAGAAAGGTTTGGAACCTTTGAGGAGCTAAGTATAAAAATCCATGTTGAACTCAGAGAACCAGAGATCAAGAGGAAGGTTAGAAAAGAAGTAGAACATATAGCACAAGGCCTTGGGATCTCAATGGAGGCACTTGATGCTCACAGGAAGAAGAAGGAAGGGGATGAGAAAGAGAAGAAGAGGGTAGAAAAGAAAAGTGAGGAAAGTGTTCCGGTAGAAACCTCCACTCGGACCAGATCATCAAAAAGATCTGCACCTGCCACAACCAAAAGCTCAAAACTGGAAGTCCATGCATCGGGCAAAAGATCTAAGACAAAAGCCACAAGGGCTTATGAAAGTCAAAGAGATGAAGAGGAAACTGAATCAGATGAGGGATTAAAGGAAATAAAGAAGCAGAAGAAGAAAGGATCTGGTAAACCCTCCACAGGCCAAGACAAGGAAGAAATGGCAGAGAAATTTGTTGAAAAGCCCACCCTGTCTCTAGACAGTGTAATCAAATCAGTCACTATGGATGGAAACCTTCAACCAATGGCCGAATTCTATGATGACTACAATGAGGCTGACCAAAAGATCCTGCAGGAAGCTACAATCAGGTATCTGAACATTTACAATAAAGCTTTTATTGAAATTATCTCCCTAATTCGTAAGAGTCTAGAGAAGGAGTTGGAAATGAGAAAGACCAATGCCATGGCAAAAGACCTTGAGATCAGGGAACAGATAGCTATTCAGCTATATCCTTCAATTGGTCACAAAACAATGAACATGGTATTCAAAGACTGCAAGGATGAATTCAAGAGCAAAGCAAGGATGAATCAGCTTATGCTTGGTGAGACCGACAAGGTAGCCAAGGACACTGAAGAGATCCTCCGGAATACATTCAAAAGGTTCAACATTCCTATTATAGAGGACTTGGGTGCAGAAATAGCTGTGGACTTGGAATCCTCTGCTCCGAAAGAAGTGGCCCTTGAACAGACTAACATCTCTCCTCCGGTTTCCTCTACAGTCTCTGGATCCAAAGAAGAAGAGAAATTACAAGAGAAAGAAGTAGTGGTGAAGGAAAAAGAAGGTGACAGAGCAAATATTGCAGAAGGACAGAAGACTTCACCAGAGAAAACCACAACTACCAGTGGTGGGAATGTAGAGGGAGAGAAAATTCCAAAGGACAGCTCCAAAACTGCAGAAGAGAAGAAACATCTATCTCCGGCAAGAGACACTACACAAACTGTCCAAAAATTTTTGAGCAAAGAAACAATAGAGATTGATGAACCAAAGCTTCTACAAGGTCCAGTCAACTTTGATTCCCTCTCTCTGGTATAGACAATGAAGATAGCTTCATTTGCAAATGCTAATGTAAATGAAAAACTCCTAAAGTCTCATATGGAAGACTGTGAGTTGATAGAAGCTGCTTCCAGAGTGCTTGAAAAGATTATGCCATTGGTCCAGAAAGATCCGACAGCCTCCTCTTCCGGTAATCTGAAAACCTTAGTCAGCAGTGTTGGTACACATTTTGATTCTCTAGAAAAATCAGCTGAAGAAAAGGTACGGAAGGAGTTTTTGGATAAGAGATTCTCAGAGGTACTAGGATTAATCTCTCATGATAGGAGAAATATGAGTATTGGGATAAAGAGCCTAGAAAATGCTCTTAAGGATGGTGGTGACATTTACAAAATTTGTATCTCCTGGTCAAAAGTAACAGTAGAAATTGAGAAGAAAATAAAAGAGGAACAGGACAAACTACTAAGTTTATCTCAAAGTTTTGATCCTCTCTCTTCCTCCATAGTAAATCAAGAATGTCAAACTATTGCAATCACAATTGCAATAAAGAACCTTGAGAAGGAAAGGAAGAATATAATTAACTGGATGGGAGAACTTAGAAGGATTATTATCCCTAAGTTAGAAACCATGCATGAGGCCATAAGTGATGCTCAGACTACCGCCCAAACCAATGATCCGATAGATCTCAAGAGGGTAGAAGCTTTTGTATTTTTTTTTAGTGGTCACATTTCAATTTTGGATAGAATGAAACAAAGTTGGGGTACAGAACTGGTCCAATTGAAGACATCCTTTGCAGACATTCTTCAGTTTATGTAAGTATGTAATATGCGGCTAAGTATAGTAAAATTTTTTGATGTACGGACCCTACCCTTTGCCATTGATGTCAAAGGGGGAGTGAGGAGCAGTGAAAAATGAGGAATCCAACTAAGGGGGAGCTCCAGAAAATGTATATAAAGATAGAGCATCAGCCAAGAGGGAGCATAGTGTAAACACTTAGTCATTTTTCACTAAGTGTTGCCATCAATGCCAAAGGGGGAGATTGTTGGCAAGAGACACTATATGGATTCATGATTATTGTCATTGATGGCAACAAAGGTCATCCCACATATCCGCAAGTCATGGTGTGTCTCTACCGGAAGTCAGAATGAAGATTATTGTGGTTCGGTGAACAAGAACAGAGCATGTGGCAAGGTCTGACAGACTGGTCCGGATCTCTCAGAGGAAGTATCTTGGTGTAGTGCAGATTTGGGGAAGTCAAGAGGACTACCTTGAGTTGTATATTCCAAGGATTTAGCCTCCGGTGATAGATGAGGAAAAAGATATGAATAGTTGAGTACCGGATTCTTGAGTGACAGTGAGAACAAAGGAAGAACTAACTGACAGAACATCAGACTACCTTCCGGATGTGTTACTGATGATGTTAAAGGCTATGAAGGCATGAATCATACTTGGTTGACATGATTAATGATTTCTACAAGTATATGCTTGATCCGCATTACTTGATGTGGTAGGATTCAACTGACAGATCAGAATTAGTGAAAAGATTGACTATTCCAGGTGCCGACTAGAAAGGTGATGAAATTACTTGTGCGGATATATATGCACGATGGATTTAGTTGAGAGAGTTGTTGTTGTGTGGTGATATATGCAAATAAGTGTAGAGCAGAGCAGAAGCAGTAAGAAAGATCCGGTATGTGAAAGGAAAGCAGAATATAGAGAAGAGGAAAGATGAAGTGCAGCAGAACAGTGTACTGAGCCTAACCGGAACTGAACTCCATCATATGTGGATGCTTCCAATCAGTTCAAGTATTGTATAACATTCTTTTGTAGATAGTGTGTCTCCTTGTAGGCAGTGGGCCTCTTTGTGAGCAGTGTGCTCGGGCAGTGAGCCCTAATTGGCAAGTGCCATTTTGTAATTCCTTATTCTTCTAACAGAGAATAATCTTTGGGTTAATCACCCCGTGCTTTTCTCCCTTAACAGGGTTTCCACGTCAAAAATATTGTGTCATGTGTTTTTCATTTCATGGTAATATTTGCTTGTTTGAATTAATGCTGCATTGATTAATAAGAAAGTTTAGAAGAAGAAATAATTAGGATAACTAATTCACCCCCCCCCTCTCAGTTATCAACACTTAGATTACTCTAGATCAAATGAACATGATATTCAAAGAAGTGAAGGATGACTTTAGGAGCAAGAAGAGAATGAATAAACTCAAGCTTGGTGAAACAAATGAGATAGTCAAAGATATTCAGGATATTCTCTTGAATGCATTGAAAATACACAATCTTCCTATTGTTGAAGAAGAGATTGATGATGGGATTGACTTCTCAATTTTGGATGTTGAAGAATTGAAGGTCAATGAGAAGCAAACTAGGTTAGATGACCCCTCTATTCTAGAAAAGGAAGCAATGAAAAAGGAAGATGAAAAGATGATAGATGAAACTGATGATGCAGGAGGTATTCAAACTCCTCCGAATCAACCCAAAGAAGATACAAAGAGGAATGTTGAAGCTGATGATCAAACTGAAGATAATTCATTAAGAATATGTAGCATGAATTAGAAAGAGATAAGGACAAAGAAGCAGAAAAGGTCAAGGAGAAGAATGGAAAAGAGGAAGAGAGCAAATATTGATGGTGATCCCAAGTAGGACAACCTGGTTGATAGTACCAGAAAGGATCAAAAAGATACATCATCATTTTGGGCAAGAGACACTGTAGAAGCAGTGAAGGAAATTCTTGAAAGAGACAAACAAATTGAAGAAGACAGGACATTATACAAGGTCCAATAAATTTTGATACCTTATCTTGGTGCAAAAGATAAAGTTGGCTTTCATTGCTCAAGCTAAGGCTAGGGAAGATATTTTGAAGTCTCACATAGAAGACAGCGAGCTACTTGGTATTACATCTAGAATACTAGAGAAGATGATACCCACTTTTTAGAAGGACTGTTCAGCATCCCCCTCCAGACATTTAAAGAACATGATAGACTCTGTAAGTTCTCATTTTGAATCTCTTGAAAAATCTACAAAGGTTAAGGTTAAAAATGAATTCAATGATAAAAGATTTGATGCTCTAAAAGGGATGATTGAACTTGATAGAATTGTGTTGGATACTAGTATAAAGATTATTCAAAATTCTCTTATAGAAGGAGATGTTGGGTCTCAAAAATGCAGGTTACAAATCCTAAGAGGATACTAGGATCTATGGTCACCAACGAATGGAGTTAACCTATATGGTTGATGACTCCCTGCACTTCAGGTTCTGCTAAACCTAGGCAGGTGGACCTTGATAGCTAAAGTAGATTAAAATTTGTATGACTTAGTTGAATTTATGGATCTATCCACAATGGCATGAAATGAAATAGATGAAGGCTTACTAACTACTTTCTAATGAGAGTGCTTGAGGTATTTAGAATGTGAATTAGATTTATGTAAAATACTCTGGGATTGATCAGTGCCTAATCTATTGGGTGGATGGAGTCAATAGAGAGATGATGAATATGGAGATAGGGGTGAATGATTGGTAGATTTATTTCTCAACTTAACTCTAACATTTGGGCACTTTTAAATGTTTGCACCTTGTACAAATGTGCAGGTATGCAAGTTACAGTACTCTTCTTATTTATCTCAGTGATATCTTCCCAAATTATTGTGAAATTGTGAAAGGAAATTTAATTCTTAGATTGATGGAAACCAATTACAATAATTTCTCTAAAAGGATTTTAATCTTTGACAAGAACAAATTAAAGTCAATTATCTGAAAGGGTCTTTAATTCTCATTAATAAAAAACCAATCAAAACTCCACACTGGAACAACAAATGTGTTCTCATAAATAATGCAAATTTGAATAACTTAGAAGGACCACTTTGGAGACAGTACAATAACATGTAATCATGAAAACTAACCAACAATTGAACACTAGAAATAAATCACCATATGAGAATATTCTGCTCCATTATATTATTTCAGATAATATATAACATTTGCATGTCTTTTGAGATATGACAATGGATGGGTGGACTAGGTGCAATCTATCTTTTTACTAATGCCCTATCTAAAATGGAATGGAAAATGATACTACTACCACTGATGATTCATCTCTTGTGTCTTGGTCTCTCTTATATATGAGAGGTAACAAACTACAAACCTGTTACAAAAAGACATGACTTTTGACAACTAATCATAACTAAAAGGAAAATATTTCATTAAATGGGTGCACTAGTCCATTAATCTCTAAATGGAAACCTATGACCATCTAAAGCCTGTGCAAAGCTTCTATTTTCTAATATGATGTCCATCATACTGTCGGCTGATCTCCTCCATCCGATGGTTGTCCTGTCATATTTGGCATGTTCATGGTTCAATTGATAAACAAATTTATTTTAGAGAGATGGTGGATGTAGTCCTATTCTGCATAGGTATTCACATTGATAATCACTTCCTTCATATCATACTTCATTCATATCATTTTTTCCAACTGCTTATGAGTATTTTTCAAGACCATCTCTTCATCATTGATCTCTTGTAATGTATTAGTTAGAACCATGGCCAATTCTTCCTTCCAATCATCCAACCTTTGGAGATTCCCAGAATTATCCTGAAGTGATGGAGCAAGATTAAAATAATCAAGCTCTTCTTTGATCTTGTCATGATATTCATCTAGTGACTCTATCAAATCATTATATGCCTATAATGTTTGTCCCACTAAGATCCCTTTGCTCAAAAGGTCTTCTTTCTTTTCAGTCATCCTCCCCTGTAATCGTTTATGTTCTACCATTGCTAAGAAGTGTCAGCTTAAACAATTTCCAATAAGTATCAATACAGCTCATCATTTTATTGAATCTTTCCCTGATTAATTCAGATGTCATATCATATTTGATAGTTTTTACTTCCCTCTCAAGCTTTTTACATTTCCCTTGGGATTTCAAATGGCAATTTTTCCAATAAGATGCATCAGTAAGTGCATCCAACATTTTTTTATCTTTCTCAAGGTCTGGAGGATAGAATTGTGATATAGAAGAGGAAGGGGATATTTCCTTTTGATATAACAACTCCTTCTTTAGTCTATCATTTTCTTTAAGCAATTTTTCAACTTGTGCTTTATTGAACTTTGCCACATTAATATTGAGCTCTGTTGTTTCCATGGGGTCAGTATCCCCTACCCTTTTGACTAAGAGATGACCAAACATTTGGTTTGAATTGTTAGTAATTGTTGGTCTCTTATCCTATGGGTAAAGTGACCAAATGAGTAGAGTGGTTTCATTTGCACTATACCCTGATCCTAAGTATATCTTATCACTAGCTTCTTTTGTTAAATTCATTGTTTTGTCTTCTCTCTTCCTAAAGCTATCAAACACAATTATTGAACTCATATACCACCCTGACAAGAGCAATACTTTGGCTTCTTGAAGTAACTCCCTTCCTCTTTCAGGAGTGATGGACTCCATCTCTTTATCAACTTCCCTTTATAATTCATCCAGAGTAGTAGCCTCTTTTTCAGAAGTGACATCTTGCATTATTTCTCTCACCTCTTTACCTTTGTACTCATAGACAAATGACTTAAATTCAAGAATTTTAATAAAATCATCATCAAAAATGAATTTCTATGCAACCAAGATTCTAATGTCATCAGATAATTCATTTGATTTTTCAAACTTTACATCATTCGATTCAGGAGGATACTCATATTGTGCTATTTCAGAAGCATTTATTGGCTTCATTTGTTCACTTTCTTCATCACTTTCCCCTTCTTCACTCATGTCAGCATCTACAGAAAAACATACTTCAGGAGTAAGTTGTAAGGCTTCATAGCCTAGAGGCTCTATATCTTCAACTTGTGTTCTTGAATAGATTGTATAAGTTGTATCAAAAACAACTGGGGGTACATCTTTTATGATTTCATCTGCATGAGCAATCAATTGTTCAATTCTTGCCAGTAGATCATGTATTTCACAAAACATTTTTGAATAAAATTGCACATGTTTTCTTTTCCATTCATCAGCAAGTATTACTTTGTTGAATGTACCCATTCTGTTGATAGTAGAGGCCTCATCATGGTTTCTAATCACATCTTCCTCTGAAAATAAATGTTCATATCCTGAGAGCCCTTGTGAAATCTTTGCTTTATGAATAAAACCCTCTGAATCAAAGTTTTGTCTTCCATTACCTATAGGAAGATTGTACTATGCCAATTTAGCATTAATTTCTTCATACCCTTCATTCATGACCATTATGAAATCTCCAAAACATAGATTGCTGGGCATGATTGACTATTTGTTATGCTTCTTGAGGTGTATGGTATTAGATTTTGCTAATTGCCTCACAATCTCTAGATAGGCAAACCGATCAGGAACTATTCTGGGCAGCAAATGTGGGATGCCCTTAAATCCATAAACTCAAATTACTGTGTAGTCATGGAAAGCATACCAATCTCCCCAGTTATGGTCCACTTTACTTTTAGGGTTATTTTCTTTGGGTCTTAGAAATCTCTACATCCTTGGGGATATGTTATAATCCCAGGGATATCCCAGTAACTCCCTCAAAGGTTTTACAAAAAACTCTTCAAAGTAAAGGTAGTGAGATCTACCAAATCAGTTATCCCATAATGAAGTCCAGATCTATACAAGTTTAGGATCCCCATTATCAAAAGAATCCCTTATCCTCAATTCACTGCTCCAAAATCCTCTATCATGTCTTTCATACAAAAGCAAATGCATTAATAAGGAATAGTGTTTGAAGTTGATTTTATCACTATTATTTTTAATTTTTTCAAGCCCTTGATTTAGGGCATTAGCCACAAAGATAGCATAGTCAAAAGGCCTGGCCCACTTAGTATGTACATCTGCGGCTAAAACCATTGGTGTAATTGACATTAGAGGTGGGACCTCTACTCCCAAGACTTGACTAGCTGCATAATAGGTGTATCAAAAATACTCTTCAAACAAATCCTCATGAAATGGAGGATTCTTGTTGCTAGAAAATTTCCTTAATTGTCCTTCTTCATCCTTAGGCCTATGCAATGCCAACTTCCATCTTTTATAGCTAGTATCCATATGATGATACTCTAGCAATAGATCTCTAATTGTGAATGATAAATCAAAACCGCACTATAATTGAAATACATTGGAAATGAGATCTTTTGAAATAACCAGTAAATTATCACCACTATTTGTTCAGATAGTTCTTGTTTTTAGATCATATTTACTAGCAAGGGCTTTCATTAATTCCACATTGATAAATACATCTGGCACAATTAATCTCCCTAGGTTCATCCTGCATGGGTTACAGACAGGTGAAAACCTATATTATTTTCTGTAGTGGTATAAGAAAAGTTCATACCCTCATGGTGGAGTCCACACATTTTCCAAGTCCTTGTGATTGTCCAACAATTGATTAGTTGAAGGGTTCATCTGTACACTTCTTTTTGGTCTTGGTCTTGACCCCAAACACTCATCTATCAAGTCCTGGTTTAATGGTCTCTTTTCAATTTTTTGTTTCTTAGTTTTAGGTTTTTCTACACTATCTCCCATTGCTTGAATTCAAACCTTTAAGAGACATAATTTCTCAGCTGGGATTGGTGTACTTACTTGAATTTTACTTTTCCACTAGTTTTTCTTTTCTTTACTATGTGAGAGCTTCAGTCCCCTTCTCCTTCATCCCTTTTGAAATTTGTTAAAGTTTTACAGGAGCTATGTAATCAAATTGTGGCTCAACTCACTTTTATTCCTAGCTCATAAATGCACCTTTCATTTTTGTCATGTCATAGGAGGAGGTCATTTATTTCGAATATCTAAATGATGCCTCAGGATGTCACAATAATTATTATCACCGCATCATTGAGACTCTTATTTATGTTTCACCAATGTCAGCTTCCTTCATCGATGAACTCTTTGTGTCAATGTATTGGTAGGACACTAGGTAACATTACCCCAATGTACCTTAGCTTGCGCGATATTACACCTTTGGGTAACTTATGGTCATATCAGGTTATCGGGGGAACATAAACATTGTGCTAGCTTTTGTTGATTTCATTAGTCTATCGGTGAGGGACTCTCAAGAGTTAGGCCGATAGGATATTGTTAGCACGATATGGCTATGAGTTATATTTATAGGGCTATCGGTGGGAGTATGATGGGAACTCCAACAATGAGGGCATGTTCAACTGATTATGTCTAATTTTGCACAACCCACAGTTATATCAGGTCATCAAGGGAATATGAATATCTATCCCATCGATGATTATGTGTTGGGATGATGAGCTCAATGTAGTTGGCTATATCGGTCTATTGGGGGAAGGACCTCAAAGGTTATCTTGACAAGGTATTTTTAGACCAATAAGGTTGTCAATTATTTTTCATAGGGCTATTGGTGGAGCTATAAATAGGGTTCCAATGATGAATTGTTTCTAGGCTGATACACTTAGGAAAAGATATTATGAGGATTTGTTCATAAATGTAATTGTTCTGATAGGATTTTGTCACACATGTTTTAGCAATAGGAGTTAATATGGATCTTGTCACACAAATTTTCATAATTTGTTTTAATCACAAAATTATAATGTGGCCAATTTCCATGGTATACAGAGGATAAGTGTGATGAGGTTGGTGAGAGATGTAAAAATTTTTTTGGTTCTAACAGGAGGGAAGGTATATAAATTTTGTTTATCCTGTCCTAAATCTATAGAGGACATTAAAACAAAAATAAAGGAGTTTAAATAAAAATTGTCAAGTGTATCCCAATCTTTTGATCCTTTGACAGTATCAATGATGATCCAAGAATGTCAAACAATCAGTTTGATTGATTAAATAAAGAAACTGATAAAAGAAAAAGACAATATTGAGACAAGGATGTGTGAACTCTAGGGACTAATTTTCCCCAAAATGGAAATAATGTTTAATGCTCTGACTAAAGCACAATTGTAGCTCAGTCAAGTGACCCCATTGATCTATGGATGGCAGAGTCACAAGCATTTCTATTCAGTGGTCACATATCAATTTTGAACACTATGAAGAAGAGCTAGGATAGTGAGCTGGCACAATTGAAGAACATTTTTGGTGATGTACTTAAGTTTATGTAAATAAGACTTAAAAGACTGTTTGTACATATGCAGCCTGGTATGTATAATTTTGGTGTAGATTTTGGTTTGTATACCCCACCCTTTGCCATTGATGACAAAGCAGGAGTGAAGAGAAGTGAAAAATGAGGAATCCAACAAAGGGGGAGCATTGGAGAATAGTGAAAAGCATAAGTGCACATAGAAAGGGGGAGCTGTTCTAACAGTCATTTTTTCACTAAGTGTTGCCATCAATGCCAAAGGGGGAGATTGTTGGAAAGAGACACTGCTATGCATGATAGGTGTTGTCATTGATGGCAACTAAGTCTATCCTACACATCCGCATTACATGATTTGTTCATACTGGAAGTCAGAGTGAGGATTTTTCTAAGTCTGGGAGTCAAAAACAGAGCATGTGACAGGGTTTGGTATCTTGGTCTAGATCTCTCCAGTAGTAAATCAGAATGTGCAGTGGATCTGAGGGAGTAATAAGGATTGTCAAGACTATCTAAATTTGGGAATTTAGCCTCTGGTGATGAAGGATTCAAAAACTATAAGCATCTAAGTATCAAGCTCCAGTTAGTCAGTATAGTCAAAAGAAGAACAGGCTGGCCTAGTATTTGATCTTGGTCCGGATGAAGAAAAGTCATTGGTTAAATAATTTGTGATAACTAGTAAGATTGGTTGACATGGTTGATGATTTGAGAACACAATTTTTTGGTCCACATTGCCTAATTATGCATGGATTCAACCAACAGAGCAAAGGTCTTAATAAATGTTCTAAGTTCTCTCTAAGCTGACTATAGTTGATTAAATTTCTTGATGCAGATATATATAGTTGATGGATTTGAGTCTTGTGGTGTGTGATTGTGGTGTGATGAGGATGTAAGTGTGAAAACGGTAGAAAGAAGTGTGAAGGTGAAGATCTAAACTCAGATTATGGTAGAAGAGTAAAATAGGATAGACTAAGGATGAAGTGTGTAAGATCAGTATCTTGTGCTTAATCGGAACTGCATTTCTACATTAGTAGATGCTACTCATCAGGTCAAATATTCTGTAATTCTCCTGTAATCATTTATGTAGGCAGTGAGCCTCTTGGAGTAGTGAGCTCTGGGCAGTGCACCCTGAAGGCATGTGCCTTCCCCATTTGTAATACTTTTAACAGAGTATAAATTCTTGTGGGTTAACCCCCACCATGGTTTTTCCCTTAATCGGGTTTCCTTGTAAAAATCCTACTATTGTGTGTGTTGATTTTGTTTCTGCTCATGTGTTATTGATTCAAGCTTTCATGGTTATATCATTCATCTATAAATAAGTAGTAAATAAGTTTAAAGTGCAGCAAAGGATAAAAGTTTTTGAGACAATTGAGTCACCCCCTCCCCCTCTCAGTTGTCTGTCCTTATTTCAACAAAAAACACATGCGGTTGGAAACAAACTAGTAGAGTTTGGAAAGTATAAAACAATGACATACAATACAAAAGATGGAAAAGAAGAAAAGAGGTGTGGATTGGTTATTGAAAAGATTCCAATGTATCAGTTTATGCCTATATTTTGTGACAGTATAGTGTATGAGTATCCAAGACATGTCCATAGAGCTCAATGGTTGGACTTGCAGTTTAAGTCATGTAAGGAGACATTTCTAGTTGGTAGCATTGTTTCAGTCATTGACTTTTCAGAGAACTATAGTCTACAGCCATAGTGCGAGGTGTAATTACAATATTACAACTCCTCACAGGTTTCTATATGTATGCACATCACATTCATTCATGCAAAGGATGATAGAAAGATCATAAGGGAGTATCATTTTTATATTAGTGATGATCGTACGCATTTTATGGAGTTCATAGAAGGTTGCTTTCAGGTGTTCTACAATGTTTTGGCTAGAAAGGGTATATCATTCAGTCAACATATCATATGGTTTGATAATTGTGCATCACAATTCAAGATCTTGCAGAATCTCTATTAGCTAAGTAGGAGGCATAATACTACAAGTGTTCAGTATATGTGAAACTTTTGTGAGGCTGGACATGGAAAGGGGGAGCATGATGGTGCTGGAGCATGTATCAAAAGAGGCATAGCATGAGAAGAGTTAAAGTATAAAGATAATGCAAATTTGACAGATGTAAAATCAATCGTCGAGTGGTGTAATGCTTTCATGGGTCTAGGTAATGAAGGTAAATCTTTAGTTCGTAGATTTTTTTGGTTGGTAGACATACTAACATTGTACCATATGAGGCCTACTATACACTGATAGGATCAAGTAAGCTACACTCTTTTAGAAGCTTAATTAGAGGTTCATGGAGTATCCATACGTGGAAGATGGCATGTTTTTGTTCTTCATGTACAATTCAAGCCTGGGATCAAAGGAGTGGGTTGACAAATGGTGATTAAGTTATCTTAACCCACTTGACATATATTGACCCCCGATGGCACTAGAACTAATAGAGATGGAATCATCAGTTGACTTTGACCACATATCAGATCTAGTTCAACCAGGTAATATATCTACTTGCATAGTTTTTGAAATTCCTAATGTTATCTTACTTTGTAGTGTTTTTGTAATGTTAACTAATTTCATCTAATTTGCTACACATATCAATGTAGGGCATGTTTATGCATTTATTGTAGATGATGATAACAAAGAGGGAATGGATTATTACTTGTGTCATTGTGTTGAGGCTAAAAATAAATTGGAGGCCCCAGTTATAGATGGAGAAAATGTCGAATACCCTACATGCTTAGTGGTGTTATTGGAACATGGCTTAGAAGGTACCCACATAAGAGTGTTAATGTTTGGTTGTTTTAGGAGTTTCACATGCATTGGAAGATTCTTCATTACTCAAACCTTGTCATGGAATCCAATGTTCATTTGATAAAATATCATGGTAGACCTTTGAACAAGACCTTGTGGATTGTGTGTGACTCTGACCATGAGGTAATACTTGAAAGAATAAAGCATAGAGTAGGCCCTGATGCTTTGTTGGATTAATTTGTAAGTATTCACATTGATTTTATAAAGTCATGTTACATTGACTTGTAAGTATGCACATTAATTTATAAGTTTACATAGGTTTGTCTTGTTTTATTTGCTGCTACATTTTTACACATATACAGTGAATATTGTGATGAATATGTTTGTCAAAGTTATCAAAGTTCTTGGATGTTAGTAATTGAGTAAGGAATGCATAATTGTGCAGGTCTATTGGCTGTCTATTGTTTGATTATACCATTATGCTTTCAAGATATGTTGTTGTATGAACTTGATTTGTTTTCTATGGTATATATTTGATGTTTGCATCATCATCATGTTATGCTCCATGGGGTTAGATCTAAGTGATGGATGAAGTTGATCTTGAGAGTAATGTATAAAATCTAGGTAATGTATAAAATCTAGGTGTCTCTAGGTGTCTTGGTTTCTAACTAGATAATAGGTGTCTCTACTTGTGTCTTAGGTATATACTATATGTCAACTAGGTAGATAGAGACTAGAAATAAGGTATTTAATCTAATCTAGGTGTCTTAGGTAGATACTACATATCAACGACCTGTTTAGAGACTAGAATAAGGTATAATCTAGAATGATCTAAGTGTCTTCTAGGTAGATAATATATATCAACTACCTATCTAGAGACTAGAATAAGGTATAATTTAATCTAGGTGTCTTAGGTAGGTACTATATGTCAACTAGGTCTACCATAATAGGTGTCTTAGGTAGAACTATAATCTAGGTGTCTAGGTGACTTAGGTCTAGACTACGATAAGGTATAAAAACAAGGTGTCTTAGGTCTACTATGTCTATAAAATCTAGATACATACTATACAATAGGTGTCTTAGGTGTCCCACGTCTACTAGAATACATGTGTCTTAGGTCTTAGGTGGGGCCACATGAGCTTCCACCTTCACGTGGTTGGCCTTGTCAGTATAGAATATTTATATTTCTTGAAATTAAAGGAAGCTCTTTTTCTTGATAGGAAAATTTTTTGACTTCACTATCCTCATGGTGTAGGGGCACCCAGGTTGTCATGCCTCCAAGTGGGGTCAAAAAGTGAAATTTTGTTTTGATTGAGTTAGTTGAGGAAAAGGGGTGTAACTTTTGTCTTTCTCCTGATGTGACCAAAATAACAGTTCCAATGCATCCGGATGGGTACGTTTAGGCTAGGCATGGTCTTGTTTTGCACCCAAACATGCCGAAAAAATCTAAGCTACATTGTATCGACGATATCCCTGAAGAGTCCAAAGTGCAAAAAGGAAGCAATTATGACGATCTATTACTCAGAAACCATGTCACATAGAAACATTTTGTCTAAGGAAATGCAATCATGTAGGGACCCTCTATAATAATCTCTCTCAATTTTTTATATCTCTAAGGCCTTTGGCTATGGTGAAAAGTTTTATGCTGCCCCAAAAATCATTAGAAGGAGGTAGTGTAAAGTTACAAAGGGGTATAACTTTCATCCTGCTCCTGATGTGACGAAACTAACAGTTACAATGCATCCAGATGGGTAGGTTTAGGCTAGGCATGGTCCTATTTTGCACCCAAACATGTCAAAACAGTTCAAGCTACATTATATCGATGATATCCCTGAAGAGTCCAAATTACAAAAAGGAAGCAAACTTTGACAATCTGTTACTCAAAAATTGTGTCACTTAAAAATATTTCGTCTAAGGAAACATAATCATGTAGGGTTCTTCTACAATAACCTCTCTTAGTTTTTTATATCTCTGAGATGTTTTCCCATGGTGAAAGGTTATCTGCTGCCCCAAAAATCATCAAAAGGGGGTAGTGTAAAGTTGCAAAGGGGTGTAACTTTCGGCCTACTCTTGATGCGACAAAACTGATAGTTCCAACACATCTGGATGGGTACATTTACCCTAGGCATGGTCTTGTTCTGTACCCAAACATGCCGAAGCAGTCTGAGCTACATTGTACCAGTGATATCCCTAAAGAGTCCAAAGTGTAAAAAGGCAGCAATCTTTGCCGAGTTGTTACTTAGAAACCATATCACTTAGAAATGTTTGAGGCAATGTGATCATGTAGGGTCCCTCTAAAATAACCTCTCTTAGTTTTTTATGTCTCTGAGGCATTTGCCCGTGGTGAAAGGTTTACTGCTGCCCCAAAAATTTTTAGAATGAGGTAGTGTAAAGTTGCAAAGGGGTGTAACTTTTGTCCTGCTCCTGATGTGACCAAAATGATAGTTCCAACATGTTCGGATGGGTATGTTTAGGCTAGGCATGGTCCTATTTTGCAACCAAACATGCCGAAACAGTTCGACCTACATTGTACTGGCGATATCCCTGAAGAGTCCAAAGTGTAAAAAAGAAGAAATCTTTGATGAGCTGTTACTTAGAAACCGTATCACTTAGAAACATTTTGTCTAAGGAAACACAATCACATAGGGTCCCTCTACAATAACCTCTCTCAGTTTTTTATATCTCTGAGGCATTTGCCCCTAGGGAAAGGTTTTTTGCTACCCCAAAAATTGTCAGAAGGAGGTAGTGTAAAGTTGCAAAGGGGTGTAACTTTCGTCCTGCTCCTGATGCGACCAAACTGACAATTCCAAGGTGTCCGTATGGGTACATTTAGGCTAGGCATGGTCTTATTTCACACCCAAACATGCAGAAACAGTCCGAGGTACATTGTATCGGTGATATCCCTAAAGAGTCCAAAGTGCAAAAATGTAGCAATCTTTGACTAGTTGTTACTCAAAAATTGTGTCACTTAGAAACATTCTGTATGAGGTGATGTCATCATGTAGAGTTCATCTAAAATAACCTCTCTTGGTTTTTTATTATTTTGAGGCATTTTCCAGTGGTGAAAGGTTTTTTGCTGCCCCAAAATCGTCAGAAGGAGGTAGTGTAAAGTTGCAAAGGGGTGTAACTTTCATTTTACTCCTCATGCAACCGAATTGACTATTCCAACATGTTAGGATGGGTACGTTTAGGCTATGCATGGTCATGTTTCACACCCAAACATGTCGAAACAGTCTGAGCTACATTGTACCGGTGATATCCTCACACATTGCCTTTGCTATAATTGTTATCATCTTCACATGTCAACATGCATCTTATGGCTGTTAACATACTTGTTCTAGCAGTCAACACAATCATATATGAACTACTTATTTTTTTATCTTGGTTCACCTTGACTTTGTTCTCTAGTACTATCTCTATAGGGTTTGTTTTAGTCCTTCAATGCATTGTTCCATCACTACAATCTTAGACCCCTATTAGGCTTGAAATAGACCTCTATTAGGCTACTCCCATAAATCTTTATATCATCTTCATTTTGTCATATCCATGTAGTTCAACCCTCATCTTCTTCCACCTTTAGGTCACTGTGTTATTAGGCTTGAAGATAACATCATTACATAGCCAAGATATACAAGGGGTCAAATACTAAAACTAGATCATCAATGATAATAAATGCAATAAGCCATGAACCACCCACCATAAATACAAGTGGCCACATTACAATGTACATCATGAACAATATTTGAATAACTCCAAGTTCAAATCTATAAATGAATCCTCTAAGATCCTATGGTCTTGGTGCTAATTGAGGAAGGGGTTGAAGCCACCATGTGGATCTCCCTTTCCTCCCCATCCATAATTCAAAAGTGTGGTAAAATGGTGATGATATTATTTAGTTCATTTCCTTATTAACACATAAGTATACACATAAATTCATGGATCCAAAACATCTCAAATGCATGGAAATAGGTTTCTCAACTAACATGGTCAACACATCCTTTCTAGCATCTAATACACAAATAAATACAAGTCATGATCAAGCCAAATATGACCATTCATAGTAACCACAAGTCATTTTAATCCTATAAGTTTGACTTAGGACTATACATCCAAGATCATGTCCAAATCCACATGAAAATACTAATCACATCCCATATTATGAAAGCTCTCTTGGGTGAGGATATATGTCTCACTAAGAACACATGCCCAAGGTAGAACTATATGCATCCCATACTACAAGAATCTTAACCTTAGTACAACACAAGTATCCAAACATACATAAAATAACAATTCAAATATGTATTTGAACACACACACAAAAAAGCAATACAATACAACAACATATAATTCAAACATTAAAAAAACAAGCACACAGGACCAATCTTTCTTTCTCTATTTTCTCAAGCATGTCTAGTTTTGAGAGACTAAAACTTTCAACCCAAAACTCAAATTCTCTTATCATCAATTGGGATGGATTCTTTGACAATTAAACTTTAAAACCTAAAGGCATACAAAAATGATCTACACTGCACCTATCCATATTACATAATGATCAACAAAAATGATTTGTATTAACCAAATATCCATATAGGCCTACATCAATATTTGTCAATAAAGTATAACATATATACAAAATAGCCATATAGGCTTACAAGAATGTCATATAGGCATACAATGTCAACTATATGCAATACAAAATATATGTCCACAAATGCCATATAGGCATACAACAAAGGAACACAATAAAAAGTCATTCTCCTCTGTCCGGTGAAGAGAATAGATCACGGGCAGCATTTGATCTTCAAGGGGATGGAGATGCATATGAGGGTGGTCTACTGTGAACCTAAGAGCTACTCCTCTTATTTAGTTGTTCATGGATATGTAGTTGTTACAATAAAAAGTATAGACATTAAAATATAGAAATTACATTATAAAAAAATGAAACATTTAAAAAAATAATCACTTACAGCTATCCAAAAATCTATCTCCTCATTTGCCTCAGTATCAAGATTAGGTAGTGGTGATTTCATGTCCTATAGAAACCATCTAGATAGAAATTAAACTTCAAATCAATAATCATTTGATTTTTCAAAAATAAACAACTATAACAACAAATGTAATTTGAAATTTACTAATCTGCCTCATACCCCCATCAAAGGCATGGAGCTATGAATCGTAGAAGACACACCATGCTCCATGCCCTATGAACATTGGGAGGTGTCTCTGTAGCCTACATCATCTGAAAATAAAACAACATTATTCAATTATGAAAACTATGATAGTGATGCAAGTCATGGCTCCTAACATTCACACACATTCACCTAAACATGGAAGTACACACAACAAAGCACACAAGTCACATGTATATATACAAATAAGATGAAGATTCATGACTATTGTGTGGTATAAGGGTCAAAAAAGGAGGGACCATAGTACCATCAAATTTTAGGTTTAAGAAGTCAGAGAGGGAGTGAAGGTGTTAGTTTAGATTTAGGTTGGTGGTAGGGTGGGGTAGGGTTGTGCTCAAATTTTTGTTTGTTTGGTAGTAATGGAGGTAGGACAATGCCTAAGATAGAGTTTGTGGGTTTATAGGATAATGCCTAAACTAGAAATCACATAGACATTAGGTAAGTTTATGGGTTTACGGGAAGGAGGAATATCAAGAGTTTGTGGGATAATATGAGGGAGGAAGATACTAGATAGGAGAAGAAAAACCTTATTTTAAAAATTTCTTATCATTTTCTTTGTCTTGAGGTTTGTTAGGGGGTGGGTTGGAAGAAAACTAGGTTTGGGATGTCTGGTAGGGGTATATTAGGAAATAGGTAGTGTAGATATGGGTTGGTTAGTAGGTTGGGTGTAGTGTTGAGGAAGTTTCTTAGGCCTACTATTAGAAGTGGATGGGGAAAGGTCCTACATTTTTTATTTTACTTTATCTTGGAGGGGTGTTAGAGGGGAGATAGAAGTCAATGAGGAAGGTGAAGTAGTAATAGGTGGATATATGGTGGGGACGATAGGGGCATAGCTAGTGGAGTAGGTGAAGTAATAGAAAGACGTTGTGGGTTTGGGGCATCAATACGTTTAGAGGCATAAGATAGGTAAAGGTGAAAGAGGGAATTGGTATGAGGTTGAGGTGGACCAGAAGGGCTTGAAAAAAAAAAAATCTAACAAGAAGTGTCTTAAGGTAACAAATAGTTGGTATGGGCTATGAGAAATGGTGAAGACATTACCATCGTGGGGAATTTTAGAGTCAACAAAGGAGGGACCTAGATGATGTTGGAGTCAATCATATGCTATATAAGATGTCATAGGCTCATAACCCTCTCTGGTGTCATGTCCTGGGGTCTAATTGGTGGTAATTGGATGAGTTTATTAGAGAGAATTTGTCAAAGAATAGTGTGGAGTGGATCAACAATCTTTGGTAGACATGTATGGAAAATGTGGTAGCATAGACAAGGTAGTGAGGTGTTTGAAAAGATGCCTCAAAGAAATGTGGTCTCATGGTGATGTCCTTGTCTATGTATCTACTTGTCATGACATTCCATGAGACCACATTTCTTTGAGGCATTTTTTCAAATAACTATATTGTAATTGAAATTTTGTCATCTATCAACATCTAGTTATTAGTTATGCATTGTATAGTAATGCTTTGAGTTTTAAAGATGTGCAATGAAATGTAACCAATGATATGAATATAAAATACAAAAGTCTAGTAAGTACAATTCATTCATTAAACTATTTATTTTATTACCTCTGAGAAGTTTTGAAGTCCACCACCACTGGCAGGTGTTGCCATGAAATATCCAATATTATCCTATTCAACATCCAAAATCAAATATTAGAATACCATTCATATAATGATTCTATTCACATGTAATATTTATAATCGTTTAGTAGTTACATACCCCAACAGTAGATGATGTAGTGTAGTATGTAGGTGGAGAACCACTAAAAACTACATCAATGCTATGACCCTAAAATTTCCTTAAAATCATCAAACTAAATTAGTTAATCCTGCATTTCAAAAATGAAATTTAATTATAAATTAAATTCAATGAACTTGCTAAGATTTACCTGAGTATCAAGGCTGAAAGTCTCACTCAGGAGGGCATCTGTCATCACCATCTGCTCAGCTACAGATGTAGCTTGCGCACCTACATCTTGACTATCTGTGGGGTCATAACCACATGTTGACCTGCAAGCTTGACAAGTATGGGGTGGAACCCTACTCAAACTCTCCTTTGGCCCACACTGTGCTGCAAGACTAGCATGCTCTATGATGCTTTGGGTCAAGGCACTAATGGATTGAAGTGTCTCGACCTCAACACTCTCCTTAACAATGGAAGGGATAGACACATGCTCATGGGCTGGTTTATCAAGTGCTCATCTCGTTGGCCGCTGTGGGTCAACACATGCCCCTAGTCTATCTTGTGCTGATCCCCCACCTCTACCTTGGAACTCCCACATATCAAAATAATTTGAAACTTTTTTTTTGACAAAGTCACAGTAGATTTTCCTCAAAAAATATTGTGGGAACTCATTATTGTTGCATGGAGGATGGTCAAAAACCATCCACCACCTCTGTGCAAAATTGTCCCTTATTGCTTGGTTGTTGCACCAATGGATAGGGAACCTCTTGCATGTAAGGGGTAGATGTTGATTTGTTCGTGGGTTTGTGAAAATAGAACACAAGTCTAATTTTGTAATTTGTTTATTTTTAACTTGTTCATAGGACAACTTATCTACATAGAACTCTCTAAATTCTCTCCTCTTTTCTAACCAACTAGAGATTAGAGATTTGCTTGCTAATTGAATCTACATTTGATAAAATAGATTCAAGAGATTGAGAAAGCGTGGATCTATGCAAGGTTGAAGTTGCAGGTTCTTTCAACCTTGCAATTATGTCCTCAATTTGTTTTTTATTGTTTTTAATTTGCCCCATTATATTTTCTTGTGTTCTAGAGGCATATTGAGGAATGAATGGAAGTGTTTGTTTTTGGGGTTCTTCTTCAACAGGTATTTCCTATTCAAGTGATGGAGGATTTTGTGGATTTTCAGGAGGAGGAGGAGGTGCATTATCAATTCCTATAAATTAAAGAAATTTACATCAAAAAACTATTTTAACCTACCTATTTAGCAACAAATTCACACAAGAAAGAAAATAGAACTTACTCCTTCGACCTCCTCGACATCGTGGTGGCATTTTGACAATTAATCAGCGACAAATAGTTGACGATATGGCCTTCGATAACATGAGCGCACTCTCCCTTCTCTCCAAGCCACAGGTTTGCTGTGAAATGTTGTCAAATTATGAAATGAAATGCAATTTTTTTTAATATAGCAGAGCATAATGTGCTCACATTATAATGCAAATGTATTATGGCTTGGTGTTAGCCTCGGAATCACCAAGCCATAACACGAGCACATTATAACGTGCTTGCATTATGGCTAAGACTTTTTTTCTAAAAAGTTGGCCACTTTTTGGCCCCCCAACTTTTTACACCCGCTCTTATATATATATGCTATCTCTCTTTCTCACTTCTCCCTCCCTCCTCCCTTACTCTCTCCCCCCTCTCTCTTTCTCTCATTTATGGGTTGGAGATCCTTTTGTTGAGGTTGATTATTACTAGATCTAGATCCTTAAGGCAAAAGTGATGTGCATACAATGTCAAGATTTCTCACTATGCATAGTACTATGTACGACATGGTCACCTTATCTCACACAAATAATTAGTGGAGGAAGCATACAATTCCAACAATTGTTCTTGTCACAGCTCTCACTACATAGCCATTGTTTCTAAAGAATCATATGCTTTGGGGTTCTTTTGTAGGAGTGAACATGTTTTATATAAACCATTCCACATCATTGCCACTAACATTAGATCATCTATAGATGAGATTGCACGGAGACTTGGGAGAGGTTAAAAGACATTTATAATGCATGGCATGTTGATCAAACACTTGTAGACTCTTCTATTTCTTTGGATGATGAACTCCCTCCTAGTCAACCAAATGCATAGAATGTAGACAAGGTTAAAGAGTGGAAAATTCTATCTTGCCTCTACCATGATGTTTATATTGAGTTTGATGAACTTGACATGCTTGGTAGACATGACTTTTAACAATGGCAACAATTGGAATCTTACATTATGTGGGCCCGCCTTGGGATCTATACAATCCACGCTTGTGCATGTTGTTATAGTTGGTCATGGTACTCAAGGCTAACTCCCACTCAAAATGATGTGGGCTTTGACTATCCATAATTTAGAATGTGTTACACTTGAAAGAGTGATGATAGACACTATAGATCATAATTATATTTAGTATATATTATATTCTATATTGTTTAATATGAAAAGAGGGACAAGACAAGACAATGGGGTTTTAAAGGGTTTGTGTTGATCCTCCTTTCACCACTAAACATTCAAGGACATTCAACCAAGTCGAGAACTCTACTATAGATCTCTTACCACTTGCAACATAAGGGAAGATTGGAATTGTGTAAATTTGTTGTTCAATTAAGTCCAATTATGCTCAAAACCCTAATTTCATGAAATCATAAACAAACAGACAAATTATGGAAAATGATCACACATAGAGATAGCAAATGACAACCAAATACATATTAGATTTGGAAGTTTAGTGTGCAGCAAAGTTAGGAACTAATGAGTGGGTACCCTAGTCTAATGTACCTACTTTTGTTAGGATCTCTGAATAATGTTTGCAACACAGTCCTATTGTCACAGATATTTTACTGCTTCAAAATCTGAAGGACTAATGAGTGAGAGCTCATGTCCAAGCCCTAGTTTTATTCTCAGATTTGTAATTTTGACAGTCTATACTACTCTCTACAACTCCACTTCTCTCGCTTCTGAAACCTATAACTTGCAATCACAAAAAAGTGGGTTGGGGGTTGTGGTGTTTAGTGGCTTGCCTTGGTCAAGCCCCAAAGAGACATTCAAGTCTTTTGAATGCCATTGTCAGATAAAGAGTGAGTATCCCTATGGGATAAAGGCAAAAATCCAAATGATAAATGATGGGAAACACAATAGATACCACCTTATAGTGTAGATCTCACATAAATGAATACTATTCAATCACATGAGAAGATGAAGCCAAATCTACAATCATGAACACAATAACAATGCTCTACTCTCTCTACAAGTATGCCTAAAGTTCACAATCATCTTCTAGTTTTCAAAGGAATCACTAATCATGCTTATATATGCAACTAAAAACATTCCCGCTAAGAATTTCATAATTCAAATTTGAGATGTCAGCATAGGACCTAATAACGGTCATAAAACTGACACCCAAAATTAGCTCCTAGCTTAAAATAAGGTGGGACTAGGGCACGGGCGCCCAAGTCCTCTCCCCTGTTTCAAGCTGGATTTATGATAAACACACCCCTAGGTCCCATTTGCCATGAAACTTTAGGGTTTTCTCATTGGGAGTCACCATTAACATGCAAGATGACTAAAATGCATTCTATGGGACCTGGGACCTAAACCTTAAGAGGGAAAAGCCCCCAAGGGGACATTTTCTGACATAACATTTAGCCCCCACTTTAATGTATGTATAAATACAAGGCCAATACATGCATTAAAGTACGGTCAACAAACATAGTAAACATGCCAAGCACGAAGAAGACATGCCAATCACAATGAAGATAGTAATAGGCACACAAAACATGGAGAAGATAGTTACAGTCACATGAAACATAGAGAAGACAACATTGAAGACATGCAAAACACAATGATTATAGTGAACGTAGTGATTATTTCTTTTTATTTTATTTTTTTTCATATATGTGAAATGCAAATGTAAGTACAAGGAAAGTAAACACACCACCCAAAATGCAAGAGGGACTCATCGCCACCGGTCTTTAAACTACATATGAGGCAACAGACACACAAAATAAATCTTAGAGTGCAGGAGGGACTCATCGCCACCAGTCTTTAAGAGTACACTTGACAACAAACATACCATACAAATCAATAATGTCATGCAAATACCAAAGCATAGGAGGGACTCATTGCCACTGGTCTTTAAACTATGCTTGGAAACAAACACACCATACACACACACATGGAAGACATGGAGAAAACACGGTAGAATATCCACATGGAAGACATGGAGATATTCTGCCTCCATAGAGGGCTTAAGTGATTGCAGTAGATTTCAAGCTTTAGAAACACACTTTGCTAGCATCTAAATCATACATCTTACCTTATATATTCCCCCACCTTAAGGTGTTTGATATCATGTACTAATATCAAGCACATTAAGGTAGGAAGAAAACACAAAAAGGAACACGAGCTCTTGCAAGGCCCATGCCCCCTGGAGGTGACATGTTCTTTACGATCGCCAATGCTCCCACAAACTGTTGGATCTAGGGCATACAACTGAGAGGGGGGGGGTGAATCAGTTGTATAAAACTTCTTTTCATTCAAACACTTAACTCACTGTTGTTAGTTAGCAGCATATCAAATAATCATCTATGGAAGCATAATACATAAACACAAGAGCAGATAAGCATCAACACATTGAACACCAAGATTTTGACGTGGAAAACCCGGTTAAGGGAAAAACCACGGGGTGATTAACCCAAGAATTATTCTCTGTTAGAAGAATAAGGAAAAATAAATGGCACATGCCAATAAGGGCTCACTGCCCGAGCACACTGCTCACAAAGAGGCCCACTGCCTACAAGGAGACACACTGTCTACAAAGTGATGAAAATCACAGTCTTGAACTGGAGAATGACATCTCTACCATGTCCGGATCAGTTCCAATTAAGCCCAACAATCTCTGCTCTGCCTTTCGCACGTTTCTTCGCTATATCATGCTCATCCTCACACCACACACTGAAATGAATTCACAAATCATTATTTATACAAGACATCGACTTAGGAACAAGCATCTAAGTCGGCAAACAACCATAGGAGTATCCGCAAGATGAATAACACATCCGGTCGGCCATCACAAGAACATTCGCAGGATGAACAACTCATCCGGTCAGCTAAACAGAGCAATAACTTCATCCGGAAGAATAACTTCAATTCCGGGCTCTACCATCAATGCGGACCAACAACACAACCTAAACATGATCCAAGAACCTTCACAAGCCTGTCTGAATGTCCGGATACATCCGCACTTCCTCTGCTTACTGGGATCTCTTGTCTTCCTCATCTGGAACTTCAAGAACACAGTCTGTCGCCACTGTCATAATGCAAGAGGTACTTCCGGACCTCCAAATCACACACAAATCAGGATGACACATCACAAGGACATCTCAAACACTCCTTCCAATCCGCAGATTATGATAATACAATTCCGGACCTCACCGGATCTTTTTGTGATCCTCTGTCACCTCCGGATACTTGCCGGACCCGGTTCTATACCGGCAGCCACAACTCCTTCCGATCTTCATGCGGACCTCTGAAATCTTAACTGTAACATCTCAAGACTCATATCTACTAACCCTTTAATCCGCATCCTCCGGTTCTCAACCTATACAGTACATTTACCTTCTTCTCATCACTGTTCTTCACTGTTCCTGACTGAGGCTAATTTTCTTAATATCCTCAGCACAAAGCTCATCAAATCCTTCTTGTCAATGCAGTATGAGTATGTTGACATCAATGACAACACTGGCTCACCTCATACTTGCAACAATCTCCCCCTTTATCATTGATGGCAACATATGATGTGAAAAACCATCAAGACAAGAACTTCTCTTTTCTGTCACAGCTCCCCCTATCAACAACAACTCTTCACATGTCTTCCTTTGCTGCTCCCCCTTTGATCATCAACCACTTGTTTTTCACATGTCTTCTCTCCCCCTTTGACATCAATGGCAAAGGGCTCATACTTGCAATTCTCATGCATCAGAATCATACCAGCTGCTCCCCCTTAGTTGCAGCTCCCCATTAGTCCGGATCACAAGATATGACTGTGATAGCCACTGGACTGATGCACATCAGTGCATCTTAGTTCATCACCGGAGGGGCCATGACCCCTAACTTCTCCCGGAGATATTCAAAAGAGTCCTTGGGAAGAGGTTTTGTAAAGATATCTGCAATCTGATCCTTGGAGGGAACATACTCCAATCTGACTTCTTCCTTGTTTACTTGTTCTCTCAAAAAGTAAAATTTGATAGATATGTGCTTAGTCTTAGAATGCAATACCGGATTCTTGGAAATATTAATTGCACTTGAATTATCACAGAAAATTGTGATAGGCTCCTCATATTCAACTTTGATGTCTCTTAGCATCTGCTTCATCCATAAGATTTGAGTGCAACTACCTGCTGCTGCAATGTATTCTGCTTCAGTTGTAGACAGAGATATTGCATCTTGTTTCTTGCTTAGCCAAGAAACCAATCTCTTCCCCAAAAAGAATGCTCCACCACTAGTGCTCTTCCGGTCATCCACATCTCCTGCCCAATCTGCATCTGTGTAAGCATGAAGAGAGAAATCCGGACCTCTAGGATACCATAGACCATACTCAACTGTCCCTTTCAAGTATCTAAAAATTCTTTTGATTGCCATAACATGAGATTCTCTAGGATCAGCCTGGAATCTTGCCACAAGACCAACAGCTTGCATTATATCTGGTCTAGTTTGAGTGAGATACAACAATCCACCAATCATTGATCTATACTTTGTCTGATCTGCCTTTGGAGAATCATCATCTTTGCTTAACTTACATCCGGTTGCCATAGGAGTGTTCATAGGCTTTGAGTCTTCCATACCAAATTTCTTTAACAATTCTTTCGCATATTTGGTCTGAGAAATGAAGATCCCTTCTTTTGTTTGAGTAATTTGCAGACCCAAGAAGAAATTCATTTCACCAAGCATAGACATTTCAAACTCACTTTTCATCTGATTTGCAAAAGTTTTACACATACTATCTCTTCCTCCAAAAATGATATCATCCACAAACACTTCAACAATCAGAATGTTCTCATGATCAATTTTGAAATATAAGTTGCTGTCAGCAGTACCTTTGTTGAATCCAATCTGCACAAGATGCTTATCCAACCTTTCATACCATGCTCTTGGGGCTTGCTTCAATCCATACAAAGCTTTTTTCAACTTGCAAACCATATCATTATTATCAGACAATTGAAATCCATCCGGTTGTTCAATGTAGACTTCTTCTTCCAGATCACCATTTAGGAAGGCAGACTTGACATCCATCTGATATACCTTGAAGTCTTTGAAGGCAGCAAATGCAAGAAGTAATCTGACTGCTTCAATTCTTGCTACCGGAGCAAAAGTCTCTTCAAAGTCAATTCCTTCTATTTGAGAGTAGCCTTTGCAGACCAATCTAGCTTTGTTTCTGATTACTTCACCAGCTTCATTTAGTTTGTTCCGGAAGACCCACTTGGTTCCAATTACATTCCTGTCTCTAGGTCTGGGAACAAGATCCCAAGTATGATTTTTCTCAATTTGCATCAGTTCATCTTCCATTGCTTTGGTCCAGTTTTCATCATTGCAGGCTTCATTTATTGTTTTAGGTTCAATCTTTGAAATCAGACAACATTCATTCTGATCTTGAGCAATATTCCTTCTAGTTTGTACACCTTTGCTTCTGTCACCTATGATCTGATCTTCAGAGTGATTCAGTCTTACATACCTAGGAATTTTGGGAGTATCCAGCACTGCTGTTTCTTGATCAGCCTCATTCAAATCTAACTCTTCTTCCTGATTTACCGGATCAGGCTGACTCTGTCTCACCGGAGAGGATTGAGGTCCTTGAACACTGTCTTGGTCATCTTCATCAAACTCATAAAATCTTGAAGGCTTCTCAATTCCTTCATCAACCTTCACATTGGTGCTTTCTATCATCTTCCTCAATCTCTTATTGTAACACCGGTATGCTTTGCTTTGAGTGGAGTAGCCCAAGAAAATTCCTTCATCACTTCTAGCATCAAACTTTCCTAGATCTTCATCTCTTTTAATATAACACTTGCTACCAAATACTCTGAAATATTTCACAGTAGGAGTGATGCCAAACCAGAGTTCATAGGGGGTCTTACCGGTGTTGTTTCTGATTTGAACTCGATTGAGAGTGTAGACTGCAGTGCTGATAGCTTCTTTCCAAAACATTTGAGGAACATTTGCTTCCAACATCATTGTCCTAGCAGCTTCCTGGATGGTCCGGTTCTTTCTCTCAACTACTCCATTCTGCTGTGGAGTCTTAGGAGCAGACAACTGTCTCCTTATACCCTGTTTCTCACAAAAGTCAATGAATTCACCAGATGTAAATTCTCCACCTCTATCAGACCTTAGACACTTTAGTTTCAATCCGGTTTGATTCTCCACCATAGCTTTGAAGATTTTGAACTTCTCAAAAGCTTCTGATTTTTCTTTTAGAAAGGTGACCCACATCATCCGGGAATGATCATCAATTAATAACATGAAATATCTATCACCTTGCAGACTCTTGATTCTTGTCGGACCACATAGATCAGTATGTACTAATTCCAATAATCCGGTAGAAGACTGATCTTTGCTTTTAAAAGAGACTCTGCTTTGTTTGCCTAACTGACATTCTTTACACACACTATTTGTAGGTTTTATCAATTTTGGAAGATCTCTCACAGCCTGAGTATTGCTTATTTTGATAATGTTATCAAAATTTACATGACACATTCTTCTATGCCATAACCAACTCTGATCAATTTGAACAAATAAACAACTTTTATTTGAACCAACCAGATGAAAGATGTTACCTCTTGTCTGAGTACCGGATGCAATTTCAGTTCCGGAGCTTGTAAAGATTCTGCATTTTCCATTCTTGAACCGGAGATCATAGCCTTTGTCCACTAACTGAACAACACTGAGAAGATTGTGCTTCAATCCTTCAACATACAGTACATTTCCTGTTTTGCTCTTACCATCAAAGGAAATAGTTCCCCTACCTCTGATTCTGCCAGCAGAATTGTCACCAAACTTTACCATTCCTCCTTCATATCTTTCCAAGTCTAAGAACTTATTCTTGTCACCAGTCATATGGTGAGAACATCCACTGTCAATAACCCAATCATCCTTTTCTTCCACTTGAGCAGCCAAGGCTTTTTCAACAACTTTGTGATTGACAGATTCGGAGAGCAAGGAATCTTCTTCCTTGATGGCTATAAACACCCACTCATTTCCGGATTTGCCTCCTGGTTCTGATTCATCATCTGTTACTCCTTCATTGTCATCTTCTTCATGAACATAATAGCAATTCTTTTGAAACCTTTGTCTGTGAGTATTAGATCTTGCAGATCTCTCCGGACATCTTGAGGCAAAATGACCAATCTTATTGCAGTTGAAACACTTAAAGGGTAGTTTTCCTTCATACTTACCGGATCCTCTTGGCAGTCTTTTTGCAATGAGGGCTTCAAGTTGAGCTGTTTCTGACATGTCTCTTCTTGCTTGATCATACCATGACATTTTCCTTGATGAGTTTTCACCCGGATCAAATCTCTGTTTGCCTTTCACATAGGCACTGGCTTTGAAAGCAGATTCAGTCTTGGGAGGATCATCTCCAAACTCGGTCATTTCAAATGCAGCTAGTTTGCCAGCCAGTTGTTCTCTTGTGACAGTTGTGTGGGCTCTGAATTCATCAATGGCAGCAACTTTGATTTTGTAGGCAGCAGGAAGGGATCTTAGGATTTTGCAGACAATCTCATTTTCATCTAAAGTTCCACCAGCATTTCTGATTCCACATACCAGCTCATTTACTCTTGGCATAAAGGTAGTGATGTTTTCATCATCTCTCATTTTCAATCTTTCAAATTTCCCTTTCAGACTTTGCAATCTTGCACTTTTGACAAACTCATCTCCTTCATACAGAAGTTCCAGTTTAGTTAGGATCTCATATGCAGTGGGTAGGTCAATGACATTCGAGAGATCTGAGTCATTCAATGCGCTTAGAAGAGCTTCCTTGGTCCGCAGATTGTTTTCAGCTTCTGTGATTTCATTCAGAGTAGTCGGACCACCTTGTGGAGGTACATATGGTTTTGAAATCATACCCAGGTATGCTTTTCCCATGCATTCCAAGTGACACTTCATGCGACCTTTCCAGAGAGTGAAGTTGGTTCCATCGAACTTCGGACTATCCTTCTTGTATGACGACATCCTGGATCTCCTCAAGCGGTTAAGCTCTTGTCAGAGGAACTTGGCTCTGATACCAATTGTTGGATCTAGGGCATACAACTGAGAGGGGGGGGGGTGAATCAGTTGTATAAAACTTCTTTTCATTCAAACACTTAACTCACTGTTGTTAGTTAGCAGCATATCAAATAATCATCTATGGAAGCATAATACATAAACACAAGAGCAGATAAGCATCAACACATTGAACACCAAGATTTTGACGTGGAAAACCCGGTTAAGGGAAAAACCACGGGGTGATTAACCCAAGAATTATTCTCTATTAGAAGAATAAGGAAAAATAAATGGCACATGCCAATAAGGGCTCACTGCCCGAGCACACTGCTCACAAAGAGGCCCACTGCCTACAAGGAGACACACTGTCTACAAAGTGATGAAAATCACAGTCTTGAACTGGAGAATGACATCTCTACCATGTCCGGATCAGTTCCAATTAAGCCCAACAATCTCTGCTCTGCCTTTCGCACGTTTCTTCGCTATATCATGCTCATCCTCACACCACACACTGAAATGAATTCACAAATCATTATTTATACAAGACATCGACTTAGGAACAAGCATCTAAGTCGGCAAACAACCATAGGAGTATCCGCAAGATGAATAACACATCCGGTCGGCCATCACAAGAACATTCGCAGGATGAACAACTCATCCGGTCGGCTAAACAGAGCAATAACTTCATCCGGAAGAATAACTTCAATTCCGGGCTCTACCATCAATGCGGACCAACAACACAACCTAAACATGATCCAAGAACCTTCACAAGCCTGTCTGAATGTCCGGATACATCCGTACTTCCTCTGCTTACTGGGATCTCTTGTCTTCCTCATCCGGAACTTCAAGAACACAGTCTGTCGCCACTGTCATAATGCAAGAGGTACTTCCGGACCTCCAAATCACACACAAATCAGGATGACACATCACAAGGACATCTCAAACACTCCTTCCAATCCGCAGATTATGATAATACAATTCCGGACCTCACCGGACCTTTTTGTGATCCTCTGTCACCTCCGGATACTTGCCGGACCTGGTTCTATACCGGCAGCCACAACTCCTTCTGATCTTCATGCGGACCTCTGAAATCTTAACTGTAACATCTCAAGACTCATATCTACTAACCCTTTAATCCGCATCCTCCGGTTCTCAACCTATACAGTACATTTACCTTCTTCTCATCACTGTTCTTCACTGTTCCTGACTGAGGCTAATTTTCTTAATATCCTCAGCACAAAGCTCATCAAATCCTTCTTGTCAATGCAGTATGAGTATGTTGACATCAATGACAACACTGGCTCACCTCATACTTGCAACACAAACACACAATTCCTTGCAAGAAAATGTATTAGCATCCATATAATCATGATAAAAAACAATGCATGTAATCATTTACATAGAGAGCCAAGGTTATACTACAAATTTAGAGACCAAGTATAACTGTGGGGCTATATCATAGAAATTTCAAAATCTAGTATAACCAAGGCGAGATTCAAAGATAAACAAAGTACACAAAGTAGAAGTATTGTTATGGTTTTGTAAGTGTGATAAGACAATATCAAGATCAAATGAAGTTATTCTACTAGCCAAGCGTCAAATAATATATAATGTAACCCCATCGTCATGTATGGACTTGGTACATTTTTTAATTTCTTGCTGAAGGGACACTAGGTCTGTATAAATATAATATGTTTTCATCATCCACCTACTAGATAGAACCACTAGAAGAAGGGAAACAGTAAATCAAGAGAGGAGTAACAAGTGCCTTAGGGATAGTCACATAGGAGTGTACCCCCAAGTCACCAATCGCAATGCTATGTCCTTAAGACACAACACTCAACAATAAAAATAGAGGAGAAGCAATATAGAAGAATGATGATACAAATAGAAGAAGGTTGGTCTCCCAGTATCCTTAACCTTACAAGAGAATCAAGGGTCATCTTAGTGAAAGGAAGCTAGGTGTGCGGAAATCACTTCCTACACTAATCTAATGAGGGGACGAGACTACAAATTCAATTTTATCCTTACAATTATAGATTATGTTAACCCACTAACAAAGATATTGCAGAAAACACATACACAAGAATGTGAGATAGAAAAAGAGAGACACAAGATATACGTGGGGAAAACCCTTACGAGTGAAAAACCCCACACTCAAAAACATATCTCAAATGTATTATGTAAACAATAAAAGTTACAATACAGTCACAGAGCCAATGCTCTTGCAGGACTCTTCAACACTCATATCTAGAGATGATCTGATAGCATAACAGTACCTGTCAAACCTGTAATACATCACCTCTCCAAAGCACATGTTAATATATCAAATACAAGGCAAAAATGGCTCCACATTGAGATGGGTGTCCAACATGCCCTCATGGCCCAAAACCCATGCCTATGGACACTTGTCAAGTCACCCCATCCCAAGGAGGTCACCTATTTCCAAAATGGGCTATGACAGATGCTCTTACAACACTTACAACTGTCATAGAATCTATCATAGTTGTCATAACTTATAGTTGTAAGAGAATATGTCATACACAGGCTATAAATAGCATATTCTCTTACAACATGTCATAGTCCACATTGGAGCACCCAAAGATGCCTTTTTCAAAGATGTTTCTTGACACATGTCCATACCTGTCATAATATCTTCTATTTCTGACTCTTACATGTCATAACTTTGTCATAGGAATTTGTCATGACCGTTTCAGTCAATTTCCCTTACACACATTCCAAGATGCCCACACATGGAAAAATATTCCTACCACTAAGTGGGATGCCTATCTCCTCATGTGAGGACAAATTTACATGTGGTCATATGCCATGTGGGATGACACATCACTATGCCAACTCCCACAATATGACAACATAGGATTTGTATCCTAATTATACAATAGGAAATAAATAAATAAATGCAATGAAATAATACAAGGAATTACCAAGGTTGAGACACCTTAATTCCCAACATTCTGCCACTTCTTGAACACTTTGTAAGAGCCAATAGAAATAATAGGATTTAACTACTATAGGCCGAGAGGCCCATAGACTCTGAACACCATCTAAACTTCTTTATGCCCACTAGTTTCACTAATGCATCTGCAACATTCTTCAAAGTATCTACCTTCTCCAAATTTACCTTCCCATCCTCTACCATGTCTTGCACGAAGTGAAACTGTACATCAATATGCTTTGTTCTGGCATGGAAAGTTGGATTCTTTGCAAGGCAAATCACACTCTGACTGTCACAACAAATCATAATCTATCCTGCATCAATACCAATATCTAAACACACTCTCTTAAGCCAAATGGCTTCCTTACAAGAATGAGTTTCCACCATGTACTCAGCTTCTGTCATGGACAAAGCAACCACAGGTTGTGGCTTACTCATCCAACTAATTGCACCACCAAACATTGTTAACACATATGCACTAGTGGATCTCCTACTGTCAATGTCACCTACCCAATCCAAATCCACAAATCCATGAATACAAACTAAATGCGGAGGTCCTGTAACATTACCATGATAGCATATGGAATACTCGAAAGTATCCCTCAAATATCTGAACACTCACTTAACTGCATCCCAATGTACCCATCCAGGATTAGCCATAAACTGACTAAGAACTCCCACTACTTGAGCAATGTCTAGTCTTGTACAGACCATAGCATACATCAAACTGCCAACAACACTAGCATAAGGTACTCTGCTCATGTCCTCCACCTCACTAGGAGATTTTGGACAATCATTAATAGACAACTTTATCCCCAATAAAACAGGAACACACAATGGTCTACAATCTGCCATGTTGAACCTATCCAACATAGTCTTCACATACTTACTCTGGCTTAACCAAAGTTTTGTGTTAGCTCTATCTCTTCTGATTTCCATTCCCAAAATGTACCTAGCTGCCCCAAGATTTTTCATCTCAAACTATGCTGACAATTGAGACTTCAAATCATAAATCATATTCTTACCATTCCCAATCAATAGCATATCATCAACATACAATGCAACATTGAGAATACAATTATTGTCAAATTTGTAATACACACAATGATCTGATTTCGATCTCAAATATCCAATCGACAAAACAAAGGCATCAAACTTCAAGTACCACATCATAGGAGACTGCTTCAAACCATACAAAGACTTCTTTAACTTGCAAACCAAATTTTCTTTACCTTTCTCTATGTAATGCTCTGGCTGTGACATGTAGATTTCTTCCTCCAAATCACCATGAAGGAAAGTTGTCTTCACATCCATCTACTCCACCTCTAAGTCATAAGTTGCTGCAAGAGATAATAGGAACCTAATAGATGTTAGCTTTGGAATGAGAGAGGAAATTTCACCATCATTAATTCCCTCCACTTGTGAATACACCTTTGCAACCAATCTAGCCTTGTACTTTTCAACGCTACCATGTGCACTGAATTTATTCTTGAACACCCATTTGCATCCAATAGGTTTCCGTCCATCAGGCAAAGGCACCAAGTCTCGTTTTATTCTTTTCCAAAGAAGCCATCTCATCTTCCATGGCCTCCTTCTAGGAACCTGCATCTTCCATGCCTACAGCCTCTTTCACAGTTCTAGGCTCATCAGTGTTAGTAAGTAAAGCAAAATCTTCACTAAAATCAAGTAATGAATAACCAAACCTATTAGGTTGCTTTCTCATTCATGTAGGCCTCCTTAATGGTTGAGGTTGAGGTTATGCTTCTTCTTCTGAGATTTCAGAGTTGCTAGAGCTCTCCTCATCATTAGGTCTCATAGGGTCTTCGGTTCAATATTCTTAGGGGTAGAAGGAAACTTAACCACATCTTCTTTCTTTTGTCTATTTTGGCTGTAAAACAATAGAAGAAGGTGTTAGCTCTTTGAAGATAAAACTTCTTCTATACAACATTTTTTCAGCCACAGGATCCCAAAGCTTGTATCATTTCACACTGACACCATAGCCAATGAAGATACACTTAACAACCTTGTTCTCCAATTTAGATCGTTCTCCCTAGTCACATGTGCATATGCCTCATAACCAAAGACATGAAGATGTCTAACTAAAGGCTTCTTACCAAACCACACTTCCATATGTGTCTTACCAACAAGAACTAATGTAGGAGATTTGTTTACCAGATAGCAAGCAGTGGGCAATAGCTTCAGCCCAAAACTTTTGTTCAGGTCTTGCTCCACTAAGCATACTCCTAGCCTTCTCTATTAGTGTCCCGTTCATACTCTCTGCAACTCCATTTCATTGTGGGGTGTATGGATTTGTCTTATGTCTTTCAATACCTTTCTCTTTATAGAACTTATCAAACTCTGCTAAACAAAACTCACCATCATTGTCAGTTCTCAAACACTTAATCTTTTTACTAGTTTGAGTTTCAGTAAAAGCTTTAAACTCCTTAAACTGACTAAAGACGTCAGTCTTACTTCTGATAAAATAAACACATGTCCTTCTACTATAATCATCTATGAAAGATACAAAATATATAGATTTGGAAATCGAAGGAACATTAATAGGACCAAATACATCAGAATGAATAAGATCCAATACACTAGAAGACTTGTGAGAACTAGAATAAAACTGAACACGGTTTTGTTTTCTATATACACAATGTTTGCAAAAGTTGAACTCAAGATTACAATCATTTAACCCCTCAATGAGGTTTTTATTCTTTAGGGTTCTAAGACCCTTTTCACTAATGTGGCCATATATCAAATTCCATAACATAGTCTTTTCAGCAGGAAGTTTAACTTCCAAAGCATGTGCACTACCATCGAAACTAGTTACAACATATTTCTTCACTGCTCATTTAGATGGTGGGGATGAAGTGACTATAGCTCTTTTCTTCAAGTTAGAAGAACTATTACACTGTGAAGTGCATGCCTCTAGCTAAAATAGATTACCTCTCTGAGTACCCTTCACAAGCACCATAGATCCTCTAGTCATCTTACATCTATCCTTCAAAAAGACAACCTGCACACCTGCATCATTCAACATACTTACAGAAAGCAGGTTTCATGCTAGGCCTGGGATGTGCATAACCCCAGTGATCCCCTTCACTTGTCCATCAGGGAATCAGATTGAGACTCTTCCATGACCAACAATCTTCAAATGAGAATCATCACCCAAGTACACTCTTCCACCAACAAACTCTTCATATTTTGTAAACCAATTTCGATGTGAGCTCATGTGGAAGGATGCACCAGAATCAATCAACCACACATCATTAGATACATGGGTAGCCAGGGTTGTGATGAAGGAATCACCATCATCTTGTGACTTGTCAAAATCTGAATCAGAAGAATTATTCTTCTTCTTTTTCTTCTCCTATTTGCATTCCTTTCAGAAATACCCGATTTTTCCACAATTCCAATAGAGAGCCTTGGACTTTCCAGGAGATTTGGATCTCCCATGGGATTTGGATATGTCCTTAGCTTTCTTGTCCTTCTTTTTCCCTTTCTGCTTAGGTCTTCCACAAACTGTAAGAGCCTCTTTGGTTGTCTCAGAGGACTTTCTCTGCATCTCTTTAGATAATAGTGAAGATACCACTTCATCAATTATGAAAGTGGATGTGGTGCTCCCAATAGCCATCACAAGATGGTCCCATGAGTCTGGCAAAGAACAAAGTAAGGTCATACACAGATCCTCCTCCTCCATATTTACACTAGCTGATTTCAATTGAGCAATTAACATGTTGAAGGCATTCAGGTGATCTACAACGGATCCTCAATCCTTCATCTTCAGAGAATACAACTTCTTTCTCAGAAAAAGTTTGTTCACCAGGGATTTAGCCTAATAAACATCACCCAACTTCTTCCAAAGGTCTTTTGTGCTCTTCTCCTCATGGACATTTAATAGGATAGAATCAACTAAACTGAGTCTTATGAGACCCTTATCCTTCCAATCTTTGAGATCCCAATCATCTTGTGCCATAGAAGCTAGTTTTACACCAGATACGGTTTCCCATAGGTCACGATCAACAAGCATGTCTTCCATCTTAAGTTTCCATAACTCAAAATTAGTTCCATTGAATTTATCCACCTCTAATATTCTGGATGTGGTTGCCATCTCCTTCCTGCAACAAGATATAGATTTCTCCACACAAACTCCTACTCAACCTAAGATTAGCTCCAAAAAACCCTGCCCAACAACTAGGACCAAAGGTGATCAAGATCTGATACCAACTGAAAGGAAGCTAGCTATGCGGAAATCACTTCCTATAGTAATCTAATGAGGAGAGGAGAGTGCAAATTCAATTTTATCCTTACAATTACAGATTATGTTAACCCACTAATAGAGATATTGCAGCAAACACATACACAAGAATGTGAGATAGAAGAAGAGAGACACAAGATATACATGGGGAAAACCCTTATGGGTGAAAAACCCCACACTCCAAAACATAGCTCAAATGTATTAGGGTATGTGTAGGATCATTGTGGGCCAAATAGTGGCAATAGGAAAAAAATCATGTTTTTACTTAGCCAAATTCGCAAACTTGCCAAAGTTTGACTTTCATATGTTTTGATACCAAACCAAAATGAATATCTATTTTGGTTTGGTATCCAAACCAAAATAGATATCTATTTTCAAAACAGATATCCATTTCCCTTCCCCCAATTCAATGTACGTATATATTACTTGCCCAATTCTACATGAGGTATACCAAATATAAACCACTTACACATGATTGAATGTTTTTTTATTACTAATTTATCCTTTAATTATTAATTTATTTATACTACCAAGCATGGTATTCATTCATGAAAAAATTTAAGAGTGTTTCAATTTGTGAAGGATTCTAATGATTGTTAAGAACACCTCCCTATATAGAGAGGATATATATAACTATTTGAACAATAATATGAGATTTCATTATAACAATCTTCTTCTTCATACACTTCATATTAGCTAGGCCTAGAACTATGATATAAATTATATGAAAGGGAAGACCTAGGAAAACCATTAGGCCAAGGATCCAAGTTTAAAAAGATTCAAAACACATTGAAACTAAGAAAGTGCACTTCATACAAATGTGCATTCTTGTATGAAAGCAACTTTATCTCACCAAGAGAAGAACATGTATGTTCCTTAAACCTAATGCCCTAAATTGATTTACCCAATCCTTCATATGATTTGATTCATGATACATGGTTTGAGAAGGATACACATGATATACCCTTACCCTCTAGTGATAAAATTATGAATGATACTTTGTGTGGTGAAGCTACACCTTCATTAATCCTTCATGACATTGTTATTCCTTGTGATGATGATGGTCCTTCATGTGATATGTTAGGACATAATGCAGAGTTAACATGGCATAAACTCTCTTGGAAGGGTAAGCATGAACTATAAGAACATTGAACTAGTTGGATATTTAAGCTCGCCATTTATGAAAGAACCTTAAAGGCTAACCTTAATTAGGTAAGGTTATGTTTTAGTGTGGTTGTTTGTGCAACAATGTTTAAATTAATGTTACCTAAGGATAAATATAACTATACTAACATTTTAATAACCATGAGAGCTGGGACTAACAATTGGACTAAAAACTTGACAAACAATACAACTTGGACACATGTAGGACTTGGAAAATGGAAAAGAATATAATTAAATGTGGAAAACAATGAAAAAGTGGTATTAGTTGCACCTATATAGAGAAGTGGTTTAGAGGTTGGTTAGGGGAATTATTTAGGTTTTAGAGGTTTAGGGTTCCTCGGGTTTAGGGGTTTGGGGTTTACAGTTTAAAGAGAGATAGAGAGAGGGGACTGATAGAGTTTGGGAGAGATAGAGGAGACGGAGGGGAGAGATAGGGAGATAGAGAGTGAGAGACATGTCTAGAGACATAGAGAGAGAGAGAGATTGAGAGGTAGAGGGATGATAGAGATAGGGAGATAGAGGTTTAGGGTTGCTTGGGTTTAGGGGCATTATTTAGGGTTTAGGGTTTATGGTTTTGGGGTTAGGGGTTAAGGTTTAGAGGTTTAGGGTTTAGGGTTTAGAGAGAGAGATAAAGTACCAAGGGGAGAGATAGGGAGATAAAGAGTGAGGGACATGGAAAGAGACATAGGTAGAAAGATTGAGAGGTAGAGGGACAAAGGTGATAGGGAGATAGTGGTTTATGGTTACTTGGGTTTAAGGTTTGGGGGTTTAGAGGTTTGGGGTTTAGGGTTTATCAGTTTAGGGTTTCTCAGGTTTAGGGGTTAGGGGTTAGGGTTTAGGGGCATTATAATTTAGGTTTTAGGATTTATTTTTTAGGGGTTAGGGGTTAGGTTTAGAGGTTTAGGGTTTTGGATTTAGGGTTTATAGAGAGAGAGAGGAATGATAGGGAGATATAGAGGAGTATGAGGGGAGAGATAGGGAGATAAAGAGTGAGGGACATGGCCAGAGACATAGGGAGAGAGATTGAGAGGTAGAGGGACAAAGGTGATAGGGAGATAGGGGAGAGATAGGGAGATAGTGGTTTAGGGTTACTTGGGTTTAGGGTTTAGGGATTTGGGGTTTAGGATTTCTCAAGTTTAGGGGTTAGGGGTTAGGGGTTAGGGTTTAGGATTTAAATTGTTTAGGGGTTAGGGGTTAGGTTTAGAGGTTTAGGGTTTTGGATTTAGGGTTTATAGAGAGAGAGGAATGATAGGGAGATAGAGAGAGGAGATTGAGGAGAGAGATAAGGAGATAGAGAGTGAGGCACATGGCCAGGGACATAGGGAGAGAGATCAAGAGAGGTAGAGGGATGATAGAGATAGGGAGATGGGGGAGAGATAGGGAGATAGAGGTTTAGAGTTGATTGGATTTAGGGTGTATCTAGGTTTAGGGTTTCTTAGTTTTGGAGATAGATAGAAAGAGAGAGGAGATAGATAGGGAGAGATAGGGAGATAGAGAGTGAGCGAGATGTCCAGAGAAATAGGGAGAAGGATTGAAAGGTAGAGGGATGATAGAGATAGGGAGATAAGGGAGAGATAGGAGATAGGGTTTTAGGGTTGCTCACATTTAGGGATTAGGATTTAGGGGTTAGCGGTTAGGGGTTAAGGTTTAGGGGCATTATTTAGGGTTTAGGGTTTATGGTTTAGGGGTTAAAGTTTAGAGGTTTAGGGTTTAGTGTTTAGAGAGAGAGGACCAATAGGGAGATATAGAGTGAGGGACATGGCCAAAGCATAGGGAGAGAGATTGAGAGGTAGAGGAATGATAGTGATGGGGAGATAGTGAGAGAGGGAGATAGAGAGATAGAGATTTAGGGTTTCTTGGGTTTAGTGTTTAGGATTTAGGGGTTTATGGTTTCTCAGGTTTAGGGTTTAGGGGTTAGGAAATAAGGGTTAGGGGTTAGGGTTTAGGGGTTAGAGGTTAGGTTTAATCATGCATTAATATAGGTTGTGGAGTGAGAAAGGGGTGGTATGGGTATGGTTGAATGGAGTAATGAGTTGATTTAATTGGTGATGACCTAGGTGAAGTGATGGGTAAGGTGTCTTATGTGGGATTGCTAGAAAGTGTGATTGGTAATGGTGGGGATAGCTAAATGTCATCTTCTAAGGGTTCAAAGGTGAGGAAAGTGTAAGATGGGGATATGGGATAATCCATGGTTTAATTATTATTCAACAGAGTCTCCTTATATAATTATAATAAATGATGGTGTCAATAGGGGGAATGGAGTTTATGAATGTAGGTGTGGGAATGTGAGCTATGACATTGGGATTACAGTATTAGATGAATAATGGAAAGTACCTGGGCACTTGTCTAGTGATGGAAGGAGTCACATGATCAAATGATGTTTTGGGAAGGGATTTTATTAGGAAAGTAAGGATTTGGGTGATGGTCTAGGGTTTAGTGGAGAAGAATTTATGGAAAATTTGGAGGTCATTAAAATTAACATCCCTCCACCCCTCTCCCTATCTCTCCCTTATCTCCCTCTCTCTATCATCCCTCCACATCTCAATCTCTCATCCCTCTCTATTATCAGACACATTCCTTGCTGCCCTCTGATAAATTCCTTACAACACTTTATTTCATGATTGTATTGAAAATTTGATGAAAATTGCATGATTTAAGGGTTTTTCACCAGCTTTTCATTGCTTATCTTCACAAGACTACTCTACAAGCGTTTTTTAACAGAATTTGTGACTTTATTAGACTTATATCAGACCTATTTACTTCTTCCCTAAGTCACATCCTTTACAACACCTTTTGTTTGACAATTTTGAATTGAAATTTGATCAAAAATTGCATGTTTTTAGGCTTTTTCACTAGGTTTAACTAGTCAACTCTCTACAAACACTCTAAAGGCATGTTGTGTCTGATTGTTTTCTCACAAGGTGACTAATTACATGGTTATTATCTGATATCCATCATAAAATTTCACACAACACCCTTTCTATCAGTTGTTTGCATGCTTTTATTGTGAAAAAATTGCATATTTTGCTTTATTTTTACTAGGGTTTGACTTGTAGTGGATTTTGTTATCAGACATATTCCTTTCTACCCTCTGATAAATTCCTTACAACACCTTTTCATTTCATTATTGCATTGAAAATTTGATGAAAATTGCATGATTTAAGGGTTTTTCACTAGCTTTTCATTGCTTATCTTCACAAGACTACTCTACAAGCATGTTGTAACATAATTTGTGACTTTATCAGACTTATATCAGACCTATTTACTGTTTAATTCAGTCACATCCTTTACAAAACCTTTTGTTTGACACTTTTGCATTGAAATTTGATCAAAAATTGCATGTTTTTAGGCTTTTTCACTAGGTTTGACTAGTCAACTCGCTACAAACACTCTAAAGGCATGTTGTGTCTGATTTTTTCTCATAAGGTGACTGATTAAATGGTTATTATCTGATATACATCATTAAATTTCACACAACACCCTTTCTATCAGTTGTTTACATGCTTTTACTGTGAAAAAATTGCATATTTTGCTTGATTTTTACTAGGGTTTGACTTGCAAACTTATTAAACTTGCATGGCATGCATGTTGTGAAGGATATTATTGATCTAATTGACTGATATCCATGATTTACTCTGATTCACATCTTAAATTTCATTACAACACTCTTTATTTGGACATTTACATTTACATTTTGTGAAAAAATTGCATATTTTTGCATAATTTCATTAGTTTTTGGACTTACAATCATTTAGGATTGCATTCAAAAGTGTGTTGTGAAGCATATCTGTGATTGAAAGGACTAATATTTCTATTATTTACTTCTTCACCTCATAAATTTGATCACAACACCTTTGCTTTACATAATTCACATTGAAAAAAAATGCATACAAATCTAGCATCTTTAGTTCATTTACATTCATATTTTGAGCATTTGATTTCTTACATATTTCATGGATTCCTCCTGTTATTAAATGGAAGATTTAGTTACATACATTAGGGAACTTGAGACCTTTTTCAAATTCATCAACATGAATCCTCAGGTCCTGCAACAAATAGGGAGAGATAGGGAGATAGAGAGTGAGTGAGATGTCCAAAGATATAGGTAGATATAGGAATGACAGGGGAGAGAGAGGCAAGAGATAGGGAGAGATAGATAGGTAGAGAGATAGAGGAGATAGATTGGGAGAGATAGAGGAGACAAAGGGAGAGATAGGGAGATAGAGAGTGAGTGAGATGTCTAGAGAGATACGTCCGAGAGAGATTGAGAAGTAGAAGGATGATAGAGAGAGGGAGACAAGGGAGAGATAGGGAGATAGAGGTTTAGGGTTTCTTAGGTTTATAGTTTAGGGGTTACAGGTTAGGGGTTAGGGATTAGGGGCATTATTTAGGGTTGAGCGATTTAGAGAGAGAGAGGCTTTTTTTACATGCAACCGTAAACCTTAAATAATGCCCCTAAACCCTAAACTTGAGCAACCAAAAACCTCTAAACCTTAAATAATGCCCCTAAACCCTAACCCCTAACCCCTAAACCATAAACTCTAAATAATGCCCCTAAGCCCTAACCCCTAAACCCTCAACCTGAGAAACCATAAACCCCTAAATCCTAAACCCCAAACCCCTAAACCCTAAACACTAAACCCAAGAAACGCTAAACCTCTATCTCACTATCTCCCTATATCTATTGTTCCTCTACCTCTCAATCTCTCTCCCTATGTCTCCTGGGTAGCCCTAAACCCCTAAACCCTAAATAATTTCCCTAAACCCCACGAAACTCTCTCTCTCTCTCTCTCTCTCTCTCTCTCTCTCTCTCTCTCTCTCTCTCTCTCTCTCTCTCTCTCTCTCTCTCTCTCTCTCCCAAAACCCTAAATAATGCCCCTAACCCCTAAACCCTAAACCTGAGCAACCCTAAACCTCTATCTCCCTATCTCTCCCTTATCTCCCTATCTTTATCATCCCTCTACCTCCCAATCCTTCTCCCTATCTCTCTGGACATCTCGCTCACTCTCTATCTCCCTATCTCTCTCCTCTATCTCTTCTCTCTCCCTATCTAGCTATCTCTCTATCTCTTGCCTCTCTCTCCCCTATCATTCTTTTATCTCCCTATCTCTCCCTCTCCCTTATTGAAAAATGAAATGAAAACAAGAAAACTAGGACTCTCTTTCTATCTATCTCTCTCTCTCCTAAGCAAATTGGAAAGGAAAAGGAAAACTAGGAAATCTAGGAATAGGATTTAATTAGGAGGTAGAGAGAGAGAGATCTGAAAAAGTAGAAGTGTAGAGTCAAGGTGTACTTTTGGCAACATAATTTTATCTTAACATTCCTAAAGTCTTACATGATTAAAAGTAATATTAATCTATTTGGTGGAGAAGTGGAACCTTTTCAAAGTTGTAGATGGAAAACATGACTCCACTTCCCAAAATCTCGTAAGTATATAAATGAAGGTTTTGAAAATAATTATGTATCATCAATGAATAATCCTAATGCACTCATCCACAAACTTGTAAATTCCAGTGAAGTTCAACATCCCCATGCCTCATAAAGTTCCACAACGTTCATTTACCCAAAGACCAACTATTATGTGTAGACTTTTCTTATGTTTACATACATTTCAAAAAAGAACTTACAAAGTGCCAATATTACAATGCATAACATAATGAAATTTGTTGAAAAAGTTAAAAATCTTCAAACAAATGTAGTTGACTCATATATAGCCAAACTCCATGATCTTTTCTACTATCTTATTTACTTACACCAATGGAATGGTACATGGGCATTCATCAAAAGAATAATGATAGGGGGTTATTATCAAATATTATATTTGGTAACTTTCTAGTAAATATTTATAAAAACTATGGAAACATAGACAAGGCATTGCTAACTATTTGATAGAATGCCTCAAAAAAATGTGATTTCATAGATTACCATGATTATAGGAAATGCAGGAAATGAATCTAAAAATGGACATTACAATTTTTTTATCAATGCTCTTTACAAAACTTAGAAAATAGACAAGCCTTTTCGATCATCGATGAAGTTAGATGTAATGGTTATAAGAATATGGCAGGATATCGATAGACCACCTTCTTAGCATTTTACACAAAGCTAAAGATGAATACTTATGACCATTGCAAGATATCGATAGACCACCTTGAGAGAGAGAGAGTAACATATAGGGTAAAGTAAAATGGATATCCATTTTGGGAAACCAAAAATGGATATCTGCTTTGTAAAACATAAAAAAGGAAAAATGGTATTTTACCAAAGCAAAACGGATATCTGTTTTGCTTCACTTTTGCCTTGTATGTAGGCTTGGGGTTGTCATAGTTGACTTTCCCTCAATTCTAACATTTTTATAGGTTTCACTCTCTTCTTCGAACTTCACCCTTCGTTCTGACGACTTTTTTTTAATGAAAATTTGATAAAACAAAAAGGGTTTATAGAGGAAATTGTTAGCTTTCTAAAAATATAAGATTTTCTTGATTATCATTTTGTTAAATAATTATTAATAATTTTCTATATAGTGTGTGTTTGAAATCCTGATGGACACACTGATTGAAAAACATCAATAACTTTCAAACCATTTCACCTTTTTCAAATCTGAAAGATGCATCACACTCTATGCTCCATTGGCTACAGATTAAAAAAAAAATTGAATTCCAATTTTTTTTCATCAAGTTAGGTTGGTTGGACAATTACTCTTTAGTTTTTAAAAAAAGTCAGTAAAAAAATCATAACTAATTATTTTATTGGAAAAAAATTTCAAAAAAATATGTGTCACATCCAGGCATGAGTCCTCTACTTATTTTGAAAGTTTCAAAAAAATAAAATTTTGCTCATAGTTAGGTTGCCTAGACAAACACCCACTTCTTTTTTTTTTTGAAAAATTTAATAATTGTTCATTGAAATGTTCCTTTTTCACTAAGTAAATTTAGTTTTAAAAAAAAATTAGTAGCTCATAAACTATATTCAATTCTCTACAAATTTTGTTCTTACATCTTTTTCAAATTGTGTATATAATCCATTCAAATTTTCACACGATCCTGCACATACCCTTAGAGGTATAGTTTGGCCCATCATGATCCTGCACATACCCTTTACGTAAACAATGAAGGTTACAATACAGTCACAGAGCCAATGCTCTTGTAGGAGTCTTTGACACTCATATCTAGAGATGATCTGACAGCATAACAGTACCTGTCAAACCTATAATACATCACCTCTCCAAAGCACCTATTAATATATCAAATACAAGGCAAAAATGGCTCCACCTTGAGACGGGCATCCAACATGGCCTCATGACCCAAAACCCATGCCTATGGACACTTGTCCAACACTGTAGGATGTTCTTGACACTTGTCAAGTCACCCCATCCCAAGGAGGTCGTCTATTTCAAAAATGGGCTATGACAGATGCTCTTACGACTCTTACAACCGTCATAGAATCTGTCCTAGTTGTCATAACTTACATCTATAAGAGAATATGTCATACACAAGCTATAAATAGCCTATTCTCTTACAATATGTCATAGTCCACCTTGGGGCGCCCAAAGATGCCTTTTTCAAAGATGCTTCTTGACACATGTCCATACCTGTCATAGTATCTTCTATTTTTGACTCTTACATGTCATAACTTTGCAATAGGAATCTGCCATGACTGTTTTGATCAATATTCCCTTACACACATTCCAAGATGCCGACACATGGAAAGATATTCCTACCACTAAGTGGGACACCTATCTCCTTATGTGAGGACAAATTTACATGTGGTCATATGCCATGTAGGATGACACATCACCGTGCCAACTCTCACACTATGACAACATAGGATTTGCATCCTAATTATACAATAGGAAATAAATAAATAAATACAATGAAATAATACAAGGAATTACCAAGGTTAAGACACCTTAATTCCCAACACTCAGGAGGCCTAAACAACACATAACACATCACGGGGGAACCACAACATGAGAGGGGAGGTCACATAAATGAGTTGATTATGCTATGACATAGGTGACCACCAAGGTTAGAAATACTTATCTGATAGAACCCAATGTTAAGAATATACATATATAGGAAGAGGTCACCCTTGAGAGAAACTATAATAGTTTCTACAATGAGTGTGTCTTAAAGAAGGAGAAATACCTGCATGTTGTTTCGGTCTTTTTGAAATTGCATTAACATTGAGTTTAGGATGACGAAAGGCTTTCTTTTCTATAAAACGATTATATCCAATATCTCTTGAGTAATGTCTTGAAGTGGATTCTATAGGTACTTGAATCCCTTGTTGATTTACACCACATCCCTTACCTACATAGTCACAGTTGTTATAGAAGATTTTAAATCCTCAACCATAGAGGGATATCATTTCCTTAGAAGATGGTGAAGCCTCACATGTCTCGTAATTTGTAGTATAAGTAAGAGTGTTGGCTTTATTTTCTATCAAGGAGGATTTGGTTTTCTTAGGTGTTTCCAAAGTTTGCTTAGATGAGATCGATGCGAATTTTGATGTGTCAGGGTAATTAATTTTATATTCCCCTATACTACAAGGATTAAAATCTAATGAACCCCAATCATCACCAAAAAGTGCATTCATTGTTTTAGAGTCTTGCACAACATTATATGTGGCAAGAGGTTTTCATGAATCAACTTGTAAGTTGTTTAGACTCCTATGATTGTAAGCTTGTTTTTGTATTTCAATATGTAAATAGTTATCAGGTTTAGGATTAGCATCTATAGTGTGGAGTTTGTCTTTATAAATAAATTTCATTGATCTATGAAGGGTAGACAAAATTGCCCCCATGGCTTGAATCCATGGTCTACCTAGAATCATTTTATATGAGAGAGAGCCTGAAATAACATGAAAAAGAGTATCCAATGTCATGGGTCCACAGCTTGTCTTGCAACATTATCAAAGCCACGAATACTAGTCCTATCCTATTTGATTAAAGATGTGTCGACCTTAATTTTTTATAGTAGGTCAATACCACAAACATTAAGAGCCTATCCATTATCAATAATAACTCATTTTATCAATGTTTTATTTATTGTGACAAAGATCATAAGTGTGTCATATTCATCTTTTATCGATGGTATTTCATGTAGTTGAAAGAGAATATTCATTTTTGCTTCATGCATACAATCCAATAGAGTTGCTACATCATTCAACTTAACAATAGGTGGTACAATCACCTTTTGTAAAGCTTCTTGGAGTATTCCATGGTATGTAGGTGATGTTTGTATTAAATCCCAAAGAGAGATCTTGGTCAGAGTAGCGTGAAGCTTATCAACAAGATCATATTCTTGGTCCCTTTTAGGAGTAAGATGAGGTGTTGGAGGAAGTATAGGTTGAGAACATGGAAGAGAGACAGGTGCATGTGCTTGTTTACTTTTCTTGTTATTACGGGTGTTGTATGTGTGAGCAATCACGAGGTGTTGTGACACATTTTGAAAACCTTGTGTTGGTTTTTCTTTTGAATCAACATTAGGATTTGCCACTTCTAATGCACAGGCAGATTCAGCCAACTAATACAGGAGGTTGCTTGAGTTGCCTCCCCTTCACTTCTGGTTCTGTCGCACCAAGGGGGGTATCCCTATGACTAAAGATGTAACCTTGACTTGCTCAATGACTGATAGATTTAACTTGACAACAACAGGGAGAATACTCTCATGTATGGACCAAGATCTGCATGATAGATCACAAGGTTGGCAACACTCTTGGACAATATGTCTGGTTGAGTGTGAGAGTATACAGGGGGTTCCTAATCATACTCCTACAACTAACAGGTGGAAGTGATGAGATGGGTGGACATAATGTCCTCGATGCAAGACAAGGGGTTTTGGCTCATAACTACTGACTCAGAAGCAGACTGGTGCCTATCCATTGGGCAAGGAGTCAACTAGATGTATACAGCAGATGGTTTGCAACTTTCACTCAAGTTTCAAGGGGTTGGACTTGATGCTTGCCTTACAAACATCACCCAAGAAAGGGTATCTAGCTACCTCTACTTATAGATATCCCTGCTAACATGCAACCTTCCCCATGCTCAACCTAAAACAATTTAATCCACTCCTTGAATGGAAGTTAGAGATCAAACGTGTGATACAGAAAACCATATCCTAGAATCTGAGAAACCCTTAGCAACCAGATTCAGAAGAAGGAAAATAACATGTAGCAAATGGAGACAAGCAGATAAACACATGCAATGAAGCATTTCTCATATAAAATCAACACTGAAACTGAAATATGTGCAAAATACACTCATGCTGCAACACATAAACTCCAAAATGGGATAAAACCACCAAGATCATGCGTTGTTCTTCATTATTTACACAAAAAAAAATGCCCAGGCCTTCAACAACCTCAAAAGAGTGACACAGTCTGCCTATATCAGCCAGAAAGTGTACCCACAACAATTAATTACATGGTTTGACAAAAATCTGCCAGATATGGTCCTCAGAAGGAATGGTGCTCAGAAGTTATTTCTGCAGCAAACAAAAAGTAGACAAGGGTGGCCTCGAGCCCTGTGCCACCATCTAGGAGTCTTCATGCCAAAAATTGGGCAACCTGATCATTTGTACCATCGCCCATACCCCTGCTACAGTTGCCATTGATGGCTCAACCACCCGCGGCTGCTTGAAAACTGTCACAGCATTCAAAAAGGAACCTCCCGCCAAAATGTGTTTTATTGCAGTTTCAAAAATGCAAGGAAATTAATCCCACATGCACGGTGTGGAGACCAGATTAGCACTTTATAAACGCAACCACATGCATAACAAATGTCGAGTGCCTTTTGCCGCGCTCGACGCATAAGCCTTCACCCAAATCTCGTCGCCAAGACCTACACCATCGGCTCACCCCAAAAAACTCCTGCCGACCTCAATAGTCACACCGACAACACCCCTGCCATCTACACACTGCTCCTCCATTGGTCAGACTCACGCCGATGACACCCCATCAGCCAAACACCTTACATCGGTGGCCCAAAAATTTCCTTCACCGATAGCTAAACACACGCCGATGGACATCCATCGGCCAGACCAAAACAATCGGAGCACTCAATAAATCTTTCACCGACATAACAACTCTTGTCAATAACATATCGGCCTCCCACTTCTCCTTCCGTCAGGTTGAACCATTGGCTAAGTTCAAAAGAAAGGTTCAACCGCGAGGTTCAACCTGATAGTTCCTCTGTCGGCAGCACAAAATGCAACCCTGCAAACCCATTGAGCCGATGAACCGGTTCAACCCGATGGTTCAATGCGGTGGTTCAACACACAATCAGAGTACTTCAAACAAGAACTCATGCCGACGGACAAAACATGATGACCCCTTCCTCAGGAAAGATGATGCAGATGCTGTAAAACACTGAAGGGGTGCCAAAACTCAGAACTTTTTGGATTTTTTGGGAAGGTGCCTGCATGAAAATTGCTCAGAAACTAACAGTCAATTCAGGCACCAACACCTTAATTTCTTTGAGTAATTTTTTTTTCATAGTTGTAGATGTAATCGAGAGGTCTAGGTGGTTTTTGACCACCTTGAACCGTAATCACCATCTTTAAGCAGGAGGGTGCACTAGGTGCCCCTCGCAATATTGCTACAAATTCTATTAGTGAATATTGAATTAATATTGTTTCCTTCTTGATTATACCCAACATCTATCCCTAAAGGATTTAATGTGAGAGACCTTTTCTCATCCACTAATGCTACATCTTGGCCAAGGAGAGCATTGGAATGAGAAGAAAGTACAGTGTTGTTAAGAAGGTTAGGTGTTGTAACATCAATAGAGCTATTTGTAGTCTTCTCATCTAAGATTTTTGGACATTCAACTATAGGAGTATTAGGATAACTTATGGAATCATCACCATCATCATCATCATCATATGTTTGAACTATTAATTCCAAAGCATTAAGAGAAATTTCACACTCATCATTCTCAATGTGTTTTGTTAAATCATCTACTACCCAAGGGTATGTATTCATGAGAGATGTGAAGTTGTCAAAATCAAATAGATAGTCAAGGATTCCAAATCAAGAGAATTTAAATATATCCTTGTAACATCAAAAAATGTCCCCTTGGGGGATTTTCCCTCATAAGGTTTAGCTCTTAGGTCTTTTGCATGCATTTAGGACATCTTAGTTCATAATTTAGTATCCCAATGGAATAAGCACTAGGCAACATGACAAATGGGACCTAGGAGGACCCCTTGAGTTGTACCCTGCATAAAATAGGGGGGAGGACTTGGGTGCCCGCGCCCTATTCCTACCCTATTTTGCGGCAGCCCTAATTTTTGGGTGTTAGTTTATGACCGTTGTTAGGGTCCTTTGCTGACACGGTAAGTTTGAATTACGAAAATCTTGGAGGGAGTGTTTGTAGTTGCATATAAAAGCATGTTTAGGCATTCATTTGTAAACTAGATTTCAACTAGATGATTACTAGAAAGCTATTGTGTTCTCAAGGTGATTCAAGGCTTTCATTGTGTTGCAAGAGCAGACTTGTGTGGTTTATGTGTTTGTATTTGCATATTTGAGCATCAATTTCCTCATGGAATGAAGAGTATCTTCTTTCCATGAGAGCTTCACTACAAGGTGACATTATATTATGTTTTTATCATTGATTCCTTTAGTTTTTGCCTCTGCCTCACAAAGGTCATGGACTCTTTATCTAACAATGGTGTTTGGAGACTTAGGTGTCCTCAAAGGCTTGAGTGAGGCAAGCCTCTAAACACCACAACCCCTAAACCAAGTCTTGTGATTGCAGGTTATAGGTGTCGCATTTAGGAAAAGTGAAGTTGTAGGAAGGATTGGCAGGCATCAAGGATTTGGGATATGAAGAGAAATAGGACACCGAAGCATTTCCAAGACTTAGGCGCTCGCTCCAATGTCCTCTGAAGCTAAATTTCTGGAAATAGAAGTTATAGAGCTGATCAGTGTGGAAAGGAGGTCTGGATCCCGCAAAGAAACTAGTACCTTGGACTTGGGACCCACTCCAGTGTCCCTGACTATTCTACCTTGGAACCTTGAAAATAGGTATTTTGTGATTTTCTATTTTACTTCCGTCTACAAGTAGAAACTACTCAACTTGAAGCCCTTATTGCAAAGAGGCTACCAAGAGGATCCGGTAAGTATGAAGGAAAATTACCTTTTAAGTGTTTTAACTGCAATAAGATCGGTCATTTTGCCTCAAGGTGTCCGGAAAGATTTTCAAGGCAAAATTTTAACAAGCTAAGGTTCCAAAAGAACTGTTACTATGTACATGAAGATGATGATAATGAAGGAGTAACAGATGGTGAATCAGAAATAGGAAACAAATCTAGAAATGAATGGGTGTTCATTGTCATCAAGGAAGAAGATCCAATGTCTCATGTATCTGTCAATCTTAAGACTGTGGAAAGAGCTTTGGCTGTCCAAATTGAAGAGAAGGATGATTGGGTCATTGACAGTGGATGCTCTCACCATATGACAGGTGACAAAAATAAGTTTGTAGACTTGGAAAGGTATGAAGGAGGAGTGGTAAAGTTTGGTGATAATTCTGCTAGTAGAATCAGAGGAAGAGGAACTATTTCTTTTGATGGAAGAAACAAAACTGGTAATGTACTGTATGTTGAAGGTTTGAAGCACAATCTTCTCAGTGTTGGACAGTTGGTAGACAAAGGCTATGATCTCCGATTCAAGGATGGAAAATGCAAAATCTTTGAAAGTTTCAGAACAGAGATTGCATCTGGTACTCAAACTAAAGGTAATATCTTCCATTTGGTTGGTACTAGTAAAAGTTGCTTATTTGTTCAAGTTGATCAGAGTTGGTTATGGCATAGAAGGATGTGTCATGTGAATTTTGATAATATCATCAAGATAAGCAATACTCAGGCTGTAAGAGATCTTCCAAAATTGGCGAAACCTACTAACAGCTTGTGCAAGGAATGTCAGTTGGGTAAGATGAGCAGAGTCACTTTCAAAAGCAAGGAACTATCTTCTACCAGATTATTGGACCTAGTTCACATTGATCTTTGTGGTTCGGCAAGAACCAGGAGTATTCAAGGTGATAGATACTTCATGCTGCTAATTGATGACTAGTTTCGGATGATGTGGGTAACCTTTCTAAAGGAGAAATCAGAAGCTCTTGAAAAATTCAAAATATTCAAGGTTATGGTAGAGAATGAAACAAGATTAAAGTTGAAATGTCTGAGGTCTAATAGAGGTGGAGAATTCACATCCGGGGAGTTCATAGAGTTACGTGAGAAACATGGAATTAAGAGATAGTTGTCTGCTCCTAGGACTCCATAGCAGAATGGAGTAGTGGAGAGAAAGAACCGAACCATCCAGGAAGCATCTAGGACCATGATAATGGAAACAAATGTTCCTCAGATCTTTTGGAGAGAAGCTGTCAGCACTGCAGTCTATACTCTCAATCGAGTTCAAATCAGAAGCAATACCGGTAAGACCCCTTATAAACTTTGGTTTGGCATTACTCCTATTGTAAGATATTTTAGAGTCTTTGGTAGCAAATGTCACATCAAAAGAGTTGAAGATCTAGGCAAGTTCGATGCTAGAAGTGATGAAGAGATATTCTTGGGTTACTCTACTCAAAGCAAAGCATACCGGTGTTATAACAAGAGAATGAGAAAGATGATAGAAAGTGCAAATGTGAAGGTTGATGAGGGAATAGAGAAATCCTCAAGGTTTTATGAATATGATGAAGATGATCAAAATTGTGTTCTGGTTCAAGGAGTTCAATCCTCTTCTAAAAGTTAGATTCAAACTGATCCGGTAAATCAGGAAGAAGAGACAGATCTGAATGAGCCTAATCAAGAAGCAAGAGTGCAAAAAACTCCCAAAGTTCTAAGGTATGTAAGACTGAACCACTCTGAAGATCAGATCATTGGTGACAAAAGTAAAGGTGTGCAAACTAGAAGGAAAATTGCTCAAAATTTAGATGAATATTGTTTGATTTCAAAGATTGAACCTAAGACAATAAATGAAGCCTGCAATGATGAAAACTGGACCAAAGCAATGGAGGAAGAGTTGATGCAAATTGAGAAAAATCACACTTGGGATCTTGTTCCCAGACCTAGAAACAAGAATGTGATTGGAACTAAATGGGTCTTCCGGAACAAACTAAATGAAGTTGGTGAAGTAATCAGAAATAAAGCTAGATTGGTTTGCAAGGGCTACTCCCAAATAGAAGGAATTGATTTTGAAGAAACTTTTGCTTCGGTGGCAAGACTTGAAGTAGTCAAATTATTTCTTGCATTTGTTGCCTTCAAGGATTTCAAGGTGTATCAGATTGATGTCAAGTCTGCTTTCTTGAATGGTGACTTGGAAGAAGAAGTGTACATTGAACAACCGGATGGATTTCAATTATCTGAGCATGGTGATATGGTCTGTAAGTTGAAGAAGGCAGTGTATGGACTAAAGCAAGCCCTAATAGCATGGTATGAAAGATTGGACAAACATCTTTTGAAGATTGGTTTCAACAAAGGTACTGCTGACAATAACTTATATTTCAAAATTGATCATGAAAACATCTTGATTGTTGAAGTATTTGTTGATGATATCATCTTTGGAGGAAGAGACAGTATGTGTAAAACTTTTGCAAATCAAATGAAAAGTGAGTTTGAGATGTCAATGCTTGGTGAAATGAATTTCTTCTTAGGTCTGCAAATTACTCAAACAAAGAAAGGAATCTTTATTTCTCAAACCAAATATGTGAAAGAATTGTTAAGGAAATTTGGAATGGAAGATTCAAAGCCAATGAACACTCCCATGGCAACCAGATGTAAGTTGAACAAAGATGATGACTCTCCTAAGGCAGACCAGACAAAGTATAGATCAATGATTGGAGGGTTGTTGTAGCTCACTCAAACTAGACCAGATATAATGTAGGCTATTGGTCTTGTTGCTAGATTCCAAGCTAATCCTAGAGAATCCCATGTCATGGCAATCAAGATGATCTTTAGATATCTAAAAGGGACAGTTGAGTATGGTCTGTGGTATCCTAGAGATCATGATTTCTCTCTTCATGCATATACAGATGCTGATTGGGCAGGAGATGTGGATGATCGGAAGAGTACTAGTGGTGGAGTTTTCTTTTTGAGAAAGAGATTGGTTTCTTGGCTAAGAAAGAAACAAGAGGCAATATCCTTGTCTACAACTGAAGCAGAATACATAGCAGCAGTAGGTAGTTGCACTCAAGTCTTGTGGATGAAGCAAATGCTAAAAGATATTAAAGTAGAGTATGAGGAGCCTATCACAATCTTCTATGATAATTCAAGTGCAATAAATATTTCTAAGAATCCAGTGTTGCATTCTAAGACTAAGCATATATCTATCAAGTTTCACTTTCTAAGAGAGCAAGTGAACAAGGGTGGAGTCAGACTGGAGTTTGTGCCCTCCAAGGATCAGATTGTAGATATTTTTACTAAACCTCTTCCCAAGGACTCTTTTGAGTATCTTAGGGAGAAGTTAGGGGTTATTGCCCCTCCAGTGATGAACTAGGATGCACTGATGTGCATTAGTCTGATGGATATCACAGTCATATCTTGTGATCCATATTGATGATGGGGAGCTACTACTCAGGGGGAACAGCAGGTATGATTCTGAAGTATTGGAGTTGCAAGTATGAGCCCTTTGCCATTGATGCCAAAGGGGGAGAGAAGACATGTGAAAAATAAGTGGTTGATGATTAAAGGGGGAGCAGTAAAGGAAGAGAAGATATGTGAATAGTTGTTGTTAGGGGGAGTTGTGACAATAAGGAGAAGTTCTTTTCTTGATGGTTTTTCACATCATATGTTGCCATCAATGACAAAGGGGGAGATTGTTGCAAGTATGGGTCTAACCGGTGTTGTCATTGATGTCAACATACTCATGTTGAAATAATTAGAAGGATTGGATGAGCTGTGTGTTAAGGATATTGAGAAAGTTAGTCTCAATCAGGAACAGTGAAGAACAGTGATGACAACAATGTAAAAGTCCAAGATAGGTTGATGATCAGAGGATACAGTTTAAAGGGTTTGTAGATATAAGTCTTGAGATGTTCTAGTCAAGTTTCCAGAGGTCTGCATGAAGATCAGAAGAAGTTATAGTCGCTCAAGTAGAACCGGTTCCGGTAGGTGTTCAGAGGTAACAGAGTGACACAGATAGGTCCAGTGAGATCCAAAAATGCATTATCCCATTTTACGAATTTGAGGAAGTGTTGAAAACATCCTTGTGAAGTGTCAAGTAGATTGGTTCATGGTTTGAAGGTTTGGAAGAACCTATTCCTTTGTGACAATGATGACAGACTATGTTCTTGAGGTTCTGGATGAATTAGAGAAGGATTATAGTAAGCAGATGAAGTGTGGATGTTCTTGGAGATTCAGGAAAGCTTGTGGTGATCTGTGGATTGTTTCCAGTTCATGTTGGTGGTCCACATTGAAGTTAAGGTTTGTATTTGAATAATAACCACTGGATGTTGGTGTTCTTCCTGAGACTAGCCGACCGGATGTATTACACGTCTTGCGGATGTTCTTGTAGGTGTTTGTCGACTTAGATGATTGTTCCTAAGTCGATGTCGTGTATAAATAAGGGATTGTGAAGTCATTTCAAAGTGTGTGCATGGTGGAGATGAGAGTGTGGTAGTGAAGAGCAGAGCGAAAGGCAGAGCAGGAGTATTGAGCTTAATGGAACTTATTCAAGCATGGTGAAGATGCTATTCTCCAGTTCATGTATGTAATACTTATTTCTTTGTAGACAGTGTGTCTCTTGTAGGCAGTGAGCCTCTTGTGAGCAGTGTGCTCAGGCAGTGAGCCCTAATTGGCATGTGCCATTTTGATCTTTCTATTCTTCTAACAGAGAATATATTTTTGGGTTAATCACCTTAGGGTTTTTCCCTTAACTGGGTTTTCCATGTCAAAATCTTGGTGTCTTATGTGTTGATGAGTTTTTGCTTTTGATTTGAATGCATTATGTTTCATGTTTAATATATTGCTAATCACCAAGAAGATTTAAGTGTGGAAATATGAGAAAAATTTTGCACAACTAATTCACCCCCCCTCTCAGTTGTGTGCCCTAAGTCTAACAATAAAATCTAATTGTGTATTGTGTTTATGGAAGTGCAATCCTCCTGCTATTATTTCACATTTTATAGACAACACAGATGAACATATGGTGTTGCAAGGCCTAGGTGGGTAGGAGTGGGATGTGCAATTAGGGGGTACCATAAATAAACTAGAATTAAGACAAGGTTGGGAAAATTTTGTGAATCATCATGGGCTAGAGATTAGAGATTTTTTTGTGTTCAAGTACATATCCAAGTCATATTTTAAGGTTAAGATATTTTAAAGAACGGGGTGTGTGAAAAATATCAATGCTCTTTGGCTTATGAATACGAACATTGATACAAATAAAAGATGCCCTTCTTCTAACAGAGTATGCAGTTCAAGTCAACCAATGGTTAGTAATCTGCTAAATGAATTAGTTTAATGGGTGTACCTCCTTCTTCAAATTTTTTCTTGGAGACTTTACACAAAAATTGGTAAATCTATACATTATTTTTCATTCTTTTATTTCCTGTACACTATTAAGAACTTGTAAAAACTAATTGTGTAATGTGTTTATGGCAGCACATTCCTCTTGCACTTGTTTCACAGTTTATAGACAACACAGACAAACATACGGTGTTGCAAGGTCCATGTGGGTAGGAGTGGGATGCACAATTAGGGGGTACCATAAATAAACTCGAATTTAGGTAGGGTTTAGAAAATTTTGTGAATCATCATGGGCTGGAGATTGAAGATTTCGTTGTGTTCAAGTACATATCCAAGTCATATTTTAAGGTTAAAATATTTCAAAGAACAGGTTGGGTGAAAAATATCAATGCTCTTCAACTTATGAATACCAACATTGATATAGATAAAAAAATGCCCTTCTTCTAATAGAGGATGCAGTTCAAGTCAACCAATGGGTAGCAAGTTGTTGATTGAATTGGTTTATGATGAAGAAAACAATGATGTTGTTGAAGCAATGGAAGAAAATCAAAATTGTAAGTCTAATTTAATTTATTTTAACTTTCAAAGTAGGCATTTGAATTGTACTTTACCAGGAGGATTGGTATAACAAAAACTTAATTCTATTATAGGCCTTTCTTTGAAGAACCCTGGACATTATGGACCCTATCATCTAGAAAAGCACATGACAGTGAACTCTACCCCACCTTTCAAATTGGATAAACCTTTTTATTCAATGAAAATGAAGTCTAGAAATGTAAACTAACCATGCATACTAGTAAGATCAAATTCTCTGCCTTCTATTCTTATTACTCTTACTTTATTAAGAGAAGAGTGTCAAAAATAATGGGTTTAATTGTAAGATAACATAAGGCAAAGCAGTTTTGTTTTTACATTTTTCTGAGGGATCTCTAATAGTATAATATAATGCAGTCTTCTATAATATGAACATTTGCATTTATGTGAATGCTAAGCTTTAATAGTAGAGTATTAAATCTAAAGTAGAGTTGGTTTAGGGATGGGGTTATATGATCTAGGGATGAGGGTTTGTGGATGTAGGCTTCAGGGTTTAAGTTATAGGGTTGATGATTGAGGGATTAGGGCTTAAGTATATGGTTAAGGGTATAGAGTGGGTTTAGGGATAGGTTTTAGGGTTTAAAGTTTAAGGGTTAAAGGTTGAGGGATAGGGTTTAAGGTTTAGGGGTAAGGGATTAGGGTTTAAGGTATAGTGTCTTGGGTTGAGGGTTTAGGAATAGGGATAACATTTATGGTTTAGGGATGAGGGATTAGGGTTGAGGGTTGAGGGTTGAGGGATTAAGGTTTAAGGTATAGTGTTGAGGGTTGAGTGTTTAGGGATAGGGTATAGGGTTTAGGGTTGAGGGATAAGGGTTTAGAGTTGAGGGTTGAGGGTTTAGGCATAGGGTTTAGGGTTGAGGGATTAGAGTTTAAGGAATAGTGTTGAGGGTTGAGGGTTTAGGAATAAGGTTTAGGGTTGAGAGATTAGGGTTTAGGGTTGATAGTTGAGCATTGAGGGTTTAGGGATAGGGTTGATGGTCAAGGGATTAGGGTTAAAGTAGAGTGTCGAGGGTAGAGGGATTAAGGATAGGGTTTAGGGTTGAAGGTTTAACGATTGAGGGTTGAGGATTTAGGGATGAGGGTTAAGGGATTGGGGTTTAAGATTAAGTGTTGAGCATTGAGGGTTTAGGGATAGGTTTTAGGGTTTAAGTTTTAAGGGTTAAGGTTTGAGGGATAGGGTTTAGGGTTTATGGATAAGGGATTAGGGTTTAATGTATAGTGTCGAGGGTTGAGCATTTAGGAATAGGGATAGAGTTTAGGGTAGAGGCATTAGGGATAGGGTTTAGGGTTGAAGGCTTAAGGATTGATGGTTGAAGCTTTAGGGTTGAGGGTTAAGGGATTATTGTTTAACATATAGTGTCAATGGTAGAGGGTTTAGGGTTTACGGATAGGTAGAGAGGTGAGCGGAAACAAAGGTGAGAGATAGAGAGGTGAGGGGAAAGATATAATAAAATGAGAGAGGCTTTAGGGATAAGGTTTAGGGTTGAGGTATTAGGGTTTAAGGTATAATGTTGAGGGTTTAGGGATAGGGTTTAGAGTTGAGGGTTTAGGGTTTGACATTGAGGGTTGAGGGTTGAAGGTTTAGGGATAGGGTTGAGGGTCGAGGGATTAGGGTTAAAGTAGAGTGTCAGGGGTATAGGGATTAGGGATAGGGTTGGAGGGTTTAGGGATAATGGATTAGGGTTTAAGGTATAGTATCGAGCTCGTTGAGGGTTTAGGAACATGGATAGCATTTTGGGTTTAGGGATGAGGGATGAGGGATTAGGGTTGAGGGTTGAGGGATTAGCTTTTAGGGATAGGGTTTAGGGTTGAGGGATTAGGGTTTAAGGTATAGTGTTGAGGGTTTAGGGATAGGGTTTAGGGTTGAGGTATTAGAGTTAAGGTTTGAGGGATTAGGGTTTGACGTTGAGGGTTGAGGGTTGAGGTTTGAGGGTTGAGGGTTTAGGGATAGGGTTGAAGGTCGAGGGATTAGGGTCAAAGTAGAGTGTCGATGGTATAGGGTTGAAGGTTTAAGGATTGAGGGTTGAGGCTTTAGGGATGAGGGTTTAGGGTTTAAGGCTTAAGATATAGTGTCGAGTGTTGAGGGTGTAGGGATAGGTTTTAGGGTTTAAGTTTTAAGGATTAAGGGTTGAGGGATACATAGTAGGGCTTAAGGTATAGTGTTGAGGGTTGAGGTTTTACAGATAGGGTTTAGGGTTGAGGGATTAGATTTAAGGGTTGAGGGATTAGGGTTTGATGTTGAGTGTTGAGGTTCGAGGGTTGAGGGTTTAGTGATAGGGTTGAGGGTCGAGGGATTAGGGTTAAAGTAGAGTGTCGAGGGTAGAGGGATTAGGGATATCATTTAGGGTTGAAGGTTTAAGGATTGAGGGTTGAGGCTTTATGGATGATGATTAAGGGATTAGGGTTTAAGGGATAGTGTCGAGGATTGAGGGTTAAGGAATAGGGATAGAGTTTAGGTTAGAAGGAATAGGGATAGGGTTTAGGGTTGAAGTTTTAAGGATTGAGGGTTAAGTCTTTAGGGATGAGGGTTAAGGGATTATGGTTTAATGTGTAGTGTCAAGGGTATAAGGTTCATGGATAGGTTTTAGGGTTTACGGATAGGTAGAGAGGTGAGGGGAAACAAAGGTGAGAGATAGAGAGGTGAGTGGAAAGATATAATAAAATGAGAGAGGTGTTAGGGATAGGCTTTAGGGATAGGGTTTAGGGTTATCTTGACATGTATCGACCCCCAACAACACTGGAACTAACACAAATGGAATCATCAGTTGACTTTGACCACATATCAGATCTAGTTCAACCAAGTAATATATCTATTTGCATAGTTTTTGAAATTCCTAATGTTATCTTACTTTGTAGTGTTTTTGTAATGTTGACTAATTTCATCTAATTTGCTACACATATCAATGTAGGGTATGTATATGCAGTTATTATAGATGAAGATAACAAGGAGGGAACAAATTATTACTTGTGTCATTGTGTTGAGGCCAAAAAGAAATTGGAGGCCCCAGTTACAGATGGAGAAAACATCGAATACCCTACAAGCTCAGTGGTTGTTACTGGAACATAGCTTAGAAGGTAGCCACATAAGAGTGTTAATGTTTAGCTATTTCAAGACTTTGACACACATCAGAAGATTCTTCATTACTCGAACCTTGTCATGGTTAAAAGTTTTTTGCTGACCCAAAAATTGTCAAAAGGAAGTAGTGTAAAGTTGCAAAGGGGTGTAACTTTTGTCCTGCTCCTAATGCAACCAAACTGACTATTCCAACATGTCTAGATGGGTATTTTAGGCTAGTCACGGTCCTATTTTTTACCCAAACATGCCAAAACGGTCTGAGCTACATTGTACCGGTGATATCCCTGAAGAGTCCAAAGTGTAAAAAGAAAGCAATCTTTGACAAGATGTTACTCATAAACCATGTCACTTAGATACATTCTGTCTAAGGCAATGCAATCATGTAGGGTCCCGCTACAATAACCTCTTTTAATTTTTTATATCTTTGAGGCATTTACCCATGGTGAAAGGTTTTCTACTACCTCAAAAATTGTCAGAAGGAGGTAGTGTAAGGTTTTCTTCTAGTGTAACTTTTGTTCTTCTCCTCCTATGGCCAAACTGATAATTCTAACACATCTAGATGGGTACATTTATGCTAGGTATGATCCTATTTTGCACCCAAACATGCTAAAATAGTCTGAGCTACATTGTACCAGCGATATCCCTGAAGAGTCCAAAGTGCAAAAAAGGCAGCAATCTTTGACAAGCTGTTACTCAGAAACCGTGTCACTTAGAAACATTCCGTCTAAGGTAACGCAATCATGTAGGGTTCCTCTACAATAACCTCTCTTAGTTTTTTATATCTCAGAGGCATTTTCCCATGGTGAAAGGTTTTTTACTGCCCCAAAAATCGTGAGAAGGAGGTAGGTTAAAGTTGTAAAGGGGTGTAACTTTCATCCTGCTCCTAATGCGACCAAACTGATTATTCCAATATGTCTGTATGGGTACATTTAAGCTAGGAATGGTCCTATTTTTCACCCAAACATGCCGAAAGAGTCTGAGCTACATTGTATGGGTGATATCCCTGAAGAGTCCAAAGTGTAAAAAGGTAGCAATCTTTGACAAGTTGTTACTTAGAAATCATGTCACTTAGATACATTATGTCTGATACAATGTGATCTACAATAACCTCTATCATTTTTTTATATCTCTGAGGCATTTACTTGTGGTGAAAGGCTTTCTACTGCCCCAAAAATTGTAAGAATGAGGCAGTGTAAAGTTGCAAAGGGGTGTAATTTTTGTTCTTCTCCTTGTGGTGTTTGGATGGGTACGTTTAGACTAGGCATGGTCTTTTTTCGTACCCAAACATGCCAAAACAGTCTGAGCTACAAACACTAAATAGTCTTCAATCTTGAAACACTACAAATACCATAATATCTTGCATAAAGTTATCTTTTAGCCTTTTATAAAGACATGCCCATCAAATTCAACCACATAGAGATGACTGTTTGTATTCCAAATTCTTTTTAAATACTGACCTTCCAATCCTTTTTCCCGCCTTCATATCAATTAAATATGACCTTTGATTATGATATGGCTCTCGAGCTTAAGAGAGTTTACCAAAGAGGCTCGTTGAGTTAGGTTGAAGGGCTGGTGAACTAATGACTTCAAGACCCTTTAGTAGGTCGAATTAAGTGATAGTAAACTGTGATTATAAGTAAATATTAAATTAAAACAAAAGTGTACTTTACACACGACAGGCAACTGAGGGTTTTAAAGTCTTAAGAAAAGTAGATTCTTTTAAGGATTTAATGCCTAATATACAAACCCTAACTATCAATAAGAAAGACTTAAACATTCTAACTTTCATCAAGAGATATCTAGGACATTTCAGAGACCTCGGGGACATCAAAAGAAAGACATTAGAGTATGACACTTATCATAGGCTTAGGTTTCTAAGACATGAACAACTTCACATTCGAATAAAACTCATGACTCCCCTTGATAAATATAACTCTCCTTGATGATAACATTGAATAATGATTATGAAAGCTTGTGTCTTCTCTGACTTCTTATTGCATGAACAAAACCACATCCACCATGAAGATGAACCTTACATCATATATGTTGGTGATTGTTTTGATGCAATCATAACAGTAAGTTAAAATTCACATATAATGAACTGAAACTATACTTGAAAGATAAGAAGGAATCATTTGAGATTCAACTAATCCCAAGTCTACAATGGTTCGATTGGTCAAGTTTAGTTGGTCAATGTGAAGCTGTAATGTTCAAGGGGCCTTACGTAGTTTAGGTTTGTCTGGTGGTTTACTGGACTAAGAATATGCAAAAGAATCATAGATTTCAACAAGTATTTTGTTCATTTGCATACAAGTGTTACTGTGTTACAAGTTCAGATGATTTTTTTCTTGAATTATTGCAGCTTTCTTCTTTATCTATTTATGAAAACTGTCTACTTATAACTCTGTTATGCATGCTTCTTCAAATTTGAGACAATTTCCTTTAGATTTCTACGTTTTCAGCTAAATATTTCAGATGGGTTGGGAAAAGTTAGAAAGATCTAATCTATACCTCATTTAATCTACCGAAGGATCTAATTGTTCTGTTATACACTATGTAAATACCACAGTAATTTGATCAAATCCACAGTAAAAAACTTTAAATGCAAGTTCTGAGCATTTTCACAAACATACATTTAAAATTGCAAGCTCTCAAAGAAAATATTTCAAAACACAAAGAAGAGCAGGAGAACACTCAGAAGATAGATGCAGAACTCCAGATTCTATTGTATTAGAAACGAATAGTCATACATGATTTACAATGTAGGAATGACTCTTAGTTTCATTGATCATACTACAGAGAACTTACAAGCTTTACAGATACAGTAAGGCAGCCAGACATTCCACGCGCACCTTACTGTAGACAAACAGGCGACCTCCTCCTTCTACCTCTAGACTATGCTAAGCTAACTCACTGTGTGCTTCTAAAAAAATCCCTGTTGTAGCCCCTGTTGTAGAGTATTACAATGTAGAGAGGCACAATATAAAGACATTCTGATTGTCCTCACTACAGCAGAAACCTAACTGAACCCTCGGTTCAAACCCCTGGTTACAGCAATAAATACAGGTGAACCAGCTCTTCCAAAATATCTCTGAGCAGTGTCAAATCTGGGCGAAATATTGCCCCTTCTAAGAAGTTCCAGCAGCTTGGCAATAACTTTTGTTTATCTGTTGCAGTAATACCTTTCAGCTGCAACTCTGTCCTCCATTGGTTTGGCCTTGACTTCTTCGCACTTCATCTTTACTTCCTGCTCCTGAGATTGGATTTCCTTCCTCCGTGATGTCACTGTGATCAAGTTCCAGCTGCTTCCTCAACTGCAAGCCTGTAAGACAAGACAAGCAATAAGTATCAAATTTTCCAAATGAACAGTAGGGAACCAAAAATATCTGTTTAAATCAGGGTGACCATGCAAAATGTGGAAATTGGGTCCAAAATTAGCAGAAACTGTGTTCAAAATGTACACAGACTGTTCAAAACCCATTGGGTCAACTATCGCTGACCGGGAAAATGCCACGGGCGCCAAAAAAAATGGTTTAAAACTCTATCGCATTCCATTTCCCGCCCATCGGCGTGACAATCGCCATCGGCGTGTCAAAAAAAAAATCGCTCGGCCGATGTTCGCTGTTTGGCCGATGGCCTTTTCTATTATTTTACCCTCCATTCGGCTTGTATTTCTCTTCATCGGCAAGAGTTTCGCCATCGGCGAACTCTATAACCTTTCCGCCGATCGCTCTTTTCTTACCGATGTCCCCTTTGCTCATCCTCCATCGGCGTGACAATCGCCATCGGCGAATTCCAAACCTCCTGCGCCGATGCTACTACTTTGGCCGATGCTCTTTCGTCAGCCTGAGTGTTGCCGATATCACCCTCGTTGTTCGCCATCGGCGTGAGACTCTTACATCAGCGAAGGCAAAAAACACTTGGCCGATGTTGTAAGCAATGCCGATGACAATATCATCGGCGAGAGATACCCCCTCGGGGTGACAATTTCAAACACTACCGATCGCATTTGTTACACCGATGGCAAAAGGCCATCGGTATGTCTTCGTTTTATCGGTGAAAGCCTAATGCATAGCCCCGCTAGCAAATGTTATGCCGATACCTCACATCGGCCACAGTCTCACCGAAGCTTCTGAACTATTGAACCATTGAACCAAAAAAGAGGTTCAATGCGCAGGTTCAAACCTGTGAAAAAACAATTCTAATGAATAAATAATGGTGACCACAGTGTTTGATGCACTCCCTGCAAAACAATTAAATGCAACATACAGAGTGGAACCCAGACAAAATTGCCCACGACCCGGAACCACTAAGTATGAATTTTTTGAAATTTAAAACGAATGCCAACAAAAGGCAAACAACTGACTGTTTATTATGCAAAACCTGATAGTTCATTTTACCTAAATGATCATAACTTGCAAGATATGATGAATTTTACGATGGTTCAAAAAGCAACCTTGGCTCATTTTTCACAAGGAATCCAACCATATTATGCAATGGTACTGAAAATGCAATTTTTCATATTTTTAACAAGGTTTGCAAATTTGACTCTGTTTTCCCTTTACCACCAAGCAAAACAACACAAGCAGAAGCAAAAAGCAAAGCAACAGCAGGGGTCCCCATTTTGCTAAGGAGCATAATGGGGCGTGTTGTGAACATCACAACAATATTAACCTTCCAAGATAGACCTTATCATGAAAACCATATTCACAACAAAACCTTGCATGAACAAAACCACATCCACCATGAACATGAACCTTGCATCATATGAACTATGTTTGTCTTGTGTAGCATCAACATGAACTGAGAGACCTTATCATGAAAACCATATTCATAACATCATGTACCTCATGATCATCACCTACCTTGAACCACTGTATCGCCTTATCAACATCATGGCATCAACCTTGATAGCAATGACAAATAACCTTGACCCTTTGACTTTAATGACAACCTTGAACCTTTATTGTTGATGACTTATGGAAGCCTATTCCCCAATGTTATATTGCATACTAAAATTAGGTAAGACTCAATTTACTCTCATAACCTCACCTTATATGAAAGAGGAATTACATTTAATAACCACAATGGTATGCAAGTGCTCATAAGCATATGATTTTGACTATCTTATTCAAAACAACAAACAGACTCTTTGCATCCCAATATGGTATAATAACAAGAAATTAAGAAATATTTTCAATTGATCAACTCATAAAGAATATGGGTTAGCATACTTATTTGAATATTTTCAATTGAGCAACTCATAAAGAATATGAATATTTTCTATTCAACATGATGATTCATTTTTATTTTAAATACAACTTTTATCTTTTAGTTCTAGAATGAGGTTTAGGTGATACTTGAATAACAATAGTTGGCTTATTGGATCAACAAACATCCTATGTAATACAATTGGACTTTAAATATTTGAAGTAGCCATCTACAAATATCCATTCAAACATGGATTTATAATGCAAATATGGATGCCATCAATAAAAAAGATTTGTATTAACCAAATATCCATATAGGCATACATCAATATATGTTGATATAAGTATAACATATATACAAAATAGCCATATAGGCTTACAATAATATCATATAGGCATACAATGTCAACTATATGCAATACAAAATATATGTCCACAAATGCCATATAGGCATACAACAAAGGAACACAATAAAATGTCACTCCCCTCTATCTAGTGAAGAGAATAGATCACGGGTAGCCTTTGATCTTCTAGGGGATGGAGACACATATGAGGGTGGTCTACTACGAACCCAAGGACTGCCTAAAAAAACGTTTGGGGGCCAAAAAGTAGCCAACTTAAAAAAAAAATTAGACATAATGCGAGCACGTTATAATGTGCTCGCGTTATGACTCAGTGTTGTCGAGCCTACACCAAGCCATAACATGCTCGCGTTATAATGTGAGCGTGTTATGGTCTATTATATATATATATATAAGGCAATGTTCCATTTCATTGTTTGACAACAATTTGCAAGAAACTCGTTGCTTGAAGCGAGAATAGAGCGCACTCGCGTTATCCAACATCCAATCGTTAGCTATTTCTCACTGATTCATCATCAAAATGCCGCCACAACATCAGGGAAATTGAAGAAGTAAGTTTTATTTGCTTTCTTATGTGAATTTGTTGCTAAATAGGTGGGTTATAATAGTTTTTGATGTAAATTTCTTAAATTTATAGGAGTTGATAATGCACCTCCTCCTCCTCCTCATGTAAATCCACAAAATCCTCCATCACCTGAACAACAAATACCTGCTGAAAATCTCAACCACAAACACCTCAATTTATTCCTGAATATGCCCCTAGAATACAAGAAAATATAATGGGGCAAATTGAAAACAATAAAAAATAAATTGAGGACATATTTGCAAGGTTGAAAGAACCTACAACTTCAACCTTGCATAGATCCACACTTGCTCAATCCTTTGAATCTATGTTATCAAATGTAAATTCAATTAGCAAGCAAATCACTAGTTGGACAAAAAAGAGGAGAGAATTTAGAGAGTATTATGCAGACAAGTTGTCATAAGAACAAGTGAAAAATGAACAAATTACAAAATTGGACTTGTGTTCTATTTTCACAAACCTATGAACAAATGAACCTCTACCCCTTTCATGCAAAAGGTTCCCTATCCATTGGTGCAACAACCAAGTGATAAGGGACAAATTTGTGCAAAGGTGGTGGATGGTTTTTTACCATCCTCCATGCAACAATAATGAGGTCCCTTAATATTTTTTGAGGAAACTCTACTGTGAGTTTGTCAAAAATAAAGTTCCAAATTATTTTGATATGCGGGAGTTCCAAGGTAGAGGTGGGGGTCAACACAAGATAGACCAGGGGCACGTGTTGACTCACAGTAGCCAGCAAGATGAGCACTTGCCAGACCAGCCCATGAGCACGTTTTTATCCCTTTTGTTGTGAAGGAGAGTGTTGAGGTCAAGACACTTCAGTCCATTAGTGCCTTGACCTAGAGTATCATACAGCATGTTAGTCCTATAGCACAGTGTGGGCTGGGGGAGAGTTTGAGTACGGTTCCACCCCGTACTTGTGGGGCTTGCGAGTCAACATGTGGTTATGACCCCATGGATAGTCATGATACAAGTGCACAGGCTACATCTGTAGCTGAGCAAATGGTGATGACATATGCCCTCCTGAGTGAGACTTTCAGGCTTGATACTCAGGGAAATCTTAGCAAGTTCATTGAATTTAATTTATTAAATTTCATTTTTGCAATGCAAGATTAACTAATTTAGTTTGATCATTTTAATAAAATTTCAGGGTCATAGCGTTGATGTAGTTTTCAGACTACATCATCTATTGTCAGGGTATGTAACTAGTAAACAATTATAAATATTACATGTGAATAGTATCGTTATATGAATGGTATTCTAATATCTGATTTTGGATATTGAATAGGTTAATATTGGAGCTTTCACGACAACACCTGGAAATGGTGGTTGACTTCAAAGTTTCTTATAGGTAATAAAATAAATAGTTTAATGAATGAATTTTACTTACTAGGATTTTGTATTTTATATTCATGTCATTGGTTACATTTCATTGCACATCTTTCAAACTCAAAACATTACTATACATTGCATAACTAATAACTAGATGTTGATAGATGACAAAATTTTAATTACAATATACTTATTTGAAAAAATGCCTCAAAGAAATGTGGTCTCATGAAATGTCATGACAAGCAAATGCATAGACAAGAACATCACCATGAGACCACATTTCTTTGAGGTATCTTTTCAAACAGCTCACTGCCTTGTCTATGCTACCACATTTTCCATACATGTCTACCAAAGCTTGTTGATCCACTCCACACTATTTTTTGACAAATTCTCTCTAATTAAATCATCCAATTAGCACCAATTAGACCCCAAGACATGACACCAGAGAGGGGTATGAGCCTATGACATCTTATACAGCATATGATTGGCTCCAACATCATCTAGGTCCCTCCTTTGTTGACTCTAAAATTCCCCTTGATGTTAATGTCTTCATCATTTCTCATAGCCCATACCAACTAGTTGTTACCTTAAGACACTTCTTTTTAGATTTTTTTTCTCAATCCCTTCTGGTCCACCTCAACCTCATACCAATTCCCTCTTTCACCTTTACCTATCTTATGCCTCTAAATGCATTGCTGCCCCAACCCCACAACCTCTTTCAATTACTTCACCTACTCCACTAGCTATGCCCCTATCTTCCCCACCATATATCCACCTATTACTTCTTCACCTTCCTCATTGACTTCTATCTCCCCTCTAACACCCCTTCAAGATAAAGTAAAAGAAAAAGTGTAGGATCTTTCCCCATCCACTTCTAATAGTAGGCCTAAGAAACTTCCCCAACACTGCACCCAACCTACTAACCAACACATATCTACCCTACCTATTTCCTAATACCCCTACTAGACATCCCAAGCCTAGTTTGCTTCCAACCCACCCCCTAACAAACCTCAAGACAAAGAAAATGATAAAGAAATTTTTAAAATAAGGTTTTTCTTCTCCTATCTAGTATCTTTCCTCATATTATCCCACAAACTCTTATTATTCCTCCTTCCCGTAAAACCATAAACTTACCTAATGTCTACGTGATTTCTTGTTTAGGCATTGTCCTGTAAACCCACAAACTCTATATTAGGCATTTTCCTACCTCCATTACTACCAAACAAACAAAAATCTCAGCACAATCCTACCCCACCCTACCACCAACCTAAACCTAAACTAACACCTTCACTCCCTCTTTTACTTCTTAAACCTAAAATTTGATGGTATTATGGTCCCTCCTTTGTTGACCCTTATACCACACAATAGTCATGAATCTTCTTCTAATTTGTATATATGCATGTGACTTGTGTGCTTTATTGTGTGTACTTCCATGTTTAGGTGAACATGTGTGTATGTTAGGAGAGATGACTTGCATCACTATTATAGTTTTCGTAATTGAATAATGTTGTTTTATTTTTAGATGATGTAGGCTGTGGAGACATCTCTCGATGTTCATAGGGCATGGAGCATGGTGTGTCCTCTATGATTCATAGCTCCATGCCATTGATGGAGGTATG